>CM061279.1:12315000-14715000 GCA_030848825.1 Tadarida brasiliensis | reverse complement strand
CCTTTCTCCCCGCAGGGCCGGAGGGCCTGCAGGCGCTGGACATCGTGCACCCGGTGCGCGTGGACGCGGGGGGCGCCTTCCTGTCCTACGACCTGCGGCCCCGCGCGCTGCGCAAGCGGGCCGTGTCCGCGCCCCGGGCCGTGCACACCTTCTACGAGCTGCAGCTCCGCGGGCGCCCGCTGCGCTTCCACCTGGCGGCCAACACGCACCTGCTGGCGCCCGGCTTCGTGAGCGAGATGCGCCGGCCCGGCGGCCTGGGGCGCACGCACATCCGCACGCGCTGGCACGCCTGCCACCTGCTGGGCAAGGTGCAGGACCCCGAGCTGGAGGGCGGCATGGCGGCCATCAGCGCCTGCGACGGCCTGGTGAGTGCCGGGTCTTGCCTCCGACTCACCCGGTGGCCCTGAGACTCAGTAGCCGCGCCTGTAAACTGGGAGCGAGAACGCGGGCGGGCCCCCTGTTGCTCCGGGAGATTGGATTCCCAAACTTCCGTTTGCGCGCGAGTCACCCGCAGGCCAAGTTAACACGGAGGGTCCCCTCGGTTAGGTCGGGGTGGGCTCCCAACCGGCGCTTGTGACAGCCGCACAATGATGTTGGAGATGCAGGTCCGGAGACCCACTTTGGGAACCGCGGTTTGCGGTTTGTGCCGACTAAGCAGCTCTGAACGCAGCCGGGCCCCTCTCCTGTGGGTGTGCCTGTCCCTTCTGCGACAGGCCCTGGGTCCAGGGAATACGACGCCCAGAGGAGATGCAGAATGGCCTGGACGCCAGGGCCTGGGCTCCCGGGTCAGCAGGGCTGTCTGGGACTACGTGGAGGACCATCTTGTTAGATTTGGATACACGGCCTCCTCATGGGGGGAGGGGCAGGGTGGGTGTGTGGAGCCCCTTCAGCCCCAAAGCCGGTGGCCGAGTGAAATGGCAGGGCAGGACATTCTGGGCAGAGGGCACAGCATGAACAAAGGCCCAGTGAGTCCGGGGTCAGCTGGGGTGGGGGGACGGGGCAGAGCGGTCTGGGCTAGCGCTCCCCGTGTGACCTGGTGCTTCTCTCCAGAGAGGTGTGTTCCAGCTCTCCAACGAGGACTACTTCATCGAGCCCCTGGAAGGTGTCCTGGCCCAGCCTGGCCGCGCCCAGCCCCACGTGGTGTACAAGCGTCAAGACTCCAAGACAGGGGCCGAGGACGACCACCCCAGGCCTTCAGGCACCTGCGGGGTGCACGGTACGCTCCTCTGCCCGCAGCTGCAGGGCCGGGGATGGGCACGGGGCACAGAGGTCCTTTCTAGAAGCTTCCCCGTGCTTAGCTCCCCTTGGACCAAAGGGACATGGACAGACCAACAGACACATGGTAGCCTGTGCCCTGCAAGTGTGCCCCGGCCTGAGGCCTCTGTGTGAGGCCTGCCCCAGTCCATGCCCTGGATCGACCCCTTTCAGCCAGGCCATGTGCACCCCAGCAGGGCAGCCCGTCAGGAGCCTCCCTCCCCTCCCCACTTGGGTCCCACCCCAGAATAACTGACCTCTCGTATTGGGGACTTAGCGCATCAGCCAGTGCAGGTACGGAGCTGTCCCAGGGCTCCTGGGCTTGGGGACCGCTTGCTGGCCTCACCAGCTGCCACAGCCGAGGGGCTCTGCTGGGACGGAGAAGCACTTCTTGGCCTCAGTTTCCCTGGCTGCATAGATGTGATTCCTCCCTGATTGTCAGCCTGGGGCAGAGGAGCAGACCTCCAGGGGGTCACCTGGGGGTTAGGCCTGTGTCTGCATGTGCGGGGGTACACTAACTCCTCGTGGGGGAGCCACGTGGGGAGATGGGGCCAGGAACTCCCCTCACCTGGGCACAGTGCTTTACTGGGTCATGTCCACCATTTCATTGGCCCACGAGGTCACTCTCTGAGGCTGATCGGAGTATTCCTATATATAGTCGGGGATCCCCAGGGTCACAGACTGGAAGTGACACAGTTAGAGTCACATGGCACAGGTCAAGGGCAGAGCCACCAACGGAGTCCAGGCTTCTTGCTTCTGATCCCAGTGCCGTCCCCAAGAGCTCATGAGGAGAGATCCTTGAGATGTGTGGCTGGGGCCCGTCTGACAGCTCACCCCACCCCGTCCGGGACCCACAGAGTCCGTGGAGCAGGAGCTCTGGCAGCGGGACGGCTGGGACCAGCAGCAGCAGCAGCAGCAGCCGAGGCGTCTGCACCAGCGCTCAGTGAGCAGAGAGAGGTGGGTGGAGACCCTGGTGGTGGCCGATGCAACAATGGTGGAGTACCACGGACAGCCTTACGTCGAGACCTATGTGCTCACCATCATGAACATGGTGAGGCCGCTGCGGGCCCACGGGGTGGCGTGGGTGCAGGCGGTGGCTGTGGGGCAGGCAGGCTGGCCCCCACGGCCCAGGCCCCCAGCAGGAGGACTAGCCTCCAAGCTCTTGAGTCCGAGAGGTCCCTGGGAGAGAGCTGGGCTGCTGGGAGGGCACCTTCCGTCTTTGAGGGTGGCCTCGTCTCCTGGGCTGAGTAGGGAACCCCTTGTGTAGGGTGGGGAGGTGTGCGTGCAGCTGGCGTGCACGGCGGAGCTCCCCTGCGTGCACGTGGGTGTGGGTCGGGGGCGGCGGTGGCTGCCCATGTCCTAGGTCCAGGGTGACAGGCCTGTCTCGGGCAGGTGGCTGGCATTTTCCATGACCCCAGCATCGGGAACCCCATTCACATCACCGTTGTGCGCCTGATCCTGCTGGAGAACGAGGAGGTGAGAGGCTGCGCGCCCACACGGCCTGCGTGTGGAAGGGACAGGGAGGGCCTCCGTGGCCCAGGCGCGTCACCTGTCACCCCAGTCCCTGCGGGCCATCTCTCAGGTCCCCCCCCCCGAGAGGCCTTGTGGGAGGAGGGGTAGTCAGGCTGACTGCGGTCCTGCTGCTGCCCCCCGGGCGTCTGTGTCCTGCCTCCATGAGGCCTGAGCCCTCGGAGCCCAGAGGGAGGCATGAGTTGGTCCCACTCTCTGCCCGCAGGAGGACATGAAGGTCTTACACCACGGGGACAAGACCCTGCACAACTTCTGCAAGTGGCAGAACAGCCTCAACATGAACGGGGACACCCACCCGCAGCACCACGACACCGCCATCCTGATCACCAGGTGCCGCCAGGGGAGCCCCACCCTGCCCTCAGGACCTCATCCTGTGGGGCGTCCGTCAGCCTGCGGGCAGAGCTTTCTGTTTGGAAACAAGTATGGGTGCTCACGCAGTTGTCAGAAATAGTAGAGAGAGAGACTGTCCCCTCATCCAGGGCGCCGTCTGACGTCACCATGGTGCAGTATCCCAGCCGGCAGTGGACATGGATCTGTGCACAGGCCCCCCTTCAGATTTCACCTGCGTGACATGCACGTGTGTGTGTGTGTTTAGCTCTGTGCGGTTTTATCACACGTGTGCAGCCACCAGTCTGTTCAGAGGAGTGATTTTGAATTCCATGTGGATTTCTTTCCCCTCGGCTGGGCTCCAGCCGATCCGTGCAGGGTCAGCTCCCCAGACCCAACGGTGTCCTGGTGGGGCTTCTGTGAACGAGGGCACCTGCATCTCAATGGCTGCTGTGCGGGCATCCTTCTCGCTCCATCCCTGGGTCCTGGCTCGGGTGGGCCTGGCACGGGGCCAGGTCAGCCTGAGGGGTGCTTCTCTCTGCCTGAGCAGGAAGGACCTGTGCATGGCCATGGACAAGCCCTGCGAGACCCTGGGCCTGTCTCACGTGGCCGGCATGTGCCAGCCCCACCGCAGCTGCAGCATTAACGAAGACACCGGCCTGCCCTTGGCCTTCACCGTGGCCCACGAGCTCGGACACAGGTACCCCTCAGCCCCCACTGCCACCTTCCAACCTGGGGGCACCAGGAAGCCGGGCCCGTGGTCCTCAAAATCCCAGGGAGGGGTGCCCTGGCCATACACTGTCCCTGCGTGTCCCAACCCAGGCTTCTTCCTTGTTAAACAGGAGAGAGGCCTACCAGGTATCTCGGGTTGTGGCCGCAGAGCCGGTCTTGTTGGGACAGGCCAGATGTCCCCAGAGGACACTGGCCGTCCCTCCACCCCGCACTCCTTGCATGTTTTACTCTGGGCGCTGTGGCTACTGTCCTGTGGCCCTAGGCAAGGACCCTGCCCTCTGGGCCTCTGTGCGCTCCCCGGGATTGAGAGGCTGGATCAGGGATGAGGTCCAGGCCTCCTCCACCTGATACCATCGCACGAGGCTCCTGCCTGCCCGTGGCCTGTGCCCTCCGCCCTGAGCCCGGGGGCTCAGCGGGTGAATGTGGCAGCATTTGAGACTGTGCGGAGCCCGCGAGGGCAGGAGTTCCCTTGGCCCAAGTGCTGGGTCGTCGGTCAGGCGCTCTGGGTTCCCGGGCTGAGGCTGTGCCAGGAGAATAACACACGGCCCCAGACCGGCCGTTTCCAGGCTGTGCTGCCTCGGCTGGTTCCGAGCCTCTCTGAGCCAATTCAGGAACAGCAGTGCGTCCCGGGCAGTTCTGAGGACTGAACCCAGGAGCCTTCCTGAATGCTCCGTCTGGTGCCCTCACGTCCTTCCTGAGGGTGGTCTCGAGGCCTTTCCTGGGAGGCAGCAGCTCAGACTCGGTTAACTCGGGCGCACAGCCTCGGGGCAAGGACCTGGGCGGTGGGAGGACCTCTGTCAGACGGTTCTTGGTGCCAGTGACGTTGCTGCCGCTGCTGCCAGCCCGGGCAGGACAGGGATGCTCTGGGTCCCTGGCGCCCTGTTCAGGCTCCGGCCGCTGCACCTGAAGGGGGCCCACTCGATACGAGCCATCGCACTCACTTTCTAGAGTAAGGAAACAGAGGCCCAGGGAGGGGAAGTGACTTTCCTAAGGCCACACAGCGGTTTGGCTTGGCCAGCCCCGGGACCAGGATCGGGCACCGTGCGGGCCTCGGGGAAGGGTCGGGCTGGCGCCCCTCCCCGCCCCATCAGCCCCGGGGCCTGTCTCTCCCGCAGTCTCGGCATTCAGCACGACGGAAACGGCAATGACTGCGACTCGGTTGGGAAACAGCGTTTCATCATGTCTCCTCAGCTCCTGTACGACTCTGCACCCCTCATCTGGTCCCCCTGCAGCCAGCAGTACATCACCAGGTTCCTCGAGTAAGCAAGCCCCCCTTCCCCGAGGCCCTGCCTGTGACTCTGAGGTCAGGGCGTGACCAGGAGATGAGGACAGTGGCGCTGCGGTGCCAGGCAGAGGGTCCTGCAGGGGCCCGTTTCCTCCTGTTGTAATTAAATATATATATATATTTTTACATCCTCCCCTGAGGGTATTTTTCCATTGGTTCTTTAAGGTAGAATGGAAGGGAAGGAGGGAGAGAGAGACAGAGAGAAACGTCACTTGGCTGCCTCCCACACCACCCGACCAGGGCCGGGATCACACCTGCAGCCCAGGTACGTGCCCTCGACTGGGAATCAAACCCGCTAGGGCCGAGGCTCTCACTGCTCAGCCAAACCGGCCAGGGCTTAAATATGTTTTTAAATTATTTTTAGAGAGAGAGGAAGGGAAAGGGAGAGAGAGAGAGAAACACTGATGCGAGAAAAACATCCCTTGGCTGCCTCCTGGACGGCCCCCACCGGGGAATCGAGCCCGAAACCCGGGCATGTGCCCTGACCGGGAATGACACCGCGACCTCTGGGTGCCTGGGGCCGGGCTCCTCTGCACTCTAACCTCCGCAGGAACAGTGCCTTCTCTCATCTTTGAGGTTGTTACTTACAACTTCTGTTCCTGCTCCCTGCAAAGTCTCTCTTTCCTTTGAGTTGTTATTCAGAGTATTTTTCTGCTGTTGAAGGTTTTCTTAAAATGGCTGGGCTGTATTTGCTGCAGGGCATGAGGCTCTGGGGTGCCGACTGGGAGGCCTGTGGACCACCGGGACTTCCCTGAGTCACTGCTGAGGGGTTGGTCGGGACAGGCTGTTCCTTCGGGGGATCTTCAGGTCAGGTGTCGGCCTCTGTGTCATTTTCTGAGTGACTCAGTTCTCCAGAGAGGAGTTCTCTCGTCTTTTCCCCGGGATGGTGTACGCCTGGTGACAGGATTCTGGCAGCCAAATGAGGAAGGGTCTCGGCGTCCTCGTGTGGACTTTTGCTCGTCCCCCTTTCTCAGTTGGTCCCTCTGCCTTGGATTTTCAACGGGCGCTCCTGGCCCAGGTCTCCTGGTCCGTCGTCTGCCAGGCGGGACGTGCCATCGCCTGGCCGCACGGGACTGGGGAGGGATCTAGGGTCCGAGGGGGTCTTCCAGACTTCGAGGCAGACGTCCAGAGTTGCGCTCCTTCGGCTCTCAGCCCCCACTGCGCCCCCTCCGCGGCTGCTTGGCCGTTGGCTCCCTCTGCCCTCTTTCATCTGCCACCCTCCCCGCTCCCCTGCCCTTGGTCTTGTGGGTTTATGTTTGTTCCTTCACTGTCGTGGTGGTGGGGTTGGAAGGTGGTGGAGATAAACCTCCAGGTGCCACGTTTTTCTAGACGTCCACCCGCCGTGGGGTTTGGGCAGGGCCGTGACCACGCCCACGTTGGACATGAGAGCCAGGACTCTGGTCTCTGGTAGTGCGGGGTCCTGGGGTAAGAGGGGGCTTGGAAGCAAAGGAGCCTTGAATTGATGGTTAAGAACCTGGACTCCGGCTCAGGCAGACAAGTTACATTCGAGTGTAACCGTAAAGAATGGGATAATGAGCGTGGCCTGGCTCCTGGATTAATAATCAGGATTCGGGCCCGGCCGGTGCGGCTCAGTGGCTGAGCGTCGACCCTGCACCAAGAGGTCAGCAGTTCGATTCCCGGTCAGGGCACATGCCCAGGGTGTGGGCCCGATCCCCAGTGGGGGGCATGCAGGAGGCGGCCAATCGATGTTCTCTCTCATCGATGTTTCTATCTCTCTCCCTCTCCTTTCCTCTCTCTCAAATCAATAAAGGAAAGAAATAATCAGGATTCGGTGAGGAAACATTTGCTGTGTCATAGCATAGTACTGACCACACACTGAGCATTCAGTGCTCGGTCACTTATCACAGCGAAAGGTCAGAGATGATAAGGAACTGAATTAGGAACAGGCCTGGGCCTGGGCGCTGAGCAGGGTTGGAACAGCCCGAGGGTCTGTCCCCTGCTGCTGACGGCTGCCGAGGATCAGAACAGTAGCTATTCCCACGCCGCCCCGGGGCTAGTTCCCAGCTGTCCCCACCCCGGGCACCGCCCAACACCCTGGCTCCTGGACAGACACACAGACGAGTCTCTGTCTCATTCTGTGGCAGGAATGCATGAGGGCCTTGGCTCGGGGCCTGGCGAGGGTGATAGGAGAGGGCGACAGCCTGAGCTCCCGGCTTCCCAGATCCTGGGCAGAGGATGGAACGCGTGTGGCCAGTGCGGGGGGACACCCCTCCCCAAGATCGGCCCGTGCCACCTCACCGTCTGAGGGTCACAAAGGCCCAGGACAGGTGGAAGGAGAGGGGTGCTTGGACAGGGACTATGGGACCAGCCTGTCCCCAGCTCCTGTGCCTGCGTCTTTTTGCTGCGGGTGGGATGGGAGACAGAGGACCTGTCCCACCTAGACAGGGACGGTCAGGGACAGAATGAGCCAGGTTCATGGAAGGTGCCACATGGGGTCAGGCGGTGTTCCCTGGTCTTGGGGAGGCTCAGAGGCACTGGGACCACTCGGCTATCCCCACTGGCCTCTCCGTGGCCCCGCAGACCCAGGCGTGAGTGACACCCACGTGATGTCAGTCACACTCCTGTGGCAACCAGCCCCAACATGCCCTGCGCTCAGGCCCCCACCTGGGGCAGACATGTGATTGCAGGGGTTAGTGCTGCGGCAGAGGGCCCTGTGGGCGTGTAGGAATCTGGAGGGGGGCGCCAACCCCTCCTGGGGTCATGCACGTCACCTCTGAAGCCACCCGCTAGAGATCCTGGGGCACCTTGAGGAAGACAGCGCCCTGGGTGGGGTGTGCGGCATGGCCGAGTGGGGAGGTAGGGGGCAGGCCCACGCTCTCGTGCCCTCGAAGCTGGGTTCCCGCAGGAGAGGCCGTCCCGAGCGTGTGTCCTACCCGTCACTGCGTCCCAGGCCCCCAGTGACCATGACTCCATGACCAGGACCGGCCGTGGCGAGGGGAGGTCTTTCCTAGGGTGGTGGGCAGCTCTGCTCCGTCCTGGAGGGGGGAGTGGGGCTTCCGACCAGAGCCAGTGTCTGCTCTGTCCCCATGGGGCCACCCGCCCCACTATAATTAGATGGAGGAAGGCCCGAGGGGAAGGGCTGCCGGCTTGGGGCCCCGGGCGTGTCTGCAGTGTGAGGCGTCGGCCTGGCGGCCCGCCAACCAGAGGAAGGAAGGGCCGCTGCCGGGTGCCTCTCCCCAGGAGATGCTGCTATTTATACCTCTGTAGTGTGAGGTCACACGGGCAGCCTCATCCTCTTGTGGACGGGGACACGGAGGCCCAGAGAGGGCGAAGGATGGCCCACGGCCACACAGCATCCGCAGCCGGGTGGAGCGGGCAGCTTGGGTTTCTGACTCTGTCCACACCTGGGCCTGCGTGTGGCCCTGATTCCGGCGGTGGGTCCCGTGCGGGCCGCTCCGGGCCCCTCGCTCTCACGCTCACACAGGACGGGCCTGGGTCCCAGCCAGGGCTGCCCCTGGCTCTCCCAGGCCTGGGCCCTCGCACAGATGACTAGGTCTCAGCCCGCGGCCGGGCCACCAGAGGCCTCCGTGGTATCAGTGTGATGTGACGCTGTCCAGGTCCCCGTGTGACGCCCAGACCGGGCTGAGGGCGGAGGCCGCAGGAAAGGAGCCGCTGGGGAAGGGGAGTGAGTGGTTTGGCCGGGAGAGGAGGTGGGTCAGGCCGGGAGGACCTGTGTGCCGGGCGGGGGCGAGGGCACAGGACAGGCCGAGGTGGGTGAGGAGAGCTCGACCCTGCAAGCTTAGGCCTCTTTCCCCGTCCACCCTGCCCTCTGGCCCCGCCGCGGCCTCCCAGGCTGTCCCTCTGACCCCGTGCCGCTGTCCCGTCTCCGCAGCCGAGGGTGGGGCATGTGCCTGGACGACCCGCCCTCCAGGGAGACCCTGCGGTTGCCCTCCGTGCTGCCCGGTGTCCTCTACGATGTGCACCACCAGTGCCGCCTGCAGTACGGGCCTTCCTCCGTGTACTGCCAGGACTTGGACGTGAGTGGGGCGCGGGACGCACCAGCCTGCAGGCGCCCGGGCCGAGCGGGGCCCCGCGGTGATGCTGCTGCGAGAGGCCAGGGCCCAGGGCGGAATTCCGGGTGGGCTGTCCCCGACTGCGGGACTGTGGGCCAGGCCCCCTCCCAGGGCCGATCCCCAGAGGCTAGACAAAACCTCAGCTGCCGGGTCCCGGGGAAGGTTGCCTGAAGTGACGACCATGGGCACGTTCGCCAGACCCCGAGGCTTCTGACGTGGGCCAGAGACGGCTCCCGGCAGCAGAGCTGAGCCTCAGGCCCCCACAGCACCATGTGGCAGAGAACACAAAAGGGGCCCCAGCGACGTGTAGGGCGGCGAGGGGCACCAGGAGGGGAGGAGAACGTGACCCTTCCCTCTGCCTGCAGAATGTCTGCCACACACTCTGGTGCTCCGTGGGGAGGACCTGTCACTCCAAGCTGGATGCGACTGTGGACGGCAGCAAGTGTGGGGATAACAAGGTACGGTGCCCCAGCCCGGCTGTGCAGGTGGGGATAGGAGGCCAGACTTCCTCTCTTCTGTCCATGCTCAGGGCGCAGTCCCAGCCCTGTCCATCCCCAGCCCCTGTCTGCAGATTGGAGGCATGGGGCTTGACTCCAGCTCAGAGTCAGCCCCTGGGCTGTTTCACTCTCTGCTCTGCTCCCCTGTGGGGCCTGGGCCTTGGGTGACTAGAAGGGGCCCTCCCCATCCCTTTGATCCTTCCCCTTAGAGCCTTTCCAGGCCTTCCACCCACCTGTTTCTCACTAGGGTGAGCATGACTGATAGGCTTGGGGTGGTTGCCCTACCTCCATGTGTCTTGGCAGTGGTGTCTGAACGGGGTGTGCGTCCCTGTGGACTCCCAGCCTGAGGCAGTGGACGGTGGCTGGTCCGGCTGGAGCGCCTGGTCCATCTGCACACGGACCTGTGGCGTGGGCGTGCAGAGTTCCGAGCGGCAGTGCACACAGCCTGTGTGAGTGTGGGGCCCGGGCCGGGCCTGGCTCTGTCCCAGCCTCCGCTGTCAGAAGTGTCCCCAGGCCGGCTGAGCCCAGAGTGTCCAGGACCTCCTCGGGTCACTCGTAGGAGTGTCCCAGAGGCTGACAGAGCCCCTACTGCTGACCCATCGCAGAGAGGGGGACACTGAGGCCAGAGACTGGAGGGACTTATCAGAGGCCACACGACAGAGCAACAGCTAGCTGGAGGGAGACGGGAGCGGACAGTGGTCAAGAGCTTAGACCTTGGCCTCAGACGGATCAGGGTTCGAGTCTCCCCTTCACCCCTGTGTGAGGGCCGGCTCACCCCTTCTCTGGGCCTGTTTCCAGAGAAGCTGTGTGACGGAGTCGCAGCGGTGCCCCCAGTGGAGCTGGGTTGGGGCAGCCACCCCGGCCCAGGTGGGGAGGGGGTTCAGGGCGGGGCTTCCTCCTGACCTGGGTGGGTTGTGTCTGCCCACACGTGGACTCATCAGGACGCTGGGCCCCCTGGGCTGGAGACTCAGAGCAGCCAGTGCAGGTCACACCCACAGCCTGTCCCCGCCTCTCAGCCCAGAGAGGGCAGGAGCCTTGGCCAGGGTCACCCAGCAGGTTGGGGCTGCAGGGAGCGCGGCCTGTGCGTGTGCTGAGCCCCACCCCCGCTCTGCCCACAGGCCCAAGTACAAGGGCAAGTACTGCGTGGGCGAACGGAAGCGCGTGCGTCTCTGCAACCTGCAGAACTGCCCCGAGGGCCAGCCCTCCTTCCGCCACGTCCAGTGCAGCCACTTTGACACCAAGCTCTACAGGGGCCGGTGGTACACGTGGGTGCCCGTGGCCAACGACAGTGAGTCCTGAGGTTCCCTGGGACTCAGCCCCGGGCGCCCCCTCGCTCGACTGCAGCCTGTCCGTGCTGCCCGGCGGTCTGCCCCCGTCCTCCGGCCCGTTCTCCACCGTGAACCTGCACTTGTGTCCCCAGAGGAGCCCTGCGAGCTGCACTGCCGGCCCCTGAACGAGTCCTTTGCAGACAAGCTGCAGGACGCCGTGGTGGACGGCACGCCCTGCTACGAGGGCCGGGCCAGCCGGGACCTCTGCATCAATGGCCTGTGCAAGGTGGGCCCCACAGGAGGCTGTCACCGCCAGCCCCCCCCCCTCAGCACAGCCCCCCGCGCCTCCTGGCACCCTCGCCCCCTACCTGTGTGCGTCCTCGTCCCCCTCGTCCTCGCGGGCTGCCCTCGGCCTCTCCTGCGCCACCTCGTGGCGGCACAGCGTTGGCGGGAAGTGGCAGCTCGGCGGTGGCCCAGCCTCCTGGTTGGATGACCCCAGGCAGCAGTTTCCTGTGCGAGAGAAAGGGGACTGAACCTTCGTCAGTATGTTATTTTAATTTTTTTTTAATCTTCACCCGAGGATATTTTTCCATTTTATCATCAGATAGAGAGGGAGAGAGAGAGAGAGAGAAACATCGACTGGTTGCCTCCCGCACGACCCGACCAGGGCCGGGGAGGAACCACAACCGAGGTACGTGCCCTTGGCCGGAATCGAACCCGCGACTCATTGGTCCGCGGGCTGACGCTCTAACCGCTGAGCCAAACCGGCCAGGGCATTGTCACCGTGTTAAATGAGGTCATTCAGTAGGTCATTCCCACAAGCAGGGCTTGGAACCTGGCAGAGTGAGCAGCAGCAGAGGGTGCTGACCCAGGGGCTGGGAGGCTGTGCGCTCTGCACTAGGCACGCACGGGGCGCCAACTCCCTGCCCGCTGCCCCTTCCACCCAGCCTGTCCCGTCTCTCGGCTCTCGAGATCTCAGAACTCGCCTTCGTGGCACGGATTCATCTCTCCGCTTTACATCTGAGAGCACGAGGGTGCGGAGAGGCAGAGGGGTTTACCTGGGGCCTCCCCGCCCTGTGTTGCAGACCGTGGGCTGCGACTTTGAGATCGACTCGGGCGCCGTGGAGGACCGCTGTGGCGTGTGTCGTGGTGACGGCTCCACCTGTCACACCGTGAGCAGGACCTTCCAGGAGGCTGAGGGCATGGGTATGGGCAAGACCACCACGGAGGCTCGCTGGCCCTTCCTTGTCGCCCCTTGGCTGTCACTGTCCCCACCCAGGCTGGAGGAGGGGTGCAGGGAAGCCACTGTGCTTGGTCCAGGATCCAAACAGATGCAGTGACCTTTTCTCACAGGTGTCCTCCTGCCCCGTGGGGCCCAGGCTGGGCGGTGAGGCTTCTGGGGAGCTCTCAGCCCTTTCAGAGGGTTATTGTCTTGTTATGAAGCTTCCGAAACTCCCCAGCTCCACTCCCTCAGCTCAGGGCATTCTGCATACATTACATGTCGACGGTGTACCAAGTGAGGGGGACTTGGAAGTGACGCGCTCACCCTGACGGCCTCACACATGCAGTGCAGGGAGGCCCAGAGGGCTGTGAGAGCGTGGAGGAAGAAGTCTCTGACCTAGGGAGGTCAGGGAAGACTTCCTGTAAGAGGCGGCAGTGGAGCTGAATCCTAAAAGACTCAGAAAGCAGAGGCATTACCCACAGGAGAAAGAGCTTGTGGGAAACAAAGCCCAGAGGCAAGAAGGCACCTGCTCTGTCTGGGGCCTGTAAGCAAGGCAGGGTCGCCTGGGGCCTCGAGTGCTTGGCCAGGAAGCTTGGATCTCGTCCCAGAGAAGCTGCCCGGCACGGTTGTTACAGCTCAGACCCCACGCCTGCCCCTTCCACAGAGATGGGCCAGTTCCTTCACCGTCCGGTGCCTTGGTGCCCCCGTCTGTGACGGGGGGATGACAGTGATTACAGCACACGGCTGTCACGTGTAAAGTGCTGAGGGCAATCCCAGGCATGTGGGGGGTGCTGTGAAGTCAGAGGACAAACGGGCTGTGTGGAGGCAGGAGGGTTTTGCGGGGACCCTCGTGGTCGTTTGGAATGGTCATGCCAGCCCTGAGTGTCGGCCGTGGGCTAGCTATGGGACAAAGACCAGCTAAGGTCTCTGGGATGTGGTCACGGGGGCAGGGTCAGAGGACCCTTTTGGAGGTGTCGGGGACCTAAGACACAAATGACCATCTACCTCCGGGGAAGCTCAGAATCTTCAAAGCCAATGGCGGGATCTTTGGCGTCAGCTGGGGGGGGGTGGGCAGCAGGATGAGTGGGGAGGGGGTGTGGGGGCAGCCAACCTGCTGACCTGCAGCACTACGCTCCAGGGTACGTGGACGTGGGGCTGATCCCGGCCGGCGCCCGGGACATCCGCATCCAGGAGCTGGCCGAGGCCTCCAACTTCCTGGCCCTGCGGAGCGAGGTCCCGGGGAAATACTTCCTCAACGGTGACTGGATCATTCAGTGGCATGGGGACTACGAGGTGGCGGGCACCACCTTCACGTACACGCGCAGGGGCAACTGGGAGAACCTCACATCCCCCGGGCCCACGGAGGAGCCCATCTGGATCCAGGTACCGCCTCCCGCGGCCGGGCGGGGGCAGGAGGCCGGGCGGTACCGCAGGGGCCTCTGCCTCAGTTTCCCCGCCTCGACAGCAGCCCTCTGGGCGGGTGGAGAGGGTGCCTCCTGCTCACGGCCCACCCGCCCCCCAGCTGCTGTTCCAGGAGAGCAACCCCGGGGTGCACTATGAGTACACCATCCCCCGGGAGGCCACCCGCCAGAGCCTGGGCCTCCTGCCCGAATTCTTCTGGACCTACGGGCCCTGGACCGAGTGCACAGTCACCTGTGGCACAGGTGAGGAGGGGGCCGTGGCCTCTAGCTCCGTGCTCTGTTGAGCCTGGGATTTTGCTTCTCTGAGCCTCAGTTTCCCAATCTGTACGACGGGGCTACCAAGAGCACGTCCCAGGTCCCTGGGATGGGCACGCTAGCGGCAGCGGGCACCTGTGGGGCCCTGGCCGTGTGCCCGGCACGGGCTGAGCCGGCACACGTGTGACCACCTGTCGTCCTCACGCCCGGGCTTCCGGGCAGCTGTGACCTTACTCCCACATACAGAGGAAGACTGAGGTTCAGAGAGGCCCAGCGAGCTGCCCAAGGCCTCCCAGCTAGGAAGCCCCAACCCACCGAACCTCCACACTCTGCTCCTGCTGGGCGGGGCCTGCGCTGGGAGGGCTCTGAGCAGAGTGGGTGGGGCCACGTCTCTGGGTGCCACTGAACCCGTGGCCTGCAGGCATGCAGAGGCAGAGCGTGTACTGCGCCGAGCGGCAGCTGGGGCCTGTGGACGAGAGACACTGCGACGCCCTGGGCCGGCCAGATGATCACCAGAGGAAATGCAGTGAGGAGCCCTGCCCCGCCCGGTGAGCCCCCCCCCCCCCCCCCCCCCCGACCACTGCCCCGCCCGGGCTTCTGACCCCAGGTGCAGGCCCCACATTAGGGGAGCAGAGGGAATGGGCTCTGAGCCTCTCTTCCCAGGGCTGAAGCCCCAGCCGCGGGCTGCCCACCTCCAGCCTGGGATGTCCCTGCTCACTTGTGTTTGGGCCCTGTGTGGGCCCAGGTCTCCTGGGGCGAGGGTGGCGTAGCACAGGGGCTGTGCCCTGTCACTGGGCTTTGGGGGGGCCGACCTGGACTTGGAGCTCTGGGGACATGTCCCTGGGTTGAGGCCTGAGCCCACCTGGACCCTGTGCCCCGCAGGTGGTGGGTGGGTGAGTGGCAGCCGTGCTCCAGATCCTGCGGGCCTGGGGGCCTGTCCCGCCGGGCCGTCATCTGCATCCAGAGCGTGGGGCTGGACGAGCAGAGCGCGCTGCCGCCGCCTGCCTGCGAACACCTGCCCCGGCCTTCTGCCGAAGCCCCTTGCAACCTGCATGTGCTCTGCCCGGCCACCTGGGCCGTGGGGAACTGGTCTCAGGTGAGCGTCAGGGTGGGCAGGGCCTGCCCCCAGCTCCACATAACGGTCTTGGGCTGCAGGGAGGCAGAGACCCCTGCGGGGGGTCCTGACTGTCGGCACCATGGCGGGAAGGAGTCTGGAGCGTCCCAGGCCCAGCCTGTCCCCAGACCTCGGGCGCTGGGATGCCCTGGTCACCACGGCCACAAGCTGTGGTCTGGAGCTCGGCAAGGCCAGAGAGGGCTGGCACTGTGACACGAGCTTCCAGCCTGACCCCTCACCTCGGCCGTCCCTGCAGTGCTCAGTGACCTGCGGGCAGGGCGCTCAGCACCGAGCTGTCTTCTGCACCAATGACACCGGCGTCCCCTGCGACGAGGCCCAGCGGCCAATAAGCCAGGCTGCCTGTCCTGCGCAGCCCTGTCCGCGGGCCCTGAGCACCCTGGACTCCGAAGGCTCTGGCAGCGGCTCCTTCAGCCGAGAGTTCTCCAACGAGGTCGACTTCATCCCCCCGCACCTGGCTGCCCGCCCCCCGCCCCCGGCGTCGCCCGAGCCGGCCAGCACGGGCAATGCCATCACGGAGGAGGGCCTGCAGCTGGGCCCGCCCAGCCCCGTGTTTGTCGATGACTTCTACTACGACTACAACTTCATCAGGTTCCACGAGAACCTGGCCTACGAGCCCTTTGGGGAGCCCAGCCCTGACCCAGCAGGCGCGGGAGACTGGCCGGCCCCATCTCTGAGCAGCTCTCCTGAGCCCCCCACCGGGCCTCCGGAGGAGGAGGAGGAGGAGGGGGCACCGGGAGACGGGGCCCCTGCCCCTTGGCCCAGCCAGGCCAGCCGCTCCCCGCCCCCCGCTCCCGAGCAGACGCCCTGGAACCCGCTGCTCAACTTCCTGTCTGAGGAGGATGCCTTCACGGGCTCCCCGGACCTTGGGCTCCCCAGCTTGCCCCGGCCCCCCGCTTCAGTCGGTGAGACGCCTGCTGCTCCTGGCGACCACGATGAGCTCCCGGTGGGGGGGCAGGGCCCGAGCCAGCTGCGCCCTCCGCGGTGGGAGGCCACCAACGAAGTTTCCGAGGACGAGGAGGAGCCCTTGGGCGACCCAGCGCTGCACCTGCCCCAGGCTCCCGCATCGCCCCCTTTGCCCTCCACCAGCATCACCCGCTCCTCTCCCAGTCCTGACTCCGTGGGGCTGTGGCCTGCGGTGGGGGGAGCTCCTCCCACAGCCTCTCTGCCGGAGGCCTGGGACACGGACGGCTCCCTGGAGCCAGGGCCACCCACACCCCCAGCCCCAGGACTGGCTGCAGAGGACCTGCAGACCCCAGCAGTGTCGGGGACCCTGCTTCTGACAGCCCCCACGGGCCGAGGGCACGAGCCTTGGGCGACTGCCCTGGGGCCGGGACCCTCTGGCCAGCCTCAGGTACTCCCAGGCTCCGTGCCAGGATCCACACCGGCCGGGGACAGTCCAGCCGACAGCAGCAGAGCCCCTGAGGCCCAAACTCTGGGCCCCAGCCTGGCCGAGGAGGGGCCGCCTTTGGACCTGCCACTGACCAGGAATGCCAGCTGGGAAGTGGGAAACTGGACCGAGGCAAGTGCTGGTGGGGAGTCAGGACCTCGCTGCCTCGGTTTCCCTTTTGAGTGGTGGGGGGAGAGCGAGGGGCCCCATCTCCCTGTGTCTCTGGGATCCCCAGAGGCCGTTGCCTGAGCAGCACAGGGGCTGCCAGGAGCATTCCTCTTCCTCGGGCTTGAACGCCCCAAGGACAGGGGCTCACCCCACACAGCTGTGCTGGGGCAGCCTCCTCCATGGCCCAGGCCCCTTGCTGCCTAACAGGGCCCAGCGGGGTTCCCGAGACTCACCTGGCTCCCCCAGGTGCCGCTGAGGCCCTTCCTCCTGACCCTCTGCTCCGGGCTGCCCCCTGCTTTCTCAGGGCCTACGGGGCTCTGAGCAGCATGGACCCAGCTGCCCCCCACCCCCAGGATCCCAGACTGTCTTTGCAGAAGGGAGCTCCTGTTCGGGTCCCTGATGTGGGGGTGGGAGGGACAGACTCAGGCCCAGCGAGGAGCCCAGACTTCCCTCCCGGGCGTTCTGTCAGGACAGCTGGGTCCCCGACCGCCCATCCTCACTCTCTCCTTGGGAGGTGGGTGAGGAGCCCATTTTGCGTATGAGGAGACCAAGGCCTGGCTGTGCAGACGCCCGCTCCCCTTGGTGGGCGGTTCCAGCTGTGGGCCCGGGGGGTCGCCGGCCTCACCCCTGGTCCTGCCCGCAGTGCTCCACCACCTGCGGCCTGGGCGCCGCCTGGAGGTCCGTGCGCTGCAGCTCCGGCCGGGAGGAGGACTGCGACCCCACGGGCCAGCCCCAGCCCGCCCGCCGCTGCCATCTGCGTCCCTGTGCCACCTGGCACACCGGCAGCTGGAGCAAGGTGCGTGAGGACGGGGGCGGGGCCCACGCAGGGGCCGAGCAGGGTGTCGCCCTGAACTTCCTGTTCCTCGCGGCCTCCGTCCTGTCTTTGCACCTTTGCTGGGGTGACCGTCCCCAGACGTGTCCCTTGTCGATGGCGTCCTTTCCTCTGTCCTTCCCACCGCCTCGGGACCTCCCTCTCACCACCGACTCTCTGTCCCGGGGCCGCCCTCTCCCTGGGCCCGCGCACCGGCCGCCCTCACGCCTGTCTCGGCCCCCAGTGTTCCCGCAGCTGCGGCGGAGGGCTCTCCGTGCGGGACGTGCAGTGTGTGGGCACACGGGACCTCCGGCCGCTGCGGCCCTTCCACTGCCAGCCTGGGCCTGCGCCTCCGCCCGCCCGCCAGCCCTGCGGGGCCCAGCCCTGCCTCAGCTGGTACACCTCCTCCTGGAGGGAGGTGAGGCCGGGCTCTGGGGTGGGGGTCTGGGGTGGGGGTCAGCCCAGCCCTGCCCTGCCGTGACCCCTGCCCGTCCTCCCCCAGTGCTCCGAGGCCTGTGGAGGTGGGGAGCAGAAGCGTCTGGTGACCTGCCCGCAGCCGGGCCTGTGCGAGGAGGCGCTGAGACCCAACGCCACGCGGCCCTGCAACACCCACCCCTGCACGAAGTGGGTGGTGGGGCCCTGGAGCCAGGTGAGGGTGCGCGGGCGGGTCCCAGTGTCACTGCAGACGCAGTGGCGGCCAGACGGGGTCCTGGCGCTGGAGCGGTGACTGCCAGGGAGACGTGGGTGCCGCCAGGGCAGCCTCCAGGGAGGGGAGCCCAGAGCTGGGCCCTGGAGCCGTCAGTGGCATGAGGGGCAGCAGCGCCCAGTCCTGGGCGGGACGATGGGCCTGGTGTGGGCAGGGCGCCTTCCGGCCAGGCGGAGGGCCGGGACTCTCAGTCCTTGTCCCCCTGGCTGCTGAGTGACTCTGGGCTCTGTCTCCTCACCTGTCAGAGGGGTCGTGAGGATGCCACGGGCAACCACAAGGCGCTGGGCACAGGGCTGGGCACAGAGGAAGCGTGTTTAGGGCTTTTTATAAACATCAGACCCCAACTGGGAAGAACAGAGCCTGCCTCCCCCCTCGCTGCCCATGGCTGTTGCCAGGCCTCCATCCCAGACACTCAGGCTGCTCTCCTCCCGAGTGAGGGTCGCAGCCCTGTCCCCTCGAAGGTGCAGCAGCGGCCCCGGGACGGCCCGCCTAGGAGGCATGAGGGGTGGGCTGGGGCAAGGAGAGGCTGTCAGCCCCGGTGGCCCAGCCCTACCACGAGGCTGGCGATGGGGACGCTCACACACCCCCCCCCCCGCAGTGCTCGGCCCCCTGTGGGGGTGGCGTCCAGCGGAGGGTGATCAGGTGCGTCAACACCCAGATGGGGCTACCCGAGGAAGACAGCGACCAGTGCAGCCACGAGGCCTTGCCGGAGAGCTCCCGGCCCTGCAGCACCCAGGACTGCGAGGTCACCGGGCCCCCACGTGAGTGTCCTCCCCCCATGTAAGAACTGGGGAGACATGGGATCATCAAGCCGCCACCCCTACAGCAGTGCTGAGCCCAGGGGAGTCCAGTTCTCCCTCTGGGTCTCAGAGTGGGGCCAGGGACGTCCCTGAGACTGGAGAGTAGAGCTGGGTGAGCCCCATCCCCGGCTCTGGCCAGAGGAGGACCGTCCAGAGTGTGCAATGGCTCCCTCCCAGGGTCCTGCCCGCTCCCAGCTGCTGGTGGCTTCTGGGCCAGCTGGGTCCTCCTGGAGGAAGGGCCTGAGTCAGAGGTGGCTCTGGGCGCGCGCGCGCACGCACACACACACACACACACACACACACACACACACACACTTCCTGCAGCCCAGCCGGCAGTGCTGAGCACAGGAAGCTGGCCCGGCCTCCACCTGGCTCCCCTCACAGCTGTGCGGCCTTGGCCTCCTCCTCTTCCTCATCCATAGAGAGCTGACAGCCCCATCCTTGGGGGCTAGGGGGGCCTCTTGAGGACGGGTGAAGGGCCCAGAGGTGCTCAGGGAACGTGGGCGTCTTCCCCGAAGCCACTGTCACCCCGTTGTGAGGTCAGGAAGCGGGTCTCGGGCCCTGTCTGCTGAGCAGACCCAGCGGTTCCATGCCTGTCAGCTGTGGCCCTCAGGGCCTGGGGATCCGCCCCAGTCCGCCTGCCTGGCTGTGCCCTGCCTCTGCGCACTGCATGCCTTCAGGGCGGAGTTGGGGCTCTGCCCCTCCTGCTGGTCCCAGGGCCTCGGGGAGTGAGGTCTGCCTCCGGGGCGAGGGTGAGGTGGGGAGGGCGGGAGCCAAGGGCAGGCCTGTCCTGGAGGCTCTGGGAGCCTTGGAGGGGGTCAGGTGGCTGAGCCGTGAGCTGCTCCAACAGAGGAGGTCAAGGCTGCACCAGCCAGAGGTGACCCGGATGCTGACACTGCGGAGTCCCTAGGACTGTATGGTTCGAGGGGTGGTGTGGCAGGACATCTGGAAACTCCAGGGTGTGCGGTGGCCCCAGGGGCCAGCGGATGGCAGGGAGGTGGGGGCGCTGACGAGGAAGGAACGGCCCCGGAGGTTAAGAGGCTCCCTGAGGTCGCGCAGCAGGGACGGGACGCGTGTCTGCAGGTGTGAGCTGGGAGCTGCCGCCCGCGGGCGCACCCTCTGCGGCCCAGGGATGTCCAGGCTGGAGCCAGCAGGGCCCGGTGGCAGCTGAGGGCTGTCAGCAGCACCGGGGGCAAAGTCGGGCTGGAAGCAAGCCGCTTCCCCAAATAGCTCCTGTGAGCCTGTGCTGAGCCAGCGCCCCGCCCCGCCCGTGCCCCTCCAGGCTGTGAGCAGGACCTGCTGTCCTTCGGCTTCTGCGAGACACTGCGCCTCCTTGGCCACTGCCAGCTGCCCACCATCCGTGCCCAGTGCTGCCGCTCCTGCCCCCCGCCCGGCCACAGCGCCCCCTCCCGTGGCCAGCAGCGGCCCACCCTGCACTGACCCCTGCCCGGGCCGGGCGAACCCACAGACGGACCACTGACAGCCGCAGGAACCTCAGTGCCCACCACCTCTTTGCGCCCGAATGGTGCTAACCCTGGCCCCTGCCTGCGGCAGGCTGGGGAACCCCCTCAGAAGAGGTATTTTTTTATTCTAACGGTTTGTGTAACACGTTATTAATTATTATTGTTATTATCATTATTATATAAACAAGCATCTACCATGTCCAAGCGCAGCCCGGCTTCCTCTTGGATGGGGGGAATTTCGTGTCTGAAACTCTGCCCCACCCTCCGCCCCGGCCCGAAATGCCACCTTTCCACGGGAGGCCAGCAGGACAGGGGAGCAGTCGAGTGAAGCAGGCAACCGGCCCACGTGGGCAGGAGGCCGGGCGAGGCCCATGGAGGCTGCTCCCCGCGAGGTCCTCAGACCCATGTTTCACAGGGTGGGGCCCCCTCCCGCCAGCAAGGCCCCTGGGGAGAGGGGGCAGAGCGAGGCAGCACCCCAGGCCCCTGGGGAGAGGGGGCAGAGGGAGGAGCAGACCAGCCAGCCACGGCCCTCTGGCCCCACTTGCCATCTCCTTCATCTCCTCGCTCAGGGAAAGGGCTGGGCGGGTCACTGGTCTCACTCCGGCGTCCCCTTTACTGCCCAACCCAAGAGCTGGGTCCTCGCTACACTGACCTTCCGACCGGCCACCTGGCACTGCCCCCACAGCCTCCTCCTGCCAAACCCATTTCCAAGGGGCCAGACTGGCGCACACACCATGGAGCACATGGGCCTGGGGCTGGGCCCTGGCGAGGGTGGGGGGCTGGGGAAAGGGCTACACACCGTCCCCCCGACCTAGCCGCTCCTCCAGGAAGTGGCCTGCGCGGGCCCACCTCAGGAGCCTTGGATTTGACCCCTTTATAATCTGCTCACAAGCCCTAGTCTCGAAGGTGGCACCCACCCTTCTGCACAGGGGACACTGAGGGTCAGAGGTGGCAGTGCTGAGCGCAGGAAGCTGGCCCAGCCTCCGCCTGGCTCCCCTCGTCGGTGTGAGTGGTGTCCCCGCCCCGCCACGCACACCTTCGGGGCACCACTCACACCTATTCCACCTGTCACGGGAGTGCTGGAGCTGGAGCTGTGGACGTGGTGGCCCCGTGGCCACTCGTGGCTGGTGTGCGTTGGGGACAGGGGGATGTTGAAAACCAGGCCTTGGGGATTGAGACCAGAGGCTAAAGCCAAAAGTGTCTGTCTCAGAAGAGGCCGGGAGGTGAAAGGCTGGAGGGCAGTGGCTGCCCCAGTAGTAAGGGGGTGCCGCTGTGCCCAGGCGCTCTGGTCACACACCACCCCACTTCAGACCAGAAGCCCAAGGCTCTGAGGGAGGTGACCGGCCGAGGCCACACACCCTGGCCACTCAGGCCTCGAGCCTGACCTCCTGCTGAGCGGTGGGCCGTCCCAGGCCAGGCGGGAAGACCACCTAGGTCACCCCACCGTGGCTGGACAGAGGTCACTCAGGAAAGCCCATTGCTGGGGACTTGCGTGAGACCGCACCATGAGGATGGAGGGGCGACAGGCGAGCTTCCTGTCTGTCTGCAGACGCCCGGCTGGCCCACGGAGGCCCTGGGGACCTGCTCTGAGTAATGGCTTCCACACTGTCCGCTGTGCACGGCCCCTCGAGAGGCAGGGAGCAGGGCCTCTGCTTGGGGGCTCCCAACCCACACATGAGCCCGAGGATCCCAGCCCCACCTGCCACTGCCATTGTGCTGGGTGACCTCAGGAACCCCCAGCCTGCTGTGTGCTGTCCCGGGAGGAGATGGGCTCACCAGGTCCTTGCCTGCTCGGACCGTCTGGGAGTCCTCCCTGGAGCCCCCTCCCCCACACCACGGATGGACATTTGGTCTTAATCATTCTTATGTGTTTTGGTGATGATGGGGGGTGGGGTATGATGTCCCCAGTGGCAGCTGGGCCTGAGCTGTCATTCCAGGCAGGAGGCAAACAACCCGTGACTCAGGCAGGGCACGGCGTGGACGGTGGGAGGAGGGGTACCTACCACTCACGGCCGGGGGCTGCTCCAGCTCCTGGCTCCCTGCCAAGGCCCGGGCCCCTGCATCTGGCACCGCTCAGCGGGCACGCCCGAGTCCTCGGCACCAGCTGCAGGGCTGGCTCAGGACGGCCCGGAGGGGTCGAACGGATGTCTGGGCAAACCTGTGGGAGCCGTCAGACCCTTCACAGGGTGACAGGTGTGCAGACCGTGCGCGGAGAATGTGCACTTTGCGGGTGTCGCGCCATCCCCGGGTCGAGGCACCGATCTATAGTGGACGCGCTGAGACCACGGTGACGTGCCCCTCACCACCGGCAGCGGCTTCATGGAGACACCATGTGAGTGGAGCCCAAGGCCCGGCTGGGGATGTCCAGCACTGACCTGACACAGCCGTCCCTGGGGGTCACGACAGAAGCTGGTTCCCCCAATAGTACGGGGACCCCTTTGCCCCAAGCAGGGACCAGAGGCCCTGATGCAGGTACAAACCCCAGGAAAGGTTGTGACGGAGCAGAAAGGTCCTCAGGACCCCTCCGTCTGTCAGAAAACAGGCCACGGCTCCTGCTTCTCTTCTGCGCTCAGGCTGCTGAAATCGGAGTTGACATAAGTCAGAACACACACACCTTCGGCGTTTGTCCTTTTATATTCAAACTCCCCGCTCCTTACACATGCCGACTCCCGCCCGGGGGATCCCCCTGCCAGGAGGTGAAAGGTCAGAAGGCCCTTCACATGCCAAGATCCCAGAGTAGCTTCTGGAACACATGACATGGAGAACAGGAAGGCCTGGGCACAGACGTCCACACAGATGCCCCTCGTGTGTGCCGATCAGGTCTGCCTCCGGCTCCGCTCAGCTGCCGGGGCTGGGAGCCACATGGCCAGCCCCTCTCCTCCTTCGGCTGCTAGTCACAGGCTCCCACACAGGAGACCTCGGTGTCCGGCCCCAACTCTGCTGCAGAGAGCACTGATTATACCCGCTTTCTCACCGACGCCTTCAGTTGCGTGCTGCTGACGGGCACAGAGGCAGTCACGCACTGGCCTGGATGGTCTGTGCGGAGAGGAGAAAGTGCCCTGTGTGCTCAGGAGACGATGCTGGGTGCACGAGAGGCTCCAGAAGTCCTGACTCAGAGACGGGTTGATCTTGTTTAACCCAACATCCCCTGGACACATCTGACTCAGAATTTCCGCCCTCCGATTTGTAGAAACAAACTGTGCGCTGCAGCATCACTGTTCTCGGAGCTCAACACACGGGGGCCCAGTCCAGAGGCGGGTCGTTAATAGGGCCCTTGCAGTTTTACTGCCCCCCGGGAGATGCTCTGCAGCCGGCGGCAACGGTGATGCACTTGGGAAACTTGACTCACTGAAGTGAATCGGTGGTGGGCAAGCTGCACCCAAGCCCCTCTTAACTCACTCACTGTCGGAGGACCGGGCAGTGCCGCGGGCTCTGGGAAGACCGGCTCCAGTTAATCCTGTGGGTTCTGGCACATCTGGGAGGAAAGCCTCCCCTGATCTAACACAGACAACTGTCCCTTTTGTTTGTTGTGCCACCCGCAATACCACCCATGTCCACAGGGTGGCAGCATTTACCTGCTTTTCACAAAAACCATCGGTGGAGGCAAAAGGACCAGCGAACGGTGACTGGCAGAGGAATCTTGATTGGTTTGCAAGTCTTCGAAAGTAGTCTGTTATTTTTTTAGTGTGGCCCTGGAGAAAGCCCACCTGATCCTGCTCAAGGCCTCTGTACTTGCTGTTTCCTCTCCCCGAACCCTCCTCTACAGCTGTTTCCTCAGCACTGGGTCTGGAATAGCTTAAGTCAGAGGACTGGGCGGTGCAGCTGGCCCCGGGAAGGCTGACTTCAGTTAGCTCTGTGGGTTCTGGTGCGTCTGGGAGCGAAACAGGACACACTGGTCCCTCCTCTGAGAATACGCACTGTGCTTCTTCGTTCTGCCTGAAATGCTGCTCACGTCCACAGGGCAGCAGCATTTACTTTCTTAAAAAAACGACCACCCATAGTTGAGGCAAGTGGGCAAGGAAGTTGCCAACTCTGCCAGGAACCTTGATTGGTTTCCAGGAGTCTTCAGAAAACAGTTTCTCACTTTTGAGTGAAAGTCGGGAAAGATTCCCGGCGCACTCCTCCTCGGGCCTTTGTGCTTGTTTCATCTGCCCTGAACCGTGTGGCTGGTGCATCCTGGCTCCAAACTGGCTTAATTTCAGAAGACCTGGCAGTGCGGCCGGCTCAGGGACCTCTGTCGGTGCTGCGTGTCCGGGAGGGAAGCAGGGCACACCTAGCCCCTAATCTGAGAATAGACAGCTGTCCAGTTGGTCCCCGTGGTGCCAACTGCAACACCACTCATATCCACAGGGTGGCACCATTTATCCGCGTTTAAAAAATATCGTGGGTGAGGAAAAAGGACAACCGGGTTGTGGACTTCACTAAGAGCCTTTATGCGTTTCCAGGAGCCTAGGATGGTAACAGGTAATTTGAAGGGGGTGGGTCGCTCTGGAAAAACACCCCACCTGCTCCAGCTCAGGGTCTTAGCACTTATTTTTCCCCCAGAATGCTCTACACACTGTTTACTTAACAGGGACTGGAATGGCTTCTGCCCGAAGGACCAGGCCATGCAGCTGGCTCAGAGGAACTGACTTCCATGTCTCTGCGAGCTCTGGGGTTTCGGAGAGAAAGAGACTCCCTTGCTCCTAATCTGAGGATACCGAGAATTTGTAGATTTGTCCCCATTCTGCCGTCTGCGACACCACTCGTGTGCAGGCTTGTCTCCTGTGTGCTTGCAGACGCCCGGCTGGCCCACGGAGGCCCTGAGACCTGCTCTGAGTAATGGCTTCCACACTGTCCGCTGTGCACGGCCCCTCAGGAGAGGCAGGGAGCAGGGCCTCTGCTTGGGGGCTCCCAACCCACACATGAGCCCGAGGATCCCAGCCCCACCTGCCACTGCCATTGTGCTGGGTGACCTCAGGAACCCCCAGCCTGCTGTGTGCTGTCCCGGGAGGAGATGGGCTCACCAGGTCCTTGCCTGCTGGGACCATCTGGGAGTCCTCCCTGGAGCCCCCTCCCCCACACCATGGAAGGACACTTGGTCTTAATCGTTCTTATGTGTTTTTGTGTTGATGGGGGGTCGGGTATGATGTCCCCAGTGGCAGCTGGGCCTGAGTTGTCATTCCAGGCAGGAGACAAACAACCCGTGACTCAGGTGGGGCACGGCGTGGACGGTGGGAGGAGGGGTGCCTACCACTCATGGCCGGGGGCTGCTCCAGCTCCTGGCTCCCTGCTGAGGCCCGGGCCCCTGCAGACCCCTCCTCCCCCCATGGCCCCAGCCCTCATCTGCAGCTGGGCGATGGCTCCTTGGTCCTCCCAGCACTGCCACAGTGGACGACGGCATCCTGTCTCACCCTCGCCAGAGCAAACTCAGGGCAGGGACCCAGAAACACCCACCTGGCAGGGTGAGGCCCCCCGTGACCCTGCCCACCTCCCCGCCTTTGGGGCTGAGCCCCTTACAAGTGAGTGTAACTGCATTTCATGTCAGAATGTTATACAAATTAGTTTATTTTACCTTTTAATATGATAATTCCAAAGCTAACTGAACTTGGAGATAACCACGGAAGTTGCTATGACATAATAGGCAGAGTCAGCTGGCAGCACCTCCGAGCCCTGCAGCGCCAGCACCCAGCCTCCCGCCGGCAAGGACGCTGCAGGCCCAGGGCCCACGTGAGGGCCGGGAACTGGGCAGTCATACAAACTTTCTGCTAAAAAGAAAATGGAACGGCTATCTGCCTAGGACACTTCCTACGTCAACCTCACGTAGTTGGAACCAGAACTATCCCCAGTGACCGGTCTTGGCGGCTGCTGGACAGCTGTCAGCATGACTGCAGGCCCGTGGGGGTCAAGGCTGGGGTCAGGATGGCCCCGAGTGGAGAGCAGCCGAGGAGGTCTGGGTTCACATAAACACACACAAGGGAGTCATGCACACAAGAACTTGTTATACAAAATAGATGTACGTGATCTCAAAAATCCTTGATAAAAATAGGCTATAAAAATATAAACTGTAGTGAAATATACAAAAGTATTAACAGATGTTCAACCCATAAAAATGAAAGCCTCCAACACAAAGCTGGCAGTTCCCAACTGTGTGCTGCGGGCTCCGCCGCCCGTGGAGGGTGCATGCAGGCTGGCCGGCACACTTTCCGGGCACCACAGGAAGAAGTGTTGGCTCAAAATAGTGGGACTGGACCCTACAGTTCTGGAGGAAGGAGTCAGCGCCATCAGGTCCCAGTCTGGAGCCCTGTGCCCCTGGGTGCCCAGCCCACACAGGAGACCCTCCAAGCCCCCAGCCCTCCCCACCAGCGTTGCCCACGTGGATGCCACAGCACTGCCGCTCAGAGAAGGGCCGACACCTCAGCCTCCAGCCACACACGGGCACCAGGTTCAATGCAGGTGCCTTTAAGCTGACTCTTTCCAGGGCAAAATGGACAAAACAAGCCTGTTCCTAAAGGAGGTGTTTTCGCCCAGGACGGGCAGTTAGGGGGAAATGAACTTGGAAACTGAAGTCTGAGGGAAGCTGGAGTGATTGATCCACGGAGCCCCGACTCCATCCCCACAGCACCCCATGCCACCAGCACTCTGGGCGGTGGGAGCCGGCGTCTCCAGCAGCCCCCGGTCCTGGGAGAGGGAGGGGCCTCAAAGAGCAGTGAGGCTGCTGCATCCCCCTCGTAGGACCTGATTCACACAGCAACTTCCTGAAGGAGCTGGAACTCACCTGCTCCCAGAGACCAAAACAATGAAAACATTTCTGACACTGGAAGAGACAACGCCTTTTGGCTAAATACAGAGACCAGCTCCCTTTACACACTAGAAAATCTAATGAACTCACTCAGCCAAAGACAGAAGCTGAGCTCAGTCTGGTACGTCACAAGGGCTGCTGGGAGGCTGATGCCACAGACGAAACCGTACTTACCACAAAAGCACATCTTCGGGTTACGTGAGTCAGCTCTCAGTCTGTGTGTGTTTAATGTATGGTGACTACCAGTACTTCCAATTCCCTCTGGGTAGTGTGGAAACCCCATTTAGAACGTCGTCTTTCCTATCTGAATGACAACGTGCCAGAAAGCACCCTCGCACAGCTGCAGCGGGGACGGTCCACAGAGACGAGGTGGAACCACCTTCTTAGGGCAAAGCCTTGTTGAGGGCTTCAAAGGGGTGGTGTTCGGGGTCTCCAGAACCACCCGGCCAGCCTGACATCCGGAGGCTGCACAACCCCACAGTGAAGCCGGGGAAGGGCAGGGGCCTCTGGGTGGCAGTGGGAGGGCTTGCCGAGGCTCTGGCCCTAAGCAAAGGCACCCCCCAGCCCTGGTACTGGGGCCACAGCCAGGAGGAGGATGCACCGGGCCCACTGGCTGTGCCCGAGGAAGCCAGCTCCCAGCTGCCCAGTGTTCACTCGGCAGAGACACCCGCCTTACAAAACTCCCAGAAAACTTCCTGTACCCTTGACGGAGGCGGCCCAGGGTGGGCCTGCCTTGCAGGGAGGCGAGCGAGTTTCCCTGGAGTCCCAGCCCATCGGAGAGTCATCGCTCACACGAACGGGGCACTTCCTGCAGGGCCGTGTGGCGCCATGCCAATCTGCCAACGCCAGCCAGCGAGGAGCGAGCATGGTGTCTGGAGAGCCAGGCCCACCCGACAGCTCAGGGCCCGCGCCTGAAAGGGCACAGCTGTTCCAGAAACGAAGCAGCACAACGCCACCAGCAGGCTGTGCGGATTCTACGTGCCATTTCTGAACAAAGGATGTGCTTGCCGTTCTAAGGAAGTCGCTTTCCTCACACTGACCTTATGCCACTGAGGCAGCACAGTCTGGCCTAGGAGTCTGTGAACACACGGTATCCTCCACGCACCCGCTGTGCAGAGGAGACAAGGTGGGAGGCGGCCCACGCGGGGCATTCTCAGGGCACAGGCTCCAACACGGCTGGGACGCTGTAAACAGGCTCTGGAGAGACGCCGACTGGCTGGCCTGGGCGGGCACCGGTCGCCGGCACGCGTGACGGGGCAGGTGGGACCACGTGTGGAGGAAGATGGCTGAAACATGTGTCCCCGGCTGCGTGGAAGTGAGAAGGCTCTGGACAGCTGCCCAGCAGATTTCCGGAGCCCATGGGGGTTACATTCTGGGTCTGAAGAACAGAGACGTCTCTGCAGCTCACCCTTTGGCATGCTGTGGTTGTGGGGCGGGGGCCGCTCAGGTGTCCTCTTCCTCGTCGCTGACCAGCTCGCCTTTGTCGGGACTGGTGTCCCGTTCACGCAGGAAGTCCTCCCGGATGGCCTCCAGCTCCGTCAGCTCCAGCCGCACCTTCTCCAGGTGGTAGGCGCGCCGGTTGCGGATCTGGCGCAGGGGGAAGGGGTTCAGGTCCCCGAAGGAGATGCCGATCAGCTTCCTGGCGGGACACAGGACAGAGCATGAGTGGCTCAGGCCATGCTCACACCCGAGGCCGGGGGTGTGGGGAGCAGACCCAGGCACTGGGAGGTGGAGGCGAGTGTGCCACCAGGAGGCAGTCCTCCTCACGAAGATGCCGCAGGGGCAGCCCCTGAACAACGGCTGGGTCAGGGCCAGCTCCTCCCACGTTCAGGTGTACTCTGGGACACACCGGGGTGTGCGGCCACCACACGTGCCACCTGAGAGCAGAATGGCACCGGCACCGCTCAGCGGGCACGCCCGAGTCCTTGGCACCAGCTGCAGGGCTGGCTCAGGACGGCCCGGAGGGGTCGAACGGATGCCTGAGCAAACCTGTGAGAGCCGTCAGACCCTTCACAGGGTGACAGGTGTGCAGACCGACCAGGAATAATGTGCACTTTGCGGGTGTCGCGCCATCCCCGGGTCGAGGCACCGATCTACAGTGGACGCGCTGACGTGCCCCTCACCACCGGCAGCGGCTTCATGGAGACAGATGTGAGTGGAGCCCAAGGCCCGGCTGGGGATGTCCAGCACCGACCAGACACAGCTGTCCCTGGGGGTTACGACAGAAGCCGGTTCCCCCAACAGCACGGGGGCTCCCTCACCTCCCTAACCATTCTGCAGGGACCAAAGGCCTGATACACGCACAAAACTCAGGAAAGGTTGTGATGGAACAGAAAGGTCCCAGGACCCCGTCTGTCAGAAAACAAGTTACTTGCTGCTGCTCCAGGGCGACTGGCCAGAGGGCTGCCTCGCCCAAGGCACAGCGGGAGCCGCGCCTCCGCCCAGCCTGGGTGGTCGTGCGGAGATGAGAAGGTGCCCTGTGTGCTCAGTTAGAAGACGATGCTGGGTGCATGAGAGGCTCCAGAAGTCCTGACTCAGAGACGGGTTGATCTGCTTAACCCAACATCCCCTGACTCAGAATCCCCGCCCTCGGATTTGCAGAACCAAACTGTGCGCTGCAGAATCGGTGTCCTTGGGGACAGCACAGCGGGGCCTAGAGGTGGGGCCGGGGCACCCGCAGCACTAACGACCCCCGGGAGATCCTCTGCCGGCGGCTGCCAGGGGCATGGAGGCACTAGGGAACCCCTGGTCCAGTGGCCTTGACTCCCTGGAGGGAGCTGCTGGGGAAGCTGCACGGAGCCCTCATGAGGGGTGCTGTGGGGACGGGCTGGCCTGCGGGTGGGTGTGTGGGTGGGTGCTGTCCCTGCACACCACCCTGGAGCATCAACAATCTGCACAAGCCTGTTTGGCCAGCAGCTGGGTCTTTGGAACCAAAACGCTCTCCACACCATCCGCCGTGGCGGTGAAGTTCACCTAATGCCACCCTGTAACCCGACGCCACGTGGGACAGATGACACTCAGGGCCCACCCAGGAAGAAGTGCCAACCTTTCACAGGCCAGTGTCACTCTCAGGTAGCCTCTTTCATTTGCCTAAACATATATCACTGTCAGTGACATATCAATAAGCCCAGAAGTATCTTTAAAATCTACTTCCCAAGTAAAGGATGGTAAAAACAGTGGATGTCGACCCGACCTCAGCGGTTCAGGGAGAGGTGCCGTCCTCACCTGCCCAACCAGCAGCAGGTCCACAGAGAAGCCCTGGGGAACAGGGCTCAGTTACCAGGGCCGGAGCAGCCACCAACTATGGTCCAGGGGACATACGGACAACAGGGAGGGCAAAACGATTCCCAAGCACTGAGCTGCCCAGGCCAGTGCCAGGGGTCTTCCACTCTCTCCAATGTGCCCACTTTGCCAGGTCCGGGGGCACCTCGCTCCAGGCCCCGACCTGTCACCTGGACCCCTGGTCTCTCACCTGACAGACCCCTTGCTTGTCCACCCTGAAGTGCACAAAACCCTCCGGAAGAAACAAAGTTCCGGGCAGAGTCCACAGGGCTTTGCCGGCCCAACCTCAATCCCTGACACACGGATACCAGCCTGGCCACATCACGTCACGGTTCCCCACACACTCCGCTCCCACATCTCTGTGCCAGCGCCCGAGCTGCCCCTTCCCCGCCCAGGTCACCCCACCCGTGCCTGGCCCTAGCCTGGCTTCCTCTGTCACAGCCCGAGCCCCCGCCCCACAAGTTCTGTAAGGACGAAGCTGCTCCTCATCCAGGCAGAGGGCCTGCCCACTGTCAACACCCAGGCCAGGCCTGTCACACAGATCCACCTGCTGCTGAGGTGGCTGGGACCTGGGATGGTCGGACAGAGGGTGGATAAAACCAGCTTTCCTCTGCACACCTGGGGAGGCTGGAGTCTGAGACAGCAAGGACAGGCCGCTCTCAGGGGAGCAGAGGTCAGGATCCCCGCTGTCCTGGGCGTCTGGACAGTCCCCCGAGGACTCACCGAGCGTCGAGGATTGTGCGAGTGAAGTATCGGAGGTACTTGAATATGGACATTGAATCTTGTAATTTCAGGATCTCCTCTTCCTTGTATTTGAAAAGTGCCAGGGCAAAGCGGAAGATGACCTGTGGAAAGGACAGGGGCTCTGTGCGCTGTGAAGCACCCGGGCTCCCGGGGTGGACAGGCCTCTGGGGCCCTGGGCAGCCATGTGACTGAGGCGCATTCCCCCCGGTGGGGGCGGGACCCTATTCGCAGAGAAATGGATACTGGAGGTTTGCAACCACACTCCAGCCTAAGCCGAATGTCCTCATGGAGCAGACCCTTTGTGGAGTCCTCCCACACTCAGCTAACCCTCCAGTGCAGAAGGCGCACAGAACAGAAATCGTTTTCAAATGCAGTGAGAACCAGGTCGACTCTGAAACTCGGAACGCGCCACGCCTCCACGCACTTTTCTCTCAACTAGTGACACCAGGGTCTGATCGCTGACTTCTGCTCACGGTCAAGGAGAATAAACAAACTTTTTTTTTACTGATTTGTTTTGGAGACACTGTGTTTGAGGCCAGAGGGACTGGGCTCCTGGTGGTCTTGCAAGTTCAACCAGCTTTGGGAGAACCCGCCCACACCTGAGACCTTGGCTGGCCTGTCCGACCTGCACTCCCTCTTATCTGGAAAGCAGTATCCACAGCACTCAATTAGGTACTCTTTCTGCTGACATTCCTACCTGTGGCCCAGGAGCACACACTGTAGGTTCTGGTAGAGAATTCTTTTTAAAAACGACAGACTGAAGCCCTGTGTTGGACAGGGTGTGGGGACACACACACTCACGCTCCGCTGGGGGGGCTGTGAATCAGTGATGCCCTCTGAGGGGAGACCAGGCACCAGCTGTAAAAACTGCAGCCAGGTTCCACCTTTGACCCAGCACTTCCCCCACCAGAACTAAGCTCACAGACGCGTGGAAAGACGGCATCAGGGGCTGTCCGTGTGTATTTCTGGCTCATCTGTACAAGGAGATACTGTGCAGAGTCTTAGAAAAGCAGATCTGTGAGCCCTGATATGGAACTACCTCTGAGATATATTCTGTGTAAAAAACCTCTACATTTTAGATATAAAATACCTTGAGAAAGACACGTAATAAATCAAGAAAGCCTAGAAGACCTCCTCCCTACCACACACCCTTAGTTATATGACCTCCTCTCTACCATATTCCTTTAGACATACTACATATGGTCAGTTTTATAATTTCAGTTTATCATGTACTAACTTAAAAACTGACTTTTTATAAACATACAGTAGAGGCTGTGGGCATAAGGCTCTGAAGTTGACCCCGCGTTGGTCCCTGATCCTCTGCGTCCTTGCCTCTGGGCCTCTACCTTCTCATCCACACAATGGGGACACCACCCCCACCCATTCGACAGGATGAGGCTTAGCCTGAAACCTATCAGAGCCCCACGGACAGGACGAGGGTGCTACATGTTTCTGATAAACAAGCAAATGACTGCCATTTCCTGTGACCACAGTGCCCCTCCAGTGGCAAACTGTGCCGGGATGGCTCTGGCCCAGGGCACCCCTCATGTCCCAGGTGAACAGGCCACTCTGCCACCACTGAGGCTGCCCACACAGACACCAGTGAGCAAACCCACCTTTGGTCCCTCATACAGGAAAGAGTCCCATATTTTGAAGAGGATGTCACTGACGACACTGTCCACAAACACCACCAGAAACCAGTTGAACGTGATGAGGGTGTAGTCCACTTTGTACTGCTCAAAGTGGGCATGCAGCCGTGGCAGCTTCTCACTCATCAGGTCTCTGAACACCCGCTGGTCCACCTGGACAGGGAGCAGAGGACAGAGGAGGGTCTGTCAGGCAGGCCTCGCCCAGGGCACAGACTGCTGAGCTGGTCTGCAGGGCTGGTCAGTTCCTACTGGGCTCTAACAATCTGCCAGACCAGGCGCTGAGTGAGCCCAGCTGGCACTCACTCACTCAAGGACAGCGGCCCAGTCTCCAGGGTTGCCCTGACTTGTACGCCTTACTCAGGGGCCAATCAGGGCTGAAGCCACGCCCAGGAAGTCCCCCCACCAGGGCTGAGTTTAGGTCACATTTCTGCTCTAAGTCTTCACAAGCTGCCAAGAGAAGCACAATGTTTTTAGAAGTACCTGGGATCCTAAAAGAGTCTTTGTGTAATAGTCTCGAGGCATGAAGACCTCCACGATGGTAACCAGGCACCAGAAAGCATCTTCTTGTTCCAGGTACAGGAGGGCCACTGCCACCAGCCTGCAACAGACAGAGAACAAGGTGGGCACCTGGCCTGCTGCTGTCCCTCAGGGCCAGGCTCCATCCAGCTCTCCAGGAAACAGCAGTAGGTACGCGCTCCTCGGCAGCAAGACATTTCCTAAAGTTTGAGAAGCAAAGCTACACTTCTTCCCACTTCATTTAAAAAAACATACATATATATATCTTTTTTTAATACATATATATATATATATATATATATATTCTTTTTACAGAGGGAGAGAGAGAAACATCGATGTGAGAGACACAGCGATTGGTTGCCTCCCGCACGACCCTGACCAGGGATCCAACCTGCATCCTGGGCATGTGCCCTGACCGGGAATCGAACAGTGACCTTTCGGTGCCCTGGATGATGCTCCAACCAGCTCAGCCACCCGGCCAGGGCCATTCTGCTTTTTGTTCAAAGGTGATGAAATTTTTTCCCAATGATCAACCAGCCTCATTAAAAAACCTCTTCCCCCTAAGACTTTTGCTGGTGCAACTCATTCTTTGAGAAGATGATTGTTCAAGAAGTTCCAACGCATCCCTTCATGCACAACAACTCCAGGGCTGACGTCCGGGACAAAAACACATGATGGTCTAAAGCACCTTTCTAAGGCCGTTCTGCTCAAGGGGCTTCCGACAGGTGCACCTTCGAGGGTCAGCACGAGTGGGGCATCGGTGGTTACAGATTCACAATGGGAACTCGGGTCTGGCGTTCATGCTGTCACGCGTCAAGAGGTTACTTATCCAGGCATCCCCGGTGTGCCTCTGAGCGAACTAGCAGGCACCCAGGCAGAAGGATGACAGAATGAGGATGAGAAAACCCCCCTCCACACCTGAAATCCAGAAATGAGGCTTCTGTGAATCACTCACAGGAAAGCCCTGGAAGCCACTTTTCAGAATCTTTTGTTTTTCTTCCTTAGATATTATAATGAAGTCATCTAAAATTAAAAAGTTATTAAAAAAAAGAAGAAAAAAACTGGGGCCCTAGCTGGGCAGCTCAGTTGGCTGGAGCACTGTCCCGTAGATTAAATGGTTTCAGGTTTGACCCCTGGTCGGGACATGTACAGGAGGCAACCAATCCATGTTTCTCGTTCTCTCTCTAGAATCCATACAAAGGTGGGATGAAGGCATGCATGGGATGGAGAGTAGAAAGCTGGGGACGGCAGAGATGACGAGGAGAGAAAAATAGGACAGACGAGCACGGGTCCAACCCCTTGACCCTGAGGATGCCAGGAGAAGGGTGAAGTCAGAAGGCAGCAGAGCCTTTGCAGATGTTCAAGATGACAGGCCCGAGTCACCACAAAGGGCCAGCAGTCTTCCAGGAAAGCTCTGGGTTCTCGGGGCAGGTACAAAATGTGTCAAAAATTTTTTTCAGTAAAATAGTGAACATTTAGAGGCCCCAGTGGTGATGGGGGAGGAGGTGCAGAGAGAAAGCGTCACTTTTCTGGAGGCTTTACGCGTGTGGAAGAACTGATTCCACGGCAATGCCAGATAGGTGGGGTCACTGTACCCACAAACAGGCACACTGGGACCCCTTGGGTTTCAGAGGTGTCAGCTTCCAGGAATGTTCAGACTGACCACAGGGGGTGAATGAAGCAGAATGAAGGCTTCACCAGGCAGTGCTCTGTCACGGGCCTTTTCTTCCAACAGGACCACAGGGGAGCAGCCCAAGCCCCTTCTCCTTGCAGGACAGAGATGCCACCCTGTCCTCGCCCCCACAGAGGAATAACTTCCTGGAAACGACCTGCTTTCAGGTCTGAACACGTAACAATCCAGACCTTACTCCTGCAGTACACTCATCCCAGCTGCAAAGAGACAGCCCTCCTCTGGAGGTCAGTACTGGGGCGGACGGGGATGAAAAAGGCCCGTGAGCAGCTGGAACGTTAGTGTTCAGAACTCAGCTCACGCAGGTGACTTACAGGGGAATTCCCAAAGAACACACATACTTAGAGCCTGGGCTACCTTTCACGACACAGAGAGGACTGTAAGTGGACAACTGTGATGACAGCAGTGAGAGACACAGGTAAGACACAGACAGTATTGGTAAAAAGCGGCACAGCTGCACAGGGAGACCGCAGAACCCCCCAGGCCTCGTCCTGCCCCAGCTCAGCTCAGAGTGAGTTGCCCGCATCAGTAAGAAAGGAGACCGGCTTTCAGAGCCCCTTGCCTATGGAAACAGTGGACTGGGGTCCACAGAAAAAAAGTCCGGGCTCTTCAAGGGCTAAGCTTCACCCACCTAGAGAACTGGCTGGGCAACTTCTTTTTTTCCTAAAATTTTAAAAAATTTATTTGAGAAAGAGAGAGACATCGACCTTCATTGGTTGACTCCTGCACGTGGCGACAGGGGACTGAACCCACAAACCTGGAGCATTGGGACGACACTCCAGCCAACTGAGCCACGCAGACAGGGCGGGCAACTTCTGGGCTCACAGAGATGTGTACGCACAGGCGGCCGCCAGTTTCCACGTCTCGCATGAGGAACAAATGAAGCCACACTTCTGATCAAAGCCCGAGTGTGGTGAGAGCCACGAGGAGGAAAAGAGGGAAAACGAGTTGTCTCAGAGCAGCCGGACTTCGGTGCTAATACTTCCTGAAAGCATGTTTATTTCTCTCAATTATGCTAGAGCTGGGGAGACCGCCTAAGTAAAAGTAGCTTACTGCAACTCCTTTCCATTACAACATTGGCTTTTCTTGGCTGAGCAGGAGGGGAGGGAGCTGCCAGGCAGAGCCTGTGCCTGGACTGTATTCATGGCACAGGGGCACCTGCAGGCGAGTACCCACCTGTTCAGGCCCTGGCAGTAGCCGATGTCCGGATTCCGCCAGGAGAAGGCCAGCAGCACACTGCGTAACTTCTGTATGCCCTCCGAGGTGGGGCACGAGTAATGCTTGTTGTTGGGCAGTGTCCGCAGCAGGTCCAGCTCGATCTGCTTGGAGGCCGGGTTCTGCTTCTCCAGCGCCTTCTGCAGCAAGGTCTGGAAGTAGTCGGGCTCAGTGCTGTCCTTGAACTTCCTGGTGTGAAGGTCCACACACCACTTCCACACCTTGGAACGGTGCTCGTGGGGAATGCCCGCCCGGATCAGGTTCTTCAGTTCTGGAGAACACACCATCTCCCGGTTCATCGTGCTCGCAAAATAGTTTTCCCACTTGACCCCGGTAGAAACCTCCTGGTTTTCTGTGAGGTGGAGACTCTTCAGGTCCAACGCTCGGACTTTGGCCACCAACTTCTCTTCCTCATCATCCTCAGGTACAGTCCTAAACCCATAGATGTCATACTCACTGTGGAGGAAACAAAAGGGAAAACTGAGTGATGTGACCTCGGCAAAGAGAGAACTGAGAAGTTAGCTCGGGCGTAACTGGCACCTTGACATGTAACCAGGCATTCAACTCTGTAAGGAACAAACTTCTCCGTAAGCAGGGAGAGGACAACAGACTATCTGTATGGAAAAATTTTTAATGAGATCTCTCTCTTTTTTTTTTTTTATCCTCACCCAAGGACATTTTTCCATTTTTTTGTTCAGATAGAGTGGGAGGGAGAGAGAGAGAGAGAGAGAGAGAAACATCAACGTGAAAGGGACACATCGAGTGGCTGCCTCCCGCACGACCCAACCAGGGCTGGGGACAAACTGCAACCGAGGTACATGCCCTTAGCGGGAACCGAACCCGGGTCTCTGTGGACCACAGGCCGACACTCTAACCGCTGAGCGAAACCGGCCAGGGCAAATGAGGTCTCTTCTTGATACTGCAGAGGAAAATAATGAATTCTAGATGGTTTAAAGCCTTAAATGTGAAAAGCACAGAAAATACAAGCAACACCACAGAAACAAGGCTAATACGTTTGGCTACAAGAACACATGTGTGTGTGTGTGTCTGTGTGTGCGTGTGGTGTGTTTTACATCATATGTATATATGCACAGCTTTTACGTTTGAAAAGTATCAGTTTTAAAAGGTGAAAAGATGCCCAGCTGGTGTGGCTCAGTGGATTGAGCACTGTCCCATGGACTGAGAGGTCCCGGTTCGATTCCCAGTCAGGGCACATGCCCGGGTTTCAGGCTTGATCCACAGCTGGGGGTGTGCAGGAGGCAGCCAATTAGTGTTTCTCTCTCTCTAAAAAAAAAGGTGGAAAGACAAGGGAGAAAAACGTTTGTAAGATATTAGGGGTGAAGAGGCCGTGGTCAGCAGCATTATGGCCACGCAGAGACATCCATGCCCTCGTCTGTGGAACCTGTGAACATGCAACGTTACGTGGCAGATGGGATTAGTGACAGAACCTGAGGCAGGGAGGTTATCCTGGGTTGTCTGGGGGCCCGACGTCACACAGGAACCCTCAGAAGTAGTGGAAGACAAGAGTCGGCCAGAGAGCTGCAGGGATGGAAGAGGCAATAGGAATGTGGAGAGAGGCAATGCGGGCCTTGAGGATGGAAGAAAGGGCTGCAGTCAAGGGACACAGGTGGCTCTAGGGGCTGGGCGTGGCCACACCTCACAGCCAGCAAAGACAAAGAGACCTGGTCCCACAACTGTAAGGAAGTGTATTCTGCCAACTTGAATGACCAAGGTCACAAAGTGTCCCTGGAACCTCCAGAAGGAACGCACCCTGTGGACGCCTTGATTTTCACCTGCGAGAGCTGTGTCGACAGCTGACCCCCTGAACTGTGAGATCATAAACGTCTGCTTTAACCCCAAGCGTATGACAATGTGTTACAGCCACCACACAACACCCGCACAAAGGCCCTGCACACTCGGCCGAGTGTGTGAACTGCACAGCACTTGGACATGGGATGTGCACAGCTACACCCATGCCCTCGGGGGTTCAGGAATCCGTTCTGCCCACACCCCAGGGAAACTCTCTAACGTGGACACGTGGACACGTGGACACACGGACATGAAGTCCACTCATCACAATCTGTAACAAGGACAACAGGATGCTCCTACGCTCCTGGCGAGGAGGGAGTCCAGACGTGTGTGCTCGCACAGCGAAGGCGTGAGCAGGAACACCGCACAGGAGCTACTGTGTAACTCAGACAGTTTTAGAAAAAAATGTTGAAAGAGTTGCAAAAAGATATGAACATGGTGGGATGAGTGTATTAAAAGGTGTCATAAAAAAGGCAGTAAAACAGCACAATTAAAGGTGTCAGCAGACGGCAACGCACATCGTGTTCAAAGGGGAAATGACACGCTTAGCACTGGCTTAAGAGTTTCCAGAGACAAGCAGCTGTGGGGGATGAGCCAGGACCGGCACACACTGCTGACTGCTAAAGCCGGGTCACAGCTGCCCATGGGTGCTATGATTCCATCCACTACTTGGTATGTTCAACATTTTCCATAACAGAGAGTTAAAACAAGTCAATATGCAGTCATTGTTCTACGTCTACAAAAAGTTTGAAAACGCACAACACAGTCGGAGCCCAAGACACATGTGGGAGGAAGCCCGGCGCCCAGGAGCAGCTGGCCGGATGCCCTCACAGGAGCTCACTGCCAACAGGGCAGCAGTACCCGGCTGGGGTCCCATCCTTGCCACTCAGGGCCTGAATTGCGGACAGAAACACCACCTCACAGAGCATTAACTACGGGCCTGCGTGTAAGACGCTTCGCTCAGCTCCGGGGTGTTGCCCGCATTCTGACAGCACATTTTTAACTGCCATCTGAATGGCCCGGCAATGTGGCTCAGGGCTGTAAACACAGAGAAGGGAAAGAAAGACAAGCTGCCTAAAGTCTTCACCTGGGGCCAGGGTGGGGCAGGAGAGGGGGTGACTGCAGTGAGCAGGGCCCAGACACAGGGCTGAGGGGTCTGTGGCCGAGGGCAACGAGGCAGAGACAGGGGAAGACTTGGACCAAGGGAATTGCAGATTTCTCCTGGCTCCAGCATTTCACGAATCTCATGTTTCAGAAACTCGAATATGAAGATTCGTAATCCAAGATCCCTCACAGGCTTACAGACTGTGATTTTCTGAAAATGTATACAGCACTGTGTGTGTGCCCAGGTGCACTTTGGGGCGAGCCCACGGCCTGTATCGGACCCTCAGTGAATTCTGAACTACCGGCCTGGTTATCCAGGTGCCTCTCCTTTACCCAGGGCCTGTGCTTTCGAACCACACGTGGGTGCAGCTGTGTCTCAGGAGAGGGTTCCTACGCCCCGGAAGCACGGCTCCTCTTGCAAGGGGACCAGAACCGAGGCTACCGTCTACCCTGGCATGGAAAACTGGAGACAGGTCTTGGCATCAAAAGACCTGGGCTGAGTCCCAGCTCTAAGACTTGGTTATTCCGGTAAGAACGATGAGATTATCTGTTCTAACGACTGGACAGGACTTGTCGTGGGCATCCAACGGGACGCAGTCACGTCAAGTTCTCTGTGAATTGCTGCTGCTCTCACACCCCACGCCTCACTGGTACCGTTACCTGACAAGATGAGGTTTCACAAATGCTTGCTCCGGCTGCTCCGAGCCCTCGACCTGCAGAGCGTCCTCCAGCAGCTGGGCTATGACATCCCGGGCAGGCCCCTGTTCTTCTGAGCAAACTGGCGTCTTCATTTCTTGGAGCAAGATCAAGTACTTACTTTCTATCTGGCAGAGCTTGGCTTCCAGGCTCGAATACTGCAGAGAAAGTGGCAGTTACCTCCACCCAGAGGTGCAAGAACAGCAAGCCTTAGTCACGTCAGCTACCGATGAATGACAAGCCCCCAAAATACTAGCAAGTGAGCCAGACACACTAAATCAAAGAGAAGAGACAAATTTATGCCGCAGGCCACCTGTCATGTTTCAAATGGCCTGCCATGGGCCCCCCTTCCTCCTACGGGGTCTGGCACAAAAGAGTTACTGATAATGATGTCCAGATGCCAACACAGGGGTCAGTTCTGGACAGGGGTGAGGTGAGCCACAGAAACCAGGCCACAGGCCATTACAGAGGTCAAGCCGAGTGCCACTTGGCCATGGGCCACGAGCCGCCTCCTTGTGCAACATCAGCACCTTCTCAGCACAATGACCCAGGAGTAGCTCCCAACTGCCACCTCATCAGGCAAATCCAAGGCACCCCTGGAGATCACGCAGAACGAGGTCTGGGTGCTGCTCCGAGGATCGTGCGGGAGGCAGACACGGCACACGGCAGCTGTGGACACACTGTCACTGGATTTCACTGGACTCCAACTGCGGTGTCTGTGATGTCTGTACACTGTGCAAAGCCCGGTGCAGCCACAATCACGTCTGACCCTCACACCAACCCTGTCGGGCTCACAGAGGAGGCATTATCCTCACCACCCCCGCGACAGAGAAACACAGATTCACCTAGCACAATAGCATTAGTCAAAAATGACTTTAATTTGGGGACTTGGAATTGTATTTAATTTTTTCTGTAAACTCCGTTACATGTGCGATGGAAGCCACATCACAGGGCACTGCCACCTGTCCTCACCCCAGACACAGCGAACAGCACCCAGCGTTACGCGCTTACGTATGATACGTTGGTGTCTGTGATCACATCCCCGCAGCACGTGCACTGAACTGGTTTTCAAACACCTCCATTTCTAAATAGCTCCCGAGCCACACCCCCCACCAGGTAGTAGAATACATCCACCTTGACCCACCTTGGCCATCAGATCCCTCTCTCTCCTTTCTGCATTTCTCCGAAGTGCCGACAGTTCCAAAATTTCCTTATTCAGAAATTTATTTTGGGTTTTGTACCCCTGCAGATTATCCTGTTGAAAAACCAAAACAAAACATCAATTCACACTTGGTTGAATGTTGACTAATTATTCATATGATTCCTATTTTGCTGTCTCACCCGACAGCTCTGCTAAGTCAGAGTGAGTTCTGAGGACCTGAAAGCTGGGTATCAGGCACTTCCTGATTGCTCTCTGGGGACACCCACGGCAGCAGGATGCAGGCAGGGACCTCTGCTGTGACGAAGGAGGTGGGGCATGAATTACTGGTGGAGATTTTCCTGAACCAGCCACAAAGGGGCACCGCAGAGCCTCCGTGGTTACGCGGATGGTTAAGCTAAAGAAACGCTGTCTCAGCTGCCTTGAAGCTGGAGAGGGGAGAGAAATGAAAGTGCTGCGCTGCCTTCCATTTTCCAAGGGAGCCCTTCAGGAGACTAGGAATTATCTGACTGTAGCTCACTGAGGCCAGCAGCCCTAGAGTGACATCCACGACAGACTGTTGGGGGTTTGGGGATTTCTGGTCCCGGTGATCAGAGCCCACGCCTGCTCTTACCTTCAGCCTGTCCAGCTCCTGCTGGTCCCGGCTGGCAGGGCCGGCTGTGGGGGAGCCAGGGGCCCTGGTGGGAGACGCCCCGCTACTCTCACACTCGCTGAGCCGCCGCGACAGCTTGATGATGACCTCGTCCTTGGCCTGGATGGTCTCCATCAGCATCCCCAGCTGCTCGTTGAGCTCGCCCACTTTACTCTTCAGTGTCCTCACCTCCTGCTGAAGGCTCTCTTTCTCCAGGTTGAACCTGTCCAGCTGGCTGGCTAGGCCCAGAATCTGGTCATCCTTCTGGTGCAGCAGCTCGAGTGTGTCCTGTGGGACCCCGTCACAGAGCCGGCTGCTCGTGAAATACTTGTCATACTGGGACGACCGCACCGTCTGCTGCAGCAGCCGCACGAGCTCCTGGAGCAGAGCGGGAAGGAGGGGGGCGGGGAGCAGACTCGTCACACATCTACATGGAGCGACCACTGGGATGTGAGGAAATGCAGAAACTTCACTGGGAACATTTTAATACCAAACTTCCTCTTGAAGGATCTCAAAAATAAAGAGGAAAAAAAACTTACTCCAGAAAGACTGTGAGCGGAGAACAATCATAGGAAAGAGGAAATAATGGGCGCACACACTGTAATTAGCAATGGTTCCGGATGAACGCTCACCAGGATTAAAACTGTGAGCCCCAAATAACTGATTCACTGGCCTGCCAAGCAATTAAGGGTAGTTACATCTGATTAGCTAAGAAGGAAAGTGTTGTTTAACAGGATGTGGAAAGTCTTCTAACAACTGTTCGCGGACTCTGGGCTGAAACTCAGTCGATGTCAGGCCAGGAGTGGGTGAGGGGCAGACAACTCCCTCCTCTGACCACTCAGGGGTCTGCACTCTCCTTGGAAATTCAAACGTCTCTGAACAATGATCAGGCACAGCGGCAGTGCCTAGGACGACGGCCATGGCAACATAAAACTTTCAGGGTCCCGGCCTGCTGATGTGGAACGAGAGAGAAACGCAAAGGAGAAAAGTTACCTTCTGCGTGGACAGGTCTTTCTTCAGGCGTTCCAGTTCTTCCTGCTGGCTCTGCACCTGCAGCTGCATGTCGGAGGCCGGCCTGCTGGCGCCACCACTGCCCAACGTCCCCTCAGTTGCAGGGTCACCGCTACTGTGACGACTTCTGTACGACCCAATCATGTCTTTCAAAGGGCGCTTTCCTTTGTAGGGAACGCGTCCCAAATCAAAGGAAAAGCCTGAGCCAGTCACTCCTACACAGAAACAAAACTTGTTTTTCAAGAGTGGCCAAATCTTCCTTTTGGGAACTCCGGTAAAACATCAGGCTCTCGCCTGTCACCCCCGGAGATGCCTCGGCCCTTCTCATTCTTGACCACAACCACGCCTGAGCGGACTCGCTGCCCTGCCGGATGCTTCCTTACAAGACTCCACCACGTGACCATTTCAAGATTACACTGTCATCCGATTGCTCAATCTTTGCCTTAAGACAGATGGAGAAGGCACTAAAGAGGAGTTGATGACAAAACAGTATTACGGCTCTCCCAACATTCTTTGGAAATGCCAAGTTTATTTTCCAAAATCTATTTTCAAAAGCTCAGTGCTGCCCTGGCCAGTTTGGCTCAGCGGTTAGAGCGTCGGCCTGCGATCCAGAGAGACCCGGGTTCGGTTCCCACTAAGGGCATGTACCTCGGTTGCAGTTTGTCCCCGGCCCTGGTTGGTCGTGCGGGAGGCAGCCACTCGATATGTCCCTTTCACGTCGATGTTTCTCTCTCTCTCTCTTTCTCTCTCTCCCACTCTACCTGAACAAAAAATGGAAAAATGTCCTCGGGTGAGGATTAAAAATAAAAGCTCAGTGCTGTTTACATCACCATTGTCCCATTTCAGGCACTTTGAGGACCAAAGGAACCAGAGACAGGGACCAGGGCATCATGGGGTCTCCAGCGCCCACAGCATCCTGGGAACACGGTCTCCCTTTCCCAGGACACCCTACAAAGTGGATGGCAGGTTCCAGGGTAGGACTTAGATGTCTAGGGAACCTTGGCTTCTAACTTTGCTAAGTTGTCCTTAGTAAAAATAAAAACAAAAAACCCCCAAGGGTATGTAAAGATCATGAACATGTTTTATTTATTTATTTATTGTTAAGCAATGGGAAAGTTTATGTGAAAGCTGGACAGACTCCTCGCAGTGGGGAGGGAACCGAAGTGGGCTGCCCTATAAACACACTTTAAAGCATGACTATTGTCTTCCTTGAAAACTGGTATTTAAGAATACTGAGGAATCTAAATAAATTTTAGTGTGGAGAGATTCAAATACATATTCAAAATATAAAGGGGAGACACACAAGAGTACATACTATATAGAATCCATTTATATGAAGTTAGAAAACAGGCAAAATGAACCTACGCTGTGTGCCGAGGGCCTGTGAGTTCCGGATTTGAATAGGCTGACAGGTAGGCAGCCATTTAAGGAACAACTGGGAAATGAGATAATATTCAAGCTTTACTATAACTGTTTTTAGTTTTAATAATAAAGCTGTGGTTATAATTTTTTTTTATTTACTTATTTTATTATTATCTTTAATCCTCACCCAAGGATATTTTTCCATTTATTTTCAGACAGAGTGGGAGGGAGGGAAAGAGAGAGAGAGAGAGAGACAGACAGACATCGATGTGAGAGAGACACATTGACTGGTTGCCTCCCACAGGGCCCTGACCAGGGCCGGGGACCAAACAGTAATAGAAGTACGTGCCCTTGACTGGAATGGAACCCGAGACGCTTTGGTTCGAGGGCCGACACTAACCACTGAGCCAAACTGGACAGGGCTGTGGTTATAACTTTTTAAGAGTCATTATCTCTGCCTGGCCAGTGTGGCTCAGTGGACTAGGCATCGTCCCATGGACTGAGAGGTCCCAGTTTGATTCCCGGTCAGGGCACATGCCCGGGTTGTGGGCTCGATCCCCAGTAGGGGGCGTGCAGGAGGCAGCCGATCGATGTTGCTATCTCTCTCTCCCTTCCTCTCTCTCTAAAAAAATCAATAAAACTTATTTTAATAAATAAATGAGAGTCACTATCTCTTAGAGATGATGCATACTACAATATTTAGAGGTAATGGATTGATATATAGAATTTACTTTGAAATCATCTTGCTGATGGTGGGTGCAGGGAGAGGTAGGAGCTTAGAGGAAATACAAGAGGCCACAAGTTCAAGGCTGGAAGCTGGATGATGAGTACTCCAGAACTCATAACACGATATAGTCTATTTCTGTGTTCATGTCAAATTTCTATGAATGACACGTTGTTGTTTTTTAAGTCAATATTTCTGTAAAGAGTACACGGATGTCCTATCTCCTAAAGTTTAAGAACCACGGGACTGGACAGTTATTTATTTCTTGTAACATCTAATCTTTCAGGCCTTTATGTTTTATTCCCACAAAGGGAATGCAAACGCCCAGAATGCAAACTACCTGCTCCTGAAGGGTCCCTCACATCCCTGGTGGCTGGCGGATGGCAGCGGAGGGAATGACAGACAACAGAAGCCCAGTCTGTACCTTTGTTCCCTTCAGGCATCTGCCTCCGCCTCTCTTCCTGGACTGCGGACTCCTCCAGGTCCTTGGGGCTCGGGTCTAGGAGCTCCCACTCTTCACTGGTATAAAACACACTCTTCCGACTATCATGCCCTTTCCCAGGGCGAAAAGAAGACATTGAATTTCTATTTGGAAAAATGAAATGTGTTATTTTGTTAAAAATGTAAACAAAACATAATTTCACATATATGGAGTTAGCAAAAATTAAAAGATGTGATAATATCAAATGCTGGTAAGGATACTCATACCCTGCTGGTGAAAGCACACATGGGTGCTGTTACCATGGAGACTAATTCAGCAATATACAGTTAAGGCAAAGGTGTCTACCCCAAGACCCAGCCCTTCCTAAATGAATTCTCACACAAGGCCACAAAGAGCCACGAGCAAGAACATTCATTACAGCACTATTCTTACTAGCAAAAAAAGGATAACAAACACCCATCAACAGGGAAACAGATACACTGAGCCATATGCATATACTCAGAGGCTATACGTGATTTAAAATGACTGAATTAATTCAACAAATATTCACGGTGGGCCTGCTATGTGGCAGGCACTATTCTAGGTGTTCAGGATAAGGCAGTGAACAAAACAAAGATTCTTATCCTGGTGGGATGTATTTTCTAGCTAAAGCTACATGTATCGTATGGATAAGTATTTTTAAAATGCTAAAAGGAAAATAGTTAAAGAATGACATATACAACAGAATATTTTTTTAAATCTTCAAGATAATACTATTAATAGATATTTATAAATAGATACATATGTAGTAAAACTAGTTTAAAAATCCACACATGAATGATAATTATCAAAAACAGATACTGGTGTTTTTCAAATGCAGCAGAAATATGACAAAATTATACAGCGGAGTAGTGGCTACCCAGGCAATCCATCTACTATACTCTATTTTTGTCCATTTGCTAAAATTATTTCATTAAAACTTTTATTTTATTATTCTTTTTAATAATGTTTATTGATTTATTTTTGTTACAGATGTTTCTCCTCATTAAAACTTTTAAAGCCCTGGCCAGTTTGGGTCAGCGGTTAGAGCATCGGCCGGCGAACCAAAGAGTCGCAGGTTTGATTCTGGTCAAGGGCATGTATGTCGGTTGTGGTTAATCCCTGGCCCTGGTGGGTCGTGCAGGAGGCAACCAGTCGATGTGGCTCTATCACATCGATGTTTCTCTCTGTCTCTCTCTCTCTCCCTCTCTCCCACTCTACCTGATGATAAATAGAACAGTATCCTCGGATGAGGAATAAAAAAAACACTAGGCTGGGATTTCTGCCTCCAGTGAAAGTGGAAAAGAGGCACTGGATTTACAGTCACTTAAAACATCTAAAAGATGGGACAAAATGTAGCAAACAACGATTTTCAGATATTGGGCACCAGGTGGCACAGGGCAGTGATCCTTAGAGAGGGGACACATGAGTAAGCCCAGCTGACAGCCTGGAGACAGTTTCCATGGTGCAGGGAGGGACCCCGGGGGCCCTCACAGGGCACTGCTGGACATGAGAGCTGCAGAGAGAGTGCAGAGATCTTAGGGGCTCCCCAGTCCCGGTGGAGGATGGTCAGACATGTGTGTGAGAAAGCATCCAAGAATGAGGAGAGAGCAATCCCTGAGGCTACGCAGGGGCGAGAACAGTGTCTAGTCCACCAGCCAGAGGGGAAGGACGCCTGCATCAGGGGATCAGACAGAATATTCTGACACTGGTTACTAACATTACCTCTGAAGGCTGCTCTCCTCCCACCTAACAAAGCCAAAAGGGAACTTCAGAAGTATCAAACTATTTCTGAGTAATTAAACTATATTCCAAAACAAAGTTTGGGGATATTTATAGAAGACAAAAAAATAATAATAATAATAATCCAGCACTCGTAAAGGTAAAAACTCACAATGTTGGTCATCCAAGAAAAAAAATTACCAGGTGTGCAAAGAAGTAGGAAAATACTACTCATTAGGAGGGTAAAAAATCAGTAAATAGAAACAGACCCAGAAATGACAGGTGATAAAATTCATATATAAAATCATGACACAGATTGCCAGAAGTCATCCGTTTTCAGTGTCATGTGTGAAAGGCTTCCCGAGACTCACTTGAGCTCAGCGCCCCACTGCTTCAAAGAGAAATTGATGGAATTCGGGTGCCCCGGGGCTGACTGACTTGCAGCCTGTTCTCCCACCAGCTCTCCAGGGGCAGTTTCCACAGCTAGGACATTTCTGGCTTTTTCTGCAGAAGCATTCAGGTGTGGGTAAATGAAATCTGAAAGAGAGGCAGACAGAGGTCAGTGACTCAAAGCTTCCCCATGAACCTTGATATTCTCCATGAAACACTGACTGATGTACTATATACAAGATGGCATGGTTTTAACGTAAACTGCATAAAAATATCTGTGCTGGCTTCAGTATTCTGCAACCATTTTCATCTAATGTAGATTCATTGTTTCCAAAAAGGAGGTGTGATATGCTTCAAACCACCAGCCGTTAACAGGCTTGGCCCAGGGAACGAGGAGGCTGGGTTCTCCTCTGGTCTTGTAAGTCAGTAAACCTGATATTAGCTGTGACCAGGGTCCACTCACCTGTACTGATAAGAAACAACTTCCAAGTCAAACTGTTAGGTACAAAAAGCAAAGCGCAGCCCGGCCGGTGTGGCTCAGTGGTTGAGCATCAACCCATGAACCAAGAGGTTGCCAGTTCGATTCCCCATCAGGGCACATGCCCAGGTTGTGGGCCTGATCCCCAGTGGGAGGCATGCAGGAGGCGGCCAATCAATGTTCTCTCTCATCGATGTTTCTCTCTCTCTCTCCCTCTCCCTTCCTCTCTCTACAAAAATCAATAAAGAACAGAACAAAACAAAAAGCAAAGCGCAGATAAGATTATGCCCGTTTTCTCTAAGAAAGTGGGGGAGGACATAAAAAAAATATATATATATATACATATATATATATTTTGTGTATATATATATATACAGTGACACTAATAAGTTCACATGTCCCAGAAGAGCAGTTCAGTACATCCACAGGCAAGTGCATTAATGCTAAAGCATGATCAAACGTCACACTGTAACACTCTAAGATGTAAGCTTTTGAATTTTTTAAGGTTGAAATTATATAATACCCAAGATCTGCTTTCAAAATAACAACATCTTGTTATTTAACATATAAATAATAATAGTTGCTTTAAATGACATGATCTTTGCTTCAAAAATCACAAAATTAAGTGGCCAAGGGTATTAATGAAACAAGATGGGTTGTGAAGTAATAACTGTTGAAACTACACTAATAAACATGGGGGTAATATTATGTTCTTTACTGTTTGCATATGTTTCAAATTTCCCACAACAAAAACTTACTTTTTTACAGTTTCAACAATAATGTATCCAACTATAAGTACTTTGTATTATTCCAAAAGATCTGATCTCCACTTTGCAGCAGAACGTAACACTGTTTCACAACAATGACTGATCTACTCTTTCTTCTAGGAACGCAATATCAACCACCACTCCTTCTGTGAAAACAACCAGAATGGAACTGCTGAATACTGACATCCAAGAGGAAAAAAAAGATTTTCTAACCAGATGACACAAAATCTGTGTTGCAGGGCAGGTGTGTGTGGAAGAGGCTGAGTGCTGGTAGAGAAGGCAGGGCACAGGGAAACCCGTGTTGCAGGGGTCCCTGGAAATCGATATCCCCAACACCTTACGATGGGCTCGCACTCTGTATGCAGGCCACTCACCTGACCACGGCCAGAGTGGGAAGGAACACAATGGGAAAAGGGTCCTGAGTGACATGAAGAAGTGACCGCTATGTTTTGGCTCTGGCCAGGTGATCAACACCGGCTTATAGTGGGGTTCTGAGTAGGAAAAGCAAGAGGGTGTTGGAGACAGAAGGACAGGGCTGGTGAGTGGAGTACAAGCTTGAGTCAAGAAGGCCAGAGGTTATAAACCACCATAGATTCCCAGTTCTTCCCAAATTACTCTCACGTGTCAAGCACGAGGTTCTGAGGGCACAACAAAGAGTGAGACAGAGTAGTGGCCCTAAAGGAGGGCACATCTAGGACAGAGACACAAAATAATAAGATGCTGAGCTAAAGTAACACGGCATGCCCGAGTCCCTGGTATCTAGACCCCGGCCCCCTGAGCCGCGGGGCTCCAGGAGGTGCCTCGGGGATTGTCACAGGGAGAGGAGGGAGGGGTGCCACCCTCAGCGCCAACCACAGTGCTTCCTCTTTTCGCTCTTATACTGGAGTTCCTCCTATGATTTCATTTGGGAAAGGAGTTCCAATAAACAAACAAAAAACTAGTTCAAACACCACTAAGAGGGACAGTTCCCTCTACCTGTTTCACTTGACGCGGAAGCCCAGAGCCAGGGCGTGAACGCAGTTACCTGCCCTGCGGTGGACCAACCATAGCAGGTGCAGTGACTGTATCAGAGGTGGGCACGCAGCCAGTGAGGGAGGAGGAGGAGGCAGGAAGGTTAAAACTGACACCTGGCTTCCCAAAGATTGGTCTTTCCCAGACCCCTCATGGGCAAAGCATTACAATTCTTTTAATTTTTTATTTATGGATTTTTATAGAGAGAGAAAGGGAAGGAGGGAGGAATGGAGGGAGGGAGAGAGAGAGAAACATCAATTTATTGCTCCACTTATTTATGCATTGGTTGATTTTTGTATGTGCCCTGACTGGGGATGGAACCCTCAACCCTAGTGCATTGGAACGACGCTCCAATCACCTGAGCTACCCGGCCAGGGCAAAGCATTAGGATTCTAAGCCAAGCCAGGAAATAAACACAAGGACCTGTAAAGCCACTTCTTCCTGTGTGGGCTGGCAGCAAGGTGAGCACGGCCCCTCCATGGGGTCGGACTGTCGAAGACAAAAACCCCAAGATTACCAAGAAAACCCCAGACCTTGCAGTAACTGTCGCCCACACTGGAAATGCTTCCTGGGGAAGTAGAAGCCCTGGGGGTGGGGTGGAGAAAAGGGACTAGAGGCCAGGGAGGATGTTGTCGAAACAGATCATTTCTAAATACAATTATTTGATGTGAAAAAGAAGCTATTTCCCAGCTTTGGCTATTATTGTTATTTCTGTCTGGTTTTCAGTTTTTAGAGGATCACGTGAGATTTACTTAAATAAAAACAGAGCTGCTGGCTTCTCCTCAATACATGTCCTAACATTAGCATTCAAGGAACTGCCTCAGGGCACACACTGGCCAAGGCAGTATTCCCTGGACGTCTGTAAGAGGATGGGCTGGACTCAAGGTGTGTTTTATTTCATAGTGTCAGCGGGACAGAAAGTCTGTGCTTGAGAGGTTTGCCATTAGACTTTCTCTGTTCATTTTAAACATTTTCAAATGCCTAAATGACAACTTTGAGTGAGCTTTGGACTACAGTTTTTACATTTCCTAGGTTCTGATTCCAGCACAACCTCTTCATTCCAACGTGGCCTGGACAGCCTCAGCTTCCCAGATCTGGCCCAAACCTTCCCAAAGGTGCCATGCTAACACAGGGGAGGCCGTGCTCACACTGGGGCTGCCTCAGTGGATCGCCCTCCTCTCCTGCTCCAGCCTGCTGCCTCCAGGGGGCCAGGTGTCCGCCAGCAGCCTCTGCAGAGGGCACAGCTGAGTGCTCCAAGAGAAGTCCTGTCAGGCCACACCCAGGATGCACTGTCGTCCAAGAAAGAAGCAAACAGCCCTGAGAGAGGCTGATCCCACGTGTCAAAGACGACGGCAAAATGGGCCTGGACATCAGGCTGCAAGGTGGAGAAGGGCAGAGCAGGGTTAATCTGAAAATGCTTTTTCTTTCCTTTATCAAAGTGAGTTTAATCCAGACTGTGAAGGAGCAGTCAGTCGAGACAGCTTCCAAGTGAGGACATAGTGTGATCTAAGCACCACAAAGGAGAGGAGGTGAGCCACCCGGTTCTGACAGCTCCAGGTGGGCCAGTCTACGTATCCCGTTGATCATGAGTCCACGTGCTCTGCCACCCCCACTGAGGACACACATCCTGGGAGAACTGGACTTGGTGTGATTAGCTAATAACTGCACAGCTGACACCCATCACCAAGAGGAGGGATGAATAAATGTCAGTGGTACAGACTCTAAACTGTATATTGAGAGTCCCCAAACCAAGTGAGGAGAATCAAATATGAGCTTCAGATGTTTCCTCTGGCTCCCACGTCCAACATTTTGGCTTAACAGAAGGACATGCTACACACACCACAGGGCTGGGTGCCACCTCTACGGCCCTCCACCCAGGGTGCCACCTTGCAGTCTTTGCTAGAGAAGCACTGTGTCCTCAGAGTAAAGGAACTGAGGCAAACCAGGACCCGCTGTGCCCAATGCCCATTCCCCTAGTTTCCATGCGTTCCAAGTGGCTTCAGCACTGAGTTATTGAGCTTCTTTTGATGAAAAGCATTACAACAGTGGCTTTAAAAAAAAACAAAAAACTCAGTCAATGATGAGTAGATTTGTGAACTAAACCTAGAGGCTTTAAGCTTGAAAGTGAAGACATTGCCCGGCCGGTGTGCCTCAGTGGTTGAGCGTTGACCCTGCACCAAGAGGTTGCCGATTCAGTTCCCGGTCAGGGCACATGCGGTTGTGGGCCTGATCCCCAGGGCAGGGGCCGGGGGGGGGGGGGGGAGTGGTGGTATGCAGGAGGCAGCCAATCGATGTTCTTTCTCATCGATGTTTCTATCTCTCTGTCCCTCTCCCTTCCTCTTTCTCTAAAATCAATTAAAAAAAGAAAACGAAGGCATCACCTCCGCCCGTGTCGTTAGAATTAGGATGTCTGTGAAAACGATCTGAGAGCTCTCACAGGACAACGTACCAATAGGCACAAGGCACACGCAGTGGTTCCCGCAGACAAGAGGGTTACCCTGCTGAGCAGGACCTGATTGGCTGAAAACAAGGTTGGCACAAAAATGGAGGTTGGAGGAAAAAGATAATTAAAGTCTAAGAAGGCATCTGTTTCCAAAAGCAGTTGGTTGCACACATGCCAAGGCAAGTGGACAGGGACGGCCGTGAGTTAGGGAGATGTCACAAATCCAGGAGAAAATGGCATTGGAGTTTGACAGTTAAAAAATCTCCCTAAGGCTCCCAGCCGGTGTGGCTCAGTGGTTGAGCGTCGACCCATGCACCAAGAGGTCGCCGGTTCGATTCCCGGTCAGGGCACATGCCCAGGTTGTGGGCCCAATCACCAGTGGGGGGCATGCAGGAGGAGGTGGTCGATCATTGTTCTCTCTGATCGATTTTCTATCTCTCTCTCCCTCTCCCTTTCTCTCTCTCTAAAATCAATAAAGATAAAAAAGAAAAAAAGTCTCCCTAAGACACACCACTGGGCCACAGGTGAGTTCTCTGAGAAACCGTCCCAGTGCCACTCTGCCCAGCCAAGCATGAAGGTACAGATGTGCGCACTGTGCCTCCAGGTGGGCAGAAAGCACGCTGGCCCTGCAGTCATACGCGAGTTCTGCCAGCACACACGCTGCCTGCCGACTTCAGCTGTGTCATCCCTGCAGGCTGCTTGGCACTGGCCTTGCCTCACTCCCAAGGTCACGACTAGGCTTGAATACAATTCTGGACATGGAAGCACTCAGTAGGTATGGATCACAAGGGATCATCCCATGACTTCCATTCTGAATTTCCCAGCTACGTTGACTTCTTGTTGTGTCCAATAGCAATATGCCAGGAACTGACACAGGTCCCTCTGTTTCGGACTCACCTGTGGTGTCTCTAGCTACGAGGCCCTTAGAAAAGTCCCCGAGGGTGGGGGAGGTCCTGCTGTCCCACTTGACCATGTCGAGACCGTTGCAATATTCCCATCTCTTCTGCTGCAGCTCCTGTAACCAGTAAGTCATGAGCTGACGATTAGGAGCCTAGAAAGAGAGAGGGGAAGTGTTATGGCCAAGAAGATGAAGGGTTCAAAAAAACAGTGATTCATGAGGACAGACCGAACACCTTGCCACCTGAAAGGCATAGTTTAGAAGAACTCACACAAATTTCAATTCAAGACCTACACCGTGGAATACTATTTAGCAATAAAAAACAACAAACCATTGATTCATCCAACACAGATGAATATTTAGTGCATACGTGAAAGAAGCCAGACTCAAAAATCTACATGGATGTGACATTTTAAAATGCAAAACTATAAGCACAGGAAATAAATTTGTGGCTGCCAGGGCTTGGGGTGAGGGGAGTGGTTGCAAGCAAAGGGACAGCACAGGAGAATTTGGGGGTGATAGAGAGCTGTCTGCATCCTGACCGTGGTGGTGGACACGAGGCTATGCATTTATCAAACTCACAGAACTCTATGTGACCCAGAGTGAATTTCATTACATGTACATTAAAAAACAAAACAAAACAAAACAAAAAAACAAAACTCAACCAGGATGAGGAACAAAACCAAAAAACGAACTAGCTGTGAACAAATGGGAAGGCAGGTGTGGGCCCCACAAAGGAGCCTGAGGAGGAACTTCATCAACACTGCGTCAGGGAGGTGAGCAGATATCAGCCAGTGGTCCCAGGGCCCGAGACATGTGGGAACTGACAGCAAGTGACAGGCCTGGAGACCAGCCTGCTCCTGTCCACAAGCACGAGACAGCCTCCGGGGCTCCAACCTGGGTCTTGCTAGTGACACTTGCTCGCACAGTCCCAGGTAAGGATAGCCATGGCAGGGGTGGGAACCGTTTTTCTGCCAAGGGCCATTTGGATATTTATAACGTCGTCCTTGGGCCATACAAAATTAGCACTTAAAAATTAGCTGCTAAGCCCTGGCCAGTTTGGCTCAGCGGTTAGAGCATCAGCCTGCGGACCAGAGAGTCCCGGGTTCGGTTCCCGCTAAGGGCATGTACCTCGGTTGCAGTTTGTCCCCGGCCCCGGTTGGGGTCGTGTGGGTGGCAGCCACTCTATGTGTCTCTCTCACATCGATGTTTCTCTCTCTGTCTTCCTCCCTCTCTCCCTCCCACTCTGTCTGAAGATAAATGCAAAGAATGTTCTTGGGTGAGGATAAAAAAATAAAAAAAATAGCTGCTATATTTAGTCAGGCTAATTTGGTGAGGCATGTGATGTTAGCTGGTATTGATTTTGAGGGCCAGACGGTCCCCACCGCTTCCTACAGAATCTCTGGGTATCTTGTAGAAAGTTCTTCCACCTATCAGCCAATTATTAACCAACATTCACTATTAACATTTTCTATCAGGAATAACAGTTACCTGGGATCAGGGCCTGGCCTCGTGAGACAGAGGAAAAGAAACCAGTATCTGTGAGTGTGTGCAGTGCGCAGCAGAGGCCAGCAGGGCAAGGTGGCTGCTGTGGCTGGAGAGCACTGAGCAGACACCTAAGCAAGAGGAAGTGGGCAAGGGGACGGTACTCGAAGTTCAGGAAATCTGCTACCTGCACAATCAGAAGGTTCACAGTCTGGGCTTAATGTCACCTTCTCCAATAAACATAAACTCCCAGATGTCTCCATTTTTCCGGCATCTAACTCAGTTATATGATTAGACAATGTCACCGCTGGTGAAAAGGAGGGGACAGGATGCAGGTCTGGGAGAAGATCAGCCCACCCGTGAGACCCATGAAGTGCGGGATGGATGGTGGTGGGGCTCGGCCAGCTCTGGGCAGGGAAAAGAGAACCCAGCTCTCCCAGGGGAGGGCAGGAGAGCGGCTGGGTAACACAACCAGAGCCAACCGCAGGCAAAGCCCACCTCACCCCTCCTCCTTTCACAGGGCCCATACTGAGCTCCCCACCCCCACCCCATCTCCCGACCTCCAGCACGGCGGAAACTATGTTTGATCAGCGTGTGTACACGCATATGCGTGTGTGTGGGTTCTGGTCCTCCCACCAGCTTCCTTGCCTGGCTTCCATCCCTGTTCCAGGGAGAAGACCACCAGCAATTGTCCAAACACTTGCCCGCCCCACCCCCCGTCTGCACATGCTCCTGTTCCTGTCTGTGCTCAGAAAACACTCTCAGGCAAACACCTACTGGGTCAGATCCCTCGCCAACCTCTCCATCTGTCTCCTACACTACAGGCATGACGGAAAATCTGCTTTTTACAAGAAAACCTTCTTCCTCCACATCTCCGGGTAATAAATCTAACTAGGGAACAATTAATAACCTCTTAATCATCTGTCACTAAATTTCTGGGGCAAAAACCCTTTTAGATCACGTTCTTTCCAGGTCTGACACATTATTCACGTTACAGAAACCTGGCCAAGAAGGAAGCAAACACCTCGAGACAGTGAGTAACAGGTTTTTTTTTTAAAATCCTCACCCAAGGATACTTTTCCATTGATTTTTTTTTAGATAGAGTAGAAAGGAGGGAGAGAGAAAGATCGATGTGAGAGAGACACACCGACTGGCCGCCTCCTGCACAACCCCAATTGGGGCTGGGGATCAAACCTGCAAGCCAGGTATACGCCCCTGACCGGGAATCGAACCTGAGACCCTTCGGCACTGCGGCTGATGTTTTAACTGCTGAGCCAACCGGCCAGGGCAGGTTCCTTTGCTTATTAAAAGATCTAGAAACCACTGGAAGTATGGGGGAAACGGTCATCCCTAGAGCCCGCGAAAGGCCGGCGTGGTGTGCACGTGGCCGGGGAGTGTGCTAGCAGCAGGGAGGCCGGAGGCCCTTCTCGCAGGAAGCTGAAGCCCAAACACAGCAACACACATGGGGGACAGGACCAAAAGCAAAACATGGCAAAATCTGCAGAAACCAAAGGACCCTGCGTTTTCCATTTGCTATCTTTTACTGACACAGAGACTGACTGAGTCCTGGCAGATGCAGAATCAGAAACTAGTCTCTTGCTGCCCCAGTCTCGCTCCGACATGTGAAGTTCGTCTAGATTCGCCCGTCCAGCAGCTGCACGTAGCGACTGAGCCTGTGATGCGCAGCTGGTACCACAGGGTGCAATGTTTTGGATACATTGGGGTAAATAAAATGCATTCATTAAAACTGATTTCATCTGTTTAATGCGGGTATCTGAAAACTTAAAAATATATATCATGGCTCATGTGGTATTTGTATTGAACAGAGCTGGTCTAAATCATGATGACAAATAAGTTCCATTTTGAGAGCCAAGGTGGGTGGGAAACCCAGAGGGTGGGAAACGGCCTGGGGGTGCAAACGCAGGCCAAGAGCATGGGGTTTGTGGGGTGTGGGGCAGCCAACAGTACTTTATGACTCAAGACAACTTCCTTCTTTAACTAGACACCCCTACATCTTCAACCACCCCATGCCGGTCATGTCCATGAAGATGCCAGTTTTCTTTAGGGACCAAAAAGAGTGAATCTGGCTGGACTGGCTCACAGTTTCAGGACCTTTACTCCCCCTCTGAAAGCGGGGCAAGTAGGGCCCTTGGGTCATCTGGGAATTCCCTCCAACGAGCAAGCATTCAGCTAGTGACAGGTGACGTGGTCAGTGATGACATTATCACCCACACCACATTCACCAAGCACCTACCTGCCAGAGGGGTTAGAAGGACTCCAGAAAACCAGCACCTACCTCGCCCCACTTCCAAATGACCATTTAAAATGCCGGAATCCTGAATTCTGGACAAACAGACATTGCCTTCCTGCTGGAAGGGCAGCGACAAGGCTGAGCTCCACAGCGCAGAGAGTGCAAGCTGGCACCAGGCAAGCAGCCAGGAGGAGGCTGGGGGTTAGCATGCCTGTCTGAAGGCTCTCAGGACCATATCCTGAGTCTCCCATGTCTCCACTCCTACTCATCCTTCAAAGCCCAAGGCAAATGCCACCTTTCAAGGAGGTTTCCTTGACCCAAGCCTGCCCGCCCTCTGAATAGGAAGGTCACAGCACCATCTAGCCCAGGGCAGCTTCCCATGGTGGGGGACACTCCCTGTGTGTTCTGCACTAGTCTACACTCCCTGGAGGCAGAGGCCAGACCTGCTGGCCTCACTGTGGTCCAAGCCTACAGCTAAGCACTCAGACCGGACTGATCCTCTCCTCACGTTCAGCTACTGGTACTGCCTCAATCGGTTACAATCCCAGTTTAAACTACACCAACCCCCACATGACAGACCATGTGGAAAGCCATTTTGGTTCTTCCCTTACACAGCTGCTAGGATGTCCTGGGGTAGGGGGGTGAGGGGCAGACAAGGGCTGGGTGGGCACAGCCCTGTTATAACAGACATCTGTGCATTTCGGTGCCATCACATGAGGTGCCGGTTCAGAGAATGAAAACCAGGCCACCCTCATGCGGCTGGAAGTGGAATTCAGTCTCTGACAGCTGGCTGAAACCATGTGCCACCCCAGTTGCTCCCACAAGCCTTTGTCCCCACTCATAGGAAGACAGGCCCCAGCCACCTGTCTCTTCTCTTGGACCCCAGGGATCTCCTTCTCTCCAAGCCCAGATCTCTCCTTGGTGCTCAGAAAAGTCCCACAATAAAGTCATTTGATCACAAGTGCACTCATTTCTTTCTTTCTGTTTTTAATCCTCACCTGAGGATACTTTTCCATTGATTTTTTTTTTTTTTTTAGGTAGAGTGAAAGGGAGGGAGGGAGGGAGAGAAAGAAAGTGAGAGAGAAACATCAATGTGAGAGAGACACATCGATTGGCTGCCTCCTGCATGACCGTGACTGGGCCCAGGATCGAACCAGAGACTCTGGTCCGAGGGCCAACGCTCCAACCACTGAGCCAAACTGGCCAAGGCACAAGTTCATTCACTTCAACACACACTTATCAAGGGCATGTTCAGCAGACAAGTGCATTACTGGGGGAGGGGCCAGTGCACACACAGGAGCCGGGCCTCATGCCCTGACTTCATCCTCATTACACAGCCGACCCAAGCTCTCTTACCCACTGGGTCCCCAGCCCTGTGGTTAAGGGGTCATCTATCAAAACCTAGCACCTTTTAGAAGCTGTAACAATGCTCATTTCTCCCTCGACCTACAACTCCATTCCTGGGAATCTTTCTAAAGTAATCCAAAAGAAGGAAAACAGAAAAACACCATGTACGTAAAAACAGTGTTCACTCACCTGGCAAATATTGATTAAGAGCGTAACTTAGGCCCAGCCGGTGTGACTCAGGGGATTGAGTGAGCATCATCCCATGGACTGAGAAGTTCTGGTTCTATTCCGTCAGGGCACACCCCAGGTTGTGGGCTCGATCCCCCGCAGGGGGCATGCAGGAGGCAGCCGATTGATGTTTCTCTCTCATATCGACATTTCTATCTCTCTCTCCCTTCCTCTCTTTCCAAAAAATAAAGACATATTAAAAAAAAAAAAGAGCCGAACTTAGACTAACGTGGCAGCTACACCAGGGACATGGGGCTGGGTGAGACCTGGCTAGCTCTCGCCTCAGAGACGCTCCCGGTGAGACCTAGGAACTTGTTCAACATTACAACAGAAATATAAATGCCTGGGTGTCCATTTCAGAAATCCTCGTGCATTACAGAAGCTTTTAAAACATCCAGTCACAATTCTGAAAGGAGAATTTGCTATCAAAGGATAGCAAAGAGATTATGAAATTTATCTAGTTTAACCTTTGAGAATTCTAAAAAAATAAATAAGGCATGAGGCTTTGCCCTACCAAATAGGTAAGCATATTGTAAAAATAAATAAATAAATAAATCATTAAACCAGCACTGTATGACCAGAGACTCAAAAGGCTAAGCATATATAAAATATTTAGGTAGCATTTCAAATCAAATCAATGGAAAAAGTATTAATTATTAAATAATGGCATTAGGAAAACTGGCTAAAAATTTGGAAAAAAATGAAGGCACTGTGAACTAATAAGGGACAATAAATTTAAATTTGATTCATGACAATCTTGCAAGATAAGATGATGTACTTACTGGCCAAGGACTCTGGAGCCCAGTCGTCTAGTTCAAACCCCAGCTCTGCCAGGTGCTGGCTGTTAGGCAACATGTCTAGGCCCCAGATTCCTCCTTGTTAAAATGTGAAAAACAACAGGAACCTACTGCATTGTGTTGTTAAGAGACTAAATGAGAGATTTCGTGTTAAGCTCAGGACAGTGCCTGGTGCACAGCAACCACTGCTAGGCATCCACCATCCACGTGCTCACGATGGCCGAGATCTCATAGGCAAGGTCAGAATTCAAAGGTGGGCCTGTGCTCCTTGCTATCAGGGGAATAAGGAAAAGTACAGGTCTAGAACAAATCCATCCTCTCAGCATTTCAGCAGGAATCAGAAGTTCCTCTATGGTTTTTCTCAAATAGTGAAATCTCAATGACCCCAGCCACACACAAGGTCAACTGAAAGCCTGCACTTCCAACCGAAAGCTGAGCTTCCTGGGAAACGACAACTCCCATGCCAGGGGCTGGTCCTCTGCACACCAAAGACTGTCAGCCCAGCATGACCACCAGTTCTGCTCCAAGGACATTCTTAGCAATAGACTGCAGTGGCAGGAACAAGCCCAAATATGGAGGAGAGAGATCATGTCCAGCATCAGAGAATCACCAGGTCTCTAGTCCAAAGAGCCCCCTTGCCAGTCTCTCCGGTGTATGCTCCCTGACATTCTCCTATTCATCTACTTGGGTCTCTGCAACAGCGTCCTGACTGGTGTTGCTGTTCTCAGTCTCCCAGTCCGGAACCTCTTCTTACACCCCACCATCAAGTCCTATGGTGTCCCAAGCTTAGAACTCTCTGATGGGTTACAGGGCCAAGCCCTCTGGCATGGTGCTCCGGCCCACACTGCCCCACACCCCACGGGACTACAGCTTCTCCCCCACATGACAGGCACACAGAAGCCAGCTTCCATGACCTCTGCTCCCACTGCACTAACATCCACCTGCAAACTCCTACTTGCTCCACGGAAGCCAGTTCAAAGATGCCATCTACAAGGCCACCTGATGCCCCTTACAGAACCACTCACTCATTCTTCCAAATGCTCCATGGGATGACACAGCAGCTTGGTCACCACTTAGGATGTGAAATCTGGGCTCCTCCCCAAAGGGTCAGGGCCTACCATGTTTATAAGCCAGAAGGACGGCACAACCGGCAGCCACGAAGGAGACACAGGAAGGCAAACACACGTCCAGACGGAGGAAGTTTGACATCCCATGGGAAGCAAATTACCCACAAGCTGCTCAGAATGAAGGGATTTTTGTTTCTTACGTCTAAGGAAGGGTATCGGGATTTCTGAGCTGTGTCTAAGGCAATTCTTCCATAAGCAATAAAAAGCAGAAGAATATTGGAAGCAGCCTGATGATATAAAACAAAACTCACATAAAAAATAGACTGCAATCCCAAGTTGAAAAATAACTCTTGGTTCCAAATTTTCTTTTAAGTGTTTCAAAATCACAAGCCTGGAAATAACCTCAAGGGATCTAGCCCAGTGCCAGTAAAAAAAAAAAAAAGTAATTTTTCCCTGGATGGTTTTGAAATCCTGTGTTTCAGCCCAGCAACCGAGGCTGAGAAGGGAAGTAACAGCAGATCTCCTGGCCCCTTGGAGAGTGGACCATGACTGCATGAGCCTCCATTCCTCTGGTGAACACAATACATTCCGTCTTCTATCTTTTCAAACTGTGGTCTTAGCATCAGCATACTCATATCTTATTAAAATAATTACATGAATTCTAATCTAAATCCCTTCAAAGACTGAGTAAGAAGCTAGACCCGACAATCACTTTCCAGAACAACTGGAGTCAGAGGGGCGGCTTTTCTCCGGGAAGGTACCCACTCCTCATCTGCTCTGGGAGGTAGGTGGTGGTCTGAGAAGTCCTGCCATCTCTAATAGTCAGCATTCACTTTTAAAAAGCAAACACCCAGCCAGTGTGACTCAGTGGATTGAGCGTCGTCCCATGGACTGAGAGGTCCAGTCTGATTCCCGGTCAGGGCACATGCCCGGGTTGTGGGCTCGATCCCCAGTGGGGGGCGTGCAGGAGGCGGCCGATCGATGTTTCTCTCTCACATGCATGTTTCTATCTCTCTCTCCCTTCCTCTCTCTCTGAAAAATAAATAAAAACATATTTAAGCCCTAGCCGGTTTGGCTCAGCTGTTAGAGTGTCGGCCTGTGGACCAAAGAGTCGCGGGTTCAGTTTCGGTCAAGGGTATGTATGTACCTCAGAGGCGGTTCGGTCCCCAGCCCTCATTGGGGTCATGCAGTAGGCAACCAACTGATGTCTCTCTCTCTCTCTCTCTCCCTCCCTCCCGCTCTATCTGAAGATAAATGAAAAAATATCCTCCGGTGAGGATTAAAAAAAAAAAGCAAACATTTTGAGAAAAAAGCCATTTCTTGGACCCGTGTTCAGCTAACACCTTTTTTAACTTTAACAGTTTAATAGAATTTAGCAACTCAGGGTAACCGACTAGGAGACAAGAGCCTACATACAAACGGGACAGAGACAAGCCAAATTCTGGGAAAGGGGCAATAAGGAAACTGGGCTTGTGAGGGGTCTGGCCTCAGCAAAGCCACCTGGGCGACAGATTCACCCAGACAAGGTCAAAGACAAGGCCACCCCCTGGGGTTGCTCTTCCTGTAGGAAATGCAGAAGCCTGCCCAAATGCTTTCTGTTTCAGAGGAAAGGGAGCACATGGCCGCCCAGTGACCACAGGCCACATTCCTATGGCTCTCCATCAGCTGTGCCCTTGCACAATGGGAGTGCCAGGCTCCATGAGCTCAGAATAACACTCCTGCAACCACAGCCAGCAGCCTGTTGGACCGCCTCCGCCTGCAATGGTTTTCACACCCCATGCAACACTGCATTGCTCTGGCTTGGTGTTTTTTAACTTAAAACTAAGACACATGAATGACTGAATTAAAATGGAGTTTTAGGAACTGGGTTTGGGAGGGGCAAAATCCCAGGCTCCACCCAGCAGAGATTCAGGGTGCAGGGGAGTGTGGTCCCAGAAATCTGCCTGGCCCATCAGTGAATTTACAGGAGTGTTTGGGAAGCATGCTGGCTTCTAACAGTCTTTTAAGGTAGAGCTGGTGTCTCAAGATAGTGTCAGGTGGTTCTCCTACACCCCTCTGTCATTCACCCCTCTGCGGGTGGCAAGCAGGGGGCTCTGAAAGTCCTACCAGCTATTCAGTGGTGGCAATCGCTAAAACTGACTCTCCCAGAGACACCGGTGCCCTTTGGGAGCTCCCTCTGAAAGCCCCTGGAGGGACCTGAGCATGTGGTGGTGTGCCAATGATCAAGTGACTGCATGGGGGACGGAAACCTCAGGGCCTGGGAGAAATTCTGGAGAGGGGGTAACAGGCCCCAAACCATTGCCCTGCAGCGCAGAAACTCGGAATGCAAAGAGGATGAGCAGATATAAACCACAGAGCGCCACCTGAGGATGAGGGCTCAGCTTCCCAGTCTCCTCCACGCAGTCCAGGGCTGTCTAGTCCTCTTTACTTCAGAGCCAAAGCGACCCATCACTCAGGATCTGGAGGACAGCAGTGTTTCTCGAAGGGAAGGCCACAGAGGCCTGCAGTGGAGGAGTCAGATGATGGAGAGGAATGCAGATTCCTGAGGCCCACCCTGGCCTAACCACCTGAATCAGGACCTCTGGGGGTGGAACCCCGCAACCTGCATTTTAAGCAGGATCCCTGGAGGCTTCTTCCCCACACCAAGTCTGGGAGCACAGTTCCGGAGATGCTGCCCTTTAAATGACAAAGATGAAAGAAGCCTATCAGCATGTCGCTCTGGGAGAGTAGGTGGGAGAGGGCCTCGAATGTCAAGCTTAAAATTGGTTCACTCCTGAGGCTAGAGGGCGCAGCTCGGGCGCAGCTCCCAGAGCAGTAAGAGAAAGCACATTCAGAGGCCATGTGAACACCTCCAGAGAAGGCCCCAGAACAGGGACCGGCAGGCCTCGTCTGCCACTAGCATACTGCCAAGAAGACCACCTGGAAATTCATCACTTGTACTGTTCATTTCCAACCTTCAGGTGATCACATGTTAAATCTATGCCACCACACAAAACAGGTAAATGTACAATTTAAGTATCTATATGCAATAATTAAAAACAGAGCCTGCCCGGTGTGGCTCCGTGGTTGAGGGTCGACCCATGCACCAAGAGGTCATCAGTTTGATTCCCGGTCAGGGCACATGCCCAGGTTGTGGGCCCGATCCCCAGTGGGGGGCATGCAGGAGGCGGCCAGTCGATGTTCTCTCTCATCGATGTTTCTATTTCTCTCTCCCTCTCCCTCTCCCTCTAAAATCAATTTTTTAAAAAAGTTACAAAAAAAAAGCAACTTAAAACAGAGTAAGCCTAATTTCCTACTAGTGGGTTAAGATGGAAATAAAAAGCAAATATCATCAAACTGCTCCATTTAAAATGGTAAAATATTGTTCATGTGTCTGGGCAAGGCTTTGGTGCTGGAGCTGCCACCCCCTAGCTATGGGACTCAGTTTCCTCACTGTGGCAGGTGGGGACAGGGAAGGCTGATTCCCAAGGGCCCCTTCAGTCTGCATCAGGGATAACATCCCTTGGGGCAAAACCAAGGGATTTATTCCAGCTCACAGAGCCACTTAAAGACAATGTCTTCATCACAGCCCAGAAAAAGAGCAGGACAGGCTCCCTGCGGCCACAGGTAACGCTTGGCTCCTGCATAGCCCTGTGCCCACAGGGCCTTGCTCAACAAATCTGTTAGGTGAATGGCTGGCTGGCTGATTACATTTCTAAAGCCAGGCCACCTTCTCTGCAAGTCCAGCCTACCCCGGACATCAGACGACTGGAAAGGGAAGTGAAGACTGGGCTTGCTACCAAGAAATAACTCTTATAATGCAAGATCAACATCTCTGATAACAGTGGCCTGCCCAATTCACACTGCAGGCCAGGCCTGCCTCCCACCGGCAGACAGGTTCTCACCTGAGGCAGAGCTAAGGGAAAGCCTGCTTTCTGGTCGGCTGGCCCTGTAAATGGCCAGAGGAGGAGAAGCTCCAAGCTCTCAGCTCCTGACTCTCCCCTTCCCCACCAGAGTCCAGGTCTCCCAACAATCAATCTGAAAAAGCAAACAGCCAAGCATGGAAAGATGTTGATTCCATCTGATGGAAAACACAGCTTGCTGATCCAAGAAGAACCAAACCTTTGAGCAGTTACACAATTATACCAAAACCTGACCAACTCCCCGGTCCGTCTTCTCCGGGGAGCACTTCTCGATAATCAGTAAACACAGATCTCTCCAAGGCTGCAATGCCCACAGAAATCATTACACGAAACACAGGTTTCTGGCTCTGGGCCACATCCAACTCAGGATTCCTCCTCCTCTTCATTTACTGTGGAAGGATGCCAGACTTCCCTCAGAATTGAAAAACTGGCAGACATTTGATATTTACTCCCAACACTGAATACTACAGACAAATATGGTATCTCTCAAAGTTTATTTTTTGAAAGCTCTTGCAATTCTTTGACCATATCAAGTGCTAACATATTTTTAAAGCCTTAAATGTAGTTTCTTAAATGAATGGAAAATTTTGCCTGCTGTATCTGCAGAAAAAGCATAATACACCATGGCAGGTGCAAGATATTTGCTGAGTGACCACATGCACACTGCAGACCTCCCTGTGACCGTGCAGGAGTGCAGGACATCCCCCAAGAGGACACGAGGGGCGGAAGCGTTCCTCTAACACCCACTTGACACTCCTCTAAGAATCTGGGATGCAGCGGCGAACCCCAGACAGATCTCTGCCTACAAGGAGCTTATGCTCGCGTAGGACTACAGCAGCAGAGGCTCGAACACCAGAACACAACTAGACCCACTTCTGGGAGCGACCCCGACCTGAATCTCTAGCTGATTCGGGGTTCCCAGAGCTGCCTGGTAAGCTACTATTTACTGGGTGACCTTGAAACCTGCAGCATCCCCAAACATCATCTCAGTCTTGTGCCCCTCACAGGGCCTCACACACACAACTGTCCAGAGTGTTCCTGTCACTGGGTTTCCAGACAGACTATTTAGCAGACGCTGGTTAGAAGCATCGTTGCTGCCTGACTCACAATTTCCATATTGTATTCACTCTATGAAAGCAAACAAAACCTAGCGGAGGCCTGGGCCTGGTAGTATGCAGGTAAACACTCACTCCAGTGTCATTGAGACCCTACCACATAAATCTCTGAGAAAACAGAAAATTCCTCATCAAAACCTCTTCCCCTCCCCCTATCTGAGAGTCATTTCAATGAGAAGGTTCTTCTCGTTGGGGGAAGGTACTGTACGTATTTTTCTCTGACCTGAAGTACCCAGTGGCTCGTGTGTAAAGGCACCTGACCAAGGAGAACTATCCACTCCGCAGAAGTCCCACTGAGGCCAGGTCTAGCCCACTGTCCTTTTTAAATATACCTGCAAGCCAAGAATGGTTTTTACATTTTTTAAATGTTTGGAAAACATCAGAAGAACAGTATTTTTGACACGTGAAATTTGCACAAAATTTCAGCGTCCACAGATAAAACTGTGGGAACACAGCTCCACCGACGCTACGGTTGTTTCTGGACTACAACCACAGTGCGGGTGGTCAGGGACGGTAAGGCTGCAAGACCACACTACTGACTGTGTGGCCGTTTACAAACGACATCTGCCCACTGGTGTAAGTGTCCTTAGAGTCTGGACTGTGGGCATGAAATACAAGAGAGCTGAAAACACAGGACCGATCGTCATCTGGGTAAGTCTTCCCTCCTGGATCCTTGATGCCATCACACTGGGTGGCACTCACTGAACGGCAGCCACCTCCAGGACACGAGGTGTGAGTGCCAGCTAAAACATGAGAATTCTGGCGGATCGCCTCTAAAGGGTCGCAGCTTACCCCGAAGCCAACACTTACCGGGTGACCAACTTCTGTTCATTCGTTCAACAAATGCCTACCTGGGGCCTCCTTTGTGCCAGGCACTGTTCTGGGAGGTGAGGATACAAACAGTGGTTCTCGGGGGCAGGAAGTGGGTGGGCACTACACTGTGGTGAGAACTGCATGACAGGCAGTGAGAGGTGAAAAGCCATGGAGACACTGCACACATGTACAGGCCTTTACACAACTTACTAATCAGGAAGCCCTGACAACCCAGGAAAAGTCCAATCTTTGTAAAAGATAGTGTTTCCAGACACCTGAGCAGATGTCCCAGGGCAGGACAGCGTTGCAGAACCGTCTGGCCAAGGAGGCTGGCCCACCACAGCCATCTTGTTATGAACACACCATGATTGCCCAGGCTAACAAATGCTTGTTATTAAGGTAAGAGCAGTTTCAGCACCAGGGAATGTGCATTTTCCCACAATGGAGGCTTAAGAATAGGAATGCATGACTGTTCAGTTATGTGTGACTGGGAAACCAACACACATGTTCACTAGAGCACCGGATGCCTTCAAGAAAGGGAGTAAGGGGGCCGACGAAGACTCATCTGCTGACAGTGAGATGCTGCCCCTTGCTCTGGAGATGGCAGAGATCACTGGAGCTTCACCCCCAGTCAGCCAGATGCTCTCCTCCCCTAAGTGCCAGTCACCCAACTGTCTCCTGTGCCTCAGATCCCAGTAAAGCTCCGTGAGAAAGAAGCCTCAGCACCCCTACAGCTCCCCCCTGCCCCAGGAAGCATCAGCCTCTGCCTGACGGCTGTAGCAGTTCCCAAATGTCGAGTAACAGGTCCTACATACCCTGGTAAAGAGTTGGGTGGTGAAACGGTCCCAGTGGTTTCTAGCTGCATGAGAAGGAGAAATCCAATGCAGGAAAGGAAAAACCACTTCATCTTATCGAATCCACAACCACTGACTTCCAAAGTCGGAAAAGGCAGATGTATCAGAAGAGGTAACACAATGACATACGCTACATTTTGGACACTCACTGTTCCCAGAGTCTCTCCTTTCAAAGAGGGTCTGGGTCTGGATTCATGAGCACAGGCAAATCACGCCCCCTCTCTGGCCTCCATTCCCTCATCTGTAAAATAAGGCGCTGGACCAGATCCCTGCGTTCAGGAACAGAGAAGCTTACCAAGAAATTCCAGTATCAGCTTACATTAAGGCTCAAGCAGTGAAACAGCCCAACAAAACCACAGCTTCTCCAGAGAAGGCAGAAAGACGCTTTAAAATGAGAAACATATGCTAATACAGTAAGTAAATTGCTGATTTTTCTTTTCTTTTCTTTTTAACCCATCTGTCAAAAGAAATGGTGTCTGTAAAACTATATGCAACTAGCTGAAGTCTGAGCAGGGCTTATCCCCTCTAACCTACAATGCTCCTCGGCAGTCAGGGTCTCCACTATGGCCGAGGAACCCTAAAACGAAGCAATTAAAGCTTATGCAAATCACTCTGTGGATCTGAAAGGTGAAAAGGAAGATGAATTGTTAATTTCCACTTCTACCACCACAAAACTTTTATTCTCACAGCTCAAAAGGAACTACGATACACTAAAAGTCACCCTTCCTAAAACACACCCCTACTCTGAAACCCTACATCTGGATGCTCCTTTCCCTTGGAGAGCCTTCCTTCCCGTTTCCATTGCTTTCATAAAGCGGACCCCTGGCCTTGGGCATTCTGTCTTATTCTGTGATTAATTCAACTTTACACATCAAAATAGTCCTGCATAGTCAGTAACCCACCAGGAAATCAGTTTCTTTTCTCAAAAGAAATATTCTGAACGTACAAAGATGGACAGAATAATATAACAAACATTGGTGGCCTTGGCCAGTGTGGCTCAGTTGGTTGGACACTGTCCTGTGCACGGAAAGGTTGGCGGTTCGATTCCGGGTCAGGGCATATGCCTGGGTTTTGGGCTCATTCCCTGGTAGGGGACACATAAGAGGCAACCGATCATCCATGTTTCTCCCTCTCTTTCTAAAAATCATGCTCAGCCGGTGTGGCTCCGTGGCTGAGCGTCAACCCATGCACCAAGAGGTCGCCGGTTCGATTCCCGGTCGGGGCACATGCCCAGGTTGTGGGCCAAATCCCCAGTGAGGGGCATGCATGAGGCGGCCAGTCGATGTTCTCTCTCATCGATGTTTCTATCTCTCTCCCCCTCTTCCTTCCTCTCTCTCTCAGATCAATAAAGAAAAAAATTTTTTTAAATAAATAAATAAATTTTTTAAAAACACATACACAAAACATTCGTGTACCTACCACCCAATCCTAGAAATAAAGACACTGGAAGCCCCAGGCACCCATTCCTGCTCACCCTGCCCTCTCTTCCCAAGCAGTAACCACCATCCCGAATCCAGGGCTCATCCCCTACCTTCCCATGCAGTTCTCCCACTCACCATGTGGCATAGACACTGATCTCCCCAATCTTTATAGAAATGGTGTCATTCTGTATGCAATCACTCTGTAAGTTTGTTTTTCTTAATGTTACGGTTTGAGTCATGTTGCCACCGATAGCACTCAGTCCTTTATGCTCACTTCTGCATAATATCCCATTTTATGAATATACAACATATGTGGCCAAGATGCTACTATTGTTTCCCACAGCTGCCATGTAGTGTCTTCTCTGTGCCAGCCATTTCCCATAACGTTTTTCAGAACCTTCACAACCACCTAAAGACAAAGGTAAGACTTCCACTAGAGCAGAGGAAACTGGGACAAACTTGACCCACACATGTGAGAAGGCAGACTCAGGCGCAGGTTCGAGTTCACCCAGCTCAAAAGCCACACTCCTGACACCGCTCCCACAGTCCCACTTACGTAGCTATCTCAATTATTCAAACATTTTAGGTGAAAAAAACTGATAGAGGGCTCCAAAGTCATCTGAGAAAAATCTGAAACAGGATGCTGTTTTCTTTTTTAACAACTCCACAGGAAATGTTTCAACAGGGATGGTCCGTGTGCAGTGAGGACAAGGCTTTCTTTGGCAGAAGTCCCCGTGTACTCACTGGGGTCATGCCCAAGTGCACACAAATGCTTTCTAAGTAAGCTGGAGCTGAACTGCAACCCTGCCTGGCTTCCTCTGGAGAAACAGGCTGTCTGCACCCACTTAGAGACGGGAACGGGTGAGCCTGTACGAACACCTTGGGGAGCAGCTCCAGCTGCTGTGACTCCAGGGATTCCAGAACAGTCCTGCGCACACAAGGCCAAGGGAGCTAGGCACAGCCCACTCTGTGCTGCTCTTGGCCCGCTTTCCAGAAAGCTGTCATACACCCCAGCCCAGCCCTGCTGCTCTGGGGAAAGCCCAACTTGCAACATAGGGGAGAAATAAGAAAGACGAGGGTGGAGGGAGGCATCCAGCAATCAGGCGGGCAGCAGGGGCGGGAGGCCAGGCCCCAGACCCCCATACTCAAAGCAGGGGGACCCCTAGGAGATGATGGACCCCTCCAATGCCAGGGAGACCTTTGGCTCCAGGACTACTGACTCTAACTCTATTTCTTTTTTTAAAAATATTTTTATTGATTTTTCTGAAAGAGACGAAGAGAGAGGGAGAAACACTGATGTGAGAGAAACATCCATCGAACATCCGTCCACTGCCTCCTGCACGCCCCCTGCTAGGGATCATGCCTGCAACCCGGGCATGTGGTCTGACCCAATGGAACCAGCGACCTCCTGCGTGGTACACAGGACGCCCCCCAAATCCACGGAGCCACACTGCCCAGGGCTGGCCCACATTTCTGCACTCCACCTCCCACCCTGCGTGTCCGCCGCCAGAATTAGGAAGCCTCGCGCGCACTGCACAGGGGTGGGAGCACCCTGGGCCCCCCTTTCCGGCCAAAATAAGGGGCCGGAGAACAGGCTCTGCCCCACGCAGGCGGTGTGACCTCAGCTGGGGAGTCCCTGCCCTGTGTCTACGGCACTGGACGCAGGAACGTTCCCCGCAGCTGCCCGCACCCCAAAGGCAGACTGCACCGCTGTGCCCCCATTCCACAGACAAGGCAGCTGAGGCACAGAGAGGCGACATCACTCGGCCCCCAGCCCACAGTCAGTCCTGAGCACCGGGGAGGGCTGCACAGGACACCCCCGGGTGCGGGGAGCACAGGGAGGGGCCCCAGGTACAGAGCATGAGAGGGGCCACGCGACAGGGGCTGGGGAAGATGCAGGGAAAAGAGGCACCCCGGGCCTCAGAGAAAGGAGGGTGGAATAAGGGGTTCACCGGCAGAACTACACTGAGCTGGGAGTCAACTGAGGGTGGGTTCTGGGTCGGGCTGAGGCGGGTTCTGGGTCGGGCTCGGGCGGGTTCTGGGTGCGGGTTCTGGGTCGGGCTGATGCGGGTTCTGGGTGCGGGTTCTGGGTCGGGCTGAGGCGGTTCCGGGTCGGGCTGGGGCGGGTTCTGGGTGCGGGTTCTGGGTCGGGCTGAGGCGGGTTCTGGGTCGGGCTGGGGCGGGTTCTGGGTGCGGGTTCTGGGTCGGGCTGAGGCGGGTTCTGGGTCGGGCTGAGGCGGGTTCTGGGTGCGGGTTCTGGGTCGGGCTGAGGCGGGTTCTGGGTCGGGCTGGGGCGGGTTCTGAGTGCGGGTTCTGGGTCGGGCTGAGGCGGGTTCTGGGTCGGGCTGGGGCGGGTTCTGGGTCGGGCTGGGGCGGGTTCTGGGTGCGGGTTCTGGGTCGGGCTGAGGCGGGTTCTGAGTGCGGGTTCTGGGTCGGGCTGAGGCGGGTTCTGGGTGCGGGTTCCGGGTCGGGCTGAGGCGGGTTCTGGGTGCGGGTTCCGGGTCGGGCTGAGGGCGGGCTCCCACCTTGAGCACCGTGACGGTGCCCGCGCTGTGCACCTGGAAGTGCGCGGGCGGCTCGGCGCCGGGCTCGGCCGCCTCGTCGGGGCCCTGGTAGCTGAAGCAGGCGTCGGCGATGTCCAGGTGTCCGAGCGGCAGCGCGTCCTGCGGGCTCTTGAAGTAGTACAGGTAGCAGCGGCGGGCGTCGAACACGAACCAGCGGCTGCGGTAGCCGCGCAGCGGGCCCTTGCCCGACAGCTTCTGCAGGTAGCCGCACAGCCGCGCCGGCTCCCGCCCCAGCCCCGCGCCCTCGCCGCCGCCCTCGTCCGCGCGGCCCCCGGGCCCCGGCATCGCCCGCCGCGCGCCCGCCGCCGCCCGGCCCGGCGCCCGCCCGCGCCGCCGCCTCACCCTCCCGGCCGCCCCGCCCTCGCGCGAAAGGCAGCCTGGGCTTTGTAGTCCCGCCCCCGCCACGCCCACGGCCGGCCCGCGCAAGGCCGCCTGGGACTTGTAGTCCGCCACGCTCGCCCCCGCCCCTTCCCCGGAGCCCCGCCGGGCCGCAGCCCAGCCGCTAACGGGCCAGCCCCGCCCGCGCTGCCCTCGAGTGCCGCACTGTTGCGCTTCGATCTAGGAGAGGGGGTGCACCGGGGTGCGCAGGGCTCGACACCCACCGGGGTGTCTCCGCAGCATCGTGGGTACAAAACTGGACGTTTAAGTGTCTGCCCCGCCGGAGCCACAGACTCATTGCACAAATGAGAGCGCCTCTTGCCCGGCGCCAAGTGGGTGGGTGCTCCGTAAATATTTACAGAATGCATGAAAGAAAGCCCACGCACATCCCGCCTCTGCAGACCTCAGTTCCGCACGGACTTTAACACGCGCTCGCTGAGCGCTCCCGGTGCGCCACGCGCAGGGAGGAGCGGAGCCTGGGGGCGCAGCCCTGTCCCCGCCCACACGGGGCTTGTATTGGGGAAGGGACAGAGAATGCACACACAAAGCGGGGAAACATCCTGTGTTGCGTAAATGCTGTGATGGCGCTCAAATAGCAGTTAGTACTTACCAGTACTTTGTACGTTACCTTGTGCACCTGCACAACGTCAGGAGGTAATTAGGGTGGTTTGATGATACAGTAAGAGGATGGGGGGCCTTGAGTCTCTGCCCACTGCTGGAGCCTGGAGGTGGCCCAAGCCTTCCAAGGCCCCACGGGGCCTCCAGGACCAACTCTAATGTCCTCTCAACCCCCAGACCTCTCCCAGGCCCCCAGCCCTGCCAACTCTCTCAAGGCCACCCTAGGATGCTGGTGACTTCATGCAGAAACCCTGCCTTGTCTCACTCCTCATTCCTGGGGCCATGACCTACAAGAGGGCTTCACCATGGGGCTTTATCTCCTCTCCTTAGCGCCTCTCCCTCCATCATCACTTTGGACAATTTTTATGGTTTATGTAAAATTCTAAACAGATGCGGCTTCAGTTTCCCCCCTTTTCTAACCAGATCATGCCCCCCACCCCCACCCCCAGGCCCTCCTACATGGAAATTTGGGAGCTGTCTCTGGTAGTTCTGAATTTCTTGGAAACTTTTAAAAATGGCTCGTTGACATTTTACAGATCCCAAGGTCTCTTGGGTTAAATGTCAGTGTCCTGTGGTCAAGGACCAACTTTACACAGCTTACCTGTGTCCCTCCTGTGCCTAATGTGGGGGTGCTGGCTGCCAGAGCACCTGCTCTACATGCTTATGTGAGTCCCTGCCCCCTCATGCCTCTCCTAAACCTAGTGACCAGAAGGAAATGGCCAACCTAGGAGGAAGTGGCTGCTGTTTACTGAAAAGGGGAAATTTGGGCAGTGAACTTGCTTTCCACGCTTCCTGCCCTTACTGGGGGAGGCGGGTGTGTGGGATGGACCCAGCTCTGGAGGCCAGGGGAGGTTTCCAAAATAAGGGAGAGGTTGTGTGATCACCCGTCCTCCCTGTGCCTTAGTTTCCTCACCTGTAAAATGGCATAATGATAGTTATTTACCTCCTAGAGCTGTTCTGAGGCTGAAACGAGATAATAAGTACAAAGTCCTTGGCACAGTCCCTGATGTGCGGTAAGTCCTCAGCCTGGTAGCTAATTCATTCAACAGAGAGCCCCAGACCTGCTCTCTGCTTGCTGTTGGCAATGCTGGAACTCAGAAAAGGACTAGGCCTGGATCCCACGGCAGGAAGCTCTCAGCCTAGGCAGGTGGCAGAGCTCCAGAGAGAGGAGCCCCACCAGGGGACCCTCTCCTCCTGACTGCGGAGCTAGTTTCTAGGAGGCCTCATTTCCCTACCAAATTGGCAGGCAAATCTACACATCTTGTGGTTCTCTTTTGTAGAGGACAGGCATCTGAGATGCTGACCAAGCCCCCAGCCCCCCAAGGGCCAGGGGACCAGGGCTGGGACAGGTAGAGGCCTGGGTGCCCCTGGGAGCTGAAGGGTGGAGGATTGGCAGGGAAGTGGTCGGTTCCCACTACACAGGCTCAGGAAAGGAGAGGGAGGGTTAGCACTGGGTTCTGACCTCAGTGAGGCAGCAGGCCTCAGTCAAAATGGCTGGAGACACGCCTGTGAGCATCTTCTGGAGAAGCCTCAGGTTTCCTCCTGAGAGCGTCAGCCAGACCGAGCACCCCCAGGAGAGAGTAGCTTTTCGGTAATCCCCTACCATCTATTGGTCCTACAGGAGAAGCATGACCTTGAGAGAGGAGAGCCCAGGACAGGGAAGTTTTGATGAGACAGACAGAGACTCAGAAATCTGGTGACTTCCCAGGGATGACTTGGGGGTGGGCTGATGTTCATCACATGTACACGGTGACTCCCAGCCACTTCTCTGCAGGGATTGGCTACCCAACTCCCCAACCCTACCAGATGGGCCCTTTCTCTCCCCTCCAGTTTTTGTTTTTGTTTTTAATTTAAAGAGAAAAAAATTTTTTTCCTTTATTGATTTTAGAGAGAGAGAAAGTGAGAGGAAGAGAGAGATAGAAACATCGATGAGAGAGAACATCAATTGGTGCCTTGTGCATGCCCCCCACTGGGGATCGGGCCCACAACCTGGGCATGTGTCCTGACCGGGAATTGAACCAGCAACCTCTTGGTGCATGGGCTGATGCTCAACCACTGAGCCACACTGACCAGACTCCCCTCCAGTTTTTTTATGAATGAAGAAACTGAGACACAGTGAGGTTAGTACCTCGCTTTAAGTCACAAAGCCAACAAATGGGATTCTAAGTCCATTAATCAGACTTCTGAGCCTGAAAACTCTTAACTCAGGGCACCCTGAGTGGAGGAGGGCGGGGCTGCTCCAGGATCCTCGGTCCCAGGGTGTGGCTCCCAGTAGGCAACCACAAGTGATGAGCTGCACCACGGGACCAGCGTTAACTGCCAGCGTTAACCTACCTGGCCTTCACGGAGCTCATGTGATGCCCCAGACCTGGGCCTCGCCCTCGTCACCTGCATTTCTTCTGAGTGTAAATATAGACTCCATTTATTTGCCTGACTTCGGAATCGTCACCCCTGTCCCAAGTTGTCCTGGGCTCTGTCTCCTCTCATACACAAAGCCTTTGTCTTCTTATGCAAATGCCCAGGTTCTGCTCATAAAAGTATCCGGCCTAAAAGGGGGATGGAAAGAGAACACTTCATGGAAAATTGCAGAAACACATTTCTTTGTATTTGAATACTTCCAGGACTTTATGTTGGCAGCAACCCCACTCAGCCATGAACTGCTCAGAATAGTGTTTTTTAAATGCACAAAATAAAAGGCATGGCATCACAGTGGAAATGAATTATATTGAAAGAAGTTTATCAAAATATTTGTGATGTACTCATGCGATGTGCTTCCTTTTTTTTTTTTTTTTTATCCTCACCCGAGGACATTCTTCCATTTTTTGTTCAGATAGAGTGGGAGGGAGAGAGAGGAAGAGAGAGAGAGAGAAACATCGACGTGAAAGGGACACATCGAGTGGCTGCTTCCCGCACGACCCAACCAGGGGCCGGGGACAAACTGTATGCGCCCTTAGCGGGAACCGAACCCGGATCTCTCTGGACCGCAGGCTGACGCTCCAACCGCCGAGCCAAACCGGCCAGGGCTTGATGTGCTTCTTTATTAGCGTGTTAAATAACAAGATCCAGTATTGGGTCTAATGACTATAATTTTGAGGTAATGATGAGCAAAAATGATGTCTCAAGGCCTCTGCTACAGCAGTGATGTGACATGGAGATCTCTCTGATTTTTATCGTTGACAAAGACACAGGTGCTGCGAACACGAAGGAGGTTTGTTCCCTGTACTCACCGTGGAAGGAAATGCTGATTTCAGCGAGAGGTTTGGGAAGATCAAGACGTAAACCCCTCCTGTCCCAATTTAGGAGAGTCCAGTCCTTGTCAGTTTGGGACTGGGACTTCCACTCTAACCCCAGCATATCCCTGGCTTCTATGTGTGGTGGGGGAACCAAGTAGCAAGTACATGAGTGACGGCTCCCTCCTGTGTCCCCTTGCTGGGGTTGACGCCTCACTGTCAGGGCTGGAAATTAACTGTTTATAAAAGTGATGTTCCCAGTGGCTCTTCCAGAAACACTACGTGTCCGTGCGGACAGTGTGACCTGCAGGTTTTCATGCCGTCCGCGTGTGAGGCAGCTGGAGGCCCTGTGACCCCCATTACAGATGTGGGACAGGAGTCTTGGACGGGAAGGCGCTGCCGGGGTTGAGGTGGCAGGCTGGCTTCCTGCCCCTGCCTTTCCTCTAGTTCGCATGCATCACGCACTTGCCGTGGGCGTTTTCATCTGGCTCTGAGATGACAAGTTGTGAGAATGGTAACATTCTTACAACGTATTTGAGTTGTTACACACCACCACCGTCATCACCCAGGTAATGGCCAACCCTAACCGCTTGTTATGACGAAACTCACTTAACAGCCTTCCTAACAGCAGGTTGTGTTATTGCCCCGGTTTTACAGATGAAGACACTGAGGCCCCGAGAAGCTGTTATCTGCTCAGGGTCATACAGCTAGTCGGCCGGAATTGCAACCAACGAGATATGGCTGTAACATCCTCCTGTTTTTCTTTTTTTTTAAATAAGCGCACTGCTTTGCTGAAGTAGAACATACCCTGGAATAGTGCGTTATCTGTGAGCGCAGCGTTGCGTGGATTTCCCCACAGTGAGCACATCATTTAACCCAGCGCTCGGACCGAGAGCCAGGATGTTGGCGGCACGCAGCCGCTGCTCACCTCCCTGGTTGTCACCTCCCCGAGGCAACCTCATCTTCCCTTGGAGCACCATCGCTCGGTTCTATTTTTTTAAAGTTCTGTTTATTTTATTTATTTATTTATTGATTGATTGATTTTTGAGAGAGAGGAAGGGAAAAACATCGATGAGAGAGAATATTGATGGGCCCCCTCCTGCACGCCCCCCACTGGGGATCGGGCCCACAACCTGGGCATGTGCCCTGACCGGGAATCGAACCGGCGACCTCTCGGTGCATGGGTCGACGCTCAACCACTGAGCCACACCAGCCGGGCCTATTTTTTAATTTATATAGATGTTCCCTCTTTCTTAACCATTATGCCGTCACATTTTGTCCCCATCATGACCCCAGAGTCTAGAAGAATCTTGAGTGGAAGGGGAATTAACCAGCAGAGTTTTACCAGAACACAGGTGGCCACCAGGAGGGGACCACAGAGTTTAAACCCACTGCTTTGCTGACAACAGCCGTGCTACGGACTTCACTCGGGACTGGGCTTTGGCTGTGAGACTGCAGGTCGGGGCAAAGAGGTCAAGCCCAGCGGTGCAGCTCGCCGTCTGGGTGCCAGTCAGGCATCTCCTCCCTTCTCTCTCTGGCTGCAGAGGTGACCCTCTCCCCAGTATCTCCAGCCAGCCCAGGAGAGCCGGCCACCAGCCAGAGGTGACAATAGGGCTCCTGTGTGCTGCTGGCAGTTGGGGCGGGCACGGACTCAGGCAAATGAGCGGGAGCACGTAGATATAGGGCGTGTGGGCTCCGCTCCCACTGCTGAGCGCGGCAGCATGGAGGGCAGCCTAAAGCAGCCCAGCGCGGGCAGGGCGCCTGAGGGCGTGCAGGACAGCCAGGCTGTGTCCGAGCTGCAGGACCTGGCCCTGAGGTGGTTCATGGAGACGCAGGCCCCTCTCATTCTGCAGGACGGAGCCCTGCCCCCCTGGTTTCACGGATTCATCACCCGCAAGTAAGGCAGCACCCCACCCACATGCCCAGCATGGCCCACAGCCCTGCGGGACGGGAAGACACCTGGTTCCTGCTGTCTCCCTGGGCTAGGCAGGGACCCCCGGGAGGTCGTGGGCAGGGGAACAGACTGAGCAGCACCCCGTTCCCTGGGCACTGGCCTACACTCAGCGTAGAGAGTAGGACCCAGACGGGCAGCGGAGCAGAGTGTGTTCAGACCAGCTCGGAAGGACCTGACGAACACCCAGGGGCCCGTAACGCTTATCAGCCAGACCCAGCACTGTTAGGGACGGGGCTGCCGCTGTTTTAAGTGGGGACTGCCCAGGAAAACCTGGGTGTACAGCTACCCCAGAAATAAAGGCCAGCATGCGGGGCTGGCGTTCCAGTGCGGCTGGATCTCCAAGCTGTCCAAGCGCTAGGGGAAGGACTGACCAGTGCACCCGCGTGGAGCCAGGCTCCCGGGCACCGACTGGCACGGGGCCTCTGCCCAGGAGGACCTGTTCTTGGTTTCCCGCGCTGTCGTCACCACCTCGAAGTTCTTACTGTCTGAATGAGGCACTCCCCATTCCCACTCAGTAAACATTTGGTGAGTCCGTGGCTGAAGCCCTATCTGGTCTATGTGCTGCTAAACCAGACAGCTGGAATTTCCCACCATTTTCGCAAAACACTTGGCACCACTTAGAGATATCCACAGCTGCCCGGGGCTGAAGGGGCCACGCTCCTGTGACCAGGCTCCGGACGTAATGCAAACTCTGTGCAGTGCGCACCCTACGCAGCCATGCACTGGGGTCCCGAGCAAGGACCCCCCAAACCTGAAAATCTCTAGCTCCATGGATTCCTTCTTGCTGCAAGGCCATTCGGGTGGGTGGCCAGGGCCGGTGGCTGCCATGGGGGTGGTACACGTGGCCTCAGGACTCCAACCCAGAGCTGCTCTGCTGGGCCCAGACAGACCACAGACCAACTGAAGGTCTGAGCAGGTCCTACAGAGGTGTGGAGGTCTGTGCACTGGGTGTGGCACCCAAGGGCATGGCCAGCAGGGGCTCCCCGGCAGGCAGGTCTGACTGGGGCTGCCCTGCTGCTGCAAGGGCACCAGCCTCAGCTGACGGCATGTGCTCTGCCCAGGCAGGCGGAGCAGCTGCTCGGCGCCCAACCTCTTGGCTCCTTCCTCATCCGCCTCAGTGACCGGGCCACGGGCTACATCTTGTCGTACAGGTAAGAAAGGAAGCTGTGTGTGTGTGTGTGTGTGTGTGTGGGGGGGGGGGGTTGCAGGCTAAGGCTCCCATAACCCAGCCTTGCAGATAAGCACGGAGGCCCACCAGCCCACGCCACCTGGCTTTCCCTGGGCCATGGCTCCCTCGCTCCCTCACTTCCAATGTGCAGCCGACCTCTCCTGAGCAGCCGTATACCAGGATGAACCCCCAGCTAGCAAAGGGAGTGAGTGGGGCAGGGCAGAACTCTCCTGGCGGGAGGCTGGGGAAGGCTTCGGAGGTGACCTTTGAGCCCCGACAGAAGGAAGAGGAGCAGCATGCCAGCAGGGCAGGAGGTGCACGGGGCCGGAGGCGTGGGAGGCCAGGGTGCAGGCAGGGCCCCAGCTCCTGGGCGGCTGCAGGGCCAGAGGGCGGGCGCAGGGGGCATGGGACCCCGTCTTTTCAGCACAGCTGGGGTTACCGTGAGGCTGCCTCAGGCCAGAGCAAGGTCAGACTTCATTTTTGAGACTTGGATATTTTGTTTCTCATGGATTTTTCGGTATTTTGATTTTCTAAAATATTGTTCGTCTTGATCATGGAGTTTTGCGCACCCTTTAAATTGTGCACCAAGCTGGGTGTGACCCCCCCGGCCCTCACCTGGCCCTGCCCTCCCTGACCCCGCCAAGAGTGGCTGTCAGGTGGCAGCCCCCACGGAGGGCCACCGAGGCCTGGGGGTCAGCCCAGTCTGTGTTGCAGGGGCGGCGACCGCTGCCGGCACTTTGTCATCAGCCAGCTCCGAAATCGGCGCTACCTGGTCTCTGGGGACACCCACAGCCACGGCAACCTGGCCGAGCTTGTGCGCCATTACCAGGAGGTGCAGTTTGAGCCCTTCGGGGAGACCCTGTCCGCTGCCTGTCCCCGGGTAGGCACCCCTCTTCCCCGGCGTGAGGGTGGCAGGCAGGTTGCCCAGCCTGGGGTGCCCACCACTCGGGGCCACGTGCCTTTTCTCCCCATTTCCTGCCATGCGGGGGCGTTCAGCACGGGGTCACGGTCCCTGTTTGAAAAAGGTCTCTTCCCCAAGCTCAGGGACCTCAGGGGGGTGTGTTTCAGTCCCCCCCACCAGAGTCTGGTAGGGGGCTGGGGCTGGCCAGGTACACTCCTGCTGTGTTCCCACCCCCCAGCCGGAGGACAATGACCAGTACGACACCATCACCCTGGGCCTCCACCAGAACCACCCGGGCCTGGAAGACTCACCTGCCAGGGTCTCCCCCACGGGGGTCCCAGACAAGGCGGGCAGCCCCCGCCCCCCTCCAAAGCCCCAGGTCTCCTTCCTCCACAAGGACAAGAGCTTGGATGCGAGTCCTCGGAACCCACCCGAGGAGGAGAGCACAGAGGTGAGGAGGGTTCTGGGCCACCAGGGTCCGGGCCGTCAGACCAGGAATGTGGGTGCCATGCCCACGCTCCAGCCCTGAGAGGCCACACTGGCCATCCCTCAGGCTGTGTTGGGTGAGCCAGGCTCAGAGGTGCAGGCCCCGCTTGGGACCACTGGGTGGCTGGCCTGTGCCATGGCCTGCCTCTGGAGTCCGTGATCTTACTGAGCCTCAGTTTACCCTTCCTGTGAGGCTTGAATGGGAGAATGGGTTCAAAATGCCTGAAATCGCCCTGGCCGGTTTGGCTCAGCGGTTAGAGCGTCGGCCTGCGGTCCAGAGAGACCCGGGTTCGGTTCCCGCTAAGGGCACGTACCTCGATTGCAGTTTGTCCCCGGCCCTGGTTGGGTTGTGTGGGAGGCAGCCACTCGATGTGTCCCTTTCACATCGATGTTTCTCTCTCTCTCTCTCTCGCTCTCTCTCTCTTCCTCTCTCTCCCTCCCACTCTATCTGAACAAAAATGGAAAAGTGTCCTCGGGTGAGGATTAAAAAAATACACACACACAAAAAAACAAAACGCCTGAAATCCCTCAGTAAACTGTAGAGCGCGGTGCCTGCGAGTCAACACTGTATGCTCATGGGAGGGGCCGAGAGACTGTTCTAAATTTCAGATCACAGCGTGCCAAGGGCTTGTCCTGTTTGCAGTACAGTCTGAGACCTTCCACCTCAGTGGGTGCCCACCACCTCCCTCACAGGCCTCTGTGTCTTCTGTGAACACACCCACAGTGTTCCCACCGCAGGGCCTTTGCACTTGCTGTTCCCTCTGCCGAGAGCACTCTTCCCACCAGACACCTGCATGGCTCACTGTCACTGCATCCCGTTCTCTGCTTAAATGTCATATCCTTGCCCGGCCGGTGTGGCTCAGTGGATTGAGGGTCATCCCATGGACTGAGAGGTCTGGGTTCGATTTCCGATCAGGGCACAGGCCCAGGTTGTGGGCTCCATCCCCAGTAGGGGGCGTGCAGGAGGCAGCCGATCGATGTTTCTCTCTCACATGGATGTTTCTCTCTCTCTCCCCCTTCCTCTCTCTCTAAAAAATCAATAAAAACATATTTTTAAAAAATCAGTTACTGCAGGCTGGGTCCTGAACACATGCGGCCTACCCGGTGTGTAAGTCAGGTAAACTGAGGACAGGATGGAGGCCCCAGCTTTTCTGAGGGCACTTCAGTTTACCTGCCGGCCTCTTATTGAAGGGTGACCTTTACGAGGTACTCTGTCCCTCTCTCCCCAGCCGCCCAGCAGGGTGCCCCCCCTCCCTGAGAGGAGCACCTCCCTTCTGGACCAGTCTTTTGGAGGCTCCAATGACGTCATCTACGCAGAGCTGAGAAAGATGAACCAGGCGCGGCTAGGTCTGGGCACAGAGGTGTCCGGCAGGCATGGGCCAGTCCCAGCTGGCAGCCAGGCCTGCTCCCCAGGCAAGGAGGCCCAGAGGAGACCCTCCGTGGGAAGCCAGAACAGGCCTGATGACCCGGGGCCTGCCGTCTCTGGGGGAAGCGCAGACCTGGGCCCGACAGTGTCTCCCACTTCTTGGGGCCTCCTCCTGCCCCCCAGTAGTGAGGCTCTAGGATGCTCAGCTGTGACCTGGAGCCAGGGCTCTCCGAAGCCCGGCCACAGGGCTCAGCCCCGCTCCCAGGGCCGTTCTGTGGATGCCTATGCAAGCGTCGGGACAGCAGGCTCCCTGCAGGAGGCTGGCGACGAGCCAGACCAGGAAGGCAGGACCTACGAGCAGATCCCAGTCTTGGGTGGCCCCGCCAGGCACCTATTTCCTGGGGCCGGTCTCACACAAGGCAGGCTGTCCAGGCCTGCGGACTGTGGCTACGAGAGGATCTCGGGGACCCCAGAGCTCCTGGAGCCTAGGGACACCTACGAACAAATCCCAGCAGTCAAGAGCAAGGACACTGGACATACACACAAGGTGGGCTGGGGGGGGGGTGGGGGGGCGGGGCGCGTTTGCCAGCCCTCAGGGAGCAGCTGGCGGCAGGAGGGACCTGTGGCCCTCAGGCGGGGGCAGGGCAGGACCGCCCCTGCCCAGAGGTGCCCAGAACGTTCCAGCCAGCTGGTCGGAGGTGGTGGGAAAGGAAGCCGTAGATTTGGGTGTGAGATGGGAGCTTCCAGGCCCTTCTGAGGTCTTCTCGACAGCAGACTGGGGCTCTGGTCCCTCCCTCTTGGCCACTTCGGGGGTCTCCCTGGCCATGTGGCTTTGGGCAAGGCAGTTTGTTGCCAGATTTAGCAAGATAAATTACAGGACACCCCGTTACTTTGAATTCCAGATACACGAGTAATTTTTTTTTAGCATAAGTATGTTCCAAATACTGCAATTAGTCGTTATTTATCCGAAAGGCAAATGTAACCGGGCGTCCTGTGTTCTTACTCAGCCACCCTACCCAGGGTTCCATGCATAGAAGGGACTGGCCCTCAGGCTGTGGTCCGGGGCCGGCCGCCTGGAGCAGCGGTTTTCAATCGGTGGGCAGCAAGAATTCTTAACACACGCAGCACCTGACTATTTTAGTCAGGGGCACTGACCTCTTTTCCTTTATACTGTCAAGTAAGTTTTAAAAATGACAACAGCCCACACAACAACAGTCTGGTGTGAATGAATAAGTATACCTACTTCCTTCATCAGATCGGCAAAAAGTATATTTTTTGGCGTGCCGCAGAATTGCAGTAATCAGTGTAGGTGCCGTGAGGTGAAAAAGGTTGAAAGTCGCTGGCCTAGAAGAGAGCGCTAGATGTCCCCATGTGCTCAGAACAGCGCAGAGACGGCTCTCGGTGAACAGGGCAGCTGTTCTGAGGATCGGACAGGAAAGGAGGGAAGGGGAAGCAGGGCTGGGGGTGGGGCAGAGGGAGGTGGCCAGGGATCCCCAGGGGGCAGAGGGACCCTGCTGAGCCCTCAGCCCTGGCGCCCCTCACCTCCACCTGGAGCTGACGAGCCAGGAGAGCCCATTCCCTGAGGGGCACCCTCAGACCTCGGCAGGTGCAGGCTTCCTCTCCCGGCTGGCACCCTCTCCCAGCGGCAAGGCCTTCACAAGCTCTGCCAGCTCCTCCCTGGGGTCTGGGCTGTGCCCGCACCGGACAGGGAGCCTCCGAGGCGCTGCCTCTCCCGGGCCCACAGGCCCTGCCTGAGGACAGTCCTGTGAACCACAGGGGCCACGTCCCATGACTGCTCTTCCTGGCTGCAAAGCCCACGTCCTCTCTGGTCCCTGGTGGCACCATGTACAGCCCTGCCCCGTTCCACTGAGGACACCAGTGCATCGCAGGGCCTGGCTGGGCAGAGAGCGCTGGGGGTTAGGGCACCCGGGGCCCTCCAGCAAGGGAAGGGAGACCTGGCCTTTCTTCCCCGCCCCTTTCCAGACCCCTTCCTCCCCTTAGCCTCCCGAGCAAACCCTCACTCAAAACTGGAAGGCTGGTGGTGGAATTTCTGCCCAGGTGAAGGGCTTGGCCCCCAGCCCATGCTGCTCCTCTGAGCCTGGGTGTGCCCCCCCCCCCCACCCAGGGACCCTGGCTTCAGCACCTTCTCCCTCTTTGCAGCCCGACAAGCTCCGGAGGCTCTTCTTTGCGGACAAGAAGCACAGACCCTGAGAGCCCGGCCTCCAGCGGCCACACTGTGGGTTTCCCAGCACCTGGGCCAGGCCAGGGTCCCTGGGAGGCCCTCAGCTCACAGGAAGGTGCCCCTCAGACCCAGCCAGCCTTCAGCGGAACCAGGCTCGAGACACAGCAGGAGGGGCCTTCCCGTTGCCTGCAGCTCCTGGCTAGGTCCTGCTGGCCAGGACCTCCCACCCGTCCCGAGAAGGAAATTGAGGCCTGGGGGGAGGACTCATGCTCCTCCCACGAGACCCAGACCCAGCCAGGCGGCCCTGGCCTCCCGGGAGCCTTAGGGCCTTGCCCAGGACCAGCTGGACATAGGGCACGTGGCCTCTCAGGACAGCCACCCCTCAGGTCAGGCTGCTCTGCCTAGACCCCTTCTGTCCCACCTGTCTCCACCTCTGAGGGTGACCATCAGCTTGCTGCTTCCCGCCCACTGCCGCGGCCTGGACCAACACTGCAGCCCCCGCCCATCGTGGGCAGAGCCAGCTCGGTTCACACTGCTGGGACTCTCCCTTTAGGGGCCTCTCGGCCACGCGGCTTCTCCCTCTGAGAAATGGGCACGCCCCCACCTCCCTGGGGAGTCGTCAGGACTGCCTGCCTATGGCCGCCAGCCTGTGCCTGACACACAGTGAGCCCATCAGTGCTCACGGGAACGCCGTGTCACGAAGGAAACGGACAGAGTTCTCACCCAGCGTCCGTCCTGTGTGGGGCTCGCCGGAAGAGCTGGGGCCCGGGTGCGTCTGCCTGCCGAAGGCACAGCCCTGAAATACAGTGGGCGCCCCAAGTGGGAGGCAGAGCTGAGCTGAGCTGAGCCGGGGTGAAGCGCACGGCGGAGCCGAGGAGGAGGGGTGGGGCCGGGACGCGTCCTGATATTGGCAGGCAGACGGCGCGGGGACAGGAAAGTGTTTTACTAGCAGGAGTTCACAGATTCGTGGGCAGCACACACCAGTGAGGATTCCGCATGGCTGGGAAGCACAGACACCGGGACAGAGCCCTTGGGCCCACTGCTCACACAGCTGCACATTGGGAAGGGTGGGGAGGCGGGGACAGACGGGGAGAGGACAGGGACGGAGCCGGACAGACGGGTGGGGTGGCTGCAGACGGGGCCCAGCTGTGGGATTGGAGGAAGATTGCATAGCTCGTTAAAATCTCGTCCTCGTCTTCTCCCTTTGCCCTGGGTGACCAGGGCATGCTTCCAGCCCGTGGACAAGCCGGTTCCCCCTGCCCCATTAGGCGGTCTGCCTTCCCCTCCCAGGGGGGCATTCCTGATGGAGGGGCTGTGGGTCCAGGGGCCGAACCACAGGAGGCCTGGCAAGGGCCCTGCTCCTCACACCCCCCTCCCCTGGTTGAGGATTTTTTGCTGAAAGGGCCAAGGAAATGTCCGTGGGTGTAGCCCCCGGAGGCCACAGCTGCTGTCCTGGGAGCTTGGAGGTCAAAACTGTGTAGACAGCAGAGGCAGATGGTGGGCTTCGGGGCCTGAGACCTCGGCCGTGTCCTCAGATCCGAACGTGGAAGGTGCTAGAAAGAGAACAGGCAAGAGGGTGAGAGGCCTGGGCTGGGGAGTAAGGGCTCCTCGTGAGAACACAACCAGGCCCCGCTCAGCCCTGGACAGTCCCTTAGGGCTAATCCACGCTGAGGGAAGGACGGCCTGGAGGGTGGGCCATGTCCTGGGATCCACCCACTACCCTACCACAGGCCCCGGGTCTTTATCCTCCATCTGAGGGGACGGACCTTTCCCAGTCACACACTGGGGGACCTGGGCTGGGATGTGAGCCCCGGCCTCCTGGCTGCCGGGGCCTGCAGACACCACCTCCTTCCGAGCAGTGATAGGCCTCAGCCCCACGGGGTCCCAGGGGGCCGGCCTCGGGCTGTGCCCAGCCCCTCAGCCTGCCCTCCCAAGCCAGCCCCGGGCAGCACCTGAGGAAGTCGGGGGCCTTGGCGATCATGTCCTCAAAGTCGGAATATCCCAGCTTGCCGTCGCCATCCAGGTCCGCCTCCTCGATGACCTTCTCACACACGAGCACCACCTCGTCCTCCTCCAGCTCCGACTTGGTGAGCCGGGCCAGCGTCATCTCCAGGTCCTCCTTGCAGATGAAGTTGTCAGTGTTGAAGTCTGTGGGGGGCGCGGGGACGCTCAGACCAGGGCTGGTCACACTGTGTACTCCACCAGCCTCTCCACACACACTCTGCGGGCACTGCACTCTTGTCCCCACCTGGAGGGACCAAGGAGCTTGCCCACAGGCAGCTCTATGCATCACATTCAACATTCGCGCCTGTAAAAACCCACGATGACTGAGACACTTCAAACATCCACATCTGAGGCTTCCTGGGAACTGGGTCGTCATCTCCCCTGTGACCCCCGTGGTCCCTCTAAAGCTAAGGAATCCAAGACCCAGAGAGACAGAGTGACTGAATCAAGGTCAGAGGGCTGCTTGGATTCTGACCAGGTCTCTCTGATGCTAAGACCACATTTTCTCAACTGCACCCCGTTTCATCTGGCCCCCAGCCAGAGTTGCCGTCAGGAGACGCAAACGCCCCTTAGGGGGAGCCCAGGGCTGCCCCGTGTGCACAGAGTGAGGAAGGGGCTTGATTCTCCTTGGCACCCTTCTGACCGTTTTTCTACCCGATGACCGCATCTTCGCACGGGACATTTCTCCTGCCTGGAGGGCCTTTCCTAGTTATGAGTCCAGCAAACTCCTATTCATCCTTCAAGTTTTGGCTCAAATGTCACCTCTTGGCGGTGGTTGTGGGGGGGGTGTGCTTCCAGACATAAGGGCTCCGCCCATGGAGCGCCCCTCCCACTGGTCCACCCTGACAAAAGGCGGAGTCGCAGGCTCTAGCTCAGGGAATTTTCAAAACAAATCTACTCGGCAGACAGCGCGAGGATCCGCTGCACAGATGAGGAAACAGAGGCCACCTGCCTGAGGTCACGACCCTGCCCATCTCCGAACCCGCCCGTGGCTGCCCCCGGGAGGGGTGCCCAGCATGCGCAGAAGAGATGGGCTGGCTGGTGGGCTGGCGAGAAGGGGACCTCCGTGCCTGTTTTCCATGAGGAGACGGGGGTCCAGGCAGGGGTGATCCAACACCAGCCCAGGCGAGCGAGGACGCCTAGGTCCTTCCCGTCACGTGTCCCCCTCTCTGCAGACAACAGCCCTCCCCGGAAGCAATGCTGTGGGGTTCAGGACTAGAGGGGTGACAGGTGGAATTCAAGAAGCGTTTTAGGAACCGGTGACCACAGCTGGTAGACAGTGTGGTTCTATTTCTGACGTGCAAACACAGTGGGCACACAGATGCACCTAGACCCAAGTCCTCTGAAGCAGACATGACAACCACATGTGGAAAGCAGCCTGAGGGGCCCCGGTGCCTGGCTGATCCAGGTTGCTGGGGGCAGGAGGTCTGCCCATGGCTCTTTGGCCCAGGGAGGTCTCAGTCCCTCCCTGAGCCTGGGTGTCCCCATCTGAGGACGGTCTGAGGCACCAGTTGTCACCAGGGCTGTGGAAGAACCAGGGCTTTTTGTGGTGCTCAGCGCCCTCTGGTGGCTGGTGGGACAGCGACCAGAGGGCTGGGCGGGCCTCACCTCTGGCAGCCTGGGGACCTCTAGGAGCCTCACCACTTGGCAGAAGCCTCCTCTGCAGCCCTGGCCTCAGCTTACACCTCCCGGAAGCTGCAGGACCCTTCTAGAACACAGAGCTTCCCTGCCCCACCCCAAACCCTGCAGTGGCCCCGGTGACCTGGCCAACAGGTCCACACTCCTCGGCTGGCTGCCCGCTACCCGCAGCCCAGCGCCAGCGGCCTCTCCCACCCTGTCCCACCCGCTGCGGGCCCTGCCCTGCATTTTCTACATCCTGAGTCCTCCCAGGCTGCTCCCTCTCCTGGTGCTGGCCGCTTCTCCGTCCACGCCCCCTCTTGTCCTCCCAGGCCCCACGGAAATGTCACCACATGTGGACTCTCCTTGCCCACACAGGTGGGGCCCCCGGGATGTCTCTCGTACACGAACTGTCACCACTGGCCACCCAGCTGGGCAGGCACTCTCCTCAGTGCTCTTGGTGTTCCCAGTGTCCCCCCCGGGGGAGAGCAGCAGGAACTGGATGGGCCGAGGACCTGAGCGCCGCCCCCCCAGGTCCTCATTACCGTAGATCTTGAAGGCATAGTTGGCCTTGAGGTCTCGGGGAGCCGACTCGCAGAGCACAGAGAACATGTCCACAAAGTCATCGAAGGTCAGGTTCCCCTCACCGTCCTCGGAGAAAGCCTCCACAATCCGCTCCTTGAAGGGATTCTCCTGGAGAAAGAACCACAGCAGTTACCTGGGGGCCTCCAGGGCCAGACCGCGTACAGCCTACGTGACCCTGGACGAGCGAGCTAATCCCCCTGGGCCTCAGTTTCCTCATCGCTCACTTAGCTGAGCTGTGGAAGGGAGGCACCTGGACGAGCCCACCGTGACGTCACGCACACTGCAGCATTCAGACGGGCTCAAGGAGCCAGCAGGGCCAAGGGGTGCTCGCTGGAGCACGAGCCCTGGTGAGGCAGGAGCAGGGATCAGTCCCTGGGCCCAGACGTGGGAGAGGGTTGCCATCCCCAAGCACGGCAGCCCTCGGCTCAGGCTGGGTCAGGTCCGTGCAGTGGGAGGCAGAAGTGGGGCCCCCAAAGGCTGGATAACTGGACGGGACAGGCAGCAAGAGTCAGGCAGCCCGTCAGACCCCAGGCCAGCAACCACCCAACTCCTGGAATTCTCCTAGTCCCGTCCAGAGGCTGAGACTCCTTCCTTGGATCCCCGATCATTCAGGGCCACCCTCCTGGAGGCTCAGAGACAACCACGTGGTCCCATCCGCATGCCCTAGGCCCTCCAGTGACCCTGAACCTGGGCTCAACCCCCTCTGCGGGCCAAGCTGGGCGATTGCCAGGGCTGAGACTGGCCTCAATGTCCTTCAGGACAGAGGTCACAGCTGGGACACAGGCCCCAAGTGGATAGATACCATGCGGTGACCCCAGTCACATGTCCAGGGCCTGGCCAGGGGCTGTTTGCAAAGTCCCACAGTGATAGGAGTTGTGCCCCAAAAGCTTTCTCACTGGCGGAGGGTACTGCATGTGTATTGTGGGTGAGGACTCATGAAGAAACCTGTATGTCACATAAAGATGTGGTCTGAGCACCAGCGGAATCAGCCCCACTTGGGAGCTTGTTAGAAAAACACAACCTTGTCCTGGCCAGTTTGGCTCAGCGGTTAGAGCGTCAGCCCGTGGACCAAAGGGTCTCAGGTTCAACTCCCGGTCAAGGGCACCTACTTGGCTTGCACTTTCAATCCCTGGCTCCAGTCAGGGTCCTGCGGGGAGGCAACCAATCGATGTTTCTCTCTCTCTCCCTCTCTCTCCCTTCCACTCTATCTGAAAAATCACTGGAAAAATATCCTCAGGTGAGGATAAACAACAACAACAAAAAAAAGAAAGAAAAACACAACCTTGGGTCCCCCACACCTCCTGAACCCGAGTTGGCATTTGGACAAGATCCCCAGGGCGTTCCTTGCAAGCTGGAGTCCAGAAGGCATACTACAGATGACTGTGCTGTGAGGAGCCGCAGCCAGGCAAGGCGGGGAGAGAAAAACGGATCTAGAAAAGCAGATGGGGGGCTGTGTGGACAGCAGACTGGCCATTGAACAAAGGGGCCAGCAGGTGGGCACAGGCCAAGAGCACTGCAGACATCGAGCGGCATGGGTCACAGCAGCCTTCTGGAGCCCCACACGCAGCTCACGTATTCCTAGTGAAGTGAGGAAACCGAGGCACAGAGAGGTGAAGAGTGGAGCCTCTGCCGCCCTGCCCCGTCCAGGGGGCAGGTTCCGTTCCCCAGCCCAGCCGCCCAGCCGGCCCCAGAGCAGCGGCCTCTCACCTACCCGGAGCTCTGGCATCTGGATGATGAGGCTCATGGGCACGTGGACGATGGGGCTCTTCCTGTAGTCCATGGGGACCAGGTTGGGGGCCAGCTCGTAGAACCTCGCGTGGAGCCTGTGAGGGAGCAGAGGAAGCGCTGCGGGGCGTACCCCCAGCTCCCAGGCCCGTGCGCCTGGCTGCTGGGCGGCGGACGGTTTCGACACCTCTGGACGGCGATTTAGCAATAAAATCGCAAGCTTTAAAAGCCTGTCCCTTCTGATCCAGAAGTCTCTGTTAGAGATCTATGCCAAGAAATAATCTCAGAGGTGTGGGTGGTATGTCACGGTGTCAGGAGAGTGTCCACCGCAGCGCTAATAGAACGGCGGAACGCTGGAAACCGAAACGCCCCACTAAATGAATTACGGAGGTGGTGGGACCATTTTTTTTCTGATCTATTTTTACCATTTGCCTCAGGAAAAGCAATTTTAAAGAAATGACAAAATCACGTGATCCAAATTTTTGATCAATATACACGAAGGGAAAGTACCGGTGAGCTAGATACCAAAAGGCTCAATATCCCGAAAGGTTAATCACTATTTTGAGGAGGGGAGAGGATCAGAGGTCACTTTTTTGCCCTCTCTCGACTGGCTTTATTTTCTAATTTTTCTATGGTCATGGATCACATGTGAAATAAGAAAATGAAGAATAATTAAAACACATGATACAAAAGTTTTAAAAGGTTGACAAAAAAGAGACAGTAAAGTAACACACAGGCACAGGTCCCGGGCTGCTTGCTGGGTGGGCCTGTGTGCCCACTTATTGCGGGGGTGGGGGAGTCGGGGGCTGAGCTCTTACCTGTGGGAACCAAGGTGCCTGACTGGGGAGCTGCCCAATAGGTCAGTGTGGGGGTGGAAGGGCTGAGCCCCAGGGAGCAACAGGATCCACCTGGGGGTGTGGGTGTGGGTGGGAGGGAGACGTCCGTCCTCGATGGTTATCTGTGAGTCTGACTCGGTATCACTGAGCTGGGCCCCAGGCTGCAAAGAACCTATAGCTCACCTTTCCTCCATGCCATCTGGCCGGTGCTCAGGGGCAGCTCAGAACCCCATCTGGGTGGGGGTGGCGGCGCTGAGAGGCCCTTGGGAGCAGGGCTCTGGGTCTGGAGCCCATTTATCAAATCCCACACCCTGCTGTTCCTGCACCTCAGCACTGCTCCGAGGGCGGGGTTATGATCCTTTTATAGGGGAACCTGAGGCTCAGCGAGGCTCAGATTTCGCCCAAGGCCCCGGAGCCGGGAAGTGGGAGCAGAGCCTGGGTGTGCTGATGCCAAGGCCTGGGGGCTTTGCCCCTCACCCTGCCTTCCGAGGGGGTGGAAGTGGGGTGTCCCTGCTCACCAAGGGGTCAGGGAAGAACAGCAGCTTGTGCAGAGAGGAGACTCCGAGGGGCACTGCCTGCCTGGGAGGAGTGGGCAGGGCAACGACCGCCACAGCCCTCTCGGGAAGCTGCAGCAGGCTGTCGCTCCGGCCTGCCTGTCGACCTCCAGGGAAAGTGATCCTGAGCCCTTGTGGCTTTTAGTGCCACCTGATAGCCCAGGCAGGGGGCCAGGTCTCCTGGCATTCTGCATGTCCTGCTCACCGTCTGTCTGGTCCTGGGCTCTGAGGCTACCACCCCCTTCATCGCTCCTGCTCTAGGCCCACTCTCCCAACCCCCAAAGAAAGGGGTTGTCCTGGGAAGGGAAGACATGCTTGGTGGACAGCTCAGGGCAGTGGGGGCATCACAGACCTCCCAGGAGTCAGAGTTCATCAGAGCTGGAGCCGGAGGGTCCTTAGGGACCCCTGATCCAACCAACAGGGACCCCTAGTTGGACAGGCTCCAGAATGAAGGGAATTAACAAGGCCAGGTGTTCAGTCCCTGGTTATGACAATGCCATATTGGGGATGAAACTGTGTTCTCCCACTACAAGGTAACAGTGAGGATTAAATGAAAATGTGCCTTAGACCACCACCCAGAGCTGGGTACATGGTCAGCAGATGCTCAATTCCTGACAGAGGGGTCTGGGTTCAGGAAGGGTGGGGGGCTCTCGAGTTCACACTGCAGCGTGCACTGGGGTCCTGACAGAGATGACGCTCTCCTGGGCTCAGCCAGCGGGGTCCCAGGCCCTGCCCTGCGCAGGCCCAGCTCCAAGGGGCGAACAGAAGCCACACTTACTTGAGGATGTCTTTCTTATTGAAGAACGTGCAGTCCTGTCGAGAAAACACAACACAGTCGGTTGTGCAGCCCTGGCTCCCCCTTACTCAGACCCCCACAGGGACGGCCCTGGACCGTCCTGGGGGCAGAACAGTCGCGACCACCCAGCCGGCTGGGAGACAGCTCAGGAGTGAGGACTCCTAGGGGCACCACTGCAGTGCAGCCCTGAGAGGGGAGCCTCGTGGAGCTGTGTGGTGTGTGTCTGAGTGGCCAAGCCTCGTGCTCGGAGACGGAGGTTCCAGGCACACAGACTGGGCAAGATCAGCACCTTCCTGGAGGCTGAAGCCACAGGAATTGACAAGGTCATGTTGGGAAGGTAGTGGAGAGGCTGGGTGGGGGTGAAGTGTGGGGGAGAAGGTGGCAGGGAAGAACTGGTGGCATCTGGACAGGGAGGGGCATCAGCCGTTTTCAAAGCCACTCGGGTACCTGCTAGGTGAGCCCAAGCTGAGAACCACACCACACTGTCCATGATCACCAGGGGCCTGGTCTGAGGGGGCTCTGAATATCCAATATTGTTTAATCCTCCTCGCTAACCTATGGGGGCACACCTTGTCACCCCAGTGAGAGATGGGAAAACTGAGGTTCAGCAAACCGCCACTCTGTCCGTGGAAAAGGTTGTGGGAGTGGCAATGCTTATGGTGTTTGCTGAAAGAAAGAGAAAGGAGGGAGGGGAGAGGAAGGAAGGGGGAGAGTGAGAAAACTAAGGGATTGTGCAGAAGGTGTGGGTGGCTGGATGGTGCAGACAGGAGGGGTGGGCAAGGAAGTAGTGAGCCCTTCAGTTCAATGAGACTGCGGAGGCCTGGCCAGGGCCCTGGCTGTGGAGACAGAGGAGGGATTCCCCAGGGCAGGCTGAGTTATAGGACTTGTTCTTCACTGAACACGTGTCTGCCGGACATCAGAGCTGGAATAGCTGGAGGAACAGCCTGGGGTCTGGAGAAGGCAGCAAGCAATGTTTTAGAGTTTGAAGGGTCTGGGGGATGGATCTGGAAGGCAGAGAAGTGGTCTGGGAAGAAACCTGAACCTTAGGGATTGCTGGCACCTGAGAACAGGACGGGGACACGAAACCCTACGGTTCACATGGGAAGGGGGTGGATACAAATGGGGGCCACCAACAGACCCCCTAGCTGGCCTGTGGGTGGCTGGAGAGTATGAGGGAGGGACACGTGACGCTCTCAGGTCTCACAGCTCTCATTTCTCCCACCCCACTGGTCGGCGGGGTCCAGCCAGGCTCTGGCAAAGGATCAGAACCCAACACGAGGGCTGGCTCCAAAGGGTAACCCAATGCCAGGCTGGTCTGAGTGGGAACCTGGGCTCCCCGCCTCCACGGGGCTACTCTTCACTCCTCAGCACCATCTGTCTACCTGCTCACCTGTGCCTGCCTCTAAGCATTTACCCAAGCTGTTCCCTCCCCCTGGACTGCCTCCTGCAGGCCCTGCCGGGCCTGCTTCAGTGCTGTGTTATTCCTGAACCTTCTGGCAAAGCAAAAGCCCCCTTCCCTACTGGTCTCCCACTCCCACTAGTGCCCTCCCTGGTGCACACCTCCTTGGGTGAGGCCACACGGGAGGTGAGGTCTGTCTCTCCAGAGGACAATCAGCACACACTGCCCCCCACCCCCAAAAAGAGTGATTGGTGATTCAGATTCCCACTGGACAGGGTCCTGAAAGGCTCCTCAGCCTTTGTTTACCTGTCTGTAAAATGGGGCCAATAACCCGCGAGACTGTGATCTAAGCAGCTGACGATAAGTGCAGGGAGTACAATGCCTGGTATACAGCAGGCGCTGCATGGAGGTGGATTCCCACCCCTTGTCAGGGCCTCATGTGGAGCTGGGAAATCTGTTATTCTCACTAGGGCTCATGGGAGGAGGGGCCTTCATTTTGGGCTGTCCAGGGTGGAAGACCCACTCCTGATGGCCACAGAGCGCGGCTGTGGAGACCCTGCTGGTGTCATGTCCCCACAGCACAGTGCACACAGGTGACAACCCAGCCAGGTTGTGGGGCCTTGCAGATGAGAGACCACCTGAAGGGGGGGGGGGGCACCGCAGAGCGTGGGCGTCATCTGCAGCAGGGAAGGTTTCACAGGGGCGAGAGGGTCCTGGGATCTCCCATCTGGGGCTCCCTGGCTCCCGAGGAAGGAGACCTGGCAAGGTCTAAAGGGTCTGCCGGTGGGCCTGGGGAGCTGATCATGTATGACAGGTGCTTGGCTGGCCTTCTTGCCCCAGTATTTCCATGCTGGGGCAGATCCCAGGATAAGCAAGACACTCAACTTACAACCGCCTTTGGAGGCTGATGTACCTGACTCCCAACCCAGGCAGGACCCAGCTCGGCTCTGCTTTGCAGAGTCGCTGTCCCGGTAAGGCTCGGAGGAGTCGCGGCCCTTCCAAGGTCACGCTTGGAGGGAAGGCAGAGGCCAGGTCTGACCCCGGGAACGGGCAGCGACGGGAAGACGAGGGGAGGGGCGCGGGCTCACCTGGTAGTTGTCCAGCTGCTCCTCAGTGAAGATGGTCTGCTTGTTCCCCATGGTGCGCGCGGCCACCCGGGCGCCGCCTGCCACCGCGGACGCCCAGCTCCGCGCACATCCCGCCGCGCAGTGCCGGAGGGGCGTGGCCCGGGGCGTGGCGGCCCGAGCGGCGGGGCGTGGTCTGACGGGGGCGGGGTCAAACGCCGGGGCGGGGCCTGAGGGCAGGGCGGGGAGAGGTTTGTGGGCGCAGCGGAAGGTGGGAGCCCCGCTGCTGGCAGGGCCCGCGCCAGCAGGTGTGGGCGGGGCGAACCTGCCACATCCGGGCGGCGGGGGTGTGGGGGTGCTAATGGGGGCCTCGTGTGGACGCACTCAAGAGGTGCAGGGGGACAAGTTGAGGGACCGGCGCCCCTGGCCGTGGGGCGGAGGAGCCCTGACCTCTGGGCGCGACCTGGGGCAGGCCCTTGTCCGGCCTGTCCCTCTGGGAGGAGGGTCATTCGGCTGACTCCTGAGCCCCCCCCCCCCCCCCCCCAGACACAGGGCATCTCACGCCCCTGGCCTTAGGGAGGAGGACAGCATTTGCTCTCCTATCTCTGAATCCTTGGACACAGGCGTGAGACTTGACACGATTTAAAAGACTTACTGTGAACAGACACTTACTGTGACAGAGGCCAGGGCGTTTTCTGGGGCTTTTAAGCAAATGCCATCACCGCCAAGTGCCTTTTAGGGATCCAGGCCACACATGCATTATTTCTAACCCCAGGACAGGCATTATCTCCACCTCACAGATGACACTGCGCTGGCGTGGAGTAACGCCCAGGGGCCCACGGCTGGACTCGAGGCCACCTCCTCATCCTTCGTTTATACTGGGCACATGGGGTAGGGGCCTCAGCCATGGGAAAGAATCAGAGAACGTGGAGTTTTGGAGCAGAGACAGGCCTCCGTAAGGCTTTCGCCGTCTGCACTTCCTCTTTCTCCCATGTTGGAGTTGGGAGAAACAGAAACCTCTCCAAACCACACAATCACTTTTACACAAGTTCTCCTTCCCATCTTAGATGCCACATGCCGGCGAACAGGCCAGTATCCTGTGTTCAGATCCTACTCTCGCACATTCTTTTAAACTTGCTAATCTCTGTTCACTTGTTCACTTGGTAGAAAAACCAGAACTTCTGCACAAGACTGAGTTTTCACTTCTGGGAGTCCCTCCTCCCACAAGTGAAATAATAGAAGCACCAACCTGACCAGAAAATTTCCATAACAAATCCTTTTTGATTTATATTGCCAGTGCCCTGAATGAGGCCCTCTCTCTTGAACTAATATGACAATGCTGTGAGGAGGGTCAAGGGGTACAGTTCCCATGTTACAGATGAGGAACCCTGGCCTCAGAGAGGCAAAGTGACTTTGCCTAGAGCCACCCGGCTAGGAGGTGGCAAAGCAAGGCTCACTCTCATTCTCTGACTTCAAATCACGTGCTCCCGTGGCTCCCAGATGTTGGGTGTGGTCCCTGACAAAGACGGTTGTGTGTATTTGTTTGCAGGAAGGGTGGACGGAGGGAAAGAAGCATGGATTACCTGCTCTGCGCTCATTTACTGAATGTTATTCCACAAATGCCTCTTAAGTCTATAGAGTTTGGTGTTATTATCCCATTTCACAGATGAAAAAATAGTCTCAGAAGGTGACTTGCCGAAGGTCACAGAGCTGGTAATTGGTAGACTTAAATCTGGGCCCTGCCTAGGGCAGGTGGACATGTGGTTACCACTTACATAGGCGTTGAGACTACAGCACAGCACAGAACAAAAACCCTGCCCTCTTGGAATTTACCCCTGGGGGAGGAGACAAACAGTAGATAAATAAGTGAAATACATATGGTATGTCAGGTGGTGAGATTAAGTGCTATAGAAAAATAAAGCAGGGAAGGGCTAGACAGTAGGCAGGAGGTATTGCCATTTAAAATAGAGTGGTCAGGAAAGGCTTTATTTACATTAGCCTTCAGGAAAATGCAAATCAGAACCGCAGTGAGAGATCCCTGCACTCACTCTAGGACGGCTGTCATCCAAACGGCAGACGGTTAGCAGCGACTAGAATGCAGAAGGCGCCGCGCCACAATCCTACCTAAAGGGTGAGTCAATGAATGAAGGAGGAGCCGGAGGAGCCGCCCAGGAGATCCTCGTCGCGCAGCTTCCGGGTCGTGGCTGCCTTCGTCACCGTGACGCGAGCCCGGCGATTGGCCGGCGGAGGCGGCCCGTGTCCCGGCCGGCCGGGAAGCAGCGAGGAGAATCCCCTGGGCGGGCTCTGGGGCGGGGCTTCCAGGGGGCGTGGCCCGGCGCGGGCTGAGCGACTGCGCACTAGAGCCGCGCTGTCGCCGCGGTGAGAGGAGACGCGATGGCGGGGCCCGCGTGGATGTCCAAGGTGAGAGCGGGTCGCGCGGGCGGCGGCCGCGTGGATCGGGCGGCCCCGATGCGGAGGCGGCTCCGTGGCCCGCGCGCGGCGTGGGGCAGCCTGCGCCGGGAGGGCCACACTGGAGGGTGATGACAAGGACGAGGGTGGGCGCGGCCCTGCTCCCGGCGGTACCCTAGGCCGGAGCCCAGGCCCCCGTCTGGCCGGATGGTCCGAGGCCGAGCCTGCTCCGCGCTGACGGCCGGGCCTCCTCGGGTCCGCCCGGTGCGGCCAGGTCACCTCGCGGGCGGCGCGCACTGGGCAGGCGAGGTCCCGTGGGGGGCTCCAGGCCGCTTCCTTCCAGGTCTCCCTCCTCTGCTCCCCAGCTCTTCCCCGCCTGCTCCCTCAAAGGACACGGGCACCCTGCACCTTAGACTTGCCACCTGAACCCTCCTAGCAGGAAACCAGCAGCTCTTCCACCTTTTTGGTGAGACTCTACGATCTGGAGAGCTTACGCGCTCCTGACAGCTGGGATGCCGGGGCTGGGCAGGGCTTGGACCATCTCTGCGGCTTCTCGGTTCCTGAGTGGCGCTCACCCGCGCCTTTAGAGGTCATTCTCAAGGTCACGCAGGAAGTCGGTGTCAGACGGGGAGAGGAACCCAGACATCTGGGTGTTCCCAGTCCTTAGTCCCATTCTGCCTGCTCTGGGGCCAAGGTCACACCACAGATTACCGGCACAGGGAAACACAGGCCCTCAGGTCTCCTGGTGCTGGTCCAGAACAGTCCCCTAGAGATCTACCATAAAAAACTTATTTTTTTTCTGGAGAATTGGATACTCTTTCACCTTTGTTTTGAGTTTAAAGTGAGGTCCACATGCACTTTATTTTTTTAGAAAAAGAGCTCTACACTAGAATGTAGAAGTCTTAGTTTTAAATTCTGGCAGTGCCACTAATTGGCTGTGTGGCCCTGAGCAAATTACTTAACCTCTCTGAGCCTTAATATGTTCATCTGTAAAGTATCTATAGAGTTGTTTGAGGCTTCAGTAAAATTATGTGAAAGCACCTGCTTCCTGGAGAAGGAACACATGCCTGAAGCTTTCCTAGCTATCAACAGATTTATTTTGCAGTCATCAAGCAGACCATGGTTCTTGGGCATCCGTAACGGTTTTATTCAGTAACTGGATTCTGCTCGTTACCTCTTTAGACCTGGATTTGTGTGTGCCAGTAACTGTCATGTCACATTTGCTCCTGAATGTGAAGCAACTTCTGTGTCGATATCTAAACAGAAGTCAATCCCTTAACCACTGACACTTAATGCCTAATTCAACTGTGGTAGGTACATGAAGCCTTCAGATGAGGGACTAAAGCAGCACCATCAATAATCAGTGTGCTAGTCAATTTGTTTTGCCTTTCAGTGTGGTCTACAAGAAAAAAACAACACATAGATGTTGAGAGTGTGTTGGGTTGTGGAATCAGAAGATGAGGTTCTCCTCTGGCATGGACTCCCTATGTGACCTTTGACAGTCATATGACCCCTGTGGGACCAGTTTCTCCCTTTAAGGATTGGAGCAGAAGGTGCCTCAAAGATAGATCATTTGAGGAAAATCCAGTGTTTCATCTGAAAAAGTATAGTTTCATTCTACCTTCAATATCTTTTGACAACTTGCATTCATAAAATGCATTTTACAGTATATAGAACTTAAGTTCTCAAAGCAAAAGGTAATCTGAAAATCCAGGTTTCAGATCTGAGGTAGCTTGCCACATTGAGGTAATATATGAGAAAAGGTTCCTCGGAAGTTCCCAAGTATCTCTGCAGACTTGCAGTATCAGCAGCCATCAGAAAGGGCTCCATGTTTGCCTCTTAATGCATGTGGTTTAATTCTGTGCATGACATTTCTTTGTTGACATTGATATAGATCTCTCGGCTGCTGGGGGCATTCCACAACCCAAAACAGGTGACCAGAGGTTTTGCTGGTGGTGTGAGTATAATTATGTCTTTTATTTTTTTCCTTTTAGAAGTTTCTCAAGAAAGATGCTCTAAACATTATGTAGCCCTGTATCTCCATATACTTAAAATTAGGGAAAATTGGCCATACTTATACTGTATATTAAAATTACTGGCTAACATGCATAAATTTGTTAGGTCACATTTAAAAGAATTATATTACAGCTGGCTGTGTAAGCCTGTCACATTAATATCTGGAAGGAGCCTTGTTAAAAATAGATAGAAATTTCCCTTGAGCCTGTTACTTTATTTCACAATCTCATTTTGTAAGACAGCTCTTTTTCAAAACTAGTACAAGTCGAGAAAAAAATTGTTGAGAAGCTTCAAAACCTGCTTTGCATTTTTATTTTGTGAGCTTCCCTAAAAACAGTAGATTGGTTACTAAATGGGAATGCCTTGAACATCGGTGAGTCCTTAGGCTTATGTTTCCTTATGCAGTCTTTTATAGACTAGCCCGTAACTGGATCATTTCTGCTGCTTTTAGAATTCCCAGCATTAGAGTCCTGTGCTTTAAAAGCTGATACCACATTTTTAGAGCATTCTAAGACTGTGGGTCAGTGACATCCTCTATGCTTTTATTTTAGCTTTCTTACAGAATCTGGTTTGGATTTCATTATTCCTATACTCCCATATCACATCTTATTCTATGAGGCATTTGTAAGACAATAGTACATTTCTCTCCCCCCCCCCCATTTACTTTCTGTACTATGGAATAAAGTAGATTTTTTTTTTTTTTTTGGTGGCCTGATGACATTTATCATGACGTGTTGGGAGGATAGGAAGGAGCAGCCAGCAGTTCTGGGCTCTGCTCGTGCGAAGATGCAGTGTGGCTGCACTTCAAGCTTAACGACAGCGAAGCAAGCATTTCAAACGTGTTTCTGAAAATTAATGAGATGATCATTATACCCTGCTGTTACTTAATTTTCAGACTATCCATTTTTAAAAAACAGTAGAGGAGGGGGTATATTTGAAAGACATATGAAGAAAAACTAATTTTGAAAAAGATTTCTTCAGTTGTACAGAAATATTTAATTAGTCCACCTGCTCAGGGAGCATTACTGGAAGGCAGAAGACCAGGGAAACTTGAATCACTGATTTTAAAAAAAACAGCACAGGTGGCTGGAACTGGAAAAGGCCAGGGACCTAGTCTGGGCCAAACCTCCAGGTAGAAGAAAGTTCCTAAGTAATGACATATAGTTTCTAAGTAGAGAGAGAGGGTATGATTATTATCCTAACTAATTTAAATCCTCTCACCATTTTCCTTTACACATTTTATTTTATTTTTTATGTGAGTACTACTGGTACTCTTATTTATTTATTGTTCAATATACAGTTTTAAAAAAATTATTGATAGTATTACAGATGTCCCCCCCTTTTCCCCCCATTGACCTCCTCCTCCCTGCTCCCACCCTCCTTTACACATTTTAATGTCTATGTTTGAAATGCTGGCTTCATTTTGTTTGAAGCCTTTGCAAGAAATTATTGACTTTACTTTGTAAATACACTTGTCACTCAGACTATGCAGGTATGATCACATGAACTATTCTCATTGGTTACAAGTAAACTTTACTGAGTTTATTTCAATTACATTTGTCATTAAGGAGCCAGTTTTATAGAGGAACTCAGAAAAATGGAGACCCTCTCTTAATGTGAAGTCTCATCTTCTCTGACATCTCAGTGTGTCAGAAAGTGTCTCATGAAACTGAACAGGTTTGCATGAGAAAGTGAAATTTTCAGGATCCCCCGTGGAGAGGAAGGCACTTGCCTTCCATTGCAGTGAGAGAACATTGTTGAACATTTTTGCTCTCTTTACAGATCGGAATTAATGAGTCCCTTTGTAGCTTGTCTGAAAAGAAGTATCAATTGGGAAGTCTACTGAGTAGTTTTTTTTTTTTAATATATTTTTGTTGATTTTTTAGAGAGAGAAAGTGAGAGGGGGAGAGAGAGAGAAACATTGATTGTCTGCCTCCTGCACACCCCCTATTGTTGATCGAGCCTGCAACCCCGGCACATGCCCTGACCAGGAATCGAACCTGAGACCTCTTAGTCCATAGGTGTCAACCACTGAGCCACACCGGCTGGGCCTACTGAGTAGTTTTATTTTTGTTTCATCTAAAGAGCATCAATTGAGTTCTTTTCACAACCTCTTAACTCGAGTAAAGAGTAGAATTGTGGAGTCTTTTGAATCTTGCCTCCTTTGATGAGCCCTGGGGAGGTAGGTCTGTTTTCTTAACGGCATTTGGGTCTTCTTGAGAGCCCCCCACAACATAAAGTGGATTTCTTTGTCAATGATATTCTTTTTTAAACCTTCAAAAATCAATTCTTACTGTCTTCTTTGATGATTTCTTATATTCAGGTTCAGACAGTAACTTTAATTCCAGGAGATGGGATTGGCCCAGAAATTTCAGCCTCAGTTATGAAGATTTTTGATGCTGCCAAAGTAAGTGGACATTACACATCTCTTTAATAGTAGTTTGTAGAAAAGTTTTTTAGCCAGTTAGAGTCTGTGAACTCTTAGGATGAATTGTTGGCATTTGTACGAAGTAGGTTCGGTCTGTTGTCAGTCTTCACCATTTTAACTGGAACATTGGTGTTCGCTGCTCTCCCTGCCGGAGTTTTCAGCCGCGGCACTGGCATCGGTTCTATGGAAAGTAGTCAAAGCAGGACTGGAGTATTCGTGGATCTCTGACCCTGCCTGGGCTTACGATCCGGCAGCCCTGCCAAGTCACCTGTGCCGCCTTCTGCCTTCTCGCCCAAGAGAAAGAATTGATATTTCAAAACACTATGTAGGAGATTTTGAAAGATTAAAAAAAATTCTGATGTGGTATTATCATAAGCGTGAGGTTTTATTCTAACAGCTCAGCATTCAATGCAGGTAGATATTTTTAAATCCTTTTGTTTTGGGAATTTAGGAAACTTGAACTTTGCTCGACATGATGCTTTATTATTGCTATTTAAAGCTGTTAGGTGATACAATATGTGAGATGAAATCTGTAGTTTTTATGATACCAACAGCTGTGAAGTCGAGGAATGCAATTTATTTAAACTATACGTACATTGGTTTTCTGCATGAGCTTCTCATGAAAAGTCCTGCGAGGAAATGATGTTTGTACACGTTCCCCAGGTGAACTGAAATGGGATCACTCCCTGCACGTAAGGTCCTCACGGACAAGGAGCACATCTTCCTCTGCTTTTTTCCTAGTGCACACGCGGTGTGCTGGCTGCCAGGTGTGTGTGTAGACGCTGAAGGGTGTGGGTGGAAAGAAAGGAGGACACTGTGATTTATGCCTCAGAACTGTGACCTTCATAGGTTATGTCATTTATCTTGTTTTTTTTTAGCTTCCTGAGAGATAATTCGATGGTCTTTAGTATATTCATAGAGTTGTGCAACCTTCACCACAATCTAATTTTAGAACATTTTCATCACCCAGAAAGAAACCCCACACTCATCAGCAGCCATTCCCCATTCCCCGTCTCTCCCCCTGCCCCCCCATCGCAGCCTGTGCGACCACTCATCTACTTGTCTCCATAGGTTTGCCTCTGGACGTTTCACGTGAATAGAATCTCATGCTATGGCTCTTCTATGATTGGCTTATTTCACTTAGCATAGTGTTTTCCAGGTTCACCCACATATCAGTTGTCTGAAACGTTTATGTGAACCCTATTTCTCCACTCCTGATGATATTCTAATTATAGCCACTTTGAGAGTTGTGAGAAACTGAAGTGGGCAGGTGGCAGCTAGGAGTGTGACTGGACGGGGCAGCGTGGAGAGCCCCTGGGCAAGCTGGAGATTGACATCTCCTGCACGCCAGGGACTTTCTGGACCTTTACTGTGTCTTCAGCAGACGCCTCTGCGGTGAAGGAGTGTGTTGGTTGTGGTGTGGGTGTCACTCGTGTTCAGGCTTTCCCGTTCACTGTGCTCTGTGCTGTGGTTTCTAGGCGCCCATCCAGTGGGAGGAGCGGAATGTCACTGCCATTCAAGGGCCGGGAGGAAAGTGGATGATCCCTCCAGAAGCCAAAGAGTCCATGGACAAGAACAAGATGGGCCTGAAAGGTAGCTCGGAAGTGGACGTGATCCTGATTTCTGCTCCCGGTGTTATGTTTGGGGAAGTTGCTGCGGTTAAGCTAAATAAAGCTACCCTCTAATGAAGCAACTCACTCCTAGTAAGATGCCGTGCTTTTCATTTTGGGACATATTTTCCCCCAGTAAAAACATTAAGTATGACTGGCTGATGCCAAATGAAAGTATGTATTTATCTTTACCTACGTTTATCTTTTGCATACTTTTTACATTTTTGTTATTTTAGCTAACACGTGCTTAAGGCCATGATTCAGAATCCTAGCTCATGACAGATCTTAACTCCAGACAGGTCTGAATCTCGTCTCTGCCGCTTACTGTCTGGGAGACCTGACACATTTCTTACTCTTGTTTTTCAAAAAGAATTTGTTTTTTTCCTCCATTTTTAAGTGACAATAATAGAGTTGAGACTTCATAGTCCTCAATCAGTAGGTGCTCAGTGAACATTCCAGAAAGCTTCCTTGAGGAGGTTTCCTTCATCTGAAGCCGAGGGGTGGGTAAAGGCAGGGGCAGCCCAGGTGGGTCGGTGGACGACAGTGGGAGTGGGCGCTGAATATCAGCTCGAGAGTGACCAACCAGGACGGTCACCCATGATGAAGAGAACGTCCGACTAGAGGCAGGGCACCTGTCTGTCCTTGCAAGGGACTTGCTTTTGTGAAAGTGCCCCTGGTTCACGCAGCACGCACGTCAGACGTGTCGCACAGCCACTGGACACCCAAAGGAAGGGTCCTAAGTACTGTTCTGATGGAAAATGGAAACCAAAGCATTGGCATTTCAAGTAATATTATGTACTTGTGTTTATAAAGAGAAGATTCTATTGTCATCTACGTATTCGTCTTTATTACAGGCCCTTTAAAGACCCCAATAGCCGCTGGTCACCCATCCATGAATTTATTGCTGCGTAAAACCTTCGACCTTTATGCAAATGTACGCCCATGTGTCTCCATCGAAGGCTATAAAACCCCTTACAACGACGTAAATATCGTCACCATTCGAGAGAACACAGAAGGAGAGTACAGTGGAATCGAGCATGTGGTATGTTCGCTGCAGATACTTGTTATTCTTAGTTTGGTTGCTTCCCATGCACTTGGGCAGCTGTTCAGATTCCCAGTGAAAATATCTCCCAGAGGTAGTTCACTTTGATCTCGGTGAGGTGTGGGCATTTGTGTTGGCCCTGGGTCTCTGGCCGACAGTGCTCACGTGGGTGCCCAGGGAACAGCACGGGACTGGGAACGTGCCCTATTTGAAATTTGAACTCTGACTTCACAGGGCTGCTCTTGGGCAGCCGACCATCTCAGCACCTCAGTTTTCCTCATCTGTGTAATGGGGTTTCTAGTACCTACCTCATAGGGCTGGGTCAGCATTAACCCCACTGACGCACTGTATGCGTGATGCTAGCCTCCGTGCAGGCATGCCACTGATGATACTGTTGACACACAGGCAGTCGTCTAGTGCCGAGGTTTTGCCACACCCTTTCCAGCAAGGCAGGGCTTCCTGTCTTTCAGATCGTAGACGGAGTTGTGCAGAGTATCAAGCTCATCACCGAGGAGGCGAGCAGGCGCATCGCAGAGTTCGCCTTTGAGTACGCCCGGAACAATCACCGGAGCAATGTCACCGCTGTGCACAAAGCCAATATCATGTGAGTCTCTGTGTGTCCAGCACCTCGTCTTGCTCTGTGGGGGCAGTGAAAGGGTGGCTTTCCTTCTGTCCAACTTGCTCACTGATTCCCAATGTCTCTGAAAGTCACCTGTAACCAGTGGAGGGTCGGGAGCTTCCCTTGTGTCATGGTCTCCTCTGTCATGTGCCTCACTGGGTGAATGACTGGAGCAGATTGTGGGGAGGCAGGAATTCAGGTCCTGGAAGTTTAAGGAGGGACTGAAAAATATCAGACAAGGAGCTATCGAGTCTGGAACCCCAGGAGAAGTGGCATAGTGGGCATGTTTCTGAAATGGCCCCATGCTCAGGGGCTTAAAATAGTCAGCACTCAGTGCTAATACTGTCGGTGTATGATTCTCGCTGTTTAAGTTCTCCTCAGCCCCAGTCTGTTGAAGACCACCTGTGAATGTACAAAGAAACAGGTTTCCTAACCTAAGAAGAGTGTGGAGCATGTAAAATAATGAAACCATTTATTATTAGTATTATTTTGTTGTTAATCCCTAACCAAGGATCTTTCTCCATTGATTTTTAGATATAGTGGGAGGGAGGGAGGGAGAGAGAGAAACATTGATGCGAGAGAAACACATCGGATTGTTGCCTCCTGCACAACCCCGACTGGGTCTGGGTATTGAACCTGTAACCCACGTAGGTGCCCTTGACTGAGAATTGAACCCATCCCTTTCGGTATACAGGACAACACTCAACTAACTGAACCACATGGGCCAGGGCTAGATATTTCTTAATTCTTGCTGGATAACACTACTGCCTAAGAAGTAATTTTACTGTAATTGAAATCACACATCTTGGCTTCTGGAACTTAATTTCTTGAACTTACTTTACTTCTCTGATTTGATGGTTTTCTTTCTGCAAGTTTTTGCCTTCAACAATTTTTATTTGATTAAATACAGGCGAATGTCAGATGGGCTTTTTCTACAAAAATGCAGGGAAGTTGCAGAAAACTGTAAAGATATTAAGTTTAATGAGATGTACCTTGACACAGTATGTTTGAATGTAAGTACATATTCAAACTTATCTGCTCCTTTCTGTGGTGTATAGTGTGCCCGTGTGCTGTGCAGTTTTTATGGCTAAATGCACAAATGCGTTTCTTGTAGATGGTCCAAGATCCATCCCAATTTGATGTTCTTGTTATGCCAAATTTGTACGGAGACATCCTGAGGTAAGCCTATAGTTTCTTTGTAGATGTCCGGAAATGAACTGTGTTTGCTCTGAGGTATGAGTTGAGCTGTAAGTCCAGGTGGTGGCATCAGGGACTGCATGTCGGTGGGTCTCTCCTTCGTTTATGCGCCATGTCGGCTCTGGGCCATTGCTCCCTGATCGTGAGCCCCTGCTTCACACTCTTCAGAAGTTTTACTGGTTGGCTGGTGGATTGACTTCAGTGTTTTCTGTATCGCTAGGTAGGTGGGTGGTCATTTTTATAGATTTTTTTGGTAACTTTTGACATAATTTCAGACTTACAGAAAAGTAGCAAGAATGGTACACAGGATTCCTGTCTGCTCAGCCCCCCAGTTCTCCAGGTGTTAACATTTTACCATATTTACTGTATTTCTCCCTGTCTACATACTCACGCTCATGTTATTGGCCAAATGGTGATTTTCTGAGTCCATCATCCCCTCTTACATTCATTAGTTGGCGTTCTGTCGGAATAAGCTTTTTTGTTGTTATTGTTAATCCTCACACGATTATATTTTTCCACTGATTTTTAGATACAGAGTGGAAGGGAGGGAGGGAGAGAGAGAGAGAGAAAAACATTGCTGTGAGAGAGACACATTGATTAGTTGCCTCCCACACAACCTTGACCAGGGCCAGGATTGAACCTACAACCCAGGTATGTGCCCTTGACTGGGAATTGAACCTGCAAGCATTCGGTCCACAGGCTGAGGCTCTACCCGCTGAGCCAAACAGGTCAGAGCCGGAATAAGCTTTTCCATGCCTTGTATGTACCTGTATCAGTCAGTTAGGACTCATTCTTTTACTCAGTGGTTATCTCCATCACCATCATTCATACTGTTGTCCTGACTTGGCTGGGGGCATCCCCTGGAGCCGACATTTGCTTTCGGCACAGCCACGTGCTCCAGGCTCATCCCGAATCTTCCTAACCGTAGTTAGGAAGATTTTTTCCTCACCCTTTTTCTGCGGAGCCCTGTTCCTTTCGGTGGCAAGTGGCATTTAAAAATTGAAGTCTGGGTACCAGGTGAGATGTTTTGTTTTTCAAATCATTACCCTTGGCATTCTTTCTGCCCGCAGTGACCTGTGTGCAGGACTGATCGGAGGGCTCGGTGTGACACCGAGCGGCAACATCGGCGCCAATGGGGTCGCAATCTTTGAGTCGGTGAGGACCCTGAGAGAACCCAGGAGGGGTGGTCTGCATAAATATGTTTGAACTCTTGAGTTTTTCCAATTGTCAAAAGAAAGTGATGCTTTGTTGAGGTTTTTTATGTAAGTTTGGTTTATGCATTCATTTCCCTGTTGTTTGTTTTGTATCCTTGTTATTTATCCTTCCTCAGCTAAAATATTTAACCAAAAGTTGACAGGCAAAGATGGTTAGTCCGTAGTTTTGCAATTAAAAAAGAAATTACTTTCGCCCTTTATTTTTCTGCGGATTTCTAGACCTGCGTCTGGAGAGTTAGGTGCAGCCGCTGTTCAGTCACTGTCCTCCGCGGGTGGGGTTCCCAGAAGAGGGCTGCGTGCCCTGTGTCCCCTGACTGTGTGTGTTTCCCTGAGGCAGGTTCACGGCACGGCCCCGGACATCGCCGGCAAGGACATGGCCAACCCCACGGCCCTGCTACTCAGCGCGGTGATGATGCTGCGCCACATGGGGCTGTTCGACCACGCCGCGCGGATCGAGGCTGCCTGCTTCGCCACGATTAAGGGTGGGAAGGTACCGTGATGCTGCCGTCCCTATGCCATAAAGAGCATGTCGTCCACGTGCTTTACCTGGAGGGAGCAGAGGATGGCGCTCAACAGCCCAAAGGACTGATGTTGAACAGGCTTTCTCCTTGTGGGCCCCGAGTGAACTCTGGGTGTGTGTGCACATGTGTGCATTTCCTCCAGGCAGGATCCATGTGCTTCCCCAGAGAAGGACTGAGAAGCACTGAGTGAGCCGTGGGAAGAGCAGAGGTTTGGGAGTCGGCACCAGTTCAGGCCCAGGTGTCCTGTTGTTGCCAATGTGATGTTGGCCAAGGCAGTTTCTTTTTTTTTTTCTTTTAATTTTTTTTCCTCACCCAAGGACATTTTTGCATTTATCTTCAGATAGAGCGGGAGGGAGAGAGGGAGGAAGAGAGAGAGAGAGAGAGAAACATCGATGTTAGAGAGACACACCGAGTGGTTGCCATCCACATGACCCCAACGGGGGCCAGGGACAAACTGCAACCGAGGCACGTGCCCTTAGCGGGAACCGAACCTGGGACTCTCCGGTCCGCAGGCCGACGCTCCAACCACTGAGCCAAACCGGCCAGGGCAAGGCCGTTTCTTTTTTACACGTTTTTCTCCTCCCAACAAAAACCTAAAAAGTATTGATAACGACTGATATTAACCAAATACTTACGTTTTATGTTCTTAGTATATGTCCTCTCAGCATATTATCTTTACTACTCTGTGAGGTCGATCCTACAATGAATCCATTTTACAGATGAGGAAACTGAGGCACAGAGAGAACAAGTAATTTGTCTAAAGTCTCACAGTTCCACGTGGCAGAGCTGGGTTCACACCAGTCTGGCTCTTGCCTGAGAAGCTTCACTGTTTTCATAAGCCCCATGGCCCAGAAGGGGAGCGAATGATGATTCTGAAAGTGGGAGGGGAATGGGGGTGGTGATGGCTTCACAAGTTGGGCCTTAAAGGCTGATGCATAATCTGAGGTCTCCTTCTTTTTTTAAATTGCAGTAAAATACACAAAATATGAAATGTACCTTTTGATCGTTTTGCAGTGTCCAGTTCGGTGGCAGTGAGCACGTCCACACTGCCATGCAAGCATCACCTCCGTCTCCACAGCGTCTTCATTCCCTAGCTGAAACTGTGCCCCACTAAGCACACTCCCCTCCCCCCCGCCCTTGGCACCCACACTTCTACTTCGTCTCCACGGCTCTGCCTTCTCTGGGGGCCTCATAGACGTGGACTTGTGTATCTGTCATTCTGTGACTGGTTTATTGCACTTAGCATAATGTCTTCAAGGTTGGCTCCTTTTTAAAAAAAATTCTGTAATTTGAAATTACTTCTTACAGCCAAAATTACAAGAAAGCCAAGCTTGTTTTTAACAGCCTGATAGTCCTAGTGAAGGGCATATGATTCTGTCTGTGTTCTATTCTGACATTACATTTGTGAGTTGAGCCTATAGAGCCAGCAAGGAAGTGCCCAGCCACCCAGTGGGCCCTGTAATCAGCAGGATGGTGGCACAGGAGAAGCAGGTGGAGGTTGTCTGGTAGGGAAGAGTGGATAAGCTGGTAGAGGACAGAGTGGCCGTATGGGAGAATTTCTTGCCTAAAGAGGGAAGTTTAATAAGAGTTAGTGATTTAAATGTCACCTTAGTATTTGTGTCTCAGCCTCCAAAAACAGATAAAAATATGTTTCAAGTTTTTTAAACTTTAGAAATTCCCCAAAGGATTTACGATTCCCTTGTTTAGATTTATTAAACATCCACAGTCACGTTTTCTTGGGGTCTGTTGTATGGACCAAGAGCCTTAGCCATCCTCCTGGGCTGGGCAGATGTGGTGGGGTGGGGCTAGCTTTGAAATGAACTTGAATGAAGGAGCAGCCAGGTAACTTGCTCAGCTGGTATCTCACCAGGTGCTTTCAACAAAACTAGCTTGCTTTGGTTTAGTACAATGCATTTTAACTTCTGCTTTTTCCTTTTCTCAGAGCCTAACAAAAGATCTGGGAGGCAATGCAAAATGCTCAGACTTCACAGACGAAATCTGTTCCCGAGTGAAAGATTTAGATTAAGGCTTCCACAGAGGGTGTTCTCATCAGCCACTCCTAACGCCGCCACGTAAAGCTGGAGGACACGTCCACGCTGCGTGCTCTTGTTCCCGTGTTTCCCGACAGTACCTTTCTACAGCTGGCCTTCTGACGAGAGCTGTGCAAAGGGTGCAGTGACATCCCTAGGTCTGCTTTCCAAGGACTTCCCAAATGCTTGTTTTGTTTATTGATGTCTATTTGGTACACAGTTTTTGTAAACTCTGAGTGGACGATATCATTTGCCATTGTTAACCATTTTACACTTCAGTTAAAAGTTTTTCCTGAGCTGTAAATATGATACAGAATTAATAAGAGAAAACATCTAACTTTTTAAAGAAAACATTTTCCTTACTTTATGAAAATATAATAGAAATAAAACAGAATATTGACCTAATAGCACAAGATAACGCTCTTCTCCAATGAACAGGCACAGAAGAAATTCCTAGGGAAGTTCCTATCAAAAACAGTGACTATGATATATGTCTTTATGATATGGAAAATTAAGATAGATTTGTCCTTTATATGAATACTGAGGAAGAATAAAGATTTCAGAGCCAAGAAATATATGAGATGTAACTTTTGATAAATAGATATAGGTAATATATTGGCTATAAAGACAGAAAAGTGTTGTTCGTTCAATTATTTTGTTACCTTGAGATTTACTGTTCTTGAGCTTCTCGTGAAGTGAATGAAGGGCTGTACTTCCTTTTCACTGGACACACGTTAATCATGGGCGACAGCCTTTGAGCCCCTGCACTGAGTCGGACGTGGCGGCTGCCCCCTGTGGGCAGCCACACTCCTGCAGCACATCACACTCCAGCTGATCCTCTGAAAGGCCTGACCACGCTATTAACTGTGTTTCAGTGGCTGCCCCCCTCCCTGCCCCAAAGCACCACCAGTGAGAGATGAGGTTGCAGAGACAGCAGACAGCCTGAGCTGGTTCAGAGCTGTGCTGCCCGGGCTTGGGCTCAGCCTTTGACCTTCAGGTCCCCCCGTCCTCCTGCTGCCCAGCATGACTTTTCTTAACCTTCAGATACTTTCTTCATGAACAGTTACCCTTTGGCTGCAAACCAAAGGCAACTCATGTCCCTTGCCCTTTGTGTAAGGACCCAAACCTGTGGCTTGGCATAATGTACCCAGGTCACGGGGATTTCTTAACAACAGATATCCCTGTTTGGGTACTTTTCTAGGCTTGTAACCAGACTTACAACCTTACATGTATTTTACTTTAGGCTGCTGCTTCCTTCATTTTATTGGATTGTGCAAATTATTCTTGGGTTCACACTAATAAAGAATTTCAAAGCTGACTGGGAGTGTGCTTTCTCTACCTTTTCCCGTTAAATGCCCTGGGCACGTGGCCCCGTGTGCACTGGGAACGGCTGCTCTGCTCCAGGGGTTCCAAGTGGCGGGTGGGGCTGGCGGCGCCTGCACAGTGCTGCTTGGCTGGACCCTCCGGTGCCTCTGCTGGTCCAGGCACCAGTGGTCACTCATGCCCGTTGCACACAGTCCTGTGGGTAGAACACCTACCACTCTGGACTCATTCCATCTGCTCAACTGACAAGAAAAGCAAATACTTGTTGACAGTGCTGTTAAAAAGTTTAATATCCAAACCACACAGTAAGCGCAAACGGGCAGCAGCTGTGCTATGAAGCATCGAGTGAGTGGGTGAGCCTGGAGGGCAGCCTGGGAATGAGTGACAGGTCGCAGAGTCCAGCAGATTCCAGAGTAAGTGAGTAAGTTACAGCCGGCACTTCCCCTGCGGCACACACGGTAACAAGAGCCAGCTTCCCCTCCCTCCCCTGGGGACAGCCTGCCGCTGGCTGCCCGCTCAGTGAGCTAGCAGCCCATGAAATCTACCTGCAACTAAGGCCAGAAGTGTCAGCCCTTTGGTTCTGGAAGGAGAGCTGGTCTCCTGTCACCTGAACAAAAAGCAATGCTTCAAACTACGACTGCACACGCGGAGCTTCTCGGAATTGTTGGCGACTGTTGGCACGAGGCCTGGCAGACATAGGTGCCGGGGCCAAGCCTGACCTGCCAGACCTGCCAGCAGCCCCCTGCTCTGGGAGGCCATCTGCTTCGGGAGAGAGGAGGAGGCCCTGGTTACTGTTTTTGCTCTAGGTAAAAGGACTCGATGATGTCTTTGTACTTCTCCAGAACTGTAAGCCGTTTCAGTTTCATCGTGGGACCTAAAAGAGAAATGGGAAACATGAGTGCATGAGGCCTCTGAGAAATCTGAGGAGGTATGTGGTCAAGATCCACTTGGTGAGTCCTGTAACTGTAGTTCAGCCAGACAAACAAGTAGGCAGCCTCTGAGATGGCCCTAAGTGACCCTTGCTACTCACATTGCACCAGCACTGGTGGAAATGGCAATGGGACGCAGACGTGATGGCCTGCCACCTCAGAGGACGGCCAAGAGAACGAGTTTCTCTCGCGTGCGGAGCAGTGAGAGCCCTGTGCACTGTTCCCTTGACCTGCACTCATTTCTGACCTCGAGGCACTTTCTGTGCTGTCCCTTGAGTGAATGAATGATTCAAGCGACCACAATGGTAAATCAGACAGCAGGTTCTGTCCTGGGCTGCAGGATCACTTTCTGGGGCAAGCCCACCGCCCCCGAGTGAGCGTGGAAGTGGCCCCTGCAGCTCCAGGTGGCTGCTGCCCAGCTGACACTTGCTGGAACCTCATGAGAGACCGCAAGCCAGACCACCCAGCTAGCTGACCCTCAGAAATGAAGGTAAATGCTTATTGTTTTAAGCTGCTCTATTTTGGGGTAATTTGTTACAAAACAATAACTAATGTGCAAGTCATGTCTGCGTTTCAGTGAACACTAATACACTGTTGGACATGATGCTCTTACTGCCTGGGATGGAAGGTGGGGGTGCTCTGCTGAGAGACCTTCCCCAAATCACCTGTCTGGCCTCGGCTCACCCTTGGAAGCAAGGGCGACAGTGGCTGAGCGCCGAGGTCCTGCGCAGCTGGAAGTCTGCTGTGTGCTGACTCCCTCTTGGCTGTGTAACTGGAGACTTCAACATCAGTCATTTATATAAACTGCTTAGTGAGGACATCTGTCTGGCTGGCGTTAGACCAGACAGCCAGACACGCTCCGGGTCTGATGGCAGCTCAGCATCACACGCATCAGCCTTGAAGGGTCCAGGGGCACCTCACTGAAGAAGCCATTGCCAGCTCCCCTGTGCCATGAAGACACCCCGGGATGCTGCAGGAGTGACTTCAGCTGCCCAGCTGAGGCCACACCAGAGGCCTTCCCAGTTCTGTAGATCATGGTCCAGGGGGCTTCCCCACTGTACCTGCCACATGAGCTGACTCTGCCGGTTACGGTGGTCTCACCCCTAGAGCCAGGTGACTCCAGCCCAGACACTAACAGCCTTGGTGTCTGCCAGGTGTCCCCATGGTGATCTCAGGGGACAGTGGGCCCAAAGCCAAGTCAAATGTCACATTCACATTAACAAGTTCGAGCACACGCCCTGTACATGCACCAGGCTCTCACCAGGGCCCACACACTGAGCGGCGTCCTCCCACGTGAAGGAGGGACCTCTGCTGGCCATGGCTGCCTCCCCACAGGCACCTCCCAGGCTCCATGGCCTCCGCCTTCCCACACAGCACCTGGGACAGCGGGAAGTAAAACCAAAGCAAACCTACCCAACTCTCCGCCCGAAATGGAGAAGTCCCTCTCAAGAATGGCCCATTTCTGGATGCGGTAGGGCCGGGCGGCCGCCTTCGTGTTCACCCTCTGGATGCCCTCTTCAATGGCCTGGTACACAGACTCATCCTTCCTGCCCACGATCTCGGACACCGTGGTGGCTCTGCTGCCCGCCCGCTGGCAGAACTCCACAGCCTGCTCCGTCAGATTGTCGGTCGGGTCAGAGGTGTCCGGGTCCAGGGTGCACTGCAAACCAGAGATGGGGTTAGCACCATGCCTCCCTCCAGAGGGTGTGGCCTGGTCTTGGAGGAGTGTTACTGCTGGCGTCCAGGAGGTGGATCCTGTGAGCTGTGCTTCTGGGGTGCAGCTGCTGCCCGCCTGTGGTGGAAGGAGCAGAGGTCTGAGACTTAGAGCTTAGAGATCTCAGGCAGTGAAACCAGGATAGAGAGCAGGGGCCATAACTTCTGCCTCGTCCAGCAGCTGGAGGGCACCCTGTGGAGCGGACTGCGCTGGACGACAGGTAGGACTGCACAGCAGCACGCCTGGTGTTCATCGCACCTCGCACGGGATGGCGACCCCTCAGGGCAGCAGCACTGACTGCCTGTTCCGGAGTAAAGCTCTGACACCCAGAGATACACTGTCTGAACGGGGCTTCTGCTGGGGCCAGACTCACACACACCTTCAACGTGAGCAGCATGGTCAGGAACTTCCTCTGGTCCCCAATCAGCATGGCATTGCTGACGATCGGCAGCTCTCTCTTCACAGCCTCCTCGATGGGCAGTGGGGGCACATTCTCCCCGCCAGCGGTGATGATGAGTTCTGGGGAGGCAAGGCCAGGCCGCAGCTGAGCCGGAACTCCAGCCTCAGCCGCAGCCCCGAGGCTGGAGCAGCAGGCAGCGCTGGCTGTGGGTGCCCCTCTGTGGCAACGAAGAAGCAGCACCCCCCAGAAGCTCCTCACACCTGCTGGGAGATGGTGGCAGTTCCTCGAGGACAAATGCTCCCCTGCTCCTACTCCCCTGCTCAGAACCCAGACTCTGCCTACTCAGACATCTACCAGACCCGGTTCCTCACTGATCCTCCCACCTCACCCCCGAGTCACCATGTCACCCCTCCCTGCCCATCACGTACACAGCACTCACCAAGTGCAGGCACTGTGCTAAGCGCCCTGGATAAGGAACTCATTTATTTATTTGTTTTTTGCTAATCATCACCCAAGGATATTTTTTTCCATTGATATTTAGAGATAGTGGGAGGGAGGGAGGGAGGGAGAGAGAGAGAGAGAGAGAAACATCAATGTGAGAAAGACACATCGATTAGTTGCCTCCCGCACACACCCCAACCAGGGCTGGGGATCAAACCTGCAACCCAGGTATATGCCCTTGACCAGAATTGAACCTGCGACCCTTCAGTTTACGGGCCGATGCTCAACATAGGCCAGGGATTAAGTAACTCATTTCTAATTTTAATTTTTTTTAATCCTCACCTGAGGATACTTTTCCATGTATCATCAGATAGAGTGGGAGGAAGGGAGAGAGAGGGAGAGAGAGAAACATCAATGTGAGAGGGACACATCTACTGGTTGCCTCTTGCACAACCAGACCAGGGCCAGGGATGAACCGCAACCAAGGTACGTGCCCTTGACCAGAATCGAACCCTCGACTCATTGGTCCATGGGCTGACACTCTGACCGCTGAGTCAAACCGGCCAGGACAGTAACTAATTTTTAAAAATATATATATTTTTATTGATTTTTTTAGAGAGAGAGGAAGGGAGAGAGAGATAGAAACATCGATGTGAGAGAGAAACATCAATTGGCTATCTCCTGCACACCCCTCACTGGGGATTGAGTCCGCAACCCGGGCATGTGCCCTGACCAGGAATCGAACCAGGACCTCTCAGTCCATGGGATGACGCTCAGTCCACTGAGCCACATCGGCAGGGCAGCAACTCATTTTGACCCTCACCACAGGCCTATGAAGAAGCAGGCATCCTTCCCATTTCACAGATGAGGAAACTGAGGCACAGAGAAGTTGAACAACTTGTCCAAGGCCACATGGCAGAGCTGATTTAAGTGTAGTGCAGTTCCAGAGCCTGTGCTCTTCCCCACCCTGCCATGGGGCCTCTCACCCTACTTACACCTGTCCTCTGGGATGCCCACTCTATTCCTCCCCACCTGTCCAACAGGCTGCCTATTCTTCGAGGACCAGCTCAGCTGCCTCCTTCTGGAAGCCTTGTCCGACTCTTCCCGCCCTCACTAACTCTGCCTTCTCTGAGCTTCCGTCAGTGTCCATCCATTCATCACAGTTCCTTCTTTCACTTGAGTGCGCACTGGGTACCTCTGTGTGCAAGGCCAGGTGCAGGGCCGTCAGTGCGCTGGTCTGTCCTGAGTGCCGGCTTCCTTTCAGGCCAGATGGTGACGCACAGGCATCTAATACATACACCTGGACCGATTGATCTACACTGTACTCCGGTCTCCAGATTCTGCCTAATTTAACAGAGACGAGTTGGTCCCATTCTGCGCACAGGTCCTGTGTTGACATCGGGCACAGAACAGAACGAGACACTTGGCCCAGGTGGATGTTACGTCACTCAGGCAAATATAAAAATACATAATACTGCCTGGCCGGTGTGGCTCAGTGGTTGAGGGTCGACCCATGCACCGAGAGGTCGCTGGTTCGATTCCCAGTCAGAGCACATGCCCAGGTTGTGGGCCCAATCCCCAGTGGGGGGCATGCTGGAGGCGGCCAATCGATGTTCTCTCTCATCGATGTTCCCTCTCATCGATGTTTCTATCTCTCTCTCCCTCTCTCTTCCTCTCTCTCTAAAAATCAATAAAGGAAAAAAAATAATAAAAAAAACCCCACATAATATTTATGCCTTCAAATTTTCTGGAAAGACTTGCCTTGTTTCTCTAGGGAGTCTGAATCTCAGCCCCACCATGTGCTAGCTGGGTGTCCTTGGACAAATTACTTAACCTCTCTGGGCATCCTCATTAGTATGTAAAAAGATGTCCATCAAGGTGGTAGCACTTAAGGACTCACTACTCACAGCGGGTATGAATGATGGTGGCCGAGTACCTTCCCCTGACCCCTGCACCCACGCACCTTTGAGACGCCCTGTGATGTAGAGGAAGCCGTCACTGTCCAGGCGGCCGAGGTCTCCACTGTGCAGCCAGCCGTCGGCATCGATGGCCTCGCGCGTCTTGTCCTCCAGGTTCAGGTAGCCCATGAAGACAGTGCGGCCCCACAAGCAGATCTCGCCAATGCCCTCCGCATCCTGGTTCACCAGTTTCACCCGGCAGCCAGGCACCACCTTGCCAGAGCTGGGGGTGGGGGCCCAGCGGCCTGGTCAGAGGGAGCCAGAGTTCCTCCAAGCCCCAGATTAGCTCCTGAGAGCCCTGGGATCCCCAACCTCTCAGTCTTCACAAAAGGCCAGAAGGTGTCCCTTCCCAGGCTTTTTGTATTTTAACAGGGGACCTAGAGCTGAGAAGTAGGGCCAATTAAAGGTTTTTAAGTAGATAAATGAACATATGAATGTCCCTAATGGGACTTTAGACTCTGTGACAGGTGAGCAGGGACGGGAGCTAATCTAGCCCAACAGATGATCCTTCGACTCACTCCCCAGAACTGACTTTCCTTCCTACCCACCAGAGGACTGGCCCTGTCCCCCAGCTCCTACCCCACATGGCGCCTGGGCCATCAGCGATCCTGGGATGCCTAACACTGTGTTGGGGTACAAAGGGGAACTCCCCCATCAGAGCCTACTCAGAGGTCCCGGGGCTGTCAATCAGCTTCCCACCACAGACCATGGGACGCTGGCAGCAGCCACCTCTCCAGGGCTGAGGCCTGGCCAGGGGACTTGGCACTGGGACCCAGTCAGCAGGTAGGCACTGAGGGGTGTGAGCAAGGGTGTGTGGACACTGCCCAGATATACCTGTGCAGCCGGTAGTTGCAGGGGCTAGACATGAAGTGGGGGCCCGAGGTCTCGCTGAGGCCATAGCCCGAGTACAAGCGGATGTTGAGGCCCAGGAAGAAGTGATGTGTCTCTGTGGTCATGGGGGCTGCTCCATAGAAGTGCTTCTGACACTTGGCAAAGCCCAGTGCCTGGCGGATCTTGGCCAGCACCAGGTAATCTGCCAGTCTGGTTGTGAAGGGCTTCAGGTCACTGGTGGGAGAGGAAGAATGGGTCACAGAGGAAAACACACACACTCACACACACACATGCACTCTCGTTAAAAGGGTGGGTGTTGCCCAGCTGGTGTGGCTCAATGGTTGAGCACTGACATATGCACCAAGAGGTCACTGGTTCGATTACCAGTCAGGGCACATGCCTAGGTTTCGGGCTCGATCCTCGGTAGGGGGAATGCAGGAGGCAGCCAATCAATGTTGATGCTTCTCTCACTGGTATTTCTATCTCTCTCTTCCTCTCTCTAAAAAATGAGTAAAAACATTAAAATAAGCCCTGGCCGGTTTGGCTCAGTGGTTGGAGCGTCTGCCCTCAGACCAGAGAGTCCCGAGTTCGGTTCCCACTAAGGGCATGTACCTCGGTTGCAGTTTGTTCCCCGCCCTGGTTGGGGTCGTGTGGGTGGCAACCAGTCGATGTCTCTTTCATATCGATGTTTCTCTCTCTCTTCCTCCCTCTCTCCCTCCCCCTCTATCTGAAGATAAATGCAAAAATATCCTCGGGTGAGGATAAAAAACAACAAAAAACAAAAACACATTAAAATAAAATAAAACAAAAGGGTGGTATTCAGTGAGCACACGCTGGCCTGGCCAGTTCTCTGTTCTGACTGGTCGGCGCCAATGCCAAACCCATTACTAAATATGTGGAATACTGGCCCTGCCTGTGAACATGCAGGCACACAGGTGTGTGTGCACATACTTCTGTACAAATATGTCTTGAGCCAGGAAGTCAGGCATCCAGGCAACAGCACAGATGCACACCCAGGAGTACACACAGCAGACTGGAAGCATCCATGCCTGGATGGACATGCGCAAGCCCATCCGAAGCCCATGACTGAGTCATCATGCACATTCATGTCATGTCTGTGCATATGCAGTGCAGGTGTACACGTCTCATGAGACAGGATGCAGTGCCACAGACACCAGTCATGGAGAATATCTGTACATCGGTACAGGCAACATTTATGCCACCAACCCTCCCGCAGCACTGTGTGGGGGTTTAAGAAGCAATTGAAGGGCCACAGGAGAGATCTGAGGGGTCGCTAGGGAGGCTGGAAAGCCTGGAAAAGCCCTGTCACTGTGGCCCCTTCTCCAGGGAGGTGAATGCACCTGGAGGGAGCAAGTCAGTCTTCACAGTCAGAACCCAAAGATGGGATGACTCCTGTGGGACCTGGGGAGAGGACAAGGGCTCGTTCCCAGCCGTTGTTGAGGCCTCGGCACAGGGTTCCCAGAGCCGACAGGCCGGTGGGGCCAGGACAGGCCTGCCCTAGCAGAAGCGCGGTTGCATACTGGGGTTTGGCCCAGCCCTCTGTACCTGCTGGGGCAGCTGAGGTTGTGATCCAGCATCACCGACATGGCCCACAGTAGCATCTTGCGCCGGATGAAGCCGGACTGAGCCACCGCCTCCTGGATGCGCTCCATGATCTTCTCCCATACCCGAGGTACCCCCATGTGGGATGTGGGCTCCACCTCCCGCAATGTGTCCACCAGGCTCCCCTGCTCGCCAGAGAAAGATAGGCCTGCTGTTCAGAGCTAGCAGGGGCAGGAGGCCCTGTCACCAGGACCAGCATGCACACATCACAGGCATCCAGCACAGAGGTGCGCAGACAGGTGCGCACACACCTGCACGCACCTCAGGGCACATGCTGTCAGCTGCGATTCAACAGGCAGCTTCTCACTGCTCCTTTTTGCCAACAGAACCCTGATGTTTTTCAGATGCTTCTGAAGGCCTGGTGGTGACGACTCCTTAGTCTAACTCAAATGTGACATCCCCTCCTCCTCCTCACAACGACTGGTTTAGGAGTGGACACGTGACTCCCCTTGGGCCAATGAGATGCCACATGGGAAAGTCCTGATGGTTAAAATAAGGACCCAAAGAAGAGGAGCAGTGGACGAGGCAGTGCAGGGCCCGGCCGCGGCCCTCTGCCACCATCCGTGACTTCCCTGAGGATGGCCATCCTCGACGGCGGGTGGCCCACAGAACCGCTCTGCCTCGACTCTCCTTTAAGTAGAGTCATCAGTTTCCCTCTTGTTCAGTCACTGAGGCTGTGCTCATGGCAGCTGAAACAACTCTGATGCACGCATGGGGTGCCGGCGCAGTCCCAGATGCATGCCCAGGGCCCTCCAGCACACACGTGGGCGAGCCCTTGCACACATACTCGGATCCCCACGAGGGCAGAGGTCAGACTGACCTTTAGGGCATCAGGTTCGGCAAAGCAGACGTGGGCCCCCCACTGGATGCCTGTCCACAGGTCGTAGATCTGGGCGGCGATGTGGCTGAGGGGCATGTAGCTGACCACCACCTCCTGCTGAACCTCGGCTGGCTGGATGCCGCCGGCCTGGCTGCCGTACTGTGCTATCCACGTGATCTGGAAGGCGGACCGGTGGGCCTGGCAGTGTCTACGTGCCAGCCTGGCAGCGCTCCCATCTGCAGCTACCCGGGGGCTTGGGCTATTTTTGGGGGGACCCCTGGGGTGTTCACTCACCTGGGCACCTCTGCAGGAAACCCCCAAGGGACAGGCCCCCTCTTTGCTGGGTTTAGTCTGGACCACAGACTGAGGGTCTGTCCCACAAATCCCTGCTCCCTGAGCTGAGGGCCAGAGGAGCCTCTCGGGGGGCTGCTGGGGCCACTGCTCAGATCCACCCGCCACCCAGCACATCCACAGTGGGGCACCAGTCCTACGTTGTCCTGACTCAACATCACGCCCTTGGGGCTGCCAGTGGTGCCGGACGTGTAGACCAGCACGCAGCACTGGTTGGGCTGCTGGGCACTGATGACCGCGTCCAGGTCCTCCTCGGGCACCTGGTCCCCCAGCTCCATGAGTTCCTCCATCTGTGGCGGTAGGAGAGGGAGGGCGTCCAGGTCAGCTGGCTGGCCCCGTGGTCCCACGGCGCCCGGGCCCTCTGCTGTACCGTGTGCACGCGGGCCATCTTCTCCACCGGAGGTTCTCGATACATCACTACTGCCTTCAGATGGGGCAGGTTGTTCCAGATCTGTGTTGGCAGGGAAAATAAATGGACTTTCATTAAAAATAAAAAAGAATGTCACCTCCTGAGAAAAGCCCCATCTCTAGGTGTCAGTCTGCCTGGCAGACACTTTGTGGGAAAGTTCACTGGGCTCCCTAGCTCCGACTTCTGACCCAGCAGGACACTGGCCTTCAGGCATTGTTTTCCTGTCACAAGGACTTTAGTGAAGTGGGACAGGTGGGGTTGGTGGTCAGGGAGGACTTCCTGTGAGAGGACAGCGCAGCTGCCTGGGGCCTGGTCCACAGTCTCCACAATGGAGACCTATGTGCCTGCAGGACGGAGAGGCAGAGAGGGGAGGAGAGAAGACAACTCCGCATCTCACTGACTTGAGGTGATGGAGATCCGAGTTCAGGAAAGCCAAGGTAGGCAGAAAATCAATAGGGATATACATGACCACTTTATAGCGCTATCAACCTTCTTGACATCATTAATATTTATAGAACATTCCAGCCCAGGGTGGCAGAACACACATTCTTTCAAATGTGCACGGAACATTCACTGAGGTACAGGCCAGCCTCGGAGACGTTGCGGGTCTGGTTCCAGACTGCAACCAATCGAGTTGGAATCTTCTTGCTGGTGCAACGTCTCACCCTCCATTTGTAAAACAGCCTTGGTGAGGCCTGGCAGAGCCAGCTCTTCCTGCACCATTATTCTGATGGCCACATCCACCTCCTGCTCTGTACCAAAGGGTGTTTCAGGAAGCAAAGAGCCCCAGGTGATGAGAGAAAAGAAAGTTCTTCCTTTAGCAAAGAATCCTAACTGATGATTAGAAAACCAACATCGTGCCCTGGCCGGTTTGGCTCAGCAGTAGAGCGTCGGCCTGCGGACCAAAGAGTCGCTGGTTCGATTCTGGCCAAGAGCACGTACCTTGGTTGCAGTTCATCCCTGGCCCTGCTCGGGGTTGTGCAGAAGGCAACCAGTCGATGTGTCCCTCTCATGTCGATGTTTCTCTCTCTCTCCCTTTCTCTCCCTCTCTCTCCCTCCCACTCTATCTGAAGATAAATAGAAAAATATTCTCAGGTGAGGATTAAAAAAAAGAAAATCAACATCTTGCCATTGCTGCTCGTGAAATAATTAACTCAGGCAAAGATAATGAATGGAGAAAGGTTGATGGAGTCATCTCATCATGATGGATGAGCATGTGGCCACTTAAACCCAAGGACGAATTTCAGCACCTCCGAGGGTGATCCCATCTGACCTCACCTGCCTGGTGAGCTGGTGCACTATGAAGTCAACAGCACCACCTACAGGGCATTCTTGCCCCACAATGTTGACTCTGAAATGTGCGAAGCACTGGTTCTAACACGCCGCCGCCGGGAAATCCTGGGGTGGGCGGCTGTTCCGGGGGCTGACCCAGATTCTGCAGGCGCTCACACACTAGCCTGCGTCAGCATCACCAGAGGCGTGTTAAACTGAGGCAGTGGGTCTGGGGTGTGGCCTAAGGATCTGCCTTTCTGACCAGCTTCCCGGTGAGACTGGTGCTGTTGACTGGGACCACAGGCGTCTGAGGCCCCAGGAGCAGAGCTGGGGCTTTGCTCTGAATGAAGACACCTGGAAGACACAGCATGTGCAGCCGCTGGGGTGGGGTTTGGATCCGATCCAAACGGACCCACTGGGAAGACACTGGGTGTGAGAGATGAGGGCCGTTTCACTGTGTCTGATGTGACCAAATTACTGTGGTCAGTTCAGAAAAGTGATGGTGAAATTTTCGGGCACGGAAAGGATGATGCCAGAGATTTGCCTCCAAGTATTTCAGCACAAAGGGCGAGCCGGTGAAACGAGTGAGATGACACATCCCGGACGGTGCTGGAGTCTGGGGATCAGCATGGGGGTCCGCTGTGCGTCTCTATCTGTGCTTGTTTGAAGCTTTCATCACAAATTTAACCTGGGTGACTTCCTAGAGTACACATTTCCTAATTCTGGGCCTCAGTTTCTTCTGTTGCAAATGGGGCTGGCAGGGGCACATGTGGGTTAGATCTCCATTTGTGAGGAGGTGTCATCTCCTGGAGGGACAGGACGAAACCTCCTGGGGGCCCCTGAAGCTCCACAGCCCCCGGCCCAGGGTCTGACGGGAGCACCAGTGAGGAAGGGGTCCGCTCTTGGCTGGGACTCTGGGGCCTAGGAAGCTACGACACCTTAGGATGTCAGGGCCCCATGGAGCCCTAGGGTGCCTGGCAGGACAGTAACCTGCCCTGTCCTTGAATATTTGCCCCTCATCTTTGTTCAGTGAAGGGCCTAGAACCTGGGGGGGGAGGGTGGGGTGGCTCCTAGAGCAGTTTATTCTGGGCCGGATCATCCACACCCCCTACCTCCTCTCCCAATCTGAAGCACTGATCCAAGTCAGACAGACTGAGACGCTCAGAACGGGAGATCCTGAAAACAGGGTTCAGACGGGGCGGAGATGGGCCAGGAACCCCAAGCAGGAAGACAGTCCCCTTGCTGGTACAGTGAACCCATTTGATAAGCTCTTAACAGTAAAAAAAAAAAGGCAGGTCTACAGTGCCTGTGCAGAGAGGGTTTCAGGCTAACTGTCAAGCAACATCAAAGAGGAGCGTGCACATGGGTCAGAGCCAAGCTGAGGGCAGGGCCGGCGATGCTGCAGGGGCCTAGCACGCTGCTGGTGCAGCCCGACACAGGTGTCCCCAGGCCACCACAGGCCAGCGTGGTGCATGTGGGGACAGAGCCAATCAGGAATGGGCCTTACATGAATGAGGAGGCATCACCCCTCCAGGAAAGACCCAGCTGGCTCCAGAGATGCTCTGAGATCCTGCCACGGCCTCGTCTGTAGAAACCCTGACATGGCCTGCCATGTAGCTCCCTTGCTCCATCCCCCAGGAGTCAGACTTGAGGGCTCAGGGTGTCAAGGCACCCACAGTGCACACGACCCTTCTCCTGGCACAGGATCCCAGCCCCACAGGGGCCACCCTGCCCTGAAAAAGTCACCAGAGGCAACTGGCTGGCTGAGAGTTCTAGCCCAGGCCCTGTCACCCATCTTGGGTCTGTGAGTGCACTGGGGTGATGACAATGAAGGGGACTCTGCCAGGGAGGCGGAAAGTTCTTTGCAAGCTGGAGGTCCCCGAGGACCCCCTTTTTGAACTCCCAGGCCCCCCCCCAGACCTTCAGGATCTTCTCCAGCTGCTTCTGTGTGTCGACCACGATGATGCTGGCATGGCAGTTGTGGGCGATGTACTGGCAGGCCTCAGGGGAGCTGGTCGTGTAGACACCAGTGACGATGCCCCTACAAGGATCAGAGGCCTGTGTGCGGCAGGCGCAGACGGCCACATTGGCCCGCCCCTGGCCCACAGAGCTCCCATGCCCGGACAGGAAGGACTCCCACAGAGCTCAGCACAGCTGCCCCAGGCAGAGGGGGCCCCGGGGAGAGATGGGATGTTGGGGAGGGATGGGGGTCTCTAAAAAGAAATAATGACCTTCTCTCCACTCCCTGCCCACCTCCACCCCCAGGGACTCTGCCCCTACCCTGGCCACTCACCCTGCAAACACTGCGCCCACTGCCGAGAAGAACCACTCCGGGGAGTTGAAGCCGAGGATGGCCACGCTCTGTGTCCGCTCCAGGCCGAGCTCCAGCCAGAACAGACAAGCTAGGTCAGCCAACAGGGAAGGGGCTTCCCATTCCCATCAAGCCCCCCTTCCAGACCTCAGAGCCCCTCTGGCATTCAAACAGTCTGAGAAGACCCTTGGGGTCCGTCAACCAGCAGCCCTTGCTACCCCTCCCAGCACCTTCCCAGGAGCTGGCCCCTCAGCCCAGCACCGGGCTTCCCAGCCCACTTTGATCTGAATATGATCACAAATGCAAAGTTCCTATCAGGTGCCTTGCACTGGGCGAGGGCTCCTCACCTTCAGGAAGCCCTTGGCTGCCTTTCGGGCCAGCAGGTAGTACTGGGCGTAGGTGATGTGCTCCCATGAGCCCTGGCGCTTGAAGCCCAGAGCGTGGAGGTGCCCATACTTGTCCAGGGTCTTGCAGAACATCTGATGCACAGTGTGTGGGGGCTGCTGTGGGCAGCTGGGGTCCAAGCGCAGGCAGACCCGCCCATCAACCCGAGTTGTCCACAGCGTCTCCTCTGTGGGGTGGGGAGAGCACAGCTGGGGTCACGCCGACCCAGGGCTGTCCCCAGATACCCTTGGTCTTCCCCTGGGCAGAGCTGCCTGCCCTTTGGTCCCAACAATGCCTTGGGCACTGCCTGTGAGGACTGGCAAACAAGCCAGGGGCTGGGACGGGTGGGAGGCTGCCTGGAGGAGGAAGTCTGACGGCTTGGAAGGGTGGGCAAGGAAGAGGAGAGGGAGCAGCTGGAGGGAGGTGGACCTTTGCCTGCCCACCAGTTGCCAGGATCAGAGGTAAGTTCCATGATCTGTTACTAAACCTTTTCTCAGCCAAGAGGATTTCACTTTACCCCTGACCACCTTTTTTTAAAATCACAAAACAGGCCTGGCTGGTTGGCTCAGTGGAATGAGCGTTGTTCCATGGACTGAGAGGTCTCGGTTCGATTCCCAGACAGGGCACATGCCCGGGTTGTGGGCTCAATCCCCACTGGGATCGATGTTTCTATCTCTCTCTCCCTCTCCCTTCCTCTCTCTCTAAAAATCAATAAAAGCATATTAAAAAAAAAAATCACAAAACAGTACATACTTGTTCTAAGAAATCCAAAGCAGTTATAAGCATATGCTACAAAAAGGGACAGGCCTTCCTGAGCCCCACCTCTCCAGGTCACCACACCGAGTGTGTGCACGTCATGCTGCCTGAAATGCACGTTCAAGGAGTTAGGGTTTATTTTGTTGCTGTAATTGTTTTATCCAAAGGGGGGAAAAGGATCACATTACTACTGTATTAACTGAAGGTAGCAAGCCCGAAGTGCCCTTAGGGGCCAGGGGGGTAATGTATCCACGTCGTGATAAATAATGTACAGTCATCAATGATGGATGAGTGAGTGACCCAGGACGTGTGTGGAACAGGGGCACAGGCCTCAGGCTCGCTCGTGCTCCCGGAGACACACCTTCTGTTTCTCTGCATCTGACAGTGACGAGGACTGGTGCAGGCTCACTCAAGAAAGCCACCGAACAGGGTATGGTGACTGCACTGCCCCGGCCCATGCAGGGAGGCAGCAGGGCGTGCTGGGGACTGGAGGTGGGACAGCACCCCCTTGTCCCAGGGGGCAGCCACAGGGCTAGGACCTGGTGCCCAGTCCGAAAGGAAACGAGAGTTACCTGCAATCTGGGTGTCTGTATGTGATCACCTGATTTTTAAATGTTGGCTTACACTTAAAAAACTATTATGTGCCCAGCTGGTGTGACTCAGTGGTTGAGCGTTGACCCATGCACCAAGAGGTCGCTGGTTCAATTCTCAGTCAGGGCACACGCTCAGGTTGCAGGCTCCATCCCCAGTAGGGGTCCCGCAGGAGGCAGCCAGTGGATGTTTCTCTCTCATCGATGTTTCTCTCTCTCTCCCTCTCCCTCCCTCTCTCTAAAAAATCAACAAAAATATATTTAAAAAATATTACGCAGACCAAGTCAAACACAGCCATCTTCAGTTTCTGTGACAGGACCGTCTCTGTGGGTGTGGGTGTGTGGAGGCATGAGACTCCATTGCTTGGCCACATCCCTCTTGACACTCAGATGATTCCAGCTCTCAGCCCATTCCCAGGCTTCCCAAAAGGATCAACTTCTACAAGTGGGTTTACTGGATCTGAAGAAATAGCTATTCACAATTTTGATAGACATTTTGGACAGAGTTCCTTCATCTAATGTCTCTGTCCCACAAACAAACTCTCACCAGGCTGTGGCCCCAGAAGGCAGGGCCGACAGCTCCCTGGGTCCTGAGTGCAGAGTCTGGCCCAGAGCAAAAGTCAGGGGCCTTCGGGGAAGGGCGAGTTATCCTCTGTCCCATCCCAGTCCCAAAGGGCTGGAATGGATGACCGCATGTCCAGGGACCCAGGCCTTCACCTCTCCCAATACCCCACATTGCTACCCAAGCAGGCCAGGCCAGGTTGAACCCTCATCCTGCATGACTGAGAGCCCTAGGCAGGGCCAGGCAAGGCACTGCCCTGCTCCATGTCCTTCTGCATTAAGTCCACTATAGCTCAGCGCTCAGGGGCCTCAGCCTCTGGTGCCAGCGGCCGAGCGTGGGAGCTGCAAGAAGGGAAGTGGGGTGGGCGGGCTTTCCCAAGGCCCAGCGTGCACTTTCTGCCCCTCCCACTCCCCTCCTTCTCTTTCTTATGTTGCCACCAGTCTTGGCCTGACCCAGGCCTGTGTCTTATCAATCGTCCTTTATGCTGAAGTGCCGGGGCGGGCAGGCTGCCGTGTTCTCTGGGGCTCTGGAATAAAGAAGACTAAGCAGCAGAGAAACCACTCTCAATTAGCTGGGAGGGTGCAGAGGGAAGCCAGGTGCTTGCTGTTCCTGTGGGAAAGGCCTAGGCCCAGCTCATTATGCAGAGCAGGAGACACTGGTCCTGGGCAGAGGTGGTGCTCAGGAGTGGGACAGGCGCCTCTCCGGAAACACTCCTTCAGGGCACTGGGTACCTGCTGCAAAGGCCAGTATGCGGGGAGTGCCTGCAGGGTCCCTAGAGGAGAGGGTCCCTGGCACCAGCTCAGTCCCAGGCCAGGCTCTCCTAGGGATGTCAGAGGAAGAGGCCATGGTGGTCTGAGCACAGGAGAGACCAGGACAAGGGCAGCCTGGGCCAGGACAGTGTGTCCAGACCTTGGAAAGTAGCACTGGACGTACCAGCTAAAAGGCTGTGATTCTGGCTCTTGTGCCTGCAGCTTCCCGGCAGGTCAGGGACAGACCCTTCCAGCTGCTGGCCCTTCCCAGCTTTCTCAGCCAAGGGCTACAAACTGTTGAGTTCTTGCCACTAAACAGGGAGACCCTGGGTGGACTCCTGTCCTCCTCGGCCTCAGCTTCCCCATTTGAATCTGACTGGGATGGACAAGATGGTCTTCATGAGCCCCTGCAGGGTCATTGTTTTAGCTTTTTTGTCCTAACCCCCAAGTTTGCTCTTATCCAGGCCTGGACCACCAGGGCTGGGGAGCTCAGTTGGGCTTTACTGGCCCCTATGGGGCCCTGAGCTAGGGCTCCCCCCGAAGGAGAGGACAGAGGTCTGGGAGAGGGATGTGAGCGTCCCAGCCTGGAGCCTGAGGACAGGGGTGCCCCACACCTGCCGTGCACAGGCAGGGCCCCTGCTGGGGACAGCCAGCTAGGGACACTCAAGCAGTGTCTGAATGCCTTGGCTCCTGTGGTCCCTGCCTGAGACCCAGCAATGCCTAGAGTCACCGCCCATCTTGATGGGGCTACGGTGTCCTTTCTCTGGGACACCCAGGGACCTTCCTGAGCTCTGCTTCCCGCTGCCCGCACTCCTCAGGGACCCTTGGGGCTGCACCCCAGCTGTTGGAGGCTGTGCCCATGTCATTTCGGGCATGAGCCCAGCCTCCTGACCCTCCCCTGTGTGCAGACCTGCTCAGCACCCTGGGGACAGACATGGGCAGCTCTGGGCCTGGACCAAGCCCGAACTTGTGACTTGACAGAACTGGACATTTTGATGAGGCAAAGGTTTGTACCAGGATCCCCAGAGGCTCCCCTTTTTTTGGCTGGTGGGGCTAAGATGACCACCTGTTCCCATTTCTCAGAAGAGGAGACACCAGAAGTCTTTCCTACCTACTCCCATTCCCACTCCCCTCAGAGGCTGGAGTGACAGTGGGGCCTCTCCCTGCTCCCCAGCCTCAGGCTGTGAGCTCCCCAAGGACAAGGGGAATATCGGTCTCCTTCCAGCCAAACACCACCATGCCCTTGAGGCATCTGGGAAGGGTGGGAGCGAGGGCAGAGGCTGGCCTGCACCCCTTTCCCTCACTGGGCTGGAGATCATCTGGGCTGAGCTCCCAGTGATGGTGGAGTTACCAAGAACAGAGGGGGTGGGGCAAGGCCCTCACCAGTCTCTGCCCACCCAGACCCAGCAGCTGCTCTGCCTGGATCCCTGTCCCTCCCCTATTCCAGCTGGGGTTCATGCTCAGCCTGGAAGGGTCTAGAAAGAAATGTGTCTTCAGGGCCAGCACAAGGCTGCCTTTGTGTGGAGGTCAGATTCTGGCAGCCCTGTGGCCCGACTCAGTGGGGCTGCCCCTGGGAGTGCGGCCACCTGGGGCCAGAGCTCGAGGACCCTCAAGCTCAGGAACTCAAGGAGACCTGGGTGAACGGAATCCTGACCACAAGGCTCTAGGAGCCCCGGAGGGGCTGCCAGCTCAGCGGCTAGGAGGCAGGGCCCAAGGGGACCCACTGTGCTCCGTGCTCTCCAGGCCTGGATGCCGAGGGCTGCTCCGAGTGCTGCAGAGAAGGAACCACCAGGCTGTGGAAGCTGAGCCTGAGGGCACTGACAGGCCTGCCAGAGGTGACCCAGAAAGTCAGCATGTGCCTTGGCCCTGGGAGGAGGACATGGGAGGCCCTCTCAAACCCATTCCCGCAGAAACCCGTCAGTCCTCTCCTTGGCCCAGTTCTCTCTTTATCTCTGGGGGCAGGTGTGACAGGCGGCGTCCAGTCCTGGGAAGTGCCCCACCTCCTCAGGCCAGATCCCTGCCAAGCCCACCCCGAGGCCCTCAGCTGGGAGAGGGGCAGCTTGTCTGATGGCAGCAGCAAGGCTCGCCAGGCTGAGGGGTTGGCATTTGGTCTCTAGGGAGCAAGGTGGCCTGGTGTCACCTCAGGTTCCTCACTGACAATGGACAGGGTGGCCTGTGCCCTGTACCCACCTCCAGCCGGACCATGCTTGTGATAGAGCACAGAGGTCCTGACTGTCCCTGCCCTCACACCAGGCCTGCCTCAGAGCCCTGAGGGAAGAGGCCTCAGGACAAGGCCCCATGCCTCTGCCCCTTCCTCCTGCCCTAGCTCTGGTCTCAGCACTGCCCCGTTCAGAGACCCCTGGCACTGGCCTCCCAGCTAGTCCCACTTCAAATGTCACCACCTACACTCCAAACCCAAACCCTGTCTAACCGTAAGCAGACACCAGGGTACCCATATTGCAGGACATTCTACAAAACACACCACCAGTTCAAACACTGCCCCCGACAGCCAGCTCCCATTCTCTGACCAGGTGCCCAAGGGGGTGGGGGTGGCTGCAGGTCACACAGCCTAAAGCTGGGAAAATTCACAGCCTGGAAAACCGGCACCTGGGGGAGCTCTTCATCCCCGACAGGTGACACAGGCCGGTGACCTGATGGCAACAATGTTCTGTCCCAAGGACAGCACGGAATGCGGAAGCAGTGACCCTCTGTGCCGGCACCGTTTCCATTTTTCCAAACTTCTGTTGTTGCTACAAAGTTGTTGAAGAGCCAATAAAAATGAATGAGGTGCAGTTATCTGAAGGGGAAGGTCATGGAGACAGCATGTGACTGCGCCAGCCTCCAGAACAAACTCTGCCTGCCTTAGGCCGCACCTCGCCCCCATGCTCCGTGCTGATCTGTGCCCCTCCCACCGGCTCTGCCGAGGCCTCAGCTGCCCCCTAACTCTACCTCTCCCCTCCCGAACTTCTAGAGAGAGATATCTTCCCCCACTACCTTCCACCCACTGGGCCCTGATGGCGGTCGTGATGGAAGGGTACGTGTAGTGGGAATTCCGCCTGCCCCATCCCCCAAGTTCTGTCCTTGGGTTCCCACTTGCTTCTGCCTGGACTCTCCGTCTGTCCTCAGCACCCCAGCACACCCAGCAGGCCCCACTCCACCCTGCCTGGCTCCTGGCGGGCTCACCTGGAGAGTTTGGCTGAGCATCCTCTGCCTTCTCTGGGGATGAGAGGTCGAGAGCATGGCCTAGGGACTCTTTGGAGAGCGCGTGCCCATCAGTCAGGGAGCTGGTGGGGGGGAGAGGAGGGGAATAACTGTTAGGACTCAGCAGACACACATCTCAGCCCAGGGCTGGCCCTGGGTTAGGGGACCGGACCTCGGTAGTTGTAGGGGCTGACCCCACCCCACCCCGCCTCTCCCTGCAGGTTCTAGGTGCTCAGCAGAAAGAGACACCGAGCCCGGCTCTGCTCTACTTTGCTGTGTGGCTCTGGGCAAGTGCACAGTTCTCTCTGGATTCGGTATCCCCATCTGGAAAGGAAACCAGTGGCCTGGCACTGGAGGATTCTAGGCACCACCCCAGTGGAATGTAGGCTTTCAGGGTTGGGAGGACTCGCCACCCCGCAATCCCCATAGATACTGAGAACAGTCATGCTCAGAAACTCAGAGTGGAGCAAGGGCATTCCTAGGCTCTCAGGGGTCCTGAGCAAGCCCCAGTGGGGGCCTCTTTTCTCTGGGGGTGCCTGTGAGTGGGCCCTATGTCTGTTCACCCACACAGAGAACAGCATGGGACCCGGGAGGCCTGGGGCTCATGCCATGGGCCCTCATGCCTGGTCCAGACCCCCCTTGCCTCCCAGACATGGTGGCCCTGGACTCTTCCTCTGGCCAGCACAGCCCAGGTGGTTACTGGGCCTCCATTCTCAACTCAGCCTGCCTGCTCCTCAGCACCACACCGGGCAGACCGCAACCTCCTGGGCAGACGAGCAGACAATGTCAGCCTACACCTCAGGACTGAGCAGGGCTGCAGCACCACACAATCCCAGCGACACTTCAGTCATCAGCTGTGTAAGCAGAGCCTGCCGGGGTGCGACCTGTGCGGCTGGTCCTGGCAGCCCCGAGGGCAGACCCCGGCTCCAGGGAGACCTGTCTGTCAGGGCGGGACCCACTTCCCAGGCAGCCGGGCCAGTTACCTGCTTCTCACATTCGGCCTCGCGTCTTGCAGGTGCCACACGTTCAAACTAAGTTTGCAAACACACCTGGGCCCACCTGGTGGCAGTCTGCTTAAGAACCTGAGGTAGGTTTCAAAGCAAAAGACATCAGGAGGTTATGAGGAAGAGGAAAGGAAAGAAGGGAGATGAGTGGGGGCCGAGCTGTCCCTTCTTGGGAAGTCTGTGAGCAAGGCCTGGCCGAGGGCTGGAGCTGCCCCTCTGTGGCTATGCTGACCAGCTGAGGGGATGCTGCCGGAAGGACTGGAGAGGTGACAAAGTATGCTTATGGGCTGAGGCCTACTGTGCCAGGCAGGGGAAACTGAGGGTCTGAACACCGCAGAACGTGTCCTTCTGACCTCGGGCCACCAGCACTGCCGTTCCTCTCTTGGGTGGTCAAGTGGAAGCGATCTCCACTTTGGGACAAAGAAGACTACCAAACAGCCCCTGAGCTCTGGGCTCAGACAACTGCAGTGAACACGGGGACCCCTGCACAGCTGGCTGTGGGTCCCCACTGTGAGCATCCACGTGTCATGTCCATGCTCTGTCTCAGCCTGTCCTCAGGAGACAGGGCTGGTTGCAGGGCAACCCCAGGGCTTAAAGCTGACCGGCCTTTGAAATCAGCAGCGGGCAGCTACCCCTAAATTAGCGGAGGCCGTCCTGGGCTGTAATCACTGGTCTTCTTTCCTGCTTCCTCACAAACAAGACTGTTTTTAAATCCTCACCATCAGAAGGGACAGGCGGCATTTGCCCCCCTAATAAAATCTGATTCTAGTTTTAAAATAGCTAAGAAAGCCGAGGCCAAGCATCCTCATGGTGACGAGAGCCTTCTTTCTATGGGGAGGAGGGGCTGCTGGAGGCACCTCTGCCCTGTGGGCCTTTCCCGGGCATCTGGCTCCTCTCCCGGGGCTCAGGCACTGCTGTTGTCCACTCCCCTGCCTGTCCTTCCCCTCCCTCGATGACAGGGTGGACCCTGGTCCCCTGCCTGTGCTTGGTGTGAGAGGAACACCTCACCCCTGCCGATGGTCCACAGAGGGTCTTACCTAACCCTCTCTGCTGGGTGCCTGAAGAATACTGGCTGCCTGATTAACAGAAGGTCAAAACCTAATTTTCTGAGAGGGTAAAGCATGACCTCCCCCTTGCTGGAACCTTTCAGACTGAGTCCCTGTAATGGGGACGTCACCCGTGCTCATGATGAAACAATTCACCAAACCTCTCTTGACTTTTCCTGCTCACTCAGGGCCACAGCCCGTCATAGACCTTCCTGTCCTGGCTCGTAAGCCCGAGCGCCCCTCCCAGCGTGGCTGTTGCCCACACAGCATCGGGGGCGCTGCGGTGGCTTTCCGGGTTTTACATCTCCTCTTGCGTTCCTAGTGGTCAGCTCTCCCCGGGTCTGTGCTGGCACCTCGTCAGCCTCCCACTTTGCAGGTTCTGTTTGCAGCTGACTAGGAAGTGAGATCACCCAGCTGGACAACCACGCCTGCTAGGACTGCAGGTTAACGCAGAGGGCATGGCTTCCGCAGTGCAATTTACAACGTTTTCCTCAAAGAGAAGCACCTGAGCTTCTGGGGAACAGTCCCTGCTGTTTTGACTCCCCAAGAGCACTTGGGGCCTTTCGATTCTTGCTGCTACCCTGGAAGGCACAAGTGACTGGTACATTACCCCAACAGGTGAGGTGTGACTACTGTCACGGTGGTCACAAGCCTGTCAATGGGGATAAGCACGGGATTCCTGTCATTCTGGATGACTTGACCCCTCCCAGAATGCAGGACCCCGGAGGCTGGCTGTGGTCCTGGCGGAAGTTCCCAATGTCAGACGACAGTGGTGGTGGGCAAACGGCCGAGGAGGTGGCCTTGCCTCTGTCTGCTCTCAGAGGTCTGAAAGGGATCACCCTGCTGAGGACAGGGTCTGCACCCCTCCCAGCTCACACTGGAAGCACCTCGCCTTACCTTCTGTTCACAGAAACAAACACTTCTCTAGCACCTGCCCAGTAGCACAGTGAGCAAGAAAACACTCGAAGGACATGTTTGAACAAATATGCTGTGAGGAGCATGGGAGGTGGAGGAGTCTGGCAGCCTGCACTCTCCCCTTCTCTGAATCAGCTGTGGTGTAGTCAGAGGAACTGAGGAAACCTGCCAAGCCTCCTTCAGCCCCTCCTCCAGGAAGCCCTCCTAGATTATCCCCAACACCCTCTCACCTTTGTGGCCCTCAGACACTCAGGTTTGGTCTCTGAAGGCCACACGTGGTGCGGGAGGCTCCTTGAGAGCAGGGCCATGCCTGACTCAACCCTGTCCTCCGGCCCCAAGCACTTGCTGAGGGCACCGTGGAGCTCAGTCAACACGGTTGGATCCAAAACTTCTCAGGTTGTCACTAGTGTGTGGCACGTAAGCCAAGGGGAACGCTCTTTTGCAACGTGAACGCCTCGTGGATGAGGACGCATCTCCTATCTATTGCCCCTTCTTCCCATTCAGCCCTCAGCAGCCAGGCTGCCGCTCTGTAGGCAGTCGGTGGTCGATAAGTGCTTTCTCGAAACAACACAGCCTTGACGTCCACCAGAGTCAAACTGTCTGGGTTCAACTGCTTGACTGGCTGTGTGACCGTGGGCAAGTCACCGCACCTCTCTGGGCCTCAGTTTTCTGCTGAAACCCTATGGCTACTATGAGTATAACTTAATCTGTGAAAAATGATTAGGAGGTAGTCAGCTCTCATCATTATTACTAGTAGACTCTCATGGATCTTTTGGGGAGTAGGTAGAAGAAAATTCTTTGGTGAGATCAGAAGGGTGACTGAATGAGCTGAAAAACCCCAAACTCGAGCCTCAGGGTTCAGATGCAGGCCGGGTATACTTCCTGAGTGGCAGTGAGGGGGCCAGGAGGGGGGCCCTTGTTCCTTACACGGTCCTCAGGATGGAGCTGGCAGACCTGAGCAGGAGCACCTTTGGCATGGTCCCTGAGGGGTGGCCGAACCCCGTGAGCTCACTCGAGAGACAGCCTCACAGAACGTGTCCCGGTGTCCCCCAGGGGAGCTGCATCAGCCCCAGAGTGGCCCAGTGCCACCAAACCGCCCTGCAACAGAGACACAGTGTGAGTCATGGCCTGGCTGGGCCAGGGGGCAGTCGCCCTCCTTCTTGGCCATCACTCACCGGGCTGGGCACCTGACTGTAATTTACTTCCTCCAGGGAGCCCACACAGCCTCACAGGAGGTGGCTGCCTTCGGGTTCCGGTCTCTCGGTTCCCCAGGGCCCATCACCTACCAGGACCCCTGACCACAACGGGCTGCCCTCCCTGTTGCTGGTTCCAGGTCCTGCCTCTCTGCTTGGGGGACAGTCAGAGGGAGACCCATCTCCCCGAACAATGGAGACTGTTTCCAATGGAGGGTGTTGCCCAAATACTCCCCAACTCCTCAGCATTCCGAGTAGGGAGAAAAACACTCTCTCCGCACAGGCTGCAGCTCTTGCAAGCTGCTTGCACACTGGCCTCTCCCATCCCCTGCACGCAAGCCATGCCCCTCCCTGCTCTCCGCCTGCAGTGTCACAGAGATCAGCCTCACCGGCCTGAAGACCCCACAGAGGCTTGGGTCTGGCTGCCCCCGGGTGCTCACCTTCCTCTTTGTGGCCGGCAGGCTCAGGGCTCAGCTAAGGCATTCCGAGTGTGGGAGCTGCACTGCCAGCATCCCGGGTTCCAGGTGACGAGACAGTGGGGCTGGGTGTGAATGGGACCCACCCCAGCCTGCCTGGAGCTACGTGTGAGGTGTGGCTCCCAGACACCTCTGACCCACCTGGCACGGCTCCAGTGCCCACCTGTAAGCATTACCTAAGAGGGACCTGCCGGTGTGGGTGGGAGAGGCACGTTTTTGACTGTTGTCCTTGGCAGAGCCCCAGGAAGACATTGTTGCTGTCCCTGCGCCCTTCACCTAGAGCCACTCCTGAGCCCCAGGAGCTGGGCAGGAAGCTTGTCATTTTTCCCGTTTCCTTACTAAATGTGCCAAGTGCTTCACCTGTGCTGGCTCCTTGCACCCTCTCAACAGCAACTTTTAACATGGGTATAGTAACAGTCCTATTTTCCGGATGAGGTGACAGAGGCCCAGAGACTTTTAGACTTTCCAGTGTCCCGTGCCTTGCCAGAGGCAGAACCCAGCAGGTGAGACCCAGGTCTCTGGGACCGGCTCTGAGACCAGGACTCCATGTACACCAGATTTTATCCACCATTTGCCTCATAAAACCCAGCCAACCATCTCACCCATGCCCCTGGAGAGCCCCTACTCCATGGTAACAGATGTCCCTGTGCCTTGCCCTTTGCCCCTAATGCCCTTCCATCTCTTCCCTCACTACAAAGACTGCAGGTCTGGCTCAAACCTGCACCTTGTAAAACCAGGGCCCCTGCTTTTACAGGGAACCTCCCTCCTAGCCACCCAAGACCTCCACCCTGACTCCAAAATCCCACACTGTTTCTGGGGTGAGTGGCATTGGATGAGGTAAAAAAGTGGAGGCAGCCCTACAGGGCTATAGGGGGGATGTTAAGCTCTCATCTGAAGGCCAAGGCGTGGGGCGCAGTGGCAGGGATGAGGACGGGGCTGCTCCAAGGCCCTTCACCCCGTCAGATGGCAGATAACTCAGATGGCTGCACAGAGGTCGATGTCAACACACCAACTTTCAGAAGATTCTGCACGTTGCCAGATTCTAGTACCTTAAGGGCTCTTTCCCAGGGATTCTTGCCCATGCCACCTTAAGACACCCTGACAATTTGGATCTGGGGTGCTGGCCTGAGCCTACTATGAGTTATAAGCCCCTTTGAGAACCTGCTGGGACACGCTTCGCCCCATGAGTGTGCCCAGATGCCCTCTTGCTGTTTTGGGTTCTAGGGGTTTGGAAGCCTGAGCTGTATTAACAACCCCACCACAGTGAACCCCCAAAAGTAATGCTGACCCCTCCTTTGTCCTGGAGAGGACACTTTGGTCCTTCTCCTCCTCCTCCTGCTCTCCTGGTGAGGGGTGAGCAGTGACGTTAATGATGGGAGTTGGCACTGGGGCAATGTAGGTGGGAGATGGTGATAGGAACACTTGAGGGCTGGCAGGAATCCAGTCCTCCTGGCAGCTTGAGGACAATGCTGGGTGCAGTTTACAAATTGATAAGGAGGCCAAGCAAATGGGCTTATTTCAGGATCAGGAGGGCTTGGGAAATGTGAAATCTCCCCTTTCCATTCCCTTACAAAACCTACAACTATGCTCTGCCCTGGCAGATATGCCTCCTCCTCCAGGAAGCCCTCTGGGAGGGACCCTAGGCCCTCATGCTTCTTCCTGGAGCTGCCCTGGTAATGCCCCTCCCAGAGCACTTAGATTTTAAAAACTAGGTGTTGCCTTTAAAAAAAAAATAATTGTCTACCATGTCTATGAAATAAAAGTCTTAAGTACATACTCCCAGAGTTGGAAATGATCTCTCCCTGCCTCCTGACCATGATCCTTGATTCAGACATGGCAGGAGGCAGGGGACAGGTGAACAAAGGGAGCCTGGTCCCTGCCTTGAAGGCTCAGAGATGATGGGATTGATGGCCAGTACACAAAGATGCATTCAAGATCACTGTGGAGCCACCAGACCCAGGCTGGGGCAAGGGGAAAAGGAAATGAAAGGGAGAACGTTGGCTAGGGGTGGAGGTGCGACTATTTCATGGGAGGCAGTGGGAAAGCACTGTGGGGCAATGGTCAGCGGGGCAGCTGCACAGAGGGGCACAAACCCAGGGCCCAGGTAACAGACCAGGCAGTGGTCCTACCCAGCCTTGGTCCTGGCTCAGAGATCTTCTGGGGACCCACGGTCTCTTAGAAAGAAGGCGGGGCTAGTTTAAGACGCACACTCCCAGATCCACCAGAAGGGCCCCTGGTTGTCACTGAGCCCCCAGTCCAAGGCCCCAACAGAGTCGAGGCCTCAGCCCCAAAGGCTTCACCTTGGCGCCTGCCATGGTGGGTGGGGGCAGTGTAGCCAGCCTGCTCACTTCTGACTCAGTTGGGAGCACCCAGACTGTCCAACCCTATTAAGCTGAGTCACACAGCCCAAGTGTCAGCGAGCAAGTTGCCCTGAAAGACCGGAAGGAGTTGGCAGCAGGCTGGTTGCACCAAAGATAAAGTTCCCTGGGGACGGGGGACACCTGGATTCTAGCCCAGGCTCTGCCTCGGGTCCCCTCTGGGACTGAGTTTCCTCAGCTATGTCACAGACAGAGGGCTTCTGGGTTCTCTGTGATGGAGATGGGTGCCTGGGCTGGCATCCCGCTGCACTGGCAGGGACTCCCAGGCCTGTGGGGCAGGGAGACAATAACGAGGCAGAAGCAGTGAGAGTACCAGCTGGCAGCCGCCCTGCACCCAGCACTCACTGTGCCTGGCAATGCTGTCCCCACCCGACACGTTCCACCCTCACACAGCCCAGCGACGGAGCTCCTGTCACTGTTCCACTTCACAGACGAGGAGACTGAGGTACAGGGAGATGATGGCACTCGAACAAGGTCTTCTGGTTAGCAGAGTCGAGATACAAATTTGGGCAAGTGGGCATCAGAGCTTATGCTCTTAACCACCAGGCTGCACCCAACAGTCTCAGGGCTACGGAGTGAGGGGGAGGGGTGAGGAGGTGTAGAAAGGGGCATCCCATGGGCCTCTGCTCCCCTGCTGCCCATCATCTGTCGGCAGGGCCTGTTAGGACACCGCTTCCCCAACTGCGTTTTGAGAAATTCTGTGCGTAAGCGAGGTGCCTGTGGTAAGCCACGATGCAGCCACGACATGTCGGCGGACAGAACTCACCTACGACGGTGGTCCCACAGGGTTATGATGGAGCTGAGAAACCCGTGGCCGAGTGGCACTGCAGCCATCCTGACAGAGAGCACGACGTGCGGCCCACGTGTGTGTGCCGGTTCGGGTGCACACACACCGCGCTGCCAGATGTGCACAGGTCCGGCAGATACAGCTGTGGACAGTGCATGCCCGACAACGGTGAACGCCGCCGCCACAGGTTCCTGTGCTCACTGCTGCTTCCTCGTTATTTCAGAGCGTGCTCTTTCTACTTACGAGCCAGGCTTTCTGTGAAGCGGTTGCCGTGTCAAGTCAGCAGCAGCCTCACGCATCTGGCGGTCACTGTCTGCTGGCCGTGTGCGTCCCTTCTGTGCTTCAGGTGATGCCGTGCTGCGTGGGCCCAGGAGCAGCCAGCTGTACCGCACGGCCCAGGTGTGGGGGGCTATGTGAGCTCCCAGCTTTATGCCGCCCTCTCCATGATGACCCAAACGCCAGCTGTCCGCGCTCTGTGTCTGCCATCACTACAGTTGTGTATCGCTCAATGGTGGGGGTACTTCTGAGAAACGCATCCTGCTCTGAGGGGGCTCCTCTCTGCTCCCAGTCTTCGGGCAACCAGTGTGGGGAGGCAGCTGGGAGCCAGGGGAGTGTGGTCAGTGCAGAGCTACCATCCTCCCTGGGCCAGACCCTGTCCTGGCCTCCTGCCTCCAGCACACCCCAACTGCAACCGCACTGCCAGATCCACCTCCCCAAACCAGGCTCTCCCCAGGCTCTGCTGCCTCCATGTGTCCCTCGGCTTCTGCTCTTCCTCTGGCCCCAGCTGTCCTCACACCTGGCTGCCCCTCATCTGGCCACACCAGTGTACCCAGATCTAGGAGTTGGCCTGGCCCTAACCTGCCCTGTCTTATGGGCACGTTACTCTTCTTACAGCCACACCCTCAGTCCATACAGTGCCCTTGCCGGCCACCTGGCACCCACACCTTCCAAACCCAGGGTGAGCTGCCTCCTTTCTCCAGTTCCTTCGAAGCCTTCCTCCAGCCTGGACTCCTTCAGCTCAGAGAGGCAGGTGTCTCTACTTGACACACTCGATGGGCACCCCTGATGGATGGCATGGCCTACAGCCGCAGCCTCAAAGGGTACAAACCAGTTCCAGCCCAGCTGGTTCTGCCTCTCCTGGCCTGGCCCCTTCCCTCCAGACACAGCCCATACCCCTCACTCCAGCCCTGCACAGGGGCGAGCACAAAAGGCAATTCAGTGGGTCACTGTCCTTTCTCTGTCTCCACCTCCGTTCTCCCCTGCAGCACCCGGAAGGGGAGGGGAAAGGTAAGGCCCACTCAGGCTCCTGGAGGAATGCAGGCCACCTGCCCGGCAGCAGTGCCATGGCCACGTGGCCAGGACAGAGGGGCAGCCTGAGTGCACCCTTGTGCGGGGTTGGCCAGGAGGGCAGAGCAGCAGTGGTGACCGTCTCTGACTCTAGAACAGAAATGAGGGCTCCGAGCTCCTTACTCACAGCGACCCTGCAAGGCTGACACAGCAGGCATTATCTGCCCTGTCGGACAAGTGGAGGGACTGAGGCTCCAGGGTGTCCTGCCCAGGTCACGGAGCAGAGCCCCAGGTGCCAAGAGAGTTCCTGGTGCAGCGGGGGGCAGTCCTTGAGCTTTGGCAGCATCTGCTGCACCCCGGCCGACAGTCGGTCCAACATTTCTGGTAAGCCAACAGGGCCCAGGCCTTTTTAAAAAATATATTCTTTTTTTTATCCTCACTCGAGGACACTTTTTTTTTTTCCATTTCAGATAGAGTGGGAGGGAGAGAGGGAGGAAGAGAGAGAGAGAGAAACATCGACATGAGAGAGACACATCAACTGGTTGCAACCCACACAACCCCAACCGGGGCTGGGGACAAACTGCAACCAAGGTACGTGCCCTTAGTGAGAACTGAACCCGGGACTCTCTGGTCTGCGGGCCGACGCTCTAACCACTGAGCAAAACCGGCCAGGGTGGGCCCAGGCCTTTTTACTTCATCTGCACAGAGGGTGATACTGAGGCTCAGAGAAAGTCCCTGAGCAAGAGCGCAGAGGGCTGGTCCTGCAGCTCTGGGTTTCCAGCCTTCTCTCCCCCACAGGCCCTCACCTGCTTCCCCTTCCCTGCACCGGGAGGGGCTCTGCCTTTTGCGGGGTCTGCAAAGCAGGTCCAGGCCTCAGTGAGCCCAGGTGTCTGTCCTCCTCCAGCGTGGCCAGGCCCTTCCCCACCTCTTGTCACCATGGGCCTGAGGCACGGACCTCAAAAACACTGGGCTCCTGACTCCACTTTGGCCTCTCCACAACGGACAGGGGTCCCTGAGAACCAGCAGGCCTTGTGTCTTATGGTCAAGGGCCGAGCTTTAGAGGCATGCCTGCGAGCGCCCTGTGGGGGCTGGGGCCTTGGTGCCCAGGGAGGAGGGGCGGTGGCAGAGCAATGAGTTCCCAGAGCAGATCCAGAATCTGCCCGGGGGTGAGGAGTACCAGCCAGCTTAACTCAAGGTGCCCACTGTCCAGGGAGGGGCTGGACCGCATGCTCTTAGAGGCCTTGCCAGTGAGGAGCTCCTGCTTCTGGAAGGACAGGAGTCCACTCTGGGTTCTCTGCCCAGCCGTGGAGGGGCCTCTGTGTCCAAGGCACATTCATACGAACTCCCTTTTGCTCCATCCTTCCTTCCTTCCTTCCTCTAACCCACTCCCCATCAGAACAGCGGCCGCACATGCTGTGGCTTATGCACTGGCCACTTCTCAGTCCCTGTAGAGGGCTCAGACCCTGCATCTATCCCTGTCCCTGCGCCCCCCACTCTGCACTCCGCCACCCAGACCTCTCTGGTCCCGGTTTTCCTGTCCTCCCTCGCATCTTCTCACCGCCATAACACTGTTCCCTCTTCCCACACGCCCTTCCTCTCCTCTCCCCTTGCCAGCGCCCTTGACATCCAAGGCTTGTGTCAAGTGTCCCTCCTGAGCTCTGGGGTTCCATGTGTCTGCCTTCTCCCTGCTCCTGGCTGAGGAATTCAGGAGCCGGTACTGGATCCCACCTTCTCAGGGTCCCCCACACCTTGGACGGACAGGGCCTGGGTTCACTTCTGAATCATAGATTCGTAGGACATACAGCAGAAGGGCCGTGGGGAATCTTCACCCACTGCACTCAGGCAGATGGGGAGGCTGAAGCCCAGAGAGGGGCAGGGACCTGCCAAGGTCACAGAGCGAGTCGGAGCCAGACCCTTTGCTCTCCCTGTCCTTGTCTGTCCTTGAGTCCACAAGTCTGACTAGATGGGGGACATTCTTAGTAACTAGGAAATTCCTTCTCTATCCAGCAGCAGTCCCCGACGCACACCCCCACACAGGAGTCACTGTTCAGTTGAGCCCCCCTTGGGGTGGACATGGAGCAGCAGCTCCACACGACACATGTCCCAGTCCAGTACTTATTCCATCCAGACCCTACCTCATGTCCAGATGGAGAAACTGAGGTTCAGAGAGCAAAGCAGCTTGCCCAGGCTCACACAGCCGAGTCTACACCCTGACCTCAGACTCAGTGGACAGAGACCTGACCGCTGACTTACCTAGTCCCCAAGTTTTCCTGGGTGGTCCCCGAGCTCACGTCCGGCCGGCTGTCCTGCGGGGCCTCTCTGCTGTCTGGCATGCTGGGGTCCTTGGGGGGCAGCTGCGTCCAGCTCCAGAGCTGCGTGGCGTCTGCCTCAGGCATCTGCTGAGGAGAGCTCAGTCTCACACGGTGTGAGCTTGGCCTTGAGTGGGCAGTGGGGGCGGGCATGGGCGGGGGGAGGCCGCTGGAGTGGCCCAAAGAGGCCATTTCCTCTCTATTTTTAGAAGCTCACAAGGTCCTCAGTGGTGAAGTTGCTCAGGATTGAAACTTTCCTTTTCTTGGTGGTTTTGTTCCACTCAAGATGAGGAGAATTTCAATGAAGCCAGTGTTCTTTCTGATGCAAATCCGCTCCCATCCTCCTAGGAAGCCTGGCCACTCCTCCTCAGCACCAGGCTGCACCCCATCCCTGGTGGCGGCTCACTCCAACTGCCACACTCTGCAGTTGCCTCGCCTTCACTGGATGGGGCCCCAGGGACAGAGTTCACCCACTCAGCCCACCTCCCCCAGGCCCACCCTGGGAGCTAGCACCCGAGGAGGACCCTGGGCATTCCCAACCCGAGGACTGTTAGCAGATGACAGAGCACGACGGCACTGAGGCAGACCTGACACAGGGGACCTAGGAAGGTGACTGTCCAGGGGCCCCGAGATGTACGCACAGCCTGTCCTTCAGCTGAAGGAAAGAGTAGTGTTAATGGTGGGTGTGCTGGCGTCCACACACAGACGAGGGGCGGGGATGACACCAGACATCTCCCCTGGCAGACGCTCTGTGCGTCAGTCTCTGGGGCATCAGGAACAAAGTACCACACACTGGGGGGCTTAACACAACAGACGTTTATTCTCTCACCACGATGGAGGCCAGAACTCCAACATCAAGGTGTCAGCCTGGCCCCACTCCCTCCAGAGGCGTGAGGGAAGGATCTCCTCTGGGTGGTCGGCAGTCCCGACGCTCCTTTGCCATCTCTGCTGCCATCTTCACAAGGCCGCCTTCCCTCCGTCACTTCTCAACCAATGACATCTGTAAAGACCCAACTTCTAAATAAGGTTATATTCCAAGGCTCTGGTGGACATGTTCAACCCAGATAACTGTATACAGAAAGCGATGGCAGAGTCCCATGTCTCCAAAAGGGGTCCGTGAGTCCAGCTGGGATGCTTGGGGGACGAGGGCTGCTGGCTGGAACCGGATGTGCTCTGGGGACCAGTACAGTGTGGCGAGGTGGGGCCCAGCCCCTGGTATGCTCTCCAGAGACAGTCCATGGATGGTACAGGTATTCTTACCTAGAAACTGGGTACCCCTGAAGTCACAGGTAATGTGTGGGGGGTGTATTTCTAGGAGAGGGCTCCTAGCCCTCTGCAGATCTTCAGGAGGGCTGCATGTGACAGCGAGGAACCACAGGAAGTGGGAACCCCCAGGCCCTGGCGTTACACAGACCCGGTTCAACTCCTGCCTATTCTGCGTATTTGCTGAGTAGCCTGGGCAAGGGACTCCACCTTTGCACCTGAGCCCTGTCACATGAGGGTGGGTTAGTAATCACACTTTCTAGGAGGTGTGAGTGAGGAACGAGCTAGGAGGACTGGGAGGCACCCGCAAGGAGCCTGGTCGGCACTGCGATACGTTGGGGTGGTACCCTGGTTTCTGCGTGCCTGTCTGTCTCCTTCCCTCCACTGGTGCCCAGTGGGGGCACGAAGGCAGAAACAAAGGCTCCCAGAAGCTGCTGATCTGGAACTGGAGGATGCTGGGAGCATGCAGAGCCGGTATTTCCTCTCTGAGAGATTAGATAGGACAGCCTGGAAGGAGCGAGAAGGCGGGTGAGAAGTGAGAAGGAGAATGAGGGCAGGTGGGGCGGGGACTTGAGGAGTCCTTGAAACAGGAGGGGAGGGGCCTGGAAGGGACTCAGAAAACAGAGTGTGCTAAGGGTGGAGCCCTGCCCTCCATCAGCTGTGGACTGAGTGACCACCATGAGCAGACTGGGATCTTGGACCTCCCGCATAGGCCCTAGTATAACTGAAGTCTGAGAGCACTTGCCCTCCTGCCAAAACCATCCAGAGGCGTCCTGTCTCCTTCTGTCTCCTTGGTGGGTCCAGAAGGCCCTCTGACCTTACCTCCCACGTCTCTTAGCCCCTAACCCAGCCACACTGGCCTCCATTCTGTTCTTCTGCCTTGGGGCCTTAGTACGGAGTGTCCCTTGGCCTGGAAGGCACTATCCCCATGAGTCAGCTGACTCTCCTTCACCTCCATCTTCACCCCGACATCTCCCTCTCAGAGAGGCCTCGCCCAACCACCCATCTGAAACCGCGCCCGCACCACCACCTCACTCCAGCGTGTTGTCTTTTATCACCTGCCCGTCGCTCCCAGAAGGCAGGCACTTCTGTCCCTCTAGTCCCTTCTCTGACCACAGTGCCTGGCATAGAGTAGGTATGTGGCAAACATTTGTCAGAGGAATGCCCTGTGTCCAGTGGGTGTAGCTGTGGCTCAGCTGTGGACCCCGACATCATAATACATAGCAAATAGCTTCTTTTGGAAATGGTTCCTGGGGGTCTGCAGGCAAGAAGGGGGCTCTGTGTAACAGGCAGTATGACCCAGATGATGATTCAACCTGAAGATGTGCTGTTTGGTTAATAACGTAAAAAGGGTGATCAGGAAGGCCGAGAAAACCAGCTTGCAAAAAGAAATCATGGCATGAGCAGGGGTGTGGTGTGACGGTCAACAATGAAATGGAAGAAAACAGTCTCTGTCCTTAGCACCGAGTCCCCGGCATACAGGGGAGGAGAACTGCCACAGCAAAATCCCTGCTGACTCTCTAGCTGCCAACTCTGACAATTAAGACCAGGCTCCGAACCCCCTTTGTGACTCTGGCCATACCTGCCTCTGGGACTGCGCATCACTTAATCATTTTCGTCACCTTGACTCACTTTTAAAATTTAAAAAGTGAGGCCCTGGATGGGTAGCTCAGTTGGTTAGAGCATCATCCCAATATACCAAGATTTCGGGTTTGACCTCCAGTCAGGACACAAAGAAGAATCAACCAGTGAATGTATAAATAAGTGGACCAACCAATTAACCTCTCTCTCTCTTCTCCATGCCCTCTCTAAAAATCAATTAAAAATGTTTTTTAATTGACTCTAGTTTCATCCTAAGCAGTGAGGTTTGTGAAACCACAAATCGAAGGACTCACAATGTACATGTACGTACACAGATTTCCCGAGCATGCTATAATTAACACGGAGCCATTCTTTTAAATGTCCACTTTCGAAATCTGCTATAGGAAATTAAAATTTTGTCTTCATTAGAGAATGTAAATGTCATTCACGGTCATGATGTGGATGTTAAGAACAGCTGAGAGAGGACGGGAGGTAAATGGGCCGCTTGTACCCTCACCTGACGCCGAGGGCGGTGACACACTGTGAGAGTGGATGGGGAGAGAGGACCATGCTGGTCAAATACAGGTGCAAAGCACAGAACCAAGAGTCAGAGCGCAATGATCGGGAGGGGAGCGGAGGGTGACCTGCTACATCACTACAACCCTCTCAAGAAAGAGGTCTTCAGAATAGAAATGGTTGAAAAACAAAACAAAAAAAGCTATCTTGAGGGGCTGGAGCAGGGGAGTACTGCTGTGTGTTTTCAACATCAGCACCCCTGGCCCACTTTTTGTTACATGTGTATGTAATACTAAGACGAAATTTTTATTATGTTTTTAATTTCAAAACGCTGCAGTCTGAGGCTCTGGTTGGAGGCCTCATGGTCCAGGTCCAGGGCTAAGGCAGGACTACAGGCCTCTGCTGGCCCCTGGTGGCCACAGAACCTCCCACTTGCCCGTTTCCAAGGAAAACTCCTATGGACCCTGCAGTCACCACCTTCCTCTGTCCGCCTTCCCTGTGTGCCCCAGACATCTGGTCTGAAGGCCCAGCTGTGAGACGCCTGTGCACCTGAGGGCTCTGTGGCCCCGGGAGGCATCCCTGTCCTCTCGGGTCCCTTTCTGCACTGAATGTGTGGGATTTGGGAACCGGGATCAGAGGTGAGCTTCCTCCAGCTCTACAAAGAACCCAAGGGTTTTTGCGGATCAAACCCCTCTCTCTGGGAGGCAGATTCTCAGAGAATAAGGCCACCAGGACAGCTCTCCTGCAAGCAGGGGCAGAAAAAAGCAGGCACATAGAAGATTCTAGTGAGTAGGGACAGGGCTGGGAGGGGGTGATGTGCCCACCTAAGACCAGGCCCTTTGGGTCAGGAAGTTTGGGCAGAAGAGAAGGCAGGCTATGCCCTCTCCAGAGGAGGCACCTTCTTCCCTCGCCTGGGGAGAGCTGGATTGAGGGCCACGTGCCCTGCGTGGATCTGGGTGGTACAGGGCAGAGGTTGAGCACACTGGTTCTTGGATTAGCTATGTGACCCAGGCCAAGTCACCTCACTTCTCAGTCTCAGTTTCCTCATCTGTAAAATGGGGAGTCTTGTTGCAAGGGGTAGAAACCCTAACTGAAACCAGCTTAGCAATAAGGACAACAAAATAACTCTTGCAACCCAAGACGAGGTTAACAACTAAATAAGGGAGGGTGAGGGGTGCAGACTGAGGCGGAGCTAAGTCTGCCACCTGGACAGACTCGTCCTCACTCTGCACTGACTCCCTCCTGTGGAGACACGGAGATGGGAAGGAGACAGCAGTCAGCTCCCCTCCTTTCTCCTTCCGCAGAATGGTCCAAAGTGCAGAGCGCCGGCCTGTCCAGACGTCCTGTATGACAGCTAAGACCTGTGTTCTGTTGTGAAACAGTGGGCAGCTCAGAAACGCTCTCTCCACCTTGTCTTTGCTTTCCTCCCTTTACCCTCCTCCCTCCCCTCCTCACTTCCTTTCCCCCTCACTTTTGTGCCCTGGGATCCACTCCCAACAAAGTCTAGGGCATAAACTTTGCTGTGGGCTGTTTAGGAAAACATGGGACCAGACAGCTGCTGACAAGCTGTGTAACCTTGGATACCTGACTTAGCCTCTCTGCACTTCCATCTTCTCACCCGAGGGAGTTACGGCAATGTGTGCCTCAGGGGTTATGTGAGTTAAACACTCAGAAAGCACTTACAGCGGTGTGGACACTTTCCGTAAGAGCTAGTCCGTTATGTTTATCACTGGAAAGCTCTACACTGGGACAGAGGCAGGTCACCATGAGGAAAATGGAGGTTTAGGCGACTTTCCCCAGGGCTCTCCTGGGGGCTAAGGGTGCTGATGCTCCATGAAGCTGAGGAGTGGGCTATGGCTGAGGACCCCCTACACTAGGGAGCTCCAGTGGGGGTCTGCTCTGAGCCTGGGGACCTCTCTAGCTTCTACCCGGGTAGTAGTTATCTGTGACGTCCCCCAGGGGATGGCGGGGAATGGAGAACATGGACAACCAGCCAAGGCCTCAGAGTCCTGGCAAAGGAGTCAGGGCTGAGGCAGGCCAGGGCAAGTCAGCGCGGCTCAGCATGGGAGCTGCACATGCGAGTGTGGCAATTCCGCCCTGCTCAAACCCGTGTCCTACTTAATGACAAACATGCACAGCCAGGGAGCGGGTGGGCAGGTAAGCAGGGAGCATCTTCAGCGGAGCCAGGCTGGGGCCTCTTGGGTTCCAGCTGAGCCTTCCCTCTCCCAGCCCCTGCTCTTTCATGTCCAGAGGACAGAGTTGGGAAAAAACAAATGCCCAGGTAAGTTCACACTCAGGTGTGAGGGGCTGCTTCCTGGCCTGATGGTGCTGGGAGCCTGGCCCTTTATTTATTTATTTTTTTTGAAGGGTTGGGAGGAGAGAGGTGGAGGGAGAGAAGGTGAGGAGGAGGAAGGAGAGGAAGAGGAGGAGGAGGCAGAAGTGTGGAAGAGGAGGAGAGAAGGCAAGGGAGAGAGGAGGGGAAAGAGAAACTCGGAGCCTGGCCTTTGAAACAAGGACAAGGAGGGAAGTTACCCTGGTGCCACCTGTGCCCACAGCTATGCCAGGTGTCCACATCCATGTGCCTCCTCATTGTTACCCTGTCGTACAGGGGGGACACTTGGGACTGGGACATGCCGAGTCCCACATCTGGCCCTTACAGGTGGGACTAGCATGCTCATCGGAGGATGGGGGTGTGAAAGTCGCACGGATCGGGCAAGGGAGTCTTCCCTGCTTGTGCTCAAGGACTCAGTGGCCCTCAGTGTGAGGCATGCACCGTTGAAGGAATCGGTGTTTTCTCTCATGTTGCCTGACAGTCTAAAACAATATCCCCCCTCCCATTCTTTACAGGGGTCTCCCTGAGGCAGAACCCAGATAGACCTTTACTCCCCACCCCCCGAGAAGGCAGAGTGAGCTGCATGGGGAAGAACCCCCATCCTGGCTGATTGGGAACAGGTGGGGTCAGCCTGGATCAGCCCTTTCTGAGGACCCTTGAGTCAGCTGGGGACCTTCTGAGCATCTGTGACTGTTTCTCTTAGGGCTTTGCCATAGTGTGTAGGGGATATTCACACTGCAGCCTGGGGGGTGGGGTGGGTAGAAAGGGGCACAGGGGTGGGGAGGGCCCAGGTAAAGAGGCTGGACATCCACTGCCTCCCCTCATCCAGGCTTCCCTTGCTCACCACCTCTAGGAAGTCTGCCAAATGCCCCTACATGCTCCATCTTCCCTGGTATGTTCCACGGAGACTTCCTCCCCACCCCTGTCCGCTACACGGCCACTTCTGCGAGCCTGGTGCTATGGGAGCCTGATTTTCCTGCTGACTCTGAGGTCTGATCACACACTTGGGCAGGCGAGTGCAAGTCAGCAGGGCCACGCGTCCATCTCTGCGTCCCTCCAACGCAGATCAACAGGCACCTGGGACTGCACCAGGTGGATGCTGGGGGGCCCAAGGAGGTAACACGGGTCCACCTCGAAGGAGTTACGGCCCAGCTGGGAAGGGAGCCTCAGACACCCTAACAGTGGAAAGAGGACTGGGGGTAAACCAAGCCGTGCTGTGTGAGTAGGTCTGTGCTGCGGCGCTGATGCGTGTCCCCTCATCCGATCCCACACCACCACCACCACTCCCGTTAATTTACAGGTAAGGACACAAAGACACACAGAAGGAGCAAATGACACAGCCGGGCTTTGGGCCCGAGCAGTGGCCCCTGCCAGAGCCATCATGAGTGAGTGACACAGGACAAGGAGGCCTCTGTCCCTGGGGGGTCAGAGGTAGCTTCCTGGTGAAGGTGACTTTTCAGTGAATGAGGGAGTGGCTTGGAGGCACCCGTTTTGTGGGAATAATGCTTCTAGAAACAATGGTGTGGGAAGCAGAAAAGCGCCAGGCATGAGTGGTGGAAGAGAGTGTGTGGGCCCCGGGGAGGACTAACTGGAGGGACATACGAGTTCACAGGTTTGAGACCCTGACTTCCAGCTCAAGGTCTAGGCCTCCGCCCCTGAAGATGTCTATGTCCTGTCACCACAAACCTGTGAACATTAACTTACCTGTCACAAGGGACTTTGCAGGTGTGATCAAGTTGAGGGTTTGGAGATGTGAAGAGTATCTGAAATCATCCAGCTGGGCCAACACAATCACAGGGATCCTTACAAGAGGGAGGCAGGAGGGTCAGAGTGAGTGAAGGAGATGTGAGGTGGACACAAAATCAGAGAGACAGAGATCTGAAGATGCTACGTTGCTGGCTTTGAAGATGGAGGACAAGGCCATGAGCCAAGGAATGCAGGCGGCTTCTAGAAGCTGGAAAAAGGAAAGAAATGCATTCTTCTGCTCTAGCCTCCCAGAAGGATGCAGCCCTGCTAAGAACACCTTAGCTTTAGCCCAGTGGAAGCCATGTTGGAATTCTGACCTCCAGAACTGGAAGGGCATGAAGCTGGTGGCATCTTGTTACCGCAGCCACAGGAAACAAATATAGGGCTCTGGGCTGCAGTGTGAGGCCCTGGGCCTTTCAGCAGCCTCATCTCATGGGCCATACTTACCAAGCACCTTCCCCATACTAGGCACTGCACTGGGCCATGGGGAGATAGTGGCAAAAGAGAGACGCAGCCCCTGCCCTGGGTGGAGCTACAGTGTCATCGGAGGTCACTCCACCCCACGATGGGTCAGAGGCCCAGTGCCAAGATGAGAGCTAATTATCTCTACCCAGCAGCCTGAACAGAACCAGTTCCCACCTGGCAGTTGCAGGCCCATTGCTTAACTGAGAAGGGAGTTATCTGAACGGCTCCTAGGACAGTGCTTCTCAGCAGATGTGTCAGCAGCAGGTTTGTGCCCACTGCTGGCCGCTGCCCTTTCTCCCAAGTGTGGCCCAAGGGCCTCATGGGCACAAGGGGGTCCCGCAGGGGATTTCTCAGAGCACCAAGCAGGCATCTCTACGGTGGGAGGAGGCAAGAGGAGCAAGTCACCCCCAACCGAGCCAGCAATTCCACTCCGGGGTGTATATCCAACAAAACTGTGAACATCCGTGTACCAAAAGACACACTAAGAATGCTCACCTCAATCACCCCTGGGAACAACTCCAATGCCCACCAACGGCAGAATGGAAGCTTAAGTGTGATCCAGTCACACAACAGAGCACTAACCAACAAGGAGAGCAAACTTGTCAGCCGGCAACACAGACAATTCTCACCAACTTGATGATGAACCAAAGCCGAACGTCAGAGAATACCTATCACATAACCCCATTGACAGAATGTTCAGACAGGCACAATGAACCTATTATTAGAAGTCAGAATAGGGGCTCCCGTTGGCGGGGTGCACAGAGGTTGGGAGGTGGCACAGGGGGCTTTAGGGGTGCTGGTAATGGTCTCAATCTGGACAGGGCGTAAATACGAGTGTTCACTTTGTGATAGCTCATTGAACTGTATGCATATAGCTTGTGTATTTCCTATGTGTGCATTCTTTTGCAACGAGAAGTTTATTTTACAAGTATCAATGGGCATGTTACAGTAACTAGGGTATTTTGGTGGCGATGTGGTGTGGGGGGGCACTGGCTGGGAGTTAGCAAGGTCCAGGTACTAGCCTTAATCTGCCTGGACTAAGATGCTGTGTGACCCTGGACAAATGGTGTGAGCCGTTTTGGATGTTTCCTCATCCCAACTTTGGGAGGGTGTGTATGTGGATTGTACGACTTTGCAGAAATTCTACAAAATGCTTGAACTGTGGCTAATCTGACTCCTCGTATATAAAGAACCAGGACATCGTTGGCACTGGAGATGCTTCCTGTGCGAGGATTTGGCTCCATGGCCAGTGGCCCAGCTACGTGACTTTGGTGCAGAGGCAGGTGTGTGGTGGATGGGCAAGAACGTGGGCTCTGAGAGCATTCAGCCTGGGTTAGAGTTCTGGTCCCCATCTTAGCGGCATGTAAACATCACCTCTCTGAGCCTGTTTCCTCACTGGTAAGATGAGGACAGTTGTGCCCACTCTGCTGGGCAGGTGTGGAGATTATGTGAAAGTGCCCAGCTGTTTGTTGAGGGTCCCTAAGTTAGGCAGGTCTCCTGCTGGGACCGTGTCAAAGAAGATGTGTGGTCATTCTGACAGTATGGTGATTCAAACAAAAGAGCAGAGCCCTCGTTACAAGCGGTGAGACTGCGCCTTACCCAGGAGGACCCAGGCTTGCTGCCCCTGCCCCAGGCCTTGGGAGGCTGGGGCTTGGGGAGGGATCAGTGCCCTGGGAGCCTGTCTTCACTCCCTGCAGGACCACCTAGTGCTTTGTGGACTTGCTCACAGCAGGTGCCAGTAGGTGGAACCTCTGTGCTGTGTCAGATCTGGGCGGCACTCAGCAAGGGGCTGTTGACAGCCAGTACTGTGGGGAGGAGTCCTGGGAATGGGGAAGGATCCTGACACAGGAGGGACAGCTGCAGAAATGACTGAGGTTCAGGATGTAGGTCAGAGACTAGGGGCCTCTGGCCACCGGTTTTGCTAATCCACGGCTCTCTGAATTTCTGGGCCTCGGTGGGGACTAGTGTTTTTCCAACCCTGACTCTTTCAGAGAATCCAAACTTGCTTACTTTCAGACTTTCTTTTTCTATGTACACACACACACACGTCCCTGAAAACACAAACTGAAATACATAGAAAATCAAACTAAGAAAATCAACATGCGCCCTTATTTCATCATCAGGAGGTAGCAGGTTTGAGCCTCGCGCCCAGGGGTCCCAAGGGCGGCAGTGCCTGTCCCCTGGAGAGGGAGCCCGACCCCTTTGACCCAGCAGGGCTGCGCCAGGCGCCGGGCCTGAGTCACCCGCGGGGCCTGGGGTCTCAGTGGGCCAGGGTCTTGGCGGAGTGGCTCTCAGGGGGCTGGGCCCCCGGGCGGGCTCGGAGCACGCTGGAGGCCGGGCACAGAGGCGGCCCTGCCCGCGGTGCCCAAACGGGGCGTAGGGCGCCGGGCGCTATCGCAGGGCGGCAGCCGGCGCGGTCTGGGCACACGCAGCGCGGCCCCGGCCGGCGGCCCCGCGACCCCGCCCCGCACCCGAGCAGCGGCGGGGAGGCGGCCCCGGGCTTCCGGAAGGTTCTGGGCGTTTGTGGCGTCACCGTCCCCACGGAAACTGCCGCCGCGCCCGATAAAAGCCGCCGCGGAGGCGCCGGCGCCCGGGAGCGGCCGGAGCGCGACGGACGGGCCCGGGGCCGTGACGGGATTGTGACGTGACGCGGCCGCGCCGTGACGTGGCCGTGACGCGCCCGGGCCCGGGCCTGACGGGACGGGGCCGGCGGCGAGGTGACCGGCGGGCGGGCGCGCGGGCGGCGGGGCGCGGGGCCTGGGGAGCGGCGTCGCCCGCCGCCGGACAGGATGGTGAAGGAGACGCAGTACTACGACATCCTGGGCGTGAAGCCCAGCGCGGCGCCCGAGGAGATCAAGAAGGCCTACCGGAAGCTGGCGCTCAAGTTCCACCCCGACAAGAACCCGCACGAGGGCGAGAAGGTGCGGCCGCGGGCCGGCGCGGGACGGAGACGGAGACGCGGGGGGCGTGAGGGCGTGAGGGGACGTGGGGGCGTGAGGGGGCGTGGGGGCGTGGGGGGCGTGAGGGGGCGTGAGGGGCGTGAGGGGGCGTGAGGGGGCGTGAGGGGGCGTGAGGGGGCGTGGGAGCGTGAGGGGGCGTGGGGGGCGTAGGGGCGTGAGGGGGCGTGAGGGGGCGTGAGGGGGCGTAGGGGGCGTGAGGGCGTGAGGGGGCGTAGGGGGCGTAGGGGGCGTGAGGGCGTGAGGGGGCGTGAGGGGGCGTGAGGGGACGTGGGGGCGTGAGGGGGCGTGAGGGGGCGTGAGGGGGCGTAGGGGGCGTGAGGGCGTGAGGGGGCGTGAGGGGGCGTGAGGGGACGTGGGGGCGTGAGGGGGCGTGAGGGGGCGTGAGGGGGCGTGAGGGGGCGTAGGGGGCGTGAGGGGACGTGAGGGGGCGTAGGGGGCGTGGGGGGGCGTGGGGGGCGTGAGGGGACGTGAGGGGGCGTAGGGGGCGTGAGGGGGCGTGGGGGCGTGAGGGGGCGTGAGGGGACGTGAGGGGGCGTGAGGGGGCGTGAGGGGACGTGAGGGGGCGTAGGGGGCGTGAGGGGACGTGAGGGGGCGTGAGGGGGCGTGGGGGGGCGTGAGGGGGCGTGAGGGGACGTGAGGGGGCGTGAGGGGACGTGAGGGGACGTGAGGGGGCGTGAGGGGGCGTAGGGGGCGTGAGGGGGCGTGGGGGCGTGAGGGGGCGTAGGGGGCGTGAGGGGGCGTGAGGGGGCGTGAGGGGGCGTGAGGGGGCGTGAGGGGACCTGAGGGGGCGTGAGGGGGCGTGAGGGGGCGTGAGGGGGCGTAGGGGGCGTGAGGGGACGTGAGGGGGCGTAGGGGGCGTGGGGGGGCGTGGGGGGCGTGAGGGGACGTGAGGGGGCATGGGGGCGTGAGGGGGCGTGAGGGGGCGTGAGGGGGCGTGAGGGGACGTGAGGGGACGTGAGGGGGCATGGGGGCGTGAGGGGACGTGAGGGGGCGTGAGGGGGCGTGAGGGGACGTGAGGGGACGTGAGGGGGCGTAGGGGGCGTGAGGGGACGTGAGGGGGCGTGAGGGGGTGTGGGGGGGCGTGAGGGGGCGTGGGGGGGCGTAGGGGGCGTGAGGGGACGTGAGGGGGCGTGGGGGGGTGTGGGGGGGCGTGAGGGGGCGTGGGGGGACGTAGGGGGCGTAGGGGCGTGAGGGGGCGTGCGGCCCGGGGGCGGGGCTGAGGCGGAGCGCGGTCTTCCAAGGGTCGCGGGCACTCCTGTGGGAAACTGAGGCAGCGCGGCCGCCACTGCGCGCGCGGGATGCCTGAGCGCTGGAGGCGCCGGGCGTGGGGTGTGTGTCCGTGGGGTCTGTGCCTGTGGGCCGGTCGGACACACCTGGCCGGGCACGGCGTGGTCCCGTCTTCGTCAGCGAACCAGGGGCGCGGGGGCGTGTGACCGCGGCTTCACGCGCTGCCCTTTTCCTGTAGAATTGGGGTGTCCCAGACGGTCTGGGGGAGGTGGGGCTCTTTCAGGGCTGATAGCAGTGACACCGGGACACGTTTGAAGTCACGGGGACCCCAGAGACCTGCGGACAGCCGCTGGGGGAAGGCGCCGGCGGAGCGCGGGCCCGACACGGAGCCGCGTGTGCCGAGGTGCCTGTCAGCCCCAAGCCGCCTGCGCTCACTGGGGGCCCTCCGCACTCGGAGGCTTGCTGTACTGTTGGAAGGCGCAGGCTTCTGCGGGGTCGGTGAGTCACAGACGTGCTCCCGCAGCCGCTGGAACCTCCGAGAACCGCCGAGCCGAGCCGGGTCTGGTTTCACGTCCCCAGGCTGGCTGCAGGGGCGGGGGAGAGCCGCTCTTCACAACTGGTCGCGACCTGTGCTGCATTTCAGGGTGTCACCCTGTATACACCTGTCTGAGCAGGGATATAAATACTTATCTGTGACCAGGCACTGTGTAGGCCTTTTCTGCCATAGGGGGAACTTTTCATTTTTTCCTCCCCAGTCTGTCACTGTATTATTAATGTCTCTTCAAAAATAGATTAAGGCAGTCCTTTCCCCGCTTGCTCCAGGGTAACTGAGACGACTGTTGGTGTGTTGGCCTTTGTTTTGGGCCCTGTTGTCCTGTGTTGCTAAGCGCTGGGCAGCGTGTGTTTGTTGTCAGGCGCTCTGTATGGAGTCTGTGCTTGTCTCATCTGGGGCCGGTTTCTGCGAGATAGTGGGGTGGCGGGTCAGTAAGCTCATTCGTTTCAGGGGCAATGATAAGGGTGTATTCTTGGCTCTTACCGTAACCAGCTTTTGAGATGAGTTTGGTCTTTTGGCCAATTTCACTGTAACTTTCAGTTTGAATAATAGATTTTTTTTCATGAAAGTTTAAAAAAATCATACAAGAGCATAATAGTGCAGAACATTTCAGCATATAGAGGAAAAGCCACCAACTACATGTCACCCTAACTGCTACCTCTATGCTTCTTTTTGAGGATGATCATACGTGGTCATCATGGACCATACTTTTTTTTCCTTCTCACCACATACTATTTTATCACAAATAATTTTTCAAGTTGCTACATAGTCTCCAGGCCATTCCCCCCGCCCCCCCAGCAGCATATTCATTTCATTAAGGTCCTATGGCAGATTATCACATTCTGAAAGGTGAGCTGGCCACAGCACTGATCTCCAACTCTGACACTGGGTGGAAGCAGGACGCTGAATTAGACTCCGGAGCCATTTTTCCCCCAGGGCAAGATCCAATCCAGGATCACAGATTAGTTTTCCTGTCTTAGTTTTGCAGAAAGTCCTTCAATTTGGGTTTTCTGATTCTTTGTTTACAGTTGGATTCTAATGATAACATTTTTGGTGGGAATGGTACACATGGGGTCTTATTTTGTCTTAGAGTACTGGAGATATATCTTTGAAAGTAGTGCCAAAAGGACTTGTTGACAGGTGAGATGGGAGGGAGAGAGGTCATGAGGTTTTGGCCTTGCCAATAACTGAGATGTGGGGGAATCTGGGAGGGTCAGGACTATGGGGGACAGTATAGATTTGCACATCGTGTCTGCAACCTGCAGTGGATAGGTGCTCACAAGATGTCTGTAGTTGAATTTTATGCTAGTAAACTGCAAAGCAATCCTCACAAGCTGGGAAGCTAGCAGCAGCCCCCGGAGGCCTGGGCTTTCTCCAGCTGAGTCCTGGCCTGGGCTTACTGCCTTCTAGTTCCACGCGACCTCCTGTCTGGTGCAGCCAGAGTACGGAGAAACTTCCCTTCCCCACTGCTCTCCCTGTTCCCCACCTTACAAGGGGAGTAAATGGAAAACTCGGGTTCCAGATAATGGACAGACCAGCTAGTCTGGGGGGGGGGGTGCAGAATACCTCTGATGTCGCATCCATGTGGTAGGTTTCCTTAATAACACAACTCAAACCTTATCTGTTGTTAATCGCTCTCTTTTTCTTTTAAAGTTTAAGCTCATATCCCAGGCATATGAAGTGCTTTCAGATCCAAAGAAAAGGGATATTTATGACCAGGGCGGCGAGCAGGCGATCAAAGAGGGAGGCTTGGGCAGCCCCAGCTTCTCTTCCCCCATGGACATCTTCGACATGTTCTTCGGTGGTGGAGGGCGGATGGCTAGAGAGAGAAGAGGTAAATGCTTTTAAAGACCTTAAGCAAGTTGTGTAGTTTCCAAATTGTCCATTATTGGAAATCAGGACAGATCGTGCCTTAAAAGGTACAGTTGTCATGGTTGGGGACCATTAGCTTTAACTATTTCATCACTTGTCTAGTGTCCTCACTACCTGGAATCTCTTAGCATATTTAGCAATAACCTGCCACCCTCCAGACACCGTGTATAAAGGAGCAGATGGAGGGGTAAGTAGAAAGGAGGAAGGTCAAGTTCTCCTGAGTGTCCTAAGCAACAGAGTAGCACCTCTTGTGGTTATCAGTGATGCCTCTGCCAAGAGGGCTTTTCTTCCCTCCAGTGTGCCCTCCTTCCCACGCCTCCTGACCAGGGCCTTGGGCCCCACTCCTGCCTGGTGCGCTGCTGTGTGCAGGGTGGCCTCCTTTCCTTAGCCTCTCAGGAGATTTTCTAGGTAACACATTTTACCCCTTTATGTTTGAACATCTTTGTAAAAGAACCTGCTGGCCTCCCTCTTCACGGTGCATTAAGATTAGCAGCTTGATCCCCAGGAAATGAATGAGGGATTTAGTCCTGAGCTGAATGGCCCTAGGCAGTTGTTTTTAAGTTCTGGCCTTTGCTCTTCCTCATTGTTCTACCTCTTCCCTCCTGCCAGGCTGTAAGATGTCACCCCCCCATTCTCCTGTTCAGTTTTACTGCTGAAAAACTACTCTGCACCCCGAAACCAGATAGGTAACCAGTGTTACAACCCTGGGTAAAAGCAGAACAAAAAAGCTCTGCACTGGAGCTTACGAAGGCTGGTGTGGGTCCACAAGAAGCCCCTAAATGAGGCAGTACGTCTCACATTATAATTGACTTCGAGCTCCAAAAAGCTTGTCTGTCAAGCCTGTGAACAGTATACTGAACATCGCAGTGTTTATTGAGGAAAAACCCTTGTCCTGTTGTCTGGGTACGTTGCCGGCTCAGATAATTGACAATGAGGATGTGATTAAAACCTTGGGTATCTCTTGCCCAGCTCTCTCACTGTCTTGAGATGAACAACTTCTTGCCCTTAAGTCATCTCTCAAAGGTGACAGCCAGTAAACAAGGACAGCCTGTCTCAGTGACTGCGAGCAGCAGTGAGGGTGCTGGTGCTCTGGGTCCTGAGAGGCTTGCGCCCCACAGTCAGAAGGCCCCCGTCCCGATGCACAGACAAGGTTTCCGCAGATGAAAGAGCTCCCACTTGGCCACAAATTACAGAAGGGCTCAAAGAGTGAAGTGCGTTAGGCTCAAGGAAGCGTTTCAGTGAGAATGGTTGTCACGCGTTCATCTGAGGAAACGACGTTCATAGGAGAAAGGAGTTAATTCATTTCACTGTAATGTTGCCGTAGGTTCTCTGAGTGATCTCTGTCTTCAGATTTGTTTTGGAAATAAAGACGGAAAGTCTCTGTGTTGACATCTATACATGATTCATGAGCTCATAGCTAGAAGGGTATTGTTCTGGTCACTGGCAGAGAGCCAGAGGAGCGAGCCAGGTGTTAACAGCAGCACTGGCCCCCACAGGGAGGGGACTGAGGACACGGCACGGCCTCGAGTCTGGAGGCTTCACACATGTGTCGTCCGGGTGGTGTTTAGCATAGTGGCATATTTACTGCGGTATTACTAATTGTTTTTTCCCCTCCCCTTGGTAAGGCAAGAATGTTGTACATCAGTTGTCTGTAACTCTTGAAGATTTATATAACGGAGTCACGAAGAAATTGGCCCTCCAGAAAAATGTAATTTGTGAGAAATGTGAAGGTAAAAATCAATTTTTGAATGACTCTCAAAGTTCTGATACCTTAGATCTGGAAATAATTCTGATTGTGTTATAATTCAGAGAAAAACAATTTATCTTTTCAAATGTGAGGGTCAGACAGAGATGGCAAATAGGCCCGAGAGACCAGTTGGTTTCACTGGGCCATGTACAGTTCTTATTTCGACTGCATATTTATTTAATATGTACTTAATATGTTGACAATTATTTTTAACACTTAAAAATCAAGACAGTTCACCCAACCTAGGGGTCAGTAAACTTTTTCGGTAAAGGGCCAGATAGCAAAGATTTTAGGCTTTGTGAGTCACGTGGTCCCTGTCATAACTATTCGACTCTTAGTGCAAAAGCATCCATAGACAATACATACGCGACCGGACGTGCTTCTGTTCCAATAAAGCTTTATTTACAAAACCAGGCAACTGGCCATAGTTTACTGACCCTTGACTTAAATGTAAATGATGTGATTTTTTTTTTAAATCTGATTTTTCAAGGTCAGATCCACACTGTCCCAAAGAGAACTGGCTGAGCGAGGTAGCCAGTCCTATGGACAGGGCTGTGTTCTCCAGTTCTCCACAGTCCACCCTAGTCGGTCCCCTGTAGGCACAGGTGTTTTTCCACCCTGGGGTGGAAGAAAACACATGCGATGGAGCTTTAGTAACGAATTTGGCTTGGCACAGCCACAAACACGTTTGAGGTCCCATGTTAGCTTCTGGCTATTATCTGCTTGGCTAGAACCACCCAGTCACTTGGACTTGGCTTGTCATGTGTGTAAACAGTCAGAATTCACACCCGTGTCCAAGCAATGGCTCCTTCCCCTCCCGCTGTGGTGCCAGCAGCCATGCTTCCTGGGGAGGAGCACAGCTGCATCTGCTCCCCCACCTGCAGGTGTCGGAGGGAAGAAGGGCTCCGTGGAGAAGTGCCCGATGTGCAAGGGCCGCGGGATGCAGGTCCACATCCAGCAGATTGGGCCGGGCATGGTGCAGCAGATCCAGACCGTGTGCATCGAGTGCAAGGGCCAGGGCGAGCGCATCAACCCCAAGGACCGCTGCGAAAACTGCAGTGGCGCCAAGGTGACCCTGGAGAAGAAGACGATCGAGGTGCATGTGGAGAAAGGTGAGGCTGCGCAGGCAGCGCTCCGCCGCCTTCAGCAGCTTTGCAGAAAGTATGGCTGTGAAGAGGAGTGGCTAACAGAAAGGGGTGGTGTTCCACAGGTATGAAAGATGGACAAAAGATACTTTTTCATGGAGAAGGCGATCAGGAGCCTGAGCTGGAGCCTGGTGATGTCATCATTGTGCTTGATCAGAAGGATCATAGTGTCTTTCAGAGACGAGGCCATGACTTGATTATGAAAATGAAAATTCAGCTTTCTGAAGCCCTCTGTGGCTTCAAGAAGACGATAAACACCCTAGATGACCGAGTCCTCGTTATTACATCCAAATCAGGTAATGGTATAAATGTGTTTCTGTTGTTCTGTACATTTGGCTTAAAACCACTGGCCACGTAGCCTGGCTGCACATTCAAGGTTGACTTCTATTACACAAGTTAGTGACTTGACTTTTCTCTAAGCTTAAAGTCATTATTAATGACTTGAAAATTTAATTAATTTTTAAAACATTCTAGAAAAAAATTCAGAGTAGGGGTAGGGGGAAGAGCCTCAAACAGGAATCTTGGGGGGGGGGGGTCTAAAAATCTAACTGGAAACTGCCAATTTAACTTAAATTTTAAGGCGCATTTTTGTATACTAAGAAAACACAGCTGACAATAGGTGTTTTCCTGTCCGTGCTGACTCACCCTCACGTTCCTCGCCTCTGTGCTGTGGAACACGTGACAGACCTTCTAAAATAGAATTTTCCTGACTGCACACTCCCACGGGAGCTGGAGGGAGCTACTTGAGGAACCAAAAGCGTTCTCAAGGGCTCAAGCTCTCAGCCTTCTAGCTTATGTAGACACCGTGCTCCCAGGAGGGCGAGAGACCACGTGGGCACCTGCCTAGAAGGGGCTGAGGGGATGGCAGGCAAAGTGGAAAAGGGAGAGAAGCCAGCCTAGGACCTTGACTCGAAGCTGCCTCAGAATAGCTCCTGGGTCAATTGTCCGTCAAGGAATGCCTGGTGTGGTGGTGGCTGAGCCAACTGGGCACCCTTGAGCCCTTCCCTGGGTGTGAGCAGTGATGCTCTGGTCCTCTGGCTGGCCACAGGCTCAGGGAGCAACTTTCTCTGTGGTCCCCTGAGATTTAAGGCTAGATGGGTGAGACTGTTTCAGGCCTCCCTCCACCTCCGTTTCATAATCACCTTTTGTGCGCAGGTGAGGTGACGAAGCACGGGGACCTGAAATGTGTGTGTAATGAAGGAATGCCCATCTACAAAGCACCCCTGGAGAAAGGCAGTCTGGTCATTCAGTTCCTAGTAAGTGCATGTGTTTTGTTCTCATGGGATGTATTCAGTGGCCTAATTGGGAAGGGAAGAAACAACTACTCTCTTTCCCACCTCACCTTGACAGGTCATCTTTCCTGAAAAACAATGGCTTCCTCTAGACAAGCTCCCTCAGCTGGAAGCTTTACTCCCTCCTCGGCAGAAAGTGAGGGTCACGGACGACATGGATCAAGTGGAGCTGCAGGAGTTCGACCCCAGCGACCAGAGCTGGCGCCAGCACAGGGAGGCCTACGAGGAGGATGAGGACGGGTCCCGGGCCGCGGTGCAGTGCCAGACGGCATGATGCGTCCCGGTGCACGAGCATGTGATGAACGTCAAGTTGGCACATGGCCTCACTTTCACAGCCTGCTCGGGGTGTCCTGCGTATGTGTTCAGCGTTCTCAATTGCTGAGTGTCTTTTTTGGGTTTTCTTTTGGTTGTGACCTAAGTTATAGCTTAATTTATATTTAAATGTTTTAAGTGTAAACCAGATCTAGTCTGCACACGGAATCTGTTTATGTACATGTCCAGGACCCATCGGAGGTGTCAGTGACCACAGTGCCGCGTTTTGCTTGTCGTGGCTTTGCCGTGATCCAGTCCCACCAATAAAGCACAGCCCAGAGAGCAGTCCCCCCAGGTACCACGTGGGCACCTGGCCCATCTCTGGTCTGGGTTTCTCTCCCCTCCCTCCTGTGGTCGAGGTGCTGAGGGCATGATCTCAGGGCTGCTAATGTGGCATTTGGGTCTAGATTCCAGCTGATCCTCCTCGGGAAACAGAGACACATCTGTGGACTAGACGTGGCTGCAGCGTCTGGCTCACGCTGACCCGAGTGAATGGAATGGAGTGTGTGTGTCTGATCACCTCTTGGAAGTTTCCTGAACCTTCCAAGCCTCATGGTGAAGACAGACCTGCTTTAAATGACACACTGACAGACCTGTTTGCCAGTGTCCCTGCACCTTGTTCTTTGTGGTTTTAATGATTTTCTGTTGATAATTTTTGCAATGCTATCCCACCAAAGTGCTTACCTGTAAAGAAAACGGAAAATTCCGTGTCCCCAGCAGCTTCAGTGCAGCCACAGAACCCGTGGGAGAATGCGAGTGGGTTTGCCCCAGGGCACAGCCCGCTTCCTGGACGACTTGAGGGTCTGGAGAGGTACAGGATGTCTGCTTTCCACCTCCTTCTTCCAGACTCAGTCCCCTTCCAAAGGACCGCACCACACCCACAGCCATAAACAAGGGCTTCCTGCTCCTGCCGGCCTGAGTCTGCACTGACCCGCTGCAGTCTGATGCCCGCTGCGCACGGCGGCCTGTTGGGCGTGTCAGTCCTGGCAGATAGACTAGTTTAAAGTTAGGGTTACCTCTCCTTCCAAAAACAGTCATGAAGAAAAACTACCTTCTAAGCTGCTGGGTTAAAGGCCACTTGTCACACCCACCCTCACCTGCGAGTGTGACTCAGACCAGGTCGAGTGCAATTTGCTTAAAATGGTACAGAAGAGCCCACCTGGCCACTGATCACTGGTCAGGACAGACACAACCCTCCTCTTCCACCCAAGCCCACGAGACAATCGCTCCGCATACAGACCACGACTGCCGGTGTTCCATTCCTGTGCTGTCCCTTATCAAGTGACCGCTAGAGGACTGTGTGCTTGACGACGGGCAGAATTACACCCAGCTCCTTCCTTGTCATGGAAGTGGAATCTGGAGGGTGTTGCTGGAAATTTATTCCACCTGTACATTTGTCACTTTGAAATTAAAGTGGAGCTGGTACGAGACAAATAAATGGCTTTGGTTTTTTATTTCCTGACCTCGAAGAACAGTGTTAAGTGCCAGGTCGCCTCTCACTGGTTGATATAATGGAAAGAAGTTTCTACTCATGGAGCTTCTACCGGGGATCGATGCGAACAGAGGGCGGTGGTAACTGCTATGAAGAGCCAGAGTAATGGGGAAGGGTGCAGGGAGCGGGGAAGCCCTTCCCTGAGCAGCAACCCGAACGCAGTCTGAGGGAGAAGCATTCCAGGCTGAGGAAAGGGCAAGGCCTGTGTGGTTGCAGGAGGGTGAGCAAGGCACAGGACCGGACTCACAGGCATGGGAAGTTACGATCAGTAAACAGAACAAACTCAGTGTCTGTCAGCTGCACCTCCCCGTCCACATGCAGACCAGTCTCAGGTACAGGTGCTCTGGAATAACAGTAGGCATAGGCAGGAGCCTATGGACACTGTTATGGCAACAGTATCTACCAGCAAGCTAGAGCCTTCTCTGAAATTAGGAGGGTAAAGCAGAGTGTGGCAAGGGCCATTACTGACACATCAAACAAAGAAGTCCAGGTGGAAGGACTGCAGGATGTCCCCAGCCAGTCAGACACCCTATTTCCTTCAGGACCCCACTCTGGAATAGATTAGCTTCCTCAACACAGCTTCTGCATGACAACGCTCTGGAACCCCAGGGCAAGCCCATGTTTCTAAGTTGGAAAGGCCAGCAGGTACCTGGATCGCCATCTCTGAGGCAGACACTCACTGTCACGTGACGACGCCGACTGCCGTCACTGTGCTCTGTGAGCAGGCACCCGGAAGAGGAGCGTGTCCAAGAATTTGGTGTTTGCATTAAGAACGCTTTATGTTAAAGTAGGAACAGCATTGCCAGTAAAACATGAAAAGGTTTATGTGGTATCTACAAAATTTAAGTTCCTGCTATAATAAAAGCTGTATTTCTTTTACTAGAAAGATAAGGAATGTTATGTTCAATCTGTACATTCTCTCTGCAGCTTCAGTGTGGAAGACTTGGACGTTTAAATCGGACAATCATAGATGTGAATTTCCTGATCATCTCCGACAGACACAATTTTTGAGCCATTTCCATTGTATTTTACTCCCCAGACCTGTAAAAGTAAAAAGAAAAAACGTTCTGCTAACGCCTTTATTCTTTTTCTTTTTTTAAAAGTTTTTTCCTTTATTGATTTTAGAGAGGGAGAAAGGGAGAGGGGGAGAGAGACAGAAACATCAATGAGAGAGAACTATTGGCCGCCTCCTGCATGCTCCCCACTGGGGATCGGGCCCACAACCTGGGCATGTGCCCTGACCGGGAATCGAACCGGCGACCTCTTGGTGCATGGGTGGATGCTCAATCACTGAGCCACACCCGCCAGGCATGCTTTTATTCTTTACAAATGAATATCCTTACTCTAGTCTCACGAGACTGAATCTAGAGAACCACAGAGAGGAGGATGTTCTCGTGAGGTGTCTTTACCATTGCCCTCACCTCCAAACTCCAGAAAATATCTTTTCTAAACGGAAACTAAGATATCTACAAACTTTTCAAAGATTCAGAGTCCAGGGAGCACCCATAAGGGACCAGCACGGGTTCTCGGGTCTCCAGGAAGAAAAAGGCCCCACCACCACCCCAAGGCCACCGCCTCCAGGGACAACTGCACATGGGGCTCCTCGCCCCACTCCTATGCCTGCCCTCTCCAGCCAAGACTTCTCACTCTGATATCAGGGGCCTATGTGGCTGGCCCGCCACAAGAGCCAGACAGCTCGGCATCATGGGTCACTGATTGTACATGCTACGTGTTGAATGAACAGTCACACCTCCTTCCCAGACAGAATGATGTAGCTGGAGTTTCATCAGGTTGGCCTGTCACCCGAACCCTGAGCTGGATGTTCCGGCCCTGATTTCAGTGTTCCATGGGCCAGGTGAGGGGCTCGCTTTCACTCCAGACACCTTCCTGGGACAGCACCCCACTCTGACCCCCCACGCAGGACAACACAGCCAGCCAGGACTCATATCGGGAGCAGAACAAACAATAAGATCACAGCCCCTCAACTTCATTGGTAATAGTTTAAGATTAAATGTGAAAAAGCAAACAATTTCATCAGTTAACTTGAATTGCTTCCCAAAGACGGGAAATCTCTGGGATCGCCATGAAAACCTTTAAGATCTATTAAAGCCAACTGTACACTGCCAGGGGCGTTTATTTTTTAGAATGACTACTTCCCCATGACCCTTGCTACTCAAAGTGGTTGGGCTGCCCTGGAGCTGGTAGAAATGCAGTGTTAGGCCCCTCCCAGGCCTCCTGACCGACACCCGCATGGGCTCCTCTGCACAGCAAGGGTGGAGAAGCCCTGTGGAGAGCACCTTTTTTTAAAAATCCGCACCCAAGGACATTTTTGCATTATAGAGCGGGAGGGAGAGAGGGAGGAAGAGAGACAGACATCAATGTGAGAGAGACACATCGACCGGCCGCCACCCACAGGACCCCAACCGGGGCGGGGGACGAACCACAACCGAGGCACGTGCCCCTAGTGGGAACCGAACCTGGGATTCTCCGGTCCGCGGGCTGACGCTCTAACCGCTGAGCCAAACCGGCCAGGGCGGAGAGCACCTTTACCATTTCAGTTACGCTGGCAAAGATAAAGTCTCCTGTGAGCACAAAGCCTGCTTTTCCTAACTTAAACACCCAAACAAAAATGATCAATATCATGAAAGCCAAACAACCTACAAGGATTTATGGCTTCAAGTATATTAAAAACAAAACATCAGATCACTTCCTTGGACAGCTCCCCAGATGACAAGTGATGACTGGGTTTAAGGAGCAGAAGCTTCTGAGAAGGGAGGTCCTTCCTGAGCCGGCCACAGCCAGGCTGCACCCAGAAGGGGCCCAGGCACTGGCGGAAGCATCGGACAAGCAAGGCATTTAAAGGCCGTGCGACGCGCACCACGTTTTCTGGACTACACGTGCTCAGCCTCCGCACAGACAATGCGCAGAGGCCACGGCCAGCCCACGTCTGAGCAGTGGCAGCTCAGAGCCTGGCCCGCCAGCCCTGACAGCTCAAGCAGCGAGGCCGGGAGAGGAGAGACTCAGCGCAGCAGTCAGACAACGCTAGCAAGCCACGGACAAAGAACTTCAACGTCACTGATGCCATACCTGGTCCTGGTGATCGAAGAAGGTGTGAACGCAAGTCCTGGTTCCAACATCCCAGACTTTCACACTTTTGTCAGACGAACTATTTTAAAAAGGGAACATTAGTATCGGAAAACAGCTTTCAGGCTGGTCTGAAGTTGGGAGGAATCTAAGAATGCCACTCCCGCTCACCTACACTCTGCCTGTGTTCAGAGGCCCTCAGAGCCTGTGCTCGCCCGGGAGGTGGCCTGGGTGCTGGCAGCGCTGGGTGGCTTTCCGCTCACAGAGCAGCCGTCTCTCCGAACCTGTGACCTGCCTGGCCCCCACAGTATCAGGAGCCTCACATCCCTTAACTAACTGTGGGGAGAATCCCAGCTTCATAAGGAAACACCACGAGTTGGACTGTTCAAAAGAACCCATGCTTGTTTCAGCCAAGAGCAACTAACTTCACCATCTTCAAATTTTAAGGCAATTCATACATTTTAGAAAGTGCTAAGAATCATCAAGTACCTGGAAACAAAGTGAGTGTCGTCAGGACAAAATGCCACGTTCAGCACCCAGGATGCATGGCCACTCAGAGTGCCAGCTAAGTTGGCGTGTTGTCTGCAACGAGAAGCGTCAAAATAGAGATGCTGTTAGCTTCGGGGCAAGTCACTGAAGGTGCACCATGAACTCTGCCTGTTTTTTTTCCCCTTGATTGATTTTAGAGAGGAAGGGAGAGAGAGATAGAAACATCAATGAGAGAAACATCGACTGGCCGCCTCCTGCATGCCCTCCCCTAGGGATCGGGCCCACAACCTGGGCATGTGCCCTGACCGGGAATCGAACTGGTGACCTCTTGGTGCATGGGTCAGCGCTCAACCACTGAGCCACACCGGCCGGGCAAACTCTGCCTGTTTAACTGGACCGCATCTGCTATCCTTACAACGACAGTATCAGTCTATCAAAAACGCCCTTCTCACTGAAGGGAAGCCACGCTCCGCAGAAAGTTCCACCACGGCATTCGCTCAAAGTGTGTCATGCCAAGAGCCAGGAATCAGATCCATGACAAGCAGCTTAGAAGCTCAGAACAAGGAGGAGCCACACTCTGGAGGCCCAGCAGCTGGCTCCGAGGTCGGGGAGACGGAGGACAGCAGCAGGCTCCACACGGGCCGGGGCCTCCCTCCCGCCGTCCTCGAGCACTCACGTGGCCTGGAGAGACCGTTTCTAACCCCACCAAAGAATGCTAGTTTAACCGCTACAGCCACTCTCACTTTTTAAAGACGTGAAACCAAATCACCTATGGCAGAACCACCGAGGCCTGAGCTGAGGGCGGCAGTTCCACCCCTGCAAACACACCCCCGTGGGTACGAGGCGGCGGCCTCTGTGGAGAGTCCCAGGTCTTCATTCAGTGTCCCCGCCTCAGCCTGGGTCCCCACCTACACCGTGGGGACGCTAGTCCGTGTAGCCACCTCATGCGATGGAGGGAACGTGGATGGAAGTCAGCAGTGGAGGCCTGCAAATGAGCGCCGGGCCCTTAGGGACAGCTGCTATCACAGGGCTCTGCCCCCACGCCCAACACAGCCTGAGAGGTGCCCACCCCTCTGGCCTGAACATCCTCGGTCAGCCCTCCAGAAGCTGCAGTTCTAATTACAGGTCTCCCAAAAACATGGAGGAACAGTGCACGGGGGTCAGAAAGCCAGGCCTGGGAGCCGTGACCCAGAGGCAGGCAGATCACAGGCCCGAGTCAAAGCACCAGGACCCAGTCTAAAACCTCAGACACGGGACTGAGGATGACAGGAGAACACGAGACGGGCCTGCACGGCTTCGGAGGAGGATAGCTGTCAACTGAAGACAATGACTGACACCTACACCTGCATCACAATCCAACGAAAGGCTCCCTCAACCGGACCCACAGCGAGCAGGCAGAGGAGGGCCAGCAGGGGCAGCCCCGCCCCTAGAAAACTCTTGGCCTTCACTTTTGGCCAGCTACAGCCCACGGCTCCATCTCCTCGTCTCCATGCTACGTACCTACCCAAAGAGTCTAAAATCAGTGAGCCCACAAGAGACAGGGGCCTGAAAAATAGCAAGGCTCCGATCCCAGCAGGTAACCCATGCACGCCTCCCTCCAGGACACTCTACGTGCACAGATGGGGAGGCATGCCTGGGGAGACAAGAGTGTCCTGTGTGATCTGAACAAGAGTCCCGAACAATGAGAGACAAGCAAGCATCGGTGTTTAGCGAGAAGCCTTGAATCTCAGCGGGTAACTCACACATCATAGATCTTGATGTAGCCGTCATCTGAAGCAGTGACAAGGAGCTGAGAATCCGGGGAAAAGGTCAAGGAGCGAATGGGCATCGCATGGCCTGAAATTCACAAAGGCCCTTGTTAGCCTGGTGATCACTGGTCCCCGTCCCCTCACATGGGCTTCCCGCTGGCTCTGTCCCTTCTAGTGACACTGAGCAGCACTTCCCTCATGTTCTAGAAACATCCATATCACCCAGGCCAACCTCCTGGAGATATTTCTCCTCAGTCCCATCTTCCCTGACCATCTGGACCTCAGCACAAAGCGCTCAGAAAAAGCGCCTCTGCTGCAGACAAGGCCAACGTGGAAATCTACATCACTTTGATCAAACGCAATGCTACCTCCCTCCCAAACCCTTAGCTGTAGGGTAAAGGACACACTGAGGAGGTAGCGTGTTCACTTGGGAATATCTAAGAACACAGCAGCAATCTCCCTCCACCAGACCCGTCCTACTGCCCAGAGGCCACCAGTGTGGAGGTGGGCACCACATTCGCCCACCGTCCAGGGATCAAAAGCAGCTGTTTTCTAATCAAAGTTCTTTAGAACCAAACACAACAGAAACGAGCTGAGCTACAGTAATGCACGAGTAAACGAGCAGCATTTAAGGTTCGAGAGCTGGTACGTCTAGGTGATGCCTCCAGGGATAAAACTAAAACGTGGAGGCGCTTCAGATCCCCGAGACTGCAGTCCAATGCTGACTTGCCATTTACGAGAAAATAATGCTTCCTCTGTGATCTGATGACCCAGTTTGCACAGGACGAAACGATGAGCCATACCTTCCAGCGTGTGCAGCAGTTTTCCAGTTGCAATATCAAAAATATTGATGATGCCGTCGATGGCTCCACTGGCCAGATACTTCCCATCGGGGCTCTGCACAGAACACGGGGGTGTGTGAGGCTCCACGCCAAGCAGCGCGGCACACAGGCACGTCTGCCGGCAGCAACCCCGCCCGCGGGACAGCGCTGCCCGACAGGCTGGAGAGCGAGCGGGAGCGTCAGAGGGAGAGAAGGGGCAACGTGTCCTTACATATGCAATGCTAAGAATGAATTTTCCTCTCGTGTCCAAAGAATATTCCTTTTTCCCACTCTCCACACCAAAAATGTTCACTTTCCCCACATGAGTTCCTGTGGCCAGATACTGGGAGTCAGGAGAAAAGGCCAAAGTCCAGGCATCCACTGAACAGAAAAAGAGAAGGAAAAAGACAACACAGTGAGAAAAGACGCGAGCTTGGTTTTTGAAACGTGTAACACACTGTGGGGACATAAAATGGTACAGCTACTCTGAAACACAGTTTGGCAGTTTCTTAAGTGAAAACAAACACTTTCCACAATACCAGGCAACCCCACTCCTAGGTGTCTACCCAAGAGAAACGACTTCTACACGGATGTTCACAGCACCTTTACTCGAGTCAAACACAGGAAAGCATCCCATGTCCGCCCTGGTGAACTGACGAACAAATGGGGTCCGTCCTCACAGGGGCACAGCACCGCGCAATAAACAGGAGAACTCTGGTCCGCGCTACAACACGGAGGAACCTCATGTCACACTTAAGAAGGAAGACGTGGCTTTTCGGCCGGAACCTCCGTCTTCCAGCAATCCGCCAAAATGACCAACACAAAGGGAAAGAGGAGAGGCACCTGCTGTACGTTCTCCAGGCCTTTTAGAAAACATGCAGTTGTTCCTTTGGCCACACACACGCGAATCTGTAAGACAGGTGATTCGTGGACAAAAAGGGAGTGGGCACTGATCAAAAAGGAATGCCCCACAAATGTTACCATGGCAACACTGGGTTTACAATGTCACCCGGCATGTGGTGGGCATTGTTGTGAACAAGCAAGTTAAGGGCAAGATTCTTGCCAAGAGAAAGAATGTACGTATTGAGCACATTACGCACTCTAAGAGCCGAGACAGCTTCCTGAAACGGGTGAAGGAAAATGATCAGAAAAGGAAGGAAGCCAAAGAGACAGGCACCGGGTTCGACGGAAGAGTCAGCCCGCTCCACCCAGAGCAGCACACCTCGTGAGAAGCGCTGGGAAGGAGCCTGAGCTGCGGGAGCCCTTCCCTGTGAATTCACGGCATGATCGGAAGCCCTCTGCGCTGATAAAAAAGAACGAAGACGCATAAGACAATACAATCCCACTTACGTGGACTTTCCAAAAGGCAGCACCGCAGGGACGGAGAGCAGACTGGGGCTGCCTGGGCTCAGGGGGCACGGACGGACTCTCAGTGGGCACGGGGGATGGAAACTGAATTGGGGGATGGCTGCACAACCACAGGCATGTACTGAAACTCCCTGAACTGGGCACTCAACTTCACAGTGTAATTACAGAGGTGAAATTTTACCTCAGTAACACTGTAAATAAAAGAAGAGGTACCAGAAATACTCCTCCAAAAAACCACAATGTGACAAAGTACTTTCCACAAACTGACATGGAAGAAGGACTGGGAAGAGTCACTATTAAAAAAACAAATCAGCCCTGGTCAGTTTGGCTCAGCGGTTAGAGCACTGGCCTGTGGACTGAAGGGTCTGGGGTTCGATTCTCCATCAAGGGCATGTACCTGGGTTGCAGGTTCAATCCCCAGCCCTGGTTGGGGTCATGAGGGAGGCAACCAATCGATGTGTCTCTCACACTGATGTTTTTCTTTCTCTCTCTTCCCCCTCCCTCCCTCCCGTCCACTGTCTAAAAATCAACAGAAACATATCCTCGGGTAAGAATTAAAAAAAAAAAAATCAGTCTGGCTGGTGTGGCTCAGTGGATTGAGCGTCATCCCATGGACGGAGAGGTCTGGGTTCAATTCCCAGTTAGGGCACATGCCCAGGTTGCCGGCTTGATCGCCAGTAGGGGGTGTGCAGGAGGCAGCCATCACATCAATGTTTCTCTCTCTTTCTCCCTTCCTCTCTAAAAAATAAATAAAAATGTATTTAAAAATAATTAAAACCAAAACAACAAATCAACGTGCCCTAGGTCCTGCCCCTCCTGCCCTTCCCGCCCTGCCCAAAAAACAGTCTGGTCAGGCCCAAGGGAAAGAAGAGAAAGGCCCCTCCCCAAGATCCTGGGACTCGAAGACTCTGCCCTTCTCAGCCCACAGGATGGAGAGACCTTGACTCTCGTTGGACAGGGACTTCCAGCACAGACAAGTCAGCACCATATTCTAGGGTGAGTTTTAAAACAGAAATGTCTTGCCTGCCCAGCGTGGCTCAGAGGTTGAGCACTGTTCCCTGCACCAAGAGGTTGTGGGCTCGATCCCAAGTAGGGGGTGTGCAGGAGGCAGCCAATCAATGTTTCTCTCTCTCTCCCTCTCCCTTTCTGTCTCTAAAATTAATAAAAATATATTAAAAAGCAAAAAATATTAGAAAAACAAAATAGGAATGTCTTGCAAATTTTGAAAAACAAATTCATAGTAATAAATCATTTAGCTCTATCACATACCTTATGAAATGTGTTTTAAATAGCAAAATAACTTCAAAAAATGCTCAATTAACAAAGAAAATGTATTTTTTCATTGATTTTCAGAGAGAGTGGAAGGGACAGAAGGAGGGGGAGAGAGACAGAGAGGCACACCGATTGGTTGCCTCCCACATGACCCCGACCAGGGCCAGAGATTGAACCTGCAACCCAGGTACGCCATGCCCTGGACTGGAATCGAACCCTCGACCCTTCAGTCTGAGGGCCAAAACCACTGAGCCACACCGGCCAGGGCAAGCTGCTTTTTATTTTTTTTTTCTAGTCTGGCTGGTGTGGCTCAGTGGTTGAGCGTCGACCCATGAACCAAGAGGTCGCTGGTTTGATTCCCGGTCAGGACACATGCCCAGTGGGGGGCATGGAGGAGGCGGCTAATCAATGTTCTCTCATCGATGTTTCTATCTTTCTCTCCCTCTCACTTCCTCTCTCTCTCTCTCTCTAATTAATAAAGGAAAAAAATAAAAAAATAAAAATAAATAAATAAAATGCTATCCTTAAAAAAAAATTTTTTCTTTCTTTATTATTTCTAGAGAGAGGAAAGGGGAGGGACAGAGACAAAACACTGATGAAAGAGAACAATGACTGGCTGCCTCCTGCATGCCCCCCACTGGGTCAGGCCCACAACCTGGGCATGTGCCCTGATCGGGAATCAAACTGGCGACCTCTTGGTGCATGGGTCGACGCTCAACCACTGAGCCACACCGGCCGGGCCAAGCTGCTTTTTAATATCTATGTTTACTCCTAAATGACAAAAGTATTTATTCTAATAGGATTATGTTTTCTTAGTCCTATTATACTTAGCTGTTTATTGGAATCATGGTTATGATTTTTATTCCTTGAGGTTTACAACTTTCAGTATCAAGTATCCTAATGCTCAAAATTGGAAGGAATTTTTATTCCTCAGTTAACCTCGCACATAAGATTTATTGCAGTATCTGCATAATGGGCGCTAATTCCACCTCATGGCCCAGAGAGGAACCCGTCTTTACTCCTGCCCATTGTGAGCCGTGTGATGTCGAGGCTCTGTGCTCCCCCTCCTGAAAGCTCTGGCCTGGCTGAGCACATCCTCACATTTTTCTCTGGAACCTGGGACTTTCCCTCTTTTGTGGTGGGTATTTCCAGGACAGGCATAATATAAGTGCCACTTCCCTACATTCACGAGACCCACACTGATCACGGAAGTCTCATATTCAGACGAATTCAGCTGCTCCTTACTTGTCAAGGGCGATGCCTGCTTTCACCACTACAGAGCACAGTCTCAACAGACTCCGTGGGCTGGTGTGGGGACCCAAGTCCTCTCTCAGCCATGTCAGCAGGGTAAGGACACATACACACAGTCACCTGGGAAGTCAGAGAGTTCGTGTCTGGGAAGCTTCCCCACACACACCTCCAGCCCACACCCCATGGGTGATTCCAGGGGTCACACAGGCATGGGGCCTGTGCACCCTCACAAAGTGCCAGCCTCAGACGCACACACAGAGCATCGCCCCGGGGGGACCTCAGGCTCCAGACAGCCTTGGTCGTGGACCTGTCAGCATCCCTGAAAGTGAAACTCTTACCCGGTCCTGCATCGATAGACTTGATCTGTTTGCCGTTCTCCAAGTCCCAGAGACGAATGTGAGCGTCGAGGGAGCTGGATGCGGCGATGGGCAGGGTGTGACTGATGTCCACAGACACCACACCCAGCTGGTGTCCCTCCAGACTCCACTGCAGGTCCAGCCGCTCATCACGCCTTCAGTGGGAGACAAAGGAATGGATTTCTTCACACACAACCTACCGTACCTAGCATGACAATCTGGGCCTGTGACCATGTATTACCAGGGGTCTGGAAACGGAGAATCATAGAGGACGAGGAGCACAGAACACCAAAGGCAGCCAAGTTGTAACCTTGGGCCTATCTGTGAAACACCACTGGGCCTTCCCACTGAGTGACAGGAAAACAAGGGAGAAACAAACTGCCTTTGCACCCCACCACACTGCCGTGACTCCCCTGCCTAGAAAACAGTGAGCACTTCCCTGACTGCACCTTGGGAGCCAGGAAGCAAACCCCTAAACCCCAATCTCCAGGGCTGTATGTTAGGGGCGAGGGTGCTCACCATTTCCAGACCTTCACCAGGTCATCCAGGGACCCCGTGACCACTGTCTCAGAGTTCTCTTTCTTGTTTGTCCCCCAGGCCACTGACCAAATGGCATCGTCATGGGCTAGAATGGAAAGCACATCATTCAAAAAGTCTTCAGGAAACTTCTAAATTGAACGTGCTAAATAAAATGGAGCCGAACACTGTTCCAGTGATTCTCAGGCAAATCCACCCACATCTGCTTCTCTGTTTGCAAAGTGCTTTCCCAGCGAGCTTTGTATTATAACTGTGGAGCCACATATGAGCTGGAGGTTCTGAGGAAGCCACCTGCCCAAAGCACAGGCTGAGCAGGGGGGAGGCGGGCCTGTGTCCAGTGCCCGTCCACTCTGACACGCACCCATCTGGAATGGCTACTGCCACTCGGAAACGAGGGAAGGCAGCGGGGAGCTGTCCCCGCACCGCCAACAGAGAGACCTGAACTCGGTAAGAGTCATTTCCCAGAGATCTCTGGAAACCAGTAGGCAGTTCACCGTGAACAGCAGAGGTCTGAAAGTCAAGACTTGATATGACCCCAACACCAGCTGCCTTCGCCACAAATGCGTGTTGTGCTTGTCTGGCCAGTCACTGCATTAACCCTTTGTAAGGATTCTCTCAGTCGCCACCACCACCCTATGTGGGCACTGTTAACGTCACTCTCATGTTACAGACAAGGAATCAGCTTAGAGAACCTAGTAGCTCACCCAAACTCAAAAGCTAAGAAGGGGCAGAGCTGGGATTCAAACCCAATCTATTAACTAACGTCCACCTTAAACACTAAGTGTGCAAGCCGCCTCTCTGGTGGGCCAGGTGTCGGGCCTGCAGACCTGGTACAGGCGTGTAAGTGTGACGTGCATGGAGCTCTCTTCGTGCCTGGCTGCAATCCTCCAGGACCACCTTTCCAGACCAGAGCACAAGGGCACGACACTGAAACAGCCCTGACTTACACACAGCATCGTGGCGTCGACGACAACCCCTGCCCGACCTGAGCCTGCTAGCTTGCCACCTGGATGGCACTGGCTGCGTCCAAGGCAGCTGACCAGATGCCTGGCTAGCTCCCAGTTACCCATTCTAGAATGCTTTAGCTTGAACTTAACACCATCTCCATGTCACCTGCTGGGAGTGGAAGAACTTTTATCAGGCACTGCACACGTTCGCCCAGGCTTTTCCTGACTCACTGGTGTGCTGAAGACACAAAATGCATGTGGCTCGTCCGTGCACAACGCTCCTTTCCAGGTGTGAAGCCCACTATCACTGCCCAGCAACACTCCCAGCCTGGGTTTTAACCTGTCCCTGCTCCCATTCCCACTGCCACTGCCGCAGTCCCCAGCACTCCCTACACAGTCCAAAAGGCCTCAGTCACATGCTCCACTGTCATTAAGGGTCAAAGGTCCTCTGTGGGCATCCCTCAAGTGGAAGAGCTGAGGCAAGACCCCTGAAGCAAGTGCTCAGTTCAGGGCCAGGCTCAGGTTCACCTCCCAGATGAGCCGACAGTAACTGGGTTCTGAGGCTCAGAGCGTCTCCTTCTTTCACGGGGTCGCTGGGAGGCCCAGGTACATCTCCCTCAGAGAGGAAAACTCTCCTCAGCCTGGTCTCTCCAGCTCATGATCTCACTCCTTTGTCTGGTTTTGGCGGTCGTTTGTTTGTTTTTAAGTGTATGTGTCTTCAGCTGCCTCTGCTAACTTTTCCGCAGTGAGTCTACTTGGGAATTGCATGTCTGGTCAGCAGGACGACAATTTAAAGAAACCGGAGACAGCCCCGTTTTCACAGGTGAATCGGCTTGGACAGGCAGGCTGCTTACCTTGCTCTTGTTTGAAGAGAATACTGTACTAAAAAAGAACAGAAGCCTCATTAAACCAAAGGTCAGATTTCAGACGCACCACATCCCCTCCCTAAAACTCCTGCTGGCACCCAACTCACCACTGAGCCCCAGTAGACAGAGTCACCACGGTGTAAGCTACTTCCCATGTCACCCTGACCTCCAGCAAGTTCCTGGGTTCCTGCTTATGCATGATTTGCAGTCACACCAGAAAAAAACTAGTTCTTAAAGAAACCGTAGTTTCTTCAACCCCATAAGAGACTAATAAATGTGTTAGAGCGTCTACCCGAGGGTTCAATTCCAGGTCAAGGGGACATACCTGGGTTGCAGGTTTGATCCCCAGCCCCAGTCCGGGTTGTGCAGGAGGCAACCAATCGTTATGTCTCTCTCACATTGATGTTTCTCCCCCTTACCCCGCACCCCTTTCCACTCTCTAAAAATCAATGGAAAAAGATCCCAGGGTGAGGATTAACAGAAAAAAATATGATTTAAAAAAAAAAAAAAAAAGTGTGTGTGTATGTTTCTCCTTTTCTGATCTTTGTTCCCTTTTTGTTTTTATGTACAAATTCTTTTAAGCTTCCTCGATTCCTCTGTAAACTGGTGAAACTCAGATAACATAATCCTCCTGTTCCGTGTTGTGCACTGGACCAACGCCACCTCACCCCTCATCCCCTCTTCCGGAGCAGAGCAGGAACTGGATGCTAGCTTCCTGACCACACCCAGACAACCTGCCAAAAAGACCAACTGGTGTTCCTCTTCTTGCCATGGCCTTACCTGGTTGGTCATTTCCTTAGCCAAGGATGAAGGGCCAAAGGCCAGATAGTTCTGTGGAAACAACACCAGGGTTTCACAAGGGGGTGTCATCAGGACAGGAGGTTCCCCTCGACCAAGAAAATAAAGCAGCCCTTGACCACAGAGTTGCCCTGACACTTTCTATGGGCCAGTCCCAGGAGCTCCCTTCACAAGTCCCTTGGAACTCAGGGACTCAACTAACACCTACCCCATCCCGTGTTTTCTTCCCCTCAAATCTGACTACAGAGGGGGACCTGTCTCCGCCCCTTGCTGCTCTTCAGAGAGAAAAAACCTCATGCCCTTTTACTTTTCTATTGCCCCCAAGGGGAAATACTAAGTTAGGGTCCTTGCAAGCTTCTGGTAACATTTCTGTTAACTGATCAATACATAACTTTGTTTTGTGTGTGTTCCTGTTTAAAGACATCTTACTTACTATACACTGATAAATTGTTAATACTGAACTCCTGGCCAGCAGCACTCTATATGCTAAAACAAAGCTGATCTAACACATGTATTTTCTCTGCAGGGCACATCACAGCCGTCCTGCACCTAGGAACACCACAACAGCACTTCCGCACTTGCTTGGGGGCTATTTTAAACAGTGAGACCAACAACAAAAAGCACAAATATGCAAAAATCATGGCACTGCATAGACTGAAAAAGGACGCTTGTTTGAGGTTTGAGCTGAAACAAGAACGCAGAGTGACTCCTTGTCCATTTATGTATCTATGTCATGTGTGCATCACGTGACCCAAATTTCTCACCATCTCACAAATGTCCTCAAAGGACTACAAAAGCAGTGTAAGAATTGATTTTGGGACTAACAATACAATTTTAGCATTTAGGCGACTTTGCACATACAGAACCTGAAAACAGTAAGGGTAGACAGTGTGCTGAAATAAAATTTTATCGAAATGCAAAAAATAAGTTTGTGACAGAGTAACATACGTGATTTTCTAGTAATACGTTATGTAACAATATCTAGCAGCGAGTAGCCACCATAATTTCTAAGTCGTGATGCGCTTACAAGATATCCTAAATTATGGAAATATCTGTGATTTCTACGGGTGACTAAGTCACACTGTTAATACTGTGATTTGTCACCTAAATTTATAATAGCATACAATGATAGATTCCAGAGGTTTGAGAACATAAGGATGCAATATTTGTTCTCATTCATGTTCATGAATCCCTCAATTCTATTTATGAGCAAAAGAGATCACACAGCTAAGGCATCCAGGTTCACGTTCCTTGCTTTAAATTTGCAAAATCCCGGAAGGCTACTGTGAAAGTTTCCTAAGAATAACAGGAAAAAACCCCTCAACAATTTCTAAATAATCCTTGCCTGTGAAGTTGTCAACCAAGCTGGTAGAGCTCAATTCACCTGTGACCCAAGACATGGTCATGCCCAGGGCAGGAAGGACAGGAAGGAGCTCAAGCCAGTTTAGCTGAAGTGTGGGCGTGCACGAAGCCCAAACTCCAAGAAGCCAGCCTCCTCGAGATGCCAGCGCACTTCCATCAGGACCGCACATCTAAGGATGCACGGAGTCGGGCCAGTTTTAAGTTCTACACACTTGGATTAGCTCGCTGAACCCTCACACCCCTATTTAGCAGGTCTCCTTATTATCACCTTCTCTTTCCTGACTAGGAAAGTGAGACTTACAGAAGTGAAAGCAGCTTGCCCAAAGTCAGTTGACAGCAGGTGGATGCAAGCTATGCACAGGCTACCGAGCCACGGCACCTCTCACACCAGCCTCTGACAAAAGTAATTTCAGGGCTGGGAGGACCCCAGAGCCCTCTTTTGCCCCCTTCTCTTTGGGGAATTTCCCCACGCGCGCGCTCCTCTGCGTTTCCAAAACACCGCCACACGTGCCTGTATGAGGGCGCCCAGGCGGGAATGACCCACAATACAACACGGAACTGGAAGCAAAGAGAACCCAGCCTGCGCTTGTATCTGCCCGGTGACGGGAGGCTCGCTACCTAAGAAGACAGCGTGGCCCTTCTCTGGGCAAGTACGGTTAGGACGGTGCCTCCACTACGGGGACCAGGACCTCTCCCGCGGAGACACGGGGCCTCAACTCCAGGCTGCACCCCGAGAGGCAGCAGAGGGAACGGAGTGTCACAGAAGCCACCTCGGGCCCGCGGCCTGGAGCAACCCTGAGCGGGCCTGCTCGGGGCAGGCTCGGGGCCCCCCTGGCTCACCCACCCTCCAGCCCGGGCCGTCAGCGGCCCCGACGACGGTCTCCCCGACCGGCCGTGAAGACCGACTCACCACCTCACTGCCCCGTCGCACAGCTCGGGCGCACGTCTGACGCAAGCTCGGCGCGACCGCGACGCACGGCGATGAGCTCACGAAGGGGCGGGGCATGGCGCGCGCTTCCAGGGCGCCTGCGCACACCACAGTGCCCCCTGCCGGAGCCACGCCGCCGCGGAGGAGGGTGGGCGGGGAGGCCCCGCCCCGTCCAGTCTCGAGGGGCGGGGCCGCGGGAACCGGCTCCGGGAAGCGCCGGGTGAGCTCCCTGCCGCCGCAGGTGCGGGCGCGCGAGGTCCGCTCTCTCCGTCGGCTGTTCGACTCGACCTGATGACCTCTGGAGTTTGTGGCTTACAAAAACCTTCGGCGAAAGAGAGCTTTGCTTTAAACACTGCAAGGCACAACCTGTTCGTGTGACAGGTATTAACTCAGGTGTGCAGACCCCACCTCCGGATGATGCTAAAAGGACACCGGTCACGTGCTTGCCTTTTAATTGCATCTGTTGTCGGAATACGGAGGCCTTCTGCTCGCTTGCTTCCAAACCTGCTTCTGTTAATTTCCAATGGAAGCACATTGTTTGGGTATCAAGTCAGATTTTGTCAGCCAAAATTTCAAACTGATCATGTCCGAAAAAAGAAATAGATTAAGAAAAATAGAAGATGTAAGAGTGGATATCATGCATAAAACACGTATGTCACCTGTTATTAAAAAATACAAACAACCTGTTTGACCTCTGTATATGTGAAAAAGTGTTATGGCCCCCCCATAGCAGTGACCACACATACATGTTACATTTTTTTTACCATGCACCCCCGTATGTGTATATCACTTATAAATCATGTGTATGTGCTACTCTGCTAACACATTTATATGTATAAAAAAGCAAATACAAAAGTATAATTTTAAAAGGATGAGACAAAAATAATCGGAGCGTCTAATGTTTTCTTCCTGCGTCCTGGCGGATGGTCCTGCTCACCATCTGGGCTACACAACCCCACTCTGGAGACCCCGGCATCTCCAAAATGCTGTCTTGGCTGTAAACACGGGGAGAGCTGCAATGGTGAACGTACAGACCCAGCTGTACACCGAGAACAAAACTGCACAGACGACTTGTGATAATGCCACAGCCTAGGGGTTCACCCCATTTTACACACGGAAGGAAGCTGCCTCTCCAGGGTCACTCAGCCACTAGGGAGCAGAGTAGGAAAGGGAACTCAGGCCCCGTTTGGAGATGGCTACTATTTGCTTTTCATTCCCAATTCTACAGGGGAAGGTGGGGAACGCGTCACAGGAAGGAAAGGGGTGGCTGGGAGGGTCAGAACATGACTGCTCTGGGGCCAGAGGCAGGAGTCTGGGTAAAAATCCACTCAGGGTGCCCATCGCTCCTTCTTCAGCTCGTCCAGGGAGGCTGAGCCAGAGAAGCTCCTGGAACTGGTTTTCCACCCTGGACAGTGAGCAATGAAACCACCAGCCGGAGGCTTGACCACTGATGGCCACAGGGTGGCAGTCTGTGCCTACTTTTGGCCACTGGGCGGTGCTTGCTGTGGTGAGGAGACGCTGGTGCCTGCCCGCCCTCCTCAGCTCCTCCAGACCCACAGACAGTGCCTACTTGCTGCTGAGTCATTATGAGACCCCAGGCTTGGGCCTCCCAGGGCTCAGTTTCCCCATCCAGAAAATGGAGGCCAAAACACCATGGCCTTAACCCCTAGAAATGGGCAGGAGCTACCCTACACTGCTAGACTGAGGCACAAACCCAGGAGAGTCCAAGTGCCGCTGGAGGGAACAGGCCCTGTGCCCTGGGAAAGGCAGGGGCTGGTCACGCCCAGCAGAGCATAGAACTCTGCTGTAGCTGCCCCCCAACCCCATGATTTTCCAAGCCTCTTTGCCATTTGCCTGCTGACTTAGGAAACAGGAAAGTCAGGCGGGTGAGCCAGGGAGGCCAGGGTGGTGCCTGCCAGTAGGAGGCTGTGGCCCCTGGATGGTGGCAGAATTGGGTGGGTAAACTGTGAGTCAGCACCACAGTCTGCAGAGAATGAGACAGGAGAGGCCGTGGGTGAGGGTGTGAGGAGGGGGCCGGGCCCACCTGGATGACGCGTCTCAAAGGAGCGGCGGGAGGAGGAGCACGGGTTCCAGTGGTGTGCTGGTCCACTTTTAACAACAGGCGCTTCAGGGAAGAGCTCAACCCGGTCCACAGCACATGCCGATGGCAGTGGGTTCACACAGCTCCCTGGTGACTTAGGTACTGATGTGACTTGGCTTACCACACTGGAATCTGCTATAACCAGCGGGTACACACCAGCTGCAGACACCTCCAGTGATTCTGACATATCGGTGGGGGTGTCACGCTTGACCCTAGAGTGCACTGGCATGGACACCTTGCAGTGTCCACCCCACAGGCCACCAGAAGGGGTGTCTTCTGGGGCAGAGCCAGTGGAGTTGAGGACCCTGGTGCCCACACCTGTCCACAGCCCCTGCCCCTCTAGTACAGGTCCTTGGGATTTGGGGGAGTGGCTACCCATGACTTCAGGGCTGCTGGCATCCGCCCACCCCCACCATGTGCCATTTGCCCTGTACCTGCTTTCTGAAGGGCCTTGCCTTCTGGGTCTTCACCAAGGGAGCAGGCCAGGCCCCGGTTCCAGGAAAGGGTGGGTGCTGGGCCTGTGAGAAGACAGGCTGAAGGCCCAGGCCCTGCCCTCCGGAGGCTGGGAAGGCCCAGCCGCATCAGAGCCTACACAGCATGTGGGAAGGTCCCACAGAGCGAGGGAAGGGATGGGAGGGCAGTCAGAGCCCTGGGTTCAGCCTCAGCTCCACCATTTGGAGCCCACGGAGCTGGTCCCGGGACCATTTCCCAAGGTCTCAGCCAGCCCAGAAGGGCACTGAGTTCTGCCCTGGCAGGGGATAATTCTGTCCCCACAGAAGATGAGGGCTTCTCGGGCCAGGCCTCTGGGGACAGGTCCTGCTCTGCGGTAGCGGCCTCCACAGACCCCCTGTGCATTAATGTGGCAGTTCGGTGTCCAGGGGCAAGTGGTGTTTGAGAGGCACAATGTGTCCACGTCAGAAATGAGCGATGGGATTCGCCATGGGGCCTAGGTCATGCCTCCCTGCCCCCCTCCCCTGAGAGGCTTGCTTTGTCATCAGGTCCCTGTGTTTGCATGTGTCATTGCCCGGCCACCCCTGGTCAGCAGGTGGCCACGGGGGGCTCGTTGGAGGCCCATTATCGGTGCTAGTTGTGAGGGATGATGGAGGGCAGGCCCATCTGCACACACATTAGGCCCTTTGTCTCTGGGCCAGTGGGGAAGATGAATGAGGGCTGTCTCGAGGCCCCTGCTGCCTGGGGACATCCGGGCCCAGGATGAACCTGGGCTGGGTGTTGGGTGGAACCTGGACAGAGCCAGATCAAACGGGCTTACCCAGAGAGAGCTGAACAAGGCAGTAGTGAGGGTCAGTCGCATGGGGACTCAGCTTGACCTGAGCCAGCGTCCACCCCACGGGAGTTGCTGCTTGCACTGATATGGTGCTAAGTCCAGGCAGACGGAGTTCTCAGACCAGTTGGGGAAACTGAGGCCTGAGAAAGCCAGGGACTTGCCCAGCGTCCCTTCAGGAATCAGCAGCTGGGCCTGGACCCGATGTGAGATGGGAGGGACTTGCACACACAACCTCCCGTTCGGCGTAGACCCGAGGACACGCGGATACCCGGAGTGGGCTTGCCCACCGGGGGTCTCTGGTGAGCACTGCTGAAGGCTGCTGGGGGCTGGGGAGAAGAGGTTCAGGCCAATTAAACTGGGAAAACAGCTGGACAACCCAAAGCCACGTGTACACGGGAGCCGGCAGAGCCCGTCCCGGACCGCAGACAACTGAGCGAATGAAAAGCCTCGAGTACTATCTCTTCCATTCCCGAGTCACACACGAGGACTTGTGGCCTAGGATGTGAGCCCGTCGTCAGGGCCGCCTGCCCAAGGAAGGGCCATTTTCAGGTTAACCATCTTGGCGTCCCCAAGGTAGGCAGCGTGGCTTACCTAACTTACACCCGATCGAGGGAGGGCCTGGTATCCAAGTGTGCAGAGGAGGGTCCCCAAGACGGGACGGGACTGGCCAAGGCCACCAGCAGGAGAGCGATGCAGCCATGTCACACCAGGTCTGCCCACAGCCTCCACCACTCACCCCTTGGCATTCTGCGGTTTTGAAATGGTTGGGACAATGACAGAATTTCCCAAGCAGGCTTTCCCCTCTGCCACCTGACAACCCTGCCCCCACCCCTACATGGAGGGTGTCAGCTGTCCAGGCAATGATATGTCAGGGCTGAGCGAGGATGGATTGGTCATCGTTAATGAGTTAGTGAATTCCATCCCCCTTGAGGGCTGGGGACCATGGCCCTAATGACCACTGGGCCTGGCCTAATGACCACTGCTATCCTTCATTTATATCCCCCAAAATGACAGTGGCAGGGAACAGCCTACCTCCCCGTAAGATCCAGTCTCCCTGTCTCCGAGGCACCCATGCCAGGTAGGCACAGAGCTTCGCCAGGAACAAGCCAAGGGCAGAATCAGCAGTGGTGGCATTTCAAGGGCAAGTAAAGGTCTCCTCAGTCTGGGTGGGAGGTCACCCGGGCCCGGAAGCACCTCCAGTTGGTGAAGGCAGGACCTCCATCCTGGCTGCCTCCCTCACCTCCCAAAGCTTCTCCACAGACCCGCCTGGGATCCAGTTTTGGTTCTCTCCACCGCGGGGAAGGTGCAGGCCGGGGAGGAGTCCTGCCTTCTCCCAGGTCATCCCCCGCTCATCAGGCCTCTGCTCCTGGGGCCCCTCCTAAGAGGCCCCTTAACTGTGGTCCAAACTCCATGGGAAACGAGCCTCTGATTCCCACCCTGGGGCCCGTGGGCAGGAAGGGGAGCTGTGTCCAGGCCCAGGGTCCCCCCAGGGTGGTGCTTAGTCTTGCAGGGGCACAGGGGGTGGGCAGCTCTGGGGGGATGTGGAGGGAGGTCAGCTGCCAGGAGCTGGCTGTGCCGAGAGCTGCTGGCAGGCTGGAGGGGCCCCGAGTGCTCATCCGAGGTAACTGTGCCCATGAATCATATTTACAAACACTCCAGTGAGCAGAAGAGGGACGATAATTAAATACTCACATCCTGCGGGGCCTGCAGAGCCGTGTGGGGGGGGGACGAGACTGCAGGGCTGCGGAATGCCATGCGGGCAGGTCTTATTAGGATGATTCATTTGCGAGTTAGCAGCGCTAATGCAATCACCATCAAGGGCCAGCGACTCATCGCTCGCAGCCCGGGAAGGAGAGGGGCCCTGAGCCTGCCAGCGGGGGAGAAGCCCGCTAGCGCCCCAGCCCTCACCCGCCCCGAGGCCCCTCAGGTGGGCTCCCAGAGCTCACCCAGCTGCCTCACACACGGGGAGAAGGGAGTGGCTTTCCCTGGACATGTGGGAGGCAGAGCAGCTGTCCTGCCCACCGCCCTCAGGAGGAGCCGGGGGCGCCGAGAGACCCCACGCCCCACATCCGTCAACCTCGATTAGGGAGGCCGCAGGGAGCCGGGCTGCTGGGGATGAGGGAGAGGAGGTGGGCGTCGCTCTCGTGTGAAAGACCATTAATCCGGCAGCGGTGCCTGAGCCCCGTGACCAGCGGGCATTGTGCCGGCCAGCACGCGCCGCGCAAGGGACGGCGAGCGGTGATTGATCAGGCACCAACGGTGTCTCTTTCTTTATGGACTTTCAAAGGCACCATTTGGCATCCTGAGCGGGCGATCGATGAGAGGCAGCTGACCCCCTTGTGGCCACCTCCGGGCGGCAGGTGGACGGGCCCACGTGGGGGACGGTGGGAGGCCCGTCATGTGCTCTGCAGGACGGGCCTTCCTGGTGCAGGGCTGTCGGCCATCAATTCACCTCCTCCTTCTGCACTGAAAGGGAAGCTGGAACAGTTGCCGTGTTTTCTGATAAATTACAGCCACCGGGTCCCCAGCGTTGCACCCAGAGGATCCCAGCACTTGTATAAATCAGGCTAATGGAAGCTCAGGCTGTCATTTTCAAGAGCAGGCATTCACTCAGCAAACCTTCTGGAGTGCCTGCTAGGAGCCGGGCCTGCACTGAGCACTGGGGATGCGGACAAGCCGGACGTGGTAGCAGCCTGGGGAAGGCCCGCAGGCAGCCTGGTGGAAGGACCCGGCTCCACCACCTCCTTGCTGTGTGGCCTTGGGCCAGTGTCTCAGCCTCTCTGAGCTTTAGTTTCCTTTCAAAGGATGGTTGTAAAAATTAAATGACAGTGGGCGGGGTCTAGCTCAGTGCCTGGCACCTGGGGGCACAGTGAACAGCGAGCTCCCCTTTTTCCCCTCTGCTCCGCCGCCTGTGGTGAAACCCACCTGGGCTGTAGGAAGGCCCAGGAAGGAATGGTTGACTCCAGGGAGACAGGGAGGATTCGCAGAGCAGGGAATGTTGACATGAGGCGTCCAGCACAGGGGTTGGGGGGCAGGACTGAGAAAGGACAGGAGGGAAGGCGCTGAGAGAGGAGAAGAGCTAGGAAGTAGGTGGGAGGCCTGGTGCTGATGAGGCAGGGTGCAGGGTCCCCGTGGAGGGTGCACTGATTGCGAGGGTGGATGGGACGGGCTGTTGCAATGGTTCTGGGATGGGCCCAGCCTGAGGGTAGAGGAGCCGGACCGAGAAAGCCATCAGTGGGTGGTGGGGTGAAGAGGAGAGTGAGGTTGAGCCAGAAGAGGGGCGCACATGACCAGATAGGGCCACCCAGAGGACACGCGCTCATGGGCAGGGAGGACACACACGTGGAGACAGCCACACAGAGGCAACACAGAGAGATGGAGACACACACAGACGAGCACACGTGTGCAGTCGGACACACAGACACGCAGCCCGTCTGCTGACTCACAAGAAGAGAGGACACGGACACACAGAGCACAACCACCTGGGCTCATCTCCAGTTCTGTCTTAACCCGCTGAGTGTGCCCAGATCATCGGAAACAGCGATCACCTCGTCCAGTTTGCCCAGGACATCCCCATTGCACCGCAGTCCCACGTCCTGGAGACCCCTGGGTCCCAGGCACACCGGGACAGCTGGTGAGCCAGGACGAAGGCCCAGGTCGGCAGACACGCGGGACCTGTCAGAGCCTCTTCTCTAGTCCTGGTTTAAAGCAGTGTCCTCATTGGCATTCAGGGAGTCAGACACCCCAGGGTCCCTGGGCTGGCGGGCAGGGGATGAGGGCTCCCCGCTGCTCCAGGGTAAGACCCGGGGCCAGGCAGAGGGGGCGCTTAGAGTCCAGACCTGGGGCCACACACCTGGGCTCCTCCCCAGTTCTGTCTTAACCAGCTGAGTGAGCTGTGTCCCCATCGGTGACCCGTATGGCTCCCAGGGCAGTGGTAAATGGACGGACGGATGGACAGATGCTCGTGAAGTGCCTACTGCAGGGCTTGGCACAGTGAGAACTCAATGCCGGCTACTTATATTCATTCTCCTGTGGGCCCCAGGATCCCCAGGCCCCCGACGCCCCATCCAGTGCACCTTCCACCCCATTAACCTAGAAGAAGCCCCCCAGCAGGGCAGGTGCAGCCCCACCCCCAGTCTTCCCCAGGAATCTAGCTCTTCTTTGTCCTGTTCTGCTGACTCCCAGATTGTCCCGGCATAGTGGCCCCAGCCCCCAAGACTGTCCCGAAGACCCCTACTGGGACCCTCTTCAGAGCCCCCAGCTTTCGGGACTGAACTCTGACCTCCATTCTTCCAGCCTGAATTCAGCCTGCTGGAGGGCATGGGGCCAGGCCAGAAGGCCCTGGGAGGCTGAGGCCCTGGCGTGCCTCCAGGCAGAAGCAGCAGACCTCAGCAGAAACGTCCCCGACAGGGACAGCAGGGAAGCAGGTCAGTGGCCTGGGAGGAGCTGGCAACACAGGGCCTGCGAAGCCCAGGCAGGAGCTGCAGCAGAGAACAAAGGGGTCTTGGAGAGAGGCCCAGGCCCAGCTCCCGCCTCTGAAATCCACACCAGGGGGAAACACCAGGAACTGGCTGCGACTGCAGACAGCCGACCACAGCGACTTCGGCCTGGACTCTGGGATCCCCTGATCCTAAGGTGAGGCCACCTGGCGCGGAGGGAGCCCCTTCTGCAGAGAGCTCCTTGCAGATGTCCCCAGTGGAGCTGCCGGGGGCTCAGAGCTCCAGTCCTCCGACTCTGCTGTTTCCTGTCCAGCAGGCTCTTTCCCTTTCTCTGCCTGCTGAGATCCTAGTCACCCTTCAGAGCCCTGCTTGAGCTCAACGTCACCGTCTCCGGGAAGGTCACACACCCCAGGAGTTAGATGCCCTCCCCGTCCTCGTTCACAGTGCTCACACATCGTCCCAAACTTGATCTCGGTGCAGCCATTTCCCCCGCCTGTGCGTCCCGCCATGTCCCAACCATGTCCTCTCACCTCCGATCCCCAAGCCTGGCCCAGAGTGTTCCTTCCAAAAACACTGAGCCAGTCAGCGAATCTACTCAGGGAGCGGCTGTCCCAAGAGTCTTTTTGCTCCAGAGATTCAAAGGTCAGGGTTCCAGCCAAAAGCCAAAGGGGATCCTGACGGCAAGCAAGTGGTCACACCCAGGGCACCCTGGGAACGTGCTAGATCCCACAGACGAAGGCTTGAGAGACCGTGAGCGGCTGCATTCAGCCTCGAAGACACTTTCACTGGCCCGGCAGCGCAATCTCCTTTGATGGAAGAGGCCTGACGGCCATTCTTGGCCATCCAGGCAGAGCCCTGCCAACCACCCAGCCCACATGTCACCAGAGTCCCACTAGTGACTCCAAGCCCTGTCACCAGGCCTCCCACTGCCCCAGCAGAGCTCCACTCTGAAGCCTGAGGTACCCTCCAAATTCAAACGCTGTGCTCGGTGTTACCCACACCTCCACCCCACACCAGGCTCTCTCTACACCCGCCCCACGGGGCCCCACGCTCGGGCAAACCGACTCCCCCCCTCCTAGAGGCCCTCCAGGATGCCCCCTCTGTGTTTCACTGAACGTCACACTCTGAACAGTTTCATCTGGGTGTCCCTAGGAACCTGAAAGCTATGACATCCAAGGCGGACGCAGTGTCCTTCCCAAGACATTGCCCAGCACACTGGGTTGGTGGTCCCCCCTTCCATGTGGCCTCTCAGCTAGGACAAACACGTGTATGTCCTTGTACTTCACGTCCACTATCTGACCAGTCACCCGTCTGACTGATTCTGCTGCCTAAACATTTCTTGGTCTGACCCCTCCTCGAGCCCGAGCCTTCTGTATCTCCTGCCGAGACCTTGGCAGTACTCTCTTCTTTGGTCTCCACGCATCAGTCCTCAGTGCCCTTCAGTGTACCCTCATACTGGCCGCCAGAGGGACCTGTTTAAAATGCAATCTGACCACGTCACAGTTCTTAAAAAGCTTCCAGGGCTCCACGGCCTTCCAGCGCAATCGCCCACAGTGGCGTCTGCCCCTCTTCAAGGTCCCCGGTGCACATCAGCCTCGGCGTTACCCTGAGCACCTTCCTGCCAGCCGCCGACATACGTGCCCTCCCCCCCCAGGACCTCCAGGCCTCCAGCCCCTTCGTTTTCTCCCCCTGTTCTGAGCCAGAAGCCTGGAGTTAGGCTGGCCTCTTGCTCCCACGTCCCCCTCCCCTGCAGGTACAGCGGGTCATGGAAGACTGCAGGGCCCACTGGGCTGGACAAACACAATCAGCTGGAAAGCTGGGGGAGCACAGCTTCCTGGGTCCCACCCCGGACTTCCTGAACCCACCTCTCCAGGGCTGGGGCCTGGAGTCTGAATGTCGAGAGAGCTTGCCCAGCTTGCTGTGATGCCCAGCTCAAGTCACACCCTGGCATAGGGGAACGCTCTTTCTCTAACCCATCCCCTTCCCACCTCCCCTGCCAACAGCACCCGTGCCTAAGACACAGGGCAACAGCACCGACCCTGTGCCCCTGGCAGTGTCCGCCCTCCCAGCCGCTCTCCACCTAAAGCAGTGAACTGTACAAAGCAGCAATGGGGCCAGGGCTCCTCTCTGCCCAAACCCTTCCAGGTGCCTTTGTGGCTCAGGGAAGGCTTCTCCTCACCTCCTGCCTCCCCTCTTCAGACCATGCACTGCAGCCACGCTGAGGCACGTGGTCCCCCAAACACACAGCTCTGCCTTGGCACAAGCTGTTCTCTCCCCTGCCCAAAACGCGGGGGGCACACAATCTTGCGGGCTGCTGGGCTCCAAGCAGCTGCACCGAAAAGCGAGCTGAGGGGGAGGGGTCAGGCTTTCCCGCCTCTGCGCACGTGGCGAATATGGGATACAAAATGGGACCCCCAACTCGGAGCAGAGGGGACTGGCTGGGCACACCCAGAGGCACGACTGGGAGCGGGAGAGCGTGGCTCCCATCCCCTGGTGGCCCCACTACTTTATATTACGGATATCCTCAAACACACACAAAAATGCAGAGAATGGTATGCTTCCCCAAGCTTCCGCAATTATCCCCTCGTGGCCCATCTTGTTTCATCTAACCCTCTCCCAGCACCCACTTTAAGAATGGTGGCCTGGGGGGGGTGGCAGAAGCGCCCCTACGCCCCGCTGAGGAGACCGGGTGCCAGGCCTGCCCCCTGGAGACTCGGACGCCCAGGCAGCACTGGGGCGTTGGGGCTGGGGGCTCCCGCCCGGCTGGGGCCGCGGGGCGGGGCCGGGGGCGGGGCCGCAGTGGGCGGGGTGGGGGGCGCTCTCCGTAGACTCGGGGCGCGCGCTGGGCGCAGAGCGCAGTCTCCGCCGTGCAGCTCCGAGTGCGCCCGCCGCCGCCGCCGCCGCCAACATGCCCAACTTCGCCGGCACCTGGAAGATGCGCAGCAGCGAGAACTTCGACGAGCTCCTCAAGGCCCTGGGTAAGCTGGCGCCCCTTGGAGGTACCCCGAGCCCGCAGGGGGTGGGTTTTGGGGACAGACCTTCGGCAGGAGAAAGTCCCCGGGAACAGATCCAAGGCGCACCCGACCTGGGAGCCGAGTGGAGTCCAGCCCAGGTTGGGTGGGTGCTGGGCGCCTTCCCCGACGGCTCCGCCTTTATCTCGTGGTTGATCCTCGCGAGGAGACATTATTGCTGGGGTCCGCGGAGGGCCAGGGACTTTACATTTGGAGACTCAGCTCGAAACCGGGCCCTGCCACGAATTCATGTGTTTCCCAGGGAAAGCCACTCACCGTCTCTGAGTTTCTCATCTGGAAAATCAGGGCGAGGGCAGGGGTGGGAGGTGCCCCAGCCCTGGGACTCGAGCCCGCGGCGCGCGTGCTTCCCGGCAGGTGTGAACGCCATGCTGCGGAAGGTGGCCGTGGCCGCTGCGTCCAAGCCGCACGTGGAGATCCGCCAGGACGGGGACCAGTTCTACATCAAGACGTCCACCACGGTGCGCACCACCGAGATCAACTTCAAGGTCGGAGAAGGCTTTGAGGAGGAGACCGTGGACGGACGCAAGTGCAGGGTGAGCCCAGAGCTGGGCATCGCCCCGGGTCCCTGCGCCCGCGGGTGGACCGCCTGCCACGCGCACCCGCCCCCTCCCCCTGCAGCCCGTGGCGCGCTTTCCTGGCCGGGCGTGTGCCCCGGCGGTTTGCAGAGGTCTGTGCGGCCGGGAGCCCTGGGCTCCGGAGCAAGCACTGTCCTTTTCCTTCCAACCCCGTCTGTCAGCCGCCTCCCCGGGTGCCGCGCCGCGTTCCCGACGAGGCTCCTGCAGCGCTTTGCGGCGACCCGGGTTCGGGTGGCGCTGGAGCAGGAGTGGCAGGGCCGGCACGTTTTCTGTCGCAGGTGGATCGGCAGCCCCGGAGGCCCGCCCCCAGGTCCCCGGGCCCCTGGGGTCGCTCTGGGTCCAGTTTCAGCAGCCTGGAGGGCCTGGCACCTCCCGCCCGCCGCCCGCCGTCACTGGTTCCTTAAAGGAACGGTGGGATCTTTCCAAAAGCAAGGCGGATTCTGGCTGGGAAAGGACGAGGTGCTCTCTCTCAGTCGTCACGGACGAGAGTTTTGTATTCCTCCTATGTTAGCCCTGGGTGAACACGGGGATTGCGGGGTGGGGTAAGCAAGGGGCTGTACACTCCTTTTTTGGAGGGGCAAGCTTGCTTAGGTTGCTCTCCAGAGTGGAATGGAGCGTTGGTTACTCGAGTATTTTGAGGATAGATGGAGAAATAATCGCCGCTGCTACCGCTTACTTAAAAAGTCACAAAATGTCTTCCTTTCCTTGGTATTTTTTTTTTAAAAAAAAGAAAAACCAGTGTCATTCCAGAGTGAGAAATTGTTTTCACCTTTCTCCACTGGTGCCTGTCTGTCGTACTGAGTGGGATCTCTGGGCACTGGGCTTGGGACAAGGACACAGACGCAGCCCCGGAGCACGCAGACCCACATGGCAATATTTGTCCCCTAGAGTGGGCACAGCCTGAAAATGATGTCCAGGCTTGGAGGGGGGGGATCCGAGCCTCTGTCGCCACACGGGTTGTAAAAGCAGAAGAGCAAGACAGTGTAGTTAGAGGACAGGCCTGGCAACAGGCAGGGCTCAATTTGGGGACACGGTCAGTGGCTGCTGCCAGAGACTGTAATTCCGATAAAAATTCAAAGGCTCCCGGGACAGCCTGGAGAGTGGGGCTTTGTCCCCACCCCGCCTGATGAACTGCCTGTGTGTGAGTTAAAAAGCCTGTATGTCCTGGGTCCCCAGCGCCCTGTGCTGCTGTCTGCTTGTGCGTCCCTCCTTCTGCTTCCCACCTCCAACAGCCCGAGGACCCTTCAGAGTGCTGTTCTGTTTGGATTTTATATTTTTTTCTAGAGGGACATCGCCTGGAAAGTGGCTGAGTTGTTATCCTCAGAGCCAGAGACACCCCGTTTTATCAGAGTGGGCCGAGGAGGGCACACAGAAACGGCCTTATCCCCAAATCCGTGCAGGGGGCAGAGCGCCTCACAAACACGGTGTCTTAGCTGTTGTAAAATTTTGTAGCTCTGATGGGAAGGTTCTTGCTTTTAAAATCCAAATTGCTTGAGAGGTAGTCCATAAACGAATCATTGCGTGCCCTAAACTGTGTTCCTGGAGCCTGCCCGAGGCTTGGCTGCCTCGGTGAGCGTGCGTGGTGTGTGTAATACCAGGTATACACACGCCCCATAAATCCGCGCCCCGCGCCCTGAATCTGGACGCTGCTGATGGGGACCATGTGTGGCTCCGCTGCACCGCGGCTCTCGGCGCTCATTGTTGTCCGCGCCCTGCCTGCCACCATCGTAATTAATGTCACTGATGGTTTTCTTGCCCGCAGAGTTTAGCCACTTGGGAGAATGAGAACAAGATCCACTGCACACAAACTCTGCTGGAGGGTGACGGCCCCAAAACCTACTGGACCCGCGAGCTGGCGAACGGCGAGCTCATCCTGGTGAGGCCCTTGACCCCGTTCCCCACAGGTGTCGCCCGCCCTGGCCGGTCAGGGAGACACTGTTGGGTTAAAATGCTGGCAGAGAGCCGGCGGTGACAGTTGAGGTCACAGGCCGGCATTGTTCCGTGGGGCAGAGCAGGGGCTGGAGGCGGGCTGCTGCGGCCACCGTCCGGTGGGACTCGTCCCTGCGCTGGCTCCCAGCCGCCCGCCCGCCCCAGCTCCTGAGGCTTGGGCGCCGAGGGCCCCCGGTTCACTTTCTCCCCTTCTCTGCCTGGGACACATCTCAGAAAGTCTTCACGTCAGCTCTGGGAGTCTTAGGGAACATTTTACCCCCGACCTCCACTTGCTAACGGGGGCCAGTCTGAGTAACACGACGCGGAGGGTGGGGCCCGACCACTGCACAGGGCGGGGTGTACCCTAGAAGTATTCCCACAAGAACATTGAAACAGCGCCGGCCACGCTCCCTGTGCCCGGTGAGGCGGCAGAGGAAACCGCACGCCCCTCCCCTACATCGCAGGTGTCCACGGGAGCGCAGGACACCCCATGTCCCTCTCCCTGTGTTCACAGCAGAACATGCTTTCCGGCCACCTCTGTCCCCCAGACTAGAAGACAGGCAGGCGGCAGTGGGTCACCAGGAAGTGACATCCTTTGTTCTCCTCAGGCTTGCTGTTCACACCTCCTCTCAGCCTGCCCCACTTAGCACTGTCACCCTGACTGTCGGGAAAGGACCCCCGGCCTGGCCTGGGCAGGCGCTGCCCTTCTCCCGCTGTAAGAGGAGGTTTGGGCTGCAGGCTGAGCCCTGGTCCCTCTCGCCCTGAGATTACTCGTTTGCTCTGCGAGAAGACCTCCCCGGAGCTCTCTGTGTTGCTGCAGCCCAGGCGGCCTGCTCTCCCCCCCTCCTGTCCTGCGAGGATTTCACACGCCTTCTCCTTTTCCTAGGGAAAGGACTGGCAGGCTTGCAACCTGGGTGATGTTTCCGGAGAGGGAATGCCTGGTGGGGCGGGGGAGCAGTTTGAGACGTGGACATGTAGGAGGAAAGGACGTCTGTGGTCCGCTGGGACGGGTTAGCGAGGAGGGAGCGAGGTGGCTGAGAATTCCGGTGTGGCTGAGGGCAAAGCAGGCTCGGCGTCCTCTGTGAGCAGCCGGTTTAGTAAGCTCTGCGGTATCGGAGCAGCCAGGGCACAGGCCCCGCTGTGCCCGGAGGACTCTGCCACCTCAGTTCCCGCTGTGGCACCTCCTGCCCACCCCTCCCTGGCTGGGCGGATGCGCACACGGGCCTCGAAGGGCTCCTTCGTTCTGGGCATTTTGGGTGTGAAAGGTGGGCTTTTATTTCAAGGGTTATGCTCACGAATACATCCAAGTGTAGGGAGATGTTGGCTCGTATAACGAGAGGCCGGTGAACTCTGGTGACACTGAAACAGGCCTGCCAGGGCCACCCGTACACCGCGCCCGGCTGCCGCTGCCTTTTGAGAACTGGGTGTCTGCCCCCCAGCCAGTGCGGAGCATCCTGCTGTTTCTTTCGGGAGCCTCAGGCATCATTTCCAGGCCCACGAGAATGTTGCAAATGTGGCCGGAAGCGTGGTGATTTCTCCTGGGGTCCCGAAGCCCTGTGTCGGCCCAGGTGAGGTGTCAGCTCCCGTCCTGGCAGTGCCGGTCGAGTCCAGTTCCCAAATGGCATTCGGGTTGACACCACGGCCCTAGAGCTCGGAGAAGTCTGGTTCTGAGAGGTGAATGTCAGGGGCAAGTCCCGCCCCGTCCCGGCTCCCAGGGCGGTCCGCTTTCCTCACTGCTGCGGAGATGATAAAGAGCAGGACAGCGGTGTCCAGAACAGGTGCAGCTGTGACCCGGAGTCCCCTCCTCAGAAGAGAAGCCGGCGATGAGAACCCACTCCCTCAGTAACCCCTCATGACTCGTGTTTCCCTGACACGTACGCGTTGGGACGGGGTCCGAGCTCGGGCAATGAGAGAGCCTCTCGTCACCAACCGAGGGGCCCAGGCGAGGATCTGAAGATCCAAACTCTCTGTCCAGGGCTCCTGACCTCGCTGGAGCCTCAGGCCCCTCTGAGAATCTGAAAGATAGGGACCCGCCTGCAGGAAAATGTCCGTCTGCACACCGACACCCACGTCAGGTCCACAGCCTGGGGAAGTCTTGTTTTTTATTTTTTTGTTCTTTATTGACTTGAGAGAGAGAGGAAGGGAGAAGGGGAGAGAGAGAGAAACATCGATGAGAGAGAACATTGACTGGCCGCCTCCTGCGTGCCCCCGACTGGGGATCGGGCCCACAACCTGGGCATGTGCCCTGAGAATCGAACTGGCGACCTCTTGGTGCATGGGTCCACGCTCAACCCCTGAGCCACACCGGCCGGGCTGGTTTTGTTTTTTTAAAATTCACGTTGGTTTCCCTATTCCACGGCCTGCGAGCGCCCCGGGGAGCAGGCCTGTGAGTCACGGCTGGTGTGGGAGAGTTGATGCAGCTTGCTTACGGGCGAGATGACTTCAGGGGCCAGAAAACAGCCGTCCTCCATCTGGACTGGTTGGTGTCCTCCCCACAGCAAACAAGCAAACAGTCATAGCGTTCAGCCCGAGAGTGTCTGGGATCAGCCTGGGGAGACCCTCCGCTCCATCCAGATTGTCAGGAGAGCGAGGCCGAGGCCAACGGCAGGTCCAGGTTGCAGGGGACTCGGTGTTACCCCCACAGCACCTCAGGCTGTCTGCCGCCGGACACCCCTGCACAGCCCTGTCTGGCGGGGCAGCGCTGGACCCCAGGGCTCCAGCCGCCCGAGGCCCCGGCTCTCTTGAAGTCATTTGCAAAGAGACAGAAACCACTTCGGAAACGTCCCGTACGACACTCTCCCTTTCGGTTTAATTTCACAGCCGAAGCCAGGGAACTGGGATCGCCGAGGTCGGCACTCGCCGGTTCCAGCAGAGGGAAGCGGCACGGAGCATCATTCCGTACCCTGGTTGCCTCTCTGCCCACACAGAGCTGAAGGGAGGGAAAGGAAGAAAGAAAAACACCCCTGAGAGCTTAGCGTGAGCACAGGGCACAGGAAATTGAATGTCTGTTTCAAAGAGTTTTTAACGGGGCAGTAAGTGGCCTTATTAGTGATACGCTGTAAACATTTCCCTTCCCTTCTGCAGACGTTTGGCGCCGATGACGTGGTCTGCACGCGGATTTATGTTCGGGAGTGAGGGCGCCCACTTGCTCCTGCTCTGGCGGTGCGATGCATGCCCCCCCCCCCCAGGAGTGTCCCAGGTCCGCGCTGCCGGTGCACCCCCCCCCCCATCAACGTTAGTGACCCCATGTCCCTGTGCCCCTGGCGTAGTAGTTCCCTGAGGCCTCCGTGCCATGTCCCTGGCGCTCCTCAGTTTGGCATCTGCTCGGTTCCGTCATCATTAAACTGGTTGGACACGTCCCAGGGCGTCTCCCTTCTTTGCCTCCTGGTTTCGTCACCGGCTGCTGTGCCTGCCGGCCTGCCCCTGCCCCGCGCCGGCCTGGCCTGGGCTGTCGGCGACAGCAGGGCTGCGAGCTGGGCTCCCTCCTCGGCATCCCGGTGTGTGTGGGGCTCGCTGTGCTGTTTTTTCACTGAATTCGTTGGGGTGCCGGTGGTTCCCAGCAGGAAGAGGGGACACATTCCAGAGGGGTACATGACGAGAGCGCACACTGAAAGGAGAACGGATGTGGACCGGACGAGGGAACCACACAGCATGGGGGGCACTCGGGCCGGCAGTGGCACAGGGTTACCACCCCGGCCCCGGCCCAAAGACAGGAGGGATGGAGGCGTCACTGGCCACCGGAGCTGTGGGCTGAGAGGGACCACTGTGCAGGAGCTGTGGCCAGAGGAACAGCCACGGACACCACGCCCCGGTGTGCGTGGGTGAGTGGGTGGGTGGGGGTCTCTTCGACTTTGCTTGGAAGTGGGGGTTAAGGATCCTGACCTCCCACTTTTCAGTCTTTGAACTACCTGTTGTGCCCACTGGCCAAACCCAACTGGAACATAGATGGCAGGGCAGTGTGTGTGTGTGTGTGTGTGTGTGTGTGTGTGCGTGCGCGCGCGCGCAGGGGGTTGGGTGCTGTCCACGAGTCACCTCCCGGGACACACAGCAGGCAGAGTGGGTCTGAACATGCAGATGGACAGTCCACAGTCTCCAGTTTTTACTCTGAAAGATAGGAGACTTCACATTAAAAAAACCGTGACTTGCCCTGGCCAGTTTGGCTCAGCGGTTAGAGCGTCGGCCTGGGGACCAGAGAGTCCCGGGTTCGGTTTTCGCTAAGGGCATGTGCCTTGGTTGCGGTTTGTTCCCGGCCTTGGCTGGGCTCGTGCGGGTGGCAACCAGTCGATGTGTCTCTCTCACGTCGATGTTTCTCTCTCTCTCTTCCTCCCTCTCTCCCTCCCACTCTATCTGAAGATAAATGCAAAAATGTCCTCGGGTGAGGATAAAAACAAACAAAAAAACCGTGAATTTCTTTAAAGAAAAATTGGGAACACTGGCATCCCTGGACCTCCATTCCCACAGGAACAGCTGGCTGGCAGTGTCTCCCTTTTTGCACAGAACTGCACCCTCTGCCTCCCCGGACGCCCCACCATTGCCCCTGCCCTCACTGAGGTTGCCTACCTGGCTTCTTGGGCCTCTCTCCTTGCCATCCTAGGCACACGGGTTCCTGGCCAAGCCCGGCCGGGACCGGCGGACCAGCGGTGTTCTGGTGCGGGCGAGGCCAGAGGAAGGTGACCCTGGAGAGCCCACTCACCGGGGCAGACACAGCCCAGGCACCTGAATGACCTGAGGACACGTCTGCCCGACTCCTCACACTCCACAGCCCAGAGCTCCACGGTGCTCGTGGGGGCTGCGGTCCCCGCTCTGAGGTCCCACTGCTCACGCCGGAGGTCTGCGGGGAGGCTCTCGTGCCGACTCGGGAAGGCAGCCCACAGCCTACAGCCTTCTCGCGGGGGCCCTGTGGGAGCCTCTGTGGTGCCACCCTCTGAGACAGTGCCAGTGGCTGTGCCCACAGCCCTCTTCCCACAGTCCCAGAGCCACCAGGCAGGGTTCTGGGTCGAGTCCACAGAGCCCGACACTGGACTCTCCTTTGTCTCTGGGGTCCCGGGGCGCCTCTGCTAATGTCCAGAACCTCTCAAAACCCCTCGTGCAAGCAGCTCCTCCCCCGTCTGGTTCCACCGGCTTCTCCCGTCCGGGCCTGATAAGCTGGGCCAGAAAGAGCCAGCCCAGTTTCACACGGAGAGAGCGGTGCTGGAGGTACTGCCGGACGGCCTCCGGAGGAAGGGCTGGGTGGGGCCTCTCGGGAGGGGAGGACCTGGGTGGGTACCGAGCCTCAGCGGTTCCCTCACACTCAGAGCATCAGGGCCAGGCCGGTCCCCTTGAATCAGGTTCCTTCTTCCTTTCCTAGAAATAAAAGGCACAGGTATTTCTCCTTCTCTCTCAGAACCTCGCTCAGGACGCATTAGTGTGCCACGGAACCCCGTGTGGGAATGGCTGCCACAGTCTCCAGCCTTACAAGGTGTGTGTACGTGCCCTGCATATGGTATATGATACACACGCGCAGGTGGGATGAAACCCTGCACTGTCCATAATCTTGCTAAAACACAGTCTCGCTCTAAGCATCTGACTCCCCTGCTCGGCGGTACCCACGGTTGGCAGCAGGAAGGTCAGGCTGTCAGGCCTGGAACGCAGCCCTCCAGGGGGTGGCCTCGTCGGGTGCTCCAGAGAGAACGGGCATCGGTGTCCGTCCGCCCTGGCCTCTCTCCGGGCCACGCCTTTGGGGACCTCGCTGTCAGCGGAAGAAGCCGGACTCAAAGGGCCACAGATCATAGAATTCCACGTACATGAGACTTCCAGAAAAGATAAACCCAGAGGCAGAGAAAAGGGCATCGGTGGCTTCCCAAGGCCGGAGGTGCTGGGGGGAGGGCGTGGGGTGGGGGTGCGGGAACAGGGTGTCTTTTTGGGGTGATGAAAATGCTCTAAAATGGATGGGGTGATAGCTGAAGAACTCTGTGGACATACTAAAAGTCACTGCATTGTACATTTTAAATGGGTGGATTGTACGCTATGTGAATTATGCCTTAATAAAGCTGTTTTTGAAAAGCGTTTGAGATCTTGCTCCCTGGCAGATGTCGTCAGTTTGGCTCAAATAAACTCATAAAAATTAAAGGAAAAAACCAAAGCTGTGTGTGTGTGTGTGTGTTTTAAGGAATGTGCTGACCCCCTGGTTTTGAGGAATACTGGGGACGCTCTCAGGACTGAGGGACGAGGGGCAGGAGCTGGGCCTCGGGGCCTGGACTCTGACTCAGAACCTGAAAGCCCCCCTCTCCCCTCTCACTCCATTCTGATTTCTTTATGCCACTGCTGTTGGTCAGGTGCCCCCTTACGGACCAATCGCCACTGGGTTAGGGCACAATGACTGGCTGGACCGGAGTCACGTGACCTGTCCTGGGCCAGGGGCAGAACCTGCTCACCTGTAAGTTCCTCTCCACCTCATTTTATTTCTTACAGTACGCTTGTTGGAGAAACTGGCGGTTTGTCCTGTCAAGTCCCCCCGTCTGGGTTTTGATGGCGACATCTCCACGGTGCTTTGCCTCATGTCCCCCGTCCCCTGTGTTTCCTGCAGGCTGGTGCTGAGAACCAGAAGCTCCTCTTGACGAGAGCACCGCGGAGCTGGTGTGCCGTCCTTCCTCGAGGGGACTCAGTGTCCGATCCCCTCTTTCTGGGGTGTTGGCGGTCACTGGTGATCCCCGCGCTGGAGGTTAAAACGGGGATAGTCTATCATCCCAACTTCATTTATGAGCTGGAATACCTCCTTAAAAAGATACCTCCCCTCATCTACTCGGTGGTCAGCCTGATGGACGGTGTGTCAAGGAAAGGCAGAATACATGTTTGACTCTTTCCCTGTATTGACTAGTTTTTAAAGGAATGAACTGGAGCGCTTGGCATCCCTCAAAAAGGACCAGTGCATTTTTGTGGGTTTTGAGGGTTTCGTTTGTTTTTCCTTTTTTTGAACGTCCCTATGAATTTGTGGATGGAAATGCATGTGATGTGTTTTAGTTCATTGCAGTTATTATCCTTAGGGATGTTAGACGGGGCCCATCTCTGGCCAGGAGGGAGCCTCTTTGGATGGGCGCTCGCGTCTTTCGGAAGCGCCCTCGTCATCTTTGAGAACTCTCTTGCCATTTGGCACGACAAGACGCTCCAGGCTCGCTTTGCACAATTCCTGCTCCAGTCCGGGAACCTGCCGTTTCTCCAGAGGAGCCCCGTCCTGTCGGGAGGCGGCGGGATTGAGAGACCATAATCCAGGGGCCAGGACGCGGGTCTACTTTGGATTCCAAGATAGAAGCCAGAGCCTCAGGACCCACGAGGCAGGTCACAGCCGAGTTACTCTGTAGTCCTTTGTTCCCTCTGTCTCTTGCCCAAGACAACACTGAGTAACATTCAAATGCCACCCGCACTCTGGTCAGCTGTCTGAGAAATGACATCGCTTCCTTTCCACGCGGAAATCTGAGCAGTTTCTGACCAACCCCTTTGAGGCTGGGGGCGGAGGTGGAGGGCAAAAGAACTTGGAAACTTTTGTCTGCAGCTCAGCACCAAGCCCTGAGGGCCTTTGCTGTAAGGAGGATGTAACTTGATGGGCAGAGGTCACGTCCAATCAAACCTCTTACCTCAGGGGAGGCAGGCTTAATGTTCCCTTCTTTGGGAAGGAAGATTAAGTGTAATTTCTGGGCAAAGAGCGAATTCTCACAAGGATTCTGCAAACATTATGTGTTATATTTGTTACAAGTGGATACTCTATCTTTCTGGGAAAGTTTCCTACAGACTTAGAGAAATTTACTTAATAAAAAAAATAGATGACAGTCACAGTTTTATAATTCCCCTTGTTTCCACAAGGGAGGAGGCTCATCAATTATGGGGAATGGAGGGAGGGGTTTTGGGTCCCTAAGGTGGAATTTGATCAAGGTGTCTCCAAACACTCATACTCAGGGCGAGTGGGATTTCGGGATTCTAGCATGAAAAATGTTGGCTTCAGAAACAATGCGTAAGAAAAATATATTGAGTCATAAACTCTTACAAAGAACATAATGAAAAGTGAAAACTATGAGAAACTTTGGGAAGGAATCCAGTTCTCAGAAACACAAGGAATAAAATTAACATTAGTTTTTTTCCCCTCTTCCCTGCTATCGGGAATAGGTTCAGAAAAGTATTATTAAATTCTCTTTGACCACCTTTAAAAAAAAAACGTGGTCATATAGTTTGATGCAAAGAGTGTGCTGGGAGACCAGCGGGGCAGGCCCTGCCTCTGGGCCCTGCCCTGCTTTCGCCCCTCCCTGGGCCTTCAGGTTGCCCACCTGTGTGGACAGAGGTGGCCAGATGTGGCCAGAGGCTGGGCTGGCTGCATACGGACCATGGGAGAACCCAGAGTGTCCAGTAGGGAGACGGTTCACTCGATTCTCTGCAGCTGTCAAACAGAATGAGGTAGATGCGTGTACACAACATGGAAAGATGTCCAAGCTACATTACATTAAAAAAAAAAAAGTGATGATCTTGCTTAATGGGGAAAAAATAAAAACTCTATGGTAAGCTTTTTCCAGGAAAAACACAAACCCAGGAGGATGTGCACCAGGCTGTGAACAGCAGATGCCTCTGAGGGCGGCTGTCGTCACTCCCCGTTTCTGTGTTGTTGGAATCTCTTCTGTAATTTAACCCAAAATTTCATTTAAAAAGCCAGGGGTTCTGCTTCTCCGGGTTTGGGCTGAGCCCAGGAATCCTACTTTCTATGCGCACCCAGTGACTGCTAAGAGCACAGCTGAACCAGTGGTCACAGAGGTCTCTTCCTGCCCCGACACTGTGGCCCCAGGGAGTTTCTGTGCCGCGTGACTTTGGACACAGAGGCCCTGTAGCAAAGCAGACAGCGGGAGGAAGGCACAGACTGGAAGCACGAGTCCTGGCCGCCCAGGAGCCTGCTCTGTGCAGGCTCACAGGGCAGGCTCACAGGAGTCCCGGGCGAGAGGGTCCCGGGCACAGGCAGGGCAGCTGCGGACAGTGTCCCCATGCTACAAACCGGACGCTGAGGTTCAGTCCTTGGAGGAAGTCCCCCAGACGGTCCGCAGCCGAGCTGGGGCTGCCGAACCGACGGTCCGACCCGACCTCCTGCTTTCCCACCGCCTCAGCCTTAGCAACGTGCCCTCTTTTCCTTACTATGATCATAGGGATTGTGTTTATGGTTCAATGGGATCCAACAGCTTTTCACAGGAAGGAGGGAGGGAGGAAGGGCTCAGTGTGCTCCGGGTGCTGCCATCGCTGGGCGTCCTGCCCTAAGCCAGCCAGGTAGGAACCGATTCCACCCCCGCTGCACAGACGACAAACCGAGGCTCAGGGAGGTTAGCAACCTCACCCCAGATGACTCAGTGCTGGCGGCGGGGCCAAGTGGCTCCTCCATCTGAAAGGCAGCAGACTGAGAGGAGGGAGCAGGGAGAAAGCGACAGCAGTGGTGGTTCCTTCGGTCCCCTCGGGGCTCCTGTCCTCAGGGCTGTCATCGCCCCACCTCGCCAGGGTTCCTGGGGGCCTGACCGGCAGGACGTTCAGCCTCACTGCCCAGCCCTGCGGGTGCGGCCGGCCTGCCTCCCTCTCAGCGATTCCTCTGCCTGCGTTTGGGTGTCCAGTTTCATGCAGGGCTCCAAACTCTGGAATCTGGTTTCAATCAGGAGCTGAGCACTGAGCCCTGGAGCAATGGTGTGGCAGTCCTCAGTGAGGCCCAAGGGGAGCCCAGGGCCTGGGGTGGTGGCCCTGTGGGTGCTCCATCAAGGCCCCGTCCCTGGGCAATGTCTCCAGAGGCTGGGTGACGGGAGACAGATGCCTAAATCAGGCCAACAGCCTCTCATTAACTCTGTGCTTGCTCCCCCCATCCACGGGACAGATCCGACCTGCACACCTTCCCCTCCCACCGGGCAGGACCCCCATCCTCACGGAGCCTGTCTTAGGCCAGGTGAGGAGGCAAAGACTCCTAACTGAGCAACGGAACAACTGAGGCAGAAGCCACAGTTCTGCGGGCGGGTGAGGAACGTGTGGTCCATCCCAGCCACGTCACGGCGGAGGAGGCATCTGAACTGGGAACGAGGGTGAGGAGGGGAAAGGAGAGAATGGCCGGCCGAGGTTGCCAAGCCTGGCACAGCCCACATGGCCGCCTGTGTGCGTCAGGGAAGGGAGCTTGCTCTGGGCAGACAGGGAGGGCAGCACCGTCCCGCTGTGGCCCGGGGCTGGCCGCTCAGTTCTGTCTGCTCTCCACACTTTCCTCTGCCTCCTGGGCACAGAGCCCCTGTTTCGTGACATGAAGCGATTCCGAGGGGTTACTGTGGGGCTGACCCTCCATGCCGTGGGGGTCAGTGCTTGATCCAATCATGGCATGGTGATCGCGCACGGGATCTGAGCTGAGCCGGGCGGACCTCTGGGGGACTGCAGCCCAGCATTCGGGGAGATCTGCCCTCTCTGGGCGCGGTTAGGCCATCGGGTTTGCTTCTGGGGAGACTCTGCCTGAACACGGAGCCAACACAGAGACGCACAGCTGAGAAATTGAAAGAGAGAGAGAGAGAATTTCCGATACTGTTTAAACTCCAGGATTCGCTCCTGGAACAGTCTAGTTACAAGGACCAATAATTTCCCTTTTTTGTTTAACCTAGTCTGAGTTTTTATGTCTACAATCAAAAGAACCCACCATTAAGGAAAGAATTGCTGGGATTCAAGCCAATGGACACACAGAGCCTTTAGTGCTTTGAAAAACCAAACCGAGAAAGTTTTGGCCGGGCCGCAGGGGTTTCTAAACCGAGAGCTGGAAATGAGACCATGGGCGTGGGGCTGGCCAGACTCCGTTCAAACCTCTCCCAGGCGGCAATCCCTGTGCGCTCACTGCAGCCCGGAGCCCGGGGGGGCCAGGCAGCTGGGGTGGGGGTTGGCCCCTGAAACCCTGAGCAGGTGAGCTCCGGGAGGGGCTGGTGTCAGCTCTGGGCCTCAGGGAGCTGTGAGGTTCAGGAGGAGACCAGTGCTGCCGCAGGGAGAAGGGGCCTCCTTCTCTGAGACCTGCCACACGCCAGCAGCTTCGGCGGGTTTGATCCTCATCACCACCTTCTGATCCCACTGTGGAGCGAGAAAACCAAGGCAGAACCTCAGGCATTGCTGCTCTCTCACGTGGGATCCCCTGAGGGGCAAGGAGGTGACGTGGAGGGGCGGAACCCGGGGCCAACCAAGGCCTGTGTCCCCATCTGCACAGTGAGGGCCGGGCCCACGACCCCGCCAGACCAGGTCGAATCTGCCTTTGCCGGTTACCAGCAGCGTGACCTTGGGCAGGTGACTTCCGCTTCCTAGGTTCAGCTTCCTTTTCACCGAGCTCCCGGGCTGATTTTCAGAGAGCAGAGGTGGCCTGGGCTTGCTCCTCGGGTCATCTTTATGGAGCGCTGAGCACAGAGCACTGTCAGGGCAGGGCCGAGGGGATCCGGGCCCAGTCCTCCCTGCAGGCCCCGGGGCTCTGCGGGGGGCCGCCGTGTGTGCTGCGGGGGCTGAGAGCCCAGAGGGGGGGCAGCACCCCTGCGGGGAGGTGGCGAGCCAGTGCCTTGGCAGGCGGGTGGCTCTGCACGCTGAGCCCTTCCGTCGCCGACGTCCCCTCTCCTCTCCTAAGTGGTTGCAGATGTGTCGCCATCCCATCCAGCAGGCCAGCTGCGCCCAGAGGAGCGTCCTCACCCGCCACTCCGGGAGGGGCCGGGCACGCAGGGGTTCGAGAGGACACTCGTGAACGACGCACACAGGGAAAATGCTGAGCTGTCTCTTGGGGTGTAATTACGGGAAGTTTGGGGGGATTTTGCTGGCATTTCCCCCCGGGGAGGACGTTTTGCAATGAATAGAACAGCTTTGCCCTTTCCGATGCGCTGGACAGGGCTGTCAGCAGCGTCCCGTGTCCAGGAGGCGACATACGCTCGTGTACAACACCGCGGAGGGTCAGGCTCACCCCACCGCCGAGGCCTCCCGCTCCGTCCGCAGCTACGGCCGCTCCTTCCCTGGCCCTGGAGGTTCTCTGTGTTTCAGCCACACGCGGTCGCGCTGCCCCCAGACCCACTCCCCAACCCTCACCCGCTCTTCCTTGCACCCCAGGAGGCCACGGCTTCCCTGCTCCTGGGTCAGCTGGCTCGGGGTTCAGCCGAGGGGAGGCACCTGGTGGGATAAAGGGCAGGAGGGGAACGGCCCTGAGAGACAGCCCTCTGTCTGGACCCACTGGCCTGTTAAATGAAGGGCAAAATCCAGTGAGGGCGTATTAGCTCCCGCACTCTTCTGACTCAGTAATTGTGATTTATGTGCCCTGAAGCCTTCACTGTGGCAGCTGACATAATTGTACTGCAGGGACGGCGTGGTATTTGCTGGGTGTCTCAGAGGAGCCTTCAGAAGGAAAGAAGAAAGTGAGGCCCTGGAGGAGGGTGGAGGGGTGGGGAGGAAGCAGGCAGCTTTGTCAGCAAGGGCTTCCCGAAGTCTGGGCCTCCAGCAGCAGGTGACAGGACAGCATGACCCAGGGCCACCTCGCTCGCAGTGACGTCAGGAAAGGGGCCACTGTGCCTTCATCGAGCGCTTGCTGTGTGCATGGCCCTGGGGGTGCAGAGGGGAACAGGCCACAGCTGCTGTCCTCACGCACAGGCTGTCCAGAAAGAGAAGGGCACACACGCAGATAACCCACGAGGCAGTAAATTAAGGGCCGTAGGAAGGTCTTTCCAAAGTGTCCCAGGATTTAACCTAGGGAAATAGCACCTTCGGTTTATGAGAAGGAGGAAGAATCCATGGAAGGAAGTGATGCCCAGGGAGCTGGGCTTTGAAGGGAGAGTACAGTGTCCACAGGAGAAGATAGGAGGGAAAGGCGTTCCGGGCAGAGGGAACAGCACCAGCCAAGGCTCAGAGGCAGGAAAGCAGCAGATGTGTTTAGAGAAAAGGGGAACGGTAGAGTTTGATGATGCAAAGAGCTTGTTTAGGAGATTAGTGAGAGATAAGGCAGTAAGAGGGATGGGATGGCGGAGAGGTTCAAATGCCAGATTCGGGGCTCTGGACCTCACCAGTGGACAACTCCCCGCTGCTGCTGGTTTGGGGACAGAGGTGGGCGTGTTTAGCTTCAGGAGAAGGGATCGGAGGGGTGTACCGGGTGTGTCAGGAAGAGCCCGCATGCCCATGCCAAGTGTTTTGATTGCTACAGTTTTGGGGTGTCAGCTCTGGGTGTGACCTGACTCCTCATTTGGACTCTTTCTTCTGCACCCAGATGGAAGTCCTTCAGGTTCAATCCCCGCTTTTGAGAACAGCAGGGCAGGGGCAGACAAGGGTTTGCACCACAGCCTAACAGGGACTCGGGGAGAGGAGGGCCACTTCTCCTGGGGGTCAAAGTGTTCCCTGCTCCCAACTCTACCGAAGCACCTGGGGCCTGCGGCCAGGTCCTGCTGGGCCTTCTCCCTCGTGTCCGGCACACTGCTTGGCCAAGCCCTGCTCACTTCTCAGGTATATCCTGAGCTCACCTTCACTGTGACAACCCCAAGCCTCCGTCATGTCCCCTGGAACACAACAGCCTCTTCCCCGGGCTCCCTGCCTCTGCATTTCCTCTGGAGGTGAGAGTTCTCTCTCCACCCAGCAGCCAGAATGAGCTGTGACACTGTCACTCCTGCGCTGGGGACACAAACCTCCCTGCGGTTTCCTCCTTTGCTCGGGATAAAATGCCACCACCGGCCGTGGTCCTGCATGATCCTCCCCACCTGTCCTCCTTGGAACGCCCTTCCCTCGGCTCTTCAGGGCCTACCTCCTTCTCACTGCCTCTAAGGACGCAACTCAAATGCCACTTCCTCCAGGAAGCCCTCCCTGACCACGGCGACGCCTCTCAACGCGTTTTACCTTACGTGTGTACCTGTTTGCGCCCCACTGGAATGCAACCTCCTCGAGGGTAAGGTCTCGGAATTGTTTCATACCTTTGAGTCCCCTGGCACCTGGAACAGTGCCTGGCACACAGAAGGAGCTCAATCAACGGTTGCTGCTTGACCCCTGAAATGGAAGGACAGGGTCTGTAAGGGGGCTGGGAATCCTTCCAAGCATACTCAGAATCTCTTTAGGGTGTTGTTTTTCTTAAAGCTCTCGAATGCAGCCCTCCCCACCAATCCCACCGCACTAGCAGACTTAGCAGAGGTCAGGAAGGGAGTCCCACTGAACTCCTTCCTACACTGCCCCGCAAACCCAGCAGGACTGTCATCAGCTGCGTCGTCCCCCAGGCTGATGGATTTGCAGCCCCCTGTCCCCCACCCTTCGCCTGCCTCGCTCCCCACGTTTCCCCCGAGATGTCAAGGGAAAGCCATGAGGAGTGGCAAGAAGGACTCGCACACTAGCTTATCTCCCTGCAGGGAGATGTAAAATTTGCCCATAAATAAAGCATTTTATGGTGGAGCTCGAACATTAAATTTCATCGGCATAGAGCATGTGTTTCATTACTCCCGACGCTAACAGGGACTTAACAAGGACGTTCTGGAATGCTGCCCGGCCCGCAGAATGCAGCGGAGGGACCCTGCCGGTCTCGGAGAGATGCTCACCTCACCTCCCACAGCTGGCGACGTGGCGCTTTGTGCTGACCGCACGGGTGCATCCGGGGCGCCTCAGGCTGCTTCTGTGGCTGCGGCTGGAAGATCAAGTCCTGCAGACAAAGCAGTCAGCACGGTGTCCAAAGCGAACATCAAGATGCCCCGTGTGGGTGCCGAGCGGATTCCGTGCCAAAGAGGCAGAGAATTGTGGTGCTTGTTCTCCCGTCCAGGAGCCTTTTTTCTTCCGTTCCCTTTCTTCCTTCTCCTTTTGTTCTCGGCTGTGCTCCAGAGAAATGCTTTTCAAATGTTCGTGTGCAGGGAACCACCTGGGATCTTGTTAAAACGCGAGTCTGATTCAATCACTCCGGAGTGGGGCTGCGTTCTAACAAGCTTGGAGGTGATGCTGACATTGCTGGTCGTGAGACTACACTTTGTGTGACAAAACTGGAGAACTGCGCGGTCCGACGGGTAGCCGCCCGCCACACCTGGCTATTTACATTTAAATTAATTATAATGAGCCTGGCCCGTGTGGCTCAGTTGGTTGAGCTGTGTCCCATGCACCAGAAGGTCACCGGTTCGATTCTTGGTAAGGGCACACGCCCGAGTTGCGGATTTTGGGTTGCAGGCTCGATCCCCAGTAGGGGGCATACAGGAGGCAGCCGACCAATGTTTTTTTCTCAGGCGGATGCCGAGGGCAAGTGCTGCCACAGTTCTCAGCACACACTTCTGCAGCGGGGGAGGGGACCTTTTCCAGGGATGCCTTTCCTGTGGACCCAGAGCAGTTCTGTGAGCCAGGACCCGAGGCGATTTCCAGAGCCCAGCTGGCGAACATGTGGCCCACTGCAGCAGTCACGCTGAGAGGCACAGGGCCTGGGCCCAGAAAGCCCTGCTCTCAGAGTTCATGGCCCAGCAGGGCTGAAGTGACCAGAGGACTGGGCCAGCTTGCTGTCTGGCTGGGAGGACCGCCCCCAGCTGAGCAGTGAGGGGCCGGCCTGGAGCGAGCCCAGGCAGCCTCACCTCTTGGGCAAGGACTCAGCAGTTGACGCAGAACCACAGACTTGCGTCTATAAACTCGCACGCAAGGCGATGCCGTCCATCCCAAAGGTCAGCCTAAACCTTCAACCGTCCAGGAGATTTGGAGCTGGCCACAGGCTGGTGCGTGGGTCAGGACTGCATTCAACGCTGCCTCCGGCCCTCTCCCAGCGTGTGACTGAGCGAGCCCCCTTCCCTCTCTGGGCCCGTTTACTTCTCTGCACAAAGAGGAAAATACCGATTTTGGGGGGTTGTTCAGCATTTGGTGCTCAGTCCATCTCCCCATTCCGTACTTACCGGGTGGCAGGCACTGGGCAAGGCCGTGGGGTGGGGATGGTGACACAGTCCTTGTCCTCGTGGAGTTGACTGTGTGGAGAGCGACACAGACACTAAGCAAAGATTCACATGGAAAAGCACATGACGACTGTGACATGTGACAAGGAGTTACACAGGATAATGAGAATGTGTACTGGGGGACTGACCAAGTACAAGGAGCTGACTTCCCTGAGGAGGTGATGCCTGAGCTGAGCCCTCAGTACTTAGGGAGGGAAGAACCCTCTAGGCTCCCAGAACAGCACGTGCAAAGGTCCTGGGGCAAGAGAGTGCTTGGCAGTCCACAAGGGACAGAAAAAGCACCAGTGTGGCTGAATGGCAGCGAGTCAGGGGTCACGTGGAGGGAACAGGGTGGAAAGAGAGTTGATGTAAAACCATGTCTCTAACTCCTGGGGGCTTGAGTTGGGGCTTGGAGGTCAAATCAATTGTCAACACCTCTGCCTCAAGGAGCTTACACGCCACCGAAGCATGATGGGAACTGCTGATGTTTCCATCAATGTTCTTTGGTGCATCCAATCTATTACTGCACCTTGGGCCACGCCTGTAGGAAACTGAGATGGTGTCCAACTCGCCCCGCTGGAATTTCTGGAATTACTGACCTCCCTTGCACACACAAAGCCCGTGTGCTGGGACCCGGCCTCCCAGAGGTCCCGGGCAGCCTGGCCTGAAATGTCCCTGCTCTGTAGAGTGTCTGCCCTCTCTGTACTGACCACTGGCCTCTTTCTTTCACGGGGAGTAGAAAGTCCCTGTGAATCACGTCCGTTTCCTCTGACTGCACACATGGTTTGCTTTAGTGACCAGAGCGCTTTGCTGCCTTCATTCTTTCCAGATGAGGGAGGAACTCCAGGCCCCATGGCTGAGTGAGTGTGGTGACTGGCGCCTCCCATTAGCCCTCGGACCTTCCGCTGCCTCAGAGCCCAGCCTCACCACCTGGGAGAGGCTCAGCCCCAGGACCAGAAACACCCCCGTGGGGAGGAGGAGTCCCAGCGCCCAGCCGTGGGTGTGTCTTTGTTCTCACCTGAGGTGTGGGGGCTGCTTTCCTGACACTTGGTCCTGGGCAGTGATTGTAACAGGAATGAATCCTCGTCCACACACTCCTCATTAGCCTGTAACTGAAGTACATGTCACTGACAAGCGGTCCGTCTGGGATTTCCCTCCCTGCTTTACTGGGATCGTGCCTAAGCCCTGGGGAGGCCGGGCGCAGAGAACCAAGGGGTGGGGTTTGGCATCAGATCCTCAAGGGTCCTCCTGGGCACCATCCCCCGGGCAGCCCGGTCTCGGCAGCCCCGTGAGGAGTGACAAGAGCAGACCCGGAGCTGGGCTGCCTGGGTTCATGTTCCAGCCAGGCCTTCACTAGGCTCACGAGTTACCCTCTCCCGGTCTCCGGTCTCCGTTTGCTCCTGTGACCCGGGTGTTCCGAGCCCTGGTCGAGTTAACGCGCGGGAAGCGCCTTAGAACAAGTGCTGCGTGGGATCAATGCTTACTCCTCGTTCGATGGGGCTTTGGAAGGGCTTCCCCAGTCCCAGGGGCCTGGCCCCTCTGGGTTCCCGGGACACCAGGCCCACGTCCGGCCATTCTAAGCACACGGGACCTCAGGGCGGTGGCAGCACCAAGCTGCACCCAGAGAGCTCGGGGAAGGCTCTCAGACGCCGTCGGTCGGCACACACCCGCGGCTTCCCCGTCAGCTCCCACTCCATCCCGCACATCCGACCTGAGAGGGGGCAGACCACAGACTCCTTCCACGGGGCGCCAGCACCTCGTCTTCATTTCCCTCTGTCCCCTGCCCCGGGGGGCTGAAAGCACCCCTGGCCTCACGCCTCAGTCCCATCAATATCTCCAGGGCTGTGGCATTTGCCACTCAAAAGCTAAAATGACTTTTGTCCTCTGGGCTCTGCTAGGTCACTTCTTCCACCACATAGCAGGGAGGGTCCTTGGCGGGTGGCACGGGGGCGGGGCGGGGCAGAGGCAGTGTCGGGGTTGAGGAAACAGGGCCCGTGCAGATGCAGATGTTTCCTTCCCACACTGTGCTGTCACCTCACTGGGGACTCAGCTCCAGGCCTCTGGCCGTGGGAACAGCAGTGTGGCCAGCACTGTGCCGGGCCCCAACGCTGCAAAGGGACCTGCAAGGCCTCTAGGTCAAAGGCAGGAGCGCCAAGAACCCCGCCGTCAGTGTGTCAGGAAGGGTCTTCTCAGCACACTCGGTTGGTGCAGCCGACCAGGCCCCCAAGTGCACCAGACACCCTGGCATCCTGCCAGCTGCTTCTGATTACACAGTGGGACTCACTCCAGCAGAAAGAGGACCAGCTTTATACAACCTCTGCGGCCAGGTTCCATGGAGACACACTGCTCTTCCTCTCCAGTCACACTGTCCTTTCACTGGACCCCGAACACACCCAGCTGGCAGCCACCCCAGGGCCTTTGCACTCGCTGTTCCTTCTGTGCAGACATCTTCCCCAGATATGCACGTGGCTGGCTCCTCACCTCTGTCAGGTCTTTGACTAGTTGTTCTCTTCCCAGTGAGGCCTTCCCTGATCACCCTCCTCCTTCTCCGCTCTCTGCCCTGGTTTACTGTTCTCGGAGGCGCATCCTATGCATTTTCTTTCTTCGAGCTCCGCCAGGACAGGGGCTTTGTCTGTCCTGTTCAGTGCTTTCTGAAGAAAGGACAGCATGAAAGGGCTTCGCAGGAGCTCTCGCCCTCTCCCCGTTGTACACACAGCAATAAGGCCCAGAGAGGTTAGGTGACTTGCCCAAGACCACAGAGCTATTAAGACGGGGAATCTCTCCCGGTTAATTTCCAGTGAACTTGTTCCCCAAACACATCCTTAGTTATCCAGCTGCCCCCCTGTGAACTCCCACTGCACTGTCTGCGAGCTGTTAAATCGTTCTTTCCTGGCCAATCCCTGCTGTGCCCCACAGCCCCCACCCCCGAGGCTGGCAGGCCCACGGCAGGTGCACCCGCAGGGCCCACATCGCAGGACAGGATGGGGAGGGGCTGCAAACAGGCCTTCCCGGGCTCAGTGCTCCTCTCCCCCAAGGCAGCAGTAAGCACTCGGGGCGCCCGCGGCTGACGGCGGAGACGGGGGGACCCCACGGAGCCTCACAGCCTGCCTCTCCCATAGTGAGCCTCTGGAATCCGGGAAGTGATGAGGAGCCCACGGGGAAGGGGCCACCTTGGGTTCTGGAACCTTCGCTGCTTTACCACGTGGCTCCGTGGACGTGGGGCTCACCAGGAAGCCACACTCAGAGCAGAAAGGAAGGACACAGGCCCCACAACAGCACAGCAGAAGGGCAGGGCTTGAGGTTTTGGTGATGGAGGTGGGGACTGAAGGGTGACCCTAGGCTAAGAGGGACTCTAGCATTTACCAAGGGGCAAGGGCTGAGGAGAGCCCAGAGGCACCCGAGCGGAGTCCCACCTGTCTGCCTGGGCGTGTTGACTGAGTTTCTGCTTGAAAGTCCCGGCTGGAGAGACCGGGTTTCACAGTCAAGCTGCCCCATGTACAGATGAGACCTCGAAGCGGGGAGGAGGAAGGTGGGTTGCTGGGTCATCCAGGCTGACAGGCTCAGCCAGGCCCAGGTCTCGGCCAGTGTCCTGATGCTGTCTGTCAGCCCACCAGCCATCCTCGCCCAGGTTAGAGCCAGCCCAGAGCCCTGCCTGCTTTCTCCTTGTCTGAGGAGCTGAGCCATTGGGAACCCAGCTCCTCGTGGGTACTGGGGTTGGGTTGGGGTGACCAGTGGAGCCCTGTATGTTAGTCACTGTGCTGGGTACTTCACATCCTCTCGCTTACTCCCCAGACTGTCCCTAGGAGGTGGTGGGATCCGTGTTCTTACTGGACAGATGAGGCAACTATGGCTCAGAGAGGTTGAGTCATGTGCCCAAGGTCACACAGCAAGGAGGCAGTGGAGCTGGGAGGGGACAGTGTGCCAGGCTCGGGAAGACGACCCAGGACAGTGGAGGCAGGAGTTGTCTCTACTAGAGCCAGGAAGAGAGAGGAAATCACATCTTGGAGGCCGAAGCTCCTTAGTCACAGACTCTGCGGTTTAGCAAGACCCCAGGGGCTGGTTCACACACACGCACCGTTGGATGGGGCATCCCTGGGCTCCAGCCTGGGCCTGAGTGCGGGAGGGTCAGTGGGACAGACAGCCGCAGACGATGAAGTGGGCCACACGGCTGCCGGCGCAGGCGAGGGCTGTCCTCAGCTCCTCACGATGAATCCGGGCCCATCCTGGAAAATGTCACCGAGCAAAGCAGTGGCTCTGCCAAGCCCGAAAACATGCCTCACCGAGCCGGGTGCGTCTGGAGGCACAGACACGCGGTGAGGGCACTGCCCTCTGCTGCGGGAGACGGCGGGGCGAGCGGCAGCCCCGGCCCTGGGAAGTGGCACTGACGGAAGGAGCAACAGCTCCGGGGGCTGCAGGGGGCCCCCCCAAGATGGCAGAGCCTCCGAGACAGGGGCTGGGCCTGGGACCCGGCACCGCATCTGCCCAGGGGACCTGGCGCCGCATTCTTTCCAGGGACACCAGCACTGGTGAATTCCAGGGGGGATGCTAAGGCAGAATAAGAAAGGCTTCACCCTCATGAGTAGAAAGACCCTCCACCGGCTTCTGGGTGCTCGAGCGTTTGCCGCTCCGCTCCTGGGACACAGCTGCTGGCGAACAGTCAGGGACGGGCCCTGTGTGCCCTCGTAGGCACTTTTTGCATCGAACCCCTTCGATGCTTTCACGAGGCAGGTACCGCTGTTTCAGGTCCCCACGAATACTTAGGTATTTACTCAATACGACCAGTGCTGACTAGTCCACAGACGGAGACCTTGAGACTAGAAGGGAAGCAGCTTTCCAAGAGTCAGCTGCCAAGGTCTGAAGAGCCCAGGCCCCGGCTCTCCCCACGCTGAGGACTTCGGAAACTACCCCACGCCAGGGGCGCAGGGCAGCGGACAGAGCCGGGGTCAGCTACGTGCTGCACTCACCTGCGGCTCGGCTACTCCCCGTGTGGCCCCCGCCGTGGCTTCACTTGAGAGCTGTCCTGCAAGAATCAGCGGCACCCACGTTACAAGCTGCACTTGAACGAGCTCCCCGGGAGCCCGCTGCACACTCCAGTTGGAGAAGCGCCTGGCTCTGAGCGGTTCTGACGGCTTCTTTCCCGCCACGCTGGCAACGCCCCCCACGAGGCACATGCTGCTTTCAGAGCCTCTCTGGGAGCTGGGTGTTAGGAACCCCGTGGGACACAAGGGACCGAGAAAGAGACACCTCCGCAGTTGCCCTCATCAGGAACAGGTGGGCCTGGAATCCGCCTCCCCCAAGGTGTAGCTCTGTCTGCATTCCCCTGCCACCAGGGGACAGGGGCTCCGCAGGGACCAGCGAGAGGGAGCTACAGGGCAGCATTCCTGAGTCTCACTGCCCTGGGCCGCGGCAGCCCCTGGGCGGGGAACAGCCCTGCCTGCCTCCCTCACAGGTACGCTCTAAGGACTGTCAGGACGGGAAATGACCTCACAAGTCTGGGGCAATCCTTGTTCTTACATAGGCGGGTGCCGACCCCTCCGCCCTGCAAACCGCATGGCAAGACCCCTCCCAGCGACTCCCGCCCGCCATCTGCTCCTCACACTAACCCCGGTCCTGGTGGGCCCGCTGTGCCGTCCTGATACCAGCACCAGAACGGGGTCCTGCCCAGCTGTGACCTGGTCCTTTCTCACGGGGGACTTTCCGGGGCTTTGATGACCATGCCTTATACCGTTCAAGGTCACGGAACCACAGACTGGATTCCAAAGGCCACGGGAGCTCAGGGTTGCCCACGTTTAAGAGTTCAGGACCTTGGCCCGGCCGGGTAGCTTAGCTGGTGAGAGTGTCAGCCCAATACACCAAGGTTGCGGGTTCGATCCCTGGTCAGGGCACATACAAGAGTCAACCAGTGAATCCGTAAATAAGTGGGACGACAAATCTTTCTGTCTCTGTCTCTCTCAAAACCAATAAAAACAAAAAACTTTCATTAATAAAAAAGAGGTCAGGGATGTCAGGGCTGAAGTCACAGCTCTAGTGTTGATTTTCTGCATGACCCTGGGCGGGTTCCCTCACCTCTGAGACTTAGTTTCCTCATTTGCAAAGTGGGAATAACAACAGTCCTTACTTCACAGGGTTACTGGGAATAGTAAATAAAACGCTACATGTTCAGTACTCAGTGACGGCCAGCATTTAGGGACACCCAAGGTATGTTAGGTGACCGGTCACCTATGGACGCTGTTCCTCGGAGTGACCCTAAGAGGTCTTCGTGGGCAGGAGAGGAACTCTGGCTTCCCGCTGTGTTTTCTTACCTTCCTGAAAGCGGGGACTCTGGAGGGAGCAGGTGCGTGACAGGGACCGAGCAGGTGAGCACGGAGGCTGAGAGGCCAGGGGCGGAGGTGGTCCCAGCACAGATGGCTCCGAAACGGGCTGACCTCACCACTGCCGCAGCCTTGCTGGGCCAACCCCGCTTCTCCCCTGAGGGGCTGAGATGCAGACTGCCGCCCGCCCATCGGCCCTGCCAACCTGGACGGGGGTGGGGTGGGGTGGGGGTGAGGTCCCAGAGCTGCGGTCAGGCCCCTCCCTTCACACCTGCCCACTCGAAGAGCCTTGGGGAAGGAGGGCGGACCTCCAGGCTCAATGTTATTCCTTTGCCAAGCGAGACACATCCAGGGGACCCGCAGGCGCGTCAGGCCACACTTGCAGAGTCCCCGGGGAAGTTCCTTCATCGCAGCCGTGAATTTGACGACTGCTCTGTTTTAAGAGCGGTGCGTGTCTCACTGGCTAAGGCGAAGTGCTGTGAGTCAGCTGTTAAGCAAGCAATTCATCAACGTTTAAACCTCAGTATGATGTTTGTGGTCAAACACAACTGTCCTCACAGACCAGGGGACTCCCAACCTGTCCCTCGGAGACCACAGGGTGGCTGGCGTGAACTCACATGCGTGGTCCACCCCAGGGGACGAGGCGCCTCGGGTCGGCAAGCATTTTGAAGAACGGCAGCATCGATTACTTTGAGCCACTGTGAGCGAGACCACGGCCTGATGCAGACCCCACTTGCAGCCGTATTCCGTGTGAGCTTGCGGGTTCCGTGCGTGCGCAGGAAACACGCCGAAGACACTCACCGGGTCCGTGTGCTGGGACAGCTGAGGGGCTGAAACAGACAGAGACGGTTCACTAGCTTTGGGTCAAAATCACCTGTTCCCGGCTGAGCCGGGACGATGCTCTGAGCAGCTGAGCTCCCCAGCCAGGGCCACAGCGGAGGCTCGGCGGGTTCCAGACGCGGACGGTCCGGCCCCCCCAGAGGCCAGCCGTGGAACGGGGCCATTCGTGGGAACACAGCAGCCCGATTGTGGTGCCTGCCGGCCAGTGGGTTGCGTCAGCACCACCCAGACTCGCGGCCTCCTGCGCGCTCTCCCGAGGTGTGGCCGGTGGTGGGTGGGAGCCGGGTGCCTGCAGGGACCGTGGGGAGATGGCGAGACTGCGCTGGGACCCAGGGGCCGTGTTGAAGTCCTAAAGCTTGTGTGACCTTGAGCGAGACGCCTGACTGTGCCTCATTCTCTCACCCCAGTAAGTGCCCCCCCGACCGCCGCCCCGTTTCCACAGCGAAATGGCAACTCGCCCGCTCTCTCCCATCACCAGCTCTGCAGAATCTGGTTTTCATTCCCGTCATCTTTCAGGGCCTCCGAGAGAGTTCCGTTGCCCTGTTTCTCACAACAAAGATAACTACTTCCACCTGCCTCTGTAATGAGTTCCTGGGACAGGGAAAGCCTCCTGACAGGGCCGGGCTGCCTCACATGTGTTGGGTAAGTGCTTGAAATATGGGCCCCTTCCCTCCCCCACCTCCCCCAGGGCTCGGGCTGGATGCACCGAGCGCCACATGGCGAGGGGGTGCTCTCCCTCTGCTGCTCACGGCCTCTGCTGACGAATGAACTGGGGTCTAGACAGTGTGGGGCTGTTTCTGCCCCGTCTCCCACTCCAGCCCTGGAAGTCCGCACCCGCTCACTGCACAGAGGCCCGGAGACGGGAGGGTCCCTCCGTGTCCCAGAGCCGCTGACAGCAGGGCTGGGACCTCGTCCTGAAGTGGGGGTCCTGGTCCCACAAGTCTGATCAAGGAGGGGAGGAGGATGGGCTGTGGACTCAGGCAGACCTGACCCTCTGCGGCTCCCCCGAGTCCTCACCCCTGGGGTGGAGACGATGAGAACCGCCTCTCAGCATCAGGCAGGAGAGTGCACACAACACTCCTGGGTCCTGGCCTTGACGCCTGCAGAGGCCCAGGTGAGGCTGAGGGGCTCTGAGGGGGCGGGTGGGGGTGGATCCGCGTAAGGGAAACACCAAGCAGGCCGGGCCCTTTCTCCTTGAGGGGCCCTAAACTGTTCCCATCCGTGAAGCCCAGGAATTGTGGAAGGAGACAGCATCGGAACTGCCCTGGGGGCCCAAGGAAGTGATCCCTCAATGACGCTGACTTTTCAAAAACGACCCTGCGACCCCGGCATGGGTAGTGATCCAAAATCCTGATGACAAACGGGCCTCAGGGTGTGGGGAAGGAGAGGCCCCGGTGGTGCAGGCCCTGCGGGGGGCAATTTGACGAGATTCATCCAAATGCGCGCCATGCACCCCCTGGGCACAGCAACAGCACCCCCTGGGCACAGCAACAGCACCCCCTGGGCACAGCAACAGCACCCCGTGGGCACAGCAACAGCACCGGCTGCAGCTGCTGCCACCCTGGGCCCCACAGCGGATCCTGTGGCTGGAACAAGCCTCGCCCACCGGAGGCTGGGTTCACCTGGGAGGGGTCGGGGTGTGGGTGATGTGACCTGGCAACCATCTTTAGTGTCATGAGGGGAACAGTCTGGTGCCACCAGAGTTGAGGATGGGCTGGGGCAGCTCCTGGTGGCACCTTCACTGAGCCCTGCCACCTGCCAGCTGTTGGGTCTCGTACCGGTCAGGCTGCTTCTCAGAGCTCCTGTTCTCCATCTAGTCACTGAGGGCGACGGGGATGGAACGAAGTTCACGTGGCACCTGGCTCGGCACCCAGTGCGCCCAGCAAGCCGCCGAGGAGCTCCCTGCCGCCTTTATCTGTTATCACTCTCCCTGCCGTGGTCCCCTCACCTCTTCCTGGCCCTCTGCAGTGGAAGCCCACACACCCTGCATCACACCCCAGCAGCTCGCAGAGCAAACTTCAGACTGACCTGGGCCCCAGGGGCAACGGCTCACACCTTCCCCCGAAGCCCAGGCCTGCCTGCCAGCCAGCTCCCCGCGCCCCTGCTCCCCACCCTGGTCTGCACGCCTGGACCCAGGTGGACTGAATCCACTTAGCCTCCCGGACCCCCCCCTTCCGGCCCCAGCCCCAGCCGCCTCTCCTGTGTGGTTTCGGTTTAGCTCACACCTCCAGGTCTGGCCTCCGCTCCCTGCCGCTGCGGCCTGCCGACCACACATCATAGCAGAGGAGGGAAATTCAGGCTCAGGTCCACCCGTCCCATCAGCAGCAATGCACTTTTTCAAAACCTTCTACTTAAAAATAGTTGTAGACACGGAAACTTGCAAAAACAATACGGAGAGGTTCTTTGTACCCGGCTCCCTCCTGTGGTGGCATTTCACACGACAGCGGCGCGGTTCAAATGCGTGTTCGGAACGTGTAAACACAGGCTGGGGTCCAGCGGAGAGACATTTGGAGGTTCAAGCCCTGTCATCGCAAACCTTCCCCCCAGGTCCCGGAAAGGTCTGGTCTTTTCTTTCTCCAGGACTTTGTTCATTCATGGCGCCTGCCCAGAAAGAAGTCTTCGTCAACAAAAAACAAAACAAAACAAAAACTGGGCTGGCCCTGGCCGCTGTGTCTTAGTGGTTAGAGCGTCCTCGTACTGAAGTGCGTCGGGTTCGATTCCAGGTCAAGGCCATGTACCTGGGTTGCAGGTTTGATCCTTGGCCCCGGTCAGGGTTGGGGTCCTGTGGGAGGTAGCCAATTGATGTGTCTCTCTCACATCAATGTTTCTCTCTCTCCCTCCCCCTCCCTCCCTCCCTTCCACTCTTTCTAAAAATGAATGGAAAAAATATCCTCTGGTGAGGACCAACCCAAACTAACTAACTAACTAACTAACTAACTAACTAACTAACCTGGGCTGTTCTGCATTGGTAGGCGGCTGGGGAAGACCCAGAGCCAGGACAAGGACCAGGGCATCCAGAACCCCTGGTAAGGAAACCACTGCCTTTTTTTGGGGTTTTGTTTTTCTGTCCTTTGTCACCTCTTTTCGAAGCTTTTCCACATCCCGCAGCCAGAATGGCTTCCTGCCCCCTGGCCCACAGGGACAGCCCTTCCCAGCTGGACTGTGTTTCCTGGGGGTCACGTTCTCGGGTCTGTATCGTCCAGAAAGGTTGCTCAACATAGGAAACCAAGAAGGATTAGGAATACATCAATTCTGGTGCCACAGCCAGTTCATTTATTTTACCAAATTCTTTGATGTCCGAGCATCACCAAAATGAGGGGGAAAAGCCTCTTTTCGCTTTTGACTCCTCTGCTTAACGGGAGTGTCCAAGCAGCCAGTGAGTGAATCTGGCTTTTAAAATCACCCACGAAGCTTTTAAAGGGCCCGTGAACTTACAAGTAACAGCTACAGAAGGTTGTGATTAGCATGACGTGAAAAAAAGTCACTTGACCTCTCAGTGCCCTTCAGAAAGTGGGGTTGGTGGAGTGGCCAGCAGCCTGTCACGGAGGGGCACTCCTCACGGATGGGAGCCGGGTGCAAGGTGCTTGGAGCACTGGGTGTGAGGAGGAAAGCCCTCCCAATACAAGCTGCCGTCATGAAGGTTCGGCCACAAGTCCTGTTGTATCTCAGCGCCCTCTCCTGACGCACTGCATACTGTGTGCAATGCGTTTCGAATGGACTGGTCCTCAGCCTCTCAGGAGCCTGGGAGTGTGGATGGCGGTATTTTTGCCTTTGCTACGACACCACGAATCTGCCGTCCTCTCAGGGATGCCCTGGGATTAGGACTTGAATGTGTGAGGGCGAGGGCGGGGGCACAACTCAACTCCTAACAGTAGTGAAATGTATGTTCTATTGCATTTTACTGATGTTGATTCTTTTTCCCTTAGGAAGGGAAATATGGGTCTGAGAATAAGAGTGTTTTCTGTTTCTCTTCTATCTCATCACAGGGGTTTTCTTCTGCACTGACCTTCTTAACCGACCCTGGGATTTCAGCGAGTTTCTAAACTCTTTAAAGTGGGGTCTATTACCTGCTAAAAGAAAAAAGCTCTGAACTGCATTCCACTTGCCCAGATGAGCAGAACGCACGGCTACGGCCTGGGGTGCACAGTGGTTCCCTTCAACTCTATGTGCTGAGGGTCAGCAGCCAACTCCTCTCCCTCCGCCTGCGACCAGGCTGGGCAGTAGCTCCTGTGGAATGATAGGGTAGGTTTTGATTTTTTTTTTTATTCTCACCCGAGGATATTTTTCCCTTTTTGTTCAGATAGAGCAGGAGGGAGAGAGAGAGAAACATCGACGTGAAAGGGACACATCGAGTGGCTGCCTCCCGCACGAGCCCAACCAGGGCCAGGGATGAATCACAACCGAGGTACGTGCCCTTGGCCGAAATCGAACCCGCGACTCTGGTCCGCAGGCCGACGCTCTAACCGCTGAGCCACACTGGCCAGGGCGGGCTTTGATTCTTTAAGCTATGGCATTGACTTCGGAGTTAGCGATACTGACCAGGGCTCCTGGGTAGAATTACAGGGTGGACAGGAAGAACACGGCAGCACTCAGGGTATGGAGAGGCCCCACTGGGAAAGGTGTGGGCGCCCCCACCCTCCCACCCCGCCGCGATCCCCGACACCAGTCGAACCACAACGCTGAGCTGCGCAGGTCCTTGGCGCGCTGACATACCTGAGAAGAATCGCGTGCCTTCGCGCGCGCACTGGGAGGCAGGCAGACTTCCCAGGGCCCTTTATTCTGTTCGGACTCAGGCGACTCTCCCTCAAGAATGACGATTTATTTGACAATATCTGGGGGATGGAAGAGATGAAGCCTCTCACACCAATTATAAGACATCCAAATTCAGAGCATCGGAACGCAAGCCAGCTGCCCAGGTCCCGGTGCCTCCCTGGGCCCTCAGGGAGCCCCATCCGAGACTCACCGGCACAGCCTGGCTGCTCCCTTCAGTTCACCACAGGGGTCCCCCCAAAAGACAGTGTTTCCCCTCTCTCTCTGTTTGGCGCCCACAGTTTTTACAGCTCAGAGCAAGGGGCAGTAGTAAGATTCTGGGGGAGTAAAGGTGGACCGCCGTGAAAGGGAAGGTGGGAAGTGGGAAGTGAGGGCTTCGTGGTCATTCTGACCTGCTCTCAGGCAGATCTGGGGACAGCAGTGGAGGCATCTAAAACCGATTCCCTTTAGCCTCTGTGCCTGGTATTCCTGCAAAGTCTCCTCCCTGACCCCCCCCCCCCCACTGCTTTTCCTTCTGCTCCTTTTGGGACACAAGAAAAATCTCGTTGTAACGTAAAGGCCAACCATATGGACCGAGGGTGAAAAGGGCGTCCTTAAGGAGACTTGAGTCTTAGAAATCAGTTCTGAGCCATCTGAGCCTGACTTCCATACCTATCAAGTTGAACTCACTGAGCTGTCCCCGCTGAACAAACAAGAAAACTATTAAAAACAATTTCCAATAAAATATAACTTCTAAATCCCTGTACCACAAAGACAAATGCATTAATTTTATTTATTTATTATTTTTTGTTAGAGATGTTTCTCCTTTTTCCCCCATTGACACCCTCCTCCTAATCCCGCCCGCCACCCCCAGCATTGTTGTCTATGTCCGTGGTTACGCATACATGCATATAAGTTCTGTGGTTTATCTCTGCCCTCCCCCCAATCCCCTCTTCTGAGGTTTGTCAGTCTGTACCCTACTTCTATGTCTCTGGGTCTATTTTGTTCCTCAGCTTGTTTTGTTCATTGCATTTCACAAATAAGTGAGATCATGTGATATTTGTCATTCTCTGATTGGCTTGTTTTGCTTAGAATAATACTCTCCAGGTCCCTCCATGTCATCTCAAAGGATAAGAGATCTTTCTTTCTTACAGCTGCATAGTGTTCCATTGTGCAAATGTACCACAACTTTTTTATCCACTCATCTACTGATGGACACTTGGGCTGTTTCCAGATATTAGTGATTGTAAATAGTGCTGCTATGAACATAGGGGTGCATATATTCTTTCTGATTGGTGTTTCAGGCTCTTAGGATATATTCCTAGAAGTGGGATCACTGGGTCAAATGGCAGTTCCATTTTTAATTTTTTGAGGTAACACCATAGTGTTTTCCACAGTGGCTGCACCAGTCTGCATTCCCACCAGCAGTGTACTAGAGTCCCCTTTTCTTCACACCCTGGCCAACACTTGTTGTTTGATGATTTGTTGATGGCGGCCATTCTGACAGGTGTGAGGTGATACCTCATTGTTGTTTTAATTTGCATCTCTCTGATGATTAGTGACGTTGAGCATTTCTTCATGTTTCTTGGCCCTTTGTATGTCCTGTTTGGAGAGGTGTCTATTTAGTTCCTCTGCCCATTTTTTAATTGGGTTCTTTGTCTTCCTTTTGTTGAGTCGTATGAGTACTCTATATATTTTGGAAATTAACCCCCTATCTGATGTATCGTTGGCGATTATGCTCTCCCATATAGTGGGTTCCCTTTCCATTTTGATGCTTGTTTCTTTTGCTGTGCAGAAGCTTTTGAGTTTTAGACCACGAACATACACAAGAATAAACTCAAAATGGATAAAAGACTTAAATGTGACTCGTGAATCCATAAAAATCCTAGAAGAAAATGTAGGCAACAAAATTTCAGACATCACATGCAGCAGAATTTTCACTGATATAACGCCTAAGGCAACAGAAACAAAGGAACAAATGCATTGATTTTAAAAAGATATGCCTCACTCAGTCAAGTATACCTGACTCTTCAGATCTTAAGGAAGGCTGTATTCTTATAATTTAAGTATGATAACCAAGTAACCACAAAAGGAAGAAGGAAAGAAAAATCTGTAACATAGATTAAGCGTTTACTTTTATTAGCTAAAGAAACATTGAATGAATTTGTCTTCACAACATCTGCTTAACTTATAAGACTCACTATTTTGTTCACTCTTGCTCTGCGGGTTTTCGATGTTTGGATTTTTATTGTTTTCAAAGCCTTCTTTTATGGTCATGTGAGTCTCTGGTCTGGAGTCCACACAAGGCCATTCCCACCGCCGCCACTGGGTGGCAGCATCCCACAACTGTTGGTGAGCTTTAAGGAGGGACGGAAACCTGGAAGATGTGTGACCTCAGCAGCCTGGAACACGTGGGGCTGAGCCAAGACAAAGTGCACACAGTCCCCAGGAACCAAGAGGAAACACCTACAGAAGCTCGGTGAACGTCTGAGTTTCGTTTTCTGCTCACTTCAGCTCAGGAGCCGCACAGAGAGCAGACCGGGAGGAAGGTTAGCAGGTGGGGCAGGGAAGGTGGCCGGCAGCTCTGCACAGCAGTCCTCACTGTCCCCTGTGGGAAGCTCTGCAGCACTAGCACCTGACCAGCTCCTTGGGCACCTTCGGTCTAGAACAACTGCTGAATGTCGCCAAGGTCTGTCCCCTGCACCAGGGCGCCCGGCGTGGGAGGCCAGACTGGGTGATTCATCAGAGCCTCCAGAGAGGACAAGCGAGGACAAGTGACGCCACAGACACTCTGACCTGGCCCCGCCTTGCTGGAGTGACACATCCTTTCACTCGCCTGGTCCTTCCACTGCTTTAAAGGGCTCTGTGAGCTGTGATTGCACCGCCAGCCACGCTCTGCGACGCGCCGAGGTCACAGCCGCGGCGGCCGTCCTGTCCCCCAGCTGCCCCCTTCCTCCCGGAGCGCGCCGGGCTTTCGAAGCGGAGTTAAGAGCATTGCACCATGGCCCAAAGGGGGCCAAGTCTGCCACTGGCCAGGAAGTGGTTTACATGTTCTGTCCTCAGTTTCCCCATCTATAAAATAACTTGCCTTGTGGCCAGAGTAGCGGCTTGAGAGGAGCGTCTGTCCTTACCACGGCGCCCAGGACTAGGGCCTGAGTTTCTCTGGACTTCACTGGAAGGAGTTGCCGCCCTTCCTGGCTCTGTGCTCTGCGGCTGGTGAGGGGAAGACCACCCTCACCTCCTGGCAGCTCTCAGCAACGTGAGTGGCCGGCCTGCTGTGGAGACAGACACCAAGGCCACAGTGTAGGCTCCAGTGGGGTGTGGGCTCCCTGCCCTCCTGGGCTCCACCTCTTTGCTCAAGAGCCAGAATGAGATGACCCGTCTAATGGGCACTAATCCCGGAAGGGACTTCTTTCTAGGAAGGCCTTATGCTGGCTGGACCCCCAGCCTTTCCTCTATGGTCTGTCTTACCAGGAAGGAACAAAAAAAAGAAGAAGAAGCTGTTACTAGCTCTAGCTTCTCTTGGCTGAGAGCTGTTCCTGCTTGGAGCTGCCATCTGCTGATGCCCATGGGGAAAGCCCCGTGCCAGAACCCAGAGCTAAGCTGCTGTTGCCAGGGATGGGCTGCCCTGCCCGTGGGTGCCAGGTCTGCACGGGAACACCCACCCTGGGGGGCTGCAGGCCTTCCCCATCTGCCCGAGGGTGGTGTGGTCTGCCTCTGCTTGCCACAGTTCCTCCTGGTGCTCAGCGACTTGGGCTTGGAAGGCGACTATCTCTGTCCACGCGCTCCCTCCCCTCTCCTCATCCCCACTGCCCTCAGTGTCCGCCTCTTCCCTCTGAAGGTCCACCTCGGCTGAAGTCTGACTGCCACAGACCCTCATTCACGTGTAAAACAGCACAATAGTTACACCTACCTGACAAGGATTTTTGTGAAAATTAAATGAGATAATTCGGATAATGTAAGAGGCACAAAATGAGCACTTAATATATATTAAGAGGTTCTACTTTTCCAATTATGAGATGCATGCATGGTAACAGACAGGATTGAATTGCTACAGGAGAGTCACAGGACCCAAAATGACTGTTAACCAGGGTTCTCCAGAGGAAAGTAATCAGTGGGATATGTATATATATATTATATAATATATATAATTATATATATTATATATAAATATATAATATATAATTATAATAAATATATATAATATATAAATATATATATTTTATAATATATATAATATATAATATATTATATATTATATATAATAGATATTATATAACATATTATATAATATATAATGTATATAATATATATATATTTTTTAAAAAACAACATCTTGGGCTGTAAAGTGGTGACAGTGGATATTCTTGTCTTTTTGCTAATTTCAGAAACTAAAGCTTTCAGTATTTTACCATTAAGTGTGCTGTTTTCTGTCGCCTTCTCTTTCCATTTTTGTACATTTCTTTATCAAGGAAGTCCCCTTCTATCCCTAGCAAAATCTAGGAAGGGTGGGTCCAAATGATCCAGTCTGCCAGCACCTGGATTGGAACTCTCAGCATTTCTCAGCCTGGATCCCAGGAAGCGGCACACGAGTACCCGGTCTCCCGCTGCAGAGCCGACTGTGTGACACACCACCACCGAGGCGCACCTCGCACCGGCGCCTCTGCTCAGTGCCGGGCAGACCGGAGCCCAGGCGCTCTGGGTGGGTCTGGAAGTCGCTGTGCACCTGGAAACAAGTGCTCCAGAAGGTCCCTGCAGACGAGGTCTGGGAAGTGCACTCTGGCCTGGGGGCGCTTGGAAGCTTCAGTGAAGCAGAAGTGATTTGAAATGGGGTCTTGAAGGGTAGATATGATGAGAACGGCAAATCAGCAGACCTGTGCCGGGTCCTCACAGTCACGGACAGTCCGATGGGGTTGCAGGATGGGCCTCCCATGGGGACGATGTGACAAGGGCAAGGGGATCAGAGCTGGGAAAGCACAGCTTACAAGTGAGGAGGCAAGAGCTGCCATGTGGCTGGGATGGGGACAGGCACCCCCGAGACCGACAGGCACCTACTAGGAGGGCCGTGGCCGCGGGGCTGAGGGGTCTGCGTTCACAAGGCCAGCGGTGGGGAGCAAGGGATGCTCTCTGAACAGGTCAGCAGCTCCGCTGCCCACGTGTCACTTTCAGTGAAGCGACAAATGTGACTCCTCCCTGTGCGCCAAAGCGGACGAGCCTGCGGACCGCCCACTGTCAGCTCTTTATCTGTCACGAGCCATTTCCAGGTCATACTGGTCATTATGGTTTCGGATGAATTTAATCACGTATGTCCCTACACCTGGTGGCTGAATTCTTCTGAAGCCACAAACCGAAATCCACAGCAGTTGTGGGGAAACCTCTGCATGGTAGACCTGGTTTTAGGGAACGTGATGGAACGTGAGGGCTGCGCGCCGCGGGATTGCCACAGGCAGCTCGGTGCAGGCCCCGTCAGCCCAGCCTCCCGGGGCCGCTGGGTCCTTCCCTCCACGTTGTCCCAGGGCCTAATGCCTCCGTCTATCGAAGCCATTTAAAAAGCAGGGTGCCCAGAAAGGTCAACGAACATGAAACACGCATTTTCATCACAGGCCCATATGCTGAGAACACAGAGGACAGTTCTAGAGAGTTAAGAAACAAAGGCAGTATGGCAGGAAAACAATGCGTTTCCCCCTTTTTGGTAAGGTAATACTTTTAAAAAGAATTTGATAGAAACAACTAGCAACTCTTATTATGCCTTCCGCCCCACACCTTCCAACACCTTTTGCTTTGTTGCAGCGGTAACATATACGACTCCTTTCAGTTTTAAAATGTACAAGGTTATAAACTTGTTCTCTTTCGGACATCATATTAGTCTCATTTTATTGGCTGAAGAACAAACCCTGTAAGTGAGCATACCAATTTTCAAAACTCTTCTCCTAACACCGGAAACTTCTTTCTATCACCGATGAAGCTGCCACAGACTCATTGTGGACAGCTTTTGGGAAATGCCTCTCTTGGCTTCGTAATCTTTTTTTATTTTTATTTTATTTTTTTTATCCTCATTCGAGGACATTTTTCCATTTTTTGTCCAGATAGAGTGGGAGGGAGAGAGAGGAAGAGAGAGAGAGAGAGAAACATCGACGTGAAAGGGACACATCGAGTGGCTGCCACCCGCACGACCAACCAGGGCCGGGGACAAACTGCAACCGAGGTACATGCCCTTAGCGGGAACCAAACCCGGGTCTCTCTGGACCGCAGGCCGACACTCTAACCGCTGAGCCAAACCGGCCAGGGCCTTTTTTTATTTTTTATAAATCAGTCTTAAAATTCCCAATTCGGCCCAGAATCTGGCAGCTGGTAGGAAATTTCAAGCATCTGGCGAGTTTCTTGCCTGACACATTTGGGAAGGAGGACCTAATTTGTGACAGGACAGACTTTGTGGCCAAAAATCCTGGCCAGCCAGGATCAGCTAGCTGCCCCTGATCAGAAATTCCCAGCCTGCCGGCTCTGTGATCTCTTTCCAGGGGCCACGAGTTTCACCTTACCAGCAGAGAGTCACTTTCCTGATGAGGGTTATGTTCCCCGATGGCTTGTCTATTTCAGCTTCATGAAGTAGAGATCTCCAAGCATTTTGGGAAGTTTGATCTTCACGACAAATAGGGGGGCGGTGGGAGGAAAACCTGCTATGGAAATAACTTGAGAGAGCGAAGGAAGCTGGAACAGAAAGCGGGGGAAGATGAGAATCTAACAATATACTCCTGGCTGCCACAAGTTCACAACAGCCTGCAGAGTGGCGGTGGCTGGCGCACGGGGACAGAGTGGGTTCACGTCCGAGCTCACAGACACCCTGGCTCTTAGAACGTCCACCCCCAAATCCATAAGGTAAGGGAGGCCACATGTCCAAGGTGGCCCTTTTCCACTCGACATCCTCCCCCGTCCCCACCTCCGTCTGGAAACAAGGTGGCTTGTGACACTAGCTGACAATGAGCTCTTTCCCAGGGAGCTGGAAAGTCTCCATCTTCCAGGAAGCTGTGTGGTTTCCCTTTAGGCAGACAGCTGCCAGGCCCCGTCTCTGCAGCACAGAACTTGAACCAGCTCGACTGCCTCGTCCTCCTGCAGAGACCGCTGCCCTGCTCCAACCCGGGCAGACGCTCCGTCCAAGTTCAGTGTCCTGGCAGTAGGCAGCGCTGACCTTTTCTGCCCACTCTAGACATCAGGATTTAGGCTGCGAATACGTGTAGGTCCAACACAGTACAGCTTCGTCTCCTTCGCAACGACAAGGACACAAAATACACGGTTTAGGAGACGCAACTCAAGCATTCCAGGCATCACTGCAGGGTGAGTCTTATGAACTCCCAGTTAATAAGCCCTTCTTCCCAGTGAAATATTTCTCAACTAGGGGTGAGCTCAGACAGCCCACGAATCCTGAAGACAGGTTTCCCTTCCAAAGCTGCAAGGCGTCCTGCTGAAATGACTTGCAGTGTCTGACCTGGGACGGTGACCGCCAGCTGCAAGGGCTTCTGTCTTGTTTATCAGAGGTCCCCTTCAGTGTTCCCCTGTACCCTTTCCATCAGGCTGCAGTGGGTGTGCTTAGAAAGTCTATTTGCGGAGGCAGGGCCAGGGTTTCCCTGCTGCCCAGTGTCATTGTCACTGCAAGACACGTCCCTCCGCCTTCCACATGGCACAGGATTTTCCCCATTTTCAAACGCAGGGAGCAAGCACACAACAGGACCCATGGGAGAGAGGTCAGGCAGAGAGCAGACAGGAGCCCTGGGCACCAGGCTGTTTGCTTTGGCGCTCTAGGTTAAAGCTGGTTCCTAGTAGATACAAATACGTGCATTGAAAAACACTTACAGGAACTTGAAAGACAGCTACTTCGTAAGGATTTCTGAGCGCTGGTGCGGCAGTGCCATTGACATGGTTTATCGGCATTTTCCACGAAGTCACCTTTTCCTAGACAAAGATGAATTCTGGTCCAGTTGAGGAATTGTCACACACTCTACACGAGTGTCACCCTAGTTGATGGGGCTGCACTGGAATGCGGCGTGCAGAGGGGCGGCTGGGAAGGGAAGAAGTAACCCCGTGAATCTCCTGGCCATCAGTGGGAAGCTATGAGATGTTTATGGGAATCTGGGAGTAGGAAACCTGACTGTGTTGCTAACACACATTTAAGATATAAACATAAGAGTTCAGATGCAAAGAAACGTAAGGATCACCTTGCCCAGTTTCTTCATTTCGCCAGTGAAAAACGGAGTCAAGGAGGTTAAATGATTTGTCCAAAGTCACACGGAGATAAACCAAAGAACTTCTATGCATTGTTAGTTAACAACAGCCAAGACATGGAAGCAACCTCAGTGCAACCAAAGTGTCCATCCACAGACAAATGAATAAGGAAGATGTGAGATATCAATATATATAAATACACACACACACACACAAAATGAAATATCAGCAATAAAAATAATGAAATCTTACCATTTGCAATAACGTGGATGGACCTGGAGCAGCGATTCTCAAGCAGTGCGCAGCCCGGGGCTCCGCCGGCTGCTGTCCTAGATCTGAGCGCTGCCCTGGGCCCGGAATGCCCCGCACATTTCCATGGTGTGTGCCAGGAATCGGGTGGCCCAGGTCCGAGTGAGCAAAGGGGACAAACCGGTGATCTGAGGAGGCGCACATAGGAGGCACTCACCACATTGCCCACCACAAAGGGCTGGCTGTCGCTGCACACGGGTAACCTTGATGGGGAGGACCATGCCGCCGAGTGAACGGTGGAGGATGTTTTTCTTCACGAGTTGATGCTGGGCACCTTCGCTGGCTGCCTGGCTGACCAGCCTATCCGGAGGCCCCGGGCTAAGCAGGTGGAGATCTGTGCCCTTGTCCTGAGGCAGCTGCCTGCACACACGTCCTACTTCCTCGTGGGTCACAGTGAGGCCCTGCTGTGCCCTCAAAGGCTGTGTGTAAGTATATCTGGAACATGCATCTTTTTCACGCCAACCTCTAGCCTGCAAACGACAAACGTGCGGGAAGGGGTGAAGTAGAAGTGGGAATTCACATCCCCTCAGAGTCCACAGGCTTCACTGTCAAAGCTGCTGTTGAATAAATGGACTGTCCATGTAAAAATAAAATACGCAATACCCGACTGTTTAGTAAGGAGCACTGACCTCTTTACCCTTAGATTGTTCAATTAAAAAAAAAAAATGACAACAGCCAACACAGCAATAGCTGTCTGCTGTGAAAGAATCATAGACTCAGAACAAACTCACGGTTGCCCGATGGGAGGGGAGTATGGGGGGAATAGGGAAAAGCAAAAAAAATAAAAATAAAAATAAATCAATAAAACCCTGGGCAAGGTGGAATGAATCAAACTTTATTCCCATTTACCCTTTCAAATCCTTTTGCCCTCTCCATGGAATGGGTTAGAACTTGCCTCACAATAAGGCACTAAAGGCAAATGAATTTTAAAACTTCGGCAGAGGAGCTGTGGGAAAAATCAGGTTGTCAACACACCCTCCTGATCAGGCAGTATTTAAAGTATCCATTTATTAGCAGGTTCACTTTTAGAGGTTGTTGCCAGCCACATCCAGGCAGCACATGGAGGGAGGCTGGGACAGATCCGGTCCCCTGGGGCCACGCTCAGACCACAGGTAGATCTCAGCCTCGGGCTGGCATCTGGGCTGCACTCCGGGAACGCCAGGGGCACGGCCCAGGAAGGGCTCTGTCCCGGAGAAGGTAGGCTCCTCCGCAGTTCTGTTCCGCACCTCGGGGTGTGTGTGTGTGTGTGTGGGGGGGGGGGGGGGGGACGAAGGGACTCGGGGTGCCATTTGTGTGAGCGTCTCTGGCGCCGGGATCGGTGGAGGCTGTGGGAGCTGCTGCGTTCCGGCCTCTGCAGCGCCCGAGACTGGCGAAGGCCTCCAGTTCTGACCACGTCTGTACAATCTGACTTTCGGAAACCCACCCCAGTTCCGTTGGTCTTGGGCGTGAGTGTGTGTGTGTGTATTTGTGCCTGTTTGGGGAAGGGGTGGTCGCATGACCGCCAGTCTCTCCAATCCGGGTACCATTTAAGCCTAGACCAGCCAAGAGGGACAATCAATGATCGAAGTGACCACTTTGCCCCGGCCTTACAAAGGGCTGCGGAGTCGGAGGCCAGGGAAGGACGAGCCTAGCGCACCCAGGGAAGAGGCGAGGACACCGCGCGCCCCAACTTGGCCACTGGGGGCCGCAGTCACCTTCAGCTTAGGGAGCGAGGAGACGCGAACCCTGCTGGCGGCTCCGGCCGCCGCTCCCTCCAGCGCGCAGCCTCCGCTGGCTCTGCCCCCGGCGCTGCAGCCTCCACCCGGGACCGCGGACGTGGCCTCCACCGAGCTCCGGCGGCGCCCCTCTCACGCTCTCCAGGCTGCAGCCTCCAGCAGGGCACCCCCTTGGCGCGCCCGCCGCGCCCCTCCCCGGGCCCGCCCCTCGGTCCCCAGGGCGCGCACAGTCACTGCCCGTGCGCCTTGCCAGCCTGCGCGCCGGGGCAGGCGACGATGGGGAGGCCGAGCCCGGCTCTCCGCCGCGGGTTCCCCGGCCCTCGCTGCTCACTGCCCCCCAGCCCGTGACGCGGCGACACAGGCCGAGACACAAAGCCGGAGGCTGGGGCCACCCGGGACTGAGGCCACTTCCTGGGGTCGCCGCGAGCCCCGGTGCCATGCGAGCCTGTGCTGGTTGTCCCCTGTCCGGGCGGTGCCCGCGAGCCCGCCCCGGCCGCCGTGCACTCGCCCCTGACCCGGCCGCAGCCAGGGGGGTGCCGCACAGCTGAGGACAGAACCAGGACTTGGGGACAGAGCTGCAGCCGCCCCAGCCCCGGACAGCAGCCCCAGCGCGGAACCGGCTGCCTGGGCTTCGGGGCTTCGGAGTCTTCCGGAGGCGCGGCGTCAGAGGTCGTGCGGACCACGGCCGGAGAGGAGCTGGAGACCCGCGGGGCGGCGCGGACCCTGCTCCGGGAGCCTCGGAGGTAACTTCGGAGAGCCGGGCGGGCGGGAGCGGGAGCGCACGCGTGCGTGTGAGTGTGCGGTGGGGCGCCGGAGCCGGCGCGCCGGGTGCAAATCCACCGAAGTCCCCTGGGCTCCGGAGCACTGCAGCCCGCGGCCCTTCTGCTGCGCTCCGGGCGGTGCAAAGGGCGCGTGTGGTGTGGCGGGCTTGAGCGCACCTGGTGGACAGACCAGGGATCGGGGAAGAGAAGCAACGGAAAAGGAGCATGCAGTGTGGGCAAGTTTCCACGGCTGAAAATTCGCTTCTAGAAAACGGCATTTGGAGGGTTAAATATACCAGCTGAGTGTGCAAAAGGCCTGACACGCCCACGCAGAGTAAGATGGAAAGCTGGACAAACCCCATATGGACGACCAGGGCATCCAGTTGTCAAGTCCAGATTTCCAGTCGCGTCCACGTGAGATGGGAGCCTGGTTCTTACGAGGTGGGACGTTCAACTTCACCCTCCGGAAAACAGAGGCGGGGCCTGGCCACGAGGTGTGCACTCGCGCTGTCTCGCTGGTGCAAGGCAGCCTTCCACACCTGCCGCCCCCCTCCTTGGGGCGGCCAGATCCCGGCCAGAGCAATCGCGTGCCTGCCCTCAGGGTGCTGGGGCCTCTGTCGGCATAACTGAGGAGCTTAACTGTGACATTGCTCAGTCCAGCCTTGTCTGCTGGAAGGCTGGAGCGGTGTTGACTTGTGAATCTACTGTGGGGAAGGTGGTTGTCAGCCCAGGGACTCTCCTCAGTGGGAGTCAGCAACATTTAGTGAAGGCTTCCAACCATTTGTGGTGAGGGTGGGCGTTGTCTGGGAGGGGGCAGAGTCCATGCTGCCGCCCTCATGGCTGTGGTTGGGAGCTCACTGCCGGGCTTGCTGCATGCACAGCTGCCCGGAGGAGTTTGGCAGAGGTGGATGTCGCCGCTGCGCACCCCCTCCTCCAGCAGACAGGCTGCCCCGATGACCCCTCTCCGGATGGAGACGGTGGGCAGATGTCCCTCCTTCCTTCCCACGGCGGTGACCACCAGCATCCACGGAGCCTGCCCTGCAGGGAAGCCAGCAGACTGCTGGAGCGACACCCTGTCTTGTACAATGAGCTCCGGGCCTCCGGCTCGCTGAGCGTCTGGCAGCAGTGTTCCGGGCCCTGTTGAAATAAGAGAAAGGGGTCAGAGAGAGCAGGCTGCCGGGTGCTGGAGGGACATTGTACAACCCCCTGTAATGGGCTTTCTTCTTGTTTATCCGAGGAAGGTGGAGCAGGAGAAGGAGGGAATCTGCAGACAGAGCACATTTAGAGATTTTCTTAGGTTACTGGAGCCTAGAGGGAGAACCGTAAATGTCTGATAAATAAAGTCTGATGTTCGTTGTGTGTGTTGGAGAGATTTGCACAGATCTGGGACCGTGTGATCATAAATGTCGGTAGCCAGAGAAAGAATTCATCAGTTTATTTGCATTTCTGATGAGTTTGGTGAGGGAGTGTTCCGCGGCACTTCATACTTGGAAGACAGACAAAGGTTTCTTTGTCGGTGGGAGTGCTTTTGAATTTTACGCATATAATGCCATTTTCTCCCTAGCCAGTGCTAGATACAAAATTGACGTGACTCGTAGATTCTAAAAGCCCTTGTATTATTAACTCTTTGATACTCCCTGTGAAACATCTATGTTCCCGTGAGGTCGAGACGTCTGCCTGCCTCTACCATGGCACCCAGAACTGGTCTGGAGGTTCTCTCCCTCAGGATTCCCCAAATCAGCTCTTTCTCAAGTCTTGACAAACCAGTATTGCAGTTAGGGCTCTGTGTGCGCTGGGCGGGGTGGGACCACCAGGAGAAGGAAGGGGACGGGCCTGCTCTCTGCTCCCGCCACACGGAGACGTGTGTTCTCAGACGGGCTGGGACGAGGTTCCACATTCCTCGGCGATTACCTTTTCCCATTGACACGCGGATCTCCGTTTTTGGAGCTAACCCACAGGCTCGGTGTAAATGAAAGGAAACAAGAAAGAGGGAGTTCAGAGACAGGCAGAGGCAGTTGGTGGCCAGCCTCGGGCATGCTTCTGATTTATTCCATGGTCTTGGTGAGTTAACAGCTTTTCTGCACGTTTGCTCGCACCTGGATGCAATGCGAGAGCATCAGATCACTCACTTTCCCCCTGCTCTCTCTTCCAAGAGATACTTCAGATGAAGTCTTATGCGAAAGTGAAGCATATGAAACAGATTAACGAGTTGGGGAGGGCTATGGCAGCCTGTTCAGTCCCAGTGTGATTTGTAGAGCCTCCTTTTGGGACCCCCCAGACGGCTTCTCTGCACCGTACGGCACCCTTTCTCCTTGTGTCCGGAGTGAAATGCAGGGGCGGGCACAAGTAGGTTCACAGCTGTGAGTACGTGAAATAGTTTATTCTTGTGTTGTTACTTATTGATTAATTATTGTATTATTTATTTGTCTTCTTCTTATCCTTGCTATTGCTTCGTGTCCCATTCCTTATGATTTCTCTTCTGGGTGACGATGGCAGGTGATTTTACCCACTGCTGCCCACCCCTGTGCTGTGGCACCTGGTTCTGTGTCACAGTGGGTCACACACCTTCCACCTGCACCTGCTCCCCCTCGATGGCCCTGTGACCTGAGCTCCCGGACAAGCATGACCTCTTCAGCCCTAAATCTCGTGGCTCTCGCAGTGCCTGGCACGTCAGTGGGTGCCGGTGAGCGCTCGCGGGGTGGGCGAGGAAAGGAGGAGGGAGTGTGGTCACCTGCAGCGAACGAGGTCGGACAGGCACACCCACCCCAGTGGGAACCTTGGGGGAGCGGGGACTTCGATTTACCTGTGGCCCTGTTGCCAGCACCCGGAACTGCTGGGCACAAGCAGACCTTGGCTCGCCGTACGGAAACCTTTCAAGTTGTTAACTAGGAACACAAGTGAGGTGGTTATTACCTCTGTTCATAAAGATTCTGTCTCTTCTTCTGGACATGTGTAGGATGGCATTTCCCCGCTCAGTGGGAATGAGCTGTGGCCGAATGCTGTGCCTGGCGAGAGCCGTGTGCTTGGCAGCCCTGGACGTCAGCGGGTGCCTCGCCATGTCCTGCCTTTCCTCTGCTCTGGTGACACTCACAGCTCCCAAAGAGGGCTGCTCCCTCCGCCTGGGTGACGGTGGTGTGGAGCAGAGCCCTCCGTCTGACTCACACGGGATCTGCAGCGTGGCGAAGAAATAAACCATTGGTGTTTTAAGCCACTGGAGTCTGGGGCTGCTTGTTGCTGCAGCATAACACAGCCTATCCTGACTGGAGCGACAGGCAGAGAGCTTAGCGTCATGCTGGCTTTGGACCAGAGCCTATCAGGAGAGCAGTGTTATCCAGGAAGGCCGGTGGTTGCTGAGATGGGGTTGCTCGGGGATAGGGCCCCGGTGGGATCACATTGAAGTCTAGAGCTGCCATTGCTGGTGGGAGATCTCATCTAGTAGCAGGTCCAGGCCCGTCTCTTAGAGAAGGACCCACGATAACCAAAAGCCTGATACGCAAGCCACAAAACACTGGTGTCGTAGTTCAGTGGGAGGGAAGTGAATCTCATATGTGTGTTCCCTGACCAGAGAGAAATGCCCATACGAAGCCAGATAATAAAAAATAAACTGCCCTGCGAGCTTGGACTTACAGCGAGGGGAGATCGTGGAGCGAGCTGGGACACGCGAGGCGTCCTTCTTGACCAGCTTAAAGAACCGCCTGCTGGACGGACGGCACACGGACGCACGTACACCCTGGAATGCCGCCCTCGGTGCGCGATTTGTTGCACACGGTTACTGTATAGGGTGTTCTGAGCACCGTCCCGCACCCCCCGCCCCTGTGAGGGCCCCGGACGGCCGTTCCTGCTGGTTTGCCTGTGAGAACAGCAGGTGGGAAAAGCTCTCAGCTGATGCGCCCTCTGCCTCTCCCCACCCCGAGTGTCCTCCCTGGGCCCTTTCCTCCTGCCGCGCCCTTCCCGTTCTGGGAGCAGCTGGACCTCCGGGGCTCACGTGCGGTGACGGGCACTCCGCCGCCTCTGGTGACGCCGAGGCTTCGAGAAGGAAAGGTTTTATGCAGGATGCCAAACACGCCAGTCTTATGGTTACTCGAGGAGACTTGAATAAACACAGCTGAGACAATAAATCCGAAAAGGTCAACAGACCCACAGAGACTGGGTACCAAGAAGGTCGGGAAGGCTGGAGGACGGACGGAGAGCGGCGAGGAGGCCAACCCGGAGAAGCAAGGGCTGGGGCCCGTCCACAGAGCTCGGAAGAGAGCGGAGACTCCTGTCAGCGTGGGTGCAGGAGGGGAGTAGGCAGCGCACGGGGGTGCGTACGCGGAGGTAGGCTCTTCCTCTGTGTCTCCGTTGCCATGGGGCACTTTTGTGCTGTTAGGACAGACTGTGTGCTGGTCTGCCTGTCCCACTGAGCCATGAGCCCCTGGAGGGACGGGACAGTGTCACTCATCGTCCCGGTGACTGGCACAGGGTGTGGCGCAGGCTGGGCAGCTCAGTAAAAGCTGTGGAGTGAGGACGGGAACCTCTGGACGACTCGGGAGGCCCCCCACAGGGACACGCTGTGCAGGAAGGAAACAACCCGAGTGAGTCGGTGCCCCCCACCCTCGGTCTGAGTCAGCAGCCCCGTGTGGCCACCAGAAGACCCTCAGCTGAAAGACGGTGTGACCTGAAGCCACGTCTGGTTAAAGCCAAGTCCAGGCTCAGAGGAGCAAGGGAGAAATGTCAGCCCGAAACCTCTGGGGGCCAAGCTACCTGCCACGGAACGTGTGTGCACGGTGCAGGTGTGTTCAGATTGCTGGAGAGGTACACTTCCTGTAACGGTGACGGGAGGTCATCCGCAATGAGACGTAAAATGCGCACATTCTAAAAGCAAATCCACACGTCTAAGTGTTTATCTAAAGTACATCAGATGCGTGTAGAAAACGTGCTGCAATGACGTCTCTTCAGTGTTGTCCATAATGAAAGCATCAGCAATAACCTTTGCATCCAGGTGGTTTTAGGAAATTGTAGAGCATGGAAATCATGGAACACCATGCAGCATCAGTAAACCAAGTTGCAGAAATAGATTTACTGACATGTTTGATCTTTGAAGGCCTATTCTGGTGCAAAGAAGCATGCTACTAAATGATGTAATATCAAATTGTCTATACACACACACACACACACACACACACACACACACACACATCCTCTCTATACTGAAATGTTAATAGTAATCGTCCCTGGGTGGGTTTCGTTTTGTTTTTTCCTTCTTCTTCCTTTCAGGTCTGTGTTACTTAAAAGTTCTGATTTTTGTGATTTTCTAATGAAAAAAAATAAAGAGGAGAGGATTGGCCGGCCAATGCCAGTGATGGAAACTTGGGGAAGTAAACTGTCACCTCTGAGCTCTGGTTTTCTCATCTAGAAAAGGAACACACCAGTTCTTCCTTCGGAGGTTACGACAGGCTCAAAGCAAACACCCATTCATTCGTCATCTTAGATACAGTTCCGTGGTTTCGGCCAGTCCGTCCAGTCGTGAGCCCCAGTGAAACGTTCCATCATCCCGGGGAGTCTCTCCGAGCTCCCTCGTAGCCAGCCCCTCGCCTCACATCCAGCCCCCCGAAACCAGACGTTTGTTTTCCAGAATGTCACTAGAATGGAATCGTACACCGTGCGGCCTTTGACTCTGGCTTCTTTCACTCGAGCACAATGCACTGGCGGGTCCCCTGTGTCGGCGCCTACACCAGCAGGTTGCTGCTTTTTTCAGGCGAGAAGCATTCCCTTGTGAGGCCGTGCGCCCGTTTCATTTCAGTGTCTGTAAGACCTCACGTACATCACCGCGCGCTCCACCCACGCATTTCCTTATCTGTGGGCTATTTGAGATGTTCTGTTTTTCCTCCATTGTAAACACCATCGTGGTGGTGAACATCCTTACGCATCAATCATCGCCACTGACCATTTCTTTGGGGTAGAGATTCCTGGGAAGGGAGTTAGAAGGTCACGCGTTAGAAATATTTTTAAAGTTCCTAATGACATTTTTAACCACTAAGACTTTTCCCTGGTGTTTCTTTATGCGGCTCACCACACGCTTGACTGGAAACTCTGCTGGTGTTTATAACCCTCTCCCCCTCCTCTTTCTCGAGGCTGTCGCTGTAGTTGACTGGAAGCTCCAGTGTGGCCGGCGAGCCTTTGACACTGAATCATGGAGGCCGGCCAGGAAACGTCCCTGTTCCTGGTGAAGGTCCTGGAGGAACTGGACAGCAAGCAGAACACGGTCTCCTACCAGGACCTGTGCAAGTCCCTGTGCTCCCGCTTCGACCTGTCCCAGCTCGCCAAACTGAGGAGCGTGCTGTTCTACACGGCCTGCCTCGACCCCAACTTTCCCGCCACGCTCTTCAAAGACAAGATGAAGTGCACCGTGAGCAACCAGCAGTCGAAGAAAATCATGGTGGCCGCAGACATCGTGACGATATTCAACCTGATCCAAATGAACGGCGGCGCCGCCAAGGACAAGCTGCCCACGGGCCGGCAGAAGGCGCGCAAGAAGGGGGCGTCCTTCGAGTCGTGCAGGGTGGACGCGGAGGTCTGCGGCACCGAGTGCGAGCCCCTGAACTGTGAGCTGGGCGACAGGGCTTTCAGCCAGGGCTACCCCGCCAGGCAGCCGTCCAAGTGCCGGAAGGTGGACTGCAAGGACTGCCCGCAGTTCGTGCCCGCCTCCGAGCCCAACTTCTTGCTGGGAGTCGGCAAAGAGGCGAAAGCCCGCGCCACCTCCCTGGACAGGCTGCAGGCCCTGGCCCCGTACCCCGTCGCCAGCCCTCAGCCCTGTGAGATGCAGAGGACCTACTTCCCCATGAACATCGAGAGCGACGCCCTCTCGGACCAGGACTCGCTGCCCATCACCCAGGGCCTCAAGGAGACGCTCATCTCCAATGACGAGCCCTTCGGGGTCCAGTCCTGTGTCCAGAAAAGGCACATCTTCAAGGAGGATTTTCACAATCTGATGACTGTGTCCCCCGGTTTGGTTGGCCCAGCTAACGAGGCGGAGGGGGAGCACGGGGAGCCCCAGACCCGGAAGGAGCCCCACAAGACACCCTTCTTCAACCACAGCTTCGAAATGCCCTACAACAGCCAGTACCTGAACCCCATGTTCTCCCCTGTTCCTGACAAGAGGCGTGCAAAGCACGAAAGCTTAGACAACCTTCAGGCCTCCACGTATTTTGGACCGACTCCCGTGATGGGGACCCCGGACGCCAGGCGCTGTCCGGGGAGGCCAGGCAAGCAGACCCCCTGGCCAGCCAAAAGCTGGAGCCTAAACACAGAAGAAGTCCCCGACTTCGAACGGTCCTTTTTCCACAGAAACCCTTCCAAGGAGAAGCTATGCTATCCAAATTCCAGCAGCCAGACCCCCAGCTTCCCAGCCCTGGACCAGCACCCAGCTTACCTGATACCAAAGGAGCCACAGCCGATGCTCCCTGCTGGCTACGTGGCAAAACCCAACGGGCTGAAGCCTACGGAGCTCTCGTCCCCCATTGACCTGGAGAAGCACGAACCGGTCAAAAAGTTCAAAGACAAGAGCATCAGCTGCACCAGCGGGCAGCTCAGCTCCGACACCAGCAGCGTGGGCACCCAGACTGAGCAGCATGCTCTGGAGCCCAAGAAAGGCAAAGATCTGTGCGCCTCGGGGCAGGGCAAGTACGGGGACAGGCACGCCGCGAAGCAGTCCGATGACGACTCGGAGATCGTCAGCGATGACATCAGCGACATCTTCCGATTTCTTGACGACATGAGTGTCAGCGGCTCAACAGGAGTGATACAGTCGTCCTGCTACAACAGCACAGGGTCCTTGTCTCAGCTTCACAAGTCGGACTGTGACAGTTCGCCAGAGCACAACATCACCAAAATCGCCAACGGGCTCCCCGGCAGCAAAGGAGAGAAGGGCAACCGGCCCAAAAACAGCCACCACTCGGAAGAGGAGTTGAAGACCAGTGTGTGCAAACTGGTGCTCAGGATCGGTGAAATCGAACGGAAGCTCGAATCGCTGTCAGGTGTCCGAGAGGAAATCTCCCAGGTCCTGGGCAAACTGAATAAATTGGATCAGAAGATGCAGCAGCCTGAGAAGGTGAGTGTGCAGATAGATCTGAATTCCTTGACCAGTGAGGCTCCGTCCGACGAGAGTGCCTCTCCTCGGATGTTCCACGCACACGGCGGCTCCCATGGACCCAAACTGGAGAACAGCACCGACTGGTGCTGCTCGGACGCCAGCGGAAGCAACAGCGAAAGCCTTCGTGTCAAGGCCTTAAAGAAAAGCCTCTTCACCAGGCCGTCCTCAAGGTCACTGACGGAGGAGAACAGTGCCACAGAATCCAAAATCGCCAGCATCTCCAACTCGCCCAGGGACTGGCGCACCATCACTTACGCCAACCGCGGAGGCCCCAGCGAGGAGGAGGTCAAAGACAGAGGCCCTGGAGAGAGCAAGGACTGGCATCGGAAATCCAAAGAGGTAATTTAAAATTAAGCTCACATAACCGGGCACACCTTGGTGCATTTCCCAGCCCCGGATGTTTCCACAAACGAGAAAGAGGCCTTCCCTCCACGTGCCAGCTGCCCTCCGGGTTTGGCAGGCTTTGCACGTTGGGGCAGAGGGCAGAGCACAGGCAGGCTGTGTGTGGGTTGGCTGGGAGGGGCACGGGCTGCAAGCTGCCATCGGGTGGTGGGAGACCAGATCTTCGCAGGGAGGACAAGTGCAGGGCAGACACAGGTCACCAAGGACTTCCTCCCGTCCTCTCGGAGAACATGAGTAAAATGATGTGAAAGTGTCCCTTTTGGGGGCTTCAGTGCATGCATGGCGTTCCTTGTTATTAATTTATTTTTGTTCATCCTCACCCGAGGATTTTTCCATTGATTTTTTTTTTCTTTAGAGTGGGAGGGAGGGAGGAAGAGAGAGAGAGACACATTGATGTGAGAGAGACACATCCATTGGTTGCCCCCCGCACGACCCCGACCAGGGCCGGGGATCAACTTGCAACCCAGGTACGTGCCCTTGACCGGGGATCAAACCTGTGACCCGCTCTAACCGCTCAGCCAACCGGCCACCAGGGCACAGCATTCCTTTGGAAAAGTTTCAGTGTTTGCATTGTGAGATCAATAGATGATCGGTGAAGGAAACAAGAGAAATAAGGAAATCACTCTCACCACCCGAGGACAGCGATGCTTGTGAGGATGTCTTCCTTCGCTTTGTAGTTTCTTCAAGTGCGTTCTGCTCTTCACGGGAGCTGGGGCGTTCCACGTCTGTGTCGCTGCCCTGGCTGTCAGCTCCAGAGGGAGGGCGTGCACGCGTGAACTCTGTTCTTGTCTCACCTGCCGTGAGGGGCCGTGTCCCGGCACGTGTGGGCGCTCCTCTTCATGGGTCACAGGGAGCCCTCTCAGTTTGTTGTGTATCTCATCCCCTTCCCTGGTTTTAAAGGTCAGTGGAGGCACCAGGCACCTCCTGAGGCCTGAGGGGACCCAGTGAACAGAGGGGAGTGAAGGCCATGAGGGCTGCAGACAGGCAAAGCCACAGGAGAGACTGGTTCCAATGATGCCAAGAAGCAGTTTGGGAACCTGGGCTCTCAGGACGTTTTCAGAGTCCGAAGTGGGAGAAAAGAGTTGATTTAAAAAGTGATTTTTTTTTTCTAATCCCAAAGAAACCTCTGTCTGTGCTGGGCACTGCACTGTCCTCCTGTAGCGGCTTACAAGGTGCATGGGGAGAGGAGGCCGAGGCAGCACGGGCCGCTGTTCCCACAGGCGCCCAGCTCCTCTGCTCATTATCGTTGTCCCTGAGCTGCTAGCATCCAGCCAGCGTGGACAAGTGACCACTTAGGGGACTCGGGCCTTAGGCACGTCTGTAGAAATGGCGAGGTAGACTGAACTAGCCACGCTCCAGTCTCCAAAAGGTCAGAGCCTCGTGAAACCAGCAGATAGACGCCCGCTGAAGACAGATCCACGCGAGGTGCCCAACGTGGCTCATTTTAGGCCGGAGAAGTCTTCACTTTGTCACCTACTGTGACACCATTTCTCCCTCCGGGGAGATGGCCCTTGCCACCTCTGGGCTGCAGAGGCCCACGGTGGTGACAGCCCCCCGCCTGCCATCTGAGCTGCGGTCCCACATCTCAGACTGCTCCAGGCCAGTGCCCCCAGAGGTCTGCCCGCGTGTCCACAGGGTACATACGCTCCTTCAAAGCCAGTGTCCCCTCTCTGTCCCCATTCTTGGTCACCACTCTATCAGTCCCCCGGGCGAAAGAGGCCTCAGATCTGTGGCTGGCTTGCTCACACCCGGTTCAGCCTTCGGCCCATGGATCTGTCTTCTCGGTGTTCCCTGCGTCTTGGCCTCCCCGTCCATTTAAATTCACCCCCACGCCCACCACGCAGTCCCAGCCCTGAGCACACCGCTCCTGGACCTGGGGCACGCGGACGACCCGTCTCTGCGCTCATCCCCCTCCCCTCCCCTCCGGAAGCCTGCTGCCACGGGGCCTCGCTGAAACTCCACTCAGGGGTGTGCGGTGCCTCAGTTCCCAATTCTTCCTTCGCTCCTCTTTGCCTCAGTGAAAATGTCAGAGTCCTCGAGCCCAGGGAACCCCCGACCTGCCTAACAGGAAGGCCTTGTTCCCCCGACGGCCCTGCTCTGCCCTCCTGGGTCAGCCTGCCTCAGAAACACGGCTCCTCCCTCCTTCCTCACTCGGTCCGCACCAGCTGAGCGTCTGTCGTGCCCCCACCCCTCCGCCAGACCTGTCTTCCCGTGACGCGCCCCTCGGGAACAGGGGTCCTCTTCTCCCTGCTGGCCTGGGGCCGCGCTCCCCTCAAGGCCTCTTCCTTCTCCGGCCTCTGGAATCTTTCCAAAGGATTATTGCCGGTCTCTGACCTCGAGCCCTCACTCCTCCGTGTTCAGATAGAGTCGATTTAAACTTGTATTTAAAGATCTATTGTGTGTCTCCGCTTGCTGCCCGCTGAGAGCACAGCCCCTTGGCACAGGAGCACGACGCAGGTGTGCTCAGCAGGTAGGCTTCCCGCCGTGGGAGCCCAGCCAGGTTCAGAGCCTGGCGTCCCACCCACAGCCTGGGGGACCCTGGGCCCGTCTCAGCCTCTCTGACCGGAGTTCCGCACCCACAGTGGGGACAGCGGTGACAGCCTCGGGGTGTCCCTGAGAGGATGAGCGGAGATGGTGCCCGTCCAGCACGGAGCCCGCCCGCGGTGGGCGCCTGGCCCTTGTTTGGAGGAGCCCTGCCGGCTGGGGGCGGGCCGCGTGCCCGGCCGCTCTGTGAGCGTGGCATCGTGGTAATGAGCAGACTTAATAAAATCAGTGAAGCCTCTCAGAGGATCCTTGGCATTGATGAGTTAGAAAATAAGAGGCAACCTCATTTTCTGTGTGGGTTTGGCAGAGTCACCCGCTGTCTCTGCACCAGTATGGGCGTCTCGGTCGTGGGGAAGTACGAAATGTCTGTATCTCAGAGCCCGTGGGCCCGGGGTGCCGGTGGGTGGGCCTGTCTGGTCCCAGGCCAGGGGTCGGACGCACACGCTCACACACTTCTGCGTGGGAGAGCGATTTTGCTGGCGTGGGGGAGGAAAAGGCAGACACGGCCCTGCCCTGCCCCCAGGAGCTCGCAGGCCAGCGGAGACAGGGGCGGACAGGCGGCTGCAGTTCGCGGGACGATGCTGGCGGCAGGGTCCGTCCGCGCCCTGTGCAGCTGCGTAGGTGGGCGCTGACCCAGTCTTGGTGGGTCCGGGAGTGCTTCCTGGAGGCAGAGGCGTTACGTAGAGATCTGAGGGCCTGACGGTTAGGATTAGAAAGTCTCAGAAGACCCTGGCTGTAACAGGCCTAACTGAGAACAGGGCGCCCTGGTACGCGCGTCCAAGACCGAGAACCTAAGTGACAGCTGCTGGGCTGGGCACTTCCTACCCCCACGCTGCTGTCCACGCTGCTGTCCAGGCCGTGAAGGCCACGCCGCTGTCTCTGAAGATCACCAGAGGCTCCCAGCGTGCCCTTTCTGGCTTGAGCAAGCTCCTGGAGGGAAGACCCAGGACTTTTTTGTGTGTGTTAACCCTCACCTCAGGGTATGATCCCATTGAATTTTTTAGATACAATGGAAGGGAGAGGGGAGGGAGAGAGAGAAAGAGAGAGAAACATCGATTGGTTGCCTCCTGCACAACCCCCACTGGGGCTGGGGATCAAACCTGCAACCCAGAAATCGAGCACACAACCCTCTGGTGCACGGGCCGATGCTCTAGCCACTGAGCCACCAGCCAGAGCGACCCACGTCTTTTACTCCTGGGTGCCAGGTACAAACTGCTAAAAGAGGGGGCAGTCATGGTGACGCAAAGGTTCCCTGAAGCCAGGTGGTGAGGCTACCTCCATCTCCCCCCGGGCAGCTGTCGCCCTGGGGCGCATCTCTGTGGCTCCAGGTCCCTCCCTGTGCAAGGGGCCGGCCAGAGCCCCGACGGTGTGAGGACTGACAGAGCCATCTCTTCCTGGCACGGAAGTGTCCGCTCACCGTCGGGCTTCTCTGTGTCTGTTTGCGGGTAAGTGCATTTTGCTGCCCGGATGTCCACGGGGCCTCGAGGTGCAAGCTGGCGGCTGCCCGCTGCTTGTGAACCCGCGGCCGCCTCTGTGCCCCCTGCAGGTGGACAGGCAGTACGACATCCCCCCCCAGCACCGCAGGCCCAAGCAGCCCAAGGACGGCTTCCTGGTGGAGCAGGTGTTCAGCCCGCACCCCTACCCCGCCTCCCTCAAGGCCCACATGAAGAACAACCCTCTGTACACCGACATGCGGCTGACTGAGCTGGCCGAGGTGAAGCGGGGCCAGCCCTCCTGGACCATCGAGGAGTACACCCGGAACTCAGGCAACAAGGGCAAGCTCACGGCCCTGGACCTGCAGGTGAGCGTCTGGCGGTGGGGGAGGGGGCACACCCTACAGAGGCCGGGAGGGGCCGCCCTGTGCCCTCAGCACAGCTCCAAGCCCCCCATGGGATTCGGAGCCTTCTGGGAGCAGAGTCACTAGGGGCTGGGGTCCTGCTCCTGGCTCGCGAACACGCAGCAGCGGGGCTGCCTCCTCGACTGGCTGACGCTGACCCTCCGATTTGCTAACGATATGTTTAAGACGCCACACCCAGCGTAGGTGCTCCTCTCTGCTCACAGGACCTGGGCCAGTCTGTTCCATGGAAAGCGAGCTGATGTCTCCTTCTGCATGTAGCACGTGGGATAAACAAGTGGTGGGAGCCCAGCTATGGGCTGTTTTCATACGGGGCAGCCCCAGGGAAGACGCGAGCAGATGAGTGAGCCCGAGGGCGTGTGGTCTGTTCAGGCAGGCAGGGCTGGGGGGTGGTCACACTTCCATCTTGGGGGCAGCTCCCCCTGGTCCACTCCCAGTGCGGCTGTCTGTGTCCCCGCATCCCCGCAGGGGCACCGGAGACACCGATCCTCACCTGTGGTCCTAGCTTCCTGGGCAGTGAGGCCGCAGTCACTGACGGGGCAGTGGAGAGATGCCAGTGGGGTGGTGAGGCAGGGCCCTGGCGCGCTCGCTGCGGGAGGGCGGTGTGGTGCCGAGGGAGTTGGGCTTCCGCAGCGCCGGGCGCTGACCTGGCGCCTTGGCCGTGCCACCTGTCTGGGCTTCGGCTCCCCGGCCCGCTAAGTCCAGATCCACCCTGCGCTACCCATGACGGGTCCTCTGCCGCCTTCCGCCGTCCCGGCTTTCTGTGGGTGACAGTGAGGGGAGCTCACCTCCCCAGAACGACCGCCACGACAGCAGGGGACGATGGCAGGGCAGCTCTGCCCAGACCCCGAGGGCGAGGGGGGCAGCCCCTCCTCCTGGCCCCTCTCGCCTCCCGCACAGCGTGTCCCCGTGGGCCCTGCGTCCCTCCAGGCACTTCGCTCCTGTCACTGTCCCCCGGCGGGATCCTCGCGCGGTGTCACACGGAGTCACCCTGCGCTCCGCTCCCGGCGTCAGGACTGTGCGCAGCGGGCGAGTCGGAGAGGACCCGCAGCTGGGCAGCTCAGCCGGTGCGCTCACATCTCTCACCGAGACGACCTGGGAAGGGACGGGTTGAGGGAAGGAGTGACAGGTGGAGAAACATCTTTTCTATGGTTGCTGTTAATCCTCACCCGAGGACATTTACACACTGGTTTCTAGTTAGAGTGGAAGGGAGGGCAGGAGAGAGAGAGAGAAGCATCGATGAGAGGGACGCATCTGTTGGTTGCCTCCCGCAGGACCCTGACCGGGGCCAGGGATCGAACCTGCATCCCAGGTATGTGCCCTTGACCGGGAATCGAACCCGAGACCCTTTGGTCTGCGGGCTGATGCTCTAACCCTGAGCCAAAAAGGCCAGGGCAAGAAACATCTTCTTAAAGTTCGGGGAAGGAGGCTGGCGTTTGGCCCCTGCAGGTGCATGCATGCCTGTGTGTGGTTATGAAGACGGAATTGTAGAGAGCCAAGGTTGGACTGGAGAGCCTCGGGTGACCTCATTAAAAATGCCAAGGACGGTGCGGCCGGTTGTGCCGCCGTGGAAACAGCTCGGCAGCCTCGTGAGGGTGTCGGCAGCACCGCTGAGAGGCCCCGCCTGGTTTTCGGAAGCTTGGGCACCGACCGAGGGCGGCAGTACCATCTGCACTCTTCGCGGGGTCCCTGGGTGCCCACCTGAGGGCTCCGGGGAAGGTGCTGGCCCCGCCCCGTTCCCCCCGTTGGGGAGGCCTGATTAGAATTCCGTGTGCTCGCCCAGGCCCCTTGAAATCCTGGTGTCATTAGAGCCTGCAGCTAGTGAAAAACCTAATGAAAAACATTTTATTCCACAGGCTGACTCCCAGCCGTAAAGTGTGCACCCCAGAGGGAAGCTGGTTCCTTCTGTCTGGGCGGGAGGGAGCAGCGCAAAGCTGGTGTGTGGTTCACACACCGCTCACCTCTGGGGCCAGCCGTGGGGGCTGGAACACAGGGGGTGGCTTCAGGGCCCCAGGGCAGGGAGGGCTGCAGGTCCCGCCTTCCACCGGACCACCTTGGAGGGTGCGTCCCCCACGCTGCTCTGGCGAAACACGCCCAGGGAGACAGACAACGCCAAGTGCCTGCGGGCGGCAGTGCTGGGAGGGGCGCCTCGCTCAAGCACACAAAGACACGTGTCCTCACAGCCAGAGCCAGCCGTCGCAGACCCACTCTGGGCACTCAGGAGACCAGGTTGCGGGACCAGCAGAGGCAAAGGCCGAAGGGCCGGACAGAGCGCCCTGCCCGCTGAGGGCTTTTCCATCATCGAGAGCGTCCGGCTCCTTAGGCTGGGATCCTGGGTGGCCGGCACTGCTTTCTCTTCAGATAACAAGTCTACACAGCATGCCTCATGCGGAAGGGGGCCCTCGTTCCCACTCTCCTCCCGTCGGGAGCTTGTGTGGAACAGACTAGAGCACACTCGTGTGTCCAGGGCCACGCAGGAAGCGTTAGGCCCGTGGGGCGTACCGTCTCTCCTGCCCCGCCCAGCTCTGAAAGCAGCGACAGACCATTTGGAAACCACCAGACATGCCTGTGTCCCGAAAATGTTGTATTTTTGGACACCATGGTTTGAATTTTCTATACTTTTCACGTATGACATTATGCTTAGATTTTTTTTTTCCCCAACCAGTTAAAAATGCGGACGTTGCTTTCGGGCTGTGCAGAGACAGGCAGCGGGACGCCGTGAGTGGTGGCGGGAGAGCGGAGGCAGCCAGAGCTCCTGGCACGAGGTCGTCGGCTCTGGTGATGGAGGGTTAAGGAGAGGATGGTGACTGTGCTGAGGGCAGGGTTCAGAGCAGCAGAAGGGCCAGGGGCCAGCTCCGGAGAGAGGAGTTGCTGCCCTAGGACCTGAAGGCCACGGGAAGGGAGCCGTTTCCGAATCCCTCTGAGACCACAGCTCTGGGCACCTGCCAGGAGCTCATCTGCGGACATCAGGACGGGGCCGGGGAGTACACACCCCATCCCCACTGGCTGCGCCCACCGGGAGCCTCGGGACGCGTCCATGAGGGCCAGTCTCGTGGGGCGCAGAGCACAGCGGAAAAGAGCACAAAGGGACCTGGGGGGACAGGCAGAGAATGGCCAGCGTGGGTTAGAATCATCAGTATTCCGCTAGCCACCGCGTACGACTGAGTTTTTTTAAGTCTGGGAAGGGTTCGTTTTGTAACCCTTTGTGTGTGAGAGAGATTTTTGCTGTTAATCGTCACCTGAGGATACTTTTTCCATGGATTTTTAGAGAGAGTGGCAGGGGGGGAGAGAAAGAGAAGCATCGATGTGAGAGAGACACATCCATTGGTTGCCTCCCGCACACACCCTGACCAGGGCTGGGGATTGAACTTGCAACCCAGGTATGTGCCCTTGACCAGGAATCGAACCCACAACCTTTGGTTCAGGGGGCCCAGGCTCTAACCACTGAGCACACCAGTCAGGGCTGAGAGATTTTTAATGTGTCCATGTTTACGAGCATGAAACAATCCAAGGAAGTCTTCAGAAACGGATGTGTTGTGTGTGTCTCAAAGATTCAGGTGACCTCCGTGGAACTGCAATGTGTTGCTTTTCTGTGACACGTATTATTAAACGTTGGCCATAAAAGGCAAACACTGCCCTTCTTCATGAAAACGGATGATTGCCATCCACGGGGAACGGGACCCACGGCCCAGGCAGGTCAGAGACGGCGTCTCTCCTGCCGGCAGCTCATCAATCCCAGGGAGCCCGGAGACAAATGTCCCGGGGGCGCTCCCTCCGGGGACGCTGCACCTGGCGCCGGACGGTCTGCCACACGCCTGGTCACCCGGGCTCTGAGCATCAGCCTGACCTTCTCAACAGGTGTTTGAAATGGAAATATTTTATGTTTGGTTTGAACTGCGTACCTGCGAGGTGCCTTTCATTTCTTTTTTTAGTAGATGTTTTTCGGAGGAACTGGGGACTGAATCCGAGCACTGTGTTTTGTGTTTTTTTTTTTCTTTTTCCGAGCACTGTGGACAGCCTTGGGAATGTCCATTCTCTGGGACTCTCGGTGCATAGCATTTCTCGGTGACGTCCTGTTTCCCGGCAGGGGCCCCGCCCGTCCTGGGTTGTGTGCCCTTGAATTCCATTCTCATGTTTCTTGGTCCTGTTTTGCTTCCTTATCCGCAGACGACCCTCAGGTCCCCTGGGTCAAAGCATGACGACCCTGTAGTAAGAGGGGCAGGCGGTCTGTGCTGTGGGGAGCCCGGCTCCGGCGGGGGCTGGGGTGGCCCTGGACGCACGGCCGTCTCCTGCCACCTGCTTCAGGAGGGATGGCTGTCAGGATGTCTGTGACCTGGTTCCAAGTACTCACCGCATGTCTCACATCTCCTGTTCACTTTCAGACCCAAGAGTCTTTAAACCCAAACAACTTGGAGTACTGGATGGAAGATATTTACACTCCGGGCTACGACTCGCTGCTAAAACGGAAAGAAGCCGAGTTCAGGAGGGCCAAGGTCTGCAAGATTGCGGCTCTGATCGCGGCCGCCGCCTGCACGGTCATCCTCGTCATTGTGGTGCCCGTCTGCACGATGAAATCATGAGCCCGGGCGCGCGGCGCTGTGCTCAGCCGAGGGCCACCCGTGTCTTCCTCCACAGAATCGGGGGGCAGCGTGGCAACCGTTGGTGGAGACAGAGATGAAATCATGGAGGCTTTTCCGTAAACGCTGATGAGGGTGGGCTCCAAGAAGCGTGCGTTCCGCAGAGAAGCCTCCCTGCCTGAGGGCTTCGGCTCCGTGGTACTCGGATGCATTTTCAGACGTGCAATAGCTCTTTCTACCAAAAGAATGTAATGAACTATCAGTGATACAAACTGAATTACAAGCAAAAAAAAAAGACAGGAACCTAAATTAGCTCCTTTCCACTTCGATGAGGCTTCCTGGTGGGGACTTCGTTATACAGAACACACTGAACGCATGCCTTTGGGAGGGAGGCTGCAGGGGAGGTGACAGGCGTGTCCACAGAGGATGCTGCTTCTCTGCCGACTTTCATCAAGGGCTACGGACTCTTCCCTCTTGCCCTTCTGTCGTCCTCACGCACGTCACTGCAGAGCTCACGGGAACCTTTCCGACCTCTTCCTGGTGCCCACGGTGGGAAGGAGCTGAACGGCCCGATCGGGCGTGGCAGGAAGTGTGCTCTTCTCTGCCCGGAGACCTTCCTGTCCCCACCCCACCGTGGAAGGTCAACCTGTGCGAATCACGGCCACCCGCAAGGCTCCCCCTTCCCTGCTTTGGTGTGTGGACCAGAGGCTCCGATTCTCACTCACGAGTTGAAGAGTTTGGAACTTGTCCTTGTGCCTTGAAGAGTAGAGACCACGGCTGCACTTTGACCTTCGAAGTGTAAACCACCCAGGGCGGCCACGTCCAGGGGCGCGATCGACTCTGAAAGCTTGTCCATGCCACGATAAAGGCACTGAGCTGTCAACCCAGCACCGAGCCTGGAGCTCTGAACGCCGGGCAGCTGTGCAAAGGCAATAGCTACGTAACCGTGTATCTATCTATCTGTACGTCTGTCTGAATACCTAATCTCGGCTTGTTGTCTTCTCTGCTGAGTGACGTGAGAGCGAGGTTTCTGCAGAGCACAGGAAGCCGCTGTGACTCCGCTGGAAGGTGCCTCAGTCCCACCTGGTGAGCCGTGCCTCAGCACCACGGGACGGACAGAATCTGGTCAGAGTTCGACGCCGACGTCTGGTGACAGGTGAGAGGCGGCGATGGACAGAAACCGGCCGCCTAATGCTTCTGAGAACATGCTGGCAGCGAGAAGAATCACTCTGGATGACGGAACGAACTCCTGAAAGGGACCTTTGGAAAACACCTCGGGTTTTAAAGCAATAGGAGCCCTGCCTCCATCCCCCCAAACTCCCAGATAACGCTTAGGGGCTGCGTCTGCTTCTGTAGTTCACCACGGGGGCAGCCAGGACATTTCGTGCCGGTGACCGGGGCAGGTGGATGCTTTCATCTGTAGGGACCCTTCATGTGTAGAGGTCTTCATGTTGTCTGTTTCCGTCTTATGTTAATGTATTGATTTTCCACGAGGTGACCGAGACTCAAGCCTTAGCATGGAACGCTGAGAATTTATCACTGAATATTACTGCCCTTGGGGGTCAGGAGCTGCCGTCCCAACTGTGCTCCTGACCAGTGTGGCTCTGTAAGACGTCTCCATCCCCCCATCCTCCCCTTCACCACGGGGGAAGCCCCAGAACATCAGAGAGGGGCGGTTCCCACACTCTTGCTGGGTGATTTGCAGGGAAGTGGTGGGTCACTTACCCAGGATAAGAAAGATCTTGTCAAATCCCAACTAGACTCCTCACTGGCCAGGTAGGATCGGCGGGGATGGACCAAAACACTACTGCACTGCCCTCGGGTGACTCTTCCCCGCGGCCCCGGGCGGGCCATGGTCTAGCTGATGAGGGAGGCATGGCCACGAGCCCTACCCCATGCATGGAAGCACAGGGACCCTGTAGCATTTTCTTCCACCCTTTTCCTGTCTGGGGAGGTAATCCGAGAACCGTTTTGCTCTCAGTCCAGTATAGCTTTTAAATTCACACAACATCGTTGTCGCATAGTGGGGACGTGCAGACCGGGTAGAGCCCCCGGAAAGCAGGGAGGCCCAAGGCAGGATGGTTCCCCGTGGACGGGTTCCCTTCAGTCCGATGGCTCCGAGTCTGTGTCCCGGCAGGGGCCTCTGCTGGAAGCCCATGAGTGCCTGGGGTCCTGAGCTCTGGAGAAGGTGGCCTTCCCAGTTGGGTTCTCTCTCCACAGATGCCCAAGTTCATCACCGCCTTCTTTCCCTGGACCCTGACTCAGTCTAGCTCCTGTATCCCTCTATTGGTGGAACAGGTCCCCGCTGGCATCGGGTTGGGAAGGAAACATCTACCCTTCCCTCTCAAAGTCGCCCTTCGTGTCCAGCTTCTGTGGGCTCCCCGCGGTGACGTGGGGACTGGCCTGCCCTGTGCACGGCGGGTCATCTCCCACCCCTCTCACAGACACTTTCACACAGTGTCATTTCTCACGCCGGAGCCTAAAGTCACCCCACGACCAGAACTCACCTCGTGTCCCTTGCATTGGAATAAAATGAACACTCGGATGTTATGATTTAAGGGATCACTTTGAAATCAGACGCCCTTCACCGATGATTAAATTCAGAATCACCGCATCCTCTTTTCTAGCTGGAATTTACTTGGAACCCAGCCTTGCAGTAAAGCAAAAAAAAAAAAGAAAATCCCCAGCTCACGGTTTTCGGGTATCTGACACCAGCGCCACTTCTCTGAACTGCAGGAACAGGGAAGCGAGTCGCGCTTACATCAGCCATGACTGGCAGGTCACAGATGGCTGGCACTTCAGGGCGTGCGGCCACTGCTAAGGGCCAGGCCAGCCCACTGGATGCGCGGACCTCCCTGTTCCGAGTGTGCTGGGTTCGAGGCAGCGCTGTTCTGTTTACAGTTTACCAACATACGGCCTCGGCACCTCATTTTTTTTTTTTTTTTTTTTTTTTTACCAAAAATTAGCTCTGCCAACAGTGAATGATTCCAAGTGGCATAAACAGTTGTGACTGCTGAAAATTCAGCGTGGTTCCTACCATAACCAACCTGCAAGAATGTGTGGTCAACCGTGCGAATACCGATTCAGTATACACTATATTATCGTGCTACTGACATTTGCATTTAAAGGCCAAGCTTCTAGGGATTGTCGGTAGGGTTGGAGAGAAGGGTATGAGATGTTTCTGAAGCAAGGATGAGAAATGCAACAGACTTCCTTATTTATGCCTTATGAACAGCAGGGGTGACGGGTAAGGTGGCGCTGGTGCGGGGGACTCGGAGGGGCGATATCCGTGGAGGGAGGGACCTGTCTTCCCTACGTTCGTCCTGGACAGGGTGGCGGCACACTCTCGGTGCTTGATCGACGTTATATAATACCGGGAACTAAGCACATTTTTAGATCCTTTTTCAAGTGGCCTGTGTAAAATTTGGTTCGTGTACAACAGTTGGTTGGAAGCTATCATGTAAAACCCTGCCTTTCCTGATATAATCGAAAATAAATGGGAAAATGATACCTTGCCGTGAGATTTTATTCTACACATACGTTGTAAGTGTCTGGTCTTATGCACAAATCCTCAGCGTCCAGCTCGATGATTTTCCACGCGTTGGACATGTCCATGTAATCAGCACCCGTGTCGGAAACCAGGACATTCGAGCGCCCGAAGCCGCCCTGGTGCCCTGGGCAGGTGGACGGGAGTTCCCGGTGCTCCGTAGCTGGCATGGTCTGTCTCCCATTTCAGCCACCCTGCTGGGTGTGGAGTGCGGTCTCACTGTGCCTCCAGCTCGCGTCTTCCTGATGACCGAGGAGGCTTGCTACCTTTCTGTGCGTGTGTTACCCGTTTACATATCTCGTTCGGTGACCTGCATGCTCTGATTTCTGCCGCTTTTCTATTCAGCTGTTGGTCTTTTCTTATTGACTTGTAGAAATTCTCTATTTGTTTTGGAAATCAGTTACTTGCAACTACACGTGACAAATAGTATTCTCCATTCTGTGGGGATCCATTTTTTTTTTTTTAATTTTAATCTAGAAATGTATCACTGTCTCCCATTATGACTGGCAATCTGAGTCGTGGTTAAGACATCTTTACGGGTTCCAAGGTCATGAAGACACTCTGTTTTCTTCTGGAAGCGCTGTTGTTTTACCCCTTCTGGAATTGACAGTTATATAAGGTGTGAGCTTGGGGCTTACGATACCCCCCCCCCCCCCACTGGCATGTCCATCAATCAGCACCTTCGTCTGCTGAATGTATATACGGCTTCCGGGACTTACTATTCTGCTCCATTTGTGGTTCACCTGTTCTTGTGTGAGCACAACATCGACGGAACTTTTCCCATCCCAGAGACACTCAGACGTTTCTCACTATGGAGTAAATGACTAACAGCTGACTTGTGACTCGAGCAGTCCTATCCTGGAGCACGGGGAGGAGAGAATTCACCCAGCTTCTTTTTTTTTTTCAAATCTTCATTGTTGAAAGTACTACAGATGTTCCTCCCTTTTCCCCCCATGGACCTGCTCCCACCTCCCTCCTGCCTTCCCCACGCTATTGTCTGTGTCCACTGGGTAAGCACATACGTTCTTTGGTTTACCTCTTAGCTTCTCGTGTCTCGGTCTGCCATTCACACATGTCCCTGCGTGAGTCATTAAAGGAGGACTGAACATGACTCATGACCACATTGCAAAAAGCAATGACTATCTTGCTACCTAAACACAGGAAGAAGTCTCTGACGAGATCTCGGAGACTGTACAGGGGTGGGTATAAGAGTGATTGTTATTTTTACGATAAAATATTAATTCAGACCCACAAATGCAAAGTTTGCATATACATGCCCTGGACCTGGATTGGATTTTGCCTGAGTCCTCTGAAAAAGTGAATTAAGAAAATACTATGTAAGTAATCTTGCAGGGGAAATGTGTACCTTTTCAAAGAGGACAAATCAATATACAATATGCTATTGTCAGGCATTTTATCTGTCTTTAATCTACACTCCTCCCCCCAAGTACTAGCAAAAGTCAATACTTGGTTAACTTACTTTACATTATGGAGCGTACTTTTTAAAAAAGCACACACCCGCCCTGGCCAGGCAGCTCAGTGGGTTAGAGCATCGCCCAGATACTCCAAGGCTGTAGGTTCGATCCCCAGTCAGGGTGCAAATAAGGACCAACCCGTGAATGCATGAATAAGTGTGACGACACATCGATGTTTCTCTCTCTGTCTCCTCCTTTCCCTTTCTCTAAAATCAATAAAAAAATTTTAAGCGTTTTTGAAAAAATAACACCAAAGCACACGCCATTCCCAGCGCCCTAGCATCAGGCTGGGCAGCAGCTCCCAGCGGCTCTCCACGGGGAGCCTGGGTGACTGAGATTGTGCTGTACCCGCTTTCGTTCTCGACTAGTCCTTACGATGCAAGGGAGGCAGAGCAGGTGCACACGACTGCACACGGAAGGGATGCTTTGCTGTGTGAAAAAGAAACCGGTGTCTGAAGACAGGAAGGGAGCATAGGCGATTCTGGGAGGAGCCAGGTGCTGCATTTCAACCCAGGCAAACACCGTCTCCTTGCTGTCTCAACCTCGACTTCACCTCATAGCAGTTTTGGGAAATTCCTGGAAGGTTCAGTAAATTCTGGGCGTGCAATGACTGTTGAAACCAGCAGTGCGAGTGTGGTTCACTGCAAATACGGTTTCCTCGCCTTGGTCACGGGGACACCTAGTAACTTATGCCTGACACGTTACTGAGTGGCCCCCTGCTAACAGACGACGTGTGTGTGGTGTTCGCATGCCGGTCACTCCCGGCCATGTTCTCCACGTCAATGGTTCCGTACGATTCCAGAGGTCCCAGGCAGAGGGCCTTTCCAAGCTCGTTGCTCTGGGACCGCTGCTGTTTGACGGTCTCAGCCAGTCTAAGCGAGCATTTGCAGCTTTAGCATTAGAGTTCATTTTACCATTCACCGCGTATATGTGACCCGCAGTCTCCTGTCTCATCCAACCTGTTTCCTACCCCTTGGCTTGTTCGTTTATTCGTTTAGCCAACCGATCTTCATTAGGCAACCTGAATGTACAAGGCAGCGGCTGGCGGTGGAAATGGTCGCTAGAAGCAACACAGTCTTGTACATCCTAGATGCTCAATAAATATCTGCTGGGTGAATGGGTGAACACATGAATGAACGAACATCTTAGATCTGATGTCCTGGGATTTCCGTTCTGACGAGTGTGCAGACAGCAATCAAGCGAGTAAATAAAATGACCGTGGGCACCAGTAGACGTAAGGAAGGAAGGCCTTTCAGCCCGGAGGGGCGCAGAGGCGCGGCCTGAGTTAGAGCAGCCCGGGAAGGCTTCCCAGAGGAAGTGGTGCGTGGATAGCTGAGGGAGAACATGTCCGGTAGCGGGGACTTGCCGTGAGAGGTCTTGAGGTGGGAAAGAAGACTAGGTCGCAGGCCAGTGTGGCATGAATGTAGTGAACCAAACGAGGGAAGGTGGGACGAGGGGAGATCGGGGAAGTAGGCAGGGGCTCGATGAGGTCGGGTCTGGTAGGAGGTTGCGTTTCTGGGAGGGTGAAAGCGTGGAGATAACAAAATCCATAACCCGATTTGCGTTTTCAGGCGATCTCTCTGCCTGCCGTGTGGAGGACAGGCTGAAGGGAAGCCGGGGTGGAGAGGTGTAAGCCGCCGATTTTCTAAGGTGTAGAGCAGCAAAGCGCGAATCAGGTAGGGAAGAAACGGTGGGACTCCCTCCTGCCACCAGGTGGCACCACTGACCCAGCACAGCTTTGTAGAGCAGCTTACGGTGGCGTGAAGTGTGTCTGCTCACTAGCCACCTAAGACTCAGGGAGTGTTTGCATCGAGTTTAGGGACATTCGGAATGTGTAGCATGTAGTTTCACACACTACTTTTAAAGGAAGGCATCCAAGTTGTACTACATTAAAGTCTGTCTAGTCCGGCCGGTGTGGCTCAGTGGGTTGAGCATTGGCCCATGCACTAAGAGGACGCCGGTTCGATTCCCGATCAGGACACATGCCCAGGCTGTGGGCCCGATCCACAGTGTGGGGCATGCAGGAGGCGGCCCATCGATGTTCTCTCTCATCGATGTTTCTATCTCTCTCTCCCTCTCCCTTCCTCTCTCTAAAATCAATAAAGGAAAACAAAAAGTCTGTATTTTATTCCGCAAATTCTAAGAAAATTTATTTCCATCTTCGTATTCAACCACTCCACATTATTAAAATAATATTTTAGAGCGATAACAGTAATTCCTTGCCTTTGTGTGCCCCGGGCACGTTCTGACAGTCGAACCGCCAAGGAAAAGAAGCCAAGTGCAGAAAGTGCGTCTAGTCTGCTACTATTCGTACACAAACAAAGCGGCAAGAGAGAACAAACCACTGTTAGCTGAGCACACACGACATCTGCAGAGGGGTGACTAGTCAGAGCGACGACCCTTTGCAGAGGGGTGGGACTTGGAGGATGGGCAACCGTGGGAGGAAGAATGTTGCCATATATCCTGTGGACGTATTCCTATTAAAAAGTGGAACCATGTCGGAGTGTTTTCCTGTGCTCAGGAGTCGTGGGCAGTGAGTGCAGCCGTCCTGTCTCTGTGTCACACACCCACTCTGTGTGCAGGAAAGAAGGTTCTCCTTTCCGGCCAGCGCTCCCCGTGCAAACCATTTTGCTGCTCACTGTCCGCAGTCTGAAATGTCTGGGTGCGATGTCGCGTCCTGGAAGCCACTCACACGCCTCAGAAGTGAACCCAGGCTCACCAAGTCCCCCGCTGCATCTTCTGTGCTGTTTTTACGGAACTAAAATCTGTCCCCCCAGAGGAAGTCAAAGTCACCTCTGATTCATCAGCGAAGGACAGTCTCCTCGAGATGACCTTTTGCTGTCCGTGGAAGATCGAACTACACCACAAAACGCACCAGCTTGCGGAACGCACGGCAGCTTTTGCTTCGAAGAGCTCTTACGGTCGGCCTAAAGAAACGCGCCCTCCAAGTCTTGCCGTCGCCTGAGGCTTGCGGGGCACCAGACATCTCTGCACAGACCTGAGCTCTGGCTTTGGCTCCGTCGCTTTCTGGCAAGGCACGTGTGGGAAGTCTGTCTAGTCTTCTGTTTCCAGAAACTGGGTCTCTGAAGGATTCCGTTATCAACGTGCAGACACGGTGATGTGGCGGGTATGGGGCGGGGATGAGGCGGCAAGAGGCGGCTTCGCTGTCGGATGAGGTAACTCTTACATCAGTTGAATTCAACTTGAAATTGACCCCACAAAACTCATTTTGCAGGTGTGTAAAATGGGAATAATTCCTTCGCGGGGTCAGTGGAGTGATAAGAATGGTCAGGTAACTGGCACAGGGCCCTGAGCAGAGGATGCTTGAATAGGTGTTGTTGCAGGTGCAACGGGGGGAGTCGGGGGTAGACGCCCCTCCGCTCCCGGTCTCTGAGATGGGGTCGAGCTTCCTGCAGAGCGCCATCACAGCTGAAGGATCTGGCGTGCTCAGGGTGGTACCATGGACAGCGCCCCTTTGACTTGCTGGTCCATTTCCAAGCCCTGTTTCCTCCAGAGACTCTTACAAGCGAACAGCCTGGTCACTCAGCTTCCCTGTTCAAAGACCAAAGGTGGCGGTCTCGGCCCAGCCAGCGGGAGCCCGTGTCCAGATGAAGATGTGCGCAGGTCCACTGCAGTCCAGACGCGGCCAGAGGCGTGAGGGCGCGTCATCTGGGAGGAGAGCATGGTGGCGGCTGTGGGAGGAGTGACGTCTCCTAGCACCTCCCTGGGGCCCAAACCAGAGCCTGCGGAACAGGGCCGTGTGAGCCCCGGGGAGGAAGTCGCAGGAGGACCAGGGGAGGTGGGAGGGTCAGGACTCTGGGGGGCAGCGGGGAGAGTCTCGGGGTCACTATAAGAGACCACGGTTATCGAGCACTCGATCAGTGGCAAATGGGAAGCACCAGCATGCATGACCTCACTGGTGCTTCTTAGAGCCCCATTTCACAGATGATGAGACTGAGGCGCAGAGAGGGAACGTGTCTGGCCTGAGCTGGCTCAGCTGGGGAGAGGTAGAGCCGGGATTTGAAGTAAGGCCGCCCTCCTCCGGCCGCCCTCCACTCCACTCCTACCCCCGACTGTAGGGGGCAGCGACGGCAGAACAGGCCTGGAGGGGTGCCCCGGAACCCACCGAGGACCCCATGGAAGCACAGGGGAGTGTAATTCAGAGACGGGAGGTGGGTGTGAACAGCAGGCTCACGGGCCGTAAGCGCTGTGCTGCCCTGTGAGTGGAGAGGAGGGCTGGGCACAGGAGACAGGCCTTGCCAAGGGGGCTTCCTTGGGAAAGCACGACTCTGGCCTGGCGACAGGTCGAGGGGCAGAAGCCCTCGCCTGCTGGTGTGGTGCAGAGGGCCCAGGCCTGGCGAGGGACTCGGCGGAGGAAAGAGCGGCGGGGAGAAGGGAGCGGTACCCAGCGCCCGGAGTGCTCCACTCCTACCTCATCCATCTGACACGAGTGGCCTCATCACAGGTGAGGAGATTCCAGACCACACGAGGGTGAGGGACCTGCCCACACGCACACAGCCAGGCAGTGAGCGGGCTGGAACCAGGCTCCGCAGCCTGTGTGCTGCCGCCATCGACTGCCGGGGAGGGGAGGCAGGAGGGACGTGAGCGTGTCATTTGCCAGGAGGGACAGAAAGGACTTTGAAGAGGGAAGTGTGGGAGCAGCTGGTGGGAATCCAGCAGGCAGCCTGGCCAGAGACACGCGGGCCCTGGGGACCAGGTAGGCCTGCTGGGCCGGTCCGCACCCGAGTCAGACCTTAGGAAGGGCCCGAGCCCCCAGGAACAAGGGCCACAGACTCAGGGCGGAGGTGAGAGGATGGAGGAGCCCTGTTTTCCCCTCTGCTGCGTGGGCCAGGATGATTCTGTGTGTGCATGCAACTGTAAGTACGAGTGAGACAGTGCGGGTGTGTGTGAGGGGTGTGAGAGTGTGTGAGGGTGTGTGTGAAAGACAGTGTGTGTGTGAGGGGTGTGTGTGAGAAACAGTGTGTGAGGGGTATGTGTGAGACAGTGTGTGAGGGGTGTGTGTGTGTGAGATAGTGTGTGTGTGAGGGGTGTGTGTATATGTAGGCGTGTGTAAGGGGTGTGTGTCAGGGTGTGTGTATATGTGAGTGTGCGTAAGGGGTGTGTGTGAGACTGTGAGTTGTGTAAGGTGTGTGTGGCTGTCACCATGTGCCTGGCGGACAGGCAGAGGAAGCTTCCCCGTGTGCGGCTGGAATGCAAACGCGTCCCTCTGAAATAAATCACTGTCTGCAGAGCTGGCTGCGAGCTACGTGACAGGCTTCCAGAAGCTCTGGGCTCTGCTGCCGACCGCCTGGTTCACGGGGCCTCTGAGGGTGGCCCCAGACCTCTGGGCACAAGGATGTTCCTGCACAGGTCTGAGGGGGCCCTTCAGGTGGGAACGAACCTGCCACAGATCCCACAACACCTCAGTCACAGCTGGGGCTCCTCTGTAGGCGTCCTGGCCCACAGGGCAGCCCTGTTCTGCAAACCCGAGTCACATGGGAAAAGCAGGTGCACAGCGACACCTTCATTCCTTTTGTTACTGAAATGCAAGTGGCGGGAACTGAATTAAAGACAGAGAGAGAGGAGAGGGTCCCATTGGTGCACAGGAAATGTAACTCGGCCAAACCTGTTGCATGTTCTTTTACCTATGAAATCGATTCCTCCCTCCCTCCCTCCTACAGACTTTTCACTGAACTGAGATGATGTGCCCAGGACTATGCTAGCTGCTGGGGATGGAGCCCACAACTCGGGCACGTGCCCCGACCAGGAATCGAACCGGGACCTCTGAGTCCATGGGGCGATGCTCAATCTACTGAGCCACACCAGCCACGCTTTAACATTTTTTTTTTAATCCTCACCTGAGGATATGTTTTTATTGATTTTAGAGAGAGAGAAAAGGAGAGAGAAAGAGAGAGAGAAACCATTGATGTGAGAGAGAAACATTGATCAGTTGTCTCATGCATGCGCCCTGACCGGGAATGGAACCCGCAACCTTTTGGTGTACGGAACGATGCTCCAACCCACTGACACCCCGGCCAGGGCACTCGCACCATGTGTAAGGAGTAGGTGTTATAACCATGTCTTAACACTCCCGGGAGGCCGAGGCTCAGAGAGATGGGTCAATACATCTACAGTCCTAGTTAGCAAGTTTGAGCCTGGACTCGATTTGGGATGTAAATCCAGATCTCTCCCCCTCTGGACCCTCACACATGCAGCCACTGTCTGTCCTGCCCTCCTCTCTCCTTTCCTCCCATCACCCCTGCTAAAAAAGAGGGAAAGGAAGAGTACGGACTCTGAGGGCTGGAGGGCCGATACCTGGGTCCCCTCCTGAGATCACTGGCCGGTCTCCTGTCCCGGGAGGGGCTGTCCTCACATGTGGGCAGAACCCCCGGCATCCCGTTCTGAACGAGAATGTCACGCGGAACGGAGCCAGTAAGAGGTCCTCTTTGACCCTGGAGCTTCCTTTGTTTATCTTGTCCCTCCTCCTCGTGGGCTGACAAATGTGTCCGTGTGAAGACAGAGAAAGCCGAGTGATTTGTCATAGTAACATTTTCCCTCCCGCCTTATAATGAATTGCAGCGGTTAGAGCCCATCGATCACTCCCGTAACTGCTCTTGCGGGTGCTTCTTGTCAGAGGGCCCCAGGCGGGTCCCTGGAGTGACTGTCGCCACGGCACCAGGGCACCACATTCACTGAGCATCTGCGTCCAGGTCCAACCTTAGGCTGCCGCTGTGGCTGCATTTTGTCACCTCCCAGCGAGGTCCCCTCATCCTGGGAGGTACAGTTTCTTCCCTCTTCTGGTGGTATCACTGGGATGCAAACAGGGGAGGCTGAGGGGGACACAGCTCGCTGGGACATGAGAGCGTCTACACGAATCTTCTGCAACCCCGTTAACTATCCCGGGTCCTCGAGAGTCAATCCGTGTCCTTACCCGATGTTCACACGTTTGTTCTCAGGGTACATTCTCTGATTCCCCAAGTCCTAATTCTTGTCATTTGGCTGTGTCCTCACCACAGGGAGCATGACAAGTCACCTGCCACGCAGGCATTTAAGTCACAGGTCCCATAAGCCCCGACCGAGGCGCTTCTCCAGCTCTGTCACATCCTACAGCAAAGATTCACGCGTGGCCCCGGACAGGAGGTCGTAAGAAAATGGTGAAGACTTGGAAAAGTCAGCCACATGACATGCATTCACTGACTGCGATGGGGAGAAATCAGCAAGTGCTTTAAAGAATTGGTGGAATTATTTGTCTTTGCGTTTTCAGTGCTTGTCCTTAGTGATACAGTTGCCAGAGCGGCTCAGAGGACGGTCTACATTGTATCAGAGCACAGTGTGTGGCCGAGTCCCATCCGCCTGCGTCCACTGCCGGTGTGCACAACCAGCCAGAGCAAGGAACCCGGGCGGATTGTCGCACATCCCCAATGAACGTGGTTTTCATTCCGAGACAAACAGCATTGCAGTGAGTGTCCACGAACCGTCCAAATTCTTTTATTTGAGTTTGCTGGAATGACGGGTGTGTGGACCAAGTGGGCTGTGGGCCGACGCTTGGCAACTGTTGCATTAGGCAAACACTCTGGTTTGCCACAGTGCCTGTTGTAACAGGGTCATGATTTCTACTGACTGAAGTCTGGAGGCAACAGCCACAGACAGCAGCTGCGGGCGGGTCACAGGCTCCCGGGAGCCTATGGTTTGTAAATCCCCATCGCTACATGTCTAACAATGACTCCACATAACATCGTCTTGTTTCACACGATACCTCCGAACCTAGGAACTCTGGCTTGTCTTCAGCAATCAACTGTAGGACTATTGTAGAAAGATCTTTGCTCTTTTCAATTCCAAAGTTCCGAGTATGCCTAAGATCTCAGTGGCTCAGCCACATAGGAGGATGTGACATAAGTACAATGACCTGGACTCGGCTGTCCATGCAGGGGTTACACGCTGTTGGCTTCCTCCGGCCCAGTCAAACATACTTAACAACAAGCAAACACACACACACACACACACACACAACAGTAAAACCCTCCAGGTGATTTAACTTGATGATCAGCAATGTCTCTGCATGTTCATGTTCCACGATGCTCGGATACAATTTCTAGGGCTATTTTAAGTCCATCAAGAATTACGGGCTTAAATTACACACACTCTTAAGGAGACTCATATTTTCTAGTCATGAGGCTTGGGAGGAGAAATATCATTATTTCGCCATGTCCCCCAAAGAGAAGAGCTGCCATAGCGTGTCATTGTGCAGACTTGACCGGTGGTACCCGCACGTTCTCGCCAATTTCCTCGCCGTGCCGAGACAGACATTCTTGTGCACACACGTGAACAGGGAAAAGGTTACTTACATTCAGAAGCATTTCCCTTTTGTCCTTGCTTGAATTTAATTTTCCCATCACAACATTACACATTTAAATAGTACGCCCAGGGGTGCCGGGGAAGAGTAAAAATAGAAGCCAGAATGGCAGAGGGGACCAGCACCCGGCAAATCGTAGCTGACTTATTAACAGACAGAAAAGAGAACTGACTTATAAATGATCTTGGGGAGGTAAAGGCTGCTGTCTACATTTTTAAATTAATGTTTAATTATATACGAAATTCTTAATTACACATGTAATCCTGAATTACACACGCACTATAGGAATACATTTCCCTTTTCAAAACAATTAAACACCAGAGATAAAGCTGCTGTCCCCCTGAGCTGCCTCCTCCTCGCCCCACCCCGATTCTTGCCCGGTGCACATCCTTTAAGATCACCTTCTCTGCCCGGCCGGTGTGGCTCAGTGGTTGAGCGTCGACCCATGCACCAAGAGGTCGCCAGTTCGATTCCCGGTCAGGGCACATGCCCAGGTTGTGGGCCCGATCCCCAGTGGGGGGCATGCAGGAGGCGGCCAATCGATGTTCTCTCTCATCGATGTCTCTCTCTCTCCCTTCCTCTGTCTCTAAAGTAAATAAAGCAAAAAATAAAATAAATTTAAAAAGATTGCCTTCCCTGTTTCCACAGCATGTTAGAGATGACAGAGCCGTAAGCACTGTATTGTAGAGCCGTATGTTCGTTGTTATTGACTGTTTGCGTACGTACGTATTTTCACTCTTCAGCTTGTTTTTCACTCGATGAAATGATTTGTTTCCATTCATTTTTAAATTATTTTTATTTTTGGCACACAGAGAGAGACATTGATTTGTTGTTCCACTAAGTCATGCATTCAGGGGTTGGTCCTTGCATGTGCCCTGGCCGGGGATCAAACCCGAAACCTTGGTGTATCAGGATGACGCTCTAACCCACGGAGCCACCCGGCCAGGGCCTCCACCTATTTTCTTGCATGTTTTTTTCTGTTGTTTCCAGTTTTTAACTTTAAACATGACTGCACGTGAACACGTTTGCACCTGCCTCTTCCGCCCGCGTGAGCCGGCCTCACGGAAAGTCAAGTCAGAGACAAATACCTACGCGAACAGCTGCCTGGGCACCCGCTCAGCCTCCCACCCGCCGCACGGCCCAGGCCCCTCCGGCACAGCCTGGCTCCTGGCAGAGGGAGAGGGCAGGCCCAGGCACAGGCCCTGCTCTCCAAGGATACGGGGTCTCACTGCAAACGTGTTCTACGTGGAACCCTCACCTGGGTGCTGGCTCTCCGGCAGGAGGAAGGCCAGAGGCATCGAGGAGCGGCGCACGGAGCCGTTAACTAGGAAGCACGCCAGAGAGTGGCCAAGCCCCCGCCGGGCACTGCCTTGGGGGGAGCAAGAAGCTGAGCCACAGTGACAGTGGGTGAGGGCAGGGCTGGGAAACGGCAGCAGATGACGGGCGCGAGACAGGGACAGGCCTCCGACAAGACGCACACGTCGGCCTCGGCTACGGGCATCGCCTGGCGCAGACGCTCCCGGCCGATAGGAGCGCTCCACAGACAGCACAGGCACTTCACATCCATCTGCCGCCCGGCTGGCCCACGTGTCTGTCAGCTAACAGTGGGCATCTACACGGTCAGCATAAGGCCACAGGAGTGGCGTCCTGGGCCTGCCCCAGCGCCTGCACCCCCTGCTGGTGCTAGAGTCCCGGTACCCGGAGAAGCCACAGGGGATAAAGTGGGGTCTAATGCTCGCTTCCAGGGCCACGCCTCACGGAGCTACGAAATCCTGTGGGAGAGGCTGGCTTGGGTGGCAATGCGAAGTTTACCTTCCCAAGAGCTGTGTTCAGAATCTTTTAAAAAAAATTTTTTTTCTTTTTTTTTCTTTATCGATTTTAGAGAGAGGAAGGGAGAGGGAGAGAGAGGCAGAAACTTCGATGAGAGAGAACATCAATCGGCCGCCTCCTACATGCCCCACACTGGGGATCGAGCCCACAACCCGGGCATGTGCCCTGACTGGGAATCGAACCGGCGACCTCCTGGTGCACAGGTGCCGCTCAACCCACTGAGCCACATCAGCCGAGCTGTTTAGAATTTGTGTTGCTTGCATAAGACATGGAATGTATGTCGAATGAATGACTTCTCTCCTCCCAGAGGGGAGAGGGGCTGGAAACGGAGTTGATGGATCACGCCTGTGGGGCGGAAGCCGCCACAAAATCCCCAAAGTAGGGGCTTCTGAGCCCGGGGAAGTGGCGACCTTCCCCATACCTTATTCTACGCATCTCTCCATCTGGACACTCGTCCTTCCACAATAAACCCGTGAACAGCCAGGAAACTGTACTCCCCAGTCCTGCGAGCTGCCCCAGGGAGGGAGCCGTGAGACCCTCCACTGACAGCTGGTCACTCGGAAGCACAGGCGACAACCTGGACTCGTGCTGGCATCTGAAGTCGTGGGGCACAGCCTTGTGGGACTGAGCCCTTAACCTGTGGGATGTGACCCCACCTCTGGGTAGATGGTGTCAGGATTGAGGTAAATAGTGGGACACCCGACTGGTGTCCCAGAATCGCTTGTTGTGGGGGGGGAAAACCCCACATTTGGCGACCAGACGTGTCAGAAGTAGGGAGACGGGAAGGACACGGGAGAACGAGGCTTCTCCAGTACACTGCCCACAGCGGTCATACGCAGGACGGGCTCCGTCATCTGCAAGGCCCAGGGCAAAATGGGAATTTGGGCCCCTCGTCAAGGAATTACTGTGAATTCCAGGATGGCAGCGGCAGAGCGCTGAGCCCGTGTGAGATCCTCTGGGCACAGGACCGTGCGCGGCGCAGGCCAAGGCCCTGGCTCCACAGAGAGGATGTGGGCAGGCCCGTGAATGGGGGTTCTCTCCTACTCGGGGTGCAACCTCGAACAAACCGACCGTCCGCTCTCTCCCCGCCCCACTCCGGTCGGAATCTGATCCCACTTAGTCACCAGCCAGGAGCAAGGCCTCCTGTGGAGACTACTGAAGGGCCTGCTCGTTCCAGCACAGCCCCCCAGGAGGGTGTTCCTTACAATTACCCATCCTCAGATTCAGCCCGATGCACCTCCCCCTGACTTCCCATTAAAACACTCATAAAGAAGATGGAAAGGAGAAAACTCACAACAGCAGGGACATTATGGGTAATAACCAACCCTGAGCTGGCAACCAGGGGAGCCATCAGGACGCAGCGTCTGCGGGGCTGTGGCCAGAGCCGCCCAGCGATCGCTCCCCGCGGCCCGGCTCCGCGTCCACCTGGGGCCCCGGCTCCTCAGACTCTGCACGGCCCCAGACACACCTCCACCACCGCTCCCCGGTCCCCCCACCTCCGCCCCGCACCGGCAACGGCTGACACGGATTCTTCCAGAAACTCTGCAGCCCAGCTTATCCCTCTCATCCTTAAGGTCCCTGTCCCATGTGTCTGTCCCTCCTGTAGCCTCCTCCTCTCCCCGCTCTGGGCCGCTGCTCTCTGACCCAGGTCCCCAACGCCGCAGTGCACCAGTCAGCTGGGGCAGCTGTCACAAAGACCACCGCTGGGTGGCCTTCAACAAGAGAAACTCATTTTCTCACAGCCCTGGAGGCTAGAAATCCAAGACCGAGGTGTCGGCAGGTCTGGTTCCTCCTGAGGCCTCTCCCCTGGGTTTGCAGACGGCCACCTTCCTGCTGGGCCCTCAGGTGGCCTTTACTCTGTGTCTGCTAATCTCCTCTTATTTGGACGCCAGTCAGACCAGACCGGGGCCCACGCTCACGGCCCCATTTTACCTGAGTGATCGAGTACAGTCACATTGCAAGGCACTGGGTCAGGGCTTCAGCATGAGTTGGGGGAGGGGACACAATTTAGTCCACAGGCCATCAAAGCCAAGTCCTCCCCCAGCGGGAGGATGGGGACCTCTGAGCAGGACTTTGGGGGGCACTCAGGTGCAGCGGTGACTGAGCCTGTCTGAGGGGTAGAAGGTGAAGCATCGGATGGGGCCATCAGGGACATGGACCCACAGGGAGGCCACCAGGTCCTGGGGAGCTTGGAAGGTGGTGGGCTGGGCCAGATCCCAGTGGTCAGAGCTGGTCACTCGAGGCTGGATCTAAGGGAGTGGCTCGATCCCTCGTCCTGCCACCTCAGGCTGGCTCAGGTGCTACAAGCCTGCAGGTGGGTCTCCTGAGCTCCAGACAGGAGGGACTGGGCGGGAAGAGGCTGGGGAACAAGACAGGACGAGCAGGGAACTGTAGGGAAATCACAAGCTCTGGTGCGTGGAGGGCTGTGCTGAGCAGCGTCCGGGCCTCCAGCCCTGCAGCTAACCGAACACTTGCAGAGCGGCCAGCCTGAGATGAGCTGTTGCGGGTGGTGTGACGGGCACCGGGGTTTGAAGACCGAGTAGGAGAAACACGCAAAGCATCTCACGAATAAGGTTCATGTCGATTGCACATTCAAATGATCATACCTTCGATACAGGGCTCTACATCCAACATGTTGTTAAAATTAATTCCACCTGTTTCTCTCTTTTCAGTGTAACAACTGGAAAAAATAAAATTACAAGGTGGCTCACATCGTATTTCTGTTGGATAGTGCTGGGACAGGGAACAGGAAAGAGAAGAAGGAAGAGGAAGGCGAAGGGAGAGAAATGATCTTTTTTACGACTTTGCTACAAAGCTAACGATCCCTGAACACTTGCTGTGTTCCAGGCACTGAGCAGAGAACTTTTATGTATGATATCTCATTGAATCCTCACAGCAAACCTATCAGGTTTCTGATTAGCCCGTGTGACTGAGGAGGAAAGCAGAAAGGCACGTGACTGGCCGGGTCCATAGATAGCGGTGGAGCTGGGGGTGCGGAGAGGCGGTGCCCCCATCCTGCGCCCTGCCAGCCTGCACCCGGCATCCTATGCAGGCCCCACCCCAGGCTTTATGCCTGTTCCCACTGAGCTCACAGAGTCCCTGGGCGGAGGCGGTGCTGTGTAACTTTTGAGTGGAGAGTTCGCTGTTTGTTCCTTGAGCAAAAATCAGAGGACTCCCAGTTAGTGAAATGGTTCTGGATGTCATACCTCAAACCCAGCCCCGTCGGGATGGTCCCCGGCCTCCACCCCTTCTGTGGCAGAGATGGGAGGAGCCAGCCTCTGAAACCCTGGCTCGAGAAAATTGCATGAGACCCAATCAACGGATAAAACAAGGCTGCAAATTGATCCTGACGTGGGAAGTCGTCGGGAATCTGCAACAAAATTTCCAAGCTGTCAAAACAGTTCAATACGCACTGGCTGGGAGTGTGGGGGATTAAGAACTCCAATTCCGCAGCAGACAGTGGCGACAGGCGGCGGGGATGGATGAGCCTTCCCGAATCTAATCTTCGGATGCTCGCCGTCCCGGAATAGCCCCGACGCAGACACCACCGTCTCCTGCAGCAGCTCTCCCAGCAGCCCAGCTGGCACCGGGGCTGACGCCTGGGCTCTGGGGTCCCGCCGTCCTGATGCCAACTCAGCCCTCCCTGGGCTGCACGTCCGCTGAGGTTGAGCTGTGAGCCGAGCAGTCTCAGCCAGGACGACCTGCCAGAGCCCACAGCTACAGCACCCCTCACAGCCCCTCCTCGCCCCGAGGCAACCTCTACCCAACACTACCAGCCTCTCTGATCTTCCAGGGGGACCAGGAGACGCTGGACCCTGTCCTCACCCTCCAGGAGCTGAGGAGGCCTCTGGAGCCCCAGCTGGGAGAGTCAGGACACACCTCCTCCCCTACCTGCTGGCCTGCCTCTGAGGCCTCCTCCCCCTCCCACAGTCCCCGAGGCCGAAGGGGCGGCTTCCACGCCCTCTTCCTGTCTGCTGGAGCCTCCCCACGTCTGACTTCTCCAGCACGAGCCCTCCACTCTCCTGGAGCGTGGGTGCCCGAATGGCTGGCACGTGGGCAAGGCAGACGAAGCACACACCCGTCTGGGACGTTCCTGAGACGACCTCATTCCACAGGGCACACATGCTCCCCTGGCCAAGCCAGCGGACTGGGCGAGAGGACCCTTCCTCTGGCCACGGCTGCCCCTAGTGCCTCAGAGACAGGAAAGCAGACGGGACGGGGACCCTCAGGCCCCTCAGAGACAGGAAAGGAGACGGGACGGGGACCCTCAGGCCCCACAGAGACAGGAAAGCAGACGGGACGGGGACCCTCAGGCCCCTCAGAGCACTGACAGTTGATAGCAAGGGGCACATTTGTCCCACACAGAGCGAGACACTAGCCGTTCAAATGTGCCGAGACAGCGCTGAGCCCCTGAAGGCACAGGCTGACCTTGAGAGGTGCTCCGTTTCCAGGACTGTTCTGCGGGCAGCATTCAGGGCCGGAGGCTCGCTCTCTGGCAGCGTTGGCGCTGTCCGGCCCCAGCGAGTGGCTCGCAGGGTCCTCTGCCTGTGGCTTCCGTGTGGAATGAGGAGGCTGTTCCAGGACCACAGGCTGGCTCCCTGGGGTGGGCCAGCTGGAGCAGAAGTCTGAGCTTTCTGTGTCGGCCAGGAATATGAATCAGTGAACCACCCCCCGACTCAGAAACCTTTTGCCTAGGTGTGACCTGCATTACCTGCTGTCTGGTGTCACTGGCCGGAGCACGTCACAGAGCCAGTCCTGAGGTCAACAGGGTGGGGTCTGTCACACGCCTGCAGGGGAGGGCGTAGCAGAGAGGGACTCACAATACATCCTATCACACGAGGGAAGGGCAAACGTCCAGGACTCAGAAGGAAGCAGGGAGAGACAAGGCGATGGCAGGAGACCGGAGGAGCCCAGGACCCTGGGAGAGAAGTGGCCATGGAAACGTCCCGGGCGGAGCTGCCCAGGACAGGCCCGTCCCACCCTCATTTCCAAACGTGTTTGCTTTGCGGCAACATGAGCTGCTATTTCCCCGACATCGGATGAAATCCACGGCACGCACGACGCGTTGCGTGTTTTTGCTGGAAATCGGGGAGAGGAGATGAATTTCATAGCTGAGGCTGTGCAGAGCGTGGATGAGACCGGCCACGGGACGGAAGAAGCACGGGAGGACAGATGAGCAGGAAACGAGAGCCCCGTGGAGAGCCGAGGCCCCTGGGATTCCCAGCAGTCTGGAGAGGGGCACCGGAAACCCACCCTGGTAGGATAGGAGGCTTGAGCTAATTTTCTCTGAAGCTCTGCCTTCTCGGCGAAGATCTAGGTTACATCGATGACAAGCATGCATTTTTAAAATTAGAAACTCATTAGCAAATATTATGGTTGTTTTAAAAACTCCAACCACATCTGTCAGGGATGAGATAGCGGAATTGAGGCGGATAAGTGGAGGGTTCTCTGCTTCTGCAGAAAGTTACTCAAAGGGACCATGAAAGACGCTTAACTCCTGTGTATTGCAAAGGGTACATAATTGGGTTTTATTCTTCGCCGATGAAGGGAGATAGAGCTGTTACCCAGAGCTTTAAAAAAATGATCTCAGCTTGCTAAGATACGAATATAAGCGTTCTGGTGTTAAATCCAAGCAATTTTATTGTTTAAAAAAGGGGTCTAGGTTCCACGTACAAGTAAAGCCACGTCTTTCTCTGTCTCATTGCACTTACCAAAACAAAACAAAATCCACCGAGCCACACTGGCCAGGGCAGGAGTGATCTTTATTTTAAAACAAACAAACAAACAAATAAACCAACCATTAAACTTTTGCACAAACGAAAACATTTTTGGAGTAAAAGAGAAAAGACACTATCTTCCTGGATGGTTATATCCAGGATAGCTTATAAACAGACTGCTTTACCTAAATAAAGCCATAGACTGACTCCTATTTTAAATAAATTCCTCTGGATGTTTTCTGGGAACTGAAAAAAAAAAAATCGCTACTATTCCAAGGAAGAGGAAGTGTGCTCCATCACAAGGCAAGCTGAGGGTGTGCCAGGTGCTGACAGGCTGGGTGAATCCACGGTGAAAAGGTCAGCACTGTCGCAAGGGAAAGCAGATCACGGGGACAGAGGCAGAGTGTGTGTGTGAATTTTGTAGACAACAACAACAGAGAGCTACAAAGAGAGGGTGGTTCTGTTTAGCGTCTGCAGAATCGGAGTAATTCAGGAGAAGAAAGGAGATGACTCCCAGTAACACGGAAATACATTTCAACTGGATTTGAGATTTTTCACAAAAAAATTGGACCACAGAAAATAGAAATGAATATTTGAAAAATGATTTTAAAAAAAGAACGCAGAGAAAAAGATAGATTTGAAACATAGAAATACCTCTATGTTCTCCCCAAATCGCAACATAAGCAGGGAAAACATTCTGGGAATGTCCTCCTCAGCCATGGTGCAGAGGGACGGCATCTGCTCTGCCCCCCCCGGCCGCCCTCCCCGTTACAGCAGGAAACAGAACGCACACACGGTACGTATCCGGCGGGGCATGTGCTGAGCACACACACAGTCGTCCCCCAATAAATGTGCAGCTGCTGACCGGACTATTAATTCTATCAGGGACATGAGGCTGTTTACAAAGAGAGGGACTCTGAGTAGAAAACTGGCATAAGGTAAAAGGTTTGGGCTCAAAGAATTGCAATCAGAACCGCCAGGCAGGGCCATCCCTCACCCACGGCATTAACTGCGAGTCGGGGGAGGCCAGCCCGGGGCCTGAAGCAACAGGGCCGCCCAGGCGTGGACGCTCGCCCCGGCACGCTGGAGCGAGAAGTTGCTTAAGATGCATCGGGGCCGCTTCTTGGATTTGCTCGTAAAACAGGCAGTAAAAGCCGAGCGTCAGCAGTGCCCGCCCGTCTTTCTGCAGGAGCGGTAACTGAAAGACCTCGAAAGGCGGTTTTAATTTCCTCTCCCTGCTCTTCTGGGGTCTGGTTTCCCAGGCAGCGGGGTGCGGGGTGAGCGCAGGGAAAGCCATCCATCAACGCTGCGGCCGCCCCAGCACGGCGACTTTGAATCTCGCAATAAAATAAGATTAATGGGCTTGACTCCAGCGGGCTTGACATTTCAGCAATGAGGGTGTGTTCGCCAGGCTCCTACACCCCGCTTTTTCTTGTCTCCCAGCTGTTCCGTAGTCACACGCCAGGTCCCTTCTGCTCCTGGATCCGAGGACCACGCACAAAGAGCATGTACTGTGGGTTCTTCTCCTCCTCAAAGACCTCTGGGGATTCGGGGGATGGGGGCTCTCACAGCCGGGGTGGTGGGACCCCGTGTTGACGATCTAATTGTTCCAGTGACCATTTCATCCACCACAAGCATCAGCAAGGAGGTGTGGCCCTGAGCAGGGGCAGACGAGTGAGCAGGTGTCTACTCTGAAGGAGACAGAGGCTGCCGGCATGGTCGGAGCTCAGGTGTGGGGGTCTACGCAAGACCAGGGGAGACGGATGGGTCAGAGGGGTTGGGACAGGCTTCCCGGGGAATGTGGGACTTGAGCTGGGCCTTAGAAGATAGGGGGACATCTGTGCGGGGAGGCCAACAGCATGGGAGACGCCCCGCAGCGGGGCCAGAGGCCAGCCTGGAAGTGCCTCTCTGCTCCCTCCCTGGGAACCCGTGAGCACCCTCCTCCCCACAGCCTCCTGCCCTGCTCTCTACAGGGAAGTCACTATCCTCTTCCACCCCTTACCTAGGTCGCACTGGCCACACTGTTTGTAACGATCGTTTTATCATTTTACGTTAATAGTGAATTATGCTTACACATCCGTCCCTGAGACAGGCACCGAGCTCTGTACAAGTCAGCACAGCCGGTACTCTGCAGACGTTTCCTGCCCTCGCCTGACGTGATGGAGAGTAATCCGTGGATGCGGCTACAGGAGTGTGGACAGGGCCGCGAGGGGCGGGAGGGCAGGCAGCTATCAACATCTCACCTTCACCTATCACCTGCCACGCACCAAGCACTCCATTGACTCCTCAGGACAGACCTGCCCGTGTCACAGGGAGGGTGTCACAGGGAGGGTGTCACAGAGAGGGTGTCACAGGGAGGGTGTCACAGGGAGGGTGTCACAGAGGAGGGTGTCACAGGGAGGGTGTCACAGGGAGGGTGTCACGGGGAGGTGGAGGTAGACTTGAGTCCCATGTCAGCTCCCCTGGCCAGGGCACAGAGGGGCCGGCTGTGGAGGCAGGCGGCTGGCTGCCCAGTGTGTTTTAACTGTGCCATCAGGGCAGGGAACCAACTGGTGGCTGAGCACCCTCAAGTCCGAGAGGAAAACCTCTTCCTGGCCCTGGCTTGGTCTGTTTGGGTTGCTGGAACAGAACACCTGAGATGGGCGGCTTCTGAACAACAGATATGCATTTCTCCCAGCTCTGGAGGCCGGCGTCTGGTGGGGACCTGCTGTCTGGCTCGTGGACAGCCGTCTCCTCGCTGTGTCCTCCCTTGGAGAGGTAGTTCTCTGGGGCCTCCTTTGTAAGGGCACTAATCCTATTTGTGAGGGCCCCACCCTCATGACCTGATCACCTCCGGAAGGCCCCACCTGCTCATCCCCTCACACTGGGGGTTAGGATTTCAACCTATGAAAGGGGGGAGGGACGCCAACATGCGATCTATAGCAATTCCCCACTCAGCGTCAGAATCTTCATAAATACCCTCAACAAAGAGCGGTATATTTTCTGCCTGCTTAAATTCAAACTTCGTTTGTTGACAAGGCAGCCCATGGTTTAACATGTCGCATGGGAAAGCTTCATTTCAAAGAAAACTATGCAGTCTGTGCTGTCTTCTGCTGTGGGTTTCACCATCACACCAACAGGAAGACAGTGCTAAGCACTGGACGTGTGCGATCTTAGTGAATTCTTCCCACGACCCCGGGAGGCAGATTCGACGACCACGATTCAAACAGGAGGACTGAGGGCTGGCTACACTAACAAGAAGACAGCAGCACCCCCGGAGTGGGGAGCGTGCCAGTTTTCAAAGGAGCTGCTGAGATGCTTGAGTGAAGGTTGGGCAAAGTCAAAGGAAAACTGTGAAGAGAAACAGGGATTTGTGATCTCCAGAAAAAGTAAAGTTCAAACATGGCAGAGACAGAGAGAAGAGCCCTTTTTGGCTGGGAAGCCCCACTCATAAAGGCACGAACCTTTAACCAGTCGCACTGTTAACAGAGAACACTGCATCCAAATACACTTAAGGAAAAGGAAGGAAGGAAGGACAGAACAGCCCCGAGTGAAGAATACCCTGGGTCAGTGCTTCACAGAGGAGGAAGGTGTGCAATAGACAGGAACATAAAGGGCCTAAATCACATGATTGGTGATGCAGATTTAACTAATTTACATCACAATCTGGGTCCAACAGCTCTCACAGCTATCTTGGGTGCCCAAGATGCGGTGTGCATTGGACTACAAAGAAAATCTTAACAAACTTGCCGAAGGAGAAACGGTATGTATTCCTTTTCCAAGCCTAATGAAATATTTATTTTAAAAATCCAATCACTTAAAAATTTCATAAAGCGGTACCCTAAGTAACTCTAACATCGAAGGAAAAAAAAAAACCTAAATGGCAATTATAAAATGCTTAGAAAACAGAATGTCACGGATCAATGCGCCAGCAAAAAAAAAGTTACTGCATTGAGTGCACTTGCTAGTCCAGAAGAAAGGTAAGTTAAGGCTGTAACTGCACAGAGCAGAGACAAAATAGGACGAATATTAACCATGAGTAAAACGATGAAGAAAGTTGATCAGTTCATCCAGAGGCTGCTTTCCCCCCATTAATCCTGTAAATGGGGCGAGACCAGTCTGATCAGGAAAGATAAGTAACCGTTCTAAATCAGAACTAAGGGTGGGTATCTAGTTGTAGAAAAGAAGGAAATTAAACAACCCCACTTTAAACTCTATCCTGACAGATTTGAAAATCTGGATTTAAAAACACTTAAAGTTGGCCCTGGCCGGTTTGGCTCAGCGGTTAGAGCGTCGGCCCGCAGACCAGACGTCCCGGGTTTGGTTCCCGCTAAGGGCACGTACTTCAGTTGCAGTTTGTCCCCAGCCCCGGTTGGGGTCGTGCGGGTGGCAACCACTCGATGTGTCTCTCTCTCATTGATGTTTCTCTCTCTTCCTCCCTCTCTCCCTCCCTCTCTATCTGAAGATGAATGTAAAAATGTCCTTGGGTGAGGATTAAAAACAAAACACTTAAAGCTGTATCCCCAGGGCCCCCCACCCCCTACACTGCACCAGCAGGACACTCTCTGTCCCACATAGAGACGCAGGGAGGGCCCGTGACCTCTCCATAGAATCCAAGGGCTCCCTGGGCCATAATCTTGAAGCCGTTGGTCAATGAAACATCAGTCACCAAACTGACGCAAAAAGAAATGAAAACAATACGCGTCACAGCAGATACGGAGGACACTGTGGTCCCCTTTCCCACTGGACCACCAGCCACGCGGGGACAAAGGCCACGTCTTGCTCCTCTCAACGTGAGGAGAAGGGGTCGGAAACGTCAGCTCGGTGGTCCTGCTGCTCCCCACCTGTTAGGCTCCGGGGCCCTGGACAAGGTCACGGAAGCCCCCGCGTTTCGGTACAACGGCCATGGGTTTGTAGTGAGGGATAAACAGAAAGGATTCTCACCGAAATAAAAGCCACTGCGAAGAAGAGATGGACACTGTACGGAAAGTAAACTGGGCAATGACGAGACGGAAAGAAAGGAGGATGGTCAGCCTCACAGAGACACGGGGAAAGCCCCGAGTTCTCAACCAGACACGCAGGACGGGCCCGTGACCTCTGGAGATGCTGGACGAGGGGTCCCGGGAGTGAGAGGGGAAGCCGGAGGGAAGGAGAGGCTGGGAAGGACAGGATGCAGGGGGGATGCCGCCTGTGGGGGCTGGGGCAGAGGAGCGGCGGGCAGGAACAGCACCCCAGGCTGCCTGTGCTGCGTCAGACCTGCCTGAGCTCGCACCCCTCCAGTTTATCACCACAGCCCGCGAAGTGCATGGCTTCCTTCCTGCTCCGTTTCCAGGGACAAACCTGGACAGTCAGCCAACAGCCGGAGGAAGAAACTGCGCGGGCGCCGCTGTGTCCTTCAAAAGGTAACTGTTTCTGGAATAGCGACATCATAACCTGACGACAGTTGGGAACAACCTCAATGTCCGACGGCTGCAGGTGGTTGTAGCTGTCCCCTTGTATACGTCAGCTCGCTGAACTCCTCGGATAGCCCTTTGAGGGAGGAGTTATCTCCGGTTCACAGATGAGACACGGAGCCTCCGGACATTTCAATACGTTGCCAAACATCCCACATGCCAAAGTGAGGTGGTCAGGGCTTAAGACCAGGCTGCCCCGCGCGGAGACCATGGTTGGCCCGCCTCACAGTGCCCTGACTGGTGCAGGCAGCGACGACACGGCCCCCCACCCCCACCCCCACATCAGGGCCAGCCAAACAGCCACTTGCTGACATTAGCACCAAGAGAAATGATTAAAAAATCGATGAGATTAGTTTCCATGGAAACCATCCACATAAAGTGATCATCAGTGTGTTCCTGGATGGATGAAGAAGCTTCTGAAATCTTAATAACCAGCCCGGAGGGAGATAAGCCGGCAGGCTGAGAAGTTTAAGATCCTGTGGGTCAGCCGTTCTCTCAGCACCTAGGAGGCCGGAGGGGGGACAAGGAGCTGCTGTAGCCAACAACCCATCTGTGGATGAAGAAGGGATTCGGGAGAAGCGAAGGTGGACGAGTCACTGGTCTCGGTCCGCGTGGACCCAGGGATGAGACCTGTCGGAGAAGCCGTGGTGCAGACACTAAATGTCACTCTGCCTGTCCCCTGGGCTCCATGCACGATGGCGTCGGCCCTGTCTCCTTTCCCGCGTGCCTGCACACTCTGTCCTCAGTCTCCCAGCTGGTTCTCCTCTGTCTGACCTCCACCCTCCTACCCATGTCCTTACGTCACCAGGACCTCCAGGGGCCCGAGGGCAGCGTGTCCAGTGCTCACCCTCTCCACCGGGAGTCTCTCCAGCAGGTCACCTCCCCTCCTCCCTCTCCTCCAATGCCTGTCCTAATTTGTTTTCCTGCAGTTTACGGAATCCTTGCTCTGGGCATCATCGGAGTTAACTTTCTTTTTTTTTGTTCAGATAGAGTGGGAGGGAGAGAGAGGGAGAGAGAGAGAGAGAGAGAGAGAGAGAGAGAGAGAGAGAGAGAGAGAGAGAAACATCGACGTGAAAGGGACACATCGAGTGGCTGCCACCCGCACAACCAACCAGGGCCGGGGACAAACTGCAACCGAGGTACATGCCCCTGGCGGGAACCGAACCCGGGTCTCTCTGGACCGCAGGCCGACGCTGTAACCGCTGAGCCAAACCGGCCAGGGCGGAGTTAACTTTCTAAAAGTCCCATCCTGCCATCCCTGCTCACAGGCCTCCCTCGTCCCTTCAGGTCCACACACCGCACCGCCGTCTGGCCCTGTCTCTCTCATCCTTGTTCTGGCCCCTTGTCCCGCCTCCCTGAATGCCCCTTGTCACTCACTGCAGGTGGTGCCCGGCCTCAGGCCCTGGGGCCCACTCTTCCCTCCACACCGGCCCTGATGCCGCCCGGAGGCAGAGCCTTTCCTGACCCTGGAGAAGCCTGGTCCTCTGCCCTGCGGTCACGGCTCCCTGCTGAGCAAGAGAAGGAGACAAGAAATGAAAACGACAGCAGCCGACCCGTCCCGGGTGCTGTGAGCCCCGCACCGTGCTCATCGCCAGCCGGGTGGCAGGGAAGCTCACCGCAGCCCTCCGAGCGCCTGCTTCGCGCGCGGGGCCGTCACTGCCCTGTGGGCCTGTGGGGCCTGTTCACGCACCGTCTCCACGCTGGACGGAACAGGAGCCCCCGGGGCGGAAGTGGTCGCGCACACGTTCCCATGCCGGGCAAGGACCGGGCACGCGGTGAAGGCTCATTATGTCCTGGACGGGGAGCGGGAGGGGGAGCGGGAGGGGGAGCGGGAGGGGGAGCCGGACGAGGAGGAAGGCAAGGGGGTGTACGCCAGGACTCCTGTCACAGCCTGGACACGCAGCTGCACGGACGGCCCTGTCCCCTGCTCCTGCCTCGCTCGCCACGCACACCGGCCCTCATCACTGTCCGGGCCCCCACGTAACCAACCAGTGGAGCGTCGCTGGCCCGTACTCGGCCTCTCTGGGTCCAGTGTGACTTGTTTTCTGGGGCTCTGCCTCCTCTGCAATGACCAAAGCAAGCCGGTGCAGGTCTGAACGCTCTGCGCCTCCCGCAGCCCCATCTGTCTCCACCCACCCTCAGGACGCAGGCCCGCAATGCGCCAAGGCCGGCTTCCCCATCATTTCCGTCTCCCTCCCTGGCCGGCTCCCGGGGCGGCGTCGACCTCACGCTCAGATCTATGTGTCATCCTGCCAGAAAGCACCGCGCCGGCCGGCTCGCCAAGCGGAGTCTTTCTATCATTAAAGCAAGAAAGGAGCCGGCTCCTGATTACAGAGGAAAGGACTGGATGGGAGAGATCTCCCGGACGCCCTCCGCCAGCTCGGATGTGGGCAGAAGAGAGCACTGTTTACATGACAACACCCGCAGGGCTGACGCCCCCAGATGAAATATCCGTCCGAGACGAAGGACTTCAGGAAATCCATGGCGCTGAGCTTGGCTGCACGGACTGGTTTTCAGGGTGATGTAGTCGAGGACGCTCGGTTCCTGCCTTAATGCGTGCCCCGTGGCCTCGCTCTGCACCCAGAAAGGAAGACTGAAGCTGGACAGCCAGCTCTCGGCGTCTGACTTTCCGGTGAGGCTTTTGCAGCTCCCGACAGCGGCCGTGTCGGTGAGAAAGGCACCGTGGGACCAGCAGCATGGCGGAAGTCAGTGCCGTCAGCCGGAACGGGAAGAATAACTGGCTCGTTAATCAAAGACCCCGTGGGCACGCCCTAGACCTGGTCAGGATTCCAGGACGGAGTTTAGGGCTCAGACGGGGAGGAGGCGCCTTGCAGCCGCCCCGGGCGGGCGCCGCTCAGTTTGGGATCCCGGGCCCCACCTCACCTCCGCCTCCACTCTCGCGCCTTACCCCTGACGAGGATGGGAGCAGCCTCTCCCGCCAGGAATACCGAGGGGGACACCCTGATCCAGCCCAGGGTCTTCATGTTTCTAAGGTCCAGAAAGGGGTGAATATTTGTTCAGAGAAGAGCCAGGACAAGAAGGCAGGGCTTCCGATTTCCGATCATTCTCATTTCAGGTACCTATGGCCACCTACTTAGCGGTGGGCCAGAACGGAGAATGTCGCCCGCACACGGGGTCCAGTGTCCGAGGGACCCATCCGCCCTCTGTATGAGGGACGAAGACTCGGCAAAGCTCCGAGAAAACCAACGTCGCTAACTGCATCTCCCCTTTCTTTTGGCTCATCTAACACAAAAGCCGGGACAGAGTTCCGCCGGGAAGGCCAGTGCTTATTTTTAGCAGCAGATCCTATTTGCTGAGTGCTTAGCTGTACACGCAGACACTCCGATGACAGAGGCTCCACTCCCTGTTACCGGTGAGGACGCAGAGCAGAGAGGCCACCTCAGCCGCGAGCTGCAGGGCAGCATTTAAACCCAGCAAACTGCCCTGACCGGGTTGGCTCAGCGGCTGGAGCATCAGCCCTCGGACCCAAGGGTCGTGGGTTTGATTCTCAGTCAAGGGCACATACCTGGGTTGTAGGTTCAATCCCCGGCCCTGGTCGGGGTCGTGCGGGAGGCAACCAATTGATGTGTCTCTCTCACATCGATGTTTCTCTCTCTCTCTGTCTCCTTCCCTCCCTTCCACACTCTCTGAAAATCAATGGAAAAATATCCGTCAGTGAGGATGAACAAAAAAGAATAAAAATACCACCACCACCTCCACCACTTGGGCCAATTCTGTGAGCCAGCCCCAGCCCCAAGACCACCGGTTTGCAAACTCTGATGTTTGGGGTCGTGAGGTTCCGAGGAATTCTGAGCCGGGGCCTCGAGTTTTGGAGGGAATCATCTGAATTTAACTTCAGACATGTCCTGTTAGAAACAAGCGCAGGGAATCTCCCAGTCAGCAGGTAGAAATGACATTCATTGTTCTCACAAAGCAAAACCCTCCACGGGGACGCTCAGGGCCAGCATCCCTGCTGCCTCCGATGAATTTGACACCAGCGATTTTCGACCCGTGCACCGCAAGAATTATAAAACACGCTATTCAGTCAGGGGCACTGACTGCTCTTCCTTTAGATGGTCGAATGAAAAATGACAACGGCCAACTCAGCAGTAGCCGTCGGGTGTGTCTCCCCGCCTTGAACCAATATACAGGTCACAGGTCCCATAACAGAGTTCCATCCGCTGGTCACATCATACACCAAGGCTGTGCCTGACTGGCTCATTCTTGGCACCAGAAATCCTTATACACAAGTATAGGCACCTGACTTTTTAAAAAGTCATTCTGGAGCAAAAAGGGTAGGTAAACGGCTATTATTATTATTTTTTTTTTGTAAGTCGATCAGAATTATACCTATTTTTTGGTCAGGTCGCCAAAAATATAACACTTTAGAATTTTAGAACTGGTTTACGTGCTGTGCGGTGGAAAGGCTGAACAGCGCTGATCGGACTGGTGGCTGTCCTTCCCCTGACGACGCACTTCCTGCGTTCCAGGCTCTGTGCCGAGTGATCCACACGCTCTCCACCGAAACCCACACTCCCGTCCTGCGACCTCAGTGTCACTTCGATTGGAGGTGAGCAAAACAGGCAATAAAAGGTTGGTATGTGCAAGGCCGATTCGTATTTCAGAAACTAGGGTCACACTGACACACGGGTCGGAAAGTATGCGCGCGCACACACACACACACACACACACACACACATTAACTGGCTTCTCCAAGGGCTGACGAGATGCATTTTCACAATGGGGTGAGGCGTAGTCACCATCGAGGAAGGATGGGGCAGTTGCCAAAGAGGGTTGTTTAGAACGTGACAGCCCCCCAGGGCAGGGATGGGAAACTGGGGGAACTGGGGTGTCCCCCAGGAGGCCTGGAGCTGTAAGGACTCAACCCAGTGCCGTCTGGGGAAGGAGAAGGTGTGAGGGACGCAAGGCAGCCGTTTCTCCCTCTTGTCCAACATCGTTTGCCAAACTCTGATTTTTAGCAAAAGCGGGTTTTCATAGTCAGAGTCCCTTTTCATAGTAGATATACCCTTGGCTCGGAGACTCGTAGCCCAGGATGAATTCGACAGGGCGTGGACAGTGCCGAGGAGACAGGGTTAGACGCGGACACGCGGACAGCTGGGAGGCGTTGTTTCGAACACACAGCAGCGATACAGCAGAGGGGCAGCTGCGAGGGAGGCAGGGCAGGACGGGGAGGCGCCGTGGCCTGAAGTGAGATCATTACGTGAGTGTCCTCAGAAGACATAAAGCATTCAGGAGCCATAAGGTGTCATAATCACCCTGACGGTTACTTAATCAGCGGTACCGGGTGTCTGTCTTGGGGAGGACGCTCAGACCAGAGGGGAATGAGAAATGTCTTTAATCGGCATCTGGCCTCTTTTTCCTACATTCGTCATCCCCGGTACGCGTCAGGCTATCCGACGGAGCGAGACAAGGCTCGGTGTGAATCACAACCGTCTACATTTTGTGAGCTCTGCAGGTGTCCTTCTATTTGGGCAACTCTGGGGTTCCTGGCCTCCGCTCAGTGAGGTGTCACCCCTGGCAGTGGTTGCTGGGCCAGGGCAACACCCGGCCTTGGCTGAGCTAATTGGATAGAAGGTAGCACCACACCCCCTGGCCCCGGGAGAGGGCTCTCAGACTCGCAGGTGGACGTACAGAAGGTAGAGTAGAGGTCATCCTGAGGCTGCAGGCCGCCACCTTGGACCCGGGAGGGGACACCCACAGGGCTCGGTAGAGAGGAGAGAGCGGGCTGTGTCCTTTTGACAGTGGGATGCCGACTCCACCAGCCGGGGCACCTGTCCTCCGTTAAACCCGTCACGAGAGATAATGGATGTCTTCATTGCATAGGCCACTCCGGGTCACCTTTTCTGCTGCTCCTGACAGTGTCCTGATTAACTCAGCTGCTGGCAGGCAGCAGCTGTGGCTCATCTCAGACGTCCATCCGAGCAGCCAGAATCCAGGCGAACGAGAACAGTTGACACTCAGGAGTGTTGCCCACGCAGGGCACTGCGCCAAGTGGTTTACAGCAATGATTTCACTCGTTCTTCTCAGCCGCTCCACCAGGTAGGCGCAGAAGAGGCGTCCTCACTTGCAGGTGAGGAAACTGAGGAAGAGGAAGCTTCAGTCACTCACCCAAAGCAAGTGGCAGAGCCTGGGTGTGACTCCGAGGACTCCGACCCCGGAGCTGCCGTGTTAACCCCTGAGCCAAACGGAGCTGCTGCCTATCGAAGCCACGGGTACCCCCACACCCCCTCTTCGCCAGGAGGGCAGGCTGAACTCTCAGCAGCATTTGACCACCAGGCACAGCCTGTGCAACACCACCAACCTAGGTGCCAACCGAAAGCATCAATCGGGAGAGAAAACGCCAGCTTCCCACGGGAGAAACAGCAGGGCTGGGAGCCTCCAAGACCTGGAGTGGGTCCCGTCTGCGGATGCCGGCGGAGGGAGGGGCTGGCACGGAGCAGGGGTGATCTTTTCTGTTCAGACCCTCGTGCTGTGCAGATTTAAATGCTCCTGGGCGGACGAGCAAGGGCAGGAATTCCCATGATAACTGAGCAGCGCCCGGTCCCCGTGAGGGACTCACCTCTGTTTCCCTTATTCCTTGAAGTGCATTAACTCTGAATTGATTCTAGAGGGGAACAGCATTTTTTAAGTTGAACAGAGACGAGATATCAGTCTCCAAATACACACCGATATACCGGAATAAATTCATGTTTCATGTGCCAAAATATAAAGTCAATTCATTCGGCTAATGAAAAAAATAAGAACTCAGCCAGTTTTTGTTCTGTTTTTTTTGTTTGTTTGTTTTGAATCAGCGCAGATGAGCAGCCTGTCTGGAGCTTCTACTTTCAGTTGGATGTTCTAGTAGCCAAAATCGTGGTTGCATGTCTATTTATTGAAGAAAAAAAAGGGCACCATCTGCTTCCGATATGCTCATAAATGTTTCACAGTTCTCAAAGAGATCCGAAAAGTGGTACTTAGCCCCCGGACCTTGGTGCATGAGATTCGACGCCAGCCTGTGTGCCGCTGGGCAGCGAGGCTGTGCTGCCCCGAGCGGGGATCGCTTGGGAGCTGGGGAGACACCGAGTCGCGGCCCCACCCCAGACCCTGACTCAGGCTCTAGCAGATGAGAAGAAGAAGACACGGTCCTTGCGCTGGAGGAACGCAGAAACCAGAGGAAGAGGGGGGCTAGTCCTTGGGTAACCGCAACACACTGAGCTAGCCGCTGGGGCGGAGTCCAGCTCAGGGGGTCCTGGGAGCGCAGGGGAGGGGTGCGCCGGCCCTGAGGTCAGGCAGGGCTCCTGCAGGAAGGGACCTCGAGCTGGCTGCAGTGACATGGGAGATGACCTCCCGAGACAGAGCGGAGACAGTTTACAGCCTTGTCGGGAGACACCAGCGACGGTATTTTCGAGGCACACATTCTTCAGGGGTCCAGCCGCCCTGTACAGCCTATGAGGGAGTCATGAGTGCAGGCGCTGAGTGAAACAGGCACCTGCCCCTCACACACACACACACACACACACACACACACACACACACACACACCCGCCACCGAGGAGCCTAACAAAGCAAGTCTGCAGGCTGCACGCAGCCCCAAGTGCCACCCACCAGCAACCTCGGTGATTCCTGTGGTCCCTACAAACGACTCAGTCCTCTGGGGAGATGGTGTGCCCGGAATGAAGCCTACCAACTGAGATTCTCCGTACCCCATAATCCACACTGCACCCTCCAGGCCCTGGGGAAGCAGGGAGGCCGCCCGAGCAGCCGGCACCTGATGTCTGGGTAATGACCCAGGTCCGCGCACCTTCCTGTGTCCTCACAGCCTCTCCTCCCCAGTGCGTCACAGAATGGCTCCCATAACCAAGAGTATTTGGCCAAAGAAGGCTGCGTGACGACTCTGGACACAGTCATCACTCGGGGGCAACCTCTCCATTGAACAGAGAATACCTACGCAGGGCTTTTCAAACCCTTGGAATAAAATATGTCACTGTGGGCTTCATTCACGAACCGATTCTTTCACATAATTCACACTTATTTAAAAACATCCTTGTTATTTCACAGCCTCCCGAAAGGCAGGTTGACTAGAAAATTAGCATTAGCACTGCCTGCAAATTGCAGGTTTTAATAGCTCTAGTCACAGTCACAGGAATAGGGTCCAATTAAGGAGCTGGAGCAGCAGAGAGGCTCCGAGCAAGGGAGCACCGGTGATGCCGACCGTCTGCATGGCGGCCTGCGCGGTGCAAAGGGCTCCGTGTTCCCGTCCTCTGCCATCTGCCCCGGCTGTGTGTGGAGGGCGTATCACCCCGACGCACAGGAGGAAAGGAGCCCACAGCCAGGAAGCTGCGGAGCCAGGAGACGAAGCCAGATGCCCGGCCCTACCCCAGTGGTGTTCGCCCACACGGTGGGCCAGACGGCAACTGTTTCAGGCTCTAGGGCCCTGTGGCCTTTGTTACAACTCCTCGGCTCGGCCACTGCGGGACAAAAGCAGCCCTGGGCCACATGCAAATGAACGGGCATGGCTGTGTTCCAATAAAACTTTATTCACACAAACAGGCAGAAGCTGCTCTGTCCCCAGACCACTGTGTGCTGACCTTGCTCCGGCCCCTGCAAGGGCGGCTCTCCCTGTCTGCCTCGGGAGAGGGCTCACGGGGAACCGGTGTGGAGACAGGCAGGGTGCTGAAGGACAGGACGTGGCAGTCAGGGAACACAGGCCCGGGAAAGACACGGGATAAAGGGGAGGTCGCTACGGTTCCGGCTGTTTGAAGGGCACGGAAGGGGCGGGACAGCGGCCCCTCATGAACAAAAAGGGCACTGCCAGCCACCCAAAGCCTCGTTGCTTAGGAAAGACGTAGGAAGGAGCTTGAAAGTACAAACCGGGCCCTGGCCGGTGTGGCTCAGTGGTCAGAGCGTCCAAGGACACACTGAAGGGTCGCGGGTTCGAGTCCCAGTCCAGGGCATGTACCTGGGTTGCAGGTTCATTCCCGGCCCTGGTTGAGACACGTTTGGGAGGCAACCAACCCATGAGTCTCTCTCACATCGATGTTTCTCTCCCCCCCTCCCCTTCCACTCTCTCTAAAAAGCAATGGAAAAAATATCCTTGGGTGAGGATTTAATAAAAAAGTACAAATCTGGTCATCCACTGGCTTAGCAAGAGCTTGTGATCAGAGCGGGACTAGAAGCAGACCCGTGGCCCCATGTTACCGTCCGCTCAGGCAGGTGCGGGCTGCGGGCCCAGGCAGGTGCGGACTGCGCGTCCCAGCGGCCCAGGAAGACCGGGGAAGCCCTGCACCTGCCCTCTGGGTTCCTGGTTTCTCGTTCAGGAAGAGGACACAGGGGCGCCTCTGAGCCGCGTTCCCACACGGTACCAAGCAGTTGGGTCTGAGTGCTAATGCACGCTTTCAAGGGGTGCATTCTGCTCCGTTTGCCCCGCACCCTCTTCCCCACGGCAGCGAAGCTGGGGTCCTCATCTCCCACATCTGTTTGCCTGGCCGGCCCATGGAAATGTACTCATTTCGGGCTTCTGCAATCATCCCTTCACCCGCCCCTCCTATCAAGGCCCCAAGCTGCAGCACACTCGATACACGTTTGATGAACGGAACTGGAAATGGCCACATGCTTCGTTTTGCTGCGGAGGGGCACACACAGGACCAAAGCCCAGGACACGCCCAGTCTAGTCTGCTCCACGCCAACACGCGGCGAACCCGAATCTCCCCTTTGTCTGGAGGCCACAGGGGCATCAGATGGACATCAGGCCCCTCTCACGTCGATGCTTCTCTCTCTCCCCCTCTCTCCTCCTCTCTCTAAAAACTCAATAAAAATATAAAATAATAATAAAGAAAAGGGATAACAGGCCCAAGACAGAGTCACTTGTGCTGAGCCCACCAAATCAAGACTTAACACCTGACTCCATGATAGTTCCAACCTCTCCCAGGAGCAGACTCTTAACCCAGTGAATCTGGAACTCCCTGGTCAGCCCCAGTGAGGTCGTCTCCCTGACAGGACCCTGCCGGCCCCCAGAGGAAGGTGACCTTGCCTGAAACAATGGACTCTTTACTAGGAGCTTCCTATCCCGCCCCCTGCGGCCTGGGGAAGTCTTTCATTGGCCGCAACGCCTCCTTTCTCTCGGCCAGATGGGATGCTGCCGATTCACAGCTCCTGGAAAAAAGCCAGTAAGATCTTTAAATTTTACTCCGCTGAGTTTTGTTTTCCAACACTGGGTAGAGGCAGATGGTACGATTCCTCCACACGCCTTCCCACCTTGGACGTACCCGTGATGCCTGGAGCTACCGAAGCCATCTGGTAGCTGTACGGGGACAGCGGAGCCGCCAGACGGCGAGGACAGCGAGAGGAAGCCCAGCGCCGTCCTTGTCGGCCTCCCTTTGGACTCCTTGGCACGGGAGAGAACTAAAGACCTTCACTGCCTAAGGTGCTGTTTGTGGTTCTGTCATTTGTTCCTGAAGAAGTCCTCCCCCTTCCCAAGTCATGTTTTTATATGAAAGACCCTTTGTATATTGCATCCAGAAGAATGCCCAGGGAGGCGCCGGGCAAGTCACTGCTATTCCTGCTTCCGTGGCTCCTCGTCCTTCAGACTCAGACCCCGTCCCCTTCCACCTCCGCGATCCCAGCGGCATCGTCCGGGCGGCGCCTTAGCACCGGCTGTACACGGCTGCCTAAAGCGCAGACGGAGACACCGCTGCTCTCTGGGTGTCTTCTCCGCTTCACCGCAGGAACGGCGGGCACAGCTTTCCTCCACAATATTGTATGTCATCAAATGGAAGACGTCGTTCGTTTCTAAACGGACCTTTATTCTATGAACTACGAAGAGAGGACGAGCTTTGTCAATTGTATGATGACGTGCTGTAGACTGTAAGACGCAATCCACTTCCACACGTGTTCAGCTGTGGTAGGCCGGCGCGCCGCTTGGAATTGAGAGACCGAATAGGCGACAGACAGTGCGCCACCGTGAACCAAAGCAGAGCTCGGACCCCCAGCCAGTGTGGCAGACAGACCACCACCTCTGACCCATCAGCCCCGCAGGCTCCAGACTGGGTCAACAACCGGCAGGTCCCCTAACGTTTGCCTCTGCCCCAACTTGGTGCCAATCAGGGAGAGCCAAACACGCACCCCTAACCGATCACGCAGCCAGGCCGCCTCCAGCTCCCCAGGCCACAGCCCCTCTGGCGTCCGGCCCCACCTGAGCTGCCTCCATCCACCGCCGCCTCCTCACGCCCCACCTGCCTCTGAGCCCCCCCAAATGCGAGGGAGGGTCTGTCTCCCGACTGCAGCCCAGAATACAGCCTTTGCTGGGCCCCACTCAGGCCGTCTTCGTTAATCCCTCAGAACCAATGAGCTCTCCTGGTAACGTTCATTTGTTCAGCAAGTACCTCTCTTCTGGGCAATGGGAACAGTGCCGGGCATTGGGCTGGGGGAATTCAGAGGGAGGGGCTAGATGAGGAAGCTGGCGCCTGGGCCTGAATGGAGGGGAGAGCCGTGGAGAGACAGAGGACACGTGGGCGCAGACTAGAGAACGGACACATTCGAAGTGCGATCAAAGCATTCAGGCCATTCGGGCGAGGACAGGGGAGCGGTCCCAGGGGGCCACTGGGTGTGCAGCCCTGGCGGGCGGAGACTGCGGAGACCACTGTCCCTCGGAGTGGTCGGGGCAGGGAGCAGGTTCTGGAGGGAAGGGCTGAATCTCGGGTGCTGCAAAACCATTCTCCTCACCGGGAGGAGGGAGCTGACGCGAACAGTCCGTCTGTGCCGTGTGTGCGTTCTCTGGAGGGACGAGGACAGACAGAGGGCCACCGGCTGGATGGGACCCTCCCTGAAGGCATGCTTGCTGGCTCCAGGCTGCATCCTGTTTGCCCATGTCCCATGGACACTGCCAATGAGACAAACAATGCCAGCCACAGAAGGAGCCCATCCTGAGGGCCGGATGGGCCAGTGAAACCTAGTTACGGTCACGCCCCTTTCCGCCCTCAACGTCCCTTCTTTTGGCGTTGCTGATGTCATGGCAACGGCTAGGTGTGCCGCGGTCCACGAGTGAGCAGACTGGAGATGCCCTGGCTGAGCCCCTCCACGGAACTCACCCTTCAGGAGCCTCGGGGACCAAGTACAAGGAAACAGTGTCAATTAAAATACTGAGGAACGCACAGGGCCACCGTCAGGGGGACAGCAGAGCAACCTCAGAGATGGAAACAAGAAGAGCGGCACTCGCTGTGCTCCGGAGCCAGGCGGCTGCCGCTCAGCTGGGAGTCTTCAGAGGACAGCCGCCGGTGAGGACACAGGGGTGGGAGGAAGGCCCCATGGGTGCTCGCCGGGGCCCCTTTCATGCTGCAGACGCCCCGGGGTGCCTGGCCTCTGCGGGCGGTCATTAAACATTCACACGGTTACCTCCGGAGGGTTCTGTGGGGCAGGACACTGCCGCCTCTGCTGTGCACTGGGCTGCTGTGCGGTCCTGCTGTTTGGCCCTTAGGAGAAGGAATTCCAGCATCTTGCTAAATTACAGGACAAGCTCTAATGCGAATTTCTCTAGCTCAACCTCCACTAGACTTAAAAATAAAGCACTTAGCCCAGCTGGGGGCTCGGCTGATTGAGAAAATTGTCCTGTTACACCAAAATGGCTTTGGGGTAGATCCCCAGTTGGGGTGTGTACAGAAGGCAATCGATCGATGCCTCTCTCTCTCTCTCAGCTGAGGTGAGGATGAAAAATAAACAAATAAATAAAGCACTCAGAGCCACCATCGGGTGGTGTGGTCCAGTGTTGGGGCTGGGCTACATTGGTGATGGGTGACCCCAAGGTGGAGGGGGCACGTGCTTCTGGGCTCCTCTGCCCAGAGATGACCATCTACGACATATAAGCAAATACGTGCACAAGTATATTATTATTTACAGAAACAAGATTATGTTATACATTCCCTCTATACCCCCCCCTTTGTTTTTCACTTAAAAATGCACTTTAGAGACCCTGCCATACCCCATCATGTCCCTACACCCAGTGTCGAAGTGACCAGCCCTGTACAAGGCACAGTTCCATGTGTGCAAATATATTTCCGGGACACGTTCTCACGCGTGGAGTTGCCGGCTCAGAGAGCGTGCTCAGCGGACACGAACATCGGCACCTGCCTCCGTGAGCTCTTCGCCTGAAGTCACACGGAAGCTCCATGGAGAGCTGCTGTTTGGGGAGGCCTGTGCTGGGCACTGGGGGCAGAGCAGGGGACCAGATGTTCCTAAAGGAGGTGAGTCCACAGCCCCTCCCTTAGATGCTGAAGCTCAGCAGAGGGACCTCTCGGCAGCAGGAGACACTAGCAAATGCTGTCTTGGCCACACACACGGGATTCTAAGAAGCCCCGAGAAGAACTGGATGAATGACACATGGGGAACATCTCAGATTTATACGGGGTCCCATGCTACAGTGCGGGGAGATGTTCCCCTGACCACAGTGAAACCTCGGAGGGCCGGCAGCTCCCCAACCCGACGCCATGCGCTCTGTGTGTCCAGGGCCCCCCACCCCCACCCCCACCCCCTCCAGGTCCTCCATCCTGGACGCTCTTCCTCCTCCCTCGAAGCTGCTCAAGGACACTTTCCATGGCCTCTGGCGCCCCCATCAGGTGCTGTGGGGTCCTCTACCCTTCCCTGAGTCCCTTCACCCCCGTGGGGCACCAGGACTGGGTTCCAGGGCCCGTCAGTCTCACCCAGAGAACATAGCACATTAATAACTGGGGAAGTCCCAGAAATTTCTGAGCTCGCATCATATTTTTTGTTAATCTTCACCTGAGGATATTTTTCCTTTTTTTTTTTTTTTTTTTTTTTTTTAGATAAAATGGAAAGGAGGGAGGGAGGGAGAGAGAAACATCGATGTGAGAGAGACACATGGACTGGCTGCCTCCCGCACGGCCCTCACCGGGGCCGGGGATCAAACCTGCAACCCAGTTACGTGCCCTTGACTGGGAATCGAACCCTTGACCCTTCGGTCCATGGGCTGACGCTTTAACCACTGAGCCAAACCAGCCGGGGCTCACATCATGTTTCCACATAAAAAAATGTTTACTATTTTCTACCTCCTGTCAGAAAAAAAAGAGATTGACTTCCAGACTGGTTAGTTCCAGGGCTCTGTAGCTCTCCCGTTCACCCAAGCGGTCGGGGAAGTTTGATCTTGCTGTCTGATGAAATTAGTGGAGTTATTTCTCCTCTTTATATTTGGCTCTTATGTAATTATCCTCCAAAGAGAAAGCCGATGTTGATATACACCCCCCCCACACACACACATTTACAAATTCGGTGAAAAGAAACTGCAGAGTGATTTATGATCTCGTTTTTATAACACTATAAAGCGGATAGCTTAATGACATTAGCATCATTTTAATCCTGACTTGACTGCCTTTATTATTTCTGCTACTAGCTGGTTGCACAATTTTTTATATTTATAATAGTCCTTGAACTGCATATTAGCATGCTTGATTGGACTGAAAAGACATCGGATGTTTATCTTAAGGGAAAGAATGAGCTGACTGATTGGATTGGCAGCGAGGACGGACTCTGCCAAAGAGAGTACGTGGCAGGTATGCTACATTGACTCCATAAGCCAAACTTACAGTTCCCAGGTTCCGATGAAAATACTGTCAAAGCACGGGATAATAAAAAAGCACTATATCGAAGAGAGATCATTTCAGCAATAGGGGACGTCATAACAATATGCTGATTTTCCCCAACAATTTTTAAACGATATCTGATTAAACAAGGTGCCTCTAAACAAAAGGATAATTGGGATTATTAATAGATCACTTATAACACTGTCAAAGCCTTTTTTGCAAACTTTCAGAAATAGAAAAAGTGAATGATTCCCTGAATAGATAGCAAATCCTTTCCCAAACCAGGTGGTCCCCAATTTTTCATTTTTAAATTTAAAAAAATATATTGATGGTAACTCTGTGGTTTTGGCAAATAACTCGAAAGGCGTTCAAAGCCCCAAGTGACGATGACATAGCGAAGTTCTATTGCATGTTCTTACATGAAGCAGAAGCTGACAGGTGCCAGGACCACTCACTGGGGAAAGAACGGCATCCTAAACCATCACCTCCACCAACTCGCGCACAGACAGCACACTCCGAGCCTTAAGCCTAACACACAATCTAATAAGCAGATGGCTTCTCACAGTGATTATTCTGGAGGGGGATTTGGCTTTGGTTTTGAAAATAAAAATACACAAACATGTTGGAATTTCGGCCACTGGAAGGGTCCAGCATTGTCACACAGGAGCTCACCTACTGTTTGCGTGGGGCAGCTGAGGAACTGGGCCGTTTGCTAAGCACACAACTCACTATTGCAACAGGAAAGGGGACTCGCTCGTCAGGTTCCCTGCCTGCCAGTCCCGGGTTCTCCCATCTAAAGAGTTAGCCTCTGTAAAGTATGTGTCTTCTACGGAGAGCTCAAGAAAATGGCAAACCGAAGCGATATACCAGAGTGGCTACAAGAACACACACACACACACACACACACACACACACACACAGCCTGGGAATTTACGTGTAAAGTTCTTCCTCCCGTTTGAACCACACACACACCTGGAAAGAAGTTTGAAGAAGAGCATTTATGGTCTGACTGAGAAAAAGGAACCCGTTATTTACTCGCAATGTAATTCAACATTCCATTTGAATGCACGCCTGGGCTTCTGTGCCAGCCGCCTAGATTTGATTCTTCTGGTAGTCATAAAGATCACTGGGGCCACAGGCTTCGCACGACCCGTTGCCTGCTTCCCTCCAGACCCTGTGCCCCGTGGCCAGCTTCTAAGACCAAGAGTGTGTCGGGAGGTGAGGGGTGGGTGTTTGCACCAGTATGCTGCTGATTTTATCCTTTACCAAGAGCACAGAGTGTTAAAGACACCTTCTTTCTTCCTTCCTCCCTCCTTCCTCCTTCCCTCCCTCCTCCCCTGTTTCCTTACCACAAAGTATAGAACCTCATTCTCTCTCTAAAAGACTGAAGCAATGCAGAGTTACACAGCACAGAACGTGAATACTGCCCTCCCAGAGACAACCACCCTTCGCGGCGTGGTGGGCTGTCCGAGTCCACAGCCGTGCCGTGTGTTCGTCTCCACCCACGCGTGTGAAATACGAACATGTTCTCATCAACAGGGAGCATACTCCGTGCACTGCCCGGGACGGCGCCGCACCGCCGCGCGTGGCCCGCCGCGCCGTTTTCAAGGGCTGCGGATGAAGAAGCTCAAATACTCAGTGGAGGTCACTGCGGTGAGGACCTCGTCAAAGCACTCTATGTGATTAATTCACATGGTCCATAACCACCCTAGGAGATCCATAAAGTCATCATGCCTAATTTATAGATGAAGGCATTGAGCGAGTCAGGTAACTTTCCCGAAGACACGCCGCCTGTTCAGGGGTGACGTGGAGCCCTAATCCCAGGCAGTCTGGCCCCCGAAAGCCATGCTTCCAGTCCTGTGAATACATGTCCAGTACTGGATTTAACGGGTTCCTGGCTGAGGGATCTTCAGGTCGTCTCTAATTTTTCATCCTTATACACAAACCTCCTCGCACAGGCAATCAAGTCTGTCAGTCTTTTCCTTCACAGCTTTCGATCGTGTCTCCTGCAGGAGAAGGCCTCTCCGTCCCCAGGTTATCAACAAGCCTTAATTTTCTTCTGGAATTTTTATGCTTCGGCTTCACCCCTGCAGCGCTCTAGCCCTCTGGAATTTATGGTGATGCGCGGCAGAAGTCAGAGGTCTAATCGGATTACGTTCTGTGTGGATAGCCAGTATCCAGAGCCATAAATCCATCCTTGGCCAACAGTCCGACCTCCCAGCAGACAGTCCCATTTGGCCACGCACCGGAAGCACAGCAGAACCAAGCTCAGCTTCGTCAACACCGCCACCCCCACCCTCACTGTCTGGGAAGATGGCCAGATCCTCGAGTCACCGTTCTCTCCACCTTCTCCGTCATCCCAGGTCCTGTCCGTTCGACACCTGGCATCTCTTGACTCAGTCTCCTTCTCTCCGAATTGACAGCCACCGCCCCGACTGGGCCGCCATCATGGCTCAGCTGGGTTTCCGCTGCGACCAATGGGTCCCCTCCTTCCTTTCTCCTGTCCAGTCTGACACCGAACTCAGCTGAGTCTTGTAAAATCTCACATCTGCCCCGGCCCGGAGGCTCAGCTGGTTGGAGCATTGTACTGTACACCTAAAGGGCTGCGGGTTCGATCCCCGGTCTGGGTGTGTATGGGAGGCAACCGATCAATGTTTCTCTCTCTCTCTCTGTCTAAAATCAGTAAACATATCCTCAGGTGAGGATGACATACATACGTACATACGTAAAATCTCAAACCTGATCTGGTTTGTTCCTTTATTTTAAATCCACCAACGCTTCCTTGTTGTGCTTACAATAAACTCCAGAGCGGACACTGAGGCTTCTGTGACACACAGCGTCCCTTTCTGTGCCCATCAAGGTCGTCGACGGTTCACCACAGTGACTTCCAATCCTTTCTCCTCGCTTGGAGCAACCAAGAGAGTTAACTTACAAACGGTGGAGGGTTGCTACTGTATCTTTCTACCGAAATCACCGGAAACTCGTGCTGGTCCCCGTCCGACTTGTCTATTAAGCACCGAAAGAGGCCACACTGTGCGGAGAACATGAAGTCCCCGTTGTCGAGAACTGAGTTTGCTCCTGACAGTTAACCTCTCTGGGAGTCACTTTTCCTATCTGAAACAGACAGGAATAACATACCCACTTCCTGAGGTGGGCACGAGGATTAAATGAGATCACACAGATAGAGCATCTCACGGTACATATCGGTCCCTTTCTTCTCTTCCCTCTTAGGCCAGGGGTTCAGTGAGGTCAGGCCCATCGCAGGAGACACCTCGTGATAGAAAGGCTCAAAGTTATGATCTAAACAGGCTCTGAGAAGGTCTCTTTTCACAGCAATTACGTGATTGGGCAGAGAAGCCAGGGTGGGTCTGGGTGCCGTCCAGGGGAGGGGCCCTCAGGGAGCTCAGAAATGCAGGTGGCACAGGTCGAGAGCCGAACACTGGAAGCCAGGGTGATGCAGAGGCCCCACACTTTCTGTTGACCCCCACGGAGGGTGACCACCCCCGCTCTCCTGGGACTCTCCATGTCCTGGGAAACCCCTCTGTGCTGAGAAAGCCAAGACGGTGGATCACTGTCAAATCAACAGTGAGACCCCGGGTAAGAAAGCAATGACTACCACGAGGCTTTCAGAGTGTTCGATCCTCCCCTCAAAGAGCTACTACTCCCCACTCTGGGTTTTAGAATTCAGGGGTTCCCTCGTACCCGTGACTGCACATTGGAATCACCCCCGGAGATTTCTGACTTCATGATTCTGGGGTGGGACCTGGGCAGGCGTTTTCAAAGCATCCGCAGGTTATTTTAATACACAGCCAGGGAAGAGGGCCACTGGGTATTCTCCTCAGAAGTATTGTCTCTGTGTTCATTCTTCTATTCAGAAACTTTAAAATGGCTTTTGAATATTAAAAAGGGGAGTTAAGAATATAAAACAACCTCTTTTCACATGTGTAAGCAAAACTAGAATGTGCTTAGGAATGGGAAATGCTAACATTCATAATAAAACTGTCCGACAGTTGAGTTAAGAATAAATATACAAAAAGGAAGGGGTGGCTTTTGAGGAAAGCTTTGTCTTCAGCAAAGATCCTAGAGTTATATATCTGAATTACGATGTCCCTTCAAAGTAGTTACTGCATGAAGATAAGCAATAAAATCTATTTTAATGATGCTGTCACTATGGAAAAATAAATTTATTAGCGAGAAATTGCCCTGGAGACTGAGGCAGATTTATTAAAAATGTCTTGAATGGTAAAAAATTTGTTGATCTTTTGTTGCGGATTTAACCTTTGGGATCCATATAATATCATTGGAAGCGAGTCCGGTGAGCTGGTAGTTACCCAAGCTGTGAGCTCTCAGTGTGGGTGCTTAGTTGGCCCAGGGTCTCTGAGGGGCTCCAGTGAAATAAGAGCCCTCAGTGACAAGCACTCTCCGCGGCACAGGCAGAAACTCGCGACCGAATGTCAATGAAGAACAAAGGCAAGTCACCACCCGTGGCCTTGAAGGTCATCTTCAAAGAAGAGAGGAGAAATGGCTGGAACAATAATGGCCTCATTGGAACAAGGATGTGGTTTTGCAGGGTTCGTGCCACATGTTTATCACAAAGACCACGTCAGTTCTTCCGAAAGACGTCGGGATCACAGGGGAGTGACCCATGGAAGTCACGATGGCTCCAAGAGATGACGGTGGCTGCGTGTTTGGCGTCTTCACGGGGGGACCTTCATTACAGTGACCAACCCAAAGTGCAGTTGGACCCCTGGCTATTGCAGGCTCAGCACCAGCACCGCCAGCATTGGGGAACGGGTCTGTGTCTCAAGGATGGACTCCCATTAACCAAGGCGATGAGAGTGATGTACAACACCAGAAAGCCAATCAGTGATGTTACAGAGAGATGTGTAACAGTCATAGGGCCCAGTGGCCTCGGTAATTATGACCAGGGCACTTCGTCCCAGAAAGCAGACCTGGGCAGGAAGTTAAGTTACCATCAGAAGGTGGCTTGTTGACCAGGAACTCAAGAGCAGGTGAGTGAGTGTAGACCTCGCCAGCATCCAGCTGGGCCCTACTTCTCAACGTAGGGAGACCATTCAGTGGCAACATAACACTCAAGTCCACCTAGTGGGCCTGCTCCTCCCCTATTCTTGGGAGGAAATGGCCCAAGGTCACCCCTACAATCATCTCCTCATTATTTCCATCACTGTCAGCCTCTTTTCTGACATATTCTTTATCATCTCAGCATTTTCTAGTTCCCCGTTTTCCAAGTTTATGAAATTCAGACCTGGCCCATTATGGTCTTAGGACATGTGGTAGTACCAGAAATCACCCATGTGTAAAACACAAATTTTTTTTTTGCAGAAGAAAAACCCATTCACTAGTTCATTCATTCAACAATTATGGATTGTGTAAGAAACTTTCCTAGTGCTGGTAATTCAGTGGTAAATAAGACAGATAAAGTGCAAAACCTCATGGGGCTTACATTCTGATTGAAAAGAAACACACACATAAATAAGGGAATGAGCAGTTATATAAAATAATTTTATATGGCGGCAAAGTGAAAGGAAGTAAAATTAGAAACTCCTAGTAAAACATCCATTTGTAAAGAAGGGTAAACTGCCATCTTTGGGAGATTTTAAAAGTTTATCTTACATGGCCCCCAGATGACTAGAAATGTTTGGTCAAAGCAGAAAAAGCCCGGCTGCTGTGGCTCAGTGGACTGAGCGTCGTCCCATGGACTGAGAGGTCCTGGTTAGATTCCCCGTCAGGACAAATGCCCGGGTTGTGGGCTCGATCCCCAGTAGGGGGCGTGCAGGAGACAGCCGATTGATGTTTCTCACATTGATGTTTCTATCTCTCTTTCCCTTCCTCTCTATATAAAAAAAAAAAAAAAAAAACAATAAAAACATATTTTTTAAAAAGCAGAAAAAGGAGATGTAGGGGCCACTCAAGATAATCTAAAAACAGAGGATCAGAAACGTTGGACATTCAGATGCCAGGGACGGTCGGACAGGACCTGTGTGGGTCTGCAGTCCCAGAAACCTCCGCCAGTGAATTTGCCCTGCCTCTCTGCTAGTGCTTTGGCCGGCTTCCTCGGGATCTACGGCCTCAAAAGATGCGCAGAGACGAGGAAAACGGGATGACTTCTTTGTGCCTTACTTGTATTTAACACTGAGCAGCGATGCCCCAGATTTCTACTCTGGGTCTTGCAGACGTAACATCTCACCGTGAGGCTCAGACAAAAATGGAGACGAGGAGCCTGAAAACAGGCCCATCACGTCTAACCTAAGAAACGGGGAAGCAGCAGCCAGAGGAATTATGACCATTATAAGAGCCTGTGTCATGGATAGAGAGCTCACTAAGTCCTTGTGTGTTGAAAAGGTATTTGCATATCTTACCCAAAGAAATCCCAAGACCTGGTACGAACCCAATCTCTCGGCAAAGTCACATTCAAAGAAAGGCAATGCAGTGGTCGAGAGAAAGTTTAAAATAGTTCTGTTCATTGCCAAAGTCCTTAAAATTCCCTCTTGTCTCCTCTCTGTTCTCATGGACCCTGTGCAGGACTAGAGCCCGTCACGCCGTCCTCATTCTCCATTTCCACCCAGAATGCACCAAAATCCACCCCCACCACCAGGGTAGGCTCTGGTCTCTTCTTTTCCTTCCCTTTCCCCCATTTCTCTGTCCTGTAGCTCTCACCAGTGTCCTGATTGTAAATCACAAACTGGAATCCGGACCCACCTTGTGGCTGGCCTGGACCCACAGAGTGTGGCCGAAGTGATGCGTGGGAGCTCGGGAACCTTGTCCTGAAGAAGCCTCGCGGCTTCCGGTTCTGCTCGTGGGCCGAGACCACTGTGCTCTGAAGCAACCCCGTCCATCAGGCAGTCAGAGGAGAGGAGACTCACTAAGGCATAGCAGTGGTGATGAAGGCCTGAACCACAAGGGAAGGTGATGGGAGGGTTCTGAGAGGCCTCAAAGGGACGAAGAGCTCTGTGGTGGTGACAGCGGGGGAGGCCAGGGGACGGGAGGAATGCCACGCTCTGGCCTGGGTAGCCAGGCCGCTGGCAGGGCTGTGGGAAGCACAGCAAGGCTGAGGGTGCGTCTGATGAGAAGGCTGTGGATGTGGGAGGTGGCGTTGGAGACGGAATCAGGAGCCTTCAGGCCTGGGGGTGTCCTATCTCCTGCAACCAGACACCATGCTTTCTCCTTGGAGCCAATGCTTTGCACAGCGTTGATCTAAATCTCAATAGGGCACTGATCCTGAGAAACTAGTGACAGGGTGGAAGGGTTTTTGTCTGGGTAAATATGGAGGAGATAAACAGCAGCTGCTGGAGAGATAACAGCTTTACACGGCAGTCAACAGAATCTCGTGGAAATTAAAAAGCAGGGAATTGTTTTAAAGCCACAGCAGAACCTCTCGAGATAGCAGTAAATACCACAGACAGTCAAAGGAATTAGAAAACCAAATTCCATTTTAGGATGGATTTTTTTCCCCCATAAAATAAATGAGTTTTTCATTATTGTGTATATGAGAAGATTTTGAAAATGCCCGAAAAATGGAAAGATGGAGAAAACTATAAAACAGTTTCATACAAACACTATAGCCATTAAAAAACATTTTAGACTATTTTTCATCCAGTCTATTTTTACTATGCTTAAGGTTTTTTGTGTAGTTGAGCACAAACACACACACACACCTTTGTATTTTGCTTTTCCACTTCACATTACGACAAAAGCAATTTTGCAAGAATATGCAGGATAACACAGTCAACAGAAAAACTGGCTTTAAAATGAACCATTTCATATTGAGGAATTCATCAAATAAGAAAGTACTAAAAATGGAAAGGGGAAAGTTTATCAATAAATAGTGTTAGAACATTGGTTACCAATTTAAAGAAAGCATTCACTGGGTCCCTCTCCGTCACACTAAAACAGATTGCTGATGGATTAAAATAGTTTTTGAAAAAAGAATCAAACACAAAACTAGAGCAAATATAATTAAATATTTATTGAACTTCTAGAGGGAAAAGACTGTCTCCTGTCTTAGCTGAGTCTTGGCAGAATAAATCAAATATCAACTACAAAGGATTAATATCCTCTCTCCTTGGTGAACTCAATCAAACCAAAAAGAAAGGCAATGAAGCCCTAACGAGGAAAAGGCAAAAGACATAAACAGACAAAAGAGAAAAGAAACTTGTCAACAAGCAGAAAAACGTGTGACTCCGGTAACCATCAAAGAAAAGTAAACGAAACACAATGTCACCCTATTGTTTCACGCATTAAATTAGCCGGTTTAAAAATGGTCCTCAGGAAAGCAATCAGGAGAGGCTGGTTATGCTGCAATAACAAAGCACCACAAAAACCCAGTGGTGGAAACAGGAGCTGAGAAACTGTTTCTGTAAAGGACCAAATCGTTAATATTTTAGGCTTTGTGAGCCACAGAGTCTCTGTGGCAAGTACTCTGTCATTTGCATAGAAGCAACCATAGAAAATTCATGTGAAGGGGTGTGGCTGTGCGCCAATGAAACCATCAAAAGAGCAGGAGGTGGGCCAGATTTGGCCTGCGGGCCCCAGTTTGACTACCCCCAGTTCAAAATAAGTGCTATTTCTCCCTCGGGCTGTGTGTACGCTGCAGATCGGCGGGGAGGTTCTGTGCTTCACAGACACCCAGGCACCCAGGCCGGTGGAGGCTCCAGACCAATTTCTGCTTCTACAAGTTACTTCATCAGGGGAATTCTAGAAAGTCACATACACAGGCACACAGGCCCGCCTCCCTCCAAACGACAAACTCTACATTCTTAGTAGAACCTCCTATTCTAAGCAGAGTGTCTTCACCTTGAGTTGGCAAAAGAAATGGGTTTGTGTGGGAAGTCAGGCGCAGCCGGGACCATAAAATATCCCAGGGCTGTGTGCCACGGGGTTGGCAAGGATTTCAGAGCGAAGAATGAGAAGATGCACCCTTAACATAAATGAAAATGCACTTCATTCATAACCAAATGCAAGGCTTCAAGCTCTGAGAGTAATTTTGGGCTTGTCTCTCTCCTCTCTGTCTTTTTTTATTCTCGGTCTCCTAATGTAACCATCTGGGATTCTTTAAAACTGCTATCCTAGTTGGCATTGAGAAATGAAGGACTTGACTTTAAATGGAAAAACTACATTTCCCTGTAAAGAGAGAACTTGACATCCATGTCCTATTCTGCACAAATCACAAATACGGATGCTTAGCGGATGGTGAAGGATAAACTCCAGGAAATTCATTTCACACACGACAGGAAACACGCACATGTATGAAGGACTGAAGGACTACGAAAGGCACCCTCTGCCCAGGGTCCCAGGACAAGTCTTCTAAGCAGGTGAGATGTTCAGTGTAACAGATGCTGCGTTGTATGCGGGCGCAGAGTGACGCGTGGCATGTGGTGCAATCCTGGGAGCTACCTGCTCACCACCGTCCTGCCAACGCCGTCTAAATCCCTCTCGGTTTAGCTCTCTAAAACGGGGCTGAAACCCAACCTCACAGTGTTTCTATGACACTCAAAAGTGTAAATAAAGAAGTGTGTGCACAATCTTGGGAAATCCCAAAGCACTATCTAAATGTGTCTTTCCAAAGAAGTCTACTGGAAGGTCCTGCAGGGTCATGGAGGAGGAAAGAGAGGCTTGAGCCCTCCATTGTCATGGCGGCCGCTCGGCAAGAGCAAACCCGGGAGCCCCGTGTGCCCCGGGAGGACTGGGCTCATCAGGTCAGGGTAGGAGCTGCCGCGGGTTTGCTCCCAGAGGAAGGAGCGGGTGAGATCGGAGTTCCACAGAGCTCTGGTAAGGGGGCTGCGGGGGAAACAGGAAGAGGACCTGGGAGGGAAAATTAATAAAATAAGTACGGGCCCTGGCTGGGGACTCTCTCAGTGGTTAGAGCGTCAGCCCGTGGACCAAGGAGTCATGGGTTCGATTCCAGTCAAGGGCACGTACCTCAGTTGTGGCTCAGTCCTCGGCCCTGGTGGGGGTCCTGTGGGAGGCAACCAGTCGATGTGTCTCTCTCACATCGATGTCTCTGTCTCTCTCTCTCTCTCTCTCTCCTACTCCCTCCCTCCCACTCTATCTGAAGATAAATGGAAAAATATCCTCGGGTGAGGATTTAAAAAAAAGACAATAAAAGAAGGACGGGTTCATGGAGGACACCCTGGGACAGCCTCCATCATAAGGTCTAGTCCCCTCTCCATCTCACCAACGCTTCAAGGTGACGAACTGTCCAAAGCCACTCTCCGAAGCTACACTATGGAGGGCACTTACTGGAACTTCTGCAGGACAAGTCACCTGAACACCCTCTGGAATTCAAATCTTCCATTCCAATTTCCTCACAGCCAGGGTTTTTTTTAATGCCGCTGGGGATATGGCTAATCCATGGCCCAGTGAGAGTGCTCTGCACCCCAGCTCCGTGCCCTTCCCTTGCAGCAGACAGTGAATTCCATCTCAAGGGTCTGCGACTATGGATCGGTCACGGGTACCTGGAGGACAGTGTCAGAAAGATGCTGGGTATGTGCTGAGCTTGGCGGGGAAGAGCATCAGAGCTGATTGCGTCTCCCATGGGAAGGAGAGTAAGGTGGGAATGGCAAGGACCTGCGGCCCTGCACTGTGACACACACACCCTCACCCTGGTCTGGACTGGATCCTATTTTAGGACAAATCTCTAATTAGGCTTCTCTATCGCTACACCACACAATTCCCTTGGGAGTATAAAGAGCATAACTCTTCAATAACAGAGTCAAGAAAATACATGTACAATTAAAACAGCAAGAGTATAAAGGGAAAGAATTCCACAGAAGGAGGAGGTGTTCCTCTGGAGACAGATTCATGCCTCGTTAGGACGGCATACCTTCCTTCCCCCGGGCGCGTAACTCCCTTCACACAGAAATAAAACGGGAGGGGGAAAGTAACCTCACTCCAATTCCAAATCTACTCCCCACCCAGGAGAGAGGAAGGGCATGGGTGTGTCAAAGACAGTCACTGGTTTTCACGCTCAGAAATCCATTCTCTACAAAATTTTTTGCAAAAAAAAGAAGTCCGTTACTGACCCAAAGCCATTAAAAAGCACCATTACGCTCACTGGTTGAGCGTCGACCCATGCACCAAGAGGTCGCCAGTTTGATTCCCGGTCAGGGCACATGCCCAGGTTGTGGGCCTGATCCCCAGCGGGGGGCATGCAGGAGGCAGCCAATCGATGCTCTCTCTCATCGATGTTTCTCTCTCTCTCCTTCTCCCTTCCTCTCTCTATAAACAATAAAGAAAAAAAAGACTTAAAAAATAAATTAAAATAAAAAGCACCATTACGACAGTTACCCAATGAACACAGGATATGTGTGTGACATAGCAGTAGAAACGATGACAGCTCCGTGATTAACTTTGCATGCACACAGGCGAAAGTTTGAACAGACAAATGAATAAACATAAGTAGCTTGATTGTGTCGTGACCGCAGCACGATTTTTTTTTTTTTTTTCAATTTGCTTCCCATCAATGTTGTTCGCACAACAAATAATTTGTAGAAAGCCATTAGGGCGCCTTGGAGACGATGGGAAAACCAATGATGAATTCCTGCGTCTCTGAAATGAGACGAATCCCCGGTGCAGAGCTGCGGCACGGGGAAGCAGAGCCTCTGTGCTCATGTCTTTACTTCTCTGGCCTGAATAAAAGGGAGGCTGCATTTAAAGAGGAAAGGCATCCCTGTCCTGCACGGTTTACCTACGCTCCGTGCTGAGGTGACCTGCAAAGCCTGCTCTGCGGGGCTGCGGGACGCTGACCTCCCGCCATGGTGCCCTGCGTGCCTCTATCCGGCCTGCCCGGGCAGCTGCGCCTCTCCACGGGCTCTCCTGCTTACGCTACTCCGATCCCCGAAGGCCTCAGTAGTTCTAACGGCCCCATCACCGCTGCCCGAGCAAACAGGGACGGACTGCGGGACCCGAGCCACGTCCTGCGTGTCCTGAGGTGAGGGGCCAGGACTCAGAGCCAGTGAGCGGGCTGTGGTTGCGTCCGCCCCTCTCCCACCCGCAGCAGTGTGAGGGTGAACCCTGATGGGTCCAAGTCACTCATGGGCTCCTGTCCTCTGACCGATGGAGGGTGTTCATAGCATGGGCTTTCCTATGGCCCTGGGATTCATCGCCCCGGGTTCAATGAGACTCCGGAAAAGGTTGCTGTGGGCCCCTTTCTGGACCGGACTGTGGGGCCAGAACCGCGTCCAGAATCCTGTTGCCAGCCTGTGAAGGGCAGAGCCAAGAGGACAGAAGAGAACATGGACCGCTGGGTGAAGTCGACCTCGAGGTCGCCCTACGTCTGGACTCCTAGTCACACGGCCTCTGCTCCTGGCAGCTCCAATCCCACCTCCCCCTGCACCCGGACTGATGCCGACTTCCCGAGTGTGCAGGACGAGGGGCCCAGCGACGCTGGGGACGGGGCAGGTGGGCAACACACCCCACCCCGGGACACGCTCACCCCCCCGTCCCACCCAGCCTCACTGCCATCTCTGCTCATTCACACGCTCACCTGCAAATGCAATTCAAAGGGCAGGACCAGTGAGGCGGGCGAGAGAGAATCTGCAACTTCTCATGACACGGATGAGGAGGAAACTGAAATTCTGGGAGGGAAAGGAACTTGCCAAATACTATTCAGAAAGACATCCTTTGATATCCAACCAAAACCTCAACTTTGGGGCAAACGTTCCCCTAACAATCACCACCCCCCACACACACTGCTTCTCTGAGCGTAAATATGTTGCCACCAACATCTTTTGTACACACCTGTGCTACAAACAGCCCTGCAATGTGGCATGACCGTTGTCCCCGACTGGGCCTCGCATTTCTTGAAGGCAGAGACCAGTGTACTTGGGCACCGGGTCTGAGTGGGCATTTCACTGTTTGATTCCGTAGAACCTCATCATGTCACACCCACCAGTGTCACCAGTGTTCGTGCAGAATCCACGCTATTTCTGGATGGGGACGTGGTAGGCATGATTTCTTCCTTCCTTTTTGTGTCTGGAGTCTTGGAAGCTTGATGACCCTGCGTTCTCCTACACACGGGCCTTGAGAGCTCCTTGGAGGCTCTAGCGGGGGGTGCAGCTACTCGGAGACCCTGACCGAAGAGCGGTCCTCTCCCTGTCAGGGAAGGCCACCCTTCTCGATCGAGCCTATGGCTTCGGGAGGGACACACACCGAGTGGCGAAGGGGGCACCCGCCCAGCCGACCGGATCCGCTGAATCAGCCCTGGAGAATCTCTACAACGAGGCACCACCCTAGTCCTTCAGAACCGTGATAAAATGAGGTATCACTTCAGCGATTATGTTATGTTATCTGGTATCACTGACTTTTAAAAGGAGAGGTTAACCAGAGGGGCTGTCTACGATGACACGAGCCATTAGAAGCGGAAAGCTTTCTCCGGCTGAGTGCCGAGGAGGAGGGCAGACAGGAAAGCGGGGAGAGGTGAGAAAGACTCGAAGCAGCATGGCGGGCTTCGAAGACAGAGCGGGCCACAGGTCAAGGGACGCAAGCAGCCTCTGGAAGCTGGGAGACCCCCGGCCAACAGCCAGCAAGCAAAAGGGGACCCCAGCGCCCCAACCACACAGGCTCACAGAGTGAGCACTGACGTCTACCTGGGGACAGAACCCACCCGAGAAGCCCACCCGCCTGCAGCTCCCTGTCTGGCCAGTGGAAGAAGACCACGTCTCCCTTCTCCTCCTCCTCCCTTCCCAGGACAGCAGAGACAAGCCACGACCCTGAGATGAAGTGAGAAGCTGAGAACGGACACTTCAGTCCACAGGGGACACCAAAAGGAACTCGGCGACTCACAGTGGGAGTCAGCGGAGGACAGAGAGGAAGCAAGCGACCTGCCGGCCACGCGGACTCGCCTGGTGCCGTGGTTAGCGTCACACACAACCTGGAGGCCCCCCCCGCCCCCCCGGGCATCTGAAACTTCTGGACTCGTGTCAGGTGTATCTTCCCTAATCTCTCCGTGTTCCCAACAGCTGGCCAGATCAACACCCAAAAACCCTAGAAGCCACAGTATGTTGAAGAGAGAGGGCCTCCGTCAGGCCAAGTCTCCATCGTCTCACTCCCGCACCCCCAACCCCAATCCCTACCAACCGAGAACACCCGCAATCAACTATTGAGTAAGAAATGTCTGTCGTAATGTCTGGCTGCTGAAACCCTGGGTTTTGTTGTTGTCATTGCTGCTGCTACGGCTGACTTTCCCGCAAGTAAGATACCCTCCCAATCCCTTCAATATACTGCAGCGGTCCTTTTTTCTGAAGGCCCCCCAAGATTTATTGGCTCCAGCCATCACATCCGAGTTCCAAGAATGAGGAACGGCCAGCAGAAGGCAGGCACGGCGTCTGTATCAGGACAGGAAACTTTTCAAAAACCTCCAGAAGGTTTCTGCTTGCAATCACTGGCCTCTGTAGTAGGAAGTGGGCTCCCTCTCCCACTACGATGCCCACATACTATGCCAGGCTGAAAAAAATGAAAAGGGTGCCCGGTGAGGACGCACACCCAGAAAAGAGGCCAACAGGCATGGCCGACGAGAGGATGGGGCACAGGGATCGAGCACAGGAGCAGAGTTGTGAAACGAGACCAGTACAGCAGATTCTGCTTTCCGAAGCCACTCAGACGAGCCCATTATGTGTCTTCTTACAAACAGGTCCTTTTAAAAAACCCAACAAACTGTAAATAATCCTGTACAAACTAGATTTCCACTTCAGTGAGTCTGGTAAGCAAAGTCTGATGAAGAACAGAGCCATTTAACTTGCTGCTTCCATTACCAGTGCCGAGTATCCCAAGTGACTGTGTGGGAACGTGATGAGGGCTCGAGGGGTCGTCGTTTCAAATGCGGCGTCCTTCTCGTGTATTGAGCTGTTTGGGGGGATCCAGGGCCCTGGTGCACCCTCTAGTCATTGTCAAGACACAGTGAACACATCTACGTCAGCAGAGAAGTCATGTTTGTGCTCCCGCCCTGCAGCTCCTCTGGCTAAGCCCGTTTAGCATGGACCCCTTATGAGGTGGTCATACTGGGTGGTGGAATCATGGCTGTGTTCATCCTGTCCCCACCGTCACGGCCACCCCTGTGCATGGCCAACATCTACCCAGACAGACAGCTGTGTGACGGTGGACATTAGATATTTAATGCCTGCTGGTGGCGCCCGTGGGGCAGTTGGCCCTTCTCCTGTGTAAGTCATGTGACAGGGATTTGGAAGGGACCTGACAAGGCGTGGGATCCCCTCCCATTCCACAGGAGTGGAAAGAGGCCTGAGGAAGGTGAGGGTGTCTTCAAAGACACAGGGCAAGTCAGTGCCTCCCTGGTTCCCCCCGGGTCTCTTCTTGGTCCAGGATGGGCGGAGATCGAAAGTATCAAGACAGTAGCTGTGTCTAGTGGAAACATAATGCCAGCCACATATTTAATTTTAAATTTCCCAGTAGCCCCGTTCTTAAAAAGTAACAAGGAAACAGTGAAATCGGTACTGCTGATACAGTTGAACTCAATGTATCCAAAATAGTATCATGTCAATGTGTAACCAGCAGAAGAGATATCAACGAGAAAGTTTGTATTCTTTTCTTTATACTAAGTCTTGGTTGCTACAGCACATCTCAGGAAGGAGGGGCCACACATGGCCAGTGGCCACCACACTGGACAGCACGGAAGCTGTTTACTTTTGTATGTGGGAAGGTCCTCCTCCAATTAGCCAGTGAGTTCTCAAAACATCTTTAAGACGTGGCAGAAGGGGGCAGATTGTTCTGGTAATTGGAAATGAAAGGTTAGACATGTGGAAGAAATGAGCTGTGTTCCCAGGCGGACGGACATGTAAACAGATCATTAGAAACAGTGTGGCGAAGCAGGGACGTGGACAGACGCTGGGAGGACAGATGAGAATGTCATTAACTCCTGTGTCAGGCAGAGGCCCAGCAGCACACGTCTGACACACTCAAACTGGGTCACTGGGAGGGACACTAATAACCAGACGATCACCACAGGTAAAGGCAGGGAACACTTACAAAACCTGGGCCTGGCACCCAGCAGCCCCCGCCTGCGGGCAGCCCTCCACCTCTGTCTCCACATCCCAGGGGCATCCCATGATCCCGGGAAAGGGTTTTTTTAAGAGCTGTATCTGCAGACCACTCTCGGGGTCCCCGCTCACACCCACGGAGAGGAGCACAGTGTGATTTTAACCGGCTCTTGGCCGCTGGCGGCCGTTGCTGCATGCGACTCGGACTTGTACGGGGCTGCTTGGCGGCAGCTCTCCCGTGGGCCACGTGTTTAGAGATTCACAAAGTCGTGCATCCTGTGGGAAGCGTGGTGGAAGCAAAAGACACGCGGATGGAGCTTGCTGAGATGCACTTTGAGCCAGACTGAGGGTCCTGCTAGGAAAGTGCAGAGTCCTGGCTCCAACGCAAGGGGTGAGCGGCGGGTGGGGCAGGGGAGCCGCGACCTACAGTCTCCGGGAGCGGAGGCAGATTAGCCTGCGCAGGTGTCCATGTGGCACGCTCTGCTGACTTCTGGCGAGGACTGAGGGGACGGGAGCAGCGGATGGGCGGAGACTAATTACATCAACAGCAGTGGTGCTGGTCCTGCTCTTTCTTTGCAGACACAGGGGACAGGACACAAGGTGGCCTACCGAGGGAGTCATCCAACACCCAAGAAGAAGGTGGCAAGGCCTGTGGTGGGGGGTCGCAGGAGGGTGTGACGGGGGAGGGTAGGCCAGCCACAATCTCTTCTCCCCTCGCCCTCCGGCCCTCACTCATCCAGGTGCAAAGGGCATGACTGGATGTGGACATTGTCCCTGGGCTGGACGGGCATCCAGGCTCCAACACTAATGCAATAACTATCTTTGCCACCCATCATCGCCACACCTGGGACCCAGCCAGGCTTGTGAAGGGAGAGAGAGCCAAACACAGCCATCTGAGGCTGAACGGATGTGTTTTTAATTAAACCAGGTACCTGAGTCCATCGAGCACTGGGAAGGAGCTCCGTGGCACGGGTGGTTCTGAAATGCAGCCAGGATTTAATGAGCCCCTGTCTGAAACCACATCCCCGAGAATGCTGGCGAATCTTATTTGCAAGAGTGAACAGCCGAGTCTTCACCACACCTCACTCCGAGATGAGCAGAGTGCCTGGAGAGTAATTAAACATCATTACTTTAGAACCAAGATGCTCCACACTGTGGGAAAAATAACTGCACAGATAATTGCTCAGACATCCCTTTAAACAAAGGAATTCCTCGTTTAGAAGGGAGGTGGGGGATGGGACCGGCCAGACGACTGCATTGGTTTTGCGTTTCTGTGGGGACTTGCCTGAAGCCATACAGGGATGGTTTTCAGAGTTTTCATGTCTGGTTCTCAACGAAGAACAGAGCATTCCTTCATGTTGACCTGAGCGGTGCATACTCCCTCTTTAATATCCTTTAATCTCTTCATCTGTCCTTTTGCAAAGCTGGTGTTTACTGGTGCTACCTGCTTTCTCGTGCAGAAGCCCTAGGAATCCAGCTACCAAGACCCCTGCCAGTGGCACCTCCCTTGAGCTGTCCTAACCCAGAGCGGCTGCAGACCCTGCCAATGTCCCCTAGGAGGCGTCATCGCCCCCACCCGAGCACCACTGCTCTAGACCAGCAAAGCCTGCATGGGGCCCTTCCTCTTCTTCGAGGTAAATGTGAATGAGGTCGAAGGCCTCCCTGAAGAGGAGGACTTGCCAGCGTTGGCTCTGAACTCCAAAATGGGCCCCCAGTCGGGCACCTAACGCCCTACACAGACGGCCCAAGGATGGCCGAACTGCCCTGTTCCACTGTGATTGAACCGTCCAGAGAAAAAGACCAGCAGAAAGCCAGACAAAAAAACAAAGATAGCAAATAACGGTCCAACACACAGCGGTCACCGATTTGTTAAAGGACGAGGATTTAAAATACTTAATAGCCTAGCGGAGGCTGGTGCATTGGTTAGCTGTTTGATGTACGTTCCTGTCTGATTCCCAGAACTGTTCGAGACTCCAGAACAAGCCAGGTGGCCCGTCCCCTCTCTCTGTGCTTCTGGTGGGGACAGGAAGCTGGATGAAGAGTGGGGTGCCACCGTGCTGCAGTTTAAGGCCTCCCCCGAGGAGACAGAGGAGAAGGGGCATTCGCATTATCAGGAGCCTGCTGTTTTTGAAGAACTCCCCCTGCACACGTAACCTCGTTTTCGAATTACCTTGCCCTTGGAGATTTAGAAAAAACTGGCTCACACCTGCTGTTTCAGGCCCTGAGGTGAATGCAATCCCTCTTCATTCTGTCTCCCATGATCTCCTCGAGGGAAGTTCATTCATCCACTAGGCGTGTGTAATACCCAGGTTCAGGACGGGCATGACGCAATCGAGGTGCCCAGAGCCAAGTTTAAGGAGGCACTCACCCCCAAGGTCATGCAAACACAGGGCCACCCTAGTCCCGGCCTAGTAATGCTTGACAGAAATAAAAATGCAATATCCTGTAATATATTTCCATGTGTCGTAATACTCAGAACAGCTTTAGGTGATTGGGTGAGCATGCAGTTAGCCTGCTTGTACTTGACAGCACAGGGATTCTGGGCCTCTCAGCCTTCCTCCTTCTCACAGTGACTGAGGCATCACACCGGGAGCCTGCAGGGGAGGGAGATTACAAAGATGGGTGGGGACCCCGACATCTGCTATTCTGTGCCATGGTAGACCATCCATGGGACGCATGAGCTCCTTGTTAAATTCCATTTTCTGCCACTTCCAAAGTAGTGATTTATTAATAAAATCTGCGTCCAAGAAATAATTTGAAATTAGATGAAGAAGTTCAAAGAAATTGGATGCATGAAATGAGCCTATTTATCATGTTCTTTGTCCTGGGGTCTGAAGCGCTTCTATTTGTATTCACAGTGGAACGCTCCGATTTCTGGGCTGAGCCGGGCGGCAGATGAATGAGGCCTGCCAGCTCCCACCACACTCCCCCGGGGCCATGCAGAGGGACGTGTGCTCGGGCTTCATCCCAGACATCTGCCAAAGCACTCCCTGGAGCGGGGAGTGGGGACTGAGCTCGACTCTATCTGCCGCAATGGCATCCAGAACGGAGAGTCCTGTCGACGTGCGCCCGGACTGTTCTTTGATTCCAAAGAAGGTTCTGAACCCAGGTCACTCTGAGTCACCACATGGATGCATGACCCTAAAGTCAAAGTCCCCTACCTTGGAACTGCTCCAAGCTTAGCAACCAAACCAGCGGGGTCTGCACAGAAGGACATCCAGGGTGACACCCACCTATATCTCTCCTACCAAGTCAGCCCAGGTCGGGAGCCTCCTTTAGGTCCCTTTGAATGGCCCCAAATCCTGTCCTTCCTTCTCTGTGCCTATGACACCTTCCGACCAGTCAGGAGGCACACCCACAATTTACCGGAGCTTTTTCGCTAAACTAACCTTCTCCCAATCTGACGCTCTCCAAGGTACTGGAGCAAGATGCGCTGATTTAAAGAAAGCAAGAGATGGTTCTTCTTTGCTTTCGGCCGATGCGCATATCAAGTCCCGTTACCACAGACCTGTGTGTTCCTTAATGTTTCGTGGGATGAAACCAGCTGTGGTCTTCTTGGGAAGGCTAAAGACCATTACACACCATGTCATCACTGATCCCCGATCGAAGAGGGAACCGAGGACCTGCTGAGCACTACGGTGTGAGACAGAGAGGCGGCGGGAAACAGGAAGAGGGCGCAGCAGCCGGCGAACGCACAGGTGTGGGGAGGGCGGCTCCAGGGAGGAGGGGCACAGTGGGACCAGACCTTCACCTTGTTGGGACATGTGGTGCATTCTACTTGAGGCGGCTTTTCCTCCTGGTAGACTTCCACTCACCCTTCAGGACAGTTTGTTGTATGGAGGCTATCACCTGAGATGCGCACCTGAAGATAAATGGAGCCCCCCCTCCCCCCACCGTGGAACAGCGGTGCCAGGCCTTACCCATTTCCCTTTCCTAGTTTTCTGCCCCCAAATGAGCACTGGGTCCCTTGGCCTGACTGACCCTCTCCATGCTGCCCGGGACCTGAGCCATGCCTAGGAAGTCAAACTGCCTAGACATAAGAATTAGGACCAGCTCAGCACCTCTAAAACGTCCCAAATTCCTGAATCTCAACTCTGAGCCTGGCCAGTTAGAAGACATATCTTCAAATTACACCTGCTCCTTGTATATTCTTGGTATTTTCCCTCCCTGGGACGTTCCTTAAGGCAGAGTAATAACGTTATTTAAAACCAAGTTAGTCGGTGTTCACGACACAGATGGGCCGCCTCCCTCAGGGTGCCCTTCCGGTGACCCCGTGAATGGGGAAGTCTCTCCACCCAAAGGGGGCGTGGGGCCTTCCTGACCACAGCGTAGGACATGCACTTACATGAACCGCAGTAGATGCCATTCGCTGTGCTATCTCTGAGCGGAGGGACGCTGCGGGGAGGGAACCGCAAAGGGCCTTCATCTTTGTGGAGCAGCCTTGCGGGACTAATTCACATGTAACACAACTCACCCGTTTAAGCTGCACAATCCAGGGGGTTTTCAGTCTATTCACAGAGATGTGAAACCTTCACTCCGTGTCATCGGTGGAGTTTGCTACCTGTCGCACACACGTGTCCACACGCGTGTGAGCGCACAACCAACACGGCTTCCCATCTGCCCTGCGAAGACTTTGAACTTCTGGATCGGCGCAACTATGCACAGAAAACGTGCTTTTTCCTTCGTTGGATAAGAGAGGCCTGGCAAAAAGGGAAGCTCAGCTGTGGGGCTTCTTTTAAAAGAAAAACTGGCTTCTGGTGGTACATGGTGATCACGAACAAGGAATACGTATTACGGGGGCCAGATCTACATATGATAATGAGACCTGGATCTTTTCCTCTCCCAGCAAAAATATGGAAGGGGATGCCTTCGTCTGATTAATTTGTTTGTTGTTGTTGTTGATGATTGTTTTTAGAGAGAGAGAAACTTTGATGTGAGAGAGAAACAGTGCCTGGCTGCCTCTCACACTGACCCCGACTGGCGAGCAAACCCGCCACCTTTTGGTGCACAGGACGATGCCCCAACACCCGAGCCACACTGGCCAGGGCTAGTCTGATTAATCTTAAACATTCTCATAGACTTCAGCCCTCTTTCGGGGAGTTAATAAACTGCCTCAGATAGAAAACCATCCTTACATCTATGCCCTCAAAATGAACTAACTTTGCTTTACAGAAACTTCTTTTTCGTGAATACACTTAAAGTGGAAGTGGACGCTCTGACGAGGTGTGCACAGCTGACATCGCCAGGTTCGACCACGGACTGAACGCGCTTTGTGGATCTGTCCTTTGGGGACCAGACCTATGCTTTGCACATTCAGTACACAATCGTCAGGCAAAATAACCACACACTGCTGACCCTGCAGACTCTTCTCTCTATAGGGTTACTTGTCATGCTGGAGAGCAGAGAGCCCGAAAACAGGAAAGAAAGTAAATGAAATGAGGCAATTTGCACAAATGGTGCTTTGTAAGCTGTTGTACGATTTTTTTTTAACTCCTCACGCAAGGATAGGTTTTCATTAATTCTGAGAGAGAGAGAGAGAGAGAGAGAGAGAGAGAGAGAGAGAGAGAGAGAGAGAGAACTATTAATGGTTGCCTCCTGAATGCATCCCGACTGGAGCTCAAACCTGCAACCTAGGTATGTGCCCCAACAGGGATTGAACCTGCAAGCTTTTGGTATATGGGATGATGCTCCAACCAACTGAGCCACCCAGCCAGGGCAGCTGGTGTATTTTTAAAAATATTAGTGCCCTGGCTGATGTGGCTCAGTTGGTTCAGCATCGTACTGTACACCAAGAGGTCACCAGTTCAATTTCTGGTCAGGGCACATGCCCAGGTTGCAGGTTCAATCCCCAGTCAGGGTGCATATGGGAGGCAGCCGACTGATGTCTCTCTCTCTCTCTCTCTCCCCTCTCCCCCTCTCTCTGTCCCTCTCTCTCTCCCTCCCTCCCTCCTTCCCTCCCTCTCCCTTCCTCACTCTCTAAAAATAAAATCAGCCTTGGCCAGTGTTTCTCAGTGGTTAGAGCATCAGCCTGAGCACGGAAGGGTTTGGGGTTTAATACCCAGTCAAGGGCATGTACCTGGGTTGCAGGTTTGATCCCTGGGCCCAGTCGGGGCACATGCAGGAGGCAACCAATCGATGTGTCTCTCTCACATCAGTGTTTCTCTCTCTCTTCCCCTCCCTCCCTTCCTTCCACTCTCTTTAAAAATCAATGGAAAAAATATCCTCAGATGAGGACTAACAAAATGTAATAATAATAAAAATATATTTTAAAGTGTTAGTGATTATATGACAGTGATTATTCATAGAATCAGGAGACGTCATGAGGCCCGGATCTGCTCTCTGCCTGTGTCACATCCTTTCTAGTTTTCTGATGCTTTGGGGGCCTTGCAAGATTCAGAAGAAACTGGCCCTTTCCTTCGTGTACCCTGTGGGCAGAGCAGGACTACCCCACAAACAAGGATGAAAAGGCTGTCTTCTTTCCTGAGGTGAAGACAACAGGTCACTGCTTTGGGGATGGACCTTCGGAGCCGGATTCCAAGCTCTCCGAATCCACCCCTTCCCCTGCTGCACGCCACCTACCACCCTCCTTCAGTCAGAAAGCTGAGTCCGTGTATGAAGAGTCTGAGCCTGGGAACACAGCTCGTCAACGACAGACACGTGGAAACCCACAAGGAGAGAGCGGAGGAAGCACAACCCTGGCCAGCGGTCGGGCTCGAGACGTGGTGAGATGATGAGAGAACCGTGCTGGCCAGCCTTGGGGTGGAGTCAGGGAAGAGCCCGTCTGTCCAGTTCCCCAGGCCGCTGACGTGCGGTGTGGGTGCTATGAGGGAGGAACAGGTAACCCTCTGGCCAACTGCAGCTGCCAGGACTGCACTTGACCGGACTCGGTCAGGACAAGCCCACAAGCAGAACAGGAGGAGGGGTCTCACCCCGACTCCCGGGTCCCAGCCCTCTGCCCATGGCATCTTCTCGTGGGATTGCTCCAGGGTCTGGAGCGAGACACCTGGGCTCCAGTCCCAGCTCCCCACTCAGTGGCCACGCAACCCCAGTCCGTTCTCTCAACTTTCCCAAGCCCTGGCCTCTTCCCCTGGAACACGGAGATGCCCTCAACTACCAACCTCACGAGGTTTTGCTGACAAGGGCACCGTGCCCTCGGCGACAGTGCTGGGCTGTCCACCAGGGAGCCAGTGTGGACGGCAGTGTCCCCCACGCACAGTCACCGGAGTGGTGGTTTTCCCGCCGGGGGGGACGGTGCTGTGTGGGCGACACCTCTCCGTAACGGGAGCCGCAGCGCGGGGAACGCTGGACTCCGGCTCCAGCTGTGCTCCCAGCGCCTTCTTCACGGAGAACAAGGCCAACTCGTCCTCCCTATTCCAAGGCCACACTTGACCCGACGTCTAGGGAACGAGGGAAACGTTCCGTGTTGTGCTCGTGCCGGGAGTTACACAACTATAAGCCTGTGTCAAAACTCACTGAACTGTACTCTGTACATTGATACATTTTGCTGTATGTAAACTACCTCAGCACATAAAAACTGCCTTGAAAACCTCTTCTCTCCTGGAGCAGCAAGGATCCTGCCGGCCTCCACAACAGCGGTGCTGCCTTTGCTGCCCTTTGCGAGAAGCAAGGAGAAGACACCCAGTTTCTCCAGCAGGTCATCCTGCCTCTCTACCAGAGCCCCCGCTGCCTTAATAACTTTGCATTCATGTCAGTCACTTGCAACCGAAAGGGCTCTGAGATATTTCTTCATGGAAAGAAAATTCAGTCTCTTAAGTAACTCAGGAAGTCCAAACTGCCTAGAAATGTCATGTCATAAAACCTTCCGATATTGGATTCAGACGCCGTATGCCCCCGGCACGCTCATTACCCACTCCCCACCTTCCCAGTGTCCCTCCATACCTAACCCCAGCCATCCACCACCAACTTCCACAGCCACCCGAGGACCACGCTCACACACCAGGACGACTCTGGAAATTAAGAGGTGCCTGGCAGAATGGTCTCGGAGCTCAAGCTTCCTGTGGATCGCACGATGTCCCTCTCGGTTCTCTGCGGTCACCCCCTCAAAGGCACAGAACTAACTCCACGTGGATGAAGCTATTCCAGAGCAGCTTGTTTGGACTGACGTCCGGACAGCTCTGTGTCCCACAGAGGGGACGACGGAGCCCCAGGACCCACTAAACTCCCAAAGGCTCCTGAGCGGGTGCCTCCGGCCTCCCAGTCCAGCCCTGGTCATTAGCCCGTGTCGTACAGGCTGAGAACAGCCTTGCCGGGCAGCGAGCTTCACACAGGGACTGCCACCAGCCAGGGCATAATGGCTTGTCGCAGCATGACAATTCCACTGGGCACTACGACTTCTTCATCCAAGGAGACTGGCAGCCAAACATTTTGGCCTTTGTGTCATGACAAACGTAATTAGGAGACAGAGAGAGCCCATTAGTTCTACCGTGTAATTTTAAACCTCCAACTGTCAATAAGAACACGCCTCATCATCTCATTCTGAGAAGCCTGTCATTATGCTGGGGTCCCTAACAGTCCACTCGGTGGCTGCGGAAGTGGCCCTTCTGGGCTGCCAAGGCCTCGCTCTGAGCGGGCTCAGGTGTCCGGGCAGGCTGGGAGCGGGAGGCTGGGCAGGGGTTCTCTGAGCTGGAGGATGTGAAGCTGGCTGGAAGGTGCCTGATTTTTGTTTGTTTTAATTAGGAAACTGTGATTGCCCCTAACAGGGGGACCTGTTTCTGCATGTGTGGAACTAAGCGTGCACACACTGGCGTTTGCGGCTCTGTGCGAGTCCCCGGGGACTTGAGTCACAGGCCAATTATGTGGGTCAGCGGCAAGGAGCTGCTGATTGGCAGTGGTTTCTCAGAACTCAGAGCCACCACAGACAAGGGCCGACCTCGGTGGACCCTGGCATTTGGACTGTGGGCAGCTCCCACTGAACACAAGACCAAGGGCTGGGAGCGGGCCAGGCGGCCTCTGGTTCTGGGTTAGCCGCACCGCAGGGCTGTGTTTCACAAGCAAAGACCTAACTCCTGGGCAGGCTTGAATTCCAAACACAGGAAGTGCAAAGAGGGCGATGTCAGGGGAAAGGTAAGCCGGAGAGGGAGAGCTCTCAGGTCTACCTGGGTGTGCCCTCTCCTCCATTCAGTCCCAGAAAATGATGGCTCTTGGGCACCTGCTCAGCAGCGACCCCGCACCAAGTGCTGCAGATATGACCAAGACGGACTTGGCCACGCCCGTCCGGACCTCCAGTGGGAATGCCTGACTTAAACCATCACCAAAACAAACACGCAAATACATGTTATGAATAAGTCCATGTGACCTAAGCGGACCGGCGGGTGGGCAAGGGGATGCCAGGGAAGACCGCTCTGAGTAAGTGGCACTGACGTTCAGACCTGAAGGCTGAGTAGGGTGGCTGGGGAAGGGGAGGGCAACCCCAAGCGGATGGCCCAGCATGTGCAAAGGCCCCGAGGCAGGGAAGAACTTGGCACTCTCTGTGTGCAGGTGAATGCGTCTGGGGCCTGTGACAGGGAGCATAGGAGAGGGAACCACGCTGGAGATGTGTGGAGGGGTCAAGCCAGGCAGCATGAGAAAGCCTACGGATGTTATCCCAAGTAAACAGTTGGGGTTAAAGCAAAGGAGTGGCCTGATCCAACTGGAATCTGGGAGAGCTACTCGTGGAGAGGAGACACCTGGGGCGACTGGTCAGCAGATGTTCTCTGGGCCCAGCTCGATGTGGAGGTTCGGGGAAGACCAGCCTCTTAGCAGGGCTCTGACAGAATGTTCACAGTTGGTGAGGAGGAAATCCAGGAAGCCTTCCTGGAGGAGATGGCACTGGAGCCAGGCCACAAAGTGTGGGTGATGCTGGATCTGAGGGTTGATGGGCAGGAATTCCAGGCAGAGGCGCCAGAGAGGGCAGAGGTGAGGCAGGCCAGCAGTCACCCTCTCTGGAATACGTGTCTGAAAGTGTCAACGGTTAACAACAGGCATGCACCAAGAATTTGCCGTGTGCTCCGTGTCCTCGTGTGAACCAGTGCATTGCCCTGGGCAGGAGCTGTGCGGCCACCCCCACCTCCCAGACAAGGAAACTCGGGTGGGGTGTGGGTCAGGTCCCTACCTGTGTGTATAATGCTCATGTGTCCCTGGAACCCCCAGTCACGCATCCACTCTGAGGAGAGATTTCCATCGTTCAGTGAGGTCACCGGGCAGAGAAACCACCCATGCTTCTTCCCCACGAAGCCCTTCGGAAACCTCGGCCAAACCTGGCTCCCGCTGAAAGAGGTGTAGCGTTTCCCCTGTGGTCTGTTACCAGATGTCTGCCAGAATCTCAGGGAAATGCGTGCAGTGCGCCCTGGGAAAAGAAGCTGGTCGAGGACACGTTTCACCACCTCTCTCTGCTCTCATGGATCAAGGAGGCCTCTCGTCCCTGCCGGCACCTGTCCTCGACCCGCCATCCGCCTTAATAACTCTTTAAAAAACAAACAAGCAACATTTAATTTGCTCATAATGAGTACCGTGTTCGGGTTCCTGGCACCTTTCACGTCAGCTGCATGTCCAGCATTTGCGGATCCGACTGGACTTGTACATGGTCGTTTTTAATGAGTGTGGAGGAGTCTCAGGTGTGTGCGGAGGGAGCTGGAGGCCTTCCCTCCCTCCCTCTGTGACGACTCCCGACAAAACCCTGGGAATCTCTGCAAGTCCACCTGCCTCCGTGCCCTCTGCCCTTTCTTTCCTGACACACAGTGAAGTATGAGCTACAAGCGTGACAAGGAGGTGGCCACCACTATCAGCTTTCCTCTCCTGTTCGGGCCAGGAAACACGTACCCTCTCAGCCCACCCTGTGTTTTATCTTCTCACATGACTCCTCCACCTCTCCCAGCACCACCAGACCCTCCGGAGTCCCTCCAATCTCGGGCCCCCTCCTTGCGCACTGCTCTGCAGCCTGTGGGACGTCCCTCCCGCCCCGGGTCACAGGCACTGCCCCTGCTCCTCCGTCAGGCGCTGCCCTGGGCCTGCTCGGAGCTCCCTGACGGTCACCTCTCCCTACGTCGCAGTGAGAGGCCACACTGTCTGGCGGACGGTGTACCCCCCCCCTCCAGGGCATCTCCCGTCACACTGGGGTCGCACTGAGAAGGGCTGAGCACCTGGTCCAAAGCACAGCCAGCGCTCGGGAATGTCAGTTGCATGCGTTTATGAAAAGTGGTTTTAAACAAGGAAGGGTCTGGAAGAGGGCTGCTGAGGGAGAGGGGTCAGACCAGATGCTGTCACCGGCTGTCCTTCATCACCTCCAGGCCGCTCCGCCCCCATCTCCTCCTCCCAAGGCAGGACACACAGGCCCCTGTGTCCCCTCCTCCTCTCTTCTCCCTGCCCTGGAGAGGCCTCACATTCCAGCTCCATCTGCTTGGGCACAGCATGCCAGCTCCGGAAGGGCCACCACGGTACGGGCACCCACAGTGGGTGGGCAGACGCCCGACACAATGGTCTGGGTCAGGGGCACAGTTCCAGCTGCTGAATCCCGCAGAGGACGTCACAAACTATCACCTAGCAACGAGAGGTGGCATCTGGCTGGCCCTGGGTGTGTCCTGAATCCAGAAGGTGAGAGGGGGTGGTAAGAAGCCAGTCAGGACAAGGTGAGGAGGCTGGCACACATCCCAACGGCCAGCCTGGCTGGGGGAAAGGGGTGCTGGGAGTTTGCTTCGTTCCTGTCTCTCGGAGAGAGCTCGGTGGGGTGTTAGGTGGTGAGTGCTTTCAACAGATCGCAAGGGGACATGAAAGGGAGACAGGTCTCGCTCACCGGTCCTGGAGGGGACACGTGTGGGAGGCCTCGCCCTCTGCAGGAGAGGGAGGTGCCCGTCCTCCTGGGGGAAATGATGACCGAGCGGAGTTCTGCGGGATGAAGAGGGAGCACCCACGACGCCCACCCCAGGCGCAGAGGGTGGAGAGAGAAGAAGAGCGGTGCAGGAAAGCAAGAAGTGGAGGGCACGTGTGGCAGGAGCTGCCACTTTGGAGGGACTGAGAGAAGGCCCAGCGGACAAGACAGGAAGCAGCTGGCGCCACCAACCCGGACAGGAAGTTGTGACAAGCTCCCTTGCCATCTCTCAGAATGGTGGCCCCCTGCATTGTACACAACAGAGCCCCCCAGCTGGGAGCCAGGCCGGCAGCCCGTCTTCCTGAATACGGGTTCTAAATTATTCAGGCATCCCCCCCACGGCCCCCAAGAGCACAGGGCAGCTTCTTGGTGGAAAAACCTTGATCCGTTTGCCCACAAAATCAGGCCTTCGTCCCAAGGGCCTCTGTTCCTGCAGGGAAGCCTCCTCAGGACCGCCGGTTTGGGAGCCTGGCTGAGATCCAGGGGTTCTCGGGACAGGCGTGCACACGAGGGAAGCTTGGCGTCCACATGCTGGGCGCCCAGGCTGCTCCCTCAACAGGACGGAGCACAGCAACCTCCTTGTCAAAGCACCAGCAGGAACTCCTATGCCTTCCTTGGCTTCCTCCCCAAGCCCGTTTCTGGGAGTCTGTGCCCGTGACCCCAGCGGCAGCCTGACAGAACGGGGAGTGCAGTGCTGCAGTTTCCACTCTCTCTGCTCCTTTAAATCTCTGCACCGTGCCCTGGCTGGTGTGGGTCAGTGGTTAGAGCATCTGCCCGTGCATTGAAGGGTCATGGGTTCGATTCCTGGTCAAGGGCATGTACCTGGGTTGCAGGTTTGATCCCCAGCCCTAGCTGAGGTGTGTGCAGGGGGCAACCAATCTACGTGTCTCTCTCACATCTATGTTTCTTTCTCTCTCGCTCTCTCTCCGCGCCCCCCCCCCACCTCCCTTCCACTCTCTCTAAAAATCAATGGAGAAAATATCCTCGGATGAGGATTAACAAAAATAAAAATTAAATCTCTGCATCTTGTCTTTCCTGCCGGCTTCGTCTCTCCGAGAGCGTGCAATTAGATCCAAAGAGCCTGGAAATCCCCCTTCTAATCAATAATTCAAAGGGTTGGTCTCCTGTGACATTGGTTCATTATGCTTCTCCAGGCCAGGCATTCATGAATTCTCGAGGATGGAGGTCCCTGCTGGGACCTCCAAGTACAATTAATGTAGTCTTTGGGTAATTATGTATTTTTTAATTATCCTTCTTCTTCTTTTTTTTTTTTTTCCTAAACAGCCAGAAATAATTGTTTATAAATAAAGGAAAATGTTACAGTCTCATGAGTTAGGCGTTTGTCAAGAAGGAGATTCAAATGAGGGTACAAATGAGAGTCGCAGGAAACATTTGGGGTATTGCTGAGTCAAGAAAGACCCATTTAGAAGGAGATGAAAATAGTTCACGCGCCGTGTGAAAGCTCCTGGCGTGACATTCTGGCTCTATAGTGAGCACTGCCGAGGCGTCAGCGGGCCTGCTCCTTCTCAGGCGCCCCCACCCCATCCCATCGCCTTTCCTCCTCCCGGCACTAGACATGCTGGCGGCTCGGCCAACGCCCCCCTCCCTCCTCCCAGCATTCCACTCCAATCTGGGGCGCCGGTCTTGTTCAGCATGCGATGTGTCCAGTTTAAATCCCTCCCTTCTCCACTGCAGCTGGAGGCGACCAGGGGAACCTGTCTGGCCAGGGAGCTGAAAACAGAAGTCCACGGTGTGGGGCCTGAGGGGAAACCAAACCGACTGAGCGGCCGAGGCCTGTGCCTTCGCTTCTCTCTTCTTCCCGCCGGGAACGGGGAAGTGATGGCTGGAGGACAAGCAGCCCCCTGCAACCACGTGTCAGGACGGCGAAGCAGAGCCAGGAGGAGCCTGGACTGGGGCTCCCCTCGCGCAGCTGCACCGCCCTGACGGCTTGCTTTGGGACTCGTGTTACGTGTGAAGAACGGCTCCTGTGTTTGAAGCCACTGTTAGACGGGTTTTCTGTGACGTGCAGACAGCGCGAGCCCTAAGCGATGTCCGCGCCACCCAGACCACCCCGATTCTTGGGGGTTCCCTCTCTTGGACCTGCCAGCTTTGGTGACTCTCCGTTCTGGGAAGGGCCGCGGTGAGGTCTCAGGCTGTCCTGTGCCACCTAAAACAGGAAAGTATGACGGCCCTTGTGCCGGCTCCACCCACCTGCAGGCTGGGAATGCAGGAGAGAATCCTGCGCTTCCTGAGAACAGCCTCAGGGGCACCGAGAAATCCTCCCGCTGTGGCTCAAGCCCACAGCGCACCTGCTGGCGCCCCAGGCTCCTCCGGACCCTTCCGCACAATGTCTGGGTGACCCAACTCCCTGAACTCACTCCACATCGCTCCCCCCCTCTCTGGGTTTCTTTCCTCATTAGGCCTGCCTCTTCCTCCCCAGGTCACTGCTAATCCTCTCTCCTCTACCCCACCTCCAGTGAGTAGATTTCCACAGACCAGCCGTCTGAGCGCCCTCCCTAATCCCGCAGCGACTCCTCCGGCCTGTGCGATGCGATCACCCGTGTGCAGGGGGCTCCTGAACAGGAACCTCTGACCCCGCTCTCCTCTGCGCTCCAGCCTCGTGTCTGCTGTGTGCCTGACGCCAGCCCTGGGCTGCCTCCGAAGATCTCAAACCTCACGGATCCAAATCTCAAACTTCCACGTCACGCACTTCAAAACTGCAATGAGACAGCACTTCACATCCACGAGGATGGCGGTGATTTTAAACAAAAACAAAACAAAACGGGAAACAACAAAAGTTGGTGAGGGTGTGAAGAAGTCGGAGCTCCTGTGCACTGCTGCTGGGAATGTGGAAACAGGGCAATTCCTCAGAACTCAAACAGAATTACCACAGGCTCTAGCAATTCCACTCCTGGGTATATATTCAAAAGAAGCGACAGAAGGGTCTCCAACAGATACCTGCACCCCGATGTTCACAGCGGCATTATGCACAAAGGTCAAAGGTAGACGCCACCCCAGTGTCCATCGACCCATGAGTGGACAGACAACACATGGTGTCCACACACGATGAAATACTATTCGGCCTGGAAAAGGAGGGGAATTCCGACACAGGCGACAGCATGGATGAACCTTGACGACATCACCTACATGAGTACGTCGAGGGGCCGTGCTTAGAGACAGGAAGCAGAAGGGCGGTTGCCAGGGGCTGGGGTGGGGGTGGGGAGTTACTGATTGATGGCTACAGTCTCAGAGTGGGAAGGTGAAACGATCTGGAGGTGGACGGTGGTAACGGAGGCACCATAGCGTGGAAGTGTTGGATGGCAGTGAACTGTACCCTGAAAAATGGTTAGGAGGGTACACTTTGTCGTACTGACTTGTAGTTAATACCATCCTGGTGCTCTCTGTGTCAGGCCTGCCTCTGAGTGAACCCTGCCTACTACACTGCGAGCTACCGAGCGTTAGGTGTGCTTGACGTGGTGGTGGGAGAGGGTTAGACTATGCCTTGAGCTTTGATAGAGGAGAGATGGGCTCAAGTTGCTCAAATAGGAGGAAAAAGGGGATAAGCCTGCAGACAGCCAGACCTGAATAATAATCCAGGCACCACCACCGACCAGCTGTGACCTGGGCACTGCCACCCAGCAGGTGCCTCCAGTCCTTCCCCTCTCCTCTGTGGGAGGGAACCTCGGGCACAGATGTTGTGATGGAGGGGAGCACGTCAGGGAAGGCTCCAGAGGAAAGGGTGTGATATCTCAGAGGGCCTTGCAGGAGGGAGGCTCGGCAGGGCACCCTTCCGTCTCGGGTGGAAGGAGCTGGTGCGTTTGGGTGAGATAGAGAGGGGAAAGGTCGTTCCGCAAATACTCGAAAGCAATTCCATGAAACCATGGGCCCTCATCCATCTGCTGTAACAAACGGGCTGGGCGCGGTGGACCCGTAAGCACGGCGCATTCAGGGGAATTATGACTCCCACCGGGGAGCGAGCCTGTTTTTTCCTAAGGCCGAAACGCAAAGCTACACAGAACGCCGCGTACACAGACCGCCTGTGCCGAGCAGAGCCTCGGCCGGCTTTGCTGCTTAAGGAAGATCAACGATAAATCAACCTGTACCCGCTGCAACCCCCGGTCCCTTACCATTTCTCTGATCTTCTGGAAACGAAGGGATTTCACATAAAACGAGTTGCTTGGTGAACTTGAATCTTACCCGTAATTGGGTAATAAAATCGGGTACGTGCAGTAATTAAAAGGATCGTGATGAAAGAGTCGATCTGCAGTTTCACAGCAAGGCTGCTCCACGCAGAGGAGTTCAGTGCCAGGCACGCTCGGGATTTTAAAAGGGCCCTGTGGGCAGCAAGGCTGTGCCCTCCTGTTCAAGGGAAATGTATTTATGGAGAAGCTATACCGTATCAGGGATGCCTGATATTACCACCCGGAGCACCTCGAGATCAGGGTATCGGTTTCTAGGATTAGGCTTTGACCCGTTAGTGAGCAGGAAGTCAACGCTCGATTCTCATTGAAGTGACTTCGTTTCCCAGGTTATGTCTGGATGGCTGTCTCCTCTGTTACCACTCTCCAGGGGGGCCTGTTCTGCATGAATGCGACCTGCAGCTCGAACCAGTCAAATCTTCTTTTCTGGGCTCTCCAGTAATGCCTGCCATGCCTGCTCCCAGCTTTAAAAAAGTCCAAGTCTCTCCTCGGCCCATTTGGACCCTACTGGGCTGGCCCCACTCTCTCAATGGGGTCTGCAAGTCCCAGTCCCTGACCACCAGGCCCCTGCAGGCGGCCTCCAGCTGGACAACTCCTAGGACAGCCCCGAACCTCCAGCAGCTCTCTCAGTCATGCTTTCTGGCTTTTCCAATACCCCAGTCCCGGCCAGGGCTGGCCACCAACCTCTCCATCCTCAATGAGTCACTGACCCCACACCCAGTCGTGTGGATTGTCTGCCACCCGGATCCCGCTCGGCTTTAACTCAGCCACCTCGCCAGGTCACCAGCCAGGCCACGCTGGTTCCTTCACATCCTCCGTGACCCTCAGGAAGCCTTTCTTTGCAACACCACACGTAGAAATCCGACGGGTTTCTCACTTATCAATAAAGAGCCAACGGCCTACTAAGTGCTGATCTCCTTGATCAGTCCTGCAAGGTACAGTGTGAGGTCAACACGAAACGATGGTTTAGAAAGGGATCTGCAGTCAAAGCCCCACACAGATGCGGATGTTATTAACGAGAAGGGCCGAGTCTGTCTGACAGAGGAAACTGCCCCTCGAGCAACCGCGGTGACCTTCTCGAGGCCTCAGGGCAGAGGCAGACAGAGGGCTCGGACACAGCCCATTCTTCCTCCAGCTCAGTATCAGGACTCCTGCTTTCTTTCTCTTTTAAATAAATGTCTCTTAGATCTTTGTGTGTGATAAAACATGAGATACAGCTGTGTTAACATTTTAGTATACATTGTTGCATTGATCCCCCGCCCCTGTCCCCAAATGCAATTATTGTAGCATAGATTTTGTAACCGGTTTTTTTGTTTTGTTTTTCCTAAGTCTTAAGACTTGAACATTCCTCCCCTTTAAATATCTGTCAACATAGTATCAGTGGACACCTGGTGTACCAGCCCCTACTACGTCTGAAATATTTCACTGGGTAGCACCACGCATCCCTAGGAGAGCAGCCACTGCTTGACAATCTGGGCAAAACCCTTTGCAAATACCTTATACTTACTTCACTGGGATAGACTCCTGCAAGCGAAAACGCAGGGTCTAAGGTCTCGGGAAAATTAGAAGGTTCTTGTTACGTTTTGCCAAATCGCGCTCCAGAAAGACTAAAGAACGTAACACTTTCCTGCATCATGGCCGAAACTCAACTACTTTCGTTCTGCTTAGTCTCCACCACTCACGCGGTTTCATTTAAATTTCTTTGACGATACATGAAACTAAACATTCCTCATATATGGACGCTGATTTGTGTCTCTTATGAATTATCTTTTCATGTCCTTTTCTGTTTTTCCATGGAGCATATTTCATGGTTTTGTTACTGATTTGAGCAGCATCTGCGGGACAGCCCGTGAGCTAGGACAGTGAGAACCCTCCGAAGAGGGACCCGTCCTCCCGAGCCAGAGAGATCTAGGGAAACTGGACTTGCTATGTGGCCAGAGAAAGGGAATCTGACAACTCTGCTCTCCTGTCTGAGCCCATGGCTGCTGAGGTGGTTCTGGAGAGAGCCGGGCAAGGAACGTTAGAGGGAGGGGATGCAAGAGGATGCTACGGCCCCTGTTCTGATTCTGGAATAGGAGAAGGAAGGAGGAGGGGAGTGGGGTGAGGAGGAGAGAAAAAGTAGTTGGGAAGGAGAGAAAACCAGGGCGAGAAGTCCATGCAGGGAAGTCTTGTGGGAATCCACAGGGAGATGGCAGGGGAGCCAGCCGGGGTTAGAGAGGATGTCAGTGGGGAAGTTCGGAACTGCATGCCAGTCGCACGACTGGTGCTTTGGGGGATGGCAAGCAGACAGACTCAAGCAGGCAAAGGGAACTTGCATTAGTGGAGGGAGGAGGGGAGGTGGCAAGTGCCTCCTACAACTCCTGGGCCACTCAGTACCCTGGGCTCACCCCTGACCCCCAGAATCTGGGTCCCTTTCTACAGCATCACTCTGCCTTCTGCACCAAAGTCACTGCAAATTAATGTGCCTTTAAGAGGCAAATAGCGTACTCTTGGTCTGAAATGCTGGCAAAAGACCAACCATGTTCCATCTAAGGAAGAAACGGGAGATAACTCAGCAGAGGAAGCTCCCACTCTCGGAGCTACAGAACGCAGAGTGAACTGGGAGGCGGCGGTGGACGGCAGCGCGGCCCTCCCCGCAGAACAGAACAGCCAGGCTCTTCCCACCAGCACAGGCAGGTCCTCTGGGCAGGTGGGTCACCGGGGTACGTGCAATACGCTAGGCCACCGGCACACAACCGGCATGTGCTTAGGACCTTGAGGTTGTGAGTCAGTATACCAAGGACAGAACCAGACAACCGACCCTTTTAAACAACACTCTGATGGTTCTCACGATCAATCCAGCAAGGAGCTGGCACATCTCACACCTAACCTCCTGAGACGATGAGAAAATCAACACCAAGGAGTCCCAGCTCTACCTATGGCAGAGAACTTACACAGGTCAACTCTTCTACTAAAAACAAACAGAAACGATGAGCACAACAACGTTTCTTTAAAATTCTGTTTAGAAACCTCAGAGAGCTATCACACGTGGTGAGGTCATTAAGCCGCCGAGATCACGAGATGAAACCAGAGGCAGACCTGCTGTTTGTCACAGCAATGTGCCTCGAAGAATTTGCTGATTCTTAAGAAAAACCTAAAAGCTGAGAAGTCGTTCTTTGTAGACACTGACGGGAGAAAAAGCCAAGAGAAGAGAAACAAAAGGAGAAACCAGCAGCCCTCTCCCCAGGCTTCTCGTCTGAGGCTGGGACTCTGCCTCTTCAGCTCCGCCCCACGCCACGGGAGCCTCTGTGGACTCAGCACTGAGGGAGCTCCAGCAACCAGGCCCACACTAAGCTGGTGGCCCCAGGGCCCAGGAGAGCTCACGGGAGGCTCAGGAAGAGCCCGGAAGGCTCCCAAATGAAGACCGGCGTGCAGGGCAGTGAACAGAAGAGACTTGGTCCCGATCCTGAGCCACCACATACTCGGGTTAGGACCTTGGCCTGTTTCCTCTTGTGTGAGAAGGGCAGTGAGCCCTCACAGCTGGAAAACGGTGCCTAAGCTAGCAAACGTGAACCATGGGAAGCAGCTGCTGTGTGCTTGCTCCCCTGGCTTCGTGGGCGCCTGTGCAGGGGCTCCGGCCACAGGAGGACTCCTGTCCTCTCCCGCCTCCCCCACTGACTGGTGAGTCCTACAGGAGTGAATGAGCGAGCTGGATTCAGCCCTCTAGGTTTCTTTGGAGCTGACTCCGCTCTACAGTGCCCTGTGCCAGGCACCGAGCCCCTGCCCCTGCTGGAAGGCCTGCGGGCGTGTCTGGCTAACTGTGCTCACGACTGCGTGGAGGACAAGAACTGGTCAGCAAACCAGTCTCCATTTCGGGAATGCACCTTGATGGGCCCTGGGGAAAAGGTCTGGGGCTTTATTCCCACCAGCCTCTGCCCCCAAGGCTTGATGCCATCCTGTTCTTTGGCAATGGGTGAGCTGGGCAGCTCTGCTGAAAGCTCCCGCCTCAGCCAGCACTTCGATTTCTTCCTCCAAGAGAACTTCAGATACCACAGGCGACACGCACACGGGCCCGTTCCCTCCCCAGGAATGCATGGCTGTGCATGTTGTCTGAGGACGGTGGTGGGGACTGGGGTAAACCATAAATGCGGCAGAGAATCTGCCACTGAGGAGCTCTGGGCTGGTGGAGAAAGGAGCGTGAAAACATTCGATGACCACGCAATGTGATTAATGGAATTTCCAATGATCTGTGAGAGAAAAGAAAAAGCTGGGACCGGGAAGTGAGCTTCTCCGTGAAGCCGCCCACACCTACCTGTTTATCAATCCTTAGTTGGCTTTGTGATTAACGAGCGTCGCTCTGATTGGCGTGTTAGGTGGACTAGAACTTGACAGTCCATGGATACACGCTGGGGCCCTGCACTAACAAGTGTTCCGTGCAGACCTCACTGCTGTTGCCCTTGTGCTGGGCTGTCCCCTAACCTGAGACACTCATCGTGGTGCCCCGTTTCCGGGGCTCCAGGCCTTGTCCTCAGCCTCTGCCTGCGCCCTGATCGCAGGTACAGGGCCGTCATCATCTGCATCGTCAGAGTTGCTTTTCCCCCTTTCCAGCATGCTCTGCACAATGACCACTGCCCATGAGAGGCCACAAGGGAGTGGTCCCCTTTCCAGGAGAGACTCGACAGCCCTCACCCTCTGAATCTCAGCACCTGGGGCTTCCAGCCAGTCGACTGCATCCTGCCTGCCCGGGGGAAGCTGGGGGTGGTATGTAAATGCCCCTGTGGTAGAAGGACGGCGGTTTCACGGTGCTAAAGCTTCCAGACCTGCAGCAGCTCAGAGACTTTGCTGCCTGACCATCCAGACCGACCGTCAGTCAGCTACAGCGACATCCCACCTGACCTCATGGTAGAGGTGGCACTCCAGATTTTAACCAGCACTGGCCTATGATTCCACAGCTTGCAGACTGGTTCCCTCCCACCTCTCACTGTGCACACCACACTGTGAAAGTCCAACCTTAGGTCCATGGACATTTTTTAAGTGTTTTTACTTTTGTGCCTAAAACATCAAATCATAAGCTATTATCCAAAGAATATGGATCCATGTTTTAAATGAAAATACCCTGAATGTATTCAATGAACTCATCCAAAAACTTCTACTAAAGTGTGAGAAATAATATTCTTGAGGAACCTTGTACATAAAGCAAACACCAACAGATCAGTTCATAATCGCTGGGTCTCACATACCTACCAGAGACGGGCCGGCCCGTGACAGGACTCAGCGACACAGCGTTCGCTCCGATGAGTCACCCTCCTCTCTGAGTCAGAGCACAGCTCCTCGTACACATTTAACTTAAACTGAAAAGCAGAAAGGTGGACTTGTCACGTTCACACTGGGAAACAGCCCTCAAAATCCTATGATGGTGGCTCCATTTTAATTAACGTGCGACTTTATTAATCTTTAAAGATGGTTTTATGTTACGTATTTTACATTTATACCACGAACAATGCAGCCCGCATTCCCACCAGTGTGCAATTTCCACCGATTTCTGACAAGGGAAAACACACCCGCCGTGCAGTGCGTGTTTCTCAGGCACAGAACTCGGACCATCTGGCTGAGCCAGCAGCACTCAAGGTGCTGAGGAGTCTTCGTAAAGGACCTCGTCTACCTTCACATCATGTTCGTCCACTGGGACCTGCGGGCAAATCTGTTCCTTGAAAGCCAAGGCCACGGTGTAGGGTTTCGTGTGCTGGTGCTGCGCACAGCGCTTCAGGTAGGCGTCGTAGTAGCCCCCGCCCCGCCCCAAGCGGTGGCCGTGTCTGTCAAACCCGAGGCCCGGCATGAAGATGAGATCCAGTCCCCCTGTGGAAAAGAGGAACACAGAGACGAGGGTGAATGGTTTCTGAAAGAGACAGACTGCTCTGAAAGCTGGGTTTTGTTTTTTAATGACATCTGTTCTTTCTCTGACGTCTAAGGAAACACATGATCTCTCTAGAAAAATCCATAAAGCACAGGGTAGGACAAAGGAAATGACTTGGCAGCTCAGTAAGCCCGCACCTGCCTCTCCACTTCTCCACGTACATGTACGAAATGTCAGATTCCAGCCCTAGCCCCAGCCTAGTTCAAGACACTCTCCAGGGACAGGGCCTAAGAACTTCTGTTTTCCTTTCTTTTTTTTAAGCATCAGGTGAGTCTACACACCTACCAGGTTGGGAAGCCAGGGTCCCAGGATCATGACGACTGGAGGCATGGGACAGGGTCAAAAGCGAAACAGGAGAGTGTCCTGGGGGTCAGTGGGCAGGAACAGGGAGAGCTGTGGAGAGGACTAAGCCACCTTCTCCATGTCCCCTCCCCTGGAGAGGCAAGGCCAGGTTGTCAGGCCTCCCAGGTTCACGGATGCAGGTGAGAGCAGGTTTTGGGCTACTCGAGGACATTCCAAAGGTACAAGATTGAGGCCCCTAACTGGTCCTCAGGCTGGAACCCTCCCAGGGAACACAGGGACCAGAACTGGCCATGGTATCATCAGGACAGAGCAGACGGCTGGGGCTCAGGGTGGAAGGGTCTTGAGGGCTATAAAAATCCAACCACGGGGAGAGATGTGGGCATCCCATGAAGAAGGCAATGAAGGTCACAAGGTAGAGAACCTCCATGAATCCGGGAGGCCCAGGAAATGGTCCTCCTTCCTCTGGCAGGGAGCATGATGGAACTCAAGAGCCACGTCACATGTCCAACCCAGGGGTCTCCCCCACGTCTTCCTGTACTGGCCTTGGCCTTCTGAAGGCCGTGCTGGGGACTTCTGGGTGACGGACACTCCTGCAGCATTGCTGCCATGGACATGCAGTGGAAAGCCATGAATTCTCTGGAAGAGGGTGTTCTGAGTAGAGGTGGACCCCGCTCGCAGCAGTGGTTCTGATTACTTGACGAACTGTGAGATGAACTCACCTCCCAGCACACACCTGTCAACCCCACCTGCCAAAACCCAGCAGAGCATGTCTCAGGTCACAGTCATGACCTTCCATGTGAGCCTGCTGTCTTCTAGTCCAGTCCCAGCTTGCTAAGAGGCCCTGGTCACTGGCCTTTCCCAGCCCCATCCTGCTCCTCTCTCAGGAGTAACAGCACCCTGCGTGCTCAGACTCTGCCCCTCTCCGTCCTCCTTCGGATGGAGAGCACACGCAGGCCTACAGTGCAGCTGACCTTTTCCTGGGCCTCCTGCCTCCCTAGAGTGTGACAAGGTGGTTTGTGAAGTCCTGGGAGGGGAGGTTTGAAGGTCAGCTAACATAAAACATGCATGTGCCATACGCCAAAGCAAGGCAGCCGTCTCTGCCACTTACTCAAAAGCAAGAGAGTCGGGAAGTACTGAGTCTTCAGCAGAGAGCCTCTGGCTGTGGTCAGGGCAGGACTCATGGGGAACTCTGACTTGACCTGGGTTTTTAAGGATGTGTCTACATTGGGTCTGAGTATATTTTAGAAATCACGGGAAAGGTGGGAGGAGCAGATTGGTGAGATGGGAACAGGAGGGCTGGAGGATCAGTTCATCAGACAGGGACATGGAGATTTGGGAGTTCAGGTCGAAGAGATCCCTATAGCTCAAGAGCAAAAAAACAAATTAGCCCAGTTTAAAAAATGGACAAAGGACTTAAACAGACATTTCTCCAAAAAAAAAAAAAAAAAAATGTCCAACGGGTCCATGAAAGATGCTCAACATCAGTAATCATCAGGAAAACGTAAATCCATACCTCAACGAGATAGCACCTCACACCTGTTAGGATGTCCATTAAAAAAAAAGGACAAGGAGACACTGGAACCCTTGTGCACTGTTGCTGGGAATATAAAAAGGTGCAGCCATTACGGAAAAAATGCATGGAGGTTCCTTAAAAAAAATTAGAAATAGAACTACTAACAATCCCACTTCTAGGTATTTATCCAAAAGAGCCGAAATCGGGGTTTTGAAGAGACATTTGTACACCCATGTTCATAGCAGCAGTATTCACAACAGCCAAGAGGTGGGAACAACCCAAATATCCATCGACGGGATAAACGAATGAACAAAATGTGGTACCCACAACGGAGTATTATTCAGCCACGAAAAAGAAGAAAATCCTGTCATATGCTACCACACGGGAGAATCCTGAGCACCGTGGGTTAAGTGACATAAGCCAGCTACAGAGGAGCAGACATGGCACGGCTCCATTTACATGAGGAATCTGAAGTAGCCACGCTCACAGAGAACAGAATGGTGGTTGCCAGGGGCTGGGTGCGGGGGAAATGGAAAGCTGCTGTTCACTGGGTACACGCTTCCCTCGTGCAAGGTGGAAAGTACGTTAGGGTTCTGCTGGACCACTGTGCGTGCAGTTAACAACACTGTACTGTAAAATAAGAAACCTGTTAAAAGGGGAAATCCACGTTATGTGCTATTTACCACAGTTGTTTTTTAAAGGCAAAGATACTCAAAGGAAAGCCAGGAGAACAGTCAGGATTTCTACCAGAGTCAATATAGAAGGAAGAGAAGGTAGAATTTCAGAGCATCCCGCTGAGGCAGCTGGAAGGATGAGAACAGGAAACAGAAGAGTAAGGAAGTAATGTTCTCAAATCCCTCGAGCTGGAACTGATCCCGCTCCCTCTGCTCGTTGCTCCTGCGCTTTGATGACAGCCGCCCTGGAGTCTGCCTTGTACCGCAGCCGATTGTTTATGTCTCCGTCTGCCCCTCCAGACAGGAAATTTCCTTGATGGCCACTGCATTTCCAAGTCATCCTTCATGCTTGAATTGTAATAGCATTCTCGTCGAAGAAACCCTGAAAGGCGAGTCTATTACCTGCGCAGCAGATCAATCCTAGCATGACATCCCCTACTTTAAAAACCCCAAAGTACATGGGAGACATTATGGGACAGGATCGTGACAGAGGTGTTACCTTGTACAGCTGCCAGTTCAAAGTGAGCTCTACAATTGTTAGGCAAGGAAGAGAATGACCTTGGGATTCTCAGGCAGCAAAAGGCTCTGACATGGCCCTTCACAGGCAGGGGTCCTGACACCCTATTTGGGGTGTTGCTGTTGGACCCCAACCCACAGGACTGCTGTAGGTGCTCCCTTCCACACAGTGGGGCCTGCTGCCCGGGCTTCAGGCTCAGAACCTCTCGTGGCCTGCTGCTGCTGTTTGCTGCATCTCCTGAGACGCGCGGTGATTCCCTGCCGACTCCATCCACTTGTTGTCACCCCTGCAGTTTGTCCTGTGTCACCACCATCACCACACACGCATCCCACCCCCTCACCATGTACACACACCTGGGGCTCTGCTCCCTTTCGTAACTCTGTGCTGGATGCTTTACTGACCCACAGGCGATGGGCCAACGGGGCCTGAAAATCATGTGCAGGCTGAGCAAGCTCTCCTTGCACACGCTGGTCCCACCCTGGGCCACCCCAGCTAACAGAGGCTCACCCAAGACCCTTGGAAATGCACTGCAAAGTCAGAGCTCAGCTGGGGGACAGGAGAAAAACCCTTGGCCACACACTTCTTTACAAGTCTCTAGCTCCATTTTCATCACCGAAGGCTTAGAGAGGACGCAGACACTCGCACCACAGGCAAGGGCAGCCCACCCTCTGTCAGGCCTGCGTGCACCTGCTTCCCAGGCCAGAGCCCCCGCTGCAGCAGGACTGCACCTCCGAGTTCCCGAAGTGCTCTCCACAAGGCCCAGACTGTTCTGCAGAGTCATGGTGTGTCGGGTGCTTTCCCCCAGGCTCTGCTGGCTTTCCAACGTGATTCTGCATTCCCAAACTGCCGAGCTAACCTCCTGAAAACTCGCCCAGCCCCACAGTTTGCTCAAGCACCTTGCCTTTTCCTTCGGTGCTGGCTCTGGAGCACCAGCGCCCTCTGGCGGTCGTCCAGTGTGGTGGGCAGGGCCCCGAGGCTATTTCTGAGGTGCAGCCAAGTGCCAGCTCCCCTTCCTGTGCTTCCACCTTCTCATCCGCAAGACGCAGCTCCTCGCGGTGCCCACTTCACAAGGCTGGTCACAATCTCTTACAGAGAGCGTCCACGTCCTTTACCTGGGGTGCAGGGCCCACTGCAGTCTCAGCCCAATCACCTCTCCAACATCACGCACATCACTCTCGGGTAATCCCACCCAGTCAGGTGCACTGTCCCCCACACGCACCCCGGGACTCCCTGCTGCAGTCCTTGCTCCACTGTGCTGCTCTCCACGCCTGCGAGTTCCCGCTAATCCTCTAATTAACTTCTCTGTTCCTGACTGTCAACCCCACGGACCTCAGCTCAACGTCCACGTCGTCCTCCCTGTCCGTGCAATTTGGTGTGAACGGCTCTTATCAGACCCCTCAAGAATGCCCACCATTCATTATGGAGCAGTCTTTTCCCCTGCCTTCTGGGAACGGAGTTGTACTGAGCTCAGGTCTATTTACTATAAAAGAAAGAATGAGATTCAAAACCGAGTAAGTCTCGACCATATTTATCTTAGTTCCCTGGCTACACCCACACAGTTACCTGTTCAGACCATTCCATGCAACACCTAACTCTTATCCAGAGTCCAGATTCTGGAAGAGAACAGAAACAAACATCATGTGCCTACACTGCGCCAGGCGCTCCTCAGTACCCTGGTCAGCACATCCCCCGGTGAGGCTGGTCGCGGCGGTTGTCACCCCCATTTCACAGGCGAGGAAACTGAGGCTCAGAGCTCAGAGAGGTCAATGACTCCTCAAGGGCATCCAGCTCCTAAGAGACGAGCCAAGGGCTTGCTGCCCAGGCGGACAATAACTCAACAGCACACGCCACTCCTGCTGCTGAAAGGTGCACGTGGGATGAGGCAAAGGATGAAGGAAACATGACAAGGGAAGTGTGCCAGAGGCAGCAGGGAGGAGGGTGGAGTGTGCAGGCTTCCAGACCGCCTGCCGGGGTCCGCACCCCAGCACTACCCGGCAGCAGCTCTGCAGCATCCGGCAGAAGCACCTCCGCCTGCAACCTGAAGTGCGTGAGCATGCTGTGATGTGAAGAGTGGCTGAGCTGCTAATGCCACATGTCAGCCTAATCAACAGCTGCACGACACTCCTCGAGCCACGCGGCTGATTACAGGCACAGGCACGGGCCTCAGACAGGTTCCTAAACTACGAAGAAGCTGGAACCCTGACATGAAGTACAGAACCAAAAATTCGTGGTATCTGATGGCAGAGCTCTCAAAAGTCCACGTGCTTTAAACTCACGGTTGCCTCAGAAGGAACAGACGGGAGCACAACCTCCTCGAATCGCTCTTCATAGGAAGACAGCACCGAGCACATGAGGTGATCCACAAAACCGTTTCTGTGATTAGTCATCAGACAGATTCGACTTCTGATTCTCTATAAAAATTGGGTTTAAAAAATATACATATTTCCCTGCAAACCCATAATACTTTTAAGGAGTGTTCAACTAGACCAGCGACCTGCTTACACACTGGACTGTGCACGCACCTTCACTCTTCTGCTATGTGTGGTCGCAACGCATGTTTGGCCTTTGGGGAATCTCCATGCAGAATCAAACACACTGTAGTAAGAGTCCTCTATTAAAGACACACTGTCATCGGATTGATCGCTTCTGTATTGTTATTATAAAACCCTTTCTCTCACAGAAGTCCTAACTTTGCCATCAAAGCACAGGGGCTGTCTCTGTCACAAGAGCACTGAGGACAAGAACCCAGTACCATGGAGCATCCCCAGGTGTGACAGGGCACTCCAATAATCAGCTGATAGGCATTCAGAATATAAAACAATCTCTGCATACCTTGAAAACCTAAGTGTTTCTGAGTTCAAGGCTTTTTGTTCAACCCGGTGAACACTGGCTGTGTGTTTAAAAAAAGGAAGTAGCGCCCGGCCAGTGTGGCTCAGTGGATTGAGCATCATCCCATGGACAGAGATCCATCCGGGTTTGGATTCCCGGTCAGGGCACATGCCTGGGTTGCCTGCTCGATCCCCAGCAGGGGGCGTGCAGGAGGCAGCCGATCGATGATGTCTCTCTCTCTCATCGCTGTTTCTATCTCTTTTTCTCCTTTCCTCTCTCTCTAAAATCAATAAAGAAAAAATATTTAAAATTAAAAAAAAGGAAGGATATTTCTCTGAAACTGGTATTTTTCCCATTTCATAACTTTGTCTAAAGTTGCCCCTAAATGTTCCCCTGGATTCTTTGCCCTGATCTGTCACAATGTAGAACGACAACAATACAAGCATTCTTCTGTCACTTAGTGTATATTGGAAAACATGACAGAGGCCTCATAGTATTTTTTGACATAGGTGCAACTGAATGATTTGTACCATTTCCCCCTAACATCACCATCGGGCTGTTCGGGAGGGGCTGGCGTTGTTCCACTGACTGTATACGAGCCCTGACGTCAGAGCCACGGCTGGCCCGAAACAGGACGAGGCTCCTTTCAGAGCCAGCGACTGCACACCCAGGTAGCAAACATGCATCTACCCGAACACATCGAGCAGCATCGGTTCCCATCCTCCAAGATGGACCACCTACCTCTACTGACATTTTTCTTCTCTGTGACTCTGGTGACTAACTTTTACAGTCTTTCAGAGTGGGTCTTCAGAAACAGCAACACCTGGGTTTTAGCCTCACTCTGTGACTGTCTGACCTTGGACAACTCATTTGCCATCTAGGCCTATTTCCTCATCTGCAAAATAAAAGGACTGACTTGGATGATCTCTCAAATCCCTTCCAGTTCCAATACTCCCCAGCATGCTGATTAATTGACTAATGGGTCTGTAAACGCAGATAATATATTTGTGGAACACTGACATCTGCTGGAAATTAGGAAAACTACTCAGCCCATTAAAAAAGCAGCATCCTCTAAAAACCTGGTCTTGGATACCTCACTCTGAAAACATGTTATCAAAGATGCAAATTTCTGGAGGGTGTCAATGGGGGAAAAAGGAGGGACATCTGCAATACTTTCAACAATAAAGATTAAAAACAAAATAAAATGAAACTTTCTCATGAAATTAGTTTTTCCAATGTGTGATTCCATGGAACTTATGAAAATGTTGAAGAAGTAAGTTACTTCAGAGATGCCTGGCCCCACTTGCAGATCTGAGCCTCTGTTCCTATGCTTTCCTATGGGACAGAAATACCCAGCTTGAACATGTCACAGAAAAAAATTCCACTCACAATAACACAGACATTTATTGACTAGAAATACACGTAACAATAAATGTGCAGAAACAACACGACTAAAAGCGGAAACATCAACAGAAGAAACATGAAAAGCACTGAACTACGGAGGGGAGGGCTGTATTCCTGGAGAAGACTGGCTGTTGTAAAGAGATCCATTCCCCAAACTAACCTAAACATTTAACACAATTCCAACCAAGATCTCTAGAGGATTTAGGGGGAGAAACTGACAAAATAACTTTAAAGTTAATCTCAAAAGTGAATGCTTAAGAATGGTCCGCTAAATTGTTTTAATAAGAATAATGGGACAGGACTTACTCTACCAGGTACTAAAGTAGTCCAGTGCGTTGAAGGGCCATTACCCAGCTATATCCATCAAAATGCCGTGGCCCGAGTTCCAAAAGAGGAAACAGATCAATGGAAAAAAGGAAAAGGTCCATGAAAAGACCCACACAGGAATTTGGTACATGAAAATGGTAGCACACTTTATTTTGTATTCTTTTCAGGAAAGAACATGTTATGATTCATCAGAAAGAAACGCCCTGGCCAGCTTGGCTCAGCGGTGAGAGCGTCGGCCCACGGACCAATGAGTCACAGGTTCGATTCTGGCCAAGGGCACGTACCTCGGTTGCAGTTCGTCCTTGGCCCTGGTAGGGGTTGTGCGGGAGGCAGCTCTCCCTTTCTCTCCCTCTCTCTCTCCCTCCCACTGTATCTGAAGATAAATAGAAAAAATATATCCTCAGGTGAGGGTTAAAAAAAAAAAAAAAGAAACATCCCTGTCTTGTGACCTCTCAAAATGCTGTAATGAAGAATTTTAAAGGCATGTTTTCACTGTTGAAGGCTTTCAGAGTAATAGATCCTCCTGCCCATAGAACATATAAAAAAGATGGAGACTATATCCAGTCTGGGGGTGAGAGGGTCCCCAGGCCTGCCACAGGGCTGTTCCATTAATCCTTGAGGGTAGGGGGAGATGTGGAGGGGCACAGAGAGATGAAGGGAGGGATGGGGGACAGAGAGAGAGAAGGGAAGGGGGTGGGGAAAAGCAGAAGAGGGTAAAGGGGAGATAAATGGTGACAGAAGGAGAGTTGACTTGGGGTGGTGAGCACACAATACAATAACAGATGATGTATTATAGACTTATACACCTGAAACTTATATAATTTTATTAACCAATGTCACCCCATTGAACTCAATAAATTAAAAAAGAGAGGAGGAGTGTGGAAGAAAAAGTATATTCATGTAAACCCATGAGAGCAATTATTAACACACGGGTTGTCAGCACTCTAGCTCAAGGGGGGAAGGGCCAGAAGACTAAACGAAAAGAAATTTCTTTTCTTTTCTATTTCAAACTTCTCTTAAAATTAAAAATTTTGCCTCTTCTCTGAATTGAACATATACAGAAACATACATACACCTAATAGACATTTTAACATCTCAAAGGTAATGAAATAAAAGTTGAATTGGAAAAGGAGTTTAAATATCTGAAGCGCTATATCTAGGGACTTTTGAATCACCTGGGCTAGTTCTTTAATGACACTTAAGTGTTCTATAGTCCACTCCGTGAATCGTTATTCTTGAAGAGAACACTTAGCAGCCTGGCCCATCTTGGCAAGAATAACAGGATATAACCCCTAAGGACATGTCTTTTCGTCTTAATGGGTTGGGAGTTAACAAAAAGTAAATTACCACTCTGTGAAATGAGAATGTATTCTAAATGTGCTGCTGCAGAAGATAAAACAGACGATTCTGGAACAGCTCCAAGGGAGCCCCATCATGAGTGCACTTATAATTCAGATGAAGGCCCTGTTACAGACGAAAGCCCTGGCTCTTCTTCCCGTGTACTTACTTGAATATAAAATAACTGGGGAAAACAACACAAAGAAACGTAAGGCTTTGACCAGTGTACTTTTAGATACGCCTGACTCGGTGCAAGTTCTTCCCTGGGAAAGTGTACCTGTTCTGTGAATAATGGCTCTCCTGCAACACGCTGTCAGGAGAGAGAAGACAATGCGGGCGGTAAAGTGATCCTAATGAAGGAGATGTTAAGAAGAGAAATGGTGCTTCAACGGGCACTGGAGTGGAAAACAGGAGAAGTACTAACTGCCTCTGTGTCCTTGGAAAAGCCCCCTGACCTCCCTGGGCTTCAATTAGACCCTCTGAAGACACAGAAAATAAAATGAGGACCATGAGAGTTTGCTCTGCCTCCAAAGCACCTAACTGGGGGGGCAAGGCTCTCTACCACCCAGTGAGAGGTCACCCAAAGCTCCCCAGTGGCAGACGTGGTGCGCAAGAGCACTTTCCAAAATTAGAATTCTTCTGATTTATGTTTAATCTTGAGCACTTATTTTGGGAGTTCAGATAAAATCAGTGAATGGGGATTTTTTTGTGAAGTAAGAGACACCAGTTTAAGGTTCAGAAGCACCTCTTCCAGGAAGAGCATGAACTACTGCTATGACTCACACTGAAATGTCAAACCCTACAGGATCCTGTAATTACCAGTTATGTTTTGGCTTAGTAAAAATTAAACAAGCCCTGGCCCATTTGACTTAGCGGTTACAGCGTCAGCCCACGGACCAATGAGTTGCGGGTTAGATTCCGGTCAAGGGCACGTACCTCGGTTGTGGTTTGTCCCCGGTCCTGGTCAGGGTGTGGGAGGCGGCCGGTTGATGTGTCTCTCTTGTATCCATGTTTCTTTCTCTCTCTCTCTCTCTCTCTCTCTCCCCGCCTTCTTCCCTCCCTCCTTCTCTCCCAATCTGTCTGAAGATAAATGGAAAAATATACTCCAGTGAGAATAAAAAAAAAAAAAAATTAAACAAAACTTCTCGTAACACTCTGATAGTCATTTTGGGGACAGTGGTGTTGGGTCTCCACAGAACGTTACTAGCGAACACCCACAGACTGTGTTGAGAACATGGCAGGGACACTTAAGTGTCATTAAAAGAATTAACCCAGGTGACTTAACAGTCCCTACATACAGAACTTCAGATATTTAAATTAAACTCCTTTTCCAGTTCAGTTTTCATTTCGTTACCTCTAATGAAGAAGTTGAAATGTGTATGAGGTTTCTGGAGGTTTCTGTAGGTTTCTGTAGGCCAGCACTGACTCAGGTACAAAGGCTTTCGCCGCAGTGGTGCCCACGTGCACTCAGCACCTCGTCTCACCCTGAGCCCAGCCCCACTCCGGTGCACAGCCAACATGGACAAGAGCAGGGTCCAAAGTCAGAGAGGGAGTGGATTCCCGTGACACGGATCCAACCACATCTAAAGCTCGCCCTTCTGTGGATTTTTAAGTCTCTGGGCCAATGAAATCCCATTTTGCTAAACACGGACTGAATCAGATTATTTACTTTGAGTGGAAAGATTCCTGGCTAATCTAATTGTCCAAGCAGCCCTCATTTTGAGGATCGAGTCAGCAAAGAGGCAGCCCCTCTACTTCAGTTACCAATCTGATACATAATTTGTATATATAATACAAAAATAGTGCCCTGGACGGGTAGCTCAGTTGGTTAGAGCGTTGTCCCCATACACCAAGGTTGTGGGTTCAATCCTCAGTCAGGGCACATACAAGAAACAACCAGTGAATGCATAAATAAGCGTAACAACAAATCGATGTCTCTCTCTCTCTCTTTCTCCCCCATTTCCTCTCTCTCTCTAAAATCAACTTTATTTTATTTTTTTTTTATCCTCACCAGAGGACATTTTTTTTTTTTTTTTTACATTTACCTTCAGATAGAGCGGGAGGGAGAGAGGGCAGAAGAGAGAGAGAGAAACATCGATGCGAGAGAGACACATCAACTGGCTGCCACCCACACGACCCCAACCGGGGCCGGGGGACAAACTGCAACCGAGGTACGTGCCCTTAGCGGGAACCGAACCGGGCCTCTCTGGTCTGCAGGCCTACGCTCTAACTGTTGAGCCAAACCGGCCAGGGCTAAAATCAATTTTAAAGAATCATAACACAAGAATACTGCATGTGAAATTTTTGCTTAGGAACTTATTGCAACTGAGGACACCAAAGCTCACTCCTTTCTCAGCCTTGACGATGTGAGCAACCTAGAAAGATAAACAGGATACATAAGCTGCACTGGTGACAATCAGCTCCGATCAGCTTGTCCCAAATACGCAAAGCCAGATTCCTGCTTCAGCACTGAAGTCACCACATTCCAAGCTGCTGAAGCAGGTACACGTCCACAGTGCAGAATGCGATGCTGGGAGATAAAGAGCGGAGGCTGCTTCTCAAACAATAGCAGAGAGTCAGCTCCCAGACTGCAGTCTCAAGAAACTACAGGTATAGTCCCCTTTCCCTTGGCAACCCGGACTGCAAGTATATGCAAAGACAAACATGGGGGGAGGGGGAGACCTGTCCCGCAAATATAGTGTGGATAAATGCTATGGAGGAGAAAGAAATGAACAACCAGGTTCTGGGGTCCCCTTTTTTCTATTCAGGGCCATGCACTGAGCTTCTATATTAATATTCTGTATATTTTAATTTGACATTTATATCTGACATATATTGAAGGTTGAGACACTTATTCTATTTACGTATGTTTTCTGTCTCTTCAGCTATAGTGTGAGCCCTCTGAAGTCCTGGGCCTTCTCTTTCAGAGCTAACACAGTGTGTGACACAGAGCACTCAGAAAATGTCTGTTGGAAATTATCAAAATGTTACACACTCGATAAGCAAGGAGATGATTGTGTAATGAATCATTCTCCTTTCCTTACTTAAAATTAATGATAGTTACCAATCACTGAATAGCTTAGATGTGCCAAATGATGTGCTAAAAACCATCCCTAAAGGATTGGGCTCATCTGTTTAGACCGAGTTTACCCTCACCAGGAAGTGCAACCAAACTGAGAGGAAAGATCGTGCTTCTTACTTCCTCTTCCCACGGCTGTACTTCAACAGAAACAGGACAAATACATGGAGGTTAAGGGTGGTGCACTTTAGCTCAACCTAAGGAATACATTCTAGAAGGGGCAGAATGGACCTACAGAGGCACTGTTGTTGGAGGATACCAGGTAGAATGTCCGTCAGCAAGGACATCACAGAGATGATGCAGAAGCTGTGGAGGAGCTGTAACAAAATCAGCTCTACTGTAGGCCTGAGTCTAGGGAAGTAGCTGTATAAAGTGTGAGCAATGTGAAAACCTGCAATTCCTGTCTTTCCTTATCTATGAGCCTCATTTTCTTAAAATGCCTGCAATCCCATGGCCGGTTTGGCTCTGTGGATAGAGCATCGGCCAGAGGACCCAAGGGTCTCAGGTTCAGTTCCCAGTCAAGGGCATGTACCTGGGTTGCAGGTTTGATCCCTGGCCCCGGTAGGAGTTGGGTGGGAGGCAACCAATCGATGTGTCTCTCATATTGATGTTTCTCTCTTTCTCTTTCTCTCTCTCTCTCCCTCCCTCCCTTCCACTCTATCTCTATCTAAAAATCAATGGAAAAATATCCTCAGGTGAAGATTAACAACAAACAAAAAATGCCTGCAATCTTGCTTCTTGAAAACATGAAAGAGTTGCTTAACTTTGGCATTCATCTGGTTTACAGATGCAGGACCCAACGTGAAGGCGGTAGATCTGAGTGTACCTTTGAGGCCTAAACATCTAGCAAAGTGCAGGACTGGATAACAGGAGAAGTTAAAGCAGCAGAGTAGATAACCCCCACTACTGTGAGTCCTTGATCCTGTCCCTTTCCACCCTGACATATAATTGATTTTGTAGGTTATAGTGTTATGCTGGAAGGGGGATAGGAGTTGGAAGACTGAATAAAACTGTACTGGGGTTTCTTTGCAACCATTTAAATCTTAGCCCAAAATATACACCTCTGAGACAGGTTTGAGGTGCTGTATTCTAAAACGGTATTCTTAGCTGCTTTTGCTTTCAGCTCTTTGACTGCTTAATGATTAAATCTGCCAAGTGGCTGCTGGCCAGGGGACGGCACATGTAAAGGTCCAGCAGTACAGAAAGCAAAGCGGGAGTGGGAAACTGAGAGACATTCAGAGTGGCTGGAACTTAGACGAGAAAGTGGGGGAATAGAAAGGTGTAAAAACGGACAAACAAGCAGGACTAAATCAGGAAAAGCCTTGTTAAGGAGTGTTCACTTCAACCTAAGGACAGCAGGAAGTCACGGAAAGACTTAAACCGGGGAGAGAAGGGGTCAGGATTGTGTTTCAGAAGTCTTGCTTCAATCACGGTGTAGATCATGGGTTGAGAGTGACAGCAGGAGGCTGTCACTGTGACCAGGCAAGAGAAGGTGGTGGCTCAGACTGCAGCAGCAGCAGTGGGACTGGAGAGATGTGGGCAGATTCAATAAATATTCCGTAGATAAAATCATCAGGACTTGGCAATGACCACATGCAGGGCATGAGAGAAAGAGAGGAGTCAGGGATGATCCTGAGATTTCTGGCAGGGTCCATTGGGCAGCTGATGGTACCAGGCCCTAAGAGAGATACACGACAGCAGGGGTTGAGGGGAACGTGATTCTGTTTGGAACATGTGTTTGAGATCCAAACAGAGATGTCCAGAAGGTAACTGACAGGTCTGAACTGGAGATATAAAAGTGTATTAATGTGAATAATAATGTGCTCGTGAACATACAGACCATAATTGAAACTGGGAGATGAAACAATTATTCAGGGAAAATGTATAATTCAACCCACAAGGTTAGGGCAAGAGTCTTAATACCTTAATACCTTACTGTTACAGCTGACATTTTACGACTTACAGAGGCACCCATTCTAAGCCAGGTAATGTGGGTGTCTTGGAAAATAAGTGAAATACCAATTCATCCCTATAGGGAAAGCGTCTCCCCCTGACCCAAACATAACAAGCAGGTCAGAGGTCTAACAACTCATCAGTCTGACTGCATCCTAAGATGTCAATTCTGATACCACATGCTCACCTGTGGACAAGGCTTCCTCCCGAACCTCATCCTCACCGGGCTGAGGAATATTCCAGGAGGTTTTGGGAAGTGAAGAAATTTCCTCGGGTGATGCCAATTTCACCATATCCATGTGATTGCTCTGGAACTGGTACCGTGGGATAAAGCAGGTTTTGCCTCGCTGGAAAATGTCCTTGATGATCTCTTCTGTGTCAATTTCATCTTGCATGCTCAGAAAGATGGAAATTCTTTTGGATTTCTGATACTGACTGTGGGCAATCACCTAAATGGGAAATGATGGCAATTATATTTTCCAAGATTATATTTTTAAAAACCACTGACTCCCCTTAACAGTTTTAACATTTTCTCCCTTCTTCAACAACCTTCTTCAACTTCTTTAACTATCCAAAAACAAAAACAGCAGAGTGCTACAGGGTCAGACGATGTTGCATCCTGAACCCTAACTTTCAATTCTCAATCCAACACTAATTCTCTGATCCCTTTACACCTCTCTGGCACACCTACTTTTTTTTTCTATCTTCACCAGGGAACATTTTTGCATTTATCTTCAGATAGAGTGGGGGGGGGGGGGGGGACACACATCGACTGGTTGCCACCCACACAGCCCCAACCGGGGCGGGGACAAACTGCAACCAAGGTACATGCCCTTAGCAGGAACCGAACCCAGGACTCTCTGGTCCACAGGCCAACGCTCTAACCGCTGAGCCCCAGAGCAGTGGCTGTCCAATGGGCTAGAAGGCAACCAGATCAGAGGAAGCAGGAGGCTGGCATGCTTTTTGCCAAAAATGAAAAATAAAGGTAATCAGAAACTCCTGGAAAAATACACAGCTAACTGAGAAATTTATACTGCAAACAGGAACAAACTAAAACACGGTACGAGTTTGAGCAATTGCAGAGCATAAGAGAAAATATTTGGAATTGACACATGAAACATTCCCTTCCTAACAACACACATCTAGTGACATACAATTATAAATCCTTGTCTTAGATATTCAATCATACAACTTGCTTCTACACTGATTCTATCTATATAACCAACATACAGCAAATACTACTTACTCCAACTTCAACTTTGGAAATCTGCCACAGAAAATGCTCAGTAGAATCATTATGTGGAGCAGAGGACAAATGTTACAAAGCTTGGCAATTTAAACATAATGATGTAGGTGTCAGAACTTGGCAGATGAAGTAGAAGACAAAGTGAGTAGAAAGGGTATTATTTCCTCATCTTACTTAGTTGGGGAGTCAAGATATGGCAAAAAGTTGAATCTCTTTACAATGCTGATAAATTTCTAAATTATAAAAAAGATTCTGCGGCTGAACCCTTCTCAGTTCAGCCCACCTGCACCCAGGCGTATGCAATAAAGCCATTTGACTCTAAAAAAAAAAAAAAAAAAAAGATTCTGCGACAATAAGAATAAATGTGCTATTTTTAGTTGGGAGAGAAAAGCACCAATTAATACCTTTATTGAACATGCACTATGACAAAACACTTTAGTCACAGTACAGTGATGTTTTGGGTGTGAACCACTTGGTCGTTAAATCAATAGTGGGTTACCATCAGCATGTTTAAATGAAATAGAAAATATTGAAACAATGAGATATCACCCCGCACCTGTCAAAATGGCTACCATCAATACATCAACAAACAACAAGTGTTGACGAGGAGGTGGAGAAAAGGGAGCCCTTGTGCACGGAGGTGGGATTGAACATTGGTGCGGCCACAATGGAAAACAATATGGAGGTTCCTAAAAAAGTCAAAACTAGACCTGCCATATAACCCAGCAATTTTACTTCTGGGTATTTACTTGAAGAAATCCAAAACACTAATTCAAAAAGACAGGTGCAGCCCTTATGTCCATTGCAGCGTTATTTACAATAGTAGTCAAGACAGGGAAGCAACCTAAGTGCTCATCAACAGACAAATGGATAAAAAAAGTTTTGGTACCTTTACACAATGGCATATTATTGGGCATAAAAAAGAATGAAATCTTACCATCTGTGACAACATGGATATTACGCTCAGTGAGGTAAGTCAGACAGAGTAAGACAAATACCCTATGATTTCACTTCTATGTGGAATCTAAAGAAATAAACAAAACAGAAACAGACTCATAGGTACAGAGAACAAACTGGGGGTTGCCAGATGGGAAGGGGATTGAGGGGACTGGGTGAAAAAGGTGAAGGGATCAGGACGTACAATTGGTGCCTCTCAATTGGTTGAGCATCATCCTGTGCACCAAGAGGTCATGGGTTTGATTCCCGGTCAGGGCACATGCCCAGGTTGTGGGTTTGGTCCCCAGTCTGCATGCATATGGGAGGCAACCGATCAATGTTTCTCTCCCACATCAATGTCTCTCTCTCTCTCCCTCTCTCAAAAACAAAAAATCAACAAAAGCATATATTTTTTAAAAAATACAACTGGTTGCCTGGCCAGTTTGGCTCAGTGGTTGAGCATCGACCCATGCACCAAGAGGTCGCTGGTTCGATTCCTGGTCAGGGCACATGCCCAGGTTGTGGGCCCGATCCCTAGTGGGGGGCATGCAGGAGGCAGCCAATCGATGTTCTCTCTCATTGATGTTCCTTTCTATCTCTCTCTCCCTTCCTCTCTCTCTAAAATCAATAAAGGAAAAATATATATTTTAAATAAATAAATACAATTGGTAGTTAGGAAAGAGCCACAGGGATGTTAAGTACAGCACGGAGAATATAGTCAGCAATGTTGTAGTAACCACGTATGGTGCCAGGTGGGTACTAGGATTATCGGGGGATCACTTCGTAAGTTATATAAATGCCTAACCACTGTGCTCTACACCTGAAACTAACATAATGCTGTACGACAGCTGTAATTGAAAAAAATACATTTTAAAAAAATTACTAATATTTACTTATCCCCGGGACATGGCTTTTTTCTCTGGTGTCCAACCAAACTCAGCCCCGCAGGCACGTTTACAACGTGCCCTCCCGGCAGGATGGGGCTTCCCGGACAAGAAAACCCACATCACATAAAGGGCCTGAAATAGGGGGTGCCCCCCCCAAAAAAATGTACACACACACACAAAAGTGTAATTCTAAGGCCGGTGTTCACTGAAATGCGCTTCATTTTCAAAATGCAACAGACTCTACAGACACCCTGAACACATTTGTGGGTGACCCCCTGCGGGTCGGCGGTGACCAACAGGTTCCCAGCCGCAGACAGGAAACCTCGCTCACTCCGTGCACTGTCCCCGCTTCCCACCTTCGCCCAGCGCTCGTCCTTTCCCTCAGGAAGCGCGTCACGGGGACGTCACCCACGGCCTGCAGGAGCACGCGGCCCTGAGGCGGGGCGGCCTCCCCCGGGGCAGAGGGGTCTTCGCTCGCGGCGCCGCCACCAGCAGTCTCGGCTCGCGCTGCTCCTGCCTCAGCACCTGCATCAGCCCCACTGCGCTCGCGTCGCCACCCGGGCCTCCCAGGAGGCGGGCGTCACCCGCTCCGTCTCCCAGCGAACTCCCGCGAGCGTCGCGCCTCAGAGCGCCCAGACACGCTCTAAAGGACGTGCGCGTGCCCGAGAGGACGCGAGCACGTCGAGGACGGGAAACGCACGCACGCTGGGGGCAAGAAAAGTTCAGCGTGGTGGGGGGGGCCGGAACGTGCGCGCCGAGGGTGGCTGCGCGCGGGGGCAATGTGCGCACGCAAGGGGGCAGCGCGCGCGCCCGACGCCTGCGCCTGCGCAGATCCGCAAGCCCGCGAGGCGCGGCCATGGGCACGTCGATCGGGCCCGTCGCGGTGGCCGTCCCTGCGGCCTCGCACCTTCTGGGTCAGCAGGCGGGACTGGCGCAGCCGCTCCTCGGCGCTGATGGCTCGCAGGCGCTGCTTCAGCTCGGTCCGCAGGCTCCGCTTGGCGCCGCTCACAGCCGCCGCCGCCATGTCCTGGGTACGGGCCTGTCAGCGCCGCTGGTCCGCAGGCCGGGAGAGGTCCGGCGGCTTCCGGATCGCGGGCGCCACGCCCCCGCCACGCCCCTCGGGGCCGACCTCCTGCCCTCCGGTGTTTCAGGTGCAGTAACGGGTACTCGCTCCCCTGTGGAAGCTGTGCGCCGTGGGAACCAGTGGAGGCACCAGGTTTTCCTCCCCGCAGGGCGTTTACCTGGGGCGGGAGGGTCTAGAGAAGATGGGATCGCCTGGGGACCTCCAGGTGTGGAGACAGACTCCTGTGGGTCAGGTGACCCCTCACACGTCCCAGGAGAGGGGGGAGGGTTCAACGGGTCAGGAAATAAAACTCCCAAGGTAACTGCAGGTTTAGAGAAAACTAAGCTTTATGTGAGCAAATCAACTTTCCTGAAGTTCGTATGGAAAACAGGCATTCAAGAATAGCTGGGAAAACACTCAAACCTGAAGATCACAGTGGGGAACTAGTCCTTCCAGACGTTGAAACATAACTGTAAAGACTGTAATTAACTCGGATACACAAGTGGACAGTAGACCAGACTAAAAGCACAGAAATAGACCCGAAGCCACGTGGACATTTAGTATATGATAAAGGTGGCATCTCAAGTCACTGGGGCTAACATGGACTTTTTAAATAACTTTAACTGCAAATAGAGCGAAGGGGCCTACATAGAAGAGCTAAAACAAAAGTATTGGGAGGAAATACAGGCATACATTTTATCACCTTGAATTAGGCAACGGTTTCTTAGTTATAACAACAAAAACACAAGCAGCAAAATAAAATTCATCAAAATTAAAAACATGGGCATCAAAGGACACCATCAGGAAAATGAAAAGATTACCTAGAGAATGGGAGCAAATATTTGCAAATCATATTTGACAAGGGGCTCATGTCCAGAATAGCATATACATATAACGATTTCTTACAACTCAGCAGTGAAAAAACAGATAATGGGCAGAGGTCTTCAATAGACATTTCCCATATAAGATATGCAAATGGCTGATAAGCATATTAAAAGATTTCAACATTAGCCTGGCTGGTGTGGTTCAGTGGATTGAGCATCGTCCCATGGACTGGAAGGTCCCAGCTCGATTCCCTGTCAGGGCACATGCCTGGCTAGTGGACTCAATCCCCCATGGGGGTGTGCAGGAGGCAGCAGATCAATGTTTCTCTCTCACATCAATGTTTCTATCTCTCTCTCCCTTCCACTCTCTCCAAAAAAATCAATAAAAACATATTTTTAAAAATAATAAAAATAAAAGGTTTCAACATTATTAGTCATTAGGGAAATGCAAATCAAAACCGAAAAGAGATGCCACTTCACATCCACTAGAATGTCTGTAATTAAAAGATAAAAATAAAAAATAAACGGACAGGGGTTGGTGAGGTTGTGGAGACATTGAAACCCTCTCATATCCATGGAATTAAAATGCTATGACATGGATGGACCTTGAAAATTGTACGCCAAGTGAAAGAAGCTAGACACAAAGGACCACATATTTTATGATCCCATTTATAGGAAAAGTCCAGAACAGGCAAATCCATAGACACAGACAGTAGATTAGTGGTTGCCTTGGGCTGGGGACAAAGGGGAATAGAGTGAAGGATTTCTTTTTTTTTCCCCACACCCACCCCACCCCGAGTAACGGATTTCTTTTGGGGATGATAAAAATGTCCTAAAATTCAGTTATGATGATAGTTGTACAATGCTGAATATGCTAAAAACCATTGAGTTGTATATTTTAAAAGGGTGAATTCAATGTGAATTATATCTCCATAGATGAAAGTAACGGATAAAAGAAAATATAAATTTTTCTGCTCATTTCTGGAAAAAATGCAGTACATGGAAGCCAGAACCGGAGTTTGGGTACCCGTAGGAAATGGGTGAGCACAGGGTAGAAAGAATGGGAAAATGGAAATGGAGGAGCAGTGAGGAGAAAGTGACATTTCTCTCGTGGTACTTTGGATAGCTCTGACTCTGGGACCATGGCAATGTTTCACGTGCATGTGTACATACAACCAGGGTGTAGGGGAAGCCAGAGTGGAATACAAGCAGAGACAAACTGAACTGCATTGTAAATGATTAACATACCTACAACCGAATGGGTGGAGAAGAACTTAAGTAACTTTGGAAAACAGTATTTTTGACTAAATGCCATAAGGCTAAAGACAAAAATAGCTTTCTGCAAATATCGCACTCTAATTAGTGCATTTGTTTTTCATAGGGTTATAGATTAGCCACTGTCAAACTACTTTATATTCTGGAGTTGAACAAATGCGTACATATATTGTGGATAATGAGAGTCAGGTTCCTCCCTTTTGGAAAAATAAGTTAGAAACCAGGAAGGAGGACGTTTGCACTGAACCCTGCGGTTCATTGGAATCGAAAACGTCAGCGCAAACTCATGTTTTGTTTGTTTGTGATAGGTTTTATTGATTTTTTAGAGGGGGAAGGAGAGAGAAACATCGATTAGCTGCCTCCTGCACACTCCCTACGGGGGATTGAGCCCTCAACCCAGGCATGTGCCCAGACCAGGAATCAAACCTTAGACCTCTTGGTGCTTGAGTTGTCTCTCACCCAACTAAGCCACACCAGCCAGGGCTACCCTCATGGTTTTAAATGTACCTCTACAAATGGATAGATACAGAAATCTTAGTTGACTCAAGAGTAAGTCAACATATATTTACTAACCATCTATGCAGCAGGCCTCTAACTGGTCTCCCAGACATGGATGTCTACTGCTGGTCACACCACCGCCCAACAGGAAACACGACAGCAGGTTTCTGTGCTAAAGGGACTGGGCCAGCAAGGGAGGGAAGCTGGGCTGAAGAGATGTTCCTACAGAGGCAGTGAGGAACGCAGTCTAGCGCACAAATATTAGCAGTTGGCCTTGGAACTGTTATGGGAAAGGGGACCTGGCCCTGAGCAGTCTGCCTCGGGCCGGCCGATAGTATGTGGGTTCTTGACTTCGTGCAGGAAATGTTTCACAGCATAAGTGCAGGTGAATGTCAGAGGATGTTCATTAAAGCTGGGGACAGTGACACAAGGAAGGGCTGGGAAGTGAACCTAGGCTGGGCTGCTTCAGCTCACTAAGAAGTCAGAGAAAAGGGGCCTTGGGGACAGGTTCAGGGGATTTGCTGGGGAGGAACTGCCTCTGCTCACTGCTGCCCCCGTTGCAAGCCTCCTGGGGTCCCTGAGAGTTTAGGAAATGCTTGCCTGCAGGGAGGGGAGGGGGCGCTGGGTCCTTTGTCTTGAGGCTTTCATCTCTTTCTTGCAGGCGGGAATCTTAGGGGAGGGGAATCTTGGGGGAGGGCTTTGGCAGAATATGCACCAGTTTTCTAGGTGTGCTCCTTCAGTGTCCTGGTCTTCACTGATTGGTCAGTGTGAGGGCAGGGGGTCTTTAGTCTTTGCAGCTGGTCCTGGTGTCGTCCACCTGGCTTTGCTGCTTTTCTGGGTCTGGAGCTGAAATACAACTGAGGCCCACATGTTATCTCCAGGGAGGTGACCTTCTGTGTCTGGTAAATCGTCCGCCAGTTTGTTCAGCTCTCTGTCTCGGTTTCCCTGGTCCACTTGTCCTGGCTGACTGGCCTGTCCCAGAACAACTGATTCACCATAATAGGAGGGAAGAAAGATATACCAGTGTAGATGCAGGGCAAGTAGGTAAACGTGGTGGGGAGGACACGTGAGGAAGTTCTCAGTGAAGTAGCAGGCAAGGTCGATGAGAATTGAATGGCCGACGTAAACTGTGTTGCAAGGGTCTACAGTAAAATCTTCCTGTATGGACGCTCCTCTGTTGCTCAAACAGCACAGACATCGGCCTTCACCTTGAGGACAATTTCAGAGAACGTTGATCATGGGTTTGGTTCTCATGTGAGCCAGTTAGATTTACTAGCAAGACAAGAAATCATAGCTCTAGGCTCAGTCAGCTGTCTTGAAGATCCTGCCTTAGGTCATAAGGCAGATGAGTCAGTGAACACACACCAACCCTGGAAAAATGACTTAGCCATGCGCCACCCCCATGCGGTGCCCTAATACCATCTTCCAACAGAAAATAGCCACACACAGCTGCCACTTACAAAGAAAGGGTTTGTTTTATTCTCATGCAGGATTATACAAAGCAACCTTTCTCTGTTAGCAACTTTTACTCTCTGGTAAAAGTTTCCACATCCAGCCCTGGCCGGTTTGGCTCGGCGGTTAGAGCGTCCGCCCGCGGACCAGAGAGACCTGGGTTCGGTTCCCGCTAAGGGTGCTCAGTTGCAGTTTGTCCCCGGCCCCGGTTGGGGTCGTGTGGGTGGCAGCCACTCGATGTGTCTCTCTCACATCGATGTTTCTCCCTCTCTCTCTTCCTCTCTCCCTCCCGTTCTATCTGAAGATAAATGCAAAAAAATCCTCGGGTGAGGATTTAAAAAAAAAAGTTTCCACATCTAGTGGTGACCAAGGCGATACTTCAGAGAGGACACATGACACTCACCGGGCCGCCGAAGACCCATTCCCCCAGCTGACCTCGGCACACAGTGTCAGCTCCTAAAAGGAGTGGGGAGGAAGTGGGGGTCTGGGTGGCACCCTGTGATCAGGAGGAAGTGCTGCAGTGAGGGGCTCAGGACAGTGAGGACAGTGTGGGCTTGAGGGCCCATGTGACCCACCCACCAACTCTGTGACCTTGGACAAGATTCTTCCTGCTTTTTCCTCAAGAGTAAAATGGGGGTGCATCTACAGCTTCCTAGGAAAGGTTGTGCAGGCCCCAAGGCATAGAGATCGTTTGGTGAGAGGAGAAGGAAGAGGAGGGAGGTCTAGGACAAGGTCCAGTGCTCGCGGACCGCAGTCAGATTTGCTGACCTCACAGTAGGAACGCGGCCTAACAAAGGACAATTTTCTGACCCGTGACATGTTTCCAATCACACAGAATCATTGACCTGCCTTGGTTCAGACTATCCCACTGTGTCCTGAGTGTCTGGCTGCTATGTCCACCCACTCCAAAGGGCAGGTCAAGGAGTGGAGGCTGGGGGAGGGGAAACTCTAAGCCTCCAGGGGTACTAGGGCCAACAAAAGATAGGGCCAGAGAGAAGTGGGAAGCTGACTCAACCAACTGTGCAATCTGGAGCACTGGGTCATGGACACACCCTTAAGAAAATGTGCCTGGGGCAGAAGACGTGACCTTCCTCTTACTCCTCCCCTTAATCTAATACCTGTCCCGTACTGAGCTCAGCGCTCAGTTGGACTCCCAGGCAGGACACAAAATACACAGAGTGACATAAACATTTTATTTATTCATTAAAATAAGGACAAAACTTCCATAATTGTGCACCATCAGGCTGCACCATGAGTGTTATCTGCTTGAAAGTAGAAGAAGTAAGTGTGGGCAGTACCTCTTGCAAGAGTCCAGAAAGTTCAGCCAGTTTCGCAATGACTGTCCTTTTCCATCAGCAGTATTGCTTCAGGAGCAATAACACTGTGCAGATCTTTCCTGTAACTTCCAGAAAAGTCAGCCAACAAGATCTGGGTTCAAACTTCTTCACAAAGCCATTTTCCTATGAGAGAACAGATTTAACATTTTTAAAAATCAGTGGAGACTAAGTTTGCTGGACTAAAAAGCAAAGAAAGTGGATAGTTACTCTTTTCTGTGGTCTCACTCATTTTATTCTGTTCATTCTCACCATCCTTTTCTATCTCCAATTCCAGAGCAGCACTGCGCAAGAGAAATAGAGTGGAACTGTGTATGTAATGCTAGTGTTTGAGCAGCCACATTTTATTTCTATTTTATTATTTTTTGTTAATCCTCACCCAAGGATATCTTTCTATTGATTTTTAGATAGAACGGGAGGGAGGGAGAGTGAGAAGGAGAAACATCGATGTGAGAGAGACACATGGATTGGTTGCCTTCCTATGATCCCAACCACTGAGGCCAGGGATCGAACCTGCACAACAATTACGTGCCCTTGACCGGGAATCAAACCCTCAGTCCTCAGGCCAGTGTTCTCACCGCTGAGCCAAACCGACCAGGGCTAGCATCCACAAATTTAAAAAGAAAAAAGAAATAGGCAAAATTGATTTTTCAAATATATTTATCTAAAATATTATGGTTTCAATATGTATTCAATATGAAATTATTAATGAAGTGTCTGACAATCTTTTGTATCACATCTTTAAAATAACATGTATTTTGCCCAGCCGGTGTGGCTCAGTGGTTGAGTGTTGACCCATGCACCAAGAGGTCACCAGTTCGATTTCCGGTCAGGGCACATGCCCAGGTTGTGGGCCAAATCTCCAGTGGGGACCATGCAGGAGGCGGCCAATCAGTGTTCTCTCTCATTGATGTTTCTATCTCTCTCCCTCTCCCTTCCTCTTTAAAATCAATAAAGAAAAAAAAATTAAATAATGTGTATTTTGGCCTAGCCAGTGTGCCTCAGTGGATTGAGAGTCATCCCATGGACTGAGAGGTCCAGGTTCAATTCCCAGTCAGGGCACATGCCTGGGTTGCAGGCTTGATCCCCGGTGGGGGGCATGTAGGAAGCAGCCATCAATGTTTCTCTCCTTCATCGATGTTTCTATTTCTCTCTCCCTTCCTCTCTCTCTAAAAAATCAGTAAAAACATATTTTTAAAAATAAATAAAATAACATGTATTTTGCACTTACAGCTTATCTTAATTCAGACTGGCCACATTTTAGCTGCTCAGCTGTCACGAGTGACACATGCTACCATATTGGACAGCAGTTCTAGAGGGCAGCAAGTCTCCTTTTCTCCCCTCTTTCTCTTTCAGTTGCCTGGCATTGAAATATGCACATATGGCCCTGGCCAGGTGGCTCAGTTGGTTGTAGCGTTGTCCTGTGCACCACAAGGTTGAGGGGTGGATTCCTGGTCAAGGGCATGTACCTGGGTTGCAGGTTCCATCCCCAGCCCTCATCTGGGAGGCGCGGGAGGCAACCAACCGATGTCTCTCTCTCTCCCTTCCACTCTATCAAAAAAAATAACACATAATAAAATATGGGTGGAGAAGACCACACCCATTTTCAGTATTGAAGCATTATTTCTAAAAATGGAAATGGGGGGTGGGGAACTCAAATGTCTAATGATTGGGAGTCAATTAAGTAAATTATGACACTTAAAATTGGTGGAGAAAAAAATTAAAAAATCAAAATAAAATAAATAAAATTGGTGGAATATTCTGCAGACATTAGAAATGTTAACAGGGAATATGTGAGGAGACACTGAAAATATTTGTAACATAATGTCACATGAAAAAACTCTTCTATATACCTTAATTGTAATTGCATATAATGTCTGCATGCAGATAGGTTAGGGTGGGAGTGATTTTTTTCCTCTTTTTTGAGTGAGAGGGAGAGATAGAAACATCGATGAGAGAGAGAAACATCAATTGGCTACCTCCCACATGCCCCCTATTGGGGATCGAGCCTGCAACCCAGGCATGTGCCCTGACAGGGAATTGAACCAGGACCTCTCAGTCCATGGGGTGACGCTCAATCCACTGAGCCACACCGGCCGGGCTAAAAAATATTTTTTAATGATGCTATTTGTATTTTAAAATACTGTGTAAAAATAAATACAGAAATGAGGATTTGATATCCTATCAGTCACATAGTATTGCACAAGGATCTGGTCATTTCTGGGAATAGTTTATTAAGTTCAGCTACCTTGGTTTCAGGAAAGCCTACAGCATAAGATAATGTCCTGTATCAATAATCCAAAGAAAATCAGACCCTCAGGATTCTATTTAAGATATAGGGAAATGCCATGATGTTATCCCCACTTCACTAGCGATCATTTCATTCAAGGAGCATTTGGCACATGCCAGGTAGTGTTTTAAGCAGCATCCCTACCCTCCTGAGTGGAGCTGAGGGTTGGTTTGAATGCCCTTCCCACTCCCTCGCCCAGCACAGGCCCAGGGGAGCGCTTTCCTGAGGAGGACGGACGGATGGACGGACATAGGAGAGCCACCTGGCTCCGAAGGAAAGCAGATGCCAAGGGGCGAGGAGGTTCATCTCAGGCACATCCGGGTGGTTTCTGAGAACAGGGCTGCCTCACGAATGCTGAGGTTGGCAGAAAAGAGCACTCGGCCCTCCTGTCAGAGCTTGTGAGAGCCCAGCCATTCTCAGCACTTCACATGGGCAGAGGGGACAGGAGGAAATACTGATAAATGTGGACGAGGAATAACAACCGAGATGAGAAGCAGCCAGAGGAAAGAAAGGAGGGAAGGGAGGGAGAAGGGAACTCATTCTGATAAAAATGAGAAAGAATAAATTAGGAGCTTATAAATCCCATTATGGATACTTGGGTCTCCCCCCAACCCCAATTTAGGGCATCTGTTTTAGATGGTGTCAAACATCTAACTAATTGATCATATAATTAATGGAGATTGAATGTATTTATTCAGGGAAGTTAGGCAACACTACTACTACTAATAATAATAACAGCAAGTATTGAGTACTTACTTGCAGATACTGTCCTAGGTACTCCCTATACAGTATTAACTGATTTCATCCTCATGCAGTCCCGGGAGACAGGTGGCAGGAGTCTCCCTGTCATACAGAGGAACTGAAGCTTAGGGAAGTTAAGTAATTTGTTGACATCACAAGGAACCCGGGCAAACCCAGGTCTGTCTGCTTCCAAGCTGTGCTGTCCTCCCCTCTTCCTGGGGTCACCTGACCCCACTAGTACAGGCACTTGTGCTAGTACAGGAAATAACTGTGCCATTTCCTCTGAAATGCATCATTCAAGAGTCAGTTCATTCATTTGCACAGATTTGTCAAAATCACTATGAGAAGGTACCTGTCTGCCCTGCTAGAGTGCTGACTCAGAAGAGCCGGGCCTTCCATGAACAGAATCAATAACTCATATGAGCTGGGAAAGGAAGGTTGAGGTTGCTTTGAAATGCCCTCTTACAAAGTGTTTCCATCACATCTCAGATCCGAGTTACTCAGGTGTCAAGTTGAAAGCATGAACCCCACCTAAGGACTTGGTGAAGGCTGAGTATGGTGTGCGGGCACACTCTGTCTTTGTGCCTCCACTCAAGACAGGCTCACCTTGCCATGTTCACACTTACACCTGTGCCTCCCTGAAAGATAACTACGCTTCCAGAAATTCTCAGAGACAGCTCCCTACCCCCACAGGTTATGAGTTCCAGGAGCTCACAACACTTACTGTTAAGAGGTTAAATTTTCAAGTAACATTCCTCACTGTCTCAGTTCCAAATACTACAGGCACTGGGAATACAGTCCCTGCCTAGGCTCACGCATGGGCCTCCGTGCTAGAGAATGTTTGCCCTCACTTGAAAGCTGCACAGCACAGCTAAAATTTCTACCAGCCCCAGGTCAGGCTCAGAGAGAAGAGCTCAGGAAGAAAGGGCAGTCTCACAGAAGCTGGGTCATTCTGCAGGACGGCCTCCGGCAAGATGCAGGGGACTAAGGGACAGGATTGCATCAAGTTTCAAAACATTTATGACTGCAGACACCTGTGGTTTTAAAAGCCAGCTAGAAAACTGGAAGCTATCTGCCACACGTATAAAAATATTTTGTATCCAGATTATTTGAAGAATTCCTACAAGTCAATAAGAAAAAGACAAAATAATAGGAAAATGGGCAAAGAATATAAGTAGGCAATTCCCTAAGTAAGACTTGCCAGTGGTCAATAAACATATGAAAAGATGCTTAACCCCAGTAGTAATCAAGGAAACAAGAATTAAACCACATAATTTAGGTATATATTTTTAACCCAACAGAGTGGGGAAATTGTGAGATTGCCATAACCTAGTGTTAGTCAGCTGGACAGGGGTAACATCTGATATTCTCACAAGCTGTGATGGGAGTAACTGTGGATGACAGGAATCTAGTAAATTAAAAAAAGTACCTACACCACAACCCAGCAATCCTATATCCCAGCAGCCACCCTAGAGAAACAGACACGTGCACAGGGAAGGCATGAATACAGGTATTCAGTGAAGCATCGTTCATGACCGCGAACTGTGGAAGTAACCTAAGTATCCATCAGCTAGAAATGGCCAGACATTCTACGGATCTGCACACAATAGCACACATGTAGCACTCCTTTAAAATACTGTTTTAAATACCCTTGGGTGAAGAAAAGGCAAAATAAGTATACATATAAAAAAGCTTTTTTACAAAGAAGTACTATGTATGTTTTCTCTGGCTATAATCAATATTTATGTTTTCCATGTAAAATAATTGATAACAGTGGTTACCTCCGGGGAGAGGGAAGGGCTAGGATTGGAGGGTGGGGAGAGGATTCCTGGGGCCTTTCAAAGGGCTAATATCAGGTATTGGGATATAAAGAACAGCACACACAGCAAGCTGTGAAAGGCCCCTTATCAACACGAGTTCCAGCACAGGCCCCTCGTGGTTCTGGCTGTCTGAAGCATTCATAATGAAGTGAATTTTTATTTGGAAATTCTAGAATAAAGTTTCTTGCTGGTGGTGCAGTACATTACTTTTTATCAAGCTTTAACAGCCAGAATTTGTTCTATTAGAAGATTGAGGGGGTGTAAGAATCTATTTGTAAGCAATGAACTTGCAGAAAGTTACACCTACTTTTTTCAACATAGTAATACCTAAATAAAACAGCATCTCATATTAACTCTTTTGCTGAACAGCGGCTATTATCAACTCTCTTGCCGGGAAGTCTGTTGTCATGACAACCCCAGCAAACACTAAGTCCTAGACTAGGCTTTGCACTGTTGATTCTAAAAATGGGTTAGAGAGCCGGGCTGGTGTGGCTCAGTGGACTGGGCACCCACCCATGGACTGAGGGCCCAGCTGATTCCCGGCCAGGGCACACACCCAGGTTGCATTCTGGATCCCAGTAGGAGGCATGCAGGAGGCAGCCCATCCATGTTTCTCTCTCACATCGATGTTTCTCTTTCCTTTCCTCTCTAAAAAAATCAATGAAAACATGTTTTTTAAAACTACTTTATTAAAAAAATAAAGATGGGTTAGAGAGATCTTTAAAATATAATCTTTATATACACACACATACATATACAGAGTGGGGCAAAAGTAGGTTTACAGTTGTGGGTATGCAAAACAGTTTATTCTTGTATTATTATTTATTAATTATTGTATTATTTTCCATACGAACAACTGTAAAGCTGCTTTTGCATATATATATATATATATATATATATATATATATATATATATAAAATCACTCTGTACCCTGTATGAGTGTGTGTGTGTGTGTGTGTGTGTGTGAGAGAGAAAAATGTACACAGTGTGTCTGTAGATTCTACTACATTTTATAATTATTCAAAGTTGCGTGTAAAATTTTGGGGGACTTCTATATTTCATTAGCAAGGAAACTGTAAATTCCTATTTCAAAGTGAAGAACAACGAGGACCACGTACCCAGCCTCCGTGTTGCCTTATCCACTCTCCGGCGTTCTTCGTTATGAACTCGGCCACGAAGTAGGAGATCTCCTGGGCAGTGTCCTCGTCCGGGGCGGTCCGCTCTCCGAGAAGTTTCTTGACGAGGATCCCTTCGAAGGCGAACACGGTCACGATCCGGCCCCAGTTCATGACGCCGTCCTCAAACTCCTTTTCCATCACGTCGTTGAAGATGTCCCTGGCGCTCTCCACCGACACCACATCGAAGTCCAAGCAGGGCTTCAGAGTCGTCTCGACTTTCTTCTGGACGGCGAAGGCGACCTCCTGCAGCAGCCTGGAGACGCGGCTGGGCGCGGGCGGCGGGGTCTGCTGCACGTACCGCAGGTAGTCCCGCGCCAGCCCCTGCACGTACTCGAACTCGCAGTCGCTCATCCTGCTCCCCGGCAGCGGGCTGGGCTGTTCCCCGGCAGCGGCTGGGCTGTTCCCCGGCTGCGGGCTGGGCTGCTCCCCGGCAGCGGCTGGGCTGCTCCCCGGCAGCGGGCTGGGCTGTTCCCCGGCTGCGGGCTGGGCTGCTCCCCGGCTGCGGGCTGGGCTGCTCCCCGGCAGCGGCTGGGCTGTTCCCCGGCAGCGGGCTGTTCTGTTCCCCGGCAGCGTGGAGACGATCTGGAGCCCGAGCGCAGCGCGAGGCGATCTGGAGCCCGAGCGCAGGGCGAGGCGATCTGGAGCCTGAGCGCAGCGCGCGGCGATGTGACACAGGGTGACATGTGGGGCCGGCGGAATTTCTGCTTGCATCACCCATGGGATCCTTCCTCCGGTGACGTGGAGGCTGTTGTGTGAAAGTTAAAGAGCAGACTGTTTCCCGGCGAGAGGCCACTTCCCCATCCGAGCCGTGGTTATTTCAACTTTTGGTCTAGGACGCCGACACACGGAAATTCCTCGGTCGCTGGGGGAGGCGGCGGACGGGGAGGGGGCGGACGGCGCGTGCAGCCCCTGCGGAAATCCGCAGTTCCCCTTCAAGCTCACTGCAGAACCACCGCAAGGCCCGGCAGTGCCACTCCTCCGTGAATGTACCCCAAAGAACTGAGAACACGGACTCGGACATATACTTTTTGTTGTGGTTGATCCTCACCTGAAGATATTTTTTTTTCCATTGATTTTTTTTAGAGAGAGTGGAAGGGAGGGGGGAGAGAAAGAGATACATCGATTGGTTGCCTCCCGCACGCACCCCAACGCGATCGAACCTGCAACCCAGGTAGTGCCCTTGACCAGGAATCAAACCCCAGACCCTTTGGCCTGCGGGCCAGTGCTCCAACCACTGAGCCACACCTGCCACGGTTCCATTGAGTTTTAGAAAGATGGAACAGAGGGGGAACATCAATCCATTGTCTCCTGAACACGCCCGCCAGGACCAGGGCCGGGGATCCAACCCAAGACCCTTCCATGCACAGGCCACGGTCTAACCACAGAGCCACACCAGCCAGGGCTCAAATTTATGCTTAAACATGGATGTCACAGCAGCATTATGCCAGGAGGTGTGAACTACTCAAATGTTCATGAACAGATGAATGGATTAACAAATGACAGAACATTAGTCAGCCATGAAACCCTACAAAAACATTATGCCACGCAAAAGAAGCCAATGTATGAAAAAGCCATAATAAGTAAGTCCACAGAGACAGAAAGCAAACTGGTGTCTGCCAGGGACTGAGAGGAGGGTGGGAACTGTTTACCAGGTACAGGTTTTGTTTTGTGACGAAAATGTTTGGGAATTACATAGAAGTGTTGGTTGCACAACATCGTGAGTATACTAAACACCATTGAACTGTTTACTGTAAAATGGGACATTTTAGCCATGGCTGGGCAGCTCAGTGGGTTAGAGCGTCGTCCCGATATGCCAAGGTTGCAGGTTCGATCCCTGGTCAGGGCACATACAAGAATCAACCAATGAATGCATAAATACGTAGAACAACAAATCAGTGTTTCTCTCCTTTCCTCTCTCTCTAAAACCAATAAAATTTAAAACCAGAAAGAACAAAATAAACTGTGGTACCAGACAAAGCACTGGACTCCGAGGCAGAGGACTAACTCAGTGTGCCTATTGGCACAGGGGCACGGAGCCAAGAGCAGGCAGCTTTCTCCCTCCAAATCATCACCACGCATCCTAAAAGCCACCAAAAGAATGGGAAATTTATCTTGTCCCCCATGACATTCCCGCCGGAACAAGGATTTCTTAAAAAACAAAAAACAGTAAAAGTAGTTTGGTTCAGCACTTAGAGCGTCGCCCCGCGGTCTAGAGAGACCCGGGTTTGGTTCCCGCTAAGGGCGCGTACCTCGGTTGCAGTTCGTCCCTGGCCCCTGTTGGGGTCGTGTGGGTGGCAACCAGTCGGTGAGTCTCTCTCTGTCTCTCTCTCTCCTTCCCGCTCGATCTGAAGATAAGCGCAAAAATGTCCTCGGGTGAGGATAAAAAAAAAGCTGCAATGGAACGTCCAAGGTCAGGGTGAGGGTGAGGGTCAGGGTTGGTCTCTTTTCTCTGTGTCCCCAGTGCCCGAGCCTGGATCCAGGGAAGGCCGGGAGCTGATACCCGTAGATAAATGACATGCACTTGGATCGCATCTGGGGCCCCGACACTCAGGGCTCTGTATTCCTAAGCTCCTGGGTCCGAAAACGCTGCTTAAAAAAATCTTTAAATAGTCCGGCCTGCTTTCGTTTACGTTGGAGACTTGAAAAAATTATCACTTTTCAAGGATAGGCGAAGGAAAGACAAAGCCTTTCCCAAAAAGAATTATTTGTTTATAAAATACAAAAAGACAGGAGAGGGGAGGGGCGGGCTGGAGGGGAGTGTAGGACACACACAGGTCGCTGACTGAACCAAGGTGAGGACAAATGTCTCCTTTCTCAGTATAATCTATAAGCCGGGTCTGCAGCCAAGCAGACCAGCACGATTCCGCGTCGCCAGAGTCCACACCTGGGATTTAGTGTGAAATTAGGGGTCCGCCCAAGTCACTCTGAAGGAGTCAGCCAGAATGGGTGGGTTCTGGAAACTGTATTGTGAGTGTTGGGCTGTCCCATGCGCACACACGAGGCTGCAGCTGAGCGCCGGGCACTATGCGTTGTGGGAGAGTGAAGTTTCTGCCCCTGCAGACTTCTCAGTCCAGGAGAAGCCGTGCCTTTCACAGGTCGTCCAAGGAAGGTGCTGCGGGACAGCTTGCACGTGGGGACCCTGCTGGGATGGGGGCTGGCCCCCACGGGCCGGCTTGTCTCTGCTCCACAATGTCTGGGGTGCAGCTGGAAGGACTCGAGCGGCTGGGCTAGAACAGCGGGGACTGGCAGGGTCCTGGATCTTTCTGGGTGGTCTCTTGGCACGGCAACCTCAAACTGGCCACACTTCTCCCATGGTGGCTCCAGGTCCCAAGAGCAAGTGTTCCAGGGACAAAGGCAGGAGCTGAATGCCCCCCCCCCTTTTTTTTTAATCCTCACTTGAGGATATGTTATTGATTTTAGAGAGAGAGGGAGGGAGGGAGAGATAGAAACATCGATGAGAGATACATCGACCGGCTGCCTCCTGCATGCCCCCCACTGGGGATCGAGCCCGCAGCCTGGGCATGTGCCCTGACCGGGAACCGAACTGGCGACCTCTGAGGCCATGGGACGACACTCCATCCACTGAACCACACCAGCCAGGCTCATTGGTTGATTCTTGTATGTGCCCTGACTGGGGGTCACACCTGCAAACTCGGCACAAGGGGCCATGCTCTGATCATCTGAGGTACCCGGCCAGGGCCTGCTGGCCTTTTCTAACCCAGCTAAGAACTCACAGCAGATTCTACCCCAGTCTGTGGGCAGAGGCAGTCACACACCCGCCTGGAGTCAGGCAGTGGAAGCGTGGAAACCTTTCCTGATGAGAGGGTCAGAGGATTGGCAGCCGTGTCTTAACTGCCACTGTGTGTAGCTCGCACACAAGGCCACGTAGACATCGTGCACAGTGTGATCAGCACCATGCTCGTACCGTCCCTGGGTGGTGAGCCCGGGAGGCGCTCCAGTCCCGAGTGACCCAGGCAGTACTGCGAGTCCAGCTCACCTACCCCTCCTCCCTCCCGGCAACCACAGGCCCCGACGGAACCCTCCGAGGACAGACATCTGCTACGTGGGCTGCGGCAACACTGGGGAAGCTCTCACTTGACCTCCCTCCTGGGTCACAGGGATCTCTCTGTCATCAGTCCACCTCCTGCTCCGACCAGGGAGCAGACAGCTGTGACTGACTGAGGGTCCGTGGTGACGGGGAGGATGAGGGGAGAGCCCTGCCACTCCCTGCCCTGGGAGCGGTCAGAGGACTCCAGGCTCCCAGATAAGGGTCCTGTGTGCATGTCCTCGGGGAGACACCGCTGAGTCAACTTCTCCTTTCCCCAAAAATGGAACTTGGGTGGACTCACTAGGCTTTCGGCAGCTACAAATGAGGTCTCGGGAACTCCCAGCCCAGGTTTCCTCCTCAGCTCCTCTGAGCTTATCACGAGTGCTTCCATGTCCAAGGCCCGGCCAGGGCCAGTTTTCTGCAGAGAACAGTGGTCTTCCACAGTAACACCACTCAGTGCACAGAAAGCCACCTGTGTGCCCCTCGTCCCCCTCAGTCCGGTGGCATCAAGCCTGGACAGGGGAAGACACCGTGGGGCAAGTCTGCTCCCCATCACAAAAACCAAGGGTGGTGCGGCACCTGGTGGGAGCTTGTTTCTACCCAAGGAGACCAATCTCCAGGACATCCCGGGAGCAAATAAGCACCTGGTATTTACCCCATTCTCTGGCTCTAACTGGGAGCAAGGCTGACGTGGGCAGGGAGAGGAGTGAGGTGTGGAACGAGGCGTCGGGGTGGGATTTTTAAACTTAGGCTGTAGAGGCCACAAGGGGGAGGAGGAGGAAAGAGTAGAGGGAAAAAGCCAGGGGGAGATAAAAACCACCAACAGTCCCTCATGAGACAGAAGAGCTGAGTGCACCGTGTAGTGAGGTACTGACTTGTCCCCAACCCCCTCCTGTGCCCACACCCCCGCTCCCTCACCCTCTGACTCTGACCTGAACACCCACTGCTCATCCACTCACCAGCTCAGGACCCTGCAGGGGCTCCCCGTGGCCTGTGCAGAGGGGCCCAGACTCCCCGAAGGGTTGTCCTGCTCTGGCTCGACCTCCCCAGCCACCCTCCCCTCGGCACGCCAGGCCCCTGCCCTGAGCCTAGGTGCTTCCCTGGCTCCAGAAGTGGCTCTTGCTGCTCTCTCCAAATGCCCGCCTCCAAGGCCCACTCTCCCCAGCCCGGGCTCTCACTGTGAGTGTGCTCCTGCAAGAATGACACAGACGCCACGTTTCAGGGTAGACCTGCTGGTGCTACCTCGCCGGGTTCCAGGCTGGCCCCTCTCCCAGGAAGAGGGCTGCCTCCCGTACCTCTGATCCTTCAGAGGCCCAGCGCAGAACTGGCCCGAGACAGGTGTGGCTGGGATTCTGTCACTACCACTGCCACCAATGTCGCGTGCTTCACAAATGGCCTGCCTCACAACCACACTGCTACATTTCTCTGCTTCACTCAGCAAAGCGAAAGCAAAATTCTCTTGCATCTTCTTACGTGTCATCTTAGGAGAAGTACGAAACACAAGCCTATTTGAATAGGACCTTCAAGTGATGTGGGCAGAGGGCCTTGGACTTTCCACTGTGCTAAAACCAAATGGCAACAGATGCCACTGGGAGGAAGCAGAAGTGTGAGCGGAACCCAGCCCCCCGAGGGCGATTCCCTGCAGAGAGCCGAGAACTCAGAGCACCCCCAGAGCAAAGAGCAAAGGCCCCCAGCACTCCCTCAGCCAGTCGGCCACCTTCCTGGAGCACCTGCCACATGCCAGGCCGGGGACGTGCATACAGTACAGGGGGCTGGGATGGGGTCCCACACAGAGCACCAGAAAGTCCAACTGCCTCATGGTAAATACCCCAATACTGAAAGCGGACAGCAGTGGGTCCGGGCTGCCTGTCACCACTTGAGCCAATTGAGCAGAGACAAGGTCGAATGGTATATGAGCAAGTGTTCCAATACTGCTGGCAGTATGGGGGAGCAGTGGGTCCTGCAAAAATCGGCTTTCCCCTTCCTTGATCGCTGGTCGCTTATATTGGGTATTACATGGGGGAGGAGGCAAAGGAATATCAATGGGTAAACCAGTTACCGGTCACAGGCGTGGGGAAGTCCTGGGAGCTGGGGGATGTGGGCTGTCTCCACTGCACCCTCCGAGACTCCAAGGTTGTTAGTCTTTCCGTGACGGGGGGCAGTTCTCGGGTTAGGAGAATGGACAGCGTTCCCCATGTAGACGCCCAGGGCACACAGCTCCCAGCCATGTCAGAATGGGCTTTCTTTAACCAGAACAAAGCAATCACAGTCAACAGAGCAAGGATGTTCAACATCTCTTATAATTATGGCTAGTACCCCACTATGACTGTTCTCTATGATTCTCTCCAGCCCCTTTCCATATGAAATGACTTGAGAGGGCTTCCTGGAGGAGGCTCCCCACTGTCTATGGGGTAATGCCCCCCGCAGGGAGACGGTGCACTTCCCAGAGACAAGGGCAGCCTCGGGACCTGTGCGTGTGCTGGGAGAGGGCGCAGGACTGGGGTCCAGCAGCCTGGGTCCCGGGCTAGGAGCTTGGAAGCAACTAAAAAGAGGAACCTCTGAAGAGTGTTAAACAGGAGAGTAACACGGCCAGACAGAGGTTTTTTTGTCTGTTTGTTTTAATCCTCACCCAAGGATATGTTTATTGATTTCAGAGGGGAAGGGAGGGTGGAAGGGAGAGAGAGAGAAACACCAGTTGGTTGCCTGCTGTACAAGCCCCGACCGGGAATCAAACACACAACCTCAGTGTGTCAGGACGATGCTCTAACTGAGCCACACGGCCAGGGCCACAGTTCTTTGCATCAACTTTTGTCCAAGTATGATTTCCACACATAAACTCCATCCACTCGAGGTGGACGCCTTGGTGAGTGCTGGCGATCAGACACATCCCCACTGCCCCAGCCCGCCTCGTCCTGCCTCCGGCCGAGGCGACCCTCGTCTGCTGCACAGCACGATCGGCTACTTTTCCCACCCTGAAACTGCGGAAAGAGGACGTGGAGCAGTATGCCTTCCGTTCTGTCTGCCTCCTTTACTTGGAATGGGGGTTCTGAGAGTCATCTGTGTTGCTGAGGTAGCCAGGTCTGTTCTTCCTGTCACTGAGTAACAGTCTGTGGTGGGGACACTGCATTGGTCATCTGCTTTCCCGACAGTGGGCATCGGTGATGCTGACAGTGTGGGGCCATTACGAGCAAAGCTGCTTTAAACATTTGCATACCGACTTTTTAAATGCACACCGGTGTTCTCGAGGGGTTCACCCAGGAGTGGGACCGCTGGCTCACCCGGAGTGTGTGTTTGCAAGAAGCCGCGAAGCTTCCCAGTCTCTGTGTGGACATGTTCCATTTATCTCGGGTAAATACCTGGGACTGGAATCTCGGCTCCGAAGATAAGTGACTTGTTTTTTTGTTTTTGTAAAGATAAGCTTGACTTCATCAGAAACTGCTCGACTGCGTTTCACAGAAATGTTGCCCTTTTGTGCTTCAACCACCACACACGAGGCCCGAGCGCCCTGTGCCTGGTGCAGCCAGCTGCTGAACGGGGCCGGCCGGTGCGCAGCGACCTCACCGTGTGTACACGTGTGTCACGGCGACGGCGCAGAGCATCTTTCTGCGTGTTTCTTGGCCATCAGTGTATCTTCTTTTCATGAAATGTGTTAAACTCTTGTTCAATTAAAAAAATTTATATTTTTATTGTTGTATTACAGATGTCCTCCTTCTCCCCACCCACCCCGCTGACACCCTCCTCCCCTCTCCTGCCCACCCTTTCTCCGCCCTCCTGTCTATGTCCGTGGGTAATGCATATACGCGTATAAGTTCTTTGGCTAATCTAATCCCGCCCCCATGCCCCCCTCCCTCTGAGATTCGTCAGTCTATTCCATGTTTCCATGCCTCTGGTTCTATTTTACTCATCAGTTTATTTTGTTCATTAGATTCCACATTTAAGTGAGGTCCTGTGCTGCTTGTCTTTCTCTCACTGGCTTATATCGCTCAACATAATGCTCTCCAGGTCCCTCCAAGCCGTCTCAAAGGGTAAACGATCTTTCTTTTTTATAGCTGCATAGTATTCCATTGTGTAGATGTACCACAACTTTTTTTTTCCAATCCTCACCTGGGGATATTTTTCCATTTATCTCCAGACAGAGTGGGAGAGAGGGAGAGAGAGAGAGAAACATTGATGTGAGGGAGACATATTGACTGGTTGCCTCCTGCACAACCCCAACCAGGGCCGGGGATGAACTGCAACCGAGGTACGTGCCCCTGACTGGAATCAAAACCGCGACTCTTTGGTCTGTGGGCCGACGCTCTATCCGCTGAGCCAAACCAGCCAGGGCTACCACAGCTTTTGTATCCACTCATCTACTGATGGACCCTTGGGCTGTTTCCAGATCTTAGCTATTGTAAATAGTGGCGCTATGAACATTTTTTAAAATAAAACGTGAGAGGCTCGGGTTGTAGGCGTCCCTGCCTCAGAGGCAGCGGTGCTCCAGCCCAGGAGAGTGCCGCCGTTCCCAGTCGGGTTGAGTTGCACGGTGGAGGCTACCTCGGGAGTCCTCATCACACTTTGCCAGTCGACGCAGAAAGGATTTAAGTACTGATGTGATTAGAGCTGAAATTGCTCATAGGAAATCACTGTCTCGGAAAGAACACAGACGTAAGGAAAATGAACGAAACAGACAATTTGGCTCGAAAGATGTCAGCATTCCAACCTTGGAAGGTAGAAGTCTTCTTGAATTCGACGAGACGTCTCGAGAGTGTTCCAGAAAAGGCCAGTGTCGAGCCCGGTCTGCTCTTCTACACGAAAACGGACACAAGTGCTCCAGGAAACAAAAGAAAAGCAACTTCAGGAATGGAAAGAGCAAAGAGAGAAAGCCAAACGGGTATTTAAAGTGGGTCTCTGTAGACCTGAGGTGCCTTCATTTCCTTTTTCAAACCAGAATACTACGAAAGCCAAGCCAATAACGGCTGTCCCGTCTCTTGTACGGATGACAAGATCAAGGCCAGAGACCCAGTGCAGCAAAGATCACTGACAGGAATGATGTTCGAGCAGCTCGACCTGGTCAAAGACAAACTTCTGAAAAGAAAGTGCTGAACAAAAGGGAGAAGCACAGCCCGAAATGCCCACATCCGTGAGAATGCCTCGATCGGCACTCTGGCGGCAAAGCACCGTCTCGCCCGCTGCAGGGACGCCAGCCACAAGAGCTACTAACGATAATGAAGCAGAAGAAAAGCAACAGATCAAGGGAGACCTGCCGAAAAGATGGAAAGCAAACCTGACAAGATCATTTCTTTTCAAGCGGACACTGAAGAAAATAATTTGGATTCACCAACCAGTGCCACAAGTGAGGGACTCATCTCAAAAGCGGAAAACGTACCTGAGACAAATACTGCAACAATGAAAGGGAAGACTTCCTTTGCACCTGGAGAGTTTGCACTTCAGCCCCTGGGTGGTCTGAAGACCTCCCGAGTTACACCTCTGACTCCCAGAAGCGCCAAAGCTTTCTTGACACCCAGTTACACCTGGACCCCTTTTAAAACAGAAGCTGATAAATTGTGGCACAAAAATGTAAAATGGACCCTGCCAAGACAGTACACCAGGATTCAAATAAATCACAATACTCCCTGGATTCCCTAACAGTTTGGAATAAAGAAAATGTCTTGAATAAAAAGGAAACTACTGCTAAGACTTCAAGTGGCCTTCCGATGAAAGAAGCCCCATCACTTGAAAGACGTGAAGATCAGCTGTCTCGGCCACAGCGCGACGTGCCGTATCTCAGAAACATCCTCCAGGCAGAAACTGAGAAATTAACTCCTCGCTGCCTCGGGTAGGGCAGGAAGCCTGACCTGGACACTCCAGACGATGCTAAAGATCTCACGCACACAGCAGTTGGTCAAACCAGACTCCTTGGGAAGAAAGGTCCCCGCAGTCTGAAGGACTAGCGGGCGATCGTGACTCTGAACGAGGTGAAAGGAGCCCCTGTGCCGATCTGGATGGATTCTGGGGTACGGTTAGTTTGCAGATAGAGGATGTAAACCAAAAGTTCAACAATCTGACCAAAACTGAGGAATCTGGGTGGCAAAATAATAATAATAATAATAATAATAATAGCAAAAAGTCTTCCGGAAAACAGTTGACTCGGGTACAGCAAGTAAACCAAAACAGGGCGCTGGTAGAATTGCGGCTGAAATCGCCCGGCTGCCCTGAAACGCACGAGAGGGAAGTCGGCAGGAAGAGCCGGGGCAGCAGCCTCCGTGGTGCCAAAGGAAATCCGTAAAATTGTGTTGGGTGCTGGATATTTCAGAGTTGAAAGTCCTGTTACATCACTGTCAGGACTTCCTCTCTCTCCTGAACGCCTTTCTCGAGGACTCGCGACAGCTGCGTCTGTGGGCACAGCAGGGCCGACCTGGGCCTTCCGAGGCACACGGGCTCCAGGGATCCTGACCCAGAGCCCGGGAGGGAACACCCGAGAAGAAGACTTCGCTTTCAAGTATTTCTGCAAACAGGAGCAGCGAAGGAGAAGGTGCTCAGTGTGCTAGATTACAGGGTTTGGCTGGAGTAAACCAGGACGTAATTAAGATAGACCTTGAGACGGATTGTTGACCCCGTGAAAGAATGAGGAATGGGTTTGCCTCTGCCTGCCGATGGAGTCACACTAACAAAAAGGAAGACACTGCAGATGCCGTGGAGGGAATGGAACTGACTTCTTCACTTACAACACAGGCTGTTTGGATGAGTAAACTGAAAAAAATATACCATCACAACGTAACATCTCACAGGAAGAAGAGACTAAAAATTCTCCAGTCAGTATTATTTGATAATAAAAGTCCGAATGCCACCTTCCTGATTCAACAAGCCCAAGCTGCTGTGACCCATTCCCTCCGTGGAGAGGAGACATCACGAGCATGCCGAACCCTTCCTCTGGCGGTGACCCGATCACCTCTTCTCCTCCAGGGCCCCTCAGCGCCGAACACCCAGAAGAACTTGAATTTAAAACGATTCCAAACATTTTCCTTCATATTATCAATGCTGCAGTATGTTCTTAGGATATTGAAAGGTTGAAGACTGGATTTTTGTTCATTTCTATTCAACCCATTTATATGCTGTCACGTAATATTTTACTATTCAGCGTTCGTCAGAGTGTGTTTTAGGTATGATACTGTTTTTCAAGGGAAGTGGGGATATTTTGTACAACAGCCATGCAAAATAAAAAGAGTACCAATCAAAACAAAACAAATCAAAACAAAACAAAAACTTGAATTGGTCCGTCCGGTGTGGCTCAGTGGTTGAGCGTCGACCCATGCACCAGGAGGTCGCCGGTTCGATTCCCGGACAGGGCACATGCCCGGGTTGTGGGCCCGATCCCCAGTGGGGGGCATGCAGGAGGCGGCCAGTCGATGTTGATGTCTCTCTCTCGTCCACGTTTGCACTGGAGCTACGGCCTTTGCTACAAGGCCCTCCAGCCCCGACAGGCCAGGACAAGGCATGTGAGCCCGGCAGAGTCTGGAGCCTCCCTCAGGTTTTACATTTTCTTATTGATTGATTGTTTTTTTGAGAGAGAGAGAGAGAGAGAGAGAGAGAGAGAGAGAGAGAGAGAGAAAGGAAGAGACAGAGAGCAAGACATCCATCTGTTCCCCTGGTCGCTTCTCCTCTGTGCTCTGATCAGGGATCGAAGCCACACCTGGGGGTACCAGGACGACGCTCTAACTGAGCCGGGGCCTGGGCCTCCCTCCAGTTCTGACAACACTGTTGGGGCCGCCGGGCCCCAGGGGCTGTTTCTCACTTTGCAAAGGAAGTTGGTAAAAGTAAATGAAGCCCAGATGCAGAGAGGAGAGGAGGTGGCGGATGTGGGGAAGGTCCTGGTGGCTATCGAGTCCTTGGCTGTAATGGCTCTGCCCCGCCCCGGCCGGTGTGGCTCAGCAGTCAGAGCGTCAGCCCTCAGACCAAAGAGTCTCGGGTTTGATTCCAGGCAAGGGCACGTACCTGGATTGCAGGTTTGATCCCCGACCCTGCTTGGGGTCATGTGGGAGGCAACTGATCAATGTGGATGTGTGCGTGTGTGTCTCTCTCTCTCTCCCCCTCCCTCCCTTCCACTCTACCTAAAAATCAATGAAAAAATATCCTCAGGTGACGATTAACAACAACAAACATCAAAATTGATCGCTCTGCCCCACATTTAGGTAGCCAACGCACCCGAGGGTCCTTCCAGTAAGTTCTTTTTCGGAGGCAGAGCCGTTCCACTTCCCTCTGACTGCAGGGCCCACACATGCACTTGCCCGCAGGGTGCCTGGGACAGGAACAGGCTCCGGCAGGGAGCGCATTCCTGAGAGAGCGCTGGGGTCAGGTGCCCTGAGAAAGCCACCGGAGTTTCGGCTCCTCCCTGCCCGGCAGGCAGGTGACCTCCGTTCCCCTGGTCAACAGACCTGTGCAGTGCTGGGGGTGCAAGGCCACATGGTCTTGTTCCCTCTGCTCCCAACAGACAGAGAAGGCACTGGGCCCTCCCCCTTCTGGCCTGGGCTCTCCTGCAATTACTTCACGCCCTCCTAGAACAGCACCCTCACCCCGGGTCTGCCCATCAGCAACGTAAACACGCAGGCGTCCGTTCACCTCCTTGACGCCCATCGCCCAGCGGCTACAGCTACCGTTTCCACTCGAGGACTTTCCCTGTGTCCTTTCCCCATTTCCTCCTACCCCAATGCTCCCTCGAACCCACTCCGTTAGCTCTGTGTCCTCACGGTCCCCTCACTTCCGATGACATCTCCGCCGCTGTGCTACGCCGATCTCGGCTGTGAGCGGGGAGACCCCGAAGCTAGTTCACTCGACCCTCAAGCGAAAGGTCAAACACTGGACTACCATTAGGCACAGGGACCACCCTGAACTGGAAGAGGCCACCTCTTTACTCCCAAACAGACCCTGCCGTCGACTTACTTCATAGTTTGTATTAAAAAACGGCGCACTTTTACACACATTGTATGTACTGTCAGGGTGTATAAATATGTATATTATATTTTATGACACTCCCCTGTTTGACAAGGCTTCCTTCAACATGGGAACGAGATTCCGAGGTCTCTACCATGCCTACAGGGGCCTGGGGGCCTGGTCCCTGCCTCCCTGCTGATGCTCACCCCTGCCCGTCACCTCGCTGTTCCTGCTGCCCCACGAGTACTGCTCGGCTTTCTTCCGCCTCTGTCCTTCCTGGCACTTAGCACTGCCTGGCACTACATTTCTTACTTGTTCTCATCGTCTGTCTCTCCCAGTGGAATGTAAGCTCCCCGCGGGCAGAGGCCTCTCTGCTCATCCTGTAACCTCAGCACCTGGAACACAGTGGGCACCCCACCCGTGTTTGTTGAGTGAACACATGAACGAGTGGGAAGAGCCTGTGCGAGTATAGGGGGTGACAGAACCAGCTCTTGGGGACACCATCTGAGCCCCTGCATCCAGCCATGCCTGCATCCGACCTTTCCGTTGTGTCAACCCGTGAAGTTCTGTTTGCTGTCCGAGTCCACCTTTAGTCAGCCGCTGCTGCACAGACGCTGAGTAACCCTTCCCAAACCTCGGTGCCTCACGGAAACATTCCTTTCTCTTACTCACAGGTCTGCAGGTCCTTGAGTGGCACTGCTTCAGGCTGTGAGCAGGTCCAGTCAGCTCCACGGGCCCTTGTTCCCGGACCAGCGGCTGCCCAGGGCAGGACCTCCTGGCTGATAACAGAAGCACAAGAGGCCGAACGGAAGTACAGAGCAGGCCCTGGCCAGGTAGCTCAGTTGGTGGAACATCATCCCGATACCCCAAGGTTACGCCTTGGATCCCCAGTCAGGGCACAGACAGGAATCAACCAATGGACGCGTGATAAGTGCAACAACAAATTGATGTCTCTCTCCCCCCTTCCCCCACCCAACCTTCCTCTCTCTAAAATAATAAATAAATAAATAAATATTTTATTAAAAAAACACAAGTGCAAAGCACGTCTCCAACCTCTGCTCGCGTCATACCTGCGGACAGTCTGTCGCCCGGAACCCTCCGCAGAGCTGGCAGCAGTCACCTCACTGATCTCATCCTGAGAGCACTTCCCGCCCAGGAGTCTCCAGTCTTGCCCAATGGACACACACATGACGCTTCAGGCTAAAGTCACAAAGCAGGCTGACGGGGCAGCCGTGGGAGCAGACAGACAGATGGACAGATAGACAGCAGCCCTGAGCCTGGAGGGCGAGGCTCTGCCTCCAGGCAGGGAGGGCACTCTGGCCTGCACTCTGGGGTCAGCTGGCAAGAAGGGGGAGAGCCGCCCGGACTGAGCCCCAAGCCCAGCACAGCCCCTCTCCAGCTCCAGGACGGGGCCCTGGTGTCTCCCTCTGTACCTGTGTGCACTGCGGGCTCCCAGCAGGGAACAGCGCCGCTGCCCTGCCCAACGTCCGTCCTGCTCTGCCACCCACGTCCATGCTGGCCTCCCGGAACTCCCTGCGGGTTTCTAAGGACAGTGCTGTGGGACAAAAGCCACTATCAGCCCAGGGTGTCCCACACACTGGAGGGCCCCGTGTCTGTGTGCACGGCCTCGTCACACTCGATGTTGGGGTCTTCTGGGGGACCTCCCCTCCTTCTCAGCGGGTTCTGCCCCAGCCCGGGGCTTCTCATTGCCTGGGGCTGGGCGAGTGGGACGTGGGACTTGGAGGCCAGGTGCAAACTCACGCTTCCTGGGCCTGTTCCCTTTCTGGGCCTCCGTTTCTCCACCTATCACCTAAGAGAGACCAAAACATGTCCGAATTCCTCCCAGCTCAGCACATTCTCCGATCCTCATCTTAGGTCTTTACGGGGGCCTGCTAGCCTCCTAAAATAGAACAGGCTGCTTCTACTCCAACAAAAAGAACAAAGAAATTTGGGAGATGAAGAAAGATGGGAGGAACGTGGGAACTGTGTGGAGGTGAGGGCGGGCACCTGGGTTCCGTGCACTGCTCTCTGCTGTGGGCTGTCACATGTCCATGATAAAACGATTCCTCAGAAATAGAAACTCCATTGACTGAGTATCGTTAGGCCCTGTGTCTCCTAGCACCCTGGAGACATCGTCATCCCACTGGGGTACCTTCCAAAGGAAACTCCCTTCCCGTCGCCCTTTCTCCTCGTCGCCACCCGGGCTTCAGCAGCCTCTCTGCTCCCGTGTTAGCAAACCTGGGGGGTTTCCAGAATCTTCTATGCCCACTTCCCATTTCTCCAGTGAATCAAACTATCACATGTGTAAAGAAAGTCACAGACGGGGAAAATGCACACTGCTGGCCCAGTGGGGCTTTTGGGAGGCCCAGTGGGCGCAGAGCCCCTCCCTCTGGAGCCGAGTCCCCCGTGGGGACCTGGTCCAGGGGGAGCGAGACGGAAGGTCAGAGGTGACCCTCCCTTCGTCACTGTGGGGATTGTATCTGGGGCACTCTGGGCAGGATGAAGACCTCACAGCCGGTGCACAGCCATATCCCCACTGGTGAGCTGGCTGCACTGCCTGGTCCCGCTCAGGTCTCCCCTCAACCAGAGAGGACTTGGGTCACTCCCCTTTTCCTGCCTGGAAGGCCTGGGAAGCCGGAAGGAGTGTGCACTCCCCCAGGCCTCGGGAGAGCCACTCAGGGGAGATGCCTGTCCTTCCCTCAGGAAGAGAGGGGCTGGCAGGGTGACAGGGACTCACACAGAACAGAGGCAGGGTGATCCCAGCACACCCTCCCTTTCTGTCTCTGTGTCCTCCATGCCTGCCAGCCGGGGTGGCAGGTCCCCCCCTGCCTGTGACATCGGTGATCCCGTGTGGACCTGAAGGATCACACTCCTCATCTCAGCCCCAGGAGGCCACCTTTCTAACGGCAGGACTGCGGCCCGGCCGGCTCCTTCCGGCCCCTCCAGATGGTCCACAGGCAGACCAGCCTCTGGGGTCCCTGATGGCACAAGGACCAGTTCAGGTTTTCCCAGATTTCTCCAACTGTGTTCTGTGCCAAAACAGCTAAGAACTTCGACCTGAATGACTTGGGTTTCTGTCTGGGGAGGAGGTGTCCTCAGTCATCATCCTTTAGTGGAGTTGACCGAGCGCCACCGTGTGTACCCAGCTCTGGGCTGGGTGCCGAATACAGAGAAAACCGGACAAGTCCCAGCATGGAGTCAGGAGCAACCAGACAGATCAGAAGCTGTTGTAAAACGGAATAGAGAGCAAGGGATGTCAAGGACACACACAAGCTGAGACAAGGATTTTAGAGGGGAAAGTGAGTATCATTGGAGTTATGCTGGCAACTCTGGAAAACCTCATCTCATTTAAACTCCCAAAAGGGTAAACTCTGTCCCACACAGGAGGACTCTGACACCCGGAACCTGACGTCCCACCGCTAGAAGGAGCAGAGCCAGGAGTAAAAGCTGGGACTGTTTGAACCCAAAATACATACATAAAATGCAGTGTATAAAAGTTCCCTGAATTCGCACATGGACACGAATGAATAAATGCAAGCATCCGTGAGCTCTGTTCACCATCACAAACAAGTCAAGTAGCAATTACTTGACTGGATTATCCAGGCTCCTGCTGCGGGGCTGCGTGTGCACGCTGAGCGCCCAGCGCCCACTCAATAGGCGTCCACAGGGCGCCACCTCGTGTTCACAAGCGGAAATGCAGCACAGGTCCCCCGCCCTTGCCAATCAGGAGCCCCTTTCTCCCAGGGCTTCAAGTCAGGGTGGCCATGGCTCCAGGCACCATCACCAAGTTTGGCCTGGATTGAGAAAGCCAGGGGCCCCTGCCAGTGGTAACAGCAACTCCTGTCGGGGAAACACCTGCAGATCAGAGAGGCTGCATCTGTTGTGTTTGCAGTAAAAGCCTTCCTGTTCTGAGGAATTCCTTGTGTGCAACACCCTTTCCTGGGCACTGGAGATTTGGGAGGGAAGGTGCCCTGGAGTTGCTCACAGTCTCGTGGAGGAGACAGCCCCGTGCTCAACGCTCGCAATCCCGCGTGGCAAGTGTTCTGGCGGACGGGAACACAGGGTGGGTGGGAGAGCCTCCCGGTCGAGATTACAGTGGAGCGGACGTTGTAGCGTGTGTAGGGGTTTGCCAGGCTGAGGAGGCAGCACTGGTGCAGGAATGGGGTGGGGGAGACAACAGAAGCTGGGGGACCGCAGGTTCTATATTAACCAGAGCCCAACGACCAGAGAAAGAAAGGCTGGCAGTGGGCAGGGGCCAGGTCACCAAGTCTCTTCAGCCATGCTGGGGAGTAGACCTTATTCTGAGGATGGTGGGGTTGAAGCAAGGCCTTGACTCAGTCACATCTGCATCTGAGAAAGGGCATTCCAGGAACAGGTGTGTCCTCACAGGAGGGGACGGACATGATGGAGGCTGGTTGGGATGCTCTGTAACCAGGGAGACATGCTCGGGACCCGAATGAAGGTTGAGACCATGAGGGTGGACAGAGAAGGATGAGAGGCATTAAGGAAGCAGAACCACAGGGAAGAGTGACCAGGGAATGAGGAAACCGCAGTTCAGTAACCAAGGGACAAGCTCGCTGAGGTAAGGACCATGTTTGGTGGAGAGGATGAGACTTGCCCAGGACAAGCTGAGTGTCAGATACAGACAGACCACTCAGGGGAGGTGGCCTAGTGGGTCTGGAGCTCCGGAGAGTATTTCAGCTGGAGGGTGGGGTCGATGGTTTGGGAATCATGAACCTATTTGCAGTTCTGAAGGAAGAAGCTGAAATCACCCAGGGGAAGGGACAGCATGGCCTAGGAAACAGGGTGGGGCTGTGCCCCAGGGACACCCCTACGTGGTCCCTGAGCCGGCAAAACTGGAGCCTCTGTACAAAGCCAAGAGGGTGAGCCAAAGAGGAATACAAGCAGGCGGGGGGTGGGGGGGGGGGGACACCTGAACACTATCCAGAGGGCAGCAGGCCCAGAGCCTCAGGGACTCTTCCTGAACACGAGCTGCTGGTGGTGGAAGGATTGTACTGGTGGGTTTCTTCTCCCCCTTTCTGCTCCACAATCCCCGGTCTCCCACGGTGGTGCTTTCCCCAGGGGTAAGGAACCTCTGGGGGCCAGCCAACGGCCCACTCACAGGATTGATACGGAACTAATCAAGTAGTCAGCTGAGAAATTCTTTAAGCCCGTTTGGATGCTAGATCACTCTGTGACTGGGGTGGGGGGCAGATTACTAGTTGAATGACTTACAAAACTTCCATTCCTATGTGCCTGTTTACTAAGAAAAATGTTTCTCAATGCTTATAGGCATTTAAAAAATAAAAAGACAAATGATGCTGAATCCTAGCAAAAAAGAAACAGGCTTCCACAGATATATAAACAGATGAAATAATTCTCAGCCCTAACAAGAAGTGCCTTTCCAATAAAAGTATGAACTTTTTTTCTTTTCTTTTCTTTCTTTCTTTTTTCTTTTTTTGCATTTATCGTCAGCTAGAACAGGAGGGAGAGAAGGAGGAAGAGAGAGAGAGAGAAACATCGACGTGAGAGAGACACATCGAGTGGCTGCCACCCACACGACCCCAACCGGGCTGGGGACAAACTGCAACCGAGGTAGGTGCCCTTAGCGGGAACCAAGTCCAGGACTCTCTGGTCTGCGGGCCGACGCTCTAACCGCTGAGCCAAACCGGCCAGGGCGGAACATTTTTTTTTTCTTTTTAAATTTTTCTTTTTATTGATTTTTAGAGAGAGAGAAAGGGAAACATCTATTTGTTGTTCTACCGACTTATGCATTCATTGGTTGATTCTTCTATGTGCTCTGGCTAGGAATTGAACCCACAACCTTGGCACATCAGGACAACGCTCTAACCAACTGAGCTACCCGGCCAGGGCAAGTGAGCCCTTTTTCTCAAAGATTTATAGTATGTTTGTTATTTTCTATTCTAATAATTGTAAAGCCAACTGAATTCTAAAGAAATTCTCAACACAAATCTGTTACAAGAAATTTAAAAATTAAGCATGTCATTCAACAAGAAATTTAAAAAATAAAAATGACTGTAAAATAAAACATTTTTTTTTCTTTACTGATTTTAGAGAGAGAGAGAAACATTGATGAGAGAGAGCATTGATTGGCCGCCTCCTGCATGCCCCCCACTGGGGATCGGGCCCACAACCTGGGCATGTGTCCTGACCAGGCATCAAAGTGGCGACCTCTCAGTGCATGGGTCAGCGCTCAACCACTGAGCCACACTGGCTGGGCTAAAGTTTATTTAAAAAACAAACAAAAAGTTAAGCATTTCAATGCTTTACCTGCTGAGCTCTGAAGCTGAGGGCGTCAGACAAAACCAGAGGGCAGAGGCCAGGCCAGGCCCTCGGGCTGTGATGAAACTGGCGACCCAGCAGACTGCACACCCGGCGGGAGAGTGAGTACAGCAGGCGGAGCATATCAAACAGGCCACACGTTCTGCGCCCCAGAAGGCCTCCTCAGTGCGGACCAGCAGGGGGTGTTGTAGGCAGATGGGCTCCCTGACTATCCCCACTTCACAGACCAGCAGGCTGAGGCCCAGGAAGGCAGCCAGTCAGCATCAAGCTCATTCAGGACCGTTGGTGTCCTGCTTCCTAGCTCCAAGGGCGTGACATCAGGCCCGGTGCAACACAGCCCTCATGTAGGCTACGATGTCACATCGGCAGGACACCACATGCACAAAACGTTGCACAGTGGTTCCTGCATCATGCCGACTGCTGAACGGTCATTTCAGCCTGAGGACATGTCACAATGGCTGCGACGTTAAGTGGGTTTAAACGTCATTTCCGACGCCAGGAAGGTCAAAATAGAAGGTCCTGTGGGTTCTATGTCATTTCCGGCGCCAGGAAGGTCAAAATGACGAATTCCTGTGGATTATACGTCATTTCCGGCGCCAGGAAGGTCAAAATGACGAATTCCTGTGGATTATACGTCATTTCCGGCGCCAGGAAGGTCAAAATGACGAGGTCATAGTCATTTCCGGCACCAGGAAGGTCAAAATAGAAGGTCCTGTGGGTTCTATGTCATTTCCGGCGCCAGGAAGGTCAAAATGACGAATTCCTGTGGATTATACGTCATTTCCGGCGCCAGGAAGGTCAAAATGACGAGGTCATATGGATTACACGTCATTTCCGGCGCCAGGAAGGTCAAAATGACCAGGTCCTGTGGGTTCTACGTCATTTCCGGCGCCAGGAAGGTCAAAATGACGAGAAAGTCATATGGATTACACGTCATTTCCGGCGCCAGGAAGGTCAAAATGAATGCGTGGTCACGTGAAAATGAGTGAAACAACAAATGGATGTTTCCTTGCCTTTCTCAATGTCTAATAAAATAATACATAAGTAAATAAAAAATAAAACAACATCACATCTGTCGTGAGCAACATCCAAAGGGTTATTACCGCGACTGTGTTTATACGTCATTTCCGGCGCCAGGAAGGTCAAAATAGAAGGTCCTGTGGATTTACGTCATTTCCGGCGCCAGGAAGGTCAAAATGACGAGGACATATGGATTATACGTCATTTCCGGCGCCAGGAAGGTCAAAATAGAAGGTCCTGTGGGTTCTACGTCATTTCCGGCGCCAAGAAGGTCAATATAGAAGGTCCAGTGGGTTCTACGTCATTTCCGGCGCCAGGAAGGTAAAAATGACGAGAAAGTCATATGGATTATACGTCATTTCCGGCGCCAGGAAGGTCAAAATGAATGCGTGGTCACGTGAAAATGAGTGAAACAACAAATGGATGTTTCCTTGCCTTTCTCAATGTCTAATAAAATAATACATAAGTAAATAAAAAGAAATAAAACAACATCACATCTGTCGTGACCAACGTCCAAAGGGTTATTACCTCGACTGTGTTAATACGTCATTTCCGGCGCCAGGAAGGTCAAAATGACGAGGTCATATGGATTACACGTCATTTCCGGCGCCAGGAAGGTCAAAATGATGAGGTCATATGGATTACACGTCATTTCCGGCGCCAGGAAGGTCAAAATGATGAGGTCATATGGATTACACGTCATTTCCGGCGCCAGGAAGGTCAAAATAGAAGGTCCTGTGGGTTCTACGTCATTTCCGTCGCCAGGAAGGTCAAAATGATGAGGTCATATGGATTACACGTCATTTCCGGCGCCAGGAAGGTCAAAATGAATGTGTGCTCACGTGAAAATGAGTGAAACAACAAATGGATGTTTCCTTGTCTTTCTCAATATGTAATAAAATAATACATAAGTAAATAAAAAGAAATAAAACAACATCACATCTGTTGTGACCAACGTCCAAAGGGTTATTACCTCGACTGTGTTTATACGTCATTTCCGGCGCCAGGAAGGTCAAAATGACGAGGTCATATGGATTACACGTCATTTCCGGCACCAGGAAGGTCAAAATAGAAGGTCCTGTGGGTTCTACGTCATTTCCGGCGCCAGGAAGGTCAAAATGATGAGGTCATATGGATTACACGTCATTTCCGGCGCCAGGAAGGTCAAAATGATGAGGTCATATGGATTACACGTCATTTCCGGCGCCAGGAAGGTCATAATGATGAGGTCATATGGATTACACGTCATTTCCGGCGCCAGGAAGGTCAAAATGATGAGGTCATATGGATTACACGTCATTTCCGGCGCCAGGAAGGTCAAAATGAATGTGTGCTCACGTGAAAATGAGTGAAACAACAAATGGATGTTTCCTTGTCTTTCTCAATATGTAATAAAATAATACATAAGTAAATAAAAAGAAATAAAACAACATCACATCTGTTGTGACCAACGTCCAAAGGGTTATTACCTCGACTGTGTTTATACGTCATTTCCGGCGCCAGGAAGGTCAAAATGACGAGGTCATATGGATTACACGTCATTTCCGGCGCCAGGAAGGTCAAAATAGAAGGTCCTGTGGATTCTACGTCATTTCCGGCGCCAAGAAGGTCAATATAGAAGGTCCAGTGGGTTCTACGTCATTTCCGGCGCCAGGAAGGTCAAAATGACGAGAAAGTCATATGGATTATACGTCATTTCCGGCGCCAGGAAGGTCAAAATGAATGTGTGCTCACGTGAAAATGAGTGAAACAACAAATGGATGTTTCCTTGTCTTTCTCAATATCTAATAAAATAATACATAAGTAAATAAAAAGAAATAAAACAACATCACATCTGTTGTGACCAACGTCCAAAGGGTTATTACCTCGACTGTGTTTATACGTCATTTCCGGCGCCAGGAAGGTCAAAATGACCAGGTCCAGTGGGTTCTACGTCATTTCCGGCGCCAGGAAGGTCAAAATGACGAGGTCATATGGATTATACGTCATTTCCGGCGCCAGGAAGGTCAAAATAGAAGGTCCTGTGATTTCTACGTCATTTCCGGCGCCAGGAAGGTCAAAATGACCAGGTCCTGTGGATTCTACGTCATTTCCGGCGCCAGGAAGGTCAAAATGTACGCTCACGTGCTAATAGTGGAACAACAAATGGATGTTTCTTTCTCTCTTCCTCTCTCTATTAATACAATGAATAAATAAATAAAGTATCATCTAAAATTACAAATATAAAATAAAGTCATTTCTGTGACCACCAAGGTCAATATGGCGATTAGGATTAAACGTCATTTCTGGACCCAGGAAGGTCAAAATGACTGAGGGCGTGTACTAATTAACGTCATTTCCTTTGGAACGAAGGTGAGTAGGGCGGCCCTGGCGGTTGGATTAGACGTCATTTCCGTCGCAATGAAGGTTAAATGACTGTAGGTCGCATACAAATGATCGTCATTTCGTTCGCGACGGAGGTGAAAACGGCTAAGTGACGTGGGAGTGCGTCATTTCCGCCCCAGAGAGCTGTCCAACCGGCTGCGCTGTGCCCTTCCCTGAAGTCCTTTCAGCAGTGACGGGACATCGCGTCCGGGGTTTTTCACGTGAGCGTGTGACACAGGCTGCGAGATGTCAGCTGTGTTTAAAGATCATTTCCACCCCGCAGAGACGACAGAATGGCTGTGAGGTCGACAGGGACCAAACGTCGTTTCTGCCTCCCCAAATGTTAAACTGGCACGTCACACTGTGTGCGACAAGTGGAGTTAACGTCATGTCTGTCGCGACTAAACGTCACGTTAGCTGCGAGGCAGCCTGTCCTGCTCCGCGTTCTCAGCAGCGAAGGGACACCGCGCCGGGGCTCGGTCGCCGGGGCATACCTGTCGCACAGACGTCATTTCCGACTCTACGTCTAAGTCACCCCAGCTGGGACACGAGGTCCCACGGGCTGGGAGTCAGGGCAGGAGCCTGCCCCTCCGTGATGGCCGGAAGGGACCACGTGGTGCGATCGGTTCATCCCGAGGGCGCGTGCCCACGCAGGTATGCAGTCCCTTCGGGGTGTCCTTCACAGCCCTGCACCCGCGACTCGGGGGCGAGTGGAGCGTCTGCACGGAAATGGGCGGGGTGAGACGGACACTGTCTGTGGTGGGAAGAAGAATTTCATTCTCCCCTCACGCTGTCCGTAAAAACGCGTTGAGGGGGATCGTAAAACTGAACGTGAATGTGAAAGAGTAAATGTGCCCCCGGAACCACCCCCGCCTCTTGGCAACACCCGCGGCACATGGGGTTGCAGGTTCTCAACCTTCTTGACCTGCTGTCCTCTCTGAATTAATTGCTTCCTACCCCGCCGTGTCCCAAGAGGACCCAGAGGGGACTGTAACTGCAGTTCTAAAGCTGGGCCTCTCTGACCCGAAGCACTAGTACACTCTGCCTCACGTTTAGGAAAAAGAAGCCGAAGGGGCCCAGGATGAAACTTGCCTATGTACAATTAATTACCACGTAATGAAAAGAATACCCTTTGAAACATTAAAAAAGTTGCCCACATTGAGAGGTAGAGATCTTTCACTAAGGATAAATCTTTATGGAACACATGGGTTATTGTGGCCTAGGGGTCTCACCTAAATCTCACCAAAGGCAAATTCAATTAAAAGTTCATCTTATGTTCAAACTGTATCAAACCTTTGAATCCACTAATATTTTCATTAGCTCATCTGTCTCATTTTGAGCCCTTCAGGCTCCCTTACATCTAATTGTCTGCTGGCCTTGGACCTCTTGAGGTGTGTGTGTCCCCCATCCCACCCCCATCTTTGGGAAGAGCAGTATTTTAATCCTCAAATGCTTTTCTTTCCATGATGAAGCTAAACCCTCCTGACACGATAATAATCTCAAAATAATCTCAAAACGTACAGGGTTTTCTCGTGGCTTAAAAAAGTGTGTGGGAGGGGGAATGTTTCATTTCTTCGAGTGATCTTTCAAAATATACTTCCTCTGTGTCATGTTTTCACGTCTTTATAAAGAGTGGCAGCAACGGAACCTGCACAAGTGGAAGCACGTCCTCCTGCTCCTCCCAGCCCTCAGCCTAGGGGGTGAGCTTCTGGAGGAGGTCCTTCAGAACTGGGGACAGACAGGGCCAGTGGACCAACAAAATGGTATAAAGATAAGGCTAGAGCCCTGGCCGGTGTGGCTCAGCGTTGGAGTGGCGGCCCTCAGACTAAAGAGTCGAGAGCATGCACTTGGTTTTGGTTTGATCCCCGACCCTGTTTGGGGTCATGTGGGAGGCAACGAATCGGTGTGTCTCTCTGACGTCGTGTTTCTCTCCCTCCCTCCCACTCTATCTGAAAATCAATGGGAAAATATCCTCCGGTGAGGATTAAAAAAAAAAAAGGCTAGAGTGGAGGTACAGACAGGAGATGCAAACAGAGGGGTGATGTCCAGGATCATGGGAGGTCCCTAGCAGGGATGTGGGAGGTGAACGGTCAACCCCCACGAGTACATTCCTGGGGGGCGGTCAAGATGCAGGTCAGAGGGCGCCGATCTCCCCGCTTGCGGCAGTTCTGTGTTTTTTCGTGCCACAAACGTTGCTTTGAATCTGATGGGACCAGGAGTTTAGGTGATGTGCCCTTAGGCGATGGCTGAGCAGCCTGGGTGGGACTCTGGTGAGGACACAGGGGACACGCAGACAGCACCCCTACCTGCCCGGTGCTCCCCAGCCAGCAGCCCTACTGAGCCAGGAAGCAGGAGCCAGGCCATAAGGGTTCAAATCCTGGCCCTGCCACTGGCTAGCTGCACGACCTCGGGCAAGTTACACGGTCACCCTGTAACTCGGGTCCCTCCTGTGGAGTAGGGGTGATCGTGGTCCCTGTTCCACAGGCTTGTGTGAAGATTGTACAGTTCAAGTTCATACGTGTGAGAAGCCCACGGAGGGTCCCAAGTGCAGCGAACACTCAGTGGCCCTCAGTGGCTTCCCCGGGCTGGGGCGGGAATCGACTGCCAGGGGCCCAAGGGAACTTTCCGAGTTGATGGAAATAGTCTGTACCTTGGTTGAGCCAGCCTGCGGTTACATGGGTGGTGGCACTTGTAAAAAAACCCACTGAACTGAAATGGAAAAAGAAACCCACATTAAATTGTATGTTGAAAGTGGGTACATTGTCTATATGTAAATTTTAACTCAGTCAATTTGATTTTTTTTGTAAAACAGCCAGCCTCATTTTGTTTTAGCAACAGAACTATTACTTCTCCATCCATCTGGCGGCAGAGGGTAGCAGAGATGGGGGAGAGTTTTTTAGTTTCCAAAAAATACCATTTTGTGATTTATCCTCCCTGGAGGGGAAATGTCTTCTTAGTCTTGGAAAAGTGTTCTCCCCGTCCCTCCCCTCAAAGGGGCAAATGACTCGAACAGTAAGGATAAGAAAGAAAAGGAGAAAATTCATATCCTACTACCCTGCAGCTCCTTTTTTCCAGAACGTTCAGTTCTGCTGGGGTCAGGACACGTCCCTCGTCCAAGTCCTCTTGTGGCAGATGTTCAGCGCAGGGAGGAAAGCTCGTGGACAGATGCTTCTCCTCTCCATCATCGCTCAGATCCCTAGGGAGAGACTCGGGGCCTGGGGCCTGGCTGCCTGGGGCTCTTGGAAGGGAGAGCTGGTTATACAGGATACACTCAGGCTGTTTAGGCCGAGTCATACTCCTCACCTCCCTCCGCCCCGGGCCAGACGGAGCTGCCAAAAAGACTCCACCCCTCGCTCTCCATCACGCCCACATTCAACCCGTCACTAAGTCCTGCCATTCTGACTTCAGTCACCCCTTTTCCTGGTCTCTCCTGTCCCATCATAGTCCCCAGCACTCTGCATCTTCACACTTCGTCTCCCTCTTGCTCCCATTTTTGTCCTCCCTGTCTTTTAAAAAAGTAAACTGCATTAGATAACTCTCAGCTTACAACCCTTCAAAGAAATGTTGTTACTTTTAGGAACAATTCCAAAATCATGAAGAAGTGCCCTTGTAAGCTTTGGAACTGTCCAATACCTGCTTCTTTTAATTCCCGATGCTGTAACCATCCTAACCGGCTCTCCTCTCCTCAGACACACCCTCTTTCTTGCCTCAGGGCCTTTGCATGTGCTGCTCTTCTCTTTCTTTAAATGTTCCTCTCCACGCTTCACCTGGCTCATGCTTCAGGTCTTAGTTTAGAAGCCACATCCTGCCCCCTTATGCTCACATAGTACTCTGTAATTTTTTTCCTCATATACTTTGTTATGCTTTTTAATTACATATTTATTTGTGTAGTTATTTGCTTCATGTTTGTGGCCCTAATTATACTTCAGAAAGGCAGCAACAGTCTGATCTGCTCATCGCTGGGTTCTTGAGGCCTAGAATCGACACTTACATGGCCAACGTAGATATTCTTTAAGTAGGTGGATGAATGGATAAAGGGTGTTTTAAAATACAGGTTTTTTATTATTTAGGTGTCACAACGCCAACTGATCAGGAGATGACTGCCAAAAGAGGAGTCTGTGATACTCAGACCCCAAGAGAAGGGAGCACACGCCACACCACGGGGGCCACGCGGAGAAGCACCGGGGTGGTCAGGTGGCTGAGGGAATGAGGGGAATGTGTGTGCAAGAACCTTTATTGTGGTTGCCACAGGAAGGAACAGGCGAGGCAGGGTAAGAAGGCTCAGGATTGGCTCGTTTGAATCATTGCAGCCCACCCTGGGCATAATGGGAGCTGTCCTTCATTGGGTAGTACCTGGTCCTGGGTGATCAGGGCAGGTGGAGAGTGGCCTGGAGTGTGAGAGCCCACAGAGGAGGGGTTGGGGGTGTGGGCTCTGGATGGGTTGGTCTGCTTTTGGAAGGTGTTCTCCCAGGTGGGCTGTTTACTGTCTACCAGGAACCACGTCCCCCCCGGAAGCCTGGAGGACCTGGAAGACCTGGTCTTCTACCTCAGAAGAGGACACTGAGCTGGGTCCAGAGCAGTGGCACATCCTAGTCCCAGAGCAGGCAGCACACGGGGCTGCCGTATGCCGGCGGTGCGTCTGTGAGTGCCCGGGAGCGGTCGGAAGGCCCCGCCACGGGCAGACTCATTCCTGCACAGCGTGGGGCGTTGTCTGCGTTCTCAGAGGCAGACCACAGAATCCACCTGAGCTGCTTTGAACAGGAAGGCATTTATTAAGGGTTAAAGTCACATCACAGAGTCACTGCAGGGACTAAAGAAACATCCTGGAATGAGTCCCCAGGAAAGACTCCTGGACCCACAACAGAGCCTGCAGCCCGGGACCTTCTGCCTATGCACAGTCAAGCAGCCTCGGAAGCAGGAAGCTGCCACCCAAGCCATCTCCAAGAAGTCACCCCTACAACAGGAAGCCAGCAGCCCCACTCAGCTTCTACCACGATCCCAGCCATGTTTCTCTCCCTCTGTAATTCAGCGTCACGCATTGGTAGGAAGTGGTTCACATCTTCTACCCTAGGGGCACGGGAGTCCAGAAAATGCCAATTTTAGCTCCAGCCTCTGAGTTAGAATGGGTGTGTGCTTATGAGTCCATGTGTTCAGCACACATGGTTGTTATGTGTCCTTAAAGGACCAGACATGCTTACTTTTTTTTTAAATGTGAATTTTGCCCGGCCTGTGTGGCTGACTGGTGAGCGTCGACCCATGGCACCAAGAGGTCACTGGTTCAATTCCTGGTCAGGGCACATGCCCAGGTTGTGGGCCCGATCCCCAGTGGGGGGCATGCAGGAGGCGGCCAATCGATGTTCTCTGTCATCGATGTTTCTATCTCCTTCTCCCTCTCTAAAAATTAATTTAAAAAAAATTATTTTTAAAATGTGAATTTTGGACAAAGCTCTGTGTCTAAATCTCTGTGGCTATGGCTCTACTCCCATGATCCAACCTTCTAAGTACCACAGCCAGCCTTCCTGGGCGTCTAAAGGTCGCTCTTCTCTATCTACCCCCTGCTGGCACACGCATGGTCTTTTACAAATAGAACCAAACATTTGCCCAAACTCAAACCAGAAATGGGGAGGTAGCAGCTGCTCGTCCGGAACACTCACATTTCCCAACGACACGGACCACTTCTGTCTGCTGGGCCAGCTCCCACGGCCCTAGCAACTGGTCCTGAATTTCTCTGCCTGCAGATGCACTAAAAGCCCTTGGAACCTATACGGCACCCAGGTGAGGAATACCTCGTAGTTATCCTTGGGCTGTAGTTCAAGATCCCTGAGTTCAAATCCTGCCTCGGCCGTGATTTATATGTGTAATTTTGGGAAAATCATGTAATTCCTCGAGATAGCAAATGTCTCATCTATGAAACAGGCCTGGTACCAATGACTACATAAAGAGAGAAGCACATGAGACAATGTATAGAAAAACACTGAACAGAAAACTATTGGCCAGAGCTAGCAAATAGATACATCTCATGAGCCAGCCCCCATGAATTTCTTAGAACTGTTGAGAAGGATTCTGAGGCACCCCTGAGGTATGGGGAGCTCCTTTTTCTATGAGCCTCTGCACCCTGCCGGTGCCCTGCCCAGGGCCTTAGGGAGCCCAGGGCCCCAAAGACTGGGTGGGTGGTGGATGGATGATGAGGCTGTACCTGGGTTCACTGGGACATGGTGTGATTGTTAGGTACAAATGCCTGCTGTAATTACCAGAGATTGTTGGCCTTGGGAGGGCACCGGTAAGGAGGGCGTCCCAGATGTCACATACTTGACATTACCACGCTAGATAAGTGGGTGTAGTAATTATCATCATAATGGTGGAAGTCTTCTGGGGCAGCCTTAAGAAGACAACACTCTGTCGTAAAGAAGCAGCAGAAAATTGTGTGCAAGAGAACATGGCTTGAAGACACAAGTGATTTATTTTGTTGGACTAGGAGATTTCTAAACAGCAAACTCCAAACGGGGCCTTGGAGGGCCAGGAGCAGAGCTGAACACAGCTCCCTCTCCTCCTCCTCAGTGAGCTCCTCATCTGCTCATCTGTCAGGTCTCCAGCCAGGCCCTGTTCCACTGCCATGACGTGGCTCCCAGCGCAGCTGCCCTCCACACCTTCCACCCTCCATGGACAGCTGGCCCAGACCCCCAGCTCCCCTCCTGTGTGTCCATGCTCTCTGCACGTTGAAACGCGGTCTGTACGAGGCCCAGCGTCTGGTTGCAACAGAAAACAAGCAAGTCTGCATCCTGAGCTTTATGGTGGGAGGTGGGCTCTGCCTCAGGTTTTGAAGAGGATTTTGATGCTATAGGTGATACTTTTGGGCCAGTTAAGAAGCAGGTGTGTGTTCTCCAAATTCTTTCCCCGTTAGCTCTAAGGCCCCAGGAGATGGTGGATTCACAGGATGGAAGGATCCTGGGTCCTTTTTTTTTTTTCTTAAAGATATATTTTATTGATTTTTCTAGAGGGAGAGGAAGGGAGAGAAACATTGATGTGAGACAGATAAATCGATCGGCTGCCTCCTGCACGCCCCTTACTGGGGATCGAGCCCGCAACCTGGGCATGTGCCCTGACGGGGAATTGAACCGGGACCTCTCAGTCCATGGGCCAACGCTCCATCCACTGAGCCACACCAGCCAGGTGGGATCCTGGGTTCTTAAACAACCTTGTCACCATGTTGTCATCCTGACCCAGAATACCTGCATGGGGCCTTCATGTGGACCAAAAAAAAATTTTTTTTTCACATAAAAAGCTTTCCTTATTTTAGCCCACAGACATGGTGAAGTTTATCTTTTAGAGCGGCCGGTACAGTCATCCCCCTTATTTGAGTTTTCGCTTTCCAAAGTTTGTTACTTTGTCAACGGTGGTCCAAAAACATTAAATGGAAAATTGCAGAAATAAACAATTCTTAAGTGTTAAATCACGTGTTGCTTTCAGTACCTTGCTTCATCTCATCACGTAGGCATTGTATCATCTCACATCATCACAGGAAGGGTGAGTAAAGGAAATAGGGTATTTTGAGATAAAGACCACATTCACATAACTTTTACTACAGTGTATTGTCATGTTCTATTCCATTATTAGTTACTGTTAATCTCTTACTGTGCCTAACTTATAAATTAAACTCGAATGTATATACATAGTAATATGTAAGGTTTGGTACTATCCGCGGTTTCAGGCATCCACTGTGGGCCCTGGAATGGATCATGAATCATGGATAAGGGAGACTACTATATTCTGACTTTCATAGTGGCCAAGAAGAATTTAAAATTTCTACTTCACTGCCTCGACAGATATCTCAGATTCAGCAGGTCATCCTCTTGATCCGCAGCCCTGTCAGAACTCTGGTTGTCACCTTGCATTCCTCCCTCTGCTTCACTCCTGACACTCAGCCAGAGACCAGATCCTGCAGATTCTGTCCTGGGAGTCATCTCCCCAGCTTTCCCACTTCTACTACCTTGGCTCTTTGCTGATTCTGATCTTCCCTGTCCTACTACTGGGTTAGTCTCCTAACTGGTCCCTGCATCAGTCTGCCTCAGCTCCAGTCTGTCCATCCATCCACCCATCCTTCCATCCATCTACCATCTATCCATCCATCCTCCATCTATACATCCATCCATCATCCATCCATCCATCCATCCATCCATCCATCTATCCATCCATCATCCATCCACCCACCATCCATCTATACATCCATCCATCCATCCTTCCATCCATCCATCTACCATCTATATATCCACCCATCCTTCCATCCACCGACCAATCCATCCACCTGCCCATCCATTCTACCAACTATCCACCCATCTATCCATTAAATTTGTATTTATTAAGTGCATTTCCATGTGCTAGACAGTGTAAATACTATAAGAAATGAGACTCGGACAGAGATGTTGAGAGGACCCATATTAATGAAATAGCCCCACTAATTACTATGTAATTACAGGTGCTGTGAATGAAAATGACAGGTTAATAAAGCATCATAATAGGGCCATAAACTGGTGAAGGGGTCTGGGGAGCCTTCCCCTTGGAGTTGACCTTTAGTGGAGATCTAGAGGTTGGAGAAGGTGAACTGGCAGAGGAGGGAGGAGTGTGGGACTGAGATCTTCCAAGCGGAAGGAGCAGTGAGACAGGCAGGAGCAGGACACATTTGGGAACCTAACAGTCCAAAGTGGCACAGGAAGCAGTCTTTCTTACTATTCCCAGGGCCTCGAAGAGTGCCTGGCTTATAACAGGTGTTTCCATAGTTTGTGAGTGAGCTGATGAGTGAATGAGTGAAGGGATGATGGGGACAGATGGACAAGATATGAAGCCATAATACATGGTACAACTTGCAACCAAGAAGCAGCTGCAGCCTGCAGGTCTTCCTACCCCAGGTGTGCCACCTCTACCCCTACTCCACCCCGTGACAACACTCAGCACACTGTGTATGATTGACTGGCTGTGTCTTCCTCCTCCCAGTCGTCGGTCCATAGGAACTGGTCTTGTTTACCAATATAGCCCAGTGCCCAGCCCACTGCCTACGCAGAGGAAGCATTGCAGATACATATTTAATGAGGTGGTCAGCAGAGGAGGCAAACACAACATCAGAGTTGGTGGGGCAGGAGAGGGTGGAGTTGGAAATGAGTAAAACGTGAGTCAGCTGCCAGCATCAGCTGGCATGAGAGACTGAGAGCCAAGTGGAGCACACACATGCCGGTGGCATGTGACAGTCCCATGTGGAGACATGCCTGGAGCCAGCAGAGGTGAGCAAGGCTGCAGGTGCAGGAGACTCGAGGGGAGCCACGGGGCAGGCCCATGTCGCCGGGGATGGCATCCTTCTGGCGGCCCTAAAGATTCTGGCCCGCACCTGCAAGGTCACGCCATGGCCCTCAAAAGGAAACACCCACACGTGACACTTCACAGCTTCTCTGCTTCATGTGGCTCTGTGTGTGTGCGTGTGTGTCTGGGCTGAGTTCCCCTGGGACACATGCATCCCTGGGGGGCTCCCTTTTCTATGAGCCTCTGCACCCTGCCAGTGCCCTGCCCAGGGCCTGCGAGAGCCCAGTGCCCCCGAGTAGGATCCAGCACGAGCCTGTTGGCGGAATGTGGCCTGCAGAGGAGAGCACTGGGCCTGGCAGTCAGACCAGCTGGCGGGGAGGGCCCTAGACAAACAGAACCCGTTTGGGGAAATGTAGCAACACAAGGCCCCAAGGATGATGGTGACGCTGCTGTCGGAGTGCTTCCTGTCCCAGGGCTGGTCTCGTCCTCTCGTCTTGACTTAACATCCTTCAAAATGGTCAGCGTCAATCACCATTTCATTCCGCCCTTTCAGCTCCTACATTCTGCAAAGCTAAATTGCAACTTCATGAGTTAACTCATTGAACACTTCCCAAGTCCCCAGAATGTGCTGGATACGAAGTCACCAGACTTGAGATTCCGTAGGAGCATCTGGAAAGATAGCCAAATAATAAACGTGTCTAGTCCAGATGATAAGAGAACACAGCCCCCAGGGAACACTGGGGGAGACGCCAAACCAGAATCACCGCTGTCTGATCTTCCTTGCTTCCCTGACTGCACCTCCTTCCTGGAAGAGGGACGAATGTACAGGAACTGGAGGAATTTGGGTTGGAGGTGCCTCGTTTCCCAAACACCCAGCTGTGCGGTCCCCGAGGGCAGCGGGGAACAAGCCCTAACCCTGAGCAGTCCGATGTCCAGGGACCAAGCTGGGGCTCTGCCTTGGGGTCAGCAGTTAATCGCTTGGTGCGTAGCCACCCCTCACTCTCAGCTGCCCAAGGGCCTCGTCCCTCTATACTGGGGACCACTGTCTGTGAGCATTGTTCCTGCACATCCGTCAGTCCTGGGTCAACAGGGACAGCGGGTCACCCTCGGTCCGGGGGCGTGGCTGCACGTGCAGGTCCACACATTCCAGCGCAGCTGGGAGACCAGAGCTAAGGGACAGGCGTTAGCAGCTGCACAGAAGCATCTCGGTGTCAGCACCTGCCTCCCTGGTCTGGCGCCCTGCCAGCCCCAGCTCCCAGGATCCAGGTCACTCAAACCTGCTGCCACTGACTCGACCCCACCTCACCTGCTGAGTCACTCCCGCGGGGGAGGGAGCTTTGCACTCTGAGTTTGGAGAGGCTGCTGCTCTGTTCACTTCTCTCTCCCTAGTAGTTGGCACAAGGCTCTAGGCAGCATGAGTGAGTTAGGGGTGGTCTCAGTCTCTCCGTTCAGTGGGGCTGAGTGAGCCCTTTACCCATACCACATACTTCCCGCTCAGGTCTCCACTGCTGCCATTTGGACACAGGAACTCCAGACCCCAGGGACCAGCTTAGAGCACCCAGGTGGCCTGGAACCCAGCCCCTCTCCCATTTCCCTCCCCTATGGGGACTCTAAGCTACCCAGGCCCTTTGGCTAGTCTCTGCACCCTTCACCCTGAAGTAGCCTCACCTCCTTCCTGCGTGGCTTCCCAGGGCCCAGTGCTGGGGTTTCCACCTCCTGGACTGATCACCTGAGTGTTGGCTGCCCAGTCACCCCCACAGTCTCATCTGGCAGCTGCCTAGATGAGGATCCTGTGTTTGACCCCACACCTCCTCTGGGAAATCTGCATGTTGACTTTTCTGAACCTCTGGGCTGGCAACTCCTGTGGGTTCTGTCCCCACCCTACTCAGCTGTACCCACACATTGTATGTATTTCTGTAGGTGCATTTAAAATTTTGAAAATGACTGCGTTCTGGTATTGTCGAGCCCCAAATGGAATGACTGAAAGTCCCTGTTTCATTGTGTCCTTTCCAGCTCTGAGGATCCTTGAAGCCGCGGGTTCTCCTTTTGGAGGCAGATGCGGTGCCACGTGCTATTGCACTCTGCGTTGCTTTGCTCACTAGCAAGGCTGAGCATCTTGACTACTTTGCTTGCCAGTTACTCTGAGTTGCTTGCTCACTGTCACGTGTGTCCTTACCAGTTTATCCGTTACAAAAGACCATCTACTTTTAGCCACGACTGGATCAGATAACGAATTAGATGACACTTATAACTACTGTTTACTGACCACCTATTTTTGTGCTGGACACTGTGCCAAGCATGCTGCGTAAACTGTTTTCCATGTAATCAATCTAATGAAGAAATATCTCTACGCAGATGTGTAATCATCTCCAATTCAATGTGTGAAAAAATCATTTCCTGGTCACCCTCCTGCTCCACCTTTTGGTGACACAAGCCCAAAAACATGGATGTTACCTTGGACTCTCTCTCCTGCCCTGCACCCCATCTATCAGGCAACGATTGGCTCCACCCGCAAAATATATCCAGAATCTGACCACGTCTCGCTGCCTTCCTGGTCCAGTCACCACTATTTTGCGTGTGGATTCAGCCAGTACCCTCCCTACAGGTTGTCCCTGCTTTTTATACTTCTTGCCGTTTTAGTCTCCTCTCCACACGGCAGCCAGAATGGTCCTTTAAAATCCTAGTCGGATCACATTACTTTTTGCTCAAAGCCATGCAGTGTCTCCTCATTTCACTTAAAGTAAAAGCCAAAATATGTACAATGGTCCACGAGGCCCTACATGGTCAGGTCCTCCCTGCCTCTCCAACTTCCCCGTACTCTCCCTTCAGCTCATCTGGCTCCAGGACCGCTGCTCCTGGCTGGTCCTGCCTCGAGGCCTCTGCTCTAACAGTTCTCTAAATCCGGAATGCTCTCGTCCCAGCTATTCATGCGACTCTACCCTCACCTCTCACAATTCCCTCACCTTCTCCGTGGGGCCTACCCAGACTGCCCCGGTGAACACTGCAGCCTGCCCTCCCCCATTCTCTGCCCTGCTCTACTTTTTCTCCTGTCTCCACCACTTACAGTCTTCTAACTCACAACATAGGAAAGCTGTTTTTCATATATGGCTCCCCCATTAGAGTGATCAGTCTGTAAAGGCAGGGATCTCTGTTTTGTTCACTGATGTTTCCCAAACTCAGAAAATCGAGACCCAGGCAGTTGGGTATTGCTCAATGTCACTGAGCCAGAAAGTGTCTGAATAGGGATGTGAACCCTGACCAAAATTCTAAATTCCTTCCTTGTGGTTCTCCCACCCAAAGGCAAGAGAACAGTGAACAGTTCAAAGGACCCCAGGCTGCAAAATTATTCCTAGTCTCAGCAGACTCCACCAAGTTATCATAATCCATCATTTCCCTTCCTCCTTCTAGTTCTACAATGGTTTCCCGTTTCCCATTGAGTAAACCACTGAATTTGGCTTTTCAGACCTGCAGTGACTGATCCTAAAACTATCTCTAGTCTCCATTATAACCTGGTCTCCAAGATCAGAGATGACATCCTTGGGCAAAATCCTGTTTTGTTGGGTTAGTCCATTGTTTGTAGGTTTTTGGGGTTAAAAAAATTTTTTTTTTCTTTATTGCTTTTAGAGAGGAAGGGAGAGAGAGAGAGAGAAACATCGATGAGAGAGAACATCCATTGGCCACCTCCTGCATGCCCCTCACTGGGGATTTGGCTTGAAACCTGGGCATATGCCCTGACCAGGAATCAAACCAGCGACCTCGTGGTGCATGGGTCAACGCTCACCCACTGAGCCACACTGACCCGGGCATTTGTAGCTTTTTTAAAATTTAAATTTGAATGCCCTTTAAAAACACATTTTCCGTATTTTTAAGCCCTGGGCAAGCATACCTCAGTTTACCACTACACCCCCTAGTATTGCTTACACTGGCTCTTGACACAGTGAATTCCTCACCATGCCCCTGGAGCATCACTTTCTTTAGCAAAGCAGGAAAATGCTGCTTTTGGTTCGCAGTAGGGCTACTAAGCCTTATGCCCGCTCAGTGCCAAAGCCAAAGCTGCCTCCTCCTGAAGACTTCTTTCTGGCCTGTATCTCTTCCTCTGTAATTAACCACTTCCTATCCCAAAGGCCTAGTGCACAACACCTAACCTTTACACTGTCAGTCACGTTAAAACCTCTCCTCAAGTGAGACCCACGTAAGGGTGAGGACAGTGAGATAATAACTGTAAAATTCAAAGTGACACCCAAAAAGCTCAGTAAAGATAAACAGCATTTTAATACTATATTTTTAATCATCAAAGTGGATGCAAAAACTTTATCATGAACAAAACATGAAATGTAAAATTAAAGACGGGATCCTCGGTGCTCGGTCCACGTCCTACCTGTTGGCCCATCCGAACCGCTCACTCACGGTGACAGGAAGAAACGACCTCCAACTTGACCTTGCACTTGTTGCTTGTGCTGCACGTAAGCCCGAAGGCGGGGACGCTTCGGGGAACCATTGTCCTCATCACCCCTCACCCCGCTCGGCTGGGAGGTGCAGGGAGCGCGCTGTAGGGACCCGGGGCTGTGGGGCGCGTGTGCCCTGCTTGAGTGTGCGGCACACGTGTGCACGCGCACTTCCCGGCTGGCTCCTCTCTGCAAGTCTTGGCTCGGGACCGGGCGGTGCCCTGCTCTCTAGGGCGCACCCGGAGCTCAGACTTTGCACGGTCGAGGGCCCCGGGCTGCACGTTGGAGAGTTCACCCGGAATCCCTCTTGCAAAACCAGCAGGTGGGACGCGACTCTTCCCGGAGCCTCAGTCCCAGACAGGAACACGCCAGGCCCTGCGCGGTGGCACAGGCACCTACTCCTACTCCCCAGTCCCTTCGATCGTCCGCGAGACCCCTGGACCCGCACTCCCGCGGTGACAGGGAGAGGCCGCCGCGGGAAGCCGGGGAGGGCGAAGGCGGGACAGCGCGGGCGGAGGGGGCGGGGAAGGAAGAGGGCGTCTCACTACGCCCGGCCCCTGTCGGGATCTAGCCAATCGCCACGCTCCCCGAACCCTGGCCCCGCCCCCGGCTCTCGGCCTGCGAGTCGCCCGGCCGGTAATAATTAAGCTGTGGGGGGCGGGGCGCCGCGTCAGCGCCGGGCGTCTGCCAATAGGAAGCGCTTCCCGTGTCGCGTCACAGGCCGAGCAACCAAACAGAAAAGTTTACTAAACAGCGGACGAGAGGCCGGCGGCGGCGGCGAGGGGGCCAGAGCGAGTGGGGTTCGTCGGCCTCACCTGTCCTCCTTCACCCGCGGCGAGCGGCGGCGGGCAGCGCGTCCGGCGGAGACGGCCGCCGCCAGGTGAGGCGAGGTGAGGGGCGCCGGGCGGCGCCGGTCCCCGCCCCTCCCCCTCCGTGAGGCGCGGCCCGGCCGGAAGCGGGCGGAGGGCGGCAGGTGGCGGCGGGCCGGGCGTCCGCTCGGGGGGTCCCGGGGCGGCGGGCGAGGGGGGGCCGCAGCCGGATCCCGCGGCCGCGTTCCGAGCAGTTGGCGGGCGTGGGGTCCCGGGTCCCCGTCCCCGAGCTCGCCGTCCGTCCTTCCGGGACTTTTCCACCTGCCGCGCGTGCGGCCGGGACGGCGCCGGGGTCGGTGCGGCTCCCGAGCGGCCGGGGCTCGGCCTTGGCGCTGCCCTCGGACGTCAGTTGTTCTCGGGGTTGCGCCCGTGCGCGAGGCCGCTGCTCCGGGCTGCCAACTTCTCCCGGGGACCGTTGTGGGCGAAGCCGCCCGGTCGGGGACGCCGTCGTGATTTGTGTTCGCCGCGGACTCGCGCGGGGGGCGGCGGGGACGGCTCCGCGGCCCCCGGGAAGCAGGAGCGTTCCTCCCGGATCCAATTCGGGATTCGTTTTTTTTTTTTTTTTTTAAGTGTAAAACACCATAAGCAGTTTTAAAAGTTTTTGTTCTTAATTATTAAAGTGTAGGTGGCGTACAGTGTCAGTCTCAGGTGTACGACACGGTGACTCGACGAGAGTATATCGACCTCGCAAGTGGTCACCGCACTAAAAGACCGTACACTTTGGATTTTAAAGTTCGTTATGTAGAGTATGTTACCGGTTTTAGGACACTTGAAAGTTTTTTTTCCTGCCAAATGTGCACATTTAAGTTTCCCCAAACAGGTTGTCTTTTAACTCTTTTTCTTTCAGTCAATGCTGTTTAATGTTGGTGGACTTGCACGGCAATTCAATTTATATTTTTAGAAAGGATAATAGCTCCTGGAATGCAGTGGATAGTATTCTTTATAAAATCTGTTGTATGCATTTTAAAAATAAAAATATATTTAAGGGAGGTGCAGGGATCACAAAAGGTACAGGAGGAAATTTAGGGTTCATGGACTACGGTCCTGATTGTGGAGATAATTTCCATGTATCAAAACTGATCACCTCTTACATTTTAAGTAGGTGCAGTTTGTTGTGTGTCAGTTGCATACCCCTGTAAAGCCGAAAAAAGTATTCAAAAATATATTTAGCCCTGGCCGAGCTGTGTGGCTCAGTTGGTTGGAGCGTTGCCCGGTGCACTGAAGGGTCGGGGCACATACCTGGGTTTCGGATTTGATCCTAGGTGGGTGTTTGTGCTGGAGGCAACTAATCAATGTTTCTCACATTGGTGTTTCTCCCTCCCTCCCTCCCCCACTCTCCTTTTCTCTCTAAAATCAATAAAATTGTGTCCTCAGGTAAGAATTATAAAAATAATAGAAATAAAGTAAATATATATTTTATACCACAATAAATATGTAACAAAATACAGTATAAAGAGGTAAAACAATAAAAATCCATGACTCCTCCCCCAAACCAAGAACTGGAACATTACCAAAACTTGCATCTGCTTACGTGTTTCTTATCGGTCCTGCCTCTCCTTACCCAGGTCATCTGTCTGTCTAGTCTGGTAGATTTTGTGTTGTTTATCATTCCCTTGCTTTTAAAAGACATAATTTTGTAACACATATTTGTAAGTTTTTTAGTTTGCTTTTTTATTTTTGCTTTATAAAAATAGTATGTGACTAGTCCATTTCATTGCTGTACAGTATGTGTTCATCTTCCATCACTCATGGGCATTCAGATTATGTTTTTTATTTTGTTTTGCGATCAACAGCTGTGCCCCAAGAGCGTTGCTCGTTTCTGGACTCCTGGTGCACAGGTGCTTCAAGAGCCTCTCGAGGGTACACGGTGCAGGCCCATGAGGAGGTGTTAGGGACTCTGGAGTAGAGTAGATTGAAATACTAGAAATAAAGTGAATTAAAAAAATGAAAATCTTTAGGATTTTCTTTTATGTTTTATTTATTTAAAAAAATTTATCTTTATTGATTTTAGAGAGAGAGGAAGGGAGAGGGAGAGAGATAGAAACATCGTTGGCTGCCTCCTGCATGCCCCCCACTGGGGATAAGGCTCACAACCTGGGCATGTGCCCTGACCTAGAATCGAACCAGTGACCTCTTGATGCATGGGTCGATGCTCAACCACTGAGCTACACCAGCCGGGCTCTCTTTTATGTTTTAATGGAAGATTCATAGTCATAATGATTCGTTCATAGTTTTGAACATTTGCTTGAGAAACCAGGATTCCTTGTTCATCTGTGTATGATGAATCTTTTACTTTAAAATCACATTATAAGAAGTCTGGCACTATTTGCGATCTTCTTTTTCAATGTAAAAATAAATACAGGAGAGCCCTTGCCTGTGTGGCTCAGTTGGTTGGAGTGTTGTCCCATACACCAAAGGGTTGCGGGTTGATTCCTGGTCAGGGCACATACCTAGGTTTCCGGTTTGATCTCAAATCAGGGTGCAGTCGGGACGCCCACAGGAGGCAACCCATAGATGTCTCTCTCAAATTGATGATGTTCTTTCTCTCTCTCTCTCCCTTCCCCCCCTCTAAAAATCAATAAAAAATGCCGGCCAGTCTGGCTCACTGGTTGAGCGTCGACCCATGCACAAAGAGGTTGCAGGTTTGATTCCAGGTCAGGGCACACGCCCAGGTTGTGGACCAAATCCCCAGTGGGGGGCATGCAGGAGGTGGCCAGTTGATGTTCTCTCTCACATTGATAATTCTGTCTCTCTAAAATCAATAAAGAAAAAATATTAAAAATAAATAAAATAAAAATCAATTAAAAAATAATAAATTCAGTAGGAAAAAAACACTTGGTTGTATGTGACATAAGTCACTCTTTCTGTATTCTCCCCCCCACCCCCCGCCGCCATGTAATCTAGCAAATTACAGGCATACCTCAGAGGTGGATGTTCTAGACCACAATAATAAAGCAAGAATCCCAATAAAGCGAGTCATAATGTTTTTGTTGGTGGAGGGTCTTACCGTCCATTAAAAAAAAAAAAAGGCAACAACTATGAATCGCAGTAAAGCGGAGAGCAATAAAACGAGGTATGCCTGTCCTTAAAATTCTTCTGCCTCAGCACACTCGTGTGAAAGAAACCTGTCCAAGTTTATCTTTCCAATTTTTCAGACCTTGGTCAAGGGACGCACTTATCAGATGGCAGGGCCTTTAAGGAAAAGGATTAAGTGCGTCCTTTGGAACACTTTTGGAGAAAGCTATCTAGTGCAGCGGTTCTCAACCTGTGGGTCGTGACCCCTTTGGGGGTCAAACGACCCTTTCACAGGGGTCGCCTAAGATATAACAGTAGAAAAATTACAATTATGAAGTAGCAACGAAAATAATTTTATGGTTGGGGGTCACCACAACATGAGGAACTGTAGTAAAGGGTCGTGGCATTAGGAAGGTTAAGAACCACTGATCTAGTGGGTATTTGTCAGGATACATTAGTCACACTTTTAAGAACTTTTTCCTTCCACAGCCTCAGATTTCAGAGTGCCCCAAGGTGTGCTTCTGGAGCAGTCTGTCTGTCTGTCTGATCATGCCAGCGGCAATGCTGTGACAAATTAGGGAGGCAGCATTAATTTTCTGAAAATGGGGTGTGTGTGTAAGTAATACGAGTTTATGTATAGCTTCAAGTAACCTGGTTTTATTTAAAGGCATGGGAATAGAGATGGTTTAAATTTTTTTAACCATGTATGTAGCTTGCAGACAAATAATCAGGGTGCTTTGTTTCAGAAGGGCTGTTTTGTTGTTCTGCTTTTATAAACCTCATTTCTGTATTTGATTATAAGGACAATGTGTTTTTGTTTTTGTTTTTAAACTTTAAAAAGGGAAAAAAAAATTACAAAGAATACATAACCATTGTTAATATTTTAGCAGGTTTACCCCTAGTCTTTGTTTCTGTGTATTCTTCCTATCCTGAACAATTAAAAGTTGAATTCTAAACAGTATCAGGCTGCCTCTACCTTCAAAGCTTATCCCAAATATGATCTGTCTCAATAGACAAAATAAAATTTAAACTTTTTACTGTGGCATTTATACCCGAGACCAGCAATGTCCAGTGGAAATGTAATAGGAATCACAAAAGTAATTTAAAATTTTCTGATGGCCACATTTACCAAAAAAAAAAGAGAGAAAGAAACTGGTGAACTATATTTTATTTAACTCAAAGTTTAATGATTTCAATAAGTAATCAGTATAAGAATTTTTTATTTTATTTTATTGACTTTTTAGAGAGAGAGAAAGGGAGAGGGAGAGAGAGAGAGAGAAAGCAACATTGATGAGAGAGAACATCGATTGGCTGCCTCCTGCATGCCCCCCACTGGGGATCGGGCCCACAACCTGGGTAAGTGTCCTGACTGGGAATCTAACTGGCGACCTCTTGGTGCAGGGGTCAATGCTCAACCACTGAGCCACACTGGCCAGACGGTATAAGAAGTTTTCAATGGGATATTTTACTTTCCTTTATTGAGACTGTCTTCATATCCAGGGTGTAGTATTTCCCACTTAAAGCACATCTTGCACTAGCCTTGTTTCAGAGGCTCAGGAGCCACACGGGACTTGTGGCTACTGAGTATGGATGGTGCTGCTCTAGAGGACCCGGCACCGCCAGCTTCATGAACGGATCTCCTGCCACTCTCCACTTGAGCATGCCAAGCTTATCCCCTTAAAATTGACCCTTCTGCCGGGAACCTGTCATAGTTCGGCTCAGGTGTCACTCCTCCAAGGATGCCTTTGTAGACCACCTTCCCTGACAGCTTTATTTCTTTATAGAACCTGTTAATCTCAAATGGTTTATTTGTTATTGTCTCTGTCCCTGCTTCAGTGTAAATTACTTTAAGGCAGGGATTTCCTTATGCTTGCCATTAGATCCCCATATATCAAGAATATGGGAGTACTGTATAATAACTAGCTATCTATTGTGTGTAGGTTGTGTTAACTTATCCTTTCTTTGCTGTTACAGTGTGGTGTGAAGATAAGAGCCCAGTCGTTCTGTGTCTTTCTCATTTCTTTAGGATTCAATCTGTCTTAAAATTGCTGAGTTAAAACATAGGAACATTTTTTTGTCTTTTCATAAATATAACCAAATCTTGTCTTAAAAGTTCAACTAATATTATAGTATAAAGTTGACCAAATCAGTAAAACATTTGACTAAACGTTTGAGAGAACACACATTTCCTACATATCTTTACCAACACTGAATATTTTCTTTCCTGCTTTCCTTCTGTCTTCATAAGATGTATTCTGTAGTTTTTAATTAATTATGATGGTGAATAGAGATATGGATATTGGACATCTTCTAGTCATTTGCTCATTTTGGGTGGTGTTTTATATTTGTGATTCTGTTGTTAGCCTTTTATATTTTTAGGAGAGTAGTTCTTTGCCACATACTGCAAATATTTTCCCTGGCTCTTCATTTACCTCTTATTTGTTTCCAATATCTTTTTTAAAACATGAAAGAGATTTTACCTTTTGAGAAATTTAGGTTAATACTTTCTTTTTATGGCTTCTACTTTACTTTCATATTTAATGCCTTCTTCTGCCCAGATGACGTCTAGTTTTGGGGTTTTTTTTCTGGTTTCATTTTTACACCTATCTTTTTCTATTCATCTGGGATTTATTTTGACATAATATATGAAGTGAAATAGCTTCCCTTATTTTTCTTAATTGTTAATCAGTTATTTCAGGCCCATTAAAAAAATCTTTTTCTTGTTGCCTTAAAATAAACTGACTTTATCATATACTAAATGCATATATACTTGGTTCTTTTTACCTTTTATTTAATGCCAATGATTTGATACCAGTGCACATTGTTTTAGTAACTGGGAGTAAGAATGTGTTTTCATTTTGTTTTTCAGTCTCCCCCTTCCTTTTTTTCTCCTCAGATTTTTGGTTGTTGCTTTGTTAGTCCTCCAATTTTTTTTAGTTGGTTCTCTAGGGTCTTCAGGTTGGTTTGGTTTTGAATTTTTATTTAAAAAATATTAATTGTATTGTTTCTACATTTAATGTTTTATGTCGGATAATGAAAAATTTTTTCATGCTGTTATATTTTCCTTTGAGCATAGTTTTAGCTATGTTTCTTAAATTTTGGCATGTGGTTTTTTGTTTTATTTACATATTTAAAATATGTGCAGTGCAGTTTGCATTCTTTCAGCCACTGCTCCATGCTGGCTGAACTGTGCCAAGTGCGGAGGATACAGTGATGAACCATAGCAAGGTCTCTGCCCTCTTGGGGTTTACAGTCTGTTGGGGAAGGTAAACTATTAACAAACCAATAAGTAAAGAATCTTCAGATTTTGGCAAGTTCCAGGAAGGAAAGACCTGTGTGGTGTGCTGTTAGAGATCATAAGGTGCTGATGAGATGTTCTGAGAGTGTCTCTCTGAGGGTGACACAGTTCAACTTAGTGGTGGCGCTGAGTGTGTTTGGGGAGTTTCTTTAGCTTCTCCAATCTGTTGGACATTTAAAATAATAACGACACACTGGATTTCTTTTGTAACATTTTTGTAAAAATTGCCTTACAAACAGTTTTAGCTTCACCTCCATCTTCCAGCTGATGGCTGCCTTGGAACTGTGATTCTGAGTTCTGAGATCCAGGAAGAAGAGCTCGGGGAAGTTGCCCCAGTGAGGGAGCTGCTGGCACAACGGGGATGAGAGGGGCTTGGCCTGATTTAGGATTTGATAGATCGGAATGGCTGGAGTTGACTGAGTGAGGAGAGCAGGACAAGTTTTCTTGTAAGACTTATTCGGGAGACTTATTATCTCCAAGTGGTCGGGCTGCTCCCGCTTCTCCACCTTCCTGTCCTATTTAGATTCGGTTTGGATCGTTCTCCTACAAATAAACGATTTTGCCCCTCAGTACTTTCCTTCATTATTCTTACTGTATTTTCCGTTTAATACCTTTCTATATGCTGCTCCTGTTTACTAAATTGTGACTTCCTTGAAGAATCCTTCCTTGATGTTGGCAAACAGGTTAAGTCCTCTTTTGGCTATATTCACTCATTTCATATTGGGCTTTTTTTTTTTTTTTCCTTTGGTAAACACTCATAACAGCTACAGTGCATTAAGTGTGTGTGATTTGTTTTAATGTTTTATTTCTTCCTCTGGAACTGTACTTTCCATTCTGGTAGATACCACCTACTTGTGACTATTTAAATTAATTGAAATTAAATAATACTAAAAATTCAGTTCCTCAGTCTTACTAGTCACATTCCAGGTACTCAGTAGCCACTTGTGCCTAGTGGCTGTTCTAGTGGCCAGCAGAGATACAGAGTCTTCTGCAATGATGAAAATGCATTTTAATTTATAAATAATCATGTGGCTAATAACTATAGTATTTTATTTAAATTTAAGTAGCCACCTCTGGCTGTTGAAATACGACAAGTCTGAATTGAGATATGAGATATTGATTACATATTGAAGTAATGATATTTTACATATTTTGTGTTAAATAAAATATATTATTACAATTTAACTGTTTAAGGTTTGAATGTGGCTACTACACAATAGAAAATTACATGTGGCTCCCATTAGACTGCGTTGGACAGCACTGTTCTGACTCTAGACCATAAGTTCTGCACTGGTAGGGGCAGTCCACCATGGCAAACACAGCAGCTGGTGGTGCCTAGCGTATAGTAAGTGTTCAAAAGGTTTGATGAGTGGATAAGCTTTTTTGTTAACTTTGAATGTTATTGTGTAATCATCAGAGAATGTCACCTGTTCAACCTTTGCTTTTCAAAATTGTCAATTTATGACTATAATTTTAAAAAATTTTCTATGATTTGAGAAAATAAGTTTTTCTTTTGATAGCTATGTAAAAAAATTAACGTCATTAAGTAGTGTGGATCATTCATCTTTTTATCTTTATTTTTTTTCTAGCTTAGGCTGCTGAGGAGAGAGAAGGGAACTTAAAGTCTGCCAGTCTGTTTCCTGCCATTTTTCTATGTCTAGCAGTTTACTTTGGTATGTTATCTGGCACATGAAAATATAAGACTATTAAATTGTAATAGTTGAGGATTATGAATGCTTTTCCCCTTACTATACTTTGGTCTCAATATTGTGATCACTGTTCCTTTTTAATTTACATGTATTGTTGACCTTTAAGACTTAAAGTGATTTACTGTTTCCTAGAAAGATCTCTCTTCTTTCAGCAAGGTTGTTTTTTTAAAATATGTTTTTATTGATTTTTCTGGAGAGAGGAAGGGAGAGAGAGAAACATCAATGTGTGAGAAAAATATGCATTGGCTACCTCCTGCACACCCCCTGCTGGGACTGAGCCTGTAACCCGGCCATGTGCCCTGACTGGGAATCGAACCCGGACCTCTCAGTCCGCGTGGCGATGCTCAATCCACTGAGCCACACCATGGGGGGGAGGGGGGTGCTTTCTTATCTATTTGTTTCCTTTGTGTTTTCATATTGTGCTGAATGAGCTATTGCCACCTTTCTCTCCTCCCATATTCACCTTGTGTTTTTTCCCCTTAATGAGTTAGAAGATACATATCAGGAATTGCAAACTCAAACACATACCTCACTTTTGTAGGCAATGTGTATTTGTCGGGGAAATATTTTTAAAAATTATTTGTTTTCTCCGTTAGCTGGTGGTTTTCAGACATTATCCTTTGTGACCCCAGTCATATTTTGCTAAATGCCAGGGTGGTCCTTTCATCTGTGTAAACCACCTGTAGTGCCCAGGGGTGATGCCAAAGATCCACTGCTGTCGTAGGAAGAATAGTCTGAGCCATTCTCAGTCCTGTAAAATTCTAAGTTTTCCCTCTGCTTTCTTTGTACCAAAAGTTATTACTAATAGTCTAGGTACTGGTTTTTTTATATAGGGCCTTTTTAATCAAAAGTGAAATGAGACCAAGTTGTTCAACAGCTTGTTGTCTTCTAAACTGTTTTTAGTTGATAGGTTTGGGGAACCTCCGAGCTCCCACAAAGACTATACAGTAAGTCCTTTGAATGCCTGATGTTGAGAAAGTGGTATTGGCACATTTAGTCAAGGAGTCTTGGAGCTTTGCAGGCGCTGTGTCCCTGTGAAGCAATATTGTTGTCAAATTATCTCAGTCGTGATACTGCTTTCCTTGTATTTACTTCTGCTGCTTTCTTCTGCTATTGATTTAGAAGTAATTTTAACTTATCAGCCACTTTAAGATGATATTTTTCCCCTTGAACTTCTTTCGAGGAGATCTTGGAGATCTTTGAGCAATCTGGAGTAGCTAAATCCATGTCTCTTTTCTTTTGGTTATAGATTGAGGTGGTCTTGGTGTTACATTAATGATTGTAATACATGTCTATTTTATACAAATAATTAATTTCAAAGTGAACTATTATGTCAGAGCAAAGGTTTCTTTGGTTCCCATCTCTGTCTACTAATTTTATGTTTGCCAAATTTTAAGGTTTAAACATTTACCAACTCTTTTTCTATAACCCTGTAAAATTTGGGCCATCTAAAACCTGTTCTCTCAAGTTTCATGCTGTCACTTAAATTATATAGTGTGTCTGTTGTTTGCTCCTGCACCTCTTCTGCTTCCTGTGTTCTTTTGCAAGAGTGTCCACACAGTGGGAAGGAACCTGAACTTGACTCCTGAAGTGTGCTGGGCATTCAAAGCAGTGAATCTTTGCAAAGGATCTTGGGACTAGACCTCTGTGAATTGGCTCTTTCAGTTTGTCCACTTAAAAGGCATAATAGATTATGCAGCTGTTTGGGCTTCTGCAGGGTATTGCTCCTTATTCATGTCTAGTTGCAATTATGTGAATTTTCACTTTCACAAAGACTTCTCTTTGTATTCAAAACAAGCTTTGTGGGCTTTGTGTTCTAATATGTGAATTTTCTTTAAGGAGAAATGCTTGCAAGATTTTAAACTTTGAAACCTGTCCAGTTAAATTAAAAATTCTTCATATAAACTTAACGAGAGTATATTGTAAGAAAAGCCACTCTAATTTGCTTTCATTTTGAATTTGTTTTTATAAATCAGTCAAATTTTTGGTAGAGATGAAAATTATACTTTACTGAACAAGGTACATATTAATCAGTCAGATAATGATTAATGTTAGAGTAACATTTGATGGGCCAAGCTACTAAAACATAAGCAATTCTAATTAAGTAAACAGTAATATATAGCAAACTTAGTAATGTTTAAAGTGACAGGAGGTCTTTTTTGTTTAAAAATCAGAGAACCCATAGACTCTCTTTAGAAACTCTGTGGCAAAAATAACGTTGAATATAAATTAGTATTTTAAGGGGAGTAGACCCTTGAGCTGCATCTTGGGGTGCCCATGCCGCCTTAAAGTGGTCAGGGTCAGTGAGTTTGATCGGCAGCTTAGAAATACATGTACATTCGGTATTTTAGTGCTATATATTTTCACTTAAGTTATGGTCTTCTCTTTAAGTCTTAGAGAAAATCTTGTTTTGTTCCTCTTAGCACAATGTTGCCATGGATTTTCTGTTGCTGTTCTAAAATTTCCAGGCAAAATGTGAACGCTATTGAAAAAGGAGTCTGTTTATATTAAGCATAACTTCACCTTTATGGCTCTGTAAAACTATCAAATGATTTAGATGAAAAGCATTGTGTTTCAAACAGTTGGTCACTGAACTGCAAACGAAAGCTTCTTCTGTGAGGTTTTCACTGCTGTTAGTTTATTTATTTTTACCCAGACAAACGAGTAAGCAAATAAAACAGGATGGGAAAACTGAAACATTACCTACTGTTTCTTTAAGAAACCAGCTTAGCCAGGGGGTTTTAGTGTGTTTAACCTAACCTGCTAGCAAGGAAAAGTTCTTTAAAATAATGGATATTAGCCGAATCCAATCACAGTGACCAGTTTCACTAACTGGGAGGAGACTTTGCTCTTCAGCCACTAGCATCCGAGAAGGTGGGGCTTGGTGTTCAGGTTTGGTTGCTTTGGGTACAGCTTCAAGTGAAGTTAATCTGAGGGGAAGCAAACAGAAAATTGTGGAGGTTTTGTTGGTAGGATTTTTGTTCTATCTTTTAATGATCCTTAATTTTACACTTTCGATCCTTTATGCTTCTGTGTCCGCCAGGTTTCGTCATGGTTGCTGTTTTCTGATGCAAACCGGACATTAAAATTAAGCAGGGAAGCAGAACAAAAGGGCTGTTTGGACAGGAAATAGGTGTTCAGAGAATCAAACTTGACTTTCTTTTATAATTATTTTTAGTTCAGAATCTGAGTGTCATTTAAAAAAATGTTTGAATCAGAATCCTCTCCTATAACAGGCTTTGCTCCTGGACTGGATGTTTGAGCAGGCATTTGTCAGGTTTTACAAGTGACATCATGAGGAGGTCGATTTGATATGTCATTTTCCTTAAACTAAGGTGTTAAGTTGCTAAAAGACAGATAAATATGGTAGGCTTAAGTTTCCTTTTCTTTTTAAACAACTGAAATGCCAGTTGTTTAATTTTCCTTTTTACTCCCTGTACCCCCCCCTTAACTTCAGTATATTTTAAATTTAGCAACATGTTGGCATTTTTAATATGTTCATAATTTTAGCTTTCTTTTTTAAAAGATGAGTGATTTATTTTACGTAGAACAAGGTAAAACTGCTTTCTTCGTCATTCAAACTTAATTATTTCAAAGGTGTAGATAAGTAATTAACACCCCTTTGAAACAGGAAATGAATGGATATATATTTCTAAGACCTATATAGGTAGGGTACCAAAACTTTTTTCAAAAGTATCTGTGAACCTGTTAATATTTCTTACTTATGAAATAATTGTTTTGTTTCAGTACCAGAAGTTTCCTTTATAGACTGTTTCCTTTATATTGCTGTTCTTTGATTTCATAGAAAGTAAGGTGTGAAAGTCCATTTGAATAATCAGCCCAAACGCTAGCTAAGCATTTCAGCATTTCAGTATAATACTTGTATTTTCTATGCTGCTGCTTCCAGATCATGCAGAGGGTTTTAAATTAATGCTTTTATGTTCTATCTATTGCTTAAATAATGCAATAATAACAAAATTAAGAAAAGTCATCTGCGTACCCACAAGATCATTGTGTGGTAGTCTTTTTCCTCTTCCCTTCTATACCCTACCGTATTCCCCTATTTTCCCATACTTGTAAAGAAGTGCAGATATTTTTTACTACACTGTGTCATCTGATGTTAAAATTGTTTTAATTTCTGTTGCTATAGAATTCTTTTGTCAGTGGGACCTTACTTTACTTAGGCTTTTGCCTGTTTTATATTTAGATTGTTCCTCATATTTCATCATTTAAAATGGCATTGCATTTAACAGACTTCTCTGTGTCACTTTTAAAATATTTTCCTTTTTTTTTTTAATGCTTTATTTGCTTTGGAAAAATTCCCCTGGAGTGGGCTTACCTAGATCAAAGGATATGAACACTTCATTGGCCAAATTGTTTTTAAACAAGGGTACATATACCAGTTTATACTGCCACTAGCGGGGTGTGCTTCAAACTTTTTTTTTTTTTTTATCCTCACCCGAGGACATCTTTCCATTTTTTGTTCAGATAGAGTGGGCGAGAGAGACAGAGAGAGACAGAGACATCGATGTGAAAGGGATACATTGAGTGGCTGCCTCCCACACGACCCAACCAGGGCTAGGGACAAACTGCAACCGAGGTACATGCCCTTAGCGGGAACCAAACCCGGGTCTCTCTGGACCGCAGGTTGACGCTCTAACCGCTGAGCCAAACCGGCCAGGGCGCTTCAAACATTTTTAATGATAGCCTCTCGAGTGTTCTGTGAAGTGTGCATCTGAAGCCCTCTGACTGGTCCATTCATTTTGCCTAAACTAATAGCCTATTTTACATACTATTTTCTGATCTGTAGATGGATCTAAATCCATTTTCTGGACATTAAAATCATCTGAAGAAAATTGGGAAAATTCTTACCCACTTAAGTGAGCAATTAGATCTTTGTTGGGTATTTTACTTATTACACATATTGCTATCCATAAATACAGGGATTAATATTTTACGCTGGCATTGTGGTTCAGGCCAGCTTTCCTGAGTACGTGCTTCTGGTAAGCACACACCAGAAGAAATCTTTTCTTCCAAGAATGTATCTCAGAAACATTTTTAGAGAGGGAGCTGGAATAGGACCAGTTGCCATTACTTTACCTGTCCTCTGCACAGATATGAATAGCCTTTGTCACTATTTGTGCATTTCTGAACTTTTAAAATGCAATATAGATACAGACTATGTATCTACGGATCTAGAATTTACAGTGGTGTTTCAGCACCTTCCTGGTATTTCACAGGTTTCAGTTAAAGGTAAGACGGCTACATGCACATGGTGGTCCCGGACATGTAGTTTCTGTTTGTCTTCAAGAGCATCCTTTGTTTGGCAATCACTGCTGATTAAGTGGACTCTTGCCAGCTAGTCTGAGAAATGGAATAGGCTGTAACTGTTGAGGTTGTGAACTTGTTAACTGTTGTTCCAGAATAAACTTAAAAAGTTGTTTTAAAGCAAAAATCAAGATGATTAAAAATACTAATATAATTTATAAATGGGTTCAGCTCGAACCAACTCATTGATGCACCCAGTAGTTGAGAGCATATGTAATCTTGAATTTGTTTAGCTCATTTTGAAATTTAAGTAATTTAACTTACTATCTGTAAATTTTTATTTCAATCTACTGATAACTTAGTGTATCCAACTTTCAGAGCTAATGTTGGTATGTTGGTTATTGTGTTCGTTTCAGGGAAAATTTTTTGTGTGTTTTATGTCCGTTTTGTTTGTCATACATACCAGAAAAGTTTGATTTTTCCAGACACTGGTTTTCTTATTCGGAATAGAAAAGAAAAACTTAAAATGTGTTACTTTTAATTAGTGAAAAAATTCTTATGAAATACATCTTCTAGGCATTTAAATTTGCTAGATGTGTCAGAATTTATACAGATAAATACTTTATTCATGAATGGAACGATTGAGTTTCACTTGAATATTTTAAAATTGTGTTGGTGCTTAAATATTTATGTCACAAATACTTCCTTTGTTCTGCATTTGAGAAAATGTATTTAATTTTCTTGTTAACAGATAAATTTTATTGCTGCCAGGTAGAGATGAAGATGATTGTAAATATAACAATTTTAGTGCAAGTCATTTCAAGTTTGGCTGTAGATTAGATTTTAGTGGGTACCCAAGGTAAAAGTTTGCCGATACGGTACTCTGGGAACACTGGAACTACGAGAAAAGATTGTCTTGAATCGTCTCTCTGCCAGATCTCTACTGTACTGGTCTGTTCGACAGAACCACGGGTATCTAGTGCTCCCTTTAGTACATACGTTTCATTCAGAGGGTAGAAACCAGTTTTCTATAGAGGGAGAAGAAAACTCTTTAAGTAACATAACGTTGAGGCAAGATGAGAATAGTGATAGCTCTATTTTATTCTTTTAGAATGGAGAAAATATGATCTTTATTTCTTCTCATAACAGAAGGAAAAATTTTAATGGGCAGTAAAAGAACCTAGAAGCAGGTCTCTTTGTGCTCTATAATAGGGGGACTTGACAGTTTTGCACTGTATTTCCTATATGGCTTCTTTGTAAAAGTCGGTGAATGTGTAAGGAGGTAATTTTTTTGTTGATAACCTTTTCCTTCTTGAGACTCTGTCCAGTAGTTGAATGACACTGCCTGGGCCGCCTCCTGATTGTGTTGTCTGTTCTTTGCAAATGTTTCCTCTTTACAACCATTAAGTGTTGGGATTTCATAGGATTCTGACCTTAACACTATTCTCACATATCTCTTGGGTAGTCGTCAGTCCCCTACATTTGTTCAGTTAACATTCTTATATATAATGGTTCCAAGATCTGTATCTTAAATCCAGAGTTTTTGTTTGCACTTGAGACCCATATTCATCCTTTCTTCCATACCCACATTGAACTCAGCAAGGCTAAACTTAAGTGCTTATTTTGACCTCCAAATAGGATCTCTCAAACCTTTTCCCCTCCTGTCACCGCCAGTGGGTGGTACTGCCTTCTAAGCCAGATCCTGGGTGTCATTCTGATCTTCCTTCTCCTTCACCCCCAGGGAGCCGCAACTTCCTATCTAGAATCCATATATGTTTCCTTCATCTCAGCACAGGCCACACTTTAGGTTGCTTAAACAGCCTTCTCACTGATCTTCACGTCCAGTTTTGGCTCTCTAGAATCCACAGTCTTCACTGTGTAGTCTAGTTTGTCTTTCTCTGCTTAAACTCTTTCCTGATTCCTTGTTGCCCTTTGAACCTTCTTAGCCACCTAGGGTGAATAATAATACCAGCTAATTCTGTGCTAAACATTCTCTGCAGCAGTCCCCAAGCAACCTTGAAAGAGGTCAGTTTTGTTACCTTCATTTAACAAGTGAGGCATTTTAGAAAGGCTGACTAATTGGTCCAAGGCCGCCTTAGCTGATAAGTGGGTCCACACTTTGAACTGGACTTGGCCAGAGCCCTTTCTCTTCCTCCACGAGTCCTGTGGCTTCCTCAGCTGGTGCTGCTACCTCTCCAGCCCTTTCCCCCACACCTTTTCACTCCATTTCATGTGGCTCCTCCTAGGGCAGACTCAAAACCTTTTGTCTAAGTTGAAGACTGCTTTAAGGAAAACATTTTTTTAAAGCATTTCTGACAATTTTTTGGAAAATCCCCCCAAAGATAGACATTTTAGGATGTGCAGAAGATAAAAGAATGAGACATGGGGAAAATAAAGGTAGCTTTCCATATATGGTAGGTTTTGAATTTCAAGGCTGTTGAATTCCTCACATTTAATAAAAATCTTGAGACCAAGCTGTGTAAGAGGAAGATTAGGCAGAGTGTGAAAGCACTTGATCTGAGCCATTTGAAATGCTACTGACCTCAAGGAGCAGTGAGCCTGGACCTTGGGTCCCTTTCTGCATACAGGTGTATGAAGCATGTACCTGTGAACACCAGATAAGCTACTGAGTAACTTACAGGTGGGAAAACAGGCTACAATATTTTTTCACATCAAATATCATGTCATCAAAAAAGTGAAATGTGCCCGGCCCGTGTGGCTCAGTGGTTGAGCGTTGACCCATGCGCCAGGAGGTCACCGATTGATTTTCCAGTCAGCGCACATGCCCTGGTTGTGGGCCTGATCCCCAGTGGGGTTGTGCAGGAGGTGGCCCATCGATGTTCTCTCTCATCGATGTTTCTATCTCTCCATCTCCCTTCCTCCCTAAAATCAATTTTTTTAAAAAGTGAAATGCTACAGCTAATCTCACGTAGAAAAAAATTGAGGTAAACTTAGAAATAATTGATTTGGAATCATTTTTTATTTCAAATATTATATTTCTTGATCCTTTATTTCTCTTCACTATCCCCCTCTAACATATTTTAAGGCAAAAGGACCTCCGTTGGGCTAAAACAACAACAAAACCACCCTTTTTCAGCTGTAGCTTTGAAAGCATCTTGGTGGTTAAAAAAAAAAATCAAGTGGATAGAACTTTTGAAAATATAGGTGAATATTGTTTTCTTTGAAGGGGTTGAATTCTAACCTGTAGTCAGGAGTTCATGCAGTTATAAACTTTTAATAAAAATCCATGGTTGCTCATTATAAAAGCAAAAGTTTTGGGTTTGTTTGTTTCCTTAACCATTAAAGTATTTCAGAGGCAGGAAATGCCATACTTGTCTCAAATTTTTAATTTGGCATATTTTACTATCCAAAATAATCTTTGCTGCTTTTTAAAATAATAAAAATACAAAACAACAGTTCATTTAATAGGTTTTAAATGTTATAATATATTATAATAAAAAATAATACATCATTTGAAAAGACTGTATTAGCTTTCATAAATACAATACAAAATCATTTCTCTCAAATTTTTAGGTAATTGCTTAAAACACATAATGTATCTTTTCTCATTGAATACCAAATCTCACTAACTGCTCACTTTTTGCCCCCAAATCTGGGCAGCAAATGTCTGCATTGACCCGCCCCTCATTTTAGTTGCCATGGTCTCTAAATGCTGAAAGGGCAAAATCACTTGTTCCGTACCAGCTGCTCTAATTACACCTGACCGTGTTTTCTTCTGGCCAGCAAACAGCACTTGCTAAAATTTTATGTAGTGGTTCTCCAAAGTTTATAGTGGGAAACCATTGTTTTTTGAGAGGTTTCTTTTGAAATGCGACCTTTGACCTAATTTTAGTTGTCCTAAATGATTCTAAAGTTATCCCCTTTGCAGTAATTCAAAACCATTTTTCTTTCAACTGTAAATGTACACTTACTGTACTCTGTGCTAAAGTAATATTTTCCTATAGGTGTCTAAGGTAGTGGTTCTCAACTTGAACCTAAGAATCCCTTAGGTCACAGCGGTTCTCAACCTGTGGGTCGCGACCCCTTTGGGGGTCGAACGACCCTTTCACAGGGGTCGCCTAAGACCATCGGAAAACACATATTTCCGATGGTCTTAGGGACGGAGACACCACTCCTCTATCCATCTCCAGGCGGGTCTGCCCGCATGCAGATAGGCCCACATGCAGATATGCCCACATACAATATGAGGAACTGTATTAAAGGGTCGTGGCATTAGGAAGGTTGAGAACCACTGCCTTAGGAGCTTGTTGGAGGCACTAATCCTGGGGCTCACCCTCCAGAACCTGATTGGGTAGGTATGGAGGGGACACAGGAGAGTGTGATTTTCTGATGCTTTAATCCATGTGTTCGAGAAACACTGATATAAAGGTTATATAGGGAAATCCATGTTTAGTGGTCAATTCAGGAAAACTCTGACTTTTTAAACTTGCTTATCTCTTGACAATTTTGAGTCAAACTCTCTTTGGTCTTTGGTTCTGGCTGACTTAAAGCCAGGCCATTGGGACTTTAATGTTCTAGCAATAAATATATTGAGGCTACTGTTGGAGCCAGTTGGCCCTCATCCAGCAGATTTAAGACCAATAAATAAGGAGAACAATAAATAAATGGGGCACATTGTTGATGAAGTGGAAACAATTTTCCCCTGAATGCTAAGTGGCTTCAAAGAGTATGGTGCATAGCAGTTTATTTTGTGTTTTATAACTACACATAGAAACGGGAGAGAAACGCCTTTTTGGAATGGCTGATGTAGGCCTGCCAAACACTATGAGTCAGGTACCACTAACACCGGAACCTAAAACTGCCAGGGTGATCGCTGTATAACATTGACGCCAGCTCCCTGCAGTTCCAGTGTTGACTGCTAAGTCGTTTTAGAGCTAATATGCTTCTACTTTTCTTCCTAATTAACGGAGACTTGAAAATTTGTCAAATTACTAGTTTTTTCCAGTATTAGAAGTAATGAAAATATACGTGTAGGATGTTTTAATGGTGTTAAAAAGAGACTCCTTCAATTGTACTTGTACAGTTATTATGATTTTTTTTTTAATGATCAATGGGTGCCATTAAATTCTTGAAGAGAATATCATACAAATTAGAAAGTCTTAAACACAGACTTGTCATCAGGCATATTATTTTTAGATTGTCCTAGATTAATCTACTACTGGCTATTTAATGGCCTGGAAGGAGAAAGGAGTTCATTTAAACTGGATTAGCATGTTCTACCCTGTCAAAGCATTCCCTGATTGATCCCCAAAATTAAAGACACTGCTAATGTGATTTTCACTTGGGTGATTGGATTTCCTATAGTTGGTGTGTTAAAGGTTTAGGGTTTGTTTTTGTGCTGTGGATAAATGCTAGTCAAATGTTAATTATATAAACATTTGAGTGCCTCGAACTCTATATAAACATAGAGTTACCTGTTCTATGCAGGTGTGTGCCAGGTACTAGAGATCCAGTGCTGAGCAAGGTGGCTCCTGAAATTCAGTGCTATCAAAATTGCTTGCCTAACTTTGACCAGCAGTCCTAATTGATCTTGTTCAAGGTACCAAAACATTTCCAGGTGTTGAAATGATGTAAGAAGTGGATGGAAAGGGAATGTGAGAAAGGGAAAAGTTTGTTTTTCTCTGCTTATAAATGAGAATAATTAGTTAGAAAATTATTTTAAGATATAAAACATAAAATATTTACTTAATGGAAAACTGATACTTGCCGAAACTCGCACTCGTCAGTTATGTGGCTCCTCTTGGCATGACGCAGACTTGTAATACCCTCTACCCAGCTCAGGTATAACTCTGAGTCATGTTTTGAATCAAAATGTCCATTTCCACTCCTTTGTCCTATTTTATTGTTTTAATCAGCTTTATTGAGGTACATTTGCATACAATAAAATTTACTATTTTTAAGTGTGCAGTCTCAGTTACGACAAGTCCACCACCATAATCATGATGAGGAACGTCTCCTTCACCCCAGAAAGTTTCCTTGTGCCCCGTAGGAGTTCATTGCACTCGGACCTGGATCTGCTTTCTGTGGGAGTTGCTTTTTGTAGCATTTCTTATAAATGGAATCACGTAGAATGTGGTCTTTTGTGTCTGTCTCCTCTTGCTTAGCATAACAATTTGGAGATTCACCCAGGTTGTCAGCTTCATCAGGAGTTCATTTCTTTCTATTGCTGAATAGTATTTCATTGTATGGATATTTCACACTTTGTTTATGCATTCACCACGTGATGGATATTTGGGTTGTTTCCAGTTCTTGGCCCTTTCAAATAAGGCCACTGTGAAAATTCAAATTCAAGTCATTGTGTGGACTTGCGTGTAACTACCTAGGAGTGGGACCGTTGCTCCAGTTTAAATGTAAGGCTTTGCTTAAGGTAGGAAATATGGTTCACTTGTTGGGTATTCAGACTCCTTAGAATGTCATGTTCAGGTGTTTATTTTTTCAGGTTTTATTTTGAAATAATTTCAAACTTATAGAAAGTTACATTAATGATATAAATAATTCCCATATACCCCTTGGCAAGATTCACCAATTGTTAACATTTTGCCCCATTAGCTTGGTTATTCTCTGTAATGTTATTTTTTTCTGAACTGTTTGAGAATAAGTTGCATGCATCTTGTCCCTTTACCTTGTAATACTTAGATGTATATTTTCTAAGAATAAGGTTGTTGTCATATTTTCAGGGACATTTCAGTTATCGAATTAAGGACATTTAACACTGACATAGTACAATTCTCTAATACAATAATACAGTCCAAGTTCAGATTTCTCTAGTCTCCCCAATGGTGTGCTTTATAGTTTTTCTTCTGTTCCAGGATCCAACCCAGAATCCTTCATTGCATTTAGTTGTATGTCTCTATTCTCATTTGATCAGGAACCTTTCCTTAGCTTTTCTTTGTCTTTTATGACATTGACATTTTGGAAGAATAACGACAGGCCATTTGTTTGTAGAATCTCCCTCAACTCGGGTTTGTCTGCTGTGTCCTAGGGAAGCACAGACTGTTGGACAAATACTTTAACTTGTGTGAAAATGCTTCTATAAAATTACAACTATTATGAGGTCTTGAATTATATCCTTTTTAAAAGTTTTATTTTAGAGAGAGACAGAGGAACAGGGAGAGAGAGAGACATCAATTTGTTGTTCCACTTATTTCTGCATTCAGTGCTTGTTTCTTGGGTGAACCTGACTGAGATCGAACCTGTAACCTTGGCTTATTGGGACGACGCTCTAACTAACTGAGCTACCCGTCTAGAGCCTTGAATTATTTCTTAAATCGTTTATATGTACAGTATAAGTAGATTATACAGAAGCATTTGGGTTCTTTCCAATGAGCCCTGAAACCTTTAGTCGTCTTTTAGGGCATAGCAAAGGTGCAATAAATATTTCAGCATTAAATAATACTTAACGTTTTTCTGAAATTCTAGTGTCTGGATACTATTTCTCATGGTGTTTTTAAACCGTGTTGCTAGTATAAATAGTAAGTTTACTATGTTTGTGAAATCCTAAAGTTTTTCCTAAAATTTACTGTAGAAATTGAGGCAATATTGTACATGTAGGGAGAAGTAGTTATCTGGGTATTATAGGGTATTTTGATTGAATGCAGTTTTATTTTCTAGACAGGCCTTCTAACTTGATGAACCTGTAGCGGTAATGGTGCTGTAGAAATCTGAATCTGGGGGAATGTGCTGTAAACCTTCAGAGTAAATGTCAAAATGTGGCTCCTCCTGTCACAACAGGAGCAAGAATTTCATCCTCTGCAGTCAGGAGGTACCCAAGGGTTATTCTTGGGACAATGAAGTCACTCCATTGACTGTAAAAGTTATTTCTTTAGCCTTTTTTTTAGGTGTTTATGCTAAATAAACTAGCTAAAACTTAGAAAAATACCTAGTTGGTGTACTTTGCATACAAATGATTATAAAAAGTAATTCTTGCTCACCTAGCTTGTGGCTATGTGAAGAAAAGTCTATATGTTAAAGTTACCTATTGTTATATTATACATTGGTGTCAAATACCAAATGAAAGGTATTGTATTTCTTAAATATACCTCAACAACTCTTTTTATATAGCTGTAATAGTGAAAGTACTCCTTAAAAGTTTAGACAATTGAAATGTACATAGTCAATTTTAACTGTCTCAACTCTGTTTCATGTTAAATGTGTTACAGGAATGAATCTGAAGTCTGCTGCAGTAAAACACTGAAGGCTTTAAAATGTTTTCTTGCATAAAACTCAAACTTTAGCTGCTTATGAGGATAGGGAAGGCAGGAAGCTAATGTCTGTCTCAAGATACAGGACAGCTGTTTGCTCATCAGCCTCAACTGTGTGAGTAGACTTAAGCCTGTGACCCTGTGTACTTGGGCGTAGTAGCTTGAAGCTTGTGAATCTAAGGTGCTCAACGATAACTCAAGTCAGCATGATGAGACATTTTTTTAGGATCTTTTTTTTTTTTTTTTTGGTGGGGAGGATACTGAGGGTGGAGTGGGTGGTAGATTTTTATTTATGAAGTATTTTTGAGAATAACACTTAATAGCTAAATAATCATTAGTTATTGTATCTTTTTTTTCCCAGAATTATGTTAAGCAATAGAATCTGCATTACTAATATTAACGTGAAGCAAAAGATAATTGTTTAGATTGCTATTTATTTTGTTTAGATTGCTGTTTATTTCATGTCTGCTTTTGTCTCTGAGATGATTCCTTGTGTCTGTGTTACTCTTCTCCAGGCAGGTAGAGAGGAAAGTGCGGAGGAGCTAATTGACCCTGTGGGCTAGGGACGTCCGCGTGGGAGGGTGTGAGCACCCTACTCTCGCTTCTCTTCCCCTCCATCCCACCTCACCCTGTGTCTCACCACGTGGGTTTTCCTGTGACGGTTCTGCCTAGATTCTGCATGTGTTTTGGCTGCTTCTCCCGCTGGACTGTGCAGTCTGCGTTAACATGGAGCCCCGGGCGATCAGGGCCAAGTACACAGGCTGTAGAGTCCAGTTGCCTGGGTCCCACTCCCGACTGGCCTGTGAGATTATCATTGAACTGTTGTTTGTTCTTTGAGAGGAGAAATACGGATGGCATATTTCACATCCTCAAAGTAGTGGATTTTAAGACTTTAGGATTCAGAATGTGTGAGTCACAAATTAGGGTCTTTCAGTTGGGTGTCACAGGAGAGACATCTCCAGAGGTGTGGAAGGGCTGCCCTTACTGTCCTGCCCTCCTCCCTCAGGCTCCACAAGCACTAGCCCATTGTAGAGTCTCAGCAGCATGTGCGGCATGGGGATGGGAGCGCTGTTCTAGGTAGTTGGGTTTGAACCTAGGTAATTTGCTGGCATTAAACATGGTATTTCTCGACACACAGCCGCATGAGATACCGCTCCACAAAGGGAGAGGAAAGGAAGCAAAGTTGATTCTTCCAGAGTCCTGGTGAAGGTTAGATATATTTTCTCAGGGTTTTAGGTAAAATGATTTTTAGGCAATTTACAAAAGTCACTATAATGTTATTTTAAAATAAAGGCATGGATGGGGGGAGTCACGCAGTGTTGCAACTACTGAGTTCTGTCACTAGTCACTGCTTGGATTGCAGGGAGTGTCTTTTACTCTTAGATGCTGGCAGAGCGCTTTCTAATCTAGAAGCTCCTCTGCCAGACGGGCAGTGTGGGTGGTGCTCTCCTCCAAAGTCTCCCAGGAAGACTGGGTATCACTTAGTGGTTTCATTGTAAGAATCTCCTCTATTTGGGGTGATCCTGTTAGAAGCTAAAAGGAGTCTGGACTCCAGCACTGATAATTACTCTCACTGTGTTTAAAAATATTGCAGATGTTGGGGTGGGGGTACCAGGAAATGCAAACATGGGTTTACGTTGTGAAAGAACTCACCATTTACTGGATTCTAATCAGGAACCAGAACACATGGGAGCAGATACCCATTCTAACTCGAGAAAGAAAAAGGGGGGTTATTACAAAGAGTTATTAAACATCTTATGGAATTGCAGGAAGTGTACAGCCTTGGATCTTTTTATGTCTGGTGTTGTACCTCCTCCCCACCGACTTGAGATTGCTTCACTGGTCAGCTTTCCACCCAGGCCTGTTGAGTTTATCCAGAGGTGTTATCCCCTGGTACTTCCAGTGCAGCCAGAGCTGCAGCTGCAGGGGGTACAGATTGTATAAAATGGGAAGCTCAGCAAGGAGGCAATGGTTGGCAAGTCTAACTTCAATTTCTTCAAGTGATGAAAATCAGGGGGATGGGTGATGCTGTTACCCCTTCACATAGATATGGTGAGCTAATTCCTACACAGTGCCTAGTACATAGTAATAGACTAACGTTTTCAATGCATGCTTGCTAATACCTAGCTAGGTGTGTAATTTTCTGATCTGATTTTTTTAATTTAGGGAAAAGGTTTGGAGAACTTGAGATGAAATGGTGACCTGTGGGTAGCCTCTCAGAGCATCTTAATTCAGAGGTGGAGCGGCTGCCTGACTGGGCCAGTGGCCTCGTCAACGCTCATGTTCATGATAGTTTGTCAGCCCCACCCGACTGGCTCTGGTGGGCGTCGTGAGTATGCTCCTAATCAGGAACTTAGAATCAGTTTCCATGTTTGTTTGAGCCGTTTGAACCTCTTTGTTTCAGATGGAACGTGGTGTGTAAAGCACCAGAAAGGAACATTCTGCTTGAGGCAGGTATTGTTGACCTAGTTTTCTCTCCATTCTTGCCCTCTCCTTTGCAGTCACTGGCAGAACGCACACTTATGAGCAATAAACCCAACGAAGGATTGCCTAAGCAACAAGTATGCAGGATAATCCACCCTTAGATGCTTTAAGATGTTATCTTTGACTCTGGCTCCCGGCAGGCTGACTGAAGTTGGCCGTGATGCTACCGGTTTAGACTGAAAGGTGTGCCAATCAGCAGCCCCCAAAACTTGCATTTTACTTCACAGATAGGTTGGCCCTGTCACATTGTGTTCAACCTCTAAACCATGGATGGGGTGCTCTTATGTTCTCTGAGTCCAAATTAATTTTGCTTCCTAGTAGTTTGGTTTTCTTCGGAATTTTGTCCGTCTTAAGTAGTCATCTCCTTCTTTGCAGTAGTTGCCTTGAGGACTGAATGGCTTCTAATTAGCAAATCCTCCCTGTGGGCATGTCTTTTGTTTATTGACAGTGTATCTGACCCCTCCTCCTCGGATCCTCCAGTTTTGCTTACTTATTCTACTATCATACAGCATGTATTTAAAAAGCCACCTTAAATTCTTTTCAGGACAACATGAGGTATATTTTAAAAAATGACAGCGAAGTGTTCAGTAAACGGCACTTGGTGAGCCCTCTAGGGTGATGGGACTCTCCTGGGCCTGCAGGCTTAAATTCAGAGCCCTTAGCGGGGATGTAGAGCCTTCACCACATGCCTGTTTCCAGGATTAGTTCCCATCAACCTCTGTTCCAGGCACAGAAGTCTCTCCCCTGATAAGACCACATACTTGCTTTATCTGTCCCCCCAATTATAAATAACTATAAGCACTTAGTAAATTTTTGTCGCCAGTTCTCCAGAATAATTGATGCATCCTTTTATACACTTTTTTTAATGTTTTGATTTTGATTTTTTTAAAAATATGTTTTGATTTATTTTTTTTAGAGAGAGAAGAAGGGAAAGAGACAGAAACATCGATGTGAGAGAGAAACACCCATCGGCTGCCTCCTGCCCTCGGGATCGAACCTGTAACCCGGGCATGTGCCCTGAACAGGAGTTGAACCGGGACCTCTCAGTCCATGGGATGATGCTCTGTCCACTGAGCCAGACCAGCCGGGCTTATAAACTTTTGAGAGGAGGATGTTAGAAACTATCCTCTCATACTTCTAATCAAGAAAGTCTTGTCGCCTTGGGTGGAAGTGAGGTGTATTGAGAGATCTCCTCACGGGCCATCGCTGCCTGTGTGGCATGGAGGCTTTATGTCCTTGCCCTTGTTGAGCTGTGGGTGAACAAGAGTCTTGGGTTTAGAGCTGCAGCTACTATTGAATACCTGGTACTTCGCAGCTCCCTCTCGTGATGAGCTGCAGATGTTTGATCTGAAAAAGCCACCTGAGCTTTCTGTTGCTGTTTATATGGTTTGAAGAGTTTTTACTATCATTTGATCTTCCCCAAATCCTATGAAGTAGAAAAGGCAGGTATCACTCCTGTCTTCTGTGAGGACCCTGAGGCTCACCATTGATCTAAATAAGCAGGAAGTCGACTTTATGAGTAAGTCAGTTCTTTGTCCTTCTCACTGTGTCTACTACACAGCGAGTGGTCCCTGTGTTTATAACAGTTTTGCAGTGATGGGTACTTACTTCTGCCTCTTTCCACAGTCTGTTTGCTATCCCTCTCCCTAAGCAGTGCGTTGTAACTAAAAAAAAGAGAAATCAGCTTCTGGAATATCTTGCAATAATCATTTTGGGCATTTTTTTTTTTAATATATACCCTCCCAAGAAGATGCTTCTTTTTTTTTCCCTTTCTTTATTGATTTTAGAGAGAGAAGAAGGGAGAGGGAGAGACAGAAACCTCCTGCATGGCCCCCACCGGGGATTTGGCCCACAACCTGGGCACGTGCCCTGACCGGGAATCGAACTGGCGACCTCTTAGTGCTTGGGTCGACGCTCAACCACTGAGCCACACCGGCCGGGCCCGAGAAGGTGCTTTTTAGCATTTGGTGTTTCTGTGGCTGATAAGATTATTATAATTTCGGAATTAGATACGATATCTGTGCAGATACATGAAGTCACACATTCCTGTCCTTATACTGATTCTTGAGAGCAGAACCGTGTGTCACAAACCTCTGTTATAGCACCGAGTAAAGCAGTAGGCACCGCAATAAGTATATTAAGGCCCCTGGAGCAAATAGCTATGGCAAAAGGAAGTAAAACTGATGGGCAGCCATATCATTCTGCTGTGTCTTTCCTGACAGTGTTCTAACTAAAATCGTTTTTAAATAATTCATTTAGTCATCCAGCGTATATCTGAGTGCCTCCTATGTGCCTGGCTTTGATCTAGAACAGGGATTGGCCAGCTGTGGCCCACTGGCCGCATCCTTTTGGACACCTCCTTTTGTAAATACAAGTTGTATTGGAGTATAGCTGTGCTCATCCATTTACATAAAGTCTGTGGTTTCTTTCTCACAAGGCGGAGCTGAGCACTTGCGACAGGGACCCATGATTATGGCACACAGAGCCTCTCGAGAAAAGGTTGACCAGCCCATAATCTACAGCACTGGGAATACAGCCCTGAAAATGAAATAACTGTTCTCTGTATTTAGCACGGTTTTTCTCTTTTACGTTCTCTCCTTACAGGCCATATTATTCACTCATTGTTCATATTTCAGTTCATATTGAAGGACAGTGTTTATTATGAGTAGTTGTCTGTTCTTTTCCTCTGAATTTGTGGAGTATGTTTCCTTAGCTGGCCTTTCCCTGACATGGGACACTGACTGGGAGCTGTGTGCCCAGATCTGTCTGAGGGTGGACAGGAAGTGAGAATGAGAAAGACTCGACTCTGGTTCCCATTGCCCCAGAAGAGGCCAGAGAGGATGAACACAGTGAGGTGTAATCAGCATCAGGACTGAATAACATTAATGTTACTGTTTTATTAAGAATATCCCTAAGAGCCCAGCCAGTGTGGCTCAGTAGTTGAGTGTTGACCCATGCACCAAGAGGTCACCGGTTCAATTCCTGATCAGGGCACATGCCCAGATTGTGGGCCAAATCCCCAGTGTGGGGCGTGCAGGAGGCGACCAGTCAATGTTCTCTCTCATCGATGTTTCTGTCTCTCTTTGCCTCTCCCTTCTTCTCTCTCTCTAAAATCAATAAAGAAAAAAAAAGAATATCTCTAAGTGACGATGGCTTTTTTGTTGCCGAGTGTGGTGACGAGGACTGCAGTGACTGACGCACACAACTGGGTGCCGCTGCCTTGCTCTGTGCCAAGGCTCCAGCTGTTCTGCCCTCCCTGCCAGCACCGGCCAGTACCGTGCAGGGCAAACAGCAAGCTCTTGTTTTTGTGAAAATGATTTTGAGCTCCTGTACTTCTGCAAGAGCTGCAGGGAACTCCAGGGTCCACAGCTACGCCTTGGGAACCACTGGTTTAGAGCATGGACTGTGGCCAGACTGCCTGGGTCGACGCTCAGCTCCATCACTGAACAGCTGTGTGACCTTGAGCAACTGATGTGCCCTCTGATTCCTCATTGTGAAATGAGGGTGGTCATAATACCCATTTCATAGGATTGTTACAAGAATTTAAGGAATTGATATTTATAAAGTGCTTAGAACAGTGCTATATAAATATATTATATAAATATTGTTCAATAAAATTCAATAGTAGCCCTGGCCAGTTTGGCTCAGCGGTTAGAGTGTCGGCCCACAGACCAATGAGTCGTGGGTTCGATTCCGGTCAAGGAATCGTATCTTGGTTGCAATTCGTCCCCAGCCCTGGTTGGGTTCATGTGAGAGGCAGCCACTCGATGTGTCCCTTTCATGTCGATGTTTCTCTCTCCCTCCCACTCTGTGTGAACAAAAAGTGGAGAAATGTGCTCGGGTGAGGATTAAAAAAAAAAAAATTCAATAGTAAATCCAGTCATTTGTATAAAAAGTGTTCTGCAAAATTTCAGGGGAACAGAAGAGATTGAAATTGAGAGGGTGACTATATTAAACAGAAGAAATCAAGGTGAGATATTCATGTACAAATGTTGGAAACAGTTGGAATTGTGCCTTAGGAGAGGAGCCCCCTAACAGGTTGGGGCAGAAGGTGGCACACAGTCTGCATGGTTGAATATTAGCATCCTTAAGAAGGGCAAGTAAAAAGAAGGGCTTTGTGTATGAATCTTGCATATGTTAGTCTTTTTGAGAAGAAAAGTGAATGAAAATCCAGGAATATGGAAACCAGTGGGAAAATTTGAGTGGGTTTTCCCCCTCTTGCAAAAAAGGATTCTGGGTTGCCTTGTGCGGATAGTAACTGGGTCTAATTCTTAAGGCATGCGATCTGGAACCTGGGTCAGTTTGAGGACATAAAATTGACTGCAACTTAATTTTACTCATAAAACTACTGTGTTTGGCATGCTAAGTTAGGCAAATTGCTAAAGGAACCCCTCTGAGTTGACTGAGTTGGAAGAGATTGGAGCATAAAGCCAGACCATCTTGCTCAGTGCACAAGTACACACCTGTATGTGGCGGCCCCTGCTGGCAGGCCCGACAGCCAATTCAGATTTTCAAACAGCAAATTCATTCTCTTCTCAAAGAGCCTGATGCAGCTTCTTGCCTTGGTGAGTACTTGACTGTATGCTGTGTGCTGCCAGGGCCAGGGCCAGAGCCATTCCATCTCTGCATTCAGCCACGGACCGAAAGGGACAAAAGCCGTGCCATTACAGAGGTCACATTTCAGTAGAGGGAAGATAGACTACGTAAGTGTAATTTAATAAGAAATTAAGATTGAGATAAGTGAGGAAGGAAAACATACCAGGCAGACACAAACTGTCAGTTTCTGGAATATAGCTAGGTTCAATTATTGAATGATTTTTAAGACACCGTGGATTTACTTAGTCTTGGTGAGCAAAAACCAGTGCTAAATAGAGGTGGGATTGTACCAATAGCAGCATTGTCATTTCTCTCCTTGTAGCTACAGCTGTCCACGTAAACCATACCTGGGCATACAGATGTGGATGAATCCTGCCTTTCCTCATCCTTTCCCCCTGTTAGGTGATGAAAATACACTTAACCAAGCAGATGAGACTTAGCAAGAGCAAATAATAGTTAAAGTTCACCTTCAGCTTTGGGTTGGAGAATCCCACAGTTGACAGTACTGTGCTTGAGTCCTTTGTCTACCCAGCCTCCCCCCATCTCTCACAAAAGGCATTTCTTTAGTCATTCCAGAGGTTGGCACATTTTCGGTGCTCACCTGTTTTTGTTCAGCCCATGAGATGAGACTATTGTTGTTTTTTGGCGGGGTGTGGGGGGGAGTCAAATGTGACATTTTGTGATGTGGAAACTCTATGAAATTTGGATTTTACTGGCCATATAGATGGTTTTATTGGACCCCAGCAGCCATGCCCCTTTGTTCATTATTGTCTGTAGCTGCCCTTGTGTGACCACAGCAGTCAAGTGGTAGCAGCAGAGACTCTGGCCCGTGAAGCCTAAAATACTTCCTGTGTGGTCATCTACAGAGAGCTTGCCGACCCCTGATGTAGGCATTGGTGGGCAGAAGGCAACACACGAGGGCACTGCAGATGGGCATGCCGGTCCAAGTTTCTCTCAAACCTGTCTCTTCTGCTGCACACAATACAGTGGCCTGTTTTTGTGAGGTGTATCATACCAGTCAATGAAAACTTTCCTTAGAGCAATAACGGGGAAGTGAGGCTTATGTTTAACTTTGGGGGTCTCTCTGTATAACCTAGTATGTTGGAAATGATGAATTAATCCTTTGCTGGGAAAGAATATGTAGTATCCCAAAGGTGTTCCTTTCTTGTTAGCCAGACTCCTCATGCCTTTTTGTCTTCCAGCCCAAGAAACAGCAGGAAAGAGCCTGACCTAGGGACCTGGGGACTGCTGTACAGAGAGAACTACAAAGCATCCTCAAACTCAGTACCATAGGAACCTAACCCAGGTCCTTATGTTTCTATCAGCGTGAGTAGCATTCGTGCCAAGTGTTTTATAGCAAGTCATACTTTCTGATCTGTTTGCTTTATGAACTTTCCTGGGTTTCTTTGTCACCTCTGCCAAGTTTCTCGCCCCCCAGAACCTGTGTATTATTGCCCATGTGATAGCTAGTAGACCAGATGCTCGGAACTGTGGGAAATTACTCTTGCCATCAGGAAACACTGTATTTACTCAACACCTATGCCAGGATGAGAATTCCTCTTTTGATCAATTATAATTAAAAAAACAAAAAAATTAAAGCAGGATATACCATAAGTTCTTTGTCCTTTTCTGGGATGTCCATCTGATACAGTTAGAAAGATTAGCCAATTTTGAGTGGTTGGAAAAGGCAGGAGGTGGAGGGAACGCTGGTCGTACCACCTTGTGCCTGCAGTACGGGTTCAGAATTGGGTGTCCATTCTTCTTTAACTCAACAGATTATGTGAATTTTTTCTTCTCCCAAAATGAATAGTAAAGATCCCAGATTGAAAATATCATAGGTTATAACCTAGGAATTAGAAACTGATGCTTGGAAGATTCGTCAGGTCACTGAAAGCAGAGGTGGCTTTCAGTTGGAGAGGACAGGCTCTAGGGAGGGGATCCTGGCTGATGGGTGTAATTCTGGGAAGATGAGCCCACTGTTGTCAGGTCTTGCTGTTTTTCAAGAGAAACTGGAACTCTGCAATTTTTATGTGACACTCCTCAATTAAAAATTGGTATTGCTCGGCCGGTGTGGCTCAGTGGATTGAGTGACATCCCATGGACTGAGAGGTCCCAGTTCGATTCCCAGTCAGGGCACGTGCCCAGGTAGGGGGTGTGCAGGAGGCAGCCGGTCAATGTTTCTCTCTCTCTCTCTAAAAAATCAATAAAAAACATTAAGGTTGAATAATAAATGAATGAAATTTTGAATTCTCTTTAAATAAAAAGAACAAGAATTGGTGAATGTTCACAAAGTTGCAGGATGGACTTTGAAAGTCATTATTACATTTTTTAGATAAAGACCTAGCTGCTCACTACAGATGTGACCTTGGGCAAGTCATTAAGTCTCTCTGAATATCGGTTTCCTCTTCTTTAAAATGGGCATATCAGTAGCACCAATGTCATAGGATTCTGAAGAGAATTAAATAAGATAATATAAATAAAACAGTTCTTGGCCCATGGTAAGCTCTGAATAACTCGGGTACTATCTGAGAGGTTAGAAAGGGTAATGGGTTGCAGTTTTAATTTTGAGTGTTATTAAGAGTCAGAAAGCACATTTTCTGAATTCTCTGCAATTCATAGACTTTCTAAAAAATTATACCATGCTAATTAATTTTTTTTTTCTGTCTGGTAATCTCATTCTTTACCTCCCTGGAATTGTAGCTTTATAATCCCACAGTGAGGAAGTTAAGAAACTATTCTCTTTTCCTTCTCTTCCTTTCCCTCTTTTCCTTCCTGTACCCAGATGGATGCATGTGGTTTTACCTACTGAAAAGGTACAGTGGCAAAGGAGGCAGACTTCCGGTTTCTCCACAGCTACCCCTTCTGTGGTTTTGGTCTTCTGAATCTTTATGGAAAGGTACATTTTGAGGCCTAAAGATGAATAAATAAGATTGATTCCCCTACCCCCTTTTTTTCCTTTTTAAGTAAGCTGTGAAATCCTTTGTGCTTTTTAATCTGCTCGGATAATAGTTTTTTATAAGAAAGCTCTTGACTTGAAACTCATTGTTAATTTGCTGCTGTACAGGGCAGTTTGGCTTTGGGAAATTGCCCGTGTAACTGGTTTTCAGTTTAAATCTTACTGTTCAAAAGCAGGTATTGTGACATATAACGGCTTGGTGGTCGTATTGTACTTTTAATTTGCCACTATTTACTTGAGTTTTAATAGAAATAGAATATTTGTCTTCTCTGGTTGCATGTGATTGCCAGCCATGTTCTAAAGTACCAGTGCGGAGAGTTCCTCTAGTTCTTCTCATTTTAATGTCACTACCAGGCAGCATAGAATAGTTGGTGGTTTAGAACAGTGTTTCTCAGTCTTTTCTCTTTAATACCCTCCTAAGAAGCCTTTTTAAACAATTTGTTCCTAATTGGACTCCCACTTCTGAAAATTTTTGATTTTACAGATATACTGTATATCTATTATATATATGTCTATCTGTGTTTTATACATAAAGAATAAGGGTTTCTTGTGTGTGCTCCCTTCCCCCAAAGGATCGCTGTTTGCCCTGTGAGCTGACACTGCCCGCTTGGAGAACGCATGGTTCACAGCAGTGGCTTCTCAAAAGTTTTCGTTTCAGAACCTTTCTATTCTCTAAAATTAATGGGGACCCTAAGAGCTTTCATTTATGTGGGTTGTATCTAGCGATATTTATCACATTACAAATTAAAGCTGAGGAAAATTACAGAATATTTAATAATTAAAAAATATTTTATGAAAAATAACCATTCCTCCCACTCCAAAATGGTTTAGTGAGAAAAGTGGCATTGTTGGATATTTCTGCCAGCCTCTTCAAGGTCTGGCTCAATAGCAGACAGCCAGGTTCTCACAATTGCCCCTGCTTTCAATTTGTTGCAACACTGCAGAGAAACACCAGTGTCGTGCTGTAGTAGTTGGAAAAAGAGAGAGTGTTTCAAGAACCCCTTCAGATAACAGAGGTTGTTCTTCTCTGGTATTACACTCAGTTTGTAGTTTCTGAAAGGGGTACATGCACTGTCCAATCTCAAACTCTATAAAAACTTTTTGTTCTGTTTGAAATTCATTGGTCTGTCTTTCCCTTTGAATAGGTCTTTTTATTCATGAATAATTTTGGACCCTTGTACATTGATTACTTGGAAAATACTGGTTCCCTGACTTCACGCTGATCTTCCAACCGTTGATAATAGTACCAACTACTCACATGCCATTAATATCACCACTGGTCTTAGCAGAAACTCTCTAAAAATTGGAGGTACGCCCTGGCCGTTTTGGCTCAGCGGTTAGAGCGTCGGCCTGCGGTCCAGAGAGACCCGGGTTCGGTTCCCGCTAGGGGCATGTACCTCAGTTGCAATTTGTCCCCGGCCCTGGTTGGTCGTGCGGGAGGCAGCCACTCGATGTGTCCCTTTCACATCGATGTTTCTCTCTCTCTGTCTCTCTCTGTCTCTCTCCCTCTCCCTCTCCCTCTCCCTCTCCCTCTCCCTCTCCCTCTCCCTCTCTCCCTCCTCTTCCCACTCTATCTGAACAAAAAAATGGAAAAATGTCCTCAGGTGAGGATAAAAAAATAAAAAAAATAAATAAAAATAAAAAAATAAAAATTGGAGGTACTTGTCAAGATAATTTTCACTTAAATATCCTTGGCCATAAATACTATTGGTTGTTTTTTCTATAAGTGACAGGTTCACTTTGTTCATTTCTGAGAAAATGTCTGCCATATACTCAAGTCTGAATAACGCGAGTTTGTCAGTCTTCCTTGAAATAAAATACATGTTCCATGAAGAAGGTGAATTGGTCAGCTTACAACTTGAACAGCTGCACAGGTGCTTTTTCTTCAGACAGGCGTCGCGCTCCTGTGCCCAGCGGTCGTGCTCTATGAGTGCTGCCCGATCTGTCACACGAAGTGCTAGCAAGACGTGTGTGCTCAGGGCCGAGGTTTAAGAAAGCTAACTTCATGTGAGTGTGTGGCGATGAAGATTCCATTCTCTTCCACTTGGGTGACACTGCCAGGAGGGGCTTCTTGGCCAGGCTCCAGGCATCTTGCCGACTGTTGCTTTTGTGCAGGTCACCACAGTGACAGGCAGTACTGCTTAGCATTAGTGCGGAAACAGTTTGACCTTCCTGGGGTCCGTGGTGCACACTTGGGCAGCCGCTGGTACAGAGCCTGGACTTCAGAGCCAGACTGCCTGTGCTGTGTCCCAGTGCCGTCACTTACTAGCTGCGTACGTGACCTTGAGCAACTACCCTGCTACCCAGACCAGACAAACACACTGCCCCTCAGGAACACAGGCCCCCAAGTGAAGAACACATTTGTCAGGAGCTTTTCTATCTCCTCATTGTTACTTCTTTTAAAATCTGATATCTATATTTACAGAACTGTAGGAGAGAGGGGGACCTAAAGTAGTATATATATATTTCAGAGCAGCAGAGATTGGATCCTGAAATGACTTGCCATCATGGAGTAAGAAAGGTGTTTGTTTGTCAAAATCCCATCCTGGCTGGTGTGGATTGAGCATCGTCCCATGGACTGAGAGGTCCCAGTTCGATTCCCAGTCAGGGCACGTGCCTGGGTTGCAGGCTCGATCCCCAGTAGGCGTGCAGGAGGCGGCCGATGGATGTATCGCTCTCACATCGATGTTTTTATCTTTCTCTCTCTCTTCCTCTCTCTCTAAAAAATCAATTAACGTATTTTTAAAAAATCCCAAATTATTCTTAGGCTAAAGATCTAGATATTCTCAACAGTTTCACGACATTTCTTTTTAAAGGCACATGATAAGCTTGCTGCTTTGTTTTGTAACCCAGTCCAGTGCATTATGGCCCCTGGTTCTGAAATCCGCATGAGATCCCACCGCGCAGCAGTCTGTTCTGATACTTAGGTGGGAAAAGTCTGTTGATGGGACGTGAATGCTTTCCCTCGTCGTCTGTCAGGTCAAGGCTTCAGTGGCAAAACCTGGCCCTCTCATTTGCCAAGATCCTTGAACATGGACTCATCTTAAATGTACATATACCTTTGTTCCATTTGGGAGCTTTTCAGTAAGGGCCTGTTACTACCTTCTGTCATGTTATTCTTGCAAAGAGCCACTTGCTGTATGAGAGAAGCGGCACGTGGGATCCTTCCATCTGCTGCAGTTGATGGGTGCCTTTGTGTGGTTCCCAAGCAGTTCCTCTGTCCTGACAGTTTTTAATTTTTAAACACTAAGAAAAACGTGTTCCCAATGAGGCAAGTAGTATCTTCATTTAAGAGGATTTTAAAAGTACAGGAATGGTGACCTTTCGCTTTGTCATTCTTGATATGGCCTTTTTCATCCTTTTTGATGATTATTAGATGTCCTTTTTATCCTGATTGGCAACATATTGTATGTACATTTCACATTGTGCCTATTTCTTTTTCTGATCATACCCTAATTATTCTATTGAAGACCTCTATGGGGGAATGAGTAGTTCAAAGAGCAGTCTTATTTAGAGCGGGAGGAGGGGAGAGAGACAGACAGACAGACAGACACCTGTTGCTTCCTGTACAGGGATTGAACCCACAACCTAGGTACGTGCCCTGACCAGGAATCGAACCCGAGACCTTCTGGTGCACGGGACGACGCTCCAACCAACTGAGCCGCACCAGCCAGGGCTCAAAGAGCCATCTTTTGCAGGACTTTTAAGGTGAATTGCGAAATTTCTTCTCAAAAAGATTGATCTAGTTTCTCATTTCAGCAGCGTTCTGCCCATTTCTCCATATCTTTACCAGAATTGATAATATGTTAAATGTTTTTTATTTTATTTATTTATTTATTATTTAATTCACACTGGAGGAAATTTTTCCATTGATTTTCAGATAGAGTGGGAGGGAGCGGGGGGAGGGGGGGAGAGAGAGAGAGAGAGAGATTGGTATGAGAGAGACACATCAGTTGGCTGCCTCCTGCACGACCCCGACCAGGGATGGGGATCAAACTGCAACCATGGTACGTGCCCTTGACTGGAATCGAACCCACAGCTCTTTGGTCCTCAGGCTGCTGCTCTAACCACAGAGCCAAACCGGCCAGGGCTATTAAATGCTTTTTAAGCATAAGAAATTATACAAGCTAAAACATGAACTTGGACCAAAGTTTAAATATTTAGAGATTAATAATATAACATGGCAAAACTTACAATGTACTATATTTCTTATTACTAGGAGTCCAAACTGAACTAGACTTAAAGGGTTTTCCCTAACATCTGATGGTGTGGAATCTTCTGGAGAGAAACCTTTCTCTAGGAATTCTTCATACTCTCTAAGCTGGTACAGACCTGCTTGTGTAGAGTAGGTTAGCAATGAAAGTTGAGTTTGTATCCTTTTAATTTTTATTTTTTCCTTTCCTTACATAGAGGGGTTTAGAAGGCAGTATATGTTGGTTTTTCTTTAGCATGTAAAGTAAATTTGGGTAATGTATGATTGCAGTGTGTTAATTTTTTGCGAAATCTTTGTAAATTTCAGGTGTGCAACAGAGGAACATGGCTCAAGAAACTAATCACAGCCAAGTGCCTATGCTGTGTTCCACTGGCTGCGGATTTTATGGAAACCCTCGAACGAACGGCATGTGTTCAGTATGCTATAAAGAACATCTTCAACGACAGAATGGCAGTAATGGTAGAATAAGCCCACCTGGTAAGTGATTCTGCTAAAACATAGCAGTATTCAGAATTGCAGTACACTTGGATCGAGCAGTGTACCCAGCACCCTTTTCTGCTCTCACGTTGAACTGATTTTCCTATGTTCATCTCACTCAGATGTCTCATTACATATGGTGGTTATCAGTGGTAGGGAAACGGGAATAAGAGTGTTTTTACCCACAGAAAATAACTACCTAGATCCATTCCATAGTCTTACTTGCTGTGCTACAGAACTCCATTATCTTATTGAAATAGAGGCATACTTTAGGTATACATAGCTACCTTGGAAAGTAAGGTAAGGGAGTGAGGGCTACCAGGGGGCCTTGGTTCTTAGATCTTGGGTAACCTCTGAAGTCAAGACAGTTGCACAAGGAAAGAGTACGTGATGGAGAGCCACAGCTGACAAGGGAAAGTCTGACTCCACTAGGAAGGAGAGGCGTAGCAGTGCAACTTCTGAGTAAGGGATGTCCCACCCCAGGCACTTGAGTCCTCTGTGCCTTTTTGAGTCAAAGAGTTCTCCTGGAATTGAGGTGTGAGAAGGATTATGAGGGTTCCAGGCATCAACTTCACAAAAGCAAGGTGTTGCTGGTACTCAACCTAGGATAGTCCTCGTGTAGGTTAATGCCTGAGTGTGTAGGTCTGTGCTTAATGAACATGCAGGCTGGTACTTAGCTCATTTAAAATTGTGTATGGAGTCTTTCTCATCACTGCTTCATGATACAGCCTGAGGCTAACACCATTTATTCAAAACTTTTTAAATTAATCCTCACGCGAGGATATTTTTCCATTGGTTTGTTTGTTTGTTTGTTTGTTTTTTTAAGATAGTGATAGAGTGAAAGTGGGGGAAAGCAGGGGGTGGAGAGAGAGAGAGAGAGAGACATCGATGTGAGAGACACATTGATTGGTTGCCTCCAGAACAACCCTGATGACCGGGGCTGGGGATTGAACCTGCAACCTAGGTACGTGCCCTTGACTGGGAATAGAACCCATGACCCTTTGGTCAGCAGGCCAGTGCTCTAAACTGCTAAGCCAAACCTGCCAGGGCTCCAATCTTTCTTAAGGCTAAGATCAAATCAGTATAAATTACTGTTTTTGAAATTAAATCATCATCTATATTTCTGCCTTATGAAGAACAGGAAGAATAATGTAACCTAATAGGGTGAGCATATACTTTAATTCTGAACCTAGGTTTGCCTTACTACCAAATTATCTTTCATTGTAAATATCTCATTTCTGCACTGGGGCTTAGAAAATGTTTGTCAGGTTAAGGGTCTAGTGACATTCGGTCCTGAGAATAAGAGTTTAGCTTATTAATATAGACAATTTGTGTATGGTTTCCTTCATGGTTAAAAATCAACATTTTCATTGTAAAACTGGTATTGAAAAAATTTGAATTAAAACTAATGACCCAGCATATTCTATACTAAAACAAAGTTCATGTACTATATTTTTTGGAAAACTGATCTTGATTTTTTTAGATAAGGTGCTGAACTGCCCAGAGTGCACAGTCACTAATATGAAATGTGGTGCCGTTACAGCGACTTCCGTCAGTAGTCTGTCCGACTCCTTACCAGTTCAGTGCACAGAGGGCAGCGTCCCAGAGGCTCAGTCAGCACTGGACTCCACATCCTCATCTCTGCAGCCAAGGTACGATATGTGCTGAGTGGGGATGAGAAGCTAGGAGAAGCAAAGGCTGTGTTCCATAGGTGATCGGTCCTATGAATGGCAACTAGATAAAGTCGCTTTAGGATTAAGGGGCCTAACATTGCATCTGGCTCATTATTATTACTGACGAGTTAGACAAGGCTCCTTTTGGTTTTGGTTTTTACATTGAGGTGGGATTGGGGAGGTGGTCTTTTAAGTCCCAGGTTTCCTTTTTAGACAGCTTTTCCTTTACCCTTCCTGAGTAATTTCTGACCCACCCCTACAGTCCCTTTGAAGCATGCTAAGTTCTTCTAACTATAGTCTTACTCCACAAGTATTAGTGTTTCATATTTATAAAATAGTCTTAAGCTCTCTCTGTTTATATCATGATGTGGTACTCATATTTATTTGTATTGTAGTGTATATTTTTTAAAAAAAACTTTGAAGTCACATCATTTAGAAGCCCGAGAATACAAAATATTTGTTTCATTTTTATTCTGTTAGGAGCTCCATAGTTTCTTTTTCCAGTTCGTGACAGGAGATGACGTTCAGTTCCATTTTGCGAGTATATCGTTTACAGCTTTGGATTAGGGTTTCTTACATGTGTCTTTATCAGGCTGGTTTTTGTTAAGTGAATTCACACACAAAGGACACACACTGTTGCTTTATTTCCAAAGCAATAAACTTCTGGTTCAAATTAGTCTCCAGTTTCAAAGCTCTGTGGTTATGTGTAAGTTATAAAAAGTACTTTTGTGTTAATTCTTGTCTTAATGATCTACGTAGATATGTTGAACTCTTCCTTGTTATATCCCTTTAGTTACTATTCATGCGTAGAGATGATATTTTAAAATCTGAATATTTTTGCTTTTCTAGTCCTGTTTCAAATCAGTCACTTTTATCAGAATCTGTAGCACCCTCCCAAGTGGACAGTACACCTGCGGACAAAGCAACACCTGAAACAGAAGACCTGCAAGGTTTGCATATGAACAGCCTCTGTCTTGTCACTTACTTAACGTTTGAATATTATAGGTCAGGCACTATCCTAGGTGCACATGTTTCTTAAATTACCTGCCTAAAATACACACTTTTGTATTTCTTTTCTTTACAAGCAGAATGTTATAGTCTCAAGTGTTTAATTGAGTGAAATGTGGGGAACCATTTCCCTCTTAGGTATGATTATGTCATCAGCATAAACTTAGGCACTTCAAATTTTGTTTAGTTTCAGAAATAGGTTTAAATGAATGCATGTAGTGGTATATTATCATCTGCTAGTATTTCAGCCAGTTTAATCTAAATACTATGTCCTCTTCAAGCAAACTGGGGCTGCTGGTTTAAGAAGAATCTCGTTTTTGACTCAGATTTTCTAAGAAACTATTTAACTTGACTGGCAGTCACTCTCTCTCCCCATCTGTGACTCAACACAACAGTCAGTAGGAAAAGATGAAATTCGGGGAATGGGCAGTGAGAGCAGCAATTTCTGGGAGTGGCCACTTCAGGCAAGTGTATGTTGGAACAAACACTGGAACGGTTATTTAGGACCCGATTATGGAAAATCCTAATGCTACTTGGTTCGTTCTTTTTTTTTTTTCCTCACCCGAGGACATTTTTTTGCATATATCTTCAGATAGAGCGGGAGGGAGAGGGGGAAGAGAGAGAGAGAAACATCAATGTGAGAGACACATCGACTGGTCGCCACCCACACGACCCCAACCGGGGCTGGGGACAAACTGCACCTGAGGTACGTGCCCTTAGCGGGAACCGAACCCGGGACTCTCTGGTTCACGGGCCGACGCTCTAACCGCTGAGCAAAACTGGCCAGGGTGCTACTTGGTTTTTTCTAATCGATGGCCAGGGAAGAGAGCTGTTTTAAAGATTGTTTTTTAGTTTAAGATAATGTCGTACTTTAAGAAGATTTCATTTAACAGTTTTTGCCCCCAGATAGCTGCTGATAGAACTGATCTCATTTGTGGAGCTGCTCTGTCCAGGATGGTGGCCACCAGCCTCAAGAGGCTGTCGAGCTTTCAAAATGGGGCTAGTCTGAAATGAGATATTTATTTAGTACATAAGTATTTGCTAATGACACTGTGAGTTTAATATTGGCACTGGAATTTGAAGATTTAGCACACAAAAAATATGAAGTATTTCATTAATGCATTTCATATTGATTACATTTTTTAATAATACATATTAAGTTTATCTGTATTACTTTTCAAAAATGTTTTTATTGATTGTTTTAGAGAGAGGAAGGGAGAGAAAGAAACATAGATGAGAGAGAGAACATCGATCAGCTGCCTCCTGCACGCCCCTCACTGAGGATCGAGTCTGCAACCTGAGTATGTGCCCTGACTGGGAATCGAACCAGGACCTCTCAGTCCATGGGGCGACACTCAATCCACTAAGTCACCTCAGCCAAGCTGTTTTTTAGTTTTTAACGTGGCTGCTAGAAAATAGAAAATTAAAAATGTGACTCTGATATTTCTTTTGGACCCTGATACCGTACAAGCGTACTTTTCTCTTGAATATTTAAAATGTTCTCATTTTGTAAAGCATTTTTGAACAAGGAGTAAATGAAAGATCATTTGGTCTAGCCCCTCATGTTGCATGTAAGAAAGGGCGGTCCAGAGAAGGGACATAAGTGTTATCCCAGTGGGTGATGGCAGAGGGGCTTGTTCAGTCAGTATCTGTTGAGCAGCTGCTCTGGGTCCACTGGAAGGCCAGTCTGAGCAGCACAGGCCCCGCCCACAGTGCTCAGTTCCATCCTCAGGAGGAGGCTTATCAGGACTCCTGGAGGACACAGACACTGTGTCTGCTGTGCCATGATGTTTGCAGTAGCTACTGACGGCATGTCGTGTTCAGCTTCATTGAGCACCGTGTCTGTGAATATCCCCCAGAGGTGGGCTGAGTAGTTGTAAGTGCTCGTCGCTACATTTGTGCACTTCTCCCCCACGCCCTTCCTCCCCAGCAGAGGGCCTTGTTCCTCTAGAACGTGATCCTCCGTATGGGTAGTTAAACTTATTTTCCCTGCCTGGTGCTTTTTGAAGTACATTAGAAGTAGTGGCCTGTAGACTTTGTCTAGTTGGGATTCCCATTAAAAATTAAATTAGCAAGTGCAGTTTGTTTCACAAACGGGATGTCCTTGCAGAGGCCTCCCAAGTGGACCTTTAGGACCTGTGGCTGCTACACAGGCAGCCGCCTGTTGTTAATGATCAACAAGCAGGTGATCTCCTTCCAGTTCTCATTCCAGGATATGAAAAACTGCCTGTTCTGGGGGCACTGTGCTTATTTTGGCTTCAGGTTCAGTAACAGTGTGGTCCTTTGGCCTTTAGTCCACTGTTCGGCACTTTTAAGGGTTTGAATTGTTCATTTTACAAAACATAGGTCAGGCATGCTCTGGTCTTAAATCTCACGTAGAAACTGAGGAAATGGGTAATTTCTGGGAATCAAAGACTTTTTCAGAGTGCTCTGTCATCTTGCCCATGAATTCATTTGGTGACTGTTTAAATTCAGGCCACCAGCCACTAGTGTCAGATGAGCTGCAGTTCCTTTAGTCTTGTGGGGATAGAGTGGACGCCAGTCGGCCTCACATTGGAGCCCTAGCTTTCAAGCTTTTAGATGGCCTACTGGTCTAGAACTTGCAAGGTTGTGCACTCACCTCAGTTAAAGAGAAACCACTTAAATCTCTACGTTTAGTCCTTTGAAATGCCTCTGTATGCCCAATAGATAACTTGTCTTCTTACTTCTCCTTTTTCAGGCACCATTCAGAGTTTGTGTCTCAGTAGGCAAACCTGTTCTGTTAAAAACGTGATCTGGCCCTGGCCGGTTTGGCTCAGCGGTTAGAGCATCAGGCTGCGGACCAGAGAGTCCCGGGTTCGGTTCCCGCTAAGGGCACGTACCTCAGTTGCAGTTTGTCCCTGCCCCGGTTGGGCTCGTGTGGGTGGCAACCACTCAGTGTGTCTCTCTCATGTCGATGTTTCTCTCTCTCTTTTCCTGCCTCTCTCCCTCCCACTCTATCTGAAGATAAATGCAAAAATGTCCTCGGGTGAGGATTAAAAAATAAAAACGTGATCTGCGGTACTGGTGGTACTGCCCTTAAAGCATTATTTATATTAGTGTATTTGAATGCAATTGGGACAAGTTAGATGTCATGGCTTACAGATATCAAAGACAAGAAATATAATAGATTCTTTTCAGGTTGCAAGTAAAAACTTTTCTGAGCTCTTTGCACAGAGCCCAACCTTACCTGGAACTGTTCTGGGCTGAGGGTAAAACCGCAAACAAGACATGCAGCCCCGTCCCTGTGGAGTTGACAGGGACGTTTGGCTGGTGAAAGTGCAGGGTTTTATGTGTCCCTATTTTGTTTCAAAATTAAAATGTCTAGATTAGCAGAACTGTCTCCTGTCCAGCTTCTGAATTGTCCAGGTGCAGTGCTCACACTGTAGAGTTCTCCGTTCATGCAGCTCACCTGTTTGTGGGGTTTTGCCCTTCATCACATTTTGATAAAATAATGAGATAATGGGTTAATGTAAGCAGGTTAGAATTTATTACATCAAATGTTTGAGCAGCTGCTATGTGTAGTTCACTGTGGTTGGTGCTAGAGATTCAAATGGAATAAGATACATCCCTCTCCTCAGTGGGCTCACACTGTAGATGGGGAAATGGTCCCGTAAATACAGTGGGTAAGTCATTTCAGTTCAGCAGGTGTTACTGAGTGCCTGCTGCGTGGTGGGAAGCCCCAAGTCGGGATGAAAAGAACGGGTTCTTGCCCTGACAGAGTTCACATCAAGCCATGTTATGTCAGATAGGCAGTTATAACAGTGTGGAAAGTACTATTGGGGTGCACAGTGGGGTTTCCTATTCTAACTTGTGGGGGAGGGAACAGTGTCAGAGTTGATAGCTTAAACAAGACACATTAGTTAGCCAGGGAAAGAAAAGGACAAGGGCATGGAAGAAGTGTTCCCCATTGCAAGGACAACTTTTACAGAAATCCAGAGATAGAGAATTCAGTGTGTTCGGGGAAATGGCAGTCAGTGTCCTTCAGCGTGGCTGAAGCATGGAGCATCGAGGAGGAAAGGTGAGGGATGAGGCTGGAAAAAGAAGGATGAGAAAAATCATGAAGAGCCTAGGCATCCGCCTGGGGCTATGGGAAGTCAAAGAATGTACACGTTGGAGGGCACATGTCAGATGGTTATTTCAGGCAGATGGTTGGGTGCAGCGTATGAAGCATGGGTTGAAGAGGGGCTCATGTGCATTGCCCAGGGTTGGGTGGGGGCTGTTAAGGGTAATCAGAGGGAAAGTCGCAGAGGACTGAGTCAGGGGTTTCCTGGAGGACTCGTGCTTGAGCTCAACCTTAAGATCAAGAAGATGGCCCTGGCTGGGAAGCTCAGTTGGTTAGAGTGTCGCCCTGATACCAAGGTTGGGGGGTTCGATCCCCAGTCAAGGCACATACAAGAGTCAACCAATGAATGCATAAATAAGTGGAACAACATGGAGAAAGGGAGACTCTAGTGCACTGCTGGTGGGAATGCAGACTGGTGCAGCCACTATGGAAAACACTGTGGTGTTACCTCAAAAATTAAAAATTGAACTGCCATTTGACCCAGTGATTGGGAATATATCCTAAGAAGCCTGAAACATCAATCATGAAGAATATATGTACCCTTATGTTCATAGCAGCACTATTTACAATAGTTAAGATCTGGAAACAGCCCAAGTGTCCATCAGTAGATGAGTGAATAAAAAAGTTGTGGTAGCCCTGGCCGGTTTGGCTCAGCAGTTAGAGCATCGGCCTGCGGACCAGAGAGTCCTGGGTTTGGTTCCCACTAAGGGCACATACCTCGGTTGCGGTTTGTCCTCGGCCCTGGTTGGGGTCGTGTGAGTGGTGACCAGTTGATGTGTCTCTCTCACGTCGATGTTTCTCTCTCTCTTCCCCCCTCTCTCCCTCCCGCTCTATCTGAAGATAAATGCAAAAATAAAAATAAAAAAATAGAAAGTTGTGGTACATATACACAATGGAACATTATGCAGCTGTAAGAGAAAGCTCTCGTATCCTTTGAGACGACATGGAGGGACCTGGAGAGTATTATGCTAAGCGAAATAAGCCAATCAGAGAAGGACAAATACCACATGATCTCACTTATTTGTGGAATATAATGAACAAAAAAAGCTGATGAACAAAACAGACCACCCAGAGACATAGAAAGGAGTACGGTTCAAACTGACAAACCTCAGAGGAGGGGGCAGGGGAAGGGATGAGATAAACCAAAGAACTTATATGCATGTATTCGTAACCAGTGGACACAGACAACATTGCTTGGTGGGGGGCAGAATAGGGAGGAGGGCATCTGGGGGGAAAAAGGAGAAACATCTGTAACAAAAATAAATTAATTTTAAAAAAGTGGAAAGCAAATCGATGGTTCTCTAACTGTCTAACTCCCCTCTCTTTCCCTCACTCCCTCCCCCACCCTCTTCCTTCTTTTCTCTCTCTAAAACCAATAAATAAAATTTAAAAAGAAAAGAAAATGACGACCTAGATGAAATGAGGGTTATATGTGAGACATTCAAAAAATGTTAAGCACACTTAGTATTCCACTGAATCTTGGTTTTAGCCTATTTTCCCCCTGAGAAATCTACATGGTTCTGACCCCAGCAATATTTAGAAGTTTTCATATGGCCATTTTCTTAACACTCCCATAGAATACCCAAGTAGTATTCAGATGTGTGTACGTGCCTTTTATTGGACAAGTACCCAATTATTACAAAACTCAGAAAATACAACACTTTCTAGAGTCACTGTGAACATGTCAGTATATATTCTGCATGTATGTACATACATTACATGCATACCAACATACATTTAACAGAAAGGGTCATATTATCTAAGCTACTTTGTGACTTAATGTGAGCGTTTTTCATAAATTCCTCAGTGAACCTCTGAGTAACAGGCCAGTGGGAGTGGGGGACAACCACCACCCAGATATCACCTACTGCATGACTAAATGGTACCACCTTCCTGTTTCTGTCAGCTTCAGTATCCGATACAGCACAGCAGCCATCTGAAGAGCAAAGCAAGTCTCCTGAAAAACCAAAACAGAAAAAGAATCGCTGTTTCATGTGCAGGAAGAAAGTGGGACTTACTGGTAAGGGTTCAAATCAAATGGTTCTGACCTAAGATTGATTTTTAAATATGCTTGGCTTACTAGTACTGGCTTCAGGTGAGAGTGTTTCTGTTCCCATGAGACATGCTTCAGCTTCTGCATCTTCTTCAGGAACTAAAAATAGATTTAATAATATGCCTTAAAGTGAGATGAATAGTTTTCTTTTAAAAAGAATTGTTTGTCTGAGTTGGAGAGTGTTGGACGAGCTAGGTCAGTGTGCCAGCTGCTGTGAAAGGCAGCGGTGTGCTCCTGCCTTCACGAGCCAGAAGTGGTGTCTGAGGAAACATGAAGTCCCTGGCGAGCTGCGAAGTACTTTGTGTGCAGGGCTCATCGCAGGTGGTCGTGAGGGTTCATTGAGTTAGTACATGTAAGGTGATTAGCCCCATGCTGCCACACAGTGACTAACCCATACAGGTTGACTACTGTAACAGATGGCGTTGTTACTAAGGGGAAAGTGTTCAGGATGCTTCTTGGGTGTTTAGCAAAGAAAACACACTAAGTGCAGTCAGATAGATTGGTCAGATAGATTGGTTTGGGAATTCGGGGATGGGAGTGATTCATTTACATAGAAGGAATCTCTAGAGGCCCACAAAGGCAGAATGTTTTAGCTGGGATTTGAAAGATGAGCGGGACTTACAACAGATGGAAACGAGTATTTCAGCCCAAATAGCGTGAAGGAAAACTCAGAGAAGGGAAACAACCAGGCACGTTCGGGGACCAGGAATGAGGAAGGTCGCTGTGGCACAGAGCACGTGAGGGTCAGACAGAAGCAGACATCAGGCTAGTGCTGTGGATGGGGATGAATTTGCGGGGATCGGTTGCAGCTACACTAGTGACCATTTACTGTCTACTGTGTGGCAGGCATTGAGCTGAGAGGAGAGTAGGTAAGATATTGAGCAAATTATGTTTTAGAAAGGTTTCTCTGGCTAAGAAACAGGTTGGGGGTAAAGAGGAAAGGAGATTTCAGTTGCTATCAAAGATGTTTAAGACTGGCCCATCCAAATATGAGCAGATGAGGCATTTGAAAATATACATATTTAGTATCAAAAATAGTCTTTCTAAAAATCAGAAACTCTGAAACTTCATTATTGGAGGGCTGAGACTTAATAATTTTTTTCCAATCTGTCAGTCTGGGGTTATTGTTGGCTTCATTTTTCATTCATTATTATGAAGTTACAGAATATGTTTTTAAAGTTACAAAAATGTGGTAAAGGAAGTTTACATCAAATGTCAGTGTTTAAAATACTTATTTTCCAGTGTTCCATTTCCAATAATTCTGCCACACCATAAAGTCCTCATTTTGGGCAGCAGGACCGGTTTTGTGTAAAGACTGTCCGCCCTCCTTAGATTTCTTTTAGCTTCAACTCTGGACACTCTCCTGAACTAAATAGTGTTTGTTGCATGTTTACTAGGTGTTAAGCACTTAATGCATTCCTCATTTAATCCTTACCGTAACTTATTATTCCAAAATTACAAATGCAGACACTGAGGCTCAGAGAGGCTAACTAACTTGCCTATGTTAGTAAGTAGATTCATGCTTAGGCAACCTCTAACTCTAGATCCTATGGTCTTAATGTCACCCAGCCGAAGTGCAGTCCACCTTTCCATGGAGGTTAGCCAAGGAAGCTGGTGTGGATGCTGTGTTGCGTTAGCAGTTCTGTCAGAGGGGTCATTTCATCTTTCTTGGTTTAATTTTAAGATTGCCTTCTGACAGTATGCCTCTTTTCACATTGTAGTGTTTAGATTCGAGAACTGTTTCACATTTTCGATTTAGCAATCTGTTTTTGATGGGAAGTTATTGTGGCCATGTCATACATCAGGAAACGAGCTCAAGAAGTGGTTATGACTATCAGGTAGTGAATTTTGAGAATGTTCTTAGGTTGTGAAACTTCTTGTTTATAATGATGGTTTATATTGTTGCCGTAAACACATGATCTATTTACAATTAGTTATGCTAAGGAACTTAATATCTCAACCTTGCATCCAACTCAGGTATATGTATTAATCCACTTTCAGGGTTTGAATGCCGGTGTGGAAATGTTTACTGTGGTGTACACCGTTACTCAGATGTACACAATTGCTCTTACAATTACAAAGCTGATGCTGCTGAGAAAATCAGAAAAGAAAATCCAGTAGTTGTTGGCGAAAAGATCCAGAAGATTTGAACTCCTGCTGGAATACAAAATCCTTTGACCACCTGCAAACTAAAAATTGACTTGAGGTTTTTTTCCTAGTCATTGGGAATGTAGAGCATTGTATCTTGCATAGACCTTTTAATCATGCATGTCATCAGAAGAATAGATTTTTGTTTTTGTTTTGAAAATGACTCTGAACATTTATTTCCATTGCAGTTTCTGTGGCTGAAAAGACTTAAGTAAACTTTACAAGTATTATCCTTTTAAGATCATTTTAATTTTAGTTGAGTGCAGAGGGCTTTTATAACAAACATGGAGAAATTTTGGAGGGCTGTGATTTTTTTTTTTTTTCCAGTATTAAACATGCATGCGTTAATCTTGCGGTTTATTTTCTCATTGTGTATGTATATATAGCTTTTCTCTGCAGCACGATTTCTCTTTTGATAATGCCCACTAGGGCACAGCTTGTTATCAGTAACTGAATGTATCTTAATCATTATGGCTGCTTCTGTTTTTTCATTAACAAAGGTTATACATATGTTAGCATATAGTTTCTTTGCACCCACTATTTATGTCTGAATCATTTGTCACAGGAGAGAGTGTGCTGATGAGATTCTAAGTTTGTGTGTTTTTAATTTTTTTTTTTTTTTTTTTCTTTTTGAGCGAGGGAAGGAAAAACTGTATGCATTTCATTGGTGACTGCAGGTTTCTTTCAGATTACGTTCATCCGTCTGTGTGTACACAATATGAAGAATGATCTGAAGTAATTGTGCTGTATTTATGTTTATCCACAAGTCTTTGATTAAATAAAAAGGAAAACCCTAACGTTCCCGTGTATTGCCTTTTCTCTGTTATTCTTCTGGTAGTTCGTTTTGGCTCCTTGTCCTGTAGTTTTCTACTTCACCAATTTTGTAAGAGTACTCCTGCTGTTCATCTCGCATCTGTCTATGGCTAATCTTACAATCTGTTGTGATCTCACATTTCTGTGAGTTGAAGATGTCAGCATTTCTTTAAAGCCAAGAACTTCCATCACTTTAATGTCATACTTTCTAGCTCTTGTCTGACTCTCTGTTCTGTGCTTTGTCACACTGAGTTAGCATCTAGGAGAAGCTACCTTTTCTGGTAGCATTAGAGAAACAAAGCCTGATTCTTACAGAGCATTTGGAGAATTGTGAAGTAGAAAGACCCTCAAAAAGCCATTTGTCCTATGGTTTCCAAATTCATCTGGCAGCCAGCCTTTTTAAAACATGAAATACTATGTAAAGCAAATGGCAGCAGTATTTCACAATACAAAGTTTTCGGTTTCAATTTGTATACTTAGTACTTATATTTTCCATCTTAGTATGTAATGGTGGCTTAGCACTAAAATCTATAGCTGTAATCTGTCACAATAACATTAAAATAAGAGAAAATCATTAGGGCTGTCTCAACAGATTCATATAAAGAATTAGAATTTAGCAGTCATTCATGATTTTTAAAAACTCATGATAAATTAGCACTAGAAAGGAATTTCCTTAAGCTGATAGTTTCTGTGTAAAACCAACCAAAGAAAAGGCAAGCGCCTTCTAAAGAGGAAACTCATCCCCTTTTAAAGTCAGAAACAAAGGGCTGCCCCCTATCACTGAGTATATTCAAAATTATCTGATCCTGACCAAAAGAGGAGGTCACAACAGAACTCTTCACTGCTTCATTATTATCACAATCCAGAAACACCGCAGCCTCCTCCGCTGATGAAAATGACAATATGCCTATTTGGCCACAAGGAAAAGCAGGAGACATATTTAGGGAAAGACTGAAAAATTGCCTCTATGTAAAGTTCACAAAGGTGGGAAAATCCTGTGCATGCAAAGGGAATGAACAGATAACAGGAAAATGCAAAGACTGTAGGTTGGTGGGATTATGGGCAATATATTTTCCTTAAAGTTATTTTTTTTATTATTGCTGTAATATACATGCTCAATACACCCCGTCCCCAAAAAGGAGAAAAGAAAAGATGGTGTATTTGCAAGTTACTTCCAATGTTTTTTTTTTTATTTCCAGAGAACAGCTTTTCATACTATATGTAATTAGTGGGTTGGCAAGTCTATTTTAAAACTATGAAATCTTCCCCTTCAATCATCGTATGCCCCCACCCTGTACACACACACACACACACCCTCTTTCCCCCAAAGTTGTTGCCTTTCTTTGTACACGGCCTTTATCATCTAGGCTCTTATTAGCCTGTGTGTATTCAATGGGGGCTCCTGGCCTGACACCGCTCACACAGGCCCAATGAGTAAGGAACCCAAGGTGCTGTGGTCCCAATGCCTGGCATAGAGTGGGGCTCATTGGTTGGTGATCAATTGCCTTTATGTTAGTCACTTAAGCATTTATGGAGCACCTGTTCTGTACCCGGTGTTTTGCTAGGTGTTGACAAAGCTGCACACAAGGGGAGGGTCAGGGCCAGTACAGACCAAACAAGTCAGTAGTCTTAGGGAGGCCTGCGCTCAAGAGGGGCGGGGCCTCGGGGGCGGGGCCGCGGGGCGTGGTCGGGGCGGGGCCTGGGCGTGGTCCGCGGCCGAGCGCGCGTCAGGGCGGCTGCGCCGACAGGAGCTTCTGCAGGAGCGCTGCCGCCTCACTGACCGCCGAGTCCGGGTCCCGCTCGCGGCTCCGAGCTCGTCAGCATGTCGTTCGTGCCGGTGGCCGAGGACTCGGACTTCCCCATCCACAACCTGCCCTACGGCGTCTTCTCCACCGCCGGCAACGTGAGCTGAGGGCGCGGGCGGGCTGGCCGCGGCCCCTCCCCGGGACCCTCAGCCTCCGCTCGGCCGTCGGGGTGCCCGCTGGGCGCCCCCAGGAGCCCGGGTCGCGGCCTGAGAGCTGGGAGGGGAGGGCCGGGCCGCTCTGCCCGAGCAGGGCGCGGGCTGCAGGTGTGCGTGAGAACCAAATGCAAGCGGGAGCCCCCGGCCGGCTGCGCGGGTTGCGGTCCTGGGACCCCGCGGTGACTGAGGCTGCGGGCGGGGGACCTCGCGGCAGCTCCCGGCCTCCAGCCGCAGCCCCCCGCTTCCCTTCGGGGCAGAGCCCAGCTTCACCCCGTGTGGTCCCGGGATTGCCACCTTTTCCTCTCACGGCCACAGTCAGCGGCACCCCAAAATACATCTTTTGCCGATCTGACACACAAAAATAGGTGTAATTTTGATTCATTCACACTGGACGGCTATTGTGTTGGCCGCTGTCTTTTTTTAATTTGACCATCCAAGGGGAAAGAGGTCAGTGCCCCTGACTAAATAGTCAGGTATTGCGTGTTCTCAAAGTTCTTGCGCCCTGTGGAAAACCGCTAGTGTCGCCTGATAGGTGGAAGGAAATCTGTGACCATGGGGCTTGTCAGCCAATGGGGGTGAGCCGGCCCCCGGGTGGGAAAACACGTCCCTTTGGGTTTATTCGAGGTCATTTTGCTTAGATGCATGAGCTCCCAACTTGGAAGGTAAAGCAGAGAACCCCAGACTTCGCTTGCACCCCACCGTGCTCAGGAAGCTTTGCACAGGGCGCTGCTGCTGGCCAGCCCCTTCCCGGACAATGGGTTCCCAGGGGCGGCCTCAGCGGGCCACCCTGCAGCCCGTGCCTCTGTCTGGAAGAGTTAACCTGTGGTCTTGCGACCTCCAGGCCTGGCCAGATGCTGCAAGGACACAGGAGGCTAACATTCATCTCCAGGAGGGATGAAAATACAATGGGAGGCAAGTTAAACCTTAACCATGAGAGCCACCCTTCTGCTGGCAGGCCCGCCTTCGGCACTTGCTGATACTTTGGCCCCAGCTGTCCTGTCCTCCCTGTGTCTGGGAGAACAAATCGATGAGACAGGGACATTGGCCAGAGGCAGGTGGGGTGCTCCGACTTGCTTTTCCACGGGACTCTGGAATCAATGCCCCAGGGAACATGGCTAGTGGTCTTCAAAACTGCAGTCCCTTTGCAGTTTTCATATGAGAATGTGCAGGGACAGCCACGAGGGACGTATGGGAGAGACAGCCCTTCCCACTGCCCTCTGATCAGTGCTGCCATGGGGACTTGGTCTCTTTGGCGTTCTAGAGGCCCAGGGCCTTCAGGCCTCATCTGACGCTATCACTGCAGGCATTTCAGCCCATTGGGAGACACGGGGAGCTGGGGTTCAGTGCCGAGGATCCAGTTCCTCTGTCCTTCCGTACAGAGCACTATCTACAGGGGGACTCATGGGCTCTTAAGCAGACGGACTTTGTGGGTAAATGAGCCAAGCCCGGCTGAGGCTTTTCCCTGTGCTGACCACGCTGCCTTCCTCCCAGCCAAGACCGAGGATCGGCGTGGCCATTGGCAACCAGGTCCTGGACCTCAGTGTCATTAAGCACCTGTTCACGGGGCCTGTCCTCTCCAAACACCAGGATGTCTTTGATCAGGTAGGACATGGTGACATGACCTGACCTGGATGTCAGTGGCCCTGCAGAGCTGTAGCTACCAGCCTGGGAGGAAGGGTCGGCTGACCCTGTGCCCTCTGTTGTCAGCCTGCAGTACGCGCACCTGTGGAAAGGATGTGACTTCACTGCCCTGCAGAAGGGTGGGCTTTCCTATCCCTCCCATGGGTCAGGAGGGAGAGTGGCACTCACTGAACACCTCCTGTGCTCCAGGACTTTTACACCCCTCTCACCCAGTCCTCGCAGCCACCCTATGGCGTAGGAATTGGAATCCTCGTTAGATAGAGGAGGACCTAATCTGAAACGAGACGCGACTCTTCCCAGGTCACGTGGCAACGTGTTGGTGCTGGGGCTGCAACTCCAGCCTTCGGAATCCACAAGTGCTTTTTTCTGCCACGCCTCACTGGCTGAGACACCTCTCCGCTTACGGGGAGGGGATCTGCACAGGCTGCGGTGACCCGCAGATGCGTGTGCCTCCATCGGAGGAACACAGCCACCTGCAGCCGCAGGCCAGGCCAAGCTGCACCAGCAGCGTCCAGATAGCAGCTCCCAGCCTTTGCCAGTTGTGTGCAAGTCCACGAGGGGCTGAGTCCCATCAGGAAAGGGGACAGCTTTCCCCAACTTGATGAACAGGTGACAGAGCTAAGAGCGAAAGTCCTGAGGGTTTCAGTGACCTGAGGTGAGCGACAGGGTCCTGGAAGGTAGGCCAGCCTCTCCTGTGGACAGGAGGGGCACCACCTGGCACTTCCCTGTGCGTGACCTTCATTCTCCCCGTTTCAGCCAACCCTCAACAGCTTCATGGGCCTGGGTCAGGCTGCCTGGAAGGAGGCGAGGGCTTTCTTGCAGAATTTGCTGTCTGCCAGTCAAGCCAGGCTCAGAGACGACACGGAGCTTCGGAAGCGGTGAGGGGCATGTGGACACCATGGGTGTGGAGAAGAGGGTAGTGTGGTGGTCAGGGTCATTCTGAGTCACCCCAGGGCTGCCTTAGCTTCATGCGGCCCCTGTGCAGGCTGCATGTAGGTGGGAGCACGCTGGGCCGACTGGAGTTACCCCTGTGCCCCTGGCCCACTTCCTTCCTCGTCAGCGTCATCTGTGTCCTCGTCTGGTCCCCAGAGTAGGAGTAATGTAGCTCATTTCCTAGCGTGGAACATAGACCCAGAGAAGAGGCATCTCAGCTTTAGTGGGTGGACCCCCTCCCTCCCTGGTGTGGCCACCTCAGCACAGCTCGGGCCCAGGCCAGCCTGGAGATGCTCCCTGGAGATCGTGAGCAGGACTCTGGGATGGTCTGGGCTGAGCCTGCTGGGGGGCCACCAGAGCAGGGACCTCGACTTGCCACTCGCTTGACCCTGAAGCCCTGCTTCTGTTTCAGTGCATTCGTCTCCCAGGCTTCTGCCACGATGCACCTGCCAGCTGCCATAGGTGAGTCATCTCGTTACTCGGGCATGCACAGAGCAGCCTGGGGGCCAGGACGGCTGGGCGCTGCTTCCTGGCGGGGAGGGTCTCTGGGGCGGTTACCCCTCCCCCTCACTGACGAAGGCTGTGTGGAAGGCCAGAGCTCTTATTTATCCTTTGTTTCTCAGTTGAGAGTTCTGAAATACTTTTTTAGTGAGGCTAATTTACGTACATTTCGTGCTGCACTTTGGGACGGTGCGCATGCTGTGCCCCTGCCTGCCGCCCCCCCAGAATGGATGCGGAAGAGGTGTGCTCTCTCACTTCCTCCACCTTGCTCCTCTCATCCCACCCTTGGAATGTCCCTTCTCTGCTCCTCTTCCCTGAGGCATCTGGGTCACTGATGGGCTGTCTTGCAACTGTCCTCTGCAGGTGACTACACGGACTTCTACTCCTCTCGGCCTCATGCTACCAACGTCGGGATCATGTTCCGGGGCAAGGAGAATGCGCTGATGCCCAACTGGTATGTCCCAGGCAGGGTGTGATGAGTTCAAAGTCTCCTTCCACATGCAGCAGCTTGCTGTCTCAGGAGCTGCCCGGTCCCTCTTAGGTTCAGAAAACCGGTTCGAGGAAAAACAGGAATGACCTGAATGTGTCCCCACTTCTGGAAACTATGGTCTCAGCTTCTGGTCTTCTCAGCCCCGCCCTGGACCTCCTGTGGGATCCATGGGGCAATCCTTTAAGCTCTTTTATCCAGAGAACAGGGGTTGGAATTAAATCCCCTGAGTTGCTATGATCTTTCCAGGGTCTTTCATTTGTAAGCAATGTACTATTGTTGTCAGCAAGTCTTGGATCCTAGCGTTCTTCAACCTAGAATTCTCCGACGAATGAGAATCCTGACGTGTGCCCAGTGCTCCCATCTCTCCAGGTGCGGTCCGTTCAAACGGGAGCTCCGTTCTTTTGTTGGACCCTCCTAGGAGTTCATGGGATTGCCAAGGCTCTGGCTGTTAGCCCATTTCACAGGAAGGAAAAGAGGCTCAGATAGGAGTTGACCTGCCTGAGGATCACCAGGCCCAGAGGCTGTCTCCTGACAGGCAGGTCAAGGCCACTTCCCGAGTTAACATCCTTGCCCCTTTGTTCCATGTTGTGCTCTGGAGGCGACGGTTACTCAATCACAGTGACACGTGTCCCCCACCCCAGGCCAGGTGCTGTCAGCACACCAGTAGCTGGGGTGGGCAGAGGCTCCTCCCCCTTTCAGTGAGAGTTGCAGGTAGGCTGTGCCAGGAAGGGAAGTGTCAGAACCGGGATGAAGAAGGAGGAAGGGGAGAGGAGCAGAGAAGTGCAACACAAAGGCCACATTGGTTGTGAGACAAGCTAGGACTGCTGGGGGGCAGACCCTCGGGGCTCTGGCCCTCCCTGTGCAGGCTGCAGGCCGATGGGGGCGCCGCAGCCCTTCCCTTCTGCAGGATGAGAGCAAACAGACCCTCCTGATGCCTGGTACAAGGTGGCCTGCGGCTGTGCCTTGCTTACTTTATGCATATATGCCTTATTATAGAGGTAATATGTGCCTCCTGTGATTCACCCATATTCACCCAGAAAATACAGGAAATCATAAAGCAGAACACCTCACATTTAAAATGTGCCCTGGCCTGGCCAGTGTGGCTCAGTGGACTGAGTGTCGTCCCATGGACTGAGAGGTCCCTGTTCCATTCCCGGTCAGGGCACGTACCTAGGTTGCGGGTTCAGTCTCAGGTCGGGGCTCATATAGGAGGTAACCAATCGATATTTTTCTTTCTCTCTCTTCCTTTCCCCTTTCCTCTCTCCCTAAAATCAATTAAAAGTAATAATAAAACAATTTAAAACATGCACACCTAGTGGCCCTCAGTCTCACGTTTGCGCACCTATTCCGCAGATGTGTTTATATTCAAGGGCAGAGACGTCTGCCAGCTGTGTTTCTAGTGGCCCAAAGCTGGAAGCAATCTGAATGCTTGTGGTGGAGGGATGGTTTTAAAAATATGGTCTACTCACCCTACAATATGTTTTACAGCCATTGAAAGAAAGATTTAGGATCCAAAGGGGTGTCCATGATGTATTTATTACGTGAAAGTGTTATGTAAAGTTGAGTTCTCATTTTTATGAAAAGACAATAAAATACACGTACATACACACTATATTAGTTTCCTGTTGCTTCTGTAACAAATGACCACAAACTTGGTGGCTTAAGACATCGCAAATCTATTCTCTCACAGTTCTGGGGGCCAGCGGTCCGAAAGCAGTCTCACCGGCTGAAGTCACATTTTGTCTCTTTGTGTCTGGCTCATTTCCCTCAGGGTCATCCATGCTGTAGCGTGTGCCTGAATTTCCCTCCTTTTTAATGCTGAGCAGTAATAGTCCATTACGTGTATAGACTGCATTTGCTTATCCTTTGATACTATGATGGACACGTGGAAACACCTTCTGGTTTCTGAACCAGGGATCCACGTCGACTCCTCTGTTTTTAATTTTTAAGAATTTTTGAAATGTATTCTGCAACATGGACTAGCATTGACACCCTGCACCCTCTTCACCTTCCTTCGTCAGGCTGCACTTACCGGTGGGCTATCACGGCCGGACCTCTTCCATCGTGGTGTCTGGCACCCCGATCCGAAGGCCCATGGGACAGATGAGACCAGATGACTGTAAGTGCCCCAAGGTCCAGGCAGCTCTGTGTCCCCACGAAGTGAGTTCTGGCCTGGCCCTCACAACAGCTTCTTTTTCTGGTGTTATTGCAGCTAAGCCTCCTGTGTATGGCGCCTGCAAACTCTTGGACATAGAGCTGGAAATGGTAAGCTGGGCCTCGGTGTTTCACTGGCGTGGGCTCTGTAGATGGCAGGATGCCTGCCGGTGGAGGCCGGCCCAGAGCGTGAGTGCAGGCCGGCTGATGGAGGGGCTTTTCATGGCAGCGCCTGTGGTTTAGGTGAGGCCTGGGGACGCTCTGGGTGTCCACTCACGGCAGGTGGAGGAGAAGGGGTGTGGGACCCCCGCCAGGCTGTGGCTGTGGAGATCGGTTGATTGGAGGCAGGCAGGAACTTCATGTCTGTCCAGTTCTGCCTGATGATTTATTTGGACTCTGTCCAGAAGAAGGACATGTGTGGGCACTGCCCAGTGGTTCCCAGGCCCAGCAAGGCACTCCCAGCCAGCCCACTGCCTCCTGCACTGTCATGATAGTGCCACGTGGACCCCAGAGCGGGTCTCCCAGCCCAGATCCACAGAGCAGGGCGCGGAGCCCAGCTTGGGGGCAGGGTCTTCCCTCTGGACGAACGGAGGACTGTGCAGGCAGGTGCTTCACCGGTGTTGGTCCCGTTGGGGAGCAGGTGGGGCAGGCAGAGAGCAGGCAGGAACAGCGCAGACAGATATGGGGAGCACAGGTCACCCGGGCTGGATCGTGGTAAGATTCGCTCTCAGTGGGTGCCGTTGGGTTTGTTTTGAAATTTTTTTTTGCTAATCCTTGCCCGAGGATATTTTTCCATTGATTTCTTTTATAGATAGAGTGGAAGGAAAGGTGGGGGAACAAAAGAAACATTAATGTGAGAGATACATCTACTGGTTGCCTCCCACACATGCCCCACCGGGGCTGGGGATTGACCTTGCTACCCAGGTACATGCACTTTACCAGGAATCGAAACCCAGACCCTTCAGTCCTCAGGCCGACACTCTAACCACTGAGCCACACCGGCCAGGACTGATTTTTAATCTTGATGAAAAATTTCACAATGTTTAAACACTGTCACAGAACAAATAAAACAGTGACTCCGGTTTTGCACGTCAGAGCTGATTCTGGGCTGTTGACAGTCATCCTCCCAACCCCCTCCCCCCAGGTAGTAGATGATGGACTGGGGCTGGGGTGCGCCCCAGCAGGCTCTTGGCTGCAATTTGGAGGCAGCCTTTGGATTTTGCCTGAATACAGACCCTGATGCTCTCAATTTTTCACAAGCTTCACATAACTGTCACCCTGAAGAGCAGAGCGTGTGGGTGACAGGGAGGAGCAGAGGGCCGCTGTGCTCGGTGTGCAGGGCTGTGCAGAAGGGTCGTGGGCTGGCATCACCCCCTCCCTGAGGGGGCCGTCTGTCTGCCCAGGGGCAGCTCACGACTTGGAAACACTGTGCACTCGGAGCCTTGCCAGGCCCCCCTTGTGGTCTTGGTCCCGGTCTGGGGTTTGGACATGTCTGATCTTTGCCCTCCAGGCAAGTGACCTGGGGCACCAGGTGAGCCCCAGCTTCTAACCAGCTCTCCCCTATGTCAGGCTTTCTTTGTAGGCCCTGGGAACAGATTCGGAGAGCCGGTCCCCATTTCCAAGGCCCACGAGCACATCTTTGGGATGGTCCTTATGAACGACTGGAGTGGTGAGTGTGGGGTGTTAGGAAGCCTGAGGCTGAGTTCGCTGCAGACGCTCTGCTCTGGGTGGGAACTGGGTATTTGGGACATTTTCACAGAAGTCCAGATGGTTCCCTGGGTCTGGTGCTGGTCAAAGGCAGCCGAGAGTGTGGGCTTGGGTACCAAACAGACTTCTCAGCCCTGAGCCCCGGTGTCCCCATAAGTTGAACAGGGACAAGGCTGACGTCATAGCTAATAGGTATGAGCACCGTGTGCGAGCCCGGACTGAATGCCTACTGGTGATATTGTCATTCCCATGTTGCAGATGAGGAACTGAGGCAGAGAGAGATCTCAGTTAGTTGCTGAGCTGAGATTTCAAACTTAGCAACCCAGATTCCAAGCCTGTCTCAACCCCTGAGCCACATGCAGGAAGAAGATGGTACCTAAATCCAGAGGTGTTCGCCTCCCAGTTTGAGGATGAGCGTCCAGCCCCTTCATGGGGAACGATCCTGCCTGCCCTTTGGCCAACCTTCTCTTTGCTGTGACCTGGCACAGTGACCCCAGAGGACCTCTGTCCTTGGCATGGAATGCTGTTGCCCCTTGGTCCTGGGCAGCCTGGCTGGGGCCAGAGCACCACAGGGGGGTGGGGGCTGTGCTGGGCATCTGTGCTCCTGGTGAAAGGGGGGAGGGAGCCGTGGGACCAGGCTCCAGGCAGCCTGCGTAAGCCCTGCTCCGCCCTCCCTCCTGCAGCTCGAGACATTCAGAAGTGGGAGTATGTCCCTCTTGGGCCGTTCCTTGGGAAGAGTTTTGGAACCACCATATCGCCGTGGGTGGTACCCATGGACGCCCTCATGCCCTTTGTGGTGCCCAATCCAGAGCAGGTAAGCACACTTCTGCAGGAAGCTCCAGACCCGAAGCCCTCTGCTCCGAGGCTGCTTCCCCACCTGTCAAGAGGGAAGCTCAGTGCCCCCAGCCTGTCCGCGTGTGACCTCCAGGCAGGCACCAGTCACTCTGCCCTCTGCTTTCCCTGCCCCTGCGCAGTTCCTGGGGAAAACACACAATTTTGTAACCTTCAGATTCCTCCGAGGCCAGGGTGACTGGCTAGTTGGCAGGAGAAGAGGTCCCTGCCAGGGCCACCGCATTGCACAACCTACCCTGTGGTCAGGTTGTTTTCTGTGCAATGGTGCCCCCTGGAGGCCAAGCGATAGAATGCAGTTTGGAGCTGGGCAACCAGCGGGTCCTGGTCCCGGAGCCTCGATATCTGCTCAGGCCTTGTCTCACCATCTCAAGCCTCACTCCTCAGCGTGTCACAGTCTGGCCGCTGCCCCTACCCCATCACCACCAGTGGCCTCACCAAGTGCCCTGTGACCTTACAGCCAATGCCATGGCGCCATGCCCTACTCAGGGTGAACGCCCTGGCAACCCCCTGCTCTTCCTAGACACTCCCTCCTTGGCTTCTGGCATGGGACGTGTCCCACTTTTCTTGCGTCTCCAGAGTCCTGCACTGCAGCGGAGTCTGAGCATCTCCCCTGCTCCGAGCCTCCACCCCATCTCCTCTGTGCTCCTGCACCCAGACCCCATCCCGAGCACCTCCTTTCCTCCAGGCTGCATCCTTTGGCAGGATCTTGTCCCTTTACAGGGCCGTGCCTTCCCCTCTCCCCGTGCGCCAGCCCTTCCCAAACACCGTCTGCGCATAGCCTTTCCGACTCCTGCCACTTCTGAACTGCTGTTTATCTAACACGGCTCCCATTTTAAAACTCAAATAATGTGCTGGAAGAGGAACTTGATATCCTTACTGGCGTCCCTAGCCACCAAGTTAATCATAAAAAGAAACACATAACTATTCAGATAAAACCACCCTAATTATGTCACGTACCACTTCTGACTCAAGCATGGCGCTCTGGGAAAACACTGCTTCTGGCCTAAGGGCGGACTTTCTGGCTTCGGCTGTCAGCGCTGCCTCCGCAGAGGGCTCTGGATGGGTCAGGGCCGTGGGCCTCTGTTGGCTGTGCCTGCCTCCGCCTTCCCTTTCTGTCACCTGGCCTTTTTGCACAGCCCTTCCTACTGTCTCCCTTCTCCAGGTCTCCACTCCCTGCCTTCCTGGGACATCTCTGACTTGACCCCTATACCTTTGACCTGCTGGTGCCCCTCCTTCAGCTTCTCTTCCTGGAGTCTGGCACATATGACCACCCTCGCCTCTCACTGACCAGGGGCATGGTGCTGGGTCCCTGGAGAGCTGCCCCTTCTGCCTCATGCCCCTGAGGACCCCCATCCAGCGACCCTCTGTGCTGTGTTCTGCCCTCACAGGACCCCAAACCCCTGCCGTATCTCTGCCACGACCAGCCCTACACATTCGACATCAACCTCTCTGTCGCTCTGAAAGGTACTGTCACAGGGTTGGAGGATGTGTCCGGGGCTCAGTGGGCACACGTGCCCAGGTGGTTCCTGAGCTCCGGTGCGGGGGAAGGGGTGTCACCTGCTGCAGCCTTAGAGGCATGTGGGTTCTTGCAAGGAAAGAGGAGGGGAAGGAACGCTGCTCAAAGGGAACCACCCTGGGCCCACGTGGCACGTAGCAGGTGTTTAATAAATACTCCTACAGTGCCTGTCACTGGAGGAGAGTGACAGGGGACACATGGCCCGAGCTGTCCAAAGGGCTCCTGGAGGTATGGCAATAGCATTCCCTTTGTACACTATCTCCAGTTGATTCGTGGCTACCAGGAGTGTCATGTTAAGAAGGATTCTGAGGCTGCATGGGTGTGGGGGAAGGTGGTGGTAGCTTGAGTGCATGTGTTTGCTGTCCCTGGAGTAGAGCATCTCCGTGGAGGTCTCCCAGCTCTGAGAGCCTATGAACTAACTTCCTTCCTTCCTTCCTTCCTCCCTTCCTCCCTTCCTCCCTTCCTCCCTTCCTCCCTTCCTCCCTTCCTCCCTTCCTCCCTTCCTTCCTTCCTTCCTTCCTTCCTTCCTTCCTTCCTTCCTGATTTGAGAGAGAGAGAGAGAAACATCGATTTGTTGGTCCACTTATTTATGCATTCATTGGTTGATTCTTGTATGTGCCCTGACCAGGGGTCGAACCTGCAACCTTGGTGTATCGGGATGATGCTCTAACCAACTGAGCTACCCAGTCAGGGCCGAGCTTATTGTTTCTTGGACTCTTCAAACAAAATCATGTTGAACAATGGGAAGCTTAGGCCACAAAATTCACCTTACAAGGTGTTATTTTTTTTTCCTTCTTAATGAACAGAATTGAGTGTCTTTGTCAATGTTACTTGTTTTTTCCAACAGGAGAAGGAATGAGCCAGGCAGCTACCATAGCCAAGTCCAATTTTAAGGTAAGCTTGGAAGCTGGGCAAACTGCTTATGGAAGTGAGGTAAAGAGGGAGTCTCTCCTCCCGCCAGGAACAGGGCAATAGCATCCATTTGGGATATGAGGATGGGTCGTATGTAGGCCCCGAGCTTCCACAGCCTGTTTCCTTTCCCAAGAGGCCCTGAGGTCACAGAGACCCTCCAGATGGAGGCTGCACAGATGTGGTCAGTGATTTTCCTAGAGGATAACAGATGTTCCTGAAAGGGTCTAGTCTCTGGCTTCTGTCCTGCCAGGGGCTGAATGGATCAGTGACTTACTTCTTTTTAGGTGAACTTCTGATCGAAACACAGCACACATAGATGGAAATGCATAAATTATATGTGTATGCACCGCTCAATGAATTTTCACAAGTCAGCATCCCTGGGTGACCAGCACCCAGATCTAGAAGTGGGGAATTTCTAGGACCTCAGCCACCCCTGGAGTCCCCTTTCCAGTCATGTCCTCACTTCCCACAGCAAGGGTACCCTCTCTCCTGACTGTTGCCATACATCAATTTTGTCTTTAGTCTTACAGACATGGAATCACAGTGTGTATGTATTCTCTTCCTTCTGGCTTCTTTTGTTTTAACATTGTATTTGTGAGGTTCAACTATGTTGCTGTTTGCAGTGACAGTTCCTTAATTCTCACTGCTGTATAAATGTTCCACAGTGGATGTATCCATTCTGCTCTTTTGTTGTTGTTAATCCTCACTTGAGGATACTTTTCCATTGATTTTTGTAGAGAGAGTGGGAGGGAGGGAGGGAGAGAGAGAGAAACATTGATGTGAGAGAGACACTTCAATTGGTTGCCTCCCTCACGTGCCCCAACTGGGGCTGAGAACTGAACCTGCAATCCAGGCACATGCCCTTGACTGGGAATTGAACCCGAGACCCTGCAGTCCGCAGGCTGACGCTTTAACCACTGAGCCATGCTGGCCAGGGTGCATCCATTCTGCTCTTGATGGATTTTTGGGTGGTTTCCATTTGGGGCAATTATAGACTTACCATGGACATCCTTATCCACATCTTTCAGTGCACATACGTGCACGTGTCTGTGGAGTGGATATCCAGGAATGGAATTGCTGGGTCATCGAGCATATCTATCTGTCTGTACACTCAGCCTGGAAGAACTTCCAAATAGCTTTCCAAAGGGGTTCTGTGACTTTCGTTCCCATGGGCAGCGTGTAAGCATCTCAGCTGCTCCACGTCCTGGTCAACACAGGGTGGCCTTTGCCCTTCCATTCCGGCCGATTTCAGGGTGTGTTTCCCTGAGGACTGTTGCACCTTCTGTGTTTGTTGATCATTTGCTCACTCTCGGAATTAATGCAGCCCTTGTCCTCCAGTCTCCCTTCTAGTTGAATCTATTCTGGGCTCCTTAGGCTACTGAGAGATAAGGGGCCTCCTTGAAAGACTTTGGGGCAAGAATCCTTTCTGAGGTGTCCTCTGCCTGGGTGTGTGGCTCCAGGGGTGGCAGATGGAAGCTGTGGGCGCGGAGGGGCACAGGTGGACGCTGCATCTGAGCCTCTGTGGGGGGCATGCAGCCCCGGCCTCTTTCTCCATGGCCTGACCTCCCTCCGGGCTCCTTCGTGCCAAGGCCCAGGGTGGGAGGCCGCTGCTCGCTTGCAGCCTCTGCTGTGACGAGGACCTTGTCGCCTTGGGGTTGGGGGTATTCAGAGGGCAGAGGGTAATACGACAGGTGAGCTGCACGTTGCAGCTCTGAGCAGAGGCCAGCTGCTCGGGCTGCTGCTTGGACAAGGTGGGGCGGGCAGGGCTGGCACAGAGTGGGGAAGGTCAGGAGGACAGCTGTCATTGCCTACCTGCCGCAAGGAACCTGGGAGAGCGGGTGTGGGGCCCGGGAGGAAGCCCGGGAGGCCACCTGGTGGGGCAGCCGTGTGACCTGTCCCTCGCCTGCAGCACATGTACTGGACGATGCTGCAGCAGCTCACTCACCACACCGTCAACGGCTGCAACCTGCGGCCGGGCGACCTTCTGGCTTCTGGAACCATCAGCGGGCCCGTGAGTATCTCATTGCCCTGGGGCTGCCCACACAGAGGGAGCTGCCCTGCTCCCCTTGCACAGAGGGCCCCCGGCTCACCCTGGGGAGGGGTTCCAGCCCCAGGCGGCCTTGTCTGACACCTCTGTCCTACTCAGGAGGGGCCTTTCCTCCAAGTCTGGGTGCAGGAGGGGCCTTTCCAAATTCAGAGCTAAAGAGACGCGTGGGAAGGGGAGGCTGCGTCTGTCTGCGTGGGGAGAGTCAGAGTGTGTGGCTCTCACCATCTCATGGTGCTGCAGCCCTTCCCCTCCCCCACGCCACCATCAGCCCACGGTAGTCTCGGAACCTCAGAGATGGTGACTCCGGGGTGGTGCCTGTGCCAGCCCCTTCCTGTGGGGGCCTGACTGCAGCCTCTTGTTCCCAGAGAGGGGGGCGGGTCTGGCATTCCCTGAACCCTGAAAAAAGCAGCAGGGGCGGGGTGCCGCACCTCGAGGGCAGGGTCTCTGGGGGACCTGGGGTCCACTGCCCCTGCCCTGGGCTCCCCTGCCTTGCTGAGCACTGTCCCTGGTGGAGCAGACAGGGTCACCAAGAGGTGAGTCCACGTGACCTTCTTCCCTTTCCTGTTACGAAGGAGCCAGGAAGCTTTGGCTCCATGTTGGAGCTGTCGTGGAGGGGGACGAAGCCCATCGAGCTGGGAAACGGACAGACCAGGAAGTTCCTGCTGGACGGCGATGAGGTCATCATAACAGGTGAGGGCAGCCAGGCCCGACGCTGCGTCTCCTTGCTCGCATGCGCCGTCCCGTTGGCTGTGCGGCCGTCTGTCCTGCTGGGCTCCACTCCGGCACTCCCAGGGCTGTGTCTGCTTGCTCTATCCCTCGCCCCAGCCCTGGCTGCGAGGAGCTTTTAGGCTGACTCTCCCCAGACCAAAAAGACCACGGATGTCCCGCTCTGTCCTCCTGCTCCCTGAGCAGAGTAGTGAAATAGCGTCAGGTTCCTGCCTTGGTCCGGGCGTCTGCCGTGCGCACTGTAGAGGGGGGAGGCGGTGGCCAGCTCTGCCCACCAAGACTAAGCGAGAGGGGAAGTGGGAGGATGTAATCACTGTCTGCATTCAGGAAGCACGCAGTGCCGTCCAGCGAGAGTGGTGGTGCTGATGTAACTCCAGGGCGGGAAGGACACATAGGGGCCAGACTCCATAACCTGGCTTCTCAGGGCACCCCAAACACACAGCAGCATTGCTGAGCAAATGCCACACATGCCTCTCTTGCCTGGGTCTCTGCTTTGCACATGCTGTTCCCTCTGTCTGGCATGCCCATCCCTGGTGAACTCCTACCCACCCGTCAACACCCGGCTCAGATGTTCCCTCCTTGCTGCTCTCTCAGCACCTTGCAGACTTTTCTCCTCTAGCTCTTGTGTAGACAGGCTGGACCCTCCTCGAGGATGGGGACCAGCTCCTCCTCTCTGCCTTTCCATCCCTTTGTTGAACTGGAATTCAGGGAATGACACTAATGCTTGTTGAACATCTGATCTGTGGGAGAGATTATGCTGGGGGCTTCCTTGAACATTTCATCGAATCCTCCTGTACCTGAGAGGTAAGGACGGTCATTCCTGCTCACAGGTGCGGGGGCTGAGCTTAGAGTTTACTATACTAGTTGCCCCCATCACCCAGCTTATAATCGTCACAGTAGCTGATAGTCATTGAGCGCGTGCCAAGGACTGGGTGCTGTTCTCAGAGTTTTCTGTGTATTCATGTCATCTTTGCGACACTCCTGCATTGTGCTTACTATCATTGAACCCATTTCACAGAGGAGGAATCCAAGTTTTTGGGGGATGCAAGGTCATAAAGCCAGCAGGTGGAGAAGCCAGGCTTGGAGCTCGGGCATCTCATTTCAGGCTAATTAGCAGACCTGGGATTTGAACCCAAACTCATGGAAAGCTGTGGAGCACCCTTGGGGTGTTGCCGAGGGTCTGTGACTGGGGTGGGCCTGCAGTTCCACCTCACGTGCTCCTGCGGCTCCGACTAGCTTCCAGGGGGCTCTTCTTCTGTGCAAAATGCATGTTTGTCCTGACGGCGCCTTCCTGCCTCACGCCTGGCTGTGTGGCCACCAGCACTGCGGCTGCCTGGGCTTTGGTTCCCCTGAGCCCCGCGGCGTCTTGCTGACCCTGTCCCCCTCTGTTCCAGGACACTGCCAGGGGAACGGTTACCGCGTCGGCTTTGGCCAGTGTGCTGGGAAAGTGCTGCCCTCTCTCTTGCCAGCATGAGGGTTTCTCTGGCGTCCTGGAAACAAAGGGCTGGATCCCCACCCGCCCCGGGGACCAGGGGCCCCTCCGAGGCTGTAGGCCGGCTCCCCCTTCAGTAACAAATAAAGCCCTTGTGCTCCGTGCGGGCTCCGAGCCCTTCGCTGCCGTGGTGTTGACTCCCGCTCCTGTTCTCAGATGAGCTCAGTGCGGCAAGGCGTGCACCGCTTCCCGGGGAGACGTGTGTGAATCTGTTCTTACTGGCGAGGCTGAGGGTCTCTGGGCTTTTCTCTTCAGACACCCCAGGCCTCCCATTTTTCCCTGGAATTGGGAAGACAATGGCTCCCATGTGAGGACCCTCAGAGAAACAGAACCAACAGGACACGTGTATATTAGAGATTTACTTAAGGAATTGGCTCGTCGGGGCTGCCAGTCCAAAATCTGCAGGTGGACCACAGGCTGGAGACCCAGGGACGGGACGGGGTGCTTCCTCCAGGGAGGAGCTGCGTGAAGATCTCTGGGCAGGAGCACCCGGGGCCCGTGCAGGTGATCCTCCCCCGGACCCTCTGGAGCCACCGTCCATCCTTCCCGCCGCTGTGTCCTGGGAGAGTGACCTCTGTGGATGACACCACCAGGCACCCGCCCTCCGGCTTCTGGTTAGGACGGGGCAGTGGGGGCGCAGGCAGAGAGGGGGACGCAGGAGGAGAGAAGCCACAGTGTCTGTTCTTGCTCCTTCCCTCTGGGCCATGATTCTGGGGTACCTGTGTCCCTCTCCCTGCGGCCAACAAGCCCCGCTGGATTCTGGAACTACTGTGTGCCCCCCTGAGCAAGGGCGGTCATGTCTCCTCACTGCCATCAATCGGGGCTGCTCGGGCCATGCTGGCTCCAACCCTGCCTGCGCTTCTGGAAATAGTCCCCAAGGGAAACCTTCTTCCGGGAACCTCGAGAGCGCCTGCTGCCACCTCATCCTAGAGCCGTCCGCACCAGGGGAGGCCTCAGGAAACAGACTCCTAAACTGAGATCCTGGAATTGATTCTGTCGCATCCTGGATGAGCACGGGAGTCCCCTCCTTGCTGGGACACTCCTAGTCTGTATAATAATGTCGCAACGATCAAAACAGGGCCAGTGGGGGCCCAGGGTGGAAGGTGGGCCGAGAGTAAGGCACCAGGAGAAGAGCCATTGGCACTCAGTTCCGTGGGAATGTTGATGAGTGCAGAGATGCCAGAGCGGGCGGCGGCCACGATCTCCCCGGAGCGTTTGCAGAGAGAGACACACCCCAGACCTTGAATCCAGGGGCCTGTGTGCAGCAGTCACAGTGGGCTTTGCCCCCTTTCCATGGCGGGGGACCTGCTCCATGGTCCAGGTCGCTGGGCCACCAGTTAACTGTGTGTGTGAAGGTCTCTGCTAGGGTCAGAGGGCCCCCAAGACTCAGGACGGGGACGTGGGCAGGCACAGACGAGACGGACAATGCCACCTCTTCCTCGTCAGTGGAAACCGCCCCCTCACCAGCCTCTTCACATAAAATCTTCCAGTGACTGTCTGGGGCAGGTGCAGGATCCACCCTCACACCCCCTCGTTGTCTCTGAGACCCTAAGCAGAGTTAGATCCCAGCGTCGCGGTCAGAAGGGAAGGTCTGTGGCGCTGCCCGGGCTGGTTGGCTGTGTCCTCAGCCACAGCAACCCTCCCTCGAATCCTCCTGTCCTTGGTGGTCCTCAGCTAAGATTCTCCCAGCAGGGGAGAGGTGACCCACCCTCAGCGTTCACTGGAGAGGGTTTAACGGACGATACTTCAGGGGTTGGGCAAGGTTAAGGGAAACGAGGGGACAGCACACCTCCAGGGACAGGCCCCGCTTGGAGCCATTACCGCCTGGGTCTGAGCGGCAGGGAGGAGGCGGCGTGCTCCCAGACCCCACGGGAGCTGCAGCAGTGACAGCCACCTCGCAGGCTGTGGACACAGGTGGACAAAGGTCCTGCCCAAGCTGCAGCCCAGTAGGAAGAGAGGGGGTGGAATAAGTACGTCAACCTCTCACCTCCTGCCCTCTGGGCACAGCCACCCTGTTTGGACAGAAGGGCGGGGCCTGTGAATGTGGACACAGGAGCTGGGCAGACTGGGCCACAGGCCAGAGGGCAGGGCAGGTCATCATCCGTCATGCACAGCAGGCCAGCCTTCACCGGCAAGACCACAGGGCATGAACCCGCACCGCAGATGGACGCCCAGGCTTTGCAGTCCCCTCGGCCTGGCGTCTGGACGCAGGACCCCTTTGCACTGAGCCAGCCTCTGGGATTCTGGGACAGTTTCACGGGGGAGGGAGACGGCTCTGCCAATCCTGTAAGGACATGGCGGACATGCGAGCGATTCGCTGGAAAAAGTGACACAGAGGTGACAGGCGCTGGACCAGGCTGGCCGAGCCAGGGTCCCGTTTCCCTACCAGGCCCACACTTCGGTGACTGTCATCCTGACTTCCTGCCTCTGCCTCACTGTCCTGGGGCTTGTCCCTTCCCGGGTGGGCGTTCCTTCACTGGCCTACCTCCCAGATGTTTTTGTTTTTGTTTTTTCAAGGAAAAATGCATGTTTTTATTTATTTTTTCTTTTACTTTATTTCATTTTTTTCCTCATCACCATTTATTCCTCCATACCCTCTCCCACCCACTTCCACCCCCTCCACCCTGCAGTCACCACACTGTTGTTTTTGTCTTTATTGCCTCCAAATACAGCTCCCACAGAGCAGATGGACTATCCGACATTGCTAAGGGTTTGGAATAACAGGAAGGGACTGTGCAGGGGACAGCTTAAAACCAGCCCCCACACACCACTGTCCGGACCATCCACCACCTGTTCCCTGGAGCCGGGGATTTCTCTCTGAAGCCCAAGACTGCGGTCATCTTTGCCAGGCCCCTCTCTCTGAGCGCTTTTCGTGTCTTCTCTGCTAGCGTCCTGTCCTCGAACATTCCGTTCGTTTTCTTCTGTCTCTCCCTCCGCAGCCCCAGACGTCACCTGAGATGGTGAAGGTGCTCTGATCACCAAGGGCCGTCTCCTTTCTCCGTCAGCAGCATAAACCAACCGGAATGTGACGTCCACTTGCTTTTTCCCTCTTAATACCATCCAATTCTTAGGTCTCGCCCTGGCTGGGTGGCTCAGTGATTAGAGCATCGGCCTGCACATAAAGGGTCACGGGTTCGATTCCCATCAAGGGCACATGTCTGGGTTGCAGGTTTGATCCCCAGCCCCAGTCAGGGCACGTGCGGGAGGCAACCAATCAATGTGTCTCACATCGAAGTTTCTCTCTCCCTCCCTCCCTTCCACTCTATCTGAAAATCAATGGAAAAAATATCCTGGGGTGAGGATTAACAACAAAAAAGGATTACGGGTTGGGTTCCCAGTTAGGGCACAGACTTGGGTTGCAGGTTCAATCCCCAGTCAGGGTGTGTGTGGGAGGCAACCAATCAATGTTTCCTTCTCACATCAATGTTTCTCTCTCATTTACTCTCTCTCTAAAATCAATAGAAACATACCCTTGGGTGAGGATTAAAAAATATATTTCTTAGGTCTCCCTCCCACGTGTATTTCTTAGGTGGACAGTGTATAGTTTAAATATTTATTCTCCATTGTGTTGAGCAAGCCCCCAGCGTTCAGCATCTCTCTCTGTACCTTCCCTTTATGTTCTTGGTCTATGTGTCGTAAGAGAAAACGAAGTCAACCCAAGTCCTTACTAGGAGTCTGGATAATTGTGTACGTGCTCTGGGTGGTCTATGGGCCCTGAAATGATATGTAGGAAGACTGTCGGAAACATGCTTATGATACAATTTCAGGAGAGACTGTGGTTTGCATTATGTAACTGATGGCATTTATGAAAATGTATCTTGCACGTGGACAGGGATAGATGGAACCTGTGCACACATAATGAATATCGCTGTTTTGGTGGAGGCTTGGATGCAAAGGGACTGTTCAATGTTCTGTCCTTTCTGAAATCATATTCGCCCTTGCCACCAGAGGAGGGAAAAAAAGAGAGTCAAGATAGGGTGGAAATATTAGCAAATCTAGGTGTGGGAAAGGATTCATTGGGACCACAGTGCCCAGAATCAATGCCTCAAACTTTCTGAAGATCCCTTGGTGGGTCTGCTGGTAGATTCCTGCCCCCACCCCGATATTTTGACCCCGAGGTTTGGGGGCCATGAGTTTGGATTTCCAACCAGCTCCTCGGGGTTCAGATACTGTTGTTCCTTCATCTAAGTGTGATTTCCTCCTTCCCTTCTGTTCTTCTGTATCTTCCAGAATTTCTAAAATGCACATTTCATCTGTAACCGGAAAAATATATCCCTATTTTCATTTAAAAAAAAAATATATGGCTGGGAAGCAGTCCCCGTGCCTTCCGTGGGGTTTCGGGTGAGACGCCCGCCATGTCCTTCCACGCTGGCCCACGGGAGGGGCTTGGGTTTGGATGGGTCGTCTGTGCTGGCAGCCCCCAAGGCCAGGATATGTGCTAGTCTGCATCTTAAGGGCAGAAGGTCTCCTCACAGTGAGACCCGTGGGGTGTGACAGTGAGCGTCTGGGCTGGAGCCAGGGAAGGTGACCGCCCCATGGTCACAGTGACTCCCACACCGGCCACGGCTGGAATGCGCTCAGCACCCCGAGCACGTCACTGTGCCGCTCGGTGCGAGAGCAGGCAAGGCCCAGGCGAGTCTTCCCCGCCCCCGGGCCCGCGTCCTTCCTGTGTCTCTGGGCTGGCAGGCCCGAGCAGCCCTGCCCCGCCTCAGTCGTCCAGGTGCTGCTCCTCCCAGGTGGAGGTGGGGATGGCGCTGTAAGGGTCCATGATGACCTTGGCACAGCGGATGATCATGACCACGAGGAACAGGCAGAGGAAGACGAAGCAGGCCAGGGTGAGGCCTTTGTCCACGTCCACGTAGACGGGCTCGGGCGTGGGCTCCTCCATGGCAGGACGGTGGCTGCAGGCTCCTCGTCCGGCTCCAGGTTGCCTGGTACCATCTTCCACCCCTGCAGAGAGCACTCTGTGGGTGGGGGCGGGGCTGGGCGTCAGCTCCCCCTCCTTATCGGCCTCTGCCCCTGGGAGCGACAGCTTGCTGTCCCCCTCCCCCCGGAGCTGCCATCACCACCAGTTAATGATCTGATCCTCAGGACAGCCCTGGAGGCAGGTCAGCCAGGTAGCGATAGGACCATTTTACAGATGTGAACACTGAGGCCCAGGAAGGGGAAATGAGTCACCCAAAGCCCCACACCCCAGGCCTCTGCGGCCTCTCCCTCTGGTGGAAGCAGTGGGGATCCATCTCCCCACCGTCTGCGCAGCCCCGGGAGGCCACCTGCACAGGCTACCGGCTGGCAGGGCCTGGCATACCTGCAACCACAGGGGACCATGCTGTCCCCTCGCTCAGACCGTGTCTCCCTCCTCCCCTGTCCCCGGAGGGCACTGACCTGCTGGTCGGAGTAGTCACCTCTTCAGAAGGGCCACGGGGTGGGCTGGCTCCCTGGGTGGGGCTGCTGCAGGAGGCAGGGGGGGAGGCTGGACATCACGCTGGGAGACGGGGAGCAGTGACCTTTCGCGCAGAGAGCAGGCACCGGTGCTGGAACAGAGCAGGACAGAGGCCGGTCACTGCCCGAGACGTCCGCCCGGGACGGGGCCTGGGCTGCTCCTCCCTGGTCGCGCTGAGGTAGCCCCCACACTTTATCCGAACGCTGCTTTTTCTTCTCTTCTCTCTTTTAAAAAGGATCACTTTAACAACAAATTCTGGTAAAACATGAATGACAGAATTTACCATCCTAACCGTTGCTAAGTGTGCGGTTTGGCGGAATTAAGTACATCCGTGCTGCTGTGGGACCCTCACCACCCTCTCTCTAGGACGCTTGTCTTGCAAAACTAAAATTCTGTGGTTCCCAGAGGGGACTGGGTGGAAAGGTGAAGGGACTGAGATGTACAAATTGGTAGTTACAGAGCAGTCACGGGGATGTAAAGTGCAGCACAGGGAATATAGTCAGTGTATTTTATTATAATAACTGTCTATGGGGCCAGGTGGGTCTGCCAGTATCAGGGGGACCACTTAGTAAAGGGTATGCTTGTCTAACAACTGGGTTGTACACCTGAAACTAATACAAAATAATACTGAATGTAAACTGTTGTTGAAAAAAATTTTTTTTTCTTAAAGCAGGAAAATAAAACTATAAACATAAAAAAAAAACAAAAACCTAAAACTCTGCACCCATTAAACAATAACACCCCATTCCCTTCCCCAGGCCCCTAGCAGCTACCATTCTACTTTCTGTCTCTATGAACTAGACTATACTATGCATCTCAGAAGTAGAGTCATACAGTATTTGTCTCTTTGTGACTGGCTTATTTTAGTCAGAATAACATCAAGATTCGTCACTGTCATAGCATGTGTCAGAAGTTCCTTCTTTATGAGGCTGAATAGTATTCCACTGTTCACATAAACCACACGCTTATCCACGAATCCGCGATTTTCACTTGGGTGGCTTCCATCTTCTGGCTATTGTGAATGATGCTTCTGTGAACAGAGGTGTGCAGCTCTCTCTCTGAGACCCCGTTTCAACTCTTTGGGGTATATACCTAAAAGTGGAATTGCTGGATCATATGATAATTGTATTTTTAACTTCTTGAGGATTCAATGGAACATTTTTGTACAAAGTCAGGCAGAAAAAGTTAAGAACCATATGATGTTACTCATATGTGGGATGTAAAACAACGCAACGAATGAACAAACAAGAAAAACAAGCAGAATCTCATAGACACAAACAGTACGGTGAAGGGGGTGGAGGGTAGTAAAGGGTAAAGGGGGTCAAATATATGGTGACAGAAAGATTTGGCTTTGGGTGGTGGGCACACAGTGCAATACAGGGTGCGGCAAAAGTAAGTTTACAGTTGTTCCTATGGAAAATAATACAGTCATTAATAAATAATAATACAAGAATAAACTCTGTGTTTTGTGTGTTCACAACTGTAAACCTACTTTGTATCACCCTGTACAGATGATGTGTGGTGGATCGGTACACTTGAAACCTATATAATCTTATTAACTATTGTCACCCCAATACATTTAATGAAAACAAAATACTTGTACAGCCCTGGCTGGTGTGACTCAGTTGGTTGAGTGTCATCCCATGCACCGAGAGGTCACAGGTTCAATTCCTGGTCAGGGCACATGCCCGGGTTTCAGGCTTGATCCCCAGTAGTGGGCATGCAGGAGGCAGCCGATCAATGTTTCTCTCTAACATGGATGTTTCTCTCCTTTCCCCTCTCTCTCTAAAAATCAATAAAAACATTTTTTTAAATGCTTGTAGAGTAAAAAGCAATTTTCTAACTGGATCTGCAGTGATCCAGCTCATCTCTAGAGAGACAGCCACAGGAATGCTGTGTCATACAGCTTTCTGATGTTTCTCATCTATTCACATTTTCCTTTCAGTTCCACTTTTCAGTTGTCCAATGTCCATATCATCCTTTGAAAAATTTCCAGCTCTCTAGTGACATCTTCTACCTTGTCACCTATTTTCTTAAACAACTTCTCAAACACTGCATTTGAGAACACTGATGTCTGTGTCATCTGTGGGTCTGCTTCTAGTGTTTATTTTTGCCTTTGGTTCAACCTCTTGATATAGCTGATAAAAATTTCACTGGACTACTGAGCAGTTGTGGTGGTTCTGGGTGGTGGTATTCTTGTGTAGAGAGGGTTCACTGCCTGCTTTGGTAAGCAGCTGGAATTCAGGCAGGTCACCTTAACCCAAGATGGAGCTGAACTCGCTCAAGGGGCATCCCCTAGTTAACAAGGCTAGGACTGCGTCTGGTCTGAGCACTTCTGCGGTGGTGCCCTCCAGGGTTCCAAGGCGAGCACCAGGATGTCTCCTGGTGCTGTTCCTTCTAGGTGTGTCTTGAGTTCTAGTTTTGCTCCTTAGTGCTTTGAGACAGATGAAACCAGGTGGGGTAAACCATTCAGGATTATTCAGCAACTGATGTTTGAGTCTACACTATAGGATGTGACAGCATGAAACGAAGAACACTGCTCATTTGCCTTTAATGGTGATGCAGAAACCCAAGTCTGGAGATGAGCCAAACTTCTGCTTCTCCTCTGCTCTGGGATTCTACGGGATGTTCATTGTACCGTTGTTGTAACTGAAAAACGGGGAGCAAACTGAACGTCTGTCAGCAACGGAATGATGACGACAGCGACGGCTTATCTGTCGTGGGCTACGCCGAGATACACAGGGAAAGGTCTAGGAAACTTGGTTAAGTGAAAAAGTTGAGGGACAGTCCTCCAAACATGATATGATTTATGCAAAATGAGTTTCAGTATGGCACGTGTGGGGGTGGGCGGGTGGTGCCTTCCTCGCTGCCAGGTCGGAACCTGCTGCTGCTGTAACTGTCTGAGAAAGTTAAGGTGTCGAAAAGTACAAACAGCATCGTAACAAGTGCCTGCGTTTCCACTGTGCAGAATTTGCAATGATGACCTAATCGTATTCGCTTCTCCTTTTCTCTTTTCGGAACTACGGGGTGTCCCCAAAAATGTATACAAGGAATCCCCCCAAAAATGTATACAGGGTGTCTGCAGATTCTATTACATGTTGAAAATGAAATGTATTTTAGCAAACCCTGGCTTTATAATTATTCAAAGCTGTATATGCATTTTTTGGGGGACACCTATATATTCTTCTGTTGTAACTCCTACCCTGCACAGCCATTTCCTCTCACCCTGTCTCGCAGTAAGACCCTCTTGAGTGTGGTTTGCCTTTCTCACTCTGGGCATCCACACAACTTCTTGGATTCCTTGGTCCTACTTTAAAAACACGGACGTGGTCCCCCTCCCTCCATTTCATAGATGGAGAGTCTAGAACGTGGGGGGAAGAAGGGATCTCCTCGGAGTCTCAGAGCAATGGCACAGCGGGACTTGGCGCAAACCCACATTTCTGAGCCCAGCCAGGCCTGTTGCCTGGGGCCCTGTGATATTGGTTCCTCAGGGTCAGAGGGGCTCTCGGTGAATGGGCTGGAGTTTCATGCTCCTGACTTTCACAGCAGGACTCTGTCTGGCCTCTCAAACCTAAAGTCCCAGGTCCAGGGTGGGCCTCAAGTTCACAAGGGGATGCCCCACAGGGATGGTAGAGGTCAGACCCAGAGAGATTGCCCAGCTACCCTCCCCTGTCGGCATGGTGCCAGGCTTGGGTCCTGTGACCTGGTGGCAGACCCCAGAGGAAGTTACAGTGTGTTCCAGATCCTGTCGGCTGGGGAGAGTGCCAAGAATAGGAACTCGGAGATCAGATTCTCCTTCCCGCCCTCCAGATGGAGTGTGCCCACTAACCTTAATTACCCAGCAGACACAGTCCCATCCAGCTCCGTCAGCAAGCAAGGACGCGACACCCAGGAGGGAAAGTAACACTACGCTTGGCTGCCATCCCCGGGGAGCAGGGGGCCAACCCTCCCAGGGCCAGCCCAGTGGTCCCCATCGTAACAGCGTCATCCTTCAGCCCCGAGGCTGCACAACCAACATGTTCCATGTGCCAGCTTCTGGGGGCGCTGGACACGAACTTGCTTCAGAATCAGGGGCGCTGCTCTGGGCACATGAAAGACCCCAAGGGAAGTGGCTGCCGGGCCGACCGGCACCCTTGTCCAAGCGTGCACTTCTAGGGTGGGGTGGGGGTAGCAGACCCTAACGGAAGAGGCCGTGAGCGAGAACACGGTCCTTGTCACACAGGCAGGTCGCGAGCCTGGGACGTGTGAGCCATGGCACCTTGCCCACGGACCCCGCACCCCCACCTGCCAACCTCTGAGTCCTTTCCCCACCTCCTTCACTCAGGAAGGGGGCTGTGCTGAGTGCCCTTGCTCACTGCTCCCAACCCGCCACCCAGAACAAGTGCCGGCCAGCACAGCCAGCAAGGCCTGGATTTGGGGGCCTCCGGGGCCTCCTAGGTGGCCTGGTTGTTGGGGACTGTCGTAAGCTTTCAGTTGCAAAGTTGGATTTCTCCAGCGGGTGGTGGAGGTTATGCTGCAACGGCAGTGCCAAGTCACTTTACCACCCGGGGAATGCCCTCCGCCTGCTGTCACCTTGGGCTGTGCTCTGACCCAGGGCCAGGAGCCCTGCCGGGGACACATGGGCGGCCGGTGTAGAGTGAGCGAGGGCCGTGGGGTCCTGCCGTGGCAGCGTGTTCGCAGGCCACGTCCGACAGTGGCGGCCGACGCCTCGGACAAGAGGCCAGAGCTGTTCTCCAGGGTGCGGCGGGCAGTGATATATGAAAAGAAACCAGACTCCTTAGTATCATGGTCTTCCTTTCCTGCAAAATTCCGGGTGTAAAAAACATCTCCGTCCTTGACCCGCGAGGGTAAATACTGCCACTGGGGGCCAGCGAGGCCCGGTCGAGCATGTGCCGTGGCTGTCTGAACCGGGGCTGAGCCCACCGGTCCCCAGCGCCTCCTCCTGCTGCCGGGGCAGTCAGACTCACCTCCCCACTGGTGGCTCCACTGCAGCAAATACAGAGAGGGCTGTGTGGACGGCCCCGGGAGCAGTGGGTGTCGGAGGAGAGAGGCCCTGGGCCATCTGCAGGCAGGAGCCGGGCCGCTGCAGCTCACTGCGCTGCACCTGGCTCCACCACCCGCCGTCCTCCGCCTTCTGCCCAGGGACCGCCAGTCAGCACCGGGCTGAGCGCAGCATCCTAGTCACCAAGGCGGTGGGACTGGGAAGATCAATCCAGCGTGATGTTATTAATTACCCTTCTGTGTTTGGAGTCCTTGAAAGTGTCTGCCCGTTCTCTGCTGAGCATAAAGCCTTCCTGCTCCTCCTCTGCAAATGCGCTCTCTCCGCTGAGCCCAGCAAGCAAGATTCCAATAAACAGACGAGGCCTGAGAATTTATGAGCACAGCCCCACGCTCAGGAGAGGGGGGATGCTGGTGCAGGGTGTGTGGAAATCGACAGAAGCGGCAGTCATCCTTTTACTCTGGATCAACAGAACTGCCAGGAGGGGCAGCCGGGCCCAGGGTGGCCCGTGGGGGCTGGGCCTGTAGCAGCCTGCTCCCCGGGCCCACAGAGGCAGCCGTGTTCTCCCAGGAGGATGTGCAGCGTCATCGGTCTCTGTCTCAGGAGAAGGGAAGCACCGGCTTTGTTGAAGATGGGGCAGGTGCTCGCTTGTCTGTGTGACAAAGGCAGAGGCAGGGGGCCTGGTCCGCAAGGCCCCGGGGCTGTGCACAGTCCTGGCTGAGAGAGTCAGACCCAGACACTGCCGTCTGCCATCCGAGCGAAGATGACGCGGTGACTAGGAATCGTGTCTTGGACAGGGGTCCTGGTGGTGCCGATGCGGCTGGTCCGGGATCGTTCCCGCAGAGAGAGCGAGGTCGGCCCTACTGCTGTTACACCGACCGCTTCAGATACGTGATGTCATCTGTAGTCCAGCCGCCTCCACGGAGAGGGAGAGCGCCCGGGCTGGGGGACTGGAGCCGGTCCTTGGGTTTTGAATCTCAGCCCAATCCCACTTACTAGCGAGGCAACTTCAGGCAAATATTTTAACCTCTCCGGGCCTCAGTTTCCCCAGAGGTAGAACAGAGGTGACGACGAGAGCGCCAGGGTCACAGCGTCAGGCTGAGGATGAGAGGGGTGATGTCCATAAGGCACCGAGAACCGTCCCACACAGCGATGGCGGTCCAGACTCGCATCCGGGGAGCTTGGCGGACTCGGGCCAGTGACACCGAGGCCCTCAGGCTCTGACCCCGGCCAGCCCACCAGGCATGTTGCCGGGCCCATGGTGTGTTTTCAAGACCCAAGAGGCGGTTCTGGTTCTTTCTTCCTAAACAAACAACCGTCGTTTCTGCTGGTACATCTGGATTAACTGGGCTGGGCTGGGGGCTGCCGCTCTCGGAGTTCCGACCCGCAGTCCCGGTCAGCGGGCGGTCGGCCCGAGTCCTCCAGCTGGGTCCTCACCGCCGTGTCTGGTGGCCAAGCTGGGAGGATTCACGCGGCTGGGGCTGGAGCAGACGGGCTCCTCAGGCAGCATCCTCAGCAAGGGGTCTTCCCACATGGAGGCCTCAGGGCAGCCGACCCCTGACACGGTGGTCCAGAGGTCTCAGAGTGAGTGTCCCAAGGAAGACCAGCAACAGCCCTGTGGCCTTTCCTGACCCAGTCTGGGAAGTCACGAAATGTCACTCCTGCCTCGTTTTATTTATTTATGTATTTATTTAATCCTCACCGAGGATATTTTTCCATTGATTTTCAGATAGAGTGGGAGGGTGAGAGGGAGGGGGAGACTGAGAGAGAGAGAGAGAAACATCGACTGGTCGGGTTGCCTCCTGCACGACCCGACCAGGGCCAGGGATCAAACTGCAGCCGAGGTACATGGCCTTGACCGGAATCGAACCTGTGACTCTTTGGTCCGCAGACCAACGCTCTCACCACTGAGCCAAACCGGCCAGGACTCCTGCCTCATTTTATACATTGAGGCCGCCACAAAGGCCCACCAGGTTCAAGGGGAGGGGACATGGACTCCCCTGCTCAATGGGGTGAGTGACCAAGAATTTGGTGCATATTTTAAAACCACCCTGAGGCTCCATCCCCTCCACCTGCGCTCCTTTCTGCCACAGCTGTGTCCCTGAGATGCCACCTGACCCGTTGCTCAGAGTCCCCATCGAGCTCACCCTCCGAGAGGTTTCTCCGTCCCTCCCGCTCGTCGCCACAGAACCCACAGCCTCGTGTTCGTGATCAGTTTCCTGGGCTTCGTTCTCACAGATTCCAATCATGTAAACAAGCAAATAAACTAACCCCAAAGAGGTGTCCATAGGGAAAAAAAAACCTGGAGGAACCACGGAAACGATTGTCCTGTGCCTGGGGTCCTAGGCACTGTCCCTTCTTTTCCATCCTTCAGCATGTCCCCCAAACCTCCACAGAGCACGTCTGTAACGTGAACAATCAGAAAAATATTTTTTTTTTCCCAGAACAAGTACATTTAAAACTAGATGGTGCCCAGCCAGAGTGGCTCAGTGGTTGAGCGTCGACCCATGCACCAAGAGGTTGCTGGTTCAATTCCTGGTCAGGGCACATGCCCAAGTTGTGGGCCAAATCCCCAGTGTGGGGCATGCAGGAGGCAGCCAATCGATGTTCTCTCTCATCGATGTTTCTATCTTTCTCTCCCTCTCCCTTCCTCTCTCTCTAAAATCAATAAAGAAAAAAAAATTAAAACAAACAAAAAACTAGATAGTAAACATTTATTGTTCTGAACCCAAATCTTAACTCAGCTCTTCAGCTGTTAAAGTCTTTGCCCTTCAAAGAAGCACATTCTCTGCCCCTCCAAACTTGCTCTATGAAAAGGTGGGACAGATACCCCCAGGCAGGTCCAAGGTGAACAGGAATCCTCTTCCTGATGTATAGATGGAAATCGGAGCAGCTCTGGACCTTTGTGGTCGAAGGGTCACGGTGACAAGGTGACTTGTGTCAGAGGAGGAGCCCAGGGTTCTCTGCCGTTTATCCTTCTGTGAGCTCCCGGGGGCTTTGCAATGAAGATCGAGGCCAGCGGAGCTTTGGCTGCAGGCGATGCTGACGGCTGACTGTGTGGAAAATGATGCTGACTTGTGGAAAACGAAATGACGGGGCGCCCTTGTGTGAAGCCCACGTGGGAGCGAGCGTGTGTGTGTCTAGGTCTGGAGGAGAAGGTATTCCCGCTCCCGCTCAGAATGAGCTGTGGATGAGCGCGTCGGAGCTGAAGTCAAGCCCGTGTGCAGACTGCTGCTTTCCTAAGCAGGGTCAGGGATTCTCGAACTTTGCGCGAGAGGGTCTAGAGCACCTAAAACGATCCCTCTCAGAGATGCTTAAAAAGGTGCGTCACCAGCGCTGCGCTGGGAGGATCTGGTTCTGGGGTGCAGGCTGGGGTCTGAATCTGCACTGCACGGTGCGCCTGCCCTGTGATTCTTTGAGGATCTCTCTGCCTCGTTCACGCCACTCGAGGAATGTTGTTACTGTCGGGTTCAGAGCCCGCCTGCTGTGTGACAAGCACGGTGCCAGTTAGCTTCACATATTCTCTGTGAGCTCCTCCCAAAAGTTAGGTCAGTGCTCATCTCTCCACGGGACCCACGAGAACACAAGCTCAGAGTGGTGGGGTGATTTGCTGTTGGCCACACAGCTTCGGGGGGGATCTAGAGCCAGGTGGGGGAAACCTGACAACCACAGGCCCTGATGCTCCCCAGGGAGAACATCTCCAAGGTTCTGTAATTTGTGAGGTATTGATTCCTGGACCCACCATCCTTCCGCCATCCTGGCCACATGCCACGTGTAGGAAGCCCTCTCCTCAAACTGCCCCTCATCCTCCACCACCTCTGGGTCTGATATGCCTCTGCGAGGGGTAGATTTTGTCTGGCAAGCGGTCGCCGGGTCCCCTCCTTGGACTCACAAGTGGGGAACCTCTTCTGAAAGGAGGGTGGCGGCCCTGGACAGGTGGGGAGCAGAGCGTGAACTGGGGAGATCAGTCCTGGACAGTGGTGCGACCCTCGAAATACTGCAAATCCACCTCCGCACACTAACATAGATTCCCATGACCTTTGTAAGGTGTATTCTCAGGAATCAGAGACACCGCGGAGCAAGAAGGGGAATGTCAGGAGAATCGGAGCGCGCTGGGCGTGGGTATCGCCTGTGCTGGGGCCGCCGCGGAGAGGCAGGGTTTCCAAAGCTCAGTGTGCTAAAGGTGGCAGTGTTTCTCTCTTCTTCCGCAGACACTGAGAACGAACATACTAATACTTTTTTGGTTAATCCTTACCCAAGGATATATTTTTTCCATTGAGTTTTAGAGAGAGTGGAAGGGAGGGAGGGGGAGAGAGAGAGAAACATCGATGTGAGAGAGACACACTGATTGGCTGCCTCCCGTATGCACCGCGACCAGGCCTGGGGATCGAACCTACAACCCAGGTATATGCCCTTGACTGGGCATTGAACCTGAGACCCTTCATGTGTGTGGGCCGATGCTCTAACCACTGAACCACACCAGCCAGGGCTATTGATGGTGGTTTAAATTTTTTTACATGTTTTTATTGTTGTTTTGTTTTGTTTTGTTTTGTTTTAGAGAGAGAGAGGAAGGGAGAAGGAGAGAGAGAGAAAACCTTGTTGAGAGAAGCATCCACATCGATCGGCGGCCTCCTGCACGCCCCCTACTGGGGATAGAGCCTGCAACCCAGGCATGTGCCCTGACTGGGAATCGAACTAGTGACCTCTTGGTGCATGGGTTGACGCTCAGCCACTGAGCCACACTGGCCAGGCAATGGCAGTTTAGATGGCAGGCCTATCGGAGCCCTCCAGGGACCTGGTACGTGTGGCTATTCCCATGCAGGGGACCGGGGTCTCGCTGCTCTGGGACCTAGGGCTTGGAGGACGGGCGTGAGGGGAAGGGGAGTGGCCGTCACCTACTCCTTCGGCTTAAAATTCCTCAATGTCTTCCCCTTGCCTACAGCACCCAACTACGTGACATTTCACGAGCCAACACCAGACAGGTGTTGAGAGGGACTCAGGCCTCACCCTGGCTCTGTGGGAAAGAAGGTCGTGATGGATTAGCTGTGTCTGCTCTGGGCGAGGGAGGGGGCTCGGCAGACGTGTGCCATCCATTTGCAGTCTTCTCGCGCCCAGGGAGCTCCGTCTGAGCCAAGGAGAAGTCAGCGTAGCCAGAGGCAGCGGAACGCGATGTCAGAGGCCGTGCAGTTCCAGGCCACTTGTTGGCTAGCATTGCCAACTGCTGGATGACAAATAGGTGTCACCATGCCTGCCACCTGTGGTCAACTCATCACAGCCACCTGAGCATGAGAATTCATGTCCGCACAAAGGACAGCGTAGCTCAGTCCCCAGTGCCTGCCACAGGCCTGGACTGCGGGAGTGGTGACGTGCTTCCTCATCTTTACCACCCTGGGGGAATGCAGGGTTCCCCTCCATCATGTGCCACCCCAGGGACAGGAATGAGCTGCCCATTCTGGAGTCCCTGGGGTTCTAGGAGCCTGGCCTCCCTTTCGGGGGCACAAATACCACTGAGAGGGGGAATGTGGCCCAAGGCAACATTGCTGGTGGGCTGCCCTGCTTTGTATGAAAACAAGGATGTATTACGGAGTAGAATAACATATTTAAAATGAACAGAAAGCCCTGGCCAATGTTGCTCAGTGGTTAGCACGTCGTCCTGTACACCGAAAGGTCGCCGGTTCGATTCCCGGTCAGGGCACATACCTGGGTTGCAGTTTCGATTGATGTTTCTCCCTCTCTGTGTCTCCCCCTTCCTCTCTCTAAGCAGGTCCTTGGGTGAGGATTTAAAAAATAAATAAGTGTTGCTCTGGGAATTAAATAGACATATAAAATGCTTGGCCGATAGTTAAGAACTTTGCAAATGAGACATCTGGATTTCCAGAAGGCAACTCAGTACGGTCCCCTGACCAGTGGCAGAGCCAGGACTAAATGCAGACCTGCCGGCTGCTAACACCAGGGTTCTTTCTCCCCTCTCCCCTCCGGACCCAAGATAACTGACTCTTAAGGCTGGTCCTCTGTCGTCATCGGGAAATACACCTGTTTCCACCTGCCGGCTCTCTGTAGGAGTTTAGGAATATTTCCTCCCAAAACAATTCAAATATTTGGAAGTGTTGTCACTCTTAATGTTTAAATGTGAGCTTCAGTTGTCATTCATATATATATATTCATTGCCATGGACCGGTTCCACAGCTTCGAATGCCAAAATTCAGTGCATTATGGTCTTGCACCCATCCGAGCTTGTTAGAAGTATTGACCTCAAAGCCTTGGAACGCTGTCAATTTTATAAACACTGTTCTTTCTATTGTGGCCAGACAGAATAATTTAAGGACATTTTCCTTGATACCATTTCATTTTCCATTTAAATCATGGAAATCGTGTTGTTGGATTTGAATGCTCCACATACCCCCTTAGGACTGCAGATTGAGTCTGTGCAGTGACCGTGTGGCCTGGTAGTGCAAATATTTGTTGGAGAAAGATCAGCAAGGCAGTCTATTCAGAACGGCTGCCTCTGTCGTTAACTCATAAAGGAAATAAACGAAGGATGTATCCTTCGTTATGAGACAGTTGTCTCATAACTTGTAACCTGTCACTGAGCTTCTTCTAGCCAAACCATTTTGTTTTTCAGGCTAAGTAAGGTTCACACTATTCAAAACAAACAAAAAGGAAACCCTTATTCCACTATAATCTTGTTTATTTTAAACTGACATCTTAAATAGAAATTAGCCATGATTTTCCAGACCCAGTTGAGTTCAAGAGGCACATTGAATTTCATGCATTCATCATTTGCATGTCATTCAGGAATAAAAAATGCAACTGGAAAAAGTGATTGGAAAAGGAATCATTTGGAACAAGAATGTACGAATGCAGAGGTTACATGGAATACATGAGCAACCAGCCCACAATTTGTCTTTGGATAAATGGGAAGTCATTGGTCTCAGAACAGTTTTCCAAAGGTAAGATATTGCTTACACAGTTTTCCTTCTTTTAATCCTCACCCGAGGATATTTTTCCATTGATTCTTCCAGATAGCGTGGGAGGAACGGAGAGAGAGAGAAACATCTATGTGTCAATTGGTTGCTTCCCAAACAACCCGACCGGGGCTGGGGATGGAACCTGCAACCAAGGTCCGTGCCCTTGACCGGTATCGAACTTGAGACCCTTCAGTCGAAGGCCGAGGCTCTAACCGCTGAGCCAAACCAGGAAGGGATCATTTTTTGGTTTGTTTCAGTTTTCCTTCCGATGTGTCCTCAAACCTGGTGTGTATCTTATGCTGAGCCGTCCCTGATCCAAATCCAGTTTGCAAGTCGCCTCTAAGGCCGCCTTGGCTGTTTGGCCTTATGATGTCCTAAACCCACTTCGCAGGTTTGCAAAGACCAGCTCAGGTTGTCCCAGTTGGTGTCAGCTTAGGGAGAGGGAGGCCCAAAGCCAGGGTGCCCGACCTTACCCAGCACCTGGCCGGAAGGTGCGTCACCTTGGCGTTCCCTTTTCGGAACTTTCCCAGGGGCCGTAGAGACACTTACAAAATTCGGTTCTAGATGACATTCCCCAAAACATCGCCCAGAGAGAGCCACTGCACTGCACTGGTACGGGGAGCACTCTCTGGAAGGTGTGCTCGGCTTTTCCTCGCACGACAGCACAAAACCCCGCCGAGACCCGCCACTCAGAAAGGCCGCCACCGACAGAACTTTCCCCCGAAGTTACGTTTCCATCCACGGTGACCTTCATGGGCTACACTGAGGAAAGCGGGCTGGTCTGTGAACCTGCCAGCCGCAAGAAGGAACTGCGCTGTAGGTGCTGAACTTGACGGAATTCTAACTTTCATTCAGTGACAACTCACACTGCTCAAACCCCAGGTGGCAGAGGGGCCGAGGACCCCCGAATGGAGAGGTGATGGCCCAGCGGTGCCTGAACACGGCACCACAGACCCTCCTCCAGGTGTGCAGACCCGCGCCAACCACAGCCGGGCCACTGCAGCGCGGCCGCCCAGGGCTGCGGCGACCCGCCGGCCCTCCCGACGCAGGCGCCGCCAGGCGCAGCGCCCCCAGGACGGGTCTCGGCCACACCTCCGAGCAGGCCCTGTACCTGCGCCCCGACCCCTGCCCTGCGCGCCGCCCTCGCAGCGCCCACGATGCTGCGCCCCAGCCCGCAGGCGCCCGGAGGGTCCCGGGTGCCCCCGCATCCTTACCTGGCGAGGCGCGTCCCGTGCGCTCTCGGGGCCCTGGCTGATGGCTGCTGCACCTCCCGGCCAGGGGCGCCGGGGCGCCGGGGGTGCTGCCAGGCCCGGCTGGGCGCGCGGCAGCCGGGCTGCGGCTGAGTCAGCGCCCCGGCGGTGCGGGCGAGCCAGGGCCAGCCGCCGAGAGGGGGCTCTGAGCAGCCGGCCTGGCATTTTAAAGGCGAGGCGGCTGGATGCCGTTCAAGCGGAAACGCAGGAGAAAGTTCACCCCCGGCCAGACAGAGCGTGGGCGGCGGGGGAGGGGGCCGGGAGCCCCTGGCACGCACGAGCGCGGACCAATCTGGGCGTTTCTGAACCAAAGCGTCCCCTTCAGCTATTTCATTTACAGAAAAGCAGACACCTCCCCCCCGTGTCTCTGCCTTCATTATGCTTAATATCCAGACAGACATTTCCACCAAAGTTAGGATCAAGAGGAGGAGGCTGCTTCGGAAACTCTGGTCAATGCAAAGTAGAGAAGAAAAGGGTGAAAAACACGGAAGTTGTGCCTTTGTGAAACCGACAAATATATATCCAAACAATTGGAAAGCAGGAGAAAAATGATTATTCTTTGCAGCATACAAACATGCCAGATTAGCCCTGGCTGGTTTGGTTCAGTGGTTAGAGCGTCCCTGGTTCGCATGTCGGTCAAGGGCAGGTACCTGGGTTACGGGTTCGATCCCCAGTCCCGTCAGGGTCGTGTGGGAGGCCGCCAACCCATGTGTTTCTTTCACATCAATGCCTCTCTCCCTCCCTCCCTCTCTCCCTCCCTCCTTCCACTCCACCTAAAAGTTAAAGGGAAAATATCCTCTGGTTAGGATTAACCAAAAAAAACAAAACCAAATTAACAGTATTGTTGCCCACTTAGAAATCTGAATGAAAAATCCCATTCTCGCCCTGGCGGGTTTGGCTCAGTGGTTAGAGTGTCGGCTCTCAGGTTTGGTTCCTGCTAAGGGCACATACCTCTGTTGCAGTTTGTCCCCAGGCCCCAGTTGGGGTTGCGTGGGTGGCAACCACTCCATGTGTCTCTCTCGCATGGATGTTTCTTTCTCTCTCTTCTCCCCTCTCTCCCTCCCGCTCCATCTGAAGATAAATGCAAAAATGTCCTCGGGTGAGGATAAAAAAAAAGAAAAAAGAAAAACTCCATTCTCACACAAAGAGGACTGTAACTCATCGTGGGATATGTTCTGCTTTGTGTGGAATTTCCTTTCTCTCCTGGGAGATGAAGAAGACACGGGACCCTTGTCCTCAGACCAGGATGTAACCACATCAAATCCTCTTTATCTGTACACTCAGTACAGTCCCTGTCCGGTTCCAAGCAGACTTCTCCTTTTCACTTGACACAATGATTCCAGGTCTCCCGCGGAAGAGCAGACAGACAGCAGTCCACACCGCCTTGATAAGGAAGAGTGTGAGGCACAGGAGCCACGCTGGGTACGCCAGTGAAAGAGGTGGGTGAATAAAACCCAATACTGACGGGGTGCTGATCCCGAAGGTGTGTGTTACTTTTCACAACAACCCTGTGATGCAAGTACTGATATTGCTGTCACTTACAGCTAAGGACAAGGGGGCCCAGTAGGGTAAATATCACACGCAGCAAAGTCACAGGGGGGAGGAGGGGATGGCGGGCAGGCATCCTGCCTCCAGGACCTCTGCATCGGTGCTCAGACCTGTCACAGTACACTGCCTTTCTCGCAAAGCAACGGTCGTTAAAACAGCCTGTTACCAGCCCAGAGATGACTGCTCAGTGGAGTAGGGCAAAGAGCTCAAAATGATGAGAACGTAAGAAACTATGGTGTTTAAAGTGGCAGTTCAAGTTAATAGAATAGATGGATTTTCCCCAAAAATGATATTGGAATAACTGAAGAGGAATTAGTGAAAGCTGATTTAAAAAAAAATCCTCACCCGAGGATAATTTTCTATTTATCTTCAGATAGAGAGGGAAGGAGAGGGAGAGAGAGAGAGAGAGAGAGAGAGAGAGGGAGAGAGACATCGACTGGCCGCCTCCCACACGACTCCGACCACGGCTGGGGACGAAGTATAACTGAGGTACGTGCCCTTGATCGGACCAAACCTGTGACTCATTGGTCCATGGGCCGACACTCTAACCGCTGAGCCAAACCAGCCAGGGCGTGGAAGCTGATTTTCTACCTACTTCCCCAGACCAAAACAAATTCCAAATTTATCAACTATTGATTGTCAAAAAAAAAAAAAATGAAGCCAAATTAATTAGATAGATATATAGGTATTTGTCATAAACCTGGGATTGTGAAAGCCTTTCTAAATATATCACAAAATCCTAAAGAAAAAGACTGACAGATATGATTAGAAAAATATGAATAAATTTATTTATGGGAAAAGACACCAGAAACAGAGTTTAAAAGTAAATGACAGGCCCTGGCTGGTTTGGCTCAGCAGTGGAGTGTCGGCCCTTGGACCAAAGAGTCGCCAGTTCAATTCCAGTCAAGGGCACGTACCTCAGCTATGGTTTGGTCCCCAGCCCTGGTCTGGGTCATGCAGGAGGCAACCAGTCAATGTGTCTCTCACATAGATGTTCCTCTCTCTCTCTACGCCCCCCCAATCTTCCCTCCCTCCTTTCCACTCTCTGAAAACCAATGGAAAAAATAGCCTCAGGTGAGGATTAACAAATAAATAAAAAATAAGTAACTGGAATAAATATTTGCTATATAATTTTATTTATTTTTAAATATGCAGGGGGAAATAAAAGAACACAAAATCATGGGGGGAAATTTCCACTTCGTGAGTCAACCCTTCGGCATTTTGTTGTTCTAGGCTTTTCCCAAGCTTGTGTCTCCCTCCACATTCTGAGCGCTCAGACCCCAGGCCTGCAGGGTCCTGCAGGCTCTCAGCGGCTTGCCCTCCAGCTGATGAGGGGGACAGCGCGTGGCTGGTGCTGTCACAGAGGGTGCTGCGAATCTGGGTAAGTCCTAGCCGTTCTCTTAGTCACATTGTTAGGGCTTGAAAAGGCCTTGAAGGCCACCCGGGTGGTTCATTAAATGTAAACATTTAAAGTATACTATAATTTTCCTCAACCCATTCTGATACTATTTTACTTTTTCCATATACTAGCAGCCTCTAAGAAAAAAAGAAGCAATTGGTTTGACCCCTTCTCAACAATGAGAGGCCCTGGCAATTTATATTAATCAGTCATCAAGTATTCAAATATTCATATAACACCCACTGGGCACAAGTATGAACAAGAGATAAATCATGCTAATTAGACATTTCAGTCATTTAAAAATAATTTCCTACCCATATGGGCCCTGTTGTTTTAAGTTTCAACAGAATGATACAGTGTGTCATTGGACATCATGCTGTTTCATTTCCCTGTGAGTTGCAGCAGCCAGGACCTGTGTAAAGAACAGGGAAAGTTGCAGCTCTGACTGGGTGGGAGCCCCTGGTTCTGTCTCCGTTCATCCATCCATCCATCCATCCATCCATCCATCCATCCATCTGTTCTTCCATCAATTCATCCATCCATGTATCCATCCACCCATCTGTCAATTCATCCATCCTTCCATCCACCCATCCTTCTGTCAGTTCATCCATCCATGTATCCATCCATTCATCCATCCATCCATCCATCCACCCACCCACCCACCCATCCGTCAATTCATCCATCCATCCATCCACCCATCCTTCCATCCATTTATCCATCTGTCCATCCATCCACCCACACATCCAGCCATCCTTATATCCATCCTTCCCTCCATCCATTTATCCACCCACACTTTCACCAGTCCATCCACCCATTTACCCATCTTTCCATCCATCCATCCATCCATCCATCCATCCATCCATCCATCCATCTCCCATCAAATGTTTCCATCAAAACATTGATGGAATTATTATTCCATCAATTATTATCCGTAACGGACAATCTGTCTTCTTGGGCAGTCAGAGGAGTGGATTTGGTAAGAAATAAACAATCTTAACTCATGTTGAGGGGCTGATCCCAGCATTGCCTGATGCTAGATTAGTGGCAACAGGGGGACTCACCCTTGGGCATCTCAACTCCTGCACACTTTCCTATCAACATCTGAAGTCTGTGTGACTCCCATCCTTCTCACATAGGTTCACAGCTGAGACACAGTTAGCCTCGGTCGGCTGGAGTAGCTGCGGGACGGACAACAGTGAAAAATCTTCCCGCACCACGCCATGAATTCTCCGTAACGGATGATCCTGTCGCACGGACTCTGCTGTACCATAAGAAGCAATTTCTGGTGTCAAATGAGGTGGAGAATGAATGTGAGTTTTCCTAAACTTTCTCCTACACTTTCAACCTTGGTACTGCGCTCGGCAGAGCTGATTTATGGGAAGCCCCTGGAGATGTTTCCTAGTCCATGAAAGCAAGGTTAGATCTGTCAGAAAGACGAACTGAATGGGTTCTTAATTAAAAACACAAACTCAGCCGATGAAAATGCACAGCTACCGTGTAGTCCGTGGGGCAAGGCAACTCGACCCTGGAAGTTGTTAAATTCTGAGCACGCCCTGCTATTCTCTGGAAACGACTTCTGTGCCCGGGAAAGGCGAGCTCGACAGACAGAGAGAGACAGGCCGTGATGGTCCATGGTAGTGCGGCCCTTTGGGCTTCACAGCCGTTCAGTCCTTTAGATCAATCCTTTCGAACTCAGAGAGGAACACTTGAAAAGTACAATACTCGCCTGAGACGGAAAATGGAAAAAAGACATGGTTTGTGCCTCAGTAGGAGTGATTCACAGGCTGCTCTGTAGTGTATGATTTCCAGAAAACCTGCCCAATCTCCGCTCCAGTGCCATCGACTGAAATATTAAGTGTGATCTCATCACATTTATTCCTGGTGATATTAAATAAAACGGAAAACTCGACAGCACATTAATACGCACTCAGAGCGTGGTCTGCAGCTTAATAAACCTAATTTAAGAGAACTCGGGTGTGACATTGATCTTTGAATCATATAAAAGAACTTGGATGTATTCTCTTGGGCAACAGCATCTCCTTCAAATAAACCTGTATGTTTCTCTCCAGCCGTGTGCTATAAAAATGTGCGCCTCCTAAGGCTCACGCTTGGGCTTCTGATTCTGTGATCGATCACATGCAAACATAAGGCTCAGATTATCCAGATGGAGAAGTCACAGGATGCCTGGATGCCAGGGACCGAGACATCATTCCAGCCCTCCTTCCTCTCACAGACACTGTGTTCAAACAAAAGGCCGCACGAAACAGAGCTTCCAATCCAAACTCTGAAACGGTTTGAAGATTATGGAGCAATTCCGGAGCCATTTTCCTTTAGAAGTACATCGTTTGTTTCCTCTGAGGCCATTAGTCTTCCTTCTGTAAAACAAGCGTGAATTTTATATCTTTGCGCTGAGACAAACAGCTCCTATAAGGCTCCAAGGAGGAGAAGCATATTGTAATCACCGAGTCCAATAAGATCCTTATTTTTCTGACTGTTCTCTGAGTCCGTTGAAAATCTGTAGGCTAAATGATAGAGTCGTCAGCATGCCCTGTGTTAGGGGATCCATCGCCCATGTGCTGAGTGGGTCCCTGGTTCCCAGTACACCTCTGCCCACCTGTCCTTGGACGTCATCCCTGGACATCTTCCCCTGTGGTCTTTCCGAGTGCTCAGCCCCTCAGGCCTGTCCACACTTTGCGACTGTGGACGACTCTCTCCCTGGTGTCCAGTCGGGCTCCTACCTCTGGGTCTGATACTCACTTCAGAGGGCCTCAAACCAGCCCACGGGCCAGGCCCCAGAACTTTACCCGAGAACCCTAGAAGGGGGCTGCCTGTCACTCCAAGCTCCGCACCCCTCCCAGCTCTGTTCCCAAACAACTGGTCTAGGCAAGCGCGGACCGCCACGGGGAATCAGCAGAGGTGGGCTTGTTCTCCTGTTTCCTGCAGATAGTACCAACCTCATCCCGAGAGGCCTCACTGCCGCAGAGCAGCCCACAGAGAGGGCTGAGACCCCTAACACTTGGCAGGAAGTCCCCCCACCCCACAACCTCGGGGCATTTTTTGCAGGGAAGAATAAGAAAGAACCAAAGAAGAAAGGACGTCTGAGTAATCACATGGGCTCTTCCAGGAAGGACTCGGCCCCAAATAGGCTCTTTTTCATTCTCTCGATCAGAAGCAGCCCCCTGGGCCACAGGAGCAGACACCGTGCGGGCGAGAAGCTAGTGAGTCTGAGCTGGGCCGGGAGGTGCCGAGGGCAGGAGCCAGCCGGTGTACTGAGCACCTACCATGTGCCAGGTCCTCTCCGACTTTCCGGGACTGTGGACGCGAGACCAGGCTGGTGTTGGCCCCTCAGCTGCTGACAGCCCGTTTCAAGGAGACAGATGTGTGAATGGGCCCCTCCCGTACATCTCGGGGAGTGTAGTGATGGGGATGCGGGGGCTTCTGATCGCACACCGTGGGACGTCAGCTGGTCTGGGCATCTCAGCAAGCCGTGACCTGGAGATGAACAGTCACAGTGGCCCTTGCATGGTCCGATTCTGTCTAAGTGCTTTACCTGGATCTCCCTCTTCGGCCTCTGAAGGACCTATCAGGAGGATAGAGCCCTGTCCATTTTACAGATGAGGAAGTGAGGCAGGAAGTGAGGCAGGGAGAGGCCGACTGGCTGCCCAAGAGCCCAGGGCCTGGAGGAGGTGGAGCAGAGGTCCCCTCCAGAAGCACGGCTGGTCAGCTCTCTGCACCGCCGTGCTCACCACGGGGACAAGTCTCCTGTTCGGGGGAATAGCCTGAGAGGGGCTCAGAGTGGACGTGCGTGACGAGGGCTGGAGAGGAGTTTCCGACAGTCCCAGGACAGGTTTGGGATAAAGCGACAGCTCGTCCAGTGTGTTCTCCCCTGCACCCCGCTGTCTCCCCGAAGGCTGGGGCCCAAGTCATTGTGTTCTGGACTCATCACAGGACCTTTCCTCGCCTGCCCCTTGTTTCCATGTTTCCTTGCTGCCATATTCAGGCTCAGGCGGGGCCCCCGGAACCGAGCCGTGTCAGCGGCGACATCACACAGGACCTGCTAGGAGCTGTGGTGCTCACTCAGAGCCCAGCTGCCGTCGGAGAGGTGGTGGCTCCCGGCTCTCCCCGGGGGCAGCTCCCGTAGGTGGCGAGTCTGGGGCGTTCAGGCCTCAGCCAAGAGGCCCCACCCCAGGAGAGGTAGAGACACCACCCGAGACTGGAGGAGGGACAGAAACCTTGGACATCAGCCTGCGCTTCACTTTTGCCTTTAGTCCAGGTGACAGGTGAGGGAAAGAGTCTGCTGGGTGGGAGCTGGGCAGCCGGGGTCTGACTCTCCTGGGCAGCTGACCAGGAGCGTGAAGGTGAGGATTTCGCGTGAGGGACGAGGTCACTGGGACCATCACTGAGAAAGGACCGTCACTGAGCAGACAGCTATCAAAGTGTGTAATGTGAAGGAGAGAATGAGCAGGTGAACTAAGAGTTTCCTACTGTCAGTCTGAGGGCTTTCTGGAATTGGCTCAGATGAGCAACTATTTCTTTGTTAATCCTCACCCAAGGATATTTTTCCATTGATTTTTTTTTTTTTAGAGAGAGTGGAAGGGAGGAAGAGAGAGACAAACAATTGAAGTGAGAGAGACACATCGATAGGTTGCCTCCTGCATGCACCCCAGCCAGGCTGGGGATTGAACCTGCAACCCAGGTACGTGCCCTTGACCTGGAATCCAACCCATGACCCTTCGGTGCGCAGGCCGAGGCTCTGACTCTGAGCCACACCGGCCAGGGCTCAGGGCAGTAACTGTGTTCCAGCCCGAGACCTTCCTGCTGTGTGACCCGCAGCGGAGGAAACAGGTGGGCAGCTGGGTCAGGAGGTGTAGGACTGGGGACAAGGTGGCTGGGGACCTGTCCTCATCGCTGTCACCTTTTCTGATGAGAGTGGACTCATCTATCCCGTGAGGCATTAAGAAGTTTATCAGGAGGTTATGGGAGTGGGTGGCACCGGGTCCCCCATGCCCACCCAAGGTGCCTGTCACGGTGAGCTGGGCCACATGGGCCTAGGCTGGGTCAGCGTCTGGGCAGACCCCTGCCCCCTGTGAAGCCCTCCTCTCCCCTTGCCCACCCAGCTGTCACTCCCTGCCCTGTCCAACATACACAACGCAGGGCACGGGTGTGGGCAGGGCCCCTAGGCCTGGCGCCCCTCCACAGGCCGCTCTGCCTGTAACGCCCAGAGGGACAGGGTCTGAAGTGGACGGAAGTCCGGGCTTTGAGGCAGGATCTGTTCTGCAGGGTCCCGATGATGAAAAGGGGGTCCCGTGACTCTCACAGGGAGGAAAGTGCCAGTAGCCTGGAGAGAAAGGCCACCCCCAGCGTGGCCTCCGGGCTCTGTGTTCCCTGGGCGATCCAGGCACCTGTGTGGCCGCCCCTCTCCCACCCGCCCCGGGTGAGGTCACAGGACACTGACCGCCCTCCGCTGTCCGCCTCCTGTCTCGTCGTGAGCGCTGCCTCAGGCAGCTACAGCCTGAGCTGCTGGGGTCCTGCATCTCGCCCTCCGAGGCCACGGGCTTCGCCTCTGCCCTGCTGGCCCCAGGGGAGCCAATGATCTGGGTGGTCCCGGCGGGTCACAGGCGGAGGAGGCCCGGCTCCCGGTCCAAGCGCATCCCCAACCCCCCAAACCAGCCTCCTGCCTCTTGGTTCCAGGTGCGCTGCTGCGATGTGCGTGCGCACTTGGGTACCTGCTGACGCCCCCACAGGTGACATCCCGCCAGACTCAGGGCCCGATGGGCGGGCGAGACGGGCGCTATGAGAAGGTGGGGGGCGGGCGGCGCAGCAAGAGCCTCTGGGTGAAGACAGTGCCACCACCTGGGCAAGCGCAGGTGTGGGATCTGGGGAATGGACATCCCGATCGGCCACGATGAGGAGAAGGTCCCTTAGACGGAAGTGAAGACGTCAGGTTGGGCATTTGGACACAGGAAACTAGAGTTCACCTGAGCTCTTCACGCGTTCGTTAATCCTTGTAACAAACTGCAGTACTTCTATTGTCCCTGTTTCACAGATGAGTACACTGAGGCACAGAGAGGTTAAGTAGCTTGGAACTCTTCAGGTCGTCCCTGAAGGCAAGGGGCCAAGACCGGAAAACGGAGCAGGGGGGAGAAGAGCGAGTCGTCCCCACCGCCTCACCAGGATGTTGGGACTGCTGGGGATCCAGCGTCCGGGGAAGTAAGGCACAGGTGGGACTTGAATTCACATCCAGCCTTTTCCACTCCCCACCATCTCGTCTTCACTGCAGGTCGTGGGCAGGACCTGCTTACCTGGCTGGCGGCCCGGAGGAGAAATGGTATCAGCACCGGGGGCTTCGCCAGGGCCAAAGAGCCCCAGAATGAGAGGGCTTGCTGGGACCTCAGCCCTCTGTCTTCAGGCCAGCTGTCTTGGAAGGAGCGGTGAGCTCATTAGTGAGGACTTGGCTTCCATGAGATCTGGGTATCCTCCTCACTTAGACGCGTCGCTCAGGAGTCAGAGGGAGAAACCTCCAGCCAGCATCCTCCAGACCCCTGAGCGGGTCCGCGGCCTAAAACCACAGGAGCAACTAGTAGAAGGAATACAGCTCCCGGTCCCACAGAGCTCTGAATGGCCTTTTGTGTCCCCGTAATCGTATGCACCCTATTCACTGGACAGCCATGGAGACCGGCAGCAGAGGCATTTTTATTAAGTCCTAACTCAAAAAGCTTAATCGCATTTGGGCAGCTTTTCTCCATGACACAGAAGCATAAACGCGGTTATCGCCCCTCCTGCCCCTGAGGTTTGGGTCTTAGGCCTGTCTTTATACAACCTTGCAGCCGTTGACAAAGGAGGCACCAGACACCGTGCTTGGCGTCCACTCTTGGTGCGAAATCCTGGGCATTTTCCGGTCACAGACATCTTCCGTGGATCAGTGTCTTCCCTTTGAATCGGGAAGCAATAGGGAGAGGACTGTGAAATGTAATTCATGAATACACTTTGGAAAGGGACCCGTCCTGATTTCATTCATTTCTTACGGTGCCAGAGCCTCCCACGTGGAGAGGTGAAGAGGCTGGGAACAAACGAGACCAGGAGGGTTCCGCTCAGGCCACACCAAGCTCTCCATCCGACCCAAAGGACGCCTGGAGTGAGCGGCTGGGCGGAGGCCAGAGCAGAAATGGTGGAGGGTCAGAGCTGGGCCATTTCAAGAAATGGAATATGTCAGGAAGAGGACAGAGCTCGGAGGAGGAACGTAAAACAATGTAGCAGGCTGGGGAGCCACGCATGGGTGTGAGAGTCCATTGTTCATGCCTCAGGCTTCTTGTGAGCTTGGAGCCCAGCCGGGGACAGGGTCGAGCTGGGTTTCACATGCAAGCCGTTCCCGGTCTTGCCTGCCACACACCCAAGGCCAGTGAGCAGAGACGGATATTATTTCACTTAAACTCATATCATTTTTTTTTAATTGTGGATTTAATTGAAAAAAAAGAAGTCTCTCTGCATTTCTTAAAAACGTGGACTTCTGCTTTAAGAGGAATGGCAGCGCTGTCCTAAGAGTTGCCCCAACAAGAATGAGAGGTTCCGCGTGGTCCTCCTTGCTCTCTATTAATATTAATGCCACAAACCACAGAAGAGCACCGGGCAAAGGCCCCAGCTGTGCAGAGAACAGGGAACTGGAATTAGCCAGATTCCCTGGATTCAAGCCTGGCCCTGTACTTCGAGGCTGTGTGTCTTTCGAAGACTCGTTTCACCTCCTGACGCTTCTGTCTCGCCTGTACGAGGAGAGCGTCCTAGCCTGCGGGCCTGTTTGTGGGAAGGCAGCAATACAGTTCCCAGTGAACGCTCGCCCAGCTAGGGCAGGTCGGAGTGGCTCCCTTGTCCTCTGAGTTCAGGTGGCACTACTCACAGTCGGCTTCTCAGCCCACGGTGTCGTACTTGTATATTGCCGGACTACTCTTCCCTCCAGAACACAAGTTCATTTAGGAGTAGAGCAGGTAATGTCTGTTTCTCCTCTGCACAGAGCCCTCGGGTCATGGAAGACCCCGGAGATGCTTGTCCAGTGAATGAATGAATCGGGTGGGTGGGTAGGTGGGGGTCGCGAACCTCAGTGTGCACACAGTGTACTGCACCCCAGGGATGAGGTCTGGTGCAGCACGTAGTCGGCTCCTCCCCGAAACCCGGGTTCAGAGAGCCAGCCAGTCCTGCACAGTTTTCAAGACTTGTCCTGAACCACACGTCTGCTGCCTTCCATGGCAAATCCAGCCTCTTTCCAGTCTTCTCTCTTTTTTTAAAATCCTCACCGGAGGATATTTTTACATTAATCTTCAGATAGAGCTGGAGGGAGAGAGGGAGGAAGAGAGAGAGAGAAACATCGACGTGAGAGAGACACATCGAGTGGCTGCCACCCACACAACCCCAACCGGGGCCGGGGACAAACTGCAACCGAGGTACGTGCCCTTAGCGGGAACCGAACCCGGGACTCTCTGGACCGCAGACGACGCTCTTACCGCTGAGCCAAACCGGCCAGGGCTCCAGTCTTCTCATTTTTAAACTTACTGTCTCATTTCACGAATCGGACCCCACCCTCATCACCACTCCCCAGCCTGGTGGTTCCCAGAGCTGAGTGTTTAGGATCCCTTAGAGGGCTTGTTAAAACACGTCTGGTCCCCAGGAGCTGGAAAGCCCCCCGGTACACAGCTCGGTCTCTCCCCTTTTTTTCCTGCCTATTTTTGTTGTTGTTGTTGTTAATTCTCACCTGAGGATTTTTTCCCATTAATTTTTTAGATAGAGTGGGAGGGAGGGAGGGAGACAGAGGGAGAGAAGCATCGATGTGAGAGAGAGACATCAACTGGTTGTCTCCCGCAGGCCGACGCTCTAACCACTGAGCCGAACCAGCCAGGGCTGCCTGTCTCTTTTTAAACTATTTTTTATTTTTTAATTACCGTTGACATACAACATTGTGACGAGACGTTTATATAACTTACTAAGTGACCCTGCCCGTCTGTCTGTTTCATTCTGGTCTTCCATCAGTGTTTGTCTTTTCCCCAGGTGCAGGATGGGACCTGACCACCCCACAGCATGTAAGGGTCTTCCTTGAACCCCAACAGTTGGAGCCGAGCTGCAGTGCCCCCCACTGGCGAGGGGTGTTCCCAGGGAAAGTGACTCTTGGCTTGGGAAAGGCCGCCCCCACAGCGAGAAGCTCTAGGTGGGGACAAACACAGAGACGGAGCCTTGGCCCTCAAGATGCGTCCTGTCCAGGGAGAGAAACACTTCACGTGGCACAGACGGCAAAGGAAACGGCGAAGTATGAGCAGTCCTGGAAGCGGGTGCGGGTAAGGGGCCCGGGCAGCCGTGAAGCCCCTGTCGGCCAGCGCAGAAGGTGGCGGGATGTGTAGCGATAATCAGGCGGCAGCCACGGAGACCAAAACCGAGATCGAATGTGCCGCCAGGAGTTAACTGAGACCCGTGGTTCAGAGTGAAAGCTGGGAGTGAGCCTGTGCGGACGTTTGCTTTCTGTGACAAGCACGAGGAAAGGCGGGATCCTTCAGAGGGCTTCTCCATGTCCAGTCCTCAGGTACGTCGTCAACCAGTCACCTGCATTGTAGCCCCGTTACAAAGGCCTTCCCTTCTCGTTCTGGCTTGTCTGCTGAGCATCTTACAGAGACCGTCTCAAGTGATCCCCATAATAGAGCAGCGAGCGGGGTATCATAGTTCCCACTTTACGTGTGAGGAGACGGGTTCAGCAAATTGTTTCGGGTTACAGGGTAAGGGGGCAGGTGCAGGAGTGAGTGGTGCCAACCCGTGTGTGTCGTCACGCTGCCGTCTGTCCTCCATGGGTTCTGTCTCTCATCTGTCCGCTGCTGAACGGTCACAAACATCACGTTTATTCCTCCAGTAAGGAGACGCCCCGTACTCGCAGACAGACCACCTCCACTGGCTGGTCAGCAGCAGCGAGGGATGGTAAATCCATTCCAATTCCCGGGGGAAATCTGGTACAAAATACGGGACAAGCTCAGCCTAGAAAACTCCCGCCAGGTTTTTGTCCCCTTGTGCCTTCTGGGCCCTGAGCTCTTGAAATTGGCACGGCCGCCTCTTTTCATCGGGACACAATAGCATTTGCCGCTTCGGCGAAGCTGCTCCAAGTGGCCGAGCACCACACTCAGCACAGAGGGTCCCGTAGAAGCCTCCACGTTGGAAAACGTGTGCTTAAACTTTTGACTCGTGTAAACACGGAGATGAATTTGAGCACGTTGGCGCCAACAACTCCAGCCTGATAAATTGAAAACGACGACAGTAAATGCAGCGGATGACATGTAAGCCATCATTTTGTGTGTGGGGGGGGTCTAATTATACAGCACGGGGCTGAAACCATTAGGGTCGATGCACCCAATTTCCTGTCGTCAAGTGCGACATCTGTGCGTGATGGGATGACATTAATGTGCGGATGGGTTTGCTGTCCTTTATTGTACGTTCCGCCTTCAGCAGAGGGGACGTGGCACCAGACGTCTGTTTTCTCTGAAAGCGCCCTGGGATATGAAGGGACAATGCCCCGTGAGAGCTGGAGATGGTTATCTTTTGGGTTGAGCTGCCTTAGACACCACGTAACGGGAGTATTTATGAGCATCCGAGCTGCGTGGTGTGCTCCTGCTGCTGTCTGAGCTGCAGCACCGGCCGGCGTGCTTGTATGTGGCTCACTGTGGGGAGCAGAAGCAGAGAACCTTCTGCTGATGTTTTATTGTTGTTGATCCTCACCGGAGGATAATTTTTTCCTCCGATTTTCAGAGAGAGTGGAAGGGAGGGAGGGAGGGAGGAGAAAGAGAGAGAGGGAGAGAGAAACATGGATGTGAGAGAGACACGTCGATCCGTTGCCTCCCTCCCACGCTATGACTGGGGCCGGGGATCAAACCTGCAACCCAGGTATGTGCCCTTGACGGGAATCGAACCTGAGACCCTTTGGTTTGTGGGCTGACGCTCTAACCACTGAACCACACCGACCAGGGCTGGATGGAGACACTTTAGGAATGATCCCAGCCCCCTGAAAAAGGGGAAAAGTGACAAAAGTGGGGGTTCAAAGACACCCTACACTAACAGTGTCTGGGACATGCCAGAGCCAGACACTCCTGCCCAGTGGGTGACTCTCCACGTCACCAAGTTCTCGTGAGTTGTGTAGACAGAGCACTGGGTACCCTCCAGGGGCCGGCAGTATTCCTGCTCCGTTCAAGCCTAATAGAAGACAAGGCTTGATACACAAATACTTGGTTTCGATGATAATTTTAGGAGCTCAAGGGATGAAATAGAGACCTCGTGAGGGTTTATGCTTCCTCCTCAGCATTTTCCTGCTGATGTTTCCTCAGTGCGTTATTAACGGTGACTTGAGAATGAGGAGACCCAACCTCATGCTACCGCCCCCTCCCCATTCTTACATGGTTTTGTTCTGTGACAAGGAATTTGACTTACAAGCATGTCTATGACGGACAAACCCATGCTTCCGGGAACGGACCTTATCTGTCTCCTCGCTGTCGTATGAAGACCACAGGGACATGGGAAGGGGCCCATGTACTGGCAAGTTAGGAAGGGGTGCGTGTTCCCCCTCAGTCCTCTAGGAAAGCTGGGGATCTTACGCCAGGAATGGAGGTGGGCTCTGAATTGGCTAAGGGAGGGAGCTGGACGAATCAAGGCTCTGGACTTGGAGGAGTAGAGAGGCTCGATCACGCGGGTGGAGGGGTACGGGCGCAGGGGGAGGCAGGCCGGGCAGGCAGTACCGACACGCCCCTGTGTTGCTGTGGTTTGGTTTCCCGATCGTTGCTCCTTCATGTGGCAGGTGAATTAGTAGCACTGAGCTCCTGAGCCAGTAGCTGGAGATATACCTGGGGTCTGGCCCCATTCACAGGTGATGGGAAGGAGCAGGGAGGGCCCTTTGTGGAAGGAGGGTGGAGGCCTACCCTAAGGCTGACTAGGACTCGGCCAGGGTGTGGGCAGCAGTGCCCAGCAGACGGGACATCTAGCAAGGTCCCTGGCAGAGACAGGTGCCGACCTGGAGAGAAGTCTGGACGGGGTGGTGCAGGGAGGTAACCACCTGAGTGGCAAGGGGAAACCAAGACAGATTTCTGGAAAACTCACATTCTCTTGAGGATCCCCAGAGATGGGCTGGGGAAATCTTGGGAAAACCAGACTTCCTGCCAATACCAGGAGGTGGGTTGTTTTCGTTACACTTTGAGACACAACAGTGGAATCCCGGCCATCGCTTCCCTTTCCTTGAACTTGTAACCCCCCCCACCTCGCCCAATGTGCTACCGTGGTACCCAACCCTTCTACGTCGAACCCTAATTTCCTGATTGATGAGCAGGGAGAACTAGGAAGTTCCTAGGATTTACCTCTAAATTACAAAAAAATTCTTTTTCTTTATTGATTTTAGAGAGAAAGGAAGGGAGAAGGAGAGAGAGATAGAAACATCGATCGGCTGCCTCCTGCACGCCCCCCACTGGGGATCGGGCCCACAACCTGGGCATGTGCCCTGACCGGGAATCGAACTGGCGACCTCTTGGTGCATGGGTCGACGCTCAACCACTGAGCCACACCAGCCGGGCTGTACTAGATAGTGTTTAAAGTTCACCTCTAAAATTCTATGATTGTGTGTAAAGGAGCTACAGATTCAAAAGCCCCAAATCTAACCCTCAATGAGTTAGGTTGTGCGTTCCACAAATAAATGTTCTTCGACCCAAGCATGACTGATTTTCCTCTGACAGGGTGACCTGCAGGAAGGGAAGTATTATCACCTGTCCTTTGTTTGTGGTCATTTGTATGCTAATGACCGAGCTGTCCCAGACCAGTTGGTTGGATAATGAACTCAGTCTAGCCCTGTGGTGTCAGTAACCAGTGGCCTCCGGAAGAATGCTGAACACACCTTGGAGAGAGAGATTAATCATTAACGGACCCCATTTAAGTCACTTGGCATTTTTTAAGCAAAAATCAGTTCTTTACATATAACATAAGAAATGACCACGTGCACTCTGTTTTTAGTATTCAAAACGTTTGGAGAATTTTATTACACTGGGGGGAAAAATTGTTGTCATTTGTGAGGGTCGTTTCCACAATGGGTTAATAATACACATGGGGCCCGGCCAGTGTGGCTCAGTGGATGAGCGTCGACCCATGCACCAAGAGGTCGCCAGTTCGATTCCCGGTCAGGGCACATGCCCAGGTTGTGGGCCCGATCCCCAGTGGGGGGCATGCAGGAGGCGACCAGTCGATGTTCTCTCTCATCGATGTTTCTATGTCTCTCTCCCTCTCCCTACCCCTCTCTCTAAAATCAATAAAGAAAAAATAATTTTAAAAAATACACGTGGGAGCACGGTTACCTATCGAAATCTGAATAATTTCACAGGTGCGGCATTTCTTCACCAAGGGGGCCGAATCAAAAATGCGTGAGTCTGTGAAATAATGATGTTGGAATGGTTTGAAAGTCACAAAGCCCTGCTCAGAGGTTAGGAGTTGTTGTAATCACTACTGAAATCTTTCTCTTGCACTTGGAGAAAATGAAGACTTATACCGCGTGGAGTGTGGAGCAGAGTAGGAAACCTTTTATACACACTCATTTCTCCCTTCCAGATGGTGTCCAGGGGTTGGTAGAGGCCTGGAGAGGGGAGAAAGGAGCCGTGGACACTGGCTCATCGCCACCCTGGGTGGCTGGAGTGGTCATTCGGCTGGTGAACTTGAAGGCATCATTAGGAGACCTTGCCCTGGGGGCGGAAATCTGTGGCCCTGGTTTTGAGCCTTTGCCCGTTCGGTCCTACGCCCTGAGGCCTCCTTGTCCTCAGCCAGGCCTGTTTGTGGACTCCCAGTGCTTCCCTGTTCCCTCACCTGTGGGAGTGCGAGGGCCCCAGCAGACCCGCCGAATGTGCAAACCTCTGCTTTTAGGTTTCCATCAGCTTGTTTGATTGATACGCCTTCACTGGGAAGTTAGACACATGGGTGGGACTTCATCTTCCCTTGCCTTCTTCTTCTTCTTCTTCTTTCTTCTTCCTTCTTCTTCTTCCTTCTTCTTCTTCCTCCTCCTCCTTCTCCTCTCTTTCCCCACCCTGGGAGCACACTGTCACCACATTCAATTTACCCTTCACTGTCACTGAGCACAGTCAACATCATGCCCATTTTACAGACAGGAAAAGTGAGACTGACGAGGGTAACACAGTTCTACGGGCCGTAGAGTGAGTGCTCTGTGCTTCGAAGGCCGGCGCGGGTGCCTTCTTGTGTAGAACTGAGATCGCACCCACCTCAGATGTAAGTCCACGATTCTGAGAGTAAAGAGGGGCCTACTGGATGGGGGGGGGCTGCCTAGACAGAGAGCAGGGCTCAGTTGTTGCCTGTGCTGAACGGAAGGTGAGGTGGTGCTGAGATAACAGAGACCGATGGGCCTTTCTCTCCAGCTAAAACAACGAGGTGAGAAAGAGTGCAGGAGCAAGGGACTGTGGAGAGGAGACAAAGTATACGGCAGAAAAAAACCTGACGGCAGCCCCTTCTTTACCCCACCACGCCCTCTGCTTCCCAGGAAGGCCACGCTTCCATTCCTGGGCTCCAGCTTTCAAAGTTAAGAAAAGATAAAAATTCCTTGATCACACATTATGCAAAGGAAGTCCTGTCTCTGGTATCAAGAGGATATGAGGCCCTGGCCAGGTAGCTCAGTTAAAGCATCGTCCCGATACACCAAGGTTTCGGGTTCGATCCCCGGTCAGGACACGTACAAGAAAGCAACCAATGAATGCATGAGTAAGTGGAACAACAAATCCATGTTTCCCTTTCTCTCTGTCCATCTCTCTCTCAAATCAATTTTTTAAAAAAGCGGGGGTGGGGGAGATATATGAAGCAGAGCGGAGGTGACTGCTTTCCCCCACCCACTGTTAGTACTTTGGCTGGCAACCCCCCCCAATATCCCGTGCCCAGAATCACATGCTAGAATCACAAGCCATGTGCCCAGGGTGGCTGTGATTTTTAAAAATTTTTTTTTTTAATGCAAATCTCACTTCAGACTCAATATCCTCCTTTGGAATATAAAAGAGCTCTCGGTTGTTTAAAGGTTGAGAGGAATTCCTGAGCCTGTTAACTGGTCACAGTCTACTAGCTCTCATAGTTAGCGGGCTGCTGTATTGTGTCCACGCCCCCCGTGTTCAACAATGACTAACCAGCTCTGGTTCGGACTGTTTACTTAAGGGTGGGGCTTTCATCCACAGGGATGCTTCCGGATATTTACCCATCTAACACGAGAGACAAGAGAGAACGTGACTGCCCAAATCGCCCCCTCCTCCATCCCTTTGCACCCCTACCAAGTCCCAGCATTGTGGGTGACCCCGTTTGAAGTCTTGTCCAGCTACTGAGCAGCGTGACCTTGGGAAAGTCACCTCTCAACCCTGAGCCTCTGTTCCCTTATCCGCAAACCCTGAGGGCTGAACGGGGTGATGGCAAAGGTCCTCGGCACCTCTGAGGTGTAGTCACTGAGGGAGGCAATGAGAGAAGACGTCTCTCTTAAAATCCAGACGTGTTTGTTACTTACGGAAAACCACAGCATGGCGGTCGCCAAGGAGAGTGTTAGACATATCTTTGGAGACAATACCCAAACGAACCACATGTGGTGGCTGATTCGTAAACACCAAAGAGAGGAACTGGCTTACTTGGGAGGGGAAAGATCCCCGTGGGAGGTGGGGGCAGTGATGCTGGGTGCTGTTGTAGCCGGGCCACCAGAGACAGAAGTGCCAAGGGAGCAGGGCCAGAAAAGAAACTGCACTGGGGAGCAGGTCAGCCCAGGTGGGTTTTTACCTTCTTTGATGTGGAGGGGTGGAGCTGAGCCGTGGCTTGCAGTTACTTAAGCAACCTTCAGCCAGGTCTATTGTGAATTAAGTGCACATGGGTATCTGAGTGTGTTGCCTTTGGGGGAGGTGGTCGAGAGGCTGAGTTCTCATTGTCGGGGAAACCAGGGCCCATCTACTTGAGACGAGGATGGGGGTCCCAGCTGACACCTCAGCTGGGATGTCTCAGTCTCTCATCTGCCCGGGCCTGGTGTATCCTTTCGCTGCAAGCACACAGACTTGTACTTGAACGTTTTCCCACCTCTCCACATCCCGCTCCTTTCTTCAAAGCCTGCTTTCCATTTTCCTTGATCATGCCAACTCTCTGCCCTCCTTCATTCAGCAGTGACCACAGTGCCCCCGCAGCTGTGTGCTTGGGTGGCTCCTCTCCTCCCCGCCCCAGGCTAGAAGGCCATGGAGGGCCCATTCTGTGGCTTCCGTTCCCTGATCTCCCAGCAGCTAGCTTTGTTCGGGGCAGGCGCACAGTCTGCCGAATCGATAAACAAATGAATATCATTAAGCACCAATTAGTCAGATCAATAATGACAAATGCTGCCCAAAGACAATGCTTACTTGAAAATACATCCCAAGCTTTGTGCCCCCCCCCCCCTCGGCTTCTTTGGAAGGATTTAGAACAGTCTGGGGTTTTTGCAAGCATGTCCACATTAGGGACCGTCTTGCCCTTCTGGGTCCCACCTGGGATGTACTCCTCCTCCCAGGTAACCTTCGTGGGGCACCCACGGTGTTTTCTGCCCAAGAGCCGCGGTTTCGCACAGGGATCCCAGAGTCTGGCAGAGAAACACTCCCTCCGAGCTCTCTGCAGCCCAACCTCAGAGGCCATGCAGGGAAAACCGTTTTACATTTCTTTTAAAGTCTTAATTTGGTTGCGTCAGTAAGGCGGCTGCAATAGCCGGGGACAGTCCCAGGGCGAGGGGAGGGCAGAGCTGAGTGCCTTCCTCCAGGCCCCCCGCTGCCGCGCGGGGAGGTCCCGGTGCCGGGGCCTCACGGATCCCGCCCGGAGCCGCGGGGCGCGGACGCGCAGTGGGTGCATCCTGACGGGCGGCTCCCACGCTGCGCCCTGGCCGCGGGTGGGGGACAGCGCCCCGGTGCGTCCCGGACCCGGACCCCCGGGCGTGGGCGTGGGCTGAGCGGCGCGTGCGCGAGGGGGCGCCGTGGTCCCGCGCGCAGCACCTGCGCCTCCCCGCAGCCCGGCCCCCAGCGCGGGGGGCCCGCCGCCCGCGGCTCCAAGTCTCGCGGTGCTACGGCCGGACCGGCGCCCTCCGGCGCGCGACAAAGGCGGGACCCGGCGAGGCGGCGGCGCGGGGCCGCGGAGCTGCCGGCCTTTGTGTGGCGCGGGCTCCGCACGCAGGGCCTCCGCGTCCTCCCGCGACATGGCCACCCCGGCGGCCGTCAACCCTCCGGGTGAGTAGCGGAGCCGGGGCGCGGCGGGGCCGGGCGGCGGGGGGGCGCTGTCACTGCGCGCAGCCTGGGCTCCGGCACCGCGTCTCCATCGCACCGCTGCCCGGCCCGGCCCGGCGGCGACCCGGCCTCGCGTGCCCGGACCCCGCAGGGCCAGCCCAGGACCCGCCCCGGGCTCCGAAAATGCCCCTTTCTCCCCGCCGGGCGCTCGTCTCCTCGGGCCCGGCCTCTGCCCTCGCGCGCGGGAAACTTTGGAGCCGGGACCCGGCAGGGCGGCCCCGTTCGCCCCCGTTCGCCGCGCCCGCCCGGCCCTGGGCGCCCTCTCCGGTCGTCCGTGCGCACGGACCCAAGCGCGCAGCGTCCGGGCCGGCCCGAGTCCCACCCTCGGCCTCCTGGCTTCTGTCCTCGGATCCACAGGTCGGGGACCGCTGCTCCTTCCCGCGGAGTGCACAGAGAATGGGAAGAGTCGTGGGCAGGTGGGAGTGTCGCCTGCGATGCAGTTGTAGCCGGGAAATGCCCCGCCGGAGAGGAGGCCTGCCTGCCGGGGACGGAGGATGGCAGGGGGCACCTAGGGGACCGCTCCTGAGTTCCGGGTGTTGTGCGGTGACTGCCGTGGGCAGGGCTGGTGCCCGGTCCCTGGGGAGGAGGCAGGCCGCCCAGAGGCCAGCCCTCAGGGTGGGGTGGGGTGGGGTGGGGCGAAGTGTGGTCAGAGAGTTAGGACTGAAGGTCCCTTCCAGCTGAAGTGGTCAGGGAGGCGGTCAGAGGCTGCACCTGTTGGAACAGGACTTGGAAGAACTTGAAGGTGTGACTGTGGGGAGCCAGGGGCTGAGGGGACTTGCTGGCGGAAGGAGTAGGTAAGTGCAGGTGGACCAGCTCTGAGCAGGAGTGTCGGTGAGGGGTTGGGGTGCTGGGGACAGAAGAGGGAGCACCTGGATTCCACAGACTCCTGTGGCTGTGGCTAGGCGTCAGAGGGCTTTGAAGGACAGGTTCCGTCCACAGGAGGAGCCCTCAGTGGTAGTGGACAGGAAGTCACGTGACCCTGGTTCTGGAAGATGAACTCCTCAGCCCTGTCTAGGAAAGAAAGACTGGAGGCAGGTGCGCAGAGATGAGACTTGGTGAGACGTAGTGGCCCTGCTTGGGAGGGAGAGTGGACAGCACCACATGGGCAGTGGAGGAGCTCAGACTTGGCACTGCTTCGATTCAGGGTAAGGGTTAAGGGGGCACAGAGGTGAGGAGCCTGAGTGGTTCCCAGGAAGAAGCTTCCACAACAAATCATGAGTCTTGCAAGAACAGACTAGGGGTTCCCTGTCCAGGGGTTCCATGTTCTCTGAGGGCTGGTTTGAAAACACACCTTTGCCAGTTTGCTTCAGACCGTAACCTGCAATTGCAGCCTGTTTGGCTGCTCAAACACCGATAGCAAATGGATCAGTTTAAGTGTTATGACATTAGAAAAAGCAAAGTAAGTTAAATGACGACATTGTAGTCCAATATAGGTTTATCTTGGAAATATAAACAAAGTCAGAGAGACAATTTGCAAAACACAGATACAAAAATACAGCATTCCACCTGTCAAAGCCCTTTTGTCCACTCCGTTGTCCTGTGAGCTACGGAATAAATACGGGGAGGCTGCCGGCTTGGTGGTACTGTGGGAGACCCGGGTAGGGCAGTGCAGAGTGGAATTGTTTTTATTATTGGTAAGCCCCAGCCCGACCAACAGACAGTGATTTCCCTGTCTTTTCTCTGTTAGCAGAGGTACCAGCGATCTTGAGCTCGGTGACAACTTCCCCAGTGAAATTCCTTGAGGCGTCACCTGTTCTCTTACCCACCATCTCTCCTTTGACCCGTCCCCTGCGGTAACGCTCAGATCTGTGGGGCATGCTGTCCTTGCCCCGTGGGCGTCTCTGACTTTTCGGAGAGAAGGTAGATTCTCAAGGGATACGGTACAGGTTTGAGTGCCAGAGAGATTCCAGATTCGACTGCACTCGGGGCACCCGAGCGTGTCACCAAAAAGCTCACCGTGTGCTGCTTCTGTGAATACCTCCTCCTCCTCCTCCCTCAACCCTCTCCCCAGATGTTGTTTCCTTGCAAAGAATAAGAGCTTGGCAAACACAGGCAGATGGACTGGGAGGCGCCAACATTTATCTCTGCGGCTCTTCTGTGCCTAGGTTGCAAAGGTCATAGCCTGTCGTCTCTCCACCCCACCCCACCCACTGGTCCCTTTTTCCGGCTGAATGCTGTACACCCGCAGTCTGGGTCTAGGTGGTGACACACAACGTTGGAGCCGTCACACTGTCGGGTTCTTCAGGTGACACGAGCCCATTGTGCACCTCTGATCTGTGCCCGACAGGCCCCCTGTTTGGGTTTTAGGTTAGGATCCTACCAGTTACCCTGGGGGAGACGGGGTCTCTGGAAAAAGAAGGGTTTGGCTCCCAGATGTTTTCCTCATGCCATCTGCCGCAGGGTCCTGGGTCTGGGTCCCATCTCCTGGGGCCTCTGACTCCTCCCTCCTTCCAGGTGCGTGGGTCCCTGATACTGTTGTAGTGGCCGATTTTCTTCCTTCTCTTTGGGTAGGGACCACATATGTCCTCTAGACGAGAGAATGGAGTCCCCTAGCATCTTCTGTTCCACGTACCTGTGTTATTTGCTTCGCCTCCTTTGTGGGCGAACTGTAAGCATTTCTGATTTATATAAAATATGGAAGGTTTGAATTAGCTTGATGTGTGTGGGGGATCTGCAGCTGGACTGCACCGTGCCGGGGGGGGGGCTGTGTTTCCGGGGTACTGTAGTCTTTTGTGACTGAAGCGTGAGGGGATCAGGTACAAATTCAGACCAGTGACTGTTAGGAACTGTGCATTATCTGGGCATCCTCCAAAAAGAGTATTTGCAGAGTAATTAATTAGGCTGGCATATTTGAAAGGAATTCAAAGGTATGTGTTTTTTTGGTCTTTTTAAACATTTATTGATTGATTGATTTTAGAGAGGAAGGGAGAGAGAGAGAGAAACGTCGATTTGTTGTTCCACTTACTTATGCATTTATTGGTTGATTCTTTTTCTTTTTTTTAAAATGTTTTTTATTGATATTTTTAGAGAGAGAGGAAATGGAGAGAGAGATAGAAACATCGATGTGAGAGAGAAATATCCATCAACTGCCTCCTGCACGCCCCCCAACCTGGGATCGAGCCCGCAGCCTGAGCATGTGCCCTGACAGGGAATCAAACCCGGACCTCTCAGTCCATGTGACAACGCTCAATCTACTGAGCCACACCGGCCGGGCCGTTGGTTGATTCTTGTATGTGCCCTGACTGGGGATTGAACTGGCAACTCTGGCATATCGGGATGGTGCTCTCACCAATAGAGCTACCCGGCCAGGGCCCAAAGGTAGGTTTTAAGAGATTTAGAATTTCTCCTTTTCTTTCTCTGAAATCAGTTATTAGACTTTTCTTTTCCTCCAGGTTTCTGGTCATTGGCACTTCAGTTTGGAATTGACTGTAGAGTAGAGGAAGGTTCTCTGGGCAAATTGCCCTGGATGGAGGGACATTTGGGTCAGTTCAGCCAACACAGAGCACCTGAGGTACCAAGGTACCAGGCGCTGTGCGGGTGCGTGCAGGCTGTGAGGAGATGAGGGGGGATGGTCCCTGTCCTCAGGGAGGGGGGAGTCTAACAGGGGAGGCGTCAGTGACTGAGTTTGTAACCGCGGGCAGGCGGAATGAAGTGACGTTGACCAGGTGACCGATGACGATGGGGACCCAGAGGACGCCTCGCCGGGAGGTAGCTTCTGAAAAGAGAGGTTTTGCCAGTAGACAGTGTAGGAGGGGTCATTTCAGGCTGGGGTCCTGTGGGCAGAGTTGTGAAAGTTTGAGGAAACGTCGGCAGTTGTGTTCTCGGTGCACCTGGGGACCCCGATGGGCACCCCGGAATGCAGGCTGGATTTGCAGCTTTGGGGGACCACACGGAGCTTGTAAACCAGGGAGCACACAGGTCCAGTTTCTCCATGTGTCGTGTTGCCTGGAACCTGTGAGCCCATCCAGGCAAGACACGTTCTCTCAGCTGCTTCACAGAGAAGGCTGCTGCTGGTTCACCTCTGCCGTTTGTCCTCTGGAAAATGCGCGTCCGTCCCAGTGAAGCCAAGAAATGTGCCTCTAGGTCACTGCAGTAGGGTGGGAGTGGTGGGGGGGGGGGAAGGACATCTGTAATACTTTCAACAATAAAGATTTTTTTAATAAAAGGAATAGAATAGGATCCTGTCCCCCTGGGTTGGATTCCCCGAGCCTGACAGCTGCGTTCAGTTAGGTAATCTACACGAAGCCAGAGGCTGGGGGACGGTAAGGACAGTTCCCAAAGACAGAAGTACGTTTTTCGGTATGAGATCTCTTAAGTATACAGAGCTGTGTATTGGTTATCTGTTGCTTCATAACAAATCACCGCAGAACATACATACATTTATTTATTTATTTATTCGTTTATTTATTTATTTACTTACTTATTTTTTATCCTCACCCAAGGACATTTTTGCATTTATCTTCAGATAGAGTGGGAGGGAGAGAGGGAGGAAGAGAGAGAGAGAGAGAGAAACATCGACGTGAGAGAGACACATCGACCGGTTGCCTCCCACACGACCCCAACCAGGGCGGGGGATGAACCGCAACGGAGGAACGTGCCCTTAGCGGGAACCGAACCCGGGACTCTCTGGTCCATGGGCCGACGTTCTAACCGCTGAACCAAACTTGCCAAGGCCCAAAACATACATTTAAAACAGTGAACATTTATTATCTCATTTAAAAAAAAAAAAAAAAGAAGAAGCCCAAGAATCAGTGAAATAGTGTATGTTAAGAAAAAGTCACCTTTGCTGCCTGACCACTTGTACCTAAAAGATAGGGTCTCCTTTTCCATAAAAAACGATCCGAAGTTCTCCCTTTCAGCCCGTGCGGGGGGAGGGCCAATGGTGGACCGTTTGGCTTCTGCCACAAGAAAGGAGTGATGTCTGAACAAAGGGTTTCTTTGCGCCTCAGCCAGTATTATTGAGCAGTGACTTTGCGGCCAGGCACTGAGCTAGGGGCTGGGGATGTGAGCAAAATGAGTGCAGTCCCTGCCACTGTTGCTTACAGCCAAGTGGGCAGAGTCATAAGGGATCCCACAGGTACGTTAGTTGGAAGATGTGTTCATGGGACGAAGGAATGAAAGCCTCTTTCAGTGGGGGCCTGAGGAATGAAGCGAAACATGCAAGGAACAGCATCCCACTCACAGGGAAGAGCCTCCACGAAGGCCCTGAGGTGGGGGAGAGTCTGTGGTTGGAGGAAGCAGAAAATGCCCGAGGGGCTGGAGCTCGGTGGGCAGGGGTGAAGGCGGTGGGCAGGGGTGAAGGCGGCGTAGGCGCTGGGGGTGTGGGTGGAGCCGGCTCACGGGAGGCCTGAGCTCCAGCTGGGGCTGCAGGTTTTATTCCAGGAGCAGCAGAGACCTCCTGAAGGGTCTTGAGCATGAGATGTGGTCCCCTCTGAACTTGATGCTCCCTCCGGCTGCAGTTTGGAGAGCTGGTTGGCAGGAGCAAGGGGAGAAGCAGGGCCAGGGACGTGCTGCTGACGTGGCTGCAGGAGGCAGCACAGGCGGAGAGCAGTAGATGGAGATGAGATGTACTGGGGCTGGGATGCGTGCTGCGCCGCTCCGGGAGCCCCCGTCACATCATTCCTGCACTCGGGCGGGCGCCTCGGGCACGGCCCCGTGCAGCACCTCTTTCTCAGAGGGTAGCACCATCGGACCTTCGTGGCCGGGGCCGCGGGGAGGGTGCTGAGGGAGAAGGAGGAGTCCTAGATGACCGTCCCTGGCTTTCTGTCCTGACACCTAGGGGGTTGGAGGTGATGGGAAGACAGCGAGGCACATGTGGCTGGGGGCGAGTTGAAAGCCCATGAGACATGGAGGTGAGGCTGTCAGGGAGGCAGAGGGCCACACGGGCCCGGGGCTCTGGGCTGGAGACATACATGGACAGGCTGCTCCCAGCCTTCCACCAGGTCTCCTTGGGGACAGAGAGTAGAACACTTACTCCATGGACGGCGTCACCATTGCGGAGATTCACTCGGGTGCGTAGCGAGGTCACATCTGCACCTCTGCCTCTCAGTCTGTGTGTGTGCGTGCCCGTGTGTACGGGCATGTCTGTACTGTACACGTCAGATCGGTGCCGGGCTGCCACACAAGAGAGGGGTGACCTGCAGAGCCGCCCAGTCTCAGAGTAGGCTGCGGGGTGACAGGCGGAGGTGTTGCTCGAACAGAAGCTGGTAGGAGCTGACAGCATTGGGAGGTCAGGCTGCTGGACTCATTCACTGCACAGACCTTTTTGTTCAACAGGTAAAAGTGGTCCCCCTTCTAGTCTAGCTGCTTCCCGCGTGAGGGGTTCTGCTTGCGCTGTGCTCCTGGCTCCTCTTCTTGGGAGGGTTACTTGCTCCCCCGTCCCCCCCCCCTCACCTCACCACTTCCCTGCGCAACGCCGTCCCTTTCCGCCGGCCTCGGCTCGCATTTGTCACCATTTTCCCGGCAAATCCGCAAGAAAAGCAGAAATGTGTACGAGTTGTTAGCTCCCACCTTTGTGCATTGGACGAAACAGGGTGTCTGTCCTGCGTTGGTGTGTTGTGAGCAGAGCTGAGGACCTGGCTTCTTCCTCCCCATCACTGCTTTCCCCCAGAACACAACAGCCCCCCCCCCCCAAAAAAAATACATGTTGGCTGTAAGGAAATTTGGGAGATATGCAAAAGCTAAGTTAGTTCTACCACCAACCATTAACGTTCTTGCATACGTTGTTACGTTGTTACGGAAATTTGTCTGTTGTATGCGACACAAAATACAATGTTCTGGACACATTTTGTTACTTTTTTGCGCATTCAGAGTAACAGTTGGTCCCACTGGGCTATTCTCTCTGTTTCCCAGCCAGTGTCCTAAGGTAATGACTCAGGCTCTTCTGGTCGGTCACATTCGGGGTGCTTTTCCACTTGTCAGGATTATGCACCGTACCCCCCCTGTGTGTGAATGTATAACGAGATGATTTTCCCCCGTACGGTAACTTCCCAGGCGTGGAATGAACAGTCACATGGGTTTTTATGTGTTTATGTTTTCCGCAGAGGTGAAGCCAGAGGCTCAGAGAAGTTGACTTACCTGGGGTCCCCAGTGTGTAAGTGGGCGACCAGGACACGAGTCCAGACGCCCCTGTAGGCTCCCTCCCTGCCCACCTGGGCTCTGTCTCTGACCACTGTTGTCCCGACTCACCTCTTCCATGTGGCCTTCCTAACTGCAGGGGCCACGAGCCGTCCCAGACACCGTGGGTCACCGTCCATTGTCCACACATCCTCCTTGGACCGAGGACACATTTCCAAGCAGACCACCTGGCTGACTTGTCCCCAGGGCATGAAGAGCACGCTGTCCTTCGTGCCCAAACTGTGTGGCCTTAGACAGGAAGTGGTGGTTATTCCCGCTTCCGACGCAGAGCCAGGAGGTTTCAGTAACCGGGTGGGTGTGTTTGCTTTTGACTTGGAGATCCCTGCTTGACTCTAAAAACTGAGCTCTGAGGCAGGGGCTGCGCCTGGCCCAGGTGGCAAAGGAACGACAGGCATAGAGCAGCCTGGGGGCCGTGTGGTGGGCAGAGTCCAGGGCAGTCGGCCGGCCCTGAAACCAAGCTCAGTGGGTGGACCCAGGGCCTCCAAGAGCCAGGTCAGTGGAGGGCCTGCTGGCAGCTGAGGTGAGACCTCAGGAGAGGAGGGTCGTCTTCATACACCAGACACCCCTCGGGACGCTGCAATGCCCAGTCTGGCCCTGGGAAGCTCTCTGCCTTGAGAGAGGCCACCTCCTGCCTGTGTTTGCCAGCCTGCCCTCACCGCAGTCCAGGAAAAAGCCACTGGGATGGACAAATGACTGAAGGGTGCCCAGAAGTGGCCCGGGCGCCCCTGACAGACGTCAGTAAGGAGCTGAGTCCAGACTCAGTCCACAGGAGCCCAGCGTTAAGTGAAGCCTCACTTCTTACGTGTATCGCTGCACCCGAAGGGTGTGTTCTTGCTTGGCTTGGAGGGACCTCTGACTGAGTCAGTGGCAGAGCATCTGAAACCCTGGCACAGGTGGGGTGAGGGGTAGCATCTAGCGTGGAGGCAGGGAGGCTGCTAAACGTCTCAGTGCACACGGCAGCCCCACCGCACAGACTCATCCATCCCAGATGTCGCCAGGGCCCTGGTCCACGGCGTCAGGACTTCCTGTTGGCCCCTGGGCAGCGGCAGCTGGATGGGCACCCAGGAGCTCTCCGGGGTAGGTGGCTGGCAGAGCACGGAAGGGTGCCCCCCCCCCCCCGTGACCACCGCTGCCCTATAAGAGAGCCACGTGGTGGCTTTAAAAACAAGATGAGACTTTTCGGATAATTATGAATATCCGTGACGGAAGTTAATTGAAATGTGAAATAACAGAGCAGCAGGAATTTTTTGCTCTTATTTTTAGAATGGTGTTGATGTTCCTCTCACATCAGCAGTTTGAAATGAGGCCTAGCCTGCAATCATTCGCCATCATCTGGTGTGCTTGGTGGATTACCCGCCCCCCAAAGAGGAGAAGAAGCGAATGTGGTCAAGGATCACAGCTGTGTGCTGTCTTTCTGGAAGTACTTCGTACCGAGAAAACTTCCAGTTGGGTCCAGCCAGCCTCCCTGGCCCCCTGCCTGACAGAGGGCGCCACGCTCAGTGCTGGTTGGCTCTGTGGTGTTCAGCTCGTGTGCTCAGCTCGTCTCTAACGCAGGGACAGCTTTATGCACATGACTGTCTGCTACAGAGAAGAGGCAATGCAGACCTTATCAGTTCCTTCTGACTGGCAGAGAAAGGGATGGTTCAGGGCAAACAGCTCATTTTGGGACAAGTCCGGGTTTCCATTTCCAGCTGCCTGGCGGGCATATGTACCCCTTTGTCCCACACCCACAGATTCTGCAAAGCCCCAGCTCCTGCACCTCCCCCTCCCCCTCGGTCCCCCGTGGCAGTGAACAGCACCCCTCTCCAGTCATTGGCCCAAGCCAGACAGTAATTATTTTAATTGCTTATCCGCCTAATTAAACGAATGTTAATCGAAAGCCGACTGTGTGCGCACAGCGGTGTGCAAAGCCAGGCATGGTTTCCGCTTTCGGGGCGCCCACCGTGCGGCCGCGGAGCCAGCCATTGACTAAAGAATCACGTGCGCGAGGGTATCCTTCAGTAAGTGTTGCGAAAGAAAGGAGTCTTTGTTTCCAAATGCAACAGGACTCCATTGAAGTGTCACGAGCGAGCAGGAGTGTGATGTCATGGGAGGCTGGTTTTGAAAAACAATCTCTGGCTGCGGAGTGAGGCTGGCCCGGCAGGGACAGTGGACGTGGAGCGAAACACCCGGGTCCCTGAGCTGTTGGGTGGGGGGAGCCTGTGCTACCAGCTGATAGATTCTGCTTGGTGGATGAGACGTGGGGGGCACCGTCCCCGATTCTGTCACTGAGGGGTTAGGGTGCCGAGACAGAGAACACTGATGAGGTCTGGGTTTTGGGGGACTTAGGGGAGATGGCGGGGAGGTCATGACGAGTGTGGGCTTGGGCATGTGGAGTTTAAGGCCTGCTGAGCGTCGCACAGACGCTCTGTGCGATGGGGCTTTGCCAGGAACCCCTGAGCTGCTGCATTTCTCCCAGAGCTGGGAGGTTCTTGGTTTTTGTTTTTTTTTCCTACACTGGGGTATCTCCAGTACCTTGAGAGAGGCCTGGCTCACCATTGGTCCTTAGTAAATATTTACTGAAGGGATGCATGAATTGGATTCCAAGTCCCCAAACCGCAAACCAAGGAGAAGAAGTACATCCACCGCAAGGTTACTGTTTTTGTTTTTGGTAACTTTTTATGGTGCAGTCATTTCGGGCTCACAAGAAACGTGGCGAGAACGTAGAAGGATCCCCTGTAGACCCGTCGCCCGGATCCCCAGGTGTCAACGCGGGCACATCTGCTTTTCCCGGGCCTCCAGCCTTGCTCTCTGAACAGTTTGAGCATAGGTGGTACACACCACCCACCGCCCCTTCCTTTTAGATTTTATTATTATTTTAATAATAATAAAACATCGCCTGAGGATGTTTTTATTGATTTTTAGAAAGAGGAAGAGGGAAGGAGAGAGAGAGTGAGAGAGTGAGAGAGAGAGAGAGAGAGAGAGAGAGAGAGAGAGACATCGATGTGAGAGAGAAACATTGATCAGTTGCCTCCAGTACGCACCCCCATCGGGGATCGAACCCAAAACTGAGGTATGTGCCCTGGGCGGGAATAGAACCCACAGCGTCTTGGTGCACAGGGTGACACTCCAACCATTGAGCCACCGGCCGGGGCACGATGCGCCTTTTAATTCTAAATACTTGGCGTGCATGCATTCATTTTGGAACTTAATTTGCTAATTCCTCTACATTCCACTTAGAAACAAGTTTGCATTTTACTGTGACTTCATAAAGAAAGACCCTAGTGACTTAAAAAAATGACTTTCTTTTTTTCTTTGGCATCATTTGCCTGCAGAAACTCGCTGAGTTTTCCAAAGTCTGAGAATCCCCCTCCCACCCCTCTCTTCCCTCGCCTCCTTTCTTCCATTTGCCTTCTCTCCCTCCCTGTCTCCCACTCCTGTTTCATCAAAGACCCAAAGGACCAGACAGGGAGGGCGTGTCCTGTGTGCCCCGGTCACTCACGGTGGGCCAGTGTCCTCGGCAGGTGGGCACCGGCAGACTGTGTGGCGATGATGTGAACATCACCTACTAGGAGACAGTGCAGACGAGGCCTCTGTTTCCCCATCTGTCAACGGGGGGGGGGGGGGGCGCCATTCTGGGACGCTGACTGAGCAGTGGGGCCTGTTCGGGTTTGGAGATGAGCATCACTGCCCCTGGGCTCCAGCCAGGTCCCGCATGTGGACCCCACGACCCCGCTCCAGGGCCATCTGGTTCCCGCTTCCTCACACGTAAAACAGGCTCCCCGTCGGGTTATGGTGAGGACTCTGTGGTCGTGGGTATACCTCACAGTGCGGCACCTGCTGCCTTGTCTCGTTGTAATTGTTTTTCTCCGTGTGCCACGGTGCTGTGAGCCAAGGCGCAGGGTTCAGAAGGGAAGGGCGTCCTTCCAGCTGGCAGGTCAGCTTGGGGAGCAAATAACCACATGTGCTTATGGAGGAGGGGGGCCTCAGCGAAACGGGAAGCCCATCTTCCCTCCGCACCCAGGGGTGCTCAGGGCTCTTTGTGCCTGCAGGACCGCATGAAGGTTCCACCTCCAGCCTCACTGCTGGGAAAGACCCTGCCAGCCCCTGCTGCCGCCACTCCTCACAGCTGTGGGAAGTCCCCTCACCCACCCTGCAGGACCCAGGCTGCTTCCCCCTGCCCTGTGTGGCCGTCCTCACCACCCATGTCCCCATTCCGTGGGCTTTCTGCCCTGGTCCTGCCCCTGTGTCCAGGCAGTGTCACCCCTCACTCCTCGGTCCCCTGTCCTCTCTGGCAGAGGGGGAGGGGAAGGGTCCCATCACCCAGGGAGGATTCTCCCTCCCGGCCCCTCCCATCCTCTGGACAGACCACGTGGGTCCACTGTGGATGGCCCAGGTCTGCTGCCATCTCGGACACTGCGCTTGGGCACCTGGAACTTGCCTCTGCAGATGGACAGCTCAGTGCCCCTGTCTCCTTCCTCTTTAGCTGACCTGCTGGGCCTCAGGCGGAGTCCCAAGCCTGGACAGCCTAGGAGTGAGGATCTGTACCACCTCTGTTCAGGTTCATTCACTCGTCTCATCCATCCACTCAACAAATATTTACTACCTGTCTGCCCTTCATTAATCACGGTCCTCGGTGCTGGGCACAGTCTGTGACTTCCTCCTCACCTGAAGGGCGGCAGCTTCCCAGGACACCCCTGGGGGAACAGAGGAAAAGCTGTTAGGCCTGTTCGCCACCAGGTGGCGCCCTCACACAGGTAGTTCAAGGGCTCAAACCTCACCAGCCTGAGAATCACCAGGAGGGCTTGCTGGTCCCAGGTCCCAGAGGCTCCCGTGGGTGGGACTGAAGGGGGTGAGATGCATTTCTGACAAGTTCCCGGGTGATGGTGATGCTGCTGGTCCCTGGACCACACTTCAGGCCCACAGAGGCAGCTAAGCCCACTGCCAGCTCACCTGGTTCTGAGCTTCTGGGCCCATGAACTCATTGAATCTCCCTAATGGTTGGGCTTCGTAGCCCCATTTCACAGATGAGGAAATGGAGGCTTGAGGGTCGGCAGGGGGTGAGCGGCAGAGCCGAGGCTGCCCCGTTCTCGTCCCGAGTGCATCCTCTACCCACTGTCCTGGGGAGCCGCGAGCTAGGTGTCAGCGAGGCGTCCTGTTTCTGCAGGGATGGCTCCTAAAAATGGCTGGTTTTTATATGAAATCCTAATGAGTATGTTTCTTTTCCACCATCTTTGACGAAGGTTGCTATTTATTTTTTCTTTATTGATATTAGAGAGAGAGAGGAAGGGGGAGAGGGAGGGGAGGGCAGAGAGAGAGGGAGAAACATCGGTTGGTTGCCTCCTGCATGCACCCCAACTGGGGATTGAACCCACACCCGTGTGGTATCTGGGATGACTCTCCAACCACTGAACCACCCAGCCAGGGCTTGAAACTTCTTAATAATTGGCTTTGCACATACATTTAATAGCTCTCGCCCTCTGGCCATGGGTGGTCACACATGATACTCAACACACACACTGTGCAATGACACGCTCATGTTTACGGGTCATCTGACCGGAAGAAGCGAACCGTGTCACACATCTAAGGACGTGTCCATCCTCGTTCCCTCGGGATCCGTGTCTGCAGCGGCAGGTGAACATCCGGACTGTGTGCACGCCTTGTTTGCCGTGCTGACGTTGACGTCCGTGTATCGGTGCGGGTGTGATCGTGATTGATGTGGTCACGTGCCCACTGAGCACGGGTTCCGGAAGGCCAGGCACAGTCTTTCCTTTTTTTCCTTTTTAAATCAGCTTTATCGGGGTTTCGTTTGTACACAGTAGCAGACCGGCAGAAACGATCGTGCGGTAGAGTCCACAGCTTGTCCTTCCAAGAGTCGCTTTGGGACCCACACAGGGCGGGCACACGTAGGTTTATAGACATTCGTATGGAAAATAATACTGTAATTAAATCATAATGCAAGAATGGACTGTGTTTCGCGTATGCACAACTGCGAACCTGCCTTTGCCGCCCCGCCCCACCTCGTGGCTGAAGCTGAACTCCGCCGGGTCCCACACGGAGCTCTGTCTACACGTGGGGTTTTGAATCCTGCTCTCCTCATCCGCCCTCAGCATTTTCCCGTAACGTTATTCTTTGAAGTGCTGTTGTTTAATGGCCGAGTGATTTTTATTGCTGTGGGTTTTCCATAGTTTATTAGCTTTCCTCTTCACGTCAGACATTTTCGTTCATTTGGTTCCTGTCCAATGTCAAACTGTATTTGGACGGTCAACCTGCCTCCGAGCCATTCGTTTTTTCTCCAGCTCTTCCCTCCTTGACCAGCAGCCACGGCCTCTGCAGTAACCGAGACCTGGCCTCGTCCCGGAGGGGTGGTTCCATCTCTCCTCCGGCCACAGGGACTCTTTCACGCAGATGTGTTTTGTCTCGTGAGCAGTTTCTCCTCAGTGTAGCATCCGGTGCCCCCTTTTCATATTTTTAATTTAAAATTTTTTTAAATCCTCACCCGAGGATACTTTTCTGTTTATCTTCAGGTAGAGTGGGCGAGAGGGTGAGAGAGGGAAAGAGAGAGAAACATCGACGTGAGAGAGACACATTGACTGGCTGCCTCCCACACGACCCCGACCAGGGCCGGGGACGAACTGCAACCGAGGTACGTGCCCTTGGCCGGAATTGAACCCGTGACTCATTGGTCCGTGGGCCGACGCTCTAACCGTTGAGCCAAACCGGCCAGGGCCCCCCCTTTTCATATTTTTAAAGGTGTGAAAGCAGAGGTCTGAGCCCCTTGCTAGTTTAGTTGTCCTACCAGCAGCCCACACTGGCGCTTGTCCACCCTGCTGCCTCTGGGCTTCTGATCTGAAGACTCAGGTTGGCGGGACACAGCCTGGGATGTAGCTGAGACTCTGAGACCTTGGGGGCAGCCTGTCCACGGACAGACCCCCGAGCCTCCCAGCCCAGGGGTCCTGGCCTGTCGTCTGTGTGGCTGATGAGATCCACGCTGCTCTGACGGTCTCCGCTGGTGCATTTGACTCAAGCATGAGACAGATTGTGAGGTGATGTCCCCTGTGTGTTTAGACACGTGGGCCTGTGTGTCACCTCTCACAGAAGGGCCAGGGAGTGTGGAGCTCACGCTGGTCGTCTTGCTACGAACCCTGCACCTCAGTGATGGCCTCCCTCCCTCCCTCCCGAACTGCTGGTTGCCCATCTTCTTGCTGGCTCCGTGTTTCTTTGCCCTTTTTATAAAGTTCAGTGCAGGGATGCTGGGACTTGAGCCAGCAGGGTGGGCTCGGACACGAGTGGGAAGTCGGTGCCAACCCCCTAGAGGGCTCTGGTGTGATGTCCACGTTCCAGAGGGCACAGCGCATGCCCACTCGGGCCCAGGAGCCAGGGCTCTGCCTAAGCTGGTGTCCGCTCCCAGGCTGCCTCGGGACTGGCTGTTCCCTGATGCTCGGTATGCAGCTGGGGCTCAGTGTCCAGGCTGGAGGCACCTCTCCCCATGTCTGCCACCTCCTCCCGCCCTACAGAGACACCTCACCCCGCCCCGCCCACCTCCTGACGATGGCTGTCTTACAGAGGGTACACAGCTGGTAAAAGCCTAGCGAGGACCTGGGCTCAGAGTCTCCTGGCTCTCCATCTCGTGATTTTTCTGTACGGTGTGCTGCAAAGATCCCAGCCCATGGAGAGCCTCGTGGATTCCTGTGCCTTCCCCCAAGAAGGGGAGGAGACCCTCCCTCCCGTGCACACCCAGAGGAACCCTTTCTGATCTCCCTCCTTGAAATGCCTCTTTGATAAGCTAAGATATTTCAAATCTATCTTGTGGTTGCACCAGCAATCCAAGTCACCGGGTGTTTCAGAGCCTGAGCAGGGAGCGTTAGGAATTTTTGCTGCAAATAAATTGATCAGTATGCAAGACAGTTGTCACGGCTGAATCATGGCCCACAGTGAAGGTAAACAGATCTGTGATGACATTTTCTGAGCAGAATACAAATGCAGCTTGTTTTCGCCCAGAGGTGCCTGACATTCCTTCTCCTCGGATAGCAGATCCTTCCAAGAAGGTGTTGGTTACAGGGAAGAAAGGTCTCTGTCTAATCTCTCTGAAAAGGTAGGGCTGTGACATTTGATGTATTTTCTGTGAAAGGGATTGTTATAAGGGAGTTCTTGGGTTCCCGCCTCCCTCTCTCTCTTCCCACCCACCCACCGGGGAGAACCTTTCCGGTTTTTCCTTCATTCAAATCATCATTAAAATACTCTATGTTATTGTATTGTGAGAGTTTGCATGCCATCAATTGTTTTTTCCAATGAAAAGATGAAAGGATGTCTTTCTTATTTAGATTCACGTGAAAGGGTGTGCGTGTGTGTGTGTGTGTGTGTGTGTGGGGGGGGGGTGTAACGTGTTTTCATTTTCTCTCCTTCCTTTCATCTGTAATCCTCACAAGTTTCACGCCCCCACCCCCAGGTTTTACTGCCTGTGCTGTGTCATAGGACTCTACACAGTGTCTGCAGTTGCTGTGTGTAGCTGGTGCTGCATTATAAGCCAGATGACACTTTCCCAATTATGGTGAAGCTTTAAAAATCCTCAGCTTGTAGTGAGGTTAAAAGGAGCTGGAAACCTCATTGCAACTTTGTATCTAGCCCGCAGTTACTGGGAAACAACGTTTCCTGCAGGGGGGTGATATTTGCATTTGGGAGTGAAAGGCCTGAAGGGTCCAGTGACTGGATGTGAACAAGAGAGCATGAGGGGGTCTACTGGGAAATTCTGGAGCCATCCAAGGAATACATATAGGAAGAGGGCACGTTTAATATCACGCTGGGTTCCTCCCGATGCATTTCTGTGCTGCACTGCCAGGGGAGCACGGGGGTGGCCTCCTCCAGGAAGCCTTCTTAGATGCTCCCAGTGGTCCCCAGTCTCTCACACAGCTCGCAGCTCTCAGTAGGAAATTACCCAGCCAGTGTGTCCATCACACTGGAGGTTGAACCCGGCCGAGGGAGGACGGGGTCCCTTCGTCTCTGACTGACCCGTTTCTGGCATAACTCCCGACGCACAGTGAGAGCTTTGCCACCGTGTTGTGATAGATGCAGAGCCCCCTTTTCTTAGAGCAACCTCTGTGGGAGGAAGGAGTGCCCTGGTGAGCCCCATTTCTTACCTGGAGCATGTGGACGCCGCGTCACATAGCGATGAAGCCGGACCTAGCCCCAGGCTCCCTCGAGCAGGCTCCCTGTGAATAAACGGAGGGAGGAAGGTATAAAGTGTGTCTGCCCTTGCAGTCCCAGGTCCCAGCACGTGGCACGGCAGATCTGATAGGCAACCGACCCAACCACATTTTTCTTCCTCCTCCAGAATTTTTTTTGCCCCGTGCAGTTTCAGTGTGGGAGGATCAGGTGACCAGGCTTTTTAGACTCTTCCCTTTTCGGCTCTGACGGTGACACATGGTGTGTTTGAGGCGCTGACATCATCTCTTTCCTCCCGAATGCCCTCTTTTCGGCTCTGTCATTCGGGCCCTGTCATCTTCCACTGGGACTGCTGGGACCTCCATTCATTCTCAGCAGACGTACAGGTACAATATGAATGGATAACCAGGGACCAGCCCTAGACCTGGTGGAGAAGGGGATGGCCAGGGACAGGCTTCTTTGGGACGGTAATGTTTGAGCTGAATCTAAAAGACTGTTAGGAGTTAATTTGGTGAAGAGAGGGAAGGGAGGTTTGTTGCCGTAGGATATAGCATGTGCAAAGGTCCTGGGGTGGGAGGGAACATGGTGTGTCCAAGGCAATGTGGCAGAACTGGAGAGGTGGGCAGCAGCCTGACCCCACAAGAGCTGGTTGATCATGGCAGAGAACTCTCCCTTTGTGCTGAGAGCAAAGAGTAGCCATAGAGGAGATAAGCCAGGGCCAGACTGGCCAGATCTGGCTTCCATGTGGAGAATGAATGGGAGGGAAACAGCGGATGCAGGCAGACCAAGGAGGTCCTGAGAATGGCAGCCGCAGAAGCCTTAGGATGAGGAGACCTTTAGGAGGTGACAGCAGGATTTGGTGCCTGGGTTTGGGGATCGGCAAAGAATTGGCATTGGTGCCAAGTGCTGGGATGAGATCACCGCACGGAGGATCGATGGAGGAGAGGAGGCTGTAGGACTCCTGAGGTCTGGTGCAAGGGAGCTGGCCAAGGGGGCTGGGAAGGCGCGGCCTGTGAGGTGGGAGGGAGGGGAGAGACCTGGAGAGGATGCGGAGATGGGGCCACGGGGGGTGCACCCACAAAGAGGGTGGGGCAGGGAAGGGACTGTTTGCCTTCACGAGAAGTGACCCCCGTGACGATGGCAGCTCGCTGGTGGGTGACGGGTACAGGTCAGCAGGCAGAGGGTTGGAGGGAGAATGGGAGGTGAGGGGATGTCGAGGTGAGACGGGGGGGGGGGCACTGATGACCTTGCCCCACACGGCAGACGCTCTCTCTTACGACCGGACATTCCATACCTGTCTTGGGGGTTGATTTGATTTTGATATGTGGCCTTCTCATCGGCAGAAGGCATTCATGAGACGCCTCTCCTTTCCGCGTTTGGTCAGCTCTCAGCGGCATGGGGCTCGGGGTGAGGATCACGGACCTCACTCACCAGGGACAGAGTAGATGCCGATGCGATGGCCAGGTGGGCCTGGCCCTGGGCACCTGTGCATGCCACGTAACCTCCTGCTCCTTCCCTGCTCCTCTGAGGAAAGGATGGGGCTGTCGGAATTCCTCTGGCCTCGCCCCGTAGCCGCGGTTTCTGTGGCGCTTTTCTCTCCATAACTCACGTTACAGAAACAATTGATAGCTTCATCTTCCACAAATAAAATGGGACGAGTGTTATTTTTTTCCCTAACTACACATTGCCTTCCACTAGCACCCCCCCTCTGCACTGGGGGGGAAGGGGGGCCGGGAAGGGGTGGGCGGGCCTTTCTGGGTTTGCATGGATGACTGTGCTCTCTTCCCGCCGAACTGTCCTCACCTCAGAGGCGGGCGTGAGGTCGTGGCTTTCAAACACTTGAACGTGTTGCGTGGTCCCTGAGCTGTGCAGATAATGAATCTCACACATCTCCGAGATTAGAAGCTTTACCGAATGCCGGGACCATCAGAGCCAAAGGAGCTCCGTTATGTAGAACGCCCAGGACATTTTCAGCGGCCGTTGGAATCCCCGAGGAGCGGGCAGCGTGCTGACCACAGAAGCCTTCTCCTGCAGCATCTCGAGGGCCTGGTGTTCTGTGGGGCTTGTTCTGGGCAGTGGCGGCTTTCAGGGACCTAAGGAACCTAACATACTTTAGCCTCCATTTCAGAAAAAAACAGATGTCTTACCCGAAGGAAGCTGGTGATAAGGTTACCAGGTCATCACTGTTCGTTGTCCGCTGTACGGTACAGTCACTGTGTAGAGGGGAGAGGATTACTTTAAGAAAGGGATTTTTTTCCTCTTGATTATTTTTCAGTGTGTACACTGGTTTTAAACACGAAACAAACTAACAACCGTAGTCGCTCTCCGATTTTTGTGAACGTCTTCGTGGAGTAGCTGAAGGAAGATTTTGTGTATTGGCATCGTAAAAATCCTTCAGAGGTTCTGCGTGGGCTAGTTCAGGTTGACCTTAGAGGGTGTTCACTAGACACGATGTCTGCGGGCGTGACTGTGGGTCAGCTGTCAGAGGCCTCCCTGGTTTCCAGGAGGAGGCGGAGAGCAGACCTGTGCCCCATCCGAGCGCCCCGGGGCCCCGGTCTCCACTCACAAGGGCCCAGATTCCCGTGTTTATCCCACACTGCCTCTTTTGAAACATGTTTGTGGATTACTTCTGCCCTCCTGCCCCTGGTACGAGTCGAACTAAGAAAGGTCAGCACTGCCCTGGCCAGTTTGGCTCAGAGGTTAGAGCGTCAGCCCGCGGACCAAGGAGCCATGGGTTTGATTCTGGTCAAGGGCACATACCTCAGTTGTGGTTCAGTCCCTGGCCCTGGTCGGGGTCGTGCGGGAGGCAGCCAATCGATGTATCTCTCTCACGTCAATGTTTCTCTCTCTCTCTCCCTCCCACTCTATCTGAAGATAAATGGAAAAATATCCTCGGGTGAGGATTAAAAAAAAAAAAAGAAAAGAAAGAAAGCCCAGCACTTTGGAAAGGCATTCTCGAGGACAATGACCAGACCCAGAGAGGCCATTTGAGTACTGATCTTGTCTTCGTGGTCTGAGCAAGGGTGCCTGAGATTGGGAACCCTCCACAGTGGGAAGGAGACTCTCTTAAGCTGTGGTTGCTGAAAACCAGGGATGTTAAGTTAACATTGCCTCAGCGAACTTTCAAAAGTGTCTCGGTTAGCCCTGGCCGGGCAGCTCGGTTGGTTAGAACATGGACACATACAAGAAGCAACCAATGAATGTATCAATAAATGGAACAGCTAATACCTGGCCTTCTTAGTCTTTAAATTAGTAGTTATTCCCCGAAAGGCCTGGTGGGGGCGCCACTGTCGCTGGCTCAGGGCGCAGCCTGAAGTGATGCTGTTCCAGCCCCTGGCCCTCGCTGTCCTCTCCGTGAAGGCAGGGCCACGAGGGCTCTCTATCCAGGGTCCCGAGTCCACACTGAGGGTGGGGGACAGCCTTCTGCTTGGACACAAACGCCCAGGGTGAGGGGACTGGCTCTTGACTCTCGGTGGGTTTGCCCATCTGGGGTACCAGTAGTCGGTACCAGGCGTGGTTTTCATGTGCCTGGATTCCTGGGCGCCTTACCTGCCTCCAGGTGACCAGGAGACAGAGTCCCTCATGGAAGCTGCTGAGCCCTGCCGACTCTTCGTAACCACCTGAACTAAACACGGCGGCTGCGGGGGAGCCTTCTCCCGAGGAGGGCGGCAGGGCCCAGACGGGAAGGGCTCACCCGAGGCACTTCAGTGACGGTGGCCCGGGCAGCTCCGGGACCTGGGTCCTTGGGCTCTCCTCCCAGGTGGGGTGCTTTTGGTGCAACTTCCTTGCTTCCTTGGACTGACAAAACCTCTCGTCTTTGCTGAATTCCAGAAATGGCTTCAGACATCCCCGGGTCGGTGACGCTGCCCGGTGCACCCATGGCGGCCGCGGGACAGGTGAGGATGGCCGGGGCCATGTCTTCCCGCGGAGGAAAGCGGCGTTCCGGGTAAGCACCCTGGGCGTTCCAGGAACTGGGCTGAATCCACGCGGGGTAACAAACACCCTTGACCCGCTAGGGAAATACCGTCTCTTCCCGTCCCGGAGAAGGACGGCTCAGTTTGCATCCTGTTAGCTTTCGCAAGATCCCAAATGACGCCTGTGATGGCCCTCTCCGTGTTCGGGGCTCCAGCACCCAGCTGGGGACTTCCGTTTGCTTATCTTGTGGGGAGAATAAGCTCTGGGATCCTGCTGGACCTTGCCCAGGACATCTCTCTGAGGTGGCGGGGGCGGGGGCTCCCCCATCCGCCCCGGAGCTCCAGCCTGAGGGCCGCCAGAGTCTTTGCTCATTCCCTTCTGCACAGGGCTCCTGGAAGCTGGGTGGCCTGCATGGCACGCTGCCGTAGGGGTAATGTTGACGCCGCGGTGCGTTCCAGCAGGACCAGAGAGACCCTCCCTCTGGAGCTGCCAGAACCCAGGCAGCCTCTACGCACGTGTCTCGTGCCTGCAGCTGCTCTCGGCCCACAGAGAGCCCTGCTGGACACAACGTAGCTGACCGTCACAGACTCGGTCCACGACCCCACCCCTCTCCCTCGTTGGAATCCATTTCCTTGTCGTTGAAATAGTTGATCAACGACGTTTCTCTTGAAGTAGCTTCCGCGTGTCCTGTTGATGCAATTTCCTTTTCTTTTTTTTAGCGGAATGTATTGGGGTGACACTGGTTCACGTAGCAAGAGATTTTTGTCAGGGCCGCGGTCTGCGGGGCGGGCGAGCTCTGTGGGAGGGTCTGGACTGGAGTGGGGGAGGGGGAGAAAGCACGTCCATCATTGCGATGTTGGACCATAACGCATGTGGGGGGTGTGTGCTGCGGTCTTCCAGAGAGGGCTCAGGTTCTGGTGACTATTGGGAGGGTGAACAAGGCTGAGAAACAGCTCCGTAGTTCCGCCGGTACTCCCTGAAACACTGGGCACCTCCCCGGGGTGCTGAGGCAGCCTGCTCCCCACCCACCGCTGCCCCGGTCTTCACGGACCAGCAGAGCCGCAGTGAGCAGGTGGGGCCTGGGGCGAGTCCTCAGATCAACTGTGTCATCAGAAGCAGCCCGCCTGCCCCTGGGGCCGACGCAAACACAGACACTCCATCTAACCGGACTCCTGCCAGCTGGGCGCTGAGCTCCACGGAGTCTGGGTTGCTATCAACATATCAACTTACTGATTTTCAGAAAAGATTCCAGGTCTTTTAAAATCCTTTTAAGTGTTTGTGCTCTCTAGCTTCTATCCGTCCCCTGGGAGCCCCTGGGGACGGAGCCCCGGCGGAGTGAGTGCCCAGCTCTGTTTAAGAAGAGGCCAGCAGCTCGGGGCGCTTTGGTGAGGGAGGTGGGCTGGGTCGGGGCCAGGCGCAGGAGAGGACTGTGCAGGAGAGGGGCCCTCTCTGCTCTGCTGCCCCTCCCAAGGCGTGTTTGGGTCTGTGCCCTGCTCAGGGCACGGCTGCAGGGGTGAGGCTGCTTCCCTCCTGGCTCCGTGTTCCTGACCCCGCCTGGCGTCCAGACCCTGACTCCTGCTTGCTCCCTGTGCTGATGATTGGATGGTGGGCTCCGTCTCCTTTCTGCAGAGTCCTCCCAGCTGGCCTTTCTCTGCGGATCACAGCATCACGCTGGCTGCGGAGGGGACATGGGAGGGGCTGAGACACAGCCACGGAAGCAAAACACCAAGAAAAGAAATGAGAGATTCAAGAGGAGAATGAGCAACCCGGGTCTCACTACCCACCCAGGGGGACGGGGGCGCAGGTCCTTCAGACAGACGTGTGCCAACCTCCTCCGGAGGCTCTTCCTCAGCCGTCCTCATTCCTGGGGCCAGGTGCTGGCTTCCTTTTCCTGTTGGAGGAGGGAACCGTCCAGCCCTGGTACCTCCTGCTGAGCCCCGTGACTTGGTGCCTCCTCCTGTCGAAGCACAGAGACCTCCGTTCTCCCGGCGCAGTTTCCATGGCAATTCTTGCAGCCGATGTTTCTGCACGTTCTGCTGGGACCCTGAGACTGAAGCCCCCTCTGTACTGGAGCTTGGCGTCCTCCTCTGACCACAGCTGTACACTCAGCTGTACGCAGGACACCCCAATGGAAGGCACAGGCATCAGGCATCACGCGGCCGGTGACCCCACGGCAGGGCCCCGCTTGTGCACTGTGGTGCACTCTCCACCCTCTCCCAGGCTGCACAGTGTTCTTCTGCCTCCTCCTCTCCGAGAATGTGGGCACAGTTGTAGACATGCAGGGGGAGAAGCAAGAAGGGGGCGGGGAGAGCGGAACAGGGGACAGGGCACCAGGCAAGGGCTTCTTCCGGCCCCTACCCCTGGCCTGGTCCCCCCACTCTGACCTGTTATTCTGGTGCAGGGAAGTGTCCCAAATTCCCAGGGCATCCACCCATCCCGCCCCGAGTTTCAGAGCCAAGTGGAGCCCGACCCCCGTGGGTTTGGGCTCCTCCCAGCGCCAGCCTCGCCCGCCGGGTGCGAGGATGCTTCGGGCCACACGCTCTCCCTTTCTCAGCAAGCTGCGGACTCCGCCAGCCGTGGGGACACAGGCGAAGGTTCAGAGTTTTGGATTCTTTGAAAAGTGATTCCATGTGTGGGAGACATGAGCTGAAGCTGTCACCTGGGCTGTGTTTTTGCAGAGACCTCCCTGACTTCGGCAACGGGGTGGCCAAGGGCAGGGGCTTCTCCAGGGGTGCACTTGGTGCGGCTGACGCGGGGGGGTGGGGGGGCAGGGTGATGAGAAGGCTGTGCCGCCTCTGAGCCAGCCTTGCAGCCACGGAGGGTGGAGGCTGCGGGCAGGCCTTGGAGTCCAGCGCGGAGCGTCTGAGGAAAACGGTTTCTAAATTGTCTGCAACCTATTAGACCAGCGTCCCACCCCACAGCTGCTTGACTGCGGCCCAGGAAAAGGCGTGGTTACGTAAGGGGATGCCTCCCTTGGTGACTCGGCGTTCATGCGCTGGCATCCCGGGAGCCCAGCCTGTCCAGGTCTGAGGAGGAGCATCTGCGGGTACCCACCTCTCGTCACCTTTGTTCGAAGACGCCTCAGGCTGGCCCGGGGGACTCCGCTGCTGCTCTTCTAGGACCAGCCCGTTGGCTCGTCCTAAGCGAGTTCTGTTTGGTGACTCACATTTGGTGAAGCGTTGCTATTACACAATCCCTGCTAGGGAGACGCACGCCCCTCACCCGGGCTCAGAAGGAAATGCCCCCCGGCTCTGCATCGAGGTGGGAGTGTGCATGGCCAACAGGCGGCCCCCATTTGCAGCCCACGTGTTTTCTTTTTCCTCCTCACCCGAGGACATTTTTGCATTCATCTTCAGATAGAGAGGGAGGGAGAGAGAGAGAAACATCGACGTGAGAGAGACACATCGACTGGTCGCCGCCCACACGACCCCAACCGGGGCCGGGGACAAACTGCAACCGAGGTACCTGCCCTTAGCGGGAACCGAACCCGGGTCTCTGGTCCGCAGGCCGACGCTCTAACTGCTGAACCACACCGGCCAGGGCTGCAGCCCACGTTTTGAAGATGCTTCACATCATCCACTCTGCTTACCACATTATTGAGAGTAAATTCAGTGGCACTTAAAAGTCCTATTTTGGTTCCTCTTGTTTATTATCCAGATGCTTCCTGGTGATAGAGACGATAAAAGACATCCAGCAAGGGGCGATTCCGCTGCAGTTTTTTCATAGCGAAGACACAAGCGTAGCTCTCGTGGTCCTGTTAAAAGCAGTGATGGGGCCCTGGCCGGTTTGGCTCAGCGGTTAGAGCGTCAGCCCGTGGACCGGAGAGTCCTGGGTTCGGTTCCCACTCAGGGCACGTGCCTCGGTTGCAGTTTGTCCCCGGCCCCGGTTGGGGTTGTGTGGGTGGCAGCCAGCCAATGTGTCTCTCTCACATCAATGTTTCTCTCTCTCTCTCTTCCTCCCTCTCTCCCTCCCGCTCTATCTGAAGATGAATGCAGAAGTATGTTCGGGTGAGGAAAAAAAAAAAAGCGGTGATGGAGGCCCGCCGGCCTGGAGCTGGTGCTCTGAAGGTCCCATGTCCCCGGGGGCTGTGTTCTGTGTTGCCCATGAGCAGTGAGACCTGTGGACCGTCTGTGTCCCGCTGTCTGTCCTGGGCTCACCCATGTTGTGCTGTTCCAATGACTAAATCCGATCACTGCCCACGCGTGTGATCACTCGAAGGTGGGGAGGCACCGTCTCGTGGTCCCTTATTTATTTGTTAATCCTCACCCTCGGAGATTTTTCCATTGATTTTTTTTAGATAGAGTGGGAGGGAGGGAGGGAGGGAGGGAGAGAGAGAGAGACATTGATGTGAGGAGACACATCGATTGGTTGCCTCCTGCATGACCCCAGCTGCCGGGATCAGGGATTGAACCTGCAACCCAGGTACGTGCCCTTGATTGGGAATCAAACTCATGACCCTTCAGTCTGCGGGCTAAAGTTTTAACCACGGAGCCAAACCGGCCTGGGCTGTCTCTTACTTTTGGTGGATGAATCCTGGTTGTCAGAGTCCCAGAGGCCTTGAGAAACCCTGGGCATCTTTCCTCTCTCATACCCGCTGCTCAATCGGTGGACCCGCCCACGCTGGGACCATGGGGGCTCACGGCTCCGTTTGTCTGTCTGCCCGACCCAGAGCCGAGCTGTCTTTAGGAAAATTAGGGTGACCAGCTGTCCCGGTGGGCCCTGGACTTCCCCAGTTTTAGCACCGAGGTCCTGTACCCCAGGAATCCTCTCAGTCCGGGAAAATTAGGAGCAGTGATGGAGCCCTGGCTGGTGAGCTGGCTCATTGCATCTCACAGGAGCCCGTGATCTCACTCATCTCCATTGGAGCTAACAGGCATTTTAAAGATAACTGTTCCTCCCGCACCCACTCGTGGTTTGGCTCAGTGCTTACCTAAATCCTTTTAGGCGTTTCGAAAATGCAAGCTGTTTTTTCCTGAACTCTGAAACGTTTTTGACGGTCCAGGATGGACACCATGCGCGTCCCCAGGATGGACACCAGGTGGCAGTGTGGCTCTGTGCGTGTGCAGAACCCAGAGGCGGCGCCCAGACCTAAGGGTCGGGACAGTTCAGGACAGGCGAGGTGGTGGCTTGGTTACTATGCAGAAGACCGTGGCTTCGCTTCCCTTGGAAAGCCATGTGTTCGGGCCTCGTGTTCCCACAGCGCAGACTGCAGCTGTTGGTGGCTGCCTGCATTCCCCAGCTGCATGTCGGGGACTCGTCTGCTCCTGCTGGTGGGGGGTCTGTGGTCTTCAACTCGACTTCCTCCTTCTGGTCCCTTTCCTCCTGCCCCCCTTCTGTCTGCACAGGTTTTGTGGTGACTGTGACTGCCCTCTCTCCCGGCTATGACTCCTTTGTTCTTGCATTCCCAGCAGCCGGTGCAGCCCCCATATCTGGAAGTCCGGGGTCCCCTAAGGTCACCCCCAGCTGAAGCCTGGGCGAGGACACGGGTCACATGGCACACAGAACAACACAAAAGCAAACCTGTGATATCATCTTAGATACAGAAGTGCTCCTGTGCCCAGTCTGATCCGGTACCCACGTCCCCAGTTACCGTGAAGCCGAGAGAGACGGTTCATCTCATTAGGAATGTGTAGAGCGGCTCTTCCTGGGCGGCCTGGCCGTTTCCTGCTGGCCTGGGTGTCCGGTGCCTGCCCGGTCACCTCTCCCCACCGAGCCACCCTCAGGCCCCGCGGGGGGGGGGGGAGACCCTGTCCCCATGAGGCCAGCAGTTCTGAATCTGGAGCTGTGGTTTTTTTTTTTTATCCTCATCTGAGGACGCTTTTCCATTTTTGTCCAGACAGAGTGGGGGAGAGAGAGAGAGGAAGAGAGAGAGAGAGAGAGAGAAACATCGACGTGAAAGGGGCACATCGACTGGTTGCCTCCCGTACGACCCGACCAGGGCCGGGGATGAACCACAACCGAGGTACCTGCCCTTGACCGGAATCGAACCCGCGACTCATTGGTTCGTGGGCCGACGCTCTAACCGCTGAGCCACACCGGCCAGGGCTGGAGCTGTGGTCTCTCACACACACTCCGCTCTTGTGCCCAGCTGTTCCGACAAGGCCCTTCTCGGTCCTGGCTGCCCGGCATTCCTGGGGACTGGACCTCAGTCCTTCAGTCACACTGAAGAACAAGACGGGGCTGGGGTGGCTCCGAGACATTCTCCCCCAAGGAGCCGCCCTCCCCGGATGTCCCCGAGAGCCGAGACATCAGAACTCTGTTCCTATTTTGTTCCCGAAGATGCCGGGTGCCCTTTCTACTAGCTAAGTCCCCCTCGACCCTGACATCTTTGGCGGCAAATTGGCGGATACCGGAGAGGACTGCATTCTTGTGGAGAGTTGGGGATATTGTTTAAACAAATATCTCTCGAGCCTTTTTGTTCTGTGTGTATGCCGAGAGGCCCGGCAAAGTGGGGATCTGCGTGTTTGTTTAGTTTCAACAAGCAGACGGCCGGGTCGAGTGGCCGAGTCTCCGAACGACCCTCTCTCCCTCCTGGACTTGTTTGGGCCTGGACTTCAGAGCTTGCGTGCCCTCAGATGCTCTCTGCGCGTGGTCTCAGCTCGGCGCTCCCCGTGAGGGCCCCTCGAACGTCCCGGGTTCAAAACCCCTTGAGTTCTTCACTCTGTGAATGCGCTACAAAATCACGCATAAACGGAAGTCTCGCCGCAGAATAAGTGGGGTGAGGGGAGCGATTTCCCCACGATGGGGGCGCCGAGGGGCGCGGACCCTTCCGACACAGCTTTTGGGATCCGTGGCAGCCCCTGTGGGGTCCTGGTCGAACCTTCAGCCCTTCGCAAACGTTCCCAAGCGTATAGTTAATGCTGCTGCCCGGGAACCTTCCGTTTGGCCTTTTCTTGTCCCGAACCTGTCTGATGACCGTGTAGAGATACTGTTTTCTGCTCTCCCGGGGCGGGGACCGTTGGGCGGCCGTCTGACCGACGGCAGCCGCTCTGCGCCAGCTGCTGGAGTTACCGGTTAGATGTCCCGGCTGTGAGGACGCTCACGTGCGATCGTGTCTTTCCAGGATGGACTTTGATGACGAGGATGGCGAGGGTCCCAGCAAATTTTCAAGGTGAGTTTACTGTGTTCCTTAGACTTGGAGAAGCCCGGAGCCGCCATCACCTTCGTGGGGGCCTCACGGGTTTACCCGTGTTTGTGTTGCCGCCAAGGCCGCTCACTGCCTGTGGTCTGACCCCCATGCTTGTCCCTCGTTCCAGGCCAGTGACCGGAAACGGGCGGCAGTCCTGCCACGTCCCAGCCTGGACTGTGGACGGTTCAGTAACGAGCTAGTCCCTCTGCCGGCTTTTTCAAAACAGTGACTGCCGATTGTTTTTAATCCTTACCCAAGGATATTTTTCCAGATTTTTAGATAGAGTGGAAGGGAGAGAGGGAGGGAGGGAGACAGAGAAACATTGATGTGGGAGAGACACATGGATTGGTCGCCTCCCGCACGACCCCGACCAGGGCCGGGGATAGAACCTGCAACCCAGGTACCTGCCCTTGACCAGAATCAAACCCTTGACCCTTTGGTCCACGGGTTGATGCTCTAACCGCTGCTCAGCGCAATGACTGCCCATTTTAATGGATTTCTTTTAAAATATGTTTTTATTGATAATTTTAGAGAGAGAGGAAGGGAGAGAGAGATAGAAACATTGGTGGGAGAGAGAAACATCCATCAGCGGCCTCCTGCACGCCCCCCACTGGGGATGGAGCCCGAAACCCAGGCATGTGTCCTGACCGGGAATCGAACCAGCGACCTCTTGGTGCATGGGTCGACGCTCAACCACTGAGCCACACCGGCTGGGTGACCCTTCAGTTTCTAATCCAAACAAGACTCGAATTTACCAACAACAGTGTGTCTTGTTCCTCCCTCGGTGCCGGCAGGACCCCAGCTTTTTCTAGGGCCGGTTGTGCTGACGTTTTGTCTCCGGAATGGAGCTCGCCTCGGAAGTGAGGGCGCCCGTCTCCCGTCCCCGAGGGCTCTGGCTCACACAGCCGCCCTGGACGAGGAAACGATGACTTTTCACTTCTCGGGTCAGAATTCCCCTCGAGATAACATTCCGTGCCGCGTCGATTCAGGAAACGGCGGCTCCTGGGGTCTCGGAACAGAAAGAGGAAGAGACGTGAGGAGTGATATTTGTCTGACCTTGAAGGTCAGTGTCGGTGACAACAGCTTGCTGTGCGAGGTCCCAGCACTGAAGCAGAACCCCAGACCGCCTGCCGCTGTCCCCCAAGCCCTCAGAGAGTCGGCTTTTACATAGAGTTCAGACCCCAGCTTCTGCCTTGCCCTACACGTTAAGAATAAGAGAAAGTCCAGCCAGTGTGGCTCAGTAGACAGAGCATCCTCCCATGGACTGAGAGGTCCTGGTTCGATTCCTGGTCAGGGCACATGCCCGGGTTGTGGGCTCGATCCCCAGTAGGGGGCGTGCAGGAGGCAGCCGATCGATGTTTCTCTCTCACATCGATGTTTTTATCTCTCTCTAGAAAATCAATGAAAACATATTCATTTAAAAAAAAAAAGAGAAAGGCGGACTGGCTTTCCATATGTTGAGTTTGTAGGAGCTGGGGTCTCCGGACTCCGTCGCAAAGGATAGCCGATGGACCTGCCGGCTGGTGGGTGCCTCAGAGCAGCTCCGAGTGGGCAGACACCTGCCGCAGGCTGCCCCCACCTGGTGTCTTTGCCGGTGGCTGTGGCTGTTGCCTGGGGAGGGGTGTGGGGTCCGCTTCAGGTTGCCTTCTGCCAGCAGAAGGGGAATGTCTCAGTTCTGGATGCTTATTACCAAGCCCCTGGGTTCATGGGAACAGTGAGACGGTGTCAGGACATTCGGAGGGGACCGAGGTGCCTGCAGAGGCCTGTGCCCCCCACGCAGACACCACAGCTCGCTCCGGGGTCGGGAGCCGCTCCACCCAGGGTGTGTGCAGGGCTCACCGTGTTCCCAGTGTGCCGCTTCACCCTGTTGACGGGTAACCCTGGTCTGATGCTTCTCTCCCCCGCTCCCCCCTCGCCTGCTTCCGGGAAGAGAGAACCACAGTGAGATCGAGCGGCGCCGGCGGAACAAGATGACCCAGTACATCACCGAGCTCTCGGACATGGTGCCCACCTGCAGCGCCCTGGCCCGCAAGCCGGACAAGCTGACCATCCTGCGCATGGCGGTGTCCCACATGAAGTCCATGCGGGGCACGGGGAACAAGTCCACGGACGGCGCCTACAAGCCCTCCTTCCTCACCGAGCAGGTACTGGCCCTCCCGCGTCGCCGGGACGGGGTCACCAAGGTCAGCCGCGCGGGCTCAGGGCGGAGGGAGGGCCCCAGTCAAGGCATTCTGTGCTCATCCCTACCAGGAAACCACAGATGGCGTCTCTCTCGCTGTCTCTGTCTGTCTGTCTCTCTCCCTTCGTCTCTCTCTGTAAAATCAATCAATAAAAGGGCGGAAACACAAGCTGAGGGTGTTAGTCAGGGGCCCACGGGTGCACAGGGGATGCACACAGAGGGGATGGTGTCCTTTCTTCCAAAGGCCTGCCCTCTGCCTCTGTGGTTTACCCGAGGGCAGAGGCGAACACTGGCCCTGATCTCAGGCGTGGGGCCTTGGTCGCGGGTGACATGCTCCCGGAAGGCAGCACTGGGGAGGCGGGTGGCAGGACCAGGGGTCTGCGACGCGCGTGAGGCCCTGTCCCGTGCGCCCTTCCCACAGTGCGGCGAGCGGTGAAACGGAACACATGCCGTCACCGGCCACCTCTCCCCCAGTGACGGAACCCTTCCCCAGACATCCTGTGCCGTTCGTTCTCCACAGCCCTTCCTGCTGGGAGGATGTTCCCAACCCTGAAAATAAAAACGCTGACCCAGTCCTGTGAATTAAGTCAGCGTCCAGGACACATGGAAAGTGTAAGCGCAGAGCCAGAGGAAGTGGACAAAATAGACCTTTCCGTCAAAGCCCACTTCCGCCCCCTTTCCCAGGCGGAGGGTATTAGAATTCCAGCCCCGCCACGGGCTCAGAGGCCCTGATGAAGCCCCCAGGTTGCCCTCACCAGCGGGTCCACGCGTTCTAGTCCTTCGGCATGGACATAGGACAGGGCCACGGACAGCGGCCCTTTATCTGTGTTGCGGAGGCTTCTTCCATCACATTGTCTTGGAACAAAGGACTCTCACCAGGAGCACTTGCCAGCCACTGACCCAAAGGACGGCTTTGCTCCTTGGGGCCTGAGCGGAGTGCAGGGTGGTGGGAGGCAGAGCTAGTTCCCCAGCTCCCGCAGGAACGGGGTGCCTGGGAGCGGGCTCCTTGGTGGGGTGGGAGAATGACATGGGTGGGCGGGTGCTCGAGCTGCCTCCGGCTCTGCAGAGACAGCGCTGCTCACGTCAAGGCCCCATCCACGTCCCTCTCAGGCGTCTGGCTTCCTGCTGCCCGCTCTCTGATCCCAGGCAGCTTCCTACCTGCCTCCAGGGCCAGTCTGAGCCCGTGAGTCAGTGTGTCCCCAGGGCCGGCACACCAACCCTGCGTCTCGCTGTAGAGGGACATGGACAGTGCCATGTGCCCCGCCGCCTCCTGGCGCTACGCTGAGAGTCTCGAGATGCTGGCCGGCAGCTGTGCTGGAAGTTTGGCAGACGCGCAGACATTAGATGACACTCGTGTGCCCGGTGCCAGCATTCAGCTCAGAACGTGCAGGCAGAGAGAAGGCGGGGTGCCCTGGCAGTGTGGCGCGGGGTGGGGGGGTCCCACAGCTTCTTTCTGTTGGGCGTCTCGCTTTCCCCTCCGTCCGGGAGCGCCTTGTGCTCCAGCGACGTGACCGCCGTTTGACTGTGTCGGGGAGCCCGTCCACACCTGTGACAACCCAGCGCCTGCTGGTGATCACCCCTTGTTCTCTCGTCCCCCAGGGCTGGACGTTTCCTCTCCCGAGGGAAGACCAGCCGAGACAGGGCCAACTGTTTAGAGTAGCTGTTCTTAGGGCGAGTACAGCTGTGTGCATTTTGGGGGGTTTATTTTGTTTTTGCTCTGTGCATTAAAAAAAATTCATTTTGCAATTAAAAAAAAAAAAGTAGTCAAGCCCTGGCTGGGTGTGTGGCTCAGTGGGTTAGAGCGTTGTCCCGATACACCAAGGTTGCAGGTTTGATCCCTGGGCAGGGCACATACAAGAGTCAACCAATGAATGCATGAATAAGTGGAACAACAAATCTCTTTCTCTCTCTCTCTCTCAAATCATTAAATAATAAAAGAAATTTTTAATAGAGTAAGTGCTTAGCCCGGCCGGTGTAGCTCCGTGGTTGAGCGTCGACCCATGCACCAAGAGGTCGCTTGGTTTGATTCCCAGTCAGGGCACATGCCCAGGTTGTGGGCCTGGTCCCCAGTGAGGGGCATGCAGGCGGTGGCCAATCGATGTTCTCTCTCATCGATATTTCTGTCTGCCTCTCCCTCTCTCTTCCTCTCACTCTAAAAAATCAATAAAGAAAAAAAAAAGTAAATGCTTTAAAAAGTTATAATCAAAGTTCCCCAAACGATGTGTGCGTCACGAGTCTCTGAGTGGAGGTCGAGGGTTGCCTATGGGAACACGGAGCTGGCGGGTTGGCTTTTTCCTGACGCCGATCTCTCCCTCCCAGGAACTGAAGCACCTCATCCTGGAGGCAGCCGACGGGTTTCTGTTCGTCGTGGCGGCCGAGACAGGGCGTGTGATCTACGTGTCCGACTCCGTCACCCCCGTCCTGAACCAGCCCCAGTCGGAGTGGTTTGGGAGCACCCTCTACGAGCAGGTGCACCCCGATGACGTGGAGAAGCTGAGAGAGCAGCTGTGCACCTCAGAAAACTCCATGACGGGTCAGTGTGGCTCCCCTGTGGGCGCCGTTCAGTCCTCCGGACCAAGTCCTTTCAGGGAACAGATCAGGAAGCTGTGGGTCAGAAGCTGCCTGAAGGGGAGGGGGTGGATTTGACGCGGCTGGTGAAACAGCTTCGTTTATCCTACCATGCAGTAAAAAACCATTTCTAATTCATCCCCCACCCCCATATTTTACCTGCAATACGAGATGTTGCCACAAGGAGGTGCTGTTGCTATTTCAGCCAGGACTACATTCTCTGTAATGAGGTTTATGCCCGTGTGTGACTATTTGTGATCCTGACCCCTGGGGCATTTAAAATCACCCAAGCCCGTGACCTAAGAGGACGTTCCCTATCGAGACATTTAAATGCAATCAGTTCTGCTATAGTAACGTTCCTGTTATTTAAAAAAGTACAAAATTGTACAAAAGTGTACAGGGCTGTGGGGAGACGTGGTCAGTAGAACAACACTCACATGTTTGTGAGTGACAGATCAAAATGAAAACAGGAGCCCTGGCCCGTGGGGCTCAGCAGTTAGAGCGTCGGCCCGAGCACCGAAGGGTCTTGGGTTCGATTCCCAGTCAAGGGCATGTACCTGGGTTGCAGGTGCGACCCCCGGTCCCAGTCGGGGTTGTGCAGGAGCCAACCAGTTGATGTGTCTCTCTCACATCGATGTTTCTGTCTCTCTCTCCCCCTCCTTCCCTTCCTCCCTTCCACTCGCTCTGAAAATCAGTGGAAGTCGGGCAAGGGTTCACAAAACAAACAAAAGCAACAACAAAAAATAGGAACCTAGTAAAAATGGGAGCACAGCTTCAACCTTAATCCGCTCTGTACAGAAAGACGTCAGGTCCAAGTACAGTCCCGTTCTGAGGTCCCGGGGTTTCGGGCTTCAATGTACGGAGTTGGGGGCACACATCCCGGCCCATAACCCTTACGATAAGACTGAGTCCAGTGTGGTCGAAAGTGTTAGATGCACAGGACAGATGAAGGACAGTGGTGACTCTCGGTGTTGGGATAAAAGGGAGGAAGAGGGGGCTTTGTCTCACCTCTGTGTCTCCTGGCCCTGAGCTCCTCATGCGTGTAACACGGCAACCCTCAAACAGATCAGAGACCTTCCCTGGGCCACTCTGGATAAGCCCACACGGAAGTCCCGGGGGCCACGCCTCTCAAAGTTAAATGTATGGGAAGTTAGATCATCCAGGAACTGTTGGCCCGTGCCCACGTTCCGTATTTGACCACAGGATGTGGCTTTCTGAAACCCACTCAGGGGATCCAGCTGGGGCAGATGGCCGGGGAAGTGATGGCCAGGCTCTGGCTTAGCTGAGCGGCTCACACAGTGGGGTGGACACGTCTGTCCGTGGGAAGTCTCCATGGGTCTGGCAGCACTGAAGGGGGGCCGTGTCGCCCACATTTGGACAGAAGTGTCCTTGGAGTGGACACTGGATGGATGGTGGCCATGGCGGCCAGAGCAAGTGTAGTGGAGAGAAGACCCCGTGAAGGGTGGACAGCCAGGCCCGTGAGCTGTCCTCCTGGCTGGGCTCCTCTTACGAGAACAAGTTGGACTGGACAAGTGGGTCTGTGTCCCTGGGTGGAAGAGAGGCCCGGGCCTCTCCGAGCGGCTGAGATGTGGTGTGGCTCCCCGGCTGAGGGGCGGTGTGGCTCCCCGGCTGAGGGGCGGCGTGGCTCCCCGGCTGAGGGGCGGTGTGGCTCCCCGGCTGAGGGGCGGCGTGGCTCCCCGGCAGCAGGGCTGCCCCAGGACAGGCCTCGGAGTTTCGTTGGTGCTCAGCACAGGTCTTCGTAACCAACCAAAGTGTAATAAAAACAGGTAATAAAAAACCTCAGGGATGACTTGCAGCCTTTGACTGTGGGACTAGGGTCTCTCAAACCCTCTGTCCCCAGGTATATTTCCTTTCAGGCCAGAAAGAGGGGGTGTGACCCACCGTCATCCAAGGACAAACAGAGCCGTCGCCTCCGAAATTTTTCTCGTGTTCTTTTGTGGCTCTTTTTTCTTCCTTCCTTTGGTTAACTGTAGGCACAGTGCTGTAGCTCTGTCTCTAGAACTCATTCATCCCGATAACTAGAACTTTATACTTTGTGAGCACCAACCCCTGCCTGGCCTCCCCTCCCCCAGTCCCTGGCACCCCCGTTCTAGTCTCTGCTCCTGTGAGTCTGGCTGCTTTCAGTCCCTCGTGTAACTGGAATAATGACATCTACGTTCGTCGATAGCATCGCAAATGATAGGGTTTCCTCCTTTTTCAGGGCTGAGTAATATTCTGTTGCTCGCATGTACCGCATTTTGTTTAGCCATTCTTCTGTCGGCGGGCACTAGGGTTGTTTCCATGTCTTGGCCCCTGTGAACATGGGGGTGCCAATCTCTCCGAGACCCCGCCGCCAGTTCTTCAGGGCGCACTCGACACCCTCCCTGGCACGGTGGATGGAGGTGTATTAGCATCTTGGGGCTTCTATTTACAGCAGAAACAGAGTGCCTTCCCCTGTGGTCCCAGCAAGTACCCCAGGACGGGCTCCCCTGGCTCACTCAGGCCACCTGCCCGGCCCAGTTCCAGTGGCCAGGGCCTCCGAGCAGGGTGAGGGCAGCCTGTCCACAAGGAACGCGGGCCCACGGGCTGGGGAGGGTGCCTTCCCGGAGGCAGTCGGGGCCCTGTCACTAAAGGCAGGAAGGCCCGCCCCAGCTGCTGGCTGGGGAGCAGCCTCGGTGGTCTGAGTGGGGGTCCTTTCAGGGAAGGGTGCGTGTTCTCCCGTCCCCAGGAATGCCAGGGATATTGGGGTCACAGGGTTTTGAGTGGAAAACGGAGCCGGTGTCAGATCCAGAGGGGCCAGGGATCCGAGTGGGGTGCAGAAATGAGGACTGGACCCGACTGGCCTGCGCCCAGCTCGCCTGGGGAAGGAGGGGAGCCGAGGACATGCCCAGGGCGTTCCAGTTGATAGAGCTTCTGCCTGTACGCCCAAGGCGAGGCAGAGGGCTAGCAGCACGCGGCCAGCTCCCCGCGGGAGCACAGAGGGGCAAGTTCTCTGTCTTCACGGCCCCTCCCGAGTCCCCTTGTGGCTGCTCACCTCCAGAAAGCCTTGACCCGAGAGCAGAACCCGGAGACGCCTAGTCAGCGACCCCAGGCATTGCGCAGCACAGGAAGTGCCCCCATTCCCAGGCCGGGACACGGATGTGGGAAAGGGGAACCCGCGGACGCTTCCAGACAAGGTTTTGGGCCGCTCCCCCTGCCATTCTGCGCCTCTGTCTGCTCACCTCTTCCCCCCTGCGGAGAACTGGGGCGGCATTTGGGTTCGGTAGAGACTCTGCAGTATTCCTCACTTCCCTCCCTCTGTCTCCTTCATCTGCTCACTGCTGCATTCAAGGACTTCCTCGTCGGTCCCCCAAACACCTGTTTGCAGGGCCATAGGAAGGTCAGCTGGGGTATGCCGTCCCTTTCCTTATCACCGACAGGCATTCCCAGCTGTCGCTGAATGAATGGATCTCATTTCCTAAACGTTCCAGCCCAGATTCTTTGTGATAACTTGGGGAGAGCCCGAGCCAGGATCGGCCCCCCAAGGGCTTTGGCCACAAAGCCCCCCGTGCATGACTCACGCATCCCAGTCAGCTGTGGTCCGGCTCCCCTGTCTTCCTGAGAACTGCGCCCAAGTCCAGAGTTCCTCGGGCTCAGATCATAGGGTTTGGCCGGGCCGTGCTCTGGGCACAGCGAGCAGGCCACCCGGGAGCCGGTCCAGCAGCTCTGCTCGGGGACCTGTCCTCGCGCCACGCCACCCTGAGAGGCCGGGCAGCTGCCTTCACGCTCGGTCTCCCTCCGGGTCCAGGACAGAGGACCCCCGTGGGACACTGGCACGTTCTGCTTGAATTTCGTCCTTGACCCTGGCAGAGAGCTAGGACGAACTCTGGTGAACTCGCTTCCATCTGTAGAGCCCGCCTGTTCCCACACGAGAGGCCGTCAGCCCCGGCTGCTCGATTTCACAGGGGAGATGTGGCAGGTTCACCCACCCGCCCAGGGTCTGGGGCCGGCACTGCTGCTCTGTCCTGTCCCGGGTGGTCCTGCGGCACAGGGACACTGAGCCCCTGCACTCCCCTGGGCCTCGTGGCAGTCCTGGCCGTGGGGCACGTGGGCCCCGTCTCACAGGGGACGAGCTCAGAGCTTGACGTCACCGAGAGGTCCCCAGGGCCGCACAGCGAAGGCCAGGCAGCTGCTGCAGGGTGCAGGCCGTCGTCAGCTCAGACGAAGCTTTGTCTCCGTTCGGGACACCGGGACCCAGAGAAGCCCGAACCCCTTGCACCGCCTCACACAGCACGTCCAGTCAGAGCAGCTACCCAGGGCTTTGGGGGCCCGACTCGCAGAGGGAAAACCCAGCAGCAGTCCGTGGGGTTTATGGGCCTGGGAGTGGTGAGTGCTGTCGAAGCCCAGACAGAAGCCTGACATCCCAGGGCCTCCGGGGTCCTGCGAGGACCCCGTGGTTCCCAGTGTGGGCCTCCGGCCACCGGTCCACTCGCTGGAGAGGCAAGTTCCCGCCGCACTGAGGCCCACTGACTCCGCTCTGGGGGCCCAGTGATCCTCGTTGGCGCCCACCTTCCAGGTCCTCCTGCTGCACGAGGACAGAGCCAGGCGTTCAGGGAAACCGATCACCAGGACTGAGCCCGCCTCAGCGTGGAACACGTCAGGCCCTCGGAGCTCTGAGTTTCACTCCCTCCTGGGAAAGATGGGCACAGCGTGGTGTGGTGAGACGTCTCACCAGTGGTGGAACTGAAGGCAGACATGCCTTTGTACGTGGGAGGTGAACCCTGCTGGCATCGAGCGAGGGCCCTGGGGCCCGTGTCTCAGAAGTGCAGCCGCCGTGTCCCAGGCCGCCCAGGCCTGCCCCCTCGGGACCCGCCTCTTCCCAGTCCCCAAGGGATTCCTAAGCAGGTAGAGTCTGGGCCGGGGCATCCTTCAGCAGCTGAGGCTGGCTGGCAGTGGTGGGGTTGGCCCAGTAAAGTCTGGTCCAGCTTGTGCCTGCCCAGCTCTTGATTGAGGGCCAGGCCTTCGGGGAGAGCCTTGGAGGACACTTTCTGAAGGACCCTCGTTGCTGCCCGCGGCACAGGCCCCCTGGCACGGGGACAGTGCAGCAGCCCTGGGACAGGGCCCCAGGGTCAGCAGACAGGTCCTCCCCTGTGGAAGAGGAGGACAGTGACGACCTGAGGGCGTCCCACGCTGTCACCCAGGCTAGGGGTGATGCCGCCCGGGACAGCCAGCATGCATGTCCCGGAACACATGTCCCTGGGAAGGGGCTGACGGTTGGTCCCAGCCCACCCAAGGCAGCGGGCCTCCTGCCTAACGCTTGGTCCCAGGGCCCCAGGACAAGGGTCCTGAGCTCAGACGTGCGATGGAATCCTTCATCAGGAGCACGTCGGGCGGGTAACCTGTCTGGTAGGGGAGCTGTGCAGACCCCCACGCCACCCCTGTGCTGTCAGTGCCGCAAAAAGACGGCCTGTTTCCAAGCGCCGGTCGGGAAGGTGACTTCACGACAGCCGCACTTGAACATCTATAGCTTGTTTTCCTTGGAGTGCCCGAGCGCGGTCTCTGGGCCGCTGCCAGAGGCTGGAGTCCTGAGCGCACTCAGCAGTCCGTTCCTTGCCATATTAGGTAACAGATAAACGAGGCACAAAAAAAAAAAATGCTGATTTTATCTGAGTCAACGATTATAACACTGTTATTGGGTTTCTGTAGTTGGAAATATAAATAACGTGTTTGGTGGCAAGGAAGGAATGTTTGTGTGATCTCGGCCCCTTGGAAATGGCGTGGTCGTGTAAATACTCAGGCACCCGAAGGAAGCGTCCGTGTGGGGCTCAGTGAGAGTGGAACCCGAGTCTGGGGCTGGTTATTTTCCGTATCTTCCCCGTGACTTCCCCGCTGGACACCGCAGCCTACGTAGCTGTGTTGTTCCAGATGTTTCTTTGGTGCCCGGTCTCGTGAACTATTTGTACAACCTGCCTCCTTGCGCTTGGCCGCACACAGAGCACGCTCGCCCCGCCACATGGCTTGTGTTCTCCTCTCATGTTTTATGGCGAAAGATATTTCGTGAATGCGGACAGACTTCCAGCCCCGGCTGCCGGGGTCATTATCACTCGGGTGTGCCAGCAGATAAAGGAGTCGGCGTTTCCACACACGTGCCAGGCGCTGGCTGGGGGCTGGTTTCTCTGCAGGCGTGTGTGTGTGTGTGTGTGTGTGTGTCCCTGCACTGGAGGCAGAAGGACCTGGTGACGGTTACAGTTCATGACTCTCCATCCTCGGTACATGACTTGACCTCTCCGGGCCTCGGTTTCCCCTCGTGTCCATGCAGACAGTCATGGGTCTCCTGCAAGACTGCCTGGAAGCCCGAGGTGACACGTGGGATCCTACGAGTAACTGCATTTGGGAATTGTGAAGCTTTTATTCACTTTTCAGTCGTTGACAGGTACACGTAGACAGTGGTAGTGGGTTTCCTGACTCTGTGCTGCTCTGCTTTATTTCTCTTCTTACCCGTCTGAGACACATCTCAGGATTCGAGCCCCACTGACAGGGGCCTGGCCGGCTCAGGCCTCTCTGCCAGTCTCCAGGGTACAGAATCAGTTTCCAGGTGTAGGAGTCCGATGGTCGGTGCTGAGAGAGAACATCGATTGGCCGCCTCCTGCACACCCCCCACTGGGGATTGGGCCCACAACTGGCCGTGTGCCCGGACCGGGAATCCAACCGGCGACTTCTTGGTGCATGGTCGACGCTCCGCCACTGAGCCACACTGGCCAGACTGTAACTAATTTTTTTAAATCCCCAAGCCCCTCCAGGTTTGGTGGGGTATGTAGGAAGCTTATGTCATTGGGAGTCCTTTCCTTTTAAAGAAAAATAAAGTAAAATATTAAGTATGAAATAAAGTACATGAAAGCTCAGTCTCTAAAACAGTGCGGTGCACATCAGAATGTCAGCATTTCTTTAAAAAATGCTGATGCCGGGACTCCAGCCTACTCCTCTGAATTCCACAATGTTGTGCCAGTCACCTGTGTTTTAAATATTTTATTTTTAAAATTAATTTAAGAGAGAAAGAACTATCGATTTGTTGTTTCGCTTATTTATGCACTCACCGGTTGCTTCCTGTATGTGCCCTGACTGGGGGTCGAACCCACAACCGTGGTGTATCGGGACGACACTCCAGTCAACCGAGCGGTCCAGCCAGGGCCAGGCATCTGTATTTTTAACAGTCACCCCAGTGGTTGCAGTGTGATCCAAAGACTGAGAATGACAGCATCCCAGTAGAATAACACAGCCCATCTGGTTAGGCCAGGAGGGAAATTGCACCAAGATCAAAATAAAAAAGAAACAAAATGTTAAAAATGTAATCAGTTAGCAACACAGTTGAAAAATGAGCAATGGGGGCCTATTAAACCTTTTTTTGCAACATTCTTGGTTTCTTAATCTTTTGTCTTAACTTTAATGCTGGGGAATAAATAGACAAAGAGCCGCCCCCCCCCCCATCTATAAAAAGCAACTGTAACAAAAATAACCTCCTCGTGTCGTTTTTTAGGCAGTTATTAGTTATTTGGAGTTATTTGAGAACATTTCAAAAGACAAGTAGAATCATCGCTCCCTGAGGGGTGTGATTTGGGTTTCAGGAATATTCTCACGTGATGGTCCTGTTTTGTAATGCTTTGGGTAAAAATAACCTGATTGCAAAAACCTAAGCATGATCAGGAAAATTAAAATACTTTCCTTTCGTTTCACTGAGAAAAAAAGAGACACATTTCTTTCTGAAATGTCATGACTCAACAGCCAACGGTTAAATGAAAATGCAAGCCCAGCACCGCTCTTTCCTGTTTATCGTGTTCTCGGCAGAAGCTAATTGAGCAAAATATGTGTGTTCCGTCTTTCTGTTATTTCTGTGGGTTCTTTTATTGTCCTCAAGCGCACGGCCTGGCCTCCAGCTGTTCACCGGGGCAGTGATCTGATGACCGGTTTTAGTTTTCCTGTGTGTGGTGATGACATTCATTGCTCTCTGGTGACCTGTTTACAGTGTCATCCCTTGACCTTGAGTGCCCATATTCTGAGGACCTAGAGTCACAAGAGTGCCATGTTGTGGTGACCTCAGACGTGACCCCGGCCAGCCCTTCTCTCGGGCACAACATGCCTAGACATCTGAAGGGCAGACTGGCTGCGTCCACTTTGGAAGTGATATGTACTTGTGCTTAGTTGGAAGCCCCCCTCCAGTCACCCCACCACTGTTCTAAGTGGCACAGCTGACATTATCTAGCAGGACTGGGAATTTGCTCACACACACACATGCACACTTGCATGCATGCACACACACACACACACACACACACACACACACGAACTCTCTCTGCCAGGGGGTGAGTTAAGAGCATGGACATTAGAGACGGGGTAAGGAAACCCCTGGGTGCATGATGACCCTCAGGCCTGCCCACAAGAGCAGCTAAGGTCTGTCCAAGACTGCCTGACAAAGCAAGCGTCCGGAGCCCCAGGGCCAGGGCTGACCTCCACTTGCCCATCTCTCCAGGGTGTGGCCTGAGCCACGACTGAGGTCGCTCCCAGGGCTTGACCACCAGGGCTGCTTGGAGGAAAATCGCACGTCTTCATCGCATCCAGCAAATACGCACTCGGCACGTGTCACTGTGCTGGAACCTGGGACCACGGCAGTGTTAGAAGGAGCCTGTTCACCACCCGGGATGGAGCTCTTGCTGGGGAAATAGACAACAAATGGTCCTACGATGAGTGTAGAATTAAAATGGTTGAAGCTGAGAAAACAGAAGCAGGGACCCTCATCTCCACGTTAGAAGTGGTGGGGAGAGTGTAGCAGGGTCAGGCCTCTCTGAGGAAATGGTTGTGAAGCTGGGGTCTGAAGGATACGAGCAAGTCAGCAATCCCTAGGGCCTGGGGTGCCAAGGAGCTTTTCCAGCCATGGGAATAGCACGTGACAAGGCCCTGTGGCAGGGAAGGAATTGTCGGATCTGGGAGGTGGATAAGGCCATGAAGTGCGATGAGGGGGAGAAGCCAGGCCAGTGAGAGCTACCGACCACTGTTGCACATCTGAAATGTACTCCATGTGCAGGCAGCAGCCCCTGACATGGTGTTAACAGAATCTGATTTGCATTTTTATGCATAAAGACTGTTCTGGTGCTGGGAAGGAAATAGTTTTCCTTGGAATGCAAGAGGAGAGGGAACTAATATTTACACACCGCATGAGGTGCTATGTGAAGTGACTGCAAATATTTCTCATTCGGTCCTCACGACAGGCCTTTTTGGGGGGGAAGGGAGGGTATGCAGTTGTTCCAGCATCTCTGTTGAAAAGACCATCCTTTCTCCCCTGGATTGCCTCTCGGCCCCTTGGTCAGACACCAGCCGTCTCTCTGTGAATGGGTCTGTTTCCGGACACTGTGCTCTTCCATAGACGGCTGGCTGCCTGTTTGCTCCCTGGTTCTGCGCTGTCTGGACGACCACAGCCTTATCGCGAACCAGGGAGCGTTCGTCGGCCCTCTGAGTTCCTCTCCAGAGCTGTTTCGGCTCTTCTAGGTCCTCTGCATTTCCAGATGAATTTTCGAATCGGCTCGTCCACTCCTGCAGAAAGGCCTGATGGGGTTTGGTCATTCCCAGTGTATCGACCTTGAACATCTGTCAGGGTTATCTCTGAGCATTTCGTATTTTTGTGCTATTTTCTTTTATTTTTTTAATATATTTTTATTGATTTTTTTCTTTTTAAGATAGAGAGGAAGGGAGAGAGGGAGAGAGATAGAGACATTGATGAGAGAGAAACATCGATTGACTGCCTCCTGCATGCCCCCCACTGGGGATCGGGCCCACAACTGGGCATGTGCCCTGACCGGGAATCAAACCGGCGACCTCTTGGCGCATGAGTCGACCTCAGCCAGTGAGCCACACCGGCCGGGCTGCTCAGTGTTTTTAATAGGAATGGATATTGGAATTTGACACATACTTTTGTGGCATTTATAGGGTGTTCCAAAAGATATATACACACAAAAGGTGAAATTATAAAGCCAGTGTTTATTAAAATACATTTCATTTTCAAAGTATTGTAGAATCTGCAGACACCCTGTGTCCATTTTTGGGGGGATACCCTGTATTGTGATGATAGTATGGGCTTTCCTTCCTAGTTTGCTCATATGGTGAATTACACTGTTTGGTTTTCAGAAGTTAAGCCAATCTTGCATTCCTGGGGATAAACCCCATTTGGAAATGATGTATATTCTTTTCATAGATTGTTGGATTGGACTTGCTGACATTTTGTTTTTAAAAACTTGCGTCTATGTTCCAGAGGGGATACTGGTCTTTGCTCCACTGTCTTCTCACTGGCATTGACCCCTGTGAGAAGTCTGCCGTCATCTTTATTCTTGTTCCTCTGTGCAAAATACCTCTTTATTTCTCTGGCTGGTTTTACGGTTTTCCTCTTTGTCTCTGGTACTGATAGATTTCATTATGATTTGCTGTATTACAGTTTCCTTATGTTTATTATGCTTGGTGTTCATTCAGCTTCTTTGATCTTTGGGTTTATTTATAATAAATATTAGCTACTTGTTCATCAGAGGTTTCTTCTGTCCCCATCTTTCTCTCCTGTTTCAGGGACTCTGATTACCTGTCTATTAGACCAACTGAAATTGTCCCACAGCCCACTGAAGCTCTTTGTATATTTAAAAGTCCTTCTTATCTTAGTGTATTTCTTTTGTTTTCTTCTTCTTCTTCTTAATCCTCACCTAGGGATATATTTTTATTGATGTTTAGAGGACGAGAGAGAGAAACATCTATGCGAGAGATAAACATTGACTGGTTGCCTCTCGTACGTAACCTGACTGGGGATCGAACCCGCAACCTAGGTATGTGCCCTGACCAGGATTCGAACCTGATTCCTTTTTGGTGTATGGGATGATGCTCCAGGGCTCAGTGTATTTCATTTTAAATAGTTTGTTTTACTCGTCTTCAGGTTCACTCATCTTTTCTCTGCAATATCTAGTGTACCATTAATTCCACCCTGTGAATTTTTCATCTCAGACATTGTAGTCCTCGCGTCCAGACTTTCAGTTCTTCACTGTCCTCTCTGATCTTTCTGTTGGTGCTTTCCCTGGTCTCAGGTAGTTTGCTCTGACTCGAGGGGGACCCTCCACAGATCTCTGGGATGCTCTCTGTGCACCTCTCTCCCTTCTGGTCCTCTGTCCTATTCTAGAATTCTAGCTGGCTGGTCTCCCTGGTTTCTCTGCCTCGTTTTCTCAGCTCATGGAGTCAGCTGGGCTCAGGGTGGGCCCCCTCTGCCTGGGCTGCAGCTGGACGTGCTCTCCAGGTGGTGCGGCGGAGGACTGCAGGGCTCGTCTTGTCCGTTTCCCGTCTCTAGGGATCACTGTCCTTCGCTGCCCGATGTCCAGTTTGGAGCACTGTTGTTCCATATACATTGTGAGTTGCCTTGATTATTTGAGAAGGGCAGGTAAGTCTGGCCCCTGTGGCCCCATCTTGGTTGGAGCAGACATCCTTGCAGCATTTCTGTGCCTGCCTCTCCTGCACTGCCTCTGTCAGCTCCGCCCGTGATGGATCTCCTGGCTCCCTTCTCCTGGAATGTGAGCTATTTGCTTATCGCACTCACCTCCTTGTCCTCTTTCTGTGATTTCTGGGGTAATTTCTCCAGGGTTTCTTCTGACTCCGCGATGGGGCTTTCAGCGGCGTCACTGTTCACTGCCTTCGTTGGGTTTTCGATTCCAAAGTCATGTTTTTCATCTAAAAGCCATCTTTCCTGGTCTCAGATTATTCTCTCTCTCTCTCTCTCTTTTTTATTTTATTTATGCAAGATCTTCTCAGATGTCGCTGAGATTTGGTATTTCGGATATCGTCTTCTTTCTCGGAATGTGCTTCGGAATGTGTTTCATGGACGGGGTGGTATCTGTGCCGTTTCGGGTCACTTTCTCTTCATGTAAACGGCATCTTTCAAGCACTAAGCTAACCTTCCCCCTCCCTTACCTTTTTATTCATTTTACGTTCCTAACATGCATTAAGATTTGAGATGGTTTTGGTCAGAGTGTAATTTCTTTGAAATGTAATTTTCCTAGATTGGGGGGGTCCAGTTGTCTGGGGGGGGGGCGCTGTGAGGTTGCTGCAGGGCCTGGTAGGTGTGTGCACTGGGCCTGGTAGCCTGAGGTTGGCAGGAACATCACCCAGTGCTGTTACCTGGAACCCTACCCACCCCCACCAGAAACAGCCTTTCTCTTCATGGGGCAGGTTGGCTGTGATACGTCAAGGTGACCTGAGAGCTGTGCCCCTGCCTGTCCAGGCCTCAGGCCATGTCTCCTCTGCTCCCAGACTCCCTGGTCTCCTTGTTTGCAGTTCTGGAAGCTTCTATCAGGGACCCTCTCGCTTCCTTCCCAGGCAGGCCATTCCTGCGTATTTGTCGAACCACGGGACCGCGCGTGTTTGCGTCCATCCCGCCTTAGATGCACTGCTTTTTGCAGGAATCCCTCAGTATTTCTGATCTGTTTGAGCCCCTCCCACTGTGTTTTCCTGCATGGATACAGGTTATTCCTGCTACTTTTATATTTTTTTGGTCATTTCCTTAACTTATCTGCAGGCAAGGAGAGGCATGGCCTCCGATTGCCTTCCTGAACTCCATGTCAGCCTGGCCCCTTTCCATCCGACAGAGGAGGAGGGAGAGGAAGGTTAATCGGTTACCGTTAGAAGGAAAGCCCCAGGGCCTGCATTGCTGGCATTCCTGTAGCACGACACCCGGAGAGGAATGCGTTTCTTTAAATCACACTCCAGCATATTCTAAACAGGATGGAAGATTTGTACTTTCGTCTGCAGATTAAATAGCAGGAGAGGTGCCGGCTGCGGGGGTGGGGGAAGCGTGGGGGTGACGACTTTTTAATGAAGAGCAGAGCAGAAGGCTTGGCACACGGCACTCCCGTGACTCTGCGTCACGTTCGGAATGTGAGCGCTGGAGAGAGCGGTGGGGGGCTGTGGGGGCCCCGCTGCCGGGGCGGGAGGGGTGACGCGGCCTGTCACCCACGGGGCGGCTCTGCGCCCTTGGCACCCCCACTCACGGCGCCCCGAGATGGTTATCTCCGATGCCCTGTGCAGCTTCGGGCTGCCTCCTCCTCACCTAGCCAGCTTCTCAGGAGCACCTTCCCCACGTGGCAGGGTGGGGACACAAAGGAGCAAAGCAAACCGACGGCTTGGCAGAAAGGCCCCTCCTGAGCGTCTGCGGGGCTTTTGGCCACCCTGCTTAGGCCCTCTGCCAGCCCTCCTCAGGGGCCCCGTGAGCCTTCGGTTTCTTTTGTTTTTCCACAACCATAGGTCCGAGTCCTGACCCAAACCCCAGCCGCCATCTTCATCGGTCAGAAAAGCGAGAGGGAGCCCTGGCGGGGTGGCTCAGTTGGTTACAGTGTCCTCCCAATACACCAAGGTCGCGGGCTCCATCCTTGGTCAGAACACGTGCAAGAAGCAACCAGTGAATGCTTCAATAAGTGGAACAACAAATCTCTCTCTCTCTCTCTCTCTCTCTCTCTCTCTCTCTCTCTCTCTCTTTCCCTTTCTCTCTCAAATCAATCAATAAAATAAGTTAAGAAACAAAGTGAGAGGTGTAGAGGAGGACGGTCCGCTCAGACCTGTCCCCGCTCCCTGAGAACAGTTCCGCCAGGAGCGCCCTTCGCTCAGCGGACACGTCTTCCCGACGTGCTTTTTGTGGCAGACTGGCTTTGCCCGGATGGCGGGGACCCTCCGTCCCCAAGGCTGGGGGTCGCCTTTCCCCGAGTGTCAGAGACGGGCAGCCTTCGATGGGAATGCCGGTCTTACGAGTTCCTGCGTCTACGATCTAAATGACTGATTCTCTTGCACTTAAAGTGCACGTCCTGGGAATTTCCCCAGGCAGCTGTGGGGCAGTCAGGAGTTCCGCTGTTGCAATAGGATGTGGCCTTCGCCGAGCACACTCCGTGTCCATCACCGACAGCACCCTGGGGTGCATGGGTCTGTTGGAAGCATGTGTCCTCAGCCTGTGGGGTCTCTGGGGCTCCTGCCTCTGTGTGAGAGACCGCAGAACAGCCCTGCGGGCCTGACGATCTGTGTGCTTCTGTTCATGGCTTCCTGACCTCTGTGCCCTGGGCTTGGGCCCCGCTCAGCCCACCTTACCAGCCTGTGTCCCACTGAGCCCCAGACGGACAGGACTTTGCCCCATTCACAGACCTCTCTGCCCACTGTCCCATACCCGCCTCTGATTTCTTGGCCTGGGATGCCCTTCCCCTCCAGCTCCACCTCCCTGATCCTCCGGGGCTCTCTGCTCTGAGCCTCCTTTTCACTTTCTCCAGAATTCTCCTCCCACTTCCATTGAGCGGGTCGACTAGTTAGGTGGGAACAGTGTCTAGTCTTCCCGTTGCCGGGAGTCCGTCAAATGGAGTCAGTGAATCCCCCCCTCCCACCAGTCTCAGGGTGTCCACAAGCTTCCCATGTGTCCTTTTGACAAAGTCTTTTTGAAAACAAGAAGAGTCTATTGCTCCAGGGTGGCTGGGCTGTCTTTGTAGTCCTCCGGATCTGAGTTCACCCTGTGCCCACCCCCCCCCCTTCCTCCTCTCCCAGCTTGCATCACGAGCGTCGGAAGTGAGATGGGGGAGCCCTGCCCAGCACAGGGCCTGGTGCATCCTTTAACGCAGCTGTAACTCAAGCTGGGTTAGGAAAGTCCCTCGGTTGCTGCCCCAAAACCACGTGTCCCTTTTTCAAAACCCCTTTCAGACTCAAGTGCCAGCGTCCCCAGTGGGCGAATCGTTGTGAGCTGACCAGTGGGGCACACACAGCCCCCCACCCGGCCTGGTTAACCACATAGACCCACAAGACATGTGCTGCTTGATAGGGGCCCGGGTCACCAGGGAAGAACCTGTGTTTCCTGCCTCTTGAGAAGATGTCAGGAGGTCGGCTTCCAGAAGCTGTTCAGGGTTCCTGCTGCCCAAGTAAGATGCCCTGTTGGGCTCCAGGCAGGGTGGGGTGCTTGTAGAGAAAAGCCCTAATCCTTAGTCATCAGGGATCCTTTCAGAAATGGGAGAAGCGAGACCCATGGGAGCACACAAGGACTGTTGTTGGGCCACCAAGCAGTCGTGACAGGTTAAGCTCACAGCAGGTGGTTGCGGTCGATTCAGGGCAGAGCTGTTGGGCACCCACTGTGTGGGGAGCACCCTGGCCTGGGGCACACGGAGAGGCTCCAGCCACGCCAGCTGTGTCCACAGAGCTTGTAGTCTTGGGTGACAGGCAGGTCATCCGCTCAAGTGGCAGCCATGTTGGGGACCGTGTAGTAAGTATATTCCAGGGCTCCCCATGGGTCCCACCCCCGGGTTCTTCAGTCCAACACAAATCTAGGTTCTCCCGGGAAGGGATTTTACTGATGTGATTGAAGTCCCAAGTCATCTCAGGCCGGTGTGGCTCAGTGGACTGAGCGTGGACTGAGAGGTCCCAGTTCAGTTCCCGGTCAGGGCACATGCCCGGGTTGTGGGCTTGATCCCCAGTAGGGGGCGTGCAGGAGGCAGCTGACCAATGGTTCTCTCTCACACTGATGTTTCTCTCTCTCCTTTCCTCTCTTTCTAAAAAATCAATAAAAACATATAAAACTAAATAAAAAATTTAAAAGTCGCGAGTCAGTTGACCTTAAAAAAAAGAGATTATCCAAGTAGGTCTGACTGACCCAATCAGATAAGCCATTTAAAAGCAAAGAATTTCATCTGGTGACGGAAGGGGATGTCAGAGAAATTCAAAACACAAGTATTTGGCCCTTCATAAAATCCTCTGTAAATTTAAAGTTATTCCCTCGTTTTTCCTTTTCGGTAAAGGCCAGAGATTGTTGCTGTAGTCCGGGCTGTTTGGTTGCCAGGGGCAGAAACTGACATTGAACCAGTTTAGGCATGAAAAGGGGGACTTGATTGGCACCGATGAAGAAGGAATTGCTTTGCTGCTGACAGAGCCACACTCGGGGTAGAAGAAAGAGCGGAGGGTGGAACGGTCACAGCATGCCTGTGGGGGACTCTGACTGGCCTGTCTGGATCACGTCCTAATCTTGGGACCAATCGTTGTGGACAGAGGAGGAGTGAAGTACTGTGATTGGCCCAGCTTGTGTTAGGTGCTCAGCCCTCAACCAATCACTATGGACAGAGGGTAGATGAGGTACTATGATTGGCCCAGCTTGTGGCAGGGGCCCAGCCCTCAACCAATCACTACGCCTGGGAGGTGAGATCTTGTCAGAAGAGGGCAGCCCCCTTTTTGACTTCTATCTAAAAGAATGGCACAGGAGCACTGTGGTGGGAGGTTCTGGGTGGGTAGAGTAACAGAGGTCCCCGGGGAACCCCACTGCCCATCCACAGCCCTCCTCTTCTGGTTTGAGAAGAAAATAGTTAGGCTACAACTTGAGAACTGGTGTATTTGTACCTTAGCCATGTCCAAACGCCTGCCGGAGATCAGCAAGCATGAAGAACCTGCTCCCACCCTCAGCAGCAGAGGGCCCGTTCTCTCCCAGGCCCCGTGGCCGCAGCTCAGCCTCTGCACTCTGTTCTGCCGTGGGCCTCGTGGGCCCGCCGTGGATTCCTGTGCCGTGGGGGGTGTCTGTTCCTGTGTGCGCAGCTGCTCGGATGGCTGGGGTCAGCCTTTGTGGAATGAGAACACTTTGTCACTGGAACAGCAACCAAAGTCTCTTCCCGCCGCTCGGCCCACATTTCAGGGGGCCGCACATTTTTGGAACAACATCAGATGTCGTCCGTCTCGGGGGCCACCACTTTGCTTTTGTTGCTAATCAGTTTCTCTTGTTTTCCTCCCTTGCTATCTTGGTTTCCCTCCTTTTAAAAACCAAGATAAGATGTGTCATGTTTTCTTAAGGATTCCTTGGATGAAATGATTCTAATTTCTATTTGTATTCCCGTGGTGGCCTGTGGAGTCCGTGTTAGGAGCACAAAGCCTTCCTTGATGATTTTATCCAAGACAAACTTCTAATTCTTCTTTTTTTTTAAAAGAAAAAGTTACTAATAACCAAAATAATACTGAAAAAAACCAGCTTACTGAGAACAGCTCCGTGAGGACCCTCCGCATGTAGGAAGAGATCTCTGTTGGAATCTTTATAATCAGTCTTCCGGAGTGTGAGTCAGCAAATGCTTTCTGTGAAGGGCTGGATGGTAAATATCTTTGTCTTCGGGGGCCATACCGTCTCTCTCACACCGACGGAGACGGAGCTCTGTCGTGGGGGAGGAGCCACAGACAACAGGTAAATGAATGGCCAGGGCTGTGTTCCAGTAGTGGGCCAGGTTGGGGTCATCCGTCATCGTTTGCCAACTCCCGCTCTAAAGCATTTCATGACTTTTCAACTATCCTAGAAAAGTTACAGTTAAAAACCCTGAGATGTGGTATCATTCTATCCATTTCACGGAAACATTGAATATTGGTCAGTGTGTTGAGCGCAGCTTAAGAATATTCTTTTCGCCCTGGCCGGTTTGGCTCAGCGGTTAGAGCGTCGGCCTGCGGTCCAGAGAGACCAGGGTTTGGTTCCCGCTAAGGGCATGTACCTCGGTTGCAGTTTGTCCCCGGCCCTGGTTGGGTCGTGTGGGTGGCAGCCACTCGATGTGTCCCTTTCACGTCGATGTTTCTCTCTCTCTCTCTTCTTCTCTCTCCCTCCCACTCTATCTGAACAAAAAATGAAAAAGTGTCCTCGGGTGAGGATTAAAAAAAAAAAAAAAAAGAATATTCTTTTCATTGGATGCAGTCATTCTGCACTTGGGCATCTATCCTAAGAGGGTGTGGATATTTTTTTCTACATAGTTATTGGCCTCAGCACCATTTACCACCTGAAAACCTGGGAACAGCCAACCATCCAATGGTCAGTTGTCTGCTCAGAATAACAGTGCGGATGCTGTGAGTCTGGAAGGAGCTGGAGTACCTGAGAGAAGGGCTGGCCGGGAATGGCCCCTGGGGCTGAGGATGGTGACCACCTTCTCCCCCGGGGATGTGGGAGGAGCTTCCTCCCTCCCAGAAGCAGGCCGGCTGGTGTGTTAGCTCAGGGACTCTGGGAATTTCTATAAGGAGCTGAGGGTGTAGGAGTGTGTTTATTCCAGAGGTCACCCCAGTGACCCTGCCTAGTATAAGGTGGGTGCTTGATCAATACTGATGAAATGAGGCAAGGGGGCACCTTGGCTCTCTTGCAACAGTGAGTAGGAGTTGTCCAGGCAAAGGGAAGGGTTTCCCAAGGCGGAGGGAGCTGCAGGGCAGGCGGCAGGAGCAGCCCCGGGAAGGGTGAGCTGCGGGAGAGGTGGGCTGAGGAGAGGGGATGCTGCGTGTTGGGAGCTGGGGGCAGAAATCACGATGGGCAGTGACCAAGGCAGAGGAGAAGGAGCCACACAGACTGAGTGAGCAGGGGCGAGGGACAGGACGGCTCCGAGATGAGGTCTGGGATTCTGGCTGGGTTCTCTGAGGGTGGCGATGCCTCCGCTGATACCTGGGAGGAGCCGCGGTGCTGGTGGGTCAGGTCTGGGGCTGAGGCAGTGGACGGGTCGGTACTGGAGGTGAGGACGTAGGGTCGTCAGCACCCAGAGGTGATCCTCGAAACCACGAGTGGATAAAGTCACATAGGGATGCAGAGGATGAGAACAGGAGGCGGCCGAGAGGGGCTCTGGGGTGTGAGGGGCAGACGGGAGGTTCAGCGAAGCCGTCCAGTAAGACGGAGGGGACGCCTGTTTCGGATTTGGCAGTGAGGAAGTTGTCGGTGACCTTGGCAGACGCGGAATGCCGCAGAGTGGCCGGGAGAAGGCCAAGTCCGAGAGGCTCGAGGCGAGACAGCGAGTGTAGACTGCCCTTTGAAGAAAACAGGCATTTACAATTGTGGGGATTTCATCACCCCGTGTGTTTCCTGCCAAAGAATGTTGGGAATTCCAAGGAACAGACAGTTTGGGGGGCCCTGCTTGTCCTCACCCGCAGAGCGTCTGCAGAGCGCCTTCTCCCGCACCTGCACCCCCCAGTCAAAGGCAGAGGCTTATGCGTGTGTCGCTTCTCTCAGGCCGGATCCTGGACCTGAAGACGGGGACGGTCAAGAAGGAGGGGCAGCAGTCGTCCATGCGGATGTGCATGGGCTCGCGCAGGTCCTTCATCTGCCGCATGAGGTCAGTCTGGGCGACGGGCAGGCGGGGGCTGTGGTGGGTCTGCACCCTCCTGTTCTGCCAGGAAGAGCCTTGACCATCCCTGCGAGGGTCACTCCTGCCACCTCAGGGTCACCCCAGTGACTTCATCATCTACTTCTTCTTTTTTTAATCTTCACTGGAGGATATTTTTTCCATTGACTTGTTTTAAGAGACAGTGGAAGGGAAGAAGGGTGGGGGGGAGAGAGAGCGAGAGAGAGAAACATTAGTTGCCTTTTCTGTGCGCCCCGACCGAGGCCAGGGATCGAACTTGCCACCCAGGGATGTGTCCTTGACCAGGAATCGAACCCAAGACCCTTCGGTTCATGGGCTGATGCTCTGACCACTGAGCCACACTGGCCAGGGCCACATTCCCTTTTCCACTACGTCTCACCTTTCTACCCGTTCCTCGAGGCTCTTTCAACCCAACCTCCGCACTAGGCTCCATTCCTCAACACGTTTCATGTAAGACCTACCGATTTCACACTCACCTTTAGATTTCCTTGTGCCAACTCACACATTTTAAATTCGTCTATAATTATTATATTGTCGATGGGTATTTTAACTATAAATATCCTGGCCAGTGTGGCTCAGTTGGCTGGGCATCGTCCTGTGCACCAAAAGGTCACTGGTTTGATTCCCGGTCAGGGCACGCGCCCGGGTTGTGGGCTTGATCCCCAGTGGGGGGCGTGCAGGAGGCAGCAGATCGATGATCCGCTCCCATATCAATGTTTCTTTCTCCCTCTCCCTTCTTCTCTCTCTAAAATACAATGTTAAAAAGTCTTTCTTGGCTCCGTAAGTGAATTATAGTTTCCTTCAGGATAAGGGTTTTGATTCCTTCCTCCTTGAGCCTCCCATGATGCCTTGCAGACCATTCTCCACATATTTGGCTATAATTCATAGCTGTTGAAGAAATGCAGGAGGGACTGAATTTTTGAGTCATCGGGGGATTGCTCTGACTCCAAAGAAGAAAATACGAGGATCTCGAATCCTCAGATCCAGACCAGACTCCCCTGTACCTCCAACCCTGTGGCCCCAGGGGGACGGGAGGCAGGAGGTGCAGGGCGGAGTACGATCTGTCTGGGTTGTGGAATCCCTGAAGCAGTAACATGAGACAATGCATCTCGTTCATGTAGACGTTCATTCAGTTATTCAACAAACTTCTATCGAGGGTCCACTCAGGCTAGGGTGCTCTTCACGGTGGTGGGGATTCAGCAGAGTCCCTGACCTCAGAGGTGCACAGTTGGCAGGGTACCAAGGAAATGCATATGAAATGTCACACGGTGGTAAATGCTGCGGAGGAAAAGAAAGCAAATGTAAGAGGGAGTGGGGAGTGGAGGGGCCGGCTTCACGGATGAGGTGACGTGAAGCGAGCAAAGGAGACGTGGGAATATCTGGGGAAAGAAAACGTCAGGTAGAAGGAATAACAAGTGCAAAGGCCCTGAGGCAGGGATGTTCTTGGCGTGTTCTGGGACAACAAGGTTATTGTCTCAGGAGCAGAGAGAGTGAGGTGCAGTGGGAGGAATGGTGATTGATAATGTCGAGAGGCAGCAGGTGTTGGGTCTCTTGTTTGTTGGCTTTTAGGTGTGGCAATGCTCCGTTGGACCACCTCCCTCTGAACAGAATAACCACCATGAGGAAAAGGTTCAGGTCAGTAGGGTTTCTGAGGGATGTTTCTGGGCTGTGCTGGTGGATAGCCGACGGCCCTCAGCTGAGGAGCAGCTGACCTTGTAGCGGGGCTGAGTGTAGAGAGGACAGGAGACCCATACATCAGGTTTCCGGGGCTGAGACGAGAAAGGGAGTTGGGTGGAATTCACTTTGAACTTTCAGACCACGTGGAAGGAGGGGGAACGGGGTGGTGGGAAGTCAAGATTCAAAACCCCCGGGTGAGTGAGGGGCCCTGGCAGCTTCGACAGGGAAGGAGCCGTCGGCATCCTTGCCTCACCCCAGGGGCTGACAGCGGGTTCACGCGCGTTCTTCTTGTAGGAACGGCCTCGGCCCTGTGAAGGAAGGGGAAGCCCAGTATGCTGTGGTCCACTGCACGGGATACATCAAGGCCTGGCCGCCAGCAGGTAAGCACAACCTGTGTGCCTGTGCGTTCCGGGGAGCTAAACGCCCAGCGAGCCATTTCTGTCACCCAGGGCACCCCTGTGACGTCCGAGTGACATTTGAAATGATAGTTGTGTCCAAGTCATTAGAAAAATGCATATCACAGCAAGGTACCTCTCACACTCGCTCGGATGGCTAAAATAGACAATAACAAGTGTTGGCGAGGACCTGGAGCGAGTGGAACCCTCCTGTATTGCTGGCAGGAATGTAAAATGCTGCGGCTACTTTGGAAAACAGTCCGAATTACTCAAAATGTCAAGCATAGAGTGACCACATCACCGACCCAACCGCTTCACTCCTAAATGTATATACCTAAGACGTTGAAGATACTTGTCCACAAAGACATGTGTGTGTGTGGATGTTCATAGCAGCATTGTTTACATTGGCCCCAAATGGGAACAACCCGAAGGTGCCCATCCACGGATGCGTGGATAGATAAGAAGTGGTCTCTCCATGCCATGAAATTCGACTCAGCAATAAAAAGCAGTGAGGTACTGGTTCGTGGGTGAACTTTGCAGACATCATGCTGAGTGAAAGAAGCCAGACTCAAAAGGCCGCGTTATATGACTTTATCCGCGTGAAACACCCAGAACAGGGAAATCCGTGTGGCACCGGATGTAGGCCGGTCCCTCATGTTCACAGGGACCTGTTGCTGGGGCACCAGCACTTACACCGGTGACTACAGGGGAGTGTGAGGCAGTCAGTGCTGGGGACAGAGGGAGGGTCCTGCCTGCCCCTGGGTCCAAGGAGGCCCATGACCCGGCTGCATCCGTGCTGCCTCTCGGGACCCCGTTCCCAGCTGACCAATTCCTTCCTAACGCTTTCCTCGTTTGAGTTAGTGACTCACTGTCATTACACTAGGCAAGTTCCCCTTCCTGTTTCTGGTCTCAAGGTGCTCCCTTTCTTACCACTTCATTGGGGCACCAGGCGCACAGTATCCCCCGAGCAACGTCACGATCATTGTGAGAGTAACTCCTGGTGTCCTGAGGGTGAGCAGAAGGAGGCGGCCGGGCCGAGGTCAGGCAGGGGCGGCTCAGGGCAGGCTTTCTGGGAGTCGCAGGGGCTCTGCATCGTGTGCGTCGTGTGGACGGGGCAGCAGGGCCGTGGGACGTGTTAGGCATTAAGTCTTCAACAGCCGCCCTGGAAACTTGGCCTCAGGAGAAGTGGTAGAAGGAGCCGGGGGTGTTTATCTTGGAGGAGGAGAGACATGATTTCTGTCTGTAAGTATTTGAGGGGGTGTCACACGAAGGAGGAATTAATCTTACTTAGGTTAGTTCCAGAAGGCACAGTTTGGACACTTTGGACCAAAAGAGGAAAGTGACCAGAAGGCTGATTTTAGCTCCATAGGGAAAAATGAGCAAAGGATATGAAAAGGCCATTAAATACATATATGTACACACACACACACACACACACTAAACATTTGGGAAAAATTCAGTCTCCCGTTAAACATAACTACAAATTAAAATAAGTTTATGCCATCTCCTCTTACCTATAAAATCAAAGCAAAAAGACAAAATGCAGTGGTGGTAAGGTTTAGTAAAAGGGACCCTTTCGTCCACTCCTGGTGGGAATAAAGTCAGCATAAACCTCCATGGAATAGTGACATTGTATGTACAAGATGCCTTAAGATGTACAATCCTTCATGTGCACAAATTCCACTCCTAGGAACATATTCTAAGGAAAACTTTGAATTAATCTGAACTTCAGTGATAGAGACCAGGTTAGACGTAGGCTGGAACATCTGTGTCACAGAACCCCGGACACCATTCAGTAAGCGTGCTTCCATTAAGAGGGCGTGCAGGAATGAGGCAGAATACCAAGAAGTGTTCAAAGCAGCCGGTTATACAACATTAACACCGGGATGCCAATTTTACTTTTAAATTGTACATGAATAGTGTGTCTGCACATTGAAACATTGTATAGACTACTAATCGTTGTAATTTCTGTGTAGTAGATGACTGGCCCCTTTTTTTCTTGTCTGTTCCTGCATTTTCCAAGTTCTGATACGATTTTCACAGTCAGAGACAATGACCTTTGTATGAAATCAGCCTAAATTCTCCAAAGAGCATTCCAGACCATCGGATCAAGGGGCTTGTGCGGAATTCAGAAATTGCAGGGTGGAGTGGTTGGTTGGTTGGTTTTGTTTGGTTGTTGCATTCAGTTGTTGCATTTCTATAAAGGGCGGGGTTTTGGAAAACAAGCCGGCAGGCCTGCAGGGTCGGAGCTCAGGCTGCCTGCTCGGTGGCTCCCAGTTCTCCGTTTCTTGATGGGTAAGTACGCTCTTAGCACACGGAACCCTCTTTGTGCTGATCAGTTAGACCCTCGTGCTGCATGCATGTCCTCAGCCCAGTGCTAAGCTCGACCTGGCACAGGGTGCGTGTTTCACGAAGACTGGAGGGATGAAAGAAAGGAAAGAAGGTAGGGGGCTCTTGCCCAGATAAAAGAAACAGCTGACCCAGGGGGATGGGTCGGTGAAAGAATTTCTTGCCAGCATTTCCAAAGGCATTTATAGAATACACTTTCCCGGAAATCTTTTAAGATGGTAGAGACAGTCATCTGGCCTGGATGAGGGGGCTGAAATGAGGTCATTGGCACTCTTACCCTATCATAAGGTCATGGGGTTTGGAGCGCTGGGGCGGTGACTCCCTTCATGCTTCGGCGATGGCTTGTAAATGTCCGCGAGGAACGCTGTCCCTGCTGGCTCATGAGGTCAGCATCCTTAATTATAAACAATGACTTGCCTAGGAAGCATGACATTTCCGAAGCACCAAACTTGATAAAAATATCTGCTGGCGACCTTGGACATCTCCGAAGGTGACTAGAAGAGGCAGGCTTTCCGGCGCCAACCGGGGGGGCGCCTCATGAAAAGATTCCTTGACAGCCCACCTGCAGCGCGTGAGCCCGGTCCTGAGGCTGACTCCACGTTGAACATCACAGAGTATTCTGGTCTGTTCCAGAAGCCCTTCCTCTTACACCGTGACCTTCCCAGTGCGCCTCCCAGCGTTTCATAGGGTCGCTTACATAGGTCTCACTGGGTGTGAGTGAAAGGAGAGGCCCAGAGACAGTCCATGCCCTCCTCTAATCCTTCATGGGTTTAGTCTGAAGAAACAAATACGCTACGTTCAACATGCTGGAGAAGAAACCGCCCGTGACGGGCTGTGTTTTCTATTTTGTGAGGTGTGTTTGGTCCCCAGGGGACTGAAGTTCTGAAGGTGTCCGTGGCCTTCACCCTGTAGGCATCGCCCAGCACCGTGCATTTCATAGGCTGACACTCGGCTTCGAGCCGGAAGCCATTTCCCTGACAGAGGCCTCTTATCCGGAAACTGCCATCTGATCTGCTTGATTCATCCCCTGAAAATCCACGGAAAAGCCCAGCTGGTGTGGCTCACTGGACTGAGCGTCGTCCCATGGACTGAGAGGTCCCGGTTCGATTCCCAGTCAGGGCACATGCCCGGGTTGCGGGCTGGATCCCCAGTAGGGGGCGTGCAGGAGGCAGCCGATCCATGTTTCTCTCTCACATCGATGTTTCTATCGCCCTCTCCCTTCCTCTAAAAAAAAAAAAAAAATCAATGAAAACATATTTTTTAAAAATCCACAGAAAATCTCTGGTTAGCTGCCATGGGTCTGCACAGGAGAGCCAGCATCTGACCCAGGGGAGGGGCGTTGAACCAAGACTCATGACCTCCCACCGGGGCCATCTGGGTCCGGAAGGGGTCCGGTTGTTGGGGCCCTGTGTGCTTTCTCATCGGGGAGCCTGATGCTTTCCTTGCCTCTGCTGCTGGACTTTCCGGAAGCCCCGGCCGCAGCGTGCCAGAGGCCTGAGGTTACTGTGGGGTTTGGGCTAGGATTCAAGGTGGCCTAGCCAACGCTCCCAATTCACCGGACGGCTCAGCCCTGCCATGAGCTCATCCAGAGTGGCTTGTCGAACATAGTGTTTGTTTTTCCTTCATGTGAAAATCTCCAAAAGCTGTTTGTCTTTATGGAGGCCACCGACCCACAAGGCGGTGCTTGGAACCCTGCTGTCTGCAGCCCGCGGCCCAGGTTGTGTGTGCACAGCTGGTCTCGTCTCCTGCTCGGGACCCCGCTGAGCTGTCCTGGTGGGACACCGGAGCCCCGACCTGAGCTTGTGAGGTGGCGGGGGCGGCGTGTCCCGGCCTCCTCGTTCTCAGCCAGGCAAAGCCATTCTACTGTTCCCTTCACTAAACACTTCCGAGCACCTGTCACCGTCCAGGCACTTTGCTAGGCTCTAGGGATCCTAGGGCAAGGCTGGCATGGTTCCTGCGTGAGAAGCTCGCAGTCCACCGCAGGAGACAGGCAGACGTGCAGGTCTTTGCCGAGCCCTGGACCGGGGGTCTCAACAGAGGCAGGCACTCCAAAGGGGAGCCCCTGGGAGGGAGAGTCCATCTGCTGGGAGTGGCAAGCGGGGCGTCTCTCCCACTCTGGCCAACCCTCCCCGAAAGCCTACCAGGAAAAGAGAACACCTTTCGAGCTGAAACGTAAACATCAAAAAGAGGTAGGCGTTTGCCGGTTGAAAGAATGCATAGGAGACAGTGTGGAGAAGGGCAAGGGAGGGTAAGAGTAGTCGTGGCTTTCATTTGTGAGTGCGCCCCGCGCGGGACTTCAGGACGAGTCCTTTCTGAATCCTTTCCGTGCATCGTGCTGTCTCACTTCACCAAGCCCGAGGGAGGTGCGGGCCGTGGATCCCTCCGTGCTGCAGGGGAGCCGGGCGGATTCAAAGTCGTCAGCCCCGTCCACACCCGGAGCAGCAGCCTGGGTTCTGCCCCTCGGCCTTCCTCACCCAGAGGATGTTCTTCCCGGGATTCTGTGCTTTCTCCACGTGGGGGAGAGACGCTGTGTCGGGCACCGTGAGCCATTCTCTGGGTAGTGGGGAAGATGCCCAGACAGGTGGGCAGAGCCAGGTCCTGGGGGTGGGGCCTCCTGTGCTAAGCCTGGGAGGTGGCTCTGTGCAGAGTCATGGAAAGCCACTGGAGGATTGATTGATTGATTGATTGATTGATTGATTGATTGATTTTATCCTCACCCGAGGACCATTTTTTCCCATTTTTGTTCAGATAGAGTGGGAGGGGGAGAGAGAGAGAAACGTCGACGTGAAAGGGACACATTGACCGGCTGCCTCCCGCTCAACCCCAACCAGGGCCGGGGACGAATCGCAACCGAGGTACGTGCCCTTGACTGGAATCGAACCCGTGACTCATTGGTCCGCGGGCCGACGCTCTAACTGCTGAACCAAACCAGCCAGGGCTGATTTCCTTATTCTTCCAAACTCTCAGGGAGTTTCTCAATCCCAGTCTTCTGTTCACAGTTCCCCTTTAATTTTTTTTTTTGGAAATGACACTTTTATCCAAACTCTTTTTTTGTTGGATTAAGGCTGTGCCTTTTTCGTAAGTATTGTGTGTCCTCACTGAGTAGTTGAATGTAGCTGTTTTTCTCCTTTTAATTTTTTTTTTTTGGTAAAGAAAGTCTTTTTCTTTAGTGGGAACAGTTGCTGTGATTCCTTAACGCAGTTCTCTTTCTCACATACGTGTGATTTTTTCCCACCTGGCTCACCTGAGCCGGGTGGCCCTGTGAGTGTCCCTTGTTGCTGGTTGAGATGGTTCCGTCTTTGGTCATGTGGGTTGTGTACGGTCTTTCAGGCCTTGATAGGGGCAGAAGACGAGTGTCTGGCTTTACTGTTACCTGAGCAAGGTGACATGCACCTGTTTGTGCCTGAGGGCCAGTGGTGGGGTGGGGAGATGGCCCAGGTCACAAGCAACCTGACAGGACAGGGGCATTCTGCCACCACACCCCTCCTGGGGTTGCGGTGAAGGTTGGCTCTCCCTCGTGACGCGCCCCCATTCTGTGCTAATCTCAAGCCACCGTCGCTCTGCGTTTGTCAGCTGGTCCTGCTGGGGACGGTCCACACATACCCCGGGGACTCTTTCTGCACACCCAGGGGGTTGTGGCTTTGTGTTGTCCAAACCTCACATGCGAGTATTTTCTCACCGTTGCCCGCCTGCTGGTAGTAACCTTCCCTGGTCCCCGGACGGACCTGTACCTCTCCCATCTCCGGCCGTCGTTGCCGCAGTGAGTCGTGGGGACAGGTACTTCCTCAGGTGACCTTTCCTACTTCCGAGCTCTCCTTTGGGAACCCGTTTCTTCAGGGTCACCCGCAGGAACGGTGCAATGCAAGACACCCGCAGGGCGGCACTTCCCCGAGGGTCTCTCGAGACCACCCGTCCCCACGGAGGAGGCCTCACGATCAGCGATGTGCGTTCCCCAGCTGGAGATCCTGCTGCAAGTCTCAAGTTCAGGTCTCTGCAAAGACCTCCGGTGATGAAACCTCTGTCTTTGTTTAAGCTACGCTTCCCAAATGTGTTTGGCCAAAGGAACTTTTTTTTTTTTTTTTTTTGGTCTAAAGCAGTATTCCTGAGGGAGGACTTTGGAAGCTGTGAACCAGTGGCCTGGATTCCTCGCTGCAGAAGGTGGTGTTTGCCCCCCGCCTGCCTTTGGCGGGGTCAGGAAAACATGTCTCTGTTCCCACGCGAGGATCAGCCCCAGGCCCGACCCCACCCAGCCTGGCGGGGCCTCGACTTCCCCGCAGTGTTCGCAGAGGGTGAACGGGCCCCTCGTGAGGGACGCGCGTCCTTCGCAGACGGTCTCTCGTGACCCCCGGCGTGCGTGCTGCTTCTGTTACTCAAGTTCGCTCGGACCTGGCTGGGGAAGGGTGCTTCCCGTGAAGAGGTGGTTTAAGGATCGGCAGCGTGAGCTTGTGAAAGCGGTCAGGGAATTGTTGAAATCTTGCTACAATGGCTGGAACGATCCTGTTCTTATTAAAGACCACTTTGATAAACCTCGCTGTCCCTGCCAGGAAGCGTCCCCTCCCGGCCCGTTCCTCCCAGCCCTGGCATCCAGCCCTGGCCACGCGCCTCTCCTCGGCCCTAACACTAACCATATGGCATCGTGACGGTCCTCCCCCACCAGCCGTGCGCTCCCCGAGAGGAGGAGCCGGGCCCCTTGCACTGCTGAGTCCCTGGTCCCTAGCAGGAAGTCAGGCGCTTAGTAGGAGCTCAGAAACTGTGTCCCACTTGGCGTTCGGGCCCATGGAAAGCCAGAGCCAGAGAGAACACTGCACGTTCCCTTGGGCCGGCCCCTCTGTCTATGGAGGACGACCTGAAGCCCTGTAGGACTCCGCATCTCGCTGACCCCGGCACCTCGCCCTGCCCTGGACCGCAGCCCAGACCCCACACGGAGCCTGCGGCCAGGGGGAGGTCAGCGGTCACGGGAGGCCAGCTCGGCAGTGTGGTGACGCTGCCTGTCTTGACCAGGGCCAAGGACGCACTTCCGGCGTCCCAGTGAACACGGTCCCAGGTGTGCTGAGCGCCACGTGGGAGGCCTACATGGGAGGCCGAGCGGGGCGACGGCTGTTCCCATTTCACAGCTCGTAACCGTCCTGATTCCCGTCTCCCCAGGCCACGGAGGCTGAGGCCTTGGGTCAGTACGTGGTGGCGTCAGGATTTCTCAGTCACCCCTGCATCATCGTCCCACCACCCTGTCCCCACAGACTGTCTTCTCTCAGTGCTGCTTCTAGGCACGGTGGCCATGGCCCTGGAGAGCACTGCTTCCTGGAACCAGAGAGATCTCGTCACCTCCGTTTCAAATAGAAAGAAAACACGTGCTTTCCTCAGAGGTGGCCTGCAGCGCTCAGCGGGCGCGCTCAGGACCATCCTCTCCGTGGCTCCCCGTGGTTGGGCCACCGGCCACGCTCTGAAAGGCCCAGTGCCGACCAGTGTGCTGTGGGAGAGACCAGCAGGCCCGCTCAGCTGGGACGTCATTTTATTTTTCTATCGATACATTCTTTATACAAAGTATCCTTGCTCACTGGGTGAGCCGCTCACCCAGACAGGCTCTGACACGCGCTTTCCAGCGAGAGTTCACTAGCATCTCAGATGAAGTGAATGGCCCTGAGGCAGGTGACCTGGAGGGGTCGGGGGTCAGGGGGGTCGGGAGCCTTTGAGGTTTCTTTTGAAAAGTGGCTCAAATATGGCCAAGGCTGTGCTACGGCGAGACGGATATAGCCGCAGTGTAGACGAGAGGGAACAGGGAAGAGGGAACAGGAGTGGGTGTGGATGTGGGGAGAAGATACCGTGAGCGCCAGGGGCATCAGGCTGCGGGCACAGGGCCAGGGGTCCGTGACCAGGAGCCTGGGAGAGAGGAGCCCCGGAGCACGGAGCCCAAAAGAGATAGCCAGCCAAGGGCAAGGGTCCTTGTCTGCAAACAGAACAGCTCCCAAGGGCTGAGCAGAAGGAGCTCGGTGGGGAACGGGTGCATTTGAGAAGGTAACAAGGCAGGTAGGGGCTAACGTTGGAGAACAGAGCAGAGAAGAACCAGCTGCAATGCTGGGGAGAGCAGATTAAGGGCACCGAGCCCCTGAGGGGCAGGCTGTGGGGAGTGACGAGTTGGCCAGAAGTCCTGAGGAGCTATTGGTACCCCACAGCCCCAGGTGCCCAGGTGTCCTCAGGGCCCCCAGGAGCCCCAGGCAGACGTACTGTGGATGGAAAGCTGGAGTAACACTGTAGCCCCAAAGCCCCAGAGCAGGGGTGCGTGAGAGGCGGATCACCAGACACAGCCCTGCCTCCGACGTGCCCGCTCTGCAGGTGAGGATTGAGCTTCTAGAAGCTGGAAACGGGAGCGAAGCCAGGCAGGGGGGCATGTCATCGTCTCTCTGAACTTTTTAATCACGGAGAGCTGAAAACAACAATGGAATCGCCAAGGCAAGGGAAGGGTTAGCGGATCCGTGTTGTATTGTTTCCCAGAAGAACGGCCCACGGCTTTCCACAGAAACACACCGCCACTGTCGGGGAAGGTGGCCGACTCGGCCCCGAAGTGGCCCCTCTGGTCACCTGGTGGTGAGATGAGGCGTGGACAGGGGCGGCGTGCCCCCTCGTTCCTTCCCGACGTCCGTCTGCGCCTCCGTGCGGCTCTCCTGGACAGCCCCTCCACCCACTCTGGCAACAGGTTGCGACGGCCCAAAGCGCTGTCGTCCGGTCCGGGCTCATGCAGAAGATGCCCGTTTCACAACTCTGGGAAAGAGGAGACTCTCACACGTTCCTTTCCGGGATTTCGTGGCCGTTTACTTGGGAAGACGTGTTGCGTCTCTGCCAGATGTTTTAGGGTTAAACTTCTCCCGCCATCGGGCGCGTGTTTCTCTGCTTGGAGATCAAGGGGCAGGGTTCTGGAGTCTGAGTTGAAGCTGCCGTGCCCGTGTCCCTGGCGGTGCTGGAGAAGAGCAGCCCAGGAGAATTCCCCACTTGTGGGAAGCCCTCCTTTTTAAAAAAAAAAAAAATTTTTTTCTTTTTCTTTATTGCTTTTAGAGAGAGAGGAAGGGAGAGGGAGAGAGAGAGAGAAACATCGATTGGCCGCCTCCTGCATGCCCCCCACTGGGGATCGGGCCCACAACCTGGGCATGTGCCCTGACCGGGAATCGAACCGGCCACCTCTTGGTGCAGGGGTCGATGCTCAACCACTGAGCCACGCCGGCTGGGCCTCTTACTGAAATTTCTTTTACAACGAAATCTTGTGGCCATGTTTTGCAAATGAGAAATGGAGTCACTTGCGTTTCGTCTTCCTTACCTTCCTCTGCCTCGTTCCTCGGCCTCGCCCACGTGTGCAGATGACAGTGTGCCGCGCAATTACCAAAAGACTCCCGGCAGAGAGAGGGGCGGGAGGGGGTTCCCCAGCTCGCGTCCCGGACCCGGAGAGGTCAGCGTGGATCCGTATTCCCGATCACCCTAGTCAAACCGCCGCCTTCGCCCCGTTCCCACCCGTGTGGGCGCGCCCTGCGTGACGTGGGCATTTCTCGTTGCAGGGATGACGATACCCGAGGAGGACGCCGATGTGGGCCAGGGCAGTAAGTACTGCCTGGTGGCGATCGGCAGGCTGCAGGTGAGAATCGACTCCCGTTCCCATCTCAGGGAGGGCTCAGCGCGATGAAGGGAGGCAGCCTGCAGGTCTTCTGAGCTCCTGTGAGCTCGGGCCGGTTCCCCGTCTCACTCTGCGAGAAGGCGAGGCTGGATCAGGGAGCCGAGGGGGCCGGGGGCTGCAGAGTTCTCGCCTCACCGAGGGTCTGGATCAGTCCGTCCCCCACGCTGGTGTCCCTTACTGCAAAGTCGAGTCCTGCTCGCATCATGCCTGTTCCGTCACCTTGGATGTGTCCTCGTGGTCTGCAGGACAAAGCAAGAGCTCCTCAGACGCTCTCGCTCCCTCCTCCCGTCCCCAAGCCACCCCCTCCCCTCTCACAGCCCACCCTGCCCTGTCCACAGGCTCTTCCTGCCTGGGCTTTCTGCTACCCCGTCTTCCAGAATCCCGCCTACCTTTACTCTGCTTCCAGACCCAGCTAAAACATCTCCAGCTGCTCAGTCAGAATTCACCTTCCCTCCGGCTCCGGGCACGGGGTCCATCCGTCAGCTCATGCCTGCCCTTTCCCCAGCTCCTGGAGCGCAGGGAGTGTGTCTTTAATCTTGTGGAAACCCTTGAACACGCCGAAGACCTTGTCTAAAGTGCGCTGGCCCTGTCGGACGCACAGTCTCGGCTCTGTCCACCGGGCTCTTCACGGTCCCCGTGGCACCGAGTGCCTCCCTTATGGGGCACAGGACCCTTGCCATTCACGTCCCTGGTTCCCTGGTCTCACTGTTTTCAGACGGATGAATGAACCGTTTTGATCACGTTGGATAAACGTTGATTTTTCCTTGCAGAGAGGCGAAGAGAGGCTGTGTGGGTAAATTTGGTCCCCAGAGGTTGACTTCCTAAATGTCTTGACCGGTCCCTTGGTCTCCTCTGCCATCCTGGGTACAGGGCAGGTGGGAAGAGGAAAGGGTGTGGACGCTCCTCAGCGCCGACCACGTGGTGGTGTTTCACGTGCGGTGTCTGTGAGCGTACAGCCTTCATTATTCCCACGGACTTGGGAAACTGAGGCTCAGGGAGGGAAGGGAAGTGGTCCAGTGTCACCGTCTAAGGTGTGCTCTGGGCCGTTGGTACATGTTAGACCCCTTGTGCTGACGAGGGGGAGGGATCTGTGGGAACCTCAGTCCTCGCGGACTGTTCCCCTTCTCTGTCTCTGTCCAAACCTCCGCATGGGTCTCTGCCGCAGGTGACCAGCTCTCCCGTGTGCATGGACATGAGTGGGATGTCCGTGCCCACGGAGTTCCTTTCCCGCCACAACTCGGACGGGATCATCACTTTTGTGGACCCGAGATGCATCAGCGTGATCGGCTACCAACCCCAGGTAGGTCGTTTTTGAAAGCTCACAGCCTCCTCAAAACGCCTTCATCTCCTCTGTTGGAGAAACAACAGGATCACGGAGTAGGACACACGGCACAAAGGCCGTGTCCCGGCGTGGAGGGGCGTCGTCCTTCCGAACGAGAACGGACGTGGAGCAGCTGCTCCCCTGGAGGCTCACCCCGTGCTCTCTGCCGGGCTTTTCTCTCTCCCTGCCTGGTGCCTCACAGCCGAGCAAAGGGGCTCCGTGAGACGGGTCCATTGCGACCGACACCAAACAGGAACTCTCCTCCTTGGAAACCGACAAAGCATATTGACGTGAAAGACGGAAGCGCCTTGAATTCAAGGTGTCCACCTGGTTTAGCCTGACCCCCCGTTTCCCACAGGCATTTGGAACCCGCTTATAGGGGGCACATTCTCGGGTCTTTGTTCCAGACTTTTAAAAAAAATTTAAAAAATCAGTGTCAGGAGAAGCGCCAAAGGAGAGATTGTTCCAGATTAAGGTAAAGCACAGCCCGGCTGGTGTGGCTCCGTGGTTGAGCGTCGACCCATGCACCGAGAGGTCGCCGGTTCGATTGCCGGTCAGAGCACATGCCCAGGTTGTGGGCTGATCCCCAGTGGAGGGCACGCAGGAGGCGGCCAGTCGATGTTCTCTCTCATTGATGTTTCTATCTCTCTCCCTCTCTCTTCCTCTCTCTCTAAAATCAATAAAGAAAAAAAATTTTCTTTTAAAACCCTGCAACCCAGGTACATGCTGTTGACCGAGAATTGAACCCAAGACCCTTTGGGGTGTCTGCAGACGCTCTAACCACTGAGACACACTGCCAAGTGCGAGAAGGGTCTTTTCATCACACGTATATTTCAGAACTAGAAACAGTCCAAGTTGAAATACTGGTACCACGCATCTAGTGCTAACATCTCTGGATTCGTGAGGGTCTTGGATGGAAGGACGGGGACAGTGACTCTGTTTACAAATTCATCGTAACCTCTGATGGAGGTGCATTTCCAGCCAGATCCGTCCGCGCGTGGGCACCTCCCACGAGCCTCTGGATGGTTCTTGGCGCCGAGATCAGACTTGCTGCCCACGGACACGGTCACTGTCAGCTCCTGCGGAGGCCACGTGCCGCCTGGGGCCCGATCAAGGGTTACGTTCAAGTCCTTTGCCGTTTAAGACACTTCCAACTGGACCGCTTCCCCGAAACACACTCGGAGTTGCCTTTGGGCGGTGTGTCTCATTCGGGTTGGTGTCATTGGGAAACACACTTCTGCTTTGGGTTAACGAGAGGCCCTCTGAATAAAACAAGGGGGAGTGGAGGGAGAGAGTGCGCAGGCCCTTAGCAGGACAGTGATTTTATGACGACGGCGTCTCTCGGCCACGGGGGAGCTGCAGTTTCCACATGCAGACAGTTCCGTCTTCCCCAGGCCACGCACCCGCCTTCCTGCTCCTGCCCCCTCCTGTGTCTATTCGCGTACGTTCATGCGGTTTGCCTCTCCGAGGCCAACAGACATGACAGTTCATTCTGACGCTGCGGACCTGGGCCTTAGCGAAGTTGGAAGTCAGAGTTGACGCCGGTGGGGCTTGAGGTGGGGTCCCATAGCCAGCTCGTGGTGGTACCAGGGGAAATGGTCATCCGCCCCCCCTTCGGACGGGGGAGGGGTGGAAATGAACACGGCCGTCTGACAGTGATGTGTAAGTGATGGGCATGGGGTTTGGAATGATGACAGCGTCTCTCTCCGTGTAGGATCTTCTAGGGAAGGACATTCTGGAGTTCTGCCACTCCGAGGACCAGAGCCACTTGCGAGAGAGCTTCCAGCAGGTAGGGGGCGCTGCTGGGGGTGGAAGCCAGGAAGGAGCTCGCAGCCCCGTGGGGAGATGGACCCATCGGGAGGAAATGGCCAAGTCACAGAGGAGAGCAGAGGATCGAGAGGGTCGCAGAGTGGGAAAGAGGCCGGAGGGGTCTCCGGGGCGGGGCAGCGGGGCGAGTCCTAGCGGATGAGCAGATGAGCGTAGATGAGATGACAGCTGCTCCAGGCGGAGGGGCCGCCCCAGAGGGACAAGAACGAGGTCTGTTGGGAGAATAATAAGCGTTTGCTGATGGCCGGCTCGAGGTGGTGGTCAAGTGGGCCTGACGCGGCCAGACTCTGGTGGGCCTCGGGTGCCACGGACTTCAAATCCCTCCTGACTCCGTTCGTGAGGATCCCTCGAGTGTGAGCGGAGCAGTGCTTTCGAGAAGCAGTCTTGGCAGCCCAGGTGTGCAGAAGAGATGGCTGTGGGAGGGCCCAGGAACGAAGGGTGTGCTGGGGGCTGGTCCGCCGGCCCAGTGAGAGGTGCTGCGGCCGAGGCTGGGCAGGAGTGGTGGGCGTCCAGGGAGGAGGCAGCAGTTGTTGGGCTGGCGATGCTTTGGGGAGAGAACTGAGAGTGAGAACCTGAGCAGAAGCCCCCTTCCCGCCCCCCGTGACAGCATCCTGACTATTGTTATTAGCTGCTGTTTACTGAGCACCTGCTACGTGTCAGTCACCTGCCCGAGGGGAGCGCCCGCCCCTGTTGCCACACCCCACACCCAGGCCTCCCGTCGGACGGAAGTCTGACACTCTCAGAACCTGGTTGGTCTTGAAAAGGAAGAGATTTGACATAGGATCCCACCTGGCATCCAGCCTCAGTGACTTGCTCTGTGAGCAGCCCCCCACCCCTCAGGTGGGAGGCAAAGGCCACGCAGAAACTCCCCGGAGCTGAGGCCCCGGCGGGCCACAGAATCAGCAGCCACAGGACGTCCTGCTGGCCCGGCCCCGCACCTGTGTTCTCTGGGCTCCAGCCACGGCGGCAGGGTGGGCTCCAATGTTGATAAAGGGAAGTGGCTTATTTGTGCCAAAGCATGGAGGGAGCCGGCTCAGCCCTGGCACTCTGAACTGAAATGAAAGCGCTGAACGGCCCAGATCGAGTGCATGAGGAACGTGAGCTTGGCGGTGACCGCGTGCCCGCCCGGGCCCCGAAACCCCGGCCCCCTTCCGGTTCCCTTCATAGTTCCCTGGAAGTCAGACGGAAGACTGAGCCCAGGGAGGCTTCCAGCAGGTTCCCTCCCACCCCTCCCTCTGGGCTCAGACGCCTTCCATCCCCACGGTGACAGAGAGAACGCTGTTTTCATGGAGAGCCTTTGGCGTCGGGCTCCAGCCTGGTCTGTGTGGTCTCAGGTCTTACGTCACACCTGAGCTACACACCACCTTCGTCTGGAGGCCGTGCGTGATGGGGTACCTGCACAGCCCACAGGGCAGTCGGTCCCCAGGTTTCCCGGCCTCCAGACATTGGCTCAGGCTGGGACTCCCGCCAGGAGAGCCCTCCCGCACAGCTTCACGTGGCAGCATCTCACCCACCCCCCAATACGTGCCAGACCCCGTCTCCCCGAGGAGCCCCTCGGGGTCCCAAGAGCAGGCTGTGTCCGGACTGCCGAGCGTTCACGCTCCGACTGTGAAAGCCGAACCGTCCCGATGCAGAGCAGGCGCTGTCTCGGTTTCTCACACTGAGGTGGCAGGAGGACTGCAGGCAGGGCCCCGTCTCAACAGGGAAGAAGGCAGAGGGGTTCCCGTGGCCGGAACACCCAGTCCCTTCGCTCTCCCTCCATCTCTCGACTGTCAGAGCTCCCGCCCGGGCTGGGCCGGCCTTCTGTCCGCTCGTCCTCCCTCGGCTGACTTCCGTCTCCGTGTCTTGGCAGGTGGTGAAGCTGAAGGGCCAGGTGCTGTCCGTCATGTACCGGTTCCGCACCAAGAACCGCGAGTGGTTGCTGATGCGCACGAGCAGCTTCACCTTCCAGAACCCCTACTCGGACGAGATCGAGTACCTCATCTGCACCAACACCAACGTCAAGTAGGTGCAGGCCCGGGCCTCCCGCCTCCTCGCCCCGTCCGTAGCCCCCGGGCCAGTGAAGACCCCTCAGCGCTGTCGGTCCAGGGAGCCCCGCTTCCCATTCCTCTCCCATCCCGAGTGCGACGCTGGCTTCTTGGTCCCACTGCGCCGGGCAGAGGAGTGAGCTCTGGGGCCTGGGGGTGGGCACCTCGCGGACATGTGCCCTCTGCTGCCCGGTCGTGGACACTTCCTCCCGGGGTCTCTGCTGCTGGCCGTGGCCGGGCCCCTCGGGCGTCAGCTCCCAGACCTGGCTCAGTCTCCGCCCCCATGCCCTGGCTGCGGATGGGCTGAGGCCTCCCTGGTAGGGCTGCTGGGAGGATGAAACAGGTCCGCTCCTAGCTGCGGGCTGCTCACGCCTCCGGTCTGCGCTGGTTCCCGAGGAGATACAGGCCCAGGGTGTCGGGAGCTGCAGCCTGTGGGGGTCTGAGAACAGTCCTGTCCCCCGCACTGGTCGTTGGCACCGCCGTCTTCTGTGTTCCCAGGTGCAGCACTGAGAAGGGTCTGTCCCCACCCGCCACCTGCCCCTCCCCACCTGCCGTATCCCAGCCCCCCGGGGTGGCAGAGCCCCACGCTGGGTCCCACGCAGCAGCTCCCCCCCCCCACCCGCGTCTCAGCCTCAGCCCTGGTCCTCACCTCCGAGCAGACTGGACAGACGGGTCCACGGGAGGTCCCTCAGACTGCGGGTGGCCTGGGTTTCAGTCCCGGCTCCATGCTGGACAAGTGCCCTTCCCTGTCTCAGCCTCACCGCCTCACCTGTGACCTGGGGGAGCAGAGCCTCGCCCTCCCGTCCTGCGGGCGTGCGGTGTGTGGGAGGACCGGTCTGCCACGTCAGGGCTGGCACAGTGCCACCTTGCCTCCTGCCACAGCGGCTGGGCCGTGTCTTGGTCGAGTTGTCCCCTCCAGGCTGCCTGGGTCTCTCAGGCTGCACAAGTGCCCTGCCCGCGTGGCTCGGACTCCAGGCAGGTGCTGTGGCCTTCCAGGGAGCCGAGGAGCCAGCCCTGGCGTGGCCGCCTCCTGTGCACCAGAGGATCTGTCTCAGGCCCCTGCTCCCCTCCTCTGCCGTGGCTCCTTGCAGGAGCGAGGCTGCTCCCTCCAGGCCTCGGGTGCTCGCTGCCCTGGGGAGCCTGGTGTGGTGTGGGGGCCCCAGGGAGGGGCTGCAGTGAGAGGGGGCAGTGCCAGCCCGTCTGCTGAGCACCTGTTCAAGCCGGAGTGCGTCCCCGGGCTCGTGTCTCCTGTCACAGCCCCTCGCCGGCCACCGCCGCTGCCCCTGCCAGAGCCACGGAAATGGGCAAGCCTGTCCTCACACACCGAAAGCCGCGGCTCTATTCTAGAACTTTCCCCCTTCGATGCCAGTGTTTTGACTGCTTCTTAGTGAGGGCTGCCTCCTCTCCGGATCCTGCCCCTTTTCCCCAGTTCACCCCGTCTGCCTGGCTTCCTCCCTCCCACGGCCGGGCTCCGCCTGACGGGAGAGAAGCGCCCAGGGTGATGGGGACAGCGGGCAGCGCCCTGCTCCGGTACTGAGTGGGAGATGTCTGCTGCGGGCAGCAGGGGGCAGTGGCGGCCGCGGGTGCGACAGTCGGCCCTCTCCGCAGTCCTGACGGAGCCCGGCCAGCAGCAGGCAGCCTTGCTAAAGGAAGTCTGGGGAGGAAAGTCAAGCCCAGCCTCCGCATTCGGTCATCGGAAAGAAACTTCCCGGGACGGCGGGTGTTGGCTGGCATTTCTGGGGAGCTGCTGAGTGGACAGCCCGTTATCCCCGGGTGACTTCGGGGCAGGACAGTGAGGCGAAGCCCAGAAGACAGCATAGACCCCGTTTCCCACTCTGGCCGCAGGGCTTTGAAGTGTTCCTGCGTCTCGGTGTCCGGGGTCGGCGCTCCTGCAGGGATGAGCCGTGGGCTGTTCCTGACGGGAGTCATCTCGGTGTCTCTGTGTCAGCCCCACCCAGGGCTGTGTGGCCCTGGTGGCCCCCGGCGTCTGTGGGGAGCGAGCTGACGGTGGTGGGCAGGATGCTGGGAGGAGGCGTAGACAAGAAGGAAAAAGGAAGGTTCCTTCGTGGTCTCTGCAGAGCTTAGAGCTGAAACACCCCATCACCCAGCCCCAACCTGGGACTCGTCCTGGTCCCGCCCTCTCATCCACGGCAAGAGACACCCACGCAGGACCCGGCTCCGCAGGTTCTGTCTGGGATTCTCTCTGGCCCGTCCCTCCTCCGCCTCCTCAGTGCCCTGGGGGAGGCCTTGGCCATCTCTCAGGTGAGCACCTGTCCTCTCCCGGACTGCTGCCCCTGCCTTCCGACGGCCCCGTCGAGCCCACCGGGTGGCCCAGGAGCACGCACTCTAAACCGCTCACGCTGCTCCCTGTCCCTGAGCAAGGCAACTCCAACCCCTTCGCTCTGCTCAGCTGCGGTTGCTGAGCCCCCAGACGCCTCCGAGCCAAATCCCAGTGTCCCCCAGGGCTGCCGCCACACCACATCTGAATGCCCCCGCCGGCCCCCGCATGGCTGTGTGCTCACTCGTTCCGGCCGAGCATCAACCTCTGAGCATCCGCCCAGCGTCCTAACCTCCCCGGTGCTCGGAGGCCGGCCGGACAGGAAGCCGAGCTGGCCACGCCTGGCCTGTCACCCTCGCTCTCGTCCGTCCGCGGTTCACGGGGGGCAGCGCTGGGCTGCGGTGGGAGCCTGGTTCCCTCACGTGCGCCGTGGTCGGCTTTCTCCTGAGCAGTGCGTTTCTTCCTCTGTGGGATCTGCAAGCACACCAGGGTTTATTTTTATTCTGTTGCCATGAAATGTCCGGGAAACCTCCTCGGGACTGTTCCCAGGACAGGGCGGCTGCAGGTCAGTGCTTGTTCACACGGGCTCGTCCCGGCCACGGGAGCCGAGGGCTGTGGGGCAGAGATGCTGGTGTCCGGACACGGGTTTGCGGCCAAGCCCACGACCTGTTTGCTACACTCTGGCGGAAGGGGCTGTGTCTGCTTCAGGAACTCAGAGGATGAGCAGACTCCGTCCGATGGCTCTGGCCCTCCCCACGCCACCTCGTGCGGGGCTCCGTGTGGGGGTCCGATGAGCTCCCCTAGCAGTCTGTAGGCAAACGTTCTCTCAGTGTTAAACCCGACTGCCGTTCTGAAGGCAGAACCTTCGCCTGGACGTTTTTTCCTCTTTAAGTCTTTCCACCCTGCATAAAACGAAGTCATAAAGCAGAACTTCCTTCCTGCCGAGCAGCGGCCTAAATTTACGATCCTGGGCTGGGCGTCTTGATTCGGAGCATTCGAATGAACGAGTACACAAACACGGCACGCGCCCACCGGCGCCGCCCTGCAGGCCCGGGGGCAGGCCTGGCGCAGCCCCGCGTGGTGACGTGGCTTCTCGTCCCACAGGCAGTTCCAGCAGCAGCAAGCCGAGCTGGAGGTGCACCAGCGGGACGGGCTGTCCTCCTACGACCTGTCGCAGGTGCGTTCCTGGAGCTGTCCCAACCCAGGGCCCTGGGGACTGAATCCAACCCTGAGCTCGAGCCCCTCGGCCCAGCAGGTGCTGTTGCTCCCTCCGCCCACACCGCGCAGAGATTCAGGTCCCTTGGGGACCTGTCCCCCTCCCTGCACAGCTCAGCCACAGAGGGTGCCAGCGTGTGCACCTCGGTGAAGAGCTGCGTCCCCCACCGGCAGGGCTGAGGGACGTGTCCAGGCTGTGTACCCATTCCAGTGTGGAGAGTCAGGCCAGCTCAACCAGTTCTGAACCTTGTCCGCTTCCCTGGGCCCCTCTCTTCCTGCCTGCCCCGTGTCTCCCCGTGTCTCCCGCACTGTCTCCCATCTCCCCAGCCCCCAGCCCGGTCTCATCCCCGCTTTCTCTTCCCACTGCTTCAGGCCATGTGGAGAAACTGCCACGTGTGGGCGTTTGGCCTCTCTCTTAAATTAAACGTTATGTCCGTGGCCGTGGCCTGGTGGCTCAGCTGGTTAGAGCGTTGTCCCCGATACGCCAAGGTTGCGGGTTTGATCCCCAGTCAGGGCACATACAAGAGGCAACCAATGAATGCGTCAATAAATGGAACAGCAAATTGATCTTTCTCTTCCTCTCTCTCTCTCTCTCCCTCTCTCTCTCTCTCCCTCTCTCTCTCTCTCTAAAATCAATCAATAGCCCTGGCCAGTTTGGCTCATCAGTTGGCCCTTGGATCAAAGGGTCTCAGGTTCCATTCTGGTCAAGGATGCTAGTCGTGTGCACCCAGGTGAAGGGCACGTACCTCGGTTGCAGTTTCATCCTCGGCCCCGGTTGGGGTCATGTGGGAGGCAACCAGTCGGTGTGTCTCTCTCGCATCGATGTCTCTCTCTCTCTCCCTCCCACTCTATCTAAAAAATCAATGGAAAAATATCCTTGGGTGAGGATTCGAAAAAATAATAGTGAAATAAAACCAACCAATAAAGAAATTAAACTTCGAGTTCACTTTTCCCGATATTTAGAGTACGTCGATTATGTGTACTTCTCTGAGTCATCCGTGTGACCCCGTTGTCCTTTCTGTGACCTCTGGTTCACACCCCACCTCGAGCCTCACACGAGGGGTGCTGTTGTGTCTTCACATGCAAACAGGTCCCCGTCCCCAACCTGCCCGCCAGTGTGCACGAAGCCGGCAAGTCTGTGGAGAAGGCAGATGCGATCTTCTCCCAGGAGAGGGACCCCCGGTTTGCTGAGATGTTCGCAGGGATCGGAGCGTGTAAGTGTCCGTTCGGCACCCAGCTGCTCCATGTGGGGTTAACGGTCGCCGTCTGGCCCTCGAGAGACAGCCCCTCGTGGGGACAGGCCGCAGACCGTGACCCTTGTTCTGCTCTCCCAGCGGAGAAGAAGATGATGAGCTCGGCCTCTGCAGCAGGAACCCAGCAGATCTACTCCCAGGGAAGCCCGTTCCCCGCTGGACACTCGGGCAAGGCCTTCAGGTACGTGTCGGGAGGGACCGAGGGGCCGAGGATGCCCCCTGGCCAGGGAAGGCCCAGTCGCAGAGCTGGGCTCTGTGTGCGGTTCCTGGTCACTGTCTGCAGGCCCTGGGCCAGGCCGAGGACTCTGGTGACTCTGGGTCTGCCCTGCACCCTCCACGGGTTGCCATAGATACACGGTGTCAGTTACTCTCTCAGATGCGAAAGGCACCAGGGAGAAGGGCCCGCGTTGGCCTCCAGCCGGGGCCTGGATGGGTCGGAGCTGCCGACACCTGACGAGGGAGCGGGAAGTGCCCTGTCCTCTGGTTCTCAGAGGCCACAGCCTTGTCCGAGGAGGACAGGACGGTGTGGCCCGTCTTCCTGGGGCCTCGGCCGGAAGGGGTGCTCGGACGCAGGCAGGCGTGGTTCTTGGCCTCCGGGGCCTCTTTAGCTCACAGGAAGCCCTGGTGACACGCTGGAGGCACAGCCTGGCTCCATGACACGCTGGGGAAACAGGAGCGTGCACTGGGGAGGTCCCCAGAAGGCCGAGCAGAGTCCAGGAGACGGCTGTGATGTCCTCACGTTTTGAGTCCCCCCTGGTTTTTTTGTTTTTTTTAATCCTCACCCGAGGACATTTTTGCATTTATCTTCAGATAGAGCTGGAGGGAGAGAGGGAGGAAGAGAGAGAAACATTAGTGTGAGAGAGACACATCGAGTGGCTGCCCCCCACATGACCCCAACCGGGGCCGGGGACAACCAAGACACGTGCCCTTAGCGGGAACCGAACCCGGGACTCTCTGGTCCGCGGGCCGACGCTCTAACCACTGAGCCAAACCGGCCAGGGCGATCCTTCCTGTTTTAATATGAATCTATAGCATAGAAAAAAATACTGCAAGACAATGAGTAACATTGTGCCTGGGCTTCTCCGCGGTCAGTAACCTGCCTTCAAACCCGGCTGAAGACCCACCGCCATCCGCTCCTTCGGTGACGGGCCCCGTCCCCTCCACTTGACTCGCGCATGGCACCCACCACGCTGCCCTGCTGGGCTGCACCAGGGAGGCAGGAGGGGCAGCTGAACCGACATGGAGCCTGCCCCACCGTCCCATCTGTAATGAGCTCATTGTGTAGCGGGCAGAGCCGGGGAAATCTCTGGGCGGGTGTGCCCGGCGTGCAGATGCTGTGTGCCCAGGGGCAAGACAGCGGTCAGAGACCGAGCCTGCGGAAGGTGGGCAGAGAGCCCCCGTGGCACACACTCGTGGAATGAGATCGCAGGTCGACAGAAAGGAGGCAGCGAGGCAACCACCAGCGTGCTCGGTTAGGTCTAGGCCTGTCCAGCTTCCATTCACGGGCTTGTCTTTCTGCTTAAACTGACCCAACGAACAGCCCTCGGCCTGTTTCCTGAACCCTGAATCCCTGCGGGAGCCCCGAAGGAATGAGTTAGCCAGAGCGCAGAGCAGTGAGTTAGCACCGAGGCTGATTTTTATTCTGAGAGGGTTCTGGGTGTCATCTGTGGAGAGAGAGGGGTGGGTTGCGGGGAGGGAGGTCCAGGCAAGGGCGTGTGCTTGGCGGGGTGTCTCAGGGCAAATGCATTTTCTTTTCTTCCAGCTCTTCCGTGGTCCACGTGCCTGGGGTGAACGACATCCAGTCATCCTCTTCCACGGGCCAGAACATGTCCCAAATCTCCCGGCAGCTAAACCAGGGTCAGGTGGCATGGACAGGGAGTCGGCCACCCTTTCCCGGACAGGTATGGGCCTCGGTGAGGGCACTGCCTTGGCTGCCACGAGAGCAGAGCACCCCCGTGGCACGTGGTGTCTTCGGACCCCGGCTCTGAGCACAGCTGGGCCATGAGCCAAGGCGGTGCTCAGGGTGCCGAGGCCCTGTCAGCAGAAGCCAGAGGACCCGGGTGATCTTTGACTTGCCCCGAAGATCCAAGTCCTGCAACTCTTGGGCCCGCACACATTGGCCTGATCTCAGGCTTGTGCCCAGCCAGCCAGGAGGGCCAGGGGGTGCCGTCCGCCCAGAGCAAGCACGGCACCTTCGACTGCACTTGTGGGTGGTGGTGACCAGCCGGGGCACGGGGCGGGGACCGGCTGGCGATGTGTCCCCTCTCTTCACTTTGTCCTGAATGTAGCAAATGCCCTCTCAGTCCAGCAAAACGCAGACGTCCCCCTTCGGGATTGGAACGAGCCACACCTACCCGGCCGACCCCTCCTCCTACAGCCCGCTCTCCAGCCCGGCCACCTCCTCGCCCAGCGGGAATGCCTACTCCAGTCTGGCCAACAGGACTCCAGGGTTTGGTAGGTGGGGGAACGGGGGCAAGAATTCCTGGGAGAGTGTGAAAAAATACCTTTTGAACATCCCGAGTTTCGAATGGGGCTCCTGGAACCCCGGCACTGGGTCCAAAGGTTTCTAAACACCTCTTCTTGCTGGCTTTGAGGAGGCCAGTGGTTGCCTAAGAGACTGGCTGCTTAGACCTGGGCTTTGTGGATGGAGGCTACCAAGTTCAAGACCCTGGGACTCTATTCCTCCGCACTGACGTCATCTGAATGCTATTTTAACCTTTCGTAGCCCTTGGCCAGGACTTTCGGGACCTCCAAGTCATAAAGCCCTATAGTCTTGTTTAAAAAAACTGGAGGATAGTTACCGGATGACCAATGGTGTAAATGGTAAATACTGCAGAGTCCTCTCTCTTTTTAATATTAAAAGAGGGCGCCTGTCCCATATGAGCACATCTTTTCTAGGTCTGCTAACAAAACCTCAGGCAGTAAAGGGTGAAGGAACGAACCTCCTTCCCCTGCGTGTCCCAGGAGCAGGAGCCCCAGCTGTCACTCACTTTTTTATTTAATTAGAGAGAGAAACATCGATGTGTTGTTCCACTTATTGATGCATTCACTGGTTGATACTTGTATGTGCCCTGACCCGGGATCGAACCCACAACCTTGGGGTATGGAACGGCGCTGTAACCACTGGCCTACCCGACCAGGGCTGCTGCTCACTCCTTTTGTTTCATGAGCCCCCGAGCACATCTCCCTGCCGAGGCTCCGAGGCTCGGTTCCACACAGGCTCCGAGGCTCGGTTCCACACAGGAGGAGCTGAGGGACCCGTGGTTCTGGCAAGAAGCCTGAGCTGGTGCCAGCTTCTCCCAGTGCTGACAGTGGGTGGCATCCAAGAGTGGGGCTCAGAGGGCATTTCCTGGGGAGCCGGAAGCTGAGCCCAAACATCCGAGCTTCCGTTTCAGCTCTCTGTCAGCCTTAGGAACTCGCTGTGCAGAGTTGCCAGCTGCCCACCCCCAGCATCGTTCTGCCCCCTCAGCCCAAGGTCCTGGGGTGCAGCATTTCCTGACCCTGATCCGTCCCTCCATAGGACTCGGCTGTCCCTCCAGCATGAATCCTGTTTACTTGCAGCAGGTTCTAGTGTTCAGCATTTGAATTCCTTGCCGCGTTTTCCCACAGAGCGGACTTCAGAAGCTCCGAGTGTTCATCCTCTCGGGGCTGGGTCTGAGTTACATTGTTACGTGGGCTGGGTCTGAGTTACATTGTTACCTGGACTGGGTCTGAGTAACATTGTTACCTGGGCTGGGTCTGAGTTACATTGTTACCTGGGCTGGGTCTGAGTAACATTGTTACCTGGGCTGGGTCTGAGTTACATTGTTACCTGGGCTGGGTCTGAGTAACATTGTTACCTGGGCTGGGTCTGAGTAACATTGTTACCTGGGCTGGGTCTGAGTTGCACTGTTACCTGGGCTGGGTCTGAGTTACATTGTTACCTGGGCTGGGTCTGAGTAACATTGTTACCTGGGCTGGGTCTGAGTAACATTGTTACCTGGGCTGGGTCTGAGTAACATTGTTACCTGGGCTGGGTCTGAGTTACATTGTTACCTGGGCTGGGTCTGAGTTACGTTGTTACCTTATCAGCATGTGTCAGATACAGCAACTGCCTTAGTCACATTCCGTTCAGTTTAAGGAGAGGTGGTCAAGGCATTTAATTCACGCGTGACACAAGTCACAGCAGGTAACACTCTGAGGATGAGCGTCCTTTACAAAGCTCAGGAAACAACCACAACACAGCGGCCCCTCCTGCAAATCCCACGTCCATCCCAGCCGGCCCCGCCCGGCCCAGCAGGGTCACTCTGGAAGATGGAAAGTACTTGGCATTCCGAAAATGTCCGAAGGTTCTTCTGGTGACAAACAAGACGAATAATTAGAGACGTGGGAGCCAGGTGGGGTAAGCGCAGCGAGGAAAGGATTTCTAACTCCTGCAATGTCTGCACACGCCCTGCTGGTCTCATCCCGAGGTCCTGCCCCCCAAACTCAGCCCTATCAGCACCAGTGAGGTTTAGGGCATTTTACAGACCTTCCCACCCCTGCTAGTTAGGGATGAAAAGATGAGGTGGCAGCCAGAGATTGTGGGAACTTCGTGATCCTTGATGTGGCGGAGAGTTACAGGGAGTCCCCTGTCCAGGAGCGTTTGTGAGGGAGCAGCTGCTCCTCTGGGGCTCCTTGCTGACGATCCGGCAGTTTCTCAGCCTCCGCTCTGTTGACGTTTTGGTCGAGATCATTCTTTGCTCTGGGGGCTGTCTTGTTCTTCCAGAGCATTAATCAGCATCCCTGGCCTCTACCTACTAGCACCCCTCCGTTTATGGATAAGAAATAGATGTCTCTCAATGTCACGAATGTCCCCTGGGGGACAAAGTCACCCCTGGTTGAGCACCACGGAGCTAAACCCAACTTGACCAGTTCATCAATCACAGGAACCTCACGAGGAAACACGTTAGTGAGCGAGAGTGGAGTTACAGCACGGAGCACCAGTAAGAAAGTGGTGTTAAAAGGACGGTATCACTCCCTTGCCTGCACACCCCAAGAGCCCATGAGCTCCTCAAGTTTCTGACCTTTGGTCGGAAAGCCACCCAGTTGGCCCAGATGGTGGCAGCCTGATCTGTTTGGACCCAGGCGGCCCGTGCATCCAGCCAGGGGTGTAGCAGCCTAGACTTTGCTCAGGAAGCCAACGGAGCGAAAGATAAAAAGCGTGGGCAGCACCCAGCTCACGGTTCGTGGCCATCCACTGGGGCTTTTCCAGGAAGAGGCTTGTGGGTACACCTTGGGGAGTAGGCAGCGTGTGTCCCCTGTTCTGTGCGGGTCAGTCCGGGCCGAGGTTTCGGCTGAGGCCCCACAATGCTCTGTGTCCAGGAGAGATTATGTTGCAGTGATTACTCATTATTTAGTCAGCGAGGTCACTAATGCAGGTCAGAAAAAAACAGTTCAGTCGCAGGGGCTGGAAGGAGGGCTTTCTCTGGAACACTCCCGCCGTGCGGCCAGTGGACTCATCCATCACTGGATGTGACGTCCTCCACGAGACTGGAGTCAGGTCCTGCTGCCCGTCCTCCCACACCGCAGGCTGCCCTCAGCTGCTGCCTTGACGATCGCGCTTGCGTTCCAGTCCGCTGTTTCCAGCTCACTGCTCAGTGTCAGGTACACAGTAAGTGTTCAAGAAGCACAGTTTCTCGAGTGAACACACACGGGTTTCCGTGGCAGGAGCCTCTAGGTTCGAGCCCTGGCTCTTAAATGCATCGGTCCAGTTTCTCAACGCCTTTGAGCCCAAGTTTCCTTGTCTGAAAAGCGTGGGCAAGGGACCCATCTCTTAGAGTCGGAGCGAAGAGGAAATGAAATACTGTGTGGGAAGTACCTAGCACGTTGCCCCCAAGTAGCACTCAAAAATACCTAGTCCTTTTCTCGGCCCTTGACTTGTTTATGCTATTTCTAAAGCCATCCAGTTAATGAATTTGTTTTCTTTAAAAATTTTTTTTTCTTTATTGATTTTAGAGAGAGAGGAAGGGAGAGGGAGAAAGAGAAACACCGATGAGAGAGAACATTGATTGGCTGCCTCCTGCATGCCCCGCACTGGGGGTCGGGCCCACAACCTGGGCATGTGCCCTGACCGGGAATCGAACCCGCGACCTCTTGGTGCATGGGTCGACACTCAACCACTGAGCCACACCGGCTGGGCAATGACTTTTTTTTTCTAATGCACACATCTAAGAAGAGCGTTTTTCTTCCCAGAAGTTTATGAATTTTTACTCTGTAATGTTGTACCTGTAATTAATAGATTCACGTACTCCGAGAGAAAAGTAGAGGGCTACTCTTCCTCTGACCTTCATCCCCTCCACCCTACCCTGTCCCCGGCTGTCCGGGAGGAACACAGATGAGAGAAGGTGTGTTTGTTTCATTACCAGTCGGCTATACCCACATGGGCTGGGGCTGGAGTAGGAGCTCGGGAACTAGCTGCCAAGTGAGTGGTTCACGGGTTGCCCCTGTATCTCGTCTGCTGATAAAGGGCAGGGCCTGGCTCCGAGCCCTGCTGTCAGCCCATGTGATGGCACAGAGACACATGGAAGAGCCAGGGAGCACCGAGGACTGCAGGAGGAGGGGGGACCACGGCCTCGGATGTCGTCCCAGAAGTCGGCGGAGTGCTTGCAGAGGGGAGGGTGGTCGGCAGTGCCGATGCCCCAGAGAGATTGGGGTGGGAGCTCCGGATGCCTGCTGGGCTGGGCGTGGACACCGGGCGTGGCTGTGGAGTGATTGCAGAGGAGGTAGAAAGGCAGGAGCTGCTGGTGGACGGATGGCTTTGCAATCTGGTGGCAGAGGAAGGCAGAGGTGGGCATGGAGCCTGAGGGGAGTGCATTGTTTGCTGGGATGCACGGACTGGGGACCTGACCAGCCAGCACTGTTCCTCCGCAGTCCCGCAGGCTGGACGTCCGACATCGGTGTCGGCAGCGTGGGTTTCTTCTGAGGCCTCTCTCCTCGGCGGGGAGACGGTGGTTCTCTCCGTGTCCTGCATGGCCGTCCCTCTGTGTGTGTCTGTGTCTTCCTCTCCTCTGCTTTAAGGACATCAGTCCTGTTGGCTTGGAGCCCACCCTAGTGACCTCATGTAATCTCCATCACCTCTTTAAAAGCCCTAACTCCAAACACAGTTACATTCTGAGACCCTGGGGGTTAGGGTTTCAACATGCGAATGTTGGGGGCACCATCCAGGCCCCAGCAGGAAGGAGGGGCTGGGGACGTTCCCCGGTGACGGTGTCCTGTCCCCCGGATCTTTCAGCCGAGAGTGGACAAAGCAGCGGGCAGTTCCAAGGGCGGCCCTCGGAAGTCTGGTCCCAGTGGCAAAGCCAGCACCACAGTCAGCAGAGCGGCGAGCAGCACGCACACCAGCAGCCGGGTCAGACTGAAGTGTTCCAGGTAAATCCAGCGACCACCGCCTTCTCGTAGGTACCCGCGCCTTCTCTCTGCTTCCTTTCCCCCCGGGTCACTGCCGCTGCCGCGATTGTGAGTCCTGGCCCGAGTCGTGGCCCCGAGGAGAGGGGCCCGGGGTGGGAGGCTCGGGTGTTCATCCCAGTGGAGGAAACCTGGGCACCTTGCAGCCTCCGTTGTTTGAGGTGCTCCTGGCCTGGCCCTGGTGTCAGGCTGCCTCACCTCCCTGGGCACCTGCAGTGGACACAGCCAGCAGCCCACAGAGCAGGACTCAGCCTCCATGGTGCTTTCTGGGCTCCAGAAAAGTTCCCACTAGGACAAGGCTCCAGGTGGGGGCCTGAGCCCACTGCCTGCCCACTGCCTGCCCCCAGCCAAGCACTTGGTCCCTCCCACGCGGTCTGCATGAGGGAGAAGCACCTGCTAACAGCCCCAGGCCTGCCTTGCAAAGCAGGGATGGGGCAGGAGGCACATGGCGGCAGGTTTGAGAGGCCCAGGACCACGATCTCCCTTCAAAGCCCAGCTGTCCATCAACCCCACCCAGCTGTCCATCAACTCCACCCACATCCTGAGCTCTTCTCCACCAGGTCAAGCAGTATCTTCCCAGACCAAGGGGCAGAATCCTTTTAAATATGCAGAGAAGCACCTCGCCCAGCCCCGAGCCTGGCCTGCAGTGGTCGCCCCCTTCCTCCCTCTGATGAAAAGCTCAGCCTTGCCCACCCGTACGCCTCCCAGCAGCCGTGCAGGGTGGAATTCCCTAACCTGGCTCTTCGTGGTCACGATCGCAAAAAGAATTCTTGGTCCAATAGGTTTGTGAAACACGGGTTAAACATTCACTCAGTTTCTTGACTGCAGGACTTATCAGAGCCTTTATTATATGAATGAGGACTGAGGGTTCTGAGGAGGAAGGTAAATATGCCTTGTTTCTCAAACTTATTTGTCCACGGAATTCTTTTCTCCCAGAGTATCTCACGGGCCGAGATGTCAACAGAACACGTTTTGGGAAATTCGCCACAAGGGATTGAAACACGGTCACTCCCATTGTCTGGATGGGTAGTCTGAGGCCCAGAGAACTTGAAGGACTTGTTAAGAGGGCCACGAAGTCCTCCCGGCACTGCATTCCCCCTGCATTGCGATCGTGGGCTGCGTTTTCGTGCCCAGAGCCAGGCTGGGTTTCCCCGCAGTAGGGCTCTTGTCCACCCTGTGTCCTGGCTCAGCCTCAAACAGACAAAGGTTGTGTCCTGCAGGTGTGTGTACCTGTGGGAATGACAGCTCCCAGGAGAGAGCGGCCTCTCAGGGTCTCAGGCATTGAGGAGCTCTGCAGAGCATCCGGTGGGGGGGCGCTGGGGGTGTTCCTGGGCTGCCCCCCTTAGAGACGCGATCGTGAGGGTGAGTGGGGTGAGCAGGAGCTCGACTTCCCCGTGGCCTCCTTGTCTGTCTCCTGCAGGACATGCTGCCCATGCCGGGAGACCCGACCCAGGGGACGGGCAACTACAACATCGAGGATTTCGCTGACCTGGGCATGTTCCCTCCGTTTTCTGAGTAGCCACAAGCAGAACGATGCTGCCTCTGTGCGGTGCCACCCAGGCTGTGACAGGGACGCCCACGTGAGTGGGGCCGACCCTCACCCCCACTTGCCCTGCCGCAGGGCCCCCCAGCCGAAGGCACCTCGTCCCCCGAGTGCCCCAGGCCTGGCGTCACTCAGCCCCAACCTGCAGCCTCGGCTGCTCGGCCGCCGTCCGGAGCCCTGGTAGACACTGGGGGCCCTTTGTATTTATTGTGTTGTATCTGTGTGTCCTGGGAAGGAGAGGCCACTGGGTCCTGAAATCCTGGTTGTGTATAATCTCGTCGTAGACAATTTTTACTTATAAAATGTGCAGTTACAGCCCAGAGCGCTCAAGCACCCCCACCCCCAGGCCTGTCCAGGAAGCTGGGATCAGGTTTCTTCTTGCCTTTTTCTTCCGTGGGTGGGTGGGGCTCAGCGGCGCCCGGAACCGGGCGAGCGGGAGGCACAGCCTGTGTTCTGGGAGCGGGAGGTGAACACAGGGACAGAGGTGGAGGTGGACCCTCTGCCCCCGCCCACAGGCCTGTGCGCCTCTTGTACGTGGGGCACGTGCTCTGTGCAGTGTGACGTGAGTTCTGTGGTGCCCGTGTCTGTTGTGTGGACCGAGTGAGTGTCCTGAGTCCAGGGTGTGTCGTGAGTGAGCCTCGATGTGCGGCCCCCACCCCACGCTCAGCAGCACCCCGACTGCAGGAAGCGTGGCCCAGGGTCCGGGTGTCGGGCTGGTATCTCTCCTCCTTGCTCCATTGGTGAGAGTCGCCCATGCCTGCAGGTCCCAGAGGCCCTTGTGCAGAGGTGTGAACGGGACGGGGGGATGATGGGGCCTCCAGTCCTGTGCTGCCAGGTGGCCTCCCAGGAGCCTCGGGGGAGGGGATGCAATCTGCTCAGTGACTGTGGGGATAGTTTAGGGATGAGCCCAAGCCTGCTCTGCCCGGCACCCCCGTGGCCCAGCTTGCTTGGGGAGCTGACCTGTAGGTGTATTGCTGGGTGGATGCCCTCGGTCAGCAGCACCGCTGTGTGACTCAAAAATAACACCGACTTCAGTTTCCAGAGCAGCTTGGCTTCCATCCTTTGTCCATAGGGCCGAGTGGTCCCGGTTCAGATTCAGATCAGGTGGTGTTTTATCTCCCCCAGGAGCCTTTGGCTTCAGGTGAGATGGCAGGAGGCAGCCATTCAGCTCTCCCCGCCAGTACCAGCCCCGGGGGCTTCCCCGTGTGCCTGAGGCCGGGCGCCTTCCGCCTCACCGCCCGCAGCTGGCCCCAGAGGTGGGCACAGTGATTTCCAAAAAAAAAAAAAGGCCCCCAAACAGCTTTTGGATCAAACAACGGTGTGTCCGTAAAATGAGAAAGGACCGTGGCCTACAGCCTGGGAATGGGGAAGTCTGGGGCTTTTGTGTTTGTTTTCCCTTCTGTTTTTTTTTTTTTTGAGGGAACTTGGGGGTTTTCTGAAGTGGCTCATTAGGGTGACCCGCTGGCCGTGAGCCGCCGTGTGCCTGTGTCTGCTCTGGGGCCTGGGGGGCCGCGGAGGGAAGAGGCAGAGGTCTTCCTCCCGGGCCTTTCACCTCCTGTCCCCCAAACTCAACCCAGTGGGGTGCGGAGAACTCAAGTCTCAGTATAGAGGTGAGGATCTGTGGGTGACCGAGAGCCAGGCGTCTGTACTTGTGCCCGTAAAGAGGCTGTGTGTTCCCCAGATCAGCCCCCCTGAGCACATCCGAGCTCCAGCTCGCCGTGGCTGAGAGCAGAGGCCCCGGGAAACAAGCAGTGTCTCGTCCGTGTCCGCACCCTGGCCGGGACATGACTGTGACCGCCACCCTCCTCCCCCACCTGCTCGCTAACAGTGGAGACCTGTCCCATGAGCAAGGCCAGGTGGTTACCCAACAGCCCTAACGGGTCACGGGACAAATGCTGTCTGTTTTACCGGAAGATGTGGGTTTGGTCATTAGCTGTGTCCTCACTGGCCTGGGGGCTTCCCTTCCTTCCTTCCTCTACCATATCCTCGTCCTGTGTTCAGGGGGTGCCTGCTGTCCCCACTTTGCATTGCCTGGACCCGGGGCAGCGTGAAGAGGCCCCTTTCACATGTGCCCGGGGCTCATGGCCAGGGCTGGTTGCTGACCCTGAAGGTGGCTAGACCAGGACAACTGCCTCTTGTAACGATCTCATTTTCCTTCTGCGACGAGAGGTTTCACAGATGAGCTCCCGTGGACGGTTTCAGCACTTAATCGTTTCTCTGCTAACTTTTCTTCTGGTTGTGAACTGTGCCGTGCATCCATCCTCGTTTGTATTTCCTGAATGTTCTCGATGACTAACGGTTATTAAGTCGGTTGTGTATACGTGTAACAAATGTAACGGCCTTTTACATTTTCATTGGAGTAAAAATGAGTCTGCTCTGAACAGTGAATCGCCCAGGCCAACTTTGTCATCGAACGGTCCGTAGGCCGTAACCCTTGGAGTTTGGGGTTGATCTTGTAGAGGACAAAAGTGGAGCCTTCGGGCACCTGGGAGGCATCCAGTGAAAAGGGCGGAGTCAGGGACGCAGACCTGTAGGACCAGCAGCAGGGACCCTAGGGATACACACACGTATTCAGAAAGGAAACTGTTCCTTGGTGCTGGGGGGAAGCCCATAGGAAAAAAAGCAACTATGTCCTGGTCTCATACCGTATGCAGAATACAGTAGACAGAGAAAAGAAAGAAAACTCCATGGGGGTGAAAACAGCTGAATGTTAAAAAGCCATGTCTGTAAAACATCTGGGGCGGGGGGAATCCTAGGAAAATGGATTTATGAAGTCAAGTTAGGGAGGGATTTCTTAAAAGAGGCACAAAGAGAGCAAAAGATGAGATAAAATACTGATATGTTCAAACTCACTAAAAAAAAAAAAAAAAAAAAATGGCTTAAAGAAAGGGAAAAAACAACCCATAAAATGACAGGAAATACTTGCAATTTATATTCCCAGCAAAGTAGTATTCAGAGAGTGTCCAGAATTTATGAAGAAGTCATAAAAATCAATAGGAAATATACTGCTCCTTAGATAAATGACCGAAGGGTTTGCGTTGTCGATCCGTGGGAAGTGGGATGGCATGCGTGCCTCACTGGTAATTGAAACCGGGTGTATCTGTGTCACTGAGATTTACTGAGCCTGGTAACGCAGCTTGACGGAGGATGTGGGGAGGCAGGAACTCCCCTCGCTGGCGGACACGGCACGGTGGCTCTGCAGCGTTTAGGCAACATCTCAGAAGGTCAAAGATGAACAAACCCTGTGACTCAGTGGGCCCTGCTCGGGGCGCCTGTCTAGGAGAGCTTCCTGCTCGTGCTCGAGGAGACAGGTAAGAGGACCTGCATGTGCTGTTTGTAACACAGTCGTCCCCCAACCCTGTTACTTTGTTTTTTTTCCAAGTCCAACTCTATTTGCCATGAGACCATTTTTTTTTTTTTTTTTATCCTCACCCAAGGACATTTTTGCATTTATCTTCAGATAAGAGCGGGAGGGAGAGAGGGAGGAAGACAGAGAGAGAAACATCGATATGAGAGAGACACATCGTGTGGTCGCCACCCCCAACCGGGGCCGGGGACAAACTACAACCGAGGTACGTGCCCTTAGTGGGAACTGAACTCAGATCTCTCTGGACTGCAGGCCGACGCTCTAACCGCTGAGCCAAACTGGCCAGGGCCATGAGACCATTTTTTAAAAAAGATTTTTAATTGATTTTTTTTAGAGAGGGGGAGAGAGAGACATTGATCAGCTACCTCCTACATACCTCCCACCAGGGACGGGCCCACAGTCTGGGCATGTGCCCTGACCCAGAATCCGACTGGCAACCTTTCGGTGCACAGGACAATGCCCAACCCACTGAGCCACACTGGCCAGGGCTGAAATCATCCCCTTTATCTGCAGGGGATACACTCCAAGACCCCCACTGGGATAGTACGGAGCCCTGTGGATCCTTTGTTTCTTCCTATGCTATGGGGCACCATTCAGTCACAGCATGAAATGGGTTTCCGTGTCCTTCCATTGACTCATCCGAGGTCTGCCCCACGCCTGCTCTCTAGCAGCCAGAATCCAGGCTCATTTCCACCAATTCCCCGATGCTCCTCACCCGGTTGCCGTCTCCCCTTTTCACTCTCCATGGGGTCGGGAGCCTCTGAGGACATGCAATTTCCGCTTCAGTCCCCGAGATCTGTGGGCTCTGTTTTGCTTCCTTCCTGGTCTGGGAGCTAACTGCACGAAAGCATATGTTTTTCCACATTTTAACTGTCACAGCGCCTGACGTCGGTTGCTCGAATAAATATTTGCCGAACTCAGAAATGGAAGCATGCTATCACTCGAGGGTATTTATTCCAAAGAGCCCACGGGTCATCCATTCCATTGGCCCATTCCTCGGTCAGTTTTTCCAGGCTGCCCTGAGCCAGTGGAGAGCCCTGTTGGAAAAATCTGTCCAATACGTAGGAGTTTCCTGGGCCTGTCGTAACAAATCGCCACCAACAAAATGGCTCGAGACAACACTCATTTATTCTCTTGCGGTTCTGAAGGTCAGAAGTCCGAAACCCGTCTCACGGGGCTAAAACCAGGGTGTCGGCAAGCTGCTTCCTTCGGGGGTTCCCGGGGGAGCGTCTGTCCCGGGCCTTCTCGGCTTCTGGAGGCCGCCCACACGCTTGGCTCCTGACCCCGTCCTCGAGTTTTCGTCACGTTGCGTCCGCTCTTAGCTCTGCCGCTGCTCCTCGTTCTGACCTCCCTCCTCTGCTTTGTAGGACTTTGTGACCCCATCCGGCCCACAGAGGTAGTCCGGATCATCTCCCATCTCAAGATCCTTAACTGAATCACATCGGCAAAGCGTCTTTTGCCACGTAAGGTAACAGTCTCAGGCTCCAGGGGTTCGCAGGGGGACACCTGTGGGGGCCATTGCTCAGCTGCCACACCGGCCCGGAGGGCTGCAGTCTGTTCCGTCGGAAGGGCTGGGCTTATCCAAGTCCCGGCTCTGTGGCAGTAGGGTCGGCCTCAGTGTCCTCACCACAGGGGTCAGGAGCGTGGCACCTAACCCTCCACGGTGTTCTCTGCTCCACCTTCTTTTTAAATGTATGGATTTGACAGAGAGGAAGGGAGAGAGAGAAACATCGAATTGTTCCACTTACTCAGGCTTTCATTGGTTGGTGTTTATATGTGCCCTGCCCAGGGATTGAACCGCAACCTTGGTGTAGCGGGACGACGCCCTAACCCACTGAGCTACCCGGCCAGGGCTGGACTGTTGAATTTTAAATGCAAATGTCTGCGCATTTCCCTGCCGTGATCCAGGACACCCAGGGCAGCCCATACCACTTCCTCCCAAGTCCGCAACCTTGAGCGACGCCATGAGGGCGAGGCCCCTGGCAGATGGTGAGGGCGGCAGAGAGACAGGAGGAGGGGTCCTTGCTGTCTTAGTGACTCAGGCTTATCCTCCACACTGGGGCCCACAAAGTGTCTTCAATAATTTTTTCGTTTATTGATTTGAAAGGGAATGGAAGGGGCAGGGAAAGGAGAGAGAGAGAGAGCGAGAGAAATGTCGATTTGTTGTTCTACTTATTCATGCATTCATTGGTTGGTTTTTGTTTGTGCCCTGACCGGGGATCAAACCCACAACTTGGGCATTTTGGGGCGACGCTCTAACCCACTGAACTACCCAGTCAGGGCCCTCACAAAGTATCTTTAAAAACACACATTTGATTGACCAGTGTCTCTTCCTGAAACCCATCGTGGTCCCCCCCCCAGGAGCACCGTGCTCCTTTGTCTAGCATTGGAGGCCTTGCTGTACGGCCCCACCCATCACTCAGCTTCGCTCTGGCCCACCTGTCTTCCCTCGGCGACGCCCGCAGGCCCTGCCCTGTCTGTGGCTTCATGCCTTTGACTGTGCAGCCGTTAAGCACCCTGCACCGAAATGACCCCTCCGGGAAGCCTTCTCTGGCCCCCACCTGGCCGAGGCGTTCCTGCTGCCGGCTCCACCTGGTGCACCTGTCCGTGGAAACAGCCACGGGCGTCTCCTAGGGTGGTCCCCTTCCAGGCCGTGACCTGAGTCCTACTTAACACCCAGTAGGAGACTTGTGTTAAGATGAATCCAAGGCGTTTGCACCGCGGCAGATGTGAAGCAGACCTCTGGCCCCCACCTGGGCGAGGCGTTGGGGTGCCCAGCTCTCCTGCAGGTGGGCCAGGCTTCCCAGCGTCTGCACCACGGCCTGTAGACCTGCGGCTGATGAAAGCCTCCCGCCCTGGGCCGCAGCGTCACTGGGCCAGCAAGCCCCGAGCTTCAAAACCTCCCCGAAAAGGGCAGATGTGAACGAGGGCAGCTGGGATTCCTTACTCACCGCCGACATCTGTTTTTTCAGCCAAACGGTTTCTTGATGAATGGTTTTGTCAAACATTTGGGGGAGAAAAGAAAATAAAAACAAATGAATGTCATGTCTGATTCCCAAAGCCTTGGGAAGCATCCTCTGGGACGTATCTGCCTTGGCATCTGACAAGTGTCTCCCCGCTTTGCCCGGCCTTCTGGAGAAATTCGGCAACCTGGTTTGAGGCAGTCTTTCCAGTGAGGTGCACCGTTATGTCACTGACCTCAGGAGGACACACACAGGACAGTCACCATCTCCTGCCTTGAGGCTGATGTTTGAGCCAAGAGAGCTGTTCTATTTATTTCTTCATTTCCTCTAGCCCTTGCCCTCAAATGGCTTTGAAACTGAGGGGGTTTTAAAAAAGAGGGAAAGCAGTTCTTTCTACCAAGTCGAGGAGTCAACCGAATACAAGGTAGTCAGCAACCGATGAAGATTTATTTTTTAATTTTAATTTTTTATTGATTTTTAGAGAGAGAGAAAGAGAAACATCTCTTTGTTGTTCCACTTATTATTGCATTCATTGGTTGATTTTTAAAACATATATATAGAGAGAAAGAGATTTTTTTTTTTAGAGAGAAGAAGGGAGGTGAGGGATAGAAGCATGGATGAGAGAACATCCATCAGCTGCCTCCTACACGCCCCCTAGTGGGGGTTGAGCCCACAACCCGGGCCTGTTCCCTGACCGGGAATCGAACCCGTGACTTCGGTGCATGGGACGACATTCGGTCCACTGAGCCACACCAGCCGGGATCATTGGTTGATTCTTGTACGTGCCTGACCAGGGATCAAACCTGCAACCTTGGCATATCGGGACAGTGCTCTAACCAGCTGAGCTACCCAGCCAGGGCCAAAGATTTCTTGTATTGAATTCAACAGGTACCTCTTGTTGATGCTAAATATGCTGTAATTCATCCCTCACAGTATCTCGATGAGGCAAGGACCGTACTCGGCACATTACAGATGTGAAAGCCGGTGCTTCTCTTGAATAACTTGACCAAGTAAGTGGCCAGGAGGTGACACCAAACCGTGATTTGAACTCAGTTCGGCTCTGAAGTCAAAGCCCGTGCTCTTCCCAAAGCCTGTGTGTTCCGTGCCTGAGTCCTGTAACTCTGCCCCTGGTCCGGGAGCTCCCTGAGTCCCACACTCCGAGCACCTGGAGATTGGACACCGCCACCGGACTCCCCACAGCGTTCCTGCAGAGCTCACTGCCTTCCCCGGCACCTGCTCGGCAAGACGCGTGAGCAGGCCTTCCTTGCGCTGAGCTCAAACCTAGCTCCACTCCTGACCCTTGGGACCTCCCAGACCATCTTCCCCGAGGTGGCCCTTGGGATGTCTGAAGTCGATGTGCCTAGCCCCAGTACTATGAAAGAAGAGATGTGTTTTGAAGTCCTGATGCCCCCAACCAGTGACATCATCGTCATCATTTATTGGGTGGGGCCCAAGCAAGCCTGAGTAGTTCCTGAAGCAGCTGGGCGGTTACAGTTACAGTCAGGGGGCGCAGTTATCTGCTCTGAGCACACCCGTCCCTGGTCTAGACCCTCACCCCCTCACCTCCAGAGTTCAAGTGCTATTTTTTTTTAATTAATTTATTCTTGTTACAGATGTTTCTCCTTTTCCCCCCATTGACACCCTCCTCCCCAGCACCCCCACCCCATCCCCAGCTTTGTTGTCCATGTCCATCCGTTACGCATACATGCGTATAAGTTCTGTGGTTTATCTCTTCCCTCCCCACCTCCTCTTCTGAGGATTGTCAGTCTGTACCCTACTTCTATGATTCTGGGTCTATTTTGTTCATCCGTTTGTTTAGTTCATTATATTCCAGAAATAAGTAAGATCATGTGATATTTGTCTTTCTCTGCTTGGCTTGTTTCGCTTAGGATAATACTCTCAAGGTCCCTCCATGTCATCTCAAAGGATAAGAGATCTTTCTTTCTTACAGCTGCATAGTACTCCATTGTGTACATGTACCACAGCTTTTTTATCCATTCGTCCACTGATGGACACTTGGGCTGTTTCCAGATCTTAGCTATTGTAAATAGTGCTGCTATGAACATGGGGGTACATATATTCTTTCTGATTGGTGTTTCAGGCTTCTTAGGGTATATTCCTAGAAGTGGGATCACTGGGTCAAATGGCAATTCAATTTTTAATTTTTTGAGGAGACACCATAGTGTTTTCCATAGTGGCTGCACCAGTCTGCATTCCCACCAGCAGTGTGCTAGAGTCCCCTTTTCCCCACACCCTGGCCAGCACTTGTTGTTTGATGCTTTGTTGATGGCGGCCGTTCTGACAGGTGTGATCAAGGGCTGCTTTTGTAAGTGAGCCACTGATTTCTTTGGGTGAGCCTTTGGTCCTCAAGAAAACAGAGGCGAGGGCCTCAGGGATTGGGGGCCGGAGACGCAGCGGCTGGCGCCTGTGGCAGAGCGGAGGGGGCTGAGCCGGACCCACCGTTCGGAATCCGGAATCCGTCATCCGCGGGGAGCTCCGAGGAGGAGAGAAAGGGCGCTGCCCGGAGCGTCGTCTCTGTTTACTGACCTTGGCTTACGAAAAAGGCGCTGGGACCGGGGGCTTTGCCTGGAACCTTTTGTCATTGCACAGTTGTTGTGGCCGTCCCGTCCCCGGGTTTCCCCCCCTTGTTCTTTCTGTGAACGCAGAAAGGCGGTGAGTCACTTTTATCTGACTTCACGCTGACGTTAGCTGGCACCTCTCCTGAGGGAGGCCTGCTCTGCCCCCGGCCCTTCGAGGGGTATGTTTATGTTTATGTCTCATTTACTCTTTGCCCCTGTGGATTGTGGCTTTCCGGGAAAAGAAGTAAATTCCACTTTAGGAAAAAATGGAAAGTCCAATTGTTCGCTACGTGAGAAGTCCCAGCTCCTGTCCTTTTGCCAACGGCCAGCTGTTCAATCCCATCAGGGATGCTCGCCTGGCGAGAAATACCGGGCTTCTGGAACCCCTGCCTCGGCTGTGCCTCCGGCATCTTTGCCGTCACTTGTGCCTGTTTTGTTTTCTTATTTTGATTTTAGTGACATTAGTCTCTGCCATCAGGTTGTAAAGGATTTTGTGACCCCCATTCACCTCTGTCACAGGGGATCGTAATGGGTGCTCGCTTGGGGCGTCCTTGCAGACGAGGACCCTGGCTTTGTTTGCCATTCATCGTTGGTCCCCAGGGCCCTCAGACGTACAGTGCATGGCACCCAGTCAAGGCTCCATACATACATCTTAGTAAGGAAGGAATCAGTTTGCTATGCCCCCTCCTCCAGGAAGACCTCCCGATCTTTCCAACCTGGAAGACATCCCCCCCTGCAGCCTCCTTTGCTCTCCCTCTCTGCTTCTCTTTCACCCCTGATCCCGTCCTCATTTTCCTTTCCACCTCAGACTGCCTAGGGCCCAGTCAGTGCTCACTGGATGCAGGTCAGTTGGAAATGGAACTGAAGTTGCTCTCAGCAGCGTGGACGCCATCACCCTGGGATAGTCTGTGCATTGGACCCATTTTTATCTTTATCTTTTTGCCCTTACACTATAAAGACCACATTCCTAGGAACCCAGCCAGGGCATACATCTAGCGACCCAGCCGCCGGTCTGTGCAGAATCTCCGTCTTCCGCAGGCTACAGAGGTTCCCAGGATGTGTTCGAATTATTACTGGTTTTGAGGTCCGTGGAATTTCGGGCTTAGAATGTGCAAGCTGAACCTGAAAGGTTATCTGGTTTTTTCGAGTTAGCTAGTCCTGGGAAAGGTGATCTGTTCTTGCAAACCATCCCCTCTTGTAGAGGGGGAAACGAGGTCTAGAGGACACACTGACTTATCAAGGCAGGTCAGCGCCCACTAGAGCGGGTCCCGCCCATACTCACCCTCTAGGCCAGCGGTTCTCAACCTGTGGGTCGCGACCCCTTTGGGGGCCGAACGACCCTTTCACAGGGGTCGCCTAAGACGTAACAGTAGCAAAATTACAGTTATGAAGTAGCGACGAAAATAATTTTGTGGTTGGGGGTCACCACAACATGAGGAACTGTATTAAAGGGTCGCATCGTTAGGAGGGTTGAGAACCACTGGTCTAGGAAGACACCGATCACTGAGCCTGAAGTGCAGGGAACAGGTGCCTTAAGCCTTCACGGCTGCGTCTAGGAGGACAGCGTTGCTTCTCCCCGCCGTGGAGACGCAGAGCTCACCGTCGGGGGTCTGAACCAGCCTGGGACGCTGATGCTCTGAATGGGGGGCCAGCAGCCCTGAGAAGCCCTCGGCCTGGTCCTGACACCCTCCCCACTGTGTTTAGGCCTGACTTCGTGGGGCAGCCCTCACGTGGTGGGGGAACGGGGGGATTCAGGAAGGACCGTTCTCAGCAAGCTTTGTCCTCTCCTCAGGTTAGAAGGCTCATGAGAGTAGCCGACGGACCCCACAGTGTCCGCTCATGCCTGGCACCCAGTAAGTACCACCCAACACACATTTCTGGAGTTACGATGAAGTATGCACGTATTACCAACTTGTTGTCAAAATTGGAGCGAGGCAGAGAGGCTAGCAAGGCCTCCGGGCCAGGGTGACCTGCAGATCCAAAGAGCAGAAAACAATATAAAAACCTGAAGACAAAAAATTGCACCATCCTCGGAGTGGTGACTGCCACAGGGACGAGGCCTGGAGCGGGCTGCAAAAAAAAATTGATTTGCGTCTGTTATGTTTTACTCATCCAGAAAAGAAAATCGAGGGAGAGCTGGAACAAGTATCACAAAAATGCATTTATTTATTCTGCCTGGTGGATGAATCAGTGTTTGTTACGTTGACCTCCGTAATTTTCTGGAGACTTGAGGTTTTTCTAAGTAACACTGTAACAGTGTGTTACAACAGTATTTTTTTTTTTTTTTAATCTTCACCCGAGGATATTTTTCCATTGATTTTTAGATAGAGGGAGAGAGAGAGAAACATCGATATGAGAGAGATACACATCGATTGGTTGCCTCCTGCAACCGAGGTACGTGCCCTTGACCGGAATCGAACCTGCGACTCTTTGGTTCACCGGCCGACATTCTAACCACTGAGCCAAACCGGCCAGGGCAAAAGTAATGATTTTTTTAAATTTTGTATCGATTGAATGACTTTAGAGAGAGAGAGAGGTTTGTTGTTCCACTTATTGATGCATTCATTGGTTGATTCTTGCATGTGGCCTGACTAGAGATCAAACCCTCAACCTTGGCCTTTCAGGACAACACTCCAACCCACTGAGCTACCCAGTCAGGGCCGAAAGTATTGGGTTCCCAAGACCACCCTTGGGTGCGGGGGTGTGTCAGAAGGACGCAGAACTCAGAAAGGCTGTCATACTTGCAGTCACAGCGTGGTACAGCTGAAGGTTGGCGGTGACACCAGCAGAGAGGACAGTGGGTAGGCCCGAGTCCAGGAGACTGGGCGCCAGCTTCCGTTGTCTCCCCAGCGGAGGTGCAGAAACAGCTCTGCTCTCCCAGAGACAATGTGACAGCCGCACACAGCACCTCCCTCAGGGGCGCTCCGCTGAGTCTCGGCGTCCAGGCTCCGTCGAGAGTCAGCCCGGTGGGCACGGAGCAGCTGCGTGACTGGCCTCAGCTCCAGAGCCGGGAGCTTATCTGCTCGGAGCCTGGCCCGAACCAGCCCTTTCTGTGGAACGCGAAGTGGCTGGATGTCCGAGGCCGGCCACGTTCGCCTCGGGCGATCCGCAGTGGGGTAGGAAACCTGTGGCTGGACTTGTAAAAACTCTGTGTGACTCTCAGGTGACCCCCTGCCTCCGGCCTCCAAACTGTGGAGAGACGGGTGGTCGGGGAACCGGCTCCTCACTTCAGAGCGAGGACAAAGCCAGCCGGAAACAGCAGAGGCCGGACTCCAGTCCAGCTGTTTCTATTGGGCTGACGTGGTTAATAACGTCACATAGGCTGAAGGTATACAGTTCTATCGTACATCATCTGTATATTGTACTGTGTGTTCACTGCCCAAAGTACTGTCTCTTTCCATCACCGTTTGTCCCCACGTCAACTCTCCTGCCTCCCCAACCCCCGTTTTCCTCTGGTAATCACCATACTGTTGTCTGTGTCTGAGTTTTCTTTGTTTTTGTTTTTGTTGCTTAATCCCTTCTAATTTTTTTTTTCTTTAATGTATTGATTTGAGAGAGAGAAACATCGATGTGTTGGTCCCCTTATCGCTGCATTCATTGGTTGATTCTTATACGTGCCCTGGCTGTGGATCGAACCCACAACCTTGGCATATCGAGACGATGCTCTAACCCACTGGGCTACCTGTCCAGGGCCTTGACTCTAATTCTGCACTGAACTTGCTTTAGTTCTTCCCAAACTGGTCTGCACACTCAGATCACTTGAAGGTCTTTTAAAATTCCCAAAGCCCAGGCCACACCCCAGGGGAGTCAAGCCGCAGCATCTGGGGGGCGGGATGCGGGCGTCAGTCATGTGTGGCGCTCCCGGTGGTTTCCGTGGGTAGCTGTGTTTGGGCATCACTGGCACACACATCCTCCATACCCAAAGCCGGCGGCAGGAGCATTGGGAATGTGTCAGGTCAGACATTGGCCAGACCTGCACAGGCAGCATCGACCTCTGACAGGTTCCCCAGGTGAGTCCCAGGGCCCCTAAGTTCGCGAAGGACTTACCGAGAACATGCCGTTCGGTGCCGAGGTGGAAGACGGCCAGAGCGTTTTCACGGTGAGGTGTATGGAAAAGGGCCATCGCTGTGCTGGAAGCTGGCAGCCTCTCTCTCATTCCATGAATCTCAGGTAACCGGAAAGCCGTTTTCTCGGCTGCATGACGACCACGTCTCCGAATGCTTTTTACGAGGTCTGTCTCTGTTGCTCTGGAGAAACTGCCCTGAATCTCTGTCCATCTGTTTCACGCTTTATACGGTTCCAAACCTCTGTGTGACGAAATGCAACGTTTTTTTCCCATCGTTTGATCAGCAGACTTCCTGAGAACTTGCACTGTGTGTGATGTTGGAGGTTGAGATGGAGAATTTAAAAAATCACCTGTTTGGCCCTGGCCCGTGTGGCTCAGTTGGTTGGAGCGTCGTCCCCTACACCAAAAGGTTGCAGGTTCAATTCCCAGGCTGCAGATTGTATTCCCGGGCAGGGCGTGTGTGGGAGGCAACCGATCCATGTTTCTCTCTCACATCAATATCTGTCTCTCTCTCCCTTCCTCTCGCTCTAAAGTTCAATAAAAACATATCCTTGAGTGAGGATGAAAAGCGAAACAATAACAAAAACCACCTGTGTGCAGGAAGTTTCCAGTTAGTAGCAGAAAGCTAAAACGCACCCATCTGGCTATAGAAGGAAGAGAATGAATCATCAAAGTGGGGCGCCCAGGTAAAGTGCCCCGTGAGTCAGACGTGCGTGTGGGAGAGGTCACTTCCTGCTGCCGGGATCAGGGGCACTGTCATTAGGAGGTGCGGGAGGACTTGGAACTCGGGTGGGGGCAAGGTGTTTGTACGGGAGAGTCCGCCCTCCGCGGTGTGGCTTCAGTCAGTAGGTGGATACTTGGTTGTAAGGGACAGTGACTCTTCAGCCGGGTTAAGGCAGGAAGGGAGATGTTTGGCTCATGGAATCTATAGGTTGAACAACCAGACTGTGTGGTGACTTCCTCAACTTTGTGGAAACAGTTGCAAAAATTACTGGTATTCACTGGCATCCTCCACCTTCCAATGCCAGCCAGTGAATTCCCACGTATCCAGTATCTGCTTCCAGATAGTACGGTAGGGACCCCGGCCGGGAGGCTCAGTTGGTTGGACCATCGTCCTGTACACCAAAAAGGCTGCAGGTTCGATCTGAGGTTGGGGCATGTCGGGAGGCAGTCAATCGATCTCTCTCTCTCAGATCCATAAAAACACATCCTTGGTTGAGGATTAAAAAAATACATAGTTTACAAGGGGAGGATGTAGATAAACGCAGAGTTGAAACAAGCTTGGCCTTGAACTGATCGTTGTTGAAATGTGGGGGTTCCTGAAGCTATTGTGTGTGTCTGCTTTTATATATATTTGAAATTTTCTTTAATTAAAAAACAAACACCCTAAGAACATGTTAAGCTAGCCTGTCTTGATCTTGTCTCTGGCTCGAGCCACGGTGACCGGGGGTATGTGATAGAAGAACTTGGCAGCTCGAGTGAGAACCTCATGGTTGGGACAGTGGGGTAGGAAGAAAAAAGCTGTTTCTAAGGGGGGTGGGGGGGTGACGATCCTGGGTAGAGAGGGTCCAGTCCATACTGACTCCGGGCTCTTTATGACCAGCCTCTTTCTCCTTCCTGGGCTCCAGCCCCGCGTTCCTGGGATTATCAGGCTGTTCCCGCCGCTGCGTCGACACATTCAGAATCAAACTCTTGATAATCTCCTGTTCCTTCGACGTATTCCTCCCCAGCTTGGTCCCTCCAGACAGGAGTTTCTGAGTCCTGTTGAACTAATCCCGCCTCTGTACAGTTCCCATATCCCCGCTTTGTCGATTCTACCTCCCTCCTGTTGTCCCTCTTCCTGGCTTACTGCCCGATGCAGTCTCCCAGCCTCTGTCGCTGCGAAGCCCGCCCTGTCTGAAGGCTGAGTGTCTACGCCGATGCCGTCGCTTCACGGGGCGCTGCATTGTCCCTGTGACCGCTGTCCAGTCCTAAGGTGCTCAAAATCGGGCCTTTGACGGCTGCTACAGCTTCTTGCCATTTGTACCTTTATTCTCCCTAGGTCCAGATTCTCCAAGGTTATGCTTAGAACCCTCCTCCTGGATCAAAAGCTCCTCTGGTGTCTCCGGGGCAAGGGGGGCTTCTGATACTGCACACTGAACCCCGGCGTCCACAGTGTATCCCCCGTACCTACGGTGATGGGCGAATGTCTTCCTGAATTTGAAAGCCGCAACACAGAATCAGCCGGCTCTCTTGATCATAAGGGGTCCCAAACTCTCGTCGAGACACCCCCTGAAGACTAGCCTTGGACATGACCCGCTCCCAGCAAAGGGAACTGTCTCAGGACTCGACCCATTTGATTTGGGGAGAGGTTTTTTATTTTTGGAGAGGGTCCGTTCCTTAGACGGGCCCTGGAGTCAGGCTCTCTAACTCCTGCCCGTTCACCCAGATTCCACCCCTGGAGCCTCGGGAAGGGCCCTCAGAGCCCTGGAATCCGCTCTCGGTCCTCCAGTCGCTGTGCCAAACACTCAGGCATTCCTCCGGAGGCGGGGTCGAGCCGCGCAGCCTGCGAGCGTGCTCCAGCCTGTCCGCGGCTCTTGCCTGCACGCAATATGCAGGTGTGGCTGCACTGGGGACAGCGCGTCAACAGGGAGTAAGAAGAGTCGTGAGTGGACTGAGGGCACACGTCACGTTGCATAACGTGGTTTAGTCCTTCGTGGTAACACTCAGCACCTGTGAGGAAGAACAGCAGAGACGGGCTTGTGTTTGTCCTGGGCTGGGGACTGGCAAGGTAGGCGTCGTGAAAGGTCACAGAGAAGAGAGCCTCTTGAAGTCCTTTCCATCCAATTATATCATCTTTTTTTTTTTTTCCTTTATTGATTTTTTTTTTTTTAGAGAGGAAGTGAGAGGGAGAGAGAGAAACATCAATGAGAGAGAACATCGATTGGCCGCCTCCTGCATGCCCCCACTGGGGATCAGGCCCACAACCTGGGCATGTGTCCTGACCAGGAATCAAACCGACGACCTTTTGGTGCATGGGTCGACGCTCAACCACTGAGCCACACCGGCCGGACCATATCATCTTCTTTACACCATCATCTTGGTCCTCTTGGTCCTTGAAGACTTTGGCATCTAGAGTGAATGTGTTCAGACGTCCCTTTCTACAGTCTCAGAATTTGTGGACATATATATATATATTTAATCTGTCCTCTCTATTTGGCATGGCAGAGGAGAAGGTATTTTTCACATGATTTTCCTGATAACGTGGCTTAAATTTGGATAGATGAGCGATTCCTTGAGTAGAGGTCACAGTAAGAGAACAAAATAAACTTTGTCTTATTAGACTTTCAAAAAGTATTGGAGGTGTTCTCTTCAAAACAAGGTGGAGTTTTATCCTGATTAGAGTGGTCATCCCGACACTTGGTTAGAGTGTCATCCCGATACTCCCAAGGTTGTGGGTTTGATCTGGGTCAGGGCACGTGCAAGAACCAACCACTGGTCCGGCCGGTGTGGCTCAGTGGTCGAGTGTCGGCCCTGCACCAAGAGGTCGCTGGTTCAATTCCCGGTCAGGGCACATGCCCAGGTTGTGGGCCCGATCCCCAGTGGGGGGCATGCAGGAGGCAGCCAATCGATGTTCTCTCTCATCGATGTTTCCATCTCTCTCTCCCTTCCTCTCTCTCTAAAATCAATAAAGGAAAAAAATTTAAAAAAAAAAAAAAAGGATCAACCAATGGCCCTGGCCGGTTTGGCTCAGCGTTTAGAGCATCGGCCCACAGACCAGAGAGTCCCGGGTTCGGTTCCCACTAAGGGCATGTACCTCGGTTGCTGTTTGTCGCCGGCCCCGGATGGGGTCGTGTGGGTGGCAACCACTCAATGTGTCTCTCTCGCATCGATGTTTCTCTCTCTCACATCGATGTTTCTCTCTCTCTCTTCCTCCCTCTCTCCCTCCCGCTCTATCTGAAGATAAATGCAAAAATGTCCTCGGGTGAGGATAAAAAAAAAAAAAGAATCAACCAATGAATGCATCAATAAGTGGAACAACAAATCAACGTTTTTCTCTCTCTCTCTCAAATCAACAAATATTTCAAGTAAAAAATAAAAATAAAACGCCATTTTCTAAGTCGCCCGCAGTCAGGATTCTTCTGTAAGCATGCCGCTCAGATCCAGGGCCAGGTGCCCCCAGGGACGAGGGAAGGGCCCAGCTTCCAAGCTGCTCCCCAGCCATCAGGACGTTATCCATATTTATAGCGTCTGACATTTCCACAGTGCTCTTTATTCAGATTGTACGTGGGCTGCCTTACTCTACGTCTCTCCACATACGTGGGCTGCCGGATCTCACGGGTGGAGACACAGGGCGTGGACAGCGCCTGGGCGTGACCGCCTGAGTGGGGCAGCGGTGAGCCATTCATTCTGAAGCAAAGTCCTGCAGGAGGAGCTTGTGTAGGCCGACAGGACGCTAAGACACTGGACTACAGGCCAGAAGACACTGTCTCTGGTTCCAAGGTCCGAGGACTGGACTGGCCTCTGGAGCCGGGAGCCCTGGCCACCACCCTTCTATCAACCAGGAGCGGCCCTGGGGCTTGTTCTGCCTTCTGCTGGGCTAGCTTCTCGCTCCTTCCCCGTGCCTGGCAGTTTTCTCACCTCTCCTGGCTGCACAGTGGAGCTTGGGCAGGGAAGGGAGGGTTGCCTGGATCTGAGATACTGGATAGAGAGCCCCACCGTGTCTCTGATTCCCCCACAGCTCGAGCCTGGACCCTGACTGCAGAGGTTCCGGCGAAGTGTGTCTGTGTGCGAACGAATGGATAACGTCTCGGTTCTGCTTTGCAGCAGCCCCGTGGAAATACCGATCGGACCCCAGCAGACAGCTTATTTAGTCAGAGCCAGCTGGGAGCGCACAGCCGTGTGTGAGTGTGTGTGTGTGTGTGCGTGTGTGTGCTTCCCTTTGCCCCGTCTCCCCCGTCTGTGGCACACTCCAGGTGGAAATGAAATCCCTCTGTCATTCTGTCTCTGACTCACAGGCGACAAGCAGCTCCTCCCGGATCACCGGCATTTCTTCCTTGTGTTGTAAACTACATCTCGTCCCCAAGTTCGTAGATCGGGACGTAATTTGAAAACAGAGCCGGGTTTGTTAGGAATGCTTTCTGCGCTGGACACGGAACCAGACGAGCGTTACGTGGTGGGGCTGGTTGGTGGTGGTGGTTTTTCCTCCTCTGATTTCACGGTGAACATGATGCCTCGGCTTTGCTTTCTTTAATGAGATGCGTAATGTTGGAGAAGAATAACCTGTCCGGAGATAACCCTCCTGAAAGGCAGGCTGCTTTAGTAGAGGTCGCTCGGTATTCAGCAAAGGTGTCTTTCAGGGAACGGCTGCCCGGGACCCCCGAGGGGTCCTCATGGCTGCTCAGTGTGTGGTCGCTCGCACGTGGTCACCCACTGCCAGGCGATGTTTTCGACCTCAGCTTTCCTTGGCAACCCATCCACACCATCTACTGAGCCGCTGAGAGCTTCTTCCGCCTCCTGCCCGGGGCCTCACACTCTATGGCCTCGTGTTTCCTCTCTCATTCACAACTGACTTGGAAGGTGCAATTTGACCAAGCCTGGCCCTCTCCTGTTGCTTTTAATGCTCTAGCGCCCTCCTCCCGCCCCCTCCCGAATCTCCGGTTCCTTCTCACTGCGCCTGTGAGATACCACGTCTCCTCTGTCTTATGAAAGCAGTGCCTTCCCCCCGAAAACAAAGTATACTCATATGCCTCCTGTAATATTCACCAAATTTCTCTAAACCATATTCCGCACGCAGATAGGGACTTGAATAGTCTCCCCCCTACTGATTGGAAATGTCAGCTTTGTCATCTGTGAGATGCACGCACAGCTGGGTCTGGCTGGTCTTACGCTGGTATCACTGTTTTTTTGGAGCGTGTATTTAATATGTGTTGTTGTCAATCGCCCTGGAATAACAGTGCAGATGAGTCACCCCCGTGCCCCGTGCCAAGGTGCAACTATCCAGAATTCTACACAAAAACACCCTTACCATCAGCGCCGTGAGATTGTTCGTTATCGCCTTAAAATTAGGTCTGCAAGCTCAGCGAATACGAGGCTGTTCCTTCCCACGCTCTACTTTTTAAAAATTACCTATTCCGCACATTTAACAAGGTGATCGGGAATGAGCAAAGCCTGATTTTCAATCCATTGTCATGTAAGCGTTGAGTTCATGTCACTGGGTGCTGGTGATACAGGGGAAGACAAGATGGACACGGTTTTTTGCTGCTTCTTTTTTTTTTAATCCTCATCCAAGGATCTTTTTTCCACTGATTTTTAGAGAGAGTGGAAGGCAGGGAGGGAGGGAGAGAGAGAGAGAGAAACATCCATGTGAGAGAGAGACATCAATTGGTTGCCACCCGCACCCACCGCAACAGGGGTCCGGGGATCAAACCTGCAGCCCAGGTACGTGCCCTTGACCGGGAATCAAACCCAAGGCTCTTTGGTGTGCCGGCCGACACTCCAACCACCGAGCCACACCGGCCAGGGCCACTGTCCCCGTTTTCAAGTCACCAAACCCAAACTCTGTGATCGGTTTCAGGGATGCTGGGCCTTCTGCTCAGAATCCACAGATAGGCAGTAGGGTGAGACCAGAAATGCAGGTCTGAGGACAGAATCCTCCGTGCAGTGGACGGGCTGTGCAAACTGTGGGCGGCCGGTGTTTTATTCCTCCGTCCTTGTGGGCACAGTGCTTTCTCAGCATTTTGTGGCTCTGCGCTCTCTCCCCAGCTGGGTTCCACTGACCTCATTTGCAACAGTTCTGATAAGGGCCCTCGGGCTGAAAAGGTGCTGGGAAAAGATATTTTGCCAACAAAAGCTCTTCCTGAATGGCAGGCCCCTCACCCTATGTAGCACTGACAGAGAGCCCCTGGAATAGCCGCAAAGCGCCATTTATACTGTTTTCCAAGGGATACGTGTTTGTCTTCCTCCCATTTCAGATGTGTTCATGGAATAGATACCGCCTCGAAAATCTATCCCATCTTTAGTCATAATTTGATCATTTTCTCTGGGGGACTAAGCAGGATGGAGGCATAACTGTCCCACTGTTGACCAGCAAAACATTCTCTTTGTCCTTATGGAGAAGCCGTTTACAACAACGTATAAGGTCTTTTGCTTTTGATTCCTGAATCAGATGTGTGATCATTGCATTAGAGGCTCTGGGTAACCAAACACCCAACTACAGTGGCATAAAGGGACCTGTTTTTCTCACATAACAAGGAGCCCACACAGAAGCAGAGCCGGGCGGCGCTTCGATAACACCACGATGAACCTAACTCTTACCTTTCTTCTTCATCGTCTTCGACTGTGACATTCACCCTCATGGTTGCAAGGTGGCTGCTGTGGCTCTCACAACAATGCCTGCATCCCAAGTAGGAACAAAGGCAAACATTACAGATGAGGGGGGCCCTGTTAATCTTTCTGGAAGCTCCCCAGAGTTCTCTGGGAGAGACGGTTGTTGGCCAGAATTGTGTCATGTGGCCGTCCTCAGAGCAAGCATCTTCATGAGACCATGACACCCAGAACACAGCCTGAGCTGTGTCGGTAAACGAGATGGGACAATGCCACAACTCCTTAGCCAGAGGACATGCACCGATGACTCACACGGTGTGCTGCTGGCACTTGTTTGGGTCTGCTCTGCCTCTTCCTCAAAGCCTGTACCCCAACAGTACTGCCCAAACCAGCAGGAACGGGCTTGGTCTCTTATTGCACCAGATTGCTCATTCACTCTTTAATTTATCCACTTAATTTATATTTACTGAGCTCCCATGCCTTTACAGAGCATCCGGTCCTACATTAGAAAAACAAAAACAAACATAAGACAGGGCAGTGTATCTTAACCAGATTCAGTTTCTAAGCGTGAAATGTCCTTCTCTTATGGTTAATAAACCATGAAGCATTCTTGCCCTGGCCGGGTGGCTCAGTGGGCTGGAACGTTGTCTGGCACACCAACAGGTGGCTGGTTCGATTCCCGGTCAGGGCACATACCGAGGTTGTAGGTTCTATCCCCGGTCGAGCGCGTACGGGAGGCAACTGATTGATGTCTCTCTCTCCCTCCCCTTCTCTCTCCCTTGCTCTCTCTCTAAAATCAATAAACAAAGAATTAAAAAACAAAATAGCCACAGCATTCTCCTCTACCTTCCGAATGGAGGTGGTCTTGAGAGACTCGGCATCGGGTTGAGTCCTGTGGAAGACGGAGTTCAACGTGTAAGGGGCGAAGACGAAACAGGAAAGGCCGATGCATTTCACTACCTGGAACTTGTCCAGTTACCAGCCCTGGCTGGCTTAGCGGGACGCAGCTATTCGGATGTGGAGGCCACACCGGGAGCTGGTAGAGGGCAGGAGGGGCGTTGCCACATCAACTCGGCACGTTTGCTGACCCACACCCCACGTGAGACCTTCCTCTGCTGGAGTGTGAGGAGCCACATGGAATTCCTCCGAGTGAACGACTAGTAATCCCTGACCTTTCATGTTTTGTAGGACACGTTCTCTGTGCTTCGTGTTCAAGCTTTCCATCGAGGCCGAGGCTCGCCGACGCCTTACGTGTGGATATGTTGGAGGTGAGCCGAGGTCCTGAGCCCTGAGCCCCAGGGTAGCACGTATTTCCACGTCAGTGGGCCACACAAGCCCTGACTCCCGGGGGCATGAGGAGAGAGAGAGGCACACAGCCTGAGAATCTCAGTCTCCACACAAGCCGGAGCCAGCACACCTTCCTGGGGAATCGCTGCTGTGTCAGCCCACCCCTGTGTGTGTAGCCTTCTCAGAGGACGAAAGTCAAAGCCAGGCTTTTCTTTATTTACTTATGTATTGGTATCAAACGGCATGACACTCCACAGATCCTCTGTGGAATGGGCAGGGTATCAATAAACACTTACCTGGCTTTTTAAATCTCACTATGAACACTGCCACAGGCCACCTGGACTAGAAAACCTGCCTCGTCCATCGGCCGCACAGACGACACCTCTGGGAGACCCTTCCGTGGACTTCGTGCTGAGTCCTGTTGAGACAGGTGAGAGCAGTGTTTGAGAAGACTGAGGGGCACATTGGACACTTTCATCTCTGTTCCCAAGACTCTGTTCTTATTCTGAATTAGATCGGGACGTCACCCTATCACCTTCGCTCCCAAAGAATTGTCACCATAGAAACAGGATTCAGGACAGTCTCCTTAGCTTTTATGGGGAGTTGGTCTTTTTTTTTTTAAATCATGTGAAGAACTGTTCTGAGTCCCCTGATTAGATTGGAAGGTACTTGAGAGCAGGGACTGTGTTACGCATCTTTGTAGCTCTTGCTGCAAAGGCAGCCGTGAGCGGGAGAAACACACACACTGGACGCTAGAAATAAGGTACATACAGACTTGGAGCACGTCCTCGGCCTTTCTGAAGAAGGAAACCCAATCTTGTGAAGCTAACATTTTGATTTTAGGTGAAACGTCATCAGGTGGGAATAACTTGACAAGAGACTAAGAAATGTTTAGTCTGAACAGGGTTTGCTATCCAGTTTTTTTCCCCTTTATTGATTTTAGAGAGAGAGGAAGGGAGAAGGAGAGAGAGATAGAAACATCGATGAGAGAGAACATCGATTGGCCGCCTCCTGCATGTCCCCCACTGGGGTTGAACCCACAACCTGGGCATGTGCCCTGACCGGGAATCGAACTGGAGACCTCTTGGTGCATGGGTCAATGCTGAACCACCGAGGCACACTGGCCGGGCACTAAGGTTCTAGATAAGTTCAAAAACATCTAAGAATTATTTTAGTGAACAAGTGGTCTTTGAAAATCAGGTCCTCGAGGTTACTGAGATCAGTGTGGGCAAGTCCCCGTAGAGGAGGGCGCTCAAAAATGCGCCCTAAAATGTGCCTTCTGTAGCAGCCATGATAAAAGTTAATTGTTCTCAAGACATCTGGAGCGACCAGCAGCAGGCCCAGCGAGGTGATCGTGCCAACTCCCCTGTCTGCAGCGGCCCTGGTGGCGGCCCAGGCACGGTATCTCCTGTCCCTTCCTGAAAGGGTATTGAGCTGCCAAGTCAGGACGGACCAGGAAGTACAGAAGGCTCTGGGAAGTGGGCACTGAGTTAGAGCTGAAAACAGTCACTGGAATTACGCTAAGTGCCACGATTACAATGGCTCTAAATCATTGTAAGCAACCTCGTTCCTGATTAAGACCACTTCAAAATCCCGGACCGAAACAGGTCTAGAGAAAGTAGCCCGGCAGAGGACCGGTGGCCGCTCCTGGAGTCTCCAGTGCACGTGGGTGCTGCTAGGTGCCCAGGGCCCTGCCGACTCCCAGGCGCGGGGACGTCTAGGAAGGGAACGCGGTGGCCACATCAGCAGCAGCCGCGGGTCACGCGCAACACAGCCACGACCATGCGGCCCCACAACCTCCCCTCCCGGGGCAGAAAGCAGAAACAGCGACTAGTTGAGGTTCTTTCCGTCTCCTCCCTGCACTGCAGTTCTTTTCGGTAGATTCCCAAGGCCCTCCATGCGGCTCAGAACTTGCGTTTGGGGAAGGGAACCCCAGGGGGAGGGCAGCGAGGGGAACCGTCCCAGCCGAAGGACCTCGGCGCCGCCTGCAGCGGCCGCTCCGGGATCCGCCCAGCGGCCCCACGCGGAGCCCCAGGTCGGGTTCCCAGGCGGGGAAGGTGCCCGCCCTGAGCGCGGCCGCGGGTGGCGCCGCCGCGCGGTCCCCGGAAGTGGCGGCGGGCGGGGGGCGCGGGGAGCGGGGTGCGCTGCAGCCATGGCCGCCGGCTTTGTGCGCCGCGCGCGGGTCCCGGCCGCCCGCGCCTCGCCCGGGCCGCGGGGCCGCCGTTGACCCGCCCCGCCCGCCGCCGGCCCCGCCTCCGCGCGCTCCCCGCGCCGCGCGCCCTCCCTCGCCGCCGCGCTGCCTGCTGCCTGCCCGGCCGGCGGCGGGCCCAGGCCGCCCCGATGCCCGAGCCCGGCCCCAGGATGAACGGCTTCTCGCTGGGCGAGCTGTGCTGGCTCTTCTGCTGCCCGCCCTGCCCGAGCCGCATCGCCGCCAAGCTGGCCTTCCTGCCGCCCGAGCCCACCTACACGGTGCTGGCGCCGGAGCAGCGCGGCCCGGGCCCCGGCGCTCCCGGCGCGGCCGCCTCGGCCCCCGCCCCGGCGCCCGCGGCCACCCCGGCGCAGGCAGCGGCGCAGGCGGCCGAGGAGGGCGCGGGCCCGGGCGCGTGCAGCCTGCACCTGAGCGAGCGCGCCGACTGGCAGTACTCGCAGCGCGAGCTGGACGCCGTCGAGGTCTTCTTCTCGCGCACGGCCCGTGACAACCGGCTGGGCTGCATGTTCGTGCGCTGCGCGCCCTCCAGCCGCTACACGCTGCTCTTCTCGCACGGCAACGCCGTGGACCTGGGCCAGATGTGCAGCTTCTACATCGGCCTGGGCTCGCGCATCAACTGCAACATCTTCTCCTACGACTACTCGGGCTACGGCGTCAGCTCGGGCAGGCCCTCCGAGAAGAACCTCTACGCCGACATCGACGCCGCCTGGCAGGCGCTCCGCACCCGGTGAGCCCCCGGCCTGCCTGCGGCTGCGGGAGGCGGGTGGGGGCCCCTCCTGGGCCGGGGGCGAGCCGAGAGCCCAGGCTGCTGTGGATTCGCTTGGCCTTCTCCCCCCACCCCCGCCACTTCCACAGCCCCGCCGGCCCGGAGGTTCCTCCAGCTTGGGGACACCTGGGTGCCACCGGCCCCCCGGCTGGGTCTTCTGTGGCTCAGGTCACCTCAAGTGGCAGCGTGGGCTGCCGGAGTACCGGCGGAAAGAATATGACTTGGTCTGCGTTTAGTTTGTGTGACCTGGCAGCCGGAGACGGAAAGGTCCCTTAGGCTCAAGTGACCTTGGGCAAGGCACAGGGCGCCTGGAGACCTCTGTTTGCTTGTAAGGTCAGGGGTGAGATGGGGTGAGGTCCCAAAGACTTTGCGGTTGTAAAGTGCTCTGCGGGACAGCATCTGGTCAGCTCTGGAAGGAGCTGGAGGGTCCCGTGGTGTGAAGTTTGCGCCCTGGTGGGGCAGGGCAGAGTAGCTGGTCTGAGGGGTGGCTGCTGGCGGGACACCCTCCACAGAGCCTCCGCAATAGCCCAGCATGAGTGTGAGTTTTACAGGGTTTGGGGAGTCTCTTTACCTTGAATTAGCATTCACAGAAGGCCCGGAAAGCGTTGGTTGAGGGAGGACCATTTATGCTCAAATTGGGAACACAGTGTCTGGCAAACAGAAAACTGGAGTTTTGTTCTCAACTTAGACAAAGTGGGCAAGTCTGTCGCCCTGCGCCCCATTTTTCATATCTGTGACTTCCCCTCCCCCACCTCAGAGCAGTGAGGATGGAAACACCCGTGTCTGGAAGGACATCTTACTTCTTTAGGTGAAAGGGTGTGGCTGTGGACCCCCAACCTACACAGTGTTCCTCTAAAAAGTGTTCACTGGGTTTATCCACGTCTGAGCGTAAACATTCTTGAGCGTAAACACGCTCATAAATCACCCTTTGCTCTTCTGGGAACGCGACTGGCCCACCCAGGAAGCAGTAAAGATTTAGTACGGTTGCTTCTTCGTGTTCTCCTGAAGTCCTGGTCTCACTCAGGCCATAGCTTTCCGAGGCAGGTGACAATGTCATGTGCAGATACGTTGAGTCAGAACCCACAAGTCGGTAAAAGCCACCTGCTCCGGGAAAGGGTGTCAAAGGTATGTTTTACACAGTCTGGGGTGTGCTGGAATTTCCTGTTGGTGAAGGTATTAAAAATAAGGGTTGGTATTCGATGTTTTTAAAGTGACACAGTCAAGTTCTACCTTGAGGAGGCTTCATAATAAAATATCTGCAGGACACTGTCCCTATCTGTGCCTGTCTGCATTGAAATGAACACCTCTCAGGGACAGGGCCCACCCTTTGGCCTGAATACACAGGTGTGTCTGTGTTACGACATCAGTGAGGTGTAGCTACTTCCTGGAGACGTGGGTCATGCTGAGTTTAACTAAGGGCATGGTTTTGGATGATGTTTCATTGTGAATTATCTGGTGATGTATCTAAACTTTGCCCGTGATTTATTTAATTTTATGCCGGAACTCCTACCTAGATGGATAGTACACACCTGTCAGATGGGAGAATCTTAGGATTTGAAGAAACCTTACATGTCCTCTTGCGCTGTGCTTCTCAAAAAACTTGTTTTTTTAATCCTCACCCGAGGATATTTTTCCATTGATCTTCAGATAGAGTGGGAGGGAGGGCGTGAGAGAGAGAGAGAAAAACATCGATGTGAGAGAGACACATCGATTGGTTGCCTCCTGCACGACCCCAACCAGGGCCAGGGATCAAACCGCAACCAAGGTCCATGCCCTTGACCGGAATTAAACTGGAGACTCTTTGGTCCGTGGGCTGACGCTCTAACCAATAAGCCAAACTGGCCAGGGCAGACATATAATACACACACACACACACACACACACACACACACACACGTCTTTTGTTGTTTTTTTGAAATTACATTAATTGGTTGATTCTTTTATGCGCCCTGACCGGAGACTGAACCCACAACCTTGGCATATCAGGAAAACGCTCTAACCAACTGAGCTACCCGGCCAGGGCCTGGGACGTCTTTTATTGTGAGCCCACAGTAAGAAACACATTTTACACATCGGTGTCTCTAGGGCTGAAGTAAATGTTTCTTTCACAAAACACTATATATATTTTTTCTAATGGGCAGTGCACATGGCAGAATATGTTTTGTTTTATTTCGTATTTAAGAAAAAAAGAAGAAAAAGAATGCTGTTCGGGAACCGCTAACGTTATTTCCCAACTCATTTGCGAACACTGTTCTCGTTCCCCCCTCCTGTGACAGAGGCCTGGGGAAGATGCTGTCACGGCCCATCAGCCAGGGGTCTCTCGGCAGAGTTTGGTACTTTTTCCACTTCACCGTGTAGTCCTAGTTATCGGATGTGTGTTTTCGTTATTCTAACAACTTAGGATTCTGGAGCTACTCGGACCCTTCGCTGCCTTGCTTCAGCCTGCCCCCGCCCATCCTCTGTAGGTCTGTTCTAGCCTGGCCTGGAGTGGCCCCTTCTCTGCCACTTCACGCTCCCTTGAGGTCATTGTCACACTGCAGTGCCTCTCACCCCATGGACCCATTCGTCTGTGGCTGGGTCACCCTCTTGTCCACCCCAGCCCCCATGACTTTGGGAATCTTTCTCTTTTCTGACCTGGTTAACCCATGCTCATCGGAGGCCTCCCTGTCTATCTCTGTACCTGGGAGGGTCGTGAACCATGTATGTCTGCTGTGTGTCCAAGCCCCGCCTTCACTTCCTCCCTCCTCGCGCTTCCCCTGGCCTCTTGTCCTGCCCTGTTCAGAGGCGGAAACACTCCATCCTACCTGGGTCCAGGTTGGATTCGGAGACCCAGGCGGGCCCAAGCAGCTTCAGACTGTGCAGAAGTGAGACTTGGGGTTACAGAGGGAGCGGACCAACGTCGTTTGAGAGTATAAACCCAAACCGGCACATAACCCGGAGAATGAGGCCGAGAGCATTTCCGCTGGAACATTTTAATCTACAGCAACGAGAGAGAGATAGGGCATTTGTGATTCCCTTGGCCAGTGATAAATAAGAGACTCATTGCCTGGGTGCAAAAGGCAAATTGCAGAAGACTTAACATTGTATCCACTCATCCACTCATTCAACCAGCAGGCCATTAACCATTAAACACACATGTATCCATTCTCTGCTTGTATCAGACACTGTGGTAGGTCCCCCTTGAGTGTCCTTCATCCCAAACCATGTCTTCTTGTTGTGAGGGGTGGTTTCGATCTTAGAGGCATTTTGAATATGTAACCATGTGTTCCTATGTTACAACTTCAGTGCAATATGGTAGAATCTGGAATAGGAAAACCCGTAAGTTACGGGAAGGAGGCCGTGGGTACTCCCGGGCAGTCCGAGCCTTGAAAAGCACCGTTGGTTGGTTGTGAGTGGTGTTTATAGTTAGGACTCTCCGATGGGTTTCTCCTGGGAGTGGCCAGCAGTGGCTTCCCTGATGTGCTGCACTGAATGTCCTCACAGCTCTGCCCTCATTGTTCTCGGAGGGACAGGCCGTGCCATTAGGGAAAGATTCTCGGGACTCCTGTCGGACTTTGACTGAGTAGGGTCGATGACAGCAGAATGTGTGATGAGTCGTGTTGGACATAAGGTGAACACCACACTGGTCCTTCCAGAGAGAAAAAAGAATATCGGCTTGCAATGCACCACACCCAGCAGGAGAATACCCCACTAGGAAGAACTTAACTCTAAGCAGACGGGGTGAAACCAAGGTGGGTGAGGTGTGCTTGGGGGTTCGCTCGGGGCCTTCGCTTTGGTGTCCCCTCTCCCTCCCTCCGGGTGCTCTTGGTGCATGCCTGGCTCTGCCCCGTCACGGTGCCAGCAGGCGGGTCTCTCTCTAGCACTTTCCAAGCTCTTGCCTCTGTCCCACCAAAACTTACTTTTCCTTGGTTGTGTGCTGAGGGGCCTCACTTTGCAGCCTCAAAAGATCTACCAAGGTATTGCATGCTTCTGTCTGAACGGGGAGTCGCTCCTTGACGTGCTTTCTCTTCCAAACATCTTTGTTTTTACTTGGGATAATTTGGAGGCTCAGTCTTACAACGCTACTGGTGGCAGGCACGTTGGTGGAAGAGGCCTTTTCCCTGAAGAAATCATTGACATTGTACTGCCCCAAGGTCACGTAACGTGGATCCCTGACGTTGCATCCTGCTTTCTACTCCGCTTTGGCCCGCACCCTCTCTCCGAATTTAGTAACGTCTCTGCCCTGTTGGGTATTAATAATCCCAAGTAAGACCCCGGAATCCGGCTTTAGGAGTTGCAGTGCTCATTTTGGTCACAGATTTACCTTCTCTGTTGGATTTTGCGGAAGCTTAATCATAAAGCTATAAATCTGCTCCGCTCGGAGAAGTCCTGTGCGCAGGAATCCAAGCCTCAGCACACATGCTCTCGCAGCATCGTTTGGCCATCAGAGTGACCACTTCGACCACCCCCCCAGGATGGCTCTAAATGACAGGCTTCTAATTTGTCTAAAATATTTAATTTACAAAAGTTAGATAAGTTCAAAGGCCCTGGAAGTAGGAAGTGAGTTCTAGCTCCAGCATTCCCCGACCTTCACGTCACCGTGAACGACATCACGTCACTGCAGACAACCGTTATGTCACCATTAATGACCACGACATCATTGAGAACGAACTTTACGTTGCTGCAAACGACCGTTACGTCACCGTGAATGACCACCACGTCACTGTGAATAACCACCGCATCACTGTGAGTGACCATGAGGTCCCCGTGAACGAGGCATGGCCCACCTTAGTGCTTCCCGGCCCATTGTTTTCAGAGGGGGGGATCCAACTGCTTGACTTCTGAGGGGCCTCCTGCGAGGCTGTGTTTTGTGATTTCCAGGGAGAGCACTTTCTGTTTTCGAATCTGCTTTTTGTGCCTGGGAAAGTTGGTGGACTCAGTGTCTACAGTGGATGTCAACCTTGGCTGCCCTTTGCATTCCTAGGTAGATTTTGTAAAATTGTGTGTGTGTGTGTGTGTCCAGATACAAACATATATATGTGCATGTATGTATGCATGTATGCATAAATGTATAAATGCACGCGTGTTTGTGTGTATATATGTGCATGGCGTGTTTATGTATGCATGCAAGTATATGTGTGAGTGTACATATAGTCATGTGTGTATCAATGCATATGTGTGTAAATATGTTTGTGTGTCTGTATGTATGTACGTGTGTGTGTGCATATGGCCGTGTATGCACGTGTCTGTATGCATGTGTGTGTGTGTGTGTACGTGTGTGTGCACGTATGCAGCCACAGTTCAGCTGCACTGGCCTAGAAACATCCTGCCAGCATGCAGGTAAAGACCGGCCTCCGCTTTCTCTGATGTTTTCATGGTTAAAATAACAATGATCGTGGCAGTAACGATAATAATAAATAATCACCACCACCTCATGGTCCGTGCTCCAGCGCACCGCCTTCCACTTAGTGAGAGCACAGTGGTGTGTTGTCGTTTAGCGTGATCAATAAAATTAGTGGGGTTGTGCTAATAACCAAACGCTCAGATCAGAAGGCATGTTAAACTGCTTCCTTCCTTCCCCGCTCTCCACAGATGTAAATAGTATCAGGACAAGCCTAGCTGGGTGGGTGTGGACGTGGAGGATGTTTGTTTTATCTGAATGGGCTCTGGGTGTCCTGCTGTAGCTGTGGGGCGTGGTGTGCATTAGTATTTTACATCCCCAAGGTGTTTATATCCCCAAAGGAGATCTTAAAAGGAGAGGAAACCTTACCTGTCATCCAACACCTTGCAGTTACTGTGCAAACCACCTTTTCTTTGCTCCTTCTGCCATCCTGTTTCCAGGCATCGTTCTCAGGAGCTGGTCTGTCTCCTGCCTGGAACCAGACATGTCTCTGGGCACAGGGTCAGGGATGGAGAGGACGAGGAGGTGAACCCCCGTCTCCCTCCACCACTGAGGACATTCCGGTTGCTCTTTACCGATGGGATGACCGTCCATAGACAGAGGTATCCTTTCCTTTTCCTGAAATTGGCCAAGGCACCTGAAACACATACTTTCTTTTTTAAAATATTTATTGATGAGAGAGAGAACTACTGATTTGTTGTTTCACTTATTTATTCATTCATCGGTTGATTCTTGCATGTGCCCTGACTGGGGATGGAACCTGCAACCTTGGAGTATCAGGGCGATGTTCTAACCCACTGAGCTACCCAGCCAGGGCTGCGTTGCCTTTTAAAATACGAATGCATCTGTGATGCCTGGTACCTCACGGCTCCTGTAATGCAGCTCATTGATAACTTCCTCAGTATTGATTTACTTTAGAGTGTTAAAAAGGACCAGGCTCCACGGGGAAATGGGAAACCTCTGTTTCCAGGAAGTCGGGGTCATTCACATTCAGTGCTCAGTCTAATGGTTACCTGCCGCCTAGCCCTGACGGCGATGAATCGTCGAGAAGAACCCACCCTCAGGACGACGTGTTAAGGGAAATGAAACGAGGATCGCAGAGAACCTCCCGGGCATGTCATCCCTTTGCTCCTCCCTTTAAGTTTTCAAATGGCCACAGTGAAATCTGGGCAGAGACGCTGGGCGGAAAGTGGCACGCGGACCTGTATCCAGACGCTGTGCACAGAGAGCGAGGCTCCAGACACGCACGTAGCTCGATGAGCTCACCTCTGACGCTACGGTACGGGATCCAGCGAGATCCACCTTCTCCAAAGCTGGTTTTAGTGATTGTCACGGACAGAGACAGACCGAGGGCAGTGTAACCACACTGACGGAAGAGTTCTGAGACCAGATTTTTGTGTGCTGGTTTGACTTAATTTGATTTATAACCAATGTCGTGAGTAGCTCAAGGATATGTCAGAGTCTGTGGATATTTTCCCATTGATTTTTAGATAGAGTGGAAGGGAGGAAGGGAGAGAGAGAGAAACATTGATGTGAGAGAGACACATTGACTGGCTGCCTCTGGAATGACGCCCACTGCGATCGAACCTGCAACCCAGGTACATGCCCTTGACTGGTGATTGGACCCTCGACCCTTTGGTCTGCAGGCTGACACTCTAACCACTGAGCCAAATCAGCCAGGGCTGTGTTCTTTTTTTCTTTTTAATGTTTTTATTTATTTTAGAGAGAGGGAGAAAGAGAGACATCAGTGAGAGAGAACCATTAATTGGCTGCCTCCTTCCCTGGCCGGTTTGTCTCAGTTGTTAGAGCATCGGCCTGTGGACCAGAGAGGTCCGGGTTTGGTTCCTTGTAAGAGCACGTACCTCGGTTGCAATTTGTCTCCAGCCCCAGTTGGGGTCGTGTGGGTGGCAGCCAGTCGATGTGTCTCTCTCACATCGATGTTTCTCTCTCTCTCTTCCTCCCTCTCTCCCTCCCCCTCTATCTCAAGATAAATGCAAAAAAAAAAATGTCCTCGGGTGAGGATAAAAAAAAAATAATAATAATAATAATAATTGGCTGCCTCCTGCATGCCCCCTAATAGGGATGGAGCCTGCAACCTGGGCATGTGCCCTGACCTGGAATGGGACCAGTGACCTCTAGGTGCATGGGACGATGCTCAACCCCTGAGCCACACTGGCCAGGGCAGAGTCTGTGCTTTTAGTTGCTGAGTTGAACCATCACTGTCATCTTATAACTTGAAACATTTAAATTGTAATGTATGTATGCCCTGGCTGGGTAGTTCAGTTGGTTAGAGCATCTTCCCAGTACTCCATGGTTGCCGGTTTGATCCCCGGTCTGGGCACATACACGAACCAGCCAATGAATGCGTGAATGGGTGGAACAGCAATATTGATATTTCTCTCTCTCTCTCTCCCTTCCTCTCTCTCTAAAATCAATAAGTAAAAAATAAATAAACGTTAATATATATGTTAGGAAGGGACTACTGACATGCTAATCGTTTCTAAACATATATAATTAGGCTGGATTAAATAATCTTTAAATGAACCTGAAGTCATTTTTTCAGTGGAGTAAATTAGTTTTCCCTACTAAAAACATCAAGAAAACCTTGGAAAGACAGGCTGAGAACACAGTAAGCTGAAGTATCATTTCATCTCATCGAATGAACGGGCTTTTCTCACCGTCCCTGAAGCCCTCGGGAGCTCCTGGTCCTGGAGTTTAGGCCCCGGGCAGCCCTGCCACACTCAAAGTCCGAGTATTTGAAAGCACAGCTCTTCATTGTCTGACCATGTGTCCCCTCCATCTGTCCACGTCCAGGCTGCCAGTCCAGTCCCCACATCTGGCCAGCCACATGTTTGATCGTTTTCCCTTTGAAAGTGTTCCTTCTCCTTTTTTCTTTTCTTTCCCTGAAAGAACTCAGGATGGGATGTTCAGGTGCCCCAGGGAGGGCGGGAGAGGGATTCTGACTCTCCCTGTGATCTTTCCCAGGCCCGGGGCGGGACGCCCTGCAGGGAGGCCGCCCCTCCTGCCCTGCATTGTCCCTGGGGGCCCTTCAGGACTGCACCCTTCCTGGCCCCCACTAGACTCTTCTCAAAGCCCTGCCGCCACCTCAGCCTGGACCTGCATTTCCTGATGTGTAAAATCGAATTACTTCCGCGGGATTAAGTACAGTGAAGATGACGGTTTTAGTTTGCACTATTCCTCCTGCCTGCCTGTCTCCCTGTGTGTCCTCTCTGCCCTGGAGACACGGGACAAGAGTTTCTGGGGGACTTTTGTAGCATCTGTACCTTCTAGAGTGCGTCCTTTGATTATCTGTGAGTTATCCTCTCATCCTCACACCCACTCCAGAACTGCAAGGTTAAGTCATTAACACCCCATCAGCAACTTCTTTTCTGGAAAGTGCCGCTCGAACGAAAGACCTCTAGCTACCTGTGTGTTTGTGAAAGGGGGAAAATGCCTTGTTACTTATTATGTTTAATGTTTGCTTTTTGCTTTAAATGTCCACAATATCTTAGATGCTGTTTTAAAACACTAACATAGATCATTCTGTCCCCACGACACACACATCACACCCTCGTTTTTTTGTAAAAGAATGTGTGATTACAACTTCAGACACCCAGTCCTCTGGGATAATGCGGGTACCCAATATTTTTTGGATGTCTTTTCTCAGAATTGTAGGATCTGAGCATTGAGGAGAGATTAAACAGCTCAGACATTTCAGTCCTTCAGCAGACCCAGTCCCCATGGATGTCCGGTGCTGGGCTAGCTGCTTGCTAGTCTCTCATTGTTACCACCTTTTCTGTGGTACCAGAAAAAAAAATCTCCAATTTGCATTTGAAAGATGACTTTGAATACCCTTGAAGAGACTTCCCCTCCTCCCTCCCGGTGGAATTCTGTCCTTTTGTCTAGCGCATTCTGAAGAAGTAAAGGCCTGGTGGACCTTGGGAAGTTAATTGAAAGGGATTCTTTCCTGGGGAGGTGGCCGCCCAGATTCCTTTTAGCACTTGGGTCGGGTGGTTCTTCAGACTTTGCCTTTGGTACTGTGGATGCTGGTAACACAGATGGCTAAGGAGCAGTCAACCAGCCCCTGCTGACCTCTGGTGGGTGCCTGCGGGGAGGTGGAGAGCCCCTGGGTTTGAATCCTGCCGGGTGCTTGTTTCTCTGCCTGTTTCCTCTTCTGTAAAATGGGAAATGATACCGTCGGCCCTCGTTTATCGCGGTTAATCAGTTCCAGACTTAAATGAATTTCCGCGAAGTAGGATTCTTTGTTTACTATGCTGTAGTCGTGTCTGTTATGAATGATGAGGGGCCACATGTTCACAGAGTGCCTGTATTTGAGATGATTTTGGTCCTGGCCAGGAAGTTCAGTTGGTTAGAACATCGTCCAGATACACCAAGGTTGCAGGTTGGAGCTCCGGTCAGTGAACATACGAGAATCACCCAATGGCCCTGGCCAGTTTGGCTCAGCGGTTAGAGCCTCACCCTGAGGACCAAAGGGTTTCGGGTTTGATTCCCCGTCAAGGGCAAGTACATGGGTTGCAGGTTTGATGCCATCAAGGGGTCAGGGTCGTGCAGGAAGCAGCCAATCAGTGTGTGTGTGTGTGTGTGTGTGTGTGTGTGTGTCTTTCCCTCCCTCTCTCCCTCCACTCTAAAAGGCAATAGAAAAATATCCTTGGGTGAGGATTAAAAACAAACAAACAAAAGAATCAACCAATGAATGTGTAGATGAGTGGAACAACAAATCGATGTGGTTTCTCTCTCTCTCTCTCTCCCCCCTTCCCCCCTCTCTCTAAAATCAATCAATAAAAAAAAAAATTAAGATAAATTGATTTTTTTTAAAGCCGCTGAAAAGACAGAGGGGAAGAAATGAAAAAGTTTAGAGTAAAAGCCTTTAAAGACGTGAAAAAGAGCAGCCACTGTTTGTACAGGGTTTGTAGTCGCCAAAGCACTCCCGTGCACGGCGCTCTCTGACCCTAAACTAGCTCTGAGAAAGGAGACACTGTTATTTCCACTGGATACACTCGCAGACGGAACCTGGGGGAGAGGGAAAGTCTCACACCAGCCGGAAGCTCGAACGTATTTCTTCCGACTTCTGCAGGAGCTCAGGGCCGCCTCTCTTCATTCGTTGCCATTTCTAGCTACGTTTATCCTTTGCCCGCTTTCTAATAATTGTGTCCTTCTGGGGATGAAGCAGTTGTGTGCAGATGGTCCAGCCACATCCCTGTCCCTATTTGACTTTTCTTCCAGCGCGGCTGAGTGCTCCGTCACTCCCGAAATTGGTTTCAAAGAGCCACAGTGACCTAGTTTAAAGTCTGTGGGACAGTGTCTTATTCCCGTGTGTTTACAATTGGGCCAGTTTTTCCTCCGGAACTGCAGGAGTTCTCTTTTTCAGATGGGGAGTGAATATCCGTACGAATCCACCCCGCGTGTCCGGGGAGCCCCGGCCACGCAGGATCACATAAGAAGGGGCTCTGACCCGCCAGGAGCGTTAGTTATCACTGCCGGGGGCTCCCTGGAGTTGTGCCCACTCCGGGGACTTCGGATGTTATCACAACCAGCTGCTCACGAGCCTGGTACTTAGCAGCTCTCAGTGAGGGTTTATCGACCTAATCCCAGACGGGGCTCTTGACGTGCCCCGACAGCCACGGGACAGCAAGTAGATACGTCCTCTCATGACCTTGGTGGACACCTCTCTGCTCCCTGGGTTCTTTCCAGGCTCTGGGTCCCTTACACTTTCGTGGAATTGAGACGGTCTTTAACCCTAAAATGAGAAGTTCACCACAGAAGTGACGTCCACAGGGCCGGAAGACACTCATTGGATCAAATAGTGATAAAATGCATTCATTCTGAAGCAGTGGTTTTAAAACCCTTACGTGGCTACGGACGCCTTTCTTCTTCAGAGCAGGTGGGGCTGCGTCTCGGTCCCGAGGAGCTGGGTGCTCCAGAACCCCAAAGGGTTGCAATAAAATACGCAGAGGATTTCACAAGCACCGCTCAGTAAGGGTGCTGCCGGCCCGCTGAGCGCTGGCTGGGTTCTCAGGACTGTGCCCAGGATAGGAAGCTAGGGCTGTCCCAGTCAGACAGCCCTGGGAACATCCTCACCAGTCCCCACTCCCGTGAGAATTTTGTCTCAGTTAAACCTTTTGGTCAATTCAGCCCGGCCTGTGTGGCTCGGTGGATTGAGCGTCGTCCCGTGGACTGAGAGGCCCTGGTTCAGTTCCCGGTCAGGGCACATGCCTGGTTTAGGGCTTGATCCCCAGTAGAGGGTGTGCAGGAGGCAGCCGATTGATATTTCTCTCTTACATCTATATTTATCTGTTTCTTAAAAAATCAATAAAGACATATTTTAAACAATAAACTTTTTGGTCAGTTTTAAGATCCTCCTCTCAAGGTCCGTCCCCCCCCAATGAAACTGTCGCCCAATCAGGTCTCTGGCTTATTATTTAATATGTGTTTAAACCAGCTTTGAAGATTCTAAATTTCTTCTTGGTATTTAAAGGCCCATGCTTGGCCCATCAGTAACTCCTTGCCTCCGACCTTATTAATATTCAGTCCTGATTTCTAGACCAAGATTCTTCCATGTAATGCCTGTAAATTAGCATCAGGTGACCTGGAGGCCTTGGCTTTGCTGGAGAGTCGGGGTTGACTTGTGAAGGGCAGAGCCTGGTGGAGGAGGCTGGAGTAACGTCACGAATCAGTCCAAATAACCCTTCTGTTTATCTTTTTAAAAAATTTTATTTATCAATGTGAGAGAGAGATTTGTTGTTCCACTTATTTATGCATTTACTGGTTGATTCCCGTGTGTGTGTCCTGACCGAGGACCAAATCTGCAGCCTTGGCGTGTCGGAATGATGCTCTAACCAGCAGAGCTACCCGGCCAGGACCCATCAATCTCGTACGGTTATAACTGGGGAAATATAGGGAGAAGTCACCCTCCTGATTATTTTTTAAGAAAGAGTGCCATTGAGGTGTTTATGGAGAATAAGCCTCAGTGAATAGAGTAAGGATGTCACTAGGCACCAGGTTATGCTTGTGTCTCAGGGAGAAACTCAGTAGTAAATGACATGAGAGGTGCCCCGGCCGGGGTGGCTTGTTGGGCGTCGTCCCGTGCACCACAGGGTTGCCCGTTCGAGTCTCAGTTGGGGCGCTGCGGGACGTGCAGGAGGCGGGCAGTCGATGTATCACCATCACAGTGATGTTCCTCTCTCTCCCTCTCCCTTCCTCTCTCTCTAAACATCAATTTTAAAAAAATGATGTTGAGAAGCAAATCCCATTTTAATGGCAGAATTCAAAATTTTTTCTCAAATAACACATGCTAGCCGGCCGGTGTGGCTCAGTGGTTGAGCGTCGACCCATGCACCAAGAGGTCGCCAGTTCGATTCCCGGTCAGGGCACATGCCCGGGTTGTGGGCCCGATCCCCAGTGGGGGGCATGCGGGAGGCAGCCAATCGATGTTCTCTCTCATTGATGTTCCTATCTCTCTGTCCCTCTCCCTTTCTCTCTCTAAAATCAATAAAGAAAAAAAAAACAAAAATAAATAACACATGCTCACAGTAATAAGTCCAACAGAAGCCATGAAAACAGCAGTCGCCCCCTCCCTCCTTGCCCCCAGCACCCAGGAGCAACTTGAGACCGGCTCTATTGACTTTCTACTAAGGAACATGAGGGTTTTTCTTGGCTGTCCAGTCCTGCTGGCTTCCTTTTGCTATTTTCGGTGTTTGATAGTTATTTTTGGGCCTCTGTTGGCAGCGTTTGTGATTTGGAGTTAGACACTTACTTAATCCCGCTGCCTCGTTACTGTCTGAACTCTCCCTCCCCCCTCGGCTCCCCCCTCAGCTCAGCTACTGCTGCAGCGAGAAGGTGGCCGGTTTCCGGGGTTCCCCGTCCCCCTGGTCTGTCACACCAGCCTCCCGGCTTCTCCTCTGTCCCTCCCGGTCGTCATCTCTTTGTCTAGTTGGTTGGACCTCCTGGGACGTCCCTCCGCCTTTATTTTCTCCCCTCTGAGTTCACTTCCTCTTTGGGCCATCCGTGTTCATCCCCGGTCTGTTCTTACCTTCCGACTTCCCTTTTCACAGCAGTCGGAACTTCAAGGGCTTCTTCCAAGCCAGATGGACATTGGGAGTCCGTGTAACTTTGCACCGAGCTAAGTGACAGGATCGGAATGGAGATGAAGGTCTGACCCTCGGGGACCCTCGGGTTCCGTCCACGCCAGAGGCCGTCGGGCGGCCCGTGGGGGCGAGGCAGGAGCCCAGGGTCTGGTTCTAGACTCTGAACTTTGGAGTGGCCATTTCTGAATTACTTGGCGCCCTGGTTCTGCACCCACAGGAGCGAGTTCTGTCCTTGGTTACCTTCAGGCTCTGGGGCTCTGGGGGGTTCTGCATGCCCCTGCCCTGAGCAATCTGGGGAGCTTTGTTTTTTCTTTTCATATTTAAAATGCTTTGTTTTTGTGTTGAGTGGTGGGTTTTGAGGAGGGGAGAGTGGAGAAGCATGCCTCTACTTTGCCACTTTTAAATCCTGTACCAAGTAGCATTTCCTTGTTAGCTTAGTGATGTAACCACTGTGTGTGTGTGTGTGTGTGTGTGTGTGTGTGTGTGTGTATTTAATCCTCACCCAAGGATATGCTTTTATTGATTTCCGGGGTGGGGGGGACATCCATCAGTTGTCTCCCGTATGCGCCCCCGCCAGGGATCAAACCTATAACCTAGGTATGTGCCCTGGCCAGGAATTGAACCTGAAATCTTTTGGTGTACAGGACGGCGACGCTCCAGCCAACTGAGCCACCTGGCCAGGGCCTTACGTTTTTATGCTGCAGTTTCTTGGAGAATAGCCAGAGTCACACAGTCAACGAACCGCAAGGATAAGACACAAAGGGAATGTCTGCCCACCGGCCTCGGGCGGCTCAGTAGTTCAGCGCACTTGAGGGATTTGGGGTAACTCGCCAGGCAGGGCGCGGCGCGGTGTCTGGGTATTCGAGAAATCTGAGCTGAGAAATGCCGACCGTGTGCCAGCTGGGGAGGTGTGCCTCGGGTAAGGAATGTCCTCCGTGCGTCCGTCCTGGAAGGTGTGAGTCCGCATTCCTCTGAGCCACTGCGGGTCCTCGAACGGAGTCCTCACACAGTGTCCTTGAACTACTTGAATGCAACCCCTTTCTGAAGGGAGACTGTTTTCCTGGGATAGCTGGGAAGGCACTGGGTGAGGGGAAGGGGAGGAAATGGACGCGCACAGGACAGCCGCCGAGCAGACGCGACGTTCCGGGGTCTGCACCGGCGGGTCTGAGCGTGCCCGAGGCCCGTGGAGCCAGTGACCGGTCTGGTGACGTGTGTGCTGATTTCTGTCGTGGGGTGGCCAGGGAGGTCTGGTGCTGCATCATTTAAAGATGTGTGTGCCCTGGCTGGTGTGGCTCAGTGGTTAGAGCGTCGGCCTGCGGACCAAGGAGTCACGGGTTCGATTCCAGCCAAGGGCACGTACCTCGGTTGCAGTTTGGTCCCTGGCCCTGGTTGGGTCGTGCGGGAGGCAACCAATGGGGTGTCCCTCTCACATAGACGTTTCTCTCTCTCCTCCTCCCACTCTATCTGAAGATAAATGGGAAAATATCCTCGGGTGAAGATTAAAAATAAAAAGATGTGGGTGTGGCCCTGGCCAGAAGGCTCAGTTGGTTAGCTTATTGTCCCCATACACAAGGTTGAGGGTTCCATCCCCGGTCAGGGCACAGACAAGAATCAACCAGTGAATGTATAAATAAGTGGAAAAACAAAGCGATGTTTCTCTCTTTCTCTCCTCCCTCTCCCTCTTTCTCTCTAAAATCAATCAATTAAAAAAAAAAAAAGATGTGGGTGTGGAGTTAGGGGTAGGTTGTCAGGCCTCATGCGGTCCTGACTTCTCCTGGTCACCAGGGGACAGCATGGCTGCTGCTGCCCGTCCCTGGCTATCTGTGGACCTTGGAGACCACGGCTGAGCTGTGGAGGCAGCATCTGACCTGGGTTCAGAGCCAGGCTCTGCCACCGACCAGCCCCGTGGCCTTGGGCATGCACCTGGCTGCCCTGACCTTTAGTTCGGGGGAACTGACGATGACCCCTTGCAGGTGGTGGTCAGGCTTCGGGAGGGCCACAGGTCATCCAGCTGTGTGCCAAGCGCCTTCTAATGACGGACGAGGGTGAGCCCCTGCTTCAGCCGTGGGACCACTGGGAGGCCCCCAGTGGTTCCTGGTGTGCGGGGAGCCCCCTAGGGTGGGGGCTGCTGTTCACAGCCGATGCAGCCGGGAGAGAACACCTCTGGTCTGGCCTGATCGAGTGTGATTTATGACCTGGCAGGGCTGAGCCTACAGGGCAGAGGGATGGTGACTAGAGGTGGGGAGGCTGGAGGAGGCAGACCCAGGCCTAATTCATTCTCCTCAGTCCACAGGTCAGCGATCCAAAGGCAGGTAAGCGCCTGGGTGCTGACGTCCCCACCCCCACCCCCACCCCCACGTGGTCAGTGTCTCCAGGCATTTTTACGGGTCATTAGAGCCCGGGTAGTGGCTTGTGGGCTCAGGGTCCTTGACCTTCCTTGCTCCCATTCGGGTCATCGCCAGTGAAACCAGGTAAACAACTCAGTTCTAGGCCTGCCTTCTGAATACAGGGGAGAAGGTCTTAGAAGGTAAACGTGGTCCCTCTTCCTAATGATCAAATCTTTCTCAAAGCATAGACGCTCTGAGAGCCTATGAAACAAAAAAGACTGTGAGGTCAGGCGTTGTTATTTTAGAATAAAAATACTCTGCGCTATCATTGGCATATAAGCCCCCACGAGGGCAATGCTGAAATCATCCTTGTGAATTCCTGTACCTTCGGATCCTGGCATCGAAGGTGCAGAGGACCCTGGGTGACTGTTTGAGGAGTAAATGACCCCTCTCTCTGTCTCTGGTCCCCGACGGCCCCCGGAGAGAGCCCGTCGTCACGTGTGTGTGTGTAACCAGCAGGGAAAGAAAAGCTCAGTGGTGCCTTTAGTGTGTAAGGCTCGATTCGAGTATTTACTCTCTGAAAATGCATAACCGTGCTCATGAATTCTGCTTTGTGCCAAAGACACGGCGAGTGTGACATTGGGCCATCCCGTCTCACGGTGCTTTAATTTTTTATTGGTTGATTTTAGAGAGAGAGAGGAACATGGATTTGTTGTTCCACATGCTGATGTGCTCACGGGTTGATTCTTGTCTGTGCCCCGACTGGGGGTCGAACCCGCAGCGTTGGTGTGTCAGGATGACGCTCCAACCGACTGCGCGACCCGGCCAGGGCCTCATGGTGCTTTCAACCCGAGAAATGCTGATAGGGTGTTGAAGAGGGTGAAAATAGGCTTCGTCTTCCAGCTAAAAATGCGTACACGCAGAGCTGAGGTGTCACAAGCACGCGTCGATACTTCGTAGAAGATTTTATGTCCTTCCGATTTCTTTCAAGTTGCGAGTGAAAAAACACGATTCTTGGCTGCTCGAGATCACGTGGTAAACACTCTCCTTTTGCACATGGCCCCGACTCGATGTGAACTCCCCAGCCTTGGTGACGTCTCGATAGGGCGTCAGACAGATTAGAAATAATCTGGGAGCATCCAGGGCTGAGGGAGGGGACTCGGAAGCCAGCATGGTGACGTGCCCATGGGCCTCTGGGAAGGAACTTAGGGAGACAGGGGCTGTTTGGGGTCCAGTGGGCTTAGAAAGAGGAGAGGATGCTGCCCGTAAAGCCGATTTAGAACCGAGGGACCCCTGAAGAGGCAGTGACGGGGACAAGAGGGAATCCAGGTGAGCACCTCGGAGGGGACTGTGGAGGCACAGATAAACCTCGCCCGGACCAGGGGAACACACTTCTTAAGCTCAGAATGAGGGAAAGGGAGGTCCCATAGCAGACTCCAGGGCACTGCCCGAGCTGGGGTGCCCCTCACTGCGTCTGACGCCACCTCTCTTCGTCCATGCCCCCTCCTGTGTTTAATTCAGCACCGAACCCCAGCGTCTGCCCGTGGGCCCTGAGCCCCCGTCCCCAGAGCACATGGAACCCACTCTGGTGGCCTGGCCTGCTCTGCCCCCCGCAATTCCCTCTGGGTGGACAAGGAGGCGTTCCCCAGCACCAGGCTCCTTTCCGATGCTGGTACCGCCCGGAGCTTCTGCAAAGACAAAGCTTCATTTCAGAACAGAAACCCGGGTCCACCTCCGTCCCTGTCCGACACCTCAGCCGGTGAAGTCCCGCAGTTTCTGAAACGATCTTAGTCGGAGATGCCCGGTGTTCTCCATCCTGCTAAGGAAAAGCCAGGACCACAGCAGGAAAGGATATAAGACGCGCAGATGCCGAGAGCTTGGATTGAGTCGGGGACCGAGGGGTGAGAAAAGCTCGGGAATGCCCCGCGTGGTCTGCAGGAGAGTCGGACGCTGTTGATTCCGCTCCGTGTCTGGTGACTGTTCGACTCCAAAGGCTGGCTGGCCTCTGAGGGAATCTCACAGGACGCAGGGAAGTGCTCGGAGTGGGATGTGGCTGGCTGGGTCCTTTTGAATTATCGATGCCGTGCACACGATGTTCTCAGTGGCCACGGAAAAGCCCTCCTGTTTGCGATACAGAAGGACGTGGCATTTGCTTGGTTAAGGTTGCATGCTACACAGTATTCTCATTAACATGCGCTGTGGAAGTTGCCTGCAAGCCTTCCTGCAGACTGAGGGGAGGAGGTGAAAACTCTCACGGGGTGCGAGCTCTGAGTCTGCTCGCTGTCTGCCCTTGGGAGACCACGGAGGGCGGCCCCCTTGGCAGACGAGGGTGATATTTTAGAATGCAGACAACCTCTCTAACAACCGCCCTTGAGTGTTCAAATATAGAAATTGGAATTCCGTTCCGGTTTCCCCCCAGTCGCCAGGTACCACTCAAAGAAGCGTGTCTGGGTTGACCCCGCGGCACTGGGGTCCTTCGGCGCAGTTCTCGGGAACCCTTTCATCTCCGGGAGCGCGAAAGGATGATGGCAAAATTGTTCTGTCGTCTCCTTTGTTTGTCTTTTTTTTTAAAAAAAAAAAAACAATAGACCAGGTGAGGTGGAGAGATCATGGAAAGGATAACAGGTCTTGGTGACAGGGAGGTCAGAATGAGGTTTAAGTAAAATAGAGTCACTACATCTTCTCACAGACGGGTCGTGAGCAGAATGTGCTACCAGATTTGTAGAAGAACACAGTATCGGCGTGTCTGTCTTTATCATCTCTTCCTCTTTATGTTGCTGGTAAATTGTAACGACTGGATTTTAGAGAGTTTACCGTTTTAAAAAAACACACACCAAATTTTACTGTTTGCTACTGTTTTGTTGACTACTTGTTATTTTTATTTATTTATTTGTTTTTTCTTTATTGATGTTAGAGAGAGGGAGAGGGAGAGAGAGATAGAAACATCCACAAGAGAGAACATCGATGGGCCGCCTCCTGCATGCCCCGCACTGGGGATCAGGCCCACAACCTGGGCATGTGCCCTGGCCGAGAATCGAACTGGTGACCTCTTGGTGCATGGGTCGACGCTCAACCACTGAGCCACACCAGCCGGGCTTGTTATTTTTACTTTTATAGTCAAATCTCATTTTGAATCCCCCAGAGCTGGGATTTTCCCTTCGTACTTACTTTAATAAGGAAACAGTTCAAGTCAGACTTAAGAGGCTTGTCCACTTTTCCCCTTCTTTTTATTGTGAAAAAAATAGGCATCACGTGACCTCTGCCACTTGAGCTGTTTTTTAAGTGGCCGGTTCAGTGGTCGTGATTACGTCACAGGCTGTTGCGTCATCGCCCCCCTCGAGCTTCAGGACTTTGCCTCACCCCGACATAAACAGAATGCCCACTTCTAAAGCACAGTTTACCCCAGAATCTCAGGGTGGTGCTGTGGGCATTCTGATTCCAAATTGCTTTCCACCTCTGAGTTCCACGGAGGTGGTAACGAGCATCCTTGGGCGGACACACCAGCCCCGAGAGGTAGGAGCCCCGTCCACACCTGCGAGCCGGGTTGGCAGCACGCCCGAGCTCGCCAGAGACAGGCGGCATTGGACGGCCCTGTCTGGTCTGAGCTGCGCCTCGGCTCGGCGTGACTCAGAGGACTGACTCATAACTCTTCCCTCGGGTCGGTCTCCCTCCCGAGCCGTGACAGACTCAGAGCGGCTGTCTCGCTCATTATGAGTCTGGGTGAAGTCAGTAACCTCACTCGGAGCTTTGGTTTCCTTATCTCAAGTCATCATCCGTCTGTGAGCTCCAAGGGCTTCTCCACCCGCCCTGTGGTTCGAGACATTTCCAGAATGGATGTCAGGGGACTTCTTACGCTCCTAAGAAGGGTGAAGGGGAAGAAGGGGGTTCCTGAAGCAGAATAAAGCCTGGGAGCACTAGGGAAAAGGACGTGGTCAGGTGCCATCGAGCAGGGACAAAGGCGTCCTCGCCGGCTGCCCCGGGGGAGTGTTTACTTAACAGACCCACCCTGAGTGTTGCAAACCCCACTGAAGGGGCCAGACAGCGAGCGGCAGGCGGTGCCCAGCCCAGGCTGAGCGTGAGCCAGCCTCCTGGTCTCAGATTTAGGTGCCACCGGGTGTCCAGGGGCCACGTCAGGTCCCATTGGTGCCACGTGTGGAAACAGGAAAGCAGCCAGAAGGCGGAGCTGGGACTCAGCCCGAGTGGTCTGGTTGCAAAGCTTCCTCCTCCTCTGCACCTGTTCTGCAAATCTCCCCTCTCGTCCCCTGCACCAGACCACACAGCCCTGGCCCTGTGCTCTGAGCTGCTCGACAAAGACGAGGTGTAGGCCGGCCCAAGGGAGAGCCCACCCAGGTCCGAACCCCAGCTGACCGGGGCTGGGTCAGGGCCTCCCGACGGCGGGCTCAGGCCCACTCCCTGCCTCCGTTGTGCTTCCTCTTTGTAGTAATTCTTAAGGAGGTGCGTTCTGCATGGTGACGGACTCCAGTGGCCACTCTTGGCTGCACAGGTGCTTCTCCCTGAGGGACCCAGCACTCTCACTGGCCGGAGCTGGCACCTGTCCACACCTGCAGCACTGAGGGGCCAGGGAGGTGGGGAGATGCTCTGAAAAGATACAGAGGTCAGCAGTGCTCTTGTTCCCGGGTGTGTGACCATCCAGGAGTTCCCCGTGGGCATCTCAGCGGTTTGTTTGTTGCAGGACCTAAAGCGATTTAGGGTGTGAGGGCCACAGATGCCGGTCATTTGCGACTGTCAGGCGGGGCCACCTGGTGTCTTGGGGGCTGTGGCTGTCGTCTGTCGTAAGAACCATACAGGGAGATGAAATAATTAGACTTGGATTCTCCAGTTTCTAGGGCTAAGCGGTCAGGTGGAGAATTTAATTAGATTTTTAAAGTGTTCCCCCATCACAGAGACTGAAGGAGATCCGGAAGTAGCTTTTTTCTGGCAGTGTTTGCTGTTAAATAGGGAGATAAAGCTGTACTTTGTTGTTTGTTTGTTTGTTTTTGTTGATCCTCATCTGAGGATATTTTTTCCTTTGATTTTCAGATAGAGTGGAAGGGAGGGAGGGGGGGAGAGAGAGAGAGAGAGAGAGAGAGAGAGAAAGAGACATCGATTGGTTGCCTCCCGTACGACCCCAACCAGGGCTGGGGAATGAACCTGCAACCCAGGTACATGCCCTTGACTGGGAATTGAACCTGTGACCCTTTGGGATGCAGGCCGACGCTCTAACCACTGAGCCAAACTGGCCAGGGCTGGTTTTGTGGGATTTTTTAAAATTTTATTTATTTAAAAACATCCATTTGTTGCTCCACTTATTCATGCATTCATTCATTGGTTGATTCTTGTATGTGCCCAGACTAGGGATCGAACCCGCAGCCTTGGTGTATCGGGACGATGCTCTAACCCATTGACCTACCCAGCCAGGGTCTAAGGTTGTCCTTGGGCACGTGTCTGTCTGCATCGGTATTTGGTGGGGACAGACAGAGTCAGATGCTAGATGTTGTACACAAGGCAGCTCGTGGGATCCCCCAGAAGCTGTGGGGTAGGTGATGTGCTAGGCGTTTCACAGGGGTCCGTGCTGCTGGAGCGGGGACGCAGCATTTCCCCGGCTTTCCCCACGTGTCGGAGAATTGGGGAGTGCCGAGTCTCGGTGATCACTGCGACCGTTTCAGGCCCAGTGACACTCCAACGAGTTCGAGCACACTATTCTGTTTTAATTGTCGCAGATCTGGAGAGAGAGGCGGCTGTGTCTTCTTTAGGCCTGTAACTTGTCCTCTGAAAGGTGACTCTTTAGAAATTAAAATGAAGCCACACCAGATCTCGTCTGTTTCCGCTGGGACACCCAGGAAAGGCGTCGGAGGAGGAGGGAAAAGTCCCAAACAACATACAGAATTCGTTGTTTTGAAGGGGGGTTTGGACCCGATGCCGAAAGTCCTTCCCTGCACCGCCGTTCGGAAGGAGAGTCAGACATCTGGGGTCGAAGGGAACGTCACGCACGAGGGAGGGTGCCGCTTTGCCAAACTGGACAACACGTGTGTTGATACGTTTTGAAATGCGTGAATACGTTTCAGAAAGGGCATGCATGTCTCCACACCACCCTCCGCTCCAGGGACATTTCCCGGAATGTCCTTGTTGTTCTGTGGGTTGTGCTGTTGGCATCGGAGTCTGTTTAAGAAAAGGACACGTTACCTTCCTGTTTACGGGTTTACGTTTTGATCTGTCCACCTCCCTGGGACCTGGGCCATTTGGTCCCTCCCTGAGCCTCTGCGTTAGCTGCGGTCCCGCAGCTCCTGGCCTGGACCCTGTCCCCGCCACCGCCTCCTTCCAGCCGCTTCCTCTGAGGTGGGAGGGGGGCCGGTCTCTGTAGCCTGCACGGCTCACCATTTCAGGAAGACTTTTCCTATAACTAACCTCGAGGCTTTGACTTTTCTTTTGGTTTGTTTTTTAAATCTTCACTCAAGGATATTTTTCTTTTTATCTTCAGGTAGAGTGGGAAGGAAGGAGAGAGAGAAACATTGATGTGAAAGAGACACATCGACTGGCTGCCTCCCGCACGGCCCTGGGGCCGGGAACAAACCACAGCCGAGGTACATGCCCTTGAGGACTCGAACCCACGACTCTTTGTTCTGAGGGCCGACGCTCTACCTGCTGAGCCCAACCGGCCAGGGTGGGTTTGACTGTGTTGTGCCTTCTTGGGGTGTTCCACAGACCCCTGAAACGCAGCATCCTCCCAAACTTCACTGACCTTTCTAACAAAACAGACAAAATTCCAACCAGCCCTTATCTCCTCCCCGACTTCGCTTTCGTGCTGCTTCCCCAACGTACACAGCTGATCCAAGAGCTCCAGACACTCCTTCCTTCCCGTGGCCACCGCTTGTCTGCAGTCTGTATCCTCTGGGGGTCCCCTGTTCTGGGCTGCCCTCCCGCCCCTGGAGCAGTTAGTTGCCTTTCTTCGCCCCGTGTTTCCAGGTCTCCCCTCCTTTACGGTGGCTTCAAGCTTTCTGTGTGTCCTGACGTCCCCGTCCCCATAATATTCATTCCCTTCCCTGTCCGGGGACCAACCCCGCAACCTAGGTATGTGCCCTGACTGGGAATCGAACCCGAAACCTTTCGGTGTATGGGACAGTGCTCAACCAGCTGAGCCACCAGGCCAGGGCCCACAGGTGATGGATGCTTTTTTATCTTCCTCGTGATTAAACGATGAGGCGCCCGTTGGTGGAGCCTGGCAGGACGGGAAGGCGGGTCACCGTCCCCACGCCTGCGGGCAGCCGGGTTCCAGGAGGTGTTTGTGTTCTTTTCTGGTCCGTCCTGTTTACCCACCTGCTTCCCTTTGCTGTCCACCCTTTCGCTCCGAGGCTTCCTCGGTGCCCTCAGCCCTCATCCTTCCGTTCACATTCATGTGACCTTGTGTGTTTATCTGTGTCCCGTGGCTAAAGGTATTTCCACTAGGAATGGGAGCCCTGAAATATTTAAACTATTGACTTCAAAGTCGGTGGCCCCGTGCCAAGCACGCGTCTCCTGGAGATAAATGGAAAGACTCCTGACAGGACAAAGTCAAGTCCCGTTCCCTGACACGGGACACGGGGTGTCTGAGAGGGGCCCGGCCTGCCCACGGGTGGGGCCAGGGCAGAAAGGCTTACACTGAAGTGAAAACACAGGTTTCTCTCTCCTCGGGGGGACTTGATCCTTCCCACAGCACGCGGCCTCCGGGGACACGTCCTCTGTGCTGCGTGGGAACTGAAACCTCAGCGCTCTTTATTTATTTTTTGAGAGTCTGTTTATTAAAGCTGGGGACAGTGGAACAAGGAAGGACCTAGGCTAGAAGAAGCAATCGGAGAGACCTTGGCAGGGCTGCCTTGGCTCACGGGGAAGTCAGAGAAAAGGGGGCCTTGGGGACAGGTCCGGGGTTAGCCCGGGACGAGCTGCCGCTGCCCATTGCCGCCCTCGTTCCAAGTCTCGTGGGGGCCCTTAGAGCTGAGGAGGTGCCTGGCTGTGGGAGAAGAAGACGGGGAAGGGAAAGGGGTGGGTGTGCTCCCAGAAAGGAGAGCGTGCCCTGAAACCTCAATTCCTGATGGTCCATCTGGGCTCAGCATAGCTGAGACAGCAGGAAGAGGCGGACACGCGGAGAGGTCGGGGCAAAAATCATAGGTGTGGCTCAGTGGTGGAGCGTCGACCCTACACCAAGAGGTCGCTGGTTCGATTCCCGGTCAGGATAGATGCCCAGGTTGTGGGCCCAATCCCCGTGGGGGGCATGCAGGAGGCGGCCAGTCGATGTTCTCTCTCATCGATTTTTCTCTCTCTCTCCCTCTCCCTTCCTCTCTCTCTGAAATCAATAAAGAAAAAAAAAATCGTAGGTTTTCAGCAGGCTTCCTCTCCACCACATCACATTGCCCATCACAGAGATACGTCCTGACTTTGCCCTGGTAAAACTGGGAGACTTGGATTCCTTGTGTTGTGTTTCAGGTAAATCCTGCATAACACCTGAACACAGTAAGAACCAACTTATTGTCATGCTTGATGGCCTGACGCATTTTTTCCTAAGTTTGCAGACAGATGCTAAACTCCACATATTGTTACCATTCCCACGGATACATAACCCAACCGAGCCAACTCTGGCCGGGCCGCTGTTGCTTTTTTTTTTTAATAAACTTTATTTTTTTTCTTTATTGATTTTTAGAGAGAGAAGAAGGAGAGAGACATAGAAACATCAGTGGGATCGGGCCCACAACCTGGGCATGTGTCCTGACCGGGAATCGAACCGGCGACCTCTTGGTGCAAGGGTCGACGCTCAACCACTGAGCCACACCCGCCGGGCCGCTGTTGTTTTTGTATCAGAAATGCATGTAGGATTATCAAAGAAACCATAGCGAGGGGAAAGCAGAGAATGAGATGGCCATGCAAAATACTGAAACGAAATTCGGATGCATGGATTTAGTTCATCGTCCAGGAACTGAAATGTCCTGTTCACGACTTCTGCAGAATGTTGTGGGAGACAGGCTCTCGGTCTGTGGTGCGTCGTCGTGTGTGTGTGTGTGTGTGTGCCTTGCACACTCATTTCAAGCGGAAGTGCACACATGAGGGGATGTGGGTCCCCTGCGTGTAAGATACTGTGGGTTTCCTCTCTCTCTCCCCACTCATGAGCTGATGGCTTGCAATCTTGGTTTCTCCAGGTACGGTGTGAGCCCCGAGAACATCATCCTGTACGGACAGAGCATCGGCACGGTCCCCACGGTGGACCTGGCCTCACGGTACGAGTGCGCCGCCGTGATCCTCCACTCACCTCTCATGTCAGGTCTGCGCGTGGCGTTTCCCGACACCAGGAAAACGTACTGCTTCGATGCGTTCCCCAGGTAAGCTCGCACCTGCGCTGTGGGTGCTAAGGTGCCCCACGACCCGAGGGTCCAGGTCTGACGCCGCCATGAACTGTGGGCCCCTAATAAACATTGTCAGCCCATGGACCAAAGAGTCGCGGGTTCGATTCCAGTCAAGGGCACGTACCTCGGTTGCGGTTCGATCCCTGGCCCTGGTTGGGGTCGTGCAGGAGGCGACCAATCAATGTGTCACTCTCACATCGATGTTTTCTCTCTCTCTCTCTCTCGCTCCCTCCCTCCCTCCCACTCTATCTGAAGATAAACGGAAAAATATCCTCGAGTGAGGATTTAAAAAAATATAAATAAATGAACATTTACTGAATGCTGTGATCGTGGAGGTGAGCAGGGGGCACACAGCAGCGGAGACTTTGTCCTCTGGGGCTGACTCATCTGTCGAAATGCACCAGAGGGCGTGCTCGGACCGTGCTCGGACCGAGTCCAGGCGGGCTCTCTCCAGCTGTGTGGCAGGACACGGGGCGGCCCTGTCGGGAGGAACCACACAGCTCCGTGTTGCTGCGTTTTGGTTAGCCTGCGCTGTTGACTCACCAAGGGCCACCTGCGAAGTGTGTGGCGAGGCGGTTAGCGCCCGGCCACCCGCTGGGATAAAAACTGCAAGCGTCCACGGTTTTGCTTCTTTTTCTTTAGTCCTCACCCAAGGACATCGTCATGGGTTTTTAGAGAGAGGGGAAGAGGTGGAGAGAGAGAGAGACATCAATGTGAGAGAGAAACATCGGCTGGTTGCCTCCCGCACGCGCCCCGACTGGGAATCAAACCCGAGACCTTTCGGTGTCCAGGACGATGCTCCAACCAACTGAGCCGCACTGGCCAGGGCGTCCACGATGTTGAAACATCTCTTTGCCTTTCAGTCAGACAGTGTAGCGAGAGGAAAAGGTGAAGTGAGCTCCTCGCACACTGGGTCACGGCCACAGGGTCCGTGAATGAGCGCCCTGCCGTTCACGTCCTCCTCGCCCCCACTTCCGAGAAGCCCTCCTCCTGCGGCCCGGCTTTGCTCCTCCCCACTCCCAGAAGGAACGACAGTCCGTCAGTGCCCTACAGCTGCAGACCGGCAAGCACGGTGGTTTCATGAATCCCTGTGTCTGAAAATCCTCCTTGCTGTTTTTAAATCTAAGTCAGGGACGGTATATATTTTTTAAATTTTCTTTATTGATTTTAGAGAGAGAGGAAGGGAGAGAGAGAGATAGAAACATCGATGAGAGAGAACATCGATTGGCCGCCTCCTGCATGCCCCCCACTGGGGATCGGGCCCACAACCTGGTCATGTGCCCTGCCTGGGAATCGAATCGGCGACCTCTTGGTGCATGGGTCAACGCTCCACCACTGAGCCACACTGGCCGGGCATGGACAGTATTTTTAATAAAAGCTGTTGGCCCCCCGACCTCTCCGCCGTACCTAAGGCGGGCTAAGGCTTTAGGGCAGGGCTGGCCGGCTGAGCCGATCCTTCAGTAGGAAAGCCTCTGCTGAAATAAAGTCCGGTGATTGGCCCCGTGAATTGTCATTCTGCTGTCGCTGGGGGCGAAAAAGAACATCGTTTGGTTACGTAAACGTCTCATTACAAGCAGAAACCCCCTGCTCACACCTGGGCGACTTCCGTCGGAGCAGTTTGCACAGGGTTCGGTGAGACTCCGCGTCCTGGGAACCCGGGGCGCGCTGCGCTTCCTGCCGGTGCGGCCGGGCGTGCTGAGTGGGCTGCCCTGTGCTGAGTGGGCCATGGAGGCCCGTCGGCTGGAAGGCAGAGCTTTAGCATGCTTGTGGGAAACCGTGCGAGGAGTTACCCGGGCAACAAAATGAACAGCTTTTTTTTTATGACTCCTAAATGAGCGTCTATCTCAAAACATAGCCATGACAACACAGGGCAGCTTGTTAATTAATAGTAAACCAGCAACCGGTCTTCACAGGGTGTGTGAGGTACTCCAGGCATCTGGCCGAACAGGACCTCAGTCTTCAAAACAGCCCCCGGAAGGTGGTCCAGTTACAGATGGGGAAACTGAGGCTCAGGCGGTGAAGCGTTTTTGCTTACTTGAGGTTGGCGAGTGGAGACAGCCAGAAAAGGCCATTCCAGCTGCTCAAACCCACGAAGTGTTCGTGCGCTAGATCCCAGAGCAGAGCCGCCACGGGCCTTTCCTCGTGGACTGCACTGGGAAGCGTTCCTCGCCGGGCCCCCTGCTGCTCCCGGCACCGCAGACTCGTCCGTGTCCCTCTTTAAAGGAGGGTCCCTCCCCCTTTCCTTCTCAATTTTTTCTTTTCCTTCTTTATTGATTTTAGAGAGAGGAAGGGAGAGGGAGAGAGAGATAGAAACATGGATGAGAAAGAACATGGACTGGCCGCCTCCTGCATGTCCCCCACTGGGGATCGGGCCCACAACCTGGGCATGTGCCCTGACCGGGAATCGAACCGGCAACCTCTTGGTGCATGGGTCGACGCTCAACCACTGAGCCACACTGGATGGGCCCCGTTTCCTTTTAATGCTAAAAAAATAGAAGAGTCCTGGTCGTTCTTTGGTTTGTTGTTTATTTTCTTTTACCCCCCTCCCAGTTAGGCTCAGACGTGGCCCTGAACTTGAGATACACCCTCCCGGCTGTAGGGATGGTTCCAGATTGTGCAGCGTGGAACACAGCCCCTCCTCGTGCCAGGAAATATCTTTCGCATGGAATGTAACTGGACTCTCGCATTCTTAGAAGTCCCATTCAAATTAAATGCAGGGGGAAAGTAGATTTATAAATAAGAGTCTTCATCTGCGAAATTGAATGCTGCCACCGAGGCTTGGAGCTTGGCCGGTGACACGGCCGGGGTGAGGTTTTGCCATCTCCCTGGACATCGAAGCGGTTGGCAGCTCCCTGCATTGTTCGGCGTGGCTGGGGCAGCACTTTGTAGATCGGAGGAAAGTGTCAGTGAAGTCAGAGCTCCCTGTCCTCTCCACAGCCTCCAGATTATTTAACAATCTCTCTGAGCTTTGCAGTTCCCTCCCTGGTTCAACAGCGGTGATCTTTTCTCTCTCGTGTGTCCCGCTGAAGATTACGTGAGGTCGTATAAGCAAAGGACAAAGCTCCTGGCTGCGGTCAGTGTTTAACACGTGTGAGCGATTACTTTTAAGAGAAAGATCCCTGCAGAGGGGACCCGTTCCTTTCCCTTTGTAACTTGGATCGAAGACAGAGAGAGAAGTCAGCTGTAAGAGGGACTCAGGCAGGAGGACGGGCTGGACAGAGATGACTGCCTTGTCTGGCTTTGCTCCTGGATTAAATGACCTCCCTGGGAGAAGCCGCCTACACACCCATTCCAGCACAGTTTAACCTCTTCTGCATTCCTCTCAGGGAAATACTTTCAGAGCCTGTAGCACATTGTTTTGAAGATCCTCAGATATTCACCCTTTTGAAGGTAGATTTGATTTTTGTAAACAGTCAGAAATCATTCGGTATCAGGTCTCGGCATTACGTGGAGTTTTCGAGCTAAGCCGGACCGTTTTCATCAAACACGAGGCATTTAGCTTTTATGAAATGCAGTTTGTGAGCATCTTGTTCATCGATTTCTGAAGACGGCGCTCAAAGCAGAGTTCTCAAAACCCGAGCGGCCAGGGATTAAGGGTTCGGCTTTCAAAGGAGACTTGTTCAGATATGCTATGCTCTAGCCTGTTTATTTAAATCCTCTAAAAAATATGACTGTATCAGAAATATTAGTGACTGGATTGTTAGTCCAGTGCCTTTTAGGAGTTCTGTTTTTAATAAAATGCTTTAACAAAAACACAATGGCTACATAGAATGTAATATTCTCAGTTGGGCCCCAGAACAGAAAAGGATATCTGTGGAAAAACAAATGAAATCCAAACAAAGACTGGAGTTTAGTTGATGGTAGTGGACCGACATTGGGTTCTTGGTTTTGACAAACCGTCCGGTGATAATGTTAGGTGTTAACCATAGGGAAATAATGGGTTAGGGGTGTTTGGGAACTCTGTATTATCTTTGTACTTCTCCTGTAAATCCAGAGTTATTCCAAAATGAAAAGTTCATTTAAAAAAGTGCATTACTAGAAAAAGGTGGGGGGGGCCCACAGTACGACGTTATCTGTGAACATGACTGAAGCGTCCTTTTTCTCCCCCTCCCCTTTTTTCTGTTCGCAGCATTGACAAGATTTCTAAAGTCACCTCTCCGGTGTTGGTCATTCACGGGACCGAAGACGAGGTCATCGATTTCTCCCACGGCCTGGCCATGTATGAGCGCTGTCCCCGAGCCGTGGAGCCCCTCTGGGTGGAAGGGGCCGGGCATAACGACATAGAGCTTTACGCACAGTACCTAGAAAGACTGAAACAGTTCATATCTCACGAACTTCCTAACTCCTGAGGACAACTTGATTTTTACCTCATTTACTGTGAACACAAGGGTCCTCTTTTTGCACACGCTTTAACTGGGTAGCGGTCACAGCGCGGTGACCACGAGGAAGTGCCCGGCCTGTAGGGTGTTCTCGTCAAAGAGCTGGGGGAACCTCAGCCTTGTAGCTAGAGAATTTCTACTAATTCACACAACCTCTTATACTGAACTGCTGTGATTTCCAGCTTTGGGATCTTGGGGGGATTGGGAATGAGGGCTGGAGGTGGGGACGGGTTCTCTTGCTGTCTGAGGATGCTCCCATCTGTGTCTCTTCCTTACCCATCTCTTAGGATTCATTTATGCAGGACTCTCCCCTTCCTCCCCTCCCCCATGCCCTCTGCATTCACGGGGTCAATCCATCAGTGGAGTTGTGATAGAGCAACTGGAAAACTGGTGACAGAAATTCCTTTAACTTTTGTTAACATGCCGACCTGTCCCCCCAAACACATCATTTGAAGGTTTTTTTTTTACTGGAACTACCCTAAACAGCTTCACCAACTGGAACCATAGACATATAACTGGAATATTCTGAAACAAACAAACTGGGTTTATTGGTTTAGTTTTGGTTTTGTTTTTTTAGTGTAAATTTATGACTAGCCAACAGAGTTTTCCTCTTGTGATTGATTCGTCTAACAAGAGCCTAGCCGGCTTTCCACCTGGCAAGTCCTCCTGAGGGGGTTTTTAAAAAGTCCTGTACATATTTGCGACCACATTGTGCATAGATCCTTAATGGGTAGTTGTCCTTTGTCAGGATACAACAATGAACTGCAGATTCCTTGTTTGTAATGTAAATGATTGGATACATTTTGTTAATATGTTTTTATTCCTATGTTTTGCTATTAAAAAATTTTATAACATTTCCAAGACAAAAAAAAAAATTTACCAGTTTATGCTTTGAAGAATTTATGTAATTAAAATTTCACTAAACTAATCTTTTTAGTTTAGTTGGTATTTGGGTTTGACACTGGAGTTGCTTCTTGGAAGCATCAGGAAATGTGAGATGCTTAAAATTGCTACACTGTTCGTATTGGTTGGGAGTTTGGGTTTGGAGGGGGTTTTCTGGGTTTTATTTTAATTTTTTTTTTCCTTCAAATTTAAAAGCCTTAAATGTACTACTGTCAGCCTCAGATCATTGTCAAGCGGTCGATTACCAGTTTGTGTACTGTTGCTTGGAGCAGCTCAGCAGTGGGTCACGGAATAAAGGATGCATGGATCAGAGCGTGGCGCTCGTGCCGTTTTTTCCCCTTCTCTCCCCCGGAGAAAATAACGATTAAGAAGACAATGTTTTGTTTCGATCTGAGAGGAAGCCCTCGGGCTTACACACTGCATCACCTTTCTCAAGGTATAGACTTGTGTTTGGTCAGAGAACTGAGATGACTTTTGGAAGAGGTCAGGCTATAAAACGCGTAGCAGGAAAGGGCAGATGGAACCCAAATAGGGTAGGCTGTGGATTTGGGACGTGGACCAACTCTCCCAAAGGAAAAAGCACCAAGACCACTGAATACAGTGGTAAAATCTTCTTGAATGGATTCATGAGCTGGTAAGGAAATCAAGGCATTGGTATTTGGGGGGGAGGGCACATGCTGAGTAAAGATGAGAACCAAGGGGAAGAGGTGCTTTGAAACCCATTTTCTCTTGGAAGGAATTTTCTGAGCCAAATTGACTTGAGCATCCAGGTTAACCTGAGCATCGGTTTCCTATCTGGTGGAACTCAGGGGACCATAGACAAAACCCAGAGCTCCCTCCACAGAGGGGAGACTAGTTGGAAACTGGCCTCTTTTAGGAGAAATTAGACGATCATCTTGGTAGACACAGAGAAAATATTTGATGGAATTTCCATGTCCCTTTCATGATTAGAAACCAAACAAAACTTTCATCAAACCAGGAATAGAAGGAGACATATACAGAGAGATGATCTCAAAACAAGCATTGCAGTGAGTGGTTGAACTGGGGAAATTATTCCACTTTAGAGAATTAGCTCAAGTGCCCACTTCACTCAATGCTGTTCAAAATTAAACAAAAGTCCCTCAAAAGTGCAGCAGAGTCAAAAAATGAAAAACGTTTAAGATGGGGGGAAAGGATGAATGTGTTCTAAAACCAGATTACTGTGGTTGCACAACTCACTAAATTTTCCAAAAAATCGTTCAAATGGGCACATAGAGGGGTGGGTTTTAAGATACGTAGGTTATACCTTAATAAAAATTTTAACCTGCAAAATGAGACCTGGTTATTGTAAGCTACTTTTATTTACTTGTAGCAGTAAAGGAGACAGGGGATTCATATCCAAAACCATTTCCCCAAAAGGAGGCTTAGCCATGGCTTATACACACTATTTGGTCAATTACGTGTTGATTTCTTCTTTGCAATCGGCTAAATCAGCTACTTTCATCAGGTTGAGATCCTGTCATCGCATCTTGCTTACAGCTGGTCTGCAAAATACTGTACTACATTTTAACATTTAGCAAGAATAGCATTTAGTAAGAACGGTCGAGACCTTGAGACCCTTGTCCTATCTAACAATATGTCAACTGTAATTGGAAAAAAAAAATTTACTTAAAACGATTATTCCTAGATTATGACAGTCTGTGTAGGGCACCTGAAAGTATCCTAAACACAGCCACAAGGCACTGGAGCGGAAAAGGGGTGAACAGTTTGCACACTGCGCACTGCTGCCTCTAGGCCAACATGGAAAGTGTGCTCCCTGGGACCAAGGGGAAAGTTTTCATCCGGGTTCCCCAGTCAGGTCTATCTCATGTAAATGAGGTGTCCAAATCGCACAGCCCTGACTGGTGGGCATCACGCGCTTGGCTTGCACCCGCCAGGCCTCAGGTGGGAAGCAGGAACTCCTTTATAGCGGTTGACTCGGGTTGACTCGGACGCAGAAAAGCAGCGCACGGAGCGCCGGAAGTGAGCGTTCACAGCGCCGGAAGTGAGCGTTCACAGCGCCGGAAGTGGACCTAGCGCGGGAAGCCGAGCGTCCAGTCAGAGGTGGTGCCGGCACGCTCACTCACGAGAAGCACGTGGCCTATAGCCTCTTGTTTTTTATAACATTTAGGACCTCGGCTGACCACAGGGAGCCCATCCCAGCAGGTAAATTCCTCCGCGGAGTCCACGGCCCATGAGCGTCCCTTCCCGGGCCTCGTATCTGCAGGTTATTCGATGCAGTCACTTCCCAGGCCTCGTATCTGCAGGTTATTCGATGCAGTCCCTTAACCAGGTTGCCGGACACAAAATCAATGCATGAAAGTCAACGTCATTGCTACGGGTCGGTCAAAAGTTTAAAAATTCATTAAAAAAGAAAGGGAACCGTTTCCAATAGCATGTTAGAAAGTATTAGGGGCCTGGGAGTAAGGAAACACTGACTACAAGTCATGTTCTGGAGAACATCAAGTTTTTTTTTTAAAGACGTTAACGACCTCAGTGAGAACCATATACCATGTTTATGAATGAGAAGGCTTATTATTATTATTATTATTATTATTATTTGGTTAATCCTCACTGGAGGATATTTTTGCCGTTGATTTTTTTTTTAGAGAAAAAGAGACATTATGTGAAAGAGACACATCGATTGGTTGCCTCCACCGCGACCCCGACCAGGGCCGGGGATCGAACCTGCAGCCCAGGTACACGCCCTTGACTGGACTCGAACCCGAGACCCTTTGGTCCGAGGGCGGGCGCTCGAACCGCTGAGCCAAACCGGCCAGGGCTGAAATTCCATGTTAACTGATAAAGTTGGTATAAATCTTCACTGGAAGAGGTGACGGGCCATCGTGATCACTTTCAGATGTGAGCAGATAACCCAGCGAATACGTAGGTCAAATAAACAGGCTGAAATAAATAGACGCCTTGTGCAGTTATGAAGGTGGCATCAGCATCGAAAGCACGATACCCGCTGGTGGTGAAGCTGTGGATACATGGGCACTTGGCGTGCATGCTGCTGATTTGACACACCGAACCGGTGCACGCTTTGTGACGTGTCTTTGAGTCAGAGCCTTATCCGGAAGTGTGGCTTCCAGGAATGTTTCTCTAGGAAACACTCGAGAAGACAAGGTGGGCCTAGATGGGATCATCACCGCTGCGGGTAGGAGGAGGGAGAACCTGGTGGAATCCGAGTTTCCAGCACCTGAGAGTTAGTTATGCGTGTGACCGTATAGTGCCTTACTCTGCAACCCTCATAAACAGGCTGCAGAATAATATGGAGTGACACGCCCTGGCCGGTTTGGCTCGGCGGTTAGCGCGTTGTCCCGAGAACCAAAGAGCCCCGTTTTGATTCCGGTCAAGGGCACATACCTAAGTTGCGATTCAATCCCTGGCCCTGGTTGGGGTCGTGCAGGAGGTAACCAATCAATGTGTCTCTCTCACATTGATGTTTCTCTCTCCTTCTCTATCTGAAAATCAGTGGGAAATATCCTCGGGTGAGGATTAAAAAAATAAAAACGTGGAGTGACATGACAAGATTTTTCAAGATAACATGGTTATGTGATAACACAGGCAACCAAATATCTGTGGTATGAGTCCCCTTTCCACCCTGCCTCTGCACACATCCAAACCTGGACAAAGATAGGCAACTCAGTGCCGACAAGTTTGCATCTCTGTGGTTGAGGCTTCGTTGTCTCGTCAATAAGTCTTTTTTTTGTTGTTAATCGTCACTGAGGATATTTTTTCCATTGACGTTTAGAGAGAGTGGACAGGAGGGAGGGAGAGGCAGAGAAAGAGAGAGACTTTGATTGGTTGCCTCCCAGGATGGAACCTGCAACCCAGGTACATGCCCTTGACCAGGAATTGAACCCGTGACCCTTTGGTCCTTGGGCCAACACTCTAACTGCTGAGCCAAACTGGCCAGGGCCAATCTGTACATTTTTTTTTAATTAATTAATTTTTTAGAGAGAGAGGAAAGGACAGAGAGATACAAACATCAATGTGAGAGAGATACATCGATTGGCTGCCTCCTGCACGCCCCCTACTGGGGATCGAGCCCAAAACCTGGACATGTGCCCTGACCCGGAACTGAACCAGGACCTCTCAGTCCATGGGACGACACTCCATCCACTGAGCCACACCGGCCGGGCAGATCTGTAATTCTTAACAGGAGTTGGGTTTGTGACCATGTCATACTTCGGATGTCTGCACCTTTGGGCATTTTTCTGGGGAGAAGTTCCACAGTTTTAACAGATTTCTTAGAAGTGTCAGTGATTTTCATACAGTAAAAACAACTAGATAGTCTCTACAGGTTCTTTTAAAGCCAATATTTTCAGATTCTGAGAACTGTGAGAGTAGATTTTGGAGGCTCGGGAGCTGGATTTATCCTGCAGGCGAGCCCAGGGAGGGGCATGGGCGGTCAGAGCTGTCTGTGTAAGGAGCTCAGCACAGACGCAGACGCATTTACAGGCTAGGACGGGGTGAGACTGAGACAGCCCTGGGCGTGGAGACAGCAGCCCGGCTGTGAGTTTTGTGCCATGGCAACTGTGCGACCTGGGGCAAATCTCTGAACCGCTCTTACCTTGTTCTTCGTCTCTAAAACGGTAGCAGTACCTACCAGTCCATCACGGGAGGATCCGATGCAATTCTGTAGGTAGAAACGCTTTGCAAAGGTCGTGGGGGCTTGGGCGCATTCATGAAACAGATGGCCAAGGTCTGGTTTAGAGCAAAACAGAAAACATTTTGTAAACTCTAGCTGAAGACTGTCAGCCCTGTGGGTGCTCTCACTATGTTGTTAATCATTACTCTGCTGCTAAATGATTTTCCGTTTGACTGGTCCCAGCTCGTTCACACCTGTCCCTGCCTGGTTGTGTCTGGGTGGAGGTGGGTCCAGGGGCTTCCAGACGCAGATACTGTCGCCTGTCTGAATCCCCCACCCCGGGTCTCCTGTCTCTGTGCTTCCAGGTGCCCCTTAGATGGGCCTGTGAGGGCCCAAATGTCCCTCCGAATTCAGCCAGAACTTTCTGAGATGGGAAGTGGTGTGGGCCAGGATCTCAGGGATAAAAGAGACCCAGGTGGGTGGAGAGGAACTGATACAAACGGTGTCCTTTTAAAACACGTTAACATTTTAAAATTTTTATCCGGTGCCCTGGCCGGTTTGGCTCAGCGGTTAGAGCGTCGGCCTGCGGTCCAGAGAGACCCGGGTTCGGTTCCCGCTAAGGGCATGTACCTCGGTTGCAGTTTGTCCCCGGCCCTGGTTGGTCCTGCGGGTGGAAGCCACTCGATGGGTCACCTTCGCATCAATGTTTCTCTCTCTCTCTCTTCCTCTCTCTCCCTCCCACGCTATCTGAACAAAAAAAAACAAAAATAAAATAAAATAAAATTTTTATCTGAAACAGTGGTTGAACATATTTTTACAGTTTAAGGGAGTCGGAGGGGGGTGGGCTGGGGGGAGGGCACTCATATTCTCAGTACTGAACCTAAGAAATAGAATATTGCCAGGACCTTAGAAGCTCACGTTCTCCCCCATTCTCTTCCATTCGCAGACCTTTTCCTCCACACCCCACAGAGTAACCCCCATCCTGAGTTCTCTACATGTTCCTCCTCTTTACAGTAGGAGAGTGAGATCTGTTAGACATTTAGGGTGTCTTCCAGATTTCTGAAATGAAAGATACTTCTGTGCGTCTCATGATATGAGAGATTGCTGGTTGCTGCTTTTAACCTTGCTTACATGCTACGATGACCCGAGAGGCGTTTCAAAACGCTGGTACCCAGGTCCCGCCCTCTGAGATTACAATTTAACCCGCCTAGGGTGTCGCCTGGCATCTGGACGTTTTAAAGCTCGCCAGGGGTTTCCAGTGGGCATCTAAGTGCAGACTGGGACTCACTGGTCCCTGGTTGGGTCCCGAGAGAGGCTGTCCCAGGGCTGCATTTGAGTGTTGCTGAGTCACAGAGGGCCCACCTGGTGCCCAAGGAGTTAATGCCAGCCCTGCCCCAAGGCTGGGTGGAAAGCTAGGCTTTCACATGTGGTGTCCTCTGCCTTTGTGAATTTTTGCCCAGATAGTGGGTGTGAAATGTTTTGTCCATGGTACTCATGAGAATAAGCAACTTTCACAGACACGAGCCACGTGTCAGTCCTCTGTCGCAAGACGCCGGTGTGTGCCTCCTGCCTACTTTTCTGACAGCTTTTTATCTTTCTCTTTCCGTGGGGATTACTCGTCTATTCGGGGTGCTCATCCTTTACTCCACAGGCTACAGATACGTCCTCCCAGTGTGTTCCTTGCCTTTTTATTTTCTTCATGATATCTTTTGCAGCACACGCAATCCCAAACCTTTCATGGGTTTTTACTTTATTACTACTTTAATAACTCTTTTCGAAAACCACAAGAAGAGATAAGATAACTACACTGTCTCCCCAGTACCTACCACCAAACAGCATTCCATGAGCCTGGAACACACTGAGTGCTCAGTAAATATTAGCTGTTCTCGTCTATAGAAATAGAATGTTTCATTCCCTCCCTCCTTCCCTTCCTCCCTCCTCCCCTCCCTCTCTCTCTCTGCCCGTTGTTTGTAGACGTGCTGGCCTCCTGTACTTCCAGATTACATCACTGTACTGATGTGGCTCGTACCTTGACCACACGAGTCCCTGTGCCAAACAGTATCACACACCGGGGCGGTTCCTCGGGAAGTAGCTGGTCCGGGACTCCCCACCGTGGGACAGGCCACACACTCTGAGGGGGAGGTGGGAGCACAGGGAGGAGAGGAGAGACGGGATGGAATTGCTGCACTGGGTCCTGGAATTCATATTTCTAACCGTTATCTGTAGATGCAGCAAATTTTGTATTTCACCTATATATTTACCATTATTTTACAAATGTATGTACAGAATTTGTACATTGACTAGTGTCTTGTGTTAAATATGTTCTTAACCAGCAAATAGTTAAGTACAAATCCCACAATGCTAGACCAGTGGTCGTGGAAGTGGTCCCGGGACCAGCAGCGCCAGCGTCCCCAGGGAACTTGTGAGAGCCCAGGGTCCTGGAGCCCATCCCACACCCACTGACTCAGACACCAGAGGGTGGGGCCCAGGAGTCTGTTCATCCAAGCCCTCCAGGTGATAGAATTAGGTTCATGCTAAAGTTTGAAAATCTCTGACTTAGGTTATTTGATGTTTACATAAAAACGGGATCCTACTGAGAACAGCTTCTATTACCCTACCCTTCAGGAAAAGACTCTCTTCCTTGGCCGCTGTGACCAGGAGAACAGGTTTCCCCGCTGTCCCTCTCCAGCAGGGACAACTTCCCGGTCAGTGACATGCTTCTGAGGCCCAAGCAGTCAGCAGCAGCCTTGCTCCAATAGCAGGCTTCCTCTGCTAAAGGTCACTTCATGCCTGAACTCTCACCAGTCCGAGCCCGTCCTTCCCAAACTCCCCACAGGGGTCACCAGCGGCTGTGCTCAGTGCCTCACAAGCAGTGGATCCGGGTTTTTCTTCCAGTGTGGGGTGAATGGCACCTTCGCTGCAGAGAGGTGTACCGGAGACTGGGCTTTGGGGTGGTGGGACAGGCCTTGCTGAGGGTGAGCTGTTTGAGAGAAACTTGGAGTGGGGACAGGGCTGTGCAGATGTCTGCAGAGGGGCAGGCTTGGAAAGGGCCTTTCAGGCACAGGGACAGCAGGTACGCAGGCTGGAAGGTGTTTCGTGTGTTGAGGAAACATCAAGAGGCAAGGGAGCGAGTTGAGTGAGCAGGATGGTAAGTGCCTGTGGTTGATGACAGCAGGGACCCCATCACCTCTCTGGAGCTGGCTCTGAGGGAGAAGTAAATCGGAGGGTTTTGAGTAGAAAATCCTGTTCTGACAACTGCTTTGGAAGGAAAACTCTAGCCATAATTTCTTTGTAATGGTTCTTTTAAAATTGTGCTATAATACACCCAGCATTAAATTTGCCATCTTCACAGTGTAAAGTGTAGGGTTGACTATAGTCCCCTGTTGTGCAGTCTCCAGGCTGGTCTCATCCGGCAGAGCTGCGGCTCTGTACCCGTGAGACAAGGGCGCCCGCCCCTCCCACAGCCCGGCAGCCCCCGTGCAGCTGTCTACGCTCTGGATGTGAGCACTCTGGGCACCTCAGGGGACTGGGATCAGACAGCGCTTGTCTCTTTGCGACTGGCTTCTTTCCTTCAGTGTGATGTCCTCAGTGTCACTGCTGTCGTGGCAGGTGGCAGGATTTCTACTGGTTGGTGTTTTTTTTTAATCCTCACCCAAGGATATTTTTTCCATGTATCTTCAGATAGAGTGGGAGGGAGGGAGGAAGAGAGAGAGAGAAACATTGACGTGAGAGAGACACTTCGATTGGTTGCCTCCTGCACAACCCCGACCAGGGCCAGGGACCAAACCAAAACCGAGGTACATGCCCTTGGCTGGAATCAAACCCGAGACTCTGGTCCACCGGCCGACGCTCTAACCGATGAGCCAAACCGGCCAGGGCAGTATTTCTGCTGTTTTTGAGGCTGAATAGGGTTAGGTTATTTCTTCTGCATCTATAAGTAAGTACAAATATGTATCCTTTTCCCTTTTGGACAAATGGTAGCTTGCTATACACATTCCTTTACACTTTAATTTTCCATTTTAGTACATTCATTTATCATTTAAAAAATATCTGCATAGTATTCCATCGCATGGATCCAACATAATTTACTAATTAGCCCTACCACTAGGCATTTAGGCTGTTCCATTTTTTTCCTATTACAAATAGGGCTGCAGTGTATAACATTGTCATTTCACACATTGTGCAAATATAGCTATAGGATAAATGACTGGAAGTGGAATTGCTGAGTCCAGCATTATATACGCTTTCATACACCTTGGCAAATTGCCCTCAGAGGTTGTACCAATTTATACTTTTATCAGTGACGGTATGAGGCAAGGATCTGTTCTCCACCCCCGCCCCATCCTCCAGCACCCCAACAGAGGTGATATCATATCATCAGACTTTTGGGTTTTTGCCAATTGGGTGAGTATTTCAATATAGTATTAATATGCATTTCTTTGTGTGCAAAGTTGAGCCTCTTTTCAAATGTTTATGAACCGCTGGTCCTCCCCCGCCATGAACTCAGCTGTAAGTATGCTGTTTTAATGACAGACGCTCATCCATGTATTCACTCATTCACAGTGTACATACGTCCTGCACACGCACTGAGTTGGGCACTGGAGGAGCTCCCGTAGGTGAAGGAGTGAACTGAGTGCCTGGCCTCTGCTCTCCCAGACCTGCAGTCTGGGGAGAAGGATTTCGAGCTAAACATTCAGCTGTTTATGGAAACTTACATACATGTGTGTATCTGTGCATCTGTCTGGCATGTATCTTATACACGGAAACAGACTTGTTACATACTGACACTAACAGAGATGATCTCCGATTAGAAGTAACTTTTTCCTCTTTTCAATATATTTTCAAGCCTTTTGGAGTGTACAGACATTATGTTTGCAGTGAGGTGATTTCTCCTTTGTTCATGATCTGAATTTTCAAAGTTCTTCTGCAAGGAACACATGTGATTTTTGCATTTAGAAAAAAGAGTTGGCAACCTGAACACATCATGCACAGGTTAACATGTATTTTAGATATAAGAGAACACAGGGAATGGGTGTTCTCTCTCTTTGGTGATGATGAGTTCGAACAGGAAGATGCAGAAATCCGTTCTCAGAGCTCCTAGTGGTTTGGCCAGTGTTCTAGGACTTCCCGTCCCAAATTCCAGCACCGACCTCCACTCACCAGAAAAACTGAAGACTTGTCTCCTTGGCTGGGCAACCTCATCTGCATCTAACAAAACAGGAACTGAGCAGTTTGTTAATCCTGGATATCTGGCCCCAGCACTGAGGCTGGGAAGTTCCCTTTTTAGATGCCAGCTTCAGGCTCAGTGTGCAAGGCCGACCCCTGTTGGTGGAATTTAAAAACGCCCGTGAGTGGTGAACCTCTTCTCTTAAGATTGCGATGGCTGAGGTTTTATGTTTTTGTGGGGTCCCCTTGCTACTTACCCCAGCTCCATGCTGCGTCCCACTCTCCATGCCCCATGTCTCCGCAGGCTCGCCTGACGTTTTCCTGGGAAAGCTAGACCCGGAGGATTGGAGGATGGAACCACAGGTGGGTCTGGCCCGTCTTTCAAACTTCGCAGGCAGGCTGCTAGAGGGCAGGGGCTGCTGGCTTTGCTGGTCAGCAGGTAGAGGGTGGTGACTCTCGAGCTAAGGGACAGACTTGATCTGGGAATGCAGGGCTTGGGCAGCTTGCTGGAGCCGTGAGCAGGAAGCCATTCTGTTGGGCGAGGGCACGGAGAAGGGGGCGGCACCCTACCTGAGGAAGGATGGCTGGAAGCAATGCCATGGCAAGGGCAGGCTTTCTGGGTGATGGCACACCTGTAAGAGCATTTCCTCTACCTAGACACTCTGCGTTGGGAATTCTGACAAGATTGACCAGCTCCTGGATCTGCACTCAGAAGAGCAAGACGTTGGATGGAGGGAAGTAATGTCAGCATTCGTCCACAGAGGAGTTACTCGGCACAGCCCGTCCATCATGGGGTGCTGAGTGGGAGCACTGTGCGGAGCCGCGGCTGAGGAATCCGGCTTTGGACACGCGAGCCTGTCTGTAACTCATCAGCATTGCTCTTTTCCCTGGGGCACCGGTCTGAGATAGAGAAAGCTGGACGCCAGAGGAATGTGCCGGGCATTCCGTGCTTTGAGAAAACATGACAAAGCACTTCTCAGAGCTCATCACCACACTCAAGTCCTTTGTGACTGTATGTCTCTCACATGCCTGTGCAGCAGGCCCCTCTCCAGAGCCCGCAGGCCCCACAGCCTCCAACCTACTCTCCTCTGGCGGGAGAGGGCAAGCCCACGTGTGGCCCTCACTGCGCCCCGTGAGGCTGACTCAAGGCTGGCCCCTGTACTGGGGCCAAGTGCCCTGCATCCCCCATGTTTGTGGGTTCTGGTGTCTGGGGGCTCCTGCCAAAGAAAGGAAAGGAAACAGGAGTTATGGTGCAAGGAAGGGACACCTGGTTCCGAATGAATTTGCTGGAAAGGAAGGCTGGGGGAGGGGCAGCGAGGCCTTCCATAGCACCCAGCTGGTTCTCTCCTGACAAGTCAGGAAGGACTGAGAATCCTGATAACTGACCCCAACGAGCTTTCCGAGCTTTCCGGGCAAGGTCTGGAGGGGAATGCGGATTGCCCTAGTCATGCCACGTAATCAAAGCTCCGCCCCAGCCCAGAAGACCTGGACATAGACCCCAGCAGGCAGCTTCTGCCTGCCTGTAGCTTGGCCCCCAAGCCCGGATGTGGATTCACGGAGCTGGCGTGTGCTGCCCAGAATGTGGACCTTCCTGCAGGGTTGGTTCTCACCGGGCACTGGCTGGAAGGAAGGGAGGAAGGTATATTCTTCACCCGTCAACCAGGTGAAGGGGCCGAGGTGTAAGCTGCAAAAAAGTGGAGGAGGAATGGAGAACTGGTATCAAAGCCCTCGTTTTACAGACCACAGAGACCCAGAGAGGGCGAGTCAGTGGCTCTGGGTCACACAGCAAGTTAGTGGCCGAGTTGAGAGGGAGCTCCGGTGGCCTGCTGGGGCCCTTGCCAGGAGTCCTGTTTCCTCTGCAAGGGACATCTAGAGCGGTCACACCTTTGACCCTTGAGGATCTTGGTCTGTACACATTCGGGAAGGATTCTAACTTACTGAACACCTACTGTGTGCTAGGAACCCCTACTGTCCCAACCTCTTTTAAACCCTTTAGTCCTGCTGGAAGCACCATAGAACCCATTTTCCTGAGGAAGAAACTAAGGCCCAGAGAGGTCACATAACTGGTGTGTCTGACCCCGGTTTCAGTCAAAGGTCTCTCATAAAGACAACCATTTGTCTCTCGGAGGGACTGCTAGGTGCCTACACCAGGGTCTCTTTCTAAGGCCACTCTTTCATAAGTTAAAAAAGGTAAGACTGTGAGACTTCAGAGCCCTGACCCCCATCTCGTGGCGATTCCCAGGCAGACGCAGGACTTTTTCTCTATGGGAAGGCACTAGCGCGCGTGGGATTTTTACCTCGGTGCAAGGCGGCCCTCACCCTGGAGCCCCGGGAACGCGCTCCGGGCGCCGCGGCCGCTGTTCCGAGTCCGAGGCTCCAGCGCCCTCACCCGGCGGCTGTGGCGCCATCTCTGCGCGCCTGGCTCCGGCCGGGGCGCGGGCCCCCGCCCCACTCGGGCAGGCGGGAGCTCCGGCGGGGGCGGGTTGGTGGCTGGGCGTCTGGGGCCCGGGGAGGAGCCAGCGGCGCTGCCTGCCAGAGCGGCAGCTATAAAGCCGCGGCGCTGGCGGGCGGTGGGGAGCGCGAGCGGAGCGCAGCGCAGGGAGGTCGAACCGATCCCGGCGAGCCAGGCGTCTTGGGGAGCCGCAGCAGGGCCTGAACCCCGCTTTCCCAGACCAACCACAGCTCTGCCTGTCCATCTCCGTGAGCTCGCGGCCGGATGGTTTTCTGCCGGATGCGCCGGCCCTGGCGCTCCGGCCGGGGAGGCGTGGCACCGCCTGGGCTACGGACCGGGAGGTAAGGGGGCCGGCCGGCGCGCCAGGCTGCGCTGCCTGCCCAGCTCGGAGGGGAGGGAAGAGTGGGCGTCCGGCGGCTCCACTCGTCGCAGGGATAACGTTACCCAGCATCGGCTTCTGTTTGTCCACTCTGTGCTGTGCAGCCAATCTCTGTCTGTCTGTCTGTCTGTCTGTCTACGCGTCTCTCACTGTCCTCTATGAGATTTCTCTGCTATCGTGCGATCCTTTGCAAGCAGCAGGTGCCAGGGCGCCAGTGTCCCTGGAGCGCATCCAGCGGAGGGGCAGATTCCTCCCTTCCGTAGAGTGCCCCCTTCTGAATGGCTTGCAGGGCTTGCGCCCAGGACAGGGTCCTCCGCGGAGGGACTGCTCCCGGGGTCAGGTTGCAGAGTCCAGCCGACAGGGAGCCGCTCGCGCCGTGCACAGCGGGCGTGCGCCTGGAAACAGATCTGTGCTTCACTGCTGGGTCTCAGCACCGTCTTCTCTCTGGTTCCTCCTCCTCCTCTGGGTCAGCGGTAGGCACCCAGCGTGGCGCTGGCAGGGACCGGGTGGAGGCAACTGAACGTTAGATCACACGAGGCCCCCTGCGGATGTTTAGATTGAGATTCAAACCTGGCATCTCTGGAAGAGGGTTCAGTAGTCCCTGGCAAGGGGCGTCGGCTCCAAGAAAGGTCAAATTAGGTTGGAAGGAAAGGCAGGGACCTGGCGGAGCGCAGGCCGGCCCCGTGGCCAGGTCTCCAGCTGGCTGCTCTGGGAATGAGGGCCAAAGACATTCTGGACCGGACCAGCGGGTCGCTTGTGCTCTTGAGAAAGGAGCTCAGTGCGCCCAGGTCCTCAGCCGAAGAATCAACTCTCAGCGCCCTCAGCGACCAAGGGTCCAACACTACAGCGCTGCCAGCAGCCGGATTTGAGGTCCTGAGTCCTGCTCCCTGCAGCCAACGCTGCCCACAGGTGAGAACTCCCTTTTGAACTAACCTTTTGATGTGTGAGCCAGTGCCTGGCTGCAGCCCCATCCGGGAGATGGTGAGACTGGAGCGAGTCTCTCCATTCCGGCGGTCTGGAGAGAGAGCCCGGGCGCACCCGGGGGTGGGGAGCCCGCGGCTGTGCGTGCCCAGGCGCGGCGCCACCATGGACAGCTCCCAGCCGCTTCCTCCGTGCCTGGTCTGTGGCCCTGGGTCTCTGGAAGTCACCCGCTTCCCTCCCAGATTCGGGGCATTAGGGCGCAAGGCAGGAGAAGAGGGACAGCTAGTTTGTGGGAGCCCCGGGGATCCTGTCCCCGCGCGGGGTGAGCCACTCAGGAGAAAGAGAGCGTGTGGCTTGTGACTGGTCCTAACTCAGCCTGCAGCTGGGCTCTGTACAGGACCTCCAGTATGGTGTCTCCACAGGGCCCCTAAAGCATCCGATAGAGGCAGTGAGGGAAAGCCAGACCTAACCAGGGCCTCAAACTGCTTGTCCTAGGGTCCTGTTCCCTTCCATTACATTACTTAGTGAATAGATTTGGGGAGCATGTGTTACAGTGGCAGAATGGAGACGAGTCAAGCAGAACAAGTTCATAGAGAATGTGTTTGGGCGCCTTTGCAAAAGCAACTACGCTGTTTTCAGATCCTGTTTCCTCCAAGGTGCTTAACACCCTTAAAGAGGCTTCCAGTGGTTCCTCTTTAGCATTTGATTTCCCTAATGGTTGCTTGGAAACATGTGGGAGAACCTGTAGGGGGTTCATCCACAAATGAAACACATCCCTCCCCTGATAAGAAGTGAGGTTGGCTGGGCTCTTCTTTTCTGGCATCTCCACGTACACAGACGTGTGACTCTCCCCCCGCTTAAAAAATGCAGGAAGTTCAGGCCTGCTTCTTTGTGTGACCGATGAAGGCCCATGGAGAGAGAGATCAATCGAGCTGCTGCTGCTGCTGCTTTTTTTTGGAGACAGCACGTGTGAGTTTCTGAAAGTCACTTAAGCTCTGTGCCTGTTTCCTCATCCCTAAGCTGGGGTTGCTGATGAGAATTAAATGGCACAATTAAAGCCCTCAGCCCAGTGCGAGCACAGAGAAACCTCTTAAAGCCGCTGTGATTATAGGTGTGCGTTTCCTTGGACTTACGTTCACCAGCCCTCTGCGTCCGCTCCTAACCTAGTAATTGATTCCCAGGGGCCACCTCCAGTTTACTTTCCCCTCCGAGAGCTTGATGGAACTGACGAAGGTGCTGAAGTTGATCACAATGGAAAGTAAAACTCTAATTCAAAGATAAATGGAAGAATTTCTGTTAAGACGGGCCTGTCGCCTGTTTTCCCACCCACACCACTTGGAGGCAAGATAAAGTAAGTCATTTTCAAAAATATGCTCACAGCCCTCTGGTTCTGACTATCCATTCTTTCTGATTCTTCTCTCGGAAGAATGCAGGGCCTTCCAGGAGCCTCTTTGTCCTGACGGGGGTGAGGTTCTCTTGGATATCGATGGGGAGTGGCCCCATGGCCCACTTCTGGGGGTGGGAGGGTTTGCTGCACTGGGCAGCCCCTCGGCTAGGACCCCTTCCGTGGTCATTCCCAGGCAGGAAGTACGTCCCTCCCTTCGGTGTGAGCCTTGCTCAGCTGTGAGGCCCTGACCAAGACACTCATCGTGCCTGGAGCCCTGGCCACGCACTGGGTCCCAGCTGGGTTTCAACATTCCTTCTGGCCCCCAGAAGGAATCACTAGTATCACTAGTAATGTGACACACCACAGAAGTTTGGATGATGGAGTTATAATGGGCCCAATCTTACAGTTGCATTTATTTTTCCCCCGAAAAGTATACGTTTTGTGTGTGTGTGTGTGTGTGTGTGTGTGTGTGTGTTTGTTTCTGAATGTTTCACATTCTGGTGCTAGAATTTTTGTCTTTTTTCCCTTTAGAAGGCCAGAAGTAATCTCAGCTCCCTCCACCTGAAGGCAGTGGACGTACAGGATGCAGCCCGTGGACACTGGGAGTCTTCCTGTGACTGTCACCCAGCCAGCGGTGTGAACGGAGCAGAAGGCCAGGGGCCCTGCTGCCCTCGAAGTCCTGGCTGTCTTCTGGGGATTCCCCTGCACCTCCCGCTCTGGTAGGACGGCCGTCGAACTGCAGGCACTTGCAGAGCGGGGCTGTGAGGGGTAGCAGGGGGCTCCCCGTGGGTCCCCGGCGGTCTGTCTGTAGCAGCACTGTCCCTGTCCCTGGGACGGACGGATGAGATGGCAAGAGTGGCATTCCCTAGGGAAGGCCGGCAGGACGCGTGGGGAGCATCGGTGACTCTCAGGTCCCGGGAAGCCCCCGCGGGAGCGGCCCTCTCAGTGCCCGGGGTGGTGTTGGCAGAGCAGCAGGTGTTCCTAGAAGTGTAAGCACGCGGTAGGGTGGGCTCCCGAAAGGAACAAGGCTGTGCCCGTGGGCTGCAGCCAGAAGATCCATTTCCACCACCAGCACAGGCTTCCTCTCTCTTTCCACGCCATGGCAAGTACCCAGAGGTCTGATCTCGTGGGAGGGCTGCGTCGCGAGCGCCTGTGCTTGGCTTTCACCAGGGCGTGGAAGCAGCTCAGCTGCCTTTGGGCAGCGGGTGGCAGGGATCGCAGGCCGACTCCTGTGTCTGGCGCGGGTAGGGGGTGAGCAGCGGCTGTGCCGCAGAGGGAGACTTCTCGGGGCTGAGTGCCTGTGAACTGTTCTGCCAGATGTGCAGCTGGGCCTGTGGGGACTTTGTCAGGTTGGGCAAGACTGCGGTGGCCGCCACAGTGACCCTTGTGAATACCTGCACCTCTTGGTGCCAGCCCCGTCCTTCCAGGGGCCGTCCTAGCTTCTCTGTTTCGTTGTCCTCTGTGGGCTCTGGTGCCAGGCTGTGTTCAGACTTGGCTCTCAGAAGGGAGGCTGCGTGCAGAGAAATGTCATCAAATATACATTTGCTTTCTGTTTGGTTCTCTGCGTGCCAGGAAACCCGCCCCCTCCCCACACACTTTTCTTTGCCCGGCTGTCCTCCAGGGCCATGTCTGGGCTCAGCTTGGCTCCAGGGATGCAGGGCACCCTTCCCTCCAGGTGAGCGAGTCCTGGGGCACAGGCAGGCGGCCTTCCCCCAGCTCACTCGGAGCGGGTGTCCTCTCTCCAGCTCCGGACAGTCTGGCTCCTGGCACTGGGAAACTGCTGAGGCCTTATCTCTGAATCTCCTGCAAGGGCAGCCACGTGACAGATTCAGATACCACTTGGGTCTGAAGTGCTCTGGCCAGACAACTGCTTCCGAAAACCCTGTGTGTTTCCCCCTCTCCGCTGTCCGTGGGGGAGCTTCGCTGCCAGGCGTTTTCTGTTCTGGGGGTGCCCATCGAGGAGCTGGTCCTCAGCACGTGAGGTGTCGGTGCCGGGACGCTGCCTCTGCTGTTTGTAGACTTCGCGGCGGGCAGGAGGCCACAGCTGCGCCGTGTGGCTGTCCTGGGTCACCAGGAAGCTTCTTCCAACGCAAGGGACAGGGGTGCGGTTGGGTGGTGCCGGAGAGAAACTGACCACAGGGCTTTGATCATGCTGGGCGGCAGCCACTGGGGCAGCAGCCCTGGGAGAACAGGGCCCGCCCTCCAGAGCTAACGTCGAATCAGAAGTTGCCGTGCCGTGCGACAGGGGCCAGGCAGGTGGCTGAGGAGGAGTGGCGGGCAGGGGGCCTGCCAGGGGAGGGAAGCCAGAGGATATCCCAGGGAGTCTCCCTGAGGAGGGGAGTGAGGTGACTGGAAGGGTTAGCAGCTTACAGGAATTTTCGGGTGAGGCGCAGGTAGGATGTGGGTGGTGGAGTTCAGAAGACATGTCACTGAGAGACCGGGCCGTGGGGAAGACCCAGGGGCACAGGCAGGCCCGGACCTCTCACCTCCTGTGAGCTCTCAGGTACACGAGCTCCTCTCCTGCCCAGACCTTGACTTTGGGCTACACCTCGCGGAGCAGAGGTCTCTGAGCAGGTCAAGGTCTCTGGGGCCTTTCGTGTCTTAGCCCAGAGGTTTAAGATGACTTTTACCATAAAATGTATGTTTTTTTTCTAACAAAATCTTACTAAATCCAATGTACAGACCAGGTAAAAAGTGTCTGGGCTGGGAGTAGTGCCTTGCTTTTGTCTTGAGGCCCCTCAAGGGATTCCACAGAGCTCTGTGGGTTCCAAGCAGCACAGTTTGAAAACCTCAGTCCCGGACCATTTCATTTTGGTCTTGGCAGTCAGATTGCTTGTGTTACCTTCGTGTGGTTGTGACTTGTCTTGCTGTGTCTTCCTCATCGTCTGATGTCCTGCTGGGTTTTGTGAGAACAGTTTCCAATGACACGGAACCAGAATCATCCCACGTGGGACAACCTAACAAACACGGGGCCCAGGGTGGCCAGTGGGGAAGGACCCGGGGCAGGTGCTGGTTCAGGAAACTCACGCCGTGGCTGAGCACCGGGGGAGGCAAGCCCAGCTGTGAGCTCGCGGAAATGGGCTTTCTATTTTCACCCCTGTCAGTCAGTCTTGTCGAGTCGCCCAAGAATTTTCAGATCCCGTAAAAGCTGGAGAGAGAGAAAAAAAAAAAAACAGCGTATTTCTCGGGTCTAAGACTTGACGAATTCCATCCAGGATCCTGCATCCCTTCTTGTTGCCAGACTGGGGTGCAGGGTGGTTTTGACAGTGGGGTTTGAAGTGGGAGGGTGAGCCGGGCGTGTGGGGATGGAAGCTCGGCCGCTGAGGGTGAGGGGTCCAGTTCAAGCAATGGATCCTCTGCCAGTTACCAGGCTGTCCCAAAGGAGGACATTGATGCGGGGAAGGGACAGCGCCCAGAGAGAGCCCCACCCTCACTGCGGGGTGGTCCTATCCTCAGAAAGGGACTGGAAGCAGCCCTGGGCACTGCCCGCTCTGTAGCATGGCCACAGGCCTGACTCAGGGTGGTGACAGCGTGGCCGTCCAGTACGCAGGGCGTTGGGACCGCCTCCAGCTCTGGAGCAAGTCCCGTGGCCATGGGAGGAGGGCAGGGGGCAAAGGTTGCCCTGTTGAACTGGGCAGTGTCAGGGAGGCTTGATGCTGAGGGGGGAAGGGCAGCCTCACCATCTGGGGCATCTGCCGCAGGTCTAGCGGTCTTTGCGCCAGCCCCCATCGTCACAGAAACCGGAACACTGTGAACTTGGACGCTGACTCCCAAGCCATGGGGATTCAGCCTCTTCCTGCTCCCAGGGCTGGACCTAGGCTGGCTCCTTGGTCACCCTGACCTGTTGACGGGGACCCTGGTTCCCGCGCTCCCACAGAACGGCCTCGGGGTGGACAGTGGTGAGCCGGAGCTGCCCTGCATCCTCGCGCCACGCTGCGTGCCCGCCCTCCCTCCACTCCCCACAGGGCCGCGTTGCCTGCAGGCAGGTGGTGAGGACACGCGCTCATGGTGCAGAGCTGGTGAGGGATGGCACCCGGGGTGCCTGTCTGGCTCCTAGTGCACCTGCCTTCTTCCCGGGCTCTTGTCCTTGCTGTGTGGTAGGGACAGTGACACCCGGCTTGGTCTGCTTGAGCCCCCGTCCCATCCTGGGTCTGTAGACCCTCTCACGCTGTAAAGAAAAAAATAGGCCCTGGCTGATTTGGCTCAGCGATTGGAGCGTCAGCCCATGGACCGAAGAGTCTCGGGTTCGATTCAGTCAAGGGCACGTGCCTCAGTTGCCATTTGGTCCCTGGCCCTGGTCGGGGTTGTGTGGGAGGCGGCCAGTCTATGTGTCTCTCTCACATCGATGTTTCTTTCTCTCTCTCCCTCCCTCCCACTCTATGTGAAGGTGAATGGAAAAATATCCTCAGGTGAGGATTTAAAAAAAAGAAAAGAAAAAAGAAAAACAGGAACGGCCTTGAGTGTCTGCCCAAAGACCAAAGGGCCGTGGGTTCGATTCCCAGTCAAGGGCACATAACCTGGGTTGCAGGTTTGATGCCCGGCCCCAGTCAGGGTCATGAGGGAGACAACCAATTGATGTGTCTCTCTCACATCTATGTTTCTCTCTCTCTCCCTCCCTTCCACTCTATCTAAAAATCAATGGAAAAATGTCCTTGGTGAAGATTAACCAAAAAAAAAAAAAAAAAAAAAAACCCAGGAAAACCTCACAGGGAGTGAGTAGGGGAGTCGATTTTGGGCAAACCATTAAAACATTTTTTAAAAACAACCTGGTGGTTTATGACAAGCCTGTTTCAAAGCTGACTGTGTTAACAGTCACTGAGTAATCCGCTCGTGTGCTCATTTTCCAAAGGTTTGGGTTCAGGGAAACCTCAAACATCGTGGCTAAGTACTTTTCCTTTCCTTTAAAAAATGATGTTTATTTTCGGAGGAATTCAATGCATATGTTTCAGATCCATTTCCGTGTTACTCAGCAAAAGGTTGTTTTCCTCCAACATTGCTAAGCCGTTACTGTGCCCCTCTCCTGCTCCCCCGCTCCCGCAGCTGGCCCTGGCTTTGCCCACCTGGTGCTCACAGCTGAGCCCCTGCTCCTGGCTGAGCAGCTCGGCCGTTTCTTATGAGACACAGTTAATATATCCACTGGAGGCAGAAGGAAAAGTCAGTAACACCAATCCTGTCTTTATTCCAAATTTTGATATGTGGTTCGCCATCGATTTTTTTTTGGCATGAATTTCGAGTTTCAAATGTAGCATTGCAATATTACTTATACAGATGGCTGAGTTTGTTGATGCCCTCTTAAATGTCCCCCCCTCACCCCCACCCTGGTGAGCACCCCTCCAAGGCTCCTCTGGTCAGAACGAGCTGGTTCCCTTGTCCTTGGCGCTCGGTCTGCCCCCATCTTCCCATCCTGCCAGAGGTGGGCAGGCAGCTTTCGGTGATGCTGAAGGCGGGCGCCTTGGGCTGTTCACTTAGCTGTGGATTTGAACTGGGAGGGTGGGTGGAGAGTAAGACAGGCACGAGCTCGAGTTCCATCCAGACTTCCATGTGCTCTGCGGCCGGTCTCCCCCCTTCTCCCTGGCGCCCCTTCCTTGTGGGGAGAGCAGGCGTGTGGTTTTTCCATAGTAGAATGTTTTGCTCATTCTGCTGGGCTGATAGGTCACTCTGTCTGTGACTTCTTAAGAAGGCACCGCATTCACCAGATTTCTCAATTCAGTTCCTGGTATCGAAAGAGAAAGCACTTGTAGGGTTGTGCCTTTGGAACAGCCGTGTGCGAGAATGCTTCTCGTTGGAATGTTTGTGTGGAAGCAAAGGCACAGCCATCTCAGTGGTGTCTGTTTGGGTCCCAGCTTTGAAGAGGCTTGGAGACTCCTCTGACCACATAATTGTGGGCTGTGTATATGCATGAGTTTTCTAGGTGGCTGAGAAAGAGCTTAAATCTGTTTTAAATTTTAAGATCATTGGGTAATGTTGTTACAAATGGTGACATATAAACATATCCCGGGATTTTCTGAGAGTAACCGTGCAGTGGAGTTCATTTTTACTTTAAACATCCCCATATGCAGTTGCTTTAAATAAGAAGCTATTTTAAACATGCAAAAAAAAAAAAAAAATGATGCTTTGATTCAATCTTGCTTAATAAGCCTGAACTTGAGCTTCTGCTCTGCTGAGGTTGCTTGAGGACATCACCTCTCCAAGGTCACACTGATGGTGTGTGTCTGGTCCACACGGGGCCCCTAGGTGCGGTAGGCTGCTGGGGTTTGCTCCGTGGGGGGCTCGGGGTCAGCTTCCACCTCAACCACCTCCCAGTACAAGACAGAGCCACTCCTTCCTTCAGGACAGGCCCCCACTGGGCTCAGGCGCAGAGACCCCTTCGCGTTCTGTCCCATTTCCAGGGATGCGCACATAGTAGGTGCTCAGATAGTCATTAAACACGCAGATGCAGAAGTCCTGCATCTGAGCCTCCGTCCCCAGGCACGTCCATTTCCCAGTGGAGTAAAGTGGATGCCGACTCGTGTATTCTGCTCTGGTAAACTGAGCGAAACCACAGCCGCCAGCCGGCTCCTCAGAGCGCCCTGCGGCGATGTCCACCCTTCGTGTTAAACCCCGTGGTTGTCGGGCCCTTACGGAGCCCAGGCACCACGCACTCACTCATCCTCCCGGCGGCTCTGAGCAGGGCATCAGAGGGAGAAGACGGCCCTGTCTCCCCGGGGCCACTTGGCGAGAGGCGATGCATTTGGAACTGGGACCCAGGTCTACGTGAGGCCAAAAGCCAGGGCTCTGAAGGATGGCTGACCCTGCTTGATTCTCGACTTTGAGACAGCATGTTTATATGGGAAGAGCCTCAACTAAGCTCCAAGAATCCAGGAAATGGGTATTTGGGGGAAGGCCTAGGAGTTCCCCGTGTCTGGAAACGGGATCACACAGGCAGGGGTAGGTGGGGATGGTCCTTAAAAGCTGAGCAGGGAGTTTGGCCTTTGACCTAAGTGACTGTGACGAGAGGAGGGGTGTCGTCTCGTCGGTGGATGTTCTGAGCCCTTGTGGCTGCTGGCAGGTGGCGTGGGCTGGGCTTGTGTTCCTGTCCTAAGGGCAGTGTCCTTGGCACGAAGTCCATTCCAGAATAGCAGCCCTCACTGGAGAATATGGCTGCGGGGGCCCAGCAGAGCCATCAGGAAAACCACAGAGCCCCAGGTGAACTGCTGGTACCAGGGCAACAGGGCATGGTGGGCACGCGGGGAGCCCGGCACTGGAAACATTGTGGGGATCCAGTGGCCCGAGTGCCTGCGAACCCCAGGTCTGCTCCCTCTGCAGATAGAAGTCCAAGCCTTCGAGGAAATGTTTCTGAGGCTCCTCGGGGTTGTCCCTGCAGATGGACCCAGCCCTGTGTCCGTGTCCAGTCTCAGTGTGGGGTCAGCAGTGTGCCCTGTCTCCCTCCGGAGCCTTGCCCCACAATCCCGTACCTGCCTTGGGGCCGTTGCTGGGAGGTAGGGTAGGGAAAGGAGTTAGAAATGTTCCGGCTTCTGATGAAAACACAGCATGAAAAAGGACAAAAAGCAGGTTTTCTGGAGTCTCTGCGCCCTAGCCAGGATGGGACCCTGAGCGAGCAGGTGTCTGGGGCGGCAGCGATGAGGGCTGCGTGGGTGGTGGCAGTGGCATTGCAGGCCGTGACCCCTGGCCCCGCATCGCTGTGTCACCTGGAGCTTCCTCTGCTGTCCCGGGGGACCGCGTTTCCACGGCTGCCCTGCCAACACTGGAGCCCCTGGGAGGCGTGTTGTCGGTTTGGGTGTGTGAGGCCAGCGTCCTAAAAATTCCCTGTTTATATTTGTCACCGGGATGACCCCACGCACCATCAGAAGTCCACACTGGTGTCCGTCTCTGACCCGGGGCCAGGGGCCGCTGGGATGGCTGCCAGAGCTTTGCTGGTCACCGTGGGTTTCCCTCGGGTAGGATTTCCCACAGGGTGGGAACAGTGCGCCGCTCGTGATGGTCTGGACGAGACGCGTTTCTCGCGGGCCGTGCACCGGTGTCCTGCAGTCAGGCGAGTCTGGGGCGCGCTGGGTCACCCCACGTCGCCTGGCTTTCCTTCTGGAAGGGCTTCCCGAGGCCTTTGCAACCAGTGTGCGCCGTGAACCTCCAACAGGGGCAGAGGTGACAGCCCTTCCCACGTGCCTCCGTCCGAGGAGCCGGCCCAGATTCCCTGAGGAGCCGCGAGACCCACGTTCCGTGTGCACGCGCTGGGGGGGCTCTCGGCTGAGTGTCAGCGGACGGAATGAATGGCACACGCTGGGTGCAGCTGGGCGCCTCTGCCCAACGTCCTTACAGGTGGTAACGGCGGTGTCATGAGCACTAGTTACCTCTGAGTGTGAGTAGGACGGTACCAGGAGGGAGAAGCCTGGAGTGAGTGCCCGGTGAGCCAATAAAACCGCAGCATACTGTGTCTGCTGAGCCGGTTTGTCCAGTGGACACGTGCCAGCCAACCTCTGCGCCAGACACAGAGCGTGAAGACCCCGTAGCCCCCACTCCCACAGCACACATCGAGGTGCAGGGGGGTGCTGTGAAAGAATGAGATACGAAGATAGAGGGGGCAGCGACGTGGCAGAACCCTGTCCTTCCTGGGGACTGCATGCTTGATGCGAACACCACAAAACAGAGGAAGGATCTGTTCACTGAGAAGGACTTTTGGACAAAGGCAGGTCAGACCACCTGGTACCCGGAAGGGTTTGGTGCGGCCGGAAAGTGCCAACAAAGTCGAACGTGCTGTGAGATAAAGCTTTGGAGTGAGAGTTGCCCGGAGAAGTCTTAGGAGACCAGGCTGGTAAAAAAGTCCCTGGCCCCTGATGGGCCCGGCACGATGGAAGTGGCCAGAGCTGCCTGCAGGCAGTGAGCAGCAACCGGTGGCTGTCCCAAGTGGAGAAGTCGAGAGATCGTTCCGCTGTGCACATGAGCCTGTTAGAGCGTTTGCCTCGGTCTTCAAAATCATCGTGTTTAAAAAAAATTTTATTTTCTTTCTTGATTTTGGAGAGAGAGGAAGGGAGAGGGAGAGAGAGATAGAAACATGGATGAGACAGAACACCAATTGGCTGCCTCCTGCATGCCCCCCACTGGGGATCGGGCCCACAACCTGGGCATGTGCCCTGACCAGGAATCGAACCGGTGACCTCTTGGTGCATGGGTCGACGCTCAACCACTGAACCACACCGGCCGGGCCAAAACCATCGTTTTATTTCCTATGAAAGGGCATCCAATTCATGTCTCAATTTTACTACTAAAATTTTTTTTAAGTGACCCAGTTTGTGTCTATGTTTTTCCCAAATTTTGAATGATTTTCATAGAAAAGATGCCTGAGGTTGAAATTCTGTGGATCAAGGTATACAGACACTTTCAAGATTCGTCATCCATACAGTAGCCTCTAAAGATTTATTCAAATCAACGCCCCCATAAACTGTGCACGACAGCTCTTGTTACAGCTACAACTCTGAATGTTTTAAAGATCGTTTTAGGAGGTGAAAATCATACCTGGTTATTTAAGTGTGTGTTTCCGTGTTGACTAGTAAAGCCAAAGGCTAGCTCATGTGTTTGCTTAACTAGTTGTTTTTTTTTCTTTTAAGAATTGTCCATTCACATTACCATGCCTATTTCTGAGGAATTCATAGACTTCTCACCGGTATACCTGGTCCTTTACATGTCTGTCCAGCTCTCTCTCCCCCTCTTTCTTTTTGGTTGCTTTGTAGCATATGTGAAATGTTTTCACGGAGTCCAACCTGTTGGTCATTGACTTCTTGGTTTTGACTATCTGTACGCAGTTCTGGAGGCTTCTGGTGGTTTTGTGGATCGGTTCTCAAGCTCCTTGACCCGTCTGGAATTTATTTTTGTTCGTGGTGCCAAGAGAGATCCTAACTCTGTTTTCCCCTCAATTTACTAGCCTGTCATCCAAGCGCAGTTTCAGGGAACAATCTTCCCTTTCTCCTAGACTTGTGCTCCTACTAAAAGCTTATTTGATCCGGTTACCCGTGTGGACGATGTCAGGAATGTGATAAGGCTGGCACGGCAGGCATTCAGTCAGACATTTGATCTGTCTATCTGGGAGGACCGCACAGATTCCATCCCAGCCGACCGGGCCTGGCTGTGTCTCCCAGGCCAGCTCTGCCTGCCTGTCTGCTCTCAGATCCGTCTGGTGGCACACGGGGCCACCGGCCGCCTGTGAGCTCCAGATTGGGGTGTCCCCATTGGGAAGGGAAGCTAGCCAGTGCTTCCCTGCTGGGGGCTCATCTGTATACCCCTGAGTGAGTCAAGGCCTGACAGAGACCACCCACTGGGGCTCCCGTACATGGCCCAGACTAGGGAAGGCCTGGCCCAGAGGGACGTCACAATTCTGAGCATCCTATGCTGTTCCCCCACCTCCCACCCCAAAATGAGAGTTTGTGCAAGGTTCTATTCTCAAGCAGTGTAAGGGAATTTGTGCATAGCCTATGTCAGTGATAGCTGAAGTCACCTCCCTGACCTCTGGGTTCCCAGAACACCTCTGTTAATACAGACCATGTGAGGTGTCTGGTGTGGCATGCTCATGTGTCCATTCTCCCCTCTGCCTGGGGTGCTGAGAGAGGTGGGCTCATGTCTCTTTATCTATACAGCCTCAGGACCTGACAGAGTCAATGCCTGCTGCCTTCATGGAATCAATAAATGGCTGGCTGGCTGGCTGGCTGGCTGGCTGGATGGATGGATGATGAATAAATGGATGGATGGATGAATAAATGGATAGATGGATGGATGGATGGATGGATGATGAAGAAATGGATAGATGAATGAATAAATGGATAGATGGATGGATGGATGGATGGATGATGAATAAATGGATGGATGAATGAATAAATGGATAGATGGATGGATGGATGATGAATAAATGGATGGATGAATGAATAAATGGATAGATGGATGAATAAATGGATGGATGGATGGATGGATGGATGGACGGACGGACGGATGGACAGACGGACAGATGGACAGACGGACGGATGGATGGCCACTGATTGAATGTGGCTGGCTTTTCCACATCTTCCCACAGTTGGGATCCTTAAGATTGGTCGTGGCAACTACTTTTAAACTCCTGGTCTTTCTCTTTAATAAAACCCCAGAAACCTCGACTTAGTATCATCCTACATTAGGACTTCTTCCCAATCCCAGGCTTCATCTTTCACCAAATGTGTGTGACAGTCACACTCTTGAGGAACCTTTACAAACCGTCCTTTCAAAAACCTTAGTTGATGTCAGGGTGGGAGAAGAAACTCACATTCTAAAGAGATTTGCAGGGTAATTGATGATTCCACTGTATCTGGTCATACTTGAAATATTTCAGTTCTTGGTGTCTGGGCGAAAACATCGAGTTTATCCTTTCTTTGAACTTTCCAAAGACCTGTGATACAGTGGAGCTGTTGGCCCAGAGGTTTGGGGACCACTGGGAAGCAGCCGCCTGGTGCCGGGGCTCTCCGGCTGCCTGTCCAGCTGCTCACTCTGTCACCTTAGACTGTGACAGGTTATGGTCCTGCTGACACAACGCCGCTTTTCACGTCTTGCTGTTGCAGACACTGTTTTCTCTGCCCAGACATCCCGCCAAGGGCTGTTCATCCTTCTGGCCTTGCCCAGGCACCCCCTTCTCCAACATGCTGGGAAGGCAGTGCTGTGTAACAAAGTGCCCCCAGGCCCGGGGCTTAAAACAATAACTGGACTATCACCGTCCTTTGGGTCGGCCAGCTCGGCTGATGGGGGCTGTGTCTGTATGCGAGCTGGCTGGCCTAGGGTGTCGCACCCACATTTGGCATTGCTGGCTTTCTGCTGGGGGCATGAGGGTGGCTGGACCACGTATCTCTCGACATCCAACAGGCTAGCCTGGGCGTGTTCTCAAGGCCGGGCCGTGTGGCAAAGGCCGTGGGTCTGGGGAGCGCGGGGCAGGGTGAGGGGAGCGGGGCCATTTTCATGATGGGTGCACCATGCCCACCTGGGATGGAACTGCCTGCTGCGTAGTGTTTGTTGCACTTGGATGTGTTTACATGGTGACGCCTTGCTTGTTTGCTTATGTGAGATCCAATTCTGCAAACCTGTCCTGGGACTCGCCTCAGTCCCAGCTGGCCTCTGAGTTATCAGTGAACCTCCTTGGGACGTGTCGGCCATCCTTGCTCTGAGCGCAGTGGCAAGCACAGGTCGGCACCTGAGAGCAGGCTTACCCAGGAGGGTGGGGACCCTGAGGTGGGGAGGGGACATGCACAGAGTCTTGGCTGCATATCCCGGAGCAGGTGCCAGCTGTCGGCCGCTGCAGGGCAGGTCCCAGACCCGGAGGAGGCCCTGTCGCCCCTCTCGCCCTTCCCAGTGCCCTTGCCTTCAGCCAGGCGTGGGAGGCCCCGCCAGCCCTTGCCCACAGAGTCAGCAGTGCAGCCCCGGAGGACTGCTCCCCACCCGGCCCACACACCCGGATGTTGACGGGGGCATGGCTCCAGCGCCAGCTTGAAGGATGGTCTCATCGCTTTTAAAAGATGACCCTGGAGCGTGGGCGGGCAGGGCAGTGACATCACTCTCCTGCAATCCCGGGTCCGTCCTGGTGACGGACTTGGTGCCGCTTTCCTCTGCATCTCCGAACAACAAAACGCGTCTCCTCGCCGGGTGCCTGTCCTGGCGTCTCCAGCGTGCTCACTCGCCCACCCTGTGATGTGGCCAGGAGGGCCGTGGCCTTGAAGTCAGAGGGCCTGGGTTCACGATCCCGCCAGCTTTGCTGTGTGAACTCGGACCGGCAGCTTCAGTTCTCCAGGCCCGAGCTTTCTTACTTGTAAGACGTGGAGCAGCCGCTGCCGTGGTAACGGGTGGCAAGGATGGGCTGGGGTCTTCTCTGGGAGCGGCCAGGGTTTGCGACCTGCACAAAGGTGCCCGGCAAGGGGTCGTGAGTGGGAGTTCCCCTCCCACTCTCACTGAGCGGGGTGCCGGCAGGGAAGGGCCCCCTTTTTTTGGGCAAAGACGGAGTGCCTTTTCCAGATGCTCACGGAGGTGCCTGTGAGGCCCTCCAGTCCTGTGCTTTCTCATGGTGGGCCTGGGCTCAGGCAAAGCTTTCTCCCTTTAGAATAAGTTTGCCTTTGAGTTTGTCACTATTGTTGCAGACCTTTCCATCTCTAGTCTGTCCATGGTAAGAGAGGTCATCCCTAGGCCCCAGGTTAGGGTGACGGAGACTGGCGTAGTGTGTTGGCTTCCCTCCCGCCTTGACTTTACCTCGAACGGTCCCCTGTGGGAAGGAGGTCTGTCTGCTCAGTTATGAAACTGCTGAGGTTCTCGATCCTTCCCCGGAGAGCCAGTGTGCCCGCCCACACAGGCTGGGTGATGGCCAAGGGTGCAGACCTTCTTCTCCTGCAGAGGCCTTCTCAGCACCGTCCTGCTGGCCGTTTCCCGGAGCCCCGGGGAAGAGGGCCGTCCTGAGCTCGGTTGTGAACTGTCCCCGCCCGAGTGCCCGTCCATGTTTCCTTACACAAGGTCAGCAGTTCCTGCCTCATCTTCCTTGCCCAGTGCAGAGGTGGGACAGTCCCAAGAGATGGTGGGTGTCAACCAGACTTCATGCCGCCAGGGTGGACCCCCGCATGGACAGAGCCTCCCTGGGGGCCACGGCACCGCTGGGTTCTGTCCGTCCACGTACAGGGAGGCCGTTGGCAGCATTCCTGCCTGGACCGAGTGTGCAGGGTGACGTCACCAGCATCCGATGACCAGGCAGGAACAGTCGTCCGGGTAGATGTGTGCAGAGTATTCAGTTCAGTTTTGACCCACATTTTTAGGCACTGGATTAGGAAATGCCAAACCGAGCAGGCGTAATTTTAGGATTTACCAAAAAAAAAAAAAGGCAGCAAAAGTAAAAAGAATTGTATAGAAGCAAAGTATTGCCAGGGGCTAGCAGACAAGCAGGAAAGGCGAGGATGCGGGTGTTGGTGGTGTTTTGAAAGTCTGCTATCTCTGCTATCTCCCAGGCGCCCTGCCCCGTGTTTGCCTTCATCATCTCACTTAGCTCTCCCAACAGCTTGTGAGGGTTTTTATCTCATCTGGAGGAGATAAAAGAGGCCCGGAGAAGTTAAGCAACTGGCCCAAGGACACATAGCTAACCTCTGTGTGTGTGTGTGTGTGTGTGTGTGTGTGTGTGTGTGTGTGTGTTGGGGGGGGTGTCTGGTGTTAGATCTCAGGTCTCTGTTTTGCCTCTGTGGGTAAGTGACTATCTCTGGACCTCAAACATCCCCTCTGGAGAATGAATTGGTTGGACCCCAAGCTCTCTCTCTCTCTCTCTCTCTTTTTGTGTTAATCCTTACCCGAGGATATTTTTCCATTGATTTTTAGATAGAGTGGAAGGGAGGGAGGGAGGGAGGGAGGAGAGAGAGAAACATCGATGTGAGAGAGAGACACATCTATTGGTTGCCTCCCACACATGCCCCGACTGGGGCCGGGGATCGACCCTGAAACCCAAGTATGTGCCCTTGACTGGACTCAAACCTGTGACCCTTCGGTCCGAGGGCTGACGCTCTAACCTCTGAGCCCAACTGGCCAGGGCTGAAGATCTCTTTTGAGCTCTTAAGTACTCTGATCCTTGTGGCTTGCACCTTGCTGAGGAAAACAGTGCCTTTGGGGCACCCTGTTTGTAGGTGATGTTGCTGCCCAGACAGCATATGGGCTGAGGGCCGGAAGACTCTTTAAGACATCATTGTCCTTGGGTGGAGAGAGTTCTGGGACAGGGGACAGCAGCCCTAAGGCTTATTTTCGGCCTCATCACCACATGGCTGTGTGACCTCAGGCAGGTTGGTTCTTCTGAGCCTCAGTATCCCCACCTGTGAGATACAGTTGTCCCCAGACCCCTTCCAGCTCTGATCCCCGGAGGAGGTGGCCGGCCCTGTCCACCAGTGGCTGTAGACGTCCAAGGGCAGAGTCCCAGGTGGGATTAGACTCACTGGGAGCACCTGTGTCTTTCTTCAGGGATCCCCTGACATCAGTGAGCACCCTAAAACTTCGGGGAAGACTGACGTCAGAACAAATGTATAAAACCAAGACCTCCCCTGGTGGACAGCAAGCCAGGACGGAGTTCCTGCTGTAGGGCCCGGGCAGGCTCTGGTGTTGCTCTGGGGGTGGCGTCGGCGTCGGCAGCACCCCGACTCTCCTGGAGAGAACGCGTGGGGAATTTCTGTAAGAGTTTATTTCAGCCAGGCTGACAACAGTTGCTGGGGAGCAAGATCTCAAATGCTCCAGAGAAGAACCGTTCTGTAGTTTCTTTGATGTGTGTGTGTGTGTGTGTGTGTGTGAGTGAAATTATGGAAGGCTCCATGGAGATAGGAGAAAGCAAGGCTGGGATTGGATTACAGGATAGTTAACAAAAATATGTGCTCTCTTCAGGGTGGTTATGCTTTTCTCAAAGGTTGGGTTGACCTAGATGCACAGAAACAATGGGCAGGGCTTGCATGAGGCAAAGATAAGCCTTTTCCTAAAAAAAAAAAAAAAAAAAAAACTTCCATGCCTGGGGCGTGACCACCCACCGTGACCTGCCCAGTTAGGAATTTCTGATCAGATCACCCTGAGAAGGTGACTCTCTGCTGCTGGACTTGTCAGTTCTATTACAGAACCCCTTTTTCATTTACATTGGAAAGGTTTTAGCGCGCAACGAGGCCCAGGCCTGAATTTCCAGGAGAAAATGCCGGAGGCGAGCCCTGTGGCCGAGGACACAGCCGCTGTGGCCGCCTTGCCAACGCGTGCTTTTCCCTTCATGCGTTTAGCCAGCACAGGGACCCCAGTCTCTGTGTGCACACCCACCCTCCCCGCCAGCTCCCACACACGCGTGCAGACAGCCCGGAGAGCAAGCCCTGTGCGCCGATAACATCAGCAGAGGCTTCGAGATCACATCAGCCCCGGGGGAAACGGGTCTGCCTCTTCACCCGCCCAGGCCGAGGGAGGCTGTTTGCGTTCTGTGAGTCAGGTCCAGAGCCAAAGGAATACACAGAAGATGATTACGGTGTTTTTAAAACCTACCCCTTCCTGCCCAGCCCGGGACAATATTTACAAAGCAGGCATGCAAACAAGCAGACCTTCTTTTCAGGTTTAAATGGCCTCGTGAGCCAGGCTCGCCGGTGCCCAGTCCTTTCCCAGCACCGCGTTAGGTTTTTAAAGAGCGCATTTGCCGGCCAGCGGAGTCTGCCCGCCCGCGGCGGTGACCGTGTGGTCAGCGAGTCCGGACCAGTGTTGTTCTTACTTGAAGAAGGTACAGACCCTTTTTGCAGGGAGACATGCTCGAGGGTGTCCAGTGTTGACTTAAATTACCTTTGTTATTATGTTATTTAAATGTGTGCAAACATAAAACCAAGTACACATTCCTTCAGCCTGGCGTTCGTATACACCTATAAATCTAAAATAAATTTACAAATGACATGCAAACAAAACTCTGACCTGAATGAAATTCAGCTGGCCAGCATGATATCCCACAGCTAAATCTCTGCTGTCGGGCGTGGCAGGAAGAAGCATCCTCTCCGCGTCCTGTCTTTCACTTGTCAGTGTCTTGATTTACCTGATTTTGTGTAGGCAGGGTCCTGTGTGAGTCTCTGATAGCAGTATTTCCCACTTTTGTTGGTGGTGGTGATCATCCTCACTGGAGAATCTTTTCCCATTGGTTTTTAGATAGAGTGGAAGGGAAGGAGGGAGGAAGGGAGAGGGAAACATCGGTGCAAGGCACATCGATTGGTTGCCTCCCGCATGACCTCGACCAGGGCCGGGGATCGAACCTGCAATCCAGGTACGTGCCCTTGATCGGAATTGAACCCGAGACCCTTCGGTCCAATGGCCAATGCCCTAACCACTGAGCCAAACCAGCCAGGGCATCTTCCCCACCTCTAACACGTAACTCATTCTGAGCCACAAAGTCGTCGTTTTACCAAGCCAGTCGCTGTCGGGGACGAACAGTTCTTACCATCGAACCCTAGAAAAAGTTCCAGTGCCCGCCAATGGGATATCCTCGAGGACGTCCCGCGGAGAAGGTCTGTGTAATGCATTCTGCAGCCAGAATAGCCTAGGAAACGTTTCTGGGGGAGCCTGTCCACGTCCACGCGTGCTGCGCGCTGACTTGGTGTTCCTACCACTGGTCCTAGTGACTGAACACCCTGTGAGGGCACCTAGGCGGTGTAGTTTCATCTTGACCTGGCGCAGAGTGTTCATTAGTGCGGCGCTCTGTTATCAGGTGACTCAGAATAGCTCATGTTACAGGAGCCCCCAGGACTGTGTCCGGAGGGAAGGGGTCTCCCCGACAGGTGGATGGCCCAAGGGAACAGTGTTCTCGCAGGAGCCAGGAAAGAGCACCGGGACTGAATTGATCCCCTGGGTGATTGATCCAGTACGCATGTATGGAATTCCATACTTCCTCAACCCGTGTGGGGAGCGGGGGAAGGGCGGGGTGCAGTTAGGGGGACCTGCTCCCCCCGACAGCGGCTTGGGAGGCCTCGGAAAGCTCCAAGGAACTGCTCTCTGCACGAGGGTCCAAGCCCCAGGAGAAGGACTGTCCTTCCGCACAGTGGTCTACGCTCCACCTTTCTCTTTAAGTGACCTCTGGCCATTTCCAGGAATCAAATCCTGAGAAGGGTAAAAAGCTGCCACTTTTGAGCACCGTGTGGAGAATGTGCCGCCAGCTGTGAAGGCCACTCCTGAGAAGGACAGTGGAATCAGTCCCCGGTCCCTTCAGAAGGCGTGTGGGACAACAACCGTCTGCATGTCTGAGTCTGGGTGTGTGTGTCTGAAACGGAAGAGCCTCGGTTCATCGCACAGGAAACAGTCCACGGAAGTGAGCTGGTGGTCCGTGCGGGGTGGGCTGCAGACACACGGAGGGCTGTGAGTGGTGAGAGAGTTGGTGGTGGGCCGGAGCCTCACAGGCATCTCGTGGGCGTGAACGAGGGGAGGTCTGGCCGCAGGGGTCCTGGACCCTCCCTTGATGACTGGTAAATGCACAGGTCCCCTGCTCCTCTCCCTGAGCCTGGAGAGTCTGACAATGAGGTCACAGCAGCAGTTCCCTTGTTTGGAAAACGGCCCCCTCCCCCTGGGGAAGGTCACCCTCTACAGCTCATGTACAGCCCAGTCGAACCTACTCGGCTGGATGTTGGGAGAACCAGGTTCTTGCCCAGTTCTACCGCTCAGGGACTTCGTGGCTATGGGCAAACCCCTTTGCATCTCTGCAAAATCTGGTTCTTCGTTTGCGGAGTGGGTATTAAACGGCTGCCTGGTCCAGCTCCCCGAACGTCACATCTGTGGGGAGGGCCAGGTGGGACAGAGCTGGTCACCTCACTCCGCGTGGCCATCTCCTGCTGGACTCGCGGGGGCTGGGAGTGGGGTAAAGGCAGAAGCTAGAAGCCAGCCAAGAATCCGTCTACCAAGCCTGCAGGCTCACGGGTGCGCCAGACGCGAGAGCCTAGACGCCGTGCCAGGGAGGTCACTTCAGGTTCCCGCTCTGCCCCTCTAGTTGTCCAGCATGGAGACAGTCGTTCAAACGCCTGTGCCTCACCTGCTCCCATCGTGAAAACCAGGTCTTTCCCAGAGAGGCCGGCTGCGAGGCTTCTGCGAGGCACCTGCGGAGAAGCCACAGCGCGTGCCTGGGTTCCGGGGGACTCACCCCAGCTTCTTCGCTCCCTTCGTTTCTCACCTTCCTCTGCTTTCTTTCTTAGTGACAAACACGAGGAGTGAGAATGAACCTCCTCTGATTGAAGACACTGCTAGAAAAACAAGGACCGTGTTTTATTAGAGGGATAGGGCTTGGAAACCTCAAGAATCAGGACTTTTTCCCCAAGTGGGAGGAAAAGGTTCAGCTCTGTCCTGCTGTGGGAGCTCCAGGAGTTAAAGGCAAGATGACAAACATGTCAGAATGACTTCTTTATTTCTATTTATACCCTTGCTGCGCAGCTCGGTGGAGGCTGAGGTGCTTTTTCCAGCGTAGAAACTTTCCTTGGCCGGGGAAAGGCAAGAATAAATGCTTTTCCTGGGACGGGTCCATCGCGGGTGCCCTCTTTCCAATATTGGTCCAGACTGAAAGTTACGCTTGCAGACCCGAGTGAGTTACGGAGATGGTGACTTTCCAAAGCAAACGAGCTGGGATGCAGCGTGTCTGCTGACCCTGATGCAGTGTCCTGGTCTAGAGGGCGGTGGGCAGAGGGCACGGGTCCCGCTACACGCTCCCCTAAGCAGCACCCTCACCCCAGATGCTTACTTGTGTCTGTCACCATTCAGTGCTGGTGAGGCAAGCCGGACCAGGGAGGGGCACCCTGGCAGTGACACCCCACAAACGGGCAGAAGAGTTGTTTGGCTGTTTCCTCCAGCCCCTTTCTGCCTTCTGCTCCAGGGCTGCCTCAGGCTGATGTCCACGCCCCCCAGAGGGTCCCGTCGCCTCCCTCCTCCTAACCTTGTTTCCGCTTCTCCTGGGCCAGCCCTCCCGCGGCCCCGCTAACAAGCCACGTTCCCGGCCCGTTCGAGCTGCAGCTCCTCTGGAAGCTCTCCCCGGTCACTCCAGGTCTCAGTGTTCCTGCCCGGGAATCCTGCAGGGCCTCCAGCAAACCCGGCTCCGTGACCCCTCCAGTGCTCTCCCTGGATGCCGTTTGTGTGAGGGGGCTCCGGACGGAGCACTGCGACGGAAGACGGGTGTCCTGCACCTGCCCAGCCCCCGGCACAGCATGGCAGGACTGGGCGACCGGCTTAACACCTGTGATCAGGAACCTGCCACACACCCTGGCTCTGGGGGAGGAACTGAGCAAAGTCGAAGGACTGGCTCTCTCTCCCCATGACTTCACTAGACAGATACTGCTTACAGGTCTGCAGGAGAAATCTATTATTATATTTTTCTTTGTAATATATACTTTGCCTACTTCCAGAAAAGAGTGGAGTTGGCTGAGAGTAAAGGCTTTACAATAAGGCTATTTACGTAGGAAAATATATGGAAAGCCACGGAGAAGGAGGTAAAATTATGATATATCAGCTAATATAATTATTATGATTATAGGCGGCTTGGACCTGGGGTTGTGGAAGGCCCGGGGCACACTGCCCTGGGTGTGTGTATCTGCCATTGGAGAGAGAAGAAGTGCAGAGAAAGTGATTAAAATAACTGGATACTGCTCACAGGAGAGTACGATTTTCACAAGTAATGTGTGATCAGAGGCGGAAAGCGTTCTGAAAAGATTCAGGGGTAGGGCGTGGCCGGACACGAGGATTTGGGTGCTTGCGGCCAAGGTGAAGGAGGTCCTTCATTTAGGAGGCGGTGGCTGGACATGCTGGCTTTGTCCTTCAGTGGGTTGTGTTAGGTCGTCTCGGAAATAACGGTACTGTTTCTGGGTCCATTTTCAGGTGATATTTAATGTCTTAGCGAGATCTAGGACTTGCTTATGAGACGATGTCGTGTTCAGAGCGCATTCATTTCAGCGCGGAGGTGCTGCCTCCGTCCCTCCTCGGGGCCCAGGCTGGTGGGAACTGCCTGGGCACAGGCTTCTAGTCACCAGGGCAGAGGGCCGGGGGCACGGCGCGCCCCACAGTGGCTCCTACACCTTCGTGGGTGCCACGTCACTGCCACTCACACGCACCAGCCAGTTGAGTCGCACGCCAGCTGCAGAGGGCGCAGGGAAGCACAAACTACCCTGCCCCGCCGGGGGCGCGAATCACAGTCTTTGTGGATGGTTTTCACTTTGGCACAGTGCTGTCTGCGTGACCGTCCTCGTTACGGGCCCCACGCGGAGATGAATGTCTCCTCTCCTGCCAGCTGTGTTTGTGTCGCAGCGACACCCTGGGTGCTAAGCCACAGGGCGTGTCGGCCTGATGCCAGGACCTCTGGTCTGTTCCAACGATCAGGTCAGCCCCCCGAGCAAGCAGGGACCCAAACTGGAGCCAGTGTGCTGCTCACTCGCGACTGCAGAGAGCGATGCGGTGTCACCTCATGCCAAGCCCCAGGGACTGCCGTGGCTTCTGGAAGAGTTGGGTGCAAGGTCTGCGGCTCACAGCGGAGGAGAGCTGGGTTGATTTGTCATGTCTAACAGGAGGTGGGCAGAGAAGGCAGTTGCCAGGCCTTTGTCACCTTGATCAGTTGTATCTATCAGAGGGTGTCCCAGTCGCTGATGCAGGGACTGGGCTGCAGCAACCCACGACCCACTGATCCACGACCCACGTCCCCACGTCCCACTGATCCACGATCCACAGACCTACAATCTACTGACCCACGACCCACTGACCCACGATCCACAGACCCACAATCTACTGACCCACGACCCACTGATCCACGACCCACGTCCCCACGTCCCACTGATCCACGATCCACAGACCCACAATCTACTGACCCACGACCCACTGACCCACGTCCCACTGATCCACGATCCACAGACCCACAATCTACTGACCCACGACCCACTGACCCACGACCCACTGACCCACGATCCACAGACCCACAATCTACTGACCCACGACCCACTGACCCACAATCCACAGGAGGCGGGCTCCCGTGTCTCATCCTCGTGTGCATTGAGGAGCTGGGGCACAGCTTAGGAAACGTCACCCTTTGTCCGCAGACTCGCGATGCGAAGTGGCCAGCCTGGCACCTGCACTCCTCTGTACCAGGTGGCCGTACCAGGTAACACATCTTTCTAAAGCCATTTTCTGAGTTTCCACAGGCTATCCAGAAGAACTATTAAACAACTCACCCAGCCAGTTCTTTCCAAAAATACCCACTCCTACTTGTAAAAACGGAGGATTATATAATTCCGAAACTGGCCCCACCCATTTCCCTTCTTGCCCAGATGCCACGGCTGAAGCCACGAAGAAGCATCGCCCCGTCATCTGCAGCCCCGTCAGCCAGGAATGTTGGGTCCCACCTAGAGTGATGGTCGCCCTTAGGGATGGTCCCAGAGGTCTTGCTGGGTTCAGCTGGCTGTGGCTCGCTTTGCCCAGGAGGCCAGCGGCTGCGGTTCAGAAATTGCTTTTCCTCCAGGATCTCAGCCACACCCATTTATGTTGGGTTGTGAGGGGCTGTCACTGGGGCAGCTCCTCACATTCACACCCCCCGAGGCCCCGGTAGAACGTCCTGCACGGTCCCTCCTTCCTCTCTGTGTCTCTCATGGCAAGGAATTGGGGCGTTCCTCATTTAGAATGATGGGCTAGGTTTTTTAATTTTTATTTTAAGGGGAGAGAAAGGGTCTTCTCTTACATGGAGGGAGAGGAAGGGAACGGAGGAGCATCTGTGGAGTGCTCACTAGTATTTCTGGTGCATTAATGACGTCATCGGTCCTCACTACAGCCCTTGAGATGTAGGTCTCCATCCCCTGACGCCGGGGGTGAGGAGGCAGAGGCTCATTCACGCTGAATGACTTGCTCTCTCGCCACATTAGGGCAGAGTTGGGGTTCAGAGGCAAGTGTGGACCCCCCCGGACTGCTCCACGTGGCCTGAGCATGGGATTGAGGCATCCCAGACTGCCCGGCACGATCAGGTGGGAGAGGGGGGCTTCAGGGAGCCTGTCCCCTGCTCGCCGTCAGTCCCTGTCATGGAGAGCCCAGCTGAGGACCCTTCCAGCACTCTGGAGCTGGGCAAAAACATGCCACCTTCTTTCTCTCCCATTGACTTTCCCTTATTTAACCTGGAGTTCTGCTGGGCAGTGGTATTCCATGGCAGTGCTGCTACCCAGACGGGTCAGAGGAAAGTGGGCAGCCTGTTCCTCATAAATACCACGAGTCACATGTCTTCCCAGCTGCCAGAAATATTGACGCAGAACCCAAGTCCTTCTTCCTTCGGCCTGCATGCATTTTCAAAATACTGACCGAACAGCGAGTCCTTTGTATTCAGAGAGTCCCAGGCCCTGGTGGGGGCTCCCTATCGTAGGAACATGGTTTTTGATGAGTCAAGGTTCTCGCCTCAGCCCCCTGGAGCCGCGGTTCTGATCCGCAGATAAAGGGAGAGGTGGACCAAGAGGCCTGGTGTCGGGAGGGCCGGCGAGGCCTCCTACCAGCTGTGTGGCCCTGAACAACTCCCTGCATTTTCCGAGCCTCCGTTTCCACATCTGTAAGATGGGGTGATGACGGTCGCTGAAAGCAGAGGCTGTAGAAGCCCATGTGTCTGGATTTGTTCCCAGGGACTGGACAGCGAGGTAACTCTGGGCAAGCCCCCTCTCTGTTGCTAATGCGGTTTTCTCACCACTAGAACGGAGGTTGCAGGAGTCGTTAACCCCTTGGTTGTTGCGCACAGTAAAGGAATTAAAACACAGGAACGCGTGAGGCAGTTTGGGGCATATAATAAGTGCTCAGTAAGTTTGGGCGTTTCCGTTACATTGTTACTGTTATCTCGCTCACAAGGTTGCCGTGAGGTCCAAACAAACGCGCGACGCGGACGTGTCTGATACGGGGTTTGCAGTAGCCTGGGTGCTTCAGGGTGGTTCAGCCGGGTCTTCTGCATAAGGGTGCAGTATCTGTCCGGCCATGTGGCTCAGTGGTTGAGCGTTGACCCATGCACCAAGAGGATGCAACACCTTCGGGGAAGCCGCTGTTAGAGAGGAACAGTCATTGCAGAGTTCTGTTCAGCCAGCACCTGCTGGACACCCAGTGTGCCTCAGGCTCTGCTGGGGGCTCAGAGCTGGGAGCTGAACTGAATCCTCCCCCGCCCTCAGGGCACTCACCCCCTGCCCTCGGGGCACCCACCCCCACCCTCGGGGCACCCACCCCCGGCCCTCGGTGCACATGATCTCCCGGGGAAACAGCCACTAACGGTATGATGTGAGGATGGAGATGGCTGAGAGCAATGGGGGAGCATGGAAGACCATGCTCTTCTGGCTTATTGTACTCAGAGAGTTTGCTTTCTGTTGTGTTCCCAGTGGTTTTATCTACCAGCACTGTGAGTGACGAGAGAGGTGAGCCGAGGCCCAGCCAGGAAGGCTCACGCCCAGGCGTATGACCATCAGCAGCTGAGAGCCATGGGCAGAGTCTGAGTGGGCAAAGGCGTGAGCACGTCTGCGTCTCAGAGAGATGCCGCTGGCAGCCACGCGGGTTGGTGAAGCAGGTAGATAAGGGCCCGGAGCCCCGCGAGGAGGTTTCCCCATCAACCCAGTGACAATAACAGGGACCCACAGGGGGACAGATTCCAGAGGTCTGGAAGAGCTGAAGTAGATGGTTTTACTCAAGAAGACAGACTGGCAGGGCTGCCACCCAATCGGTGCGGCGTGGGGGAGTGGGAGTGAGGACTGAGATCTTCCGGCGAGAAGAAGGGCTCTTACAGCCCTTGGGTCTCTCCTCCCTGTGCAGTTTCTTCTTATGGGCTACCTTGGACCTGCCACGGCTCACAGGCCACCGTCGGGGCTGAGAGGAGACGGCGGGCTCCCTCAGGGTGCAGCTGTGGGTGGCAGATCCCTGAAGGGGCCCCGAGGGGGCCCCCAGGTGGGCCTTCATGATGCACACTGGGATGAGAAGGGATGCAAGTTGGGAGCTCGTGGGGGCCGTTCTGGCAGCCACATGCTGGAAGCTGCCGTTTGCCACTGAGCACAGGAAGGGTGACTCGCCAGCTCCCCTCACCTCTTGGTTGTTGCCTCCGGAGACTCCGGTCCAGGGCTCGGATCGTGTCTCACCCCCAAGCTGAGGGTAGGTGAAAGCGTGCCAACTTGTCCACACCTCACCGGTCTGGTGTTGGGTGGATGTGCTGGTCCCCGAAGAAGCGCTGGCATTGCCAGGTGCCCCCAGATAGGGCTGGAACCTTGACGCTCCCCGGGACGGCTCCCTGGCTGCAAGGGGTCCTTCCTGCACGGGTCCCATCCATCAGTCCCAGCGCCGAACCTAGGGCTGGCTCCCTGCAAAAGCAAGTGTGGTTGCTGGCTGAATGCGTGCGCCTCCCTGCTGCGGGCCCCTGGGGCCACCACCTCCGTGACCTCGCAGGAAGTAGGGGTGATTGATGTTGATGGTCTTTGCTTGTATGTGGCCACAGCTCTGTCCCTCTCCAAGCCAAACCCAACCTGTGCCAGGCATCAGGTTCCCCTTGGCATGGGGCTGGAGAGCCTCCCTTGAAGCTCCCGCTGGCGGGTTCTCTCCGGCACTGTTTGCACAAGCCTCTGTCTCCCTTCTCGATTTTCCACGGGAAGGACAGAGGGGCTGTGGACAAGCCCAGGGCGGAAAGCTCTGACCCGACACGAGTTACCAGTGTCAACACCAGGGTGAATGCGGTTGCTCGCTCAGTAGCGATGGACGTTACAAGGGGCTCGGTGTCTGAAAGAAGCAATTACAGCTGCTTGGCTAACTGGTTTTATTTCCTCCTTTCTTGTTTGTGGCACAAAATGAGGGCACTGCCAGTGTCGAGTCCCCCCCCCCGCCGCCATTTGGTTTCACCGCCTTGATCGGCTTCCATCTGCCGCCACACAGGGCACCTCTCTCTGCAGCTTCTCAAACAGATGGTCAGCAGCGGGAGCCAAGCGGGGGAAGTCGTCAGACGCAGGGAGACGTGGCACTGGGAGTCAGGGGCCAAGTGCAGCCTCGTCTGCGCGGCTGCGGGGTTGTGGGTCCGGGACAGTCACCACCCTCGCTGGGCCTCAGCTGTCGTGCGCATTGAAGCAGCGGGGCCGTGAGCCTTTCCTGCGCGGGTTTGAATGAGCGAGCACGGGGTTCGGGAACTGTGGAGAGCAGTCTGAGGTCCCCGTTGAAGTGTGCTTGTGTTTACTCCCACAGGGAGTCAGCCGTGTGGTTTCCAGATATTTGTGGGTGTTAACTCCCGCTACGTAGAAGTCGTTCCATTGGTGCTGGACGGCTCAGACACACTTGGGATCCCCAGAGGGTTGGCCAGGAGCAAAGTGTCCACCTGTGTGAGGGCCTGGGGAGAGGACAGCATCCCCTGGGTGATCAGGACTGGCACCCCAGGGCCAGAGTTACTCAGGACCCCACTGGCCCCCCCAGAGGCATCCTGACATGGCCCCAGAAAGACTGACTCTCCAAGGGGCCCCCTTCCTCCCTGGGGCCCTGGAGATTCACCCCGTCTCCTCCTCTCCAAGCCTCACACACCCACGCCACCGCTGGGCTCTCCTGTTCTGAGATGGGAGGTGGGAAGGAGCCATCTCAGCTCTCACCAGATGACCCTGCCCAGCCCTGTCTGCATGAACCTGGGCGGCTGACTGATCTTAAGAGCGAGAGGGAGATGATAAGGATGTCCGGTGAGCTGTGTATTTGGACAGAGGTGAAGGGGAGGGCCTGCAGAGGGTGAGATGAGGGACGTAGACCCCTGGCCTTCCTGAGCACCCACCATGTGCACAGCCAGAGGGCCAGGTGCGGGGTGCTCACATTCACCATGGGGTGCCCGATCGCACTGACAGGGTCACTGCAGACAGGTGACCCCGTGACCCGGGTGCTGCCGCTTATCAACTCAAGGCAGATGGACTGTGAAGGCACTTTTGGGGTCCCTGAGAAGGGAAGTGGGGGATGCTGGCTTTCTCCTTGGCTGATTCTGCTCTCACGTCCCAGCAGCCCTGGGCACACCCCTGGCTCAGCCAGCCCTCCCCCTGTGGTGTCTCCACTTGCCCCCTTCACCTGCTCTCGGTCTTTTCTTGTTTGGGCCTCAGATCCCATCTCTTAGGCCTCCTGTCGAAACTGCCCCCAGGCACGTCACCTCTGCTGCCACCCCTGGGTCTGCCCTCCAGAATGCTGCCCTTTCCTCCTGTGACCCAAGTGGACCTTCCCCAGCATCCTCTGCTCCAGACCCTCAGCCTCCCTCCCCGTGGACGCTCGGAGCTGCCTGTGTCGCCGGCCACTACACTGTGACCCGACACGCCCGAAATTTCTGCTTCTGTTCTGTTGGGGGCGGTAGAGGTGTCTGCACCCCACGCCGACATCAGCACCCCAGCCCAGCTTCCCTGGACGGGGCAGCAGGCCCCTCGTGGTGTCTCACTTCACTGATCCGTGCTCATTAAGACGTTGAAAGGGCATTGATACATAGGAAGGACCCGCTGCCTTTTATCTTTGACCCTTCCGACCTCTGAGCAGGGGAGGTGGGCGTTTAAACGTGTGCGGGAAGCAGGTCAGTTGGAGCAGATTCCATCAGCCTAGTTAAAAAAGCGACCGGCCTCCGCGGCCCTGTGGAAGGCGCAGGCTGGTCTACCTGTAGGCCGCGCTTTCATCAGGTTGGGTTGGGACAAAGGGTGTTCTGGGACATTCTTCAACTGGCCGTTACCGGACCGCCTGAGTACAGTGGGTATTCGGAGCTCCACTTGGGTTTTTGTGAACTCCCCCTCAGCCAGGGGAGGCGGAAGGAGGAGCCGTCAGCTCCCCCAGACTGCTCATATCTCATCAATGGGCCACCAGAGCAAACCTGGATACAGGTGCGAGCGGCCTCGGTACCCCATTTACAGACGAGGACAGATGCTGCTCGCCCACTGTGTACGAGGCAGGCACTGTGTGTGTGCGTGTGTGTGTGTGTGTGTGTGTGTGTGTGTGTGCGCGCGCGTGCGTATGAGATCTCATCGAATAACTCTCACTGCAAGCCCATGCTGGCGTTCCCTTCAGTTTACAAACGAGGAAGCTGAGGCTCCAGAGATTCAGCGATGTGTCCAAGGACCCTCCCCCCCCCGGGGGGTTAGCAGGACCCAGGATTAACACGTCGCATTCCCAACCCCCAGGCCCTCTGCCGCTCCCTCACCCTCAGAAGCAGGCATTCTTTTCTCCTCTCCTTTCTGGAAATGTTAATAAGGAGTTCCAGGACGGGGCTGGGCGGGGGTGGCCTCTGTCTGACCTGCTCTTCAAACCACTCCAGTGCTGAGAGGCGGCCAAGCCGCAGTGTCCAGGCCAGGGTGCTGACAAGTGCACAAGGCCATTGTGTGGCTCATTAAAAGCAGGACAACAGCCGGGTCTCCACCAGCCACTTCACTGGGGGCCAAGTCACGGGCACGCGTTGGCCCGGCCGGGGGTGTCTCAGGTGTCACTCAGGTCAGAGGAGCGGCTGGGCGCACGGATGACTCCTTGAGCTTTGAGAACCCCCCTCCCCCCAGTTAAGGGCCTGCAGACAGCCCCTCTCGAAGCTTCCGCGTCACTCACAGACTCATTCATTCGGGCCCGTCACTGTCCAGGCAGCTGAAACTATGAGAGAAAAAGGTCACCGCCGCCTGGGCTTCCTCCCCGCTCGTGTGACATGCGGAGACTCGCCTCTCTGACTCTCCTGCCGGCACCGCCTCCATCACCACCCCACCCAGGAACCTCACCCTCTGTGTCTCTTTCCTTCTTCCCAGCAAGGTCTTCCAATCACCGGCATTCAGTTGTTATTAGCCAAGCCCCCGCTGGGCGCTCAGGCTGCCTTAGGCACGGTTGGGAGTTCAAAACACACAGGCCCTGCTTCCCCAGACCCCGCACTCCATGTGCTCGTGCCTTTGCTGCACATTTTGCTTTATTCACGGGTTTCGCTTGCTGTCAGGTTGCAGCTGGGCCGTTGGCTGTCTCCTCGGGGCGACCTCAGCGTGTGGCTCTGGGCCCTCCCCGCCCATTCTTTCTGGTGCATAGTTACCCTCAGTGGCCCTGGATTCGGGGTGCTTCCAGGCCTTGCCTCAGCATGAGCAGAGGGCAGCTGAGCGCCACGAACACCACTGACCGCTCCGTGGGGTTGGCGAGGGCGTTTCCAGGTTCCCAGCGTGCAAACTGAGCAGTTGTTTTATGTCGCAACTCCTTGCTTGCTCAGGGTGAGATCGGCGGAGAACTAAGACCTGACCTTGAGCTGTGGTCTTGGCTTCTAAATTATGCAGGCCTCAAATCACAGAGCACCTACCTGTAGCTAATCTTACGAAAGACGTGGTATGTGCCGGTCACAGGTACGATTTGGCCAACAGAAGTGCTGCATTCGGCCTCTGTTGTGAGGATGGGAGCCTGTTTGTGTGGCCTTCCATCCCAGGTGCTCCCTGCTTGGCCACAGGCTCTGCCACTCCTCATTGCCTCCCCCGTTTCCCTTCTCGTTTCTTACCCACCCCTTCCCACGTGGGCTTGAGTTTCTACCTCCTGTCAACGTGCATTCTCACTGAATCCTTCCAATAACTTGACAAAGATTGTCTTGCAGATGAGGAAAGCAAGGCCCACCTGGAGGCCATGTAACTTGTCCCAAGTCCCACAGTGAGAAGCAAGACTGAGGGGGAGGGCCTAGTCTTTCCAAAGCCACAGCCCCGGCTCTTCCACTCCATGTCCACGCACCCGTGAGACACATTGTTAGCCTGTGCTGTCGTGGGCCAGGCCTGAGCTGGGCACAGGGGGAGGGAAAGACATGGGCCCAGAGATGGCTGTTAGTGTCTGTGTGTGCATCTGTGTGTGTCTGTGTTTCTGTGTGTGTGTGTGTGTCGGGGGGGGCATCTGTGGGTGTGTGTGCACATCCTTCCGCTGGGCAACCAGGCCCCACGGTGCAGCCACTCCTGCCCCGGTCAGTGTTCGCAGGGGTCTGGGCAGCTCTGCATAGGGCACTCTTTGTGTCACAGTCCTCCGCAGGCCGGGGTTTCTGGTTTGGGCTTCAGGCTGGTCACGGTCACACATGCCCATAAACCTTTGTTCAACATTCCTGTTTGCCACTTACTCAACATTCTGTAATTTAGTTTCTTTTATAGTCATCTGCGGGCAACAGATCCCACTTCACCTTCCTGCCGTAATTACTGTCCTGAGCCATGCGGGCTCCTAGAATAGCCGCACGCCGTTTCTGTCTCTCGTGGTGTTGGACGGAGCCCAGCAGGGAGCAGGAGCCAGGACTGGGACGTCCCGGGCTGCCCTCCTGGTTCTGGAACCGTGACTTCTCTGACCTCCCTGTTCTGCCCGCAGCCAAGGCTGGTCCCGGGCCCCGGGGAGTCGCCTTAGGGATGTCTTCAGTTTCTTTCAGGGGATTCCCTACAGTTCACGTCTGTCTTTGGAGGTCTGCGTAAACTGGAACAAAAACACCTGTATTTTTTAGTGTTGTTATCTAATCGGGACCCAGTGGGCTGAGTCCTATACTGCGTAGCAAGGTGTGACGGAGCCAGGCGACCTGGTCCCAGCCGTGGTCGTGCGCCTGGTGTGCACCGCGCCGTGCCGTCGGTGGGCCTGCTTCTGTTCGGCAGAATCGGGTCAGAAACTTTGCGCTTCCCATATTTAGCAACATCTCCACAGGTGCGAACTTTATATCATTACAGTCAGAGCCAGGAGTAATCCACGCTTTGATCTGGGGTGGCTTTTGCCGTGGAGGTTTCTGAGGCATTGGTTTAAAATAGACGGTGTGTGATGTGTGTGTGTGTGGTGTGTGTGTGTGTGGTGTGTGTGTGTGTGTGTATGTGCTGTGTGTGTGTGTGGTGTGTGTGTGTGTGGTGTGTGTGTGTGTGTGTATGTGCTGTGTGTGTGTGTGATGTGTGTGTGTGTGGTGTGTGTGTGTGTGGTGTGTGTGTGTGTGTGCTGTGTGTGTATGTGGTGTGTGTGTGTGGCTTCTTATAGTAATAAAGTGTTGTTATTTTTCAAAATAGGGATCTGTTTGCATTTTGAAAGATTGCATTTCTTGGACTAAGCAGTATTTGAGTCCTCACTGCAGTGAGAGGGCAACCTCATTTCCCAGCCTGGGTTCACTGCACTGAGCAGTCCGGCCCCCCGCTTCCTCCCGCCCTCCCTGATCCCATCTGTGTCTCTTTTCCTGTGCAAAGCTCCTGCGAGTCCCCCAGTCCAGCCTTTGCTCCCGCTGTTCCCTCGGCCTGGAATGTCCTTTGCCTCGGCTCACGGCTTGTACTTCGAGGCCCAGACCAAGCGCTGCTTGAGCTCCCCGTCCCCGAGCAGAAAGGGCGTCTTCTTCCTCTGTGTCCCCTGGCACTCTCACCACGCCATCCCTCCCCGTCTCTGTCCCTCTGTGTAGGGGTTGGTTGTGCTCCAACTGTCTCCTGCAGGAGAGTGTGGGATGGGACCATGCTGACAGAGATTCACTCACTCACTCACTCATTCATTCACTCACCAATCGTATCTGGAGGTCCCTGTAGCTGCCAGCCACCTGCTGGTGCCTCAGTTACAGGAGGACTAGACCGTGCACCCCACCCTGAGAGCCCACAGACACGCACACAGCGCTGCACACGCACCCAGCTGCAGGCACAGGAGGGCATGGAGAGGGCCATTGGACACTGGACTAGAGTGAGTGCTGGCTGGGCGATATCAGGGAGGGCTTCCTGGAGGATATGGCACCAGCGCAGTCTTGAAGGGTGAGTGGGAATTCCTAGGCAGAGAATGGGGAGTGCCCACCGTCCTCCAGTGCCTTGGCCATGCAGACAGGGCGGGAGCTCAGTCAGGATTTGCCCAACAGTGACATTTGTAGCATATGGGCCTGGGTGACAGGCCAGGGCCATGCATGACCACGCTTGCCCTCGGGGTAGCCGGCCGTGCTTTCCTGGCCCACAGCAGAGCCCGGCTTGTCCCGAGCCTGTAGAATTCACCTGCCCCTCTCTGGCAGGCGAGCATCCACAGGGTGTCCGCAAAGTCGAAACAGATCATGTGATTTTGCGTGTGCAGACTGGAGATGTCCTTGAGGACTTTGTGCATGTTCTCCTGTGTCCCCAGGATTTGTGGATGCCCTGGATCTCCTCGGGGTTCCCCTTTCCTTAGGGACCGTGGGGCACGGAGGTGCACCCATCACGGTCTCCCTTCTGCATGTCTCCTCCTCCCTGCTCACTGTTGGCCGCAGCTGGTCCAGACAGATCAGAGCTCGGCCCCAACTGGAACCATGGAGTTTTTTCACAAAAACATAATAAAATTTAGGCGAAAATGGAAATAGTTACATGTTTATTTTTAAGTGTCCTTTTAAAATGTTAAGTTGCTTTGTTGGTTGGGAAATGTCAAAACAGGTCATGTGTAACTTGGTTTGCTCATAAAAAGAGGCCCGTACTTGATGTATTTAGAGAGGAGACAGGCGCGATTTTTCGTGTTAAGTTTTTCTCTATTTTTCTCTTTAAACCAAAGAAAGCCTGGAAAATTTCTCCACCCTCTCCACTGCCGGTGTATTTTCCTGGCCTCACGATGCCGGGGCAGCTTCTGTTTCCCAAACTGAGGCGGTAAATACTCCGAGCCGTGCCTGACCTCGAGTTCTGCTTCTCTCTTTACGAGAGAAAAAGCATCTTTTCCGGGCTGGTGTTAGTAATGGGCCGCGGAGGGCAGTGCTGGGAAGAGCAGAAAAAGGCCTTTCTCTGTAGGAAATTAAAGCCCGGATGAAAAAAAAAATTGTTTTTGCCAACTTCTAGCTATGTCTGGGGTTGTCTCTGTTTTTTCTCCATTTGCACCAAGAGCATTCGTGAGCATGGCAGAGGGCATACCGAAGGGGGAGAGGATTTAATGACGCATACTTCATAAAAAAAAAAAAAAAAAAAAAAAAAAAGCTTGGAAACCATCGTCAACATGTCTGTTCTGTGGTTCGGACTCCTCAGTGTCCGACCCTGACAGGTCTTGTCTCTCTCCTTCGCCTCCTGGGTGTCCTGCCAGCCATGCCCCTTCCCACCTCCCCTATCAAATCAAAGACCTCGTCTTACATTTGGTCTGGTGTCAACGTTCACGCCCAGATGTTCATTTTCCAGCTAACAGGGTTTTCGGCTAAGGGCTGCTACCAGGACCGTGGCCGTAGGAAGTGCTGGGTAATCTTTTCATAACAAGCCAGAATAAGAGAGTCGTATTATATGGACGAAGCAGAAAAGTCCTAGAAGAATTTCTGAGCCTCTGGCCGCACTGAGCCCTGTTCTAGAAAGGTTATTTCTAATTTCTCCCAACCCCCAGCCCCCACCCTCCGGGGCTGGCCCAGGAATCCCTGTCCCCTTCCTTGGGGACAGACCCAGCAGTCCCTTCTTTCTGCAGTGCTTAGCTGAATGTGGTCTAAGGGTGTGTGCGGCCTTACTGGGCCCCGGACCTGAGGACAGCGGGGCTGCTGCGCTCCCGCCAGCCCTCCAGACCACCGAGCTCCTGGGAGCTGGTGTCCGTCCTGCAGGCCTCGCTCCATGGAAATAACAGAACGTTGACCAGACACTCCGAGGTGCCGCAGACGGTGGGCCAGCGTTCCTCCACCAGATCCCAGGCTTGACAGGGAGACAGTTGGGCGTGCAACTGGGTAGGACCGAGAGAGAAGGGAGGGCTGTCGGTAATGAATCACTCAAGCAGAGGGCATCCCGGGCTCCTCTGGAAAAGGTATCAAAATGGTAAGACCTAAAAAAAATTAGCATTTCTGTCTGCCAGCCTGGCCCACAGCGCTTCGTATAGGCTCCGCCTGGTGTCAATGCTCACAGCACCCCTGAGAGGTCACAGGCCAAGAAACTCAGGGCTGCCCAGGGTCATGCCGCTAAACTCTGGAGGCACGCAGAGTCCACGCTGTAGCCCACTTCCTTCCCATCTGCCTTCCGCCGGGAGGAAGTGCCTGCACGCTCCAGGGCATCTAAACCAAGCATTCTCGCGTTTATTTCGGGACATTATTAGTGCTCATTTAATGTCATTCAAGATGCCAGCTGGCAGGAGTGAAGGTGCCCCGCCCCGGAGGGTTCCCTGCACCCAGGAGCTCCTCGGTGCACGCTGTGGTCTCTCGGGGCCTGTCTGCACTCCCCGCCCGGCATGCCACCTTCTCTGCTCGCCTGTCTGGGTGAGAAAACGCTTTCTCCCACTGAGCTCACGGTCATGGCCCCCGTTCTCCCCCTCCCGCTGGTCCCGCAAGTGCTCTGTGGTTTGGCACCTCCAGGTCTCCTCTGCTTGTCCGAGCCCTGCCCTTGGGTCAAGGCCAGGGGTAGCGCCACACCCCCTCCTGCCCAGATGCGTTCGGGTGGAATGAAGTCCCTGGCACATCATCTGGTTCCTCTAAGAAGCCCTCTTCCTTCTGCCTTTCTCTGTGGTCCTCAGTCCCTCACTAGTGGGGAGGTCCATCGGGGCAGAATCCCCACGCGACTCATCCTTGCATTCGCAGGACAGGTGCCCCCAACATGGGCCTGTAGTCAGTGGTAGCCCACAGCTCTCTGACGTTGAGTAGCTCCTCTTTGGATAGGAGGTGGAATTCCCACTTTACAGAGGAGTACACCAAGGTTCCGACAGGTTGGGCAGCTTGCTTTCAGTGAGTCATCCAGGAAGGAGCAGAGCGAGGGGGTGACCTTGGGTCTGCCTGGCTCCAAAACACTGCTCCCGCCCCTGCCCCAGGCGCCCACGGTGCTCGGTCTGCTTGCTGCTGCAGAGACGAGGGCTCCAGGCAAGGGGGTCCAGCACTCGGAGCTGAGCCTGCACAGAGCATCTTCCTTTTGTAGCTGAACCATTGAGTGCGGATGACATGGAGGCAGTGGCACTGGGGTGGGGCTGAGGCCTCAGGGTTCTGGACAGGAAGAGAAGCCGCTGACGGGCAGTGGGGGTGGGGGCTGCCACCTCACTGAGGTAAGAGGCACCTGACTGCTTTCTCCTCAGTCAGCAGGACATTCCACAGTGTAGGAGCCCTCTGCTCAGAGGAGGCTGGTCAGGGCCAAGGCCGGGTGCATGTGAGCACACATGTCTGTGTGTGTGCATCTGTGTGTGTGTGCATCTGTGTGTGTGCATCTGAGTGTGCATCTGTGTGTGCACATCTGTGAGTGCGCATCTGTGTGTGTGTGCATCTGTGTGTGCGCATCTGTGTGAGTGTGCATCTGTGTGTGTGTGCATCTGTGTGTGTGTGCATCTGTGTGTGTGTGCACATCTGGGAGTGCGCATCTGTGTGTGTGTGCATCTGTGTGTGTGTGCACATCTGGGAGTGCGCATCTGTGTGTGTGCATCTGTGTGTGTGCATCCGTGTGTGTGTTCATCTGTGTGCGCGCGCATGTGGCTTTACTGCAGGCCAGGATGAATCAAGCTGGCAAACATGGGAATCTTGTCCCAGGTGGGGGCGGGGTAGGCGAGGGGCAGGAGGTGGGGAGTGTGTGAGGAAGTCAAGTGCAGAGTCAGGGAGGCCCCTTGCCCCTTAACACCCCTGCCCCAGACCGGGCTGCAGAGTGGCCAGACCTCCCGGCCTCCCTGGCAGCAGAAGGACGAGGCTGGAGAAGTCGGTGGGTCCTGGGTGCAGCTGCTCCAGGTCTCCAGCCTGCTGCTGACCAAAGGGAACGCCGGACAAGAGGCCTCGCAGGGGATGTCCCGGAGCCTCCTGGAGAGGCCCCTCACAGGCAGGGCAGGCGCAGGAGAAAACCCGTTCCTTCATCACCCATCCCCTGGGGGCCGCAGGTGGGGGCACCGAGCTGGCTGTGTGGCATCTCGGTCCCTTGGGCATTGTCTGTTCAGGCTTTATATCTGTGCAACACCTGTGCTGCCCAGTTACGTCCCAGGCCTGGTGCTAAGCACATCACACATCGTCCTTCCCCCTCTGCTAGGGAGGGACTCTTAACCCCATTACAGCCAGGGAAACAAAAGTGTCCCAAGAAAGGAAGTGACCGTCCCAGGTCACAAAGCTGGTCTGGGTGGGGTTGGGACTGGAAGCTGAGTCCTTTTGTATTTCTTCCTTCAAGGGAAGAGAAAGCCATAAACACCCAATTCTGGTAGAAGATGGAAAGCGGAAAAGGGGTCCAGAGGGGCTTCAGATGGGGTCAGAGCTCCCCTGAAAGGGGGTGGAAGGCTGTGTGGGATTTGGGGCTGTGACGGGGAAGGGGCTGCCAGGCTCAGTGGGAGCAGTGGTGACCCCTCCAAGCCGTGCGTGGGGGCGGGGGACATGATTGACAGGGCCTTGGGGTTAGGCTAGCCAGGCCTGTCCCGTCCCTCTTCCTGGGCCTGACCCCAGCGGTCTCTTGTCTGTGTTCTCCTTGGCACTGCCTCTAGGACAGTGGCAACTCGGTCATTTTCAGATGTTTGTTTGGGTTTTCTGGAAGCTCCTTGAAGTTGCAATGAAACATCTGCCTGGCGGTTCTGAGACGCCTGCCACCCCCCCCCCCCAACCCCCCACCGGCCTGGCTCCTTCGGCACTGCCCGAGGGGTAAACAGGCCGCTCAGGGGCACCGGCCTGAGGCGTAGGAGGCAGCCTGGGCCCTGCAGCGCCCTCGTGTTTGCCCAGGTGCCCTGGACAGACCAGCCTAGGGTGTGGGGGCCATGGCTGCCCAAGGGGGAGCCACAGGGGGTCCAGGCCAGGAAGCCAGAGGTGTTTTATGTTACACTGGAAATTCCAGCAGGCTTCCTGGAGTGGACGGAGGCCAGTGGTCAAGAAATGAGCGGGCTGGTCGGCCGTCTGGCTCCCCACGGCATGGCCACCGTGCCTGAGCTCCGTTAGCTGACAAAGCGGCTCTCTGTCCCCCGGCCACAGGTGGAGGGAGGCTCAGCTCTTGGGAACATGCGGGCTGCCGTCCCAGGACGTGGGGTCACGGCCAGGGCCACCTTAGAGCCCTCCCTTCTCATCTTGTCCTGCCCCAGGAGGAGACTGTGCCCAAAGCGCAGGGGCAGCCCGACTGTTTCCATGCGGGACTTTGGACCGGAGTTGCTAGGTTTTTAGATTTTCCAGCGAAGCTGTAATTTCACATATTTGTGTGAAATTTCTCAATTTTTGAAATGCTTAAAAATACTATGCACGCTGAACCACACATCTGCAGGCCAGATGTGGTCCCTGGGCTGCCAGTTAGTGACCTCTGCTCGTGGCCTCCAGACTCCAAGGCCACCAAAGCAGAGGGTCCCCTCGCCCCAGATGGCATGGAGGTGGGGTGGAGGGAAGGAGCGAGGAGGACCCCGAAGTCCACAGGCAAGAAGGGCTCGATCCTTCTTCACCCCGAAAGGGCAGGGATTGCTCCACTTCTTGGTTCCGCCTGCCCTCTTGGCACAGATGCAGGGGCAGGAGGAGAGGGCTGCGATCTCCAGAACCGGACCTTGTTTCTCTTGCAGGCATTTCAGCCGCACTTGGCCTGGCCTCGTTCTGCAGATTCAGCCCAGGAGAAGGCTCTCTGTCCCGCCCCTTTCCCGTCGGGCTGCAGCTGCCTCCCTCATAGGTCCCTGTGGCCACCAGAGCCCGCCCCCTAGGAGACTTCGGCTAATGACAAGGCTGGGCGGCTGGTGGCTGACCAATCAGAGCCATCGGCCATATTGGTGGGCGTTAATGACAGCAGAGTCTAGGGGGAGAATGCACAAGCTTTGGGGCCAGATAGACTTGGATTGGCGCTTGACTTTCCCTGCGTGGCTGTGTCCTTGAGACTGTTACCAGGCTCCAGCAATCAGCTCCTTCCCCTGCGGGGTGGGGACGGTAATTCCTTCCGGAGGGGAGGGAATGAAATCGAAGACGTGGGGAAGGCGGCCGCACGGTACCTGCCATACGTTAGGAGCTGGTCCGCGAGGCGGTTGCTCTCCAACCCTTCTTGACTTGGAATTTCTCAGGGAAGATACAGCGCCAGTTTGCATAAACACACTCTGGGAAGAGGAACCAGTTGGACGCCCTCCGCGCGTGTTTTATAAGTGCATTTCCATTTCGTCTTCTGCCTCGGCCTCCTTTAAACAAAGCCGTGGTGGATGGAAAGGTCATAAATTATGCCTCAAGGGGCCTTTCGCTCTCCTCCTCCTTGGCCTCCCTGCACGCACCAGGCCCTTTGCGCTGGTCTCCTGTGTTCACCAGTTCATCGTCAGCAAGCATTCACTGAGCACAGAGATGTGCCCCTTGCTGTGGAGGGGTTCACGTGTGGGGTGGCGGGTAGACAGATGGTTGCAGCACGGGTGGATAAAGGGAGACCATGGCACTGGAGGGCTGGGGCAGGGATGACAGCATGGTACCTGCAGAGAGGATAGGGGCGTGGAGCAGGAATGGAGAACAGATGGAGCAGTAGAGGAAGGTGGGGAGGGCGCAGTGGGACCCCAGCAGGCAATGGGGCAAGCCAGTAGGAACCCCCGTTTTTGGCCATGGGGTGGGTGCCACCCACTGAGGGTAAGAGCCGCAGAGAAAAAGGTTTTGCTAGTGTGAGGAGTCAAGCCAGACTGTGCAAGGTGACCTCTGAGATGTTGGCAGGACATCAGGTAGAGAGCTATCCTGTACGTGGTCATAGTGAACCTACTGTGTGCTAGACACGTCCGAAATGTTGCATCTGACTGACTCGGCACAATGGCCCTCTGAGGGTAGGCGCCGTAATTATCCCCACTTTCCAGGAGAATGTACTGGGGGTCAGGAATGTTAGGTGACGAACTGGTCCGAGGTCATACGCCTAGCAAGTAGAGGCTGACTGGGGAGCCCATCTTTTTAACCATTTGTTCACGCATTCCTTGAACTGTTTACTGAGCAAGCGCTATGGGGCTGGCACTGCTAAGGGGCTTTGGTTCACTAGTCAAGAATACCGGCCCGTGTGTGGATCGAATTCCGCTGCGCACACTGTCTCTGCTTGGAGATACTGAGTGTGCGGGGTGACGGGTCTGGGCTGGCGGGCCAGGTGGGAACTCGTGGGAGCTCTCCCCCTGGGTGCTGCCACCCAGCTCCCAGCAGCTGCACACAGGAGAAAAGCGAGGGTCGTGGAGACATGGCACCTGAGAACACTGGAGACCTCCCTTTGTTCCACAGAGACGGGAAGTAGGCAAGGAGGGACCAGGGCCCAAGGCTCCCCCGGGGACTTCAGTGACAGAGCCAGGTGGGAACACAGCGTAGTGGTGGTCTCCCTTCTCCCCAGCCCCAGACCATTGACCCTGTGGGGCCTGCCCTTGGGGAGCCAGCCTCACAGACTGTCCTCCCGGAAGGTGGGCACAGAGGCCTCCACCAGTTACCCCTCGGGTGGGTGCCCGCTGCCCGAGCAGCCTCCCTGGCATGCTCACCCAGACTCAGGAGCAGCTGCCAGGAGGCGTGGGCTTCCTGCCCCTTCCTGGGGACAGGCTGCAGCTGCCTGAGCCCCCCACCCAGCCAGCGTGTGCCCCTTCCCTAAGGGCTCTGTGTCCCGGGGAAAGAGCTGGCACAGCTGGGCCAGAAGCAGAGGCCATTAAAGTAAGCAGAATGCTAGGACGGAGGGGTGGGAGGGGGTGGCAACAGCTGCCAGCCCACTTGCAGACTTAGCCAGGTGACGGCTGTGCCCGCTCCTTCCCCTCTGGGCCTTTTCGGGGCCACTGCCTCCTCTGTGGGGGTGTGATCCTGAACGCCACCCCCAGGCTGACTCACGGGCTGTGGCAGCCCCAACAGGAATGTCTACTTATTTCAGTTGAGGCCCTTTTAAGCCAGTTGAACCTGACCAGCTGCTGCACAGGGGGCTGGGGCCAGGCCAAATGGGGCTGCCCCCACTTCCTGGGTCCCCACCTCCGCTTCCGGGACGTGCTGGGGACAGTGGATAGCTAGGAATGTCTGAGACCTCCTAATCGGCTACTGCAGATTGTCCCCACATATGAATGACTTGTGAGATGATTTTAAACTGACATACGGATCGAATTAAAACATTTTGTGTAGCAGTCAGTGATTTGACAGTCATTACAGGATGAAGCTAATATGCGGAGAGGGACACATTTAAGAATTATATTGAGCGGCTGGTAGGTAACCCTGGCACTGAAGAGCCCGATCAGTGAGTGTGAGACGTGCTGGTTGCCACCTCCCTCTCCATTCCGGTGGTCTGGTCTCCTTCCCCGCCTCCACCCCCGGGCGCTGTCAGGGAGGACAGGTGTTTCAGTGCGACATTTCCACAAACTGACTTTGGTTTAGTGGGTCCAGGACAGCACTCAGCCCAGCCTTTCACCACAAGGTCCATGGTGACTTTGGTAGTGGCCTGGGATAGGTCGTGCCGGCCATAATGACATAGAAAGTCCTGTTGGAGTCACGGGGCGGGGCTGGATTAGACTCAGGAGATGGCTGAGGTCCTGGAGTCTGATGCAGGTGACCCTGCAACCAGGGAGCCCAGCAGGGCTGGCCCGTGCTGACTCCTCCATCTGATCTGGACAAGCCCTCCCAACACACCCGGCCAGCCCATCCGGCTACACGTCTGACCCTGTTCTCCTCGGGCACACCCTCTGCTAAAACCCACCCCACCCTGAAACCACAGCTGCAGGGTAAGGGACAGGCGCTGCCTTCCACACCCTGTCAGCCTGAATCCCCACGCAAACCGGGTGCTTGGGGCCACACCGGGTGGAAGAGGTCTGGATAGGTACTCGGAAAGGGTGGTCCTGGAACAGCGTTCGCCTAACCTTTCTGTACCGTCAGCCCCAGAGAGTGTCCACCGTGGAGCTGGGCACCTTCCTCCTGCCCCACAAGCTCAGGCTCACGGGTCGGCGTGGGGCCTGCGTTCAACTGCTCACTTAGTCACTCCACCAGGAGCACAGACCGTCTCCCCCTGGGTGGGTCCTATGGGCTGGCAGGTCCCAGTGTCCTGGGAGGCTGTCCCTGGTGCGCCCTTCCCAACCTCCCTCTGCTTCCCCCTGTTATGCTCTCCCACAGTGCCCTGTACTTTCACTTCATACAACTCCCGTCATTGGTCATTGCGCACTTGGTTTTGTGACTGCGGCATAGACGCTGGCCACCCCCGTAGATTAAAATGGCAAGAGGATGGGGAGCTCGGCTGTTCTGTTGAGTGTAGGTTTCCCCGTGCCTGGCTCAGCGCTGGACTGTTGAACGAACGAACGAATGAACAAACAAGCGATAGACTTTGGAGTGGGACCCGTGGAGGCTTCCATCTTGATTCAGGCAGTTCCCAGGCGTAGGGCCAGGAGCACCTGGTGGGCTGCCCTCCCTCCACACCTGTAAACCCTGGAGGCGGCCTGGCCCCATAGCATTGCTCTTGTCCAGCGTGGGCGCCCTCCTGCAGGCCTCTGCACCACACGCGGCAGGTGGCGCGGGGATGGCCCAGATAAGACAGAACGTGGATGGTTGATCAGAAAGTCTGGGGGGAAATGGAGACAGAGCCCTGCAGGGTCCTCCTGGTCCGGGAGCACCAAGGCGGGTTCCTCTGGCTCTGGCCTCGTCACCTGCCCCCACGAGCCTTCTTCCCGTCGAGAAGCCCCTCTTGCTCTGTGGTTCTGGGAAAGGGGCTGAGGAGATTGGGTTCCTGGACGGAGGGCCCCCCAGCTGCCCTGTCCCTGCTCCAACGCCCTGGGTTGGCCTCGCACACCCTGCTCGACACAGCGTGACATGCTTGCAGCCTTGTTGGCTCGGAAATGCTGGTGGGGAAGCAGAGCCTCCGGGTGCCTGGAGCTCAGCCCGGGGCCTTTTCTCCTCGCCCTGGACTCAGGCAGCGCCGGGCGTTTCCAGGGAGAGCTGGCGGTAGCTTACATCTCGGGGTCCTTCTTCCAACAAGCGTGGGCAGGAAAGGAGGGAGACCGCGACCCGGTGTCCCTGGGAGGGGGAGCCCGCAGGGAGCCGACCAGCCTGGAGCCTGCGGGAGCAGAGGCCACGTCAGCAGCTGCCGGCGGCAGGCAAGGGGCACCTGCCCAAGCAGGTGGTGGGCCTGGCTGGCGGCCAGGTGCTGGCCCTGGGCGGCCGGCCCCACAGGCTCCAGGCGGGGCTTCCGATGCTCTGACAGCTTGGCTGGCCCGAAGGGCGCAGCCTGCCCTCGGAGGGAAGGGGCCCCTGGGCGGAAGGATGGGGTACAAGAAGCTGATCCCCAGAAGCAGGTTTCCCCGGCCTCTGGAAGCAGAGTGCAGCCTCCTCAGAGGGGCCCTAGTGGACTCAGCAGAGTCTGTCCTGTGCTCAGCCTCCTCCCAGTTCCCGTGTCCCCTGATGAGGGGACCCCTTGACACTGTGACTACAGCCCACCCCTCTCTGCTGACCTCCGGACCCAACCACACTGCTGCCTACCGCACAGGACATTCATCCTCGGCCACCAGGGTGTCCCCAGTGCAGCAGGCCCTGCCAGCCAGCTGCGAAAGCTGCCACCTGTGCCCCAGCCACCGACCCCTGCGTCACCCGGCTCCTCATGCTTGCCACCCCCTTCACGTGTAGGGTGGGTCACCTGCCCCGCCAGGGACCCAGGAGACCGGGGCGGGGCCTGGCCTCAGTGTCCACACCTGCTGGGTGAACAGGGAGGGGAGGACCATGGAGGACACGCAGGGTTTCTCTTCGTTTGAGTGATGTGTGTGGTTAGGTAGAGTGACCAACTGAGAGATGGGTGGGGGGGAGAGAGGGACAGACAGAAAGAGAAGGAAGTTTATCAGGAAGCAAGGGGTTAGGGTTATCGGGGAAATTCTCAAAAGTGAAGCAGAATAGAAGTATTCAGAAGTAAGAAAAGTCTGAGTAGGCGGGAGGGCCTCCAGGCTGGGGGCTGAGCGAGGAAGGACACGGGGGCAGAGATGGCCAGGGCCTCCCCGGGAGAGTGTGGCCCCAAGTGCAATGACAGCCGTTTCCTGAATCCCTGTTCTGTGCCGGACTCTGGACCAGGGATGCAGAGGCGAGGAAAAACAGGTCGCCTGCCCTCCAGGAGCTCCATTCCAGTGTGGGAGCTGCAAGGAACACGCTTCTGTGACGATAACAATGATAACCGATGGCAGATGCTAGAGAGAGGTGGAAACGAGGAAGAAAGTGGCATGAATTCCTCTTGCGAATGCAGTAAAGGCTCCAGGAAGAGGTGAATGTCCGTCGCCCTTGATAGGGGTGGGGTTTCCGAGGCAACGATGCTGACCAAGGCCCCTAGGCGGGGGAGACACCCGAGGAGAGGCACAGGCCAGCCGAGCGCCTGGGGCACGGGGCAGGGTCTTCTTGTGCTCTAGGTGGCAAGAGCTGAGTGGGTAGGCAGCCAGGGGCCACTTCATGAGGCCACCTCAGATGACAGGAGGGGTTCAGAGGGGTATGAGTAAGATCTGCCTTGGAGGAAGAAGGGCCTGGAGATGGCGGCCCGGTCAGGACGCCACCGCGAGGGTCAGGAGGCAGCGTGGAGGCACCACACTAGAGCCGTGATTGGAGAGCTGACAGCAGGGAAGAGGTCCCTGGAACAACCTCAGGTGGACAGGATGAGGTCATGAGCAAGGGAGGGAGGAGGCAAGTGCCGGGGGCAGGAAGGGCCCCTTGTCTGGGTTCGCGGCCTTCCGAAGGAACCGTCGTTCCTGAGGATAGCGGAGCGGCCGGAGCAAAGGCGGAGTCCAGAAAGGCCAGCAGCGTGGACTGCAGAGGAGACGTATCCCTTACTGATTATGTGAAAGTGGACAGTTCGGTTACTTAGCCTCTGGGATGTGGCGAGGGGTCAGCCAGGTAGAAGTAGCCCAGTGCCCGGCAGGTGGAGGGCACTCAGCGGGTGTCTTTGAACCAGGATCTGAACCTCTGGGGACTCGCTGGCTACGTTCAGTATGTGTTTCTGGAAATCGGAGAGGCACAGATTGTAGCTGAAGCAGTGACGGGACTCGTTCAGTGTCGGGGACAGCGGTTCGTTTTTGTGCCATAGGACGCATTCCGACCCGCTCGCAAACATGTCCTCTGCCATCTGTCTTTACACCGGACGTGTCCCTGAAACCTCCTCTGTCCCCGTTCAGAGAAGGGCTTTCCTCCTTGGCTCTCATGTCACAGCACACTCAGAGATGTCCGCACCGCCCCTGAGCCTGTTTGTGCCAGGGCCTGGAGAACAGCCAGACAAGGTGCCGCTCGTCTCCTGCGCGGTCCCGAGGGGCGGGGAGGGCAGAGCGTGTGCCGTGCCCAGCGTGGGGGAGCTGGGTCCTTGATCTTCGGCTTGCCTCTGTTCCAACACGAACTGGGTCGTAAACACACCAGAGTCGCTCCTACCAGGTGTCCGAATAGCTGAGCGTGCCCTTCTTCGTGCGTCCAGCTCAGCTGACCCCTGCTCGGCCCTGGGGCACGGAGTGAGTCGGGGGCATCATGTTCTCTGTCCACAGAAGGTCCTGGCCACCAGAGACAGGGCTGTAGCCGCCCAGGAGAGTCCCTGAGCACAGGGTAGAAACCCACTCAGAAAAATGTGTTGTGTCTGCCAGATTGATAGTCATTTGAGATGGGACAGAGCAGTCAGATCACTCCTTGATGGGCTGAAAACTAAGATTTTTTTTTTTTTGGTTGCAAGTAATAGACACTACATTGAGCTAAGCTTAGAAAAGTGGAAAAGAAAAAGGAGAGAGAAAGAGCATGGGGTTGGATTTTTATAAGGACACGGATATCTCCTAGAGTCAAAGGCAGGTGTGAAGCCAGAAGGAGGGACTGGAGCCGGGAGAAAAAGAATCAGCCTGGTTTGGGTCATTTGTAACTGCTGGTCCAATCCTCTGGGCCACGGAGTTGGGTCCCAGTGAACACACGTGGCTCCAGGAGGCCCACCCGGTGACAGGGTAGGTCGCTGAGGGTGTGAAGCACAGACTGAGGGCTGAGATTTGGGAAGCTTCGGCACCCAGGGGTCTTTGAAGCCCCAAGAAAGTCAAATGGCCTGGATCTCACAGGAGGAGGTGTGACCCCTTAGGAGAAAGATGGCCACGTAGCACGTAGATTATAGACACCAACCCAGGCGTTGTTTCCTCATCTCCGTGCCCCCGCTGCCAGCTCCCAGGCGCAGGGGCAGCCGTGTACACAACCGGGGCAGATAAGCGTGCTGGTTGAAACATGAAACTGCATCTTTGTCGATCAGACGGTCAAATACAAACGGCTTCGTAGTGTTCAACCCAACACGAGACACCTGTACGTTGACTGGGGACCCGCTTTGAATCTTTGCTGTGGGACCTTGAGCAAGCCATGGGCTCGGAGGTATTGAAGGTCCCTCCCTGCTCCAAGGTGCAAATATCACATCCAGATTCGATACCGAGAGCCAGCTGGCAGCCCGCGGCAGGAAAGAGCAGGAGTCAGGGAGTTGTGGGTTCAGATCCAGCCGGGCACCGTCCGGCAGGCCCTCCGTGAGCCAGCGGGGTCTGCCCTGAGCTGACAGTGCCACCTCTCTCCCCGCCAACTCTGTCCCATTTTATGGTGAAAAGCAAGGGATAACTTTTTCCAGCTGAAGCCTCTGGAAGATCTTAGGCAGCACAGACAACTTAGGCTGAACCCGGGCCAGCATCCCGGGCCACAGCTCAGCTCAGCAAAGGAGGCCAGAGACGAAGGGGGAGAGGGGGCTCCGTGCTGGTCATGACCCGGGTGTGGGCTGCAGGCGAGGGCCCAGGGGACGACCCCCTGGAGTTCCTTTTGCAGTGGCATCTGTTGGGCAGGAAGCCCAAGGCTGACCTATGTGCCCGGCGTCCCGACTCCGCAGACAAGAATCTCTCAGAAGCATCCTTTGACGTTCGCTGTTTTCAGCACAGACGCATCAGTCTCTGTCCCGCTGTGAGCGGGCACGGCTGTTCACGGACGGTCGCTTTGTAGAGCCCTTGCTGCATACCCGGAGCTGCCCGAGCACTGCACACACACTCTCCCTCCGCTCCCCCCAAACCTGCGCCAGCCGGGAGACACCCGTCGCCCCCACGCTGGAGAGGAGTCTCAGCCCGAAACGTGGAAGGAGGGTAATTTAACAAGCTGGCTGGCCAGCCACACTTCGATACTGTAAAATATTTCGGAGCTGCCCCTATGTCAGGAAGAAGCGACGGGAATTTCCCGGAACAGTGGAGCCGCTCGGAGGCTCCTGCCAGGTTCAAGCTCTCGTCTTCATCGGTCTCAGCGCCCCTTCGCTTCACGGCAACGCCTAGATCTCGTACTGTTTGCGCCAGGGACTCCGCCAGACGCTCACGCGGGCCGCCCGAGGGAGGCTGTGACGAGGGACCCGGGATGGTTCTGCACAGCCGCCGAGCGGCAGGCTGGGACACCTGCCCCCGGAGCATCTGTTTGGGTGCAAGGCCAGTGGCAAACACGGCTTTGTCCGGCTGTGCTGTGGTAGCAAAGCTGCCCCTCTTTCATCCCCCCGAACCCACCTCGTTTGGCGCGGTGTTGGCACTAGGGTGTGTTCATGCAGCCGGGCGCCGCGCAGCAGCCACCCGGATCGCACTGCTGGTCCACGCAGCCTCAGGGTGGATCGTGGAAGGCCCTGGAGCAGAAGCCTCACACGCCGCCTGCGTGCCGGATAATCCCACTTATAGAAAGTTCTAGAGCAGGCCAGATGCATGCGCGGCGTTGTCCTGATGGGCTTCGACTTACAGCAGTGGCTGCCTGTTGCCACAGGGACTGGGGGGAAGGGTTAGGGCGGAGGCAGCGGCCCGCCCTGGACGGGGGCTCCGGCTGCACGGGTGTACACTGAGCCTGGGCTCAGCCGACGTGCGTTTCATCACGGGGAAGTTTTGCCGCAAGAGATTTTTAAAAATTAAGTGAATGTTGAACGCTAGGTAATCACAGGCGTGCGGAGTCTTTAGGGAGAGGTACGCTGGTTCCTACAATTTCCTTTGGAATACATCCAGAAGTTAAGGGGACTCCTTGGAGTGGACGGAGGCATGGATGCGTGGGCAGATACGTGACAGAGAAAATGCAGGGGATGTTCCTGGTGGCTTCTAGGTCGGGGGTATGTTGGCGTGCACTGTGAAGTTCTTCCAACCCGGCTGAGAGTCTGAAAATGTTCATGGTGAAATGTTGGGGGTGTGGGGACGGCAATTATATAGAGCCCTGGGGTCCCCTAGTGGTGAAGCAGGGGTCCCAGAGCTCAGGGCTGGTAGGTGAGCTTCTCCAGGCAGGGGCGTCATCCTCACCCGTCTCTGTCACAGCCCTCGTGTGGCCCCGGCCCGAGGTCTCCCAGGACTCCCACCCGGGACTCCTCCCCGTCAGTCTGTCAGAGCCCATTTTCTCCCACCGATCAGGGACTTTTGCTCCAAGGCCGTGAGTCGCACCTGCCTCAGGAATACAGGTGACTGAGCCCAGGCCCGGGAGCCAGGGGCTCACAGGGCAGTAAAGCTGGCCCCGTGGGGCCCCGTCTGTTGTTGCTTCCTGGAGGTGCGTTTGAAGCCAGGGTGCTTTCCACAAATAAATAACCCAGGGAAAGACAAGCCCCTCAGATCAAAGGAGGGCTGTGGCCCAAACCTGAACCCAAGTCAGGCGTGGGCTTTCGACTCCAATCTGCCGGGCAGAGGGAGGGGCGGGGAGAGTCTGTCTGCTGTGCAAACATCCCCTGTCTCTGCCCTTCCTGGGTTTGTGCGAGCCTGAGAACAGGAGCCGGGAGGAAGGCCGTGCCTGTCTGAACTGCTGCCAGCCGGCCTCCTGACGTCCCAGCCCGGCTTCCAGGCACAGCAGGTGCCAGCAGACCGGCCTCTTGCCGTGTCCCAGCCCCCGGGGCGGCCACGCGGGCCGCGGGCCTGCCTGTCTTGGGGATCTCATGTAAGCCCTTCGGGTAGCTTCCCGTGGCCGGCCTCCTTGTCCTGAGTTTGGGGGCCTCCTGATTCTTATCACTGCCGCTAGGGGACAGAGAGATGATAGAAACGCACAGGAGCCAGTGGGTCTGACTCCTCCAGCCGCAGGGGAAGGATTAGGTCAGCGGTGTCTCAGAGCAGAGGGAGAGCCCCGAGAAGTGAGGCTGTCAAATCCCTGAGGTCTGCAGGCAGCGGCCTCGGCCAAGGCGCCCTCAGGGGCGCTGCTGCCGCCGCTCCCTGGACCACACTCTGAGCAGCACCAGCAACGGCCATGTCCCTCCCCTCACGAAGTTCACGGACAACAAGCAAACTCACAAGTAAAGATATGAGCGTAAATGGTGGCAAGTGAAAAAAGCCACCAGGACACTGTGGAAGGTGTTGGCAGGGAGGACCTTCCTCAGATGGTAAGCAGGTGTCAGGGAAAGCCTCTCTAAAAACAGGGCTTTTCCTGAGCCCCGAGAATGGGTGGAGTGGGGGAAAGCATTTCCGGCAGTGGGAACAGCACGTGAAAAGGTCCTGGGGCACAAAGGAACTTGGCCTCCTCAACGAAATGACAGAGAGGCCAACATGGCAGGAATAGAGACGACTCTGAGGTGAGGTGGAGAGGGAGCCAGGCCAGGCAGAGCCAGGTGAGGAGTTCTGACCTCACTGTAGGTGCGTTGGGAAGGTTTCAAGCAAGGATGGGCTGTAATCCACGCTGGCTGATCTGTGGAACGTGGGCTGGGGGCGGGGGGGAGCCTGTGAGATGCTTCTTGGAGAATCTTGTAGGAAAGAGACTCAGACTGTGGTGGTGGCCTGACTTTCATTCACATTAGTGGGTCACCTTTCCTAAGGACATGGCTGTTTGGGGACACGCTGCAATGAGAGACAGGAGGTCTCTCTGGCCAGTAAAGCAATGTGAGGCCTCGCTGATGAAAATAAACATCTTGAGAGCAAAAAGACTTGTAAGGAAGCTGACCTTCATCTCGCCTTTCCCTTTTGGCTCCTTGTTCATCAGGGTTGTTTCCACGATAAATATCAACACAGCCCGCATTGGCTCGCAGGACCAAGGGGCTGTCTTGGCTCGTGTAGCTGGAAAGGCCCGGCACAGGACCAGTGTCAGGCGGAGCGGGATCCGGGCGCTCAGGGGCCGTCTCTGCGCTCTCAGGAGGGCTTGCCAAGCCCGGTGGGATGAGAACCAGCTTTCCCACAGTTCCACGCAGGCCCCCTTTTCTTGGCCTTGGGTCGTGTGACCACCCCTCAACCAATCACAGCAGCCAGAGAGCGGAATGAAGTCATCGGCCAGGCTGGGTCACACAGGAGCCAAGGTGGGTGGCTGAGCCCCACCTGAGCCACAGGCCTGAGCGGGAGGGAGACATGGTCATCCGCGGAGGAGTGAGGGGCTGAAGGCAGGACAGGGGCAGCAGGCAAGCGAAACCCGCCGTGTCCACGCAAGCCCTGGGGGTCCATGGCCTGGTTCTGCCCTGCCCGCCGGGGTCTCCCTCTGTCTCCCTCAGTCATGCAGACTGTGTCTCCCTGGGGGCAAAGCTCAGACCTGTCTGGCCCTGGCTGCTGCTGGAGACACAGCCCTGGGAGCAGGACTGCGTTGCCTGGGGCGGAAGGCCTTTGCCCCAGGTCCTCCCTCTCCCTCCCAGTCTGCAGGAGCCCCTTGTTCACAGACCACGTGCCCCAGTCGTGGGCCCATCCTGGGGCCAAACGTGGCTCTCAGCCCCTGCCTGGGAAGGGCAGGGCGTGCGTGCAAACGTGGCTGGGCCCTGCCCCAGACCCACGGCAGCGTCAGAGTCCTGGGGTCAGGTGGGGTGGGTCTGTGTGCTTACCCAGCTCTGCAGAGAAGCCTTTCTGCTCTGCTTCTCTCTGTCGGTGGCTCTGTCTTTCTCTCCTCCAGACCTTTCCAGCTCAGGCTGTCAGCCCCCTGCCTCAGGGTGTCTGGAGTGAGTCTCTCTGGTGCCCCCTCCCTCCTTCCCTCCCTTTAAACCTGGGCGTGGGTGCTTGAGAACCATAGCTCTACACAGAAGCAGCCTAAGCACAGAACAGTCACACATAAACCACCCTAACAGCAGTGACCCTCTTCCGTGGCACAGTGGCTCTGAGAACATCTCTTTCCAGGAGCCTAGGGAGCGGCCACTCAGTGAGGAGTCAGCCTGTGTCCCATCCCCTCTCTTCCTCCGGGCACTAGAGTCTCGACAGCCCCACCTGACCCTGAGCCGGGGGCCCTTCTCTGCAGAGTGGCACCCTTTCCATAACACACTCCCATCACTGCCCCCGGGGCTCCCTCTGCCCTCCCATCAGCTCCAGCCCCTCTGTCCACCCCGAGGACAGGGGCCTGCTGGGCTCACGCTTTACCCGCCGGTCCCTCTGCCTGGGTGTTCAGGTGGCAGCCCTGCCCGGTGCCTTCCCTTGGGTCTCTGCTCACATGACACCTTCTCAGTGACCGCTTGCCTGAGCCCCCTGCAAAATAGCCGCTCCTCCCACTTATCTGCGGATCTTTCTCCGTAGCCCCTTAGCCGCAGACACCCCCAGGAGGCATTTATTTGTTCGTAATCTTTCTCGACTCCCACCCACTCAAACTAGACGGCAAGCTCTCGCTAGCCCGGGGCAGGCTCCTTTCCCGAGCTGTTTGCGGCTGCGGCCCAGGGCCTGGAACCCTCATGCAGTAGACACTTAATAAATGTGTGTTGAATTAATTCCACTCCGGCAGAGGCATCCGGGCTGCATTCCCGCTCCCCGCCCATCCCTCCCGGTCCCTGCCAGCAGTGTCTTTTTAAAATACACATCAGGGTCAAGTCCAGCCTCCTCAGCTTTGCACCAAAGGTGCTTCAGAAATGTGTCCTGCTCATCGCGGCCGCTCCCCGCACTCGGGCACCCTCACTGTTATTCAGCGCTGATCCTGTGGGAAATAAAGCTATTTGTGGGAACGAGCCACGCCCCCATCAGGAGGAACCCCTGTGTGCAGAGGGATCAGAGGAGCCGTCAGGACCCCAGGGGCCGGGAAGCAGGTCCCACCCTGGAGGGACAGGGTGCCCAGAGGGCAGGAGGCATTTTGCAGACCTTCCCGGAGCCTTGGAAACAAGTGGGCTCACACAGCACAGCTTCAGGCCAGGCCAGCTGCTGATGCTGGCTTTTCAGTTAAGAGCACAGTGGACGGAGTGTTTCTTTCCACACTCGCTGACCCTGCCAGAAGCATGCACACCACCAGCTGGGAAGGTGTGCAGCCGGGGTTCGACCTGGGCTCCAGGCTCTGACTCAGTCCTGCGAGAGGCTTCTCTTTGAGGTCGCTGAACTCTGTGGCAGGGGCACAGGGCCCAGACGGCTGGGCCTCCCTGCATGAGCCCAGGGCAGGCGAGAGGGTGAAAAGCCCATAGCCGGGCAGCCTCCCTGTCCAGGGAGAGGAGAGCCCGCCCACAGAGATGTGGTGTCCTCTGCAGGTGATGCCTGGCAGCGCCCGAGTGGGACCCAGGTCGGCTTGTCCTTGAAGTCAAGCAGCCCATCCCCAGACACCCTAGCAGGGTGCACTGCCCGGGCCTGTGTGCCCTGAAGGAACCTCTGCTGCCCTGGGAGCTGGTCAGTGGCTGTGGGAGGGAGACAGACAGGTCAGCCTCTCTCCCTGCACCCAGGGTGGGCAGCTTCCCGGTGCAGCAGGACGCAGCCTCCACCGTGGGGACCCTCCCGTGCACCATGCTGGCAGCAGCGGCCTCCCCTCCTGTGGGGCAAGGGGCCGGGGTCAGTGGGCAGACATGGAGCTCCGCTAAGCCCTGCGTGGCAGACTCGGGTGATGAGGGTTGTGGCTGTGGCATCTGGGGCCCTGGCCGCCGTGGGGAATCTCACACCTGCCTGGGGGGAAAGAGGGACTATGCACGGGGCCGGACTTCCCACGCGAATAAGTGGCTTGGAGGTGTCAAGTGTCCAACAACTGGGGACCAAGGGTGGAGGACACCGGGACACCGGTTACCTTTCAGAGTGGAATTTCTAGAGGGCGCATGTGGCCGGGGGAGGATGGTGAAGAGAAGGAGCGTCCAGGGCAGGGACTCAGACCCTACATGCCCATCGGGGGCCGAGGGCCGATCTCCCTGCGCCCTGCCTGCTTTCTCCCTGCCACCCTCATCCACCCAATTCGCAACTTCATCTCGGGCTGTGTAATAATCTGTGCTGTGTAAATAATCATTTTTAATCTTTTTCTCTCCCTCCCCTCTTCTTCTGGGGGCTCTGATTGCTTGACCGGCAGGGACGGGCGGAGCCCTCCTGGAAGGGCGAGGCCTGCCCCCGCCCCGTCCTTGTCCTCTGGGTGGCGGGGCCCCCTGACCCCTTCACTCTGTCCACGGAGAAGGCGGCTGTGCCTACTCCGCTCACACGATCCCGGCAGAACCCGTGCCCGGAGCCCGGCGTGGGCCCCATTATGTCATGTTTGTGTATCTTCTCCTCTCCATAAACACGCTGCCCCGTGGGGGCGGGTTTCCTGCATCAAGTCCCCGATGTCCAGCTTTTGAGAAAGCGCCTCTTGTTCAGCGGAACCACTTAACCGATGACACAGCTCTGCCCATCTATCCGTGGGAGAGGCTGAGAACCCAGGGTGGTGCGTGGGGCCGAGGGGCCGCTGCGTGAGGCGGCGACCAGGAGGCAGGCCAATGATGGCGATGCACTGACATCGGCGGGACGGGGCGGCGCCGTGGCCCATGCGCCGTGCCTCACACATGCGTGTGTCCCCTCCTCCCGCCCAGCATCCCTGAAGGCCACTACAATCGTCCCCCCACTTTACAGAGGAAGAAATGGAGGCTTAGCTTATTCGGCAAATGGCCTTGTGCACACGGTCCACAGGGGGCGGGGGGGAGCGTGGACCTGCTGGTGCTGCCGCCCTGGGAGTCTGAGCAACAGGCCGAGAAGAAATGGTGGCTGTGGACGGGATGGGGCTTAGGGGGTGGGTGAAACAGGGGAAGGGATTAAGAAGTACAAATTGCCAGTTATGAAAACAGCCCCCGGGATGCGAAGTTGAGCACAGGGGATATAGTCAATGATACTGTAACAACGATGTAGCACGCCAGGTGGGCGCTAGACTGATCGGGGGATCACCCTGTAAGTTTCATAAATGTCTGATCACTATGTCGTACACTTGACTGTCAACTGTAACTGAAAAAGAAGTTTAAAACATAATCTATAAAGAGATTAAGAAAAAAGATTCCAGGGGCCCCTCTGGAGGCGGGAATAATGCTGTTCCTCTTACTGTGCAGGGGACGAGCCCTGGACCCAGGGCGGCTGTGGCTGGGCCACCTGCCGGAAGAGGAAGGCCCCGGGCGCATGGTGTGACGGCAGCCGGGAGAGGCAGAGACACATTGGCTGGCAGCGTCCCCGGTTCCCGCTCTGCTCCTGCCTCGCCTCGTCCCTGTGAGGTCCGGCGAACACAGGGACCGAGCCACAGCTGGACGGGACACAGCTTCCGGAAAACATTCGCTCGTCCTTGTGAGGAGCCCGGAGTGCTGCCTCCCACGAAGCGTGTCCAGGTTCTTCTTCCACACGAGCTCTGCCGAGGGGTCACTGCTCCCCTTGGGGAATGGGCCAGCTCGGGGCCACCGGGACCAGCAAGGGCAGCGGCCATCCAGCCTCGGCCACCGGCTTCCTGCAGAGACTCCTCGCACTTAGCCCGTGGCGCCCATCCCAGGCCTCCCGCGGCTGGGATGCATCTCCCAGTGGTGTCTTGGCAGCCGGAGAAGGCGAACCCAACCCCACGGCCAGGGAGCGTTCAGTGGCCAACTGAGAAAGCCGTCCTCCCTTGGTCGCCTCCCACGTGAAATTTGAGAACCAGCTGGGAGTCGCTTCAGCAGACTGTTGCTGGGGGTCGCTGTAGACACTCCAGCGATGGAAGTGCTCACGGACAAGGAATCACCCGGACCACCCCAGCAACCCGGGGCTCACATCTTCACGCGGAGGGGGGGGGTACTCTGCCTCCATGGCTCAGGCAGGCCTGGCTCTGGGGTGCAGCAGGAGAGCTCGTCAACCTTAGGAAACAGGGGTTCGAGCACGATCCCTCCGAGTGGAATCGTCTGTACGTGCACCCAGAAAGTGATCTTTCTGGTCTTTGACGTGAGCTGTGATCTGATGAGATGTGTCAGAGCTCGAGCCTGTGGTCAGCCTCCCTCCTGCACCAGGACGCACAGGCCCAGAGGGATGCCCCCACTGCCAGCCACCCCCCCACCCCAGCCTCACTGCTCGTCACGCTCCTGGACAAGCGAGGGGACCCAAAGCCCAGGCTCCCTCAGAGGAGCCCCTGACGATCTGGGGCTTCTCGGCAGCGGGCGGCAAACAACCTTTGGTGTTTCTAAACTGATGGAGACTTGAGAGCAGGGCTCCAGCTTTCCCCTAAGGACCACAAAGTGCCCCTGTCCCCAGTGTCCCCTCCTTTCTACTGCAGAGCATGAAATCGGACTCTCCTCTCTGGGGCCGTGGGAAAGGCGCCGTTCCCAGATGCCACGATGCGTGACTTCAGCCACTGGCTGAGGCACTAGAATGGGCCCTGTTGTTCTCTGCAGATCAGGCCTGGGCCAGCAGGGTGCCCGTTACGAGGACACCGTGGGCATCGGTTCTGGGAGGACCGTCCCTCCCGCCCACCACTCCCAGGACACCTGTGCTGAGGGACCCAGCAAAGGCCCCGTCCCTCCCTTTCAGACCCTCCTGGGTCCCAACTCGCTGAACTCACACAGAGCGCTCACCTGGAGGGAAAGGTCAGGGCTGATCAGATCTGTCCCTGAGCTCGTTCAAAGGGAGGCCTGAGATAGATTCGAGCCGCCTTCTCCGTGTGGCAGAATGCCTTTTTGTTTCTGAGCACAACTGTAGTCGGGCTCAGGGGAGGAGCTGGGGACCCGGGCACTCCCCAAGCCCAGTCTAGGCCGTCTGTGTGCCACACAGGACCGAAAACAAAGATGTTCCTCCAAGAGGCATTATATTCTGAAAGGGCAATGCCACGTCTTGTTAAACAGTTCCTGTCTTGAGGTTTATCTAGGCAGATTCCCATATCACCTTCTGTATGAGTAAAAAGAACAAAGTAAGTGGCTTTTGGGGAAACAAAATGGAAGTTTAGTAAAATCTCTCTCACGTAAAAATAAGCACGTAGTCTAGGGCTGCTCGGTTCTGCACAAGGTCAGAGCCTAGGTTCTTCCTATTTGCTTTGCTATCGTCAGTGTTCGGCTCCCCTACGTGGCCAGAGATGGCTGCTGGAGATCCAGCCATCGTGTCTGTATTCCAGCCAGCACGAAGGAGGAGGAAAGGCTTCCTGCCTTCCCTTACGAGCATTTCCCGAGGCTCACACACTATACGTCTGCTGTGTGGGCCAGAACGTAATTCCAAGGCCACAGCTAATGTGAGAGAGATGGAGAAGGTAGCCTTCAACCTAGGTGACCACGTGCCCAGATAAAAATCAGGGGTTCTTTCACCGAGTAAGGAAGGAAAAGGCATGTTGGGGGACTTACTGTCTCTGCCCCCACCTTCTTGGATGGATCCTAGGAGGGTTTAGAGCACACCGGCATCCTATTTGGGATTTCAGTGTTGTTATCAAGACTTCTTTTAGAGGCATAGGCTCACAAAGGCAGAGTCAGCCTGTTTACGTCCTCCTGTTTCAGATTAGGAAACTGGGGCCCAGAGAGGTTAATCAGGTCGACAGAGATCACACAGCAAGTTGGTGGCATCTGACTCCCAGCTCCTGTCCGGTGGCGGTATTTTTGTTTTTCTCTGTTCTAAGGGAAAAAGCTTCATCGTGGAGGGGAGGGAGCTCGAGCATCAGAGATGAAATTCCATCCACAACAGGGTCTCTGAAACGCAGGACCCAGGCAGGACGGTGACAGGCTTTGCGTGCCCTGATCTGCCCAGCGCTGAGTCATGGCGGCTGGAGTGTGCCTGCCCTGGCACTGCCTCTGTGTGTGCACGTGGCCCGGGCTGTGTGTGCCCGCCCGTGGACGGTGCAGGTCTGACCTGCTGTGCTTCTGTTTCAGGGAGAGCTCAGCCAGGATGGGACTCGCCGGGAGGCAGGACTGCTCCTTCAAGGCCATGCTGACAGTCAGTGTCCTCCTGGCCCACTTCCCCGGGGCCACGACCACAGGTGAGCCATGCAGAGCAGTTGAAGCAAGTTGCTGGGCGGGGACGCAGAAGGAGCTGCAGGGCGGGGTCAAGGTGTCGGCTCTGACAGTTCCTGCTCACCCCTCGATCCCAGACAAGTCCGTCCTGGGCCTCAGTGTCACCATGCACAGAGTGATGTGGCCAGACGAGACCCGGGGGTCGCACACTCACGTAGCCCCTGAGTAGCCCGCGGTGCGAGGGAGGCTCCAGAGCCCTCGTGCCCACCGTGGGCTGCAGAGTGATGAAGCGGACGCCGCCTCAGCCCATCCCATCTCTGCATAAACACAGTCCACCGACGAGCTCGACCACGTTTTCTCTGCTGTTTGACCCCTGCTTGAGTGCCTTGGGGTTTACAGTGGCTGGAAGAGCTTTTTCAGGAACACAGAAAGTGTGGGATCCTCTCCTCAGTGAAGGAGATGGAAAGCCCGAGGCAGGGCTGAGGGCGAGGAGGACGCGAGCACGGAGGGCGCCGCGGGGCTGGGTCTCGAGGGAAGTGACTCACCCACCGCACACAGACACGTGATGAACTGGTGACACACATGGCTGGACCCGGGCTCCTGTGTCAGGGTCCCCTTGCTCTCGAAGGCCTTGCTTTCAGTTCTCGTAGAGAGGCGGCAGGAGCAGCCGCGGGGAGGCGTGAGAGCCCCCTCTGCTGTGGTCGTTGTGAGGTCGGTGCGTGGTAGCCGTGACCTCTCTCTGTCCTTGACAGTGGCGGCCAAGTGCCCTGACCAGAGCCCTGAGCTGCAGCCCTGGAACCCTGGCCATGACCGGGACCAGCGTGCGTACATCGGCCAGGGCAGAGCACTCCTGCTGACCTCGTCTGCCACCGTCCACTCCATCCACGTCTCAGACGGAGGTAAGCCAGCCCCTCCCCCGACCTCTCTCCTCCACTGCCTCGGGGCCTCGCAGGGGGGATGCCGGTGGGCAGGGCGGAGGGCACGTGCTCCGGGTTCTTGTCAGAGCGTCCGGTTCTTTGAGATACGCACGAGCTCTGAGCCCTTAGGAATGGCTTGTCTGAGGTCCAGACGTGGAGATTCCTGGAGCACAACCCCCCCTGGTGCTCCGAGCATGCCGGCTCAGTGGCCTTCCGAGCCTTGCTCACCGAAGACCACGCATGCAGGGTGGCGGCAAAGCAAGCAGACGCTTTGCAAGGCAGAGAGAAGGGAAAAGCAAGCCACTGCGGGCAGAGCGCGCACAGAGGTGCTTGCTCGAGGGCTTCTGGCCTGCCCGGACGAGGTGGGGGCTGCGGCACCTGCCCTCGGCTCCGGGTAACCTCACCCCCACCGCTCGTCTCTCCACCCCCACCCCGTTCCTGCCTCCTCAGGAAAGCTGGTCATTAGAGACCACGACGAGCCCATTGTTTTGCGCACCCGGCACATCCTGATCGACAATGGAGGGGAGCTGCATGCTGGGAGCGCCCTCTGCCCTTTCCAGGGCAACTTCAGCATCGTTCTGTATGGCAGGTGGGTAGACAGCGTCCACGGGTCAAATATCACTCCCGGATCTGACGGGAGGGAGGCTTTTTAAAGGAAAGAGGGGGGTGGACGAGACGGCCAGGCTGTCCTGCAAGACGGAGTGATCGTCAGGTTCTGCCAGGTCGGAATCCTGGACCGTCAGACACCGGTGATGGGGTGAGCTGGGCAGGTGCACGGGGCATGTTGCTGTTGTGTCCTGGGTCCGGGCTTCAGTTACCGCAGTCCGTGCCCGCCGCCTCCGATCACGTCACGGCTCGGGGAGGCTCCGTGCTCGTTTAGTGGGTTATGACGGACAGGACAAAGGAAAGTCCGTGCAGTGCTGCTTCTGGCCGCTCTCCCTGCTCACGCAGAGGAGGGTTCTAGGAAGCAGTTGCCAAGAACACACAGGGCTGGAGGGTCCTGTCCAGGCGATTCCACATGTGTGTGAGGGACCAAAACGTCAGACACTCAGCAGTGGGAAGAGAACGCACCCACAGGCAAGCTAAAGCTAGTCTCTCCGCTTGGCTTCTTGTGGCCTCGCGTGGCCTCGCTTCGGAAGGTGCGGTTGTAAGGCTGTTTCTCCTGACCGTGTGCCATCACCCTGTGGGGCTGGCTCTGTGGTGGCCTCAGGGGGACTCAGGGAGCCCTGAAATCCCCTCTGGGTCCAGTGTCCAGTGAAGAGAGGTGTCGGCTGACTCAGAGAGCTGTCTTCTCTTGTAGGGCGGACGAAGGTATTCCGCCAGACCCTTACTTCGGCCTAAAGTACATTGGAGTCGGCCCAGGAGGCACCCTGGAGCTGCACGGACAGAAGAAGCTTTCTTGGACGTTTCTGAACAAGACCCTTCACCCGGGTGGCATGGAGGAAGGAGGCTATTATTTTGAAAGGAGCTGGGGTCACCGTGGAGTCATCGTTCATGAGATTGACCCCAAATCAGGGACAGTCATCCATTCTGACCGGTAAGCTTTGTCTTCACTTAAACACAGACCCCTCCGCTCGCCGCTCGTGTACTTGATCTTGTGCCCCAGCCAGACACCGCTCCCGGTGCTGGGAGAGAGCAGTGAATGAAAAAGAAACCCTGGCCTCGGGGAGCTACGTCTCTCCCTCACCAGGCATTTGCCTCGAGAAGCGGAATTTTACAGGAACAAGCACACACACATACACGTACGTACACACATGTACACGCAACAAAATTTCAGATTGTGGTAATTAGGGAAAAGAGACAGAGCGAATGGCAGAGTCGCTAGGAAGGACTCTGTTGCATCAAGGGGTCAGGAAAGGGCAAGGAGGCAACGTTTGAGCTGGAGGCTGCGGGGTGAGGCTGAGTGAGGGGGCAAAGGTTCAAGACAGTGGCAGGTGCAAAGGGCCAGCGGAGAGGAAGGGCGTGATGCTCTCAAGCACGGAGAAGCCAGCAGAGAGCGATGGGAAGGGAGCAGGCAAGCAAGCCCGTGTCACTGAACAGTGGGGATGCGTCAGTAGGCGATTTTGCCCTGCGAACATCACAGCTCCTCACACACACCTAGATGGCACAGCCTACCACACACCTGGGCTGTACAGCCTAGTCTACTGCCGCTGGGCTGCACCCTGTACAGCATGCTACTGTACTGAATGCTGTGGGCACCTGTCACACAATGGCAAGTGTTTGTGTATCTCAGCATAGAAAAGCTACAGTAAAAATACAGTATCGAAGATCATTAAAATGTTGCACCAAGATAGGCCGCATGAATGGAGCTCATGGGACTGGAAGTCGTCTGCTGAGTCATGGGTGAGCAAGAAGGAATGTGAAGGCGGGACCTCACTGTACATGACTGCAGACTCCATAAACACTGTGCACTTAGACAACAGCACACTTCAACACAACATGAGACTCACCAAGCACGAGCGAAACTGACACGATCAAGGGACAGGAGATGCGCCCTGGCCGGTTTGGCTCAGCGGTTAGAGCATCGGCCCGTGCACCAGAGGCCGGCCAAGGGCACGTACCTTGGTTGCAGTTCCTCCCCGGCCCTGGTCAGGTCGTGTGGGAGGCAACCAGTCGATGTGGCTCTATCACATCAATGTTTCTCCCTGTCTCTCTCTCTCTCTCTCCCTCCCACTCTATCTGATGATAAACAGAAAAGTATCCTCGGGCGAGGAATAAAAAAAAGATGAATTCCTTAGTGAGCTTGGGGACGAGAAGCCCTGTGCGGGCTGCAAAGACAGGACACCTGCCCCCTCCACCTTTACTCAGTGTGTGTCAGCAGCCTGGGGAGTCGGCCACTGAGTCTGTCTGAGCAAGGGTAATAACACACACTGAACACACACATAAATGCAAGCTGCAGTCACCTGAGCAGGTTACCTGGAGGAATAATAACATAGGTGTGTGCTCGGAAGGTAGTCGGCATTCGGTGAGGCAGCGAGAAGGTGAGGATGAGGGCACGCGGGCAGGAGTGGGCCTGCAGTGTGGCCCTAAATGCACCGAGACGGGGAGACCTGCGGCTACGACTCCCGGGGAGGGGCCTTGGCGGGTCGGGCCAGGTTACGCCAACAATGACTCAGGAGCACCCACCCGCGAACCCACCCCCTGACCACTGTTTTTCTTGGCTGTTCCCACTAGTTTATTTCTCTAGATTCGTTTTCGAACTGTTTTGCCCGCTGAGTCCCAAGACGAATTCTTTTGGAATTTCCACTGTGATTGCACAGAATCTTTATGCATCGTTACGCAATTGTGTCTTTCCATTGTACGGGTTGTCACCCGTGGTGTAGACCCTTTGAGACCCACTCTCCATGGGTGGGTCATGTGTGTGAGGGAGGGTTATCGGGGTCGAGTTTGGGGTGCTCGCTCTTTGCTGTAATAAACTCTCTGGAAACCAGCCCGTGGGGTCTCTGGGCGGCACCTTGGCTGTCGCAAGGAAAACATGAGCTCTGTTGTTCGGCGGCCGTCAGGACTGTTACAGTTCCCTCTCTCTGCCCGTCCTAGGTTTGACACCTACAGATTCAAGAAGGAGAGCGAGCGTCTGGTCCAGTATTTGAATGCGGTGCCCACCGGCAGGATCCTGTCCGTCGCTGTGAATGATGAAGGGTCTCGAAACCTGGACGACACCGCCAGGAAGGTGATGACCAGACTGGGCAGCAAGCACTTCCTGCACCTCGGATTTAGGTACCTACGCCCATCCCCTCCGCCCCCGCCGGGCTCCAGAGCAAGGCCGCAATGCCGTCCCCACAGCGTTTCCCTGTCCCCGGGGCCGCACCACCCTCAGGGGGACATAGAGAGACGCAGGCTCATTCTGTCTGCAGAGGCCACACCGGGCTTGTTCTGAGAGGGAGCCTGCGGTTCCTTACAAGCACACCTCACTCTGAAAGTGCAGACGGTCTGTTTCTGTGGACGCATTCGTCCAGTCAGCCACTTGCAGATACTCAGGGAGCGTCTGCTGCGGGAGTCGGGCCCCGGTGCACAGCAGGGCTCACTCTGTCTGTCTTTGACAGAGGGGTCGTCTTGTGCACCGGGGAGGGCAGCCACGGGTTTAGAGACCATATGAAGTGTCCCTGTCCAGCCCAGCACCCCACAGGAAGGGCGCCCCGATGTCTTCCCGCGGCGAGCTGTGTTTGTCTCTGACTGTAGCATCACGCCCGACATTGGCACACACGCTCGTTGGCACCGAGAGAAAGCCGTTTGCCCTACAGTAGCCACACCTTTTTATCATGTCGGATCAGATCTCGGCTCGGTGGAAAGCTGAGGTCTCCTGTCCCGTGGCTGTCTGGGGACAGTGATGCCCTCCCCCTCAGCTCTGCAGATCGTGGGCAAAATGGGGGCCAGCCAGCGCCTTTCCTGGGCTCAGAGCAAAGCCACCCTCCCAGCTGGGCGGACAGCCCCCGGGCGAGGGAGGGCCGCTCCAGGTGCCAGGGTGCACGCCCGACAGCCCGGGGGCTGCTCCTCCTGAAAGGGTTTGGGCAGGAAACGGGAGCAGCCAGAGATGACGGGGACACCTCCGTATCACCAGGCTCCTTTGGTAGCGTTCTTTTCTCAGCCAAAAGGCCAGTTCGTTAACTTACCGTGAGAGACTGGAACCACATGGGCCTGGCCACTTAGGGCCTCAGCAGAGATCACGTCGAAGGCCCCAAGGCCTGGCATCCGATTTGACCTGGTTTTGAGTCTGGGCTACACCTGCTATTAGGTGTGCCCGCAGGCGAGTGACTCACCCTCTCTCAGCGAGGTTCCTACGTCTGTAAAACGGGAGCTCTCGGGAGCCATCTCAGGGACTGCTGGGAGATGAGATGTAATGATGTGAGCACAGAGTAAGGACTCAGCAGATGTTAGGAACGATTCTGTCCGTATAAACAAGAGCCACAGGAAGGATGGACACTTGCCGTGTCCTGTCACGGCCGTTCCCACGGGTAAAGGCACTAGGTGTGCAGACGTTCTCACCTCTCGTTGGCACCAGACACACCCTGAGTGGCAACCTCAAAGCTTCTAACACCGGTACAAGCACCGAGACCCAGACCGCTCATCTGTTCGTTCATTCTAAGGTGGTTGTTGAGCAGACATTGGTGTGAGGCTCCAGGCGAGACGCGGTGTCCTGCGCTCTCGCGGGAAGGTGGACATTAAGGAATAGGGTGACAGGGCATCTGGGAGCCAGAGACACAGCAGGAGGCAGAACCCGCAGGAGAGGGGGAGGGCAGATTCCCTGGGAGAGACCCGTAGGTCCAGAGTCCCAGGGCGGACGTGGCTTTCCTAGAGACCAGGGGACATACAGGCAGCGGCAGGGATGGGACAGAGGGAGGAGGAGGGTGAGGCTGCCAGGTGGGCACAGGCGGGCCTCTGTGCCCTGCCAGGGAGCTTGGTCTTTATCCAGCAGGCCACGGGGAACCACGGAAGGACTGAAGCCAGAGAGCGCCACAGTCCGTTCCCCGACCTCAGTCACAGACTTACTTTGCAAGCTCAGAGGTCAGAACTAAAATCATCAAAGCTATTGAGGACCAAAAGCTCCTGAGAGCTCCTAGGAAGAGATCTCCTAGGTATCCTAGGTATATGGGGACAGACGAGATGGGGAGGAGACCTCCTGCCCCTAGCCCTGGCACTCCCGTGGAGGGAAGAAGGCTGGACAGCTTTTCAAAATCTCACACCCTCTCTTTTTCCTTTGCTCCCCATCGAGAAGAAGAGGCATCTCTTTCCTTCCCAAAGCCTGTTGCTGATCCCAGGCGGTCCGTCCCTGCAGCCTTGGGCATTTTCCTCAAGGTTGCCTTGAGGACACCGGGGTGAGAGGGATGACCCTCCTCTTGGGACACGTTCCCTTGCCTTCCGAAAGGAGTCTGAGCACTTGCTTCAGGACCTGAGGGAGCCTGGCGGGTGTAGGCAGGTCTGTGGGCTTGTTTGTTTGTGATTCATGCCTCGCGTGTAGCCAAGAGGGCTGAGAGGCTCCCAGTATGAAAACAGCAGGTGAGCCAGGTGGGTCGGAAGCCCAGTACTTTGCAAGAAGGGCCCCTGTTCTCTGGAGAGAGGAAGCCCAGCCCGGAACTCGCCTCCCCAGATGCCCGGCGGGCTGCTCGCCGAGTGGCTCCGTGTCCTGCCCGCCTCCCCACAGGCTCGGGCGTGAAGAACTTTACCTCGGTTGTTGTTTTCAGACACCCTTGGAGTTTCATAACCGTGAAAGGAAATCCGGCTTCATCCGTGGAAGACCACATCGAGTATCACGGTAATGAGTGGGTAGCGAGAGGCTGAACCCCGCCCCCCCCCACCCCCAGTGCCTGACAGAAATGCACAGGGCTTCCCTCAGAGCACGCCCACCCACTTCCCACACCGCGTGGACTGGCCAGCCCCTTCACTGGCCACGTTCCTGCCAGGTGGCCCAAGTCAGCACTGTTGAGTGTCCGTCAGGAAGAGTGTACATTTTCGGAGAACTCATCATTGACTTTGTTAACCCAAAGTAAGAGGCCTTTCAAAGTGAGAGGCAGTGTGTTTGTATGGGCTCAGTAGGGATAGCCTCTGGGGAGCGTCGGTTCAGGCAGAAGCCCCCGCAGCGCTCCCGTTCGGAGACAGGTGAGGCGCGCTGACGCGCAAGGGAGGGGAGCAGCTCCGTGGCGGGAGGCGTGGCTGTTGGTGCAGAAAACATAACCGTGACGCGAACTCCAAACCACGTTCTCGATGTTCAGTCTGGGAGCCGTCAGTTCAGTCGTCAACGTGTCGGCTCTGTTATTATCTTTGCAAACAGTCCTCTGGGACACGAGGGCGCGTCAGACTCCGTCCAAAGGCTGTTTCAGCCTGTTTTGACGTCCGGGAGGTTTGAGGTGTGAGCCGTGCCAGGCCGTGGCCCTGAGCGGGCGGCTCCAGCTGGTCTCAGAGCGGCTTCGTTTATCACCGCTCTTAACCACTTCGTCCCAAACCGGGGGCGCAGGACAGATGGGCACGGGGACAGAGCCAGCAGGGGTGGCATTTGGAGCTAAACGGACACTTCGGACGGGCCTTTATAGCAGCAGCCTCCTCTGCCCAGAGGAACGTGTGAGAGGCACAGCCGAGTCTAATCGTAGAGAGGAATTCACAGGAGAAATGATGGGCTCCAAACTACAGACCTGGGGGGACACCGCAGTTCAGCGTTCAAAACCAAAGGAAAAGAGGGGGCCGCAGTCTGCTCCCCAAGGGGAACGATTGGCCTGGGATGTTTTTTTAAGCAATGGCTCAAGACCCCTGCGGGAGGGGCGGGCTTTCTCTGCCTGAGATGAGCACCCCTCTGGATGTGGGGGTCCGTCTGAACGCCTGGTCTCTGACAGGTCACCGAGGCTCCGCCGCCGCCCGGGTGTTCAAGCTGTTCCGGTCGGAGCACGGCGAGTACTTCAACGTCTCGTCATCCAGCGAGTGGGTTCAAGGTGAGGCGTTTGGGGTGCCTGGTAAAGCCCCGTGTTTGGGCCAAAGGCCAGGATGGACTGTCTCTGCAGAACAAGGATTTTTCTCTCGCATCGTTAAGACCACTTTGCCGTGGCACAGTCAGCTGAAGTTGCCACCAAAATCTGTCTTTAATTCATCAAGTCACTGTGGCCAGTAGCCCAGAGGGATGTTTTTTGTTTTTTTTCACGGAATACCTTTTCCGTGCCGGGAGGTGGCACAGAACAGGAAATACAAGCAGGACCGCTAGGTCCTGGCCTTCAGTGTGTCCACCCGTGGGGACCGGGTGCAGAAGGCAGCGGTCCTCGGGTGGTGGGCTCACACGTGGGGATTTCCTCCTCCTCCTCTTTGCAATAATGAAGACTATCTAGCGCTTTTATTAAGTAAGAGATATTGTAAAAGAAAAGTTGGGTGTTGAGGGTGTTTGGGGGCCACACTGAGCCTGACTTGCCCCCGGGCCTTGCTGTCCGGCCCGCCTCTTTGCTTTCTGCCTAGATGTGGAGTGGACAGAGTGGTTCAGCCACAACAAAGTGCCACACACCAAAGGCGGCGAGAAGATTTCAGACCTCTGGGCAGCTCACCCAGGAAAAATCTGCGTCCGTCCACTTGATATACAGGTACCAACTCAAGACAGTCACAGAGTGATTTGGGGGAAGACTGTAGCTCTCCGATGTTGTCGCCCTGTGAGTGGTGTGCTTCTCATGGCCGCCACGGCACACAGGTGAGCCAGGGACCGGCATCCCCCTTTACAGGCCCACGATCTGCGCAGCCTCCCGGCTGGCGAGTTCCAGAGCCAGGACTCGGGTTCCCTCCCGGGTCCTGCGTCTGAGCTCCTTTCTTCCTCCTCCCCCTGCTGCCGCCACGACTCAGTGCCCGGCGCAGGGATGGCTGGGGCTGCTCAGTCTGCTCCTCGGCTGATCTCTGGGACCCTGGGTGCACGGGATCCAGCTGGGTTGGGGGCAGGCCGCGTCCAGCGCTGGTGGAGAACGCACCCAGCCTGGTTCTCCTGAGTGGGAGCCAGCACTCACAGACGGATGCGTTTGCTCAGGGTCTGCCCTCGGAGCTAACCTGCAGAGGGGACCTGGACCTCCTCACCACGGACGTCTTAAGTAAACACACAGCCCTCACAGCTCACCAGCTCGGTTGCGGAGCTGTGGACTCAGCGGCCAACAGCCAAGACACAGGCAGAGTCGACGGTGTTTATTTTCTTATGCCTGGTCTTGTCCCAGAACAAGAGCCAGGCCACTTGTGTGCTTGATACGGCTTAGAGGCCATTTGAGAAAGACCACCCCTGCCCCTGTTACCCTCTTCCAGCCAGGAAAACACCTGCACCCAGGTGATCTGACCGCAGGTCCCAGGTCACCTGACCGCTTTTCACGTCCTTCTCTGTGGAGGGGCTGTGGACAGGGGCCACGTTTCCAAGGGCAGGCACTCTGTTCTGCAGTCAGGAAAGTCCCAGGAGACCTTGCTCCTTGTTTGGCGAAGCTGTTCGCTCACACGGCTCCGATGTTACGGAGAGGGATCCACCCAGATTAAGGTGCAAGTTGTAGACTCTTCTTGGGTCCAACAGCATCAGAAAGTACTGGCACGCCACCCCCCACCAGAGCACACACTTCCCAGGTTTAATTTCAGTTTTCTCTTGCGACCCTTAACGTCCCACATTCAGCTCTGAAGTAGCCGTAGTCTTATTCCTCCAGCTCACTTGGCTGCAGGGAGCCCAGCCCTTCCCCAGACTGCACGCCCCGAGCATGTCTGGAGGTCCTCGAGGGTCGCTCACAGTCCTACAGCTGCCTCCTGGCGTCTGCTGTGCCAGCCTCGGGCTCCAGGCTGCGTTGTCGAGAAGACCCCCCCCCCCCGCCCCCCGCAGGAAGAGGCTTCCGTGGGCATACCCGCTCCTCCAGGAACCGTCCTTGCTGTGGACTCGGGCTCTCCCCTGCGCTTCGAAGCACAGCCAATCCCAGGCCCAAGCTAGACAAAACCTCACCGAGGGCGTGGAGAGAGTAAGGAAACTGGGGGCAGGCTCAGGAATTTCCTCTGGGGTCCCCGCCCTGGCACGCCGCTGGGACTGCGTGCCAGCTAATGTCTTGCATCCTGGGCACCCCACTCTCCGTCCTGGCCAGAGGTATCACTCCAGTCACTTAACTTGGTGTCTCGATGTCCTCCTATGGAAAAATGGGGCAAATAATCTATTTTTCTATTGATTTTTTTAGAGAGAGTGGAAGGGAAGGAGGGAGGGAGAGAGAGTACTATTGATGTGTCTTCACATCCACTGGTTGCCTCCCACATAACCCACACCGGGGCCAGGGATCGAACCTGCAACCCAGGCCCGTGCCCTTGACCGGAATTGAACCTGGGACTCTTTGGTCTTTGGGCCGATGCTCCAACTGCTGAGCCCAATGGGCCAGGGCTGTTTTGTGGTTTTAATGCAACAGTACGTGAAGAGCCTAGCCCACAGCGAATGCCCATCCATTTCTTATGTTACAGTTACTTTATTACAGTTACTTTATTATGATGGTGGCAATGCTGCTAGTTGCTTTATTATTCGTCATCACGAATCCCAATGAAGTGAATGAGGGCCGTGCCTCGGAACAGGGACTGAGCCTGTAGACTCTCATCCCAAACCGGGGTCTTCCGGCTCGCAGACGGAGAGAGAGAGGAGAAAGCAGCACTGAAGCTGTTGTGCTGAGGTGGCTGGATTTCCTACCTTGAGAAACGTGCAGCTCTGTCTGCTTTCAGTGGGCAGTGAGGTGGTCAGTATTACGGGGTCTCCTGCAGAAGAGCCCGCTGGCCTCAGGGGTCAGGTGCTGGGCGTGGCGGCCAGGTGAGCTTGGGTTTCCAAACCCCTCTGCGCTGGTGGTGGTGCAGCCATCGTAGCCAGCCCAGCTCCTGAGAGAGCGCCTCCTTGGAGCAGACTCTCCTGAAAGTGTCTCCCGGTGATGCACGGTAGACCCCTGGTCTGGATCCCGATCCCGTAGGGCCCAGCAGGGCCTAGATCCCTCCTGAGACTTCACAACCAAACCGGGGCAATCGATGGAGTAATAGTCTCAGGTCATTGTGCATACTTTGTTCTTCAGGGACGATTTTAGACTTGTGAGTATATGTTTACAGCATTAATCATCACCTTTCTTCTTTACAAAAAAAAAAAAAAAAATGACTTCGATCTATAATTTCCGTGCCGTTCCCAGGCCACTACCATGGACGGAGCCAACCTCACCACTGAGGTTGTCTACAAAAGAGGCCAGGATTATAGGTTTGCATGCTACGACCAGGGCCACGCCTGCCAGAGATACCGTGTGCGGTTCCTGTGTGGGAGGCCTGGTAAGCAGCCCCCTGTCGGGACAGACGCCCCTTGAGCTGGCAGCCGTGCGTTGTGAGCTTGGACGGCCGGGTCCGCTGCCTCTCAGCATCTCAGGGACACAGAGCTCCCGCCAGGCTCGCCATGACAGGAGAAGTGGGAGGGTGCTTGGAGTTCGCGGGAGTCAGCAGGCCCCACCCTGCCCGTTTGTCTGTCAGGAAGGGCCTGGTCCAAGAAAACCAGGGTGCAGTGGACAGAGCCGACCTTCCTGCAGCCCCACCCCCCACGCAGACACGCCGCTCCTTGCCTCTTTGGGTGCTGTTATTTTAAACCCAGGCCCGAGATGCTCATTACAAGGGGTGGGAAATGGCCGGTTTGTGCGAGGAGGCACTTGGCCATGCCCAGAAGGCAGTCATCAGGGACGGGAGGTCTCTGGGGGAAAGGCTCCCAGCTACTGTAAATAACAGTTGAGAGGAACTATATTTGTTTTACATCTTGAGCGAAGTGGGTGTGGTGAGGCGGCCACACTGCACTCCAGCTGAGGCCTTAGTGGAAAATCCCTCTGCCCAGAGCTAATGAATGGCTCTTTTCTGGTTGGGCTTTTGTTGACTTCAAAAACCTGTAGCAAGACTGCAAAGGAGTGAGCCCAGCGATGCGTGTTTTGGATAGGCAAACCTGGCATTTACTGATTGAGGGAGGGGAAGGGAGGGGGTGGGCAGTCACCAGTTTGCCAAGGGCGAAGGCCTCGATCTCAGTCCCTCTTGCTCTGGGTTGCAGTGAGGCCCAAACTCACGGTCGCCATCGACACCAACGTCAACAGCACCCTGCTGACCCTGGAAGACAACGTGCAGTCGTGGAAGCCTGGAGATACCGTGGTCGTCGCCAGTACCGACTACTCCATGTACCAGGCGGAAGAGTTCCAGGTGCTTCCCTGCAAAGCCTGTGCCCCCAACCAGGTCAGAGTAGCAGGTAGGACTTCCACGAACCCCACCCCAGGCTGGCGGGATCTGGAGATGGTTAGGCTTAAAGTTGACCGAAATCGCAGACGATCTGTATGAGTCAGCGATCGCCATGATGACGCTGCGTAACAACAGCAAGGAAAACACCCTGAACATCTCATGGCAAGCATGGATTCCTCCTCATGCTTCTGCAGGCCGTCTGGGGCTCTCCAGGCTGAGGGATGGGTTCAGGTTGGTTCCACGTGACTCTCCTTCTCCCTGGCTACATTCTTCTCCTGGGGGAAGTTGCAAACTCCCAGAGGGGTGTGCAGAAACACGAGAGGATGCTGAAGGCCTGGGCTCGGAACTAGCAGCCTCCTCCCACATTCCATTGGCCAAAGCATATCACATGGTCCCCGCGCGTGGGGCGGGGAAGCCTATTTCTCCCGTCGTCAGGGGAGTGAATATTTGTTAGGCAGTAATGCAGTCTACCAGATTTTTAAATCTCTTCTTCCTATAGCTTTTGGGTTTTCGTTTTTCCCTTCTCCTAAACCTTGACTCAGATGCCCTGTCACTTGTGATAGATGAGGTTACTGGAATCGTAGATTGTTAGTGGTGAAAAGGGGCCTCAAGTATCATCGGGGTGATTGCTCTTAGTGGACAGAGTTGTGTGTCCATTAGGGTCGCTTGGTTGTGAGCAACAGAATCCAACTTGACTGTCTTCAACCGAATGGAGTTCGTAGACACTGAATGGCCAGGCTGTGAGGGGACAAGGACAGGGGCAGCTTCAGGCGTCCGGGTGGAACCAGCAGGCAGCTTCCTTCGGCTGTGTGTCTGCAGGCGCCGTGCTCAGTCCCTGGGCCAGGGCCCTTTCTGGACAGTCCTTCTAAGTCTGCTTCACACGGAGAAAGGGTCACGTCCCAAGGGGAAACTGGGGCGTGTTACCAGAAGAAAGGAGATGGTACTGGGCATTGCAAATACCAGCTCCAGTGGAGAAGTATTAGAATTTGGGGGTAGGAGAGGACTGTAGAGTGAGAAAGCATAGCATCACTCTATTCAGAATATCTACTGTTTTGGAAAAAAAACTACAGAAAGTAAAATTCAACACAATCTTTTGTGGCTGACGGGGATGTCCTGAGAAAGAATTTGGGGGCGCAAAGGTTAAAAAAAAAAGGTGAGAAACAGTGTTGGAGATCAATGCCCTTATTTTATTTGTGGGGTAGTGGACCCTGGAGGTCACGTGGCCGAGGCAGTCGACAGACCCTGCACTGCGATCCCAGGGCCCCAGCCCAGGGATCAGAACAACAGAGTGAGATGGCGATTTGGTGGGTGTCCTTGAGAGAGAGGGCAGAAGGCAGCGGCTCGTGGGCAGAGGCAGAGATGGCCAAACCTTCGTTCCTTGACAACGTAACAGAGTCTGGCACGTACATGCCAGGCAGTGCTCCAGGCTTTGGGGTGACATGGTGAGCCAGATACCCATGGCTCTGCCCCTGCCCCCAGGGAGCCTGCTGTCCCCCAGTGAAAAGAGAGCTGGGGAAACGGGAGAAGGTGACGAGGAAAGAGGAAGCCCTCAGAGGGTCAGCAGTGGGCAGAGCCATGCGGGGAGGATCGTTTCGGGTTCCAGCTATGGAGAAGGATCAGCAGTGAGAACAGAAGAGCCATGTGGGGCTGGAGGGAAGGGGGGCCCCATGGTGATGTGGGGCTGTATTCTGCGGGCAGTGGCCTGTTGGATTTCCCCAGCGAGGAAAGACTTGCTATGTCCCCATTCACGGGACAGCCCCAAGAGGAGTGAGTTCCCATACAGAGTTAGACCTGGGGTCTTCACTGGATGACTTCTGTGTCCTCACGTGAACAGGTCTTCTGGGACATGAGGTGTCCTCCTGGACTCTTGGCAGGAGTGGCAGTCACACGGAGCTGATGTCACTGCTCACTGTAAGATGACCCATGATCTGGGCGGCGTTTGTGGCTTCTGGAGGGTGACAAGCCTGCCCCGAGGCCCTTGCCTGTATGGAGGTTGGAGGAGCCCTCTGGGAGAGGTGCCTTGGGTCTCTTCACACCAGCCCTCATCTGCACCCAGTGTTGGGTACCCCGAGGCCTGGAGTGGAGATTTCACTTAGAGCAGGCCCCACTGTGACAGCTGTGGGTGCCAAGTGGCTCTGAGAATGAGGGACCGTGTGATGTCAAGGCCTGCCTCACTCTATGCCCTGGCCGGTTTGGCTCAGCGGTTAGAGCGTCGGCCTGCGGTCCAGAGAGACCTGGGTTCGGTTCCCGCTAAGGGCACGCACCTCGGTTGCAGTTTGTCCCTGGCCCTGGTTGGGTCGTGTGGGCGGCAGCCACTCGATGTGTCCCTTTCACGTCGATGTTTCTCTCTCTCTCTCTCTTTCTTCCTTTCTCTCCCGCCCACTCTATCTGAACAAAGAATGGAAAAATGTCCTCGGGTGAGGATTAAAAAAAAAAAAAAAGAAAGGCCTGCCTCCCTAACAGTGTGGTTTGGGCGAATGCTGGGGAGCTGCTCCTCTTGGCAGTGGCCAAGCACAGGTCCAGCCGCTGCCTGAGGCCTCTGAGGGCTGGTTGGAGAGGGAGCTGGGCGGTTCTGGGCCTGCGTGCAAGGAGGGAAGCATGAGTGGAGAAGCTTCTGGACCCCTCAGGACCCTCCCTTGGTTTAGCAAGGCCTATGTCTGTGTCTGTAGCACCCCACACCCAGCTGACCCCCACTCCCTAAGTTATTAGACTCACAGTGGACGGTCTACTTCTCTGCTCACCATTGCCTCCTGGTGGACAGGGTCAGAAAAGCCCCAGGTAAAGGTGTGTGTGTGTGTGTGTGTGTGTGTCCGCCCAGGGGGCAGCTCACACTTCTTCTATTAAGCCCCAACCTCTTTCTCTGGCTCTCCATCTCCCCCTGAGAGAGAGCAGGGACTCCACCTGCCTTCTCCTTTTGTGAAACTGCCCCCCCATTATCTCTTAGGGTTCACCTTCCCAGGCTGGCTGCAGAGAGGGACGCAGCCTTCCTGGATCTTTCTTCACTGCCCCGTTCCAGTAAACAGGCGTTTTAAGGGTTTTCTGATGGGAAACAGATGAGGGTAACAAAGTCATGAAAATGTGTGAATCATCTAAAAAAAATATTTCTGAGTTTCGCCAACCACAATATAATTCCCAACACCTCCTGACATGGCAATTAGAAAGCACCTCGATTTTCTGCCCTGTTTTCACCCCCGCTTCTGCTTTGCCTGTGACTGCCCTTCCCCCACGTTGGAGTAGCCCCCCGTTAGCCAGCGCTGACATCCCCCCAGTGTCCTGTGACATGCTCAGCCCCTCCGCGATCTGTCCCGCTCCCTATTCGTGATAGACTAGCGAGGAGGGGCTGCTGTTTCCTCCAGGACACGGATGAGGAGACTGAGGTTCACGGACCTCAGATGTCTGGACTCCCACTTTTGAACACAGCAGCCACCAGCCACGTGTGGCCGTTCAAATAGAATTGCAAGTAAATGAAATTAGAAAGTCCGTTCCTCGGTCGCACGAGCCAGATCTCAAGTGTTCCATGGCCACACGGGGTTCGTGGCCCCCCTGTGACAGCAAGGACAGAGCACATTGTCACCTCAAAGCCGTAGTGGGGTGCCGGTGTAGGCCAAGCACGTCTCCTATTTTTTTTTCTCTTTAATCATTTTTTACTGATTGGTTTTTAGAGAGAGGGAAAGAGAGATTTGTTGTTCCACCTCTTCGTGCCTTCGCTGGTTCATTCTTGTGCGTGCCCTGACCCGGGACTGAACCGGCAGCCCTGGCGTGTTGGGATGACGCTCCAACCAACCGAGCGGCCCAGCCAGGGCAGCAAGGCTCCTCGCCGGCCTTGTGCTGAGCAGGACGCAGACGCAGAGCGGTCTGGTGCCAGGCTGCCCGCCCTGCATTGTCCTTCCTCGTGAGGGCCGTTCCAGCACCTCCGCCCGAGGCTGCTGCACTGTGGGAGGAGACCGAGCGCTGTGCTTTCAGGCTGCTTCCCGAGGCCCTGCCAGCCCAGTCCCTCCGGGCGCGTCCTCCGTGGGCCGAGGAGGCAGTCCCCTCGCCGTGCTGCAGGCACTCTGGCCCTGCCAGGTCCGAGCCGCAGGGCAGGACGTGCACCTGTTTCTCCCGCTGGAGGGTCCCTGCTGTCCACTCTTCTGCTGACCCCGGAGCGGCTAGTCCCGCGCCTGCCGCGGAAAGGGCTGGGGGGCGTGGAGCAGGGGCAGCTGCAGGGTGGACACTGGGGAGGAAGGTCTGTTTCCCAGCCGCCCCTTCCCCTTGCCCTTCTGGATTGTTTGGGACACATGTGGCCATGTCTGCTGACCCTGCTCCGCTTTTGGTGTCAGAGCTGCGACGAGGAGGGGTGAGGTGGAGGCGGGAAACCAGGCCACAGCTTCCAGGGGACAGCAGCCTGGGAGTGGCCTGTCACCGGAGCAGCAGGACAGACAGGAGGCCGTGATGGAAACATGCTTACCGCTCTGTCCGACTGGCCTGCTCATAGGAGCCTGATCCACGCAGTCCCTGTCTACCTGGAAGTCACTCCTCCACCCTGGCCGGTCCCCCCGGGGAACAAGGAAAGCTGTCTAAGCTGCAGTCATTACAGGTGTGAAGCTCGCTGTGGGATAGCTGGTTCCAGCCTGCCCTTGAGGGCAGTGCCAGGGACAGCTGTGTGTCACACCTGTGATACGGCCCCTGCCCTGCGCCAGGGGCCGTCCTGAGCACGCCGCTCATTTAGCCATCCTTTTGAGATACGTGCTGTTATTATTTCCATTGAACAGAGGAAGAGCCTGAGGTTCAGGGAGCTAAAGTAGCATCCAGGGACTCATGGGTACAATCTGAGCTTGGATCTGCCCGGAGAGCCAGGCTCCAGAGTCACCGTGCCCTGTCTGTCCAGGCGTGTTTGAGACCGGTCCCCGCGATCAGAAGCCTCTGGTCATGTCCTGCTTGGACGTTATATTTTAAGGGGGACACTGACAAATTGAGAGAAGCCCTCAAGCCCAAAAGGCATGTGCCGTGAGGGCTGGTGGGAAGTCTGGGGGCAGTGGGGTGTGGCCCGGTGTCCTGGCTCTGCTGAGCTCTGCGGGCACACGGAGACCACAGCTGATGCTGAGGCTGGCCGGGGAAGCTCTCACGGAGAAGGCTCCATTGGAGCTGCAGCTGGACAGACAAGGGATTGCTACGTGGACGAGGCGGAGAAGGCTGTCCCAGCTGGAGGGAGCAGCCTAGATAGAAGTGCCGAGAAATAAAATAGCTGAAGCTTATCCGGGGGAGAGGATAGGTGGTGTCCTGAGCCGGAAGCCATCTGCTAACTACACCCCTCGCAGAGGGAACCCTGCTGCTGGACCTCAAAACTACAGAGACACGCGGCCCCGTGACCCAAAACGAGGCGCCAGGGCTGGCTGGAGACAGGCAGGGCCCCGCCTCCTGCAGAGCTGGGCTCTCCTCTGGCTGCCTCAGAACCTCGCCTGCCAGCCCCGCCCACAGCCTCCGCTCGGGACCCCTTCCTGCGCCAGGGGCACAAACCTGTGCTCTCAGAGAGCTCGGGATGAGAGTACGTGACAAGTTAATTTTTCAAATACCTAAGCCTTTTTTTTTTTCTTTTTTGAGAAGAAGTCCGCCGGTAAGCTAAATGATGGCCCCAAACATGTCCACATCCTCGTTCCCAGGACCCCGGGAGTGTTGCCTTTCTTGGCAAAGGGGGCTTTGCAGGTGCGAGGAAGTCAGGGCTGTGAGGTGGGAGATCATCCTGGGTTCCCTGCCGGGCCTGATGGAATCACAGAGGTCCTCGTGAGGGGGACACAGGAAGGTGAGGGTCAGAGGGGAGCGGGGCGGGGCAGGCAGGCGGGAGGGGTGCACTGAAGGTGCGGGAGGGGCGGCCAGCCGGGGAGCACAGGTGCACTGGACCCTGAGACGGGACAGAGCCTCCCAGGGCCCAGCCTGCCGACAGCACGGCCGCCGGCCCCTGACGCTCTTGGCCTTCTGACCCCCAGCCTGTGGGAAGGGATGCCGGCTGTGCGGAGCCACGGGTCTGCGCTAATTTGTTCAGCAGCCCTGGGAAGCTGATTCTGGCTCCAAAGGGGATATTTCTGTGGCTTTGCTGTGAGCCAGGTTCACTTCTTTGAACCAAGGTGCTTCAAAGAAACCACCGCCTCCCTGAGTCTGCAGAATCCCAGAACAATCAACATCCTTAGAAATACTGCAGACCCAGCACAGGGGTGAGGGGTGCACGGCGGGAGGGGCTCGCTCCTCCTCGGCTGAGAAGGCAGGGTGGGGTCAGCGTCGGTGGGTGCTGCCCAGGGCTCCCGGAAACCACGGCCTCTGCACGGGGTCACTGTGTCACGGCCTGAGAGAGGGGTGTGCTCTGTGTTACGGCCTGAGAGAGGGGTGTGCTCTGTGTTACGGCCTGAGAGAGGGGTGTGCTCTGTGTTACGGCCTGAGAGAGGGGTGTGCTCTGTGGTTCAGGTCGTGGTCACAGTGAAAGCCGAGTGTCCTCTGTGCTGTGGGTCAGGCTGCGAATCCCTGGAGAGAGGGCTGCTCCTTGTAACGCTGTCCTCACTGGAAGGGAGGTGCCTGCCAGCCAGGTCTGCAGTCCCAGCGAGGAGCCGATGCAGAGGCAGGCTAAGCTCGCTTCGTTCCAGAAGAGGACTCGGCATGGCCGTGGAGGCAGACTCTGGGGCCGACCACCAAAGGCAGTTCCAGAGTTCCAAACTCTTGTCACCCCGGGGTGGGGCTGGGGGTCCCTGGTACAGGAGGCCGAGCCTCGTCTCCTCCAGGGCCAGAAGGAGGGAGGTGGGTGGGTGTGAAGAGGTCAACACGACGGGGTGACACCTTTCCGTGCTGTTCCAAATGGTCCTGTGGACGCACCCGGAGCCCGGCCACAGTGCTGGACACAGAAGCTTCTAGAAAACGTGGTTGTACACGCGTGAGGTTGAAGCCAGTCGGTCTACTCGCTTCCTGCCCTAGGGAGACCGATGTACCTGCACATCGGGGAGGAGATCGACGGCGTGGACATGCGGGCCGAGGTGGGGCTCCTCAGCCGGAACCTCGTGATCATGGGGGAGATGGAGGGCCGGTGCTACCCCTACACCAACCACACCTGCAGCTTCTTTGACTTCGACACCTTTGGGGGCCACATCAAGGTAGGGGTCTGCTTGGCCAAGGCCACAAGTGCACCCCGAGGGTTCCCACGGGGCCAGCCCGCGGGCGGGATCTTTGGTAGGGAAGGGCATGGAGGGGCAGGCCGGAGGGCCAAGGCAAGAGAACCTTCTGGAGTTTGGAGAAGCCTTGTGTATTGTCCCCTGGCATGCTGCCCCACCCGTCAGCACCTGGGAACAGGAGAGAGGCGGGGCCAACCTGGGGATGGCTCCCCGCGCTGGTCACACTGCACTCCGTCCCCTCCCAGCCTCCCTCCCGTCAAGGCTCTCATTCCCTCTCTTCGCCTGTAGCCCCTCCCTTCCCCAAAGAAACTCACAAACAGCCATGTGTACACAGACCCATTAAAATGCAGATGAGTGGTGAGCAGGGAGCCAGAAGCTCTGGCGTCAGTCAGAGGAGCCCTGAGCCTCCAGGCAGAGTCCAGCGGCCAGAAGAGCTGCAGCTCCGGGGGCAGTGAACGGTGGGCGCCCTCCTGGCCGCAGGCCCCCGAGCACGCCCCTGCCTCTCCCGGGCCCCCAGGTCTGCTGTGGCACTGCTCTCCGTGATGGGGGGTGAAAGCCGACAGAACCACAGTCTCTTGGAGTTTTGTGAGGACGGTTCTCTTGGAGCTAAAATCATGTCCTTTCAGGATAAGACTTCTTGGTCTTAGGGACCGAGTGACACTCGGAGTCCACAGCAGGGACCCTCTGGGGTGACAGTTTCGTCGCGCAGGCCTGCGTTACGGGGTCTGGGCGTCTGGCCCTGCTCCTTCAGTGCTTCATCACCTCCAAACACTTCCACGTAGTCCTAACACGCAGCGGCAGGAAGAGAGGGCGGGAGTGCGCCCGTCCCTCCACACCCCTCGTTCCCAGTTCACGGCCTTGCCACATCCGTGCCATACGTCATGTGTAGGGCCTCGTCTCCCCTGGGTCGGAAGGGCCAGGCATCTCAGCATGTTTGCGGAGAACATCCGTGATTTGCCCGAGGCAGGCGGGGAGTAACAAAGCACTTTGAGGGTAACACCTGTGCCTTCCCGAGTGTGGGCACCACCGAGGGGTCAGGGGGCGCCTCCCGGACTCCTTCTGACTCTCGTCTCCGTCCCCAGTTTGCACTGAGTTTCAAGGCCGCACATCTGGAGGGCGTGGAGCTGAGGCACATGGGGCAGCAGCTGGTGGGCCAGTACCCGATCCACTTCCACCTGGCGGGGGACCTGGACGAGCAGGGCGGCTACGACCCGCCCACCTACGTGCGGGACCTGTCCATCCACCACACCTTCTCTCGCTGCGTCACCGTGCACGGCTCCAATGGCCTGTTGGTAAGCCCCTTCCTCCCGGGAAGAAAGCACCTAGAGGGCCCTCACCCCGGCCCACCACACCGGCCAGCTCCCTGGGCCCGGGCCATCAGTGCTTGAAGGTGTGTGCATCTAGTCACTCACTCCAGGGCGTCGGTGGTTGAACCGTCCCCACCTTGGGTTTTGGAGTGATCTCACCTGACAGCAGGCTGCCAACCAAAGAGAAGGGAGACAACCAGGGTGTCTCCTTGCCCAAGGGCACCAAGACACAGAGCTCGTGGTGGCCGTGGGGGGCGCACGCATGGTGGGAGGGTCCTTCCGTGGCCGTGTGGCAGGACAGTCTGCTCGCTGAGACAAGGGGACCACACCTAGACTGTGCTGTGGCCTCGGCCTGACCGACAGTCCACAGCAGCCGTGGGCACTTTCCTCCTGGTAGACCGAGTGTCCGTCAGCAGGTGCCGCTGGGAGAAATGTCTTTGTTAGCTCCTCGGTGTGTGTGTCAGAGGCTGGTCTTGGTTTGCACAGGTAGTTCTTACATGAAGCCAATGGGTTGTTGTTTTTTTTGGTCCTCACCCGAGGACATTTTTGCATTCATCTCCAGATAGAGCGGGAGGGAGAGAGGGAGGAAGAGAGGGAGAGAGAAACATCAATGTGAGAGAGACACATCGACTGGCTGCCACCCGCACAACCCCAACCTGGGCTGGGGACAAACCGCAATTGAGGTACATGCCCTAAGCGGGAACCGAACCCGGGACTCTGGTCCATGGGCCGACGCTCTAACCGCTGAGCCAAACCAGCCAGGGCCGATGGGTTGTTCTTTAAATGAACCCAACTTATATTTTCTATAAACGTTTCAAACTGGACACTGCCAAATGGCACCTCTAGCTTGTGTTTGGTTTGGCTACACGGTGTTTAGAGAAACATTCGATCATTTTACACTCAGCTGGTCATTGCCCTCTGTGAACTTTGAACTGGATGTCACAAAAAGGCACCTGCAAGCCGGGTCCAGCACCCGATGTGGTTTTTTTTTTTTTTTTGGCCTGAGCGGTGTGTCAAGAAATAGTCAAGTCCCTTTCCATCATTTAAGAATTGAGAGATTTCTCATAAAGGTCTGGAGTCCTGGCTTCTCTGGAAGAGTCGGCTGAGCATGCAGCACCAGACTCACCCCCCTGCCTTGCCCCCGAGTCGCGCTGCTCCGCCAAGCCGGGCCTGCGCTCCCCGGCGGCCCCCGTGCCGCCTGTGCCCGGCACATTTCAGGAAGTGCCCAGGCTGGTGCCACATGGTGCATTTGCATGTGTGACTCTTGCTTCAAACCGGACAGAACGAGCCTCCCCACCAGGCGTGTGGAGAAGGAAGATGGGCAGGCCGTCAGCATGTCACTGGCGAGGCCGCCGTGACCGCAAACCCCAGTGAGGACAGCGGAGGGAGCGTGGGCTTGCGGCCCAGGGTGGAAGGGCAGGACGGCCGGCGCCCTCCCCAGCCTCAGGGCTCCGGGAGCTGTGGGAGCGGCGTCTGTTCCCTGGCTTCCCTGTGTCTGGCTTCTTGACTCAGTCTCACTGGCTTCGGGATTCGTCCGTGCTCTCACATCTCCTTCCCACAGCAGCTCCAACGAGGAACCTGGACTCCTGTCCTCAGTTTCCCCAAAAGTTGCACTGGCCAGGGCTTCTGCTGGTGGATCGGGGCAAGGGATGGGAGGAGGCAGGGCCATAGCAGGTCGGCAGGGAGATCACCTGGAAATGGAGTAACAGGCCCTCTTCTCTTCTCTGCCGTCCCTAACCCTGCCCTCGCCTCCTCCCCCCCATCCCGCCTCTCAGCTGCTTCACAAGCTCATTCCTCTCCTTCTTAGGAGATTTGGTTCTGCTTTCTTTCCAGCTTCTGTGTGCCTATCCAAACACTCACTGAGACACCCTGCAGACAAATTACCACCTACGGCAGGGTCTTTTCTTCATCAGCTCCGGAAAGTGAGACACGAAAGGGCACGAGCTGGGAAAGGATGGCCTTCCCTTTGCCACGGCCATTTATCTTTTTATTTTTTTTTATCCTCACCCGAGGACATTTTTTCATTTTTTGTTCAGATAGAGTGGGAGCGAGAGAGAGAGGAAGAGAGAGAGAGAGAGAGAAACATCGACGTGAAAGGGACACATCGAGTGGCTGCCACCCGCACGACCAACCAGGGCCGGGGACAAACTGCAACCGAGGTACATGCCCTTAGCGGGAACCGAACCCGGGTCTCTCTGGACCGCAGGCCGACGCTCTAACCGCTGAGCCAAACCGGCCAGGGCGCCACGGCCATTTATGTCGCCAGGCCTCGCTTTGTGAGCAGCAGCTCCCAGGAGGCGGACGCAGCGACAGCGCATCTGTCCGTGTGTGCGAAGCAGCCCTCTCTCTCCTGGTGTGGACGGGCTGTTGGTGGGAGTTGTTGCCACGGGGTGACCCTGAGCCCTGCGGGGCACAGAGCAGTTCTGCGGCCTACCCGCCGTCCCGGCGTACCTAGAGGGCCCAGCTCCGCTCTCAGCAGTGCCCTGTTCCTACGGCACACTAGACGTCACCCTGGTGGAACCAGCCCCTGTCCTGGGCCTGCTTCTAACACTGTCCCCCTCTCCCCACCCCACGGAGCCTCAGGCGCAACACCTCCCGCCGGATGAGAGTCCCCTGTCATCGCCTGCCAGGCCCTCCCAGGCCCGACACCATGTCCGTCCGTCTGCAAACCCCACCCCCCGCCCGTGCTCCTCCCAGGGCCTGGAGCGGCTGGTGCTGTTCCATGTGTGTGGGGCGAATGGACGAGTCCGTGAACACGTGGACGCCGGCTGAAGTGTCCCCCTCTCTCGACCCCTGCAGGTCAAGGACGTCGTGGGCTACAACTCTCTGGGCCACTGCTTCTTCACGGAGGACGGGCCCGAGGAGCGCAACACCTTTGACCACTGTCTCGGCCTCCTTGTCAAGTCGGGAACCCTGCTGCCCTCCGACCGTGACAGCAGGATGTGCAGGACGATCACAGAGGACTCGTACCCGGGGTACATCCCCAAGCCCAGGCAGGACTGCAAGTGAGTGCCCTCCGTGCCCGCGCCCAGGGCGACTCCCACACGGGCTGCTGAGTGCCTGGGACCCCCAGCCCCGAGCCACCTGCTCTCAGAGAGGAGCGCGTCTCCCTTCCCAGGTGCCCGTGTGCGCCATTCTGCTCCAAAGAGAACCACGGCTCCGCCCTCGGGCTTTCCCAGTGCCACATGGTGCTCTCTGAGGAGAGCAGGCTGCCCCTCGGCGCCCACGGGTGCTCTGATCCTTAGACATGGGGGAGACGGAGCCTGCTGTGAGGCCAACCTTCCGAGCCAGGGCCTCTCCCTTGGCAACGGCCCTGTCCCGACGGAGGTTCATTTCAGAGCCGCCCCAGGCTCCGCCCACACGCGGGCAGCGTCCACCTCAGGGCCGCGCCGTGTGAATTCTGGGCACGTTCAGTGCCCCAGCGCACCTGCTCCGGGAGAAGGCTGGGTTTCAGGCCCACAGACCCAGGGTTTCTCGACGCCCGTGGAGCGGCGTCGGGGAGCCTGACGCCCCCTCTCCCCCCGCAGCGGCGTGTCCACCTTCTGGATGGCCAACCCCAACAACAACCTCGTAAACTGCGCCGCTGCGGGCTCCGAGGTGAGCGGGCGGGCTCTTCTCGGGAGGTCGGGGTGGGCGCCGGGGCTCGGGGTGGCCGGGGCCAGCCTGGCGGAGGTGTGTCCGAACCCCAGGTCGGAGTGGGGGCGCTGGGTGTCGGTGACGGCCCTGCCTTCGCCGCCCTGGTGGCCGTAGCTCATGAGAGCAGAGCACTTGTGTGTGGTCACTCCCTGGGCTGACGTGACGGCCGCCTAGGACAGTGATCGCAGGAGCCGTCCAGTAAGCGGAAGTAATGTCGTTCCCGCATTGCCCCGGCAACATCGGGTGGGTGAGGAAGCGGAAGCCGGGGGAGCGGGCTGGGGTACAGACACGCCTTGCTCTCACCCACCCTCCGCTGCTCACCCCCGAGGGACCCTGGGCAGGGCAGGTGCCGTCCCCAGGCCCCAGAGTCCATTTCTGTGGAATGAAAGAGAGAAGCTGAGAACTCTTGTGAAATCCTCCCGGTATATGCCCGGAGGAGATGACACGGAAACCCAGCCATGTGGAGCCTGTGGCCGACAGAGCCGGGCCCAATGCGGGGCTTTAACAGGGTGGACCCCACTGTGTGCGTTTGCCTCAGACTTTCCCCTGTTTCCCAGAGGTGTACTTGGGGGGGCACGCTGGGGGGCATTGGGGGCCATGCGTCACCCTGACGAGAAGCTGGCAGGTGCTGAGTCCTGTGCCTTCCCCGGTTCCTCCCCAACAGGAAACTGGATTTTGGTTCATTTTCCACCACGTGCCAACGGGCCCCTCGGAGGGGATGTACTCCCCGGGCTACTCGGAGCACATCCCCCTGGGAAAGTTCCACAACAACCGAGCACATTCTAACTACCGGGTGAGTCTCCCCGCGACGCAGGCTGGGGCGGGGCACACGGGGCCAGTGCGTGCCCACCTGGAGCCCCGGACGGCAGGGCCGGTCCTCTGGTCCAGTCCCTGCTGGCGCAGACGAGGCCCCTGAGGAGAACTGACATGTCCAGGGTCAAAAACAAAACAAGGGTCAACCAGGGAGCAGACCAGAAAGGAGAGAGATATTCTCAGAATGGCCTCGCTTACACCTAGGGGGTGGCCTCTGAGGAGGGCTGGGCAGGGTGGGCAGAGAGGGGACACCAGTCGGGGTCATGTCCCGGAAGCTAAGAAAGAAGGGAGCTCCGGGGCAGAGGACAGAGGCAAGGAGGGCCACCTGACCTAGAGAACTAGCCCAGGCCTCGGGGCCTTGGCGGGGCTGTGGGGAGCTGTCTCCATGCAGAACAGGCCATACAGCTGGGGGTGGGGGCGGGAGGAGAATGTCTTGGCTGCTTGTGAGACCCCTTGAGGACCTTCCCATGAAGGGGGTAGTGACCCGTGTTGGACCTGGGTCCTTGGAGAGGTTGGAACAGGTGAGGACATGCGGGGAGTGGTGTCCCACAGGAGTAGGCCAGGGCCAGGGCCAGGTGGAGGGCTGGCGCTGAGGAAGGTGGCTGGTGGCACAGGAAGGAGGAGGAGCCTCAGCAGTCACGGCTCTCGGCCCTCTCGGCCGTCTGGGGACTGGGTGCTGTCCGCCCACCTCTCAGAGGCTCCCGCCGAGGCCCGAGAGGGGCGGGGACTAGAGGCACAGCTCCCGAGAGAGGAGCTGGGGGTGCAGCCCACATCGCTCGCAGCTGCACGGCTGTTAGGGGTCGGCTGGTTAGGGGTGCAATAGCCAGAGTGACCTCCAGGGATCTAAGTAAGAACCCCGAGTCTGGGCATGCCTCAGAGGCCCAGGGAACCCACAGGAAGGGGCGCAGCACTCAGCCGCTGGCTCCCACTCAGTGTGGCTGACAGAGGGACACCTTTGGAGCCAAAGGTGAGGTTCTCTCCTCAAGGATCCAAGACAAGACCCTGGAGGGCCACAGACTCTGCCCCAAGGTCAAGGTGAGGCTTGCGTTCAGGACACGTTTCCCGGAAAGCACGCCATCGTCCTTGACTTGGGTCCGAGGGCAGTGTGAGTGCTGGGTGTGCACTTAGCTGAGGGGCCTGGACGAGATCCTAACCCCATAGACCTCAGCTTTCTCATCTGACCTCCAGAGGACGCTGCATTTCAGGTCTGACCTGAGCAGTGAGGCTCACCTCCCTCTCTGCAGACCTGCTTCCCTGCCCGCACCCCGGGAGCAGAGCTGGTTCACTGGCCTGAGCAGTGGGGCTCACCTCCCTCTCTGCAGACCTGCTTCCCTGCCCGCACCCCGGGAGCAGAGCTGGTTCACTGGCCTGAGCAGTGGGGCTCACCTCCCTCTCTGCAGACCTGCTTCCCTGCACGCACCCCGGGAGCAGAGCTGGTTCACTGGCCTGAGCAGTGAGGCTCACCTCCCTCTCTGCAGACCTGCTTCCCTGCCCGCACCCCGGGAGCAGAGCTGGTTCACTGGCCTGAGCAGTGGGGCTCACCTCCCTCTCTGCAGACCTGCTTCCCTGCCCGCACCCCGGGAGCAGAGCTGGTTCACTGGCGCAGTCAGAGCTCTGCAGTGAGGCTGGGTGTGAGAAGGTGCGGCCCGCAGTGCAAGCCAACATGTCCTGAATGTCTCTCCCACAGGCTGGCATGATCATAGACAACGGCGTCAAAACCACAGAGGCCTCCGCCAAGGACAAGCGGCCCTTCCTCTCTATCATCTCTGCCAGGTAATCAGCCCTGGGGACCCCTCCAGGAAGGAAGGCAGCCCCTTCCATTCATCCACTCGTTGGGTATCCGTTGAGCGCTTTCTCCGTCCTGCGCATCGAGCTCCTTGCTGGGGAGCTGGGGAGAAACTGTGCACAGGGCAAAGTGTGGGTTTCAGCATTAGGCTGGAGTCAGGGTTTCAGCAAAGGCCAATACCTGGTGAGTCCGAAGGATCGTCCAGGGCCACGGCCGGTTGGGCTGGGATCGAAACGTGGAAGGAAAAGGGGGAGAATTGCTCCATCCGTTTAAAGGAGGGAACAGGCAGGCCGTGGTGAATCGGGAGCTCGGCCAAGGCCGGTTACTGCTCACCCTCCGGGTAACCAGGGGAGCTGGTCCTCTCTGAAGACGCCAAGCCACCCGGTCTCCACCTGTGGGAGACCACTGGTGACAAGATGCTGTCCTCAGGAGACAGTTGCTGGAGTGCACACCAGTGAGCATCCGGGCTCACGGAGAAGGCCCTGGGTCAAGGTTACCCCCCAGTCGGTGGAGAGCGGGCGTCTCCTTCCTCGCCCCGCGGGCTGTATCGTGTGCCGGGTTTGGCGCTGTCTGCCTGTCCTGAGCTCTGACCAGCCTGGGGCAGGGGCTCCTCAGAGCTGCTGACGGGCAGGAGAAGGGGCGCGTCGGCCGCCTGCATGGGGCTGGGCCCTGTCCCTCTGCGTCGAGCTCAGACAGCTCACTCCTGAGCCCAGCTGAAGGGAACGAGTGGCTGTTCCGTCAGAGTCTCGTGGGCCCGTGAGCAGGGAGACACTCACAGCCGAGAAGGGAGTCCGTTCAGGAGCCCCACACGGACCCTGGGCCCCCCTCTGCTGTGTGGCAGGTACAGCCCTCACCAGGATGCCGACCCGCTGAAGCCCCGGGAGCCGGCCATCATCAAGCACTTCACCGCCTACAAGAACCAGGAACACGGGGCCTGGCTGCGCGGCGGGGACGTGTGGCTGGACAGCTGCCGGTGAGTGGGCCTTGTGACGTCGGCACACGGTAGGGATGGTGCTCCTGCCTGGCAGGGGCTGAGCAGAGCGTGGCACGGAGGAGACGCCAGGTACTGACATTTGCTTTTCTGGTCCCCCAGCCAGGCACGGGCACAGGATGGCAGCAGGCAGGGACCCACAGCACCCCGCACACAGCCTCAGCCCACAGTGCTGTGGGTCACGATACACCTGCAGAAAGTTCAGCTCACTGGACCCAAGGCCCAGTGAGAAGGGAGCGGTGGTGTCAGGTCCCCGTGGAGAACCACAGGCCCACACAGGAGAAGCACCTGCAGGGACAGGCAGCTGGGCTGGGGTGTGCTTTTCAGCAGTATCACGAAAAAGTCTACTAGGAAAGAAGTATTTCTGCACTTGGTAGTGACCACTCAGGAGAAACAACGGGCAAGGGAGCAAGAGGAAGTGAACGCGTGTGAGGAGGGAAACAGACACGGGATTCAGAGACAGAAAGGCTGCTCAGAAAAGCAGAGCCTGGGAGAGACGGACGGACGGACACTGACTCGGGGACAGTCAGACAGACGGGGATGCAGGAGAAGCTGGCAGGGCAACAGTGGGTCAGGAAGCCGAGGGTGCCGAGAAGAGGGCCGGCTCTGGGTTCTGAGGGGCATTTTAGGAGAGGGGGCGGGCGTGTCCCGATGGGCCCTAGGAGGCGGGGTCACAGCACAGGGCCTGCTCAGCTCTGTGGAAGGAAAGCTTTCCTGCAATTCCACACCTTAGTGAGATGAGCTGCTTACCCTGGAACAGGCCCACGGACACTTGAGAGATGACTGTGCACGGGGGGGGGGTGAGAGAAAACGGGGTGTCATGCTAGAATTCCCCGCGGTGTTCCAGGTCCAGGGACGGGCTCGGCCCGGTGTGCCGCCGGTCCAGGTCCCCAGAGACGCACTGCGAACCCCCTGCCAGTGAGGGTGGGCCTTCTGGCTCCCGTGGGCTCCTTCCCAGGGCGGCCCGGAGTCTGGGGGCACCGAGGGTGCAGTCCCACCAGGCACAGTGTTGGCACAGTCGGGGCTGGCAGAAGGCGGGGTCCCTGCGAGAACTTCGAGCATGTGGCCTTGTGCCCATTGCAGAAAGGTCTCACTGGCGACCACTGGCACACGCAGGGAGGGAGGGGCCCCCGGGGAGGGAAGGATCGCAGACGGTGGAGCGGAGCGGACAGCCAGCTTCGGGGTGGTGACCGGGCTCAGGGGCAGCAGTGTACTACTTTGTTCAGCTCGGGGTGCTAATTCGCGATGCTGTGAGGTCGTCCTTGGGAGTAGCCCAGAGGCTGGAATAGCAGGCGGAAGAGCGGCTGGTTTGACCGTCACCAGCAGACCGGTGGGGCTGGGAGCTGTGGGTGTCTGAGGCCCCCAGGGTCACAGTGGGGGGTGAAAGGACCTCAGGCGGGGCACTGGGGCGTGCCAGTGAGAGGAGTCGGGAAGGGCTTGCAGAGCTGGCGGAGTAGCAAGGCCCTCCACATCCCCCCGGCGCAGCCCCCATGGAGCCCTGGCATCCCCAGGGAGGGCGGCTGGGGACGGAGCCCCGGGGAGCCCCGTCTTCAGCAATGGGACACGAGACACCAAGACACGCTGCGGTCCCCCCTTCCTCTCTTGAGTCGGACTGAGTGGGAAGGACCTAAAACATCCCGGCTCCCTCAGCAACTCCTGTGCTCAGGCGAGACGCCTCCCCGCACACTGGCCAGCCAGTGGGACTCCAGGGCACAGAAGGGGCCTTCCCGACACTACCCTGAGTGAGAGCTCGCTCTGACTGTCTGCCCTCGCCCCCAGGTTTGCTGACAATGGCATCGGCCTGACCCTGGCCAGGTAAGAGCACCTGTCCCTGTGCGGGGCCCTCTGTGGGAAGCTGTCTCTGCCATCTCACCCCAGACGTCTTCTCCCAACAGTGGCGGGACCTTCCCTTACGACGACGGCTCCAAGCAGGAGATAAAGAACAGCCTGTTTGTCGGCGAGAGCGGCAACGTGGGGACCGAGACGATGGACAACAGGATCTGGGGCCCCGGCGGCCTGGACCACAGCGGAAGGACCCTCCCCATGGGCCAGTAGGTTTGCGACCAGTGCATCCTCCTTGCTCTGTGTGACGTGACCTGAGTGCCAGCCAGGGAGGAGTGGTGCTTGTCTGTGGTTTCTGCCTGTTGACGGTGACCCCCTCTGCCACGGAGGTCAGAGGGATCACGGAGACAGCGGGGTAGCCAGCAGTGGGGCAGACTCTAGAATGCGAGAGAGAAGTCAGAACTGCTGCATGTCAAATGCACCGTGTGGCTCTGGGCTACGTTGGTAGGACTTTCATGTCAGGGTCATGGCAGGTCCTTTGTCCTCTGAGACACCCCACTGGGAGCGTTTCCTGCCCTTCCGAGGATGGTGGAGAGAGAGGCGAGAGCACACACGCGGGAGACCTGGGGGGTCACCCAACCCGAGCCCTCACGAGCAGATTAGGTTCTGCCACCAGCAGGTGGATCCCACTGGGAAGATACCTTCAGGGCTGCCACACACACAAGACTCTCTCCGTGGGCCCGGGGGTGAGAGGGCGTAGCGCCAGAAGGATTCTCCAGCTGTCAGATAGCTTCAGCAGCAGAGAGGCAGGGCGGCCTGATGAGTCCTGGGCTCTGCATCTCCGGAGTTCAAAGGCCGGAGGCCACCCGGCAGTGGATGGGTGGGGATAGGGGTGGGGGGCTAGAGAGCTGACAGGCTAACAGAGCACGTGGCCTGGGTCAGTGGTGAGGAAGTCTCTGCCCTCCTCGAGGGGCTTCTGCGCGGACATGAACCAGGCCCTCGGCACGCGGCCCCGTCCTCTGAGTGCTGCGACCAGCCCTTCCTGCCCCCTGAGCTGTCTTCTCTTTCTCTAGAAAAGTGTCCTTCCTGCCCTGGCTGGTGTGGCTCAGGTCTGCACTCCCACGCCGAGGGCATGTCTTTGAGAGACTTTGCACACAGAGCCGCAGTCTCTCTCAGTGCGCGCTGCCGAGGGCCTGGTTCTGCCCAGCCTCCGCGAGGAGACGGTCCCTGCCCACGGCTTTCATGAGCAGCTCTGGGTCTGCTCAGCTGGGCTTTCTTTGTGGAGGGTTAGCAGCCTCCCAGGCCCAGAGCGTTCTGACGCTTTCCAGAGGTGCGTTTGTTTATGGCAGCCTGGCTGACACCTCTGTCGTACTTGGGCCAGGCCCCCCAGCAGCACTTGAGAGCGGGAACCTAGGACCATGCAGGCCTAGTCGTGGGGAGCCATCCTGCCTGGGCCTGGGCCGGGGTCTCAAGTTTAACCGTAGAGCCCGGCAGAATGGGCTGTCCTGAAAATACCGTAAGCAGAAAAATGAATGGGGCCAGCCCACGACAATCAAGGTTCAAGGTCGTGATGGTAATCAGCTACTAATAAAACAGAACAGAAATGCTGGAGGTCCCTGGTGTCCACTGAAGACACCGCCAAGGCTGTGTGACGTGGGCGTCCTCGGGGCCGGTCTGCGTGGAGGCGGCCTGTGTGACGACTGGGCAGGGCTGGCGTGTGGCATCTCCGCACAGACAGACATTTCTGTGTTCTTTGTCCTCTTTCTACCCCTTCTCATGTTCACTGTGGAAGGAGAGGGCCCTGCCCAGAGGCAGAGATACCAGTAAGACCAGAAAAATTGGGCTTGGAGTACTGGGAGTTGAGCAAGCCTGGATTTGGGACCGGGACCAGGACCAGGACCAGGACCAGGAAGTTCTTCTTAGGCCCTTGCCTCCCACGCCCTGCTCAGGAGCCCCAGGCAAATGGAGGAGGTCACCCTGGCCAGTTTTGCTCAGTGGTTAGAGCATCGGCCTGTGGACCAATGAGTCGCGGGTTCAATTCCGGTCAAGGGCACGTACCTTGGTTGTGGTTCGTCCCCAGCCCAGGTCGGGGTTGTGCAGGAGGCAACCAGTTGATGTGTCCCTCTCACGTCGATGTTTCTCTCTCTCCCCCTCTGTCTCCCTCCCTCCCTCCCTCCCACTGTATCTGAAGATAAATAGGAAAATATCATCGGGTAAGGATTAAAAAAAAAAATTCCAAGTCAGGGTCCTATTCCAGGGCCCTCCCTCCATAGCCAAGCCTGCGTCCTCTCCTGCCTCCGGGGTATCTGGGCCTTCTGGGGGTCCTTGAGCAGTGCATGGTCCTGCTTGCTTCACTCTGTTCCCAAATCCAGCATGCTCCCAATCAAAAGGCTTACTCACAGACAGGATACTCATCCGAGTCTTAATCTGAATAAATTGTCAGAGTAACTAAGACTGAGGCGATAATGACTAATGGCTCTCCCTTCCCAAGGGACACAGTATTGGCCCTCTCCAGCAGTATTCCTGGTACTTACCCAGTGACTCTTCATAGGATGGAAAAATTGGGGAATTGGTTTGCAATAGAGGATAATTCCCCAAACCCCAAGCCAGCAACTAGACAGATACTCATCTCTCCACCCATCCATCCATCCATCCATCCATCATCCATCCATCCATCCATCCATCCATCCATCCATCCATACTTCATCCATCCATCCATCCATCATCCATCCATACTTCATCCATCCATCCATCCATCATCCATCCATCCATCCATCCATCATCCATCCATCCATCCATCCATCCATCCATCCACCCATCATCTATCCATACTTCATCCATCCATCCATCCATCCATCATCCATCCATACTTCATCCATCCATCCATCATCCATCCTCCATCCGTCCATCATCCATCCATCCATCCATACTTCATCCATCCATCCATCCATCCATCCATCATCCATCCATACTTCATCCATCCATCCATCCATCCATCCATCATCCATCCATACTTCATCCATCCATCTATCATCCATCCTCCATCCGTCCATCATCCATCCATCCATCCATCCATCCATCCATACTTCATCCATCCATCCATCATCCATCCATCCATCCATCCATCCATCCATCCATCCATCCATCCATCTATCCATCCACTATTTATTGACATTTACTATGTCCATTAATGCTTTCCCAGCGAATTAGTGAATGAGTCAACAGTGTTCTGTGGAGGGTGAGTCGCTGAGGGTAGGGGTCAGGAATCGTTCACCCAGAAGGTTTCTGTCGCCGTCCACCTTGGAGGGGGCAAACTGAGCGATTTGCTTGACATCCGACTTCCCTGATTCTGCAGGAACTTTCCCATCCGGGGAATCCAGTTCTACGACGGCCCCATCAACATCCAGAACTGCACATTCCGCAAGTTCGTGGCCCTGGAGGGCCGGCACACCAGCGCCCTGGCATTCCGTCTGAACAACGCCTGGCAGAGCTGCCCCCACAACAACGTGACAAACATCACCTTTGAGGACGTCCCGGTGAGTGAGGCTGGGCCGGCCCCGACAGCCCAGACTCCAGGCAGTGAGTCACAGGTCCCTGGGGCTGCAGTTGAGCTGCTGCCACCACCACAGGGTTTGAACAGCCTCCTCCGAGCACACTGGGCCACGTTCCAGCTCTGTCTGCATCCAAACTGGAAAAGTACAAGCGTGGGGTGCCCCACAGGTCAGGTTGGAGTCGGGGCCTGCTTGCCCTCACCCTGCTCCAAGCCCGCCCGGGCCTCAGTGGGAGCTGTGCGCTGGGCTCCAGGGTCTGAGGCTGCGCCTCCAATCCTCGTGCTTGGGGCCTATGAGTCTCGTGACGGGGCCACCTGAGTTGGCACAATTAATTTTAAAAACCTGCAGTGTCTAAGGGAATCTTTGCTGAAGATGCTGTGCTCACCTCTCCCCCAGAGCAGGACATAAACAGCCGACAAGTAGCAGCTGGGGGTGACGGGCTGCCCTTGGAGACTGGGCGGTCCAGCCCTCCTGGTGTGTTTCCGTCTGGGGTGACAGATTTCCCAGGCCTCTCCTCCTCCCCTCTGCTCCTGCCCTCTGTCTCCCCAGGGCGGGCTGAGGGCGAAGATGTGAAATTGAAGTTACCTAATGTCTTTGCTCCGGCCACAAGGCCTGAAAAAGGCCCGGCACGGACATCTCCAGGGGCTCATGTGGAAAGACTGTCTTCCTGCAACAGCACACACTCCCATGTGCCCCTCCCCGTGTGTGCACACACATGCTCATGCAGACATTCATCAACACGTCAGTCTCACTCACACACATACACACTCACACACACTCCTGTGTGCCCTGCCCATCTCTGCAGCCTTGCAAGCCTGGGACCAGGGCCCTCGCAGGTCACCCACAGCAGCCAGCCCTCCCAGGAGCAGAGGCCAAAATACCCTGCTGGGTGTGGGAGCTGATGCCCGGGAGGGTCTGGCCTTTTCCTGGCCCCGTCTGCAAGGTCAGCTGTGCAGGTTCCCCCCGTGCCCAAGAGCATCTTTGCTCCAGCTGGGGTGTCGTGTCCCCAGAAATCTGAAACTCTGCCCCGGCCTGATGACGGCTGTAGTCTCCCTTCACCTCCTGGCTCCGCCTGACTTTCCTGGGCTCTGTTTAGATTACTTCCAGAGTGTTCTTCGGGGAGCCCGGGCCCTGGTTCAACCAGCTGGACATGGATGGGGACAAGACGTCGGTGTTCCATGATGTGGACGGCTCCGTGTCCGAGTACCCTGGCTCCTACCTCACCAAGGCTGACAACTGGCTGGTCCGGCACCCCGACTGCATCGATGTCCCCGATTGGAGAGGGGCCATCTGCAGCGGACGCTACGCACAGGTGGGGGCAACAGCACACCTCCCTGCTCGTCTCTGGTTGCCCCCTCGGGGGTAATCATAGAGTGAGAGCCTGCTGCAGGCCGGGGTCTGTGCTCTGTGCTCTGTGCCAGCCCAGAAAGACCCTGCCTCCCTCCCTCCCTCCCTCCCTCCCTTCCTTCCTTCCCTCCCTCCTTTCCTTCCTGCCTGCCTTCCTAACTTCTTTCCATTTTTCCTCCTCACCCAGGAGAATTTTTTAAAAACCCAGTGGCCCTGGCTGGTTTGGCTCAGTGGTTAGAGTGTCAGCCCACAGACTGAAGGGTCGTGGGTTCGATTCTAGTCAAGAGCAGGTACCTGGGTGGCAGGTTCGATCCCTGGCCTCGGTTAGGGTCATGTGGGAGGCAACCAGTCAATGTGTCTCTCACATTGATGTTTCTCTTTCTCTCTCCCTCCCTCCCTTCCATTCTACCTAAAAAAATCAATGGGAAATTATCCTTGGGTGAGGATTAACAAGTAAAACAAAAAAAATCTCCAAGTGGAAAAGCTTTGTAAGCAGAATGCTTGTGAAAAGAGCACTCCGAGGTCCGATGGCTTCGGGTCAGGCTCCAGCTCCCGTCAACAGCGTGACCTTGGGCAAGTCCCTCCGATTCTCGAAGCCTCAGTTTCCTCACCTGTAGCATCGGGGTCATAGTTGAGCCTCTGGAATGCGATGGGGGGGGATTCATATAAGGCGTGTAAAATGTCTCACCAGCCCTGTCCTCCAAAGGCACAATGCAAGCCGTCCTTGTGATCTCACGTTTTCTCATAGCCGTGTGAGGAAGGGGAGGCGGTGAAATCAACCTCAACGATACATTTTATCTAACTCAGCATACTCTAAACACTGTCAGCTTAACATGCAGGCGCTGTGAAAATCACCACCGTGACACTTTGCGTCCCTGCTTTCCCGTTGTAAGTCTTTGGAATCCACCGCACACTCTGTGCCCGGTGCCCACCACACCGTTCCCACCCTTCCCCCGGTGTCTCCTAACCCCACGCCGTCCCAAGGGGCGCAGAGAGACGCTCCTTGTTCGGCCTTCCATCTGCGTTCTCAGGAGGGCTTGTTCAGAGGAGGTGCCTTTGACAGTGGGGTCTGTGGTCGGGTGCTAGCCAGACGCTCTTGGCATCTGCCAGTCCTTGTAACTGCCCGTGGTGTGCTTCCTTTCCGGGCTTTGAAGATGTACATCCAAGCCTACAAGACCAGTAACCTGCGGATGAAGATCATCAAGAACGACTTCCCCAGCCGCCCTCTGTTCCTGGAGGGGGCGCTGACCAGGAGCACCCACTACCAGCAGTACCAGCCGGTCATCACCCTGCAGAAGGGCTACACCATCCACTGGAACCACACGGCGCCCGCCGAGCTCGCCATCTGGCTCATCAATTTCAACAAGTGAGTGGGGCCCGGCCCGGGGCTCCGAGCGGGGTGAGGCTGCAGAGCCGCGGGCGGCCTCGTCCTCCCTGCAGGACGAGCCTCTGCAGGGGCGGCTCAGCCAGCAGTTCAGAGCCCGACGACCTGGCTGAGCCCCCGCTCTGGGTGCGGGTGACCCCAGGCAGGGCATCGGCCCCTTCGTCTAGGAGATGGGGACAGTAACGCCTCACGGGGGTGCAGTGAGATCACATTTGACAGGCACTTCGCCCAGGACCCGGCCTTCCGGTGTGCTCAATATATGGTCCAAAAATACCTGGCAACGATGTTACCATTTTACACAGAGGGGATGGGATTCCGTGGGGTAGAGACTTGAGCTGAGGGTGTCTGGATAGAGCTTCATACATGTGTTCATGGTCAAGTTTTTTCTGTGCCCAGTATTCCTGTGAGGCAGGCATTTATCCGATGGGGAAAATGAGACCCAAAAGGCGTGATACGGCCCTGCAATCAGGCCGGGCCAGGAAGGGGCTGACCCAGGTCCTCCAGACTGAGTGACGTCCAGGAAAGAAAGTCTCTTTCCAGCCAGAGTTCCGAATGGAGCTCCCCCACACAGACCCCACAGAAGCTCGAGGGACGCCTGCAACGGTCCCCTCTGCTTAAACACTTTGCCATCACCAGCAGCAAGTGTTCTTTCAACGTCCCCCACACAGACAGGGCCGTGCCCCTGCCGGGAATTCGTGGGTCCCTCTCCCAGCCGTGCACAGCGGCCGGCGGGCCAGGACGTGCTAGCGTGTGACCTGACTGTGCTCGGCTCCTAGGGGCGACTGGATCCGGGTGGGGCTCTGCTACCCACGAGGCACCAGCTTCTCCATCCTGTCGGACGTCCACAATCGCCTGCTGAAGCAGACGTCCAAGACGGGCACCTTCGTGAGGACCTCGCAGATGGACAAAGTGCAGCAGAGCGTCCCTGGCCGGAGCCACTACTACTGGGACGAGGCCTCGGGGTGAGGAGCCCGCGCCGCCGCGTCCCCCTTCCTCCGTGGCCTGTCCGGCACCTGAGAACCGCCCTGCGGTGGGTGCCGGTCAGCGCAGGGCCTGTCCCAGGCGGTGTGTTCTGAGGCTGATGGTGCTGTTTGTGGCGTAAGACATCTGTGTTCGAGGCCCTCACCCTGGGTGAACGAACGGCATGAGGTGCTAATCAATAGAGACACGAGGGGGAGATGCGGGGGTGTTTGGTCCCCTCCCCTAGAGAGGGCTAACATCTTTTTCTTTTTTGATCCTCACCCGAGGATATTCCTCCATTTATCTTCAGACAGAGTGGGAGGGAGGAAGGGATGGGGAGAGAGAGAGAGAGAGAGACATCGATGAGAGAGAGACATCTCGACCGGTTGCCTCCGGCACGACCCCGACCAGGGCCAGGGACAAAATGCAACCGAGGTACGTGCCCTTGACCAGAGTCGAACCCGGGACTCTTTGGTCCACGGGCTGACTCTCTAACCACTGAGCCAAACCGGCCAGGGCGAGAGTCTGACATCTGAGGACACCAGTACGTCTCCGCAGCGATGGGGATGACGCTGTGGACGGCCAGCCTCGGAGTGGGGGGAGGTCACTGTGTGGCCATCTTCCACCCTCGCACTGACCTCAGGAGGAGGACGTGGCTGGCACGTGCTCCCTTTTTTCGTTATGAGACAACGGCTCCATCAGTTTGATCACTGGAAATTAGGACGTGACCATCAGAAGCACAAGTACAGTGCTGGGGTCGGGGGCAGTAGAGAGCACCCCTTTCCCACACACGCTGTAAACCAGCCCGCAGGTGAAGCAGGGCCTCGGTCTCCCCGCCGACAGGGCTGTGGGGAGACAGAGCTCCCTCGCCGCCCCCGTGCGCCCCCCGCCCAGTCGCACGGAACCTACGCAGGCTCCCACGCGGAGCCCCACCCCAAGACTTAGGTGCAGAGGAGCGGACTGAGTGCCCCCCCTCTGTGGGTGGGCCTGTGTGACACCCACACCCACCCGCCAAGTGGGGCGCCCCCTCCCCCGGGAAGAAGTGCAGGGACGGGCCTAGAGTGTGTAGGAAAAGCCTCCGAGATGGAGGAGGAATTCAGCGTCCTCCTGCCCAGTGGGAAGTGTTAGGGCGGAGTCGAGTCCCCTGGCACCGTCGGTCACGTCTTCCCTTCTTTTAAAATCACGTTGCAAAGACGCAGACGTTCCGGATGCAAAGCGCCACTGCACAGGTCGGCCCCTTCCGATGCAAACACTGGACCATCTAAGGTGTTCCCCTGTGCCCTCGAAGCAGATTTTGTTGTACAATTCAACCTTTTTGTTGGCGGCTTAACTTATCATTATGCTGCCTGACGATTAGGCTGTGCTTTTTAAATAATTAAATTTTTTTCTCCATTACAGTTGACATTAAATATTGTATTCGTTTCGGGTGTACAGCGTGGAGATTAGACATTTATGTACCTTAGGAAGTACTCACTCTGATAACTCCAGTAGCCATCTGTCACCGTGCAGTCATTGCGATGTTATCGATTATGTTCCCCGTGCTGCACTTTACATCCCGATGGCTGTCCTACCAGTTATGCTTCTCAGCCCCTTGACCATTCTCACCCAGTCCCCCAAACCCCCTCCCCTCTGGCAACCACCAATTTGTTCCTGTATGTATATGTCTGTTTCTGTTTTATTTATTCATTTATCTCGTTTTTTAGGTTCCACATATGAGTGAAATCATAGGGTGTCTCTCTGACTCATTTCAGTTCACATAACATCCTCTAGGTGCATCCATATCGCCAGCGGCAAGGTTGCATCCCTTTTCATGGCCGAGTCACATTCCATCGTACATACATAGCACCTCTTCCTTGCACACGCATCGATCGATGGACACTTAGGTTGCTTCCAGATCTTGGCTATTGTACACAGTGCCGCAGTGAACAGGGGGGTGCCTCTGTCTTTTCGAATTAGTGTTTCGGGTTCCTTCAGATGAACACCCAGAAGTGGGATCGCTGGGTCATGAGGCAGTTCCGTTTTTAATTTTCTGAGGAACCTCCACACTGTTTTCCACGGTGGCTGCACCAGTCTGCATCCCCACCAACAGTGCACGAGGGCTCCCTTTTCTCCACACCCTCGCCAGCACTTGTTGTTTGTTGATTTATCGATAGTGGCCATTCTGACAGGTGTGAGGCGATATCTCCTTGTGGCTTTAATGTCCATCTCTCTGATGATTGGTGATGTTGAGCATTTTTTCATATGTCTATTGGCCATCTGTCTGTCCTCTTTGAAGAGGTGTTTATTCGGGTCCTCTGCCCACTTTGTAATCAGGTTGTTTGTTTTTTCGGTATCAAGTTGTAGGGGTCCTTTATATAGTTTCGGTGTTAACCCCTTGTTGGAAGCGTCACTGGTGAATATCTTCTCCCATTCAGGTTTTCTTTTCGTTTTGTTGGGTTTCCTTCGCTGTGCAAAAAAACGTTTCTGTTTGATGTAGTCCCGTTTGTTTATTATTATTTTTCTGTTTCCCTTGTACAAGACGACATATCCAAAGAGCAGTCCTGCTAAGAGCAACGTCAGAGAGTTTACTGCCTGTTCTCTCCTAGCGTGGGGGTGTCAGGTGTCACATTCCACGTGTTGAATCTGCTTTGAGTTTGTTCTTGTGAATGGCGTCAGAGGTGGTCCCGTTCCCCAGCGCCGTTCCTGGAGGGGCTGCCTTTGCCCACTGCGTGCCCTCCCTCTGGCACGGGCTGATCGAACATGTCGGTGTGAGCTTGTCTCCAGGCTCTGGCTGTGCTGCGCGTTAACTCAGTGGCCCTCAGGGGCCGCACGCGGGGTCGCAGGAGACTTGTTTCCTGTGCAGAAGCCCACACTTGGGGGCCGTTTTAGGTCTTAGGGCTGTTTTTAACTTCTCTGTGGCTTATCAGTTTGTAGTTATTTCTCCCTCAGGTTCAGAGCACCTGCCTTCAGTGGCTGCCTTCTCTGCCATCAGCTGGGACACTTGATAACCCAACCAGCACACCTGGGGGCAAAGGAGAAGCAAATAGGCTGAAATTGAGGGGGTGCCGATGTTTTCACCTCTGAATCGTGCCTGCTTTCCCAGGTTACAAAGCCCTGGAGTGGTTTTGGTGTGCCCTGGGTAGCGGGGTTTGCCAAGTGTCCCGCTCAGGTGCGTGGCCGTCAGGAGTGCTGTCCGGAGCTGGTGCTGACGGCCACAGCCCGCGCCCTCTGCTCCCGTTCCCAGGCTGCTGTTCCTGAAGCTGACGGCCCAGAACGAGAGGGAGAAGTTCGCCTTCTGCTCTGTGAAGGGCTGCGAGAGAATCAGGATTAAAGCTCTGATCCCCAAGAACGCGGGCGTCAGCGACTGCACCGCCACAGCCTACCCCAGGTTTGCGGAGAGGGCCGCCGTGGACGTGCCGATGCCCCGGAAGCTGGTTGGTGCTCAGCTGGTGAGTGGCAGGCCGCGAGCCCGCCCCTTTGCCTTCAGTCGGGGCCCAGACACCAGGGTCTTCTGGGGACGCCTGCTGAGCTCCCCGACACACTTCCTGTTGGGGGGCAGAGGAGGTCGTGACCGCTCCCTGGGCCGTACCCTGGACGACTCAGAGCGAACAACCACACGGGCTGTTTGTTTTCCAGAAGACAAAGGACCACTTCTTGGAGGTGAAGATGGAAAGTTCCAAGCAGCGTTTCTTCCACCTTCTGAATGACCTGGCTTACATTGAGGTGAGGGGCCGGCCCCTGCAGGGAGCTGGGTGCCCCCGGCAGGGCGGTGGCTTCCTCAGCTGTCATCACCGACCGCGCGGCTTAAAACAGCAGACGTGTGTCCTCTGGGCTCTGGAGGCGGGAAGTCCAAGGTCGAGGTGCTGGCGGGGCGGTCCCTCGGGAGGCTGGGGGACAGGCTGTCGGGCTGTGCTAGCTCCTGGGGCTGCGGCCGGCCTTGGCGCCCCTCCAGTCTCTGCCTGTCTGCACATGGCCCTCTCCCTGTGTGTCTCAGTCTTACACGACCCCCCGCCTCTCTCATAAGGACCCCAGTCATTGGATTGGGATCCTAATTACATCTGCAAAGACCCTATGCCAACTCAGTCCCCTCACAGGTGCCCGGTGGACATACCCGGGGGTGCCGTTCAGCCCGCAGCAGGAGGCTGCCAGGAGCTGGTTTCAGTGGGTCTTACTCTCTGAGCAGCTGTGTGCTCGGCCCGCACGGGGACTCGGGCAGGTGGCCTTCGGAGCCTGCCGCCTCGGGCCCGCTCACTCCCGCCGTGGCTTTGCCTGCAGGTGGATGGCAAGAAGTACCCCAGCTTGGAAGAGGGCGTCCAGGTGGTGGTGGTGGACGGCAGCCAGGGCCGAGTGCTGAGCCACACGAGCTTCAGGAACGCCATCCTGCAGGGCATCCCCTGGCAGCTCTTCAACCACGTGGCGGCCATCCCTGACGGGTGAGTCTGGGCCGCCTCCCCGTGCCTGCGGCCTTCCGCACGGCGCAGCCTGGGGGCCTCCTGCTGCAGCCGGGGCCTTGCGAATGTAGGTCAGGCCCAGGCAGTCGGCTACCCGGTTACCAGTGGGAAGCCTGCCCTGGCCCTCGTCCCCCATCATGGCAGCCTCCCGGTGTGACCTCATCCCTCCCACACTGTTAATTCCATCCAGATGCCAGTGGTCTCAGCATCTCCAGCCCAGACCTCTCCTAAAGGCCAGACATCCTCCCCGAGTGGCTGCTGGGAGACGCCACCTAGAGGTCTCCTGTGGAACTGATTTTTTGTTTATTTTTATTCTTTTAAATATGTTTTTATTGATTTTTTTTAGAGAGGAAAGGAGAGAAACATAGAAACATCGATGTGAGAGAGAAACATCCATCGGCTGCCTCCTGCACGCCCCCTACTGGGGATCGAGCCCACAACCCGGGCATGTGCCCTGACCGGGAATCGAACCGGGACCTCTCAGTCCATGGGACAATGCTCAATCCACTGAGCCACCGGCCAGGCGTGTTTTTTTTTTTAAATCCCCCAAACCAGCCCGTCTTCCTGGTTTCCCTGTCCCGGTGACATCGTCATTGCCATCCAGACAGCTGGCACCACATCTGTCTCTTTTTTCCCTTTTGCCACACTCCTCACGGTGTTCTGTCTACCCCACCGCTGCCCCTGGCAGTCCCCTGTGTGTCCTCGCCCAGGCCCTCCCTGCCCCACCCTTACCATCCCATCCGGGGCCACCACTGCCCCAGGGTCCCGGGAAAGGAGAGGCAGCTGCTCGAACCTGAAATGTCAAGGATGGCTTCTCGGAGCGGCCTCTGCCACCGAGGCAACTCCCCGCTGACGGGCAGGGGCAGAGAGCAGCCCACACCAGGCAGTGTGCCGCCATCGGGCTGTGGCATGTGGGAAGCCCTGTCCTGGTGTTGCTGCCGTGAGCTAACCCAGATCCCTGACCGGAGGGCAGGACCTTCCTGTTAGTCCTCCCCAGCAGGAAGACAGCCCAGCCAAGGGGGCTTTAGCTTGTCCTCTGAATGGGAGCGATGGGGACAGAGCCTTCTGGGGACAGAGCTGGATCCGAAGGCGAGGATGTGTTTCCAGTGCTCCCATTCAACGTAACAGCCCCTCGTCCCCGGGCTTTCTTCCCCGGCCTTCCCAAGCCCCCCCGGTGGCCTCCCCGTCTGTCCTGACTGCCCACGAGCCTTTGCACGTTAACACTGTGCCTTCTGCTCCCGGTGGGGCACGGGGGGAGTGGAAAACCAGGTCCAGGATCCCACAGTTTCCAGTCTGGCCTGTGGTCTGTGGTCAATGAGCTTCCTTTGAGATGGGAACTGGAGGCCCCATGGGGCTTCCACCCTGTTTCCATTCCTGGGGAGGTATTCACTTCCTCCCGTGTGACAGCATGCTCTCTGCCGTCGCAGAGGCTGTTTCCACAGCACTTTGGCCTGAACACGAGCAGGCCGGCGAGTGGACACTCCCTGCTCCCGTGTGGGCTTCTGCAAGCTGGGACCGTCCGCTGGGCACGCCTGCTGCTCCAGGCCTCTGGCCCCCCCGCCCCCGCAGGGCTCCCTGCTGGCAGGTCCTCTCAGACCCTTAGTAACTATTCGCCTCAGTTTCCCCATTTGTAAACCAGAGCAGTAACGCCGTCCTACCTGACCAGAAAGGGAAGTGACAGGCACATGCAGGTTAACTCCCCCGAGCCGTAGTTGTCCAGGCCCTCCCCGACGTTCCTACCAGTGCTGTCCAGAGTGGAGAGCATTCCCGTCAGGACAGGAGGCCCGGCCCCGCACGGCGCTGCCCCCGGTGGTGTGCTCAGTGCCTGCTCCGGCCTCTCTGGGGACAGCAGACGCACTGAGCAGAGTGCAGCCAGATGGGTGGGAGGTGAGTTCAGGACGTGGGCCACCACGTGGAAGAGCCGGTCAGCACGGCATGCGGGCGAGGCCGCCTTCCCCAGGCCGCTGGCGGGCCCCTGGCACTGCTAACCCAGCCCCACCGTGGACAGTCCCCCCTCCCAGGGCCCCTTGCTCCACTCGGCTCTCACCCTGGAATCGGCCCCTCTCTCCTCAGCTCCATAGTCCTCGTGGCATCAAAGGGAAGATACATCTCCAGAGGCCCATGGACTCGAGTGCTGGAAAAGCTCGGGGCGGACAGGGGGCTCAAGTTGAAAGGTGAGTCCAGCTGCCTGGTGGGCAGGCGCTGCCGCCCTCGCCGAGACCCACACCTTCCCCACCAAGCCCGGGCGCGGCCCGAGTCCTCGCACAGCCAGTGTCCCCAGGTGCAGGCGAGGTGCCACCTCCACAGACCCTTCTGGTACGTGGGCCCAGACACCGAGGACGTGGCTGGAGTGGTGCACCCCTCTGCTCGGCAAGACGCCCTTTTGTCCCCAACAAAAATATCAGCAGACAGTGGCCTGGGCTGACCGCCCCAGTTCCGCCACCCGGGCTGGCCGGGCCCCGCGCTGCCTCCTCAGCATCGCAGCCGATGCCCAGCGCGTGGACAGCCTGCTGCCTTTGCCATGGGAGGGCCCGGAGATCTGTGTGGCCTGTGAGGTCACCCGCTCTTCTGTGAAGCCTGGACTAGACTAGACGCCCAGGGAAGGGGCTGGGGGACAGGAACGCCAGCGTAGAGGGTCCCCAGGAGGCCGAGGGAGACGGAGAAACCAGACAGTAATGAGAGCGTCCAGCAGTCCCTATGTCGTGTTCCGCCCAGCAGCTCGCTGAGCCGCTTTACAGTTGTCCTGAATAACCTGTGGGGCAGGTGTCTGATATTTCCAGAGGACGAGGAGATAGGAGACAGTTGGTAACTCGGATCCTAGTTGTTCTAATCCAGAGGCAGGGTTCTCAGCTGCCCTGCTGTCCCAACTACGGGAACATCAAAGCTCCCACTCAGAGGGTCACTAGGCTTCAGAGAGGGAGGGAAGGGACTTGCCGGCGGTCGTGGGGTCACCTGTGCAGGTGGCGGTGAGGCCCAGCTGAGACCATGTCCCACACAATTGTCAGGCACTGTCAGTAGCTGGGCACAGAGCGCTTCCCCGGGGACGCAGTGCGGCTGGGGAGCGGGAGCTGGGGGGGGGGGGGCAGTGGGAGCCTTGGAAGGTGGTGGGGGGTGGAGCCGCTGTCCCTCGGGGTTTTTGCTCATGCGACTCATCACTGCCTTTCAGAGAAAATGGTGTTCGTTGGCTTCAAAGGCAGCTTCCGGCCCACCTGGGTGACCCTGGACACCGACGACCACAAGGCCAAGATCTTCCAGGTGGTGCCCGTGCCCGTGCTGAGGAAGAAGAGGCTGTGAGGGGGCTGCCGGCCGTCTGGACTGTGGTGGGCTCTGGGCAGACCAGGGCAGGGGGGCTGCCGGCCGTCTGGACTGTGGTGGGCTCTGGGCAGACCAGGGCAGGGGGGCTCTCCCCCATCCCGTCTGGACTGTGGTGGGCTCTGGGCAGACCAGGGCAGGGGGGCTCTCCCCCATCCCGTCTGGACTGTGGTGGGCTCTGGGCAGACCAGGGCAGGGGGGCTGTCCCCCAGCCCCTGTCCAGCAGCGGCCTGGGAAGGCCAAGTGTCTGGACAGGCCGAGGGAAGGGCCCTGGGCCCCTGGTGCCTCCGCCCCACTCCCGTGTGCACCTGCAGCCCGGGCGGCTTGGCCTTTGCTGGAGGCCTTGTCTTCCTGCAGCCTCCTGGGTGCTCCTCCCCCATCCGGTCTCCTCAGGGGAGGGTGGAGGGGCCCCGCCAGGAGGCCCAGGCCGTGCTGGCCGCAGGGTCCGCCCTGGCAGGGACGTGGACTGGGGTGCTGGGTCCCTCACAGACCCCATGCTCCCCAGCACACACGTTAGCGGGTAGATGAAGGAAAAGGAGCCCTGGTCTCTTGGAAACCTTTGTCCCGTGAGCAAGAACCAGCCTTCACAGGACTAGGGGCAGGATGTGCAGGGCTCGTGGAGATGGAACTGGCTGCCCTTCATTTCAGAGACTCCAGAAGTCTGTGGCTTTTCACATTGTGTGAAGGAGTAGATGTGAACACCCGTGATGCCGCGTGCCGGGGGCCGCCAGGGTGGCCGGGGGTGCCTAGGTGAGGGGCTCGCAGTCCAGTAGGACAGGCAAGCAGTATGTGTGCCCTCGGACGCCAGGCAGAGAAATCCGAGTGTAAAATGGGAACGAATGCCAGTTCAGAGGAGGGAAAGATCATACCTGCTTGGGTGAGTCAGGAAGGCTTCCTGTAGGAGGAGGCAATGGGGCTTGCAGGAATGACGGGCAGCCTCCACTTGTTCAAACTACCTGCCAGCCCACGCGCGGTCGCACACAGCTGCGCCCACCCCGTCGGTGCTACCTGTCCTGCAGGCGGGTCTGCGTCGGGCACGCCCAGGCACTCTGTGAACCGCCCTGGCTGCTCTCGGGAGTCTGAGGAGCTGCAGGGTCCCCCCCGCCCCTGGCTACTGCTTAGTCCTCTCTCTCCCTTGCCCCCAGGAGAGAGCCGAGAGCGCTCCTTGGAGAGGGGAAACTACCTGTGGTTCCACTCTAGTGACGCACCAGGACTCTGGTCTCGTGACGAGCCAGTCGCCCGTCCTTCCCCAACCACAGACCTTCTCAAAGAGGGCTTTCCTGGCTCCCTCTGCCCAGCTGCACCTGTAAGTCTCGGTCAGCGAGTCCATTCCCCAGGTGAGCCAACTGCCAGAGAGTCTTTCCCATCAAACAGGTCTTCCGCGGCTAGGAGGTGACAGCCGTCTCTGCCTCTTAAGACATGGCGGCCGCGAAGTCCCTCGCCCAGGAAGGACCTCTTCCAGGCAGAGTAGTGGAGAAGGGGAGGTGAGTTAAAGTGACCTCATGTTCTTGTCCGTAGTTGAGTTTTTCAAACTCTTCTTGTGCGAGGGTCTCACACTGTGAACCACTTGGGATGCGCTCACTCCCGGTGGCCGGGAATGCTGTCTTCGGTTCGGTTCAGGTCACGAAGTGTCTGTTCGAGGATCCTCAGAGTTGTACATAGTCCCGCACAGAACCTTCCCTGGACCGTTCGCCAGGAGCTGCTGTCCGGCGTGTTTTTCTCATTGCTCAGAAAACCGGCCCTGTTCTTTGTGTGCGTGAGCGTCCAAGTGAGGTAGGCTTTTAGGGCAAACGCTGTCTTCTTCCTGTTGCCGAAATAGCTGGTCCTTTTTCGGGAATGAGCTGTATAGTGTGTTTTGTATGTAAACATTTCTTGTAGGTATCACCATGAAAAAGATATATTTTCTATTTATTTATTATATATGCACTTGGAGAAGTCCTTGCCAGATAAATGAATGGTCTTAAATGTCATGTTTGGGGAGTCGGTCCTTTGGCCAGCTTGAAAGTGTCCCGGGGCCTGCGCGCATCAGAGTGCACGGCTCCGCTGTGGAAACTGCTGTACCGTAGTAAACACGCCCAGGAGGTCACCTGTCTGCTCGTGTGTTTTCCTTTGAAGTGGGTCTCTTATCTAAGAAAAATAAGGGTGATGAAACGCCCTATGGGTCTGCTCCTTTCCCTTCCGAGAACTAATCCAGCGATTTTCAACCTTTTTCATCTCGTGGCACACATAAACTAATTATTACAATTTTGACGCACACCAAAAATTACATATTTTGCTGATCTGACAAAAAGAAAATAGCTATAATTTGGATTCATTCACACCAGACGGCTCTTGTTGTGTCGTCCAAGTTCAGATCCCGGCTCTGTCACTTCCTAGCAATGTGGCCTCGAAGAAGACGCACCTCGGTTTCCTCGTGTGGAAGACGGGGATAAGACAGTGCCTACGGCTTTGGGTTGCTATGACAGTGAAATAAATTATGCATGTAGGGCACCAGCACACAGAGACCACAGAGAAATTCGGATCAGAGGCGTCTGCGTATTTTCAGACATCTGGCAAGCACAGCTTGAGCAAGCTATTAATTCAAACAGTAGCTGAAGAATTCTCCCCGAGGATGGGTGGCAAGTCAGAGCAGCAGGTGGTGAGGCCTGAGGCAGGGCCGGTCTCTGCTGCCCCCTGGTGGACACAGCCTCCATTTTAAAGTGACTTCCGCACGGGGAGACAATGATCATGGTAGGGGGTTTTAGCCCAGTGACTGGCCCAGCTGCACTTCACTCGACGGGGTCTTTCAAAGGAGGTGGTCCTGTGGTCAGGGCTGGCTCACCTGCACCCCGGAGCGGCCCACACCTCCGGGCAGGGCAGGTGTGAGGCTCACAGGAGGTGGATACCTGGGAGGTGTGTGTAAATTCTAAAAAGCTCAGCGAGACAAGGAATAGAACAAAAAATTTTAAACTCATGCCCTGGCTGATTTGCTCAGTGGTTAGAGCATCAGCCCTCAGACTGAAGGGTTGCAAGCTCAATCCCAGCCATGGTCGGGGTCTTGTGGGAAGCAACCAACTGATGTGTCTCTCTCACATGGATGTTTCTCTTTCTCTCTCTCTCCCTCCCTCCCTCCCTTCCACTCTATCTAAAAAATCAATGGGAAAATATCCTCAGGTGAGGATTAACAACAAAAAATTTTTTTAAATTGTAACTCATTTCAGAGCTAAGAAAAAACTAGCGCCCCAAACACCAACACAAAACCAAGAATAAGTTCACAATAGAAAGAAGATACATTTTTCCCAAAGAATGAAAAAAAAAGTGAATCTGCAGTTGAAAATGACACAATGTTCTAGGAGTATATATTATAAAAAAATGATTCCTGAAAACCAACACTAATGACTTTCTGGCCAAATGACTGATGTTAGGAATGAGGAAAACTCCCCAGCAAGCTGACAGAAAACACGGAGGAGGCCGGCGTCTGACCCCCGTGCAGCGGCGGACACACTGTAACCTTGTCAGAGTGCAGGCAGCACCGTAAACAGGGATTGCCAGGACGTCTGTGGGTTCCCTCAACTTGGCTCATGGTTCCTACGAACTAAGTTGGTTTAATTAAAAAAGGAAAAGGTTTACTAGTCAAGGAAACCAGCAGAAGACCCGAAAACATCAGCATGACCAGACACCAGAGGGCGTGAGGATGGGGGGGTTGAAGTTCTTGTTTCGCGCCGAGTCCAGAGATGCCATCAGATGTGTCAGACGGAGACAGGAAACCCAGCGTGCGAAGTTAAAATACGTTTCCGTGTCTCTGCATCTTTCTTCCCACCCCTCAAACACAGCACTTCTCTCGTTCACGAGTCTGCGCTTGCTGGGCAGCTCCTGTCTGCTTCGTGCCCCTCGGGCGTCTTGCAGGCTGGCTCCCACACCCATCTGCCCTGGGGCTGGGGGCCCACCCAGCTGGGGCTGGGACAGGTGGGGCTGCCAGTCCTCTCTGTATGTCTCCACTGGCGTGGTGGCTCCAGGGGCACACCAGGTACGGTTTCACACCCATGAAACTGCCAAGTGAAAGGCCTGCTGCTGGCAAGAACCCGAGGTCTAGTGCTGGGAAAGGTCATTAACAAAGCCGCTGGGACAGCAATCTGACAACTACATCAAAACGTTAAACTGTTTGTTCTAGCAGTTTGCCCTTCAGATACAAACATGTTTGCCAAAATATCCTCATATTTAAATGTCCATCATAGCATTGTGTGCGGGCAAACCTCTGAAAACCCAAGTGCTAGTGACTGCAGGCCAGCTGTGGGTCAGCGCTCACCCCCAACCTGCTGACCAGGGCCACCGTCAACCACAGGCTCAGCTACGCAAATACCCTCCAATCACCTCACACTGTGCTGCCCCCTCCAGTCGGTTCTCCAGTGCGCACTGTGCTGCCCCTGCAGTCGGTTCTCCAGTGCTCACCGTGCTGCCCCCTGCAGTCAGTTCTCCGGTGCTCACCGTGCTGCCCCTGCACCCACCCCACCGCAGCTGTGTCCTTCAGGGCATCCCAAATGCCTGTGAGAAACAGTCCTTGTACCTCTTGCCTCTCCAGCTGGTCCTCCTCATGGACCTTCCTGCCATCCCCTCTCCGACTTCTAACCACAGGGCTTTGCGTGGAGTATTCCTGCTTGGATTACTCCTTTCTTCCTCTGCTCTTCCTGTCTGAGGGAGGTCCTCCCTGCCCACCGGGACTCCTCCCTCCTCCAGCCCACCTCCTGGCACCGTGCACTTCTTTCCTACAAACAGTTGCAGTTTTAATTTATTTGTGATTCATATTTGTCTTCACCAAATCACCAAGTGTCACAATGACAGGGGTGCGTCTACACTGTCCCTGGCACCTCACAGTGCTGGGCACACAACACTCAGCAGTAAGGGGCCGGTGGCAGAGGTGACGTTCTGACGTGGGAAGACTGCTAGGCGGAAACACGGGACAGGCAGCGTGCAGGCTGCTCCCTCGTTTCCTGAAAACCGAGCCGATCGGGAGAGCTGCTCTAGACCATCGTGCCCCAGACGACAGAAACCCAACAAATGACCCTCTGTAAAAACAAACACCCAGCCCTGGCCGGTCTGCCTCAGCGGTAGAGCGTCAGCCCGCGGACCAAAGAGTCTCGGGTTCGATTCGGCCAAAGGCACGGACTTCAGTTGCAGTTTGGTCCCCAGCCCTGCTCAGGGTCGTGTGGGTGGCAACCAGTCGATGTGTCTCTCTCACATCGATGTTTCTCCCCCCACCCCCAACCACTCTATCTTAAGATAAAAATGGAAAAAAGTATCCTCGGATGATGATTAAAAAATATAAAGTAAAAAAAGCCCTGAAACACCCAGGCACAGGACTTGCTTCAGACACGGCTGGATTCAGGGCGCAGACCAGTGATTTTAAACCAGTGTGCTGCAAGAATTTTAAAAACACACAATGCCTATTTAGTCGGGGTCACGGACCTCTTTTCCCTTAGACTGTCAAATAAAAAAATGACAACGGCCAACACAACAATAACTGTTTGGTGTGAATGAATCAAAACTGCCTTTTTTTTGGTCAGATAGGCAAAAAACATGTATTCTGGCGTGCGGCAGAATTTTTGTGATCAGCTCTGCGCCGTGAGGGTAGGGTGAACATCGCTGGCTCCCTCGGACGGCTCTGGACGGGCCAAGGCGGCGGCAGCAGCCCCGCCTCACCTCCTCGGGGTTCAGACTGCACGAGACACAAGAGCTACCTCTTAGCCGGGGTGGCGCTTCATCCCTGCAGTGGGTGGCCTGGAAGCTGGGGGACAGCAGGGCCAACAGCCCACCCAGAGCACAGACCCGGGAGAGGAGGGAGCCAGACCAGGGGAGATGGAGCGGCAAGGCCCACACACCCACGCCGCTGCGAGCTGGCGAACACGTCTTTGGAAACACGAATAGCGGCCTCCGCTGGGACGGGAGTGGCAGCGGTGACCAGGCAGACCGTCCACTCGGCACCCTTTTTGAACAATGGCCTTTTCTAACCACGTACCTGTGTGCTTTGTTAAAATCACAATGGAAAGTTTTTACAAACAATTTTAGTTCTTAAAAATGGTATCAGTGTATAAATCCCAGACTCTCACCCAGAGGCTCCACCATGAACGGCAAAATCAGACAGTAGCAGGTAGGGCCTCACAGAAACACAGCAATTTTAGGCACTTGGTCAAAGAAACATGTTTACGAAGAAGGTTACTGAGCCTGCTGCCACAATCTGCAAGGGACTGCCGATTCCCGACTGTTGCCTTTTAATCAAACTGTCACATAAACTAGAACACACGAACCTCAACACCAGCATTGCCGGTTCCTAAGGGCCCAGAACAGGACCCCCAAACTCCACAGACCACCGGACAGCTGACAGATGCCAGAGCTCTCTGTGAGTGACAAGGACTGAAGTCCACAGCCGCAAAGGAGATCCTTGGGCTCCCCAGGTGACGGGACTTCTGATCACATCCCGCCGCGCTGGCTGTGTCTCGAGCTCCGCGCAGAGCTCCCACGGCGTGTTTCAACTTCACAATAACAAAAATGATGTTTTTGTGGCGTGAAGAGCCTGATCCAATCAAATCGAGTCTTACCGTTCGTCTGATCAGAACCCGGGACCTTCCAGTTAACGAGATACAAGCAGGGACCCGAGGACGGGAGACCAGCGCAGGCGTCGAGGGGACCTCAACACAGCAGCCGCGGCTCCCCCAGATCTCAATGGGAAAAAGCAACAGTCAGGCTTCCCTCCGCAGCGGCTTCAGGGTGAACTGGAGTTTGGCCGGAATTTGGCAGTGTCCAACGTGAACACAAAGCCCGTCTTCTGACTTGAAGGCTTTTCCACAGTGATTCCCACTCTGACCACAAACTGGTCACGCGGCAGAAGCAGCCAGACGTCTGTCTGGTGTGCGGTTTCCCACGCCCGCCCCACCCCCGAGCGCCCTGGCTGGGCCTCCCGCGTGCTCCCGGCGGAGGCGGCTGCCCCCTTACAGGTCTTCTCGTTTGTTCCCAGCTCGATTGCCTTCCTTCGAAGCCCGAGGTTTCGGGTCTCCCTCCTTCTTCTTGCCCTTCTCTTGCTTTGTTTTGTTCTTCTCTTTGCCGCCTCCTCCTTTGCCAGGGTACACCTGTCCCTCCAGAGTGACATCAGCACACCGGTCCTGACTGACCAGGAAGTCCTTGATCTCCCAGGCGTAGCTCCCATCGCGCAGCATGAAGATGGCACGGTCCGAGCCCACGATGAACCTTGACAGGGAGGAGGGATCAGTCAGCTCGTGCCAGTAAAGGTTAACCAGGAAAAACAGTTCTACGTGAATACAGAACAAAACATTGGACTTGTCAAGGCCCAGGAGCTTTTGAAACTTAATGTCTGAAAATCCTAGCTGACTGAACCACTTAACCCCTCAGCTCAGATCAGAAAAGCAGCAGAACCTGGACCTTGTGTGGGACAGGTGGCGGTCAGGCCAGGGACAGAATGAGGAAGAGCTCCGAGGCGGCTGCGGACGGGCTCGGGCTGTGCTGGGGGAGCAAGGCTGCTGCTGGAATCTGTTTTACATTCTGAGGTGCCCAGTTAAGGTGTCCTTTGCCCAAAAGCTTCTGCTGATAAAGGCTGAAAACCACTGGTTTCAACTGGGTCATGGTCAGAGGTCCATGAGGGCTTGAGAGGACACCCAGCTACTGGACAGCAATCCTAACCCCGGAGGTTATAACAGCAAGCAGCCCAAGTGCATCCACACCCCACACTCAGCAGGTCCCAAGGAGCAAAGAGGAAAAGAATGGGGTCTGGGTGGACCACTAGTGTTGCCAATGGGCACCATTCCTCTGTTCCCGAGGGTACGCCTGGATCAGTGGTCGCTGGTTTGTTCCCCTAAGTGTCTACACGCTAACAAAAGCTGTCTGCCGCCCTCGACACTCTCGGTATTCCTTCACTTCTTATTACTTTCATATTTCCTGAACTAAAACTTGTGAAGACCCTACATTTTAGAACTGTTATTGAGGAGGAAAAGAGAAATTCCTTACAATTGCACCTTAGGATCCTACTGAGCTGTGAAAACCAGCCCCGTCCACCTCACATAGCTGTATGGTAGCAGTCTGGGCCAAGTTTACGTGTGAACACAGCTACAAGAAAGCATTCTTCAATCAGCAGGAACTGCTCACGGACACACTGTCAAACTGTGGCTAACGTGGCCCCCAAGGAGGCTAAGCTAGACAACTTTTTACTCAGATAAAATAAAACTTAAAAATACAAAGATAGTGAGTTACTAAAAAAAATAAACCCACTTACTGGCTTTGACCAATAATGAATACTCTTCAAAGAACATCCTGCTAGATACAGAGCCTCAGAGAGCCCAGCAGCCTGTGCTCCCTCAGCGAGCGGGCAGCGCTTTACCTCTGCACGTCGTAGTTGGCGTTGAAAAGGCTGCCCTGCCAGAGGCTGGTGATCTCCTCCGTCTCCTTCTCCGTGGGGTTTCCTGACACAGTGGCAAACATCATGAGCGTCTTCCCCTTCTTTGTCATTTTCAGTATGCTCTCCGGCTTGCCTGGGTCTATCTTCGAGAAGTCGACAGGTGCCGAGGGCCTTTTGTGCTCCGGGAGGTCTCCTTCTTCTATGTCATCATCTTTCTGTGGGGTGGGGAGGGGGAGCATCAGTCATCAGAAATGGCTTTTGCGACAGGCAGAGACAAGGACATCCGCACAGGACACCAGGTGCGGGTCTAGGACCTCCGTTATAACAGAAAAAAAGAAAACGCAGCAGTCTCCCTCCTCTACTGGACTTTCAAGCCATGTCTAAGTTTCAGGCAGTACTTAGTGCCCATCACTCCAGGCCACCTATCACAGAGAGCCCCCATGTGATGGGTTTCTACAGCTCTTTTACTCCCAAAGAACCTACCCAATATGAGATTGTGAAAATGGCCACATTCTGGCATGGAGATACAATGAAATACTGCACAGCAAGGAACAACAAATACACGTAACAAATCTCAAAAAATGTTATGCTGATATGGTTCAGACTGACAAACCTCAGAGGGGGGCGGGGGAGGATAAACCAAAGGATTTATATGCATGTATGCGTAACCAATGAGCACAGACAACAATGCTGTGAGGGGGTGGGGCGGGACCGGGAGGAGGGTGTGTGTGTGGGGGGGGAGAAACATCTGTAACAAAAATAAATTAATTAATAAAAATTTTTTAAAAAAATGTTATGCTGAGTCACAGAAGAAATAGCAGGGAAACAGGAGGGCTGGATTTAGGTATTGCTGCCAGGGCAGAAAGTACTGTTTCCTACAAAAAAGCACCCATGGAAATGGATATGATTTCCCACAGGGAAAAAAACCACCACCACCACCACCACTGATGTTGGGGAAGGGCGCTCCCCTTTGCAGTGTCTGCAAATACCAGCTCATTCAGTCTGCAGGCACCCTCACAGTGGGATGCAACCTGGCTCTATGGAAAAGGGAAATAAGGATCACAGTTACCAAGGGGTAAAGCTGGGATCAAAACTCTGTCCTTTCACTTCATTTGGCTGTCACCTGTAGGCACACAGTCAACCAACTACCAAGTCCTGTTAAGAGAATCTCACATTTCTCCCTTCCACTCCATTCCTGCAGCCTCGAGCTCAGTCCAGCTCGTCCTCATTACCTTCCACTTGCACATCTGTTCACCAATGTGTATGGCTGTGTAGTAAAATGGTTAAAAGAACAGGCTTTAAAGTGATTGATCTGGAAAGTCAACCAACTTGCTGTGCTACCTTGGGCAAGTTACTTTACCTCTCTGGGCCTCAATGTCATCATCTAGACTATAGGGATAAGTACCTCCCTGAGCAATGTAGTAAGAGGATTAAATGACATACTGTGCTTAGAGCAGTCCTGATAGCTAATGATCACTCAAATATTAACTATTAAGTTGTCTTTGCCTTCAGATTCTCTCCCTGCCCGTTCATCCTAAACTTCACCAATCAGTTAATTTTCCTCATGTTTAGCTTTAACCATGATATTCCACTATTCAAGAACCGTCAACAGCTGAGACATCCACTCCAAGGCATATTCTGAGGCCTTTTAAAAGTACTGTGGGAAAATAAACAGCAGAAAGCGTGCCAATGCCACGCTTGTCACTGCAGTGAAAACTGTCTGCACACAGAAGGGGCTTCGAGGAGATGTTCTGGGAAGGAGTTATGGATGATTAGATACAAACATTCCAGTATTGTAAAATTTGAGTAATACAACTTTTCTAACTCATCAGGGACTGATATTTCCTTCTAAAGCCAAACCCCACAGCATTCAAACCTGGCCTGACCTGGTTCCCACTATCTTTACTTCTCAGTACTTTGCTTCAGTCTATTCCTACCAACCAAACTAATTTATACTGAGCGACAGATTTTTATATTGTCAAAGCTAATGATCAGAGTTACCGTATTCTGGGTCCTTGCCATGCTTTCTCAGTTGGTCCTCAGAACTACCTACTTGGACACTATTCACACCTCTATTTTGCAGGAGAGGAAACGAAAGTACAGAGTTCTTTACAGTCCAAACTCACAAGTGGTTTGAACCCAGGTGGTCTAACTGCAGAGCACAGGCTATTAATATTTGCGCCACTCTGCCCAGTTCCCACATGTCCCATCCTCTGCTCATGTTGCTCAGTTAGGAAGGCCCTTCTCCCACAGTTCCCTGGCCTGCCTAAAATGCCATTTCCTTCCTGAAACCCTCTGACATTCCCACAGCACTTTCTTTTTCTAGCATTCAGCAATTCCTACTTTGTATTATGGTTATTTTTACTGTTATCTACTGTTACCAGTGACTGGATCCCCTGTTCATCTCTGCAGCACCCTTTTTGTCTAGCTCAGGCTTTGAGTATTTCCGGGGTAGAATTTCCTCACGGGACCGTGTTCTCACTTTGGCAGATCAAACACTCTGCTGGAGTGCAGAGACTAGAAGATTGCAAAGGAGACGGTAAATGGGGAAGGAAGTTCACCATGAAGTTCTCTCTTCTGTTAGTGGTCTCCACACCCTCCACTCTACCCCAATCTTTCTATCAGCTGCAAATTAACATGAAAACACAGTCTGCTTTCTGCTAGTCAAGTGCATCAGATGGTATCTTAAACTCAAGCCTGAAAGGCTCTATCAAACACACACACTAAGAGACAACCGCAAAATAATGAAACAAGCTGGAAGGAATCATCCAGTAAAACCTCCCCTTGGAGATAAGGAGCCTGAGGCCTAGCGAGGAGACCTGACTTGCCCAAGGTTACAAAATGAGTAGAACCCTAGATTCTGACTCTAAATTAACTAGGACAACACAACCACCTTTGGACGTGAAAAAGGCAGCAAAGTGGTTTGGGCTAGTGACCTTTATCCAAAAAGCTCTTTACAAACTCCCTGTAGTTACACTCTCCAGTGCGTTCAGAAAGCGTACTCTCACTAAAAGAAGTCATTGCTCCTTTAAATGGAAAAAAAAAAAAAAGTTGAGTTCCATAAGAGAGAGCGGCTAGCCTTGGATTACCGCGCCGGCCATCCCCCAAATTACAAAACTCTCACCAGGGAAATGTACCCGAACGGTCAATCTGAAATCCTACTGATTTGGAAGCCGGGCTATTAAACCTGAGCTGACCCTCTTGAAAAGTGACCCTGACCATTGCCCGCCCCACCCACTCACCCCATTCCTCAGGAATACAGTGGAAACGGTCTCCTTGCCGTGGTCAGGGCTCACTGACCACGGGGAGCAATGCGGGGGCGACCAGGACACTGAAGGTAAACTAAAGGTCCATGCGAGGGGCTGACCCGTGACTGGAGAGGCCCCAGAAACGGTGGACGAGGGCCCTGGGATGGAGGCCTGGGTCGGGGGCGACAGGGCGAGGGGATCAAGGGAGGCCCTGAGGGTCAGCGTGGGCTCGAGAGGATCAGGAAGGCCTCGTGGCACGAGCAGAGAGGAGGTTAAGGTGTCGGAAGGCGGCGACACGGAGGGGTGGGCGGTCAGGGGGAGCGGGGCCCGGGACGGAGCAAAGCCGAGGGAGTGCGCGCGCCGCGGACCTCCCACTGTTCCAGAAGACGCGCCATGTCCGCATCATTGTAATCGCGAATGTCCTTCTTCTTCTTCGGGGGAGGCGGGGCGGCCTCGCCGGGCTTACCGGCCGGGCCCTCGGCCGCGCAGGCCCGGGGCGGCAGCAACAGCAGCAGATCCGAGGCACAGAGCAGGACCACGGCCGCACGGACCCAGCTGGAGATCGCCATCTTCGCCCCGCCGCCACGAGATCGCGCCTGCGCGAGCCGCCGGCCCCGCCCCCGGGCGCCCCTTTCCGGCACCCGGCCCTGGGCACGCCCCCTCGGCTCCGCCTAACCCCGGGCGCGCGCAGGCGTGCCAGGCCCCGCCCCGTCCGCTCCGGAAGCCCGCCCTTCCGCCATCTTGTCCCGCCCCGAGGCTCCTCCCTGGTCCCGCTGAGGCTCCAGGCGCGGCGGGGCGGACCCGGCCTGCGCTCCCGCTCGGCTTCCGCCAGAGGACGACGTTTTTCTCTCCGGCGCGCGGGCCGGCCGAGAGCTCCCTCAGGGCCTCGCGAGGCCTCAGTGTCCGGGCGGCGAGGTGAGTTGGCGCCGCCTCGGCCTCCGCGATCTCGGCGACGTTGCAGCACTTTCGAGCCGCTTCCTCAGAGGGTCCTGCCTGCGGGGGGCTCGGCCCCACCAGCTCTCACCTTCCCTGCCAGCTCTCGGACCCGAAAAAGCTTTCAAAGTTTTTTTCTTTTTAACTTTTAAAATAGCTGCAGCCTGTCTTCCGACGCTGGCCCGTCCGCAGGCCCCTTCCAAGGCTGGCTCGTCCCGGCTTTGTTTCCGAAGAAGACGCGCTGCCCCGTGCTCCCTGAGGTCGGGAGGACGCCAGGGTGGTGTTCCCTGCACGGCCGACCCCGCAGCTCTCCAGCTGTCAGTTTGTCACGCTGTGTACGTCTGTCCGTACATGCACACGCGTTGCAGCGGCTCAGGAAAGCCTTTTTGCTTGTTTTGTTGCTAATCCTCACCCAAGGATATTTCCCCATTGATTTTTAGAGAGAGTGGGAGGGAGAAGGGGGAGAGAGACACATGCATTGGTTGCCTCCCACAGGACCCCCCACCAGGGCCAGGGATGGAACCTGCAACCCAGGTGCACGCCCTTGACTGGGAACCCAACCGTGACCCCCCAACCGTGACCCCCTAAGGTGACCCCCTCCGTCCAAAGGCCGCGGCTCCAACCGCTGAGCCACACCCGCCGGGGCTAGAAGTGGTTTTGCATTTGTCCGGGTCCGCACGCGGCACGCGCTGCTAGGCGTGTTGGCTCCTTCAGTGTTTCCCACTTCACAGCAGGGCGTGATGCACTTCTGTTCCTTAGAATGACTGCTGTGCGGTTTGGTATTCGTATACCAGTCGTTTATTTCCCTACTAACCCTGTTGACGGACTTTTATTACCAATTTTTCTATTGTGACTGAAAAAGAAAGCCACCATAAGCCTCTTTATTTGTGCCTCGTGTAATGGGATGTATTGTACCCCTCGAAATGTCCTATGTCAAAGCCCTAAACCCCCAGGGCCTCAGATTGTGACTGTATTTGGGGACTGGGTTTTTTTTTTAAGAGGTAGTTAAGTCAAAATGAGGTTGTTGGGATGGGGCCCTAATCCAAGATGATTAGTGTCTTTATAAGAAGAGGAAATCTGGCCATTGTCATGTACAGGGTGGGGGAGACCTGTGAAAACACAGGGCGAAGACGGCCATCTACAAGCTAAGGAGAGAGGTCTGAGAAGAAACCAACCCTGCCCACACCTGGGTCTGGAACTTCTGGCCTCCAAACAGGGAGAAAATACATTTCTGTTGCTTAAGCCACCAGGTCTGCCGTACTTGGTTAGGGCAGCCCTAGGAAACTAGCCACCTTGCTTGGAGAGGTTGTATATAACAGAAAACAAATTTAAAAAAAAACACAACAGAAACATTTTTAACAAGAAAGAGGGCCTTGTTATTGCTTGGTTTTTCTTTCACAGAAGCAGTTGGAAACTAAGCATCTAGGGCTGGTATTGTGGCCTCCAGTCTTTTGGTCATCCTGCACCAGCATACTGGCCTGTGGCTTCCATCCTCAAGGTCGCCACAAGGTCCAAGATGGCTGCTGCAGCTCCAGCCATCAAGCTGACTTTCATCCAGAGAAGAGGGAAGGAAGTCCAAAAGGAACATACTTTTCAATGGAGTCAGCTTCAGGAGCAGCCTGCCTGGACATTCCTCACAGCACTTCTGTTTACATCTCATTGGCTTAGATCCTAGCCCTCCAAGGTAGGCTGGGAAACTGTCTTCTAGCTGGATACATTGTCACCTCAAATAAAATTGGGATTCTGTTATCAAGGATAGAGAGGAAGTGGAGGTTGACAAGGCAACTAGCTAACAATGCTTGCCTCACCTTGGCTCTTGAGACCATTGTAGTTTAAATCTCTCCCTGTAGTGGTGGCTGATAGTGTACATTGTCATGCGTACATCTATACATACACACACAATGACATTTTCTATTGACATTGTGCAGAAACAATGCATAAGAAAGAGTTTTTTTCTCTTCCTTTCTTCTTTGAAATCATAGGGGAAATGTCATAAGCTTTCTCCCCAGGGCGTATTGCTCCACCCAGTGGCTCAGAGCCCTGTCCTGGTGCAGTCATGCTAAAAAACACGCACAGCTGTGGCTGATCATGTGCTCTGCTGGGAGGGGTCACCCTGTGCATTCATTTTGCCAGCTGCCCAGGAAGGTGCAGAAGTGCTGGGAGTCCTGACCCACAGTATGTACTTATACAGGGAAAAAGGTCATTTAGGGTTTTAAAGAAATTGTTGGGATTATATAAAAAATTCCAGGGCTACTGACTTTTATCTAAGGAGGAAATTCGTTTTATAACCCACTGATGTGAAAACATCAGGACTGATCGCATTTGCACCATTTTGGCCATTTGGAACTTGATTTAGTTCAACTCTTTGAGAATTTGTTTAGTAAGGGCAGTAGTAAGGGCCTACTGTCAACCAAGGACCAGGTGAGGCATTGATGGAAAGGTTACTATAACCAGACTCCTGCCCTAAAGAGCTTGCAGAGTAGCAGAGGAGATAAACAGTACACAGAGTATAGGAGGTCAGGACCTGAAGGGATGCTATGATGATAATAATATCCCTGTTTTAAGTAAGAGGAAACCCTAAGCAGTGGTATTTCAAATCAGTTGTATTTTAAAAGGAAAGGCACATAAACACACTGATGCTTCCAAAATATTGATTGATACTGTTCTCTTCACCAAAAGAAAATAGTCTAATTTCAACAGAAATTGTGAGAATTTCTTCAAATTAATTCAAATTATAATACTCCAATTGCCTTGAAAAATTTCTCCCTTATAGGCTTCTCCAAAATGGGAAATACATCCAAAGCTCATTAACCAGTAGGGAAATGAGATGGAGAACTTACCTGTGAAAGCAAGCTTCACCTCCATGCAGGGCTCTCTAGTAAACTAGATTGGAAGAAATTACAGATTTCACAGATCTTGGGACCTGAATGATCAGTGGTGCCCGCCATGGTGTAGCTGGTCCTGCACACAGGCCTCCCTCACCCACTAAGCTTCAGGTGAACAGAGAGAGCATGGGGGGGGGTGGTATGGAATTGATGGATGAGATCCTGCCCACATCTCCCTACTGTATGGAAGCACAACACACTGTAGGGCAAGAGAACATACTGGGTGAGGAGTGACCTGTCACTCAGTGATCCTGCTCCCTGATGAGCTACGGCCCCATGAATGACAGACTCTCCTTCATCCCCTATGGGGATGACTGCATCAGGGAAAAGGGAGGGGAAATGTTAATTTTCCAGACATTGAAAGAAGATGATAAAGGGTGATATTTGGCTGTGTGAAAGATTGCCTGAGACTGAATTGGCCCATCTGTGAGCACAAAAAACGGACACTGCTCCAAACCATTCATTAGGGCAGAAAATGCCCTGAACTGACCAGCAGGTGGCACTGTAGACCAGACACAGCTTGGTTGTTGGTCTGTTAAGTTTGGAGTGCATTGTGAAAGTTGGGTATCAAAACCCAGCTGTAGACATATGATGGGATGTTTCGTTTTTGTGTTTTTTTTATCCTCACCCAAGGATATTTCTCCATTTATCTTCAGGTAGAGTGGGAGGGGGAGAGAGAGAGAGAAAAACATGGATGTCAGAGAGGCACATCAGTTGGTTGCCTCCCACACATCCCCCGACCAGGGCCAGGGACGTACCCTTGGCTGGAATGGAACCCCGGACTCATTGGTCCGTGGGCAGATGCTCTAACCACTGAGCCAAATGGCCAGGGCTGAATGTTTCATTCTTAAAGGGAAGGAAATTCTGACACATGCTACAATATCAATGAACCTTGAAGACATTAAGTCAAATAAGCCAGACACAGGACACATGCTATATGATTCCAGTTATGTGAAGTACCAAGACTAGTCAAATTTATAGAGACAAGGAGGAGAATGGTGGTTTCCATGGCTGGGGGGAGGGAAAGGAGGAGTTACTGTTTAATGGGTACAGAACTTGAGTTTGGGGAGATGAAACATTTCGGGAGATGGATGGTAGTGATGGATGTACAACAATGAGATGTACCTAACACTACAGAATGGATAAGATGGTAAGCTTTACGTTATGAATATTTTACCACAATAAAGTAAACGAGTGCTCACACTGTTGTCTCACACTTGCTGACAGTCCAGGTGGCAGCTGCACCATCCAGAATAGGCAGAGGAGAGGAAGGGTTCCCCCCCGGCTTGCCCACAGGCACTTCCACCGTTCTGGTCCTCCCAAACCCTCAGTTAGCTCTCTCTTTGCTTGTTAAATTCCTACTAAGTGGTGACCTTGAGCCAGACAGAGAATACATTCTCCAGTGGCCCAGCTCTTTCCAGCATGGTCCCAGCTTCCTCTTGTCTGCTCCATGCACCTCCCCAGCCAGTCCTTCAGTCTACATGTTTTCAGTTTTCTTCTCTTACTCATTTTCCATTTTAATGAAAAATACTTTGCACGATACTTTTGGCTCAGGTTATCATTTTAAAAGAGGGATAGAATGGGTGAGTGCTGTTTTCTAAAGAGAACGCCCTAACTTCAGTGACTCCAGGGGCAGACACAGTCCTCCTGTGTTCATCAGTTTGGACTGAACTGTGCTACAGCAACAACCCTGAGGTCTCAGTGGCTTCATGTTTATGTCCTACACAGGTCAGTAGAGGTCTGCTCCACTGTCACGTATACTTACGGACGCTCCACCGTGTTTTAGTCGCAGCGTCTAGAACACAGGCTCTGGAGTAGTTACAGCAAGGGGAGAGAGACCAGAGAAGTGCAGACTGGCTTTTCCCTGCTCGGCCCGGCACATCACTCCATGAGTTCCTTTGGTCAGAATTCATCACATGACCCTGCCGAGCTGCAACCCTACTATTTGGTAAGCAGTATTACCTCTGCTACAGCTTCTTTACTCTGCTCTCACGGGCCCAACAGTGAAACTGTTACTCCTTGTTGGTGTGACTCTTGGCACTCTGCTGCCCTCTCTGAACTGGACTTCCCAGAAGGCATAGAGCCCGCATATTCCTTACATGCCCAGCACAGGGCCTGGCATGTGGTAGGGGGCCTGTTCGTGGAGTGAATGACCAGTGGCATCAAGTAAAGGTGACCTAAAGGAAGGCAGAGGTGGTACCTGGAAGGATCAGTTCAGGAGTTGCCGTATCTGAAAAAGGAAGCAGGGAGGACCAAGAAAACAATCTTACCAAGTTTTTAATGCTGAACCAAACATCATTGAATACAATGGGACAGTCTGGGTCACACAGCTCATTGTTAGGGTACATGCTGTCCAGCAACAACAAAAAAGGCTGCATACATAGAAGAAAAGGAAAATGGGACCCCTGGGCACCGAGTAGCTTTGTGGGGAAAAAACACCCCAATTCAAAGGCAGTTTCATGAATAAACCCGGCATAGAGGGACGGGTTTTTCTTTCTCATAACGTTTTTAGAGCTAAGTAAGACTAGGGTGCTACTCCTGGGTAGCCATGGAAAGAGCTGGATTTATCCAACTGTTTTTCCCTTGTACAGAATAGCTGCCTGTTTTAATAAAATATGTTTTATCGGCCTTGTTTCACAAAATAAGAAGGCTTATCCAGATTCTAGAAGGCATCTAAGCAAACTTTTGTTTATGTATTTTTAGAGAGAGAGGAAGGGAGAGAGAGAGAGAAACATCAATGAGAGAGAACATCGATTGGCCACCTCCTGCATGCCCCCCACTGGGGGTTTGGCCCACAATCTGGGCATGTGTCCTGACCGGGAATCGAACCGGTGATCTCTTGGGCACTCAACCACTGAGCCACACCAGCGGGCTAAGCAGACTTTTTAAGTAGGGTGACTACCCATTCAGGTTTCTGTCTACTGTTCAGGTTAATTTATTAATGGCGTGTCTCAAGGGGTTTCCATTTGGACAGTAAATTGCAAAGTCACCCTAGTTATGTGTAACAATGACAGCTGGCTGAAAAAGGTGACTCCAGGTCCTAGAAGGGGACAGAGGAACAAACATGTCGGCTGTACACACCCAGCCTGTGGCGGGCTGGGCACCGAGAGGGCCTGTTTCAGGACTAAGAGGTGGGGCACTTGGCTGGGAGGAAGCCCAGGTGCTTCAACAACTTCCTGGAAAATAAGGTCTGGGTGAAATGAAATGAGGTGAGGTGGGCTCCTCGCCTGGCCATGTGCCATCTTCCTGACCTTAGGAAGGCACTAAGGCATTTGAGCACCAGTTTTCTTATGAGAAACAGCAATAATAATGTCTCCCTCCCGAGGCTTGGCCGCGATTACCCCATTATGTAGCGGGAGACCTAGAGGTTATGGGAGGGCACACTGCCAATCAAGGTTCATTCTGACAGCTACTATTTATGAGCCAAGTGCTCAAGCAGTCAGTGCAGAATATCTAATTTCAAGATGAGAGAACAGATACTTGGAGACAGAACTTTCACTAGCTCACAACTGATAAATGGCTGGGGAAAGAGTGACCCCAGGAAGTCTGGTTCAGAGCCCACGCTCTAACTGCATGAGACATTGAGTTAAAGGGAGGAGGCGGCCAGCATCCAGCTGCGCTTTTGGGACTCCATGTCCAGGGCGCCTTCCTCACCCGGTTCAGCCTCTCAGGTCTCTCCGTGGGAGACGATCAACCACACAAAGGGCAAGGGGAGTGCTTGGAAAACCGGACGATGTCCCGCAAAACTCGAAGACTGCACCCCAGCGAGTCATTAGGGGAGGGTATCGAGTGTCCTCCTCCCTCTGGTCCAGAAAACAGGTCACCTTTGAGACCTGCTCTCTGGGCGGGGGAGACGCGTGGAGCCCCTGCCTGGCTGAGAGCTTACGTAAGGCCAACTGGCGGCTTCGCCCCAACTCCCCAGAGCGCGCGCAGGGCCCTGGCCCAGGGGCCTCCACCTCGTCCTCCCTTCCCCTCTCCCCAAGGACCTTGGGGAGGCACGGGACCACCGGCCTGGTCCCGGCAGCCGCGGTGGGCGGTGGCGTCCTCCCGAAGCCGCCCGCTTCCCGGGGGAGGAGCAGCGCATCGCGCAAGCATCCGGCAGCGGCGAGGGGGCGGAGGAAGGCGAGAGGAGGAAGCGGGATTTAAACGAAAGGCGGTGACGCCACACAAAAGATTTCTATAGGCTCCAGGGAGGCTGCGGCCGAGGCGGCGGCGGCGGCGAGCGGGGGCGAGGCGGGCCGGGACCAGGATAGTCTCCAGCAGCCCGGCAGGCGGGCGGCGCGCCCACGGCCGCGCTCTGAGGTGCAGAGCAGGGAGGAGGTGGCGTTTCCCTCTGCCTTTCGGCCCCCGCCCTTCCTTTCAGTTTCTCCGGCTCGCTCGGAAGTTGGAGGTTGACAAAAAATGGCAGGAGCCGGGGCCCGGGCGGGTGGCCGCAGCGCCGCGGGTGCCTTCTGAGTTGGCCCGGCCTCTGGGGATACGCGCTCAGGACGTCCGATGCGCAGGGCCCGGGGTCCCGGGGGAGCTGAGCCGCTGCGGGCCCGAGGTGAGGAGGCGCCGGGCATGGACTCGCGCCGACAGCCGGCTGCGGGCCGCGGGGCGCGCGGGGCCGGAGGGCGTGCCGCCCGGGCGCCGGGCCGCGCACTGTGAGTCGCGAGGCGGGAAGGGCCGCCGGGCGTGGCGGGCGGCGTACAGACCGCGAGCGGGCGGCCTCTGTGCGCAATTCTTGCAGCTCCCGCCCGACTGACTCGGCGCGGCCGCGCCAGCACTAGCCACACCCTCGGCCCCGCCGCCGCCGGGCCGCTTCCCGAGAGCCGGAGGCAGGAGATGCGCCCCGGTGGCCGCGCGACCCCGAGCGCCAGCCCCGGCCGCCGTCGCGGGGAAGTGCCGCCGGGCGGGGTCCCGGCTCCTGAAGCCCACGTGCGCCACCGAGCCGAGGAGGCTGACAGCAGAGCCCGCCCGGGCCGCCACGCGCGCTCCTCCCCGAGGAAGGGATTTTGATTTCAAAGAAAGGAAGGAAGGAAAGACAACTCCCAGCTTCCCCTCCCGCCCTCCTGCTCCGGCGGCCGGGCCGGGCCGGGCCGGGCCATGCCCAGGAAGGCGGCGGCGGCGGCAGTCCAGCAGAAGGGACTTTCCTGGCGGCTCGGCAACGAGGAGCGCGTACTGTGAGTTTGCTGTGCCCGGTTCATGGTTCCTGCAAGCCCTCCCGGAGGCCGGAGGCCGAACACCGCAGCCCCTTCCCGCTCCGCCAAGAGCCTCCTGTGTCCCCTGGCCCGCGGGCCCGCCCCGCGCCGCCTCCGCCCCGCGCCCTCCGCCCGCGGCGGTGGATGGCATGATGGTGCGGGGAAGGCACCACGGCCCTGGCCAGCTGAGTCGCGACGGCCACGGAGGCGGCGGCAGTGGCAGTGGCAGCGGCGGCGGTAGCGGGCTCCCCAGCGGCATGCCAGTGCCCCCCGGGCGCGATGGCTAGCGGCAGCGCGGGGAAGCCCACTGGCGAGGCGGTTTCTCCGGCTCCTACGAGCGCCGTCGGCGGGACCAGCTCGCAGCCGCGGAAAAGGCTGGTGTCCGTGTGCGACCAGTGCAAGGGCAAGATGCAGCTGGTGGCCGACCTACTGTTGCTGTCGAGTGAGGCCAGGCCCGTGCTCTTCGAGGGCCCAGCCTCCACCGGTGCCGGCGCCGAGTCCTTCGAGCAGTGCCGGGACACCATCATCGCGCGCACCAAGGGGCTCTCCATCCTCACCCACGACGTGCAGAGCCAGCTCAACATGGGCCGCTTTGGAGAGGCAGGGGACAGCCTGCTGGAGCTGGGCGACCTGGTGGTGTCACTGACAGAATGCTCCGCCCACGCGGCCTACCTGGCAGCGGTGGCCACGCCAGGTGCCCAGCCTGCGCAGCCCGGGCTGGTGGACCGCTACCGTGTGACTCGCTGCCGTCACGAGGTGGAGCAGGGCTGCGCCGTGCTGCGCGCCACCCCGCTGGCCGATATGACCCCACAGCTGCTGCTGGAGGTGTCACAGGGCCTGTCTCGCAACCTCAAGTTCCTGACAGATGCGTGCGCCCTGGCCAGTGACAAGTCCCGGGACCGCTTTGCACGCGAGCAGTTCAAGCTGGGCGTCAAGTGCATGAGCACGAGCGCGTCGGCGCTGCTGGCCTGCGTGCGCGAGGTCAAGACGGCGCCCAGCGAGTTGGCACGCAGCCGCTGCGCACTCTTCAGCGGTCCGCTGGTGCAGGCGGTGAGCGCGCTGGTGGGCTTCGCCACCGAGCCGCAGTTCCTGGGTCGCGCGGCGGCCTTGAGCTCCGAGGGCAAGGCGGTGCAGACCGCCATCCTCGGTGGCGCCATGAGCGTGGTGTCGGCCTGCGTGCTCCTGACCCAGTGCCTCAGGGATCTGGCGCAGCACCCCGACGGGGGCGCCAAGATGTCGGACCACAGGGAGAGGCTGAGGAACTCGGCCTGCGCCGTGTCTGAAGGCTGCACCCTGCTATCTCAGGCTTTAAGGGAGAGGTCTTCGCCCAGGACTTTACCGCCAGTGAATTCCAATTCTGTGAATTAGCATCCCACCCCCATCCCCTTCTTCCACTCCCAGACTAAAGGAAGATACTTATTGTCTGCCCCTCTCCATTTATACCAAAGAAATCATAGGTGAAGCACCCCCCCCCCCAAATTAAATGCTCGAGAGGAATCTTCCAGAAGGCAGGGCCATGCATCCAATTTACACACACACTCGGGACCCCGTGCCCAGTAGCCCATGCACAGTAGGGACCTGGAGATGGAAGATGTGTAATCTGCTGTTGCGGGATCACCCCCACCCCACTTCCTCTTCAGGAATCCCTCACCTAACCTTTATTAATTGGGCAGGAAGGAGGTCATGGGTTAATTTCTTTTTTGGTCTTTTTTTTTTTTTTTCTGATTAAAAGAAAGGTTACCTCAGTTTTCACTTCTTAGACATGGATGTAGCTACCTTTTTTTGTATGTTGTTATTTTTTTAAGTTGGATTAAGCGTATACTTGGTGCAGAAAGAGTCTGACCTTGCCATGTGATTTGCAAATGGGGGGAAAAGCTACTGTGAGTGTGTGTTTTATTTTCTAATTTACACTAGAGTGATTTTTTTCCCCCCAATGTCAAGTTTTTACCTTGCATGTACTGGAGTATTTATTTCATCTATTAAAATGTTATGTTTCTCAGATGGCTTTTTACAGTTATTGTGCCATTTCAATAATTATGATGTTGAATGCTGTGTGTCCTCTATGGAAAGGCGCCCTGGGAAGTGTACCTTATTCAGTAGCAGTGAGGTGGGTTCCCAATCCTCAGCGCTTTCTGTGGTATCCTCCAGTGACTTCTTTGAGCAGCCTAGGATTCAGGAAGAGGGGATGTCTGATCTGTACTCTGCCTGTCTTTTTCAGATTACTCCTGTGGGGCGTGCCAGCCTTCCTAGGTCAGAGGGTCTTCGAATGGAACTGTACGGGTTCTGTACAGTCAACTGTATGTCAAACGAGAGTATGTCACCTCGCAGGCCAGATCCAGTTATTCATGATTTTAGAGGGTTCTAGAATTTTTAATGGAGGGGCAGGTATTCTGGAAAGTGTTAAGCAAAGGGTTTATTTTTGTGAACTTGATCTTGTGAGATAAGCCCTGGTTGATGTTAGGTTGGAAGAATGCTTTGTTAATTGAAATCTGGAGTTATTTAAAGGTAGTTTTCCTTGCCTTGGCTGGTTCTGCTCAGTGGTTAGAGCATTGGCCTGTGGACTGAAGGGTCTTGGGTTTGATTCCAGTCAAGGGCGCGTACCTGGGTTGCAGGTTTGATCCCCAGCCCCAGTTGGGGTTGTGCTGGAGGGCAACCAATTATTGTGTCTCTCTCATATTGATGTTCCTCTCTCTTTTTTTCCCCCTCCTTCCTTTCCATTCTTTTTAAAAATCAATTGAAAAATATCCTCAGGTCAGGATTAACAACAACAACAAAGTAGTTTTCTGCAAACATTTTAAGAAACAACACAGGAAGAGGAGTGTATCGTTTTGCTGAACCTAGTGAAATTTTGGATATGTTCTCACTGAAGTACAACAAATTTATCTGCAGTTCTTGCCCTGGGAGAACCCCATGGATAAAAAGTTGTGTGCACTTTAAATTTCCTCTGTTTACATACTTCTTGTGATTGGTTGTGCCTAAACCTTTGCAGTTCCCACAGATCTGAAGAGAAAGAATTTTTCACCTAACATATTAGAAAGGAAGGCAAGCCATAGTGATGATTACTTGAATGGCTGTCTTGATTATGAGAACAAATTCAACGTGTAAAACGTCTTTAAACCTGTGTCCACTAAAACTGAGACAGTTTAGTTTCTCTGAATGTGAAGTTTGAAAAGTCTTAAAGTGGTGGGGTGTATATATATTTAAAAAATTGGTCAAGGAGCCCTGGCCAGTTTGGCTCAGTAGTTAGAGCGTCGGCCTGCGGTCCAGAGAGACCCAGGTTTGGTTCCCACTAACGGCACGTACCTCGGTTGCAGTTTGTCCCCAGCCCTGGTTGGGTCGTGTGGGAGGCAGCCACTTGATGTGTCCCTTTCACGTCGATGTTTTTTTTTTATCTCTCTCTCTCTTCCTCTCTCTCCCTCCCACTCTATCTGAACAAAAAATGGAAAAATGTCCTCAGGTGAGGATTAAAAAAAAAAAAATTGGTCAAGGAAGTTGGTGCTTTTCTCTCTCAGTTCCTGGTAGATTTAAAAGTTTAAAGGTCATTAAAAGATGAGTGTTCGATCCTCTCCCCGTCCTGGTCTTTCAGCACTGAACCAGTCAGGCTCAGGAAGTATCTGTGGGGAGGTGAGCTAACCCACGTGCTGGTGACAGTCCTGTCTGCAGGAATCTTTACTCATTGTCTTCACTGGGTTTCCATAAGTAATGCTACAGTGTGTAATTGTCCGGTTCATTTAGTCTATGCAGATCACAAAGGATAAACTGAAAGGAACAAAGAAAAATAAAATTAAGGCCAGACATTCTGTAACTCTGATGATGAAAAAAAAGAAATGGTGATTGTTCCTTGGACTTATTTCTCGAAGAAGCAATTTTCAGGACCAGGCAAGCTCCCTCCCCAAACCACTTTGCCTCTGCACTCGATGGTGCTGACTAGCTAGTCACCCAGTTGATTGTGGGACTTTTTTTTTTTCCCCTCTCTAGGTTAAGCAGTAGCTGCTGTTAATATTTCCATGTAGTTAAGGTCTTGACTTGCTGTCCCTCGGGTCATGTTTAGGGGTTTTTCTTCCAGCAGGTGGCTCAAAATGAATTTCTGCTCGTATTTTTTTTCAGCTGGGTTCAGGGAACCAGCGTGAGGGATGTATAGTATCTCTGCGTTGCTTATCTGGGCTCAGGCCTCTGGCATTTTAACTCTCTTCCTATGTGCCGGGTTGCTGAACTTGTTTTTAAAATAGCCCTCATTTTTATAGAGGAGCGCCTCAGACCTATTTCATTGGGTTTAATAAGGTCAGCAGAGATAACTGGTTCCAGGAATAAAATCACACTGGCCTGATTTTTTTTTTTTTTTTTTTTAATTAAACCACACTAGAGTTAATTTAAGACGTCAGTTCTCGGACTTTTCTGACTTCCCAGGGCAAGTTTTCTTACACAGGCCTAGTGGGCACCATCCTGACCGGGGATGTTGAAAACCTTCCTTTGAATGGTCACGAGAGAAGGAAGTCATCACGGCTAAGTTCTTGGAACAAAAGCCATTATTTATAGTCACCCGAAGTCAAGGGGACAAAAGCTTTCAAACACCACGCTTACCTAGTAATCAGCAGACCTGTCTTGGCTGTTCTAAGCTTAGCCTTTTTCTGTTCATTCTGGGTTGATGTTAGGAAATACAGAAATTGTGCGTGTGTGTATTTTTCTCCCTACCTTTATCTTCATCACCCCAGTTTTTTCCTAATTCACGGTCATGTTTCTCAGAAACTATTTAGTTTTATAATTCTGGAAGCATCAGTTACATCTGATTGGTTATTTTACAAACACTTTTTTTTTTTTTTAAGCTGGCATAGGGATCGCAAGTATTTGGCAGTTTGAAACAGCTCCTTGTAACAGAAACACCTGTTTTTCGGAATGACTGTGACTCTGGGACCATGCAGTTCCGGCAGAGGACCTGCAGAAGGGCTGCCCAGTGTGGGTGCAAGGACTTGGAGAGGAGACTGCCCAAGCCTGAGGGGCGTTCCCTGGGCTGCCCTCCGCTCCGGTTTCCAGTGTGGACACAGATACTGGTGTTCTCTCCCCCGCGATTTTTTTTTTTTGGAGGGTAGGGGAGGGGAGCATGAGTATGTGTGAAATAAAGGGGCCTGTTTTACCCAAGTAGACTGTTTTCTTGAGGGTCATTCGGATAGGCGAGTTGTCAGCTTCCACTGGCAGAAGAAGGCTCACAGCTTGAACGGTCGGGACAGTAGAGGGGAAGGCGTGATGCTAATTCTGGGACCGGGTGGAGGGAACAGGGAAGCCCGCAGGGCAGGGGCCGCGGTGCCTGGCGCACGCACACGCGCAGTTTGGAAATGAATGTGTGTACAAGGCGCCCTAGCAAGTATACCTAAGCAACTCATAAAGTTGTTTCAGAAATGACAGTTTTAACGGTCATGCATTCGGCAAATATTAACCAGGGGCCGAATATTCACAGTGTGCCGGCGCTGTGCTGGGCACGGAGGAACAGCCGCGAGTGAGACGGGGTTTCTCCCCACGCAGAGACGTGGTGCCCAGCGTCAGCAGCATCGCGGGCCCTCCCTCAGGACTGTTGGGTCAGAAACTCTGGGGGTGGATCGGTCTGCATTTTCAGGCCCTCCCTGGTGATTCTGATGCACGGAACCCACGGCTGCAGGGCCTGCGAGCCTCTCTCTGTTCCCACAGCCTCTGCAAGTCCCCGGCGCTTCTGCGTCAGTATTTCTGCAAGTTCCGTGTTTGCTCAGGTGTTGGTTCCCCTGGATATTGTGAGCCACTGTCTTAAGACAGAGAAGATAATTTCGTCTCCCTTTCGTTTGGACTTGGCAGGTTCTGTGTGTGTGTGTGTGTGTGTGTGTGTGTGTGTGTGTGTGTGTGTGTTTATAGTACAGGGTTCTCCGCCTCCACCTGCCACCCCTTTGCGATGAACTAAAGTCAGTAAACTGGCGAATTAGCTTTCTGTGTTTTTGCCTGTTGACTTCTGTCCTAGAAAACTGGAACTGGCAGACAACCTCATAAAGAATCTACCCTTTAGCTCTTTGGCTGCCCAAGAAAGAGCATTTCGCTATTAAGTTTGTAATGTACTCTTCAAAACCAAGTGAAGCATACAGACTTACTCCAGAGCTCATTTAGGGATAACCAGAGCCTGCATTATATTCAGGAAATATGCCCTTTAAGGCCAGCCATGCACGAAGCGTCAGGATGATTGCTCCGAGTGCCTCCTGCTCATGAGGGCGGTCCCGGGAGCCCGCGTTGGCGTCGCCAAGGAACTTGGTGGACAGCAGAATCTGGGCCCCACCCCAGACCTACCCAATCAGAATCTGCTCTGTGGCAAGATCTCCAGGTCATTTTTGGGCACATTAACTGTGAGAAGCACTGATTTAGGAGATAAATGTCCTGGCTGTGACCGAACCATGGCTTTATTCTCTCCTGTGGGAACGTAGGCATTTATTAGGTCTGTTTAGAGCCTTTCAGTGTATCAGGTACATTCACATATACTATGTAATCGGGTCCTCAGAGCAGTCGTGTGAGGTAGGCACGTGTTAGTCATTGTGCCTGTTGTTTAAACATCTGCATGCCTGTTTTCCTGTTGTGAAAGTTAAGTTAAATATTTATGATGAGTCCCCACGATGTGTAAGGCCTTGGAATGACTACCAGAGACGAGTTCTAGCTACTTCATAAAGTCATCAGGAGGATTGTCTAAAACATTTTGTGTTGAAGTCAGTTTCCCTCGATAATTCTGCCTGTACCCTTCTAGTGATTTGACACGGCAGGTATGCTGTGGTAGCCCCACGGATGGCCCAAGTAAAGACCAGAGCCGTGTCTTCTGAGCCTGCCTCTGTTCTGTGGGGCAGACCATCCAGGTTCTCCGAAATACTGGATGTCTTCAGCTCCTAAAACCACAGTGTCACCCAGACCTTTCAGACTTCAGGGAGGGGTTTGAAAGCCAATTCAGATTTGTTAGCGTGATTTTAAGATCCATATACTGGTTTTAAACTTCATTTACTAGTAACACGCCTGTATCCAGATTTTGCTGAAGTCGGACACAGGGAACTTTTTTAACCCTGTGTTTCAAGGAGGGAACTCTGTCTGAGCAGCGCTCCGCCCACGCTGCGGGCGTCACCTACAGCCTGACAGTTTCAGACTTCATTCCAAGCTGCCTGAATTTTAGATGCCACTCAAGAAACTGGTCAAGTGAAACGTCCCTAGTTAGCTGCCTTGGTTATGCTATCAGTCAGCCTCTTAGGAGGCCAAGGTCGATGTCAAACCTTTGACATCGGAGATCTGCTTCCGGAAACCGGGGTCAATTTGGTGTGTCCTGGTCCATGCCCTGTAGGCTTCAGCTTTTCCTCTTGTGCTGACCATCAGCTTCCTGTTCTAAATTAATTGGCAAGTCATTCCAGCACCTTCCCTCAGATACAGTTTTGGTGAAACGATCTTCTTAAATGTTTCCTTGGTGGTTAGGTTTTACTTAAACTTTCCTTTTCCTGTGAGTTCCATGATGGAGATGTTTCTAAAAACATAAACAGGATTCTAGTTTTATTATCACTTGGAATTTAATTTTTTTAATTAATTGATTTGAGAGAGAGAGAGAAGGGGGGGGGGGAGAGAAACACTGATTTGTTCCCCTTATTTATGCATTCATAAATAATGAATTTATGATTCTTGTATGTGCCCTGACCAGGGGTTAGACCCGTGACCTTGGTGTATCGGGGACCATGCTCTAACCAACCAAGTCACCCGGCCAGGGCTGGAATTTAATTTTTTAAATTGTTGGTAATGCTATGAAAACTTGTGTGAAGAACCGACAAAAGTAGGTCATCTGATTTCTTTCAGCTGCCTTAGCAGTTGCCGTGATACCGTTTCGTGATGTGGAGTCTGCTCAGTGGGCTTAGATGGAGGTGGCTTGTGCCCAAAGAAAGTCCCACGAAGGTGGCTTTACATCCAGTTTGCCTCAGCCACGATGACTCGGATAACTCAGGACAAAATAGGGCTTTTCCGCCCTGGCCGGGGGGAGTTCAGTTGGTTGGAGCATCGTCCGGATGTGCCAGGGTTGTGGGTTTGGTCCCTGGTCGGGGCACACGCAAGAGTCAACCAGTGAATGTGTGGATGGGTTGATGATTCTCTCTCTCTCTCTCTCTCAAATCAATACTTTTTTTTAAAAAATAGGAATTTTCCCACCTAGGTTACCCATAGAACTAAAGCAAAACTATCGACTGAATGGATTTTAAATAATTTTCGAGATGACCCAGTTCCTTCGTCCCTCTGCAGCCCAACCCAAAGCTCCTTGCCCACTAAGGTTCCTAGAAACACCACCGGTTCTTGGCTTCACTAGGACGCTCTGCTTCACAGGCACCCACAAAACTCCTGATGGACCCACACTAATAACAAACATGAGGGTGCGAGACCATTGTCACACAGGGTCAAGCCGTTGGTAATGACGCTGACTGTATCGTTAGTCTAGCATGGTGTCGGTGTTAGCGAGTCCGATGGCGAAACGTTTCTGATTTAGCAAACATTGACTGGGCGTCTGGACAGTGTTAGGCACGTTCCGTCTATTACTTTATTTAAGAGGAATGACTCAAAGCCACAAGCTGGTGACTGTCAGGAACGATCCCAGAAGCCCCATCCTTGGTTGTCCTCAATAAAATCAGTGACAGATGCTGCTGTTCCCCCGATAGAGGTGCCTTCCGGATAACTGCAGTAATCATGGCCCATGAGGGGGTGGCCTCCCGCGTCTCACTGTGCGGATGACTGGGGCGCTGTAAGCAGGCACTGCCCTGATTCCACAGAACTTCTTCCCCTTACGTGCGACAGCTGGTTTTAGTGTCATGGGGGCTGATTCTTGTTGGACATATGAGGATTATTCACTTTAAAAGCTACAAGGAATGCCTGGTCGGTGTGGCTCAGTGGTTGAGCATTGACCCATGCATCAAGAGGTTGCCGGTTCGATTCCTGGTCAGAGCACATGCCCAGGTTGTGGGCCCAATCCCCAGTGGGGGGCGTGCAGGAGGCAGCCAGTCCATGTTCTCTCTCATCGATGTTTCTATCTCTCCTTCTCCCTTCCTCTCTCTCTAACATCAATAAAGGAAACTAAATAAATAAATAGAAATACATGCTACAAGGGAAAGGTTTTAAATAGATAATATAATGTTTATTATATCATATAACATATAATACATATAGATAATATAATATATGATATGATAAATATATATATTAAAACCTGTGAGCCTGTTTGGTTGTTTCCCATGTAAACGTGTCCATGAAGTTCCGTGTAGTGTGAAAGCCTATGGACTGTCAGAACACAGGGCCAAGGCACTTGAGCCGTTTGTACCATCTCTGTGGTTTGAGAAGTGAATCCTGCAGTGTCCGCTGGGAGTTCAGGGTGTTTTGAAGGGCTTCCTAATTGCCTAACCTAAATTGTTCGTCCTGTGTTGTTTTGGCCCCCTTTTTTTTTTTTTTTTTCTGGCTGAGAAGAAAATGCCTCACTAACTCCACGCAGAGCACAGGCCATTCATCGGCGCCTCTTGGGGTGTGATATTGGGGGCCTCACCCTGAATTTTTCAGGGGTCTCCAGTAGACATTTCTTAAGACCGAGTTTGTGCCAGGAATCGGAGGACGGAGATGAGCACAGAACATAGTGCCAGGGTAGACAGGGAGGACGAGCTACGCGGACAGGACAAACACCACCACTGGTGTTCGCGAGGCTCCCGCAGTCTGGGTCCTTGGCTGCTTCGGACCTCGTGGTCCTTCGAGTTGTTCAACTTGGATATACTTTCCTGGCGACGAGGAGGAAAGGTTTTGGCATCAGAGCCTGCCATTCCTACTCTCAGTGCCAGGCGACCACGTGTGATGGAAATGGGACTGTCATCGAGCTGCTCTGTGCGGCCGGACGGTTGCTCTCAGTTAGTTGCAGACTGCAGGTGCTCCTACGGAGTGGGCTCTAGTCCAATGCCCCGGGGTCATTTGCTTTTCTGCTCATTAGTTTTGGGCAGCGCTGGTGCAGAGTGTAGGGCTGTTCCTGGACCCGTTTGCTCTGCAGAAAGCAAAACAGGTTCCCCCACCTCCCCCATCCGAGCGGCTGGCCTGACCTTGGATCTGGGGCCCTGGGTGCGGCCGGTGGGACCAGGTTCTGGGCCTGGCTGCCCGCCATCCTTGCAGAACACCGAGAGCCCAGCTGGGGCACCTGAACGTGCATCTGGTCAGGAGTGGGGCAGGCTGCCACGGGGAGCCTTCCACGGCCAGAACCGGCTCTTCTTTCTTCTCTTTCTCTGCCACCCACAGCAGGCGGCTGGCGTGCTCAAACGTCTGTCTAGGGAAAGAAGAGCGATAGTCAGCATGTTATGTAAGCAGGGACCCTCACATTCTGTCCTCCTAGCTTCAGAGTAGCCTTTTGAGCTGTGAAGTCTCATCCTCAGGATACAGACGAGGGTGCTGGCCTGAAACCACCTGCTCAGGGTCACAAAGTGGTGAGATGGGACAAGAACCAAGGTCTGTCTGGCAGAGCCCAGCATTCTTGCCCACTGGGCTGCAGTGAGTGACTGAACTAGGATGGAGTCCGTCGGCCCTCTTCGGTTGCAATGCTCCCCGACTCCGTTACTGTCTAACCTTACCAATGGCCATCTTTTATTTTTGTGGTTTTCCTCCTGGGCCTTTGGTCTCAGCCTCTCCCGGACCATTTACAGAGGGCCCGATGCCCACAGCCTCCTCGTGAAGTCACAGGCACCTCTGATCACGTGGACACGTGGTCTTGGCGTCCTGGAGGAGGCAGGAGGAAGACCAGCCTCTGGTCTATCAAACACCCTCCACTTGGATTTCCGAAATGCATCCGTCTTTGTGAGTTGCTCATTGCCACGCTCCGTGGTTTCCTTGTTGACTGTAGGAGGAAAGACAGACTCACTGAGGCATCTGCAGCTGGTGTGGTTCCCCTCAGCTCCCTGCCAACCGCCTTCGCCCGTAACAGCGCGTGTAGGGCTCCGCGCATGGTCCGCCCTCCCCGAGGAGCTTGCCCACACGCTGTCTCTGCCGGGAAAGCCCATCTGCTCCCTGCGTCTCCCTTCCCACCCCCAGCTCCAGTCTGGGTGCCAACCTGTCCCTGTGTTAGTACCTCATCAAGTTATTATAACTCAGTTTACCTCCCTTGTTCCCAGCCTGTACCATCACTGGTAGCAGGGTCATCTTCTTTTTGTTTGTTTGTGTGTTTTTTTCCTCACCCGAGGACATTTTTGCATTTATCTTCAGACAGAGTGGGAGGGAGAGAGGGAGGAAGAGAGAGAGACATCGATGTGAGAGAGACACATCGAGTGGCTGCCACCCACATGACCCCCACCGGGGCCAGGGACAAACCGCAACCGAGGTACGCGCCCTTAGTGGGAGCCGAACCTGGGACTCTCAGATCCATGGGCGGAGCTCTAACCACTGAGCCAAACGGGCCAAGGCCAGAGTCATCTTCTTATCTCCAGTGACCGACACACAGTCGGCCCAGCAAACCCCTCTGCGTGGGCACACCTGGTGTCCACGAGTCCTGTCAAAGCCGGCCAGTGTGGCTCAGTTGGCTGAGCCTTGTCTCGTGCACCAAGGAGTCGCAGATTTTTTTTTTTTTTTTTTTTTAGAAAGAGAGAGAGAGAGAGAAGCATTGATGTGAGAGAGATACATTGATTGGCTGCCTCCTGCATGCCCCCTACTGGGGCTCAAGCCCAAAACCCAGGCATGTGCCCTGACCGGGAGTCGAACCCGGACCTCTCAGTCCATGAGGCAACACTCAGTCCACTGACCCACACTGGCCAGGCCCCAACTCTCTTCCCTCCACGGGTCTAGGCTGCTCGGGGCCTCAGCTCAGTCTTGGCTCCGGGCTGTGACCTGCGGGACTCAGTGCTGCCGGTGATGGTTCCCTTCGGCATCCTCGGGGTGGTGCTGCGGGGCCCGTGGGGACATGGAAACCATGTGCCACCCGGGAAGGGCATCTTTTTCCCACACACGGACTTAGAACTGTATTCCCTGGGGAGCCTTTGAAGCCAGCCTGAGAACTGACCACGGGAATGAGCCCTGGCTTTCAATTCCGTAATTGTTACAACACAGGAATCACTCATGATTTTCCATAATCAGGTTTGGGTTATAATCGTGTACTTAAGTGGGGCTCTGGGGTGAGCGGTGCCCACCAGCATCCCCTGCTTACGCCTTTCCCGCCCAGGCCCAGGTCCTGTGAAGGGAGGGAAGAAGCTGAAGCTGTGGGGAAGGGAAACGGGGGTGCCCTGTCAAAGCGGGGGTGGGGGGGCACTGACTGACAGCCTCGGAGGCCTCAAGCAGTGAGCATAGAAAAGTGAGACCTGTTGCAGCAACCTGTGTTCATACCTGCCGTTCAAACAGTTTCATTCTATGTGGGTTTTTCTTTTTCACTTGATAGTTGACACTCCCTAAAACACAAGATGGTGGTTATCTTGTTGAAATTAAAGCGATTGTTTAAAACGAAGGTATCACATCGACGTAATGATTTCACTGAAATTCTGGTTTCTATGGAGTAATAAGGAGGTGGAGTTACCCCGGGCACAGTGAACCGCCAGGATAATTTTCACAGAAGCAAATGAGTTGCTCGTGTCCCCTTTCTGGCCATGGGACACAGATGAAGCAGCCTCGGAAAGGGCTGGAGAGCTGGGGCTCGGCGGGAGGCCTTCTGTCTCAGGCTGAGCACCTGCGGGTGAGGTGCGGTGTGATGGTCAGCAAGTGATCCAGCTTCTCTCGGGCTGTGTTTTTCAGCTTGGGGGCAAAAACTATGAACACTAAATGAAAAGAATAGTGATCTTGCTGATCCCGTTTTAAGCACACCCCAAAACTCACCACAGGGCTCAAGACACAGGCTAGGGTCCTGTTCTCGCAGCACAAGGAGGGGTCACGCTGTGGAGGGCGGTCACGAGAGGGGACGTCTGTGCTTCCTGTTTTCGCACTTCCCTGCCCACTCCCCAAATATCTCCTGTCCTGGGATGCCTGCATCCCAGCCCTTGGAGATGAGCTCACAGCAGCGGAGGCAGGCTCACCGAATAACCTGCCTGTACCTCCTCCGAGGGGAGCACCTTCTCAGCTCACTGCCTCACTTCCTAGCAAGCGGGTCCTTCTGAACATGCCAGGGGGCTGCGCTGCCAGCCTCGGTTTGCTGGAGCCTGAATTGCAGCCGGCAGGTCCCCGAAACCTCCTCTGGGGTCAGACATCGACGACAGGAAAGGAACACCCACTGCTGACCCTTAGAGAAGAATGAACGCTCACAGACCATCACTTCGTTTCACTAGCGACCACTGGAACCCCTCAGTCCTCCAAGGCTCAGAGGAATAAATCCAAGGTCGTGTTTCTGGTGCAAAACACATTGCAACAGAAATCTGGACTCGTTGACCCTTGAATCACTCAACTGGCATCTCTCTGCCCTCCCTTTATCCTCATAAGCACATCAGTGAGCATTGATCTCAGGCCTTCCCTCCTCCCCCACCATCACCAAAAGAGAGGGTATCCCACTTGGTTCCCAGGCAATCCACCAACTCACCACTGAAAGTGACAACAGCATTTTTGAGATTGAACTTGGTGACTCGTCCCCTAGGAGCAATGCAGTTGGTTGCTTCAGAGTGGGGGTGGGGTCGTGCTGGGGGGAGGGGCGTCCGACTGGGCAGGACGTCTGTCTTTATAGATGGCCTTGCTTACAGACATTCTTACTAACATGCCCTGGCCTGGCCAGTGTTTTCAGCGGTGAAGATCGGGGGAATATGTGAACTTCGCTGCAGACACGAAGTAGACACGAAGTAGCGAAGCCGCGAGGCTCCTGGGGCCTGGGGAGCAGTGGGAGAGTCTGGAGCGGTAACAATTCGGGGCTGAAGGTCACAGCAGAGCTTGCAAGTTTCAGCGTCTGCTGCGATTTGGAAGGCCCTGGGTCTGCTTACATAGTGTCCCGGGGAATAGAGCGTGGGCCCCAATGGTCACTTAGATCAGTGGTTCCTAGGTGCTGGCCAAGGGCCAGGGCCTGTCTGCGACAACCTGCTTTTTAAAAAATTCAACATTTTCCCATTTTGATACAATTAAGTTAATTAAAATACAATTTCGCCCTGGCCGGTTTGGCTCAGCAGGTAGAGCATCGGCCCGTGGACCAAAGAGTCGTGGGTTCGATTCCGGTCAAGGGCAGGAACCTCGGTTGTGGTTCGGTCCCTGGTCCGGGTCAGGGTCGTGCAGGAGGCAGCCAGTCAATGTGTCTCTCTCACATCGATGTTCTTCTCTCTCTCCCTCCCACTCTGTCTGACAATAAATGGAAAAGTATCCTTGGGTGAGGAGTAAAAAGAATACAGTTTCAACACCATTGCATGGGTATGCTGCAGTATGGTTGGTCATCCCCTCACAGTCAGACGTTTGGTGGTTTTTTGTCAGTGGCTCAGTGTGACAAGGACTACCTGCCTGGACATCTTTATGAAAGACCCTTTTTTTGCTCCATATTTCTGATCACTTACTTGGAGAGATCTCTAGACACAGATGAACAGCTTTGAGTCATTGTTCATCGTGCTGAAACCGTCTCTGCACTTGGCATTGCACACACAGCGAGTACAGGGCAGGGGTGCAGAAATCATGGAACTTGGGTCCTGTCCGCAAGTAGCTGAGAGTCCAGGTGGGGAATAAGACAGAAGTACAAAACACTCTCCTCTCAGAGAAGGAGATCTGCCGTGACCTCTGTAAGTGGTTTCCGAACACCTTCCTTCTCGTGGACTCCAAGAAGGAGTGCTCAGGGCTCCAGGGAGTCAAAGGCAAGGGTTCTCCCCGGGGCTTATCTCCACGTGTATGTGACGCTGGGCATGTTGTCCTCTCGGGGCATTGGTGTCCTCATCTTGAAATGAGGTCACTGGATGAGGTCACTTCTCCTGGTGCCAGGCTGTGCCCCTTCCATAGCTGAAGGGTGTGGATAGCGTGAGCGTACACTTCCCTTCTTTAGGTATCTGGTTACGTCTAACAATCTGGGACAGTTTCTGTGGGATGTGCCGGAAGGCACCAGGGTGGCCCAAAGTCTACTCTGGAATGACACCTTCGTACAAGCCCAATTATGGAAGGAGCAGGATCCAGGCTTTCAGGAAAGAGGAGCTGAGAAATGGAGAGCTTTTTTTTAAAAAAAAGGAGCTTTTCAACGAGGACCAATTCACTTGACGCTAGAAATGAAAATTCATGGTGCCGGTATAGCTCTCAGCAGCTATGTGTGAGGTGGCTCCACACTCATTGCATACATGATTTCATTGAAACTCTCCAAAGCTCTGGCAGGGGAGTGTTGTCATCCCTGTTTTACAAGAACGTGAAGCTCAAAGAGGAGGCAGGAACTGCTTTCGGGTGTTGCCCCAGGGAAAGTGAGGTCATGGCCAAATGCAAAGAAAAGCAGAATAAGCCAGTTCTCGGGTTCTTATCTTTTGAATCTGAAGGCTGAGGTCAAGGTGTCATCATGGCGTTGCGTGAGATGGCTTTCAGAAGGGTGATTGTGATAAAAAGCTGCAGTCTTAAGTGCCGTGTTTACGAAGTAACAGTCCCCTTCCCCCAACTGCAGCGTGTTTTTTCTGGTCACAAACTTGCCTTTCTCTCCCTGCAGTTCTGTTTTCACAGGGACCCTTTAGGACAAGCTAGACAGAGCCTTGATCCACACATGCGCTGGCAAAGCTGGTGGCTTGCAGCCTTGAGTGAAATCAGCCCGTGGAATGTGTGCTACGCTGCCTAGGACGTTCCCCCCATGCTTGTTCCCCCAATGTGGCTGGGCTGTCGTAGGGGAGCCCTTCCCTTGTTGGCAGCAAAAGACTATGGACATGGGATGGACATGGGATGGCAGGGGGACAGGGACCCTGGCCGGGCGCTGGGTTTGGAAACGGGACGAACTTGTCTTCGGCATCATCTTCCTGGGACTCACCTTTGCCCCAGCTTCCCCAGTTTCTCCGTAATTGATGCCTGTGTGATACCATGTTCCAGGCTCAGTTCCAAGCACGATACATAATAACTCGTTCAGTCTTCACGACAACCCTATGATCATCATCCCCGTTTTACAGATGGGGAAACAGGCCCGGAGAGGTTCATTAGCTTTCCCAGTGGGATTGAGACCTGGGCAGTGTGGTTTCAGAAGCCACACTCTGAAGGGGGCTGCCCCCCACAGCCTCTCAGGGAGACTCCGCCTGGCCCAGGCCCGCCCCCCGCATGGTCTGTGTTCCCCGATTAACTTCATCCTCCGACTCCCACCCGAAACCCCGAGTCTCTCAGCATAGAGCACTGCTAATGTGCCACTGGTGTGTGAGGCTCCATGTTCCCAGAGGGCCTCGTATTTAAAAAGAGGGTTCTGGGTCCCCAGGCGGCTGGACGAATTTCAGATGAGACCGTGTCCAGGGAGACACGTTTAGTCCACCCTCATCTCGTCTCCGAGTCTGCCCCCCCGGGCCAGCCGGCTAGTCTAGTCTCACTTTGGATAACACCTTCACTTCCCCCTCCCAGTTTTCACAGGCGTCCCTGTTCGCAAGGTCACAGCACAAGGGGAGCAAAGAATAGGTGTGGGGGGGCTTGGCACCGAGAGGGTTAATCTAAAGACTGGCGCTTCCCCCGCACCCTCACTGTGCACAGCACCTCTGTGACGCGTACTCTGCACTGTTAGCACCGGCTCACGGGCGAGGAGTCAGGGGCCAAGTTCACACGGCCAGTACACAGCAGAGCCAGGCTGTGGACCCATCAGAGGCGTCTTGACTCCATATCTGCACTGGCCTTTTCCTGGCCTGTGGACGACCGCCGCAGTCACCCTGGGGAGGGTCAGCCATGCAGGCTCAGAAATGCAGTGCCCATCCCTGTTGCCTGCGTGCGAGGGCCAGCTTGCTTCCGCCCATCCGCATCCTCCGAGCTCGGCTGCACGCGCCCAGGCCAGGGTTCCGCTGGCAGCTGCCGGGCCAGCATTGCCTCATTCTCTCTCCCGTCCTGCCGCCTGACCGGGGAAGGGCCGAGAAGTGCCCAGCCCAGGCCCACAGGCCAGGAACTCTTGCCCCAACTCTCTGAAAAAGCAGGGTTTTCTCAGAAAGGCTTGACCCCGAGGGAAGGGGAAATAGGCAGTGGAGTTTCAGCTGCCCTGAAGCCCTGTGACCTTAGTCCCTGTGATCAGTGAGTTCCCCGTGTGAGTCAGCGGCTCCGCTGTGTAGCTGGAGGAGACCCACCGGGTCACCTCGGGTAGTCGATGCGCCGTTCTCTCCCCACCGAGTTCACTCCGTGTGTGTTTTGAAGTGCCAGGAGCAGACTGGGTGGGTGCCTGGGTGAAGAACTGTTCAGAAAACCTTTCTCTGCCCTGCTCCTTTCAAGGGCTGTGTAACTGGACGAGGCTTCACTGACCGATGCACAGAGCAGCCAAAACGATGGCCCTGGTTTTTGAGAAAAGAAACAGCTCTTGGTTTAAGGCCGGGTCGGCTGGCAGACACAGGCGGCACCCGTCAACTCTGCCCTCCATCCAGGGTATGGGCGGGTTTTCAGGGTTGGGGGGAACAGGTACGCAGAAGCACTGGGGGGGCAGGTTTTACCTGGAGGACCTCGGAGCTTGGTCATTCACGGTGCAGGGGCTTCCGCACCCCATGTTCCCGGGCAGTGGGCCCTTCGCTCCTGACAGCGTTCCAGTGTTCCGGTTCCGGTCCTGTCCTGTCCTGCGGTTCTGGGGTGGAGGTGGGGTGAGACTTTTGGTCTGTTGTCTCTGCAAAGCAACTCAGTGTCCTGTTAGGACCCTTTGAGCTGGTCCTGTGGCTACTGGTACCCCTGATGGCGGACCGAGGCCCCGGGAGAGAGGGATTGGCTGAGACTCAGGTCGGGTCCCCTCGGTCAGGCTGAAGAAGACCACGTGCACCCTTCTGGGGAGAGGCATACGACTGAGTGGACCTGGACTTTCTCTCCTGCACGGGACACAGGCTGCAAACCCAGGAGGGGCGATGGCCGTGAGGGGACCCTCTGGCTGGAGAACTGGTTCATTAGGGAGCATAGTGGATAAAGTTGGAAGGGACCTCGGGGCCTGATTTTTTTCAAAGAGACTGGAGCGCCATGCAGAGGAACGGGGCTTTATCCCGGACTCCGTGGTGGTGGTGTTGTGGGCCTTGCAGGCTTGAGAAGGAAGGTCACAATGAGAGCAGAGGCCTGGAGAAGGCACTTCGCCGCTGGAGGGAGAGGCAGGAAGTGGGGAGCCCGGCAAGGAGACATCTGAGGGGCCGTCTTGTTCCCCAAAGGTCCGGGAGCCAAGGTCCTGGGGGAGGAAGCAGCTGTGGAGCCGGGAGGAGATAGACATCAGTCACGCAGAGGACCCCGCAAAGCCAGACTGGTGGAGGCGGGGAGCGGGCACCCACACCTTCCAGGCGCTGCTTTGAAGTCATTCAAAGACAAGACATTTTTACTCAGAGGGGAATGTTCCGCTTTTTCTTCTTTTTCGGTAAACTTGAAAATTCAAGTATAACACGTATACACAAAAAGGGCCCAAATCGTGAGTTTGCACCGTGGCGGATCTTCGAGCAGGGAACACAGCGGTGTGACCAGCGCCCAGGCCCCCTTCCGGCTGCGTCCCCTCCCCTCCCCTCCGCCTCTGCCAAGACCACCATTCTGACTTCCAGAGCCTTAGACTACTGTGTCCTTCACTCCGTGGTGGGGAAATCCATCCACACTGTGGCCTGTATCACAGCTCGCTCCCTCCCAATAGTTCACTCTATAAACTGAGCACGACCGTGTGTCTCATCTCTTGTTGGGGGACAGTGGACGGGGGCCCAGTGCACAGCAATCGGGAAGGGCGCTTCCGTGGACAAGGCCAGGTGTCTCTGGCGCACACACGCGCACGAATGGAGCCGGCGTGGCAGGCCACTTGGACACTGCCACCACGTGCTGGGTTTCCAAAGGCCACTGTAGGGGCAGCTACCAGACAAGCTGGGAGATGGTGTTGAGGCTGCAGCTCTTGATAGATAAGAGATGAGCTCACGTCGGGGAAGAAGGCTGTGGCGGCATCTCATTGGCATCCGAGAGGCAGCTCAGAGCCACGCTTGTCCGTGAGCAGTGCACTGGGCTGTCAGAGAGGGGACCACACCCCGCCCCAGCACGGAACCGCCAGCAGCCACTTAGGGCTTCCTAGACTCTCAGCTGAAGGACCCCTGGGCCAAGTTTCTTTGTCCCCCTCCCCGTTCTGGAATTTGTGGGGAAAAAATGTCTTTTTCTTTTTTTGTTTTTTGGATTTTTGTTTTTCCTGAAAAGTTGGACTTCCCCCTGGGTTTGTGACGTGAGCACCATTGTACTCATCCCTTTCTCACAGTTCCATCTCTCACAGCGGTTTGCATAATCGCTGTAATTTTAGCATTTTGGAAAGCACGTGGAGGGGGAGGGATGTGAGGAGGCCAGGCAGCCCCTGCGACAGCCAGCTGACGGTGCCTCCTTGCTGCCCACGGATGGCCGGGCAACACGAAGAGCCGGTGGTGCAGAACACCCCTGGGAGGAACAGGGTCCAGCAGGAGATGCCTTTCTTCTCCGGGGAAGCTTTTGCTTGCAGAACGAAAGGGAATTTTCAAACTCCTTTGCATGTTAGGAAAAAAAAAAAGAGTTGTGTTCTGTACAACTAAATACTTATGTAGCCCAGATGTTAGCTGGAGGCCCCCCTGCCCCACAAGAGCTATGTAAAATTAGCTCAACCTCCACCAGTTCCATGGTCCACAAAAATCAAAAGCCCTTCCCAAGGTTGCTCCTAATTCTCAGGGAACTTAAACTCTCGGGGCCACGTTGTGGTCTGAGGTCCTGTTACCAGCGTGGGTGACACACAGCCTCAGCATCACCCCGGAGCTTGTGAGGAACACGGACTCTCAGATCCTGCCCTAAAGTCCGGTCCTACTGAACCAGAACTGTGTCTCCACTGGGTCCCGGTGATCTGTGTGCATGGCTTTTGGGGAAGGGAAGGGGCTCTCGAGTGTAACAGATCTGGGTTCAAACCCCACCTCTGACATTACCATCTGGTGGCCCCGAGCCTGACACCGAACCCCGCTTCCTCCTCTGTAAATGCCGCGGCCCGGGTGAGCCAACCGGTCGCCGGTTGAGATAACGCACAGGGCCCGGACACATAGGTCCTCTGAAAGCATCCTCTCGCCTTCCTGGGCTCACTCAGCCCGGAAGCGATGACATGCGTCCGTTCACCCCCCACATCACAGGGCTTCCACTGGCAGGAGTTTAGAACCAGACCCCAGAGATGTGCGTTTATACTGTTCCGGAGATGACGACGGACACTGTTACACATTCCTGCTTCCCCGGTCAGCTTGCCTGGGAACGGGGTTGGGGAAGGGCCAGGGCGTTTCTTCCCCGGACCTATAGAGGGGTCAGTTCCATTACTAGCCTCATAATATGGGTGCAAATAGCCGCACCTCATTTTCCAGGGCGCGTAGCACGTTCCAGTATGACAGCATAGAGTTGGGCACTGGGCTGGTCCGTAGAGGGGTGCCTGGGGAGGGAGAGGCCAGGCCTGGAGGACTCTGGCCTCTTGGTTCAGGCAACAGAAACCTGGCTTGATCTCGCTCATGAAACAGGGAGTTGGCTCATGGCCTCTAAAGGGGCTGAGTCAAAAAGCTGGGGACAGCTAGGCCTCAGGAAGGATCGAACCTTGGAGCCTTCCTGCTTAGGGAGCTCGCTGTCCATTTTTCTGCATCTTTTCTACATCTTCTCACTGAGCCCTGCACTGTTCCATGTGGTGAAAAATGGGTATTCTATATCAATGCGTGAATAATGAGTAGATATCTGTAGGTCTGTAGTTACATATCTATTTATCTATCTATCTATCTATCTATCTATCTATCTATCTATCTATCTATCTATCTCTGTTTGTCTCTGTCTGTCTGTCTGTCTCTGTCTGTCTATCTGTCTGTCTCTGTCTGTCTGCCTATGTCTGTCTGTCTCTGTCTGTCTCTGTCTGTCTCTGTCTGTCTGTCTCTGTCTGTCTGTCTGTCTATCTGTCTATCTGATGACATAAAGTCACGCTTCAGACCAAGAGTGAAACAACCCTGCAGGTCAGACGCAGGGAACAGCTCTTCCCCGGAGTGAAATCAGTTTGCATCTCGCCTTTTCCTTTGAGATGTGTCCCCCAAGTCCCCAGAGCTCCGATGCCTCTCTCGGGTGCCGTTGGAAAGTAACCAACCCCCAGTGAAAGGGTGAGAGTGGTCTGTACATGTGGGGTTGTTACTTCTTTAAACGAAGAAGGGGGACGCTACGGAGACAGGGCCGCCAGTGCCATCCGGAGAAGGAGACCTGGGCGGTCGGCCATAGGAAAGTGAGGGAGCTGGAAGTGAGGAGCCAAACGCTGCCATCTCCCCGTCCCCAGCCAGGCGGGCAAGACGGGTGCTGACACCGGCTCTGGGGTCCATACGTAGGGACACGAGCGCAGGAGGGCTAAGCACGCGGGGGGCCTTGGAAATTCAGTGTAACATTTGCAACTTTACCGAAATGGAACGCTCACTGAGGAGACTCTCAGTAACACTGAGCACACCTCCCAGCAGCCGTGGGGGGTGTTATATGAGTGATTCTGGCTCACTGTCCGTACTTGGGGGGAGCTTGGCAGCATCCCTTTCCTTTCCGTTTTGACGACACGCTTCTGAGTTCATTGAGTTTTCTGCTGGAAATACGTACATAACGCCAGCAGCTGGCGCAGTCTCCGTACCCTGTACGTGACTGTCAAATACCTCTGTTTTCAAGGTACGGGGCAGCTGAATTCTGGCCGCCACGTCTCGCCTTTCCCAGTCTTCCCTCCGCACAGGCGTGCCCTCAAGCGCTCGCATGCAGGGCTTCCCAAGCTGAGGCTGGCGTGGGACCGAGAGCCAGGTGACAGGGGCAGCAGGCGCAGGGACCCCTCTTGGAGCCTGTAGGCGAGGCTCTCGGGAGACCCTTCCCTTCCGTTGGCTTTCTGTCCCCGCCCTTCAGCAGAAGCCTTCCCTCCTTTGCCATCTGTTCCACTTCTCTCCTGCGCCCGCGGTCCTGTCTTCTGATGGTCCCCAGCAGGGCTGCGGTGCTCAGATCATGCTGCCCCGGGTTGCTCAGCAAGCGTATTCAGGATTCAAGTCAAAACGACGGATCTCTTACCAGCGAGGACAAGGAGTGAAGAGCAGAGAGGCCGGGAGCACCTGGACAGCTCAGCTTTTAGAAGAGGAGAGTCAGCAAGAAATAGGTGTGACCCTGGGTCACGGGACTTCACGGGGTCCGGGCTGTGTCAGACCTGAGAGGGTCTGCAGACGGCAGTTCTCCTCGTGTGACTGGGACTCGGCCCGTGCTGTGAACTTGGGCTCCCCCGTGTCTGCTCCTCTCCTTCCTGAACTCACTTCCTCACCCCCCTCGCCCTGAGACGGAGCCACGTGGCAAGTGCTGGCTGTTCCTCGGTGAGGGGAAGAGGCATGCGGTCCATCGCTCGGTGAGGCTCCCGCCTTGGTCAGCCTGCGTTGCCGAGCCACCCTAGGCTGAGTGAGCAGGAAGGAAACTGTTGCTGCTTTAAGACACGGGTGGTGTTTGTTACTGCAGCAAAGAACTGGCTTATCCCGACGGACACCCTTCCCCGAGAGGCATGTGAGGAGACCAGTGGGGCTCAGTCTAGGCAGGAGTTCGATCATACAGAAAAAAATGGAAGTGGGGCTGTGTACAGACGTCAACCCCAGGAGGAGCAGAGGCTTGGGGGAAATGCTAACTCATCAGGAGAAGAAGAACCAGACCAGGGAAGGCCCATCGCTTGGAGGAAATGAAGTAAAGTTACCAGGGGACGGAGAGGAAGCGAAACCACTCAACACCAGCTTTGATTCCATCTTTCACGGCAAGGGGAATCGTCGTCTTTCATCCAAGGAGGATGACACATGGCACGCAAACGGAACTGATGTTTAAGACATTAAACATTCGCCTTGCCAGCAGCTAACTCACCCTGCTCTGGCACACAGCTGCTGCTCAGGAATGTTTGTGGAATGAAGGAACAGAGGTGTGTGATGGGGAAGGAAGAGGGTGTCTCACTCCTGGAACTGGATTCAAGGCTCTGAGCTCAGATGAAGTGAACTACAGCAGCCCGCGAGGTCGTGCGTCTGTGAAAGCAGAAGCACGAGTAATCTCCCAGAGCTCGAGGGCAGTGGGACTGAGAGGGGTCACACTGGAAACGGGAAACGGTCAGTGTCGCTCTTTCACTAAAGGGAGAAGAGCAGGGGGAATCCAGAAACTGCCCGGCAGTGAATCAGTGTTAACTTCCGGCACGCTTCGTAGGCGAGCCTATCAAGGCAATGGCTCGTGGACAACTGGGAAATAGAATAGATATTATCGGGAGTCTCCGTGGACTTAGAAGTTAGCTTATTTTTATGGAGGGCATGCCAAGTGCCAATCAGTGTGCTACGTGGATGATTCTGGCCAGTGCTCATCGTAATCGAATGAGGAGGGTACCCTTGGTAACCCGGTTTCACAGTTGAGGGCGTGGATCATAGGATCAGGGTCCACACCTGCTCTGTCTCACTCTGAACAAGGTGCTGTTCGCCACGACACTGTCCTTCTTCATCTGTCCAAACTCACCTCACTTCCTGGGGCTCCCCACCCAGCAGAGGAGCCACTGGAGGAGGGAGAAGACTGGGCAGAGGGTGAGAGTGAGTTAACGCCTCTCCCCGTGTGGCCTCGGGGACCACTAGATGCTGCCCTAGACGTCCTGAATCAGAACGGCCTGGGACGGCATCTGGACCAGCCACCCCTCTCGGCCAGGAGGGACAGCAGGACTTGGGGCTGGCCGGCGTGGGGGTGAGAAAGGCGGTCCTCTCAGACTTGAAGGACACTGGTGTGAAAGGGGAAAAAGGGAAACGATGTTAGCTTAAAATAGCCAGTTTCCCTCTTGATTATTGTCTGTTTTTCCTTCCCCATAGCCTTTTTACCACTAAGGTAAAACCGAAGGCTTTTTAGCCCATAGGAAGGAGAGGACGATACAGAACAGTTCGTGGGGCAGGAAGGGAGGGGGGGAAATTACTGTCAAGCAGAAATGGGGTGTAGAAAGCCCTCTGATGCTCAGAAAAACGGGCAAAAAGGTGAAATCAGGGTGTCCTGCCAGAGCCTCCACCGCCCCCTCCCCACCCCAAAACACCACCAGGGTCGAATCCTTGAACAGAGCTGAAGGAGAGGGGCAGGCAAATGCAGACACAGAGTTGTGAGAATTCCGGAGCCTGGTTTGGGAAAATTGGATTCGAAGTCCTTTGAGATCCACCCTCAGTTCCCCCAAACCAATAACACGTTACTATCTGACCATATTTAAGACGTGTGGCACCGTGTTCAAGAAACCTTCGTGCAGTTCCAAGCTTTAGTGTAGAAGTATAAACTAACAGGAGGTTATTTAAAAATGTAATTGTAGGGGGACTGGATGAAAGGTGAAGGGATTAGCCAAAGAACATACGTGCATAACCCGCAGACACAGACTGCAGTGTGGTGTGGTGGTGGCCAGAGGGAAGGGGGGGCGGGGGCTGGGTGGGGGTGGGCAAAGAGGGGGAAATGGGGACATCTGTAATAGTGTCAACAGTACAAATAAAGTTTAAAAAATCCATTTCTATAAATTTCATTTACACTTACTGAATTTGTGAGTACTGAACAATATTTTTTAAAATAAGGAAACATTTTTTTTTTATTCCTCACCTGAGGATATTTTTCTATTTTATCATCAGATAGAGTGGGAGGGAGGGAGAGAGAGAGAGACAGAGAGAAACATCGATGTGATAGAGCCACATCAACTGGTTGCCTCCCGCATGACCCAATCAGGGCTGGGGACAAACTGCAACTGAGGTACATGCCCTTGACCAGAATCGAACCCGAGACTCATTGGTCTGCGGGCTGATGCTCTAACCGCTGAGCCAAACCAGCCAGAGCTAAATAAGGCAACATTTTTATTTACTTATTTTTAAATATGTTTTTATTGATTTTTTAGAGAGAGAGAGAGAAACATCTATCAGCTGCCTCCTGCATGCCCCCTACTGGAGATGAAACCTGAAACCTGGGCATGTGCCCCAACTGGGAATCGAGCTGGTGACCTTTGTTGCATGGGACAACGCTCAATCCACTGAGCCACACCAGCTGGGGTGAGCAATATATTTTTTATTAGAAATTAAAAAAAAAAAAAGATGGGTTCCTCTTGCCGATGGTTAGCATAGACCAAAAACAAAAGATTAAACACGGATGGTTTCAAATTCACAAAACTGGAAAGATCTAAAAGAAGCCTGAAATTAATAACTCAAATTATTTTGGAGCATTTGCAGCATTTATTTACACGTCTGATGTGATTAAAGGTTAAAGCAGTGCTAGGACTTTGGGAACTCAGTGTTGGAGGCAGTTTCTCGTGCCCCACCCTGCAGTTATGCTACTGGCTGTCCAGAGGCAGCTAGCTACAGGACTGGTTGCTTATCATGACTTTGAACTTTAAAATTCAAGGCCTTGGTGTTAGGCATTTTGTTTCTTTGGCTTTCTTTCCCTTTTTTTTTTTTTTTTTTGGTTTATGAATTTTGGTTACTTTTGTAACTTTTATAAGAACACTGAGTGCTTAGGTAAGCCTATTGCCATAGTGAAGTGAAGGATCTGTTGGGTTTGTTCATTTACTTATCACGGGACCTCTTATTTTATAATTATTTTTTCCCATTGCCCCCTACCCCTTCTCCTTGGCATCCATTGGCTTGTTCTCTGTACCCATGAGTTTGTTTTGTTTGTTCATTTATTTTGGTTTTTAGATTCCACATTTAAGTGAAATCATATAGCATTTGTCTTTCTCTGACTTATTTCACTTAGCATAATGCCCTCTCCTCTAGGTCCATCCATGTTGTCACAAACAGTAAGATTTTATTTATTTATTTATTTATTTATTTATTTATTTATTTATTTTTTTAAGATAGAGTGGGAAGGAGAGAGAGGAAGAGAGAGAGAGAAACATCGACATGAAAGGGACACATCGAGTGGCTGCCTCTTGGGGACAAACTGCAACCGAGGTATGTGCCCTTAGCGGGAACCGAACCCGGGTCTCTCCAGACCGCAGGCCGACGCTCTAACCGCTGAGCCAAACCGGCCAGGGCTTTATTTATTTTTTTATGGCTAAGTAATATTCCATTGTATATATGTACATTTCCCTTATCCACTCCTGTACTGATGGGCACTTGGGTTGTTTCCATGTCTAGGCTGTTGTAATACTGCTGCAGTGACCATGGGGTGCATGTACCTTCTCCAACCAGTGCTTTGGATTTCTTGGGATAAATACCCAAGAAGTGGAATTGATGAGTCATATGGTGCTTCAGTTTTTAATCATTTGAGAAACCTCCTGTTTCCATAGTTGGCTGTACCAGTCTGCAATCCCACCAACAGTGCACAAGGGTTCCCTTTTCCCATCCTAGCCAATACTTGTTTGCTGATTTACTTATGGTAGCCATTCCGGCGGGTGAGGTGATGTCTCATTGTGGTTTTAATTTGCATTTCCCTGGTGATTAGTGATGTTGAACATCTTTTCATATGTCTGTGGGTCATGTGCCTGTCCTCTTTGGAGAAATGCCTGTTCAGGTCATCTTTCTGTTTTTTAATCGGATTGCTTATTTTTTTGGTGTTAGGTTGTATGAGTTCCTTATGTATTTTGGGTATATCAGATGTATCGTTTGAGACCATTTTCTCCCATTCAGTAGGTTGTATAACCATTTTGTTGATGCTTGGCTCTTTATTATACTTTCTTTCTGTTGAAGTTCCCCCTAAGTTCCTGTATTCCTCTCCCAAGTCTGACGAGCACCCTTATGACTATCTGCTTGAATTCTTTATCAGGAAAATCATTTAGTTCCGTTTCCTTGCCCAACCCCCAACCCCCAGGCTTTTTGTTGTTTCTTCATTTGAGAGATGTTCTTCTCTCTTAATTTTGACTGTCTCTGTTTGTTTATATGAATTATACAAAATAAATGTTTCTCCCAGTGTTGGAAGCGAGCCCTGACGCAGAAGCGGGCTCTGCGTAGCCTGGGTGCGGGTGGTTGGGGAGCTGGCAGGAGCAGAGCGGGCCCCAGGCGTCCGGCCCGGCCCACAGAGGCGGTGTGGCCCCAGCGGGGAGGCCTAGATGCCCGTTGACTCCACTGGCTGCCTTCGTTCAGGCCCACATGGGCTCGGGTGATGTTTGCAGAAACCCTCCGCGGTGAGCTGGCAGGCCAGGGCCCTGGATAGAGCGCTGCCCGACCTAAGGAGACGGCCGGGACGTAAACAGGGGCGCCCAGCTCCCCTTCCCTGTAGCCTCGCTCTCTGGCTTGTTGGACAGAAAGCGGTCATGCGGCAGCGACCCCTGCGCGGCTCCATGTGCCGGGCGGTGCAGGGAAGCCGCGCGGAGCTGAGCATGCGCTCACGGCGCTGGGCACGCACTTGACGCCGGGCGCACGTGGTCTTAATACCTGGGCATGCGCTCTGACGCCGGGGGCGCGTGGTCTTAATACCTGGGCATGCGCTGTGACGCCGGGGGCACGTGGTCTTAATACCTGGGCATGCGCTGTGACGCCGGGGGCGCGTGGTCTTGACATCCGGGCTTGAGCCCGCCCACGTGAAGCCCCTGTCAGCGAGGCCGGCGGTGCCGCCGTCTCCCGGGCGCTCCCTTCACTGGGGGCCGAAGGCCTTCCTGCACCTGGGAGCCGCCATGCTGCCCCTGCAGGTAGGCCCGGCCGAGGGGGCCCTGCCGCCTGTGGAGGGGGAGGGACAAAGCCCCGGGGCCCTGTCCAGGCTCCTTCTCGGGTTTGCTGGGAGCAGGCCGGCCAGCCCCGCTGTCCCGCGGGAGCCCCTGCGCTCTGTCCCGCGGTGGGTTTGTCACGGGAGGGGCGAGGCCCGCGTCCTCTCGACCCCCTCACAGAAGTTTTAAAAAAATCCAAAGAGTGCGTTCATGAACCCGGTAGCCTGCCTTCCGTCGCTGTCACCCGCCTCTTTTCCCTCTCCCCTGGTGAAGGGTTTCAGGGCCGAGTGTGGCCAGGTGCGGTGTCGCGGGCCGGAGGACCCCGCTGCGGCCCTGGGGCTGGCGGGGCAGGCGGGGCACACGCGCCCGCAGCGGCCTCTCCTGCGCCCTCCGCCTGACCTCCCGGAGCTCCGGCCTCGATGCCGTCCTGCAGGGCGCCGGGGGCTTCCTTCCCCTTCCTTGCACAGAAGGAACTTGACTCTGGTCCCGGAGCGCAGCCATTTCTCCTCTGCCCCAAGGCTTGGGACTGGGGAGGGGAGGGGGGAGGGAGGGGGAGGGGGGCTGGTCCTCCTTGGGGACACCTCGTCGCCGACAGCATTTCCCCCGGCGATCGTTCTACCCGCGTCTGGACTCTGAGTAACGAAACTAGGGTCTCCACAAATAAAGGGCCTCGAATTAGTTCTGGGCGTAATAGTTGCCATAAATATTCGCCTGTTGAAAACTCAGCGATGATTTACAATCACAATAGCCCTATTTAACTTTGCCTGGTCCAGTGTAATAGTGGGACTTTTTTTTTTTTTTTTTAGGCCATCTATTACTATCTCATGGGATACTAATAGTGTATCAAACCCAGTTTGAGGAATGCTGTCCTAAAATTATATTCCTTGCCGTCTGGAACCGCAGGATGGCATGAATCGCCCCTCCCAGCTTGCTGGGGGACTGCTCTCATTCCGTCTGCAGGGCGGGGGTGGGGTGGAAGAGCAGATACCACAGTTGGAGCAGCTAAAGGGAGGTGGGTCTGGTTAGCAAGGGAACAACACAGAGAGCCAGTGTGGGGCTGCTGCTCAGTATGGGCCGAGCTCTCACACAGCGGGAGGCAGGGGTTACCTGAGTCTGGGGGCAGCTCTCCAGCTCTTGTATGGCCCTTTAGAGACCTGAGATAGGACCAAGGGAGGCCACTGCTCTGGTGGCTTAGGGCAGGCTTCTAGGCCAGGGTGACATCTGACGTGGTCCTGGAAGCTGATGGCCAAAGGGCATGTTTGTTCTCCAAGAGGAATGCAAAGACTATCAACTTAAGGGAGGATATGTTGGCCCAGGAGTTAGAAGAGCAAAGGGAAAATAATCCAATACATATGTATGTAATCATTATTTTTTACAACATGCACCTTGTCTTTAAAGAGTTATGCTTTTACATTTGCAAAATGTTTTTAAAGTCTGTCAGTCTCAAAAGACAACTCAATGTTTAAGTGATTTCATTGCTCACTTTTAATACTTTCCAATCCTGTCTTCCCCAGTCCTGAGATTCTAATTTTGATTCATCCTCAAAATTTTGTAAATGCCATGCTCTGTCTGCTTGGCATTTAGCTTTGTGGAGACCAGCTTGACTTCCGTTCTTCTCTACATAATTTGTTTTCTTTTAAAAGCCTAGATTCTTATAGAAAATTTTAAAACCTTCTAAGTTTTTTATTTGGAAGTAATTATAGAGTCACAGGAAACTGCTAAAATAATACACAGTGTCCCCCAGTAGAGACGTCAGACACAGCTATAGTACAATATTAAAACCAGGACCTCAGCATTGGCACAATACTGTTAACTAGACTACAGAATTATTCATTTTTTCACCAGTATTTATATGCACTTGTCTCTGTGTGCGTGCAGTTCTTTGCAATTTTAGATTAGATCCCAACATTTATCTTACAAATCCTTTCCTTCCTTTGAGCCCTGTAACCATTGCCTTAGTTCAGGTCTCAGAGTTCTCACCTATAAGATGTCAGTAATCTCCCAGCGTCATCCACACTATCCTCTCTTCTTTCTCTCACCCATCATGCACTCCCCTGGCTGAGTTCTCTTTCCAAACTATAACCCCTCTTTATCTTCCTGCTTGAAAGCTTCCAGGACTCCTCTGTTGCTCCAAAGATAAAGTCCAAACTGATGTCTGATTTAACATCGATGAGAGAGAAACATCAGCATCGATCGGCTGCCTCCTGCATGACCCCTCCTGGGGATGGAGCCTGAAACCGCGCACACGCCCTGACCAGGAATTGAACCAGTGACGCCTTGGTGCTTGGGACAATGCCCAACCAACTGAGCCACGCTGGCCAGGGTTTTGTTGTTGAATTCTTACTCAAGGACATTTTCCCCATTGATTTTTAGATAGAGTGGAAGGGAAGGAGGGAGGGAGAGAGAGAGATATCGATGTGAGAGAGAGACATCGATTGGTTGCCTCCCGCAGGACCCTGACTGGGGCCAGGGATCGAACTTACAACCTAGATACATGCTCTTGACTGGGAATCAAACCTGCAACCCTTCAGTCTGGGAGGCCAAAGCTCTAAACACTGGGCCAAACCTGCCCGGGCTCTCTCTCACTCTTAATCTGCACTCCCACTCTTGGGCAGTTCTCTTGCTGTGCTCTTCCCAGGTCTGTGCCTTTGCACATGCTGTTCCTCCTGCATCGAGCGCCCTTCCTGCCTTTTTGTGCACCTGCAGAATTCCTGTTGCTCCATCAAGATTTTCTCAAATGCTGCCTCCTCCTGGGAGAATTCCTCTTCTTCGCTCCCATAGCTTGTTCTCTGACCTCTTAGTACAGCACTTCTCGCATAGCTGTTATTACTCTTGTAGGTATATGTTAGGAATGTCTTAAAGCAATAGAGTTCTGCCTACAGACAGTGGCCTAAACAGTGGGGATTATTTTTTCACAATAAAATATGCAAAAGCAGGCAGTTCATAGCTGGGAAATGCACTCAGCAGCAGCGTCAGGAGCACAGGGACTTTCTGTGCTGCTCCCCCCTCCGCACTGTCTGGCTTGTCACCTCATCATCACAAGATGGCTGCTGCATCGTGTGTGGATTCCAGACAGGAAGCAGAATGTCCTGTCTGTATCTGTCCTTCTCTGCATGTAACAGCAAAGGCTTTTCCAGAACACCTTTCAACAGACTTTTATTTATGTAACGTTGACCTGGACCATAGACATGGCCATTTCTAGCTGGAAGGGAGGGCAGATGAACAAGTATTTAGCTCCCTGATCTCTATAACAGAGGAAGTGAAGGGAGAGGAGGGGTTGGAATTAGGTGTTGAGTGAGTGAGACTACCTGTCAGCTTCAGGCCGTGCTCCCATCAGGCCGAGAACCATCTCCTGGAAGACTGCAATAATTTATTAATGTTTGTCTCGAATCCCTAGTGCCTGAATCAGTATTTGGCCCTTGGTCGGCACTTACTTGAAACCTCGTAAATGTTTGAATGAACACATGCATGCAGTATACCAGGGCGGAAGAGAAAACATGTAAGAGTTGTCATGTTTTTGATCAGACAGAGAAGCTGTTCCCCCTCAGCCCTGTAGGGCAGCGCACAGGTGGACAGGCACCAGGAGGCAAGGGTTTGTGCTGAGAGAGAGGACCAGCGGCCATCAAGCCTCGGGTCCACCCTCTGCCCTTCTCTCCAGGTCAGTGAGTCTTGCTGGTGGGAGGACCACAGGACAAACCACAACCGTTTTGGGCAGCACGTGAGGATTGGAAGCACGAAGGGGAAAGCTGAGTAAACTCAGAGAGGGGAACAAGCCTAAGAACTGGGGTGTGCCTACACGCCATCACCCCTGGTGGGTTTGAACTTCCTGGGAGAGATCTTTTCATCTGAATGGTGGGAACATTTCTCTTTTGCGAACCACCAGAAATTTCTTCTACATTTTAATTCCTTTTAATTACTCGAGCTCTTCAATAAAATGAGCCTCCCTGATGCAGCCTTATGAGGTGGCGTGAGGGGGCCTCTGGGACAGGGCTCGGGGAAGACTTTGCTCTCCCACATCACCCTCCCGGAGGCCAGCAAGGCAGTGACAACGTTGTGTGGGCACAGACAACCCTGACCTTGTGGGCCAGCGGTGAGGACAGCGGCCGCCGCTCCAGCAGCGCTGGGGGGAGCAGGTTGGTGCCGCTGTCGAGAGGACAGCCCAGGACCAGAGGCAGGGTTTGTGGGGAGCCCGTCACCATCAAATGCACTGAAGGAGGGAGTCTAGAATGGAGGCAGGGGTGGAAAGAGGGGTGCCGGAACCCAGCTCTGCCACTTACAGGCTGTGACCTTCAGTAGGTCCTTCTCTCCAAACCTCACAGGAGCCACATGACAGGGTTGTTATGAGGATTTGATGAGAAAATGCTTGGAAAACACTTAGAACATATTCTGTGCTCAATAGTTATTACTCCTGTCCTGGAAATGTCTTGGGAAGTTCAACTCCTTATCCATACTCTCATAAACAAGGGAAACCGAGCCAAAAAGGTGTCAAGATTGGTCCAAGGTACAGCTACAGATGGCCATAGTATTCTGAACGTATATACACATTTGCCTTTATCATATTATTCAAAAGTTATTTTCATATCAGCTTCTACCACTAAGACTGTTATTTGGAAGGAGAGGCCCGCTGCAGCCATCTGGTATACCCAGCACATCGCACCGTGCCCTGCAGACAGGATTGCATAGCCAGTGTTTGTGGAACTACAGCTGATCCCCTCAGACAGCCTCCCATACGAACCTGACCTCTCCCCAACCTCCTTTCTGGCCCTTTGGACTGTCCTGGAAGCCCGTGAACTGGCATTTTAATTAAACAAGGACTTCCAAGGGACAACCACCCTTTCCTTTCCTGTTCATTTTTGGGCAGGCCAGAAATTCTCAGTTCACAACAGGAAACCAATAGCTTTGTGCTATCAGAAGACATTTCCTTCACAGCACAAAACGTCTGAGTAATAATTTTGAGCTGGGCTTCACCCATTTCCTGCCAAAGGAGGCAGACTCGCCTGTCCAGGCCCTGCAGGGCCCTTGCTGGGCCGCGGCGGTGATGCAGTGCCTCCTGCACCAGGGCCTCGAGCCAGGCTTCCCGCTGTCACACCAGGTCCAGCGTCCTGGGCAGCAGACTCGCTTGGAAAGCAGCCTCCCCGGAACACAGAGTCACTATTTTGTACCCTAGTCTGAATATATTTCGTAGGCAGTTTTGAGAGTGAGAATTCGTGGGGGTAAAGAGAGTCACAGCTTTCTCTGAAAATCAACCAGGAATGAACAGATGTTGGGGGCCATGGAAAGTCTGGTGGACTGACAGCCACTAGCTCCCTCACGACTGATTTGGTCCATCGGGGAAATGACCGTGAGTGAAGCTGTGGGGCAGAACTGAGCTTTGCCTGGCCATGTGGTCCAGTGGACTGTGTCCTGGCAGAGGTTGTGTGTCTGTGCAGTCTGTGGCTCCTGAGAGAAGAACCTAGGCCTCCTTAGTGATCGTGTTAGATCTTTGCATACAGTCAGGAAGAATTAGGACACATTCTTGCTCACTTGCCTGCATTTTACACACAGGAACACGGCGGCCTCAGGAGGCAAATCACCTCTTAAGCTGCACAGCAGGTAGGTCCCTGGCAGAGGCAGGTTAGAGTTCAGACTTCTTCATTTTCAGGGCCATGTGCCCCAAAGGTTTTGAATCCTTTCCTTCTAACACTGTCTTGGAAACCTCTCACATAGATTAGGGGGCTCACCTACAAGGTGGCAGAACTCCACGTGTTTCTGAAAGAAGTAGCTGGCAGGAACTCCCAGCTTCTGAGGAGAATTCAGAAGGAGCTCTTTTCCACATCGTTTAGGCAGGAGCAGTGGAGGGGTCCTGGGCTTTTGTGAGCAATCCCAGCCAGAGATACTCAGGCATGTTACACAGGAAGTGTTCACGAGGAGCCGGTTACCACTGGGCTTACCTGGCAGAAGGTAACCCTGTCAGAAGGGAGTTGAAGTGCCCCTCCTGTCCCTACAGTATCACATAGTCCGTTTATTTGTTGTGAAGCTGGCATTCATGTTAAGAAGTGTAGATTGCAAGGATGCATGAACCTGTAAAACTGACAGACTTAGAGACACATTGGGCAGCACAAAGACAAGACCGAGAGCCCACAGTAAGTTTCCTGGAGCCAGAGGGGGATGTCGCAGCTCTCGTGGGACAGGGATGCTGTGGGGCACACACGCAGTCGTGGGCATGTGGATTAGACCAGAATCATTCCTCTTCCCGTGCTGGTTACAGGTTCTCGTCAGCCCCTTTGTGGGGAGAAGCATGTATGGATGGTTTGATGAAGAGAGGCACTCGTATATTTTGTATAGTGTTCAGTTCATAGAGTGGGCTTTACCCTTTTCAACATGTGGCCTTTGCCATTTACATATAAAGTCCAGAGATAAACACCCTTCCAGGTATTTTTATAAATACTTTACCAAGCAGACTCCCAAAAGGAAATAAATGGCACACTCAAATTTGGATAACATGAGTAGTATTTAATAAGGAGGATTTGTACAGGTGTGGACTAGTACAATAGTCTGGGGCCTGTGCAGCTCGGACAAGGGGAGGGACCGGATAGGGGTCTGGAGGGAGAGTCTTGAAGAGAAGATGCTTTGAGAGGAGCAGTGACTTCTGATCAGGAGACAGAGTTACTTGCAGGCATGCTCAGAGATGATCCTGAAGAACAAACACCTGGCCTCACTCTCCTCCCTCCCTCTTGCTGGGCCTCTCATTGGCCAAACCCAACAGGAAGCCAGGGGGCCAGGGGACCAAGGAGCAGGTCGATGCAGACGGAGCAGCCAGTAGGAAGATCCTTGTCTTGAGCTAGATCGGAGGCTCTGTGGTTACAGCGAGGGTCTGTCCTGCCCACGGCGCTCCTAATGTGGGGTTGGCCGGAAGACATGCCAAGGAGGCATCTGCCAGCTGAGTTTCTTTCCTTTGCAAATGGAAAGGGAGAGAAATGCCTTGTCGAGCGACACCTCAATAAACAGCGGCAGCCGCAGGGTTAGCTGTCTGGACAGTGCGCAGTTTAAGATCATGGCAGAGTGGGATGGTTTTGGGAAAAGGAGACTTTTCCTCCTCCTGAAGGCAACAAGGAAAACCACAAGCATACGTTCAGGGAGGCCAGGGGAAGTGTTGAAGGTTGAGGGCTTGCCTGGCCAGTTTGGCTCAGCGGTTAGAGCATCGGCCCATGGACCGAAAGGTTGCAGGTTTGATTCCCAGTCAAGGGCACGTACCTGGGTTGCAGGTTCAATCCCGGCAACCAATTGATGTGTCTCTCTCACATCGATATTTCTCTCTTTCTTACCTCCCTCCCACTCTAGCTGAAAATCAATGGAAAAATGCCCTCGGGTGAGGATTAACAAAAAAAGTAAATTAAAAAAAAAAAAGGTTGAGGGCTCATTGAAACTGAGACTGGATAATGGTGAGAGAAGACTTTCCTTAAGGGACTGCCTGTGCCTGTGTTTTGTGTGAGGTAGTCCAGTGAGCTGGCACCTGGAGAAAGCTGCTGCCAGAGGCAAAGGAACGATGGTAAAGCGGGACTCGGAGAACACAGTCGTGATTGCAGAAAGGTGGGCGCCCAGATGCGATGAGACGGTTGAAGGGCAGTTGGGATAGCTAACTGTGAAGTCACACCAACACTCAGTGATGATGCTCATGCTTTTCTTTCTCCATCCCTCGCCCTGGGGCCAAGATATTCAAGGCTGGGGCGGGAATTGGTCCCAGGTCTTGTCTGTGGGATCTGTCCTGCCGTAGGACCAGGGAAGGCGCACCCTGGTTTATGGGAAGGGAAGAGCCAGTGCTTTGGGGGAACCCATCTCCCTCTCTTCCCCAGACTGAGTCATTGTCATTCATTGATTAATGTATTTATTCATCTTTGTGTGCCAGGCCTTATGCTGGGGTGTAGCAATGAAGTGGTAGTTCTGTGACATCCTAGCATGAGCTGTGTGCAGGACAGGCAACGTAAGATTCATTGTCCTTTCGGGGAGAGAGAGCACAGGTGACCGTAGGTGTGGCCAGGTGAGAGATGCCCCAAAGGAGGTACTGTTTGCTAACACGCACACATTTTCTACTGGGTTCAACCGAGTTGCTAAGGACACACAATGACAAGTCTCAGGAACAGGACCCGTCACTGGTAGAGTAATCATTCAAACCCAAGTTAGTATGTAGCAGTTATGACACACACCTCTGTTCATGGCTACGTTTTTCAGAATGGAGATTGAGGATCCCTGCCCAGCGAGGTCACAGGATGAAATTAAGGGGCTTTCTCATTGAGTTACTGTACTATTGACCAACTGATCAACAGCTTCGCTGGGGAGAAAACATGAAGAAATGGGCTTGTGTTCTGATGAGAAAGTATCCGTGTTAATTGGAGGACGGAGAGTCATTACTGAGTAATGGAAAGGATTGCAGACGTTGTTCCAGGAGGTCCTGAAGGGTGGAATGGAGAGCGCTCGGGGTGCAGGCCTCGATGGTGGCAGCAAACCGACTGAGTGCCCTGTAACTTGACAATATAACAGATCACTGTGGACTTGGTTCATGCGCTCGGGGTGGAGACACAGAGTCAAGGGTCCTTTCCGTTCAACCCAGCAAGTGGGGGCTCAGACAGAGCAATGCCACTGGAATCACCTAGTGAAGGGCCAGTGTGAAGCTGAGGTCAGAACTGTCGGTCTCCAAACACCAGGATTCCCTGTTAAAGTTAAGAACCAGCCAGACTAATCCAAGATGATAGAAGTCAGAGCTGCAGTTGCCTGTGGTGTAGACTGGGGGATTGACTAGAAGGGGGCCATGAAGGAGTTTTCCAGGGGTGATGAATGGGTTCTTTATCTTGATGGGGTGTACACGTTTTTCAAAATTCATCAGATTATACACTTAAGATATGTGCATTTCAGTGTATGTAAATTTTAAAATATGGGATTACAAATGTGGAAATAGTAGGGAAATTTATTTAGAAATATTCCTGTATGGCCCACACTTCAAAAGGGAGGAGGACATCCTCAGGCTACACCCCCACCCTTGGAGGGCGACAGGACAGGTGGCACGGAGACTCGACGCCGGAGGAGCAGGACTCAGACCTGGCTCTGCTGGCCGTTCACGTGGGTGGTTGTCTCCCTCTCTACCCCAGGCCACGGCTAAGCTCGGACAGCCTGAGACTCCCTGTCCCCACTTTCTGAGACACGGGCTGGCCGGATGAGCTATGGGTGTGACCTGATTTGGTGATTCTTGTAATCTGAATCTCTTCCACATGTCTGGTGTCAGCCCAGTGCAAAGCAGGAGGGAGAGCCGGGCAATCTGATACCTCCAGGAAGTCCAGCGCTCCATTGTTGCTAAAATTAGAACCAGGCTGCAGCCCAGATCAAGGCCGTTCCTCTCCCAGCCCAGTGAGCTCACTCCTGCCTTCACCCTGCCCTGCAGATGCACTGAGTGTAGTCACCGTCACATGAGCTCCAGCTGACCCCCAGCCGGGGGAAAGCAGGAAGGGAGGTCTAGTCTCACGGAGACCCTGACGCTTTTAGACAAACAGACACAGGGTAGGAAAAAGGAGAGAAAAGAAAGCAAGAGGGAAAGGAAGAAAGAAAAGAGACAAGGACAAGTGAAGAGAAACGACTTGAGTGGAAGGCGCAGTCAGTGTGCCCTCACCCCTATGCTGCTGACGTGGCTTCCCCAAAGACAGCAGTGCACACTTGTTCTAGAGCAAACTCCAAAAAACGACATTGCGACCTTTTCTCGTCATGTCCAGACAGACCCCGACGGATCGCACCTCGTGGATTCTGCGTTCCCATCAACACTGGGCAAGGTCTTCTGCCAGCAAAACGATGGTGATGGGATGCAGGCTCAGATGATGGTTAGCATGTTTTAGCAATAAAGTACTTTTCTTTAAGGTGTGTACATAGTTTTAGACACAGTGCTATTGCACACTGAACAGACTGCAGGATAGTTTAAATGTAACTTGTGTGTGTACTGAGAAGCCAAAATATTCGAGGGACTCGCTTTTTTGCAATACTCACTTTATTGCGGCGTTCCAGAACTGAACCCACAGAATCTCCGAGGTGTGTCTGTGTTCTAGTAGCTTGCTCATCTGAGAGTCGACCAGGGGCAGGTGCTGGGTTGGGCTTGAATCCTAGCTATGCCTCACACAGATTGACCAGTATCTTCAGCAGCTCGCCTGCTCATTTCTGCCTCGTTTCCTCTCTCAGCACAACGGGGAGATCTAACTGGAATGGTGTGGGGAGGATGAAGTGAGGTGAACCACAGGAGAACACCTTCGAGGTGCCCATGCAGGCTGGCTGCAGGTCCCGCTGGAAACGGGAGGCGATTTTCTGGTCTGGGTGGTCTTGGTCGATTCCACCTCTGGGAACCTTACTTCCTGGTGGGTCTCTATACCTGACCTGCTCTGAGGGTGGTTTTGATCCCGTAGTTTCCAGCTGTGCTCCAGGTTTGCACGTGGAGAGCAGGACAGGTGCACCTGGCTCTGTGCTTCCTGTCTGGTGGACTGTGCGTTGACAGCCGGTAGCTTCTTCCCAGCTGCCTTCGCCTGCCCTGTGGCACCCGAGCCCTGTGCTGCTTGTCTGCTGCGAGGGGACCGATCACCTGCAGGGCTGTGCAGATCAAGTGCAACATCAGGTGCGGGTTCCTGATACCGTGGTGACGACAGCTTTCAGCAGGATGACTCATTAAGGATTTTTAAAAAGCCACTGAATCAATCATTCACTTAATTTGATGCTTTGGACTTTTCATCTGAAAGAAAACATATCTCTTTTCTGACCAGTCATACCCATAATGCCACTCTTGTCATGGTTGCTGTCAGTAGTAACAATGTAACGGTAACATGAGGTGGAGGTTGCCCTGGGTCCCAGGGCACTTCCTGGGGGATGGGGTAGGAAGTTTGCATCCCCACGGCCGCCCAGTGACTCTCACACCCTCGCTTCAGGCTCAGCTCGCACTGAGTGCTCTGAGTGTTCAGTCTTTCCACCTGGGTGCTGTTGAGCAGAGCTCGGAGGAAGTGCCTCACAGAGCTCCCCTGGGTGCCTGCCGGTGCCCACACTGGAGCCCCAGAGCAGAGCAGCAGCACCTCCGGGAGGGGACACACAGTACTCTTCCTTCTGGGCATCCTGGCTGTCCCCTCCTTCTGACCTTTCCTATCTTGTGGCACCTACTAATAAGGACAATGGGAAGTCTGCCTTGCCAGTCTTGTGATGTCTTTGGTGGCCTGAGGTGGCCAGGAGGTTTTCATCCTGAGCTCTCACTGGAGTCAGACATCCGGAGAGACCAGCCCATCTTCTCCACCAGAAATACCTTCAGAGAGGAGCCAGGTGAGCTGGCATTTCTGGAAGTGCTGTGATAGCTGCACACCGTAGGCACAGAGAGGAAAGAGAAGAAAGAGACAGGCATTCATACATCTGTAGCCGAAAGCCCTGCAGCTGCCTCGGTGGCTGAGCCTGGTGAGGCTGGAGGGAGGTGCTCCCCTCACACCGAGACGGAACTCAGGCCTGAGGAGCACGAGACTTCCCTGTGAGCCCTCAGGCTTAAGTTTCTTTCTTTGGGCCTCGTCCTACCATCATGAGGAAGGAGTGGAGATGGGTAGCCCCCACCTCTCTTTCCTGCCTCTGAAACTCACAGGTGGACACCCCAGGGCTCCTACACTCTGGTTCAGCCCCACCTGAGGCAGGAACGAGGCATCCTGTCTGCTGTCTGGGTAGCCCCAGCACTGCTGCTCCCTCAGATCCAGGGCCTGGTGTTCTGTCCTGAGCTGTCTTTCCCCCATTCTCTTTCATCACCTGTCATGGCATCTGTGAGGCCCCCACACTTTCCTTGAGTCTCCTTGGATGCTAACCTGACCTGGGCGTGTCCTGATGAGCAGTGGGCCCCACGACAGTGTCCAGTACAGGCCTCCACGGTGGGAAGGACACTCAAACACGGAACCCTGCCCACGTCGGCGCATCTCAGCCCCTCGGGAGTCGGCCCAGCTCCTTGCTTGCTCCCTGCCTCCAAGATCCTTCAGAGGGATCTATACGTGGTTTCTGAGATCAGATATTAAACAGATCGTCGCCTTTTATTTCCTCTGGGTCCTCTAGACGTCCACAGGTGCAGAGAGCGCTGGGTGTGGGCCTGCCATCTCACTCCTGAAGACACGTGTGTCCTTCTGCAAAGTGCCGGCTGGAGATGCTGCTCAGTGTGTTCCCTCGTGTCTGTTACATAAGGACTCGCTTGATAATTTCTCCTTGAACACGGTGCCAGGGAAATTTCTCTGTGCAGGCTGCTTCCAGAGTTTTGTGCAGCAAGGAGTGTACGAGCCAGAGTGCGTCCCTTTCACCCGGGAAATGGGGATGTATCCCGCCTCACTGGGGAAGGCAGCTCGTCTCTCAGACTGTCCTCCTGTGAGCGGTGGTCAGTTCTAGTTTCCTTTGGCTCTTTTGGGAAATAGTAAATCCTGTGGACATACACACCTGTATGACATAGATGCCCCTGGCCTCTCTGTCCCCGTCACCTCCGCCAAGTCCCTGGTCCAGGCGCTGGGAGTACGTTGCTCCGTTGGGGAGACAAGCAGGTGAAGGAGACCTTGGCGATAAGGCAGAATAGGGTCAGTCTGGAGTCGGGCAGAGAAAGGCTGGAGGAGTTCAGAAGAGAGAGCAACTCTGGGAAATGACAGAATGGGGAGCTTCTTGGAAGGCAGGGATTCTGACAGGACTGGGGAGGACGGGACAGGTTTCAAAGGCAGCGGTCACGGAGCAAGGACATTTCTGATGGAGGGTACGGTTGGAATAGAGACTTGTTTAGGAAAAAGTCAGTTGCCCTCCTTGTTTGGCCAAAACATTAGGACTCGAGTTCAGTTGGCAGGTAAGCTACACGAAGGAGCAGGGGAGCTAAGGATATTCTTTTACAGTGATATGTGCTTGTCATTTATAAACAGAATTTGAGTTCAGTATATTCTTTTGTTCAAACACCCTGTGAAGTAGGCCAAGGGAAATGGACAATTCTTCTTTTTCTTTTATCCTCACCTGAGGACATGTATTTTTCCATTGATTTTTAGATAGAACAGAAGGGAAGGAGGGAGAGAGAGAGAGAGAAGCATCAATGAGAGAGAGACATGGATTGGCTGCTTCCTGCACAACCCTGACCGGGGCTGGGAATCAAACCCGCTACCCAGGCACGTCCCTGTGACTGGAATCGAACCTGCAACCCTTCGGTCCACAGGCCGCCGCTCTGACAGCTGAGCCAAACCAGCCAGGGCTTGATGATTCTTTTTTATGTCAGGTACTCGTGCTATGGAGGGAGCCCTTAGGAACTCATTCTGAGGAGGCAGCCTGGAGAGAGACCAGCTCCGCACACCGGATCTGGGGCTCACGTTGCTGCATCGAGTCTCATCTTTGGAAAGGCAGGACGAGGGTGTCTGTAGGGCCCTGCTGGTGCTGCTCACCTTGGAAACAAGAATCAGAGTTTTGTTTTGTTTTCCTCAAGAGGTGGGTGGAGTGTTGGTGAGGAGGAAAGGGAGGAGCCCACGAGTGTAATTTAAGGCAGCGGTTTCCCTTAACAACGCCTGCAGATGGATGAATTTCCGTGCAGCAGCCCGGTTCTCTGTTCCTTTTCTGTTACTGAAGAGGAACCAGGAGGGAGTGAGGGATGCGCAGCGATGTTTATCTTTCCAGCTCCGAGCTTCCAAATGCTGGAATCCCCCAGGGGTGGGAAGAGTGGGTGGGGTCACTTCCCACCATTGCGAAGGCGGGGAGACAGGGCCACTCAGCTGGGGAAGAGGGGGTGTGATTTCCTCCCGAATAGGAAATTTATCTCCCGAATGGGAGGCTGCACAGAGTCATCAACACTTATCTCCAGAAGCAGACGACCAGAGAGGAGCCCTGCCCAGTGCTTCACCTCAAAGGGACCGAGTTAGCCAGAGGAGGGAGAGTGTGTGTCACCAGCTGGGGACTGTGACCAGGAGAGCACTGCTCCCGTGTGTTACTGAAGAAGTCTGCCTGCCGGACTCCTACCTGCCCCCGACCCTGGGGGTGGGGTCGGGGGTGGGGGATCCCAGCAGCTCCTCCCAGCAGGCTGCATGGAGTTGAACTGAAGGAGTGCAGAGGGGGGATTTCGATCCTTGCTTCCGGTGCAGTCCCGAGTTCTGGGAAGGACATCTCAGCCCTTAGAATCAGGCTCTGGAAATTCCAAGAGCTCCACAAATAACCCCAACCTGCAGGGCAGTGTGCTGCAAGGACGCACCCTCTTACCACAGGCAGAACATGACAGCCGGAAGGAAGCCCCACCCCTCACAGCCCAGGAAGCCGGAGGCCAGAGAGGCCAAATAGAGTCAAGCTTATGAGTGATATCATTTCCATTTTCCTGCACCCTTATTTTTTTTTAAATCTATTTTCTTAGACATAAAGTTATGCAAATCCCTCTCTTATTTTCCTCCTCACATCTGTCCTATTTCGAAAGTTTTTTTTCCTTTTATTTACACAAATAATTAACTTCTCTGCATCGGTTGTGTCACCTATGAAATAGGGGTGACCTTTAGCTCATGGATGTGTGAAAATTAAATAAGACAATCCAGGTAAAGCACTTAAAGGTTTGCAACTGTTCAATAAAAGTCATCGTAAGGGGAGAAAATTTCCATTTTAAATTTCTTTCACCTCTGCCTGCCTCCCATGCTTTTGGTGTGGTCTGGGATTTTTTATTTAAAACATTTTTTTTTTCTTTTCTTGATTTTAGAGAGAGAGAGGAAGGGAGAGGGAGAGAGAGATAGAAACATTCATGAGAGAACATAGATTGGCCGCCTCCTGCATGCCCCTCACTGGGGATCGGGCCCACAACCTGGGCATGTGCCCTGACCAGGAATCGAACCGGCAACCTCTTGGTGCATGGGTCGACGTTCAACCACTGAGCCACTCCAGCCAGGCAAGGGTTTGGGATTTTTAAAAATGCATTTTTAATTACAGTTGACATACACTATTGTATTAGTTTCAGGTGTACAACATAGAAATTAGACATTTATATACCTTACAAAGTGATCACCATAATAAGTCTCTTATCCATCTGTCATTGTACATAGTTACTACGATATTGTTGACCCTCAATCTGTGATTTTTGATACAGTTCAATGTTCATCACTATTTTTCTTCTAGAATTATTTAGCAGTGTGTTATTTTGTCACCACATTCACAATAATTATTTTACCTTAGTTTTAAGTTGAAGTATGTCAGTGTTTATATTTATATAATATGTATATTTCCACAGTTTATATATAATAAGTCCTTTTATAATACAGCCTCCCTACGATTGAGTTGTTTAACTTGACTTATAGCCCACTGCGTCACATTTTAAAGGAAGGGGGTAGGAGAGACATAATCAGGCGGACAGATACCTCACGTGTCTTTCTGTTGCTTCCAGCGTGGACGACAGCCTGCTGGGTTTCACATCTTCGCAGACGCCTCCGAGTTCCCGGCTCCCTGGACGGGGCGTTGGCCAGCTCCATCCTCCTCCTCTGCCTGTGACTTTATAGGTATCGTTGCCTTGGTGACTAGGGTCATCTTCCTTTATCCTTGAAATTTAAAAAAAGTCTTCACTTCTTATCTCTGAGGAACTCTCATTCTTAACAAAACGAGGTGTAACTTGGCCTGGCATTTCCTCCCCGTGTGGGCATTTGTGGCGTCCGTGGGTCCCCAGCGAAGTGTCCTCCTGAGTGCAGTGTCCTCCTGAGTACAGGCTGCACCTTCTTTCGGGCCCGTGGGAGAAGGCTGGCTGATGGCGTCCGTGATGCTCATTCAGGGGTGTGACCACCAGCTGGGCTCGAGGAAGGAGCTTAGAGAATCCTTAGGTCTGCTTTGTTTGGCGCAATTATGCTTCACTGGGGCAAACTTTCCGTATCAAACTTCTGATCAGTTTAGCCTTCCTATTGGGAATGGGTCCAGCCAGGGTTGGTAGCCGAAATACTCAACATCCTGGCCTGCCCAATCAGAAAGAAGCAGAGGTAGCTGGGGGCAAAGGCTGAGGGACCCCCTTCTTGTGCCAACTATCTATCCTTAATTGTTGAATAATGGGGGGAGGGGTGATGTCTGGGTGACCGGAGCAGGAGCCAGGGAAGCCCTTGTAGCGGAAGCACACTTAGCCGCCAGGTTGGGGCAAGAGCCGTTTGCTGAGCCGTGCGGAGGCAGATCAGTGTGTGCAAAGCAGAGCAGCCAAGGGCGTGCCTGTGCAGCCTGTGGTATCAGGGATGGGGCCTCTGCTCTGTCACCCCAGGTCCGTCCGTGCTCCTGCCACTCGGGGTCCCCCTGGATGGACTCCTGTGCCAATGCCGCTAGGGTACCAGCGGCGTCCTCCGGAGCTCAGAGCAAGGACAGACAACGACTGCACCTTCCCCAGGAATCCGAGCGTGTGCCTGACTGGGGGACCTGGCCACACTGCTGTGCCCCGCTCTCTTCTTCCAAGGTAGAGGGTGTGGCGCAAGACTGCTCTTGGGGATGGCACATGCCGTGTGGACATTCAGCCGAGATTGGCACCTGATTGTTACCGAGTCAGACCCTAGAACGGAGCCACAGCATGGCCCTGTCATCTGGCAGCCACACTGTTGGGAAGTGGTGCCAGGAAGTGTGGAGATTTGGCACACACAGTGGTGGTGCTGAGCCTGCGCTCACACCGGAGGGCCGGGGAAACAGTGGCCGTGATCTTGGCACACGCGCTGCGGCGTGAGGCTTGGGTGTGAGGAGGGCCGGACGGGGCCCCGGCCGAGTCCCCTGGGTCAGTCCCTGCGCAGGACCTCCTGGAACAGACGCCTGTGCGGCGGCACATGGACCCAGCGTGGGACCGGCTCACGGCAGTCTGCAGGCGTTTGGGCCGCGTGGGGAGGATGCAGGCTGCTGTCTTTGGCAGGCAGACCCGACGCGGCACTGGCTTGGCCTGCAGACCTCCAGGCAGGCTGCTGGGGCCGGAGGACAGGGGACAGGCAGGAAACACAGCTGGTGCTGGATCCTTGACGTGGGCATTCATAGAAGAGAAAGTTGAAAGTATGGAATGGACTGCAGTGAGGAAAGGCCGCAGGCTCGGAACCTCCTAAGGGTCACGAAAAAGAGCGTTCCTGAGAGCTCACCAGACAGGCCCTCGGTCCAACGGCCACGTGTCTCAGTGCACCGCAGGACTGGTGGCTGAGGAGGGCAGAGCAAGCCTGGGCGATGCTGGTGGAGACAGCAGAGGATCCGACGGGCGGCGTGTGCTGAGCGCCTAGCTCGAGCCTGGCACTGTTCAGACCCGCTGACGCAGCGACTTGCTGCCATGAGGGAGCAAAGCGGGCAGCCGTACTGGCCCCACTGGACAGGTGAGCAGAGAGGCCCAGAGGGGATCAAAGACCTCAGAGTCACCGAGCCAAGAAGGGGTGGAGTCGACTGTCAGGTCTGTGCCCCGGGTGAAGAATGGGCAGACAGACGCGTAAGTCAGGAATTTTTCTACAGGGCAGAGAAAATAGCAGTAGGATTCAGCATGAAAAACAGGTTGGCTCCATCAATGCCAACATGGGGTGTCCATAGACAGGAGCTTTCAGCCCACTCCCTCCCCCAGTTCTTCCTTCTCCCACTGATGCCTCGGAGCCGTGGCAGGGCACAGGCAGGGGCACCACTGTGTGGACTCTAACGCTGGCTGGTGTGGAAGCAGGGGAGACCGCGAACCCTTAGTGGAGGAGGTGGGGTGAGAGGACATTCAAGGTCACCCCACAGTCAGGTGGACCCGCGTTTTCTTACCCACGAGGGAGGAGGGACATCCGGCAAACGGAGCAAAGGAAGTGGAGCTGCTCCCGGGCGGAGCTGTGCTCAGGGTCGTTTGCCCCTCATTCTGTGCAGTGCCTGGTGCCCGTTCCCTGCTGAGAACGGAGGGACGGTGCATGTCGGGGGGCCTGGACTTTCCGCACAGATTGCGAGAGTGAGAGCGCACTGGGCACAGCTGTGTATGGTCCGGAAGGAGTGGCCGAGTCCAGACTTCTCTGGAAATTCTGTTCTTGCCAGCAGGCTGGGGAGGTGGGTTCAGCCCTGCTCCCAACTCATGGTTCTGTGCCATCTAGCGTGTGAGGTGAGACAGAAGCCCATATCATGAGGCCTGGTTCTCTCTGCCCCCTGGGGTGGGGTGTGGAGACGGTGAAGTCTCAGACACAGAAGAACAGACAGGGAAGCGAGGGGCTACAAGGAAGACGTTCTCTCTCATGAGTGACGAGACACACTCTGGCCTGCTGTGGAGTGTCTGGAATGACTGCCTTTGGAGAACCCACACTACGTCATTTATACATTTTCAATCTGGAAGTTTGGGAAAGTTAAAACATACTGAGAGGAACCAGTTCACTGTGCCCCAAATCATGAGCTGGTAAGTACTCAGCGATTTTTCATAGTAGGGTGAAGGATTTTCAGAGAAAATACAAAGCTCCATGAGAACCCGGGGAGGGACAACTGGCTTAATCCAGCCTGGAGATACTGTTGAGGGAGACGGCTGTTGGGACGTCTTGAGGAATGAGTAGAAATTACACGGAGAAGTGTCTTGAGTAAGGAAATTCAAGCAGAGGAAACATCAAGGCAATAAAAGCATTGTCGTGGGAAACCTCCAATAATTTGATTCTCTGAGAATATAATGTGAAGCAGTACTATATATAGGAGAGGAAGCTGTGACTGTTACGAGTAGACAATGATTCAGGAGGCTTTGCTGTGTCACTGGCTCTTACCCTCAGTGCTTATTACCCAGAGGGATGAGGCTTCGTAAGTTCTAGGAGCCCAACTTCACAGTTCCCTTTGGGAGCAGAGGCCCCTTGTAAGCTCCTGCCTGGAGCCCCTGGATCATCTTGTCGCTGTATTGTCTCCCTCCGTAAGGAAAGAGGCTGTACCCATGACATGCCACACGTGGGCGCAGTTGCCCAATGATGGACTCAAACTCCCCCGATGAAGGAAGACCTTGTCCTCACAGATTCTTTCTGGATGACCAATTACACATGAGCGTGAGAAATGGCCTGGCGCGCCTGTGAAAGCTGCCGACATTGCCAGGGGGGGCGCCTGGAGAACGCGCCTGTGAGAGCTGCCGACATTGCCAGGGGGGCGCCTGGGGGAGTCTGAGCAGAAAGCCGGTCCCGTTCTTGGTCTAAACCTCCAGAACCACCGGGACTTGTTATCTTCTGTTCTTGCTGTTGCCAGACAGATCAGAACTTCAGTTTAGGTGTGGAATGCCACCGGGCCAGAACTTTTCCAAATAAATAAATAAATATACATGTATTTTATATATATACATATATGTATATATTTACAATTACAAAAAAAATCACATGCTTATTACAGAAAACTTAATCCCTACTCCCCGTCAGTTACATAAATATGTATTATATATGCTGGTAGATTATATCTGTATAGGTTATGTAGATTATGTGTGTATATGACTATACATGGTAGTATATATCGTGTTATATGTAGCACATGTGGGTATTATGCATATAACGTACATATGTATATATCATCACGTATGTTTATGGATGATATTTTCCCCTATGAATACACACTTTTAAATGTACATTTTAAGTATACATCTTATTTTTATTTATTTATTTATTATTTTATTTATTTATTTAATTTTTTGTTAATCCTCACTTGAGGATATTTTTCCACTGATTTTTAGCTAGGGTGGAAGGGGGAGGGGAGAGGGAGAGAAACATCGATGCAAGAGAGACACATAGATTGGCTGCCACCTGCACGACCAAGATCGGGGCCGCGGATGCAATCCAAGTACGGGCCCCTGACTGGGAATCGAACCCACAACCCTTTGGTCCATGAGCCGATGCTCTAACCACTGAGCAAAACCAGCTGGGGCTTATTTTTATTTATTATTTTAAAAAATATGTTTGTCTAACAGTCTGAGGAACAGGGTAGTCCCAGAGACGTGGAAGTGGGGTACAGACTGACAATTGCCAGAAGAGGGGGTGGGGGAGGAGAGCGATGAACCACAGAACTTGTACGCATGTACGCATAACCAGTGGACATGGACAGCAAGACTGGGGATGGGGCAGGGAGGGAGGGGGAGGAGGGAGTCAATGGGGGGAAAAGGAGAAACATCTGTAACAAAAGTAAATTAATAATAATACAAAAAAGAACATGTATTGAAATAAAATATATTTTTTAATGACAGAAAAAAAAATATGTCTTCACCTGAGGACATTTTTCCATTGATTTTTAGAGAGTGGAAGGGAGGGGGAAAGAGAGAGAAAGAGAAAGAGAGAAACATCAATGAGAGAGAACATCGATTGGCCACCTCCTGCATGCCCCCCCACTGGGGATCGAGCCCACAACCTGGGCATGTGCCCTGACCGGGAATCGATCCGGTGACCTCTTGGTGCATGGGTCGACGCTCAACCAGGGAGCCACACTGGCCAGGCCATTATAAACTCTTTTGCAGTCTCATTTTATTTTAATATGTTGTGAGCTTTTCCCAAACCATTAAATATCACTCTTGTATTGTGACTTTTAATAGCTGCATAGCCATTCAAAGTATAAATTCTCTGTTGTTTACCGAAGCAACCCATTATTATTAGATATTTTGTTTTCTTTTGGTTCTTTGCAGTTTTTTTTTTTTCTCTGTTAAAGTGAACATCTTCTTGTTATAATATCCTTGAAGTGGAATTTAGAGGCATACTTATTTTTAAGGCTTTTGATGACATGAGGTAAAATTGTTTCCTGGATTCATTGCTTCTGTCGTCTGTTTCAATGGCAGCAGGTGAGAGGGCTTCCTAGACATTTTCAGGGTGTTCATCAGGTTTTGATCAACAGACTATCCCTGCCCTAACAGAAGCCCCAGCTGAGTGGAGCTCACAGGAGTCCCTAGCAGGACATTTGAAGGAGCAGCTCAGTAACTCAAGGATTGTAGTGCATGTCATTTCCCCCGTTTCTTGGAGAGTGTCCTTGGTGTGTGACACAGGAACCTGTGGATTTGGAGTCAGAGTGGCACTGGCTTTGTCCGCCTGGGCAGCTCGCTACCCCCCTGGGCCACAGAGCTCGCCCCGAGAGAGCAGGGTGACACTTGCACAGATGATTGACTTCCTGTGTGGAGTGTTTGTACCAGCGGCCCTAATACTGCGCACTGCGGTTTTCTGTCTGTCTGCGAATTGTGTGTTGAAGACATGCTCCCTTTTCCAGCTTCCTACTGGGAACCTGGTGATCAGACATCATCAGGAGCCCGGGTTTCTGTCCAGCTGTGGCAGCACGAGCTGTCTGACCTGCGGCACTTCTCTTCCCCTGGCTGGGTCTTTGTTTTCCCACTTGCAGAATGAAATCTCCCTTGAATCTGTGAGTCTTGCAAACAGAAACCTACTTGGCTAAGCCCCTTTTGATGTCCATCTTTTCAGAATGACAGGCAGCAGTGTCCGCCGAGGGCCGGCTGTGTCCCAGGCCCTGTGCTCAGGGTGCTCCAGGCACTTCTCACTGGTGCCTCACAGTAACAGCAGGAAGTGAGTGACTATCTCCCCATTTCACAGATTGGGAGACCGAGTCACGGAGTAGTCGTGACGCTGACCGAGGGCCACACAGTCTGCAGGTGGTTCGTTCCGGAAGTTGAACAGGGAATGTCTGACCCCAGAGCCTGGGTTTTAAGTCACAGAGCTAGCCACAGAACACGGAATTGTTTTCCAGCCTCTTGTAGTGGCGATACCCGAACCACATGGTGTGGATACCAGGGACCTGGGGCCTGTGAACACTGTGAAACGCTAGGCGTTGTTTTTCTGTTTTCTCTCCTTTTTCCTTCCTCCTCTCTTCCTGCATTCCTGTGGTGGGCTCTGATGCTAACTTGGGTGTCTCCCTCAGCCTCTCTGTGCTTCCCTTTCCTCGTGTTTGAAATGAAGGAACACTCCGCCTGTTCCCATCAGATTAAAGGAACTGGAGAAGCTGACGGTCTGGGAAATGTGTCTTTGTGCTGATACATTTCTGTGCACATCCACCCAGTATCTTGAGAATTTCCTGGAACAGGTCCATTTCTTTGTCCTGTTGCACTGTATGTGTTTGGGAGACTGCCCTACTTTCAGACACCTTTGCAATCATTGGTTTTCGTGCTGCAGAGGAGTAGGGGCGTGGGCCCGGACGGGTTTGCCCTGGTTGCATTCTGAGTGCTGCCCTCCGTGGGAGCTGCTTTTGTTTATCTCTCTCTGAAGCATAAAGGCCAGAACTTTCTTCTGACCAGGATGATGAGATCAACGGGTCGGTGGCAACAGCTGAGGGATCCCCCATGTGGGGACCAGTGAGGGCTGGGAAGTAAAAACATCGGGGCTGAGGGGTAGTGACGTCGATTCTAGTCACTGTCCTTCCTCCCGCAGAGCTATGGCACTGCAGGGTTGAGTCCCCTCTGTAAGTCTCAGTTTTCTCCTGTGAAACTTGACAGGGGAGGCCCTGGCCAGGTACCCCAGTGGGTCAGAGTAGCGTCCCCATCGTCCCAATAAGCCAAGGGTTAGCGTTCCATCTCTGGTCAGGGCACACACAGGGATTTAGCAACACAGGCCCACATAGTGGAACGACAAATCAATGTCTCTCTGTCTGTCTTTCTCCCCTCTCTCCCTTCCTCTTTCTCTCTCAAATCAATAAATTAAAAAATAAATTTTAAAAACTTGATTAGTGGTTTCCACTCTACGGTCTGCAGAGTCGTAGAGTTCTCCGGGGGGGGGGGGGGGGCAAGGTAGCATTTGGGGGCTTATCATTTGAGTCAGCCATCAGACCATCCATTTGTCTCTGTTTCATGGGATTGAGTTCTGGCTTGCTTTTGTTGGAAAAGGGGCTCCCTTCGTTTAAGAAGGGAAAAAAGTTTGAAATGAATTTCTTCAATTTGCTCTGAGTGCCAGTTGGAGAGCCTCCCGCTGTCTGAGGTCTAGAAGGGTCAGCTGGAAGCCCCCCTTCAGGCTGTTGGGATCCCAGAGTCCTCCCTAGGAAGCCGCTGTTCTGGCCACGGCTGCTGGGTGCCGGCTGCTGCTCCAGAGCGCCACCTGATGGACGCTTGCTGCCTTCTTCTCTTAGGCAAAACCGCTTGGCTCTTTCTAGCTGCTGCTGCCAAACCCTGCCTGGGTCCACCTTGGCATCCCCAAACCACCAGGGAGCTGAGTAGAACAGACAGGCTTCCTCTTAGTAGGTACAGCCTCCTCAGAAGTCAGTGGGGACTGTAAACAGAGGGACAGCTCTTCTGCTGTCAGGACTGCAGAGTATATAACCCAAGAGGCCAGCTTTGAGGGAGGGCCTGCGATGTTCTGCAAGGTTGCCCAGGGCAGTGAGGGAGGGCTGAGAGGACGCAGCCCCGCGGTCTGTCCCTGGGGTGAGTGCCCGGCTCTGGTGCTGCTCCTGCCCGGGGAGAAGCAGAGTGCCTGCTTGGTGGTCTTTCCCCAGGGCTCTGTACAACCAGAAGGGAAAACAGGTCCAGACAAAAGACCAGGAGAACCTTTCTGGTAAGACAGCACCCTGTGGTCTTTGGAGAGGATGGGGGTGATGAGGCAGTCACAGGTGAGGACGCAGCCCTATCAGGACACCCAGTGCCCTGCCCGCTGCGTCCAAGGACGGCTGTTGAGTGGGAAGACCTTGGCGACACCTTGCGGAGAGGTCTCCCGGCACTGCCCCGTGTAATTACTTGTTCAGGGTCATGGCTCCTTCTGACTGCCCCTGGAGGCAGGGCCCGTGATCTGCTTATCTAGCCTGCCTCCTGAGAGGCTGAGTGACTGTGAATCTTGGTTGAATGAATAACAGGATCGTCCCTTTTCAGGAGCTGATAGTATTGACTTTGGTTCTTTCCTCGTTCACTCCATTCCCACTAGCACACCCATCCCCATCCCAGGCTGTCTCTCCGCTGGGCTCCCTGTCCCCACCCTGCCTGTCGCCCAGCAGCCTCCCCAAAGCTCTGCTCTGCCCTTGGTCCGTTTCCTCTTCAGAAGCCGTCACGGCTCTGCTCCTGGCAGAAGAAGAGCACAGTTCTCACGTGGCCCAGGCCCGCTGCCGTCCCCTCCCCACACTCAGTGTCCTGCTCTCCCTCCCGGTGTCTTCACTGCCTGGCCCTGCCTCACCCCGCTTCCCTGTCTGGGCAGTGCTCACCTCAGTTCTTTTATCCGTGTGTCCAAATCCTACCCGCTCTTCATATTATGTCATTTGAGCCCCACAAAATCTCAGTGTTTGTTTAAACATTGCTCTTGCCCTGGCCAGTGTGGCTCTGTTGGACGGTCGTCCCGGCCACCGCAGTGTTGCGATTTGATTCCCAGTCAGGGCACATGCCCGGGTTGTGGGTTCCATCCCCCTGTCTGTCGGGGTGTGTATGGGAGGCACCTGACTGATGTTTCTCTCTCCCTCGCTCTCTCTCTAAACTTACACGTGCACACACACACACACACACCATTGCTCTGACAAGGTGATTCTTTAAGAAAAGGGGCCCATGGTAAACTTAGCTGGCAGTGCTGTGGGCACTGCCGTTGGGTTTGTAGCACACGCCTGACGTGCCCGGCCTTCCCTGGGAAGCCAGACCCAGCATCTCTCACACGTGCTGAAAGCAGGACTCTTCCCCTCTCCCTATTGACCGACACCTCACAGGCTACTTTGGAAGCGCTTCCTGGAGCGTTATCAGTCAGGTCCTCCTAGGCCGTTTTTTATCAGTGAGGAGCCTGAGGCCGAGGGACAGAATGCTTGCGCACCCCGGGTGAGGAGGTCAGCCGTTTCTAATTTACTGCACTATGACGACTCACAGTGGTCGTCCGTGAGGACTTTAAAACTTACTGTCAGCACCCTGGAAGTTACTGGCTTCCAAGGTTATAACTCCTTTCTCTTTCCCAATATCTGAACTTTGTCCCACTTCTCTTCTGAGAACGCCTCTGTCCAAGCATTTCTTGGCTTTTCCTGCCAGATGTTTCACAAGTAAGTCACAAAAGGCTCCAATTAAATCGTTCCGAGAGCCTCACCAAATCATGGAAGAAAAAAAACAAAGCGAGTAAGTTTTCCAACATGCACCTGGTTTATGTCAAAATCATGACTGCAAAGGGAAGGGGTTGGCGGCCTGATTTCAAGGAGCTCTCCATTGCTAAGTAAGAACTGAGATAGCTGCTCGGTGACCAGCCATGTACGAGTGTGTTTCTGTTTTCGTCTGAGGCTTGAGGGTTTCTGAGGAATGTAAATTTAAAATATTCTATAATTACAACGAAATAACCATTTTATGATTTTCCAGAAAGAAAAGTAAAAATTAGTAAAATATGCTTTTAAATAACTCCCTGAATGTTTGTGTGTAGCTTTGTTATTATCACCTGGATTTTAAATCCACCTGTGTTATGAGCTGTGAGATCCTTCTCTAGGTTACTCTGTTTATCTCAAGATTCAGTTAGGGGTCAGAGGCGTCTGCGCGCTCACAGCCTCACCCCTGAACGGTGACAGCAGAGGGCTGCAGGCTGTTGTGGAACAGACCTCACCTGACTGGCTCAGCCACGGTTACGAAACAGACAGCTAAGCAGACGAGCAAGCGGACAGGCACCAGGGTCAGAGACGTCTGTGCGCTCACAGCCTCACCCCTGAACGGTGACAGCAGAGGGCTGCAGGCTGTTGTGGAACAGACCTCACCTGACTGGCTCAGCCACGGTCACGAAACAGACAGCTAAGCAGATGAGCAAGCGGACAGGCACCGGGGGTGGAGAATCCATACACAGAGTTGGTACACTACATTGTCTAAAGTGTTCAGTTTTAAAAATAAAATGTAAAACCTGAAAAGAAACAGGAAAATGGGACCCTTACACAGAGGAGAAGAGAGGCTTTAAGGAGGGCCCACATGTTGGACTTACAGGCGACCCGAGTTGTCTTCCACACTCTTGATTCTGCAGGGAATATGGGGCACTTACAGGGGACAACCTGGACTCCAGAGTCAGAAAATCAGGCCTGAGTCATCGCTCTGAGTGCTGCCAGCAGTTTAAAGCGGGGTAAGCTGCCAGCATCGTCGAGCCTCAGCTTCTTGATTTATCAAATGCAGTTAGCGCTGTGACATCTGACCCACCTTCTTTGTCCCGTTTGTCCTGTTGAAGTGTCTCAGAGTGTGGTGCTGTATTGACCGAGCTGGCGGATTCGCAGGTGTGGGAGAATGTTCAAGTCCAGCTGCAAAGTGCCCCCCCCCCGAATCACCGCCCGTAGACCCCCTGATTCTCATTCTCACAGCCTGCAAGGCAGGACAGAACCTTTGTGTAAACCCCGTGCCCCCTCTCCGTGGTCCTTATGCCACTCTTCCTGAAGGGTCTGTGTTCTGGATGAGAGCAGTCCCCTTGGCCTTCATTTCTGTGCTGAGTAGACTAAGCAAAGGTGAAGTACTGCCTGCATTCAGTCAGTGCCAGCCCAGCTCCGGTAGTTCCGCGCTAACAGTCCATCCCTCCTCCTCCCCAAACAATATTGTAGCGAATGTTAGCTCCTGCAAATCATGGAGAGTCCATAAAAATACGGACCACCTCACAGACGTAAATAGGAATATGCAAACGCGCTATGTTTCTTTTGAGGCGGTGAAATTTTGATGAATTCTTCCTTCCCCCTCCTCCTACGCTGTTTCGGCATCTGCACTGAGCCCGTGATAGTCTACCGTCAGGGTGAAATTGGTGCTGCTGCTGGTTATAAAAATAGGCTGCAAACCAGCTGTGCCTCCATGGAAAAGCTGCTCTCTGCCTTAAGGAAGGGGCATTCTCCTTTTACAGCAACTTTCGTCTAGATTCTAAAAGAATGAAAGTTTTCCATTTCTCTCTAGGGAGTGTTTAGGACAGTGAGGTCTGTAGGCTCCAGTTTTCCCTCTCGCCTGCTTTGCAGTTAAAGTCAAGGACCTGTAAGGGGTGGCAGTCCCGCAGGGTGTGGGGAGTGACAGCTCCCAGGGTGGGGCCAACGGGGCCTCATAACTCATGTGCTGTCTCTCATTGGCCAGCAGGGTCCGTGCCTTGGCCTATCACAGGGGGCCCGGTCGTCATGGCTACTGGCACGCTAACACAGCCGCACAGCAGCCGCACAGCAGCAGCCCGAGAAGGCAATGGCTCAGAACTTGTATGGTCACGGGGTCCGGATAGGCAACTGGAACGAGGACGTCTACCTGGAGGAGGTAAAGATGTGCCTGGGTGGTTCCCCAGCTGCTCAGGGACCCCCTGGCCTGCCCTAAGTTCCCCTGAACTTTGAGTACCCCAAGGCTCCTTTCTCCCCTAGCACATCCTGAGTATCCCTACAACCTCCCCTCTCAGACCATCCAGGAATCTCACCTGCGGTCCCACTAACCCAGGTCTGTGCCCTTCTACCCTTTCCATAGGTCCCTTGCCTCTGAAACACAGTGCCTTGACTCTCAAGCTCTCTGCCCCCACCCTGCCTGAGCCTCCCCCAGTCTAGAGCCCTTCTGAGTGCCTTTCCCTCCGTCCCCGAGAGACTTACAGTCCCAGAGGCTGCGGTCCAGGTAGGATGGTGAGGAGGCAGGCTCTACACAGAAATGTGCCCCCCACAGGCCCCCCGTCACAGTGCCCACTGAGTGTCCCCGAGGTGTCCCTGTCACTGACTGTCCACTCACTGCCTTTAATTCTCCTGCGGTGGTCTTGGTGAGGCCCTGGGCCATCCTGTATCAGACTTGTGGGGGGTGCTCCAGTGTCCGCCATTGTACCACCGGGGACACATGGCCTCCAGATGTTACTCATGGTGGTCACTGCTGGAGTAATTATAGGTGATGTTTCTTCTTTGTGTCTTTGTCACTTTTATAACATTGTACAATGAAATAAAAATATTAAAGTAATGCTACAGCCCTGGCCAGTTTGGCTCAGTGGTGGAGCGTCGGCCCACAGACCAATGAGTCGCGGGTTCGATCCCGGCCAAGGGCACGTACCTCGGTTGCGATTCGTCTCCGGCCCTGGTCGGGGTCGTGCGGGAGGCAACCAGTCGATGTGTCCCTCTCACGTTGATGTTTCTCTTTCTCTCTCTCCCTTTCTCTCCCTCCCACTGTATCTGAAGATAAATAGAAAAATATCCTCAGGTGAGGATTAAAAAAAAAAAAAAGTAATGCTACAAACATTTTCCACCATTCCCTCTGGGTTTTGTTCATTTGTTTTTCCTTTACCAGGAGCTCATGAAAGACTTCTTAGAGAAGAGGGACAAGGGACAGCTTCTCATACAGAGAAACAGAAGAATGAAAGAGATGTTTCTGAGACCGGTAATGTTACATTCAAACACTTTCAAAATTCAATTGTCAAATCAAGTGTGAGTACATGTTAAGCCAGTGAGAAATCCATAAATAAATTATCATTTGGAAAGTACCAGTTTTTCTCTTTAGGTCGGGAAACCACAATGTTTAAAATTCCCTAGGACTTCAGAAGCATAAGAGAAGTTGCTGTTATGTTGACCCGCATTAAGATGTGACTACATTAACACGCAGATTAGTAAAATGCCCCGTAGTTGGTGCTGGAGAAATTTTCACTGAAAGTTGAATAAATTAATAATGGGCTTGACCTCTGTGATTTTCATCAGTTTCATTGTACTTCATGTGGGTTACTGGGGGCTTGGATTTGGCACATCGGGAGCAGGTTGGTGGCAGGAACAGGAAGGATAGGAGTTGAGACATCCGAGGGAATCCCTTATGGAAACGGTCCTAGTCTGAGCAGGAAACGGGGTCCATCTGAGATGGCCTCGCACTGGCCGGTAAGGAATTGCATGGTTTAAGTAGAAGCACTCATTCCAATTGTAGACCCAGCTTTCTGTGTCTGAGGATGGATACGTTCACACCGGCGACAAGGTGATGCTCGTGAATCCGGACCACCCTGAGATGGAAGCGGATCTGTTTCTCAGGGGGGACCTGAGCCTGTGTTTGACTCCAGATGAGATCAGAGCCCATCTGAGTGACCAGCTGGAGGTGCCCTGTGGCCTGAGCGCAGCGCCAACCACGAGCCCGGTTGGCAGGAACACTTTTATCCTTTTGAGGTGAAGACACTTTGCATTCATCATACGTGTCTGTTTTCACTCGTAGCCTAAGGATGTCCTGGGATTGGAGCAGGGCTGATTGGAGGTGGAGGTTCTGTGAACATTCTTGCTTTATTACCTTGAGAATGATCGTCAGTGGGCCTTTACTGTTCCTTTACCGTAAACACCAGGATAAATGGTCATTTGTGTTCAACTCAAAATGCTTAATTCAGAGGCACTTTGGGTCTAGGGTATTAAATTCATATTCTGTCTAGAAGCAAACTGGGTTTTCCTAATAACATCTCAGAGTGCTTGGAGCTTATTTGAGGGCTTTCGTTGCTTTTGATGTCGCCATGTTATTTTTACACCAGAAATGTATGATTTAATGCAAGGTGGCATAATATGAGGATTTGCTATTTTAAAATCCATTGTCCACTACAAATGTACTTGAGGAGACTTCGAAAATGAGCATTTAAACCCTTAGAGAACAGACACAGAGTAGCAATTAAAGACATTGCTTTCACTCTGTTACTAAGTTGTGATGGCTGTATTGATATTACAGGACTGTAGTCTCTCAGTCTTTAGATTTATTTTGAATGCAGGTAATTTACATGACAGCAGCGTCTAAGTTTCCTGGAGGATTAAGAGGGAAGATAGTATCAAACATCTGCAAATATGTTACCTTGGTTCTCTTTAAAGACACCACTGCACCTGCCCCAGCTCCTTCGTGTAGGGTAGCATGATGTGCTCAGTCCACGCGAGGCCGACCACGTGGGGGCCCTCTGTCTGGCCATGCTGGAAGGGGAGGCGTAGGGTGCTGGCTGCCTTGAGGCTTTCGTTTAGTGACTCATTTCACTAAAGAATATACATTATCTAGAAAATGATAAACAAAATTGCACACACAGAAAACAGAGCTGTGGAATGATTCTCACTGACAGAAATTACATTATATTTGTTCTTCACCAACAGTGAGGATGGAGAGGCCACCGGTCAAGTCCTTAGATTCGGGCAGAACTTTCGCATCGGGATCACAGGGGGATTCGAAGACAAAATGGTGAGTCGTCATGTTGCCTGTGTCCTTGGGACCGGTCGTTTTGTTTCCGTGTGGCTAACGGCCACCTCCTGGAGTGGACAGAGAGCTCTGCGGGCACAGGCTCCACCTCTGCAGCTTCTCTCAGGCAGCCTGGGTCAGTTCTTCCTTCTGACTCTGCAGGTTTCAAATACACCCTTAGCCTGGGGAGAACCTTATTTTCAATGCAGCTGGCAAAAGTAAAAATGTACACCACCTTCACCTGTAAGAAAAATGATTAAATCATGTAACAATCATCTGACAGCTCTCGAGGTCCCCAGTGCTGGATCTGACAACTTTGACTGTTGATTGTCAATCTTCTGTCTGATGTGAGAGCAGGACAACATGAGATGCTCACCTTTGCCTAAGTCAGCATAAGTCTTTGATCTTCACCCCTGCCTGGGGACTAGGAGGTGAGGCAGAACCAGATAAATTTGGGTTTGAATTCCGGCTGAGATGCATACTCATGGGATAGGACTTCGGTGAAGCTATTTAACCTTTTTGAGTCTCTCTCATCTATGAGATGGGGTTATTACACCTTACTGCCTCAGTGCTTCCGGTGCATGAACTCCTCTGTCCCTCCAAACAAGTGTATGACAGAGGTGCCGTTTGACCCGTGGTATTGCTGGGGAGCTGCGGCACAAGGAGGTTAAGTTACTTTGCTCCAGGCCACTCAGCTACTATGTGGCAGAGCTGGCACCATCATGTTTTTTTCAACGAGTCAGAGTCCATTATTGTGTGAGGTGCCATTATTACTGTTATCATCACCATCATTATTATTTTGTACCACTAAGAAACGTCGATGCTGGCGGTTAAACGAGGACACATCGTAGATGGTGAGCTGCTGCCTGATTTTAAATGTAGAAATCAGAGGAATTACCAAATTGCCCAAAGAGGGGGAGTAAATCAGCATTGTCTTTATTTCCCAGAGATTAGCACTATAACACTTTGGCTTATTTTCTTGCATAAAGGGAGAGAGAACAGACGTTAAAAAGAGTGAAAATTACAAGTACAACAACATTAGATACCTTTCCCCCGTTTTTGGTTTCTCTCTCCTTTTTCTTCCCTTCCTCCTTGTGCTGTCTCTCCCTCTCAGCCCTTCTCTCCTGCAAACTGTCTGTTCTCTGGTTGGTTTTTGATTTGGGTTGATTTACCTGCTCTTCGACACATCATAACATTTTGTCATGTTTGTTGCTGATATTTCCTCCCATTTGCTGTTTGGCTTTTAAATTGTAGCTGTTCTAATTACATTTCCGAGTAAAATCTATCAGTGCTTTTCTTTGTAATTCCTTCCATTACCCAGAGCCTTTAAAGTTGGCTCCAAAGATACCATAAAAAGAAACACTTGTGTTAACTTCTAGATGTCTAAAGTTTAACTTTTCCTTGAGTTTATTCTTTAGTCCATTGGGATTTATTTTGATACAGGGTTTTATGTGACCATCTAAATTCCCCCCAAAGGACTGGTCAGACGTGTCTGTGTTATTTCTTGAGGAACTGCTCCTTTCTTCACTGGCACATGCTGCCTCCTCGGCCCACATGCAGTGTTCTGTGTACTACATGCTCTCTGCGGTCCTGGGGAGCCTTTGAATTGCAGTTGTCTATTTCCATTCTAGCGTCAGCAGATACTTGGACACTCACAGGGCTAGTTCCCTGTATTGCACTTCTTTCTCTGAATTATATTAAGAATTAATCTTTGAGTTAAATGTTATAATTATTTTTGTCAAGTCCTTCTGCCCTTAGGAAAAGAAATCACTTGGTATTTTGATTGGTGTTCCAAAATTAAGTGCATTCATGTATTTGGTAGCCTTACAATATTTATTCCTCTGAGATGTCTCTCCATTGATTGAGTGATTCTTTCATATCTCTCCATGAGTTCTGTGGTTTTCTTCACAGCAGTTAGAGGTGCCAGGGAGCCCACGTTGGCTTCCCTGAGGTGGAGAACAAATGAGTGTTCTCATGCGATCGCTGAGAGCAAGGATTTTGAAAATCGCTTTTGAGCACACTTGCCATCAGCCAATTGACAGCTTCCTGTTTCCCCGATTTTCAAATAGTGTAACATAGTTCATCTGCTTGCTGTCCTTTGCAGTTATTTTTGACAAGTGACCACAGGACCCTCCTGAAGTCGTCGAAGAGGTCCTGGCTGCAGGAGGTGTACCTGACGGACGAGGTCTCCTACCTGAGCTGTTGGCAGGCTGCCTTCCTCGACCCCCAGCTGCGCCTGGAGTATGAGGGCCTCCCCGTCCCGGTGAGCACGGCCCGGGAGGGCAGGCGGGTGCTCGATGCTGTGGGTGGAGGCAACTCACTGCTGTCTGAAACGGATGCTGGTTGTGCCTCCAAGGACTCTGTGCCCGTGTCCTCCCTCTCCATTGGCATCTCAAGCTCGGAGGATGCTATTTAGCCTTGTGGCAGCATCCTGTGTTGGGGGTCTCAATTCGTCTGTACCTTAGAATCATCTACGGAGCTTTGTGAGAATACGGAGGCCCAGGCCCTGCCCCTGAGACCCGGCTGAGAACCCCTGACTGACACTGTAGGGACGCTGACACTGCTTCCTTCCAGGCCTCTGTTAAGTCCTCATTTCTAAAGACACTGGGAAATCTGGGGGCGTGAAAGGGACAGTGGGGCAGCCGTACAGGTGAACACAGGGGTCCGACAGGGCAGCGCTTCCTTCTTGCTGCAGGGCGTGTCCTCCGGACCTGGGCCCTGCGGGGGGGGGGGGGGGGGGGGGCGCGGCGAGGCGCAGTCCTGACGGAAGGTTGGGCTGGCGGGCACAGAGCTGTTCTGAGGGCGAGAGGCATTCTGCCCACTCAGAAGGCCTCCAGAGTGAGGCGCCGTTAGCAGTCATCGGGAGAGTGTGGGGTTACTGAGGCTTGGCCAGCGGAGGTGGCTGTCCAGGAGGGGCCCCGGTCACAGGCACTCTGAACCCACCAGGCACAGTGCACTTCTCCCGATCTCTGCAGCGGCCCAGGCCACGGGGCTCTGTGTTCTCGCACGGACAGTGTGCTCATGGTCCACAGGGACGCGCCCGGCACAGCCCCCCTCCACTGGCCTCTGCCCAGCTCTGCTCTCTGTGGGCTTGCCTTGTGTTTCTGTGACTGACTCAGTATCTCCTGCCCTCATCTAGAACAGGTGTGACATCTGTCTTGGGAGGCTTTGCGAGGATTACATGGCTAGTCCATCTGCAGTGTGCACTGGAAGAGTGGCTGGTGCCTACGCTGAGCCTGTTGTTACATTGTTATCGTCATGGCTGCTGATGGGCAGGGGCCCAGGCACCAGGGGTCTGTGAGCCCCACTCAGGCACAGCTCAACGTCTGCAAAGTGGGAGCCCTCAGACCTGTCCGAGCTCCCTGGCCCTCCAGCCAGAGACCATCTGGAGCACCTGGGGGTGAACAGGTGGACCTTGCTGCAGAGTGGGGGGCCTGGGGGTGGGGAGGGGGCGACTGGATTAGAGGCTGTCAGAAAGGACAGTCACAGAATGTGGGATTTTAGGGAGGTCGCAGGAAGCGGGCTTGGCTCTGATCGGATGTGGTCAGGAAGTGGGGCTAACTCTGTATTGGGTGCCTCAAGCCATCATATCCATGGAGAGCGCAGGCCAGAGCCAGGCCAAGCTGTCATTGGTGAAGCTGCAGCCCTCACTCACACTCGCTGGGAGAGGTGGGCGTTCAGTGGTGTGGCTCCCATCTTGTCTGTGTTCAGTGTGATCCCAGGTGGTCTCTGTCCTGGCCCACTGCAGTCACGGCGGCTGTGTGGGAGCACCCTGTGAGGGCCAGGCCAGCTCCCCTCGCCAGGCTGCTCCTCTCTTTCCCACACCACTTTAAGGCTACGTGAGTCAGGACTTTGAAATGAGCTGTATTTTTCCTGATTATAAGCGTCATGCATGTTCACTATTGTGGACGAAAAGGGGCCATGTGCTGGCCTGACAGGCACAGGGAAGGCCTGCGTGGTGGCCTTGTGAGCTCAGAGACCTGAAGTAACCACAAAGGAGGACCTGAAATGAAAACGTTTTAACTGCAGGCAGTTTATGGCAGGTAGTCCTGTCCTGGGCCAGCATCTTCCCTGACAAAGGTCCGTTCCACCTCAATTGAGCCCACTGTCTTTTTGCGTCTGTGATAACATACAAGTCAGGCTAACTTCCCTTTCCCAGACCCCTCAGGGCACAGCCAGCCTGTCAGGTGGAGATCGTGCTGTGCATAGTTGACTGCTAACCGTCCTGTCCCCACCCATGTAAAAGAAGCATGTGTCTGTCGTTTTACTTTTCTTCCCATCCCAGAGGCCCCCACACTTTGCTTTCTCCCCCCTCCCTGATCTGTCACTGGTGGGTTTCCTGTAACCCACCTACCTCTCCTCTTTTGATTGTAGTGCATAAAGTAAGGTGCAAAACTGCCCTTCTCTGGAGCATCATCTCAAGCCCATCCGTTGGGGTTTTGCTTTCCAGCAATTGTTTTGGTTCAAATAAACTCACAAAATTTCTTCACAGGTTTGAATGTTTCTTACCTCAGCACTATGGAAACTCAGAAAAAGACAACAAATCATTTGAAAATTACCAGTAATTCCACCTTTCAGAAAAAGTCACAGTTGTTTATCATTTATGTCTTTTTCTATACATATGTTTTTTATTTAAGTTTTTTTTCTTTTACAAAATAGGGCATCAGGAATATTCTTTTTTTTTAATCCTCACCCAAGGCTATTTTGCCATTTATGTTCAGATAGAGTGGAAGGGAGAGAGAGAGAGAGAAACATCGATGTGAGAGAGACACATCAATTGGTTGCCTCCCGCACGACCCCAACCAGGGCTGGGGACCAAACTGCAATAGAGGTACATGCTCCTGACTGGAATTGAACCCACAACTCTTTGGTCCATAGGCTGACGCTCTAACCACTGAGCCAAACCGGCCAGGGCAGGAGTATTCTTCCTGTGTCCACTTAATGACACCGCTGACTGCCCGGCGGGTCAGTGGATGAGTGTTGTCCTCCACGCACCTAAAGGCTGTCGGTTTGATTCCCAGTCAGGGCACCTACCTGGGTTATGGGTTCAGTCCCTGGTTGGAGCATGTATGGAACGCAACCATTGATGTTTCTCTCTCACATCAATGTTTCTCTCTCTCTCTCTCCCTCACTCCCCCCTCCCGTCCTCTCTCTAAGCATGTCCTCGAGTGAGGATTAAAAAACACACCACTGACTCATGGTGTCAAAGGTTGTCTCCAAGATGGCTTTGAATGGTTGTGTAATGTTTATCGTATGTGTATCTGTTATGTTTGCCATCTAGGTTATTGTGTGTGTGTGTGTGTGTGTGTGTTTTAAACTAAATTTAAATGAATATGTAGTACATTCACAAATTTTTGCTTTTAGGAAATTGGAGGCCTTAACTCATCGTGCAAGTAACACCCTCTCTTTGTCTTGAAAGGCAAATGCCAGCATCCTCATCAATCACTGCCACACGAACCGGGGCCTGGTGGCCCACCGGCATCTCTTCTTAAGGTGTGGTGCTGCGCCCGGCAGAGCGCTGCGCTGGGGGCGGGGCTGGGGCTTAGCTGGGAGGCTCCACTTCACGCAGAAGTCCTGTGATGATGAAACACTGTCACAGAGAACTCTGCTGGCGTGCAGGGACCCATCAGAGCCCCTCTGTTACTCAGGCGCCTGCACCGCGGGAGGGTTTTAGCCCTCGTGGGGTACCCCACCCCCCCATCCCGCAGCCTTGCCCAGACAGGGTGACGCTTCTGGCCACATAGGCTGTACTTTAGGGCCCCCCTCCCCAAGGCGTGTAGAGCGTCTGCTGAGTGAGGAGCTTCTGAGATGACGGGGACAGGCGCTGAGAGCGGTTCTGATCCCCACGGCTTCATTCTCCTCCCGCCCAGGACCTATTTTGGAAAGGAAGTGGAGGTTGCTGCTCACACACACCTGGACTCACACAGGGTGGAGAAGCCTAGGAACCACTGGATGCTGGTGACAGGGAGTCCCAGGAAAGGCTCGCTCACCATGTTGGACGTGCGCAGACCGCCCGCGGAGGGCACCCACGCCCCGGAGCAGGCGGCGGCCCCGGGGGCCCAGTGACACGCAGGTGTGCTCTCATCCAGTGCGGCTTTGCAAGAAACCAACAGTTCTGGTCCTGTCTCTCACTATTTTTAAGATTCAGAGCTCTCTGAGCACTCTATTGAAATAAGGCTGTGTGAAGATTATTGAATTAGTGGGGGGGGGGGGTCTGGGACACACACACAAAATTAGTCCTGGGAACAGCTCAGAAGCGGTATTTGAGAGTGACAGGTGAATTCCTTCGCTGACACTGCAGACCCCAGCCCCCTCTGGTGAGAGCCCGGCGGCAGCAGCGGCCCCTGCGGCGTGTGCCCTGGTGAAGCTGTGTCTGCAGCAAAGCTCCCGGGCGGCTCTGCGCTCCGGCCTCCCCCCTCACAGCGCGCTGAGAGGTCCCGGCTGTCCTGCGAGCGTGGCCTCGCCTTGGAGCACGCAGTTCCCCTGGCACTGGTGTTCCTGCCCCTGGCTCGGGGGGTCGGGATCTCTCCCTCCAGTCACATGTTACTTTGTCATGATTTTTAAACTACAGCATCTTTTCATTTCTACCTGTCTTTGTTTTTATTAATCCTCACCTGAGGATATTTTTCCATCAATTTTTTTTAAAGAGAGTGGAAGGGAGGGAGAGGGAGAGAGAAACATCAGCATGAGACATATCGATTGGCTGCCTCCTGCACAACCCAGACCAGGGCCCAGGATTGAACCTGCAACTCAGATACATGCCCTTGACCAGGAATCGAGCCCATGACCCTTTGGTCTGCGGGCCGACGCTCTGACCACTGCGCACACCGGCCAGGGCTGTTGCTTCCGATCTGCACAACTAGCAGATTAGCAGTGCACCCACGTGGTCAGGACGTTCCTGACAAAACACACGTGTCCGTCCCTGCATCTGCCCATCGGGTCTTTCTGTGTCAGGACCTGTGGTGGGGACAGTGTCCTCGTGGGACGAGGAGACCCAGCCCCATAGGTAAAGGTGAGCTCCAAGGCTGGCTCACGTATAAACACACTGAGAGGCGGAAAGTGAGTCAGAGGTGACGTAAATGCGTGTCAAACAGGTACACCTCTCAGCCTGTGTGGACGGGCTCCCTTCAGGGAGGCAGCGTGGGCCCTCAGGTGCTGCGGGGTTAGGGCTGGTCTGGGCAGGGGTTACCTGCAGAGATTTCCGATGTCCTGGGCAGCCAGGGTTGAGAGCCGCTGGTTGGGAGCTGGAGGAGGGAGCAGTGGTCTCCAGTGTTGGGAGGTTCTTCTCAGTGGGCCCCACTGTTAAGTGATTGGCTCAGGGTCACACAGCTCTTTCCACACGGGACCAGTCAGACCCGCTAGGCCTTCTTCTGAACCTCGGTTCCTGAGCTCGGCACTCTGGACTTCATGGGTCCCCTTCACTGTCGGGGGGCTGTCTGCGCGCCTCTGCCACCTGCCCACTTGGGGCATTAGCACACCTGCGCTGTGACAGCCCAAAATGTCTCGACACTGCTCGGTGTCCTCTGGGGATGCCGCTGCCCCAGGGCCTCCAGGTCATCTTCATTCACTGTCCACAGAGGACGCTGTAAGGGTTTTCTCCCTTTCTATTTCTACGGACTCTGTGGAGCACAGAATCTGAGGTCTCTGAGGTAGCATCCAGGTGTGCTGAGAATCCGCACTTAGCATCTGATCTGGGCGTCGGTGGGAACCTAGAGCTTTGTGCGGATTGGCCCTTGAGGGCAGGGCTGAAGTGTGAGCCGTGGCCTCCAGGTGGGCACCCAGGATGCCCCTGAGGTGTGAAAGGAAAAGCTCACAGCTTCTATGTGTGTCATTAGTGTAACCTTTAAAATGCACTGATGTGTGTCTTCTGCTGTTCAAAATGTTAGTTCTAGTGTACATAAGAGTTCAGTAGGCATGCACAGAACAAAATTTATAAATGTAAGATATATATAAGACACAGATATAAGTGTCTATGTGTGTGAGTGTGAGTCTTGTGTGAGTGTGTGTATTGTGTGAGTCTGTGTGCATGTGTGTGAGTGTGTGCATTTGTGTGACTGTGTGCATGTGTGTGAGTGTGTGCATGTGTGAGAGTCTGTGCATGTGTGTGAGTCTATGTGTGTGTCTGTGTGCATGTGTATGTGCATGTGTGAGTGTGCGCATGTGTGTGAGTCTGTGTGCATGTGTGAGTGTGTGCATTTGTGTGTGTGCATGTGTGTGAGTCTGTGTGCATGTGTGAGTGTGCATGTGTGTGAGTCTGTGCATGTGTGTGTCTGTATGTGTGTGTGTCTGTGTGCATGTGTGTGTGCATGTGTGAGTGTATGTGTGTGTGTGTGCATGTGTGTGAGTCTGTGTGCATGTCTAGCGAATGCTCAGAACTCCCTGGGAAGGGTGTAGGGACAACCTGGAGGCCCTTGTGTGCTGTGGGTGCCACTAAGTCACTGTTGCTGCATAGCTGGGGCCTGAGTCATGGGCACAGACTCCCCAAGCCCCGAGGTTCACTTTTGCTCAATTGGACAAATGTTTACCAATCAGTTACCATCTGCTGGTTCTCTTGCTAGGGTGGTGGGGACAGTGAACAACCAGGCAAAGACCCTGCCACTGGGGGAGGGAAGGAGCAGCCCCCAGTGTGACTATGCGTCGAGCCAGCGTCCAGGATCCCAGTGGAAGAACAAGGCGATGACTCACACCCGGGACGGGGAAGGCTGTCCTCAGATGACACGAGCCGTGAGCCACGGACAGCACTGTTCCCGGCAGACGGGCCCCTGAGTCCCTGGAGCGCAGCCTCTGCAGCGTGGTGAGAGGCAGGGCCTGGGCAAGGGGTGGCTCACAGTGGGCTGTGCGCAGAGCTGACGCTCAGTGGGTACACCAGCCGGGCTGCGTGGCTGGAGACAGTGCCGCCCTCCTCTGGGTGGAAGGTAGCTTCTGACCCTCGCTCCCAAGGTGCCCCTGGCAGCCCCGGGACTTCCCTGGAGGGACCCCTGGACTTCCCTACACCCCAGCAACTTAAGAGTAAATGCCTGGCCCCTCAGGGGGCCTGCGGGACCCTGACCCAGCACAGGAGCCTGGCTTGAGTCTGTTTTGAGGGGCCGGTGCCCAGTGGTACTGAGGAACAGTGGTGCAGGTTGTCGACAACTCCGAGTGTCTCTGTGGGTCAGCCTTTGAAAGCTGGAGGAGGAAAGTGAAGTGACTTTGCTTGAGAAAGATCAGTGTGGAAGCAGCAGGGAGGCAGAGGGTCCTGGGGAGGGAGAGGAGGTTCTGCACCAAGGCGGTGTCAGGAGGCCTGGAGAGGAGCGGATGAGAGAGAGGGAGAGAGAACCCCAGAGAGGTGGAAAAGGAGGGTGCTTGTTTTTGGGGTGTGTGCCCATCCCTGAGATCCCGGACACAGGACAGGAGCCACTGTGCAGGGAAGTTGGGGAGCTGCCTGGGGATGTCTGACCCTGATGGAGGCTGTTTTCCTGTGGCTGTAGCTGAAGCCCAGCTACACGCCTTCCTGGGCACAGCACAGTCATCTGCTGGGCTGGTGGCCCCACCAGAACCCAGTGGAGGGATTGTTGTAGCAAACACAACCTCAGGTTAGAAGTTGTATTAATCGTCCTGCCGGGCGAGCACTGAGGGGTCCAACAAGGCTGGAGGCCAGGAGTGGCCACCTCCTGGGGGGAGGTGACTGAGAAGCGAGGCAGCATCTGGGAAGTGGGGAGAGCGATGGCCTTTGAGGGCTGTGGGCGGTCGGGGGGTTGTTCAGTGAGAGCTGGTCCTAGGGCGTTGGTGTGTGTAGGCCCCCCGTTTCCCTCTGCCTCCTGTGGGAGGTTCGCAAGTGGACGTCCATGCCTGGAGCCATTTGTCTCCCTCGCCAGCAGGGTTCACTCGAACCCACGATCCTCACTGACTGTTTCATAGCAGGCTCTGGGCTAGACCCTCAGGATCCAGGGAGGAGTAACTATGTTCCTGCCTTCAGGTCCTCAGCTGAAGAGATGCTGCTTAAGAGATAAGAGAGGTTATTCCAGTTGTTAAAAACCAATTAAGAAAAAAACAGGAGCATAAGTCAAAGCCACTGACTTGGGGAAACACAGGGTGTTTGGGAAGCTTGTCGAGTTGACTCTGCAGCATTGAGTAAGAGGTGGTCGGGAGGGAGGTCCGAGGTTGGCAGGGAGAGGCCGGAGTGCAGAGCCTGTTCCTGAGAGGAGAGGCCCTGGACTGAAGGCAGCAGGGTCGTTCCTGAGGCCCAGAGGCCTGACCGTGGGGACAGCGGAGCTGGCAGTCTGACGGATGGGTGTTAGCAGGGGAGTCAACTTCTGTCTACTCATCTCTAAGCCAAGGCGAAAACAGTAGAAACGAGAATAAACTCACTCGACATCTCCTGGGGCGCCGGGAGCTTTTTGAAAGGAGCATCCCTGCTCTCCTTCAGAGCGTCACCAGCTAGGGCCATTTATAGATTTGATAATGACCCACTGTGAACTGAGGCATCATGGGAACTCGGCACACGGCGAGCCCGGCCGGTTCGCTTCCTGGGGGCCATGGCGAGGGAGGCCGGGTAACCCAGAACGCAGGCTCACACGTGAGAGAAGAGGACAGACTTCCCATTCGAAAAGAAGGAAAGGGCTTGGACTGCTGGTCACAAGAGGAAGGGCTCAGGCGTCCAGGGAGCGTTGCTCCGCAGTTCACGTGCAGACCGCAGGCTGGAAGGCAGGGAGAGCCTGGAGTGTCAGCTGACACCCTGCTTGTCATTTTACAGGTGGGGAAGGAGGCCTCGGTCAGAGAGGGGACACACCCCAGGCGCAGGGAGGACGAGCAGGGCCCGCGGAGCCCCTCTGGGTGGCGGTGACTGCCACCACCACCGCCAAGCACCGGGAGAGCGAGCTGACTGGGTGGGACTCTCACAGGCGTGGAGTCCCCTGGAAGCCAGCTCCCAGGTCGCTCCCTGGGTGAGTGGGTTTGGTCTGGCACTTCTCAGAAGTGGCCAGAAGATGTCACTGTTAAAAACAGTCACCGCCTGCGGTGCTGTGCTGTTGAGGTTCATTTCAGAATACGAGCGAGTTTCCAGTTTTCAAAACGTACATTTTAAGAGGGGAAAAACCATAAAGCGCCGTGTCAGGGTACCCGACCATTGTTTTCCTTACGAAAGAAAGAGTGTGAGGCACACGTAAGAGCTGCTCTGACAGTGTTCCAAGGGGCTGTGCCGGGGTTCCGGTGAGAATACAGCCCCTCTAGGGTCTTCACAGACCTTCCACCCGAGTCCAGAGCCCTCCCCAGGAAATCCTACTCTGAACCCAGGCCTGGGGACCCTGGGCCCCGAAACTGCCCCACGTGACCCAGGTCGTCCAAAGGGTAACTTTCTAGCCTTTCCCAGGTCCATCTCCTCACCAAGCCTGTTTCCTGAGGGGTTAATAACTTCCTCTGAGAGTTGTTAGAAGATGCAATGAATTGAAATATATTCGAGAGAGGCAGGAGAGGACATTGGTATGACCCCTGGCTGTGGGTCAGACAGCACAGGGCGGACACGGGCCCCTTCCTGGCTGTGTGACCTTGAAGTCACTGCACCTTGAGCCCCCATTTGCTCCCAGGTTTAAAAATAAGGCAAATGTGTCGTCCATCTCGTGGGCTTGGAGGTAGACATGGAGACTGTCGATGGCAAGACCATCCTCAATGTTCCTACTACCAAGTGTTAGCGCCTTCTCCTCCCTCACTTTGCAGTCGAGGCCCAGAGAGGGGAAGGGATGGCCTAGCACCGCAGTGAGTGAGCGCTCCCCCTGCCCCCGCTCTGGTCACTGCTCGGTCACTGTGTTTGCTTCTCTGCCTCTCACGCTTGACTCTGAGCTCCCCAGGGCAAGAGCTTATGGGGAGTTGCTGCCCAGTGTTAGGATATTTTCGACATAGCTAACATTTATGGAGCAGTTACAGTTCTCCAGGCACTGTTCTAAGCACTTTTCACGTGTTAGCCCATTGAATCCTCACGTGAAACCTGTGAGAGGGGTACCATGATTCTGTGAGCTTGACAGGAGGGGAACTGAGATGTGGGAAGGTGGATTTGCCTGTCGTCGAATGCCTCAGGCGGAGAGCCAGGCGGCCTGGAGCAGGGGCAGAGCACCTAGCCCCTCCGTGGTGCCCGTCTGAGGCAGAAGTCTCCATGTTTTGTGGGATTGGAGTGAAGCAGTAAGATTGGAAATGGAGCCACAATACAGTGCACGACAGGGAGCGACCACGGGGAGAGTGCAAGTCTCCGCTCAGACCTGCTGTAACTGTGCCCTCCGTGGAGGACAGGAGAGCCAGCCCGCAGGGCAAGACCGAACGCGCAGGACGGAGGGCCTCCGGGGACCTCAGCTCAGGAGGTGTGCAGTTCTGGCGGCGGGTGCAGTGGTAGGCCCTGGGGACGGACTGGGGCCACAGGCAGCTCTTCTCTGCGCAAGGCCGGAGCAGTGCCCTGACACCCCAGGCTGCCTCAACACGCGGTCACCTCACCGTGCCCCACCGGCCTGGACAGTGCTGCGGAGGTTCGTCTCAGGTACCAGCTCTGCCGACATGTCGAGGCTCTGGAGTCCTGTGCTGAGCAGGACTGGGGCCACAGCCAGTGAGTGGAGAGAGCCTTAGAGACGCCCCATGTGTCCAGGAGGAGGCTGGCGGCCACCGAGTAGCCAGCGGGCCCCACCCTTCCCTTTCGGATGGACCCGAATTCCTGCAGCTCCTCCAGGCCTCCCAGGGCGGCCAGGCTGCCTGGCGCTGGGCTGTGGGCTCCGTCTGGGGAGCTGATCCACCCAGGCCTCCACCCTGGAACACTGGCACCATGTGCAAGTCACCAGGAGCCCGCTCCCGCCCCCTCCCCCACGGGGAGTGGAGATGCTGCCTGCCATGGCTGTCCCCAGCTGCTGGGCAAGAGCCTCCGCCCTTCCTGCCTCCCTGCAGCCTCCCTGCGCTGTGTTACTGTTGGCTGATGTGAGCAAGGTTGGACGTGAGCCAAACATCTGCTCATGTCTCCTGAATGTGCTCCCAAACAGACAGCAGGAAGCAGCACCACCCTGAACTGAGGTGCCAGGGCTGGAGAGCTGCCACCCAGGACACTGCCGGGCTGCCGGGGCTGGGGAGACCCCTGAGCGGAGATCTGATCTCTCTGGGGCCTGGGAGGGTGGAGCAGAGGCCTCTTGGTTGTACATCCTTCCTTCTTCCGGGAGGGGACAGTCTGCGGGTCAGGGACATGCAATGGAAGGGAGATGAAAAGAGAGGTGTGTGTGATGGTCCCTCCTGCCCTGGGAGGAGAAGAGGAGAGAACTCCACTGCTGGGTGGGTGTGGGAAGAAGTGCTGCCTTTATGGGCTCCCTGGGAATAGACCCCGAGACAGAGACTGAGTGCAGTTTATTGGGGTTGATGGGAAACAGGGAAGAGGGAAGCCTATAGGCAACTGAGACCCTATCCCACCGAGGCCCCTGAAAGACAGGATGAGCCTCGGTTACCCCACTGTGGGTGGGCACGAGTGTAGATTGATCCTGTACTTCCCTCACCCCTGATCGTGGGCTGTTCCTGGGGCGCCTACTTCCTGGCTCTCTGGCCTGTGACCTGCAGGGGCTGGGGAAGAGCCCCAGGTGAGCGTCCCTGTGTTGGAGTGGGAAGTGCAGAGGGGACATGGGCCGCACCCAGAGAGAGTCCTTGGTACAAGGAAAAGGGAGGCCAGAGTGAGGGGTGGTAGGGCATGGCCCTGTCAGTCAGTTCTCTCTCCCTTTCTCACTCCACCACCTTCCCCCTTAGCTGCCCACGTCTTCACTCTCTGCCCTCCCCGAGCGCTGCCTGGGGCACGGGGACTGCTATGCCCCCTGGGCTGGTGACTGCTGAGCAGTGGACACTGATGGTGGGAGTCTGGCTGAAGCGATCAGAGACCTCTCTCCCTGGGCCTGGTCAGGACTTCCTGGTCCTTCCTGGTTGACCTGGCTCCACCTCGGTTCTCAGTGGCACTGTGGCTGCCCTGGGGCCTCAGGTGTAGGCCACTCTGTCCCTGCCGTGGGTAAGCTCAGCAGCTGCATGCTCTGCTGTCTGCTGCTCATCCTCTTCGACAGACCGAGGCTGCCTCCTCACGGGCACAGCACAAGGGACGGGAAGCTGCGCCCTGGTCCTACCGCACCTGCGTTCACGTGCTGGGCTTTCCCTCTGGGCTGTGCGGGTGGTCATCTCCCTGAGGCTGGACCTGAGAGGTGAGTCCAGCTTCAGAATTCCTGTGGGCCGATAACTACTGGGTGTCTCCCATTCCTCCCCCAGCCCTCGAATGGGGTGCTGTGGCTATTGCCCTGGCCCTGTAGCTCCACGAGGTGTGCAGAGGGCAGCTCCCTTGAATGTTGACGTCAGCACTTGGCAGACCTGCTGTGTGTTATTGTAATAAGGTCTGATTGGAACACGGCCTCGCCTGTTCACATACGGATCATCTGTGACTGCTCTGGGGGCAACCCTGGCAGAACTGAGTAATTGCAACAGACTTTATGGCCCTTTAAGAAAAAGTTTGCTTATGCCTGTTCTGAAAGTCCTCTGGACTAAGAGAACCAGATGCTGGATGCAGGTGAGCGGGCAGCTGCGAGTGGGTGGCGCTGTGGGCCATCTCCCCTGGGGAAGGAGAGGAGACAGCCTGGACCCTGAGTCACCTGCTGGAAGCGCTGCCCTGCACAGTGGCCTGGCGTGCTCAGACGGTGTGAGTGAGCCACAGCCTTCCATTGGGTTAAAGTATCGCTATTGCCGTTGAAGCCGCTATTCTGCCCGATAGGGTACACATCTGTCTCATAATTCAAACAAAATTGAATTTATACTTGTACACAACACATATTCAATTACGCAATTTTAAGTTTACATCACGAACAGCCTCCCACACTATGTAAAATAGCCTTTGAAAACATGCCTTTAATAGCTTCTTACTATTTCCTTGGATTATTTCATTGATCATGCACAGTGCTTGGGATGGGATGGCGAGAAAGACGGCTTCCTCACTGTGTGTCAAGGGTAACTTAGTACCGTTTTTCCAAAATGCAACTTAGCAACATGGTTACGCCTTGGATTCAGTGTTTCTATTTCTGGAAATGTATCCTCAGAAAATAGTAAGAGTTGTGGGCAAACATTTAAGAACAAAAGTTTTTTGTTTTAGCTTTACTTAACAGTATCAAAATTGGGAGTAGTCTAAGTGTCCATTGGTAACGGAGTAGTTACATCCATGACAGTACAGTGCTCCTGGGCGCTGCCTGTGTGTCGATGAGTCTTGTTTAGCGTCGTGCCTGCAGCTCGGGGCACGGAGCCTGGGTCTGATCTAATAACTGGCAGATGGGATGCCTCTGTCTTCCACACTGCGCACTCCCTGCTGACAGCCTCGGCTTACGGATGGGGCTGGCCAGGGTCTGTCTCCTTTTCATTTCCTTGGCAACTCCTGAGTCCTGGCTGCAAAGCTTCTTCAGATGGACTCTTGGACATCAAGCAGCTACAGCCCAACATTTGGTTACATAAAGTGCCGATGAATCATGAACACGTGGGCCACATTTTCGTTCAGATGCACAGGGATTTCAGTTTGTGGGAAAAGGGCCGTGGGCTACACAGCTTAGCACTGGGTTTGGGAAATTGGTTGAGTCGCTGACCAAACCCTGTTATGTCCATCTGCTCCCCACAACGTTTTCCTTCTCAGCACCCTAAAAATGACAGCGGTGCAATTCCAGGGGTGCTGAAAGCTAGTCTTTCCTTCAAGAAAGAAGGGAGGCCAAATGATTTGCCATAGGTCCGCAGGGTTTATTGGTTTTGTCCCAAAGCCAGCGAAGATGAAACAAAATGCAGAATGTAACTGGAAGTACCAGTCATTCAGTCACCAGTGCCGTTATTTAATTCGTTCAGAAAACTCTGAGTATTCACTGCAGGGGAGGCACGGAGTTAGATAAGGGGACACAGAGATGATAAGATCAAGTTCCTGCTGTCAGTGTCCACACAGCTAGTGTGATAGATGGGCATGCGAACAAATGATGACGGCGCACCGGGAAGCACAGCATGAGAACCCTGCAGAGGACCTCACGCAGGGTGGGACGGGGGCATAGGGCACATTGGAGGTGGGGGCACTCAGAGGAGGGCTTCAGGAGGCTGGTGCCTGAGCTGGAAATGAAGGGGTGAGTTAGGTCAAGGAGGAGAGCATGTGCAAAGGCACGGAGGTGAGAAGCAGCAGGGTGGGAGCAGACCGTTTCCGTGTGGTTGGCATGGGGAGTTTGAGGCTTTGAGGGCTGCTCTGCGGCTGCAGGGTGCCAGGGTAACGGGGAGGTTGCACATCCCTGCTCAGAGGTTTGGATTCCATTAGAGTTTACGTGGAATCTCAGAGCAGGGTTAGGTAGGAAATATAAAGGTCTGATTTGTGTGGCTACGGGAGAGGATGAATTTGTGGAGAGGAAGACAGAGGAGGGTAGAGAAGTTGGGAGACCCATTGAGTTGTTTTCCACGTGACTGGACCAAACCGACTTGCGGTTGTCCCTCCCAGTGGTGGATTTGTTACTGTCCACCTGCTCAAGGGAGAGCAAAGTCGTGACACCCCAGGGCTTACCATGGGACTTTCATGTTGGTGCTGGTACCCAGGTCACTCCTGTGCCCCTCACCACTTGCTGGGTCCCCTGTTGCTTCCTGGGCCCCTGCCGGGGTTGCTTCTGGAGCTGCTGTCCTCCCTGTTCCCTGTGCTGCAGCAGGTGGCCTGGCCGATCCTCCATGGTCAGCAGGCCAGAGCGTGGTCACCAGTACGTGTCCCTCACTTGTTAGTTCCTTCCTGCCTTCTGGTCTAGGTGGGAGGACATATCCAGGCTTCCCTGGAGGCATTCTGCATGTGTTGCTGACTGTGGCCTGCCTTGATTCAGAGAGGTCATGGATGTGAAGTGACTGGTGCAGTGCACCAGAGTCAAGACTCAGGAAGTGGTAACTGTCATCTTTACTGTCATCATCTTCACCATCATCATCTTCACCATCATCATCACCATCATCACCATAATCACCATCATCAACATCACCATCACCATCACCATAATCACCATCATCACCATCAGCAGCAGCATCAGTCACAGTCATTACCATTATCATCACCGTCTCCATCATCACTATCACCATCATCACAGTCATCATCACCATCACCATCACCACCATCATCATCACCATCATTGTCATCACCATCATCACCATCACCATCATCACCATCACCATCATCACCATCATCATCACCACCATCATCATCACCATCATTGTCATCACCATCACCACCATCATCATCACTGTCATCGTCATCACCATCACCATCATCATCACCATGTTCATCATCACCATCATTGTCATCACCAGCATCACTATCACCATCATCACAATCATCATCACCATCACCACCATCATCATCACCGTCATCATCACCATCACCGTCATCATCACCATCATCATCATCACTATAGCTATTATCATACCATTATCACCATCACCATGTTCATCATCACCATCATTGTTTATTACAATTACTTACATATGCTCTCTGCTTCTCCCACTGCCCAGGCCCTCTCTAGATGATCAGATGCTGTCAGATGGCCCTCAGTCAGTACAGCAGGCCCAGTAAGCAGGTTTCATACACAGAGTGGAAAAGATGAGCTATTGTCCAGGGAGTGAAGCCAGAGGCCCTGAAGTCTGGAGGTCACTGGGTTCAGTCCATCAGTGATCGGTCTTGAGTTGAGAAGAGGTTGGAGAAAAGGAGCAAGGCTGGGACCTCAGGGTGCAGGGCTCCTTGAGGAGGGAGCAGGACCAGGTGGAGGACGGGCTCTGAAGTAGCTTCACGAATGCTGGACTCGAGTGAGAAGTTCTCGTCATACCAAGAAGTAGATTGGGTCAGACCTGTGAGGACGAGGACAGAGGAGGGTGATACTGGAGAGAAGGCATATGAGTTACCTGGTGCCTAGCTCATTGCAGATGCCAAGCGCCCTTGTTGCTTCCATTGACTTCCTGATGCCAAGTATTGTGTCTTCCCTGTGGCCTGTGCTTGCTTGTGGGTAGCTCGTGGGGACTCATACATAGTCAACGTAGTGTTTGTGGAATCTTGTGTATTGGCCATGGCTAAGTAATGAAAAGTGTGTGTGTATGTATGTATATGCGTATATATACACATAATGTAAAACATACACACACACATAATGTAAAACTTTTGCAGTAGAACAACAGAGGGTTTTCAGAATAAAGCCTTTATACCTTTGAGTCTGCAGAAAATATTTTCAGATAAATTAAAAACATAAGATGTTTGTGAACGTGCTTTCAAAAGTACAAAGGGTGTGAAAGATGGATAAAGCAAGTTCTGTCCGTATCTGGGATTTTGGGGGGATGTGTCCCTGCTTGGGCTTCTTTGGGCTTCTCAGTGTGCAGCGGACTGGTCACTGAGAGCTGGTTGAAAGGGATTCTCATGGCAGAGGAGTGGTTGGCCTGGGTGGCCTTCCGGACTCTGGCCATTTCTGTGACCCTTTGTCCTTGAGCAAGTCATTTTTCCTCTAGGCCTCAGCCTCCACGTGTGCGTGATGAGAGGGTTGCCGTAGGACAGGGGTTTCCAGATGTGCTCCGCAGAGCTCTGGGGGCTGCTGCTGAGGGGTGCAGCGCAGGGCTGGGGGCTGGGGAACAGACTCGTCATCCTGCTTTCACCCAGAACAACCTCACACTGGTCTGTTTATGCATTGATGTTACAGGGAAGATGTTCAAGAGAAAGGGATCTGGTCCTGCTAAAAGTTTGCCGACCACGTGGATAAGCTCGTCCCTAAGCCCTCCCAGCGCTGAGTTCCGTGGTTCCACGACTGTGATCTCCCAAGGCTCGGAGTGGGTCCTGAAGATCACCGCCTTCATCCGGGGACACTCTGGGTAGGTCCTTTTCACTCACGTGTTTATATATCGAGTTCTCGATCGGGAAACCATAGCAGGCACTTGTCTGGTCGTTACTATGAGAACACCCGTGTCTCGCCTCCGTTATTTCTTAGTTCTGTGCCCCTGGGCAAGTCCCTCCACCTCCCTGAGCCTCCACTTCCACACCTGTGAAATGGGCACACAGCGAGGATGAAACGATGACCTGGGATGGGCTAGTCCTTTCTCATGTGTGCAGAGAGGGAGAACGACGCTCACTGTCAGGTGGTGAATGGTTCGGCAGGGTCTGTGGTTTCTGGCGCTATCGCAGATGACCTGACGAATTTGAGGGCTTGTTAGGGGAGAGGACCCGCCGTGCTTGTGCCATCTTTGAATGGCGCAGGAGGCTCAATGTGTCCTCAGAATAAATGCAAAGCATTTTAAGTGCTATGCATCGGCCGTGTGTAGCTTTGAGTGCAAAAGCAAATGTTAAAGACAGTGAACGTGAGAAATGAATGGGTGGGTCGGACAAGAAAGTTGACGTTTAGCTGCATCCCCGGGATGAAGGTGTTGAGGTCGATGACTGCACATTAGGCTGAAACTCGTCTCCTGCTTCCCTTGAGCCCCGGGCTCCCTCGGGGTCTCTGTCGAGCAGCTGCCACAGTCCCTCCGTGCAGTGTGAGCTGCATCTTGTGAGGATGTGGGGGCAGTGCCAGGGTTCGAGGCCGCAGAGCAGGCCACTCGAAGCACAGGGCCCTGGTGGAGAAGGAGCTGAGCCGTAGAGGTCTGTGATTTGGGGAGGATGCTGGCAGGCGATGGCTTAGCCCTTTTTGAGTGTTCAGTGGGCTGTGAGGACGTCAGCAGGGGCTGTGGGAAGGGCTCCTGGGGCTGCTGTGGGGAGCTGGGCATGGGTGGGGCGGTCCACCCCAGGAAGGGGACTGTGCTGGAGCCTGGTGGGGCAGCAGCTTGTGGCTGGGAGAACGGAGCACAGTCCGGTGTCCTTGCAGAGACTGCACACCCGATGGAATGCAGTCGGGGCAGGCCCAGGTCCGCAGGGAGTGGACAGGCCGGTCAAGGGCACTGGGAGCAGGCTGGGCCATCAGGCCGATCCGTGGGGACTGGGAAGATTCGGGGATCAACACAGACACAGCAGACCCACGGCCGTGAGGGTTGTCGTGGGCTCACCAGCCAGACTCTCTGAGCCTCCAGCACCCTGGCTGCCTGGTCAGAATCGACTCAGGACTGGGAAGGGCCCACTTTGCAAAGGGAGGTGTCTGTGTGTATAGCTCTGAGGGGTGGGGGACACAAGGACCTGCCAAGACAGGTGATACAGTCCTCTGACATGAGCACATCCAAGGGTTGTACTGAGTGTGTGGGGGTGAGCCTGACAAGTGCACAGCCCTAGGACCCTGGGAGGCCGCAGAGGCCAAGAGGACAGGCTGCATGCAGGTGGTTGAGGTTGCATCTCTCCCCAGGTGATTTCACGGGTTAGAGGCGGGACCTCCCGTTCTAGGTTGCAAACCCTGGGTGACAAAAGGATCCCCTCAGTCACTGACTCAGGGGAAGGGTGCCAAGGACGCAGCTTTTGTATGGGACAGGCTCTGGCCTCCCAGGACCAGGGCTTCACCCACTTTTCTTTTTTTGGCTGAGTCAAACCTGTTTCTTTTAAGGAAAAAAAAAATTAGGAAATTCAGAGTAAAAGAAATAAAAAGCACTCATAATCCACTAGCCAGAGATAACCTGTACATAACTAGACATATACCTGATAGGCTATTTACAAAAAAAAAGTCATGTATAAACATGCAACCTTCCTTATTCCTGTGTCATTGAACTTAAACCATTCAGGCCCCATTTCTGCAGATGATGGACAGCTGACTTAGCCAATTCGAAGTAGCCCACCCTCCCTTGGTGGGGCAGCCTTTCATCTCTGTTTACTTGTGGAAACAACTGCTCTTTTATCCTCACACATTCTTACCAAACCTGTGGGTGTCTGGCATAAACGTGCTTGGAGGCCTCGCTTTGCTCTCTGCAGTCAAACCAAGCTTCTGACATGGAAGAAACAAAGTGTGAACAGTCCCAAATGTATCCATTTTCTATTGCCGCCGTGACACATCGCGCCAACGCACAGGCTGAAACCCATCAGCTTGATTTCTCACCGTTCTGGAGGCCAGAGTCCAGCCCGGGCCTCACCTGGCTGAAATCACGGTGTTGGCAGCTCACGTTCCCTTCTGGGGGGCGGGGGATCCTCGGCCTTGGTGTTTCGGCTCCTGGCGGCACCTGCAGCCTTGGCTCCTGGCCCTTTTCTCCGCCCTCAGAGCCCGCAGTGTGGCTTCTTCAGCTCTGTCTCTGGCTCTGACCCCCTCTTCCGCCTCCCTGTCCTGCTTGTAGGACACTGGGCCCAGCTGGAGAACCCAGAATAATTCCTTTAGTTTAAAGTCATCAGATCAGCATCCTCAACGCCCTCCTGCCCTGCACTATGACGTATTCACAGGTTCCTAGGACAGGATGTGGACATCTTGGGGGGGGGGGCGGTGCTATTTTGTCTACCACACTGAATAATTATTTCTTTGTCAAAGGCTTGATTCATATGATCAAAGGCCAGGGCTTTAAAAATCACAGCCTTGGCTATCGATTTAACCAAGTCTACTTAGGAGTTGCAAAGGCAGTGATATGACTGAAAAGGAACTTTTTTACTTAAACATTTTTTCTATCCTTCTCTAAATGGTATTAATTGAACGTTATTGCTGTTCCCTGAATCGCAGGGCAACACAGGGATGTTGGAAAGCCCAGATGGGTATTGGGGTGCTCATGCAGAGAAAAAACCCTTCAATGTTACTTCTCCAAATTCAGTCTTGTTTCACGTATATGGTTCACGCCGTACATCCTGCCTCTGTGACCAGATTAATTCCTTTGGCAACATGATGCAAACGTCTTTCTACGATAATAAACCACGTTAATTTCTGCAGCATAGTCCCCATCCACGAGCCTGCCTCCCAGGGACCGAGCAGGTGGTGCTACTAAAGGCCATTCGGGTCGCAGTGCTCCAGGCTCAGCTGCGGCCTCTTGCAATCTCAGGGCCTGGCCTCCTGTGCTCCTCAGAGCCAGGGAGCTGGAGGAGGGACAGGCCAGTTGCAGTTTCAAACCCTCCTCCTGGGGTGGGGGTGACTGTCGGGGAGCTGTTCGGACTCCAGGTGCTGAGAGCAACAGTGCCTTGAGAGTATCAGTATTAAAGGTGCGTGCGTGGGTGGGTAGAGGGCTCACGGTGACCTGGAGGTGGTTTGAGCAAAGGGATGGGGACTCTGAAGCCTGTGACTCTTCGAGGCCTTGAGTGGGGGGAATGGCATCGGTCAAGAGCCCGAGGCAGCCATGGCTGGGGGGACCCTTCCCAGGAATACCTGGGATGCTGGCAGGGGACGGTGTTGTGTTTTCGCTTGCAATTGCATAAACAGGTAGCTCAAACTGGACCAGGGTCGGTCTCACTTGCCTCCCTGCGACTTTCTGTCAAACAGCCGGCTTTCCCTTGGTCCAGTCTTGCATTGCCGTGTCCCCAAACCCTCACAGTCTCCCCTGTTTTCAGCTCCGACGCTTTGCCCACTTATTGTCCTTTTTTTATTTTTTATTTTTATTTTTTTGGTCTTTTTGGTGGGGAGTCCAAGGATTTATTTAACCCAGCAATCAAATTGGTCATTTAAAATAATAGTCCGTTTTGTCCAAGTCTAAAAATAGATTCTCCTGCTAGAGAAAGGCGGGCAGGGAATGGGGTGGACGGGCCGAAAAGACTTCAGAACCCTCACCGGGGCTGGCGGCCACTTCGTCTCGGTCCCTCCTCGTCCTGACGTGGGCAGGAGTGACTGTTTGTCTTGATTCAAGTCAGCCTCCACCTTCCCCCAGCCCGACCGCCCTTCTGGGGACACAGGCTACATTCACGAGTCCTCTGCCCCAGCCCTGGGCAGATTTTACGATTAAACAGGCACTGTGTTTGTGTGCGAAGGAGAAAATGAATCACTTCGACGGCGGGCAAGGATCGGAGGTGTGTGTTTGTCCCTGGCAATTACATAAACACACCAGAACTCATTTAAGAAAAAAAAAAAAGCGGGGCGGGGGGAGGAGGGGGCAGCGTTGGGGGATGGTCTAAGCACTGTAGCAATTTCCATACATTAGACCTCAGACAGGGTTGTGTTCTGCCCGCTCACAGCAGACTGCGAGTCCAAAGGAAAGTTTGAGGTTTTGCATTTCTGTTTGCGGTACAGGAAAAGGCTTACGATCTGAGGGCTTGATTCAGTGAAATAACATCGCTTTCATGCGCTCGCCGCGCGGAGGGCAGGAGTTGGAAGCGGCAGCTCCAGACGTTGAGAACTTGCTGGCAGCCGGGCAGGGGACTTTCTTCCCCCCTCCCTGCCGAGGAAACGCAGTTCTAACGGGGAGTGACTTGGTAGTTCTCACTCATTTTCAAACACTCCCCAGCCTGGAAGCCGCCTCGGGACCCCTGGCTGCTGGATCCGGCTCCCTCTTGTCTTCCAAGCCCCACACACAGGATGAGCTTGCAGAGGAGAATCTTCCCTCGCAGGGGGACCGGTGAGTGAGGCTGCTGCTTGGGGACTGTGGGGGGGGGATGGAGGGGGGAGGTGCCGCCCTGGGATGAGAGGCACAGCGTGGTTCGGCTGTGCAGTCTGCGTGTGGGATGTGCTCCATGTGTGAGGAGCTGTGGGACCGGCTGTGGCAGTGCCCTTGCAGAGGCTGGCAGAGCGCTCACCAGGCTGCTTGGCAGGGGTGTGGGGGATCCAGACCCCAAGGGGGTGAGACGGAGCCCAGGCCGCAGTTTCTGTGCGTTGACTCCCTCCGTCGTCAGTGTTGGTGGCCAGGTTCAGGGCATCAAGGTGTAAATGGCCCTGGTGGCAGGACCCACCAGCTGGGCTCCTGGGGTGGGGGCGAAGGCATCTGCAGCGGGACCCTCGAAGCCTCCCAGATCTGCACTGGGAGCTCCATACACCCTGCAGGCACAGCCCACAGATGCCTTCTGAGAACAGCCTCCTTTTACTCCAGAGACATAAACAGGCATCAGGGAGAAGCATTTTAACCCTGTGCCCAGCGTTTAAAGTCAACACTGGCGGAACGTCAGCTGTTGTAAGTTTGGCATCAGAGAGTAAACACATGGTTTTCCTTAACGAGGAGAACAAGGCAAGTCAAAGGCACATTCTGACTTTTCCGGCTCCAGGGCGATCGATAGGGAAGAGTCAGCTGGAGCCCCGGGACCCACTTGTTCAGGTTCCAGCAAAGCATCTCTGAACTCTGAAGCAGCAGGGGGACCCGGAGCGGGGCTGTGGGGTGTGGCCCGGGGGAATCCACTCTGGGAGTGACAGTCACTTGGTTCCAGGAGCGGTACTTGACATTGCTGAGGCTCAGCTTCCCCCTCGCAGAGCTATGGGAGCGGTAATTGAGAGAAGGCTGTGCTGACAGCGGGTCGGCACCCCTGAGCGGGCTGCCCCACGGTGACCCGGCAACCCTCACAGCGCACCCAGGTGGCCATTTCTTGTAGGAAGCGGGCCAGGCGTTGTCTCCTTTGGGGGTAGGTGACACAAGGCATTGCTGAAACTGAGGGGTCTTCGAGGTGGACTGGACCTGGTGTTTGGAGGTGCTCCATGTTTCCTGAAACCGTCTTATTCATGGGAGGTCTCACTGCTTCCTGTCCCTGGCTGAATCGGTGTCTTTGGTCAGTTCCCTGGTAACAGATTGGCAAATACTTGTTAGGCGGTCACTGGAGAGTATTCCTGGGAACCACACCTGTGGGGCAAGGGATGCAGAGCTGGACAGGGGAGATGTCGAACCGGCTGACCCCATGGGGCTTTGTCCCCTGCAGTGGCCTGTCCCTGCCTGTGGGCTGCCCCTGGGGCCAGGGCAAGCTGGCTGCAGCGTAGGGCACTTCCTGGAGTGAGGCTGGCGGTGAGCTCTCACAGAGCTGTGTCAGTTGTGGGAATGCGTGCCTGGGGCGGGGGCTTCGCTGGCAACACCTCTCAACATCACTTGATACGGTACCCGAGGCTCTTCTTTTCTCTGCGTCCTGCTGTTGGAAGGTTGGGGAGTGAATGCAGGGACACCTGTGACATGGATGCGCCCTCACACAGCTGGGGCTCACTGTCCTGTCTAGGAAGTGGACTGCAGCGCATGGGTGCGGATGTGACTCTCCCAGCTCTGCCTCCGCAGAGTTCAGAGTCTGAGCCTGTGGCCCTGCTGGCTGGCCCCCAGTGCTCAGCCACAGGGTCTCTTCCTTCTGCTGGGACACACACACATGGAGCTGGATTGATTTTATTGTCCTCCCGCCCCACCACCCACCTGCTATTTATTTTTCATTTGACAAAGAGTGAAGTCACTTTCTCGAACACTTAGAACTCATTTTCAACAGCGTTCAGTCGGAGCATTCTGGGTCCCCATGCTGGGCTCTAGGGAGCCAGTGGGACACATGAAACCATTTCACACACAAACGTTGTAATGGCGAGGAGGTCAGGGGCCATGTGCTCTAACTGGGGAACTGACGTAGTCTGATGGGTCAGGTGGGCTTCTCTGAGGAGGTGCTGCCTGAGCTGTTTTCTGAAGGGTGTGCAGGAGTTAGGCGGGAGCCGGGGAGGAGAAGCCAGCTCCAGGTAAAGGGGACAGGACGTAACAAAGGAGCAGGAAAATCCTACCAGCCGAAGCTGGCCCCGGGAGCCCTGTAAGTGTGCTCATCCAGTCTGTTTTGCTGGTAGCACCTTTTAAAAAATAATCATGGTGACTCGTTAGCTTAGGGAATCAGAGCTTTTGCTGGTGGGACAAAACCTTGGAGCCCTGGTCTCTGTTCCCCACAGCTGGTGTCTAGCCCCCAGGAGGGCACCCTGTCACTCCAACCCCTCCTTCCTCCTGAGTGCTTCTCGGCCCAGGCACCGACAGGACCTCCCACAACCTGTGCGCTCGGCGTGTTACACTGCAGCCGAGGAATAGCAGTGTTCCTCAGAGGCCTGCTGCTCCATGTGCTGTGCCCCTCCTCCCCCGGGTTATGGACAACCTCTCAGTGCCTACAGAGGTGTCAGAACCACCACCCTCTCTGGCCTCAGAAAACCCCAGCAGGTGCCTGTTTCCCCAAACTGCTGACCTCAACTTGCTTTCAATCGCACTTTTCCAAAATGGTGTTGTGGAGATTCCTCACACAGATGGAAAAGTGGGAAGAACTGCGGTCAGTGGGCACTCAGCCACCACCTAGATTCCATGAGGAGCCGTTACTCTGTCTGCCTTATCACACGTCCGTCCGTCTCTCCCTCCCTCTGTCCATCCACGCCCCACCTTATTCTTTGATGCATTTCCAAATACATGTTAGGCAACATTGCAGTTCACTTCTAGGCATTTCAGCATGTATATAATTAACTCAAGTCCAGTATTTCTTTACTGTTCTTGTAGGTAGAATTTACATGCAGGGAAATGTATGTATCCCAAGTTCACCCTTCAGTTAACTTTGAAAAATGGACACATCTGTGCAAGACAAACTGCTAACACGATGGGATGGATTACTTTTGCTCCAGAAAGCTCTCCCATGTTCTTTCTCAGTGGCCTTCGGTCTTTCCTAACAATAGAGAAGGCGTCCCTGAATTTAAAGACCTGTTAAATACAGCACAGGACCTGCTCAGTCCTGCCTGGTCAGGGAGACTCTTGCTCCTGACGGCCCCTGGTGCTGGGGAGTGGGCCCACAGTGGTTCAGGTGCAGCCCCTGGCTGGGATTGTGGGAAGAGGGGGAGCAACAGGCAGTAGGTTCTTCGGGGCTGAAGGGAAGTCAGAAGCACAGTGCTGCGGGGTGTCTGGGCTGAGGCTCTGGGTTCTGACAGCGGGGTGGGGGCAGGTCAGGACCCAGGGGAGGGAACAGGGGCCCTGCCATGGGATCTGAGCCTTTGGGGGTGGGGAGACCTAGGTCAGGGCTCTGTGTACGTGCCTGCGTCCTCGGGCCTCCCGTGAGGCCACCGTGGATCCTGAGTCGGGGTGGTGGGTGCCAGGCTGTTCCCACCAGGGCTGCCCCTACTTCCTGCCACAGCCCAGACTCAGTTCCCACCGGGGCTGCCCCTACTTCCTGCCACAGCCCAGACTCAGTTCCCACCGGGGCTGCCCCTACTTCCTGCCACAGCCCAGACTCAGTTCCCACCGGGGCTGCCCTTACCTCCTGCCACAGCCCAGACTCAGTTCCCACCGGGGCTGCCCTTACCTCCTGCCACAGCCCAGACCGGTGCAGGGGTTGGAGGCAGAGAGCGCCTCTTTCGCGGGGAAGAGGGACACATGTGGCGGAGATGGGATGTAGGCAGTGCAGAGTGGGTTTCTGTGCCCGCCCTTCTGTGCCCCCCACTGCCCCGGGGTGGGTGGTCAGGGAAGGCAGAGCTGATACCCGGGGAAGCACTGCCCTGTGTCAGGCAGAGAGGGCATTCTCAAGCCTTATCAGAGCTCATTTCACCAGCGAGATCTCTGATGCTCAGAAAGGGGCGTGGCTCAGTCCAGGTCACAGCCTGAGGGTGAGAACTCAGGTCCCATCAGGTACCTTACTCCAGACCCGTGCTCCCTGCCCACCTCCTGTGCTGAGTGTGGGTGTGCATACCCAAGCCGCAGCCACTTCCATCCGTCCGTCTGCGTGTGACCACAGACATCCCCCTGTCCTCTTTCTTCTCCTCTTCTCAGCCCTTCCTCTAACAGCTGTTAGCACCCGCTTGATGCCAGGGACTGTGCTAGACGACAGAAGACAGACGCCTGTCCCTGGCATCAAGGACCTCACAGTTACTGGATAAGACACAGGTGAGCGAGATCATCCTGGAGTGCTGTCAGAGGACAGAGGGTGGCTCCTACTTCAGCCAGTGAGCTGGAGGGGGTGTCAGGGAAGACTTCCTGGAGGAGGTGACTCTGAGCCAATCCTTGAAAACAGGAGAGACGGCCAGCAAGCGGTCTGCGTAGGAAAGGGCCGCACAGGCGTCTGCGGAGGTGCAGAGGTGGGAGAAGGCGGGGCGTCTGGAGCAGCTTCCAGCGCGGGGGAGCCAGGCCTGCGACCTTGGGCCGGGGCTTCACATTTTTACTTACTGAGTCAGTCTGTCATGACAATAACAAATTAAGAAAAGAAAGCAGGGGTTTCTTCATCTTTAAAAATCTTGCTTTCTGAGGCAAGGCGGGAAGCAGCGTTCCTCAGATAACTGTGTGGGCAGAAAGACGGCAGGAGGGGGTCGAAGACGGGCCCTGCACGCCCCACTCCGCTCGCCCCTGGCCCGTCTGAATCACTCGGGAGGGGCCGCCCTGGCGGGGGGTTCTCTGGCATCCCCGTAAAAGCAGAAAAGACACGTAAAAGCAGAAAAGACACGGACTCAACTGTCTCCACACCCTTGTAAAAGGAGAGACCCTGAACCGAACACAGCGTTCCTGCCAAAGTCCTGCTGCGGAGACACGTTCTCCCCCTGGTGTGCCGTTCGTGAATACCTGGCCTTTTCTTGTGGTCTGGTGCAGGGGAGGCTGCTGTGCAATCCATCCTCGTCTTGGCCTGGAAAAAGCACCACCCAGCCGACGCTCCCTCTGCCCTGCTGGTTAACCCTTGGTGGGCCCGCCCTCCGCATGCCTGCCCGCTGGGGGCAGGGAGGGACCTCGAGCATGGTTTGTCTGGTCGGTTTTTATTCCGGGGACAAAGGTGTTGTCAGCTAGTGTGGACGGAAGCTCTGTGCCTTGGGAAAGTCATTCTTCCACTGTGCTTTCTCTCTTCCTGGTCAGGAACTTCAGGGAGCTAAGGGGCAGCCGTGCAGGTCAGCTGTGCGAGGTGGTGTGCCCAGAGCTTGGTCAGTGTCCACAGCGAGTGGTCACTGTGACCATCGTTGTCAGTCTCGGTCCTGTGTCTCCACGCATTTCCCTCCATCCAACAGCTGAGCGTGAACCTGGAGATGGGCTTGTCCCATCCAGAGGGCCACTGAGGCTCCTGGGAGCAAACCTTCCCCAGGAGAGGACTGCTCACTCTCTCCGGATCTGTGGCCTGCAGGCACCAGGAGGGAGTGTGACTCCGAGCCTAATCATATGAATCAGATCAAGACCATGCAAGAGTCTTTGTGAACTCTAAAATGCAAACAAATGTAGAAGCGTCATTTATTTACCCATTCAGTTCGGATTGATTCATTCAGTAAATGTTTATTGGGCTTGTGGGCCAGGCATGCCCTGGGGCCGGAGACCCTGCTGGAGCAGGCTGATGAGTTCCTGTTTGGGGTGCTCATAGTCCCATGAGACCCACAGATGGTACACAGCCCCTGAGGAGACTCACAGAGGGTGGCCAGTTCTTTGAAGGAACGGAGATGTGAGACGGATGCCCAGGGGCGAGCTTAATTGGGTGGAGAGGAGAGGCCACATGTGGGGGACCAAGGCAGGAAGGAGCCAGCCGTGTGGAGATCTGGAGGGGAACCTTTCGAGAGGGGGGGACAGCTTGGGTGACATGGATTTGGCTTCCTGGAAAGGGGGAGACAAATGGGTGAGATCATGTAAATCTTTGGACAGGGCACGGAATTTGGATTTTACTTTGAAAATAATGGCAGTCTGGGGAGGGTGACTGCGAGGGGCGGCACCCTCTCCTGCAGGACCTGCGACGGGGGGGGGGGGGGGGGGCATTGTGTCTTTGTCATGTGCCGCGGGGAGTGAGCCCTGCTGGGAACTGGGACTCGAGTTCTGGGTTCTGCCTCGTCGTTTCTGTGTGCTCCTCACGGAGGCGAGGTATCAGACCAGCAGAGCTCGGCGTGGAGGGCTGGGGGCTCTGCTTCTGCCCACGGTTTCTGTGAACCTGAAACTGCTCTAAAAATAGAGCCTCTTAAAGGAAGTTTGTTAAGGCGACGTGAAGCTCTTGGAGGGTTTCATGTAGGTAAGCGCCGTGATCCGTTCTGTATTTAAAAAAAACCTACCTGGGCCCTGGCCGGTTTGGCTCAGCGGTTAGAGCGTCGGCCTGCGGACCAACGAGACCTGGGTTTAGGATCCAGGGCTGGCAACGTGGAAGTGGGAGCAAGGGCACAGGGGACATGCACGCCTTGCAGTATACTAGGGACGAGATATGGCTTTGAAAGGATGCAAAGCCCAGAATGCACACAGAGCAAGAGGGGAGGGCTGCTTGGTCCATATGAGAGTTAGCCAGAGTTTTATTTATTCCATTTTTCAGTTACAGTAGACATTCAGTATTATATTAGTTTCAGGTGTACAGGGTAGTGGTTAGACGTTCATATTCCTTACAAAGTGATCCCACTGATAAGCCTAGTGCCCACCTGGCACCACACACAGTTATTACAATATTACTGACTATACTCCCTATGCTGTACTTGACATCCCTGTGACTGTTCTGTAACTATCTATTTGTACTTCTTAATCCCTCCACCCTTTCACCCAGTTCTTTACTATCCCGCCCCTCTGGCAACCATCAGTCTGTTCTCTGTATTTATGAGTGTTTCTGTTTTGTTGTCCATTTATATTGTTCTTTAGATTCCACATATAAGTGAAATCATATGGTATTTGTCTTTTTCTGTCTGACTTACTTCACTCGGCATAATACCTTCTAGGTCCACCCATGTTGTCACTGATGGCAAGATTTTATTCTTTTTTATGGCCGAGTAATATTCCATTTATGTATGCACCATGTCTTTGTCCATTCATCTACTGATGGACACTTGGCTTGCTTCCATACCTTGGCTATTGTCCATAACGCTGCACTGAACACAGGGGCACACGTATCTTTTCGAATCAGTGTTTTGAATTTCTTGGGATAAATACCCAGAAGTGGAATTGCTGGGTCATATGGTAGTTCTATTTTTAATTTTTGGGGGAACCTCCATACTGTTTTCCATATTGGCTGCACCAATTTACAGTCCCACCAGCAATGCACAAGGGCTCCCTTTTCTGTACATCCTTGCGACGCTTGTTTGTTGATGTGTTGTTGATGGTAGCCATTCTGACAGGTGTGAGGTGATATCTCACTGTGGTTTGAATTTCTATCTCCTTGATGATGATGATGTTGAGGTAGGTTCCCTCTATTCCCACCTTGCTGAGAGTTTTTATCATAAATAGATGTTGGATTTTGTCAAATGCTTTCTAAAGTACACGTACAGAGTTTCATGTACTCACACCTGTAAACCTGTTTTTGCCCACCCCTGTGTTTATATTATCATATTCTTAGTCTTCCTTTTGTTTATGTGGTGTATCACGTTAATCAATGTGCGGATTTTGTACCAGCCTTGCGTCCCAGGAATATTTCTCACTTGATCATGGTGTATGATCTTTTTGATGTATTGCTGAATTTGTTTTGCTAATATTTTATTAATGATTTTTACATCTATGTTCATCAGGGAGATTGGCCTATATAATTTTCTTTTTTTGTAATGTCTCTATCTGGTTTGGGGATCAGGGTAATTCTGGCCTCACAAAATGAATTTGGGGGTCGTCCCTCCTCTTGAAGTTTTTAGAATAGTTTGAGAAACATAGATGTTAGTTCTTCTTTGAATGTTTGCTAAAATTCACCTGTGAAGCCATCCAGTCCAGGACTTTTATTTATTGGGAGTTTTTTTTATTACTGGTTTCATTTCATTAGTAGTAACTGGTCTGTTCTTGATCTAGTCTTGGAACATTGTGTTTCTAGGAGTTAATCCATTTATTCCATGTTGTCCAGTTTGTTGGCATGTAATTATTCAGATTTTTTCTCATAATCCTTGATATTTCCGTTGTTACTTCTAGTCTTTTGTTTCTGAATTTATTTGGGTCCTCTCTCTCCTTTTCTTGAGTTTGTCTAAAGGTTTATCAATGTTGTTTATCTTTTCAAAGAACCAGCTCTTGGTTTCATCGATATTTTGAATTGTTTTTTTAAAACTCTATTTTATTTATTTCTGCTTTAATCTTTATTATATCCTTTCTTCTACTCACTGTGGGCTTTGTTGTTTGTTTTCTAGTTCCTTTAGGTGTAAGGTTAGATGGTTTATTTGTTTATTCGCAAGTTTTCTTGTTTGTTGAGATAGGCCTGTGTCGCTGTGACTTTCTCTCCTAGAACTGCTTTTGCTGTGGGATCCCATAGATTTGGGGTTGTTGTGTTTTCAATGTCTCAAGATCTTTTGATTTATTCTTTGATTTTGTTGTTAACCCATTCACTGTTTTATAACATGTTATTTAGCCTCCATGTGTTTGTGTGTCTTTCAGTTTTCTTCCTGTAATTCATTCCTAGTTTCATACCATTTCAGTCAGAGAAGATAATATGATTTCAGTCTTCTTACATTTATTGAAACTTGTTTTGAGTCCTAATATGTGGTCTGTTCTGGAAAATGTTCTGTGTACACTTGAAGAGAATGTATATTCTGCTTCTGGGTGAAATGCTTTAAAAATATCAATTAAATCCATCTGGTCTAATGTGTCATTTAAGGCCACTGTTTCCTGGTTGATTTTCTGTCTGGAAGAGCTATCCAGTGATGTCAATAGGGAATTAAAATCCCCTGCTAGTGACTGTCAATATCTCTGTTTATATTCATCAAGATTTGCTTTATATTATTAGATGCTCCTGTGTTGGGTGCATGAATGTTTACAAGGGTTATATCCTCTTGTTAAGTTGATCTTTTTATCATTATGCAATGTCTTTTGTTTTAAAGTCCATTTTACCTGGTATAAGTATTGCTACCCCTGCTTTTTCTTTCCATTTTCACGAAATACCTTTTCCCATCCCTTTACTTTCCGTCTGTGTGTGCATTTCAGTCTGAAGCGGGTCTCTCACAGACAGCATAGGTAAGGGTCTTGTTTTCTTATCCATTCAGTCACCTATTTCTTTTGATTGGAGCATTTAAAGTGCTTCTTGAAGATAGATATGTTAATTTTACTGCCATTTTATTCATGTTTTTGGTACTTTTTTCCCCCTTCTTAAGGACCCTTTAACATTTCTTGTAGTACTGGTTTGTGGTGACAGAGGCTTTTGTTTTTTCCTTGTCTGGAAAGCTCTTTATCTGTCCTTTGATTCTAAATGATAGCTTTGCTGGGTAATCTTAGTTGTAGGCCTTGCTTTTTTTTGAATCTTCACCTGAGGATATTTTTCCATTTTTGTTCAGATAGAGTGGGAGGGGGAGAGGGGGGGAGAGAGAGAGAGAGAGAAACATCCATGTGAGAGAGACACAGACTGGTTACCTCCTGCATGACCCCGACCAGGGCCAGGGACTGAAATGCAACCGAGGTACGTGCCCTTGACCAGAATCAAACCTGCGACTCATTGGTCTGTGGGCCAAGGCTCCAACTGCTAAGCCAAACTGGCCAGGGCGGTCCTTGTTTTTTTTATCACTTTGAATATTTCCTGCCAATCCTTTCTGGCTTGCAAAGTTTCTGTTGAGAAATCAGCTGACAGTCTTTTTTTTTTCTTTTTTTTTATCCTCACCCGAGGATATTTTTCCATCTATTATCAGATAGAGTGGGAGGAAGGGTGAGAGAGGGAGAGAGGGGGGAAGAGAGAGAGAAACATCAACGGGGGACACATCAGCTGGTTGCCTCCCACATGACTTTGACCAGGGCTGGGACGAACCACAACCGAGGTACGTGCCCTTGACCAGAATCGAACCCAGGACTCATTGGTCCGCGGGCGGACACTCTAACTGCTGAGCCAAACCAGCCAGGGCTCAGCTGATAGTCTCATGGAAGTTCCCTTGAAGTTAACTAACTGCTTCTCTCTTACTGCCTTTAAGATTCTCTTTGTCTCTAACCTTTGCCATTTTAATTCTGTGTCTTGGTGTGGACTGGACCTCTTTGGGTTCATCTTGTTTGAGACTCTCTGTGCTTCCTGGACTTGTATGTCTATTTCCTTTGCCATGTCAGGAAAGTTTTCAGTCATTATTTCTTCAAATAGGTTTCCAATTCCTTCTCTTTCCCTTCTCCTTCTGGTACCCCTATGATGCGAATGTTATTGCGCTTGATAGGATAATTTAAGGGACTCGCACACTTAAACTATCCTAATTTTTAAAAACTGGGGGTTTTTTGCTTTTCAAATTGGGTGTTTTTTGCTATCTTGTCTTCCAAATTGCTGATTCAGTCCCCCGCTTCTTCTACTCTGTTGTTGATTCCCTCTGATGTATTCTTCATTTCTGTTATTGTGTTCTTTAGTTCCCATGGGTTGTCTTTTTTGTTTGTTTTTTGTTTTTGTTTTTTTAAATTATTAACCTGAGGATATTTTTCTACTTATTATCAGATAGAGTGGGAGGAAGGAAGAGAGAGAGAGACGGAGAAACATGGATGTGATAGAGCCACATCAACTGGTTGCCTCCCCCACGACCCTGACCAGGGCCGGGGACGAACTGTAACCGAGGTACTTGCCCTTGACAGGAATTGAACCCATAACTCATTGGTCTGTGGGCCGATGCTCTAACTGCTGAGCCAAACTGGCCAGGGCCTGATGGGCTGTCTTTATGGTTTCTATCTCTTTGTGTAAGTTCTCACTGAGTTCTTTTATTCTTCCCCTATGTTCACTGAGCATTCTTTTTTTTTTTTTTTTAATCCTCACCTGAGGATATTTTTCTATTTATTTTCAGACAGAGTGGGAGGGAAGGAGAGAGAGAGAGAGAGAGAGAGAGAGAGAGAGAGAGAGAGAGAGAGAGAAACATTGCTGTGAGAGGGACACATTGATTGGTTGCCTCCTGCATGACCCCAACCAGGGCTGGGGACCAAACTGCAACCAAGGTACATGCCCTTGACCGGAATCGAACCCATGACTCTTTGGTCCGTGGGTTGACACTCTACTGAGCCAAACTGGCCAGGGCTCACTGAGCATTCTTATAACCTGTGTTTTGAACTCTGCATCCAGTAGATTGCTTGTCTCCCTTTTTTGTTTTGTTTTTTGTTTGTTTTTTTCTGGAGTTTTGATCTTTTCTTTTATTTGGGGCATGTTTCTTGTCTCCTCACTTTGGCTGACTCCCTGCATTTGTTTCTAAGTCTTAGGCAGAGCTGCTACGTCTCCCAGTCCTGGCAGGGTGGCCTGTGGGGCCCTGTGGCGCAGTCTCCCTGATCCCCTGAGTTGGGTGCTCCAGGGGTGCCTTGTGTGGGTTGCATGTGCCCCATGTTGTAGTCGAGCCTTGACTGCTGTTGGCACGTCAGTGGGTGGGGCTGACCTTCAGGTTGGCTGGCTGTGAAGACTGGCCGTGACCTGAGCAGACGAGCTGTTGTGCAGGCGCTGACCCTGAGCAGGAATAGCTTTAGCAGGGCTCCGGTGCCTGACAAGGCCACCCTTTGGGTGTGTGTTTGTGCGGTAAACTGGGTGATGCTCTGTGTGGTCTGAAGCAGCTATTGGCTGTGTTGGTTCTAGGGCCTCTCGGGAGGGGCTCTGGTGCAGGCCCAGGGTATCTGCTGCCTGTGCCCAGCCCGGGCCGCCTGGTAGAAACTACAGAGTGATCTGCCGTTGGTAGCTGCCTGTGCTGTGCTTGGCGGTGGCTGGGAGAGGCTACGCTGTGAACCAAGGCTGGCTGCCACCCGTGCCCGGCTTGGAGCCACTTAGCAAGAGGGCTCGGGCGTGCTGAGGCCAGCCGCTGCTCGTCCGGGGTTTGCGGATCTTTGAGAGATTTTCGGAAAGTCCGCAGTGCAGGCTGAGGCTGCCGTTGTGAGGAACAGCTGCCGAGTGATGTTTGGAGTGCCTCAGAACTCGGCCCTCCCACGGCACCTTCCTCCTGTGGAGGGTGCTGGGTGCAGTGGGGCAACGTCCCTTCTCCTGGAGGAGGTCCTGGGGCCCGTGGGGCGTAGTTTCCACTTGGAGGTGCTAACCACCCTGCGTCAGTGAGGGTCTCAGCAGGGTCTCAGCTGCACTTCAGAGTGAATTCCCCTTCTGAGAGCGAGCAGGAATGCATGCCCCGTGACAGAGGGAGCGGCAGGGGCTGACCAGGCACGGCTGACAGGGAGGCCTCAGGCCTTGTACAAGAGACCGGAAGGCCATGGGTCCCTCACCGTCCTCAGGACCTGGGAAAGGATGGCTGGCCTGGGTGCCCAATTGCCAGCAAGATGGCCTCGGGGCCAAAGCCCAGGCTGAGCCCTGGCTGCACTGTGCCCAGGGAACTCAGAGAGGCGGAGGGTGAGGCCCACGCTCCCTGCGCTGGAGAGGTGCCCTCTGCACTCCGGACGCCCTGCAGTGTGGCACTGACAGAGGCAGCTTTGTACCCTGTGTGCCCCCCGGGACCGTGGCCTTGCCCCCAGTGGTGGCTGGATCTCCACAGCCCGCATGGGATTCCAAGGGCTCCTACGGGCGACACCTACTCCCTCATTAAAGCCCCGGGAAGCCCGGCAGCACTTGTGTGAGCGTCAGGAAGCATTCCGTGCAGAAGAGAGGGCCTCACAGAAGTCCCCGTGGGCACATACAGACGGCTCACAAGGCTGTCCTTGGGAGCAGCGTGTGGGACGATCGTCGGGGCGGATGGGGTAAATGTCACCCTTAGATGAAGCTCTCCAAGGGGACATACGGGGGAAAGAGCCTTTGTCACATGTGATAACCCTCACAGGACAGACAGAGGTGCCTGTGCCTCTGCACTGTGTGAGTTAGTGCCTGGTCTCAAAGCTGAACATGCACCAGAGTCACCCACGGGAAACAGTGCGGGCCCCATCCTCAGAGCCCCGTCCTCAGAGCCCTGGCTCAGGAGGACCAGGAGCAACCTGAGAACATGCATTTCCAGCAGGTGACGCTGATTCTGCCGGCCCCAGGACCAGACTTTGGGAACCACTGAGCTGCGAAAGCTCCCGGGAACCAGCGTGTTATTTTAGGGACAGCCCGGCACAGATAGGCACCGCGATGCCCCGGAAGGAGCCTGGGCTCTGGCATCAGGTGGATCTGACTGGGTTCCTGGCTTGACCACGTGCTAGCTGGGTGAACTTGCTGAGCGGCGATGGGCTGGGACCCAGGGTCACCAGGCCTGGAGCACACTAGGTGCTCGGTGAATGTTCGTGCAGTGGCATTTCCACCTGTCAGATGGGTCTGATGGTATTTACGAGGTTGGTGGCAGGACTGTGTGAGCTGGCGTTTCTGTAAAGCTCCTATAGCGTGTCAGGCATGTCGTAGGCACTCAGCAGTGTGCGTTCCCTTCCTGCCCTCCCGGCTACTGCTGGCCTGTCCAGGGAAGGCAGGGAGCCCGGCTGGGGTGCTGGGCTGGCCCCGGCTGCTCTCTGCCAGCCCAGCAGATGGTGGACTTGGTTCCGAGCTTCCCCGCGCTGGCAGCCCCTCCGCTGGAGCAAGCCTTTCCCTGCGGAGATGTCAGATGGCGGCGGCGGGGAGCCCCAGCAAAGCGTGCCAGGTCGGACACGTGCGTCCTGAGTCACCTGCCCGGAGCAGGTGGTGAAGGCAGGGTCTGACTTACAGCGTCCCAGCCATCAGAGCGTGGGACCTGACATGGACACCGGCCTCCATGGGAAAAGCGTGTCCGTTTCTCAGTCTGCACCGGCTCTGTCCCAGGCCCGGGCCCCAGGCTGTCCTGGAATAAATGGTGCCCTGGTCCTTGTGGGCAGCTGGAGAGAGGCGTGAAGGAGGTGGCCTCCCAGGGGCTGTGAGCAGGGAGGCAGGTGTGCCCAGGTGAGTGGACGGGCCCGGCAGCCGCTCTGACCAGGCGGCCGTTAGCTGAGACAGGAGGCTGGCCTTTGTGAGTGGGTAGGGGAGGGTCTTGGCGGCTCGAACTTGACTTCACATTTGTATGCTGTACTGGGGTCGGGCAGGGGCAGGAACCAGAGTCCCGGGGCAAGGGAGGTGAGAACGAAGCAGCTTCGAGAGTTGGGGTGGGGGCAGGGTGTCGCTTGTCTTCGCTCTGCAGCCCTGGGAGGCTCTGGTTCTGAGATTTCTGATGCATCAGCCTTGACCTCATCCTTGGGACTGGGGATGCAGAAGGAGGGGACAGGACAGGAGACCTGTGCGGCCTCCCCACTGCTCCCCCCACCCCAGGCTCCTCCTCTCCAGGTGGGCACAGACCACAGGGGCAGTTCTCTCAGCCTGTCAGCCACTGCATGCTTCAGACAAGGGTCCGTGACTGTCCCTGCATTGGCTCAGTCCCAGGCTGCTGTTCTCTTGGGTGATACGCGTGCTTGCTGTCTGCTGGAGAACGCAGTCCCCCAGCAGATTCCGTGCTCCGCGCGGAACAAGCTCCGCCCACTCCTCATCCTCTCGCCAAGTGAAATCCTCCCACCACAGGCTGAGCCCTCAGAGGCTCAAAAGCAGATAATAAAAGTGTAAGTTTGTGTGTATAAAGAGAGACATAGAAATAATCTTGAGCCCTGGCCGGTTTGGTTCAGCGGTTAGCGCATCGGCCTGCGGTCCAGAGAGACCGGGTTCGGTTCCCGCTAAGGGCGCGTACCTCGGTTGCAGTTTGTCCCCGGCCCTGGTTGGTCGTGCGGGAGGCAGCCACTCGATGTGTCCCTTTCACACGGATGTTTCTCTCTCTCTCTCTCTTCCTCTCTCTCCCTCCCACTCTATCTGAATAAAAAAGTGGAAAAATGTCCTCCAGTGAGGATAAAAAAAAAAAAAAGAAATGATCTTGAAGGAGGTGATATCTAATTTCTTACCACAATGCAAACCAACAACCATCATCTTACACGCACGGCCCAGCAACACTCTCCACCTCTGCCAGGTGGTCCCGAGAGGGTCACCCCCTCCTCCACGCCCGGGAGTGTCCGTGCATCTTTACAGCCGCCCAGATATAATGCAGGTGAGCATGGACAGCTCACGGACTGCTCCCAGAAATGGGGTTTCTACATAAACTGCTCCCCACGAGGGGTCGGTCGGCAGGGGTATCATGCCGAGTGTGTGCGATGTCTGGTTCTACTTTATTTATACATTTCATCTGGCTGGAAACGCCTTTGTACTTTAGATGCAGGCATCCTTAGTCATTCAACAAATATTATTGAGCAGTTGGTGGGAGTCCTCACTGAGCCAGGCCTGGTGGTTCAGCTCTGGACACAGTGGACAAGAATCTGTCCTTCCGGGAGCTCAGGGTCAGGAGAGCTGACTGGGGTTCAACCACCGCGGGAGTGAGTCAGGGTCCAGCTGCGGCACACGGGTCTGGGGAGGGGGTGGCTTGGTTTTAAAGAAGTGTTATCTAAAAATAGGATCTGAAGAGCGATCCAAGGTGGCATGGAGGGTAGGGAGAGCGTGCGCGGCCTGGGGTAGAGAACGCGGGGCGTTCAGGACACTGAGGGTGCGGTCGAGTGGTAGACAGAGTTCAAGGAAGGACCAGTGAGGCCCTGGAGAGGGTGGTGGGCAGACCTGCTGGGTCAGAGCTGACCCTGAGCCACAGAGGACTGAATCTCAATCATTGTCCTTACCAGGGTTCTGAAATAATACAAATGATAAAAGTAACACTGAAAGGGACAATATATAATGTCTCCCAGACCATCCTTTCTTCTGAAGTAGACTGAGAGGCTGGGATCGGAGAGGACCTGAGACATCCCAGCACCTCACTTTGTGTGGGGAAGAGGCACTGGGTACAGGGCGTTCTGGGAATGGATGCATAGGAAAAGATATAGGCTTAAATAGTGCTTGCAAACACTTTTTTAAATGCCCATTTTATCTTATTTTTTAAAATGTTTATTTATTTTAATCTTTATTGTTGAAAGTATTACAGATGTCCTGCCTTATTTCCCCCATTGACCCCCTTCCCACCCCCTCCTGCCTTCACCTCACTGTTGTCTGTGTCCATTGGTTACGCATATAGGCATGTAAGTTCTTTGGTTTATCTCTTCCCACCCTCCCCCATCCCCCTTCCCTCTGAGGTTTGTCAGTCTGTTCCCTACTTCCATGTCTCTGGATCTATTTTGATCATCAGCTTATTTTATTCATTATATTCCATAAACAAGTGAGATCATGTGGTACTTGTCTTTCTCTGACTGGCTTATTTTGCCTAGCATAATACTCTCCAGGTCCCGCCATACTGTCTCAAAGGGTAAGAAATCTTTCTTTTTTACAGCTGCATAGTATTCCATTGTGTATATGTACCACAGCTTTTTTATCCACTCCTCTACTGATGGACATTTGGGCTGTTTCCAGATCTTAGTTAGCTATTGTAAAAAGCACTGCTATGAACATAGGGGTGTATATATTCTTTCTGATTGGTATTTCAGGCTCTTAGGATATATTCCTAGAAGGGGGATCAGTGGGTCAAATGGCAGTTCCATTTTTAATTTTTTGAGGAAACACCATATTGTTTTCCATAGTGGCTGCACCAGTCTGCATTCCCACCAGTAGCATACTAGAGTCCCCTTTTCTTCACATCCTCGCCAGCACTTGTTGTTTGAGGATTTGTTGATGGCAGCCATTCTGGCAGGTGTGAGGGGATACTTCATAGTCCTTTTAATTTGCATCTCTCTGATGGTTAGTGACATTGAACATTTTTTCATATGTCTCTCGACCATTTGTATGTCCTATTTGGAGAAGTGTCTATTCAGGTCCTCTGCCCATTTTTTAATTGAATTGTTTGTCTTCCTTTTGTTGGGTTGTATGAGTACTCTATATATAGTTTGGAAATTATAACTCCCTATCTGATATATCGTTGGCAAATATGTTCTCACATACAGTGGGTTCCCTTTTCATTTTGATGTTGGTTTCTTTTGCTATGCAGAAGCTTTTTAGTTTGATGTACTCCCATTTATTAATTTTTTCCTTTGTTTCTCTTGCCCTAGGCTATGTATTGGTGAAAATTCTGCTATATGTGATGTCTGAGATTTTGCTGCCAACATTTCCTTCTAGGATTTTTATGGTTTCACAACTTACATTTAAGTCTTTTATCTATTTTGAGTTTGTTCTTGTGTATGGTGTAAGTTGGTGGTTTAGTTTCATTTTTTTGCATATACCTGTCCCAACACCATTTATTGAAGAGACTGTATTTTCTCTATTGTATGTTCTTGCTGCCTTTTTCAAATATTAATTGTGCATAATGTCTTGGGTTGATTTCTGGGTTCTCTGTTCTGTTCCATCGATCTATATGCCTGTTCTTGTGCCAGTACCAGGCTGTTTTGATTGCGATGGCTTTGGTAGTATTAACCTGATACCCAGTATTGTGATCCTTCCTACTTTGTTCTTCTTTTTCAAGATTGCTGTGGCTATTCGGGATATTTTTTTGTTCCATATAAACTTTTGGAGTATTTGTTCTAGATCTGTGAAATATGCTGTTGGTACTTTAGTAGGGATTGCGTTGAATTTATAGATTGCTTTGAGTAGTATGTACATTTTAATGATGTTGATTCTTCAATCCATGAACATGGTATATGCTTTCACTTTTTGATATCTTCCTCTATTTCTTTTTTCAATGTCCTGTAGTTTTTAGAGAATAGGTCTTTTACTTCCTTGGTTACGTTTATTCCTATGTATCTTAATTTTTTTGTTGCAATGGTAAATGGGATTTAATTTCTCTTTCTGAGAGTTTATTATTGGTATATAAGAATGCTATCGATTTCTGGATGTTAATTTTGTATCCTGCTACTTTGCCGAATTCATTTATTAAATCTAGTAGTTTTTTTTTGATGGAGTCTTTAGGGTTTTCTATGTACAACATCATGTCATCTGAAAATAATGACAGTTTCACTTCCTCCTTTCCAGTTTGGGTGCCTTTTATTTTTTCTTCTTGTCTGATTGCTGTGGCTAAGACTTCCAGTACTGCTTTCAAACATGTTTGACAGAGCAACCAGTCATATAGAAACAGGATGTATAACCTCTACTTCATTAAGGAGGACGAGGAAGAGCGAAAAGCTCGCCCGGAAAGCAAGAACACAAAGCAATGAGGAGCTGTGTAAAGGAAGCAAAACAACACGTCAGAGAGAAGATGTCTCAATTAAGATATAAGCTATAAGGTTATATATGAACTACTTATGAGATGTAAGGTCATAGATTAAAAATAGGAAGACTCCGAGATGCAGCTTAAAAAGGGAAATAAAAAAACAAAAAACCCCTGAGCCCTGGCCGGTTTGGCTCAGCGGTTAGAGCGTTGGCCTGCGGTCCAGAGAGACCAGGGTTCGGGTCCCGCTAAGGGCATGTGCCTCGGTTGCGGTTTGTCCCCGGCCCTGGTTGGTCGTGCGGGTGGCAGCCACTCGATGTGTCCCTTTCACGTCGATGTTTCTCTCTCTCTTCCTCTCTCTCCCTCCCACTCTATCTGAACAAAAAATGGGGAAGTGTCCTCGGGTGAGGATAAAACAAAACAAAAACAAAACCCTTGAGAAACAAGTTGATCAAAAGCCTGCCTCCCAGTCCAATTCCATCGCACTTTCAAGAGACGTATTTAAAACAAAATCACATGGCGTTAAAAGTAAAGGGAGGGCAAATGCCGTGAAAATGCAGATGAAGAGAAGGCAAGGTGGCGACGTTAGTTCTGTCAGACAAAATAAAAATCGAGGCAGCCATCACATAGTTCAGGAGTACTTGTTACAGATGGATAGAGTGCACGGTGAGACGGGAAAATCGGAACATGTCTCCCCGTGGGACACTGAAGCGTGTAAAACAAATTTCGGAGCTGTACTGCAAACGGGGCCATAGTCCGTGCTCACCACTCTAAGCCTTTCACGTTGATGAGACAGACTATAAATAAAGAACGCGAGGTTTTGAATCCTATGACTCAAAAGATCGGATATACGTATTTATGTGTGTGCTATAATCTCACATTTGAATACACACACATGTGAAACTCCAAACAGAGAGTAATCATTCTTTTCAAATGTGCACAGAACGTTGAAAACACTTGGTCACATCACACATGGCTCACAAAATAAACCTCAATAAATTCCAACAAATAAAAAGGGTCCAGGACACATCCTGTGGCCACGATGCAATTAAACTGGAATTTTCTAATAAAAAATTAGGACAGCAAGGATAAGTCTTGGAAGCTGAACCACAAGTAAGGAACACTAGCAACAAGCAGTCTTAAAAAACTAAGTTTAAATTGGAAGTCAAAACTGCAATTACCAACCATTTCCAAAATAACAATCAGAACATCGTATTTCAAAACTTGTGGGTTGTGGTGGAAAGGATATTCAGAGGGGAATTTCTAGCTTTAAATGATGATGATGACGACAAGGTGGTGATAATGGCCAGCCAACAATCTGTGCTCAAGGATTTACCTCCAGTATTTCAGTTTATCATCACAGAGTTGCTGTGAGGTGGCGACTACAATTATCCCCATTATACAGATAACAAAACACGGCACAGGAAGGTCAAGGAGCTTTCGAAGGTCAGGCACTTAGGAAATAATTGGGCTGGGACTTGAACCCAGGTCTCGCTGGACTCAGAGCCAGAGCAGGTAACCGCTGCTTGGTGTGCCGTCATTTCTAAAATAGAAAAAAATGGATGAGGGAAATAAACATTAAATTCTAGAAGTTAGGAAAAAGAACAAAATAAATATAAGAAAAACAGGAAGGGAGAAGTAATAAAACCCCAGCAGAAATAAATACGTCGGAAAGCAAACCGAAGAGGTAGATGTTTTCACGAATCCTCGGAATGAGCCCTCGGAAAGGACCAATAGAGCAGCCGTCTTCCAGTGGAGGTAAATCAGAGCGAAAAGGAGGGGGACTGACCACGCACAGAGTTTCGGAGAAAAAATTTTAAATTGTGAGTCTGTAAGGGACAGCTCTCTATTTAAAAATTTTTTTTTCTTTGTATTTAGATAGAGAGGATGTGAGAGGGAAAGAGAGATAGAAACATCGATGAGAGAGAACGTGGACTGGCCGCCTCCTGCATGCCCCCCACTGGGGATCGGGCCCACAACCTGGGCATGTGCCCTGACCGGGAATCGAACCGGTGACCTCTTGGTGCAGGGTCGATGCTCAACCACTGAGCCACACCGGCCGGACTCTATATCAATACATGTGAAAATCTGGAAGAAAGAGCAGTCTAATGACAATGTAGGTTGATCACAATTGACAAAGGAAAAGATTTTCCAAAATCAAGGAAGCAATGGAAAGTGTCAAAGAACCACCTCAAAAGTGACGTCAAGACAAAAGATTTTATGGGAAAATTGCTTGAAGCGCTTGTGGATTAGACGTATCTGAGCCGTGAAGGCCTTTTGGAGAGAAGGGGGTGATGTCTGGCCTCCCGACTCCTTGTGCAGGGTCCGGGTACCCTCAGAGCGGGAGGAGGCCGCAGGCCATTTGTACCTGTGAAGACAGTGACCAGCCCTAAGCAAAAGCCCCACTCTCTCTCAAAGGAATCGCACTCTGCGATCCAACGAGACTGGAAACAGCAAAATAGAGGCGGTTCCGTGTTAAGGAAGTCACGGGTGTTTCTGCACGTGGAGAAGTCGGACGAGGCCGATCCACGATCACGCCCAGGAGCTGCAAGGCACTGAACACACAACATCCACTCCTGGTGAGGATTCTTCCCAAAGTCCCAGTGGTGGGCTGTTCCCTTCATATCACACACCGTGACTTTATCTCCACACGGAGCAGTCAGTGTCCCAACGGCCAGAGAACACTTAGAGGAATTTCCATGAACGTCTAGAGAAAAACACGGAACACCTCTCCTACAGCCATTATCTACTCATGTTCTGGAAACCTGCATCAGTAACATTAGAAAATAAATGAAATAAGTGGTGTAAGTATTTTGTAAATGAAGCAAGTTCTTTAACACTCCGAGGTCACGGAAACCCAAGAGAAGCTGTCGTCTGGTGACTAGAATTCATGGGCGAGCTCTGCAGGGTTGCCCGCTGTGCAATGTGTACATGCAGAAGTCATGCCTTATGAGAGCCACGACTAACGAGAACGTGTATTTCACAAATGGTTGCGTTCAAAGGAGAAACAAAAGTGCCGAGAAATGTGTAATTAGAGATACTCAGAGCCTACATGAAGAAGATAAAATTTGATGGAAGGGATCCTAAATGTGCTCCCTTCATTTCCCATCTCTGAGTCACCCTTCGGTGCGAGCCAGAGTTACCCCCCGGGCTGGAGTGGCTGCGCTTTAAAAAGTGCCTTTGATATAGGACACTGTTGGAGAATTCAGAAATTTAAAACACATTTCCCCAAGCAGTTCCCCTTTCTCCACGTGGCTGTTCACCCTCGCGGAGTGCTCAGTGAATTAAGTGCATTTTATCCAGATGGAAGGTGGTGGCCTTCCCCGCAATGGGCACAGGCTAGCTTCGGCCTGCCTCGCGCCAGGCAGGAGTTTCTCCACGAGTGCTTGCTGAAGGAGGCAAGTGCAAGGGAGGGAACGAGGGAGGAGGACGGACTGACGGACCCGCTCCCAGCGCACAGTCTGGAAGCCGCTCACACTCCTCGGTGGGAGGGGCTCTCCGTGTCTTTGCCCTCCAGCCCTGTCCCTTGCTGGGCACCTCCTTGCCGATGACGACCACCGTCTTGGACGCGTCACTGAGGACTGTGATGATGAGTCTGCCCTCCGCTCCCTGCGGGGCCTCCTCGTGTGCGGGCGGGACCCTTCCAGCCCTGGCGTTCCGTGGGAGGGCTAGAGAACTTGAGCAAACACCATCAGGGTTTGGGGAAAGGTCCCTGGAGAGCAGGAGAGCCATTTCCTGGGAAAGGCAGAGCCTCGAGACTCGCTCTTGGGAAGTGACGGCAGCGGACCCTCTGAGCCAGCCGTGTTGGAGGCCTCCACTGTGCCGCCCCAGGAAGCCTCCGGAAGGGACCGCAGGCCGTCCTGCGGAGGATCCACAAGGCAGAGACGGTGTGACAGTTGTCTGGCAGATGCTCGTGGAGCCTGCGGCAGAATCGGAGGGAGTTCTGAGTTCTGGCCTGTGGCAGGCGCTGGAATGGGGCCACGGCACCAGCTGCCCCCCGCTCTGCAGACATTGGTTCCCGTAGGGAGCCACAGCTAGTCCGCTGTCCTGCTCGGTCCCTGAGCTGAGCTGAGCCCTGTGACCACATGCTGTGTTCTCTCTCCCTCCCGACTCCCAACCACCCTTTCTGCCCGGCCTGCAGGGAAAGCAGTCTCCCGTAGAAGTCCAGTTCTGGTTTCTCCTAGACAAGCCTTTTGTATTTCTTCCTTCTGGGTTTTAAACACTTCCATAAGGACAAAGCTCTTTTTGAAAACCAGCTTTGCTTTTGCCCAAAGGAGCTACTCCCTTGCCCCCAGCGCGTGGCCAGCCTCCCATCCTGTGGACCCTGCTATCCCACGTGAGAGCCGAGGCTGTAGACGTCACGGGTCCCTCTGGAGAAGCTTATTTAAAAAAGGACAGTGCTCATCAGACACTCCTGGAAGTGGTCCCCTGGGATCAGCACAGCTTCCACCAGGGAACCGAAGCCCCTGCTCTCGTACATCCTGTGTGCAGCCAACGTGTCCACCAGCCCCGGCCCTGGCCCCAAAGGTGCCCACGTGCTTGTGTCGTGGAAAATGCCCAGCGAGTGATCACCTTTGCTGGGGCAGCCATTGCGGATTGGGATGTGGAGGAGAAGGGAGCTAGGCTGCATTCCAAGGGTCCATGCAGACTGTGGCAATGCCTAGTGGACAGCACGGGGCGGAGGAGAGCTGGAGCCTTGGCTGGGGGTGACGGGCTCCTCTCCTATCTTAGGGTGGGATAAACGACAGTAGGGTGCAGGCTCCAGAGCCGGACTGCCTGGTTTACTTCCTCTGGTTTTCATGCCTTAGGCCAATGGCATCAGAGAGAAGAACTATTCCAGAAGGATCTTTTTATTTTAAGCAAAAAAAACCAGGAATCTATTAGTTTGCATAACCGAATAGATAGTATGGCTTCAGGTATGGCTGGATCCAGGTGCTCACATAATATCATCTGGACAATCTTTCTCTTTCTGTGTTCCTTCCTTACTCTCCTCGTCTCTCCCTGCCGCTGAGTCTGTCCCTCTGTGTTAGCTTCTCTCTCAGGCAGCTCTCTCCAAATGTACATCTTCCCTGTTTAACACCAGTGAAAGTAAAGAGGATTTTATTTTATTTATTTTATTTATTTAATTTAATTAATTTATTTATTTTTAATTCTCACCCGAGGACATTTTTGCATTTATCTTCAGATAGAGTGGGAGGGAGAGAGGGAGGAGGAGAGAGAGAGAAACATCGATGTGAGAGAGACACATCGAGTGGTTGCCACCCACATGACCCCAACCAGGGCCAGGGACAAACCACAACCGAGGTACGTGCCCTTAGTGGGAACTGAACCCGGGCCTCTCTGGTCCGTGGGACGACGCTCTAACCGCTGAGCCAAACCAGCCAGGGCGTCAAGAGGATTTTAACACAAAACTTTGATTAACTTTCAATTTCTCAAATGCCTCAAGGACCAGAGCTGTGACACACACACACACACACACACACACACACACACACACCCTTTTTCACAAGTCCCAGGGAACTCTGGAGAGTGCTCACGAGGCTGAACAAACCGGAGGGGGTTTAGATATGTTCATCCGCCCTGGCTGGTTTGGCTCAGCGGTTAGAGCGTGAATTTCCCTCTCTCTCTCCTGCCCTCCCATTCCTTGTGAAAATCAATGGAAAATGGAAAATGGTCCTCGGGTGAGGATTAAAAAAAAAAAAATCTGTGAAGACAGTAGATATCATGTTAAGTGTTCTTACCATAATACAAGGGGGGAAAAAAGATCTAAAGGGGATAAAAGAGGCAGGTAACAAAAGGAGGATATGGAGTCCACAGTTTTTAAAAGACAGGAATGGTTTGAGTATGTTTACGTGCCGATGATAAAGACCCAGTACAGAGGGCGAGATTGAAGGTCAAGGTGAGAGAGGCCATCAGTAGCTATGTAGAGCTCCAGAGCCGGACTGCCTGGTTTACCTCCTGCTTTCACAGAATCCTGGCTGTGTGACCTTGAGAAAGTTACCTAACCTCTCTGTGCACAAGTTGTCTTTTTGGTGAAATAAGGATATAGGTGGAGCCTACAGTAGATTTTATGAGGACCGAATGGTGAAGCGGTCAGAACAGAGCTCGGAGCCTCATAAGCAACAAATAAATGATAGGTATAGTCATTGTTTTTGTTGTTATGTGTGCAAAGACTGGAGGAGGGGAATCCAGGGAACAGGTGGGTTGACTGGCCTCAACAGGAGGGTGAGTGGTTCATCGCAACAGGTCTGCACAATGTGTGGATGGCAGATGGATTCGTAAATGGCAAGTTGGGGGAATTGCTGCCTGATAACCATTATGTTTCTATGAAGAAGGAGATGACATTATCTCTTCATGAGGAGGAGACAGTAAGTCTCATTTTTAAGGAAGTGAAGTTTTGGGATAGCCATCGTTGAGAATGTTGACCAGAGCCTGAGGCCCAGTGGGTAGCCCTGAAGGTCTGATGGTACCAGTCTGCCCAGGTGTGGGGTGTCCCCTGTGGGGCTCCGACCCCGTCCTCAGGCAGGGGTGACTCCTCTGTGGCTGGGCTTGTGTTGTTGTCTGAGATGGAAGGACACACACAGGGCTTTGTGATATGGGCAAGAGGGCCCTGATGAAAGGGACCGGCACTGAGCTAACGTATAGCAAAGCCTGTGGAGAGTGGATTCGCAGATAGCTATTCATTAATTTCGATTCATTGCTGTCGGTGGCTACAGATGGCTGGTGAATACACAGATACAAATAAAAGGCGAATACAGAGAAGAATACGTTTGTGCAACTTGGTTACTGAAACGCAGTGGTGTTTTAGGAAGAAACCCTCCGTGAGGGTGGGTCTGCAGAAGGGCCGTGGTTCAGACCCTGGGAGGCCGCTGGGTTTCCTCGTCGGTACCGAGTGCTCAGGCAGCGGGTCCGCCGGGCCAGAGCTCCACGGGCCGTCCTGGCAGCAGGCTGCTTTGTGGCTTGGGCACGAGCCAGAGCCCACTGGAGGCAGCCGCAGGCCCCTGTGCCACCTGCTTCATGGCAACGGGGTCGGGGGCGGTGCCTGCTGCCCAGCCGAGCCTCGGTCTCTGACCCTTGGGCTGTGAGGGCTGACCCTCTGGGGACGGAGCAGGAGGCCTTTGGCCTCGTCCTCACCGTGGCCCTGGCCGATGAGACCTTGGGCCCCGGGACGGGCACCCAGGTTTGCCAGGCTCCCCCTGTTTACATCATCAACCCGGCAGCTCAGCTCCAGCCAGGCTCCCACTCTTCCTAGTCACAGGCGCCTCCGGGGGAAGTGAGGGCTCCGTGAATCCTGGGGGTCTTTGGAGCTGCGGGGTCACCAGGGGCAGCACAACTTAGTCTCCCTTTGGCCCCCTGACCTGCTCTACCGACGAGATTCCCTGTGAATTTCTGTCTGGAGAATGGCCTGCAGGGTTAGATGTGCCAGAGGCACAGGTCTGTCTGATCCGCGGTCCCTCCTATGCCTGACCCCTCGCCCCTCCGCCGGCTTCTTGTGGCCCTGGGCTTGCACGTCCCTTCTCCGTGCCTCGGTTTCCCTGTCTGGGAAGCTCTGGCCTCAGTGAGTCTGGGAATGGAGAGGGTGGTAACCGCTCGGGGTCACTGAACTCTGTTTGGTCAACAGCACGGAAGGGTTGGGGACACTGAAGGACCCCCCCGTGGGCCCTGCGCCCCGGGCCCCGGACACCTGCGGCTCAGCCCCGGGCTCTGGTCGGCTCCCTGGCCAGCAGCGGGTCACGTTGCTCCCTCCCGTTTCCTCTCTCCTCCAGGCACTCGCGAAGGGGTGGCTAAGCCCAGTGCAGTCGCCAGCCGTCCACCCAGGGCCCGAGATCAGGAGAGGAAGAAGGCCGGCTTCACCTCCTCCCTGAGGATGGAGCCGCACAGCCGTTCCGCTAGGAGCAGAAAGTCCACAAAATTCCGCTCCATCTCCCGGTCTCTGATCCTCTGTCATGCGAAGACCAGTGACGACGGCTCTAGCCCCGACGAGAGGTACCCGGACCCCTTCGAGGCGTCTGTGGGCCAGGGCAAGGAGGGGCTTTTCCACTCGCCGGTGCAGCTGGCAGACACGTCCGAGGCCGGGCCCCGCAGCGCTCCTGACCTGGCGCCGTCCCCCGAGGCCCCTGCTCTCCAGGCGGCTGGCAGCGATCGAGGCAAAACCTGCCGGAGGATGTTCTTCCTGAAGGTAGGCCCAGGACTGCTGGGGCGGACGGTCCCTGCTGGTGCGCAGTGCCGCCAGTCAGTCCCTGAGCCCCTCCCCTCCGAGGGCGGCCGGCACACGGTTCTGGGTCCGAACCAGAGCAAGGAGAAGTTTGAGGCAGCGGCCCCTGGCGTAGCAGTGGGCATGGTGGTGGCCTGGGCTCAGCTGACCACCCTGAGGGCTCCCATGAGACTGTCAGCCCGAAGCCGCTGGGCCGGGTCCCTGCCGGAGCATGCCAGGCGCAGGAGTCTCTCCTGGGACTTCAGCGTCTGGCCAGGCTCCTGGTTGGCCACGAATGATGTGACAAGTATACAGTCCAGCAACCGAGAGTCAGATTTATTAATGATGATACCGATTGATCTAGGTTAGAGCGCAGATCTAGTGGACTCCTAGGAGGGTGTGTCACTTCTGTTCCACCGCGTGGTGTTTCCTGAGTCCTGTCCGCGCCCGGCGCCATGGGACCCAGCCCTGCCCGCGGGGGACCTATTTGAAGCAGTGAGGCTGTGGGAGGCTCCAGGGAGGACGGCAGGTCTCAGGTCTCCTGGAGTCAGCACAGCTTGTGACAGTGGCGGCACTGGGCTGTGCCGGGTGGTCCAGGGAGTGAGCCAGACAGTCATCTCCGCCCTCACGCTGCTTTGATTCTGGTTGGGGACGTGGATATCAACAACTTCATTTACGATATGGCCCTGGCTGGAGTGGGTCCGTGGTTAGAGCATCGGCCCGCGGACCAAAGGGTCACAGGTTCTATTTTCAGTCAAGGGCACCTACCTGGGTTGCAGGTTTGATCCCCAGCCCCAGTCCAGGCGCGTTTGGGAGGCAACTAATGGATGTGTCTCTCTCACATCGCTGTTTTTCTCTCTCTCCCCCTCCCTCTGTCCCACTCCCTCTAAAAATCAATGAAAAAAATATCCTTGGGTGAGGATTAACAAATATGTCTATATGGTATGATATTGAACAGTGAAGGGCTCTGAAGCAGGGTAAGGAATGGGAGCACGGAGAAGATGAAGTCGGGGTGCTGGCCGGGGCTGGACCTGGAATCTTACTCTGAGACGGGTGGGAAGAGACCGAGGGCTGGCAGGGGAGTGGCACGGTCCTTCGGAGGGGGCCTGTGTGGGCTCTGGGCAGAGTGGGTGCAGGCCCGGCGGGGAGCGCTCGGCAGTGCCTGGGGAGGGATGCACCTCGGCCTAGGAGATGGTGTGGAGGCACTGAGCTGGGGCAGGGTCGGGTTCACTTCCAAGGCGAAGCCCACCGGCTTTGTGGACGGGGATGCGGCGTGTGAGAGGGAGCGGTGGCAAGTTCATCTGCACGTTTTGTCCTGAGCAGTTCGGGGACACGAGATGCTGCGTTCTGAGACAGGGAACACTTGGGGCTGAAAAAGTGATCAGGAGAAGGTGAGATGCTCCCTGACAGACCGAGGCTCGGACAGATGGGCAGGTGGGGAGCAGTGCAGGCAGAGGGAGGAGGCTGAGGGCTCCGTCTGCAGCTCTGTGCCTGGCGCCTGGCCGCAGCAGAGGCGGGGTGCCTGGGGGAACGGGTGACAGGCCACGTGGAGACTGGCAAGGGGTCCTGCACCCCCTTCACCTCTGTGATTTCACATGCACCGTACTTGGCTTTAAAAAATGTTTTCACGGCTCTAATCGCCTTCTCTCAAAACCCCAGGAAGAAGGCAGTCACAGCAGCATCGTCATTGCGGGGTGCGGGGTGGGGTTAGTAGTCTGACTGCTTGGGTGTGAGTACGTGTTTCCCGTGTGTGTGGCTCCCCCACGATTCTCCGTGCCTCGGGGTTCGCACTGTGGGGGTGTCAGTAGTAGCACTGCCTCCTGCGGGTTTCATCAGGATCCAGCTGTAGTCACCTCCATGGGAAAATGTGCCCCATGGAACTGCTTCATAAATGTTGTTTCTGTTTAGGTTGGGGACAGGGACCGATACGAGTAACTAAGTGACTGATGGAGTGAGGATGTCAGTGGGCCGGGCCGTGTGCAAGAGCTGTAGGTTTTGCAGATGCTCCTAGGCCAGTGAAGGAGACAGGACCGGATGGGGCATGGCTGTTTCAGGCTCAGGTAGAGATGTAAGGGAAGTCAGGGGGGCGGGGCGCTGAGGAGGGCACGCAGCTGTGACTGGGGAGGGCGTCCTGTGCAGGGCAGGGTGTCCAAGCAGACGTCCAGGCTGCAGCAGGGGTGTGATAGGCAGAGACATACGGGTTCATTTCCTGGAGCACAGGTGACCGTTCCCGCTCCATAATGACCCTAAGCAGGTGAGGGACTCAGCTGTCTGAGCAGGTCCCTCCTCAAAGGTGCCAGGATGGAAAGGTCCAAGGTGACAGCTGGTCCCCAGTCCCCTTCTCCCAGAGACCGCTCATCTCCACCCTGGCTCCTGCTGTCCTGTGCCAGGGCTCAGCTGGCCTGCTCAGGCTCCGGCAATGCCATGGCTGCCCTGATTTCAACACAGCATCTGGAAGGCGGCCCTGTGACATCAGCCTCTCATCTAGAGACGCCTAGTGCGAAAATTAAAGAGGAAGTTACATAAACAGCCAACTTAAAAAAGCGGCCTCATTGCATGTGTTATGCTTGGCAGAACCTGGCCCGAGTGCCTCACGGCCCAGGGGCGTGCAGACCTGAGAAGCATCGGACGTGTGTTGTGTGTGAAGGTGCCCCTGGGACTCCTTCTGCAGGGGGACCTTCCAGACCCCTGGGGATGCAGTCGCATGGGATAATGTCTCTCTCTCCTAAGCTCCTTGTCTGGTTTCGTGTGGCAGGTACGTCGGCCTCATGAAATGAGTTGGGAAATATTTTCTCCTTTCCATCCCCTGAAATAGTTCGACTCTACTTTCTTCAGTGGTGGGAGAATTCACCTGGGGGCCATCTGGGCCTGAAGATTTCTTTGTGCACAAGTTTAAAATTACCATTGAATCTGTTTAATAGGCAGGGAATATTCAGATTGTTTATTTCTCCCAGTTAGGTAAGATGCATTTTTGTTCTAGGGTTTTGTTTTTTTTTTCCTGAATGTATTACCATAAAGTTGTTCATAAAATCTTAGTACATTTTAATTGAGATTTTCATTGAGATGAATTGTGGATTTACTTGACGTTGTAAAGAATAGTACAGAGAGAGCTTATGTGCCCTCTCCCAGCTCCCCCCAAAGTAACATTTTGCACAACTAGAGTCCAGGACCCAGCCTGCATGTTGCCGTCTAGACAATCCACTCACTCTAGTCAGACCTCCCACTGTTACGTACAGTGTGTGTGTGTGTGTGTGTGTGTGTGTGTGTGTGTGTGTGACTTCTGAGACATTGGTAGGAACTGTACTGATGTCCATTTTTCATTCCTGATATGGATACTTCGTTTCCTCTCTTTTAAAAGAATCCAGCCCTGGCCAGCTTGGCTCAGTGGTTAGAGCGTCAGCCCGCAGACCAGAGAGGCCCGGGTTCAGTTCCCGCTAGGGGCATGTACCTCGGTTGCAGTTTGTCCCCGGCCCCTGTTGGGGTTGTGTGGGTGGCAGCCACTTGATGTGTCTCTCTCACGTCGATGTTTCTCTCTCTCTCTTCCTCCCTCTCTCCCTCCTGCTCTATCTGAAGATAAATTAAAAAAAAAAAAAAAGAATTCATCATTCTAGGGGTGTATTAATGGTGTCCTCTCAAAGAACTAGCTTTTTATATGACAAAGTCATACTTTATTTTCTTTTTTTAGACACAATCCTAGAATTTTATTTAAGATAATTTTCATTTTTTATTTTGTTCCATTGCAGCTGACATGCAATATTATATTAGTTTCAGGTGTACACAGTGAGTAGACATTTACATACCTTACGAAGTGATCGCCCCAATACGTCTAGAGCCCATCTGGCCCCATACACAGTCATTACAATGTTACTGACTAGATTCCCTGTGCTGTGCTTTGTATCCCTGTGACTCTTCTGTAATTGCCAATTTGTATTTCATAATCCCTCTCCCTTGTTCGCCCAGCCCCCAGCCCCCTCCCATCTGGCAACCATCCGTTTGTTCTCTGTATCTTCGAGTCTGTTTCTGTTTTGTTTGTTCATTTATTTTGTGTTTTTAGATTTCACTTATAAGTGAAATCATATGGTATTTGTCTTTCTCTGTCTGACTTATTTCACTGAGCGTAACACCCTCCAGGTCCGTCCATGTTCTCGCCAATGTCAGTATTTCATTCATTTTTACGGCTGAGCCATGGTCCACCGTGTGCACGCATCCCTCTTCTTATCCCTCGACTGTTGAAGGGCGCTTAGATCACTCCCCTGTCTTGGCTATTGCAAATAAAGCTGCAGTGAACATAGGGGTGCATATATCTTTTTGAATTAAGTGTTCTTCAGATAAATACCCGGAAGTGAAATTGCTGGGTCTTTCTTTACCTCTTCTGAAAGCCTTTGTTTTAAAGTCTATTTTGTCTGATGTACGTTTGCTTTTTGTTGTTATTTCCTTTTAATGAAATAGCTTTTCCATCAGCTGGCTTCTGATTTTGTTGAATTTTCTCTGTTCTGTGTTTCCTATTTAATTAATCTCAGATCTGTATTCTTTTTCTTTAGGTCTAATTTTTTTGTCCTTTTTTCCTAGTTTTTTGAGATGAAAGCTTGGATAGTTGATTTTCAGCTACTCTTTATAATTTGAGGCTGTAAATTTCCCTCTAAGTTTAGTAGATTCATCTACAAATTTTGATATTCCATATTTTCATTATTTTAACGAGCTAGCCCAATAAGTATCTATGGATGTGTGTGCTTGTATTGACTTATTATTGTGACTCGTGGCTTATTTAGAAACATTTAATTTCCAGGCATTCGAGGACTTTTAGGTTCTCTGTCTTTGTCTCTTGCTGTCAGTTTCGACGTTGATTTTTCTGTAGTGAGATAAGAGAACATACTGTAAACGAGTTTCACCAATGGGAACTGGTTGAGACAGAATCACGAATATATGGCTGTTGCTGGATGTGCCTGTACAGGGATACATGTCGAGAGGTCAAGTTCGATGACCACACCACCACGTCTTCCTCATCCATCTTACAGTGTGTGTGTATCAGTGGTCAGGGCGCCCTCACAGTTCATGCACTTCGGGCGTCTGGGCCGGTGTCTGTCCACTCCTGGTACTTGGTTCACGGCTGTCTCCGAAGGTTTCCGCTTGGTTTTCTCCTCTCCTTGCCCTCTTTTGGATCAACATATTTTTACTTCTTTCCTTCTGTAGTTAGCGTGTTAGTTATACATTTTTACTCTTCTTTGAATCATGAACACATACCTTGTGTTCTGAATGTATCAGTCTCATATGAATGGGTCCTTCTTTCAGTTCTCAGACAGTGCCAAGACCTAGAACACACCAGTCCACGCACCCTGCCCATTTTCCGACATTATCGTCACGCGTTCAGTCCTACGGACATTTAAAACCGAGGACAAGGTGGCGGTCGTGGTTCTGCAGAGTCAGTGTTCACTCGGAGTAACTCGCGTGTTTTCTCTTCCCGTTCTTCATCCGTCCTGCATGCCTGCCTCTCGCCAACACAGCCACCTTCCTAACACCAGAGCAGCTCGGCCACGGGCAGGGACGGGGCAGGGACAAAGACAGACCTTCACGCCAGGGGTCTAAATGTTTAAAGGTCATAAACCAAGGCAGAGTATGTTTAAAAATAGATGTTCTTGTCCACCTGCCTTGGCAGATAACCTTCACAAGAACTTGGATGGCCAAGCTCAGAAGGGGTTGGGCTTCTGGGAGTCTGCGCCACCTCCCGGTCTCCATGGCGCCCGTGCCGACCACAGGGCCCCCTTGCCGGCACGCAGACTCCTGCACCCGGGTGTGCAGACCAGTGGGGTCTGGGCTCCTGACAGGACAGACCTGGGGAGGTGTGGGTCCTGGGATGCAGTCCGATGCCTCCGCCTCCTCTGTTCCTCAGTTTCCCTCCAGCTGCATAATCGGCCGCTCACCAAACTGCCTCAAGTGTGGTGCTCACCGCCTGGGCTGGTGAGATGGGGCGGGCACACAGGGATGGCCCTGTGGACATTCGTGGTGGGAAGGGTTGCTCAGTGAGCTAATGAGGCCACCCTCAGGCAAGCAGCCTGTTGACACAGCCCGGGCTTGCGGGGGTTTTTAGCCAACAAAGGGGTTTACACTGGACATGCTTTGGGCAGTCCCACTGGCCGAGACCAGAGGCCTGGGAGGTCCTCACCCTGGGGCTGCCTGCCCGAAGGATTCAGAGTGCTTTGATCCACATGGGAATGACCTCTGTGGTGGGGAACACTCTACTTTTTTTTTCTCACAAATTCAAAATATTGGTTAGGCAAAGCCACCACTCACACAGCGCGAGTCAGGATGTGCTGAGGTCAAGCCAGCCGTCTGCGCCTTGGGTGGAGACAGGGTGGTCAGGCCCCGTGAGCAGACAAGGTCTCTCATTCTGCTCCCGGGAGCAGCTCAGCCTGTGGCTTTGAGGCCCCGTCTTCCTTGGCGACTGGGAAACCCAATGCCCTGGCCAACTGCCTCTTCCTGCCCCAGAAGAGCAGCTGGGGGGAGGGGGGGGGGCTGAGAGCAGCCCTGGGGAGGGAGCTGGGGCTGCAGGACCAGCAGGGAGCCTGGGGCTGGGCAGGAGGGGGAGGAGGGGGTGGGGTGGTCCTGGAGCAGGGGCGGGAGTGGGCTCAGAGGTGTGACGACCGCGCCCTTGCTGACCGGCTCCCAGACTCCAGTCGGCAGAGGAGGAGCTGTGTGTGGGCTCCTGGGCTCCCAGCTCTGCAGGGACCCCTGGGTCAGGGGGCAGGAGAGCAGGGACACTGGGAAGTCGGCTTTAGGGCCTCTGCAGTGCTGTCTGGTCGGCTTCGTTTTTCTGGCACGGCCGGAGGTTTCGCTCAGCCCCAGCCATCTGCCTGCCGGGACGGGAAGAGCCGCTCTGGCTGGCCTGGGTGACCGGCTGCCATTCAGGGTGGGACGGGCAGAAGCTGCTGGCCCTGGGTCTGTCCTGTCACTGGGTGGGGGGCAGGAGCACGACACTCAGCTGAGGGGCCCCTGCAGGTGGACCCACCCTGCGTGTGCCCTGGTTACAGACGGGGGCTGGGAGCCTGGCCAGGGCTTTGCTGTGGCTACTGCCGCAGGTACACGCGGCCCCGCGGGGGCCCTCGTGGGGGCAGAGGCAGGGCTCCCACCGGCCTTGGCTGGCCCCCCTCCTGGTGTTTGGCTGGAGCACTGTCCTGGTTTCAGCCCATCTCTGCCTGTTGTCGGTCCTGGGTCCCCAGCAGTTGGTCCGCCATGCGGCAGACAGACAGAACGCCCAGGCACACGCATCTGTCGTCCCGGGGCTCCTGGCCTTGGCCGCGTCCTCTCAGCCTCCCAGAATCCGTTTCCCGTTGTCCGTGGGGCCATTCTCCAGGGCGTTCAGCTGCGTGTGGCAGGGAGGAGGAACATGCTGGCCCTGGAGGTCAGCCCCACTCAGGTTTGCGTGTCGCACGAAGGCAGTTCCACCGTGGCCGCTGTCGGTAGAGTGAGTGCCTGTCACCACATCCATCCCAGGCACCTGTCCTCGGCAGCTCCTTTCATCGTAGGCCTGGTCTCCACGGCTCCCTGGTTTCAGATGTGTGAGCACACACCATTTACTGACCCACCCTGCTGTCCATGGACACTTGGGTTCCTTCCCTTTCTTCTTTGTTAACTTAGAGACTGGACGGCTCCCCATGCCCCCGTGCGTCTCCGCTCTGGGATGCCGCGTGGCAGGGCCGGGCTCCCCCACCTGTCCTGCACAGCCCTCGTGGCCGCCCCCCTCAGCCGCCGGTCTGGCGCCCTCACCAGCTGCTGCCATCAGGCTCCCCTGCTGACCTGCGCTTGTTTCCCTGCTCACGAGTGGGGCTGCTCACACGTCCACGGACTGCCGGGCCTGTGCACTTCTCCTGAGGGGATGTGCCGGAGCCTTTCCGATTCTCTTCCTGTTGCCAGTCCTCCTGAGGGGATGTGCTGGAGCCTTTCTGATTCTCTTCCTGTTGCCAGTCCTCCTGAGGGGATGTGCCGGAGCCTTTCTGATTCTCTTCCTGTTGCCAGTCCTCCTTTCCCAGCTCCTCCCGGATGGTCATCGGTTGTTACACTCTTCTCCTTGATGAGGGGAAGCTGTTCATTTTATTTATTTTTTATTTTTTTAATCCTCACCTGAGGATATTTTTCCATGTGTCCTCAGATAGAGTGGGAAGGGGAGAGAGAAAGGCAGGGAGAGAGAGAAACATTGACGTGAGAGAGACACATCCATTGGCTGCCTCCCGCATGACCCGACCAGGGTCAGGGACCAACCACAACCGAGGTACATGCCCTTGACCGGGATCGAGCCTGCGAGTCATTGGTCCGCAGGCCGATGCTCTGACTGCTGAGCCAAACCGGCCAGGACTGTCCACTTTATTTATGTTTTACTGGAAGTATTACAGATGGTCCTCTTTTTCCCCCATTGACCCCCCTCCCCCTCCTGCTGTCGCCAACCGAATGTCCGTGTCGATTGGTTGTGCATAGGTACATGTGAGCTCTTTGGTTTATCTCTTCCCATCCCTCCTACCCCCATCCCTCTCAGGTGTGTCTGTCTGTTCCCTACTTCCATGACTCTGGATCTATTTTGATCATTGGCTTATTTTGTTCATTATATTCCATAAATAAGTGAGATCATGTGGTACTTGTCTTTCTCTGACTGGCTTATTTCACCCAGTACAATGCTCTCCAGGTCATCTCACCGGGTGAGAGATCTCTCTTACAGCTGCATAGCATTCCACTGCGTAGAAGCCGTTCATTTTAATGTGGAGTGTATCAGTCTTGCCCTTTAGAGTGTGTGCGTTTTGTGTCCTATTTAGAGGTCTGTATCATTTGTTAAAGCAGACACATCCTACGAGGACACCCTCTCTCCTCTCGTCCTCTGAGCGTGTCATGGTGTCGCCTTTCGTCCTGTGGCTCTCGCACCCGGAGCGCATGTTCGTGAAGGGGTGCCTCGTCGTCTTCCCACGCGGCTTCGTTGTCCCAGCATCTCTTGCTCACGGGACGTCTTCCCCCAGACGTTAGTTCTGTCTCAAATCAGGCTGTCTAGGCTCCCTGTTCTGTTCTAGGGGTCAGTCTGTGACCCTATTTCCTAACTGCACTGTCTCAATCATATTTTAGACTCCGTATTGTTCTCTCGTATGGAGGTTCCTCCCTCCTTTTGCTTATTTAGGAATGTTTGTTTTTGGCCTTTTGCTTCTTGATAAAAGTTTAAGGATCCATTTGGGATACTCTTAAAAAACTAACAAACACACACTTGAACTTTTGTTAGTGCTTCACTAAACTTACACACGAGCTGGGGGTAACTGACGAACGTACACTGTCGAGTCCCCGTTTCCTGAGACCGTGGAGTTCTCCACTGAGCCTGTGGTTTCCTCTCCTCCCTCAGTCCCTGGGCACTCTGTGTTCCCTGGCGCAACTGTAAATGTCACTCCGTAACGACTCTGTTTTCTAACGGCTATTTTCTGGGGTGTGGAAATGCAGGTTTAAAATAGTTTTTTAAATTAAATTCTTTATCTTAAGATTACTGTAGATTCATGTGAGGTTGTAAGAAGATAATCCGAAGAGATGCAGGTGCCTTAGTCCCCCGGGCAGCACCCTGCCTGCAGCAGTGCGGCGTCAGTCAGGTTACTGGTTGGTGCAGTGTCCCCCCCCCCCCCCCCATAAATGTACAGACTGCCACCAGGCAATAACGGGCACCCGCCCCTGAACGCTGCCCGCAGCCGTGTCTCTGGTGAGAACAAGAGGAAGTGACTTTGCCAGCCCCCGACTTCAGCGACAAATCCCTGGCCTCCAGGGCGGCCCCACCTTGGCGTAGGAACAGAGGAGCTCTGTTCTGTGTGCTGGAGGGAGCCGGCCGCGCGGCGGACAGAGGCTCCTTTGAGGCAGTACCACTGCACCCGGAACATCCTTGCCCAGGGCGCCCAGGCTCCCCGGGGCCCAGGAAAGAGGCTTGGTGCCTGGGGGTGACCTGCTGTGACCATGGCGGAGAGGACAGGGCCCCTTAGCTCCGGAAATGGAATCATCAGTTACGGTCGAAACCATGGCACTGGCAGTGGTTGCGGGGGTCAGTCCGCCCCTCAGCGTGCTAAAGGGGAAACTGAGTCCAAAGAATTGCGTGACAAGTCCAGGGCATGAGAGAGTTAATGCTGCGGGTCCCACGATGTCCCTCTGGCAAAGGGCCGTGAAGCTTAGGGTTTCACGGATGCAAGAGAAGGAGCGATGCCTTGAAGTGACCCCGGCGTGTGGGTGAGCCCTGGGTCCCTGCTGGCGCAGGAAAGACAAGGCGTGCAGGACTCCTGCAGGGCCTGTTTCGGGAACTGTTAGGGGTCCTATAGCTGTCTGTCTGGTTTTGTTGTTTTTGTTTTTTTTTTTACATCTGAGAGAAAATCGAGACCTGGATCTCCTCTTTGGCTCTTGGCAGTCCATGTCCATTCTTCCCCGTGGCAGCCGTCCAGCCAGCATCCCCACTGCAGCCAGGTCAGAGTGAAGCCGTCAGTCCGACACGGCTGGCGAGGCGGCTCCTGGTGCAGGCCAGGGGCAGGTTCCGGAGCCTCCAGCTGCTGTGGGGCAGGGGGCAGGGACCCAACCCGTCACCCAGGTCTGAGACGGTGTTGGTGGAGGGCACAGGGCTGTGGAGGAGGACGCATCCGCACCACCTGGGACGTGCGGGGAAGGCTCTGACCTCCGTGCGCAAAGAGAGGTAGACAGACGGCTGCTCCTGGCGCCGTGACAGAGAGAACAAGGGTCAGGTGGTCGATCTGGCTGGTTTTGGGTAAGGTCTTCCACAGCCGACCTTGCAACCCCCAAAGAGAAGGTCCCTCCTCTGAGCACGACAGTGACCATGTCCAGGTACTCTGGTCCAAGAGCCCAAAACAAAATCCCTCTGTTGTCTGTGATTCTCCCATCATCAGCCGGCTTTCCTGGCCAAGCAGTGTCTGCGTCGTGTTTGGACAGGGAGCTTCGTAGACAGGACTGAAAGGAAGAAATTTAACAGTGAGACACACTGTCTTAACTCTGCTGGTGTGACCATGGAAATAAATGTAAAACTGATGTTTTGTTTCTGGTCCAATCGTAGAAGTAATACAGGCTCGTTTCAGACAACATGGAAAATGCAGAAAGTTGTCTAAAAAGAAAACCAAGTGTCCCTGGCCTGTCCCTAGAGCAAGGACCTTGTCCTTTCCGTCCGCGGCCGGTCCCCAGGACGTGGAGGGGTGCCCAGACGTAGCAGGTGCTCGGTTCACACGTGAGGAATGAGCGGAGGTTACTGTTCGGGTGTATTTCTTTCCAGCCCCTCTTTCGCTGCCTGTTTTGCATGATTCTAGTCAGACTCCACTCATATCATAATGCATTGTTTTAATTTACCATGACGTGCCCTGGCCGCTTTGGCTCAGCAGTTGTAGCACTGGCCCGCAGACCAATGAGTCTCGTCGATTCCGGTCAAGGGCACGTACCTCAGTTGCGGTTTGTCCCCGGCCCTGGTCAGGGTCATGCGGGAGGCAGCCGGTCAATGTGTCCCTCTCACATGGATCTCTCTCTCTCTCCTCCCTCCCATTCTATCTGAGGATGGATGGAGAAATATCCTCGGGTGAGGATTAAAAAAAAGATACATTTACTTTGACAGTACATGTATGTCTGCCACAGAAGCTCTTTATATTGTCTTTGAGATACTTAGTAACCTGTGTTTTGTGCATACCTCGTTACTTAGGTTACCGCATAGATACCTCGATACCTTTCAAAGGCACTTTGCGCAGAGGCCTCCCTTTGCACGAGCAGGCGCACTGGCTGCCTCACCAGGCCCCTGTGTCCGCTGAGCTCGAGGGAGCTGCGGACATCACACACCATGGTCTGTGTCCATCGTCTCCCTGGGGAGCATGGAGACGAGGGGGGGGTCAGGCCAGAGGGAGTCTTGATGTCAGAATCAGGACGTGACCTCAGGGACGACTGTGGTCTCAGAAATGTCTTGACTTGTTTATTGTATGCAGCAGTTAATTCAAAGAGGCCGTCACCGCGCCAAGTTCTAGAAATGCAGTCTCAGGAATTCACCTGACCCGACCACCTCCCACACCCTCCCGTCCCTTTCCTTCCGAAGAGTCCCTGGGCTGCCTGGGGAGAGGAGCTGGTGCTGTCCAGGTTGATGTGGCGCCATCTGCTGCTGAGGAGGAAGAGGGGCGCCTGGGAAGAGGGGGCTCTGGCTGGAAGCAGGACCCCTGTGGCAGAGCAGGGCAGGGCTCAGCAAGAGCAAGGCCCCCAGGCACTTCTGGCAGCAGATGGCGCCAGAGTGCATTTCATGACACACACCCCGCCCCCAACACGCACCCCTCTTAGACATTTCTGTGACAATCCAAACATGTCTGTAAGAGCTGGGAGAAAACTATGTCAGAACAGGAAGCCATGGAAAGGGGCCAATCTTCTTCTGAAGCCCATGAGACCTTCTGCCATAGTGCAGGTGAGGCCGGGTTGAGGGCAGGGCTCCTTAGCCTGCCACTGGCCACAGGGAGGGAGATGAGCAGGACAGATGCCGGCAGATTCCCCCCACCCCACGGCGGGAGCGGAGGGCAGGTACACAGTGGGGGCGGCAAGAGAGCCTCCTTGTACTCTGGGCAGTGTGCCAGGTTAGCCAGGCGCTGGCCAGGCCTGTAGTCAGAGCAGGGTGGCAGGTGCCCCTCACCAACCTTTGCCCGGGAGCACTAAGTCCCAGGTAGCACTGGGGCCACCTTGAGCTTCCAGACTGAGATTCTGTGTTCAGCAAAGCATTCAAGGGACTGCACGCTTTCCTAAAGGCAGTCTCTCTCTCTCTCTCTCTCTCTCTCTCTCTCTCTCTCTCTCTCTCTCTCTCTCCCTCTCTCCCTCCCTCCCTCCCTCCCTCCCCCCCCGCCCCCTCGGATTATGGTAGTGAGTAATGAAACCAACATCACTCAGGAATTAAGTCCAAATCATCGTGGCTAATAAACTTATGAAATAGGAAAACAGTATAAACACAGTTCTGGGAAGAGAGTAAAATAATTCATGTCATCATCTTCATGATCCACCTGTACCCCTGCACCCTCTGCCCTGAAGTCCCAGGGTGAGGGAGGGAGGGGAAGGAACCCCGGCTCGGACGCCCCCTCACCTGCGGTGGAGCTGCGTGTGCTGCCTTGTGCTACCGGCCCTGATGGAGAAGCGAGGCCCCACGCGCTGTGCGATGCGCTGCTGACAGACTCCACGCAGGGCGAGCATTTCCAAACTGTTAGTGTAAAGAAGAAGCAAAGAGAACGTGATCCGCATGGCACGGTAGAAAAAGAAAAACGGGGCAATAACCAGATTTAACTTCAAAATGTAGAATTTTAGAGTCCTCGATTAAACCATCACGCAGAAGAAACAGCAATATGATAAAAGTACACGTAACACTCTCAAGAAGGCACGGATGGTTCAACGTAAGGAAATCTGTTTACGTGACATCCACTCAGCTCATGTTTCTGGGGGCCCGTATGTGCCCGAACAACGGCACACCCTGGGTCACCATCTCTAAAACAGTGCCCCCCGCTCCCCACGGATGTCACTCCTAACACTTGCCATCCTGTGCAGTTCCCTCTCGTTTGTTTTCTTGTTTACGTTTACCCAAACGGCATTCCTCCAAGGTCAGGGTCCTTGCTCCCAGCTGTGTCCACACTCCCTGTGTCTCTTCAGTCATCCTTAAAAACTGAATTCCTCTGCCTTTGAGTTAATGGACGACAGTACTTCTAACTCCCCCTTCGTGGAGCCTGTAATGTAGTGGAGGGGACAGGCGGACCGTACGCCAAGGTCAGCGTCAACAATCTCAGCTTTCTGAAGGTACTTTTTTTATCCTCACGAACCTGGTGAATAAAAGACGGGAATTGTTTTGCAGGAAACTCCTACAACTTCCTCTCGTGAAAAGTCCGGAAAACCTGAAGCGCAGAGTAGTGGCTTCCTGCTCCCCAAAGCCTGTCACCAAAGGACACGCAGCAACTCAACCAGTAAGTGTCCCGTCTGGGCTTCTGCGGAGTGTCATGGAGTCAGTGGGGGGCGGGGGAGGCAGGTCTCGGGGTCCAGCTGGAGCAGACCAGGCCGTGTGCTTGCCCTGTGGGAGGGTCCTCACTGCATGGTGCGCATGCCTCTCGCCAGCGGGGGGGCCTCTGGTCGGGAGTCCAGTCCGCTCCTCTGCCTGGACTCTCACGGTGAGACGTCCTCCTTGGTCTTAGCAAGGTCACGCTCTCCTGGGCCTGTCACCTCGTCTCACAGGGTGGAGGGGAGGCCGGAAGGTGCCTGGGGTCTGGGGGGCTGCAGGCAGGGCGCATGGTCAGGAAACCACAGGCTGGTGTCAGACGGTGTGTGTGACATTCCAGTCACCTCCCGCCCACGACTGTGTGTGCCTCGTGTCACTGGACGCTCTCCTGTAGAGACTGGTGTTCGTGGAGCCGCAGGATTTCATGCTTCGACTGTGCACCGTCTAGTTAGCCAGCTGCCTGGTGTCAGATGGCTCACTTACCGTGGCTCCTCACCGATGTCGTCATCGTTGCTGGCCTTGCTCATGGCGTCTGGTTCAGCCTGGGCTGATTTTCTCGGATGGCAAGGCACCGACTGCGTGTGGTCCCAGCTCCCACTTGGGAGCCGAGGCTCTGGGTTGTAATCCTGCCTCCCGAGGGTGTTTGTGTGGCTGTGGACGAGTCCCTTGCACTCTCCATGCCACCTACTATTCTGTTGTGGGCTGTACGGCCATCAAGTTAGTCGTTCCCTGTCTCTGGACCCCTAGTGCCGTTTTTCATCACAGATTTTTACTTTCCTTCCTTGAGCAGTTTCCTAGTCAGGCTGTGGTCTGTGCTGCTCAGTGTCAGTACAGGAACGTCTACTTCTTCAGTCACAGCCACGCGGGGTGAGAACCTAAAACACTTGCTGCCCCTCACCCACCGTCTGCTCCTCTCTGCCGCGTTCTGCACCCAGGACCAGCTGCCGTGTGCGGGCAGCAGTGTAGAATGAAAGTGTGAGGCCTCCGCTCAAAAACCATGTGGGGCTCTGTGACGTCATGGCCGGCCCGGCACGCAGCCGGCCCTACGTGTGGGGCTCTGTGACGTCACGGCCGGCCCGGCACGCAGCCGGCCCTACGTGTGGGGCTCTGTGACGTCACGGCCGGCACGGCACGCAGCCGGCCCAACGTGTGAGGCTCTGTGACGTCACGGCCGGCCCGGCACGCAGCGGCCCTACGTGTGGGGCTGTGACGTCACGGCCGGCCCGGCACGCAGCGGCCCCGCGGCGCCCTGGGCACTGACCTGCAGACGCGTCATGGGGCCCCTGGGCCTCCGGTTCCAGTTGCGTTCAGTTGGCGAGAGCGCCGGCCGGAGGGCGGAGGGCGGAGGGCGGAGGGCGGAGGGCGGCCGCGGGGTGTCCGTCCCATCCCCTCTGCAGCCCGGGCAGCGCCTCGGCTCCGGGGCGCCCCTTCTCCTCTGGCCCTGCAAGCCCAGCGTGGGGGCAGCCCCCAGCTCTGCCGGCTCCCGGCGCCTCAGTCAGCCTCGTCAGCTTCCCAACCCCGTCTGCCCTCCGTAGCGGCCCCTGCCGTCCTCCCCGGCCCTGGCTGGCGCACGCCTTCGCAGCCTGCCTGGCCGCTGGCCGGACCGTGGCGCAAAGGGCGCCTGCCGCGCCGTGCAGCGGTCACTGTGCTCGCCTCTGCCAGGTCCCCTTGGCGAGGTGCTGACTTCCTTCGGACAGTGCTTGTTTTACCTTCTTACTGAAAAGCCTGCTGCTTACAAGAGGGTCTGGCTGTCCTTTTTGTTGAACACACTTTCCTCAGTTGTCGGTTTTCTTCTACGTTTTCCTCAGGAAGATGTTTTTGTCTTTGTATACTCATCAAATCGGTATTTTTTCCTTTCCAATGTTAGTTTCTTCCACATCCAGAGAACGCTTTGGCTATGTTTTCTTCTGTTTCTTCCCATGATTTTTCTCAAACCTACTATGCATTTTGGACGTTGGCTGTGAAACACGAATGGAGGTAGAATTTCTCCTAAGCGATCGCGGATTCCAGGGTCACCGATGTTGATCGGCCTCTGCCCACCTTTCCATTTCCTTCTTTTCTGTCATTTCCTTTCTCTCTCGCAAATGACACGTGGTCAGATCTTGAAAGCAAAGTTGGCAAATCGTTGTAAAGGCAGAAGCTCAAGCTGTTGACATCGTTATTATAAATAATATTTGCTTTTACTCGGATTTTGTTGTGTTTTCTGTTCTTTCTGGCCTTGTCATGTGTATTCTGCTTCTTCCTCTGTGTGTGAGTGAGTGTGTGTTTAATTAGTGCAGTAATTTGAAAGATTTATTCCATTTCTACCTCCACTTCTGGTTTCCTTTGAGTGAATGAATCAGGTAGGTTTAATTAATGAATTAATACCTGAGCCTGTTGTCCAGGTTGTCCTCTTAGGAAGGATGGTGTTATTCGCCTCTCGACCCACTTCCCATCTCCTAATCCAACTTAATCGTGAATTATAAACTTATGGTATTATTATGAAATCATCTCAATATATAGTTTCCCTTTCAAATATTACTTTGGCTTTTGCTTTGGATTTCATAACCACATTTTCAGTGACCTCAGTGTTGCATGTTTAACTGGTTTTTGACCCCCCCACACACACACACTATAATTTTGATATACAGGGTGGAGCAGAGGTAGGGTTACTGTCGTTTGTATGGAAAGTAAGACACTATTTGGGGGCTGCTGTTCTCGGTTGCTGTGCGAGCACAGATGCTTTCTCCTCTCTCTCCTGGTCCAGGCGTTAACCCCGACTGCACGGCAGAGACAGACTTCCCCGCGACCAGGGACACCGCCACGCCCACAGACAGGCCGCCCTATTCCCTGTGCAGCAGCAGGAAGTCTCTGTCGCAGCAGCTGGACTACCCTGCAGGGAAGGCTGGGGTGAGGCCACAGGGAGGGGACCGACTGTGGGGCTTTCGTTCTGTGGCTGCAGGTCCACGGAACTGCAGGGGAGCGGGGCTGGCCTGGGGGGCACAGCCACCTCAGGGCAAAGGGGCAGATCAGAGCCGTCACCTCCCGGGCCACCCGGTGTGCCAGGGACTTGCCGCGGCTGCTCTTGTGCATTAGCAGAGACTGTGCAGCCCCTGGGGCCGTCTGCAGCACGCCGTCTGCACAGTCGCCGAGGGACAGGGTCCGGCTGGACAAGTCCCACGGACTGTCGGACAGTGGGCCCTTGACGCTGGGTTTTCTGGGCTCCAAACCCTGGAGTTTAACCCCCGCGATGTGTGACGCGCTGCACACACGCTGCCTCCAGTTCTTAAACAAGCGGTGACAGGCATGCTTAGCCCCGTTTTACAGGGAGGAGACGAGGCTTGGCTGGGCTGAGTTCACACATCTGAAGAGCGAGGGGCCAGGATCTGAACCAAGCCCCGGGTGGCTCCCCAGTCCATGCCCTTCCCACTATGGGGCATCAGCTTGCAGATGGGGTGCTGAGCAAACAGGAAACACAGTGTCCCCCACCCCCAGTGCCTCCAGCCTGCCCGTTAATTTCCGTTTACCTAGGCCCCAGCCAAGGCACAGCTCCCAGGGCCCTCCCTTAGCCACACGTGGTCCCACAGCGCCCCCTGACTGCAGGGCCTTGCCCTCCTCTCCCGCATCTTCCTCTGGAGAGCCCACCCCTCCTGCTGCAGGCCTCCTGCCCTCCCAGTGCTTGTCCCCAGGGCTCACCTGCGGGCGTCTTGGTGGCGCGCTCTGCCAACGTCCTGTCTCCCCAGCACCGGGAGCTCCCGTGGTTGACTCTGCCCGCGCGCCACACAGCAGACTCTTGAACACCTCATTTCTGCCTTCCCTTCCCTTCCCTTCCCTTCCTGGAGTTGTCGTGTTTTCCTACCGCAAATGGGGAGCTAGCTGGCGACCCAGCGCTGGGACAGAGGGCTTCCCCAGAGTAGGCGAGGACACTGAGGCACGGAGGGGTCACGTCACTTCCCCCAGGGCACCAGGGGCTAGTGGCCGTCAGAAGTGGGCTGCGGTCTGCGCTCTGACCCCTGCCTCGCCCCCCTCCCCGAGGCAGCGTCTCCCGGCAGAGCGTGCGAGGACGCGGGGAGGACACGGCCTCCCACGGCTGCTCCTGCGCCCGCAGCTCCCCGCCCGTGCCTCCCGGGGTTCATGGTCTGAGTTTCACACCTCGGGTTCCTGCGCCCTGCCCCCCACCCCTGGCCCGGCACAGAGAAGGGGCTCAGTCAGTGTGTCCTGAGCTCCGTTGAGGGCTGTCCTGGCAGTCGGCTCCCGGCCAGCATCCCGGGTCAGTGTGGTCTGTGTGCCTGACTGTCCCTGCTGAGCCCAAGGCTGCGGGGCTGCAGGGAGGCGGGCTCAGGGAAGCCACGCCCCCTCAGCCGTGCGGGGGCACGCGTGGGCCCTCGGGAGAGAGGGGCTGTGTCCCCGTGGCTGGGCCTTCCCCCGCCGTGAGGTGCCGTGCTCTGCCCCGTGGCCTCACCGCTGCCCCCTGGCTTCTCGCTGCAGGGCTCGTCCAGACCCACGCGGTCCCTGAGCACCGCCCAGCTCGCCCCGCCCTCGGGGGGCCTCCAGGCGTCCGTCATCTCCAACATCGTGCTGACCAAGGGCCAGGCCAAGGTGAGCAAGGCCGGTCGCTGCGGGAGCCTCAGGCTCCGGGACGGTTGGGGGAGGGGCGCAGGGCGCGGGTTGCCGGTCTGGGTGTGGACGTCACCGGCACTTGGGCAGAGCCGGCGCCACGCAGGGCCGTCCTCTCCCGTCTCTCCCTCTGTCCTGGGCCCCAGGAGAGAGGAGACAGCCGAGGAATGGGGATGATGGGTCCTCTGATCAGGGAGCCACTGTCTCCAGCCCTGAGTGGTATCCAATATCCAAACAGCCCCACGTCCTGGTCCCTCAATCACGATGCTTGTTTCCCCCTGGGATGTAGGTACAAATACTTTTAAAGTAGTTGGCTTTTGAATTGTCGACCTTGGTCAAATGAACACACAATGGAAAAGGGCACCAAGGCTCATGCAGACGAGCAGAAACCGCAGAGTTTACGTCCATGTGTGTGAAACGCACACACGGTGAATAGTGTGTGGCCCCGTGTCACTGGGCAGGAGGGGCCTGGGGTACAGAGGGGTGTTCAGAAACAAGGCGGGCCTCCCACTGTCCACCTGACAGCCTGGGCACCCAGGACCCCGTCACAGACAGACTGACTATGGGAGTGAGGCCAGCTCTGGCCATCGAGGGAGCGCGTGTCCTGGACCAGGGCGGGGAGGGCGCACAGAGGGCCGCACAGAGGGACACATGTCCTGGACCAGGGCAGGGAGGATGCACAGAGGGACGCGTGTCCTGGACCAGGGCAGGGAGGATGCACAGAGGGCCGCACAGAGGGACACATGTCCTGGACCAGGACGGGGAGGATGCACAGAGGGACGTGTGTCCTGGACCAGGGCGGGGAGGATGCACAGAGGGACGTGTGTCCTGGACCAGGGCAGGGAGGATGCACAGAGGGCTCACAGAGGGACGTGTGTCCTGGACCAGGGCGGGGAGGATGCACAGAGGGACGTGTGTCCTGGACCAGGGCAGGGAGGATGCACAGAGGGCGCACAGAGGGACGTGTGTCCTGGACCAGGGCAGGGAGGATGCACAGAGGGCGCACAGAGGGACGTGTGTCCTGGACCAGGGTGGGAAGGATGCACAGAGGGACGTGTGTCCTGGACCAGGGCGGGGAGGATGCACAGAGGGACGCGTGTCCTGGACCAGGTCAGGGAGGATGCACAGAGGGCTCACAGAGGGACGTGTGTCCTGAACCAGGGCAGGGAGGATGCACAGAGGGCACACAGAGGGACGTGTGTCCTGGACCAGGGCAGGGAGGATGCACAGAGGGCGCACAGAGGGCGCACAGAGGGACGTGTGTCCTGGACCAGGGCGGGGAGGATGCACAGAGGGCACACAGAGGGACGTGTGTCCTGGACCAGGGCGGGGAGGATGCACAGAGGGATGCGTGTCCTGGACCAGGGCAGGGAGGACGCACAGAGGGCGCACAGAGGGACGCGTGTCCTGGACCAGGGCGGGGAGGATGCACAGAGGGCGCACAGAGGGACGTGTGTCCTGGACCAGGACGGGGAGGATGCACAGAGGGACGCGTGTCCTGGACCAGGGCGGGGAGGACGCACAGAGGGACGCGTGTCCTCCACCAGGGCGGGAGGGCGCACAGGGCAGTGACCACCTCTGGCAGGGGAAGGGAGCGTCCCCCCGGGAAGCCGCTCTCTGGACATGGCTGCAGTGACAGAGGAGGCTGTTGGCATCTTGTGTCCTATTGAAACAGCCTGTGAGGGGTGATGTCAGCATCCTTTTGCGAGAAGGTGACGTGAGGTCAGACAGGAAGTGATCCGCCCTTACTGCCAGCGGAGGGGCCTCCGCCCAGGGTCCTGTGTGAGAACATCAGACCCACACAGCCCTGTCTGGCCTCGGTCAGAGCTCCTCCCACTAAGTCTGAGACCTGTGAGTCCACAGCCACCTGCTCCTCCCCGGTCCTGGCTCGGGGCTGGGCAGGCCCTGGGAGATGCAGCCCCGGGAGCAGAGCCCAGGGAACCCTGACGGCCCCTCTCCTCCCCAGGGCCTGGGCTTCAGCATCGTCGGGGGCACGGACAGCACCTATGGCCCCATCGGGATCTACGTCAAAACCATCTTCGCGGGGGGAGCCGCGGCAGCCGACGGCCGGCTACGAGAAGGTACGTGTCCAGCCCTGCCTGGTCCTGACCCCCGAGGACCCCTGCCGAGCCCAGGGTCTGGTGGCCATGCGTCTGCTCTCGGTCAGAGGGGAGCAGGTCCTGTGCCCACCGCGCCCTCTCGTCGTCCCCTCTGGGCTCCTGCACCCGACACCCCTTCCTCACGTCCCCGCTGTCCCTGTCGCACCCCCAGAGGGTCCCTGGCCCTGAGCGGTCTGCGGGTAGTGTGTGGGCTCTGGATTTGGTGCAGGAAGGTTCACAGGGGTCCAGGTGACTGTGAGGGGACACTGATTAGAGCTGGGGACCGTGAGCAAGGAAGAGCTCAGCACGGAGGCGGCAGGAGCCCCGGGAAGTCGGAGAAAAGGGGCCTTGGGGACAGGTCCAGGGGGTCGCCTGGGACGCTGCCGCCCTGCGCTCCCCTGGCTGCAGGTCTCAGGCCCCCAGAGCTTAGGAGGTGCCTGCCTGCGGGGCAGGGGGGAGCAGGGAGGGCAGGGACTGCTTCCAGAGGGCGTGCACCCTGGGTCCTTTGTCTCAGGGTTTATCTCTCGCAGGCGGGAATTTTAGGGGAGGTCTCAGGAGGATTTCAGCAAAATGTTCATCAGCTTTCCAGATGTGCCTTTCCAGGGTCGTGGTTTCGTTGACTGGTCAGGGTCAGGGCTGGGGTCACTGGTCACTGCAGCTGGGCCTGGAGCTGAAATGCAGCTGAGGCCTGGATGTTACCTCCAGGGAGGTGGCCTCGTGTGTCTGGTAAACAGTCTGCCAGTCCGTTCGGCTATCTGTCTGTCTGTTTCCCTGTTCTCCCTGTTCTCCCTGCCGGCCCTTTCCTGGCTTGCTACCCTGCCTCAGGGAAACCCGGCCCTGCGTCCAGGGAGTTGGCCAGCGGCTCGGTGTGTTGGAGCATCATCCCGAGTACCGAATGGCTGCAGGTTCGAGTCTCAGTCAGGGCACGTACCTAGGCTGTGGGTTTGATCCCCGGTTGGGGTGTGTGCGGGAGGCAACCGATCGATGTTTCTTGCTCACATCGATATGTCTCTCTCCCTCTTCTTCTCTCTCTGAAAAATCAGTAACACGGAAGTAGGGAACAGACGGGCAAATCTCAGAGGGTGGAGAGGGACCGCGAGGACAGGGACCGCGAGGACAGGGGCCGCGAGGACATACACCAAAGCGCTGTGCGTATGTGCGCAGCCTGTGGACAGTGGGCACAGACAGTGCGGGGGGGGGGGGGAGGGTGTCCATGGGGGGAAGAGGACGGACACCTGTAATACTTTCAGCAAAAACATATCCTCGAGTGAGGATTAAAAACAAAACAAAAACCCCTCCCTGCAAGCCTGCTGTGCTCTAGGCTGTGGGAAGGTAGAATTTCTAGACGAGATCCCTCTGGAGAGGAGTCCCGGTCGCCCAGCTGCCATCCTCCCCGCCTGCCCACCCTCCTGTCAGCTGCCACCCCGTAGGGAGTCAGGTGCAGGGAGCCCCGCTCGTCCTGAGTGAGGGGCCTCCTGAGTGCCCTGCCCTGTGGGGCTGAGGGGCAGGGGTGTCCCCCCAGCCCAGCTGCACCCCAAAGCCATGTTTGGGTTGTTGGGCCACAAGCCGGGCCCCAGGACTCCCCGGGGCAGGCAGGTAGGCGGCCCTGAGGGCCCCCCGGTACACAGGAGGCCCAGGAGGAGGTGGACTGTCCTCCGCTCTCCGGGGCCCTGGGAGCTGGGCCCGCTGGGCCAGGTGCGCACACTGCCTGCTGCCGTCCAGATCCCGGGAAAGAGTGCTTTCTGTTTCCAATGGTCACACAAGGTCAGAGCGTTTTGATTCTGTGCGACATGTGTCAATCAAATGGAATTCAGGTTTTGGTCTCCATAGGAGGGCTTTACGGGGACTGTTCGTTCATTCGCCTCGTCTGTGGTGCTTGGGGCCACAGGGCCCACAGAATAGGCACCCCCGAGTCTCCTGCTCCAGGCAGGAAGTGCGCCACTCACACGTGGCGCAGAGCACAAGGGTTTCTGTACTGGAGGGCCCGACGGTGTAGGGTGCCTCAGGAGGCAGAGCGGCAGGGGACGTGGGCGGCAGGACCACAGGCAACCGCCTGTCCAGGGGTGCTGTCACCTGGGCCACGGCCTCCTGGGAGGACAGGGACAGCCCCAGCAGGGGACAGCCGGGGGCAGACCCGCGGGACTCCAGGGCTCCTGGTCTCGGGAAAGGAGGACGATGTGTCACACGGAGGCAAAGGTGCGGGAGAAGCGACCAGCAGGGAGGTCTTGGGCTTTATCCATGTTCTCTGAAACGGCAGTGACGTGCACTCTTCTCTTTCTCGGGCGCGGTACAGTGGTGGTGCATTCACACAGTCTACGAAGTGACCCCCTTGTGAGCCCAGCGCCCACCTGACTCTGCCCTCACCACAGCAGTCCTGGCGGTGTTCCTTCCCTGCGCTGCACTCGGCCCCCCCACTCTCCTATGACTGCATTCCGTGCTCCCTGAGCTGCACTCGGAACCCCGACTGTCCTACGACTGGCATTCCGAGCTCCCTGCTCTGCACTCGGCCCCCCGACTGTCCTACGACTGGCATTCCTTGCTCCCTGCGCTGAACTCGGACCCCCGACTGTCCTACGACTGGCATTCCTTGCTCCCTGTGCTGCACTCGGTCCCCCGACTGTCCTACGACGGACATTCCGTGCTTCCTACTCTGCCTTCGGCCCTCCGACGGTCCTACCACTGTCCTTCCGTGCTCCCTGCGCTGCACTCGGCCCCCCGACGTTCCTACGACTGGCATTCCGTGCTCCCTGGGCTGCACTCGGACCCCCGACTGTCCTACGACTGGCATTCCGTGCTCCCTGTGCTGCACTTGGTCCCCCGACTGTCCTACGACTGGCATTCCGTGCTCCCTGCTCTGCCCTCGGCCCTCCGACTGTCCTACCACTGGCATTCCGTATCCCTGCTCTGCCCTCGGCCCCCCGACTGTCCTACCACTGGCATTCCGGGCTTCCTGCGCTGCACTCAGCCGCGACTGTCCTAGAACTGGCATTCCTTGCACCCTGCGCTGAACTCGGACCCCCGACTGTCGTACGACTGGCATTCCTTGATCCCTGCTCTGCACTGAGCCCCACGACTGTCCTACGACTGGCATTCCGTGCTCCCTGCGCTGCACTGAGCCCCACGACTGTCCTACGACTGGCATTCCGTGCTCCCTGCGCTGGACTCGGCCCCCCGACTGTCCTACGACTGGCATTCCGTGCTCCCTGCGCTGGACTCGGCCCCCCGACTGTCCTACGACTGGCATTCCGTGCTCCCTGCGCTGGACTCGGCCCCCCGACTGTCCTACGACTGGCATTCCGTGCTCCCTGCGCTGGACTCGGACCCCCGACTGTCCTACGACTGGCATTCCGTGTTCCCTGGGCTGCACGACACCCCGACTGTCCGACGACTGGCATTCCTTGCTCCCTGCGCTGAACTCGGACCCCCGACTGTCCTACGACTGGCATTCCTTGATCCCTGCTCTGCACTGAGCCCCACGACTGTCCTACGACTGGCATTCCGTGCTCCCTGCGCTGCACTGAGCCCCACGACTGTCCTACAACTGGCATTCCGTGCTCCCTGCGCTGGACTCGGCCCCCCGACTGTCCTACGACTGGCATTCCGTGCTCCCTGCGCTGGACTCGGCCCCCCGACTGTCCTACGACTGGCATTCCGTGCTCCCTGCGCTGGACTCGGCCCCCCGACTGTCCTACGACTGGCATTCCGTGCTCCCTGCGCTGGACTCGGCCCCCCGACTGTCCTACGACTGGCATTCCGTGCTCCCTGCGCTGGACTCGGACCCCCGACTGTCCTACGACTGGCATTCCGTGTTCCCTGCGCTGGACTCGGACCCCCGACTGTCCTACGACTGGCATTCCGTGTTCCCTGCACTGAACTCGGCCCCCCGACTGTCCTACGACTGGCATTCCTTACTCCCTGCGCTGCACTCGGTCCCCTGACTGTCCTACGACTGGCATTCCTTGCTCCCTGCGCTGCACTCGGCCCCCCGACTGTCCTATGACTGGCATTCTGTGGTCACTGCACAGTACTCGGCCCCCCGACTGTTCTACGACTGGCATTCCGTGCTCCCTGGGCTGCACGACACCCCGACTGTCCGACGACTGGCATTCCTTGCTCCCTGCGCTGAACTCGGACCCCCGACTGTCCTACGACTGGCATTCCCTGCTCCCTGCGCTGCACTTGGCCCCCCGACTGTCCTACGACTGGCATTCCGTGCTCCTAGCCCAGCGGTTCCCAACCTTCCTGACGCCACGACCCTGTAACACAGCTCCTCGTGCTGTGTTGACCCCCGGCCGTAAAACTATTTTCGCTTCTACATCATAACTGTAATTTTGCTAGTTATGTCTTAGGCGACCACTGTGAAAGGGTCGTTCCATCCCCACAGGGGTCACGACCCACAGGTAGAGAACCGCTGGGATCAAACCCCTCCCCTTTCCACCCAGCTGTCCAGCCCTCTCCCATCTGGCAGCCAGCCATCTGCTCTCTCTCTCCGAGTTTGTTTCCTTTTTGCTTGCTGGTAATATTGTCTTTTTAGATTCCACATGTGAGATCACACAGTGTTTGTCCTTTTCTGTCTGACCGATTTCACTGAGCGTCGTACCCTCTGGCGAGACTCGAGTCCCAGGTCAGGATGCTCGCCCCGACCGGGCAGCACTCGGGTTCACAGAGACCGTCTCCCTGTCCCCACAGGCGATGAGGTGCTGGAGCTCAACGGCGAGTCCATGGCTGGGCTGACTCACCAGGGTGCCCTGCAGAAGTTCAAGGTAACCATTTGCTGTCAGGACGCGGCCCGATGCTGGGCCTCCGGCACAGGGTCCAGCCCCCAGCATCACCGCCTCAGTCAAACCTACACATTCACGTGGGACCCTCACAGGGCACCGGGGACGCCGGGGTGGGCACAGAGCTGAAGGAAGACCAGGCCCAGAAAACAGTGTGGTCAGGACTGTCCCAGGGGCGCTTCCCCTTTTGAAGGTCTGTAGATGTTTAAAAACATCCTGGGTGTTTATACTGAGCTATTTACAGATCTCTTTGAGGTTTTTAAGGCAGTTACTGAGAGAGATTTTTGAGTCTCCATCTAGTTCAAGACTGTAATCTTTGTATGCACCACACATGTCTTATGCATGGCATGTGCTGTCTACGTAAACACACGTCACATGTATGCTGACGTGCACGGTTATCCAAAGGCCCAGTTTGCACCTTGCCCAGAGTCAGCCCTGAATGCAGACCCTCTTTCCTTTCAGCAAGCCAAAAAGGGGCTGCTCACCCTCACGGTGAGGACCCGCCTGACGGCCCCCCACTCCCTGAGCTGCCACCTGTCTCCCCCGCTGGGCCGCTCCCTGAGCTCCAGCACCTGCGTCGCCAAGGACAGCAGCTCCTTCCTCTGGGAAAGCCCTGAGCCCCCTGCCGGCACCAGCAAGCCCAACTACAGAGTCATGGTGGAGGTGTCTCTGCAGAAAGGTAGGGCGTGCGTCTCAGAGGGCCAGCACCCTCTTCACCCTCCTGCTTGGCGTCGTCCCCCAGACGTCCCTCACTCGTAACTGGTCTGGAGCAGAGTGTAGGGCCATCACTTGGCAGAAGGGCCATGCTCCAGGAGCCGACAGACCCCAGGAGACACGTCCGCACCGGGTCTGTGTCCGGGTGCCGGGGCCAAAGCAGCAAAAGCCCGCGAACTGGAACCACACAGAAAGCCACCCCCTCCCACCTTTCTCTGCTTGAACTTAACATCCTCGAAAGTCTAAGCCACCGCTGTGTGGCTCTTACCTGGTCTCCGTTCTTCACCCTCATGTCCCTACCCCTCGTTCACACAGCCCCAGAGGCTGCCCCGCTCCCCTGCTCTCTCTCCCACGGTCCTTGTGACCAGCTGCGGGCCAGCAACAAGGCACGCGGCTTCTCCGCTTTGGGCCACATCCCTGGCTCAGCCTCAGTGTTGTCCCCTCAGAGGCCTGAAGTCGCGTCCTGTCCTTTCTAGCACATTCCCCGTTAACCCTCTGCGTAACCCTTAGTCTCTGACACCTCCTCCACTTGCATGGGGCGTCCTCGCCGCCCAGGTCACTGCTGCTGACCCCCGGGCAGCACCACCCACAGGGGATGGCGTCTGACCCGTGACAGTGGGCACCTGGGCAAGCCCGTCAGCCCCACGTTCTTCCCCAGAGGCCGGCGTGGGCCTGGGCATCGGCCTGTGCAGCGTGCCCTACTTCCAGTGCATCTCCGGCATCTTCGTGCACACGCTCTCCCCGGGGTCGGTGGCACATCTGGACGGGCGACTCCGGTATGTCCCTCTTTCTGCTTTGGAAAGACCCGCCCGACCACAGGAGGGGGTCCTCGGGCTGTCAGGTTACTCTGGAGGCAGATACTTGGGACGGCCCAGCAGCGTGGAAGTCACTGGGCAGTCCGTTAGACGCGCAGAGTCCTGGGCCCGCCCAGACCTGCCGAGTGCGGCGTGGACAGTGACAGAGGTCAGTGTGTCTGCGGGGTTCACACACGACGTACAGACAGCCGCGTTCCCGGGATTGCTTGCCAAAAGAATTTACAGGCGTTCCTTTTATAAAACTTTTTATTCGATTTATCGGGGCGACATTGGTTAAAGGAGTACATAGGTCTCAAGTGTACAATTCTGTAACACAGCTGTGTGTTGCATTGTGTTTGCCACCCCTGCCCTCTGGTAATCACCATGCTGCTGTCCGGGTCTGTGTCTGTGCTCCGTCCCTTCACATTTTCCACCCAGGCCCCAACCCCACTCCTCCTTTCAGCTGTCAGTCTGTTCTCTGTTCATTAGATTTGGTACTTGTCTTTCTCTGACTGGCTTATTTCACTTAGCATAATTCTCTCCAGGTCCACCCGTGCTGTCACAAAAGGTAAGATTTTATTCTTTTTTATGGCTGAGTAATATTCCACTGTCTAGATGTATCACAGCTTTTTTTATCCCTTCACCTACTCATGGACACTTGAGCTGTTTCCAGATCTTAGCGATTGTACACAGGAGTGTGTTATTCTTTCTGATGGCTGTACCTTTTGTGCCTTGTTTTCACCCGTTCAGGTGCCAGGAACTCAGTTCTCACTTGACAAGAATGAACCCATCCCTCCCCTTCTTTCCTCAGCTGTTCCCCCACCCAGCTATTTCCTCTTTCCAGCTGGTCCCACCGAGAATGTGGTCGGTTCACGGGGAGAGGAAGGAGGAAGCTCACAGACGAGTTTCTGCCACGTTGCCTCGTGCCCAGGAACATCTTTTAATGACATGGTCTTTAGGTCCCATCACACCATGCAGCAGGAGCGCCCCTCCCCCGCGGCTGTCCCAGCACCTTGACGAGCTTGCCTCCTGGTCTTGCTTCCACAGGTGTGGCGACGAGATTGTGGAAATCAACGACGCCCCGGTGCACTGCATGACCCTCAACGACGTCTATGCCGTCCTGAGTCACTGCGACCCCGGTCCCGTCCCCATCATCGTCAGCCGACATCCAGACCCACAGGTAACACTCGCTCAGGGCATCTTGTTTGTCCGAGGCTCACTGTTAGCACTAAAAGAGGAACAAGAAGTGGCTGTTTCAGCCCCAGTTTCTTAGACTTGGGACACATTCTATGTCGTAACAAAGGTCTACAGCAGGGGACCAGTCCCCACCAGGGACAAGTGGCCACCGACGGCCCTGAGCACGCAGAGGTAAGTTCCAAGTACACACACACACACACAGGTCGTGACCTGACTCACGGTCTCCCTAGAGAGACTGACATGGAGTGGTGATTGCTGTGGAAACTGAGGCGAGAACTACCTGGAGTCCGTGACCTCCAGGCAGAGTGAGCAGGCCCTTCCGTACAGCGTGCACACAGCCACGGAGTCAGGGGGTTCCCGGCCCGTCCCGCACAGAGCAGGCACAGTCTGTGGCCTTGTAGGATCGTCTGGAATCAGGTAGTGCGATTCCTCCGACTCTGTTCCTCTTTCTCAAGGTTGCTGTGGCTGTTCGGGGTCTTTGGTGGTTCCCTGTAAGTTTTGAATATTCTAGTTCTGTGAAAGATGTCAGGAGTATCTCTCTAGGAATGGTGTTGAATCTGTAGGTTACTCTGGGTGTGATGCTGGCTGTAGGTTTGTCATAGATGGCTTTGAGGTATGTTCCCTGTATTCCCACTTTGCTGAGAGTCTTTACAAGTGGGTGCTGGATTTTATCAAGTGCCTATTGCTCTGATCACGTGGTTTTTATCCTTCCTTTGGTTTATGGGGTGTGTGATCTTCTTAATGTATTGCTGCATCTGGTTTGCTAACATTTTGTTGAGGATTTTGGCATCTGTGTTCATCAGGGATGTTAGCCTATAAGTGTCTTTCTTTGTAGTGTCTTTACCTGGTTTTGGAAGTAGGATAATGCTGGCCTCATAGAATGAGCTTGGGAGTCTTCCTTCCTCTTGAAGTTTTTGGAGTCGTTTGAGGAGGACAGTTGTTAGTTCTTCTCTGACTGTTGGGTAAACCCCTGTGAAGTAAGAAAACAGGTTTTATACAGAAACGGAGTTCACCTGTCAGCCACACAGGAGACGGGGAGCATACGTGCTTATTCTAAGTCAGGGGTCTGGCTGGAAAGTCCCTCGGATCGTCCTCACAGAAGGACCCCCTGCTTTGTAAAGGGCTCGGGGCAGTAGCGGCAGGTTCTGTGGATTGTGGTGTCCCTGAGGTCAGCGTCCTGGGGGACAGCACTGAGAGTGGGGCTCGGGGAGGCCGTGGGCTCTCCACTGGGTGCTGGACAGTCTGTACATTCCTCTTCACTTAGTGAGGAGCTGGGGGAGGTCTGTGCGCGTCCACAGATGGGACGTGTGTGGGTGGGAAGAGAAGGGGGACAGGAGTGTGTTCAGGTTGTAAGACTGGGCGATGCCACCACCAGAATAGGGAAGAGGAGGATCTCAGCGTGGGATCCAGGCTGGAGCTGGCCTTGGGAGCTAAAGCCCTGGGCGTGGATGAGTTCACGTTGGGGAACCACCCCACTGTGTGCAGTGTTTGGGGTGCGCCGGGCTCGCTCGCCAAGGGCAGCCCTGACTGTGGCACTGGTGGTCGTGCGCCCCCTCTGAGGTCACTGAGACGGTCCCTTCCAGCTCAGGTGAGGGACCGAGGCTCAGAGAGGAGGAGGACTCTGCCCTGTGGTGGGCGGAAAGCCTGAGCCAATACACGCCCGGTGTCCTCGGCTGTGGAGCAGGGAGGGTGAGCACGCGAGGGAAGCTTGCTTACCGAGCGTGTGGGCAGCAGAAGAAAGGGTCTCCGCGCGCTCGGCTCCGGAGTCCTGGGGGAGGCGTCCAGCTTCGGGGACCTGGGACAGTCCACCTGAGGCCGTGCTTGCTCCACTGCCGTCTATTTGAGGTGATGCCGTTTTTCAGGTCTCTGAACAGCAGCTCAAAGACGCCGTGGCCCAGGCTGTGGAGAACCTGAAGTTTGGAAAGGAGAGGCATCAGTGGGGTCTGGAAGGTAAGGGGAAGGTGGAATATCTTTGTACATTAACTGCCCCTGCACCCCAAGAAGACGCGAGAACGGTCACTGTGGACACGTTTTCAAACTAGCACCTTACTAGCTCCATGTGGCGCCCTGGGGAGCTGTCCCCCAAAGCTCTCAGCAGCTTCACCTGAGTGCCCCCGCAGGTGTCAAGAGGCTGGAGAGCAGCTGGCACGGGCGGCCGACCGTGGAGAAGGAGCAGGAGCAGAGCTCGGCTCCCCCGCAGCGCAGGGCTCAGAGGGCCATGACGCGCTCCAGCAGTGACGGCGGCCCCGGCCCCGAGCAGCAGCCCTGTGGCCCGGACAAGCCCCCCCAGGAGAGCCCACCCCTTCCCGAGAACCAGGAGCACCCGCCCCTGAGACTGAAGAAGTCCTTTGAGATCTTCGTGAGGAAGCCCACGTCGTCCAAGCCCAAGCCCCCACCCAGAAAGTACTTTAAGAGTGACGGCGACCCGCAGAGGAGCGTGGAGAGCAGCCCCGACCTGGTGAGTGGGTCTGTGTGTGTCCCGGGGAGTCAGGCTACTTACCTCCTTCAGGGCCTGAGAGCGAGGAACGCCTTAGGTGGGACCCCTGTGCTGGCTGCCTGTGCTGGACTCGCGAAGATGGCGGTGTGGAGAGACGGCCCTGTCAGCAAAATAAAGACCTGTTCTGGGACCCTCAGTGAGTCTCGTCTCCTCCTTCCTGTCCCCTCTCTGCAGAGACACGCCCACTCCTGACAGCCTTAAGCTCCTGTGTTTTGCCCACAATGCACGGAAACCATGCTCACCTCACATCCGGTCTCCACCTGTGGCAGGTGCTGGCCTTTCCTAGAGAGAGATTGCTTTTCATGTACTACTGACTTCTAATCACTGACTTCCAGAGTAATCCTACAAAATAATTAACCCGAAAATTATGACAACGGGGCCACACGAGACACTGCTTGGGCACAGTGTCTAGAACCCTGTGTGGTCAACAGAAAGTATCCGCCTCTTTACCTGAGTGTTTGCACTAAGACACGAGTAGGGATCTGACCCAATGGCTTGTGCGTCTTCCTCGTACCCATTACATTTCTACGGAATAACCTGCACCTTACCCCCTCCTCTTCATCTACCCTGAGCATCCTCACCTCATAACCTAAAAACTATGCTCATGCCCTGGCCAGTCTGGCTCAGCGGTTAGAGCGTCGGCCTGTGGTACAGAGACCCCCAGGTTTGGTTCCCGCTGAGGGCACGTACCTCGGTTGCAGTTTGTCCCCGGCCCTGGTTGGTCGTGCGGGTGGCAGTCACTCGATGTGTCCCTTTCACATCGATGTTTCTCTCTCTCTTCCTCTCTCTCCTTCCCACTCTATCTGAACAAAAAATGAAAAAATGTCCTGAGGTGACATTAAAAAAAAAAAAAAAAAAAAAAAAAAAAAAAAAAAACCAAAACAAAAACACACACAAAAAAAAACCAAAACAAAAAACAAAAAAAACAAAAACAAAAACACACAAAAAAAAACAACCAAAAAAACCAAACAAAACAAAAACAAAAAACCAAAAAAAAAAAAAAAAAAAAACAACAACAACTCTGCTCACAAACCCTGCTTACCCCTCCACAACTCCTACCTCCCAAATGACGTCCCCTCAGACGGACATGGTGGTCCTGCCCACTCAACCTCAACCTGCCCGTTGTCATCACCGTTACACTAATCCCACTGACACGATCAGCACTGTCAGTCACCACACAACCTCCTGTTAGTAATGCGCTGCCTCGGCTGCCTGGCAACAACGTGGACTTCTCCCACTGACACTCACTGCTGGCGTATTTCGTCTCAGAAGTTGGCTATTACCACACAAATACTGTTACAGATCTTCCTAGTGTTACACTTACCTCGGACTCACTCAGCACCTGCCCACGTCTGGAATCCCCCCGTCCTCACGTGGCCGTCTGTGGGCTCCAGGCGTGGCCACCGCGTCACTGGTCCCAAAGTTCCTGCAGCCAGCCAACGACGTGGCAAGGCGCCCGAAGCACGTGCCAGCTCCTCTCAGCAACGGCAGCGTACTCACCCTCACACGGAGACGCCACCCACTGCCTCAGTCGCAGAGACACCTGTCCTTGTGTCCTGGTCCAGCGTCACCACCGGCCTCCCCTACACAGGAACACGACGGGGAAGGTGTTAGATTGTTCGTCTAGGGTACAGACTACAAATTCTGATTCACTGAAACAAAACACAAACGGCTAATTCACGACTCCATATATGAGAACGTGAGTTTTTCAAACCTTCAAAGGACAGGCGTTATCCATTGGTCTCAAGAACCTACATTTCTGAAGCTACAAATAGAAAAAATTTGTCTTCTCAATAATTTATCTGCTTATACTAACCCTCACCATCAAAGACGCACCCACGCCACATAGAAGCGACAACGGCACAGAGCTTTGTCAGCAGCCTAATCGCGACATAACATCCATCCAGTTGGGCCAAGAAGCAGTCACCTAGAGGTGATACGGCACAACTGTTCAAAGTCTAAACACACACCAGGCGTCCAGCCTAGTGATGGTCAACACGCAGTACCTGACTGTTTAGTCGGGGCACTGACCTCTTTGCCCTCAGATGGTCAAATTTAAAGAGGACAGCAGCCAACACAACAGCCATCCAGTGTGAATGAATCAAAATTATACCTATTTTTAAGCCCTCACGCGAACATATTCCTCCACCCATTTTCAGATGAGTGGGAGGGAGAGAGACACATCAACTGGTCGCCTCCCGCACAACCCTGACCAGGGCCGGGGTCCGAACCCCAATGGAGGCACGTGCCCTTGACCAGAATCGAACCTGGGACTCTGGTCCATGGGCCGACGCTCTAACCGCTGAACCAAATGGGCCAGGGCAAAAAAACACATGTATTTTTTGGTGTGCCACAGAATCGTACATGCCCTGACATGAAAAGGACTGAGAATCGCTGTAGACTTCTAGCTGGACCACGTCTCAGTAGCACTCACTATTGGTCGCACGATCGAGCACAGAATTCTCAACATGACACGCACACTCAGATCCTAGTATTAAAATGTGTACACACCTACTTCACTTCTCATCCCAGCAACAATCCTGGCCACCCCGAACACCCTTTTCAGTCATTCATCCGGTGAGCGGAAGTAGGAGTTACACCACCAATCCAACGATGAGATGGCCAAACACAGCAGGTCTTACCTAACCACCCTGAGAGACCGGGGAGCTCTTCCACAGGTCCCCGGGCTCAGCCTCGACACCGCCCGTGTCCCGAGCCGGGCCCTCCCAGCTCCAACCGGAAGATCTGCGCCTGGGGCAGCCCACCGCGACTGCCTTCAGCGCCGGGAGGCCCCACACCTGTCTGAGCCCACTCCACTCACACACAGCAGTCACAGCAGACTCTGCCTGCTAACTTCAGCCATGTGCACAGAGCAAGCCTGTCCCAGCAACACCACTGGTCCACAGCAACCTGTGCTCTCACCCAGAGCAACAGTCAGCTAACCGTGTCCACCGCCAGCCCACTGGGGCTAGCAACAGCGACCACGGCACTAACCAGCCGGAGCGAGCACTTCTCCACACCTGCACACCTGCACACCTGCACACCTGCACTGTGAAAGCCACATCCTTGTGTCCTGACGGCCCGAGTGTCTTGACGGCCCGGGCCTATTCGAAGCGCGTGTCACTGGAAGCCCAGCGCCGACACGCTGCCTGATTCTACTCCAGTGATCAAATCCGATGACCTGTTCATCAAAATGACACGCACCTGAGCCCCACCGGGCGTGCTCGCTGCCACCGCGGCCCTCCCAGCATCTGCGCCCCCGGGGATGCTGGGCGACGCTCCCCACTGGCTTAGACAGAATTCGTGCCACGTGATTAACCCAAATGAACAGGCTCCGGCATCAAACGCGTTCCAGGACTTCCAGTAATGAAATGAAAAGCTAGGTCTAAAACAAAACCCACGAAAACGGCTTAGGAGACCCTGACCACACGCTAGCTAAGACGCCAACCGGGATGAGGTGCCCCCCATGCTCAGCCGAGCCCTACACAACAGGTGAGAACTGCAGCCCCGTCTCCTGGATCCCACACACCGACACCTTCAGCAACCCCAGGCAGGCGCGACCGTCACACAGACACTAAGCACGGACACGGCAGGTCACGGCGCAGCTTGGACGCGGGCCCCATTCTGGATTTCGAGGTCGTTACTTCTTACACAAAATCTCCTGTGAAACCATAGACTCAAGCTCTGTGTTTTCCTGACCGCCAAATGCTCCCTAACTGAATCGGGGACCCACACACTGCCCGCCACCCTCCCCGAGGACCAGGCACGTGTGCACACGATGTGTGCGCCCTTCGCGACGGCGTGCCTTCCACCCCTCTGCTCCCGCACCTGCACAGTGTGTGTGTGCCGTGTGCTCCCTCTCACGTGGCCCAGCTGGTCCGGGCGCCCTGACCAGCTCTTGTGTCTGTGATGCTTGCTTTCAGGACCGATGTGCTGTGCATCTCACACACGGCACTCTTGTATGAAAACATGGCACTTCTTGTCGTTAAAAAGATCATACCTGTTTTCTGTACCAACGAAACCCAAACACCCCACGTAACCAAAGACCTTGTTCCAGTCACACACCTAGAAGAGGCGCGCCTGGCAGCAGGAGGGGCCTGTGCGGGGAAGCCCCGCGCCGCCCCCAGGCCCAAACCAAGCACCTGCCTCCTCTCCTCACAGCTGGAGGCTGCCGTTTCAACACAGTCTCACTTCCTGTTTACACCACAGGAAGCCGGGGAGCTGCTGCCACCACAGGAAGTCACAGCCACGAGAGCCCCCGGCGCCGCGGGCCTGCAGACGGCGTCCCCCGCAGAGGCCGAGCCGGGGAGGACAGGCGGCAGCCCAGGTGGGACCGTGCGGCTCTTCCAGAAGGAAGGGCAGGGAGAAGGTAAGACGCGAGACCCACCTGAGCATCCGGGTCTGCATCCCACGAGGAAGAGTCGGGAACCCGTCCAGTTGAGGCAGCAGGACGGGGGTGCCGTGGAGGGTGGGGGCCTCCGGTCTGCACGGTGATGCTTGGCGCTGAGGGGAGGAAGGCAGGACAAGCACGAAGTTAGCAGGAGAACAGCCCTGCGGAGGAGGTGCAGATGCACGCACCTGGCCAAGGTGTGGGGCACAGTCAGGTCTGGAAGGCAGACCAGGTGTGGACGGTGCACCACCGGCCTGGGTGAGAAGGGAGCCCTGTCCTGCTGACGAACTCGGAGGCTCAGTGCCTCCAAACGAGCAAGATGGTGGTTTCGGTCTGGCTCAGCGGTTAGCGCACTGGCCCGCAGACCAGAGTCGCGGGTTCGATTCCGGCCAAGGGCACGTACCTCAGTCCCTGGTTCTGGTCGGGGTCGTATGGGAGGCAGCCAGTCTCTTTCTCTCTCTCTCTCTCGCATCGGTGTCTCTCCCTCCCACTCTGTCTGAAGACAAATGCAAAAATATCCTCTGCTGAGGATAAAAAAAAAAAAAAGTGATCTGGCCTTTCGTGAGGGGTGGTGGAGGGGAAGGAGAGTGAAATGACCGGGACCACAGGGGGTCTCACCCTCCTGGACACGGGACCCCGGCACCCCGACACGCTGCCCAGCGGGTCACACGCTCTCAGCCCAGGACAGGAGACGCTGCGGTCCCAGCATCCTGCCTGTGGCACCTGGGGGTTCCTCGCCCCCAGGGTCCCCCCTTCTGCGCCCCTCCAGCTTTGCGAGCAGAGCTCAGGGAGAACACTGCGTCAGGAAGGCGAGCCCTTGTCTTGTCCCGCTCCCCAGCAGCTGACCGGTCTCCGGCAAAACACCCAGCGCTGAAGAGGCAGGCCCGGGTGGACTGCAGCCCGGACGGCGCGGCCGAGGACCCCTGGGTGAGGATTTCCGACTGCATCAAGAGCCTGTTCAGCCCCATCATGAGCGAGAGCCCCAGCCACTCGCCGCTGCAGCCCGCCGCCAGCCTCGGGGAAGACAGGACGCAGACCCCCTGTGGCGGGACTCCGCCCGAGCTGGACGGCGTGAACGGCGCCCCCCGAGCGTGCAAGCCGGCGGACAACGGCGTCGTGAAGAAGGGGCCTCCCGTGGCCCCCAAGCCAGCCTGGTTTCGCCAGAGCTTAAAAGGGCTGAGGCACCGCGGCCCAGAGCCCAGGCCACCCCCTGCAGCCCCCTCCCCGAAGCCCACGCTGGCCCCCAGGGAGCACCGGGGGCCCCACGCGCAGCCCTGCAGCTCTATCAGGCAGAGGATCAGCAACTTCGAGACATTCGGCTCCTCTCAGTCACCTGACAAAGGAGCCCAGAGACTGAGCCCCCCGGCCCCCAGCGCCGAGGCCGAGAAGCCCCCTGGGAAAGAAAGAGGACGGGGTCCTGGCCTCTCGAGGAGAGGGGCTCCCCCCACCGCGGAGCAGCCCGGCCCACAGCAGGAGCAGCCCTGCCCTGGCTCCCCCGCAGCCACGGAGACCCACGGCCCGGGGCTGTCAGACACCCCTCCCCTGGGGCGGCTGCCCAGTGAGGAAGCCCTCACCCCTGACCCCCTCCTGAGGCTGCTGTCCACACACCCCGTGGACCCGGCGGGCACGGTGGTCAAGATGCCCAGCCAGCGGGCACGCAGCTTCCCGCTGACCAGGACCCCGTCGTGCGAGGCACAGCCCGGGGACGACAGGACCTGCCGGCTGTACTCCATCAGCAGCCAGGTGTCCTCGGCGGTCATGAGGTCCCTGCTGTGCCTGCCCTCATCCCTGTCTGGTGGCCGGAGCCCCTGCAGCCCCGAGGAAGGGGCGTCTGCAGCGCCCTGGCCCAGCCGAGACCCGCCTGCCGACGGTGCCGACTCGGGGTTCTCGCTCAAGTAAGGGTCGCGCCGTTCCCTGGGGACAGGGCCGCTCTACCTCCTGCTGTCCCCGTGGCAGCTCAGCCTCCCTGCTGAGGCCTCTCCTGGGTGGAGGTGAGCTGGGCCCTCAGGAATGCCGTCTGTCCCGTCTCAGCGTGGACCTCCCCTCTGCACGGCGGGGCTCCGGGGCCCAGCTCCGGCTCGCCCTGGCCACAGCAGGTTCCTTCTGCACTGCCCCGTCCTCGCCCACCCATTAGCCCACAGGAGGAAGTGGCGACGTCTGCCCCACGGATCAGAGGTCCCTGCGGTGCCCTCGGGCTCCTGCTGCTCGACTGCCTACTCTCCCCTGGCTGGGGCTGCTCTGCCGCCTCGGCTTTGCTACTCCCCCTGCCGAGGGCCCAGACCCTCTGCAGGCAGCCTGATGCCCAGGACAGACCCTGGGCACCCAGAGCGTCTGAAGGCTGGGCCTGGAACCTTCAGGCTGAGCAGCGGCTCCTGTCGGAGGTGCTGCGGGGCCCCCGTCCTGTCCTGTCAGTCCCGTCCATCAAAGGGAGTGACCCCTTTCACCAAAACTAGTTTCTCACAAAACATGAAGCACAGCTATAAAAAACGGCTCGATACCAGCTTGAGTTCAACAGAAAAAAGGAGGGCCAGCTGCTGGCGAAATGGCACCCTCTGTAGTGAGCGGGGGCAGGAGGGCGTCAGCCTGGACTGCAGCGCGGTGCGGAGGCTGTGCCCTGACGGTGGCCTCGGTCCAGAGCTGCCCAGAGGCTGGGTGAGCTGTTGAGCACTGAGCCGCCCGGCAGACCAGCTCGCCACCTCTCAGCCCTGGGGCCCGGGAAGCCTGCCTTCCCTGAGCCCCACTTCCTCACCGCGGGGGGCGGTGCCCGCCCAGAGGTTCACTGCAAAGGCCGCAGGGTGTGGAGTGCTCAGCTGAGCGCCTGGGACCCTGCTCCGGGCAGCTCACGACTCTTACCTGCTGCTTCCTCCCCACAGCCTGTCGGAGCTGAGAGAATACACGGAGGGGCTCAGTGAGCTCACAGAAGCCGAGGACTGCGCCCCCACGTCGGGCCAGTCAGTCATCTCCCTGCTGAGCGCGGAGGAGCTGAAGAATCTCATTGAGGAAGTGAAGGTTCTGGACGAAGCGACGTTGAAGGTGGGTCTTTCGTAGACACTTGGAGACGCGACCTCACTGGGCTGCAGGGGAAGCAGCCCCACGAGCCCCAAGCTCCTTGAGGCCGGAGGAGGTGTCTCAGGGGGTCACCAGCCCAGGGTAGGTCCTGCCCGTGGCAGGGACAGTGTCACTAGACCACAGGGAGACCTGCCACGGGGAAGGAGCTTTGTAGCTTATAAAAAGCTTTCAGCCCTGGCCGGTTTGGCTCAGTGGTTAGAGCGTCGGCCTGCGGTCCAGAGAGACCCGGGTTCGGTTCCCGCTAAGGGCATGTGCTTCGGTTGCAGTTTGTCCCCGGCCCTGGTTGGTCGTGCGGGTGGCAGCCACTCGATGTGTCCCTTTCACGTCGATGTTTCTCTCTCTCTCTCTTCCTCTCTCTCCCTCCCACTCTATCTGAACAAAAAATGAAAAAATGTCCTCAGGTAAGGATTAAAAAAAAAAAAAAAAACTTTCAATCACCGGCTTAGTCTCTCTTCAACCTTATCAACAGAGGCTCAAGCCGCAGAGCCTAGGTCCTGTCCAGTCACACTACTTCCTGTCCCATGGCTGCTGCGTGTGTGTCCTGAGAGACCAGTGAGCCTGAGCGCTCACCCGGGGACTCCCCCTGCACCCAAGAGGGGCCGGTTCCCAGGGCTGCACACTCGTCATTCTGAAAGTCCCACTTCCCCATACGCTTTCTGAACGCAGCTCTAAGGTGTGAGAGGAAGTGGCTGGGCCGGCTGGGCCCCGATGAGCACAGGCTGTGGGCTGCACCTCCTGGGCCGCCCGGGCCTCTCAGCTCGGAGCCTGGGTGAGCCCGGCTCACAAGGTGCCCTGTGCACAGACTGCTCCCCTGGCCCAGGGCGTGCAGCTGGAGCAGCAGAGGCACAGCGCTGTGATGGAGACCTCTCCTGCCAGGGCGCTGGGGCCGGGGCCACTGCTGGGTGGAGCTGGGGCCCTGCGGACTCCACACGGAGCCACACGGACCTGTAAGTCTGTTTCATCTGGTCTACGTGGTGACCTCCGAAGATTGAAACAGATCAAAACCTGGGCTTCTGGCTTCTCTTTTTTGAACGGAAACCTGGTACCACTGGGTCTTCCTTCCTACTGGTCTTGAGCTGGTGGGCCCCCAGCTCCCGCCGTCCTGTGCCCCCTCTGCCCACGTGCTCTCCGGGCCCCCAGCTCCCGCCGTCCTGTGCCCCCTCTGCCCACATGCTCTCTATGCCCCCAGCTCCCACCATCCTGTGCCCCCTCTGCCCACGTGCTCTCCGTGCCCCCAGCTCCCGCCGTCCTGTGCCCCCTCTGCCCATGTGCTCTCCATGCCCCCAGCTCCCACCATCCTGTGCCCCCTCTGCCCACGTGCTCTCCGTGCCCCCAGCTCCCGCCGTCCTGTGCCCCCTCTGCCCATGTGCTCTCCATGCCCCCAGCTCCCGCCGTCCTGTGCCCCCTCTGCCCACATGCTCTCTATGCCCCCAGCTCCCACCATCCTGTGCCCCCTCTGCCCATGTGCTCTCCGTGCCCCCAGCTCCCGCCGTCCTGTGCCCCCTCTGCCCATGTGCTCTCCATGCCCCCAGCTCCCGCCGTCCTGTGCCCCCTCTGCCCATGTGCTCTCCGGGCCCCCAGATCCCGCCGTCCTGTGTCCCCTCTGCCCATGTGCCTGGCCCAGGATGCATGCAAGACACCGGATGAGAACAGAACGATTCTCTGACTTACCACAGAGGAACTGTCCTGACTCTGGGAGGGTGGGCTCGTGGGCATGTGTGAGAGCAGGTGTGCATAGGTGCGTGTGTTCTGGGCAGGAACTCGGCTGGGCACCTGGGTGCTGTGCCCTCGGGGAAGCGGGGGAGGGACAGCAGCTTCCTCAGAACAGCCCTGGGTCTCTGAGCCCACGCCTCACGCTGGGACGGCAGAGCTGGGGTCCTACGTGCCGGGGTGCAGCTGCCGGGGCGGCACCCACTCCTGTGCGTGCCCGTGGGGGGGACACGAGGAAGAGGCCTGTGCTGTGGCTTCACACACACTGTTCTGTCTAAGCTCCCCTGCCCACAGAGAGCATCGTCCTCCCCTCCTGGGTGATCGCACAGGTCCGAGGAGGTGTTGGGACTGAGCACACAGACAGCGGGTTTGGGACCGTGTGGGCCCGAGTGGTTGAACCGTCCACTGTTTTATTTCTTCCTGCAGCAGCTGGACAGTGTCCACGTCACCATCCTGCACAAGGAGGAGGGGGCTGGCCTCGGCTTCAGCCTGGCCGGGGGCGCTGACCTGGAGAACAAGGTGGTCACGGTGAGTGGCCCGGGACGGGCTTGCTGGGGACGAGGGCAGTGACACCAGGCCACGGGGCAGGCGCTCAGGGCGGGACCCGTCCTCAAGGAGCGTGGCCAGCAGCAGTTATGTGACCCCGTGTTCAACCCTCATCATGACGCATCGCTTCACAAAGGCCTCCTGACACTGGAAGCACTGCCACTGGAGTCCAAGTGGGGCTTGCAGAAAGGCGCAGGGCTGGGCCTCACCCTCAAGGTGCCAAGTCAGAGCGCCCCATAAGCTGTGAGCACGGCCCGTGCACAGGGTGACTGGCGACCACAGGCCGTCCGGAGGGCGTGCAGCCAGGACGTGGTTCAAACACACTGAGGAAACGGGCCTGGGGAGGCGGCTGCTTCCTGGGTCTGCCCACTTGAGCGGATGTTCCCCTGGACAGGTGTGACGAGAGCAGGGTGTTGCCCTGGACAGGTGTGACGAGAGCAGGGCGACGAGAGCAGGGCGTTCCCCTGGACGGGTGTGACGAGAGCAGGGCGTTCCCCTGGACGGGTGTGACGAGAGCAGGGCGTTCCCCTGGACAGGTGTGACGAGAGCAGGGCGTTCCCCTGGACAGGTGCGACGAGAGCAGGGCGTTGCCCTGGACGGGTGCGACGAGAGCAGGGCGTTGCCCTGGACGGGTGCGACGAGAGCAGGGCGTTGCCCTGGACAGGTGTGACGCTTGTCTGGGGAGGGCCGATGCAGGGCAGGTGGGAGCAGAGTCTGAGACGTGTTGGGGAGGAGGACGTGCGGGCCCGCGTCCAGGGCAGTTTCATTTTCTTCGTCCTGAGAACCCTCCACGGGACGACGGGTTCAGACCCTCCAGCAAGAATCTCGACCTGCCGCCGGCAACGCGCAAGCCTGACTTCCTGTGGTTTCCTCAGGTTCACAGAGTGTTCCCCAACGGGCTGGCCTCCCAGGAAGGGACCATCCAGAAGGGCAGTGAGGTTCTCTCCATCAACGGCAAGTCCCTCAAAGGCGCCACCCACAGCGACGCACTGGCCGTCCTCCGCCAGGCTCGCGACCCCAGGCAAGCCGTGATCGTGACCAGGAAGCCAACGCTGGGGGCCACGCCCGACCTGGACTCCTCCACGGACTCTTCAGCCTCGGCCTCCGTGGCCAGCGACGTCTCGGAGCAGTCCAGTGAGTTCTCCGCTTGGTGTGGTGGGGGGGCCGGGCCTCGTGTGCTGCCAGAGGTGCCCAGGGCAGCGTGGCCCGAGGGGAGGGCACCCCAACCGAACCCTCTTCCCCAGCAGCAGAGGCCACGGTCTGCACGGTGACACTGGAGAAGACCTCCGCGGGGCTGGGCTTCAGCCTGGAAGGGGGCAGGGGCTCCCTGCACGGGGACAGGCCTCTCACCGTCAACAGGATCTTCACAGGTGCGCCACTGTCTGGCTCTCTTTCTCCCCAGTGGCGGAGAGGGGTACCTTTCCTCGTTCCCGTCACTGAACCCACTGCCTCCTTCTCCCCATCCCAGGGGCAGCCTCAGGACAGACAGACACAGTGCAGCCGGGAGACGAGATCTTGCAGCTGGCCGGCACGGCCGTGCAGGGCCTCACCCGCTTCGAGGCCTGGCACGTCATCAAGACCCTGCCTGACGGGCCCGTCCCCGTCCTCATCAGGAGGAGAAGCCCACAGACCCAGGGGACCACCGCCGCCGGAAACTCTTAGGCAAAGCGCGGACGCCAGGGCCAAGGGCACTCGCATTCTCAGGGTCACTGCTAGCCCCACCCAGGGCTGCTGTCCAGGCTCAGGCCTCCCGGGGCGGCACCAGCAAGAGGGCTGTCCCAAAGGGGCGGGCGGAGGCCCAATGGGGTGGCTGGCACGAACCACGGGCCGTGTACAGGGCGCTCAGTGACATCGTGGGCTGTGAATAAAGTGGAGAGTGTGTCGCCATCTGACATGACATCAGGTCTTGCTCTGGAGACTTCCGAGTGTCACGAGTGTGTGCGAGGGTCCTCCCCAGACAGCCGCACGTGCTCGTCAGGAATCCGCAGTGAGCAGAGTGGGGAGGGTCGGCTCAGTCCTGCCCACTGGGCATCGGCTGGAGCTCCTCACAGGCTGGTGGTCGTGCAGAGCCGCTCCCCGGGGCCCAGGGCCCGGCTCACTCACAGCAGGGCCGTGACGAGGTGGTGGCCCATGCGCTCGTCACTGGAAGGGCACCGCAGCCTCGGTGCCCTTGGTCAGAGCTGGCACACGCCTGCCGGGTGGGAGGGGAGGGGAGCCATTGCTGAGGCTGCTCTTGGGAAACACGGTCTATCGCAGAACACAAGCAGAGCTGTGCCGTGCAGAAGCACACGGGGGCTGGGTGAGGGGCGCGCACTGACCTCACTGCCCTCTGGAGGTTGGCGTAGAACCCGGCCATGCTGCGAGGGAAGAAGGCGTCCACCACGCTCTGCGGGAGAAGGCCGCTCAGGTCCGTCTGGAAGAAGGTGACCAGCCTGGTCCTGCCGGGCTCCCTGTGAGGCGACAGCACAGCTGGGTCTGCAGCTGCGAGGGGCCAGGCCGAGCGCGGGGCGGGCAGGCGCAGCCAGCCCAGGAGAGGGGACAGCGATGGCCCTGCCCAGGGGTCCCCGCGACCTGCTGGACGCAGGGTGCAGACTATGCCCTTGGGGCGTATTTCCAGTCGTGTGGGCCAGCAAGCAGGGGCAGCCCCAGCGCCAGCCCACGAAGATCGTCCATTCCCCGCACCGACTCGGAGGACATGCGGTCTGTGGGGGGCCCTGGGGGTTCCTGACACCCTCTCAAGGTCCAAACAAGTTCATCGCGACACCGGGATGCAACTTGCCTTGCCCACCCCTTCCCCGGAGCATGCCAGGGCGCCAATGCGGGAAGAGCTGCTCTAAGCCTGACGTTCGGGACACTGGCAACTAGGAAACAATGCCGTTCCTTCCACTGTTTCTTTGTCTAGAAAAGTACAGTTATTTTTCATGAAACATCTGTTCATATGTAATAAGTTTGTTATTTTTAAAATATTGCAAAAATTCCCCATTTTCAACGTTTAAAACGTAGTACACATCGACGGACAGAACCCACATGGACAGAAACCCTCTAAAGCCCTGGAAAATACCTGCGTGTCATGTTCTCACACACTACTGTCAGAAAGAAAAACTAAGAAAACCACGTGTACAGCGGCATCAAGGAGAATAAAACACCTGCTAACACATTCCACCAGACAGGTCAAGGACCTGGCTCGAGACCTTTCAGATGCCCTGGCCGGTGGGGCTCAGCGGTTAGAGCATCAGCACGCAGACTGAGGGGTTGGGGGCTCAATTCCCGTTACGGGCACATACCTGGGCTGCAGGTTTCATGCCGGCCCCAGTTGGGGTCGTGTGGGAGGCAACCAATCGATGTGTGTCTCTCACATCGATGTTTCTCTCTCCCTCCCTCCTTTCCACTCTATCTAAAAATCAATGGAAAAATATCCTCAGGTGAGAATTAATTAAAACAACAACAACAGGAAACAAAGCAAACTATAAGATATTGAAGAACAAACAGATAAACGGGAGCATATACCATGCTCACGGATAGGAAGAGTTAACATCATTAAAATGTGCAAACTACCCAAAGCAATCTGTGGATTCTGCACCGTCCCTACCACTATACGAACGGTGTGTTTCATAAATCTAGAACAAATATTCCAAAAACGTACACGGAAGCACACAAGACCCCGCACAGCCACGGTAATTTCGAGAAAGAAGAACACAGTTGGTGGATCAGGCTACCCGACACAGACGAGACCACAAGTGGCCATCGAACAGCCTGGCACTGGCATGAAAACAGACACACGTCGAAGGAACAGAACAGAGCGCCCACAGCAAAGGAGGCAGGAACACACAGGGGGTCGTCTCCCCAACACCACACCCTGAGGACTGCTGATTTAGAGGAAGGACAGGCGGATGGGGGGCGCATCTGAAGGGACTCTACTGAGGGCCGGGAAGCCGAGGGAGGGCGGAGCCTGGCGCACAGCAGGGACCCCGGGCTGCACTTCAAAGGCTGTGCCGGCACCCACTCACACTCCACTGACCTCTCCGGGCTGCAAACAGGACTCGTGCTCAGGGCAGTGAGGGCGCTGAAACCACCCCCAGACTGATTCAGCGAGGGCACACGGGGGAGGACCTAGGACACAACTTGGTAGGGACACCATGCAGACACCGTCCTTGCTCCCCAACTCGTCTGCCCTGGGCTGACTCAACCCTCACCTCTCAGCAGTGGCCTGGAGGGATTTTGCTCAGTGACGGTGCTGTCCCCCGGCTGAGCACTGGGCCCAGGGCAGGCTGAGGGTCCTGCTTGTCCATCATTCACAGAGAGGGGCTCGGGGGCTCAGGGAGGGGGCGCAGGGTCCTGGCCTGATGCAGAGGTGCTGGCCAAGACCACAGCGCCCACCACCGTCTGCCCTAAGGTCAGTGAGACGCACGTGTGGGGCCTGGGTCGTCCTGGGCACTGCGGAAGGGCGGGACCACAGGACGCTGCCGCTGCCTCTGCTACAGAGACCCCCACCTGGGGCAGCCCCGACTCCAGCAGGTGCCCTGTCCACGCAGCCCCTCATCTCTCACCAGATGCAGCCTCCCTCCTCGTCCGTCCCCTGCTCTCTGACCGCTCCTGCCCAAGGTTCCTCAGGGCACTGAACCCCCAGGGGCCTTCTCTTCTCTGTGCCAAGTTCTCACAGGGCCCACACACCCTACCAGGCGTGGCCTCTGCTGCCTCGAAGACCAGGTCCCCTACCTCACCCACGCCCACTCTGTTCCCTGGACGCCCACACCCGTCCCACCTCTGGGACGTCTGACCTGCCCACACCCCTGCCAGGAACAGGTACGAGTTTTCAATGTCGACCTGGGTGGCGCCCAGGATAAACCAGCGACCTTCAGGTTACTGTTCCTCAGAAACCTCCTGGAGGAAACCCGGCCGTGACCTGTGATCACAGGACGGCAGCATCCCTGAACGTGGTCCTGGGCCGCCGCAGGGTGGTCTCGGAGCTGCCTATGGCCCCCAACACCTTTACCGAATCCCCTGCAGGGGGACGAGCACCGTGAGACCTGGGGTGGGGACCACACCTTCTCAGATGCTCCCGCCAGGCTGGTGGACCGAGCTCAGAGGGCACGGAGAGGATGGGACGCTGAGGCCCGACAGTGCCACCCGGGACCCTGCACAAACCCCTTCCTCCCAAAGCCTCCACTTCCTCCTCTGCTACGGGAACCATGGCCTCTGCCCAGCTTGCCTGGGGCTGGAGGAAGGACTCCCCACATCCACCTCCCTCCCGCATGCCCAGGGCCCACCGAGCCGTGAGGGCCATAACCACTGAGCCCGCGGACAGAACCCCCTCTGGAGCCCCTGAGCCCACTTGGCCCGCGCCCCGGCCCGCAGGCTCTCCTCACCCTGGCACCGGCTCGCAGAAGCAGCCGCAAGGGTGGTTCAGTCCTCTCACGTAGCCTGGCGTGGGGGGGCACAGCGGATGCTCCACATGGGCAGCTGGAAGACAGCAAAGGGCCGCTGAGCTGCAACGTCAGACAGCGGGGCCCAGGGCCGCACCCCGCCCACCGCCTGGGCCCCAGGAGGCAGCACGGAGCCGGCTGCCCCCACCCACTGTCCCTTCACACGCAGCTTCCCCGACCCGCGAGAAGGGCAGAGACAAGAACACTTCAGAATGTGCTGCTTGGGGCAGGAGGAGGAAGTACCCCCTCAAATCTCAGCCAGCAGGGGCGTAGGGTGTGAGGGGGGACTCGGGGGCAGGGCAGGCCTGTGGCTTCAGGAGGGGACAACACACCCTGTGGCAGCAGGGCCTCTGGTCCCCCCTCGCGCTCAGAAAGGCAGCCCTGTGCCCTGAGGTCCTGTGAAGCCAAACTCACCCGCAAGTGTGGGCACAGCCGTGAGCCTCGGCAGGAACGAGAGGCACTGTGACCACCCGTGACTTAGCAGTAAAAGGATGAGACTGTCCCACCTCTGAGCCCACGGCACAGACCCCCCTGCCCACAGGCGCAGAGACAGGGGCCCGCGGTCGGCTTCCTCGGGGAAGGGAGGGGGCGAGGAGCAGAAAGAGCCCAGCGTCCCCTGAAGGCCCCGCGGGGCCCGACTCCCTCACCGTTGGAGACGATGGTCCCGTCCTCCAGCGTCTTCACCAGCACCAGGTCCACAAAGTCTCGGGGGGAAATGAGCTTCATGGCAGCCGAGGGGGTGGCCGTCCTGGTTACACACATGGTCTGTCAAAGCCGAGGGGACCGTAATGTTCTCTCAGTAAATTACCAGCACATCCAGCCTAGATGTTTTCAACACTGGGAGTCTTACGGCGACAGGAAATACACAGATTTTAAATAGGTGATGGTTTCCAATAGTATGTGGACGGGGGTGAAATTCACGAGGCCGCATGGGCCGGAAATGTGAGTTCCAGGAGAAAAAACGATGGAACATTTCCGACTAAGGAGAGTTTGTTGCCTCATCGTGAAAGTGGCCTGTTTTGTCCCAAATCGCCAGGTGCGTGACATGTTAACAGCGACACGCTGGGGATTTGGACGTCAGCTCCCTGTCAGCTGTCGAGCAGAGGTGGGCTGGTGGGTAACTTCTCAGAAACCGTCTGCAGCTATGCACACGGGTCAGGCAGGGAACAGGGACACGGCTGCCCAGGAGGAGGGCCCGGGCAGCCTGGCTCAGGGCTCCCACACAGGGAGAGAGACCCTGCCCAGCACCCACTGACCCGCTGGCCGAGGAGGGAGCAGCGTGGTCCGGAGGGGAGGTCCCTCCGCAGCGGCAAGCTCAGAGAGAGCGTGGTCACCATGGGGCCACCGGGACGCTGTGGGGGCTCCGGGACCAGCTCAGCAGGACCCACAGGAGCGGGGTGGAGGCTGTGAGCATCTGCTCTGACCACCTCCGTGACCTCGGGTACCTCTCTTCACCTCCGCGAAGCTGTTCCCCCCGGGCAGGTAGGCAGCATAAAAGGACCCGATCCCCAGGCCTTCTCTCAGGTCCCGCCCATCACTGCGTCAACACACAGCCCACGCAGGCTGAAAAACACGCGGCACCTCCACCCCCAAGAGCATGCCACCCACGGTCGTTTCGTCACTGCCCTGGACATCCACCCACCTTTCGACCTCGAGCACGTTCTCTGAGTCCTCTCTGCAATCCTCCCCTATCCCTGGGACGCCTATCCTGCTACCTCTCCCAGTACTTTTATCCAATGTGCTTGCTTTTGAAAAGTTAGGTAGACTGACAACCCTCAGAAGAGGGGGTGGGGGGGAGGGAAGAGATAAACCACAGAACTTATGCGCATGTACGCATAACTGATGGACATGGACAACAAAGCTGGGGAAGGGGTGGGGGGGATGGGGAGGAGGGTGTCAATGGGGAAAAAAGGAGAAACTTCTGTAACAAAAATAAATTAATTAAAAAAAAAAAGTTGGGTAGATTTATTTTAAAAGAGAGATATTTAGCTATTGGGAATGGAAAAAAGTATCCCTTAGCATACTTTTGGTTAAAAGCAGTTGCCCACCACACAGACAAGAAACTGGAGGTTCTCGTTCGAGTCCTGAGTCTGAGGGCAGAGGTCTGTTTCGGGATGGAGATGAGCACGTACCTGAGACTCCCCCTCACGTTCCCAGAGATGACAAAAGCCCTGCAGTGGGGTGCCCTCCCCGGGACTGCATTTCAGCCTGCACTGTAAGGACCTCACACTGCCTGTTGTACCCCGGATGTGCGCCCCCCTCCCCGGGGAACCCCGACATACACTCCTCTGACGACAGACTGGCGTGCAATGTGCAATGTGCAATGTGGGTCAACACCACGCACACCCGGGTCCCACTGACTGACCCACAAACAACTGCCCAGGATTTCACAGCCCATCAGCGGAATCACCCAGGAGGGGGCCAAGTCCACAGACCTCAGGACCAAGACACCATTCGCATCAGACAGGCCAGCCAACAGTTCCCCAAGGCAACTTTCTGACTAGTTTGGGCCATGATTTTTTTTTCTTCTTTCTTAGCTTCTGCAATCAAAACGAGGTAGGTTCTGAACCCTCCCGAGGGTCCCAGGACAGAGCCACCTGGATCTGCTCTGGGGAACACGGTTCCTGCTGGTTCCCCATGGCTGTTTACATTTACGTCAACAGTGCGGACGATTCTTCTCCTCGAAGCCGGCACCTGTCGCACGCTCTCTGGCCGCACGGGGCCAGCGGCTGCCGCTGAGCAGTGACAGGACGTTCCCACAGAGCTCTAACCAGCGGCGCAGGCCTACATGACACACGTCTCACCGATGGGGAAATGTCACCAGAAGCTGCCACCTGACGTGACAGAGCCCTGACGCTGGCAGAGTCCTGACCCTCCGGCCCCGACTCTCAGTTACTGTCATGGCCCATCAAGGGGCAGAATTCAAACCAGAGCTGGCGGTCAAGCCTGGGCCCTGCTTCCTCTGCAGCTGTCCTCACAGCTCTGCTCAGGGCTCCGCCCCTCTTCTCAGGACAGTGTCCTGCCTGCACCCGGCCGGCCGGGCATCAATGCTACAGGCATGCAGTCTGTGTGCCGGGAACCAGGGGTGTGCGGGGTACCTCCCTGCCAAAGGTGTCACAAACCATCCAGAGGGGATGGGGGCAGGCTCCTGTCTGGGGCTAACAGTGTCTGGAAAGACTTACGTCGCTGAAGCTCTGGATAACTTCAAAGCTGGTCACGTTCTCATCCCACGTCACCCGAAGGCTCCCAGCCAGGGGCTTCACGAAGTCCCACACCTTCTCCGGCGTCCCGGCCACCACGCCTTCTCCTCGGTACCTGAAGCACGGACGGAATCTGAGCCAGGACGCCCCCCATCAGACTCACGGGCCCTGGGACCACCCGAGAGGACCAGAGGCGTCTGTCACCGCGTCGAGGGCGGCCTTGACGAGCAAGGGCTCAAGCTGACCAGCCCCCACCCCCCTCAGGCAGCGGAAACGGACGGCAAGCTTTCATAAGGCTACAGTTTGCTGGAGGTGATTTAGCTAGAAACGAGCTTTCCTGGGAGCTCGCCGGCAAGCTGACGGCGGGGTGCTGGGAGTCGGCCAGGAAGGAAGCCCCAGCGCGGGAGGGGTGTGGCGCCTGACAGGCCGGGAATCAGCTGACGAGCACTCACAGGTTCCCTGGAAACTCCACGGATGGCCTCCAGGAAACTGTAACTCCGTTCTGTCAAGAGGCAAAGAACCGTGGGATTTCAGAGCAAGAAGGGCCTGGGGGATGACCTGGCCCAACGCCCTGTTCCCTGTTCTCGGGACGGGGACTCAGGGCCTCAAGAGAGTCGATTCTCTAAAGTGACCCCACAGATCTCATCCTGGCCGTGACAGAGAAAGGCTCTTCACTGCAAACCCAACAGCCGAGTGGTTTCTAAACCACCTTAAAAGCCACCGTTTTATTTCCCTGAGCAGCTGAGGCCCACTTGTTAAAATTCAGAAGTGTCCTGTAAGGGACCTGCCCCTGGCACCCTCTTGGGAACACAAGGACCATTTATTTAATCAAGGAAAGGGGCAGAACTTACCTCCAGCTCTAAACACAAGGACCCAGTATTTGTTTTTTAGGGAAACCCCCTCCCTATGCCGCGCCCCCATCTCCTCAACCCAGGGGGAGAGGAAGAGCCGGGGGGCTTAATGGACCCCAGCCTCACTCACGCCTTCGCGGCAAATCTTCCAGCCCGACTCGTCTCGCCGGTACTGGAGCACCTTCTCGGCCACCGCCTCGCCCATCTGCGCCGCCAGCGCCAGGTCCATCGCTGCGAGCGCCGCGCTGCAGGGTCGCCCGGGGATGCTCCGAGGCCGGAAACCTGGGCCCAGGCGGCGCGGAGCCCCGCCCCCGCCCCCCGATTGGCCCAGGCCCTCGGGCCGGCCCCGCCCCGCTCTGAGATTGGCAGGAGGGCTCCGCAAGACACATCACCCCAGGGCGGGTCCCCCAAGCCCGGCTCCACCTCCCTGGCTCCGGGAGGGGCCCAGGTAGAGGGTCAAGTGCTGCCAGGAGCCACAAAAGAAAAGACCAGTAAGTAACCACCTTTAAAAAAATTAAGCACATCGAAAATATCGTCAAAAGTCAATGATCAGAGAAACAAATCGGAGCACGTTTTACCTAAAAGTAACTTTCTCGGTGTACAGAGTGTCCTGACAAGTCAGGAAAACATTTTCAAACAACCCAGTGGACTGACAGAATGCACCGGACAGGGACACATCATTCGCAGGAAACTAATTAACACGGCTAATAAAGATGCACCCTCCTCCTGGTTAGGGAATTACTAGGTAAAACGGCAGCGCTTTCCACGCCTGTCTGATAAGCAAACAGGAACGGTTTCAACTCCCTGCAATGCATGGCGAAACAGCTGTCTTTGTGTACTGTAGGTGAGCGTGCACATTTATTCAACCTTCGAAGAGCAAAATTATTCAAGTTGGAACGCGCTTGTTTTTTAATCCAGTAACTCCTACACAAAGACATATGAGACTGATCACACCCTCTTTGTGAACAGATGAAACGAAGTTACCGGCTGCTCACTGAGTGGAATAGTATGCAGCACAGACAAGGGAAGGTGCTGGAGGGGGCAGATGCTAGAAATATGAACTGGTATGAGCGGACGATTCTAACCAAGAGCGACTTCCTCTCTACACACGAAACACACGGCATTTAAAACTTCACTTAAAAAAATAACAATATTTTCTCAATCCTCCCACCCACCCCTAAGAATTCGCATGTTTCATGCCTGTGTGGACAAGGAGCGCTAGCCACCACATACACATCGAGTCGGCGATGTGAGCGGAAGGGTAAGCAGTGCTGCAGGTCAGTCGGGGCCCAAGTCAGATTGCCCGGCTCAAACCTCAGCACCACCGCTCACGAGCTGTGACCCAGTAAGTGACTGACCCTTCCGGACCTTAGCATCCTCATTTGCAAAACGAGAAAAATAATAGTCCTCACTCATACAGTTGGCATGTGGGTCAAAGGATTGAACAAATGAATAGCAATTAGAATGGAGCATAATGCCACATATATGTTACGTGTATATCTTGAGTGAGAAATAACTAGAAATATGCTCATATATTTACATATATACACGGTATTCAAGTCCAGAAAGGTATAAAATAAATGTTAACAGTAGGGAACAATGCAAAGGGTATTTCCCTATCATTTTATATCATCACGTACAACTTTTTAACTGCTGAAATGTAGGAATTTTTAAACTAAAAAAAAAATCCTCTGTAAAAAAAAAAAAAAAAAAATCAATGTAGACTACTTCTCTAAAACGGCAGCTCAAGATCCGGTCAGGCTGGGGCCGTTAGGATTTTGTTTGGGGGCGCAATGGGGAGACGACAATGGCGGGGAATAGTCCTGCTGCAGAAAGTGACTTTTGTTAGACATCAAACACCCAAGACGTCTTTATGCTCATCAGAATGGAGCGTGGGTTTAAAACCTTTTTTTAGCACTCTAAGATTCTCTGCCGGAAAATGGGAAGGCCCGGGCAGACGAGGCATTTGGAGCAGCACAGGGTTTACCGAGGAGGCCAGGACGAGCTGGCCGCAGGGCTGGGAGCCAGCAGCCAGGGCTGGCCTCTCTGCAGGCGGGGATGGGGGGAAGAGCGGCTGGAGCAGAGGGAGGGTGGGAACTGCCCACACAGCCGCACTGCGCCGTTTGGCAACCTGCTTGTGGCTGCCGGTCAGAGCCCACAGGAGGGAGGGTGCCTGGGCTCCGTGGCCTCCAGGGCTCAGGGCCCCGCCGTGACATCCAGGGCAGACCTCACTGAAGTCCCAGAGGAGTTTTAAATAGATCACCGAGGGCGAGGGTTCAGGTGCCCAGGCGCTCCCATCCTAAGAGCCCCTGCATGGAGCTCTGTGTCTGCACGGACTCAGGAGGGACTGTGGGCACACACTCAGCTCGGGCAGGTGCTGGCTGAAGCTACTCTCTGGGCGTGTGTATGTTTATTTACACGTTGCTTAGCAACAGCTGTGACTCAGCACACGTTACCTGCCAGCCACTCTAACCACCTGGCCCGTATTATGCCATACCCCTCAGGACACCACCACGGCATTATGGGAGAGACCACACCCCCATTTCACAGGTCAGGAAACCGAGGCCACACCAGGCATCCAAGGCCACGCAGCAGTCGGCGCAGAGCTCGGCGCACACCCAGCTTCTCCCTGAGGCTTGCTCTCATCCTCTCCTGCCTCCTACGTCCTCTGTGGAGACTCAGTGCTCACCATGACACAAGCAAAGAGCAAAAACAAAAAGCAAACGCCCCACAAAGACACAGAAACACACATGCAAAGTAGCTGGAAGTGTCTCAGAGACGCAGCCACAGGCTCCCGAGACCTACCAGACTGCCCTGATCACTCTTTACAGTTAATGGATATACCTTTGATGACCTCTGGGACCTGGGAGGGGCTGTGCTGTGGGTATTTCTAGGACAGATTTATTTAATTTTTAATCCTCATCAAGGATATGTTTCCATTTATCTTCAGATACAGTGGGAGGGAGAGAGAGAGAAACATCGATGTGAGAGACACATCGACTGGCTGCCTCCCACACGACCCGACCAGGGCCGGGGACCGAGCGGCCACTGAGGTACGTGCCCTTGACTGGAATTGAACCCGAGACTCTTTGGTCCACAGGCCGACGCTCTAACCGCTGACCCACACCGGCCGGACTCTAGGACAGATTTTTACAGCAAGGCTCGCACCCTCGTCGGTACTTGGCTTCCCCCCGCCCACTTCCTCCCTGCCAGGGCCTAACAGCCGAGGGACACTGAGAAACCAGTCCCACAAAGGGTCTGTGCACCTTTCTCCTGCTGCCACCCAGACCGGGAGCACAGAGGGCACCGTGACAGAGCGCAGCCTGGGTGTGGGTCCAGGACACGCAGTAAATAAAACCAGCTTGGGAAGTTTCCCACCAGGCAGGCAAACTGATTCAGTGGGGCAATATGAAATACTGCTGAGGCTTCGAGAAACACGGCCCCCGTCACCTGCACGGAGTCTGGTCGGGGTCCGGACACCCGGAGACTGACGGAGGAGCAGGTCAGACCTGACCGTGCCCGTCTCCAGGGCTCCTCCCCTGGGCGTGCCGGGCCTGGGCACCTGTGTTCAGCTGCAAGGAAGTGGAGGTGACTCCAACATCCGTCCAGCACAAGTGGGTGACTACGGGGTTTATTCACCGGACGACACGCTATGGGGCAGGTACGGTCAGGGAGCTGGGTCTGTGCGTTTCTCCGACAGACTCCAGACGCAGTGTGTGCCATCCGGGCATATGTGCACAGAGGCCGGTACAGACACTTCCACACATACACAGCTGTGCTCTACCGACTGCACGGACACGCGCCGCACTCTCGGCAGGGGCGTGAAGGGAGTGGAGCCGAGTGTGGGGATGGGGTGGACTGTGGTCGTAGCTGTGATACTTTATCACACTGCTTCTGCTACGAGTACTGCTAAGGTAGGCGCTCATCAACACACATTTCACCGGGACCCCGTCCCCAGTGCTGGGGAGCCGGTGAACCGTGCTGCACCCTGAGGGCGACGCCTACTTGCAACCCAGGGTGTGTCCGGGCCACGCTCACGTGCTCTCAGGAACCTGCAGGAGCTCTGGTCCGTACCCCTGACAGCGCCTCCCACTCTCACACAGTGCCCCTCCAAAGCGCTGCAGTGTCCTGAGAGCTCTAGGCAACAGCCCCAGGCCGAGCACGGGGGAGAGGGGACCTTGGACAGGGAACTCCCGTGGGCATGTCTGTCAGAAAAGGACGTCCCAGGGCCTCCTAGGATGCTTCATTTACGTGCCAGTTATTGGGGGTGAACACCATTCCTGTCCCCAAGGCACTCAGTCAGGAGGGGGAGAGTGACGAGTTGTCAGGGAGACAGGAGTGGGGTGCAGGTCTGGTTAACTGCACTGCCCGGTCCCCCCTGGTAACTGAGAAGGGCCTCTGCCGAGCAGGAAGATAACCTGCATGGGAGGGACAGCTGTCCTCCCCGGCTCACCGCCGGGAGCAAGCCAGCCAGCAGCAGAAGAAAAAGTCTGCACACGGCAGCCGAGCTGGAGGAGGACAGACAACCCGAAGACGCCTGGGGTCCTGGGTCCAGCTGAGCCTGAAGCCCACCTGACTGCTATCCTTCCCCGTTCAAGGAACCCAGACACCTGTGGGTCTGTCACCTCCAGCCTGGGCGTCCTGACTAACGGACACGGAGACAAAGCCCAGTCACCGCAAGAGTCAGCTCACAAGGAATTTCAGTTCCCCGTCACTGCTAAACTGGTCGTCCGTATGCGCTAACCGAGCGCCATGAGATGCCTGAGGGCGGCCACCTCACTCCTGGAGCTGACTGGGGAGGACCGAGTTCCGTCTGCTGGGGCAGCGCCCTTGCAGGACCCAGGACAGGCACAGACGTCTCGGGGAAGCCTCTGCGGCTGGCGTGAGCCGTCAGGCTGCCTATGACTTTGGTCGCCCTGGGCGGAGGCAAGGACTGAGGTCTTTTTAAAACGATGGACTGATGTGCCAGAGACGCCAGACGCGGGAGACCCCCGTAAACGGCCCCGCTGCCCCACAGGTCTCGGACGCCCACGGGGTGCACTCGGCCTCTCTCCAGGAGGGGGACCACTCACTGACAGACCACACCAGTGCTCCAGGAGGGCTCTGATCCCTGCGAACCCACCACCAGGAGCACCCACTAGACATGTGAACAGACCAGGTCACTCAGATCCAAGGTCAGCTCCTGCCTGGGCACGGCCTTCCTCCTGCCGCCGTGGCCCGCACACCTCGGGGGCCGGCCGTGTCTGTGGGTGACCTGCAGGTACTGGTCAGTGCTGCTGTTCTGCTGGTCGCTACTGGACGCCGCCGACATGGAGTCGGACTCCGTGAGGGACGGCTCAAACCTGGGCTTGACTCTGGGCCGCAGAGGGTGCTGACGGTGCTGGAAATTCCGGGAGCGTGGCTTCTTCTGCACGTACGCTGGCCTATCAGAACCATCCTTCCAATGCCTGGGGTGTCCCTGTCCCTGGTGCTCGGGAGCAAGGGTGCGGCTTCCGGACCTGTCGCCAGCGTAAGAGCGAGGAGCCCTGGGCAGGTGTGCCAGGGAGCGGGGGTGCAGAGGCCAGTGGCTCAGCGCCCCCCTCAGTGTCTCCTCCTCGTCTTCACTCGGCGGCGGGGAGCGAGCCCGCTGGGGGGGCCGGGGCACCCAGTGTCGGATATTCCTGGGGTACACCTCCACAACACCCCCTGAGGCACCTATCTTGAAATGTCTCTCTGGCCAGAGTGTTGGGTGGTGTCTTTTGTGAGAGTCACATTCATTAACGAGATAGTACCTGGGGGCGTGGGGCCTGTGAGCACACGGCACCGAGCCCGAGACCCCTGGTCCGTGGAGACCAGGGCCGACGTGCTCAAAGTCTTTTAGAAAACGGGGTTCTGAGCGGATATCTTCGATGTGCTCTGTAAAGGTCACAGGTGCGCAGGATCTGTTCTTGCGACGGTCACCTGAGCCAGCACGCGGACCACGTGGGTGCCTGCAAGACAGAGGCAGGGAGACGTGTGGCTCTGGTGCTCTCGAGCCCACGCCCTCCGAGCACTGGGAGCACGAGCGGCTCTGGGGGTTGTCAGTGAACCTGGCTCGTGCTACAGGGCGGCCGGGGACTGCAGCCCAGGCACGGGGGCTGCCTGCAGGTTTCTTCCTGCTGGACTCCTCGGAGCCCTTATGCACTGAGGGGCACGTGCACCTCCGGGGGGCGCCCAGGGCTTTGCTAACGCAGGCCCTGCCCAGGCACATGCAGTGGGACTGGCCCTGGTGGAGCACGTCAGGAACATGCTCTCAGCCCTCTGCCGCACAGCTGCCCAGCTTCTCGGACAGTCCACCCCCAGCCTGCTGAACGGGTGGAGCCCCTCCTCCTCGCCAAGGCCCCACAGCCACACGAGGACGCCACCTGGCACAGCAGGACTCTGGAGCCTGTGTTAACGCAGTCACTGCCTTTAAACAAAAAGCCAGCCCCCGTATTTTATCTACGGTGCTTTCCGTGTCACACGCAGACAGACGGTGGTTCTCCACACGAGCTCGGGGAGAGCACCACGCGGTTCCCACGGCTGTCTCACGTGTGTCTCAAACGCCCAACCCCACGCAACGCAGACACGGTCTGGCTGACGATGTGGCCAGCCCAGACTGCGTGGCAACAACACGGCCGTCCAGAAGAGGCAGGCGTCCTGCTGACCTGCGGCCGGGCTCACCTGCTGGGGTCGCACTCTGGCCCGGATCTGGAGAAGCCGGGAAGAGCCGAGCTGGGGCTGCCGGGCCCGGGCAGGGGGCTCTGGGGCGCGGGCTGGGTGACCGTCTCCGCCCCGCCACTCCTGCTGCTTGCCGAGTGGAAGCTGCCCACGGGGCCGCTGTTCTGGGGTGTCACCGAGAGAGTCAAGGACAGCTGGCTGCCCAGCTCACTGTCCTTCGGCAGCCTCCGGGTGCCGTCCTCCTGGGTTTGGATCCGGGCTGCGGGAAGAGGGAGGGCTGTGAGGGGTGAGCTCAGGGGGTGCCTTCAGGGGGGTTAGCTGCAACAGCGTCGTGACTTCCCACAGCTAGGTCTGCAGACCAGCGCAGATGCACCTAAAGCGCGGCCAACGGACATGGGGTAACTCCCAGAAAGCTGTAGCTGGGAGAGTGTGGGAGGGACCGAACGGGCACCCCCAGGAGGCACAGCGCCGACTCCCCGGTGCCGGGGCGCTGGCTCTTCCCCTACAATGGATGCAATAGAGCTTACATGGCAATTACGACTTTTTGGAAACAGTTCACAGAGCAAAATACGTGGCCCTGGGCTGGAACGTGGGCACTGGACGATTGTGCTATTGTCCCTAGGAAGCCCACAAACACGGCCTTGAGAAATAACACTGGGCAATTAGAGCGGGTTTCATTCGCTACAGCATGAGCTGTGGTCCCTTCCGCAGCGACTTTCACGCACAGTGGACAGGCAAGGACCTCCCGGGGACCCCAGGACTCCCACACAGGCCTCCCCCCGCCGGGGAACAGATCCCTTCCAATCAGCTCAGAGGAGAAGCAGACAGAGTCGGCCCACAGACCCTCCTGGTCTCCCTCCTCCTTCCTTTTCTGAGGGAGGATGGGACTGTGCCATCCTGCCCAGTCGCCCTGAGCTGTGCCGCCCCGTCCTCCCTTCGGCCACCAGACCCCTGCTCCTTATTCTCTCCTTGATTCTGGGGCGTCTCTCCTTTCCCTCTGAGCTCGTGCGCTGGAGACGAGAGGAGCAGGTGCACCCCCTGGGGTGGGTCCCTACTCAGGACTCTGGTCTGGCAGTGTCCTGCATCGGGGGGCCAGGAGGGCTGCACCCCAGGAGGGGCCGTGCCAGGGAAACATGAGACCTGGACAGAGAGGCACCAAGCAGACTAGACAAAGACGTCCTCGTGGGCCTCAGTCCCACTGCCACATTTCCTTCTGATTCAGGCGTGTGGGAGTTACTCACAGGCCCGGGTGATGTAAACGTTAGATTTAAACCGTTTCTCCCCTGGATTCCACTTCACCGGGCCGGGCTAGCGGTGAAGCCAGAGCTCACCAGGAGTGTTCCCCGGCCGCGCCCCGAGACGGCGCCATTTAAACACGCCCTTCTCTTTACACTCACCTTCTACCATCTGGGCGACCTTCTTCTTATCTTCAGACCTCGCCTGAAACACAAATGACGATCACGCGTTTGCCGGGTTCTGAAGGAAGCAGTAAGAGCACCGAGCACCGTTCCTGGGGGAAGGACATCAGCCCCCTTGCTCAGACCTCCGGCCGGGACGGAACTAACTGCCCCGGGGACAGTGGCGCGGCACTCGGCCCCAGGGAATGGACGCTGACACTGGGGAGCTCAAGTCCTGTCCCTCACGCGGGTCATTTCAGCCACTGGACGAACCGCTTAGATCCTGCCAAGGACGGTTTGCCTGAGACGCACGAGACAAAATGCATCGGCGGCACGGGAGATGTGTCTTTCCACAAAAACGCCCTTTGCCGTCCAAATGCTTTTCTTTTTAAACTGTTTATGGGGGAAGCCAGTATTTATTTACAGGAATTGATAATTCTAGGGAGGTGTTTGTAAGAAAACTAAAAGAGGCGGGAGTTTCTGGCATGGGGCCTGGGACGGGGTGAGGCCACGAGGCCCCCGGGCCTCCCAGACGGCGGCGTGTGCTGTCGGGCTGCGAGGGCGCAGGCCGTGTGGCCCCGAGTTTGGGCCTCCTCAGACCTGGCGCCCCGGTACCTCACCCGCCTTGCCTTAGCGCTGGCCCTGGGGGAGCGGCGGGGTGTGGGAGCCGTGGAGACCAGGGAGGGCCGGGCTCCCTCGGACTGTTCTGACGGCTGAGGACCACCAGAATCTACCAGATTTGAGAAAGGTGGTCTTTGGGTCCGAACAGTGCCTTGGGGCTCAGAGGCCTGAGCCGACAGACCCCAGGCGGCACTGAAGTGTCCGGGGCATCAGAAAGTACAGGCCGGCTCCTTCCTGGGCCAATGAACGCCATCCCTGCCCCGGGGATTCTCAGAAATGACGCTGGAGGATGCTGGGAGGGAGGAGAGGTCGGTGCACCCTGCCTGGTGGCCAGCGTCCTGGGGAGGTGAACCCGCGGGCCCTCACTGGCACCCCCTGCTGGTGAGACCGGTCGGGCGGCCGCACGCGAGGGGACACTTGCCTTCTGCATGTGCAGCTTGAGCTGCTGGTTGCTGAGCTTCAGGGACCTCGCGACGCTCTGCACGTAGTAGAGGAGCATGCTGGGACAGAGGGCGAGGGCGGGCGCTCAGTGCGCCTCCCCCCACGCTGCCGCCGCTGCTGCGGGGACCAGAGGCTCCAGGCCAGGGGCACCCACCCTTCCCCGGGGACCAGAGGCTCCAGGCCGGGGGCACCCACCCCTTCCCGGGGACCAGAGGCTCCAGGCCGGGGGCGCCCACCCCTCCCCGGACAAGAGGCTCCGCAGTTCTGGTTCTTCACCCACGAGTGCTGGGAAGGGGCTGCTTTCCTCCCCGCCCCTTGCTGTGCCCAGCAACCTGCACTGACTGGGAGTCTGCAGGGGTCACGGCGATGGGCAGGAGCGCCCTGGGAGGTCCCTTCTCAGTGGTCTGAACGTCTGGGGAACAGGAGGGTGACTGCGGCATCCCAGCCCCGCCCCGTGGGCACCTGCCCGCCTGCTCAGAGTCCCCGCTTCGGCCCTCGGGCCCCTAAGGGACTTCTGCATGAACTCACTGTTTTCATATAACCAACGGGAAGCAGAGCTTGCTAGCTGGCCGAACAGAACCCCACCCCGAGCTGGCGGGAGGCGTGGGCACTCACAGGAGCAGAAGCACGGCCGGCAGGATCACCACGGGGCTGCTGATGTGCCCGAGCACCGAGCTGAGCCAGGCCGGGAAGTCCTTCTCAATCGTTTCCGACACGATGTCGTAGATCTTCTCCTGCCCACTGCAAGAAAGAGAGCCGGGACTCCTGGCTGGCTGGAGCGCGGTCCTCCAAGTGCGTTACGCGACCGGAGTGCACCCCGGACCGCGAGGTACGGGCACCACGCAGCCAACTGCCCGGGAGGTACGGGCACCACGCAGCTGACTGCCCGGGAGGAGTCATCTAGTTACTGTGCAGCTTTGAAGGTGAGTGCAGAATCCCGGTGTGTGTGAGAGTGTGTGCGTGTATAAGAGTGTGAGAGTGTGTGCGTGTGTGTGTATGTGAGTGTGAGAGTGTGAGTATGTATGAGTGTGTGTATGTTTAAGTGTGTGAGACGGTGAGTGTGGTGTGAACAGTGCACACAGACTCAATGTTCTGCAGACGTGGCATCCAAACAAACTTAAACGCTTGGTGGGGTAACTTGGGGGATTCGGCCCTGACCCTGGGTAACGCAGGACCGAGCGGGAGGACAGCCGTCCCAGGAAGAGCTTCCCGAGCTCTGGAAGGGACACCGGCTGACCAGGCAGCGCCCCTCTAGCACCTGAGCAACACTGCTGCCCTTTCGGACTGCAGTGGGCCGTGTCTCTTCAAGAGGAGTGCGGAGACGGTCACACGGCAGGGCCGGCGCTGTGGGGGCCCGGGCGCTCGCCCCGTCCCGAGCCGGAGCTCGCTCACCTGAAGGGCCCGCAGTGCCGGGACGGCTGGTAGCGCACGATGGCGAACACGGTGGGCAGCATGCACAGGAACAGCATGAACAGCAGCATGGCCAGGTAGAAGTTGTTGGACCTGCGAGACAGCGCCAGCCAGGCGCCACTGACCTTCGCCCGAGAACAGGCCCAGAAACCGCGGCCCCCACTCTTTGCAAACAGAAACACGTCCACCCCTCGCTGTCTAGGGAGGGGTCTGTCGAGGGTCACAGGCAGCCCAGCAACCTGAAATCGGGGCCCACAGAGACCTCACAGGTCACCCCGCCCAATCTGCCCGTCTACTGAACATCCGCCGAGCACCTGCCCACCGCAGAGCAAGACAGGGCGGACCCGTGGCCATCACCCGATGAGCTGAATTTGTGGAAAACTGTTAGAACCTCTGTCCCATCCCCCTGGTCCGTACCTAACACCTCCCTCTCCTGCTCCCAGCCTTGACCTCCTCTCTCATGTCTGAAGACGGCCGTGTGTCCACTGCATATATGCTGGACTATCTATAACACACTACACGTTACCACCTCGATCTAACTAGGTCGTGATTGTAAAATTTGAAAGTCACTGATAAAGATCCACATAAAAACTATGATGTCAAAATAAAATAAATGAGCTTAAATTAAAGTGTTCAAAATGCGTGATAAAACCCACCAAAATGTCTAAACTAAAAAACACCAGAAAAAACAAGTGTCGTCCAGGCCGAAGGACAACTGGACCCTCGCGGGAGAGCAAAGGTGGGACCACGCCAGAAACCCCCCGGCGCCGTGGGCTAAGTGTGGACAGATGCGGGCCCACGACCCGGCCGTTGCACGCCTGGGTGTCTCCAAACACGGGACACCCAGGGGAGGGTTCAAGGAGCATCACTCACACGGCCAGCAGCTGGAACAGCCACGCGCCCACCGACAGCAGCGCGGGTGAGACATCGCGCGCCACCCCCCCTCCCCCCCCGAGGCAACTCTCAAAAGCGCCACATTGAGGGACAGAAGCCCAAGGAGCACCCGGCGTGTGTGACCCCATCCACGCCAAGTAAAACCCGGGCAGAGGTCTGCAGAAACTGGGGTTCTGTACAAGGGGTTTCTGGGGGACGTCCCTGCTCTGTTTCCTCATGCTGGTCACGTTCTTGGATTCAGTTTGTGAACATTCATCAAACCGGACATTTATGAAAAGTGCACTTTCTACCGATTATTAAACTTCAGGGACAGTTTTTAAAACTGCGCCGTGAGCCCACGAAGGGGGGAGATTAGTTCCCAGGCGGGGCCCCGGGAGGCTCCGTGAGGAAATGAACGGGGCGGACGGCGGGGGCGGCCTCACGGAGGACACGCCGGACCAGCCAGGGCGGACGGGCTCCCCGTGACAGGCCTCCGGCACTGACCTGGACGCCCGGAACACCTGCTGGTGGGGCACATTGCAGGTGAGCACCGCCCAGCTTCTCAGGTACATGAGCCCGATCAGTTTGAGGACATTGAAGGCAGGCAGACATGGGGAGAAGAAGGACCCCATCCTGGAACCGAGAGGGAGGCCGTGCGCACCGAGGTTCTCTCCGGTCTGTCGTGGTTCTGAGACCCCGAGGTGGACACCCTGGGCTCAGAGAACTGGGGGGCCCAGAGACCCAACCCCCACCCCCTTCTGCAAACAAAGGAAGTCACTTCTGCAGGTGAGCAGTGACCCTGTTTCAAAATAGCCTCTGTGTCTCTTCACACTCAAGGGAAACGCCCCCTTCTGGTGACGAGGCAAATGACAGACAACTGGACACGCACAGGGTGGGGCAAGCTCTCCACCTGTCTGTCTGTCTGTCTGTCTGTCTACGGCAGCGCTTTCAACCCTGGGCCTCAGGAATTTTTAACACATGCAACACCTGACTGTTCAGTCAGGGGCAAGGTCTCTTTTTCCTTAGATGGTAAAAAAAAAAAATACTAACAGCCAACACAACAATAGCCGGCCGGTGTGAATGAATCAAAGTTGTATGTTTTTGGTTTTTTTGGTCCTATCTGTGCTGCAGAACTTTAGTACTTAGTCACGTGCCACGAGATGAAAAGGGCTGAAAATCGCTGGTCTGTGGTGAGGGAGGATGACCCTGCGCATCCAAGCGGAGGTCCTTCTGCGAGTGACCGGTCTGGGCCACTGGGTGAGGACGGGGCACGCCAGGATGTTTATCCCGGTCACGGCCCACCCAGCCCGCCGTGAGCAGACGCAGGAAGCAGCCGTGACACCTGGCACCTACCAGATCATCCCCTGGTTGTAGACTAAGTGCAGCACATTCTCCGCGATTTTGAATTCCCCGTATTCAGGCTGCGAGAGAGAATAAACGTCCATAAGGTATATCCCCAACCTGTGGGCGGGAAGCACTCCCTCAGAACCAGAGAGAATCCTCTGCCCTTAGGGACACGGGGCAGCGCCACCTGCCCGGGCATCACAGCGGAGTCCCGGAGGACGGAGATGGAGACCCGGCTCTGTCCACACTCTCCCCTCTCTCACCCACCTTCTCTCGGCCGCGTCCCCAGCCCAGACGCCAGGGAAGGATGGACTCCCCACAGGAACCTCCCCGACGGGCGCAGTGTCTCACTCACGAACTTGCTCTCCAGGTCCCAGCACCAGTAGTCACTCAAGTACCGAACAAAGAGGCCGCGGAAGAAGTCGATGAGCAGGACGCTGGCCACGGTGAAGAGCATGTCGATGATGGACAGCTTCAGCATCTCCTGAGGCAGGGGTCCTCGGTGAGCCCGGGCGTCCTCCGCGCCCCACGCCCCGCGCCCCGCCGGCCCTGCCCACCCTCCCTCGGGGTCTCCAGCGGCTCGTTCCCGTGGGCTGGCGGCCCTGGGCCCTCTGATCCTCCCCGGCACCCACGGGTGCTGAGTCAGCACTCATTCAGGTGGACTTCCGGGTCCAGGGCCAGCAGTACACGGAACAGCAGAGTCCAGGGCCTGCGGTCCTGATACGCAGGAGACTGCTCGAGGCCTGAGACTCAGCCTCGGGCCGAGTCTCTGCACCCAGTTCTCCTTGGGAGGCCGGGTCTGAGCACTGAGCCCAGAGCAGGGCCTGGGTCGGGCCTGAACCCTGTGTCCTGGGACCAACCATGGAGCCCCGTGCGCCTCGGTTTCCCCACCTGTGCCTATCGGGATGATGACACTAGGATGCTTACGAGGACTAAGCACTGGGAACAGGGCAACACGACATGAGTGTGTGATGATGACGATTATTCACTGTGAGACCAGGAAAGCCCTACACTGTCACCGAACCTCGTTTTTCTTTCCTGTAACACAGGGACGGCGACACTGCAGAGGCACCTGAGCGGGGTGCTGGGGACGTGGACGGGCTGGGGGCGTCTCACCTGCCCCACGTAGGTCTCCCAGCACGGGTCTTGCGGACCCGGCGGGGGCGGGGCGGTCTGGTTGGCCTCCGAGAGCGCTGAGGGGTACACGGGGACGCCAGCCAGCCCCAGGGCCCACGTGCTGTTTCTCCCGAGCCCCGTGCCCAGCCCAGGCGTGGGCCATTTCTCCTCTCTAGGGGCCGTCCTGGTGGCAAAGAGGGTGGTGGCGTCTAGCCAGTGACTTGAGTTACTTTTGGTCGTAGCTTCCTGTGGAGAGGGGGAGGAAGGGGAGGGAGACATCAAGGGCGTCCACGCTGGTCAGGGGAGCGGCCGTCACTGCCCTGCCCAGGGACACGCTCTCTCTGCTCCTGTCTCCCTCCAGCCCGGCAGGAAGCCCGGCCACAGCGGCCCCTAAGGGGACAGAGCTGTGAGGGGAGTCCTCCCGTCCTGGCTGCTTCCTCGCAGACGCGGAGACTGTGCTGGGTTAACAGAGCCGCACTCACGGGTAAGAACCACTGCCCATGTCACAGACCACAGACGGGGCCTGGGCTCTGCCACCCGCAGTCACGTCTGAGGTCACTTTGCTGGGGGTGACAGGCCAGGACCCAGTCTCCGCGACATCAGAACCCGCGCAGAACTGTTCTGCGGCCTCTGCTGCCTGTGGGCCTCGAAGTTGGACGCCGTGCAGCAGGGCAAACACCTGAAAACACCCCCACCCCCACTCCCCCAGGGGGACAGAAACCCCTCCCCCTCCCTGTCCCCACTCCCCCAGGGGGATGTCCTCCGAGGGACAGGTTTACACTCAGCTCCCAGGCTCCCTGGGCCAGACGGTGGCCCCTCTGAACTGCTCCCACTGTAATGTTTCTTTCCCCTGGGTTTCCTAAGGCTCTCAGAGCCTGTGACCTCCTGGGTTCACCTGCAAAGGCTGCTGAGAGCGTTTCCTGGTGGAATTCAAGGACGTGGGCAGTAGAGAGAGAGACTTGGAGTCAAAAGACCCAAATTAGCTCTCATCCCAGCGCTGTCCCTTGCAAGACATAAACCCTGGCCTCAGTTTCTTTTCTTTGCAAATGGGGCTAATTTTCCTCTCCTTACCTTGAGAAGACCACAAGTGAGATGACTTTTGAATGTGATGCAGGGAGTACAAGTATGAAAAGTGATGCGGACGATGACGATGATGACCCTGCTGTGTGTGTGTACCTGTGTGTGTACCTGTGTGTGTCCGTGTCTGTGTGTATCTGTGTGTACCCGTGTGTCTGTGTGTGTCAGTGTGTGTCAGTGTGTGTCAGTGTGTGTGTCTGTGTCTGTGTGTGTGTATCTGTGTGTACCTGTGTGTCTGTCTCTGTCTGTGTGTGTGTGTGTGTATCTGTGCACCTGTCTGTCCGTGTGTCCGTGTGTGTGGAGTGGGTGAGTGGGCAGCTACCGGATGGAGCTCTCACCTCGGTGCTCATGCTGTTGACTTTGTCCAACAGAGCGATGATCAGACTGTAGAGGTTCCCCAGATACAGCACCAGGACCCTGAAAGGCACACGCCCACCTTGAGAGACAAGACCCAGAAGTGCACGGTCCCACACCTGCCACCACTTGGAGGTAACCGTCACGGTGTGCCAGACAATGGCTGCCACACGCAGTTCCATTCAGGACATGACCGGGGCTCTGAGAAACACAGAATTGCAGGGTCCACCCTGCCCGTTGTCTTGGTGGGGCCGGGGTCTCCGTGTCCCGTCCTGCTGGCTGCACTGTGCCGTCCTTGGCTCAGCATGACCCACCGCCGGGGGGCAGGAAGAGGGAGGACTCGGCAGGGGCAGCCTGCAGACTGCGTGTGTCTGTGCCACGCTTTCTGGGTGCGAAGGGGATTTCCCAGGCACCGTCTCGTTTGGTTCTCCAGCCCTGTGAGGTTCACGTCATCATGACCCCTTAGGGACATGCGGACTGAACCACGGGAGAGCAAGTGACCAGCTCAGGCCCAGGCGCAGAGAGGCAGGGCCAGTCCAGGGTCTCGGGGTCTGGCTCTACCTGCAGGCTGAGCCCCGGGGCGCACCAAGAGCGAGGCAGTGAGGGCCGCCGGTGGAGGGGGTCTGCCAGCCACAGGCCCGTCCCGCCCACAATCCAAGACCTGATGCCAGTTCCCCCGAGGCGGAAGGTTTTGCAAACACAGCATGAAATTGGCCGGGACGCAGCCTAGACTCTTTAATTAGACACCTGTCTGGAAAATCTCGACGAGGGAGGGAAACGGCCGGTTCACACGCACCTCCAGGGGCAGGGGCAGCACACTGAGAACCACAAACCCAACGCCAGTCCAGGGAACAGAGGAAGCAGCCTGAGCGCGCAGAGAGGACGCCACACTGAAACTCTGGGAGCCCCCCACCCCCACCCCCCGCCGAGGCCCCTTCCTTCCTCAGGAGCAGAGCTGACCACCTGTGCACAGGGACGAGCAGAGAATGGAGGGCAGCCCAAGGGCGCCCTGTGACCTCCCTGGCGTTCCCTGTGACCTTGGGGAGGATTGCCTTCGGGGCATCGTGACAGGATGCCTCTCTCTCTGGGTCCAGAGGCCTGCACAGGGCGAGACCCTCAGCAAACTGGGTGCGCACTGGCCCGGGGGCGCTGGCGGCTGCAACCTCGTCACCGGGTCACTGGGCCTCGGCCGAGAGGTACCAGGGTCTGCTGGCGAGTCAGGGGCCCTAAAACACCACGTCTCGTCCTGTTACCAGATCATACGTCTCTCAATGCCCCTGTTTTTCTAGAACATAAGTAACGAGGCCAGTCTGTGTGACAGGATTGCTATTAGACCAAATGCAGTAACAGAACTGGTTCTCCTGCGGCCGAGGACGGGGCCAGGACGGCCTGTGCTCCCGGGCAGGAGGGGGAAGACCAGGCGCCCCGCGGCCAAGGGTCCCCGGGGCAGCCCTGCACGAGGTGTCTCCGCAGCCCCTACTCCTTCTGCTCACGTTCTGCTTTCAAAGGACAGTGGGCCTCAGAGGGTGGCCAACCCTGGCCTTCCAGCCAAACCCTCACCCTCCCCTACTTCTGTAAATAATGTGGCCGCACCTTTCCATCACGTATCGTGGCCTGGTGGGCGCTGTGCTGCTCCGGCCTGAGAGCCCAGCAGGTGCGACCCCAAGTGACCCGCAAAACCTAAAAGCTACCCTCTGGCCCCTTGCGGAACACGTCTGCCGACTCCTGAGGAGGAGAGCCTCCCGTGGGTGCTGGGGACCCGTCCTGCTCAGGACACACGAGGACACAGACAGACCACAGGCTGGGCAGCAGGCAGGGCCTGGACCGCACCCTCTGACCACGCTCCGTCCCACAGTCCCCCCGAAACCGACTGGCGTAACCGAGAGGTGAGGAGACCACCCAGGGGACGGGACTTTTCAGACGTGGAGGCTACTCTGACCCCCATGGGGTGACCTTGGGACGTCCCCTCAGACCCCCGCCTGCTGCTGCCCAGGTCTGCGATCCCCCCACCGGCCCCCGGCTCACCCACAAGAACCTCACTGAGTCCATGCTTTCGGGAATTATAAGCAAAGCTTTCTGCTGGTCTCCTGTCTGGAGAGCACATGGGCTCCGTTCACCCGTCTATCCGCAGGGGGCTCGGCAGGGAGGGACCAGGCACAGCTCTGTCCTCTTGGTCCTCTCGGGTCTGCTGTGGGTCTCCTCTCCCTCCCGTCCCATCCTCTCCCCCTCCTCCCTCTCCTGTGCATCTGGTTCATGCTGAGATGCGCCCACCGGGGAAGGTCTTGCCAAGCGCTGGGGGCAATGAAGCCTTGGCTCTCGAGGGGCTCGGGCTCCCGCCGGGACAGCAGAGGGGCGACCCCCACCGGGGCATTTCCCGCGGGGCTACGGTACCTCGCCAGCTGGAAGCGCAGCGTGGTCCGTGGGTGGTACGTCTCCAAGGCGGCGATGAGGTCGAAGGCAGACGGGGCGACCATGGTCACCAGGGAGACCACCACGCTCACCTGTGGGAGAGCCGCCCGTGAGGCCCCGGCCCCACGCACCGCACATCTGACCTCCGCCCAGCTCGTGAAGGTCGCTGGGTCACACAGCTCTTACAGGGGAGCCTCCCCCCACTCTCTGCGGACTAGCTCTTTGCACAAGGGCACATTGTCATGGGGTTAATCCACCTGGGACCCCCAGGCTGCACACACCCACACGCCGTTCAGCAGCATTTCTGCCAGAATTCCCACGACTACATGCTTCTGTTCGCCTTCCCTGACCCAGGTGGGAGGGGGGACTCCCTGCAGCTCTGAGGGGCAGAGGGGCGGCTGGGAGGTAACCGATGTTTTTTCAGGACGGTTAACGTCAGAGACGGCCTGGCTCTCGTTTCCCTGTGCTTACGGCCAATGAGAGAGGGGCTCCAGCTAGGGCAGAGGTGTGAGCTCAAGTAAGAAATAATTCTGAACGTGTCTTTTAGAAATCTATCTATCTATCTATCTATCTATCTATCTATCTATCTATCTATCTATCAACACACACGCACATGTTGACATAACCCACTTAGATGACGTAGAAGGGAAGAGAGCCGGGAAAGGTTACTAAGGCAGTCTCAGACTTCGAGGACTGGCTGAGCACGGAGGCTAAGTGAGTCCATGTCACCTGCACACTGTTCTGAAGCCCCAAAGACGGGGCCACCCCCAAAGACGGGGCCCACCCCCAAAGATGGGGCCACCCCCGCAGCCGGGCCACCCCCCACAGCCGGGCCCACCCCCGCAGCCGGGCCACCCCCACAGCCCGGCCCACCCCCACAGCCGGGCCACCCCCGCAGCCGGGCCACCCCCACAGCCCGGCCCACCCCCACAGCCGGGCCACCCCCACAGCCGGGCCACCCCCGCAGCCCGGCCCACCCCCACAGCCGGGCCACCCCCACAGCCCGGCCCACCCCCACAGCCGGGCCACCCCCACAGCCCGGCCCACCCCCGCAGCCCGGCCCACCCCCACAGCCGGGCCACCCCCACAGCCGGGCCCACCCCCACAGCCGGGCCACCCCCGCAGCCGGGCCCACCCCCACAGCCGGCCCACCCCCACAGCCGGGCCCACCCCCGCAGCCGGGCCACCCCCAAAGATGGGCCCACCCCCGCAGCCGGGCCCACCCCCACAGCCGGGCCCACCCCCGCAGCCGGGCCACCCCCAAAGATGGGCCCACCCCCGCAGCCGGGGCCACCCCCCGAGTGGTGCCAGGAAGCCCGTGTGCACCTTCCACACCTCCACAGGTGCTGAGCAAGCTCTCAGGACAACAGTTGCGTCGTGTCGACGAGAATTATAAGCCCTGGCCGGGGGGCCCAGGTGGCTGGACATCATCCCGTACCCCAAAAAGTTGTGGGTTCAATTCTGGGTCAGGGCAGGTACGGGAGGCAACCGATCGATGTTTCTCTCTCTAAAATCAATAAAAGCATATCCTTCGGTGAGAATTTAAAAAAAAAAAGAATGACAAATTGGGGCCCTGGCCAGGTAGCTCAATCAGAGCACCATCCCAATACACCACGGTTGCGGGTTCGATCCCCAGTCAAGGCACATACAAGAATCGACCACGGAATGGGTGAATAAGCGGCAATGACACATCGACGTATACATTCCCCGCTTTCTATCTCTCTCTAAAAATCAATCAATAAAAATAATTTAAAAAAAGCATTATGCAATTGTTCGTAACCTTCCTCTTGGTGACGTTCATGGGAACGTTCACACACACGGAGGGAAAGGTCTTTTTTTTTTTTAAGCCACGGCGTGGAGGCCTTGCAGGTGTTTAGAAATACATACGGAGGCCACAGGTGCCCCAGAGCTGGCTCAGCGCTGACACCTACTGGTCGGCCGCGGGCGTGGTGCCAGCCTGCAGGGGCAGCTCATTTCTGGACGTGTGTCAGCGAGACCACCACGCGAGAAAAGCAGAGCACAGGCCAAAAAAAAAAAAAGTCCAAGGTCAAGTGACTGGAGCCGCTTCTGAACCAGAACCTCCCCGAGACCAGCGAAACCCTCTGGCCAAGCCTGGTGCTGCCAGAGGCTCAGAGCCCACAGCTCCTGCCCGAGACCAGGGGGTGAACTCTGCATAGACAGCATCTCTGTCCTCCTCAGAAACGCACAGACGGAGGGGCCGGGGACTTGCGTGGGGTACCTCGTTCTTCTCCCAGAGCGTCAGCTCCTTCTTGGACTGCTCCAGCTTCTGGGACCGGTCCACCACGAAGTAGATGAGGTAGATGCTCCCGGCCAGCGACAGGAGCACCAGTACATTGGCGACGACCCTCAGGCAGATGGTCACTGCCCTGCGGAGAGAGGCAGGCGCGAGGGCGGCACACTGGCCGCGGGGCTGGAGGACCCGGGGGGACAGGGGCTGAGCGGATGTGTCTGCTCCCCGGGGACACTGCCCCTTCCTGGGCACGGCCCTGTGGGACCAGTTCTCTGGCCGAACGGCCCCAACGAGGCAGCCCTCACAACCTTGAGGACGTCAGACCTGGGAAATCGCCGTGGAAGGCTGGTCAACAAGACTGGGTACGATTTGTGTCCTATGACTTAAGCAGCGGTTCTCAACCTTCCTGATGCCGCGACCCTTTAATACAGTTCCTCATGTTGTGGTGACCCCCAGCCATAAAACTATTTTCGTTGCTACTTCATAACTGTAATTTTGCTACTGTTATGTCTCAGGCGACCCCTGTGAAAGGGTCGTTCGACCCCCAAAGGGGTCGCGACCCACAGGTTGAAAACCGCCGAGTCTTAAGGGGAATGTTGCTGAAGTCAACTAGTCTTGGTTTGTTTTACCAACTAGACCTCGATGCTAAAAACACCTGTCTTATCACTGACGTAAAAGAACAGGCCGCCGGTCGGCCTTAGACCGCTCCCTCTGTGGCCGGACACAGGGAAGAAGGAACTGCCCCTAAATACTGGTGTTGAAAATTACGGGGTCCCCACATATCACGTTCCTGGAAGAACAGATTTTAAGATTTTAAGAACAGATTTTAGAATGAGCGGCCAGACTGTGTGGAAGGAAGACAGAGACGTCTGTCCATTTCTGAAATGAACTAAACCAGCTTCTCAGTGCACTTGGCCCAGGGAGGGGGTGTTGGGGGGATATGGGGGGGGTCGTACGTACAGGTTTTTCCTTCTCTTCTTTTCGTGTTCTTCCAGAATCGCTTCCTTCAAGGAGAGACACACAAAACATCATCATAAGCATTTACATGTATTTCATGACCAGAAACGGGGGGCAGGTCCGGGGCACGCCCCCTCACTCTGGCTGCCCTGTGTGAGCCGCGTGGCGGTCAAGGCCATGCCCTGGCCCCTCGGCGCCCGCACAGGCCTCACTCACCCTGATGCTGTTCACGATGGCCGCGGCTTTGCTCTCGGCGGCCTCTGGGTTCCCGATGAGGTAGTCCCAGGCGCAGAACACCCTCCAGCAGAAGGTGTAGTTCTCGCTGGAGGCGCTGGCGAGGCTGGTGCGGGAGTTCTTGGCCATCCTGCAAAACAGGACCACGGCGGGCTGTGCGGGGAGCGTGGGTGCAGGCTCGCCGGGGGGGCTCTCTGTGGGACTCGGACCTCCACCTGGCTCAGCCCCACCTCTGCCCCTCTGGACAACGAAGGGCAACTGCCTGTTGTTAGACACCACTGGACGAGAGGCCCCACCACGCTGGTGGCCAGGAGGTCACTGGAGGTATGTCACTGGCCCTGGGAGCCAGCCCATTTGACCTCGGGAAGCTGTGAAATAAGATGCTTTCCTTTGCCCTGGCCGTTTGGCTCAGCGGTTAGAGCATTGGCCCGCAGACCAGAGAGTACTGAGTTCGGTTCCCGCTAAGGGCATGTACCTCGGTTGCAGTTTGTCCCCGGCCCTGGTTGGGGTCGTGTGGGTGGCGACCAATCGATGTGTCTCTCTCACATCGATGTTTCCTCTCTCTCTCCCTCCCGCTCTATCTGAAGATAAATGCAAAAATGTCCTCTGGTGAGGATAAAAAAAAGATGCTTTCCTTTGAGCGAGTCAGTCTTTGTGGCGCCTCTGCCCACCGAGGGGAACTCCGCCCACCACTTCCCAAGTGACAGGGCCTGCTAAGTCCACATGACTCTGCTCTCTGCGCACCCCAGACAGAACCCGGCCCGGAGCAGCAAGCACTCGGTGGGAGCTGGTCCAACGGGGCCCCTCTCTCGCCTTGGTCTCATTTGTGCGACGGGGACAGTTACGCCTTCTCTGAGGGTTACTGATATGACTAAAGGAGATCCCACACGTCACTCTGGGCGCGTGCCCTGAGAAACCGAGCCGCCGTACTTTCGCAAGAGGATGATGAAGCTGTAGGCGAACACGGCCATCCCCACCAGGAAGTACGCCAAGGGCAGCCGGTAGCCCGCGCGGCCGATCCTCCTCTCCCGGCCGTAGTAGCCGTAGAAGAGGACGGAGGACTGGAGGTAGCCCTGCAAGGACAGCGCTCGGTGTCCGTGTGCCCGCCGGGCCCCCGACGCGGCCGGCTCCCCCTCCCTCCGGACAGGCGTGTGGGGAGCCGAGCCGGCCTCACCCCCAGGGACCAGACGGTGTCCAGGTCGTGGGCGGACGCCACGTGAGCCCTGGGGACGCTCTTGCTGGCGGTGCTCCCGAAGGGCTGGCCTGCGATGAGCTGGAGAGGAGGGAGGACGTCAGTCAGAGGTCTGCAGGGTGGGTTTCACTGGATCCCCACGGGTGGGACGTCAGTCACGGGGCCAGAATCTCTCTCTGCCTGACCAGGGCTGCCTGGCGTCCTCTTTCCGGGCTGGATGTGGCGGCTGTGGGGCTCTCTCCTGGCTTGGGAAATGGCCCCTTTGCCTTCTTTCCCCCTCTACTTTTTGGGGAAAAAGGTTGAGAAATAGGTTTTACTTTGACAGGGTGCCAGCAAACTGGCCCACAGGCCAAATCCAGCCCACGGACTCCTTTTTTGTATGGCTCGAGTGCTGACCGGGTTCTGCTTTTTAAACGGCTGGGAAAGATCTAAAGAAGAACAACGTTTGGTGACATGAGAATTCCACAAAGCTCCATGTCAGACGCGACAAGCCCCACCCAGATGTGTGTTTGCACCACACAGATCTGTCCCGATGGAAACGGCAAAGCCCACAAAGGCCGACAGACTCTGGCCCTTCCCAGACCCAGTCTGCCGCCTGTCCCACACACAGGACCCCCACAAGGACACGGAGGGCGGCCGCTTGACGGTAGGGTTCTAACGGCTCTTTTTCACAAATAGCACTTTTTTCCCCCTCTACAAAAGATACACAGCCCGGCCGGTGTGGCTCAGTGGTTGAGCACTGACCCATGCACCAAGAGGTCGCTGGTTCGATTCCCGGTCAGGGCACATGCCCAGGTTGTGGGCCCGATCCCCACTGGGGGGCATGCAGGAGGCGGCCAGTCGATGTTCTTTCTCATGGATGTTTCTCTCTCTCTCTCTCCCTCTCCCTTCCTCTCTCCCTAAAATCAATAAAGAAAAATAAAATAAAAAAGATACACAATTTTGCGCATTTTTTTATCTGACGTGGTTCTGAGAACTTCCAAGGATTTTTTCCAAGGGTTCTTTTTTCCTTAACTTCGAGATGACTGATTGGCTAGATGGGCCTTACCTCTGGGACGACAATAAAAGCCCCCGTCATCATCGTGAGCACGACATTAATTCCAAAGAGCCATCTCAAGAAGATGAAGTAGGACGCCACCCCGGAGCCAAAGTGACCTGCAGGGAGGGAGAGCGCAGTTCGTGACACCCGCAGCCCAAGGTCTCCACCAAGCAGCACTGCAGTTTTTACTAAAAATGTCCTAATTGCACCACTCCAGGTGTCCCCAAAACGGTCATTTACGGGGTCAAGATGCTCATTAATAAATATCAGTTATTTATGCAGAAAAAAAATCCCTAATGAGGTAACTTCCATAACGACGTATTCATCTAAAAGACGTTTATCAAACTTGCAACGTTTCGTGTATGTTCAGAAGTATCAGCATCTTTTGAGAGAATTTCGGGGATGTTTCTAAGGATTCTTTTTTCTCAATTTCAGGATAAATAATCTTCTAGGTGCTAAGTAAATAATCTTCTAGACACTGGATGAAGGGGTTATGGGAAGTCTCTTTACAACTTTTCTGTACATCTTATTTTAAAAGAGTGTATTTACAAACAGGTTTCTGCCCTGGCCGGTTTGGCTCAGCGGTTAGAGTGTCGGCCTGAGGACCAAGGAGTCGCGGGTTTGATTCTGGTTGGGGGCATGTATCTCGGTAGCGGTTCGTCCCCGGCCCTGGTTGGGATCGTGCAGGAGGCAGCCACTCGATGTGTCCTTTTCACGTCGATGTTTCTCTCTCTCTCTCTCCCTCCCACTCTGTCTGAACAAAAACGGAGAAAAAGTCCTCGGGTAAGGATACAAAAATAAAAAATAACAACAGATTTCCACTGAGAAAACAGGACGCACATCAGAAGTTAGATGAGGTAGGTAGGTAGGCTTGGCCCATACTTAAAAAAAAATCTCTCCTGAATTGCTTTTCAAATCTAATTGATGCTTGTCACGATAAGTAGGAAAACACAAGACATCGCAAAGACAATAAAAATTTACAAATCCCTAAATTAACATCACGACTGAAATTCCGTCTCAGTAAACTCGTGTTCCTGGCGTCTCCAAGCATCCTGAGTGTTCAGTATGTTACTAGCACATTCTTCACAGGCAAAAACGTTCTCCTGCAGGATGGATGTCCCTGTTCCGTCATTTTCTCCAGCGCGTCCCCCACGACCTGACATAGGGCGCGTCTAACCTCGCCCTAGGCGGGGCCAGCGCAGGTCACTACTCTGCAGCGTCAGTCCCTTCTGTCCGAGGTCCCAGACGCAGAGCCCGAGGAAGGGACCAGGACCAGGACATGAGGAGGAGGTGCTCCCGGGAGAGAGGGTGAGGGGCCAGGGGCAGGGGAGAGCACTAAGAGGGACCGCTTCTCGCACTGTCCCATGTCCAGCTCGGTCAGCCCCACAAAGGCCAGGGCCAGGCCGCCAGCCCCTCCAGCCCGGCTCCGCCGAGCGCCGACTCACTCTCGATTTTCTTTATCCTCATCTCCCAGGGAATGAAGATCGCCGCGAAGTTACAGGCCAGACGGGCAAGCTTCCTCCAGAGCTGGAAGAAGGGACAGGGTTAGCGGACTCTGCCTTCACTGCGACGCGGCGACGACCTGGGGCGCCAGGGTCCCACGCAGAGGAGGGGCCCCCAGGCACACGTCTCCCGCCTTTATGAGGACCTCAGGTTGCCCCAAGTTCAAAGGTCTGTTTTCTGAGAGGAGGACGGAGCGGACGGTGTGCCCTGAGGCGGGCCCTGCCCCCCCACCCAAGGCTGGCGGGTTGTTCATTTTCACACGCGGGCCATCTGGCCTCCTGCGGAAGCAGATGACGTCACCGCAGACAGCAGGGCTGCAGACGCCATCACAGCGCCCTGAGCTGCGGGACAGCACAGGGTCCCAACGCAGACGCCGTGGTCTCGCCACTCGGGACGTGTCTGCGGAGGCCAGGACGGCTGCCATGAGCAAAAATCTGCTCATCAGAAGCCGGAACAGCTCCTCCTCTGCTGGTGATTCCAGACCCGTGTCCAGGGCAGCCACCCCACACAGCTTCTCTGCACCCAGAAGTGCCCTCTGCTGTCCGCAGCCCCCACAGTCCCGTCAGGTCTCTGCCACGGCGGCCATGTCCCACCCACAGGGCTCGTGTTACCCCCGTGTGTCCCTGCGGTGCTCCGACCGGTGCTCGGACATCCTCTGGGGAGGGTTTGGACCGGGACACTGGCATCTCCAGACCACTGTAAAGCCCGGAGCGTAAGGACCACTTGGTGGTGGGTCAGAGACCTGAGATGGGGCCCAGGCTCTTCCTCTGTCTTACTCTGCACCCCTGGGAAAGCGTTATTTGCTTTCTCTGGTATTCAATTTCCTCATTTTACAGAAGAAAGAATTCAATCCGTGGTGTTCAGAGTGCTCTTTAAGTGTGAAACTGTGAGACTTTTGCTCCAGGGGGCAGACTCAAGCAGCACAGCTCCCGGGGCAGAGAGCAGCCCTCACCCGCCTCTGGGGCTCACGTGGGGCCAAACTGGGGGACACAGCCCTGGACTCAGCGGTCCCAGCGCTCAGGTCCGAGACGCCTCACCGGCTGCACCTACCAGAGCTTCCAGAGGCAGATGGGATTGAAAAGCGTGATCTGTTGATGACCAGGAATTGGGAAGGCGTGGGAACAGACACCACGCTTCCCTCGTGAGCTGCCCGAGTCTCCACGGCAAAGGCATTGAACGTGGTAAGAGAAAAACTACGCGGCAGCGTGGAAAAGGAGGCAGGTGAAAAAGAAGCCAAAACGTTTGCATCCTATAAATACTCTGATGTGGAAGTTGTATGTTCAATGGCTGCAACAGGAGATTTCAAAAAGGCACTCTTTCGAGATAGGGGGTCACAGAAGAAAACATGATTTTTTCCTTCTTTTTCCAAGCAGTTATAAAAATTACTGTCACGTCTTTATAAACAGATAATCACACTATATACTAAAGTTCAGCTTTAAGTAACTGACTGGGAAAAATAAGAAACAAAACCTTAGCCCAGCTGGTGTGGCTCAGTGGTTGAGCGTCGACCCTGCACCAAGAGGTCACTGGTTCGATTCCCAATCAGGGCACATGCCCAGGTTGTGGGCCCGATCCCCACTGGGGGGCAGGCAGGAGGTGGCTCACTGATGTTCTGTCTCATCAACGTTTCTATCTCTCTCTCCCTCTCCCTTCCTCTCTCTCTCAAATCAGTAAAGAAAAAATATTAGGAAAACCACACCAAACACCTTAGCATCATATTATACATTGGGCGTTGGAGTATGCCTGCACCTTTCTCATTACACGAGCATGGTGGGTAAAATCTACACCTGTGGGTGGACTCAGGACAGACGTGAGAGCCTTCCCTCGATGGAAGGGACCCATTTCTGATGACCGAGGATAACCCAGCATCCCACACGGTAAGTGACGGTGTCTGGGACTCAGGTCCCGGTTTGGGGACATGCAGACCTCCCTGCCCAGCCGACTGCCCTCCCGCTGCTCATGACGGACGCTCACACCCAGGTGCAGCGGCAGGTGCCCCGTGCCGAGACCACGGCGGGCTGGGCAGCACCCCCGAGGGTGCTCCTTACCTCTGCACCTGCTGCCTGGTAGCCGCGGGTCCTGGTCAGCCTCCCTTCGAACTTCAGCACGATCTCCTTTGCTCGTCTGAGAGAAAGACATGACAGTGAGCAGGACTTTATCACACTTACCACCTTCGCCAAAGACGTGAACGTCGACAGGAACAGGTGTCCCGACAGCACAGGACGAGACGCTGGGGAAGGCGGAGTCATGCCATCTCTCATCTCCTGGCCTTCGGGGAACTGGGAACTCCCTTAAAGGTATTTCCCGAGCGATGGGATTCCTGGTTACTGGAGGTGGAGGGTGGACCTGGAGGCAGGTGGTCAAAGGTACAGACTTTTCACTGCAGGATACTAAGTGCTACAATGTCGGGTACAGCAAAGCTGTTGAGAGAGTAAATCCCAGGAGTTCTAACTGCAAGGAAAGTTGTGTTATTACTGTATCAATATCAGATGACGGATGTCAGCTGAACCTACTGTGGGAATCATTTCGCAATATATGCAAATCAAACCATCATGCTGTAGGTCTTAAACTTACACTGTGGTGTGCATGTCAATTATTTCTCAAGAAAACTGGGAAGACATATTTTCTTTACCATTTAAATGGGTTAATTCATACAAAAGGATGAACCTATACCCAGATCAGTTACAACGGAGTTTCTTCTATACAGATCATTGGATTTATTGGGGCTATGTTACTTAACACAAGTGCACAGATTTCAAGTGTGCAATTCTAGATGCCTCCTCTGTATAATTTATCTGGCTTTTACCCTCGTCTACTCACCCCGCCCCCTTTCTCTCTGGTAATCACCGTTATCACAACGGAATTTCTTTTTTTTCCCCTTTATTGATTTTAGAGAGAGAGGAAAGGAGAGAGAGAGATAGAAATATCCATGAGAGAGAACATCGAATGGCCGCCTCCTGCGTGCCCCCCACTGGGGATTTGGCCCACAACCTGGGCATGTGCCCTGACTGGGAATCGAACCGGCGATATCACATCGCTAGTGACTGGTAGGGGACGGTCTGAACTCAGGCGCTCTGTCTCTGTCTTGAGCTCATCCCTGCTATTGAAGCAGCCTCCCCACTGGGCTCTGAGTGTCACAGTCATCTGGCTTCCCCTGGAGACTGTTCCTGCCAGAGGGGAATGTCACCGAGCAGGTAAAACGAACACTGATTTTCATCTGGAGTATCACCCTGTCTCTGGTGAGTTCAGTTACTCTGTTCACCTCTGGACACAGTGCTAAAATCTAGTGTTTGAAAACGAGAGAGAAAACCCTCAATTTCCCCAAACACACACACGGAACCCAGACAAACAGGCAGCAGCTGAGCACCGGGAGGCCTGCCTGGACCAGCTGGGCCCCTCAGGCATCGCTGTGCCTCCCCGTGGCAGGTGGGAGAGCCTGGCAGGCGCACCCGGGCTCCGGGCCAGGGGCAGGGCAGGGCGGTGCGGAGGCCCTCACCTCAGCGCCTGCAGCTTCTGGCCCATGGTCCAGGGTCTGCAGCGGATGTTGGCCATGAGGTCTTTCTGCAGCTGTATGTTCTGGAAGATGCGCTCCGGATCAGTGCCGTCCCCCATCCCGTCCGCATTGAGGCTGTCGTCCAAGCTGCTGAGGGGCACAGGAGGAAATCTGGTCGGCGGAGCTGCTTCCAGCACAGACCTGGCCCTCGCCGGCCCTGGCGCCTGTGGGAAGTCCGCGCAGGAGGCGCTCGGGGAGGGAGAGGGGGCTGGGCAGTGTCCGCAGCCTTCGGGACACTCTCTGGTTCTATTACTTCAGGGGGTCAGTGAGAGGGAGCCGTTTCTCAGGATGAAAGATATTTTCAGAAGACGGCATATACAGAGACGAGAGGGTGCTCGTAACGAGTCCTCACATCATCTTTGGTGGCAAAACACAGTCTTTTTCAGGCACATCGAATGTAGCAGCTACCTCCTCATCCCCAACTCTGGGTGCAACACACACAGAATCCAAGCTGTGGCCCAGAGACCCCTTCCCGCATTCCCACTTGGAGGCATCTGAAATCTGACATAGTCACAGAGACGGAATAGGCAGCGGTTTCTATGAACAAGGAACACGCTAAGCACACGTATGTGCACACGTGTTCCAGGGGAGCCGCTGCTCTCTGCAAGAACCCTTTTCAACACGCGGCGACATTCTTCCCAGGAACATGCCAACTGTGGTGCCACGCTTCAGGGGGGCGCACGTGTACTCTGCGGGGGCCGTTTGATCAGGGATGCACTTTAAAAAGAGGAAACAATCCCTCTGCTTTTCTCTAATTTGGATGGTTTCAGTTGCTCAAAGGAGACTTTTGTCCAAGTTTCCTAAATTCATGGAGGGTTTCATGTACCTTTAGAAACACATAATGCATTTGGAGAGACTCCCCCACTTTTAACCAGCCCGAACCCTTCCCAACAGACACCTTACTGATTAAGACAGAGCATTATCTTCTGTCCACGCTGCCGACCGCGTTGACGGAATCGGGTCAAGCGTGTCTGGGGGCTCGGCCAGCAACACGCCAGGCTGGGCCAGGCGTCCGAGGCAGCCCCCCGGTTCAGCAGCAGGTAGGGCCCCTTAATCTGCGCTGCTGCTGAGGTAGTTGCCACGCCAGGTGCACAAGAACCTGGAGAAGGAGTTTCTGATTTCCTTCCGAAGGACCACCGCGCAGAGCAAGGACTTGGTCCTCCAGGCACAGCGGGTACGGCTTCCCTTCCCCACACACCTGCCCTGGCTGCCCAGGGGGTGGCCGGGACCCACTCACCTGAGCAGCAGGGACTCCTGGTACAAGTAGTGCTGGCTGGCATTTCTCCGGATGCTTCTGTAGCGCTGTGACGCTTTCGAGGGCTTCATGGGAGCTGGCCGGGTCCAGGGAGCACCGGGCGGGCAAGGCGCCGGGAAGAAGCAGGCAGGGTCTGCTCCACGAAGTTTCTGAGCAGCTTTCCAGTCCTCGGGGCAGGGCTGTGTCTGCAGCTGGTGCCGAGCAGGGGAGAGGCCAGAAGGCCAGTCATGAATATGAATGGCGATCATGAATATGAATGGAATCATGAATATGAATGTTATGGTGGCAGCCACAGCAGAGACTGGCTGGAGTCTGGACAGCCAAGGCGATGAGCGGGGCCAGGTGACCTGGGCATCACCAAATGATCACATCCGGGACCGGCTGTGCCCAGACAGGGCTCTGTGGTTTGCACAACACTGTACGTTGGTGACTGTGACCGGAGATCACAAGATACTTAGGGACAAGGCAAAGCAGAGCCTCCTTCCTCCCAGTCTGCCTCCAGGAAAGAGGCTCAGAAGGAGGCAGATTTCGACAGTGTTCACCAGCATCGTCCAGGAGAGACGCAGCCAAAACATGTGTTTCTACGTATTTCTTATCAGCTTTTCTTCCCATTCTAAAAAAGTCACGGCTACGGAAATGTTGACAGAGTAGTACCAGGTGAGGATACTCTCACTAGACTCACCAACTGCTAACGTTTTGCCACACTTAAAAGTAGTTTTCGGCCCTGGCCGGTTTGGCTCAGTGGTTAGAGCGTCGGCCCGCAGATTAGAGAGTCCCGGGTTCGGTTCCCACTAAGGGCACGGGCCTCAGTTGCAGTTCGTCCCCGGCCCTGGTCAGGCTTGTGTGGGTGGCGACCAATCGATGTGTCTCTCTCACGTCGATGTTTCTCTCTCTCTCTTCCTCCCTCTCTCCCTCCCGCTGTATCTGAAGATAAATGCAGAAATGTCCTCGGGTGAGGATTAAAAAAAAAAAAGTAGTTTTCGGAAATGACATGTCACCCCTCAATACTCCAGTAGGACACGAACAACAGCGAGACTAACACGTTACATTTCACGTTTCCGAAGGTGGTCGCCCTGGTCGGCACGATGAGGCTGAGAGAGCTCAGCGCCCCGCAGTTCCGTGGCGGGAAACGATGCATCTGGCGGACATCGGACAACCACACAGAGTCTGGAACCACCACCTGCTGGCACAGGGCACGCCTGGCCCGTCCTGGTCCTCGGGCAACGGCCAGCGGCTCCGCTCCCCTTCCCCAGCCTGAATGACACCCACCGCCCTTGTCACCCCCAGGTCCCCATTTCCAGCCATTCATACAACCGCTGTTCACCAGGACTCTCTGCCCGAGAATTCATCCCCAACCACAGTATAAGGATCCTCTATTTCCTGGGTCACGCAGGAAGCGGTGTGCGTGCAGGAGAGTTACGTGTACACTAACCGGACGGGAAGGTGCGGGACACGCAGCAATGGCCTTTTCTGTTGAACCGTCCGCCCCGTACACCCAGCAAACAGCCGAGGAGGTGACTGGGGTGGGCACCACCACGGGCAGAAAGGACCGCGGCCTGCACCCCCGGGGCGGGGCTCGCCCTGCAGCCCTTCATGCCTCCAACAACGCAATCAAAAATCATCAGCTCTTCCTGTCTGCACACGCCGGCCCGGCGAAGGCCAGCCAGGGCCCTGGGGCAAGGCCGGGTTCACGGCTATCAGACGGGGTCCAGTCTGAGTGCTTAGGTGCAGGGCGGGGAGACCTGGGTGCCAGAGCCGGCCCTCGCTCAGACGGGCCTGGGGGCTCCGCTGCCAGCCGCTGCCAGCCTGCCCAGGCCCCGTGGCCCGACGCTCCGCCTAGCAACACGAGACAAGATGGCCCAACGCTCCGCCTAGCAACACGAGACAAGACGTGTGCTTATCAAACGGACAAAACGGCACGTGTAACAGGGTTACTGCTGTTTTGGGAAAGCATTCTTTCAGAGATCTTTACTTACACGAACTACTTCTGAACATTTCCAAGATTTCCCCCTCATCCTTTTTCTAAAGGTCCCTCTGTCTTATTTCGAGATATTTATTCAAAGTTTGAAATATTTTATATAATTTTATGAAATTAATTATTTTGAGCACTTCTGTGTGTGTGTGTGTGTGCGCACATGTATACATATACTTCTGTTTTGGGGGTAGACAGAGGTCATAGCAAATTCTGAGATACTACAGGGATTTATCAAAACAAATTATTGCAAACCAATCATTTTCTTTCATGTTTACTCACATAATTCTGTTTGATGCTATGGATCAGATAAAATGGACTTATCTGAAGATATTTAACTATTTCTAATATCCAAATTATAAATAAACTGAGATCATTAAGCAGAAATCATGACTACTTTTGATGTGAATCATCCCAATTTTTTTTGCCTGATTTTGAAGAAATGTAGATTCCTAAACGTTTTTATTATGAAAGTAATGTGCAGTCATGAAATAAAACATGGAAGCAGTAGGGAAATTAGAAATAGGAAAAGCCACCTAGAACGATACTGCTTAATGACATTAACCGTTAGCGTTTTTAGCTTTTTACCAAACACGCTTTCCTTGGTATTTACGTATTTTGCAGTTTTACTGTGTACATGCATTTCCCTAAACTCTTCCATAAATTTTATGTCTAAAGCCAGCTCCACGGTTTTGAAAAAGTTTTTGTGAATGTGTTTTACCAACAGGCCACCGAGCACAAACAGCAACTCTGCCCCATTTCCCCCACACCCCCTCTGTCCTCGGACACGCTCTCTGTGCCAGTCATGTTTCTCTCTGCTTTTAGGAAAAAACATCGTTTCTCCAGGATTCGTTCTCCGGAAGCAAAGGTACCGGACAGAGGGATTATCGTGGGGAAAACATGGAGTATGCTGTTAAAAGACAGTTGCTCTCTTTCCGTGACACGGATGATACGTTTTTAGGGTTAGTGGTAAAACACGACCTTAAGGTGATGAGATGTCTGGGGGCTCCGAGTGGGCTCCTGGGTCTGACGCCCACCTGGACCCGTGCCTGAGCCTCACCTGCCAGAGGTGCCCCTCACTCCCCGCGCCAGGGGCTCGGCTCACATCCCTGGTCCCTCCCTGGCTCCTCGGGGCTCCCCAAGGGGGGGCGGGCAGGAGATCGCCATGTAGGTGTAACGTCCCCTCACGCCCCCATCAGAGGCTGCGGGCATGCTGGATGACTTCAGGTTAAGCCAGCAAGTGCATATAGATAAAACGACTAAAAACCCCTCAAATGCTTACAGTCGGGACATTTAAAAAATCATCAGCATCCACCGTCAAAGTGAGCTAAAACTGTTATTTCCTAGCCCGAATGCTGACAGGATCTCTGTGGAGAGAGAAGAAAGGCACGGAATGGAGGGAGCAGCAGAGAAAACCTGTTTGTATAACATACAGATCTCTTTCAGTTAAAAAAAAAAAAAAAAGGAAAATTCTGTTATAAATCCCAGGAGGTTTTAACAGAAACCATCAGATGGCTTAGCTTACAGGAACAAAAACATTCACTCCCTACGTCATCAATTAAACAAAATTTTTCCGTTGCTAAATGAATTCTATTCTGAGACTTAATGGCCCGGAACACGGCCGAGTCCCCTCGGCGATGCCAAAGCCCCTTTCCTGAGAGATCGAGTGTTGCGTTCTGGGTTTTACAAGGCAGACTTTTCCGTCTCTGAGATATATTTACACGGCCGTCCTGGTGCTCCAGGGGCTCTGAAAGCTTCTGTCTGAAATTCAGAAATGTGTTTTGGGCCTGGACAATGTCATTCGGGGAAGATGCCGAAGAATCGATGGTTTTCAATTACGTGAGTCACAGAGCCATTTGTGGAGACACGAGAACAAATGATTCTGTTGTTGTTGCATTCCCCTCAAATCACCAGCTGCAAGTAAGCCTGAAGCTGAGCAGACGCCCCGAGAGAGAGTTCCAGGGGGGTCACGTGACCCGGTGACTCATCCAGACGGCCGTGCGCTCAGTGATTCCGTAAGAACTACGGTGATGGCCGGTACTGCATCGTTATTCACATTATTTGAACTCCGTGAAAGCTTGATTTGAAATTATGTCTCGAGAACTGACCGGATTCAGGAGAGAACCTGAAAGTCTGTTCACTGGCATGGCAGAGACATCGGGTGAGCTCCAATCCAGCTACGGAAAATATTCCAAAAACGCCTCCCTGTCTTCCAAAAAGCATACGCATCTACTAAGCAAACCTATACAGGAGGTCACGGGGTGCTGCGTGACTGCGGCCGGCCGTGGATGAGGGGAGCAGTCGCTGAGGCCCGGGGACACTGGGGTGAGTCCCAGGGCCCCCAGGAAGCAGGCCGGTGCTGATGAGACTGCACAGCGTCACAGAACACGCAGGAACGGTGGTGTCTTCCACGAGGTTGAAAGGGTAAGACACACCGCCGCTCCTTAGGACAGGGCCCTGGGACACTCCTACCCTGCTGATCTGGGAACTGTGGTGACGCAGACTTGGCCTGTGTGTTGGGAATAAAAATGCACGCTGGGATGCTGTCGTGGAGTGTGCAGGTGCGCCACTAGGTAACAAAAGCCCTGAGCAGACAGCTGAGCAAGAGTGACCAAGACCGGCACCACGGCACGGATGGGTTGAGAGCCCCACGTGAAAGCATGGTCTGATGACCTGTGCCCAGGTGGCCCCAGTTCCACCCAGGGGGCCCTTCCTCGGTGGGACTGGCTGGGACCCTGCCGACACTGCCCTCCTGCTGACCACACTCAGCAGGGCGGACAGAGAGGGCCTGGGTTTTCCTTGTTGGTTTACCCCTAGGAAACACAGTCCTGCAAACAAATTAATTTCCCCCGGGGACTTCTGAAAGCATCCTGAATGCATTATCATTTTTCTGCATAAAGGAAGCTGAGCTAGAAAACAATTACGGAACAGACTTCAGATGATCTCCAAATGGTCATAAAGCAGAGAAGGCGCAGTCGACAGAGACACAGGAGGGAAACATGAACCGAGTTCTGCTTGCGGACGTCCAGGACTCCTGTGGTTGACCCTTTCCTGTTCGTTCTCCCTGCCAGCGGATCGCGGGAGTCCTCTGTCCCCTTCCTCAGACATCTCTACCCCTCTCCTACCGGGCAAGGTCTTTCTGCTCTGTCCCCGCCTATCCGGCTTGATATCCAGGCCACAGCAGAGTCCTCAGACTTGGCCTATCCTGGGATGAGCTGACTCGGCCGGGACAGGGAGGTCAGGAATTGATCAGCACGTTCATGACTGAGGGCCTGCTCGGGGCCCGGTCCTGGGCAGCTCCTGGCTGGCCTTCGCCGGGCTACCTTTCCAAATGCATCTCCTTTTACGCTATTTCTTTTGTGCAAACTACATGTTCACTGCAATGACACGGAATAACCACTCACGCCCAAAAGGAGCATGTGCTGTTTGCCCGTCAGCGGGGACAGCACCCTCTGGCTCGCCCCGTCCACGCCGCTCCCTCGGGCCGAGGCTCAGTGCAGACCACCACGACAGCCGCAATGTCACCACGCCACCTCTGTGGACGTGACGGCCGGTCCAGGTCAGTTCCGCAATAAAAGTCTCCTGAAGGACAGTCACCAAGAGGAGGGCAGCCTGGTCTCACACCTTCTTGTGAGTCCTTGGGGTGGACCTTTCTGGTTCTTTCTAACCCCAAGGGCCAGCCCAAACTATCAGTGTCCTTCTCACGTATTCTGACCCGTTTTTCCCTGCTGCTTGATGGTCTTCCTGTAAATTGTATAGGAAATGAAGCAAATGCAATCACAGAGTCCGCCAGGCCTGACGCGGGTCGCCGGGTGGAAGTCTAGCTGCGGGTCTGCCGTCCGTAGTGTCTGCCGTCGGAACGGGAAGACACTGGCCGCCCGCCACAGGACCGCCTGGCTCCAGGGGTGTCATTCCCTCCTGGGGGACAGGGACCACGAGAAAGCCTCTTCAACTGACCACAGCCAGCCATCACACACACAGCCCCTTCCAGGCAGAATCTTCCTGCATCTGTAGCAGAATATTCTGACTCCCCGGTGAATACTCATTCCAGTGCATCCACAGGCCACAGCCGACCTTCACTGCCACCTCCTTCCCTGTGTGTCACCGGAGATGTCTCCAGCCCGGGGCCGGGTCTCCTCCGACAGCAGAGTCGTGACTTGGCAAACTGGGAGGGCTGGCAGCGTGGGCCAGAGACTCATCCACGTGAGAAGCTAAGTGACTAGACGGTTTGGAACAGAGGGCGGGTCCTTCACAATGGCACCTCCGGGCGACTCCTGAACTCGACAGGCGTAGACATTAACTCCTCTCTGGAGAAGTTGAAATAAAGACACGTGAACTAACTCCTTCGTCTGTGTGGTTCATGCTTGACACTGAACACAAAAGCAATGACCTTCTTTGACCTGGACCCAGACAAAGCAAGTGGCGAGCCTGGCCTCAGAATACGGAAGCCGAGACTGTCTCCGTCACCTCTGCCATCCCTGCGGGGGCGAGAGGCTCCCCCGAGATAATCAGCTGCTCCCAGGCCTTGTGCCACTCCACGTGTGGGCAGGCGGAAGGACGCCTGGAGATGGAGAGGCCAGAAAGCAGAGGGATGGTCCCGCCTTTCCTGCATGCTGCCTTACTGCTCGGCCCCTCACACGAGTCCATCGGGGGGGGGGACAGCGGGAGGTGCTGAGCCCCCCGTTCGAGAGACTGAGGGCGCCGTCACCTTCATCCCAGTGGGAACCAGTCGGCTTGCATCCCTCCACACGCAGTCCCAACCCCTGCACTAGTCTGGCCCTGCCAGGTCCCCTGCCATGTGGCCCCGCCCACAGGCAGGTCCCATCACAGCGGTTTATTCTTTAAGGTCAGCAGGAGACTCTTCCTCCCACCTGCTGACACTGCGTCTGTGACCTCTCTGGGCTCAGTGTTTCCATTTTATAGATGGGGCCAGCGGCCGACATTAATTAAGGTATTCACTCTAAGGCGGTAAGAACCAGAAACCCCAGAGCGGACTTTTCCAGGACTAGGACGAGGTCTCCATCTGGTGGCTGACTTCAGTTCTGCAGGCCTGTCAGGGTCGGAGCCCAGGAGCGGGAAGCCACCCGCCAGTCCACTGGAAGGAGCAGCCCGGAGGTCAGTGCTTTTCACGAGAAACACAGACACACCTTGTCAACGTACGTCCAGCAGGACAGGTGTCACTCCGGCATTTGGAAGGGGATTTCAACTTGGGCAACGGTATTTATTCATTCTCTTCTTCAAGAAAGGGCCTCCTGTGTGCTGGGAGGTGAGGGAACGTGGGTGATTAGTCCACAGGCTAGTGGGCGGACGAGTGGACAGTGCGTCTGAGTGATAAACCCACGCAGGCAGGGGGTGCTGTGGAAGCACACAGTGAGTGGGGGTGCAGGGTTACCGCAGTGAGGGCAGCGGACAGAGTGGCTGATTATTAAATGTAAGGAGTGGGCAGAGCTTGAAAAAAGGAGCAACATCTTAGACTTTACAATGTAAGTGACCACCAGGATAAATGCCTATAGGTGGATGGCTAATTCAACAGAATGCACATTATACAGAGATCCGAGATTGACTCGCAGACTGTATCTAAACAGGCTGGACCAAGGGACCGCTCCCAAGCATTCTGGGAGTGAGCATTTATGTCCCAAACACCAGACGGCTACTGTAACCTTGGACCCTTTGTTGGGTGAGAAGTACAGTCACGGTAGGCTCGGGATGGCATGCGTTTGGTTACCGGGGGGTACTAAACCTATCTTCTCTACATGTTCACCAGCCAGTGATGTTTCTCCAATTTCTATTTCCTTCTTAACCGGAGCAACGATCATTTTCTTTACTTCTATACGAGTAGCTCCTTTTGGCGGGATGTAACTATTAACGCTCGGTTTTCCACACCCACGGCTCACTTCAGTCTACAGACGGAATTCTCACAGGCAAAGGCACTTTTCTCCTTCCTGCGCCAGGCTCCTCCAGCTCCGACCGCCTCTCCGACCACCTCCTAGGTGTTCTGTGTTGCAGAATAAAAAATTACACAGGGAAGGGCTAGTCTCAGGACCTAGAGAGGCAGGGAGGGTCCGAGGAAGGAGCTTGGGCGTCTGCAGAGTGAAGACAGTGACCTTTGCGATGAACTCTCCGAGCCGAACCCCCCTACTCAGTTCTCAGACCACCTGGACAGGTACGCAGGTTGTGGCTTCTTCGAGGAAATACAAATGTGCACCGTCCGCCCACATATGGTTGTCTTAGTCTGTAAAATCAGATCGTGGGACTTAACCGGTATTTACCGCTCGCAGTGCCGGAGGCTGGGGAGGCCAAGACCAAGGGGACAGCAGATGTGGCGTCTGGGGAGAGCGCTCTCCCTGGTTCGCAGAGTCATCTTCTTGCCGTGTCCCGCGTGGAAAAAAGAGACGGCTCTGGTCTCTTCCTCCTCTTATCAGGGCACTCAGCCAAACCCCACCCACTCCACGTCGACTGGGGAGGGTCTCACAACCCTTCCCCTAAAGGTTATTTACTGTCTAGCCCGCTACACCCAGGTTTACCTTTGTTTGTTTTTTTAGAGAGAGAGGGAGAGATAGAAACATCGATGAGAGAGAACATCGATTGGCCGCCTCCTACATGTCCCCACTGGGGATCGGACCCACAACCTGGGCATGTGTCCTGACCAGGAATTGAACCGGCGACCTCTGGGTGCACGGGTCAACGCTCAACCACTGAGCCACACCGGCCGGGGGGGTTTACCTTTGTTACCACTTGACTTAGAACCCACACCTGAAGTTACGGGCTCCCCCGGATATTTCTGTCTGCTAAGAAGATAATTCCAAAAATCACTTTTCTTTACAATCACCCTGTGGGGACACTAGACAGTTTCAGATCTATTAGAAAATTCATTTCAGCAGGGTCTCCCATCCCACTGGTCCCTCGCTGACCCGGGGGAAGAACACGTCTGCCCGTGTTGGGTCTCTGCAGGTGGGAGTCCCGAGCGCTGCGCCCTGGCAGGGGGAAGGCCGGGCAGCGTGGTTTGAAGAGGGCACTGAAGAGCACAGGCTGCCTGGCAGCCACCCACCAGGTCCCTGGCCCAGGAGCTCCGTCCCATCGGCTCTCTCAACACGGTCCTCACACTGACCGCCGAGAAGCAGGACCCAGCCCACTGCACACGTGCGCCCAGGAGAAGGATGGCAACGCCACGGAGGGACGGGGGCCGCTCACATAGCCACGGGCCAATCCGAATTCGGGAAGGCCGCAGAACACGGAACACTGAGTTGACATAAACCACGGGTAACATGAAGAAGAAAAAAAGCTACAGTTGATGGCGCAGAGTATCATTTGCCAAAGATCTGACTCCCTTGACTCTGTAGTCACACGTGGATACATCTACCCCAAGTTTATAATAAAAAGTAGGGACACAGATTTCTGCACAAGAATGGTAATCGCCATGCTGTTGAGAAGAATGACGAACTGGACGCAGTGAAACGTCAACAATGTGGGAATGATTAAGCAAACTGGAGTGCATCTAATTCACGGATTCCCTCGCCCCAGCCGATTAAAAAGAACACCGACTGCGAAATACAGATTTAACAAAGTGGGCACTGCATAAATGTCCAGCTTACTGAATTATCACAGGATTAGCAGCCAGATAACCACCGCCCACACTAAAAATGAGGTATTTCCGGCACCCCATTCATTCTCTTCATGTGTTTCCTCCAGAAATTACGGACTGTCTGAGGCTACGAAGAATTCTAATCACACTAGTAATTCAGTAGGCACCCCGAGCACCAGGACCGTGTCTGCGGGGCAGGGATGGGATGTTGGGGCAGCCTCCTGTGCCCTCGAGCCCCCACAGCGTGGGCCCCGCTGTTCCCTTCAGCAGGAGTCCTGCAGTGAGTGAAGTCACGGGGGACTGGGAAAGGGCCCCATTCAGGTGACCGCATGTCTCAGTGGATTCAGGTCACTCGGTCACACGCTGGGTCTGACATCCCCAAGTTCACTGGGGCCCTAATCTCATTTGTAAAACAGAGAAGACGACCCACCACACAGCCTGTGGTCAGCATTCAATGAGATGCTATTTGTGGAAAAAGTGGGAGCTATTCCAACACAAGGGCTTATTTCATGACCTAAAAAAATACCCGTGAATCTGGGTCCCAAGACAATGCGGCTGCCAGGAGGCGGGCGCCTCTGCCAGTGCCTTGCGCCCCGCTCACAAGAGTCAGGTTTAATTGGTCCTGGATGTGTCCTGAGCGCCTGGGGTTTTGAAAAGCTCCCCAGGCGATCCACCGGGGGGTCAGGGCAGCTTTACCCTGGTAAGAATAGCTGAAAGGGAGGAAGGACACAGGGACAGCTTTCAGATCTCTGTTTATCTCCATGGCTGCAATCGGCAGTTTGGGTCTCGCTTCCAGAAGGCTTAAAAAAAGAAACGAAACCGGCGAAATGTGTGAAAACAGTTCTCGAAATAACTCTTACAGATGCCTGAACCAAACGAGGGAGAAGAAAGATGGAAAAGACCAGCATGCTTCTTCCACTGTCCTGGGTTTTTGTGTGTGCGGAAAACGGAATGATCACCTAACCTAGATACTGGCTATTTTTACTCTCTGTTCAGGGTTATATTTCCTGCAGCGCTTTCTCGCGCTGTTGCAAAATACTTCGGCAATCACACACGCCGGGACGCGTTTCGGTGAGGCCGAGGAGGGCTGTGCTGGTGGCTGGCCCTGCAAGCGATGCGGGCCCTGTACACGGCCAAGGAAGCCGTGAGAGCGTGCTCCGTCCTTTCCGTTTTACATTTCTGTAATCGTCTACGTGCCTTGTTAAAATGCTGCACTTCTTCACAAACAGAAACCGTGCATCTCCAGCCTCCCTACAGTCTTCTCCGTTCCTTCTGCCCCTCACAGTCGTATCTGGGCGCAGGACTGGAGTGGCGCTAAACTGATCCTTTATTTTAAAGGAAAACCAGGAATCGATGAAACATACTCACTTTGCCCTCATATGAATATGATATGTCTTTGCATACCTATATAAAAATCTTTCCTTTTTTTTGCTCTAAATATTTAAAAAAAATTTTTTTTTCTTTTATTGATTTTAGAGAGAGAGGAAGGGAGAGGGAGAGCGAGATAGAAATATTGAGAGAGAACATCGACTGGCCGCCTCCTGCATGCCCCACTGGGGATCGGGCCCACAACCTGGGCATGTATCCTGACCGGGAATCGAACCAGCGACCTCTTGGTGCATGGGTCTATGCTCAACCACTGAGCCACACCAGCTGGGCTTCTTTCTTATTGGACATAAGGCCACCTCCACACCAGTCACTGGAAGTGGTACAGAGATCTCCGTAAGCGGGTACAGACATCCTTTCCTGGGCCCGAGCACATTATCTATGGCCCCACGGCCAAGAAATGCAGCATTCTGTCACCAAGGAACAAAAGCAGGGCAGACGGTGGGATCAGAACTCCAACTCCATCAGTAACGCCGTTCTTCTTCAAAGGATGGGCAGCTTGCTGAGGTGTCCATTCTAGGCAGAGGTATACGAGGAGTCGCTGTATCATTCTCTGCATCTTTTCCATTTGTAAGTATTTTACAAGAATACGTTTTACAGAGTAAGTGTAGATTCAGCTGGCTTGTTTATTAATTCATGAGATGTGTTCCTTTCACCGCTGATTTTTAACTGAGATCTTAACTCTTTCCTGTATCTTCGTGTGTATTTCGTTCCCTCAACAATGGTAGATACATTTATGACACTGTTTTTTCCCCCCTGATGCAATGAAATAACGGGCCAACAATTAGCAAGCACTTGTAAGTTTGACACCAAATTCAGTGTGCTTAAACCACTAAGCTGCAAAATGAGCAGCCAGAATATCAATTTTAGAAGGACGCAAACATTTGATCTACAGAACTCCCCATGGTGGTCAACAGAGTCGCCAACCACGTATCACATTCAGTTTGACCCTGAGCACTGACCCCGGACCTCTCTCTGGCATCCCTCACACCCACTGAGACCTGGCCAGCCCCTCTTCTTGAAATCCTCTTGGCCAACGACACAGCTCAGAATTCCATGATCACACCAGGTTCGGCCAGAGTCCCATTTTAAAAACACAGGCCTGGCCCTTCAGAGGTTTGGACAGTTCTCCAAAGACTGAAGAATGAAGTGAAGACGGAAGAACCTATACACACACATGTGCATCGAGACAACCCCTCTGCACAGACGATGGCTGAAATCTGAACGCTTTCTATGTGCACTTATTCACTTGTACCTAAGTATCTTCAGGGTGATCTGTGTCCACACCACATAAACGCAGAGATTAATGACACAGACTTGAAGCGTGGACCAGTGACAGTGAACGAGGCCAAAGGTTGGTCCTACACCAGCTGAGGCCTTCCACGTGTAAGACAAAGCCATTAGACGTTGAGAGGAAAATGCAGGGGCATATGGGGGGAATTCCTGAGCGAGACACAGAAAGCACACTCCAGACAGCAAGACAAACAAATTTCACTACATTAAATGAAGAATTTATGTTTAACAAAAGGCCTATAAACAAAGTAAAAGGACAATGGGCAATGCTCAGAAAATAGAATTTTAACCCACTAGTGAGAAAAAAGAAAATGGCTCAGCAGAAGAAGAGGCAGAAGTCTCGATCACGCATCGTACAGAAGAAATAAGTGAATGGCAAATCTTACGAAAAGATGCCCAACAGCATTTTGTAACTCAGAGAAGGCCAAGCAAAACTCGTGATATCGCATTTCACACAGATCACGTTCGCAGAAATATACAAATGTGTAAGGTCCAATGTTGACGAAGACCTGGAGGAACAGGAATCCCTTGTAAACTGCGCAGGAGAAGGTGTGACCCGGGACAACAGAACGTGACTACAACTTGGCATTCTCCAACGGAGCTGAGGGGCTCATCCCTTGACACTTGACATCTGGAAAGAAGCCCTTGCAAATGTGCACTGAGAGGTAAGAATCAAACTGTTCGTATCTTAGTAAAAAAGAAAAAAAAGACAGAGGAAGATCCAAATATGCATCACAAACAGTAGACAGGATAAACATATGGTGACGTATCAGCACAGGGGAATACGATACAGCAACAAAAATAGAAATCACAGCTGTAGGCAGCCACAGGATGCTTCTTAGTCCTGGTCAATGAAAGCAGTCACAGAATGAAGGATAGAGTTTCAGTCCATTTGCAGAAAGGTGTTTTTAAAGTGCAAGCACTAAATAATACATTGTTGAAGAATGCATATGCATGTGGTCCACGATGAAGAAAAAGCAAAGGAGTAATGAACCCCAGTTCCCATGTGACTTCCTGTGTAGGAAAAAGGAAGGAGATGGTAGTCCCCCCTCGCACACGGAGACAGACTGCACGCAGGTCTGGGGCAGCCAGCATCGGATCGGACAGGTTGGTGCCTACGGCTGAGTCTGTTCTGACTTTACGTGGGTTTAATGTTCATCCTGGTGTGTGGATGTTAGTTTTCTACTTATGTTTCTTTTACAATTTTCTGGACTATTTGTACTAATAGAATTCATGGAATGGGAGAATCCACGGAGAACTCGAAGACGCCTTGTTTTGGTCTTCCCTCCCTTCCCAAGTTCTAACCTTTCAGGCCATATTCAGGGTAAGATAATGAAATGATTGGTGGAAAATAATAAGATAAGAAGATGAGACAGTATTGTAACGTGGAAAAAAAAAAAAAAGAAAGAAACCGAAAGCTTTAAAAAACCCAGAAATTTAACAATTTAGAAGTTAAACATAGGGAGGTTAAAGGGAGCAGAAGAAATATAAATCATGACTCTGAAAGGTAAAATTAAAAGTGTAAAACCTGTTAGCCAATGGAAACATGGGAACAATCCTAACAGATAAAATCACCAGCTCAGAACTCGCAATGATCTGATCATGTAAAAGTTAAACTACAAAAGTGTAAATAATAAAAATTAAAAGATAGATCATTAAAAGCGAACGCAGTACATTAACAAAAATATAAAAGCTAGAAGCTCCCTCGTTAATCAACGGATATTCATTTGGACCGTTCTGCGTGGCAGAGAAAGTGTTCACTACTGGAAATTAAACCTCAGGCATTAAAGGACACAGAAATTATGTCAGTGCTAATTCCTTCAGGGTAAAAATAAAAAGCATAAAATATTTAAGGGGCAAATAGGTATACATTTTATATGATTGTGAAGAACTACGAAATCCTGAACACTTAAAAGTTTAAAATGAGATAAAACAAATTTAGGTGCCCTGGCCGGTTTGACTCAGCAGTTATAGCGTCGGCCTTCAGATCAAATAGTCGCGGGTTCAATTCCGGTCGAGGGCACGTACCTCAGTTGCAGTGTGTCCCCGGCCCTGGTCGGGGTCGTGTAGGAGGCAGCCAGTCGATGTGTCTCTCTCACGTCGATGTTTCTCTCTCTCTATCTCTCCCTCCCACTCTGTCTGAAAATAAACGGAAAAATATCCTTGGGTGAGGGTATAATAAAAAAACAAATGAAAACAAATTTAGGCACCTTAGAAGAAATGCATTAGTCCAACATCAAGAAACCAAGAGCTCAGCGGTCAGCAGCTCAGGCTGAGGAGTCCGGGGGGTGTGGCCCGAGCCAGCTGCGGATCTGCCCCTGGCTTGTAAGCAGGAATCATCGTGGTCCTCCCTGGGGGTGTGAGGACCAGTGAGGTCACGAATACCAGGCACTCCGCACAGTGCCTGGCTGAGGTCGGCTCTCGACAACCCTCTCACGCCAAATTATGATAAATTTTAAAAACGACAGGATTGAGAAAAGAAGGGAGTTTCGGGGGCAAGGAGCTGACCCTATTGAGGGGGGCACAATCTCTGCCCTCTCGCTCTAGGCTGTTCCTTTCTCCAGGTCCGGGCCTCTCATGTCTGCCCCAGATTCTGAAACACTCCCAGGTGGGGATGAGACCCTCCCAGAGGACAATGTCTCACACTATCCCCCACACCTCCACCAGGCAGCCTGCCCTGCTTAGATTCCTAATTCCCCGACCCCTGAAACCCGCTAGGACTCCTGTCGGTTGGCTTTAGGGCCTTGTCAGGGTACGCCAGTTATCGACCTTACAACCACACTCATAGCTCGGGCCACAGGGCCCATCAGTCATTCCTACCGACACCGGAACCACCCCTCGGGACGCCCGCCTGGGGTCAGCCTGGGAGTTTCCCCACCGCATCCCGGGGGCCAGCGCAGTTCGCAGGACCCACTCCGGAACCACGGCGTGTAATGCAAAGCAATACAGGCACACGAAAGCGACCGGCCTCGGTGCGGCTTGGTTTTCCCCCTTTCCTTTCCCATCTCCCAGGAAAAGAGAGGAACTGTCTTTTAGTACGTGAGTCGAGGTGACCTGCACACGGGCACGTGTGTACTGCATGGAGCTATGTCAACAGTGAGGGAGAGAGAGAGAGAACTGGACCGGGTCCGCATCAAATCACAGAGGGGAACCCCAGGGACGGCTGAGTCGGGAAGACAACCGTAAGTGATCCTGCAGTCGGGGAAGCGGCAGCGGCAGCGGCCCAGCCCACCGTCCGGCGGGAGCAAAGCCTACACGTACAGCTGGCAGAGTCCACGCTCCTGAAAGGCGTTCTTAGCTCTCTGTGATTTCTTTCCTGTCAAGTGCCAATGAAGGAAACTTAAAGGCGGAAGGAGGGACGAGGGGAAAGCGATTCCACACGGCAGGAAGTGAAGAAGGCAGCTGCATGCACTGGCGTTACACAAGAGAACGTCTTGTCTCTTTTCTCTCTCTTTCCTTTGGTCCACGTCAAAACTCTCCAAAGAGCACCCACGAGCCATGCCTAAAACAGTGGAAATATCCCCAGGGCAGAGACTCTGTGCACTCTGACAGCTGGGAACTGGAGTTTACAGAAATCCACGGAATTGGCTGCCAATGAGGCGATCTGAGGCCACGTAGTCATACGTGTATCCCTCTCACCCCCCCCTTAAAATGACCATCAGTGACAAAAGGTTTGTACCGTCACTCGAATTCCAGAAACTTCAAAAACCTTCGACCTGCTCTAGTGAAGTTAAGATCATATTAGGGAAAGATAACGCATGGCTGAATTTCAGGAGAAGTCATTGAGTCCACCTGGGTAAAGCCGTTCCCTTCCAGATTTCCACTGACATGACCGAAGAAATGTAAAAATAGGAGGGGAGAAGCGGTGTTAGTATTTAAAAAGGGAAAATGTCCGTGTATGCCAGAGGCTCTAGGGAAACCCCCAGGATATGCACACGCAGGACCCGACTCCTCTGCCAACCTCAAATCCACAGGCACTTGGACTGCGAGCGATGGAGGCGGCGGGGCTTCGGGGGGACGAGGTGAGGGATGAGGTGATGTCTCCGGGGCCTCGGCATCACAGAAGGCAGGCGGCGGGCTCAGAGCAGCCACCTGGGAGGGCGTTCACTCCTGGCTACCTCCTGTCCTGGGCTGAGTCTGGGCCCCTCCCTCCTCACCACCCTCGGCCTCACTGAACTTGGTGGGAAGTCGTGGGCTTTGCTGGAGGTCCAGGAGCCCTGGGAGGCTGCCAGCCGTTGTAAGGGGTCAGGCGCAGAAAGGCATCCTTCTGGCTGGATCACCAGTGGGCAAAGTGCTGGCTGCCAGCAGAGGGGCGCCTTCTGAAATGCTTAGGACGTGGCTCCTTGTTCAGGTGGAGGCTGGGTAATCTGTCAATGGGACCCAGTCCCCACTGCTCGGGTGTCCCCCGTCCCAACCCCACTGTCTCCTCTGTCCTGACACTGCCCTCCCGACTCTCAAGGCACCCAGCAGCCCAGGATGTGAGTGAGTGTGTGAGTGTGTGTGTGTGTCTGAGAGGGGAGGGGAGGGCAAAGGAGAGAGAACTGCCATTGTTTTCTCCAAAGCGTCTACTCTTATGGAATTCCCATGAACCTTCTGCTTACCCTCTAAGACGTAAATTCCACCTGTAAACTTCTATCGATGCCCATCACGAGGCTTACCGCACTAGCCACTTCTTAAAAACCTGTCTGATAACTGAGAGCGAGTGGCATCATCAACACGAACGAAAACAAATGATAGAAAGTCACGCAATGACTTTTACAGGATATGTAATGACCAGGAAATGTGTCCACAATATATTAAGCAAACAAATAAAAGCAAAATAGTACCTACAGTACGACTTGTTTAAAAGCTTACACCTATTAGGTGCTCAATAAATACCTGTTCAACGGGGAAAGGGGGTGACTGGAACATGAAGAGGGCAAGAAGGTCAAGTATATTGATGGAGGGAGACTTGGCTTGGGGTGGTGGGCACACAACACAGTATACAGACGACATACTATAGAATTGCACACCTGAAACTTATATAATGTTATTAACCAATGTCACCCCAGTAAGTTTAAGAAAATGTAGACAAAAACAGAAAATACAGGTAAATTTCTATAATTATGAGGTAGGAAAGGCCTTTGAAGCACGGGTCTAAAGGCAGAAGTTATAAACAAAGTGACTGATAGATAAAAAAAAAATAGCTGCTCTCATCTATAAAGAAATGAAAACATTTCAATGATATGTACGATATTCCCTGTCATATTTGTTACAGATGTTTCTATTGTTAATTTTCTGTGAGTTTTCACTGTTTCTTATATAAAATACTTTAGCTTATGTAAATGTAATTCATTGAGTGTTAACGGACTTTTCTGTCATTTCTAGAACTGTGATGGTCACTCTGACTCAAGTTTTGACAATATTTTGTTTTCTACAGTTTCTACTAATTTTGTTATTACAATGTAACTCTTTAATATCTTTGGAAGTTACTTTGTATGCTATGACGTGGGGCGCTAACTTGATTCCAGATTATGGCTCAACGGTGCTAACATCATGTAGATGTCCATTCTTTTTCTAATTTTTTTCTACATGAACGGACAGTCATTTATACCATCCACATAACTGACTGACAGTTTTGGTGGGTGGACCGTTGCTTGATAAGCATGATGGTTTAACTGTCACTGCCCTGAAACGTATTTTTGTCTCTAACAGCATTAGCGACCTCAGTTGTACTTCCCTTCTCAATTTTTAAATGTATCTTCACCTTGTTGTCCTAAATCAACTCTGTGCATTTCCAGAAGATCTTGACACAGGTGTGGACATGAAGACAGGTGTGAGTGTAAACACACGTGCACATTTGTCGACGTCACGGATGATTCGGGGGGACAGGTGAGGTGACGATTCCAAGAACATCGGGCAGAGTGTACCTGGTCGTGTCCCCGTTAGAACCAAGGGCACAACCCGACGGATCGACCTTGGAGAAACACACACGATGGCTTTGACGTCAGGAGAGGAAGAGGCGAGGAGGGTGGGAAACAGCGCCAGGGTGGGCATGGGGGCCCATCCTCTGGGAGGGGAGATGAGCCGCTCAACTGAACACAAAAGCAGCTGGAAATGGTGCCACGAGAGGAAAGGTTTGCAGAGAAATACAAGTGCTGGCCTTGATTTGGTGCTTATATAACGTTTCAATAATGCATGGGCTTGCTGCACTCCAAGAACAAAATTCCTTGCTTTCAGTATAAACACACGCTTGCTGGGTACTGCACTCCAGCTTTTGGTGCATCTGTGGTTTATAATAAACAAGCCCCTAGGAAAGAGGGGGGCGGAAGACTGAGGGTGAGCCTCCCGGGATGGCCACAGGGAACTTTCTTCTCACCAAGAGCGGGGTTCTGCGAGCAGAAGTGGAGAAGAGAGGTCAGGAGAGAGAGGGGAGTGAGCGTAGGCGATACGGGGATGAGAACTGTGTCCAGAGACACGACCTCAGACATTTTCACAGCGTCTTTGTAAGATGAGCATGAAGTAGTTCTCATCATCTGAACTTGACAGAGGGAGGAGAGTCCACAGAGATCCCCGAGCTCAGAACCACTCTCCTAACAGGCGGAGACGGTCAGAATAACCAGAAATGAAATCAGTGGTTTAGCAGCCTCAGAGTCCTAGTCTTAAAAAGAACGGTCAGTATTTTTTTTTAGTATTTTTTATTGATTTTTTTAGAGAGAGAGAGAGAGAGAGAGAAACATCAATGTGAGAGAGAAACACTGATTGGCTGCCTCCTGCACGCCCCCTACTGAGGATCAGCCCACAACCCGGGCATGTGCCCTGACAGGGAATTGAACCGGGACCCCTCAGTCCATAGGATGATGCTCAATCCACTGAGCCACACCGGCTGGGCGGGGGTCAGTATTTTTAAATAAAACAGACCATCGCCCTGGCCGTGTGGCTCAGCGGTTAGAGCGTCGGCCTGTGGATCAGAGAGTCCCGGATTCGGTTCCTGCTAAGGGCACGTACCTCGGTTGCAGTTTGTCCTCAGCCCCGGCTGGGGTCGTGTGGGTGGCGACCACTCGATGTGTCTCTCTCACATCGATGTTTCTCTCTCTTCCTCCCTCTCTCCCTCCCGCTCTATCTGAAGATGAATGCAAAAATGTCCTCTGGTAAGGATTAAAAAAAAAACAACAAAAAAAAAAACAGATCCTCCTCCTTGGGACAAGAAAGTAAGATGTTTTACAAATGCATCCATTTTTAGGGCTCTCCCCGAATTTAATCCCCTTCTTTGCATGTGCTGAAAGAGACCCAGGAGAGAGTGCTAACCCTCGTCTGGCACAGCCCCGTCTCAGGACGGAAGGAGGTTTCAGCTCGTGGCTCTGTGTCCCGCGTGGAGGGAGTGCTGCTCTGGAGCTGGTCCCTCGCCCTGGGCAGGTGGGGATGGCCGTGCGGGCAGCTCGGAGCTGACCGGCTGGTGGTCCAGTGGCTGCAGCTCTGGCAGGGAGCGAGCCGCCCGGGCATGCTGCCCTCCTGACAATGCTGGACGTGGGCCAGGAGCCGCCAGGGCCGCCCACAGTTGGCTTTTGTGTGAGCACTAAGGAGCATTCACCCGATCCCGGCGGGAAGCACGGGAGGGGGGCTGACGAGGCCCACGTGAAACACCTTTACTCCGGCTCCCAGCACCTCTGCAGCCTCGGAGGGGCAACCCTGAGCGCGAACTCCTAAACGTTCTATTTGAAAACAGAACCCTGTGTAATGGGGGGACTGGGTCTCTTGAACACGATCCCCCAAACCCAGGGGCTCCACTGTCGGGGTTGGCAGCTTCCCCAAAGCACTGGGGTTTTCCCCCTAAGAAAACACAACTGAGATTTTTAACTATATAATAGCTGGGGAGGTTCCAAAAAACAAAATTGAGAAGGGTTTTTTTTTTTTTTTTGAAGAAAACATTCCTTCATTCTCTGCTTCCTTTGTTTCCTCCCCAGCAGCACGAGCAAAGCCAAATCACATCCTTGAGGTGACAGTGACCAGGTGCTTTTCCGATAACTGGCACCCAAGAAAGTGTGCCCTGCGGGGCCCTGAATGCCACCCGGGGTTCACGCCCCTCTGGGGCACGCAGCAGCCTGCCAGCAGACCAGCACCATCGCGGGTTGATACCGAGGACTCCTCGGGGCCGGGTCAGCCTCTGCAATGCACACAGCCCCGCGGCGGCCTTGCCCTCGTGGACTTTGCTTCCCGTCTCTCACAAACACATAGAAAAGATTCTGTCAACATAAAAGGTGTTCATGAAACTTCAGGGCAGTAACAGGCAAGTGTAAGAGGGCAGCTGTGAGCACAGTCGGTTTTGGAGACACTCCCCCGCCGGAGGAAGGAAGGGGACCAGAAGGAGTCCCTTTGCACCCTCACAGCACCCGCGGGGTGGGTGGCTGGCATTAACTATGTCACAGACGAGCAGGTCAGTCCCCCAGGGGCTGCATCAAGACTTCCCAGGGCTCCATACAAAAAAAATATATATATATTCAAAATTGTATTTTACAACAATGTAGGTATAAAGATAAATACAACCCAGGAGAGGTTTTATATTCATTTTCCCCCTTCTCATTTGAAAATAATTTTAACTTGTTTGTGGGCCCCTGAAAGCGCCGTGGGCCCTGAGAAGTCGGCCTGAGCATTAAGAGCTGGGTCCCCAAACACAGTCGGTGAGCCTCCGTCTAATCACCTGTCAGCTGTGCAGCTCAACCACGACCGCACCTTGGGACAGGCCGGGGGGCTGTCAAAGATCCAGCGTCAGCTTACACCCCAAACCAGATAAAGTCAGAGCTCTGGGCCCTGGGACCACACGCCAGCAGTCAAAGCTCCCCGGAGACCTGTCTGACAACACTGAGAACCCCTGGAAAGTCCGGATCCCTCTGTCTCCGTGCTGCTTCCTCAGGGACCACAGAAGAGACTGGGGGTGTCTACCAGCTGACCCCTTGAGGGACTAAGGTGCGGGTGTCTGTTCAGGTCAACACACGGACCTCCTTGGCTTGCCCTGTTGCTCAGTCCAGCTTCTGCCTCCCTTCCTGGCCTCTCACTGCGGCAGAAATGGGCCTCCTCCCAGTCCTGGAAGCGATTCCCAGCTGGAATCCGCTTCCCCTCCCACCTGGACACGCAGGGGCCCTGCAGCTCAGCAGGCCTTCCTGCCGCCCTGGCAGAGGGATCCCTCTGAGCCCAATGCAGCTTGCCTGTCTCAGAGCCAGGTGGGCAGGGCCAGCTGGCAGGCTGACCACCCGGCAGTGGCTCCAGCTCCAGGCAGCACAGGGCCCGCACCCCACGTGTGCCAGGCTGGGCCTCTCTATGCCACCGCCACACCCAACACAGAGGCGGCCTGGGGCCAGCCTGCTCCGGCCGCTGCGTCCCCTCCATCCCTCTCATTCCCACTCCAGCACTGCCTCTGATCCCTCCCCACCGTGCCGCCTGGATTCGGACGTCCGGGGAAGGGAGAGGGCCAGGCGTAGGACAGCACGGGCTCGTCTGTAAGAAGGGAACACGTAGATCAGAATCATGAGTCTCCCTTCAAGATCATCTCTTCATAAACGGAGCAAGACCCTTGGATCTAATGTCTGTTTATTCATTTACTGTCTCCTAAGTCTCTCCTGGTGCTGATAAGAATGCTAAAACAGCCCTGGCCGGTTTGGCTCAGCGGTTAGAGCATCGGCCTACGGACCAGAAAGTCCTGGGTTCGGTTCCCGCTAAGGGCATGTACCTCGGTTGCAGTTTGTCCCCAGCCCCGGTTGGGGTCGTGTGTGTCTCTCTCACGTCGATGTTTCTCTGTCTCTCTTCCTCCCTCTCTCCCTCCCTCTCTATGAAGATAAATGCAAAAATGTCCTCGGGTGAGGATAAAAAAAGAAAAGAATGCTGAAATAAAGAGTCTAGAGCATCTCAGCTGATGTCGTCCAGGAAGCACTGCATTCACGATGCTTACACTCAGCTGTGGTGGCAGTATCCCTTCCCGTGCTCTCCTGCCACTGAAAGTAAAGACACAAGGACTCTCTATCTCTCAAAAAAAACCTAAAGCATGCAACCGGGACACTGGGGCCACAGAGGCGCTGTTCCCTGCTAGGTGGATGACGCATCTCCCACCCCCCCACCTCGCCTGGCTCCGGCTGCCTGGCCTCTCCACTCCCGTCTCAGGGCGTTTGCACGGAGGGGTCCCTTGCCTGGAATGTTCCTCCTAGAAATGCCCAAGGAGCTGACCTCCTCACTTCCTCTAGAGCCCACTGAACTCTCACCTTCTCAGGCAGACTTCTCTGCCCACTGCACACAAAACAGCACCCCCCCATTTCTCCATCGACCCCGATTCCTCCCCCAGCCCTGAATGTGGGCTGGCTCCTCCCACCCGTTGTAACAGGTGAGAACACGACTATCTAACAACACTCACCTAATATCTACCGAACCACCAGAGTCAATATATTCATTTAAAATGTTAATATGGAAGCCGGGCCGGTGTGGCTCAGTGGATTGAGCGCCGTCCCATGGACTGAGAAGTCCTGGTTCGATTCCCGGTCAGGGCACGTGCCGGGTTGTGGACTCGATCCCCAGCAGGGGGCGTGCAGGAGGGAGCCGATCAATGGTTCTCTCTCACATGGATGTTTCTGTCTCTCTCTCCCTTCCCTCTCTCTAAAATCAATGAAAACACGTTTCAGAAAGTTAATGTGGGAGACCGTCAACACAGGCAGGGCGACTGTGTGTCAATGACATCCGTTCTCCCCCTGTGAATGGGAGACGCATCCCCTCCTCCCCACGCCACAGGCAGAGTCTACAAAGAACATGTAGGAGAAATGGCCCCACGACTCGGCCGCACCAAGAACATCCAGGGTGTCACAGACGGTTTGGGGAGGGCTCTCCTCCTGTGGGGAGGATGCGTAACCGGAGGTGAGTCCACCTAACCCTCGGATTTCGAGCCTCGGTGGCAGGGGAAGCGGGTGCGTCCTGCAGCCTGGGTGGGTGTGGGGTGATGCACAGCAAACGTCTGAGAGACCCCAGGTGGCCCAGGGCAGCAGGCACACCGCCTGCTCTGGGGTCACAGTGTACCCCGGGTTCGCTGGTACAAAGGGTGCCTGAATCTCAGCGGTGAAGGCATGCTTGCAGAGGGCACAGAAACCAGCAGCCCTCTGAAGCGCTGCCCAGGAGGAACGACTGCCAGGGGAGCCCAGCACTCAGGAGCTCTAAGTGGGGGCCCCGGCAGAGGATCTCAGGTTAACTCGCAGATGCACCGAGAGCTGTAACCACCCACCCACCAAGCCTAGAACCAAGGTGTGGTCGGCTCCCTTCAGCCCTGGGCCTGAGGGGTGGAGAGGACACCCCTATAGCATCCCCACTGCACTGCCCAGCACCAAGTCAGCTGCCGCGAAGGGGACCGAGAAGGTCTGATCCTGGTTCAAGTTTGGAGTTTTGATTCTCACATCAGAACAGGAATTCTAACTACTAGATGGATATTTATGACCATAAGGGATCCTTGGGCTTCGCATGTTCTTTGTTTGATTTCACCTGAGCGTGAGCAGAAAAGTCTTGAACTTGCTGGAATGCTCATTGCAGGGCCGAGAAAGAATGCGTTATTGTAAATACGGTTGCCCTATCCGTGTTTACGGTCCTCTGTATTCACTTCCTAAACGAATATCTTGACTTCTGTGGCTAGAGGGATGTTTCATAATTATTAAACGTGAGATGTCATCCAAACCCTAATTTAAAATACGTTGAAGCCCTGGCCGGTTTGGCTCAGCAGTTGGAGCGTCGGCCTGCGGTCCAGAGAGACCCGGGTTCGGTTCCCGCTAGGGACGTGTACCTTGGTTGCAGTTTGTCCCCGGCCCCTGGTGGGTTGTGCGGGAGGCAGCCACTCGATGTGTCCCTTTCACGTCGATGTTTCCCTCTCTTCCTCTCTCTCCCTCCCACTCTATCTGAACAAAAAGTGGAAAAAAAAAAATGTCCTTGGGTGAGGATAAAAAAAAAAAAAAAAAGGAAAAAAAAATACGTTGAACTATGGAGCAAGAACATATTTCATGATGATTCTGTGTTTTGGTTGCAACCCTGCAAATTCAAGTTGAAAGGCTGTGGAAATTCACCTAGGATTAGTGGTATGTTGGAGCTGACTCACCCCAGCACACAAAAGCTAACTGCGCACATCTCTTCCCAGTGACGTCAAGCTGGGAGCTTGAAATCAACTGTACTTAGAGAATTTACACCAGGGACATTGGCAAGTTCTATAAATCAAGACTTCCTTTTTGAGGAGCTGAGGAAGACACATTTACCAACACACCGCTGCGTGTAATAAAAGGATCTGTAACGGTGGTTGAGTTTTGCAATGCGGTTACAGTTACCCACATTCTTTGTAACAAACCTCACTTTACATGAATCTTATCTCAGAAATGTATCCACTGAAGCACTGGACACTTTGTATTCAGAAGCTCAGACTGAATATGTTGCAAGTCTTATTTCCTGCCTTGAGTCATGCTTGTCTCTCAAATGAAGAGACACACTGTCATGTCCCTTTTAACAAATGTGAATCTTTTGGAAAGGCATTTAAAAATAAATTTTTAAAAAGTTATCATTTATAGTCATTTTGACATGGACATAAAAAATGTAGTGATACAGTCCTGGCCGGTTTGGCTCAGTGGTTACAGCGTCAGGCCACGGATCAAAGGATCACGGGTTCGATTTCTGATCGAGGGCACGGACGTGAGTTGTGGGTTTGCTCCCCGGCCCTGGTCAGGGTACGAGCAGGAGGCAACCAGTCAATGTTTCTCTCTCACATCGATGTTTCGCTACCCCCCCTCCAACTCTCTCTAAAAAAAAAATGGAAAAAAAATATCCTCAGGTGACAATTAACAACAACAAAAATGTAGTGATACATATTCAAACCTTTCAACTGCCTTTGAACTCTGGCAAAGTAACCTTTTAATGGAACATGTGGAAATGTTTTCAGTTGATATCTCTTTGTACCTGTATCTTCTCTGACCTAAGTCCCCAATTTTTGGGCTCCGGACCCCAAACTTGTGGTGGTCCTTGCAAATGGATACTGGAGGCAAAATATTTTACGGAACAACAGCTGCAAACCAGTATCCCAACCTCGAAGGTCTGTTTCCTAGGACGAAGAGTCATCCAAGTGAAAACCACAATAGGTATTTCAACCGAGGGACTTGAACATTGGGGAGTGGTTACACAGTAGATGGTGCATTTTAAAAACACTTAGGGAGCCCAGAAAAAATAACAAAAATATAAGCAGCAGCTACTGCCCACAGCACTGGGAGAGAAAAGGACGGAGCCTCTGGGGTTATGGAACACAGAACTTGGGAGGCAGGGCCCGAGTGAGCGGGGACTCCGACCTGCAGGCGGGGGGCTTGCTTTGCTGCAGCTGAGCTAACTCAGAAAGCCTGCGATGATGAGAGTGCTGGGAGCATCGGGGAAGGGGGACTCCAGCACTAATTTTTGCTGCTGGAGAGAAATGCCAATCTGGAGAGACACTAGCAAGAACAGCATGCAGACGAGAAAGAAGCAGCTCACTCCTGTCTCTCGCCTCGTCCCCCATATTGGCAGAAGCGAACATGAAGTCATGCGGCAAGGACGCGCTCCCAGCCCAGAGCAGCCTGGAAGAGTTCTGGGTGAACGACGTTAAGTGGATGACCGCCACAGTGAATTTGCTTTTGAAAATCTTCAAGACTTAGCTTGATCCATTCAAGGAGAAAAAGGGAGATGTATGAATAAGCCTTCCACGGTGAATCAGCATGGGTACTGTTTGGGTTCTTCTGAATTAGAATCTGGGAGAGGATTGTGAATCTGAGTTTAACGTGGGATTCGTGCAACTGTACTCAGTGACCTGCGATCTGAGATCACAGGCCTACTGTGGACGTTTGCGCCGAGTCAGACGGGAACGTTCAATGTATAAGGGACGACGCAGAGCCAACCGTGGAAAAGGAGCTCAGAGCAACAGCACCCCGTGCAGATTAGCAGATAGAACATTCCCATTAAGTTCAACCCCCGAGTTCCAGCCTATTGATTTCATTCAAGGCTCTCCAATTTCCAAATTCATTTTAGAATTATGAGGCTGTCCAGTCGCGCTTATGCTTTTGTTACGCCGTTCCTATTTCCCAGCCTCTGAAATGTAGTCATTTGGTCTGTTATGCTTAGATAAACACCTGGGAGCTCTCTTGGGAAAGATCCCAAGTCTAGACATAGTTAAAAAAAAAAATCCTCACATATGTTTCTTATTATATGAAACGATTACTCTGCAGACAAGAGAAAATCCCACGTCTTCAATGAGCCGCCAATTATGTCACACTTTGCGATAAAGCTCTTTTGAGTAATATACAAACATGTCTGCCTCCAGAAAGCAGAGCCATAAAGGGGAAGCGAGGAAAGGAACTGCGCCTCCAATGCAGAACACTCAAGCACAAGCCTTCGATTACGGGGAGGAGAGGGAGATACAGCAGTCCATCGAGCACACCGTGCTGCTCTAGTTTATAACGTGGGCGTCTCTCCCCATCTGATCACATCACTTCGGGGCTAAGACGGCAATCTTTGCAAACACAGTTACCTGCTGCTGCTTTCTTTTCTTTTTTTTTCTTTTTTATCCTCACCCGAGGACTTTTTTTTTTTTTTTTTTTTTTTTTTTGCATTTATCATCAGAGCGGGAGGGAAAGAAGGGGGAAGAGAGAGAGAAACATCGATGTGGGAGACACACATCGACTGGTTGCCACCCACACGACCCCAACCGGGGCCGGGGACGAACTGCAACCGAGATACGTGCCCTTAGCGGGAACCGAACCCGGGACTCTCTGGTCCACGGGCCAACGCTCTAACCACTGAGCCAAACCGGCCAGGGCACCTGCTGTTGTTTTTTTGAAATTGAAATCAAACTATAACTTCTTATTGGTAAAGACAAAGCCATCTACAACAATCCACAATTCTAGGAAAAGGTACGATGAATGCCCAATTCAGAAATTCTAAACACTTCGTCAAAATACAGTGCCATCAAGAACGGACTCAAAGAGGACTGGCCGTGTCCAGTTCCAGTTCCACAGGGTGAACTATGAATGGCTGTCAGCCCACTAACCTCCGTTTCTCAGGGCAGGTGGATGGAGAGAATGCAGACCAGACACCTAGCAGCAAACCCCATGGTCAGTGGGATGTGCGGACGCACGATGCTCGATTTTAGCTGATATTCTGCACAGACAGCGTGCGAAGTTCAGACGGAGAGGACAGTCAGCTCCCAGGCAGGGGTTTAAGGGCGTGAGGAGTCGGGTGGTGACGCGGATGCGTTTGGGCTGCCATAATAAGCACGTTGAAATAAAAACGAGAAAGGGCCCACGCCTGCCTTCCGGGATTCCTCTCGTAATAACTCTTCTGCATCCTGTCAGTGACTCGATCTCTAGTGCTATAAACCTGAAGTTTCATCGGATTGAATGATCCCTGCCATGTCTCTCATCGATGCCGAGAAGATCAAAATAGGAATATGTACGAGCTCTGAGGAAAAAATGGACAGTACTGACCCCAACGCACAATACACAAGAGGGTCCTATATCCTGGGGACATTCTGAGGCTCGGTGGGCAGTGTGGTGCCGGTTCCCAGGGTGAGCTTGGTGTGTCTGGGGGTCTGTCAGAGCTCCTAACAGGAGGACCCCGACTTCAAGGATTGCCGTGCCCACTGACTTTGGGTAACGGCCTTCAGCCCTCGCGAGGGGACTCCTCCCATCAGAACAGCAGGAAGCTTAGAATGACGGCACCCTCACTATGGACTGAACTATGTACACAGGCTGTTTGAAGACTGACTTACGTACACACTCACAGCACACGACAGAAACATAACATACAGTTCTGGTATTAACTCCCAACCCATCCTTCCACGACAGTGGGCCCATTCCCACTCCAGATGTGGCGGAGAACAACATTTCTGCTCTGGCCCAGCCCAAACCACGTCCTCCCTCAGTGCTTCCAATGCTGCGTGACCCGTGGGCTATCCTTGGTCTCCCCACAGGTCACTTTCTGATCTCTGCAAGGTCACGTCCTGGTGTCCCAAAACAAACCAACAAACGGCCCGGTTTCTCTGTGGTAAGTTGCCCGAGACTTATCCTCACCGAGAGCATTCAGCAAACTTTCCTTTGTCCTAAGGCACCCCAGTGCCGAGCCACACACCCGACGGAGTTGAAAACCCGAGGGGGTACCGCGTGCACACTTCAGAACAAACGTCACGCTGCTGGTCCGTTTACCACAGACGTGACCTCCCTCCCCAGGCCCGGCCCCCGCGCTGGTCTGCAAGTTCTTTAATTCACACGCTGTCTTCCTCTGAGCGGGGCCCTGGTGGCGGACGGAGTTTTACGTGGCTGTGAATTGAGTTCAACATGAAGAGTCATGCTCCCTGCGGAAGTCACTGATTTTGTGACACCCCCAGTGTCTGTTCTCAGCCTGGTTTTTAGCACATATTGGTTTACTTTGGGTTTGTTGTTGCTGCTGCTGCTGCTGCTTTGTGTGTTAACCTGCCAATAAGCACTCCCGACATCTTCCTACGTGTTTAAAGCACCTGGTCTACACAGGTTTGCGGTGATCACATAGCCTTAAACGGAAGACATATTACAACACTATTCTGCAAAAAAATGCTTGGCCATGGTTTCAGACCATTCTTTTTTTTAAACTGATTTGAGAGAGAGAGGCAGGGAGAGGGGGAAGAGGATAGAAACATCGATGAGAGAGAACATCGACTGGCTGCCTCCTGCATGCCCCCCACTGGGGATTGGGCCCACAACCTGGGCATGTGCACTGACTGGGAATCGAACTGGCGACCTCTTGGTGCATGGGTCGACGCTCCACCACTGAGCCATACCATCTGGGCTCAGACCATTCTTTATATTCCCTCGATGATGCCAGAGCACCTTCTAACCTTGCCGGATGTACTGTATGCTCATGTTAATCCCAGTCGGAGTCTGTGTGGGAGAAGAACGCTCAGACTTACCGAATCCCCGTGTCGGACCCTAGACTCACTTCTCCTATTTCTCTTAACCCTATGAAGTCGGTATTATCCCCATTTTTCAAATAAAGAAACTGAGGCCAGAACACTTTGCGTAACCTGTTTGGGTCGCTATCCAGCAATTGATGGGACTGTCCCAAGTCTGTTTGATTCCCAAGCCGCCATTTTTCTCACCACACATAATGCATTTACCAGAACGGCAGGAGCGAAGGGGCCTGGGGACCAGCTTTTAAAAGACTTCCAAATGTTTATAACGTTCGTGGTTGCAGACAGCCCCAGGTTGCTCTGCAAGGCGGATGCTGCCGTCACAGCTAGGGTTCGCGGGGACCGTCAGGTCTGAGCGCCGCAAGGAAATTCTTACCGGGATCCCAGGGGCATCCAGGAATCCACGTGGTACTTATTAAGGAGATTTTTGCAAATGAATGGCTTTGAGGATTCTGGGGGAGGGAGTCAGTCTGGGAGACCCTCCTGCTCCATATGGCTGCGTTTCCCTCAATGAGGCCTTTGTTCCCGGGAAGGAGGTCAGGCCATGGTCAGCCCAGGGAACCACCGCTGCGAAGTCTGGGCCCCGGGCTGTCACTCCCCCACTTTGCTTTGGACGAGGGACAAGAAATCCTTTATGGGCCGGGGCGGCGAAAGCTGATGGAAGCCAGCTTTGTTCTATTTTTGTAATGTATTTCTGGTTGAGTTAATGCTATGGAAAAAAAGAGTCAGTGGGTCGGTGTGTTTACAGAGGCCCCTCCTCTTGCTGCTCTGGGCCAAGTTCCCGAGTCTGAAGGAAGTGCAGCCAGACGCGCTCCGGGTCCCGGGTTCTCGCCCCCGTGACCCCTTAATCTCTCCAAGTGTACCCAGCACTCTCCCGGCAGTGTTTGCGTGGAAACTGATCTCTCAGCTCCTGGCTTTTGGCAGGAGGATACTTCCTTCATATGGAAAAGTGTTTAATACCAATTTAATGGTCTAGCCACTGCACACCGAGCCTCCCCTCCCCCGGTACCCACTGGCACGGAGCATGGAAATCTAACTTGAATCACCCTTTCCAGAACGACCCCCAAGTTTTCTTTCCAGTGTGTCCACTGCTTTTCTAATGAGGGACGGCCCTGGGTCCCTTTGAATCCTGCAAAGGGTGGCCGCTACCGTGAGCGAAAGGACGTCCTTTCGAGCATCTCCTCGTCTCACTAAACGTAACTGCAGACGGGGAGGAAGGTGGGTCTGTTTTCTAATTCTCACGAACCGAAGCAACGGGAAATTACTTTGTGGGTGACACGGATAAACACGCGGAGGCCGCGTGTCTGAGTTGAAAGAAGAAAACACACAAAGGCGGACGCGAGGAGGGAGGCGGGCACCGCGAGCATCTTCTGGGCCAATCAGAGCTCTGTTCGGTCCGAGTCTCCTCACCCGACGTACGTATACACAGCGGAAAGTTCGCAGGAACGCGGAGCATTCAGAAGTGTCTCCGTGCCGACACGTAACGCAGCGTGTGCACATGACAGGCCACAGGGATTTCCTGAAGGTGAACCCTCCGTTCAGCTTTGGATCCCGGGCCAAGGCTGGCCTTTGTGGACAGCTGCTGCTCTGCTTTCCATTTCTAAGTACCTGTTACTGCTGAAGCCGTCCGATTCCTAAACCCACGTAAATGGCTGTGTTCTAGTCCCGACTGCTAGTCGTGCACTGAGGGACCTCGGGGACCCACTTGCTGTTTCTGGTCCCCCCCAGATTCTTTTATTCTCTAACACACTGATGTTCTGTTATCCACAGCTGCTCCCATTAAATTACATGTCTTGAAAATAACAGACTTTCGCCCAATAACCCAGGCTACTCCTTGCTTAGCATCGGCTTTTCCCTCTTTACATGTTAACGTACCGCACAAACTCCATCGTAGTGGCAACACAGAAGAGAAAATAACCGAGGAAGTGTCCCCGACGTCCCCACGGTCGTTCTGTATGACCTTCCCCGCGTCTGGGAAGACCTCCACGTTTCCACATGTGCACACACAACGTTTACACGGCGATACCAATGGTTACAGGAGGATTTATTCTGCCTTTCACGTAACAGTATATTCTAAGCATTTTCTGTGTGCCTGGAAAACCCATTCCTTCAGCCACCTTCTATGGGCTTCTGTGAGTCCATTAATATATAATAAAATCACAACTACCTTTTTAAAAGGCTACCTACCACCTGCGTCACAGTCCACGAAGAAGCACCCTTTACTGAAGCATATGCTGACTGGACGTTCAGGTTTTCGGTTTTCTGTACAGTTCGTGAGGACAGTGTGGGTGTTCCTGCATCCAGCTCTCTCCTTGAACCGACAGCTCGCACCCCCAGCCCCGCCCCTGAAAACGTCCTGGGGCTTCAGGGTGGCGGTAGTGACACAGGTGTACGCACCTGTCAGGACTCCTCGAACACGTTTAGTACCTATGCAGCCCGCCCTGCCCGGTGTGGCTCAGCGGTGAGAGCGCCGGCCCATGGACCAGAGAGTCGCGGGTTCGATTCCGGTCAAGGGCATATACCTCGGTTGCGGTTTGTCCCCGGCCCTGGTCGGGGAGGCAGCCAGTCGGGGGTGGGGGGGGTGGGGTGTGTGTGTGTGTGTGTGTGTGTGTGTGTGTGTGTGTGTGTCTCTCCCCTCCTCCTACTCTGTCTGAAAATAAATGGAAAAATATCCTCAGATGAGGATTAAAAAAAAAAAGTCTATGCAACTTATTATATGTCATTTATAGGTCATGTAAACTCAATAACACTGTAATTGAAAAATAAAAAGTTAAATTAAAAAAGAAAGTAGTAAGCCCCCACCCCCCCATGTGTTGTTTCTCCACGACCTTTTGGGGCCTAAAGCAGCTAGGGACGAGGAGCGTCTCGGCAGCACCGTCTCCCGTTAACCAGTGGAAAGCTCACTCAAAGCCAAACGTGACTCGGAAGAGCCTCCGCCCAAAGAGGAAGGCGCACTCCCTGCAGCAGGTTGGGGTCCCCGGGACCAGGTAATGGAGCGCCCGGTGTATCAGGTCACGTGCGCTCAGTGTGTTTCAGTTGCGTGAACGTAACCTTACGTCAGCTCTAAACACTTCCCTGTCACTGAGAGAATGTTCGCACTGAACACGGAGTCAGGGTGCTCCCTCCCGGGAGGCTGTCCGGCTCAGCGCGGTGGGTCTGGGACAGTTCCACAGCCTTGGCTGCAGTCTGCACTGAACCGTCAGGCGGTGCCCCGGACTGACCACGGCTTCCAGACAAAGGCGAAACGAACGGTGTTACAGGAGATGCATGTTCCATCACAGGGCTGCCGCTAAGGGCACCGTCACAGGGAGGGGAGGGAACCCCGAGGGCCGAGTCCCACCTACCAGTTCAATAGGGGAGTCAGAGTTTCAAACCGCAAGGTGGGTTCTTCAAAGCAGAGGTGACTGAAAAGGAACGGAATCTGCTCTAGGTCCCCGTAAGGAGTAAGACGGGGCGGGGGGGGGGGTACCTAAGGGACGAGCACGAGGAGGAAAAAAAAAAGTTTATGCCTCTACCCCCCAATTTCAGATTCTCAATGAACCAATCACAGGTAAGCGTTCTCTAGAGAGGCTAGCATCCATCACTTTCTCAAAGGGCCTGTGAGCCCCAAACAGCCCAGACGGTCGGTCGGCACGTAACCTTCCTTTCTGGCTTCAGTCCCTCTCCAGCCCCCGGCACCTCCCCCACCCGGGGTCCGTGCATGGAGGCTCCCTCTGCACCCAGTCCTTCCCTTTCGCCCCTTCTCCTAATTCCTTTCCACCCGTCCTTCATATCTTAGCTCAAACACCACACCTGCATCCTCTAAAATATGTCGTTCTTTTTCATTTAGGGCGTTTACTAGAATCGTAATTACGTACCTCTCTGTCTCCTTGCCCCACTGGTCTATAAATTCCAGGTGGGCAGAGACCGTGTTTTGATGACTAACAGTTTGTCACCAAAACTTTGAAAAATGTAATGAACGAATGATGTATTTCTTAAATATCAATCTGCATCATCACAGTCACAGCAGTCCCAACCGAAGTCTGTGCGTTGCCAGTTCCGCTGTTCACCAGCTGGGGGAACGTCTCAGTTAAAGGGGTGGCTGTAACACGAAGGGGCCAGGATGGGGTCACCTTATAATATGTCACCTCTCCTCCAACCACACAGAACCCCTTCACTGGGATTCAGAGACGCTCTGTGAGGCACAAAGGCTCTCATCCCAACACGAGAGGCCAAGTAGTGCTCCGAGACAGGAGGTCGGCGAGGTCAGCGGTCAGTAGGGGACACGTCAGAGAACGTGGGTCCCATTTTCTAAGTACGTGGTCCCATCAGTGACTTTCAGACCGGTACCCAAGCGACACTGCTATGGCCCTCCCCAGAAAATTATTTTCTGCATCTCCCGACCGCTTTCTAATGAGCATGCGATGACTCTTGTGATTGAAAGTAAAAGCTTAACCCAAGTAGAACAGCTCTTCCCAGGCTGGGACCCTTTGTGGAATCCAGCGCCACGAGAGGGTATTTAAGCTCTGGACGGAAACTCCAGCGCGAAGAGGATGTTTATCTCTCCTTGCGTGCGGTCAGTCTGTCCGCCGTTTGAACACACGATGACGACTTGGGGAATCATTTGGAAAGCCATCTGAAGCGGTGTGTAGGAACTGCTTCATGCCCAGCTTGCAAGAGCCGAAGGTCAGAGTTTCAGGAATTCTGTAAGCCATTTGTGAAACCCTCGGTAGCTTGAAATCAGCCACGGTAGAAGTTCTACACCATGGGAACTGGCAGAGGCTACAAATCATGGCGTTCTCCCGCTAGAAAGCTATCAAACTTTTACCAGCCTCCCCCTGGAGCAGGCCTGAGCTGGGCGGAGCCCCCTGGGCGGTGGAGAGACACAGCACTCAGCTCTGAGCAGCCCGATCCCGCACCTTTCGTTAACCAAGGGGGGATCTGTGAATGCGCTGTGAATGCTTGGTTACATTAGGTGCTTGGCAAAGTCAAGGGGGACTTCCTTCTATGGACCAGACATATTTGAATATTTTAATGAGCAAGGAGGCAACATGTCAGGATGCCAAGAAGCTTAGAGACCAATCAAATGGCTATGCGACTGCTCATTTACTTTCCACACACACGCACGCACTCACACACCTTCCAGTGTAAGAACTGTAACACTTTCTGGCCGAACAGTCAGCCCTCTGCTTTTGAGATTCATTCTTATCTCCTGTATCTGAACGGGGCGAAAACCTCCCATTTTAGTGTGTGGGACAGATAATGAAGAATCGGGTCATCTTAATTCAAGGAGGGGAGAGATTCTTTTCCTCCTAAAACCCTCCCCGAAGACATAAATGATAGGCAGTGATGTTCGCCAACAGAACCACTACCGGTGACTGGCAGTCGCACCGTCCAATGAGAACATGATTTCCTCAGTTGAGTGAGATGAATGGGCAGTCCTTTTCTTTCTGCCGTGGTTATAGCAAAGCGCAAGCTGCCACGTCTTCTGTTTCCTCCCAGATACTTTTCCAGCTGTTTCCTGTCTATGTGTTGCTAAGGCGTAAAATCGATCTTTCTGAGAACAATGTATACAGATCATTACGGGTCTCAGGTTGAGAACAAGAGACGCACCATCACAATCTGTTTTCTCCTCTTTCCCCCCCAGAGGAAGCGCACACGCGTGTGCACACTCACAGAATATACAATGAATCGGGGCCGCAGGTCTGTAAAGAGGAATTTGACCACAGGGCTCCTGGAACATTGACACAGAGTAACTAAGTGGTTCAATTTAGCATCAACGCTAGCCATGAGTCAGTGGGCACCCTGCACACCCAGGGCACACACAGGCTGTGTACCACACTGCCACCTACAGGCTCCTCAATCCTCATCTGAGACCTCACTACCCACTTCCCAAAGCCTCGCTCAGCTCTGCTGCCATCCGAACTCCCAATCTCTCTCTCTCCTCTATTTTTTCTTTCTTTCTAAAGACAGGAGCTACCTGAAGGAACAATAAGAAAAATAAGAGAGACACAAGAATATACAGGGCCACCTTCCTTAGACAGGAGGGAGACCTCGCTCACTCCAGAAGCGTCAATATCAAGATGACGACATTCGTGTCTTTTTCGGCTAATTTGGTGTTTGTAGTTCACATTTTCATTTTTCGGAAAAATTTTTTTGATTCGTTTCATCGGTGCCCGGCCATCTTTGGAGGGGTTGCTTAGAAGGTTAAATCACGTAGCTTCCTTGCTCGGTTGAGATGAGGGCCAGAACAGATGCCGTCTCAGGACCCCTCCGTTTTGACGCGTCCGCTGCACGCTTTCTCTATGCGGGGACATGCCATTTATAGTGCCACGTCCGCCGCAATCTGTCCCTGTGCAAAGGTTGTGTCACTGTTCCTCCTGGACTCCATTCCAATGCACTCCTTGCACTGGCTTCCTGCCAAAGCACCATGTCTCCAAGGAAACATGGGGCTGGTTGCCATGGACACTCCCTTTGCTAATAAGCCACATGCACCTCTCTCCACTTCCAAACACGCCCACGAAGCCAGTCTTTTGGGCGATCAGATGATTCTATCCATTGACATTTCCAAGCCTCAGAAACTCACAGGCATTCCGTGTGCAAGAAAGAGATCTACCAAGGGGCCTTGCAAATATTTGTACCTGTCCCAGCTAGCATGGCGTGAAGCCATCCTTGGAACCAGTAAGCTTCTGCAAATATCAGGCATGAACTGCAGCAATTGCACTGAAATGATCAGAGAAGCAAGAGGGAGGGCGGGCTGTGAAGTCTGGTCCTTGGAACCAGTTAGACTTGATTCTCTTCCTGTCCCTGGTGTTTGCCCTGGGGGTTCACAGTAAGCCCAGGAGGCCTGTAGGGGTCACTCAGACCAGCTGTGTCAATGTTCAACATGTGACACATTTTTAAAAAATGTTTTTATTGATTTTTTAGAGAGAGAGATAGAAACATCGATGTGAGAGAGAGACATCCATCAGCTGCCTCCTGCACACCCCCCACTGGGGATCGAGCCTGCAACCCGGGCATGTGCCCTGACCGGGAATCGAACTGCGACCTCTCAGTCCATGGGGCGACACTCAACCCACTGAGCCGCACCAGCCGGGCATCATGTGATGCGTTTTTAACTGTGATGATCTTGCTTCTGATTTCACAGTGATTAGGAACCAGAGGCTGTTTATCAGCATATATAATGAAAAGTGTTTCTCTCCATGGACACTTAGTTGCTTCCATATCGTGGCTGTTGTAAATAATGTTCAATAGCAGCGCATGCATCTTTTTGAATTAGTGTTTTAGGTTTCTCAGATAAATACCCAGAAGTGGAACAGCTGGGTCTTATGGTAGTTCTAGTCTCAATTTTTCAAAGAACCTCACACTGTTTTCCATAGAGGTCGCACCCGTTTATAATGCCACCAACGATTCACAAGAGTTCCCTACTCTCCACATCCTCATCAACACTTGTCTGCTGACTTACTGATGATAGACATTCTGATAGGTGTGATTTTATTTTGCATTTCCCTGAGGATTAGTGGTGCTGAACATCTTTTCATGTCTATTTGCCATTTGTATGTCCTCTTTGGCGAGGTGTCTATTCAGATCCTCTGTCCATTATTTAATTGAATTGTTTGTCTGGTGCTAAGTGGTTTGAGTTCTTTCTAAGTTTTGCATATTAACCCCTTATCAGATGTATAATTGGCAAATATCTTCTCCAATTCAGTAGGTTGTCTTTTCATTTCTGGATGGTTTCCTTGGCTGTGCAAAACCTTTTTAGTTTGATGTAGTCTCATTTATTTTTTCTTGTTTCCTTTGCCCAAGGAGATGTATCAGTAAACACATGGCCAAGAGAAATGTCAGAGGTTTTACCACCTGTGTCTTCTTCAAGGAGTTTTATGGTTTCGAGTCTTACATCAAAGTCTTTAATGCATTTTGAGTTCATTCTTGAGCATGGTGTAAGAAGGTGGTCTAGTTTCATTTTCTTGCATGTATCGGTCCAATTTTTTTTTTTATACCAATACCATGTTGTTTTGATTACTATAGCCTTGTAATATATTTGATACCAGGTAGGTAGCATAACTCCAACTTTGTTCTTCTTTCTCAAGATTGTTGCAGCTATTTGGGGTCTTTTGTGGTCCCATATTATTTGTCCTAGTTCTGTCAAACATGCCATTGGTATATTGATAGGAATTGTGTTGAATCTACAGATTGCTTTGGGCAGTATGGACATTTCAATGATGCTAATTATTTCTATCCATGAGCATGGTATGCTTCCGTTTATCTGTATGTTCTTCAACTCCTCTCTTTACTGTCTTATAACTGTCTGAATGCAGGTCTTTTACCTCCTTGGTTAAATTTATTCCTAGGTATTTTATTTTTTGGATGCAATTGTAAATGTGATTTTATTTTTTAGTTTACCTTTCTGATAGTTCATTATTGGTATATAAAAATGCAACTGTGCCCTGGCCGGTTTGGCTCAGTGATTAGAGCATTGGCCCACAGACCAAAGAGTTGTGGGTTCGATTCCAGTCAAGGGCACATACTTCGGTTATGGTTCGGTCCCTGGCCCTGGTTGGAGTCTTGTAGGTGGCAACCAGTCGATGTGTCTCTCTCACATTGATGTTTCCCTCTCTCTCTCTCTTCCTCCCTCCCTCCCACTCTATCTGAAGATAAATGGAAAAATATCCTTGAGTGAGGATTTTTAAAAAATGCTACTGATTTCTGAATATTTACTTTGTATCTGGCTACTGTACTGAATCCACTTATCAGTTCTAGTGTTTTTTTTGGTGGACTCTTTAGCATTCTCTACATACAGTAGCATGTCAGCTGCAAATAGTAACAATTTTACTTCTTCCTTTCCAATACAAATGTCTTTTACTTCTTCTCATCTAACTGCTGTGGCTAGGACTTCCAGCACTATGTTGAATAAGAGTGGTCCAAGTGGACATCCCTGTCTTGTTCCCAATGTTAAGGGAAGCTGATGTCTCTGCAGGGGGGTGCTCCACTCAAGAAAGATGCCATCTGTGGGAGAATGGGGGAGGGACTCAGCACCGAGACCCTGGCACCGTCCCTTCAGCCCTCTCCCCGGATCCATACAACCCAGTCCCTCCTTGCACAACTCCAGTCCGTTCTGAGCTGCCCTCCCTCCACCGGAGCCCAGGGTGAGTGGCTGCAAATGAGATTCTGTGCACTGGCCCTTGAAGAGGGTGCCCGTGTCTCTAGCAGACTCCCATCTCTCCCTGGTGGCCAGAATCCCTGCTGATTTTCACAGTGAGATGTTATGGGGGTTCCTCTTCCAGCTCTGTGCTCTCTGCCAGGGAGCCTGGCGTAGGGTTGAGACCCCATGCTTTCCAGGGGGAACCTCTGCAGCTGATATTCCCCCCGCCGATTTTCAGCTGCTGCACCTGGATGCCGGGCCAGCCCTTTCCGCATCGCTGTCCTTCCTACCAGTCTCGATGAGGCCTTTTCCGTAAATCCTTGGTTATAAGACTTCTGTTCAGCGAGTCGTCAGATGGCTATTCAGACCGACTGCTCTATGGTTCAGCTGTAACTCCAGCTGGGTCCTGGGAGGAGGTGCATACAGCTCTCACCGACTTCGCCGTTCCCTTGGATCTCAATCCTTATTTCTCACGTAGTCTCCGGGAGACATAGTCTCTGCTCATAACTATTACAGAATGTTATTTTTTTAGAGTGAGTCTGACATAGCATCTCTGACGGAGGGTGCGCCAGCCTTAACACTGCAGCACGGAGGGGTCTCCAGGCTCCCAGATTGATTCCATCGTGTGACAGTGACAATGATTAGAAAATGTCCAAGATCTGTCTCTCTGTCACTTCCATCCACCCGTCAGAAGGGTACCTTCTCTTCCATGTGACAAGTCTGAGGATATCTGGAGACAGCTGCTGTCAGCGCCGAGTTTTTCCTGAAGTCTCCTTAGCTTCTCTAACCACCCCTGGTGTGGACAACAACTAGCTCATTGGCTTCCAATCTGCAGAATTATCTGTCAGATCAGAACAGCTTAATGATCAGAGTCAAGGAATGGTTCAAGCCTGCTGTGGCCGTTTCCCCAAGCCCCAGCCCGGTCTGCCTTCCACTCACAATAACCTCATCCCAGAGCATGTCCCAAGGTAGCGTCGTGCCCGTCCTGCCCCACCCCCTCTCCTTGACCTAGGCAGGCCTCAGCTTCCTCCCTCCTCCCTATCAGAATGAAATGCCTTTGTCTCATTCAAGGCTGAACGGCAAGGCACCCGACCCTGATCTGCTATTCTCTTTATACCTCTTGTTCCATTTTCTCTCTCGGTTCCCTGTTTCTTTAAATTGTGAAACTACATGATCTGCCTCTCCTCCCACCATCTCCTCACCCTCACCCTCACCCTCAGACAACTAGAAGTCCCTGGAGAACAAGCAAAGTCTTACATCTTCATTACATTTAACCTCAACATAGCATTCCTGCTCACTTTAAAACTGCAGTTACATTTCAATAGTTTATCATCAGACGCAGCAAAACAGAACAGCGAAAGAAACAGAAAATACCAGATTACGACATCATGTTATGCTACAATACAAAACTCCAGAACTCAGTTCTGATGGATTCTCTAAACCAGAGAAGGCCACTTCTCCACGTGCCAGAGAACAGCATCACTTTAAGTATCATCCCACGATGTTTCTAACAAAGAAAAACAGTTTTCAGATTCTCCAGCACAGCAACACAATCCTGCTGGCTTCCTAAGGAGTCCACCTCTAGGGATTGCCTGTGCATTCAGGGGGGTTTCCAGGGAAAGAGAACGGAGAGGATGTGGGTATACAGAAAGAGATGTGTTGTAAGAAGTTGGCTCGAGGGACTGGCTGCCGGGTGGGCTGTGAAGCTGGAGGCCCATCGGCGGCCAGCAGGCCCGAGGTCCAGGCAGAGCGGATGTGTCAGTGTGTGCCCCAAGGCAGGAAGAGCTGATGCTTGTTAGCGTCTGAAGGCTTTCCTGGAGAAAATCTCCCTTGGGGGAGGGTCAGGCTTTTGTTTGAGTCACATCGTCAACGGACTGAATGCGGCCCACCCACACTATGGAAAGCAATCGGCTTTGCTCAAAGCTCCCTGGATTAAGTGTTAATTTCATCCGAAGATACCCTCACAGAAACACCCAGAGTAATGACTGACCGAGTGTCTGGGCGTCCTGTGTGGCCCAGCCAAGTTAACACGTAAAATTCAGTCACAGCCTGCTCACTGCAAACAATTTAAATACCCACGGATGAGTATTAGTTGAGCAAACAGTAATACCTGGTAGAATATTATGAAGCTACTAAAAATCACAAGTAAATGATACCAAAAGCTGTCTATGAAATAAGACTTCATGGGGAGAAAAGCAGAATAGAGTCTGGCCAGTGTGGCTCAGTGGCTGAGCGTCGACCCATGCACCAAGAGGTCACCAGTTCAATTCCCAGTCAGGGCACATGCCCAGGTTGTGGGCCCGATTCCCAGTGGGGGGCATGCAGGAGGCGGCCCATTGATGTTCTCTCTCATAGATGTTTCTATCTCTCTCTCCCTCTCCCATCCTCTCTCTCTAAACTCAATAAAGGGAAAAAAATTTTTTTTAAAAAAAGGCAGAATAGAAATTCATATATCCACAAAGGTGGGTACCCTGCCAAAAATAAATGTGCATGCCAGCAATGATCAGAAGAAAATCTTTTTTTTTTTTTTTTTTTTTAATCCTCACCTGAGGACGTTTTTGCATTTATCTTCAGATAGATGGAGGGAGAGGAGGAAGAAGAGAGAGAGAGAAACATCGATGTGAGAGAGACGCATTGAGTGGCTGCCACCCACATGACCCCAACCAGGGCGGGGACAAACTGCAACCGAGGTACGTGCCCCTAGCGGGAACCGAACCTGGGACTCTCTGGTCCACAGGCTGACGCTCTAACTGTTGAGCCAAACCGGCCAGGGCAGAAGAAAATCTTTAAAAACACGTGAGGACGGCAGGGATGAGGGTATGAAGTTTCTAAAATTCATAGAAAGATAATTTTTCTGCAAGTATGATGTACCCCTCTTGATATTTCAACCCTATGCCCATCATTTCTGTTATGCCCTGTGAAATTATCACGAAGGGGTTCCTTGAAAAATACGTCAAGGCGTGTACTGTGCTATCTGGGTCGAAATCAATGGCATTCCCTTGCCCAAATCACTGAGGGACGTTTCTTCCTTCAAACTTTATTTCTCTTAAAAAGTAAGTGTCAAACCAAACAGATTACATAGATTTCTCTGAGACTTTCCCGAGTCGAAAAGAGAAGAGCAAAGGGGAACGCATCGGAACTGCTGGCTTCCTGCTTGGAGACCTCCCGCCTGACCACCCCGCCATACTCCAAAACAATCGATGCGTTCCTCCTCCTCTATCCTTCCACCCTCCACAAGCCCTTCCAGTCCCAGGACATGGCACAGCGCCCACGTTAGGGAAGGAGTGGCGCGGGTTTCAGACCGAGTCCGTGCACAAGGGCAGCAAGGCCACTGCCAGCCCTCAGGTGTCTCAGGTGCGTCCCTGTCATGGGGGTCGGGGCGTGCACAGCAGCACCCAAGGAAAGAGCGTGGGGAGAGACCCAACAGGAAATCCCGGGCACCCTGAAACGGACGTGAGCAGGAAGCTACTGGCCACCCTGTCCAAAGGGGTACAGGTTAGGAGTTGGGGGTGCTGTCAAAGCCCACTGAGAGTGAGCGGAAGAAGGGGTGTCACAGGAGCTGAGGTCACTGAGGGACACAGCAACTCCCAGGGCCTGGGGGCCTCAGCAGGGAGCGGGTAGGGAAGAAACACCTTGCCTCCTCTCTCCTGCCTGCTGATGGCGCCCCCATGGCTGCTCCCACTGAAACGCACAGAAAGTGCACTTCTTTAATCTGACCTTGGCTCCTGTCTTTCCTTTTGATTCTCACTGGCCTCATGCAGCCTCCTGACTCCCCTGCCTCCTCCTCCCCTGTACATCCGTCCACTCCCCTAACCTTTAAGCCCTCAGGACAATGACAGGTTCTGATCAGCATGAAATAACCTTAGGGCCTGGCCGGAGTGGCTCAGTTGGTTGAGTGTCGTCCTGTGCACCAACAGGTTGCCAGTTCGATTCCTGGTCAGGGCACATACCTGGGTTGTGGGTTCGAACCCTGGCTGGGGTGCATACGGGAGGCGACCTATCCACGCTTCTCTCTCACATCGACGTTTCTCTCTCTCGCTCTCTCACCCTTCCTCTCTCTGAGCATGTTCTCGGGTGAGGATTCTAATAAAAATAAATAAAAAATATTCTCAGGAACAAAGCCTCGGGTCTGTCGACCAGAGATGACATCTGGGCCCCCACTGGGTTTCAGCTCCAGACACAGAAAAGCGGTGAGACCAGACAGAGCGACACCACGCTGGGATCCGATGCCACGATCAACCTCCTCTGCCCCGGCCAGCAGAGAGCACATCCCCGACTCCCTGTTACCGCGATGAGTGAGTCTCCCTATAAACCCATCCCCTGGGCGCCATCCGGAGCCAGGGCTCTGAGCACCAGCTCCCCTGTGACCCGGGGCTGGGCCACTGCCTGGAAACAAACCGTGACGTTCTCTGCTGCAGTCTCCTGCCGGTGTCTTAGTGGGCTTCGATTCACGCAGCAAGCAGACCCCTTTAGTCCGACGGCACCGCCAGAAGCCAGTGGACGAGGGGACCTGGCTGATGCAGTCCATTTGGTTTAGTCGCAGCAGACCATGGCCCAGCCGGGGGCGGGGGGGGGGCAGCGCTCTGCTTTCGCAGAGGTGGGAAGACGGAGGAAATCATCGGCACAGAGCGTCCTTTGCTGCGAGGCATGGGAGAGGAAAAAGGTTCCTCCAGGGCTCCACTTGACTTCTGTTAGAAAATAACAGACTTCTGATGGCTCTCTCCAACGCAGAATCTAATCTGAGCCCCTACTGACGGCCGCGCGGCCTCCATCGTGAGAGGTCAGCCGCAGTTTAATGACGAGCGAGGCCCTCATCATTTCCCCCACGGAGACACCTCCAGGGGAGGCTGCCAGGACGGGATATTCCATGTGAGAGCCTGGTACTTAACACCTAGCAGGAGCGGGGCGGGGACATCCAGGAAAACGGGCGCGAGCGAAGGACTCTGGGCAGTGCTCCGTGAGTCAGCATCCACAACGTGCCAGTTTCCACAAAGGTCAAGCCCTCTGCGTTTGCCTGATGCCAAGCACAACTTTCACGCTTCTGACGTTGGCCACCGCGACGAGAAAGGGAGAGACTGTTATCCCCTGGGTCGAACGCCGTGGCGAGGACAGGGGTCGTCCTGGTCCAGCTCAAAGCATGCTTTAGAAGGCGTCTGTATTATGTCTGGACAGAGACGGGGCTGCTGGGTTTGCACTATTCCGCTTGGGCATGTGGCCCACCGGCTCAGCCCAGAAAGAGGTGCCCGAGCGTCGTCGAGTCCTTAGAGGCGCGGAATCCCCAAAGCCCCTCTCCAGCAGCTGTCTGTCAGGAGATGCCCCCGGTTCACAGCCTGGCCGCTCCCCCTGCCCGTCATCAGGCATCTCTCACTGGGAGTCCTGCTTCTGCACCGAGTGTTGGCTGGCCTTTGATTAGAATGACGGTGCTCGAGGGTTTCCTTCGGAATCAGTCATCATTCAAGTCTGTGCAAACCAGACAACTGTTCACCAACTCTGGGCTCCGTTTTCTGTTCGACTCGCCTCTAGCTGCAGCCGGCTAGTGTCTCCTCATCACTCCGCGCTTGGTCTCCGATGCCTGCCCGCCCGGAGAGCTCCCTGCATCCTTTACCCCCCCTCCTGGGCGGTTACCTCATCCTTCTGTTCCACGGTGTCAGGCTCAACCCTGGTTCCGACACATTCTCCATCACAACTACACCCCATCTCCCTGCCCATTCCAGTTTTACTGTCAGAGGAAAGTGTATCTTCCGTCTGGTGAACCACCTGAGGTGTGAGCCGACGTTACGCCAGTCTCTCTCATCTCTTGTAAATTCTACTCAACGGTCAACGGTGCGTGTGTAGCTTTCCCCGTTCTGCGCCCTAAGGTGCCATGGGGTCTCATCACCGTCACGGGGACATCAGCCTGCCGCCCTCCATGCCGGCCAGGGCTCCAGCTCCGCCCCAGCAGGAGACTTCTGTCCATGCCAACACCTCCCGTACTTTAGAGGGCATGCACCATCGAGTGAAGTCCCAGAAAAAGGCAACTTCCTCAGCCAGGAGTGAAACCTGGTCCGGCATGCGACACCTCTGAGAGACGAGGACAGCTCGAGACCTGGTCCTGCTCTCCGGGCGGCAGCCCGTCCGGAGGGTTCCACTGGACGGAACCCAGGGCGCGAGGACACCCGGCAGCTGCACAGGGAGGGTCGTCCCCTCGCAAGCTCTTCGGTAAGCCTTCTCCCCCGGGCCACCCTGGGCGGGCTTTCCAAATCCCTGCTTCCCTCTTCCAGTCCGCAAATCTTAGAGTTTCCGCTTCGATTTAAAACATCAGTTACTAGAACGACAACTCGGGCCCTTGCTTCTCAGAGACTTAAGCGCCACGCCCCCCCCCCGCCCCCCCCCCCGCCCCCCCCCCCCCCCCCCCCCCCCTGGTTCTCGCTGCCCTGGCTCAGGCAGATCGAACGCAAAGATCTTTTTGTTGCTCCAGCAAAGGCTCAGATCCGGAAGCTGTCTTCTGGGGGCGTGCGGGATAAGCACAGGCCCAAAGGCAGGAAGATGGGGCCCTGGCAGAGGGCCGTGCCGTCCCCGGGGAGATGCTACAGGAAACAGGCTCCGTTCTGCCCTGTGCACCCTGCCCCTGCCGCACCTCTGGGAGCCAGTCCGACAGTGCCGGCTCCCTGCCCTGACTTCCGTCTCTGGGCTAACGGGCCGTGGTGCCCGGTCTAACCTGCAGCCATGGCGTTTGCATTTGGGTTACACCCCTGGCGGAGTCTGTGTGCACTAAGTATACTGCTGGCAAAGGGGTGCATTCACCTGGCAGGTGGGGAGACGCCCGCAGGGAGGTGTGTGGGTGTGTCTCAGCTGGCAGACGCCACTGCCTCCGTGGTGTTGAGGGATGGGGATGAGTCCCGTGCACCTTTTTCGGAGGACTCCTGTGAGGTCACACTTTGACATGTACGTCTTCGCATACCTGCGGCGGGCAGGTCTTCTGCAGATATTCCCTCCCAGTCTGGGGCTTGTCTCCTTCTCTCAACACTGTCTTCTGCAGAGCAGAGGTTTTTAATGCTAATGAGGGTCAGCATATCAACGACTGCTTTCAGGATTGTGCCTTTGGTGTCGTGTCAAAAAATAAATAAAATACAATCATGCCCAAGGTCTCCTAGGTGTTCTCCTACGTGATCTGGCTGTTCTGTGGCTCTGCACTCCACAGGTAGGCCTGTGATCCACTTCGAGTTAATTTCCACAACATGTGTCTCGATTCATCCTCCTGCGTGTAGCTGTGCGGCTGATCCAGCACCACTGGTTCCCATGACGACCTCGTCCCACTGTACGGCCTCTGCCCTTCGCTCCAGACCGGGTGACTCTATCCATGCGGGTCCACTTCTGGGCTCTTTGTCTGTGACGTGCACCACTCTGCCACGGCCTCGAACAGCCAGCTGCAGACACGCGTCTCCTTGCCACCAGCCTGCCCCGGGGGTGTGGGGGGCTGGGATTCAGTCCTGGTGCCCAGGACTCCTGAGAGCATGCGGCCCCCGTGGCCCGAGCTCCCAAGCCAGTTATCACCACTCTACCCGAGAGGTTCACAGATGTCACCCCAAGAAGCAAGACGTAAGTCACCTCCGCGCTCAGGCTCTGCCTACAGCCCTCTGGGATTCCCTGCCCATTTCATGGGGAGGCGCCAGGTCTTCTCCTGCCAGAGGGCTGACGTTTGATTCCCTTTCGGGCAGGAACTAGATCTTACACTAGCATTCATTCTCTCTCCAAACTACTGTTTTTGTTTTGTTTTGTTTTTTACAGAAACGTTATGACTTCCTCCCTGGAGCTCTTGGTCCATCTGGTCTCAGAGACCCCCTTCCTCTCTCAAAAGCAAATAATCAGACAAAGGACGTCTACTCTGCCGTGGAGAACCTTGGCTTTGGAGGCTTCATGTATGAGGCTAACACATCCCTTCAGCAACTTCGCTGATGTCTGCGGTTCTTCCCGAGCTCCATCCTTCCCTGGGAGCAATTCCTACGGCAAGTATCACAGCTCCCCACCAGTGTGGAGGGACATGGCATCAAATGGCGTGAGGAGGCCGTCTGGTTAATATCTCAAAAAATCCTCGTCCACACACAGACACACGTGGACGTCAAATGGGAAATCAGATAACAGCAGATCTAAAAAAGTGTGGCCCTGGCTGGTTTGGGTCAGCGGTTAGAGCATCGGCCAAAGAGTCACGGGTTCGATTCTGGCCAAGGGCACGAACTCGGTTGCGGTTTGTCCCCAGCTGTGGATGGGGTCATGCAGGAGGCAACCAATCGATGTGTCTCTCTCACATCGATGTTTCTCTCTCTCTCCCTTCCTCCCTTCCGCTCCATCTGAAGATAAATGGAGGAATACCCTTGGGTGAGGATGAAAGAAGAAGTGGGACACTGTGGACGTCTCACTGACCGTCAGGAGCGGTAGTTCTGCAGAGTGAAAGCGATCACAGTGCCCGAAACTGACCCAGGCCCTGCGTCTCCTCACGCCGCTGACTGGTGGCCTCGCGGTGAGCCAGCTCTCAGCCCAGTTTCTTTGCCAATGAACAAAACACTTGTTTAAGTATTTAATGGCTGTGATTAGTGACAGAGGCGTTGGTTACTTAACTTTTCCTTTCTCATCTGCGTTCTCTGAAAATTTTAATGGACGTGAACTATTTCACCAGATGCTTTTTTCCCTTAGCACCACCGACGGCTGTGGTATCACCCAGGGCAAGTGCTCTCGTGTCACCGACCTCAATGTTCTCATCTGCGCAATGGGGGCAGAGGGGAGAACCACAGGTCCTTCGTGGCTTTGAGCCCAGCGTTCCAACGCTTCCGTGCCACGGACACACTCGGGCCCATCTCAGGAGCAGGCTGGCTGTCAGACGAGAAGGCTGCCTGTCCTTCCACAGGACGCTGCCTCCCTCGCACAACGAGATGGGAACCAGGGGGCGAGGGGAGGACGGCGCTCGCCCCGTGACCCCACCCCGGGGCGCGCACGGTGCAGATCCGTTCACCCTCGCTGCCCCCGAGCAAACGAGTGCCCCCACCCCGTCTCTGGAGCTTCCCGGTTGCGGCTGTGAGCCCTGTAATTACGCCGTCACGGACACTGGTCCAGGAGCAGAGGAACACCGACACAGGCGGCTCAGGCCTGGGGCGGCAAAGAGGAGACACCCCTCTGCCTTCATCCCGAGCCGTGAAGGTCTCCCCTCAGCACCAACGACGACACATTTGGGGCGGCGCTCAGGAAGGGAGATCCCTGGGCGCGGGGCGGGCGGCCTGACAACACGGAGCGGGCAGGGCGCGGGCCCCTGGGCTTCCACCTGCGGCAGGCAGCCTTCAAGAAGCCGCCTGCCTGACTGGGTTTCTTGATCCCCTTGATAAGAGCGTCACGCAAAGGACTGGGGTCTCAGGGACCACGCTGTGGGGCTCTGGGGCTTCCGGGTAGCACCGAAATGAGAACCAGGTCACGAGGGGTGGGATCTAAATGCCAAGTGAAAGCCACGGTCGGGTGCTAGGCAACCAGAGCGCGCCTGCGGGAAGGGCCCTGTGTCTGGGAAGCGCCCTGGATCCGCACTGGGAGCACGCCTGGGGAGCACGGAGTCCTGGCGCACTGGGCGCCCTCAGGAGCACGCCTGCGGGAAGGGCCCTGTGTCTGGGAAGCGCCCTGGATCCGCACTGGGAGCACGCCTGGGGAGCACGGAGTCCTGGCGCACTGGGCGCCCTCGGCCGCCCTCAGGAGCATGCTCATTAGAACCAAGCACTGACCAAGCCCTCTGCGAAAGCCTGGCGGGTCCTACCGTCACGCAATCTCCGCACAGCTGTATGGTGCAGGGCCTGAGGCGATCCCCACCGCAGAGCTGAGGAGACTGAGGCTCAGAGGGTTTGAACAATTCCCTCCCGGTCTCACAGCTGGGAAGCAGTGGGACCAGCACGTAACCAAGCCAGAACGTGAAATGAGATCCCAGAGGGAGAAACGACTTTCAGACAGTCAGACAGAGAAGCGCGGCACGACCAGGGTCTCCGGGCCACGGCAGCTCCTCGCAGAGAGGCCAGCAACCTGGGCTCGGGGTACGGAGGACCCACCCATGGAGGCAGACGAGATCCAGACAGTCACTAACACTGACGCTGTGACCCGGAGTGAACTAGTTCCCATCTCTGAGTTCTCTCTGGGATTCGAGACGCCGACCCACGGGTAGGCCGCGGTATCCGGTAAGATCACTGGAGGCTCTTTAGACCGGGAGGGAGCGGCAAGGTTGAGGAGGAGCGTCCTGAGGACAGGACGGAGATGCACTGGGACCGGGTGCCACTGAGATGCTGGGCGGGGAGCAAGTGTTTCAGGAGATGACCAGGCCAAGTGCTGCTGCTGGTGTGCTAAGAGAACAATGAAAATTATACCCCAGCCCGGCAGTGTGGCTCAGTGGTTGGGCGTCGACCCATGCACTGGGAGGTCGCCGGTTCGATTCCCAGTCAGGGCACATGCCCAGGTTGTGGGCCACATACCCAGTGGGGGGCATGCAGGAGGCAGCCAATCGATGTTGGTGCTTCTCTCTCTCATCGATGTTTCTCTCTGTAAAAAAATCAATAAAAAACATTTTAAAAAATAAATAAATAAATACACCAGACCACAGCGGACGTGGGTGCTGGTCGCGTCTCACTGACACACACACAGCTGGTGCCGCCAGGCACTGGAATCCAGAGACCAGGGTGGAAACACACACGCACCCAGGACAGCAGCCCTGACCTCTGCCCCCTAACATCCCTCCGGTCACAGCGGTTCTCAACCTGTGGGTCACGACCCCTTTGGGGGTTGCACGACCCTTTCACAGGGGTCTTAGGAACTGAGACACTGCTCCTCTACCCGTCTCCAGGCGGGTCCGCCCGCATGCAGATACGCCCACATACACACGAGGACCTGTGTTAAAGGGTCGCGGCATCGGGAAGGCTGAGAACCACTGGGTTAGAGAAACAACTCGGGCAAACGAACGCCTCACATAGCTAAGCACTTTTCCTGCTGCGTTACTTATCACAGAATAAAACCGGCAAGAGCCTGACAGGCCAAGACCAGGGAAATCAGTAACTAATCTGGGGAAATAATGCAAACGGAGTGTTTACCCATTAAAACAACCAGCACGGGAACGACGCCCCAGAAAACACATGGCGGACGTAATTAATGTTCAAAAGCAAAATGGAACACGGTAACCACACACGTGTAGAAAGCACAGGGCACATGTGGGTAGTTACCAGCAGTGATTAATTTTTGTTCCTTTTTGAGGGAGCGCCTTCGTGAGAGATTTTTCAAAGTTTTAAACTGCGCGTGTAACACATTTTCACGATCGTGTTTTTCATTTGGACGTTTTCTAAGGGTTATTATCACATGTTTGCCCATTATATTTTACTGTGTTATCCTTCAGCCACCAGTCCGTTTAAAACCTTTAAAGGGAACAATTTAATAGTGTACTAATTATTTTGCTAAGAAACGGCTAACTCAGAGATCGCGACAGCAAATGACATTAAAATCTGAGTCATTAAACATCACCTTTGGAGCTGCCTTACTGAAAAGCAGAGCTATAAACACCGCACCTTTGTTACCTGGAGGCAATAAAGCGGAGGGGGGGAAGGGGGGGGGAGACAAGGGGAGGCGGGGCCGGCACAACTCTGGTCCCAAGTTTTCACTTCCTGCCGCCCTGCCCACCTCGGAGGGCTGTTCCAAGACCCAGAGGAGAGAAATGAACACAAAAGTCCTTACGTTCCTGTTCTAATCACACAGGTTCTTATTCGCATTATTCCCTTGAACAAGTGTAGGGTTCCACCTGCCCTCATGGGGTCCGCCGGAGGTCCCCCTAATGCGTGTTCGTACAGCTAGCTCATCTCCCACAAAGCTCTGGGCCCAGAGAGGCCACTCACATCTACCCCACACACTGCAGGGAGCTGTCTTTGCTTTTCCCCCTGTGGGAGACCATCGCCTCCCCAATCTTGACCTCAGTAGAGGCGGAGTGAGAAAACGCACAGGCTGACGATGACTTTGAAATATCTGACAGGACAGGGGGCTGGAAGCATCTATCGATAACTTATTTCCGGTGATGGGGCAGAACAGGGTCCCCACTGGTTTTAAAGCCATTAATTGGTCGTTAGACTCCATTCAATCACTATGGATGGGAAAAGCGTCTGAGGTTGAAAAGAGGGATAATAAAGGCATCTCTCTCTCTCTATTATTTTTCCACAACTGACGTAACTTCTCTGCCAGTGGGAGAAAAACCTGGGTCGAAAGACACTGAAAACGGGCAACGCTGCTTCTTGGGTCGTTACAGCTGGGAAACGGGATGGCGGCCTTCCTCCCACCGAGCTCCTCCAAAGAAACACAGTGTTTGTGGCGAACATCAGCCCGGTGGCTGCTTCACCAGGCTGTACTATTTGCGCATATTTTATCAAAAGTCGGTATTTTAAAATGAGAAAAGGAAGTCATAGGCTCAAGATCCATTTGCCAAAAATACACACGTTTGCTAAAAAGGAACTATTTGCCAAACACTAAGACAGGCTCCTCATGCGAGGCCTCGGACAGTTTGCCTGGACATGCGACACCAAGCGCCAAGGCAACGAGCAGCCGGGCACCTCCGGAGACAGAGTCAAGGGCAGAGCGGGGGCGGCGGGCAGGCGGGGGCAGGCAACAGGGTCAATAACTCGGCAAAACAATGATGGAGCGTATCGGTCATCCTGCAAGTTTGTTTTTGACCAATGGCCTTTCAGAGAATGGTTTTGGCGCTTCGGCCTGAGTGCAAGCACCGGCCACCAGCAAGTGACACGTTCTCTCCGGGCTGCGGCCAACTTCCTGCACCATGAAGGGATTCTGCGAGAACCCCTTCGAGCCTCCCCTGGTTTACAGTTTCTGTTCTATCGCCTGTCAGCAAACCCACGTTTCACGGCCCGCAGAGCAGCGAGGAGCCACAGGCGTGCCCGACGGGCAGCATCTCCCTCTGCGCCTTCCGCGTTTACCTCTCGCTGAGCGCGCCCAGCCCACGCGGGAGCCTTCCAGTCTCACGGAAACCCAGGCGGCACGGCGGAACACACTTCCCTGTCTGTTTCTCAGGTAAGAAAAATCACCCGGGAAAGTTGCCGCGAATGGAGGATGACAGAGGTAGAAACAGACCTACACTTTTGGCGAGCTGTTTGTCTCGGATGCCGTCCACTCACCGTTTCGCAGAGTCCTCGTTGGATCCTTGGGGCCCGGCAATGGCGGCAGAGTGTCCGCTGAGTTCACGCAAGGCTTTCCTGGGTCAAAAATAACAACAAAACGTCAGGTGACGGCCCACTTTTCTGGATAGACAGGAAATAACCCCTCCCACCTGATTACTCCATTTAGGGGCATGCTCTTTTTTTCTTTTTTTAAAATATATTTTATTGATTTTTTTTTTTTTTTTTTTTAGGGAGACATAGAAACATCGACGAGAGAGAAACATCAACTGGCTGCCTCCTGCACGCCCCCTACTGGGGATCGAGACTGCAACCCAGGCATGTGCCCTGACCGGGAATCGAACCGGGACCTCTCAGTCCATGGGACGACGCTCAACCACTGAGCCACATCGGCCGGGCTCTCTCTCTTTTTCCTTTCAGATAAGTATTCCAGGCAGCACGGCGGAACAAGTATTCCCCCACCCCCGCTTTACTGATGTATGATTCACAAATAAAAATGGTATACACTGAAGGTGTACCAAATGATGTTTGGGTATATTAATACATTGATGTTGGGAAAGGATTACCACAATTAAGCTAATGAACACATCCACACGCCATACAGTTACCTCCTTCAGGAGTTTGACTTTTTTAGATCCCACACAGCAGAGAGACCCTGAAGGAAAGCCCACACTGTTTGGAGTGGGGGACATAAACACGCAGCCCTTCTTCTTCCAGCCTCCGCCCTCCTGGTCTCCCCCTGCTTGGGGAATCTCGCCAGTACCCTCCAGAAGCCACTTTTAAAATTCTTTCCAGAGCTCAGAGTTCTTATCTGTAGAAGGTTTGGTTCAATAGGAGCCGCTCTGCCGTGACTAGTAAGGAAACTCTGTTTCTCGAGTGTTAAAAACAGTTCCCGTGGAAAAACATCTCATCCGGACACCCGGACGGGAGTGTGGTCGTTGGGGAAGGAAAGGGAGATAATGGAGGGAGAGGCTAGCTTTTGAGTAAATGTGTCCGTTTCTTCCTCATTAATGAATACGGGCTTGTCTGTACTTCCACTTCCGATGAGTTTTACATTGTCTTTTTCAGTCGTGGATTTTTATCTCGCTTCACCCACCGGTGAATGATTCCTTGGGCAAGTAATTCAACATGCCTGGGGTCCACGTCCTTCCTTTGTCACAGGGCTGATCGCGCCCCTGGAGGGGGAGGCCGAGGTCACAGGAACTCCCTAAACAGCCCTCTCTCCGCATCACCTCGTCATCTCATGACTTACTCGGGGAAGGACCGAGCTCCCTTTATGACGGAAGCCACCTGTTCAAGATCACTTTGGATGCCACACAAATGTTTGAACGATAAATAGATTGCCTATGACTGTGGAGAGTGTTAGGATAAAGATTATAAACATACTAAGCTATCGATGCGTTGTAGGGATGTTTTATTAATCTGTCCACACTCTGAGGTCCATGGTGCTCCCATGTTAACAGAGATGGGTGGCATCTGTCCCATGTCAGGAGTAATCTGTACTAATGTTTCTATGGTCTTTGTATAGACTTGGGTCACTGCATAAATGGATATAATTTTATGTACCTCTTGGAAAAGAGATCGAGTAAAACGTTCTGCAGAAACACCTTGGTCTGAAGTCAGGTTTATAAAATCAGGTAATAAAAATATTTTCCCTGGAGCCAGTTTTGGGAAAGTATTATAATAATCCAAAGCCCAACCTCGGCATAGCAACGTAATACAGCTAACAACATGTTGTCACTGCAGGTCCTGATGAATCAGGTGAGCTGTACTCACCGCTGTGGAGAGCACTGTCCTTGGGGAACTAAGGTCCTCCTGCAGCCCAGGCCTCCGCCGCGAGGGGTATGCTGATCTCCGCCACCCCAACAGCTGAGGGCAGCAACAGGAAGTCCCTAAACAACGCCTTCTGAGCCGCTGGAGGTCCGAGTGTGCTCTCGGGTAAAACTGTGCTGTTTATCTAAATCAGTGGTTCTCAACCTTCCTAATGCACGACCCTTTAGTACAGTTCCTCATGTTGCATGTGGGCGTATCTGCATGTGGGCGGACCCGCCTGGAGACGGATAGAGGAGCGGTGTCTCCGTTCCTAAGACCATCGGAAATATGTGTTTTCCGATGGTCTTAGGCGACCCCTGTGAAAGGGTTGTGCGACCCCTAAAGGGGTTGCGACCCACAGGTTGAGAACCGCTGCTCTAAATCATTTAAACCTCGTTCTGAGACCTCACCCACCTAGATGACAGGGCGTTTGTTGTTCGTCGGAACTGGGCGCCCTCCCCATTCCATTTCAGTGTCCAGCGGTCCAGGCCGGGGTCGTGTCTGTCTGCGCAAGCCCGTCTACATCACCCAGGCTGCCGCCGTCGCCCTGAAGATCCGATTCGGGGAGCCACACAGCAGTGCGGAGAATCAAGTATCTACTGGACGCTGTGGCGTGTGCTGGACACGGTGGCGTGTGAAAAAACGAGGCACAAGCCTTGCCCCCAGGGAAGTCCAGGAAAAATCTCAGGGTCGAACATGTACTGTTTACAGCCTTCAGACACAGATGTTCCTTTCAGAGGTCCTACCACGGGTACAGAGATGGAGAGCGGGCTGTGAAAGGCTGAACCGTGGACCCTGATGAGAACGGCAGACGTTTCGGTCCTCAGCCGACCCCTGTCAACGGGAGAAAAACGACTTGCCGAAACTCCTGAGCGGAGGCAGCACGCAGAAAGCTTCCCAGGCATCTATAAAACATGAACCCAGCTCGGAGCCCAGGAAGAAAGCTTTCTATTTCCTTTCTGAGGTAGCTTTAACGTGTGGTTTATGTTTCTTTCTTTTTTTTAAAAAAGTGGACTCAGCTCTTCCCGGGGCCATCACAGGGCTGCACATCTGTGCCTGCACCGACGCTGTTTACTTCAGAACATCTGGGCCATCGCCGTGGTCACGCCTGTGGAATATATGAGGTCATCTCTTTGGATGCTCATGGAGCTGAAGGATAATCAGAATCACGGCACCAGAGACGGAGTCCCTTTCCCAAATGCATGAGCGCTTCTGCCCTTTTCCGCCCGCCTCTCCAACGTGCTCAGCCCGGCAGCCACATGGGTGGCGCATGAATTAATGAGCGTTCTTCGCAGTGTTTCCCCAGCTCTGCTAGGCTGCCCTTCTCTCCCCTCTCTCCACGCACACACTCGTCAGGGCACGAAAGGTGAGCCACCAGACTTCACAGCGAGCTGGGCTGTGCACCTCGCTACTTCGGGAGCCTGAGCTAGGTCCGGCTCTGCAGCGGCCGCCAGGGTGGACTCTCATTCCTCTGTTGTTAGAACCGTCTGGCCTTCCTATCGCGCCCAGCACAAAGTCCACCAGGTCCTTCCTGTGGCCTCTGCCTACTTTTCCAGAATCGTCTCTCACAATCCCATCAAAAGGGACCCCGCTGGCATGCACCCAGCCCCTCCTGCAGACCCCACACTTCAGGACGTGCCCTGTCCCACCTGCGCCTTTCCTGTGTGTCCGTTCACCTGGCTGCAGGACCGCCTCCCCGTCCGCCCGTCCGTCCGTCCTCATGTCCTCATGGCCTGGCATTGCGGCTGCGTTGGATCAGGAGGTCGCTCGGGTCTGAGCGAATACAGCGCTGGGCGTGAGTGACTGAGGTTTAAACTGGAGAAGGGGATGCTCTCAGATGGAGGGGCCGGCGCGTACACTTGGTATCAGGGATTAGATTTCTTCTTCGTGGTCTTCAATCTCACCTACTCTATTATCCCTTCCTCCCTCCCTCCGTCATTCCTGCCTTCCTCCCTCAGTCCTCCCTCCCTCCCTCCCTCTTTGGTTCGAGTCATGTTTCCAAGGATCTACGAACAGGACATGTCTCCGTGGCAGTGAGATGACATGAGCTGGTGTTCTGATTTCTCTGGACAGTCCCGACTCCCAGAAGTCTCCCGTGGGGGGCACTGTCTCCCTCACCCAGAGGACTCGCCTCTCCACCAGTCTCTGTGGCAGCACTGGCCTGGAGGCACATGATTCCTAGAAGACCCCCCTCTGTCCCTGCCCCCCTTCCTTCTGCACGCTCCCGGAACAGGCGGGTGGGGGTAACACAAGGAAACCGGAAATGGAGCAGGCCCGCAGCTGTGGGGGGAGCAGCCCACTGCCAGCAGGGACCCACATTTGTTGGTGGCTTCTGAAGGGACCAGCAGACCCTCCTGAAACAAAGTCAGTGGGTGCAGGGCTTGGTGGTGGCTCAGCTCCTCCATACGCCAGGAGGGCTTCCTAAAGAAAGGACACTATTTTCCACCCCGGGGAGGCGGGAAGCCGACTGGGCCAACCGTGCACTTGGAGTAGAGACTGGAAAAGCCCACGAGGAAAGCGACCGCGTGCCCTCAGGTTTCGCAGACCCAGAGGCCGACACCTGGGGGCGCCATCTCCACCTGCACTGTCCCGGACGCCACCCCCTTACTGCGGGACGCCATGCGGCAGCGCCACTGATACTACCCGGTTCCACTTCAGACTACAGAGGAGACTTCTAACAGGAACTAGGGTAACAGCAGGGACCCACCGAGGTTATTCTGAAGGAGGCAGAAGCCAGGACAGGGCCAGGTGTGAGTCAGAAACAGTGTCCCTGTGGAGAGACACAGCCCACGCCATTCATCACAGCGGAGCGCTGGGTCAGGGGCCAGCCTCCAGCCCCACCGGCTCCTCAGCCAGGGGCCTTCATGTGGGGCACCCTGCCTCCTTCTAAAACAAGTCAACAGGGAAACACAAGACAGGGCCCACCGGAAAGTCACGCGCATAAAGGCAGGAGACAAGTATCACCCACAGGCACGTACTGCCGGTGACTTTCTGCCATTTTATTACACAAGCAATCATTCATTATAGGAAGAGAGAGAAAATAGTGACAAAGTCTATCTTTCCTCCAACTTCTGAAATAACAAAGTTATTATATTTTAAATCTGAATACATAGTGAGGACTGGTCCTGGGTCCCTTTTCTGTTCTGTTCGTCTCTATATTCTGGTAACAGTTTTGTCGCTCCTTTACTGTTGTTGATACAATCGTGTCAAGATCAGGAAGATACTTTCGATGTTAATTGAGGGAGAACTGGTGCTTTTGCAATGGATCGTCTCATCCACAAACATTGGGTGTTTCTCCGTTTTTCTTTTATGCAGCTTAATATGGTTTAGTTGGGTTTTAAAAACGCATTCTGTATGTTTCCTTTCTATTTATTGCTAAATTTTCATATTTTTGGTGTTATTAAAATATCCCCCCTTACATTTTAATAGCTTATGTTTTATAGGAAAGTTATTGCTTCTTTAAAACTTCATTTTGTAACTGGTTTTCTAAATTGCCACTGTTAGCCGTTTTCAATCGATTCTTTGTTTATTTTCCAGGAATCAAGTCAAATTACTATTTGTGTGCCTCTTTCTTTCCTGTTATTGCTCTGGGAACCACCCTCACTATTAGGAATTAGAATTGCTTTGAAGCACACATCCAGAAATTCAGAGACGAGACGCTTCTGGTAATATCTTTTTTTTTTCCAGTCCTCACCTGAGGATATTTTTCCATTGATTTCTAGATAGAATGGAAGGGAGGGAAGGAGGGAGAGACGGAGGGAGGGAGAGAGAGGGAAACATCGATCGGCTGCCCTCTGCACGCTCCCTAGTGGGGATCGAGCTCACAACCCAGGCATGTGCCCTTACTGGAATCGAACCGGGACCTCTCAGACCAGGGGACTACGCTCAGCCCACACAGCCGCACCAGCTGGCTGCATGTATATTTTTATACACATTACTCTTTTCTAAATCTTAGTTGATTGGGAAAATTTGGGCCCTACCTCTCAGTAATTTAGTAATCCATCTAAAAATGGTCTCATCCTTTGAGTTCGGTTAATTTATTTCAAGACTTCCTTCCACTCCATTTTCTCTTCACTTCTGTCATTATCCAGTATCTTCAAATAGTTTTTTTTCCAAAAAGTATTTTTGTCCAGAGTTTCATGGTTATGTGTTGAAAGGGGTGTTAGTCCCCCCCACCCAAAAAAAAAGTTGTTTCACCATTATAGGCACAAAAATGTGCCTTTAATATCGTTGTTGACCAGCCGGTACTGAAGTACAGCTAAAACCTTCTCCCAGTGAGATTCCTTCCCTCCATCGTCATAACAACATAGATCGAATGACACACAACCCAGGCATCACCAAGTGAGCGTAAAGCACATGCAGCCATTCCAGAGATGTGGAACCCAGTGAACGCATTCAGTCATTCTCACTTCCTATGAGATTAGCCTCAGTGTTCTGTGACAATAACAGACAAGTTTCCAGTTGTTCTAGGATCTCTCAACATCTTAGCACCGTTGTTATTTCCAGAATAATGAGAAATAATAGTGATGAGAGTGGACAGCCTCTGCTGAATATAGTTTATAATATACGATCCTCTTTAAAATCATGGAATAAAACCTAGCTGGTCATCATGTATTATTCTTTTAATGGGTGTTTTGAGTCCAAATGATACTGTATCTGTTGTTCATGTGTTTACATTCATAAAAGTAAACTGGGCTGTGATTTTCTTCTTCGAGTTATCTTTGTCGAATTTCTCGATGAGGACAGTGTTAGCTTCATGAAGTGAGTTCACAGAGCAGAGAAATAATGTCTTGGAGAATCCGGAACGCTGCAACTGTGACACCCAGCCTGGCTTTTTAAAGAGAATCCCTTCCACGATACGTTTTTCAAATCTGCAGTGTTCTCGGTCTTACTCAGGTTTTTCCTCTTCCTCATAAATAAATTTTAGTTCCTGGTAATTTCCCTAAATATCATGTGCTTCACCAAACTCCAAATTTATTACCGTGCATTTCCATATGGCAGTCTCTTACCAGTCTATGATCCCATCTGCCATCTATGGTACAGCCATTTCATTTCTATACTTGTGTTTACTTTTGAAATTTTTTAGTAGAGCCGAAAATTTAGAAAGGTTGCATTCTTTCAAGTCTTCAATTCATTTTTTTCATTTGGTTCTCCCCCCCCCCACCTCCACAGCCAAAGATTCCGCTCTGACATGTATACACTCTAAATCAGTTTTCCAAGTCATTAAAATCTGTGTTGCTATCAATTCCTTGCTTCTTTTTCCATATGTTCATTTAATTATGTATTCTGACTTCTTGTACTATGCACCAATTTCAATCACATTAATTGCTTTTTATTTAATAATAAATACAGTAAATGTTCTGATGTTTTTTTTAAATGACTTCGGCTCTGGCATATGTTTCGATTGTGCTGTTATTGTTATTTCCAAAATGGTTCTAGTATTATAATTTCTATTAAATCATTATAAAAATGTTTTGGGCAAAAATTACTAACACGAACCCTGGCTGGGTGGCTCAGTTGTTTGGAGCGTCGTCCCATACACCAAAAGGTTGCGGGCTCAATTCCTGCTCGGGGCACTTGCCTAGGTTGTGGGTTCCATCCCTGGCATGTGTCAGGGTTCAGGGTGGGGTAAGGATTTTTAAAAAATTACTGCCCGGCCGGTGTGGCTCAGTGGTTGAGCATCAACCCATGCACCAAGAGGTCGCCAGTTCGATTCCCGGTGAGGACACATGCCCAGGTTGTGGACCAAATCACCAGTGGGGGGCATGCAGGAGGCGGTCAATCGATGTTCTCTCGCATCAATGTTTCTATCTCTCTCTCCTTCTCCCTTTCTCTCTAAAATCAATGAAGAGAAAAAAAAATTTTTTTTAATTACTAAAATGAATAGATGCTAAAGATATTGTTTTAAATAAAAATGCTGGGTTACAACCTAGCATCCACAGAGTCATCCTATTTTTCTTTATATGTGTATTACTTCGACAAGTATTTACAGTATCCAGGATGTAGTAAACTTTCCGTAAAAATATTTTTGTTAGGGTTGATACACAGATCAATATACACACCTAAAACGTGCAGATAGATAATCTGTAGGAAAAACCACACTGAACACACGCGCAGACGCTTACAGAGACGCAGCACAGCGAGCTGCGGGGGACTCAGGACCGGTCTTCCGGCCCGTGGCACCACGGTGGGACTCGGTGAGACAGAGCCAGCTCCATGACCTCACGGCGCCGTCCATGTGCACTGCCTGTGACGGGACGTGCTTCGTCCTGAGCGGTGGTGACACGGTCTGGTTCACAGCACGGTGCCCAAGCAGGGACGTGGTAGAATCAGAAAGCTGTGCACGTGTGCTTTCCCGTGTCACGTGATGCAAGCGTGCATTCCACGTGTCGGGCACGCAGCGACGGCTTGAGCGTGAAGGGCTCACCAGGCAAGGCCGAAAGGCGGCACGCTCGTGGCGAATTAAAACCAACTGCTTGTTTCTAGCCGTGCCCACTGCATCCTCCTTGGGCTCGAGTGTGCTTCCGTTACCTGGAGGAGGATTTCCTGGCACCGGGTCTGCGGCGTGGCTGAGGAAGCCACCACGTGCTAAAAACACGCTAACGTGGACGCCAGTCCGCGTGCACCAGTGCCGGGAGGGACAGGCAGCGGAGGAAGGCGCTCCCTCCGGAGGGGGAGCAGGGAACGAGGGGGCCTGCGGGTGCTGCCAGGTCAGAAGGAGGTGTTGCTTACACACCTGAGAAGTGAGCCCGATCACAGTGAGGGGGCGACGTGTTGTCGGGATACAATGTTTCCTTCCTGTGGGAAGTGGTCAAATGCCTCTGAGACCTCAAAGTCCTGTTCTCCGTAGTGTCTTTCTTGGGAGGGAACTCCCAAATGCCTGACTCTCAAGTGATTCTTTTTTCCTTTTTTAAAATTTTGTTTTTTATCCTCACCCGAGGATTTTTTTTTTTTTTACATTTATCTTCAGATATGGCAGGAGGGAGAGAGAGAGGCAGGGAGAGAGAGAGAGAGAAACATTGATGTGAGAGAGACACATCAATTGGTTGCCACTCACACAGCCCCAGGGCTGGGGACGAACCGCAACCCAGGTACGTGCCCTTGGCCAGAACCAAACCCGGGACTCTTTGGACACTCTAACCGCAGAGCCAAACCGGCCAGGGCTCAAGCGACCCTTGGAGGGTAGGTGGTACCCGGCATTTTAACAGTAGACTGACTACGGCCAAGCCTTAACCAAGGACCCAGAGGGAGCAGTTTGTGCTTGACGGAGGATGGGTCTCTCGATGTCCAGAAGGACAGACTAGCTCTCCTGGACCTCTGGGTCTCATATCTGTAGCTCTTGGAAATTTTATTTTACTCTTAATACAAAAGCATTATCGACAAAGAAAATAATTAAGTTAGAAGGGCAATATGAGGACTCCTCTGGAGGGTCTGGGGCAGGAAAATCTTCACACAGAAGCCGGAATGTTTTCCTCTGCTCCCTCAGAGGGCCGCCTCCGGGCCATGCTGCCCAGGTCCCACTGACCCCTCCTTCTTGTCTCTGTGGGAACCTCCTCCTGTTGCCCCACCTCCAGGGGCCAAGGCCCTTGCTCATTCCTGTTGTTATTGTTTTTCTTATCAACCTTGTGCTCAGCTGCCTCCAGGCGATGCTCAGACAATGTAGAGAAGAGGAAACCCAAACTTTCATCAGTGGGCAGGAAGGCGCAAGAAAACAAACCCAAAGAAATTCAAAAAAAGGACAGACTGTGAGGAAAGCTGACACGAAATGGCAGAGATGTCCCCCTCCCCAGAAACAATGTGATCGGCAAAACCAAAACCTGTTCTTTGAAATGACGAATAAAACGGCTAACCCTTCGACAAACAGGATCAGGAAAGCTAAGGCACAGATAACAGTAAAAATCAAAAGAAAAAAAACAAACAACACCCGACACACAGATAAACAAAATGTTTGAAAATTATAAGAGGACACTATAAAAAAACTCCGTAACAAATTTGAAAACATGGTGGAAACAGACGCTTTTTCTGGGATACGTAACATCAGAACTGGCCCAGATTTTCACAGGCAGGGTCTAGACTGACCAGCTCTAACCCTGGCGTTTACAACTCCAGCTCGGCCTCCCGAGACCGCGTGCTGCCTGCTGCACCAGCTCTGAGGACACCTGCCCGGGTGTGCTGCTGCACCACACCTGCCCTTCTCTTTGTGGCGTTAGGAACGGGCCTGGAGGAGGTGGGCAGGAGGGGCGCACGAGCCCTCCGGTCATTCCCCCTCTGCACCGTCTGTCCAACCCCACGCATGCAGCCTCACGCGCTCCGCAAGTTCCGACAATGGAACACTCGGCCGTCGTCTCGCTACTGTCTCCTGTTTCTCCACAAGGTGTCAGTGATCCAGTGTCTCCTGAATGCTCAGCGCTGACACACTCCCTTTCTTCTACCTCTGTTCACTGACTCTCGTACGCTGTCCATCTCCAGAACCAGAGAGTCCTCTGAGCATCAGTACTCCCAACGCCTCCTACACACCGGCAGGAAAACGACCGAAAGGATTTACAGAGCAAAAGGCGAACTGTGGTTACCTCGGTGTGGTCGCATTCGAGACTTCCCCCCCTTTGTGTGTTTCAGTTTTCTATCTTAGGCTGGATCATACGTCTAAAATTATTTACTTTTAAAAAAAATATTTTTTCTTCATTGATTTTAGAGAGAGGAAGGGAGCGGGAGAGAGAGACAGAAACATCGATGAGAGAGAACATCAGTTGGCCGCCTCCTGCATGCCCCCCAACTGGGGATCGGGCCCACAACCCGGGCATGTGCCCTGACCGGGAATCAAACCGGTGACCTCTTGGTGCATGGGTCGACGCTCAATCACTAAGCCACACTTTTTAATTCAAAAGTAGAACGTGAATACATTCTCCTTTTTTAAAACATGTCAAATGTACAAGATCAAGTTTCCTTTGGCTCCACTCAAGATGAGTCCCCTTTCTAGAGGAAATTACTCACCGATCTGCTGTGTAACCAAACATCTCTTTACTTGGAGTTTAAATCTGTGTGCACGTGTGTCTAGCTCTGCTTCTCTGTGTGTTCTGTGTGAAGGAAGGGTTGGTTTTCTATCTAAATCTTCATAGACTTTGCTTCTTGTTCTGCAAATTGTATTCTTCTCACCCAACGATATCCTTCGCAGACCTTTCACAGTGGTACACGGATCGGCCCATTCTCTGGTGCGTGCTGCACCGTGGGGAAGTCCTGCGGCCCCTTTACTCCAGTTCTGATGTTTCCAGCCCTGCCGGCGACCAGCACAGCTCAGGGAGTGGACTCACACCTTCCCGCTGGCCACCTGCAAGCCCGTCTCCGAGGCACACACTGAGACGGGGAGTCGCTGTCTCAGAGGCTCTCTCCGTTTTCATCCTAACAGACACGGCCAAAACTGTACCGTGGAGTAGCCGTAACAGTGCACACTCACCCCAGTGGGAAGAGTACCCGTCTTTACATTGTCATCAATACTTGATAGAATGAGTTTGCTCCCCTGATGAGAAAAAAACTACATTTCTTTGTTTCAACTTGCATTCCCTTGCTGGTAGTGAAGTTGATTGAGTCTCTTTGTTAGTCATTTGTATTTTATCTCTGAGGAACAGGACAGCCTGTTCATGGCTTCTGTCCATTTTTCCACTAGGATTTTTTGTTTCTTTTTGAAACAAATGTCTTTCTATGCGCTGAGGGTTAGGCTTGCTCTGCTGAGGGTACACCCCTCGGTAACTCACTCAGAGAGGAACTGCAGATGGCTGACGAGTCCACGCATTTCTGAAGTGTTCTCCACGGTGCATACATGATGGTTTTGTCTGCACGCATTTACTCTGTAACTATTAGGAATAATGGACACTCAGCTTGCGTTTATTCTGACAGCCATCTTGAATTAGAAATCTTCTGTGATTTACAAATGTCGCTAAAAGAAAGAAAAGCACAAGCAAACGTACACATCCTAAACCTTTGTATTAGGCCTGAAACGCAGAGCTATTTCAGCTAAAACGTATTTATCGAGCTTCGCGGGGACCGGCCCTGGGCTCAGTGCAGAGAGCACTGGGACCTGGCTGGCGCTCTGGAAAGTGCAGAGCTGAGGAGGAACAGGAAGCCACGTGTACCCACTAAACAGGTTTAAACCAGATCACATCAGGGGTATCACCCGGAGAAAGGTTCCGCCAACAACTCCTGTCTAATTTTTAATTACAATCAGGTCTCTCCCACAATAACTAGAGCTATACATTCTAATGAGCGAATTCATATTCATCACTCCATTTATTCTGCAAAACAACCCTGTAAGGTAAGAGCTATTTTTATTCCACTTCGCACAGGGGAACTATGTTAGTACCCTAGACACAGCGTATTTATCCTTCTCCGTGCACGCCATGCCCCAAGGAAAGCACAGTTGGCTGGCTGTTTGCCGTGGCCCTCCGCCACAGGGAAATCAGAGGCCGCGGATAACTCGGGGAACACCAACCAGGCTCGGACCCTCCTCCTAAACCTATGGAGAAGAACTAAGGCCTACATTTTGCCAATTATATCATTGCTCTCCTAAGTATTCTGCATGCATTAAATCACTGAATCCTCACAGCATCTTAGGAGGCCAGGGCCATGATGACCCCCCCCCCCCGTTTTCCTGAGGCACAGAACAGTGAAGTAACTCACCAAAGGTAACAGCTGGAGTGGAGGTGCAGGACTTGAACCCAGGCGGGTGGCTTCAGAGTTTACTCTGTGCACCACAGGGAGGCAAACTACTGAGGCTGTTTCTGTCCAGTCTGCAAGCTAAGAGTGGTTTATGTATGTTTAGAAGCTTGTAAAAACAAAAGAATATATGGTCCACGAAGCCTAAAATACTCTCTGGCCCTTTCCAGAAAAAAGCTCCCGATCCCTGCACTGAACCACCATACAACAGACAGAGGCTGTGAAGTAGCCCTTCAGTGATGAGAGACCGTAAAAAAACAACAACAAGGTAGCAAACTGAACTGCAGAGCCCTCCTTGAATGACTGTATCAAAGTATCAAACTGAACACAGAGCCGTCCTTGAATGACTGTATCAGAAATGTTGGCCCATACTTTCCAAAAAGAGATGCATCTTCTCACAAAACATTATTAACATAGGTGTGTGCTGTATACTTATACGTTGAATGTTTAGGGGACAAGCCCAAGGATGTGTGGAAACCGCTGCTTTACGTAGGGGACTGGGAAAGGACGAGCCCTGTCCTGAGTACGTATCAGTAGCTTGCAGCACACGGAGCTCAGTTACACGAGCCTTCCTACGTCAATTTACAGCTGACGGAAGTAAAGCCAGCTGGTTTCTGGAGTGTCAAGGTAAAGAGAAGACTCAGCTCCGTGCTCTTCCCCTCACCCTTATCCAGGCCTTGATACGTCAAGATACTTCACTTTCAACCTCCATTTTTAGCAAAGATGCTGACTTTAAGAGGTCCACTGATGACTGGAAAAAAAAAATTGAAAATACATTTAAAACAGTATTGTGCAAGGTAAATGTCTCTCCGGAGACAAAAGCTCTGATCTGTGGCTCTGGCCAATGTCCATGGTGTAAATCCTTCTACCGTGGCCGATTTCATTTCCAGCACAAGACCCCTGAATGCTGAGGTTGGAAGGTGTGAGCAGTGTGTGCAAGACAAGATCACCGGCTCAACCCATGCCACTGGAAAAAAATCACTAAAATACATGCAGTTGTTAAGATGAAAGACACCACACTGGTTGGTGACAGCATTGTTCTCTCTTCCCTCCTCTCCCCAACTAACGTCACTGCATCGAATGATGGAGGAAAAAAGGATTTGGAATCAGAAAACGTAAGGGGGTGCCCCACGTCAACCCCCTTCAGGCTCTGAGATCTTGGGGCGCTCACGGCAGCAGGCTGGGCCTCAGTGCCACTATCTGTGAGATGAGCATGGCATCAGCTGTGCAATCGCCTTCCAGGACCGTCAGGAGGATCAGAGGCAGTCCTGTGCGTCTGTGCACGTGTTAGAATGAACGTCCCAGACGTGGCCTGCCATCAGGCAAACAGTTCTCCATGCCGGACTCAGGAGCACTGTCAGAAGGCACCTGGCCAAGTGCATGCGTCAGGGGGAGCCAACGAGGAGGGTATGAATGAGAAGCTGCCTCGCAGAGGAACGCCATGCCTGACGCCTCCCGCCACGATGGCTTCCAGCCTCTTTAATATCTCCCGATGTCTCTGATCATATGCGGTTCTCCGGTAATTAACTGCCTGCCGTTTCTGAATGAGTAGAAAAACTACTTGCTGTAGGCGAAGACTTGATAATACTCACACGGATCTGTGTGCTGCTCTGGCAGATGCTGTTCTTAAAATCAGCTGCTATTTCTGTACACAGCCCATCAACAGGGCCCCTGCAGGAATATTCCAGAGACGTGCCTACCCCCCGTCTGTCGATTACCTTGGAGCACGTGCATTATTAATGGCAGCAATTGCCTTCTGACCTCCTTGCGTGATCCACTTCCATCCATTAAGGCATTACATTGTCCACTTTAGCAAAACATGAATCATAAATGAAATATTGATTTAAGAAGTCACAAACTGCTTCACATTAAAAAATTCCTACGAAAAGCAAAACTTCTAGGTTGATGTAAAAATTCGTATCCTTTGGAAAGCACTCTGCAGTTCAGGAATTCATAGTGATCAAATAAATATGTTCGTGTGTGGTTTCTTTTCATAACTTCGTTTTTAAGACCCTAAAATTACATGTTCTTTGAATTTATCATCACTTTATAACTTTCATTTGGATAGACTTATATCTTTTATTAAAGCAAGTAAGTATATATTTTTAAAACCACAAATCTTCTTTGTCAGTGTTCAGTGGAGAAATCGGGTCTCCGTTTCAGAAACCGTGAAGATAATTCAGCAGGGTAAGGTGCATCATTCCACCAAATATGATCGAGTATTTTTCAGTAACATTAATTTTCTTTGCAGCGTAATGAATGAAAGTTGATGTTCTGTGACAGGTGAGACACTAGGTATTTATAGACGTACAAACGTGTCTCTTTCAGTGGGATGATGTGAGACAAGGGGTTAAATCCGTCACGACCGACGATCAGCTCTGTGGACAAGACTTCATCCCATCACCTGAGGAGGATCCTGGTTTATACAGGAAGGAGTTAGCTCTGTCCCTATAAAAGTCCAGTGCTGGCCCTGGCCGATCTGGCTCAGAGCTTAGAGCGTCGGCCCTCAGTCTGAAGGGTCACGGGTTCAATTCCAGTCAAAGGCACGTACCTGGGTTGCAGGTTTAATCCCCAGCCTGGTCAGGGTCCTGCAAGAGGCAACCAATCGGTGTGTCTCTCTCACAACGATCTCTCTCTCTCTCTCTCTCTCTCTCTCTCTCTCTCTCTCTCTCCCTCCCTCCCTCCCTCCCTCTCTATCTAAAGAGTCAATGGAAAAATGTTCTCAGGTGAGGATTCACAAAAACAAACAAACAAAAAGTCCAGTGCTGAAAAGCTGCATTTAAATTAGCTGGACAGGCTGGTGATTAAAAGGACCGCGTGGTGCCCCCTGCCGTGTCCTGACCTCACTTTCACAGCACGGAGCGATCCCCAAACACACGCAGGAAAGAGGGGTGCCTCGAGATGAGACGCCCTGGGGAACAGCGGATCTACAGCTATGTCCACCCCTACTGTACACGGCCCCACAGCAGCGCGTCTGAGCGCCACACAGCCCTGAGGCCCAGGGGCCACGAGCACGATGCAGGCGCTCTTACCACCGAAGTCTCCGAAACGTGAAGTAAGCGAACGCGCTCGTTCCCGGACCTCAGCCCAGCGAGGACTGTGCGTCCTGGGCCACCACTGACACCGTTTCCTAAGGACCCGACGTCCCAGGTAAGAGTTAAACCTGAGATGTGGGTGTCCGGCACCGCACAGACTGGCTCTGTGTCCGCTGAGCAAGGCACACCCGTCGGGAAGGAGAGGGGTTCACGTCAGACACTGGGGAAGGTCTCTTCTGGCTTCCAACTTCTGACACTCCTCCTCTCCCCTTGGTCAAGTGCACCCCATTCGGAAGTATCTCTGTGGCTGGATGACAGCGAGGAGGGTGCCATCGAGATAAACACAGAGTAAGGGACAAAGGGGAGACGGACCAGAGACGACGAGTAGGGAGTTCAAAGAAGGGATGTGAGTGACCCTCACGCATGGAACCGCCTGGCTGACCACGTGCAGAGAAGTTATGCTGGGTGTGAGCTTCAGGCTTGAGAGCAGCGAGGGTTAACCATGACGATGACCACGTGGGAGGGGATGCAAGACAGAGGCTGAGTCGGCCTGCCACCTTTGCCCCCCAATCCTCACTTTGCAAAACAACCAAAGATTGCAACTGTCCTGAAGGCAGAGAAGAATTCAGCCACAATAACAACGGTCCGTGCTCTTTGAATCTGAGCAGCACCCACCGAGCCCACAGCCTGACCTCTTCTGGGCTTGTGCTGACCTCACCCCGGCTGACCCGGGTGGGCTCCAGGCACTGCCGGACTGGTGTGCACGGCCCACCTTGTGGGAAAATGCAGGAGGAAAATGCAGGAGGAAAGAGCCCGAGCACGTTACAATTTCACAAGAAGACGGGGGATTCTTTGATTTTTAAATGCATCAGCCAAGTCGAGGCCTCCGCCCTACCCTGCAGCCTCCTTCCTGGGAGTGCCTTCACCGCAGAGACTTCCAGTCTTTGACGAGTCCAATCACGTGGAGAGGTGTGGGTCTGAGATGACCAACAAGCACCGCCTTTCCTTGTCTGTTTGTTTTTTGCTTCCGAAATGATAAGAAGAAGAGAGCTTCCCTTTCATCCCGTGCCTTCTCACTCTGCAGAACTCCCCGGGTGCTCGTTCCACGTAATAAACTCTCAATCCCACCTCTGTGTACAGATCTGCTCTCCAGGGGCCGGCGAGGGAAAGGATCAAGTCAACAGTGTGCTGGGTGTCTTCCCTGCCCGCTCCCAGCCCCACTCCCCTCCCTCTGCACCTCCCGCCGGGACCCTGCAGGCTCTGTGTGGGGATCACAGCAACAGGCTCCCCGCCTTTTCACTTGCACTGGGACCCACCCGGAGGAAAGCATCAGCAGCCCATCAGAAGCAGGAGAGTGCAGCCCAGACTCAAGGGCGGGAAAGCAGATTCCACCTCCTGATCCGAGCTGCTGCCAAGAATGCGTGGCCGTTTCCTACGGACCGTGCCCACCCAGAGAGAGCCTTCTGTTCCCCAGTCACACCCTCGTTTCTCTGCGAGGGTCTCCTTCACCTCCCAAATAAACACTTGCACTCAAATCCTCACCTGGGTGAACCCAACCTAAGACAGACCCTCCTATAATTACCTTAATTCGAGTATATTTGCAGACACAGAATGGGATTAGATACCCTTATGTCATTTAGCTCACGGCTAAATTAGAATTAGATCCGTGACATCACTAGCGCACTGATTTTGTTAGACTCCAAATTATATCAGGGGGCTTGCATGAGGCACAGGGTGGCTCAAATCCAGAGCACGGACACCAAGTGCTGGACGAGGAGCGACAGAAACCCTCCTTCACTGCTGGGGCGGGGGGACGCCCAATGGCACAGTCACTTAGGAAGGCAGTTTCTTACAAAACTAAACACACTCCTGTCAGACAATCCAGCAATTCTACTCCGTGGCCTTTACCCAAAGGAGTTGAACACGTAGGTCTATACAAAACCTGCACCGGGATGTTTCTAGCACTTTTATCCGTCATTTGCCAAAACTCGGAAGCCACCAAGATATCCCTCGGTAAGGGGTGGAAAAATAAGCTGTGGTCCATGCAGACAATGGAGTATTATTCAGCACTAAGAAGTAGTGAGCTAGCAAGCCATGGAAGGAACCTTAAATGCATACGAGCAAGTGGAAGAAGCAGTCCGCACAGGCTGCGGACTCTAGGACACCCTGGAAGAGGCAGACACAGCAGAAGGACCGGTGGTCGCCAGGGTGTGGGAGGGAGGGACGAACAGGTGGAGCACAGAAGAGTTTTCAGGCCGTGAATCCACTCTGTATGATACTAGGTGACTACACATTTGTGGAAACCCGCACAAGGTACACCAAGAGCGACCCCACAGCAAACAGTGGACGTGGGGCGATGATGACCTGGCAGTGTAGGCTTATCAGCTGGAACCAAGGTCCCTCTCTGCTGGGCGTGTTGACAGTGGGACAGGCCAAGCAGGTGTGGGGGCAGAAGATATATATATATATGGGAAACCTCTGTACCTTTCACTCAATTTTGCTATAAACTTAAAAACTGTCACACACAAAAAAAGAAAGTGTATTCAAGTTAGAAAAACGCACAGGGTTTTAGGACTCCCCATATAACACTGGCCCTAGGCGTTAAGGGTGTCTTACTGTGATAAACCGTATGGGTGATCACTGATATTTCTCGTTACTCTCCCCTTTCACCCCTGAAGTTGAACATCGTCATATGATGTCCTGTGGCCAATGAAATATAAGCGGAAGTGAGGGAGACAGTGTGCTTGCCTCGAGAAAGAGGGCATGCAAAGATTTAAAACCCGGTGCTCTGTGGTTTCTCAGTATTTCCTGGGAGCCCAGAATGGTGAATTCTGGGGCTGAAATTCAGTGGAGGGCCCGAGGGACAGCAGTCCCCTTGCGGAAGCCTCGGGGGCTCAGGACGGGCTGATGCCCTCCTGCTAAAGCAACTCCTAGGGGGCTGGGTCCCACTCTTGTTATTTAAAAGTGGAGTGAGCCCATAATCAGGACCCAGTGGCCCCATAAACCTCTCCAGGAGCCAAAGCTCAGCTGCCAGGATACGCACGTCAGAATGTACATGGCGATTTCCAGGGGCCATCCACCAAAAAAATGAAGTTAGGACTGTCCAAGAAACTTCTAGATGAAAACCATCTAGATTAAATCTTTTCATCCAAACTTTTTTCACTTTCATTACATAACACATCACGTTTTTTAATCCAGACTTTCATTAGGGCTCAGATTTACGGCCCAGCATCCCCGAGGCCAGGGATTCCGTGAGGTCCCACAAGTAACCCAACCCCTCTGCGGGCGGTTCTGAGATGAACTGATTTCCATTTCTGACACACCCCCCTGCTCTCGGGGGTGTAAACAATGAATGTAGGACTTCTTCACCTTGAGAGACACCTCAATGTTTGGATCACTGATGACAGTGATCGTGAAACTATCCTCATGACACTTCTCACCTCAGACTTCTCATTGCTTCTAAATGTTCACCATGCCTTTTAGTTACAAAGTGTATTATTTATCCAGTGACTAATTTACACAAGTAGTATAATAATATACACTTACAGCACTTGAAACAATAGAGGCATATCTAAGGTAAAAGGCTAAATCCCAGTTTATTACCCTCCGCTCTGCACCTTCTCTTCAGAAGACATTTCTTAGTGGCGTGGTGCATATCCGTCTGTTCTGTCCCAGACATTTTTGCTTCATGCGTGTACAGCCCAGAATGTTGTGGTCTGGGCTCATTCTTATGCAAGTGGAATTATAGGACTGGTTTTATATGTTTCAATGTATCTATTTCCATTGAACACTGGTTTTAGAGATGTTCCTTCAGCGGAAATTACAAAGACATCTTATTGCGTTCAGTGGCTGCAGAAGGCATTTCAGAGCATGACTGCAACATAGTTTCTTTCGCATTCCCCTACGGGCAGCCATTCAAGGTTTCTAGTTTTTCACCGTTGTAAATAACGCCACAATATTTCATATAGGATAGATTCTCAGTAATGGAATTGCTTATTAGAATGATAGAGAAACTTGACCTTTCATAGGGTGCATGTTAATGTCCTCCTGCATTTCTCCAGCCCTTATGCTGTGCTAATTTACAAACCCAAAACAGCACATACAATTATCCTTTTTCACACACGGCACAGCACATCTCAGGCTCAGGTGGCTGACAGAGGTAACGGCAGAGGGAGCAGGCTGCTACCAGCACGACAGAACGTAGGTGCGTAGCTCTGGCCTCAGGCCAGGCAGTGGTGAGTGATGTGTGGAGACTGAAGACATGAACCCACATCATGCAACGGCGAAACAACTGGTCCAACTCCGTCCTTGACAACTTGGAAAGCAGATAATAAGCCTAATGAGCTGACGACATTCAGCAGAGATTGGGAAGCAGAATGCTAGCAGCAAGCCTTGGTTGCTAATGGCTGCATTTGACAAGGTACTAGGATAAAGAGATGAACTCATAAAAGGGCTGTCAGCTTAAAGGGACTAAAGGGACTAGAGTCCAGAAACTGCAGGACTGCAAAATGAAAGACACAACTATCACTCATCTCCAAGCCTTTGAACGACAAAGATCAATTAATATTTGGCCTAGTTTGGTGACAGTGAGCACACTTAGTGCTCTGGAGAGGCTCCGAGGAGGAACCCACATCGCTTATGCAGTGGTCCTGCAAAAAAGCACAGACTGAATGTAACTGTCACTAAACAGCTAGACAAACCCAGCTGATAAATATTCAACGAAATGACTGACCTATACTTTTCAAATACATCAGTGTCATTAAAGACAACGCAAGGACACTAAGGACACATGACGATTAAATGTTGTCTGTGATCCTGGACTAGGAAAAGAAAGAGCATTTTATTGGGATAATTTAGATCAATTTAAATATGCAGTGTGTATTAAACTATCTGAATTTGACTTTTATACTGTGGTTATAGAAAAGCATGTCCTCATTACATGCTGAAATAGTTAGGAGTATAACGTCATCATAGCAGCTTACTCTCAGAAGGTTCTGCAGCAGTGATGTGTGCATGCGTGTGTGTGCATGTGTGTGCGTGTGTGTGTGTGTGTGCATACACGCATGTGCTCAGCCAGCAAGAAAGAAAAAACCTAAAATGAGAGAGGATGTAAACACGGCAAAGTACTAATATTTGGTGAATCCAGGAAAAGGAAATATGGGAACTTTTTACATTACTCTTTCTACCTTTGCGTGAATTTAAAATTTTTGAAAAGAAAGGTTAAAAAATACTAAACCTTGGAACACGGTCACAATACCTCTTGTGAAAACCCTTAACAAGACAACACCCAATAAACCGTCACGGTGGACACGAGACTCCAGGAAGTGGGAATAAAGGTGAGCTCTCCCACAAAGTTCAATGTGCTTAAGAGGTTCATGTCATGCCTGGCCAGTGTGGCTCAGTGGTTGAGCGTCGACCCATGCACCGAGAGGTCGCTGATTTGATTCCCGGTCAGGGCACATGCCCAGGTTGTGGGCCCGATCCCCAGTGGGGGGCACGCAGGAGGCGGCCCATCGATGTTCTCTCTCATCGATGTTTCTATCTCTCACTCTCCCCCTCTCTCCCTTCTTCTCTCTCTAAAAATCAATAAAGAAAAGATTTATTATTTTTTTTAAAAGCTGAGCGACAAGGAGGCTGCCTTTTTTAAAAATCCTCATCTGAGGATATTTTTCCATTTATCTTCAGATAGAGTAGGAAAGGGAGAGAGAGAGAGAGAGAGAGAGAGAGAGAGAGAGAGAGAGAGAGAGAAAGAAACATCAGTGTGAACGACACACATTCATTGGCTGCCGCCCGCATAACCCTGACCAGGGCCGAGGATGAACCGCAACTGAGGTACATGCCGCCCCTGACCGGAATCGAACCTGCAACTCTTTGGTCCTCGAGCTGATGTTCTAACCGCTAAGCCAAACCGGCCAGGGCAAGGGGGCTGCCTTATAAAGAGAGAGGAACTCTTCCCTGAAAGGGAATTAAGACCAGGAGACCACTAAGGTCCCTTCCAGTTCCAACTGGGTCATTCCAGGAAACACGGCGACCTGCTACTGCATCCTGGTAGCTCATGCAATACTTTGTGCATTTTCAGTGCGGATCCAGGAACCCTCTCCTGGGTGGGCTGTCCGCTCACATCAGTGAATGCCGTGTAGACACCACTGACTGAAGACAGCCGCCCAGGACTGAGTTTGCCGAGTGCCGCGGTCCCTCTGGTTCTCCCCAGGCTGGTTGGACGACAAGCACAGGCACCGTCTCACCTTATTCCAGGTCAACTAACAGCGGGGCTAAATCTCCCTTGAATCATTATTAACATTTATCAAACGTTCACTTTCTTCCCGGCAACATTTGCCACATATGTTTCCATTTTCTATTTAGACTCAAACTGCTCTGTGGCTGTTTTGTTCCCAGAACAAAGACGGCCCAAGGGGCGTGTGCAATCGCTCTGTGCCTCACATTCTGTACGAGTTGGGCAGGGCTGTGGTTCCTGAGCTGGTCCACATGTGTACGGCCCGTCCAGGCTGGCCTTGCACTATTTCTTGCCAGGAAATTGCTTGAGCGCTACATACCTGATGTTTGTGATTAGCAAAAATAAGCTTTCTTAGAGTTGGAGTGTGTGTTTTCAGTTAGAGTTAGGTGGGTGTTTTCTTTTCTTTTTTTTTTTTTTTTTACAGTTTTTAGATATTTACAAAGCATTCTTTACATTGCCCATAAAAAACGCAAAGTCAAGTTCTCTTGCCGTTCTGCGCAAGCTTGAAAAAGACGCTGCAGCCACAGGGACAGCCTGGACTCCGCTCTGCGATAAGAGTGTTGCAACTCTGCAAGTCATCAGCCAAGGAGCAGCACGAGCTCCCCTTCAACGCGCTGACACCTCAGCCCGGAAAACCAGTTGCCCAAGTGCCAATTTGCAAAATCCCAACCCAGCTCAAGCCAGACAGTGAGCACTCTGAAAGGGAAACAGATTTCAGTGGCCATATGTGCGATTATTATTCATCCCCATGATGACTGAATAAAGAAGCGTGCTGCCCCGTCTGGGCGCCATTGTGCTGCGGCGAGGCCAGGCTGGCCCCACTCAGCCCAGTGCAGAAGCTCGTACCACCTGCCCCAGAATCCAGACCCAGAGTCGCTCCGAGAAGGGGGCGGGGGCACTATGAGCAAACCTTAGGCCAGGATCTCAAGGTAAACAGTGTCACCCACACACGTCATCCAAATGGAGACACATGGCCGTTTCACTGGACATGACCCTAGCTTACTTCCTCATTGCCCCGTCTACCTGAAACTCTTGGCTATTCCCTGACCACACTTAATCCTGTCTCCCTAAATGTGTGCCCCTGAACATCTGTGATGAAATTACATACTACCATCCGGCCGGTGTGGCTCAGTGGTTGAGCATCGACCCATGCACCAAGAGGTCGCCGGTTCGATTCCCAGTCAGGGCACGTGCCCAGGTTGTGGGCGTGATCCCCAGTGGGGGATGTGCAGGAGGCGGCCAGTCGATGTTCTCTCTCATCGATGTTTCTATCTCTCCCTCTCACTTCCTCTCTCTCTAAAATCATTACAGTAAACAAAAAAAAATTTTTTTAATATATTAAAAATAAAAAAGAAATTACATACTATCTTTGTCTCCTTGTGCTTTTCTTAAGGCAAGAACCAGAAGGGAAATCTGCATTGGTTTCATACCGGTGTTGATAACAACACAAACCAGTAAACCAAATTTGGGGCGTTGCAGTTACCCCTGCTTCCAAACCGGGCTGCAAGTCGGGTCTCCCCGCTTTTCCTCTGTCTGATCTTGGGCTACAAGACGAATAAGGCACCAGAACTCCTCAGTTACCACAGCTTTTCATCCCCGATGACCTAACCACGTCCCCCAGTGGCCCCGGAGCTCCACAAACGGGTCATATATCCACGAAAACATCTTGGATTCTGGCCCCGTCCATCCACATTTCAGAGTGGACATTTCACAGAGCAAATCGTGGGCAGGAACTGGTTCCAATAACAACCACAGCTGGGCAGTCATACGCACATGACACACTGTCCAGATGGACGAAACTCAGAATCCCTGATGGGAAGGAAAAAACTGAGGCCTGCAAGCAGGAAATCCACCCTCCCATGGCTTTCCACGGCAGGCAACTTCTTACATCCTAGAAGCATGGGTGCCCCGCAGCACAGCGGCCATAAACCTCTTCTGCTCCACAACATCCCCGTACTTCCCACTGGATGACGGGACTCGACCACGCGTCAGACCCTTCATTCACGCCGTTGGCAAACGGTGACTGAGCGCACCAAGTCCCAAGCATTGCCCTAAGGAGAGGCAGACACTAAGAAGAAAAGAGGCAGAAGTTGCCTCGATGCCTTCTCTGGCTTCATGGAGCTCCCAAATTAGTTCAACGGCAATCAAGCAATCAGACCCATTTCCAATCAAATCTAATGATCCTCGTGCCTCCCCGGAGGCAGCACGGAAGTTCCCTCCAGGAGAGATGCAAAAAGACGCTTCTGCAAAAGCAGCTCCAAAACACCGAACAAAGACTCCAAAGGAAGTCATGCTCCTCACAGATCCAAAGTCACTTAACGCACGTGTGGATTTCGGAGACGATATTCCAGAACTTGAAAAAATGCTTCCAGTGAATGGCGGCCGGCGGCGTAACCGGGGAAACTCGGAGAGGAAGGAACACAGCAACAGGGCATCCCCACTCTTGTTTCATGGAGTTCCTTCTTTAAATCAGAAATAAAATATCTGCATTCTAGTCTATGCTTCTAAAATTGAGAGACTTCCGCGGAAGGGTGGAAACGCCGTGCAGATTCCAGCCGCTAAGACTGACTGTACCTCGGTGGGACGAACGTTTGCCCCCACCCTGTGCACAGCCCCCGCCGCCTGCCTCCCTCTCCTCCCAACCCCCTTCCTACCACCGAGTTTTTAACACAGGATTTGCCAAAATACGGCCCCTACCTACTGCCTGGCTCTGTACGGCCTGTGAGAGAAGACTACTGTTTGTATTTTTAAACGGGGAGGGGGATTATTCTGTGGCAATGGAAAATCCTGTGAAACTCAAGTTGAAGTGCCACAGACAGCAGTCAGCAGATGGGCGTAGCTGCGTGCTAATAACACGTCATTTCCGGCTGCTTTCGCTCCGCCAAGGCTGAGCTGAGTCGTTTCGATGGGGACCTCATGGCTCTCAAGGCCGAGACTGTGGATGTCCTTTCACAGAAAGCGTTTGCCAACCCCTGGTTTAACCTCACATTGCTCTTTCTCTTCTATCTGGTCTCACATGTGGGCTCCGTGTGTGTCTCTAGCCAGGTCTATTTCACTTACCTGGTCACAGACCCATCCATTCAGTACTTCTCCCTCCCTGAGCACTGAACCTGCCCATCCAGCCATCCTTTCTCAAAGGCGGAGCTGCGGGTGGCTGAGCCCTGGCGTTGCTGGCCCAGCCCTCCCCGACCGGCCCACGGATGTATTCGCAATCGTTTCATCCCTCGCTCGACCTCTCTCCCCTCTAGAATTCTCCTGCACATTCGTCCCACTGTCCTCTCTGCAAAAGGCTTAGGGGGCTTGGTCCCAGGGGCCTGGGCTCCCCTGACGGGGCATCCTCACGGAGCCCACCCAAATGGGGACACGTGGCTGTCTTCTTTCACAATGTGCCTGTAACTCACTTCTTCACGGGCCTGCCACCTGAAATTCTTGGCTTCCGTCAGAGGATCTAGGGGCTCCAGACATCTTTTCCTCTCTCTAAATATTTTAGCACAACTCATCAAAACAAAACTGTTTTCAGTCGGTGCAGGGTTTTTTTCTGTGGCAAACAGTTTGGAAGTTTTTGTCACAGTAGTTCTATTAAAGCCACATGGTGGAGACACATCTATGACAAATGTTGTCAACATTCCTCCTGCCCCTCAAATATGCTTTTGTAAACAATTTTTAATTTTCCATGGAAATGGGTGGGATGGGAGGGGGCAGAGGACCACGAATCAGACCTGTCTGCTGAGAAGGCTCCCGGCAATTCCTGACCCACCTCGAGGACTGAGCAGCAGGCTGGAGTCTGTGCATTACTGCCTTTTCTCCTTGTCCCTACACACTCTGCATGGATACAGCTAGGAACAGACCATGAAGGACTGTAGGAGGAGGAAGAGCAGGAGTGAGCGGCCCTGATAATCCTCCAGGAAATCCACTGAGCCTCTGGCAGTTGAGGCTGGCGGGTTAAGAAGAGGTGTGTTCTATTTACCAAGGTCTGCTGAGTTCCAACACTGGATTACTTTTGCAGTTTAAAAACATCATTTAAAAAGCAAGAAACAATGTATCATTTTAACCCTCTCAGACATGTGACCCTGAATTACCAAGGCCTGATCTGGTCATTCATTCCAATACGTTCTATTAATAACAGATGAACACGTTTGGGTCTCTGTATTAATACTCCCCAATGAACTAGGCAGGACTTTCTCCCCTCACAAAGGAGCAATAGGAAACTGAAATCTCCAAGTCAAGGGTTCAAGGGCCAGACCCCACCAACTTTCCATCTGGCCATGCACCAAGTGTAAATCCTACTGGAATCCTTCTCTGCTGACCGGCGTGCTGTGTTGTCAACTCTGAGAATACCACCATGCCACCAGCGGTTCCTAGGGATTCTTTTCCTGTGGGGCCTTCCGGGAGAAGGGAGCCAGTGAACCATGGCGGGTGATGAGTCTGTGGCGCACAGTGTGACTTTTCATGCAAAAATCTACAACTGCGGGTGTGGGAGTCCCTTGGACCCTGCCTTCCATTGATTAGAGAAACCTACACTGTGTTTCTTTCTCCAAATGGCCACGCATATACTAACACTATCATTAGCTCGGACAGAAACGGGAAACTCAATAGAAGAGAAATATGTGTCAAAGCTTTCTCTCAACAGTCAATGAATCCAACTCTTCCCCCACTAAACGAGAGGTAAAATGAGGAGACAGTCATTCAAAATTAAGAGAAAGAAAGAAAAAAAAAAGTCTATGTATGATCAATCTGGATTGTGTCCAATGGCAAGTAATAGTAACTTAACTGGAGTAGTTTACGTAAATAAGGGTTTATTTTTCTCACACCGTAAGTGGTCTTACGTAGGGAATCAGTGTCCCAGGCACTGCTCTGTCCACTCCCTTGACCACGTCCTCTCATTTAATGAGTGCAGCCTCATGGTCAAAAGAGGGCTACTCCAACTCCAGCCTCAATACCATGTTCCAGGCAGGAAAATGAAATGCAATGGAGGAGCCCTGGCCAGTTTGGCTCAGCGGTTAGAGCATCGGCCCGCGGACCACAGAGTCCCAGGTTCGGTTCTCGCTAAGGGCATGTACCTCGGTTGCAGTTTGGCCCCTGCCCCGGTTGGGGTCGTGTGGGTGGCGACCACTCGATGTGTCTCTCTCACATGGATGTTTCTCTCTCTTCCTCCTTCTCTCCCTCCCGCTCTATCTGAAGATAAATGCAAGGGTGTCCTCGGGTGAGGATTAAAAAAAAAAAATGCAATGGGGGAAAATAAAAGAAGAAAGAAAACGAAAACATTCACCCGGAATCCTCAGCTGCCTTCTGCTTGTATCTCCTTGTCCAGAACTCTATCACAGAGCCAGCCCCAACTTCGCTGCAAATTGGAAACATTTTGCGGAATGGGTCACCAAACTGGCATCCCGTGAGCTAAGGGAGAGTGAAAACTGGGCAGACAACGGGCCGCGCTGCCACGGACGCATCATCTCCAGTGGGGAGCTCACAGACAACATGCTTACAGCCATTCTGCCAGAGTGCCATGTGATAACGAACATCTAGCTGTACCCAAACCATCTGAAACATGTTCCCATCCAACAGACGTCTGGCCTGTCGGAACCCTGGTGGGAGTGTGCTGATTTTAGCCCAGCCACCCTTAAAATGACGAGTCCCTGGGTTACTGAATTCAAACGGAGTCCAAGGCTTGCTGTACATTAGAACCGGTGCACTGTGCCAACACACGGAGAGAATGTATGGAATGACCTGTGATAGTAAAACTCATGCTTCTCTGCTTTACGTGTGACAGCACAGTGAACGGCTCTACCCGGGGTGTCGAAGCTGAAGTGTCTGTGGGTGGAAGGTTGATTCATTACTCTTGTTGAAACCCGGGGTTAGTCATCTTGGGGGCCCACCTTGCCAAGTCTTAAGGAAAGGAGTTTCAGATCCATATGGAAGCTGACTGAAACCCCGGCCTTCTCCAAGGATGAGGTTTGGCTGACTCGAGTTGCCGTGCCTTTGCAAAAATTATTTTTATTTTTTTACGTCCAGATGGAGTGGAGACCCAGGAATTCTGACTGCATCGGATGTTCTCACAGCTGGCATCCATTTCCAGCTACTAAGTTCAACACTGCCTCTCCCCGCTCCCATGCCTTCTGTGGAGACGCTTCCACGAAATGGAGTATTCTTCAGGGGTCTGGGAGAAGGAAGCCGACTGTTACGGAACCAGACCCTGTGCCCAACTCTGCATATCTGCGAAGTACAGTAACACCTTCCTTCGGGTCCTGTGGGGAGAGAGCCCTGTCACGCTGAGGCCAGCCTGAGACGCCGCTCTCCGGGCCAGCTGGACGGGGCCTGGGTGTCTCTGCGGTTAAGGGAGGTTCACGTCATGCAAAGGCTCTGTGCTCAGCCCAGCTCAGCTCCTTCCCTCCAGGCCTTCACCCTCCTGATGAGTTTTCATCAAGTTTATTTTCCCTCCAATTCCTTCCACCGTTCCAAACTATAAAGATATGATATGTTGTCTTACTGACAGATTCAGGGCCATGTACGGGCGGGTGGGGGTGGGGGTGTTAATTTAATTGGATATTTCTAACTGTTTTTACCCATAATTGTGGAATCAAGGCTTTGTCCTCATTTTACACTTGTGACCCTAAAGACACAGGTCAGAAAATGTGACCGGCAAGTTCTATAATAAGACTCCTAGATACACAACATTCTTACGTAATATAAGGTATTTCAGAGCATAGGAAAGGATGCAAAAAAACTCCCCCAATGGATTGTACTAGCATAGCAAAACCCTGGTAACAAAAGCAGACCAGAATCACCACACAAGGAAGACTGGGAATCGCCTCCCTTACCATGATAAACATTCTCAGTAACATGTTATCACATCAGATCCATGAGCAGATGAAAACAATGTTACAACCAAAGCACACAGCCCTTTAGAAGATGAGAGTGATTCGGAATGAGAAGATCTCGTAAAATAATTTAAATTTAAAATAATTTAAATCATTTTTCACTGTCGCCGGGAAGAATCTTGAAAGACTGGTAATAGCCAGCGTAGTCTAGCATGTCGGGAAATAGGAACCAGCACACTCTAATGACGGAGTGTCTATTGTTACACTCTCCACAGAGGGCAGTTAGCAGCTATCTATCAAAATGCACAATGGATGGACGCTACTGACCCAGGCACTGAACCAAGGCATCCCTCTGAAACAAATGCTTGCCTGTGGGTGGGATGACATGTAAAACTGCCCCCATTCTGGACTGGAGAAGACTAGGAAAATGATGTCCAGCAATAAAGCAGCAGTGATGTAAACATTGATGCATTCAAACACGGAATGCTCTGCAGATGCCGAAAGGGTGGGGCGGGTCTGCGTGAACTGGCAAGAGGCCTCGGGACAGGGTGTAAGGGACTGAGAGGGCGCAGAGCCATAAATACACATAACGGTCTCAGTTCTGCAGGTCAGAACCTCTCCTTGAGTGTGTGTTACAATGGCATAGTAACAGGTGCGACACCTCGGCACTCTCAGCAAAGTCTATTGGCTTGAGGCAAGTCGCGGGTCCACCCACCTCAAGGGGAGGTGACCGGACTTGAACACGGCCCGGATCTACCTTCCACAGGGCATGCTGTTGGCCCCGTACAGGTCAGTGCCCTGGGAGCCGACCGACTCATCTCCTTCATCTAGTTCTGCAGCTCTGAGGAGAGTCAGGACTAAGTTATTGTCTCTCCCTGAACTCATGACGTCTTCTTTCACTCCCCAGGTGATGAATGTGCTCACTCGGAGATGAGAATGGATTTTCAGGTTGGACGTGCTTTAAGTGTTTTAGTAAGACGAGTATTTGAGGATTATTTCTTGACCTTTTGCTTCTGAGCTGCTGCTGTGAATGTTTATCTGAAAGCCAGCTCAGCTCTGCTCCTCTCCGTTTCCGTCCGAGGGCGAAGCGCATTCGTCCCCGTGCATTCGATCCCATCGTAAATGAAATCTCTGGAAACGCAGCAGGGTGTGGGGAGCCATCCATCAGGCCTTGATTTTACTCAAAACCACAGGCTGCAAGGTATCATGCTTCAACCTAAAGGAATAATGGCTGCAAAAACAATGCTGATAGCCATCCTGAAGGAGGGAGTGAGTGTGCACCCTTGGTACTGGCACCTTCTCAAGAGAAGAAAGTTTTTCAATGAGGAGGCAGGGTGACTCATGTTTCCACAGGCAGAAAGATCATTTCTTTCCACAGAAATAAAAAGCCACTTGGCTCTCAACCGAGATCAGGAGATTGAAACTGAAGAAAACAAAATGAATAAACATGGAGAGGATATCTGGGGTCAAAAATAATAAACCCGCTCCCCAAATCACAAATACCCTCAGAAACAGAAACAGGACACCTTGAGGGACAACTCTTATTTGTCCAGAGGAGTCAGGGCTCCGTCGGGGAGCCCGAGGGGGTCTATCAGCACAGCGCGGCAGAGACCTCCTGCATTCTGTAACATCTCCAGAGTGACAGCCGAAAATGGGAGGTGGCACTGCCCCCCTCTCTTACTGTGGGCAGAGACCTTGGTCTCCCTCCTGGAAGCCGAGGGGTGGGGACGGTGTATCAAGGCCGCATTGAGAGAAGGGGCAATGCCACCCGGTTTGAGGCATTTTGTCACAGCTGCCGTAACGGACTCAGACACCACCACTGACCCCTTTCTCGCTTCCCACCTGTGGGCGTTCAGCCAGCTGCACAGAACCCTGGGATACTGAGCAGCAGAGTTGGCAGACGGATCATCGAATCCGACTCCCTCCCCCTCACAGCCCTGGACCGCGGCCGGGGGCGCTCAGGGCGAAGCCGAGGCACCACAGCCCGTCACCTGGAACCAGCACACGCGCTGGCTAACTCCCCGGAAAACGGTTCCTCTCCCCGAAGCAACGGTGCTCCCAACTGCCTCGACGCATCTTTTACGTACTTAAAAAACCTGAGACTGCGGGCGAAACTTGTAATTATAGAGGATGCCGCGAGACCGTTAATTATCTTGTACCTGGAGTGGATTCCGCCTGCTAATTCACATCCTGATTTCACTGATGTCGAAAGCATCTCGGCAAAACTTTGCTGCCAACCCCGGTCGTTGGGATTAGTCGAAGGCCCTCGGGATTTGTTTCCTGATGGATGAAAGTCTGGGAGGAAAAGGAGGTTCCTGTTGCTGCACTTGAGTTGACCTTTGTCCTGTGGTTTCACACGAGCTGGTGTGTTTTCGTCTGGGACGTTCTCCTGAGCACCCCGCAGGAGCAGACCCCGCAGCCGTCCTGGGACAGCCACACACGACCCCCCCAAAACTCAGGAGAAAGCACAGACAGGTGCAGTGGAGAGAAAGAAAAGCCAGTGTTGTGTATCACAGATTTCCAAAACGACGTTTTTCCTGATGCAGCCAGCAAACCTCACAGAAGATGGCCAGTCTTTCCTTTCTCCGCCGAATGCCTTCGCGCCAGCCGCCGATGTCCCAGCAACGGGCATTCTGGACCCTCAGCCTCTCCCTCAGGAACAGGGGCATTCAGAGATCAGAAGTCCTTACAAATTGCCACGAGACTGGAGCAAGGCTTCCTCTTCTGCTGTTCAACAGCCGCGAGCAGCAGCCCCAGACTCGCTAACTCGTAGGAAACGCGCTCCTGTGTCCCGGTGGGGAGATCTGGGTGGCTCCTCGGGCTGCGTGAGCCCAGGCTCCGCGAGCGCCTTCTGAGGACGCCACGCGGCTGTGGGCTCTCCTCGGAGGTGCTGCATCCCGCTGCCTCCCGGCTCCACGACATTCCTGGGTCTGAGCCCTTGCAAACAGTCAGCGAGAAGCCTTTGCTGAAGTTGGAGCAGAGCGAAGGGCAGAGGGAGAAATGACAACAGAAAATGGGGCCGGCCGGAGCCCCCTGGTGCCTACAGCCGCCGTCCTCCTTCCCGAGGGCGAGATGCACAGGGCAGACCTCAGCTTCGGGACTGGAACCCGACCTGCTTGGAGCAGCTTCACGGCCCCCAACCACCACTGACCCAGGAGCAACCAAGTCTACGATGTACCTGAATCTCTTCGTGAAACACCGAACCCTAATGACCTGGATCAGTACAACCAAGGGATGCCCTGGTGTCTGTGTATTCGTGGCCTCTTATGTCTCTTCGGTTTCACCCGTCCAAGGACTGAACAGAAGACAAATCACTGAGTGAAACGTCAGCTTTGTTTTGGAATTGGCCTGAGAACCCCATGTCACCTACACTCTTCCCACTGAAAACATCACAGCAGTTCCTGTCCAGCGGACGCTCTGAGGTCAAGCTGTAGCATCTGAGGTCCGAAATGCCCGTGTAAGAAATCATCCAGCAGAGCCCAATGCAACAGATCACTGAATATCTAAGAGGCGCCCGGCCGCTGTGGCTCAGTGGTTGAGCATCGACCCATGCACCAAGAGGTCGGCGGTTCGATTCCCAGTCAGGGCACATGCCCAGGTTGTGGGCCCGATCCCCAGTGGGGGGCAAGCAGGAGGCGGCCCATCGATGTTCTCTCTCATCAATGTTTCTCTCTCTCTCCCCCTCTCCCTTCCTCTCTAAAATCAATAAAGGAAAAATATTTTTTTTTAAATCTAAGAGACGTTTCCTTTGTGTGGTGGCAGAATTCTAAGGCACCCCCCGAGGGTCCTGCCCCTGGTGTACACGCCCTGTTTAATCCTCTCCCCTTGCGCGTGGCAGCCGTGGACACGAGGGGTTTCACGTTAGTGGCTACGTTACATGGGAAAAGGAGGAGTTTCTCGAACGTAACAAAGATCCTTAATCAGCAGACTTTAAGTTCATAAAAAGGTGGGCCTGACTTAACCAGGCAGGTTCTAAAAAGGAAGGGGAGCCCTGGCCGGTGTGGCTCAGCGGTTAGAGCGTCGGCCCGCGGACCAGAGTCCCGGGTTCGGTTCCCGCTAAGGGCATGTACCTCAGTTGCAGTTTGTCCCCGGCCCTGGTTGGGGTCGTGTGGGTGGCAGCCACTCGATGTGTTTCATGTCAATGTTTCTCTCTCTCTCTTCCTCCTGCTCTATCTGAAGATAGGTGCAAAAATGTCCTCAGGTGAGGATAAAAAATTAGTAATAAAAAATAAAACAAAAAGGAAGGGGAGGTTCAGCTCTGGGCCCTGAAGAGTCCGCTGCGCCGCAGACAGACCCGCGTGACCGAGCGCAGCCGGCTTCTCCAGGACCCCGAGCACCTCAGTCCTGGCAAGGAAGTGAGCTCTGCCAACAACCTGAATGAGCTTGAAACATGAGACTGCAGCCCGGCGAGAGGTGCCGAGACCCTGAGCCGCGGAGCTCACACGCCAGGCTCCTGGCCCACGGGCTGTGCAGAACACATTCGTGTTGTCTTAAGGCTCCAGGCTCACGGTGATGTGTCTCACGGCAGAAAACAAGCACACCGAGGTCAAGTACTGAACCCCGGCGAGAGTGGACCTAGAAAAGTCTCTTTAGTCACAATTTAGTTCCCTTTCGGTTACTGCTGGGCTGGGAGACCTGAGTTATGCCCGGAGAACAAAACCAAATACGGAACCTCCCCTGCAGCCCAGCTAGGATGGCCCCAGCCAGCCCCCCAGTGAGGTTCCGGCTTTGTCCTCCCAGGTCCAGGGGAGAAATCCCACTGGCAGTCCTGCGTCCCCCCCACGCTGCAGAGATGGCCTGCTTAGTGCTTACGAAATCTTGGACGTGGTCGGCAATACGTAAAAATTCAGAAGACTTGATACAAAGGTTCGTATTTCTGGCTGTCCTAATTTTTGAAAATTGGAAGATAAGACAACATTAGCCCCGGGCCCCGAGAGGCGGTGCGCTGTGCAGAAGGGACAGTCCTTGTGGCCTCCATGGCTCCGACCGTCTTGCACCCTGACGGCTTGTCGTTAGCTTTAGATGTCAGGCCGCGGGAGGCTGTTTGGCACACGCATGGACCGTGCCCCCGCAGGGAGCCAGCTCGCAGCTGAACAAGGGAAGGAGTGAGGGTCCCTGGTCTGCGGGCAGGGTGGTCAGCATTTCCTTCAGCCCTGCCTGGTTCTGCTCTGGGGGAGGGAGCAGGAGAGGAAGGGAAGGAGAGAGGGGGCCTTGGCTGCCTGCCAGACAACTCCTGCTTCTCGGGGCAGGAACCACGAGGGCGCAGAAAAATGAGTGGATCCAGCAGAGCGGGGCTGGGGACCGAACAGAGAGTGAACTGCGGACGACTCCAGCCCGGGGCGCTCAGCTTACCAGCAGGCAGGGCCGGAAGGGCAGGCTGCAACCCTCACACCTGCTCGCCATCCACCTCAACCAGACAGCCCTTAGCAACAGCTCCTGGGCTGCGTGTCGGCAAGACACCTCAGTCCCCGGGAGCCAGCGCTCAGAGGTGGAGCGGAGAGAAGGCTCCCCCGGCTGGCTAGGGCAGCACCTTCCCACCAGGCGGGGACAGGCTGCGTGGGCAGCTGAGCATCCCTGGGCCCAGCAGCCTCTGGCGTCCCGCTCTGGCTCTGCCGGGCGGGCGCAGCTCCCCGGAGGGGACATGACAGGCGTCCAGAGCACACGGATGAAACACAACCTTGTTCCTGGCTCACTCAGGCTGCCATGCGCCAAGGGCCTTTGTCTGGGCCCTCTCGGCCTGCACTCATGCTTCTAGCAGCCTGGCAGGGCCGGGGTGGGGGTAGAGGGCGTGGGGGCAGAGGGCGTGGGGGCAGAGGCTGCAGGCGGTGGAGGCAGCAGACCCCACGGGGCTCCGTTTCCTGGGAGGGAGGCGGCAGAGGCCACACAGCCCTGGACACTGGGCTGCCTGCTGCTCTGACAGCCCCCCCAAAGCTGACGACGACCGGAGAGAGAAGGCGACCCGGCCCCATTCCCAACCCAGCCTGCGTCTGCTCACCGCATGGGCGGCAAACACATCCTCCTCATTCCGCCACAGGACCGGGAGCAGTGGCTACTCGGGAGGCAGACAGAGCTGAAGATACACCTTCCTGCCGGTCGAACACGACTGCCCGCCCTGCAGACACAGCCCCAGTGGTGCAGGGCCACTCGGGTTCAGGAGAGCCCTGCTCCTCCCCCGGCCTCGCCCTCAGGTGTGTGTCCTGGAGGCCCCGTAGTCACAGGACAACGCTGTCCTGTACGCCCTCAGCAGTCGTGTCCACACCTCTGACTCTGCAGGGTCGCCTCTCAGAACCGCGCCACCCCCTTCACCCACACTGGCCATACTTGGTGTTCTCTGTTGGCCTCACTCACGGTCGGCAGCCAGCGCCCTGCTAGGTCTCGGTGTGGGAGGGCATGGAGCCAAGCCACTGTCCTCACCTGAAGTTAGTAACTGTGTGAACAGGCTGGCCTGCCCATCAGCCAGGAAGCAAGCCGGCCACTGGTTTGGAAAACGCATACGAAAGCAACGCTTAAACTCTAAGGCCCAGTACAAATGCCAATGGGGGTGGGCAGAGCGAACTGCTTCAGGACTGCTTTAGGACTGGACGTGTCTGTGTGCCTTCTCCAGGTAGTCTGGGGCTCACAGGCACATGTGCTCGGCCCACATCTGCAGCAGGCACTTACTGTGCCATCTGTGCCTGGGACCAGCTCCGGGGAAGACAGTGACGCCTGTCTCAGAGCAGCAGACGGGCACCGGGCACAAGGCAGCTGCATGCGCGGTTGGCAGCCTGCCGCTGGACATCCAGGTGGACGCTGCTGGACATCCAGGTGGAGGGAGCGGGAGGCCTCTGGTGCCTCCGGGGCCCAACTCTTCCTTGGACAGCCTCGGACAGGCTCGGTCCCACGTGTCGGGAGAGGGTCCTCTCCTGGGCTCTCTCCCTGGCGAGTTCTCTGATTCCCACTCAGGACTCTGCCTTGACAATGTGCACAGCAGCGAGGCGCAGTCAATGGACAGACATGGTTAAGGGGCTTCCCCGGCTCAGGGAGCTGCGGGGACCCCCACCAGGGCCACCTGTCTTCCCCACACCTCCCAGGTGTACGACGTCCTGTCCTCAGCACCAGTGAGGCACAGGTCCCCCTGCATCCTTTCTCTGCTGACCCGAGACTCCGTCGTCCCGGCTGGACGGGCAGACACAGCCCACCCGGACCAGCGGCCGACAGCCTCACACGTGAGGGGAAGACATTGTGTGACCAAGCTGCTTTCGCGAGGCTCTCCAGGAAGGGCCGCCGACCTCGGGAAGGGCTGGCCGGCCAGGACATGTGTGCCAACCCCTCGGAGAAGCTGCCGTTCATGTCTTAGAAGTTCTCCCTTTTCCTCCCTTAGAAGTCAAGGTACTGCCACAAAGTCTTCTCGCAAGGACACCCAGGTGGTCTGCGCTGAGGCACACTGTCCTCGGTTCATTCCAAACACCCTGACGGGTTTCCACTGACCAGGAAAGGCCTCTCCAGGAGGGAGGAGGTATTATTAGGGGGAAAACCCTCCCAGCTCAGCTGCGTTTGCATAACACCATACAAAGCATCTTCCCAAGGACACGGAGACCCTGAGGCGGGCGAAGGGCGGCCAACGCTCCAGTCACAGAACCGGCACGGCTTGTGACCAGGCACCTCCAACGGTTACGTGATGAGAACCGATTTCTTTCTTTCATTGTTGAACAATAAGCTGATTCTTCCACATTTTACAAAGTCCGTTTCAAGTGTTTCTTTTTTTTTACTCTGCAGAGAGAGAACCTGGACAGGAATACAAATCCCTTCCTGGAAAGCACGGACCCCTTCCTGCCCCTCCGCCGCCCCGCGATGAGACACAGGAGCGGGCACCGGGCTGCCGCCAGCGGCTCTGGGCACGAGGCGCATCTGTCAGCGAGACGCTGGAGAGACAGTGGGAAGCATGCTGGCGGCCTGCCAACCCTCAGACTCCAGATTTCTGCTGACACGGCTGTCGATAAACGGGGAGCTGGCCCAGCTCCACCGCAGAGAGCTCAGTTACCCGCATGGGGCGCGATCCCCGATGCACGGGCGGTGGGCCGAGCCCTTCGTGGGGACAGCAGACCGTCCCCCGATGGAGAAGGGAGAGCGGGCTAGGAAATCGGGCGGCTCCGGCTTCCTCTAACGAGAGTCACTAAGCCTCGCGGCCAAGCAGGATTAACCCTGGTGACCCTGGAAGAGGTGAGAGGCGTGTCTCGCTCACACACCGTGGTCTGTGCCATTTAAGCACGGGGACCCGGTCCTCAGGGCAGGCCCCCCGGGAGGAGAACTTGACCCGAAATAAACACTCACTGGAAAAGATCTGCCTGTCTCCCCGGCAGGGATTATCTCACAAGAACTGTATGCTGAGATCAACACGGGCCAGCAGCATGCCCAGCCCCAGCCCCAGCCCCCCGATGAAAAGCCCGTGTGGGCGCCGAGTCCGACTACCACGGCGCCCTCACAGACGTCCCCTGGCGGTGACTCGGCTCAACACTCTTTCCTACAGGAAAGAACCATCAAAACCGTTTGGAATAGGAGCTGGGGGCCGCTGCCCCCACGCGAGGTCTGCAGGGCACCTGAAGCACTTAACACCCCTACACTGCCCCGGCTATACACGGGGAGAAACAGACCCCTCGCTGCTACAGGGACCAACGACACTTCCACACGCCTGCCTGCGTCACACGTTAGCGCTACAAAGTGCTTTTGCATATTTTATTATTTTTTAAATTCTCACCTGAGGATATTTTTCTATTTACCTCCAGATAGAGTGGAAGGGGAGAGAGGGAGGGAGAGGGAGAGAGAAACATCGACGTGAGAAGGACACATCGACTGGTGGCCTCCTGCATGCACCCCGACCAGGGTCAGGGACGAACTGCAAACGAGGTACATGCCCTTGACTAGAACCGAACCCGAGACTCTTTGGTCTGCGGGCCGACACTTGATAACTTCTGAGCCACACCGGCCAGGGCGACTTTTGCATATTTTAACACGGTGGGTCTAACTGGGGATGGTGCGGTCCCCAGAGGACACCCAGCTATGTCTGAAGACACTCTGGCTTCTCGGGGGTGGAGGCCAGGAGCTGCTCAACACCCCACCACCCCAGAGCGCACAGGACGGCCCCAACAATGAAGAGTCATTCAAACCTGCCCTGGCCCGTCTGGCTCGGCGTTAGAGCTATTGCTCACCCTTCCCTAAACCACTGCTCCCCAACTTCTCCCGGCTGTTCCTGTCAGTCAGACCTCAACAGTGAGACATCCCATCCATTACAGGCTTTTCGCTGCGTGTCCTCCTATCAGTCGAGAATGTACATCTGCCCATTAACAAGGCCTGTGAAAAGCGGAGTCCGTCGTCAGAATGAGATTTAAATGCGTATGAACCGAACTCCTGTCAATAAAAATGACTGTCTCTCACTGGTTTACTTAATCCCCAATTCTTGCAGTTTAGAGGTAGAATTTACGTGTTTAGATTGCTAAACTACTGTAGTTGAAGTATATAATTAACCAAATGAAGGAGGTATATCTGCTAAATTCAAATGTTAAATAGCAACTCATGTATTACAATGGGAAATGAAGATGTGAAAAGGAACATTTCTCAAATACTCATTCTTTTTTTTTTTTAGAGAGAAACATCAACATGAGAGACACATCGAGTGCTCGCCACCCACACGACCCCAACTGGGGCGGGGGACAAACCGCAACCGAGGTACGTGCCCTTAGCGGGAACCGAACCCAGGACTCTCCGGTCCACGGTCTGACACTCTAACCGCTGAGCCACACTGGCCAGGGCTCTTCATTTATTCTTTAAAAAAAAAAAGAAAAAAAGCTGAGTACACACGGGTCTAGAACTGAGCACCGGAGTCCGCGAGGGACACAGGATTGGGGGTTAACAGGAAATGACGGTGATCTCGGAACTGACGGAGTCAGGGCTTTGGGGTGTAGCTGCAGAGGGGTTTCCCGCTCATTCCTACGTCTGGGTTCGACTGCTGTGGACAGGCGGGAGAAGAGAGATGACACGCTCCATTTTCAAAGCTGCGATGTTGCCTCCAGGCCTCGGTCAGGGCAACCTCTGCCCGCCTATCTGTCAGTGGGATGGGCTGAATCGTGTCCACACACACACACACACACACACACACACACACACACGTGTTGATGTCACTGTAGCTCACAAGTGCCTTCTCCATTTTTCATCTCTTTTTTTATCCTCACCCAAGGACATTTTTCCATTTATCTTTATACAGATTAGGAGGGAGGGAGAGGGAGAGGGGGGAGGGGGGAGGGAAAAGGGGGAAGAGAGAGAGAGAGAGAAATACCCACGCAAGAGAGACACATCGACTAGTTGCCTCCCACACGACCCTGACCAGGGCCGGGAACAAACCACAACTGAAGTACATGCCCTTGGCTGGAATCGAACACGGGTCTCATTGGTCCATGGGCCAACGCTTTAACTGCTGAGCCAAACCGGCCAGGGCTCCATTTTTCATCTCAGAGCTCCCACTGACCCTCTGAAGGCAGCGTCCCTGATCCCAGGTCCACCGGGGCTCCCCAAACCTTCCCACCCCGTGAGGGGGCATCTGCACCCTGCAGGGCGATGCACTGGCCAGATCTCTGTCCCCGAGACCGTGAATTCCTTGAGAGACAGACTGGGCCTGATTCATCTCCATGTTCCCCGTGCCAAGCGCAGCTCCTGGCACGCAGTAGCTGCTTAATCAATGTTTACAGTGCGCAGGATTAAAGCAACGAAATCCTGTCCCACCAAAGCCCGGCGCTCGGGGGGCAGCACCACTCCCTCATACCTGAAGGCGCCCTCCCTATCCCCATCACGTACCCAGGGCTATTCCACCAAAGGGGGGAGAAAAAAGATTTGCAAAAATACAAAACAATACCTCTCCCCAATATTTTGGCTTGAAAAATATAGATAGTTTTTGTAAAAATTATATTATGTACTGGTTATACTGTATTTGTTTTTAAATGATTGAGTAAATAATTTAGGTATTTTTTTGGTTTTAATTACTAAAGGATTACGCCAATAAAAGTTGGTGTGAACTTACCGTGATATACTATGCAGCCACCAAAAATGGTAATGACAAAGAGAAAGAGGCCCATGACACACAGGTGGCTGAAAACTGTAGACTCTAAGTTAATATGTATGAAATGAACCCACATGTGGGAGACGTCGCTAGTACTCACCAATGTCTGGTCCTCCTTCCCTCCTGGGCATGCAGAAAGCCATCCTTTTCAGTTTCGTTGAAGTCTGGTGGGATCCCGTGACTAGTTCTGGCCAGTGAGACGGACGCAGAAGTCCCGTGGGATCTCTGGGCTGAGGAAGGACAAAGCTGGTGCGTGGTCCCCCAGCCTCTCCTCTCTTCCCGCGGCGGCCGAGAGGGCCATGTGCCCGGCAGGTGCCGTCCGAGACCGTGCGGGATCCTTCAGCTCGGCTCGCTGAATGGCTGAGCAGAACGGAGCCCCTTCCAACCTGAGCTGGAAAAATAGGAACCAGGAATAAATCTTTGTTTTATGAAGCCACTGAGAACCCAGAGTTAACTTACTGGTTGTAGTTAAACCTGCCTAACGTGAGGAATCCACTGTTTTCTGAATAAAATCACAATGAAGGTCGCCTGTGGGCATGCGTGAACACGCTTTCCGTACATGCTCAGTAAAATACCTGGAAAACCATACTCCAAAGTTCCAACTGTGACTTTCCCTGGGTGATGCCTTTCGTGATTGTAACTGTACCCCGAACTTTTCTACAATAGCCATGTGTTACTTTCACAATCAGAAACATGGACACTGTTTCCATTTTGGAAAGTAAGAAGCACTTTGATACTATCTCAGGGGAATTACCTCACTGGAGGGCTCAGGCCCACTCACATTCGACTGTTACTAGGGAAGGACAATAATCCTCGAGGTACGCGTTGCCCAATAAACAAGAATATCATGTTTGGGTAAGAGTGTGAGCTCTCCTCTTGGCCTCCTGCGGAGAGGGGGTCCCACTGAAGTGAAACACTAGACACCCAGCGTGGGTGGACAACAGACTGGGCCAGCCCCTGAACTCAGGCTACAAAAGGAATGATCTCGAAGGGAGAAAAGAGGAGGACAAATGACACTGTGGAGTCAAATGACCCAACACGTCCTGACTTGACTCTAAGCAAGCGCCCCCGGGGAATGCATAGCTGTGGAAAAGCCAGAGACCTGACGAGATCTCTGAAGTAAGCCACATAAGCTAGGGTTCTGGGGTGTTCGTATTTGCTCACAGAACGCTATTTATTCTGTGACAGAGTTTTTAAAAAAAGTCACCTTTTCCAGGATAGAAAATGAAAGCAGAGACTCGGATGCCGTTTGATGAAGACGGCTAACACCTCCCCACACACACCTGTGCTCCCCTGCCCCCTGCCCCCTCCACAACTGTCCTTTTGCTCACAGCTACCCAGGCCACGGCGGGGAGACAGGAGGAAGCAGCCATGGTAGGATGACAGCCTAGGACACAGTCCAAGGTCCAAGGACAGGATGAAGACTGCGTCTGAGCGATGAGGCTGTGTGCCATTTTTATTTTACTCTGCCCCACGAACTGGCAGTTTCAGGAGATTTCTGGAATCTTGAGCATTTCCCAAAATGTTAACTGGATGGGTATAACTGGATGGGTATAAGCAATCTAATGCACATCTACAGAACTCCGTGGGAGGAAGGAGCCGAGGTGACAGTAACTCACTGACCAGTTATTAAATGATCAGGTCGTGGCCCTAAACCCACCCCTCGACACGTGCCTTCATGATGCCCCTGTGAGGGTTCTGCAGACCACAATGATGCTCTGCCAACTGCTCCCCGTCGGGGTGCCGGAGGGAGGCTGGAGTCTGGAGGAGGGAGTCGCGTTGACAATTAAAACACAGGACAGCCCAGGCTGGTGTGGCTCAGCGGTCAGAGCGTCGTCCCGAGGACCAAAGAGTCACGGGTTCGATTCCGGTCAAGGGCACGTACCTCGGTTGTAGTTCGTACCCCGGCCATAGTTGGGGGTCATGCAGGAGGCAACCGATCAGTGTATCTGTCTCACATTGATGTTCCTCTCTCTCTCTCTCCTTCCCTCCCACTGTATCTGAAAATCAGTGGAAAAATATCCTTGGGTGAGGATTAAAAAAAAAGAAAAATACAGGACACCCAAACACATCTGAATTTCACATCAACAACAGATAATTTTTTAGAAGTATGTCCCAAATATTGCACGAGATATACTAAAAATGTACATTTAACTGAGCATCCTACACTCCAGATCTGACAACCCAGAGAGAGGACATGTGCATCATCTCTCCTCCTGACACGGGCCCCAAACCCCCTTCACCACAGCACGTGCAGGTTCCAGGAGAAGCCACCGAATCCAGTGGGCAGGCGAACACATCCTTGCGGAACCAGCCTCATTTCACACCCTCGACGATGCCAGCACCCACGGGCCAGTGCCCCCTCCTCAGAAGTCTGAGCTCCGACTCTGAGATCATTTCAACTTCTCCCCTCTGTCCCCCCCTCCTTAGGGATGGCAGATCCTTCCCACAGTGGCTACTAATACATGAGTGTTTTCTTTTGGCCTTTTCAGTTCTTTAATAACTAATGAGCAATGCTTTCTATTAAGTTTTCTCTGTTACAGTAACTGATGCGGTCTGTCTTTGGGCTGGGCTTGCCTGATACATACACGCGGCAGCCACTTCAGGGGCCAGCACAGAAAGCAGTGGGGAACAGCTGAACAGAGGCACAGCTATAAAGCGGAGGAAGGAACAGGCGGGTCTGGATTCTGCAGGGAGTGGGGAACAGGTGCACGCCAGCAGCCAGCAGCCAAGGCCAGCCAGCGGCCTCGGAAAAATGGGCTCTGGGGGCTCACGTACAGAACGTCCGATGGAGCTGCCAGACCGCAGAGTGAGAATGAACATGTCTTAGGGGCTGGGGTCAAAGCAAAAAGGAGCCGATGCTAGAAAGTGGCAAGCTTTAAACCAAGAAGTGGACGTGAAAGTCCGGCAAGAAGGAGGGACGCGGAGCGGAGGTGCATTGGATCGTGGCCTGAATGGTGCTGGGCGGCGCACACGAGTCCGTCTCCCCTCTTCCCACAGGAGCCAGGACGGCCACCGGGAGCAAGGTCTGCCCCCGCATCACCAGAGACAGCCACGGGTCACGGCGTGAGAGGGCAGTGGACACGATAAGGGAAGGGTTCACACACACGTTTCCCTGCCATGGGTGGGGGCCCAGGAAGGAGCGGGGAGGCAGACAGCACAGGGAGCCTGACTTCCAGGTGGGGTGTCCGTGGGGTGCTGGGCAGAGACCTGCTGCAGACTTCTTCCCCGTGTCTCCTCCCCCAGAACTTGAGCGGCCACAAACACCAGTTCTGTTGCAGACACTCTGCTCTGCAGCCCCAGTCGGGACAAGTGACTGCCCCTCGCCTGTGGCAGACGCTCACTAGCTCCCCTGCCGGCAGAAGGCAGCCACCTTCCAAGGGGGCTACTCGTTTCCTATGGGCACTGCCTCTGGAAGCCCAGGGGACAGTGCTTTCTCGCCTTGTCCGGCTCTAGAGGACCCCCAGGCTCGTGATCTGGATCCACCTGACCTCTGTCTTCACGGCTCACTCTCCTCCTTCCCTGGTTCACGTACGAGCACCCTTGTGACGACAGGTCTCCCGGATAATCCAGGTGCAAATCCCCATCTCGACATGCATTGCTTTCATCGTATCTGCAAAGTCCTTCTTGCAATGTGAGGGCACAGACACAGGTTCCAGGCACCAGACGTGGACACGTCTGGGGGCCGTTACTCTGCGACCAGAGGGGCCAGGGCAGAGCCTGGTGGAGGAAGGAACGGGGCCGGTGTGGGCGGCGGCAGCTGCCCCATGGAGCCACCACTCGCCTTGCAGGTCGCCTCCCCTGAGGACACACGTCCTTCCACGGAGAACCAGCATGGACAGCGGCCAACTGGCAGTCCCGCACCCACAGGATTTGTATTTGTGGCTTTGCAGCCAAGTGCACTTGGCCGGCAGGACAGGTTTTCTGCACACGCGAGGCCAGAGAAAGCAACCCCGGCTGGCTCACATGACCCTCTGTCTGACGGTTCGAGAAGCACCAGAAGCTGACTGTCTGAACCCTGGTTTCTCAACTGGAGCCGTAAAGAAACAGAGAAGTGAGTTAGCACCTCCCGTTCAACATGTGGGGGGCAGGCCTGAAGACAAACCCCTGCCCTGGGCCAGGCACGTGCTGGCCACCACTTCCAGCTTCCCCAGGTACCAGCTCAGGCCATGCAAACGGACACAGAAGCAAAAGAGTACAAAGCCACAGGCTGGAGAGAGACGTCTGGATCTGGATTTGAAGGAAGTAAGGGGTTGTTCTGGAAGCTAGAATGAATACTCTTTTTCGGGGTAATGTTAGGCTGTGGATGATCGTGTTCCAGGGTTTAGTTGGAGAAGAAGGGTTGAGGCTGGGAGACACCGATCCTGGGGGGTTAGTGAGGTCAGGAACGGGGGAGACTTGAGACAAAGAAGCAAAGTTAGGAATGGAGAGGTGCCCGTCAAGGGACTGCTGTAAAAACAATTATTTTTCTTTTTTCTTTAGATGCTGGGAATGGTCACATTTTGAACTTGGTACAAAGTACAACATCCTTACAGAAAAGCGTAAATCACCAATCATACGTGTGATTTAATAATGAACTTTCATAGACGGAACACATTCATGCAGCCAGAACCGAGTCCAAGAACGGGAGCGTGACCAGCACCTCCGAGCCGCCGCCGGCCCTTTCCGGCCGCTGCCCCTTCTGCAAGGAGTCCCGCCTTCTGAACTCTGGCCCCGAAGATCAGCGTGGGGCTTTCTGGACTACATGGAAGGAGAACCACACAGTGAATCCTCTTTTGTGTCCGGGTCTTTTGCTCGACAGTACTTTTATAAGCCTCAGCTCTATGGTTGCATGTGGTTTAGTTTGAGTTTATTCATTCTTATTACAGTATAATATCTATTTCATTCTGTGAATGCATTCAGCCATTTTACTGTTGATGAACACCTGGGTCTTTCCCACCACGGTGCTAGGAACAAAAGTATCTTGGTGAACTTCGTCTGCATTTTTAACAATCATATTTTACACCCTGGCTGGGTGGCTCAGTTGGTTGGAGCATCATCCCATACAGCAAAAGGCTGTGGGTTCAATTCCCAGTCAAGGCACATACCTGGGTTGCAGATTCAATCCCTGGTGGGGGTGCGTGTAGGAGGCAATAGATGTTTTTCTCACATCAGTGTTTCTCTCTCTCTCCCCCTTCCTCTCTCTCTGAAATCAATAAAAAGCATATCCTCGGGGGAGGATTTAAAAAAAAAAATCGTATTTTACAATCTGGTTTTAACTGTGTGTTTTCCCCCAACTACACTTAACGGCCTCATCTCCAAACCTACAGAACAGTCTCTTATGTGAGTGTCGGGTGCCTCTGAGTCGGCTCCCACTGCCAGGGACCCTGTGAATGAGTGATGCCCAGCACGGTCTGTCCTCACAGCCCAGCTCAGCTCCTGCAGACTCAGGCCCATGGCTTCCTGCATGCAGCCAACCTTTCTGGGCTAGGTCCTTTCCCTCTGCCTCCGGTGTTCCCAGCATCACTGTCTTTTCCGGAGAGCCCCACCTCTGGTGATGTACCTGAAGTAGGACAGCTCCAGTTCTGTCATTGTGCCTGGAGTGACACTGCAGGCTTAACTTGCTCTAGGACTCACTTGTTCACCTTTCTGGTGGCCCAGGGTCTCCGTGCCCCTCACCTCCACACCGTATGTCAAGTCACTGACTGTTTTCCCTGTCAGCCTTAGCTGTCCACCATTGACACCCGCACCAAGTAACCGGGAACAAGAGATGTGGATGATCTCATCAGCCTCCGTCTCTCATGACCCATCTTTACTCTTGGGGGTCTTTCCTAATTCTATTATACTTATCTTTAATGTTTTAAGTCTGCAAACAGAAACGAACAAAAACAAAATCCCAGATGCCCACAAACAAAACAACAGGTAAGATGGTATACGTGTTGGCATACCCACCAAATGCAACAGGATACTGCATTATGGGCTGGTGGGAAGCTAAGGGGAGGGAGATGAAGAGAATGAAACCTTTTACCGTGCGGGTCTCTTTACTACCCCTCCCCTGGGGCCACAGCACATTCGGGGCACGGTCATCTCAGCTTAGTCCGCTGCCGACAGCTACGTCTCTGAACTGGCCAAGTTCACAGTGGACTCGGGGTCAACCTCACACTCAGCACTGACCTGCCTGCCTTCTTCTTCACTCCTTCACTCTGATATTTTTGTCAAGCAGTTTCCCCTTTTGGTCAAACCAGGGCATGTGCCGCTGAGAAAATGTTCTCCCAGGTAAGCAGAGACCCACTTCAGGGGCAGCTCAGAATGAGACAATCACGAAAAAGCTCAAGACAGCACGTGCCTCTGTGCGTATAACTGAAAGAGGGAGAGGAGAGAGGGGGAGAGGCGCCCCAACCCAATAAAGTTATCAGGTCTTGAAAATGGGATTTGGGTAGTGGTGCCCAAATCCACAGAACAGAGGGATGTGTACGCCATCCACTGGACCACAGAGTGCCGGGTTTGGGAGGAAAATACCCGGTGTGTATTTAGCAGCCTTTTCTCATTTTAAGTTTCTGTATTAAGGAAACTCATGAGGCTTGGGGAAGGTTCTACAATATAAATGAGGACTTCTGTTTCCAAATCAAAAGCTGCGAGAGAGAGCCTGCAAGGTTTGAAAAGCAAACGATGAAAAATACTCTGAGCGTCTCCTAGCTCTCCGAAAGTACACATTAATATTGATGCGTTTTCAATAAACGTTTTGGAATAAAAATCTCCTCCCCAAGGAAGCAAGCCACATGCTTCATTTCAGATCATTTTACATACTTCCTCCGAAGTTTCCATCCATCTTGAAGAGAAAATAAAGCGGCTTTGTAGGAATACATCTCCACAAACACCTGCACTTTGAAACAGCTACTGAGACTGTCCGCACGAGACGCCAGGGAGGTTCCTCGGGGTTTTGAACAAGATGGATTTCCCGGTGCGGGGAGGGGCACATTCCTTGGGGAACACTTCCCACGGCGCTGCTGGCTCCTTCTCCTTTCCAGGGAAGACAAATGACTAACGGCAAAGAACGCTCTCCCTCTTTGCCACTGGCTGGAGAGGAAGTCCGAAAAGTCAGCCTAAACTAATTATTTCATGTTGTTGTATGTTTGTTTTTAATCTGTTTCCCAGGCACCTCGCCTGAGATGTCCCCACTGTGTTCCATTTTCCATGAGCTTCTGCTAGCTGTGGGAATCACTGGAGAGCAGATCGGGCAGGGAGCCCCGCCGTGGGGACAGAGAGGTAAGGGGCTGGGCTGCAGAAGCTACCTGATCCTCGCTGCCCTGACCACACGACCTGCAAACCTACAGACCAGAAGGAAACAACATCCTGAAGGACCGAAGCCATGGGATGTTCGAAGTGAAGTAAACACAAATACCAAGGAGATGGTGTAATCATGTCATCTAGATTTCTGAGTCTACTGATCTTGGACCCGATCTGAAAATTACCATTTGCACCAAAAGGAACAGGAAAAATAACCTTCTTTCCACCAGAACACCACTGAAAGGACGGAGGCGGCTGAGGAACGCGTACACAGGCGGAACAGGGATAGAAAACTGCAGGTGCACCCTGGTCGGCTTGGCTCAGCGGTTAGAGCGTCAGCCCGTGGACCAGAGAGTCCTGGGTTTGGTTCCCGCTAAGGGCACGTACCTCAGTTGCAGTTTGTCCCTGGCCCCGGTTGGGGTCGTGTGGGTGGCAACCAGTCGATGTGTCGCTCTCACATCGATGTTTCTCTCTCTCTCTTGCTCCCTCTCTCCCTCTCGCTCTATCTGAAGATAAATGGAAAAAACATGTCCTCGGGTGAGGATAAAAAAAAAAAAGAAAGAAAACTGCAGGTGCAAAGATTCAGTTAGACAGCAAAACGGTGTTGAATGTCTACCTTAAGCCAGGCCCTGCGGCAGGCACTGGACACCCAAACAGGTCCAGTCCTCCCTTGTGGAGCCTACAAGGTAATGGGGAGACTGATAAGTGTAACGAAAAACCTTTAACAAAGCCGCTGCCGCGCAGGAGATGCGAGGTTGGACGGAGGAGTGCCTGACGGCCTTTCCGAGGAGCCGACATCTGGTGTGAGGGAGTGAGGAGCTCACCCCAGGGAAGAGCATCCCTGCCAGGAGGCATCAGTGCAGAGACCCCACGGCCACAGCAAGGAGCATACAGGGTCAGTTTAGGACGGACACTCGAGTGTCTAGGAAGCACTGAAACAAGGAAGCACCTTCTAGCTCTTCTCCAAGAATTCGAAGAAAGAGAAAGACGACATACACGTGTCAAAGCTGTTCTTGAAACAAAGACATATAGTGCAAAAATATTAATAACCATAATACAGATCTGAAGTCCTGGATTCTATGGATAAAGATAAATAAGGTGGGATGAGAAATGGCTGATTTATGGATTCTATTTTTACCCCCCAATCAAAATAACATGTCCAGGGTTTTAAGTGGAGGCCGAGAAAGAGCCTTGAAAAATTGTTATGAAACTTATCTGAAGGAAAAACCAATGAAAATAGCCCCTATCTGGGAGCATAAAAAAAAAGAGTCGAAACTTGCCTTCCTGTATGTTAAAACAGACTCAAAGCAATACTGTGATAATGTGATAAAAGCAACAGAATCAAATAAAGATCACAGAAGTAATCCTAAGTAGCTACAAACTGATATAAGATTAAAGTAAATAAATTATTTAATAAACGGTGGTGCAGAAGTTGACGAAATATTTGATGAGGAAGAGTCAGATGCCCCATCTCAAACTTCACTCTAAAATAAAGTACAAGCCATTAAATGCAGAGAAAAGCACCAAGCTTTTAGAGAACGTGAATATATAATACAAGCAGACATACACAGGCTCACAGCGAAAAGACAGAAAAAGATATTCCACGTAAATGAATAGCAGGGGGACCTTTTATACTTACGCCAGAAAACAGACTTTAAATCAAAAACCGTAGCGATAGGCAAAGAAGCTCATTATATACTAAAACAAAGGAATTAACTCAACAAGAGGATATAACAGTTGTAAACATATATGCGCCCAGCACTGGGGCACCTACACATATATTAAGCAAATGCTAACAGGTAGCTCTGAAGGGAGAAATAAACAACCACACAATAATAATTGGAGACTTCAATGCCCCACTTTCAACAATGCATTGATCATTCAAACAAAAAATCAATAGGGAAACACTGAACTTGAGCCATATTCAGACAAAAGAAACTTAACGGACACGTACAAAACATTCCACCAATGGCAGCAGAGGACATGTGCTTATCAGCTTCACACAGAACAGTCTCCAGAACAGATCATATGTTGAGTCACAAAAACCTTAGCAAATTTGAAGAGACTGAAATCAGGCCAAGTATCTTTTCCGACCACAATCGTATAAAAAAACTAGAAATCAATAGCAGAAGGAGCACTGGGAAAGTCACAAATAGCCCCGCTGGTGTGGCTCAGTGGATTGCCGAGGACTAAGCGGTCCCGGTTCGATTCCCGGTCAGGGCACATGTCTGGGTTTTGGGCTCGATCCCCAGTAGGGGGTGTGCAAGAGGCGGCCGATCAATGCTTCTCTCTCACATCGATGTTTCTATCTCTCTCTCCTTTCCTCTCTCTCTAAAAAAAAAATCAACAAACACATATCTTTTAAAAAGTCACAAATATGTGAAAATTAAACAACACACTCTTGAACAAGCTATGAGTCAAAGAAATAAAACAAATCTCGGAACAAACAAAAATGGAAACAACATATCAACAATAATGGGATGCAGTAAAAGCAATTCTACGACAGAAGTTTATCACGAAAAATGCTTACGTTAAGAAAGAAGAAGCATCACTAATAAACAACCTCACTTCACACGGCAAGGAACTAGAAAAAGAACAAACTAAACCCAAAGAAGAAATCAATGAATTAGAGACCAGAAAAACAACAGAAAAGATCAACAGAACTAAGAGCTGTTTTTTTTTTTTAAGATACATAAAACTGACAAACCCGTAGCTAGACTAAGAACACAGAGAGAGAAGGCTCAGATACATAAAATCAGAAATGAACTGGTAACATTACAACTGATATAACGGGAATTCAAAGGACCGTGCGAGACTACCATGAACGATAATACAACAGCAAATTGGATGACCTAGAAGAAATGAACAAATTCTTAGAAACATACAACTTACCAAGACCGAATCATGAAAAACAGACAATAATGAATGAGGAGGTTTAAACAGTAATCAAATACCTCCCAACAAAGAAAAGCCGGAACCAAATGACTTTGCTGGTGAATTGTAGCAAGCATTTAAAAAAGAACGAACGCCAATCCTTTTCAAACTCTTCCCAAATACTGAAGAGGTGGGAATACTCCCAAAATCGTCTAGCGAGGCCAGCATCACCTCGACAGCAGAGCCAGAGAAAGACACGACAAGAAAACTCTGGGCCAGCATCCCTGATGAGCATCAATGCAGAAATTCTCAACAAAATACTCGCGAACCAATCCAACAGTACATTGAAAGGACCACGCACCATGATCAAGTGGGATTTATCCCTGGGACGCAAGGATGGTTCAACATACCTAAGTCAATAAATGTGATGCATCGCATTAGTAACATGAAAGAGAAAAATCTTATTTTCTCATTAGGTGCAGAAAAAGCATTTAACAAAATTCAATACTCTTTCATGATAAAAAAAAAAAAAAAAACTCTCAACAAATTAAGTATAGAAGAAACATACTTCAACATAATAAAGGAAATATAAGACAAGCCCACAGCTGACATCATACTCAATGGATAAAGGCTGGAAGCTTTCTTTCCCGCCGAGATCAGAAACAAGACAGGGCTGCCCAATCTCACCACTCCTACCCAACACAGTACTGGAAGCCTTAGCCAGAGCAATTATGCAGGAAATAAAAGGCACTCACTGGAAAGGAAGCACAACTATCTCTATGCAGATGATATGATCTTATATAGAGAAAACCCTAAAGACTCCACCAAAAACGATAAGAACTAATAACTGAACTCAGTCAAGTTGTAGGATTGAAAACCAACACAGGAAACCCAGTTGTGTTAATACGTGCTAAAAATGAACTATCTGAAAAAGAACGAGAGAACAGCAGCAGAAAGATAAAATACCTGGGGGTACATTTAATGACCAAAGAAGCAAAAGATATTGTACACTGAAAATTATAAGACACCGATGAACATAACTGAAGAAGGCATAAATACTTGGAGAGAGACGCTGTGTTCACGGATGGGAAGAATGAATGTGAAAGTGTCTGTACAACCCAAAGCCATCTATAGATTCAGTGCAATCCCTATGAAATTCCCTATGCCATTTTTCATAGAAATAGAGAAAGCCATCTGAAATCAGTATGGAATCACAAAGACCCTGGACAGCCCAGTCAATCCTGGGAAGGATGCACATAGCTGGAGGTGTCCTGCTTCCTCATTTCAAACTATCCTACAAGGCTAGGAAACAAAACACACGGTACTGACGTAAAAACAGACAAAGACCAAGGGAACAGAACGGAGAGCCCAGAAATCAACCCCCACGTAGATGAGCAACTGACACTTGACAGGTAGCCAAGAAGACACAGTGGTGGAAAGACAGTCTGTCCCACAAACAGCGCTGGGAAAACTGGAGGACCACATGCAGGGCGTGGCTGGATCTTTCCCCCGCTCACAGAATAAAGAGGCAACCCACGTAATGGAATAAAGAATTTGCAAACCGCTTATCTGATAAGAGGTTCAAGACTCAAAAATAAAAGGCTCTCCTTGGGTCTCCCGATTCCACTTCTAAAAAGTCAACCTATGGAAATGAAAGTCACAGATGAGCCCTCCCCCAATCCATCCCAGGACAGCATCTGGGCCTCTCCGGGCTCCCTGGCACTGGTCTCCCAGGGATTTGCAAATTAAGTTACAGAATCTTAGCCCCAGGACACGGACTGGGCGGAAAGCCCCGTGATGAATTCATTTAAATACATTAACGGGTTCCACGCTTTGCTTCTCTCCTCTCAGCCTCCTGGTCTGCACCTCCTCCTTCAAACGCTCTGTGCTACCCTGGCTCGCAGGCTCTGCGTGGTCCTTGGGGTGGAGGAAGATGGACAAAGAACGGGGAGGAGCCTCGGGGCTGGAAGGGAGAAGATGGCAGAGAGGCCCAGGCATCAGGCGATCAAGAATGCAGAAAGCCCTTGGCTCCTCCGAGCACTCTCTTCCCCTCCCCCGGCCGCGGGACTGAAAAACAAATGGACCCTGACTGTGCCCTGGAAGAATGCTGCCAAGCCCAGCACCATCTGCCACATGCCCCATCCCGGCTCTGCGAACAGCCCCGTGCCCGGGTGCTGCATGGAGGTGTTGTCTAAAGCCCACAATGCGTGGGAGGGGGGCGGGGGGGGCAGGAGCAAATGGGTGTTCCCTGGGGCTAAGGTTGGGGCAGATAATCCACACTGGAGGCGACAGAAGAAGCAGAGAAGCATCCCACGTCTGCGGAGGGAACACAAAGGCCAGGCGGCAGAGAAAGCTCGCGGGGAGGCAGAAACCGGGGGCCTCGAGCGCGCACGGCGGTGCTAGCATGGAAATGGACGGAAGTTGGCACTGAGTTCGGGGAGACTGTGGGGTGACTGCTCGAAGGCCTGGGGGTGTCCGCAGCTTATCTGCACGAGCCTGGGTGCGTCAGCTTCCCTTAAAGGGCCAGAGGCAGAGCAGATAATCAGCGTGCACCGAGAAAGCAGGCATCCTTCTCTGAACCGTCCGTCGCCCTCCCTCAGCTGCTCCTCACAACACCCTACAGAAGGACACACACGATCCGTGTGAACAGGAGTCCTCCCGCCACACACCCCCACCACCACGGCTGCCCCGGGAATGGATTCTGGAAGGGTGTGGACTTAGTGATCTGGGCCCCAAGGCTAAGGGAACTAGATTCCATTTTATGTAGGCCCCCTTGGTTAAGGTGACTAAAAGACACTGTTTTATCACCAATAGACATTCCTCGATATTCTTCCAATAATAGGTTAATTACCCCTAGACGGGAAGGAATTTTGCCTAAGATTATAGTTGCCCCAGGAGTTGGGAGGCATTTGCAGTTTCCTGAGTATAGGTATTTGCAAGTACTTGTGTCTCGGTGAATAATGCTAATTTTGACCTCTGTAGTCTCTGCCACTCCCACTATTGTACTGGTCCCCTGAGGGGAGGGGGGCAAAAGGAGGAGGGGGTTTCTGTCTTTAAAATGGGACGAGCAAGGAGAATCAGGGCTGTTGATCTGAGGAGAAACTATGCCCTCCGCAGCCTGCCGGCGAAATAAAGTGCTCCTTTACAATTCGGCTGTGCGTCTCCGGTTATCTCACTGTCAGATTATAACACCCCCCCCCCCACACACACACACACACACTTATGATAAAGTTTAACTTATAAATTAGGCCCAGCAAGAGATTAACAACAATAACTAATAATAAAACAGAGCCATTACACTCCTATACTGTAAAAAAAAAAAAAAAGTTATATGAATGTGGTCTCTCTCTCTCAAAATATCTTACTATACCATCCTCACCCTGCCTGATGAAACGCCTTACTGCGTTGAGCACGCCCGCTGTTCACGCCAAGGCGGCACTTCCGGCCTCTCCCTGGCCTGTCTGAACCACCAGCGTCACTCGCGTCCGCTTTGGGGCCATTCTGAAGTGAAACAGGGTCAGCTGGGCACCAGCCCTGCACGGCTGTGACGGTTGTCTGATCACCTAGACTGCTACAAGGGACCAGCGGGTGGGGACAGTACAGCGCGAACAGACGCTGGACAAAGGATTCACGTCACGCAACGGCGTGGGATTCCGTCATGTCCCTCAGAACGGGACACAGCTTCCCACTTACAAGTACAGCCCCGGCCGGGTTGGCTCAGCGGTTAGAGCGACGGCCCGTGGACCAAAGCGTCCGGGCATGTACCTCGGTTGTGCGGGAGGCGGCCCATCCCCGTGCCTCTCTCACGTCGATGTTTCTCTCTCTCTCTCCCTCCCTCTCGCTCTATCTGAAGATAAATGGAAACGTATCCTCGGGTGAGGATTAAAAAGAAACTTACAAATAGTTTATTCCTGGAATTCTCTGTTTAATATTTTTGGACCGCGGGTAACTGAAACTGTGGAAAGTGGAACCCTGCCCAGCTGGGTGGCTGGCAGACACCGCGGGCACGAGGTCTGCTGGGCCTCCGTGGGCACTGAGAGGGCAGCAGTGCCTGACCAGCAGGACCCCTGTGCCCGCCCTCCCACCGCCCCGACCTGCCTGGGCCTAGCGCCCTGCCGAGCGGAGCAGACGGGTAAGCCTGAGGTCAGTGAGGTCCAAATTCTGTGCTCGAAGGACAGGCGGCCCTGAGCAGGTTAAAGCAACACTAGGGTGTTTTGGGGGAGTGAGGCCTCCACAATCGCCCTTCTCCCAGTGCCCACCCAGGAGAAGCCCCTCCTCCAACCGCCCACGAGCTACTTTCCATCTCCTGTGCTGTGCTGAGCTCAGACCCTGATCACTGCTCACCGGCGACTGTGACGCCAGCATCCTAACCCACAGGCCATGCTGTTCTGCGTCAACGATCACCCAGACTCTCCCGATAAAACCCTTCGGGGACATCCCACACTCCCCCTGATGAGATCGCTCTCTCCTTCTCCAACCCCACGCCCTCCTCCATCCCCGTGAAAAGCCGAAGCCCGCATGCTGAACCACCGAACATTCCACAGACAAAGCCCCGTGGTACACGCTGGGGTCTCTGCAAACTGTTCCCCTGCCTGGAATCCTCATCCACACTCGATGGACGCACCTGCAGGCTTTTCCTCCCCAGGAACTCAGCCTCAGGACGACGTGCTTGGTGTTTCTCTACTCCGGGGCTAACACCCCAGTCTGTTCGCACGTGGTCCCTAAGGGGGGACTGCTCAGTTCCTCACTGGTCTGACGGGCAAGGGGCACTTACGATCCTTTCTCACTGCTGGTGCCACCTAGTGACCCTGCCAAGCAACAATCGCCCCGGGCTGTCGGGCCTCCTGCCCGGTCACGGGAGCGAGCCCCGTTTCTGGTTAAAAGCGGGTGTTTGCAGCCATGCTGGAGACTGCTCACTTCACACACACAGCTCGGCTTCCCTTGTTCGTGGCTATTTTTATTCGTGCAGGAGGAAAAAATAGCATCGTTTGTGTTTTATAATTGGAAACATGACCTATATCTTCTCGGCTGCCCCAACCTTCCCTAGAAGGCGGGCGGGGGGGAAAGGAGTGGAATTTAATTTCAGAAACAACGACTTTCCTCATCTGTGTGCTCAGCGTGAATGCCTCCAGGTTAATTAAGGACAGTGAGATGTGGTCGTCGGAAAACAATGTGGGAGGGAGGCAGAGACGTCAGATTCCAGGGGTACGAGGCTTCCAAGGGGAAAGAAGAACAGGAGGCATGCCTACAGCCGGCACGAGAGTTTAAAATAGCTGAATCAGCTAAACTCGCGATGTGAGTCTTCTGCACACAGCCTCGGGAAAGGGAAGGGTCCGTGTGGCTGGGCAGCCAACCCGCAGCCGTTCCATGCTGGCCCTGGAGAGAGGAAGATCCTAGCCACTGCGCGGCAGGTGACATGAGCAGGTCACTCCGTGTCCGAGCAGGAAGGACCCCGTCTTCCAGTGTCCACATGGCACTGGATTTAAGAAAAACAGGACCCAGATGAGTGAGACCCTTTCACCCTCTGTGCCTTTCTCCCTTGCTCCGATCTTGATGCTGCTGTCTCAGAGGCCCCTTGACAGTCCATTGCCTCTTCCTGCTTGTCCAAAGCGTGAATGCTCAGCCCTACTCATCGGGGCTCAGCACCCACAGGTGGGGTCTCACTCGGCCCAGGCCCTGGTGTCCCTCGCACGAGCTCCTGGTGCTGGGAGTCCACCGAGCCGAAGCTTTCCTCTGGGGTCCCCATGAGCCTGACTGGGCTTCGGCTTCCTGTCACTCCCCCTTGGTCAGCCGCAGCGAGTCCAGACATGACTTCCTGCTGGTGCCTGGCTAAGCAAGGCGTCCAGTCAGGCAGGGCCGGACCCAGGTGAGTGACCTTAGCTACCAGGTCACTGACGAAGGAAGAAAGGGACAGAGATGGGTGGCGTGGGAGGACAATCGTTTCCATTTCCCTGCAGGTTCCCTTCTTGTATTCTGATCGCAGAACCGTTTTCCACTTGGGTCCTTTCCTCCCTAGTTCCCAGTGGTCCTGACGGAGCAGCCAGCCAAGTGTCCTACTCTGCTCCGAAGCCCTCGGGCGTGGGCATGCGCCCAAGAGCAGCCTTACCACATGCTGTGTCTCCTGCACACGCGACTGGCCAGTCCCTTCTCTTCCTGTGGAGAGAGAACTCTAAGGCTTATAGATGACCATGTTCTCAGCCACGTGGAGAAAGGTAAGTGAGCATGAGGGTCCGCTCAGACAAAGCAGAGACACAGGAGGTGGAAAATGCTTCTTCATCGTCTGTTTTCACAGACGGATCCCTACACTTCCCAATAAGCCCTCTCTCCCGCCATCACCACCGAGTTTTTTACTGTAGCAGTGTCCTGAGTCAGAGGACACCCACCCAGAGGACACTCCGCGGCCACCCAGCTCCTTCTAAGCCTGCAGCCCCCTCTCCTCACTTCCCAACGCGAGTCCCTTCACGCACAAACCTCCACGGTCCAGACGCCCCGCCGACCTTGGTGCTCCCAGGCCCTTCCCAGTCTTTTCCGGGCACTCCTGACGAACATCCCACACACTCCTACTCCAAGGAATGCCGTCCAGGTGCCATAGCCAATGCTACTATCTTTATTTGGGGGCAGTTTCCAAGCACGCTGGAAAATGGAAAAGTGGGGGCACACCAGCCAAAAAAAAAGCGAGCCCCAATGGTGCCAGAGAGAAATAAAGACACGTTTCCAACATGCGCCTCGACTCAACACAGACCTCCAGGAAACAAACGCCCTGCCCCAACTACCTCAGAGGAGCCACCCTCACTGATCCCAGGTCTGGGAATACCCAGGTGAGCAAAGCTGCCACCTGCCCAGCCGAGGGAAAGCGGCAAGGGCAGCTATGCACATGCACTGCTACACCAGCTATCAAATCCCATCGCCTCTCATCTTGCTTTCTTTATTTTTTTAATCCTCACCCGAGGACATTTCCGCATTTATTTTCAGACAGAGCCAGAGGGAGAGAGGGAGGAAGAGAGAGAGAGAAACATCGATGTGAGAGAGACACATCAAGTGGACACCACCCACACGACCGTAACCGGGGCAGGGACACACTGCAACCGAGGCACGTGCCCTTAGCGGGAACCGAACCTGGGACCTTCTGGTCCGTGGGCTGACCCTCTAACTGCTGAGCCCAATCGGCCAGGGCCACCTCTAATTTTCAAAGCGCCTAACACCACACCACAGGATCACGAGGGGATCGTGTGCTTTTAAAATCCTAAAATAAAGCATCAGACACAATCATTGTACCCCTTAATCATTCCACAAATGACCACGTCCAGTGTAAACATGTCGAAGCCACCAAGACAAAGAAAAATGCCCCTAATGAATAATCTTTTAAGAAACAGCCCTGGAAAAAAATCTTATGCTTTTTGGAGCACAACATACAAAAATGCAACTTTATTTTTCCATTTCTCCCCCCAGGTTTCAAGTGGCAGAAGCCTCGTATGTAGGTCACCAGCACATTTGCATGTCCTCCCAAGAATCGTTTTCCGTGGGGTTTTTGCTCAGGGAGTGAACATATCTCAAATGGAAACTCTCTTTCGTGAGGCTGGTACTCGAGGGGGGAACAATGAGACGGGGGCTCCCAAGCTGTGCTAACGAGGCTAGTTCCATTTAAAAGTGTGTTCAGTTGGATGAAAATCACGGAGATGACCACCAAAACTCCCCAAGAGTCAAACAGCCAAAAAAGTTGGGGGCGGGGGGAGTGGTGTCATTTACAATTCACATGTGCCCTTTCTCGATTTATGCCCAGAGGCGTCTGTCATTTATTGTTTGGCCAATGCCTCTTGGAGATGATTTTCTGTAATTACTTCCATGCATTTTCACAGAAGCATCTGCTGTCAGATGGTGACGTCCAAGAAAAGAACGACAGAGGCTGTAAATCGGGAAAGTCGTGGAATCCGAGTTCGCAAAATGAGAAGGGACGAGAACCAAGGGAGGACATGGGTGATTCTTCCAGTTCCGTACTTAGAAACAGATTCCTCTACGAAGTCGCTAAGGCTGCTGCACCTGCCCTGATTCTCCTCTCTGCTGCAGGGGGTTCACTGGGCACCCTGCACCAGGGCCCTAGTGAGCGGGCTTCCTGACACCGCCTGCAGAGCAGGCTGAGCCGGCCTGACGTGTGTGCGGCGTGTCGTCAGTCTGGTTTGGGTCACCAGGGACCACGGCCGCACACTAACCTTTACGAGGGGCTGAAGGCCTTACCGCCTCCCTTCGGAAGAGAAACCATCAGGGCCAAGGACGGTGTTTCCAGGCCCTCACAGTGGGTGAGGCCGAGAGGAACAGCACTGCCATCCCCTCTGCTAAGGGCAGGGCAGCGCCATGTGTGACTGGAGCCCCTGGTTGGACGGCCAGGCGTGCTTGGGAAGGCAATGCACCCCGGACCCCGTTCGGATCCAGGTGCAGCCCAGGCAGTTGTGATCTCGATGTGGTCACTGAATTCCGTCCTTTGCCTTCCTTGTGCGTGGGGAGATCAGAGGGGAGCCGGGGAAGCGCTCAGGGGGCAGCTTTCTTCTCTCCAGTTTGGGCCCAGGACAGGCCGCTCCCACGCCTTCAGCCCTGTGCACCTCAGCAGGTGAGTCCCAGGCAGTGAAGGTGTGTTGCCGTCTGCGCGCTGGTGTCCCCGGGCCCCGGCTGACCATAGGTGGTCAGGATCCCGCACATCCGCTTCCCGCGATCTCAGCCCACCTCCCGGTCAGAGACTTGCTTCCTCGACACAGTGGTACTGAGCCTCACGACAGGTGCTGAGGAAATAAAGACGACCCGGGTACGATTCTGAGGTAAGGAAGCACGCGGCACAGTGTGGACAGAGTTACGGGACAGACGCTTTCATTCCGGGGTGGTCCACGCAAACCCTTCCAAGAGGCAGGCCCCCTGGTGAGGCAGCCGCACGGTCAGCTGTCCTGGTGACAGACGGAAGTCCCGAGGGGGGGCCAAGTGGTGAGCAGACACCCACGGCGTGAGCGCGGCAGAAGGGGGCTTCCAGGCAGGAGGAGCAGTACATTAAAAAACACACAGGACAAGTAGGAACGAGAGGGTTTTTCCAGGGAACAATTATGGGGTACCTCAGTACGGCTAAAGAACGGGAGCCAGCAGAAGAAACAGGACTCGGTGAGACAGGCCCGGGTCTTATCGCCGAGGTGCCTGTCCGTCATCCACTCATTCCTTCATGTCTCCACCTGCTCGGGAAACACAGCAGTGAAGGAGACACACGCAGTCCTGACTTCACACAGCTTACTGCCAGCGAGGAGAGTCGGACAGACAGCCTAACTGCTAGGTGCTCACAGGTGAGATCAGCACTGTGAAGAGCCACGCTGTGTAGGAGAGCGGAAGAGGTGACAGAGGCAGTTTCACCCACGGTGCTCAGGACGCCAGGTGGGCGGGGAGCTGGAGAAAGTGGAGAGGGGCCAGGAACAGGGCTGATCAGCACGTCATCCCGACAGCTGTGTTCACACCTCAGCTGGGCCCTCCGCACCACGGAGCCACGTTATCACAGGTCCACGGTCAGCTGGGCCCTCCGCACCACGGAGCCACGTTATCACAGGTCCACGGTCAGCTCCTCAACTCCTAATCACAGAAACCCTTTAGGCCCTTGCTAATGCCATGACCCTGCCCCCGCTGGGCTGTCCTCACAGATGACATCACTTCCCACTGCACAGGGTAATCGGAGGCCACCGGACACAACTTCCCCCTGCAGTCCCCACAACCACAAACACTCATTCCTGTGGGTGTCTAGCTCCTTGTCAACCCAAAAGCACTCACTGAAATTCCGTCCAGTGATTCACCAATGTGATGAAGACAACTGACGGGATAATTGGCAGCATTCACCAAATCCTTATTTATCCATCATGCTCTCAGTCCCTGTAACAATGGGGACTCTGAAGGAAAAAATACTCAAGTCTTTATTCTCGATAATGAAATGTAATTTTCTAAAAATTAAGCATTTCATGATCAAAAACCAAAACTGAGGCCATATTTCATATGAGAATTTTTCTGTTAATACTGGTGTTTTTTATAATCAATTTTGAAATTCTTTTAAATGTCTTCTTGTTGTTTTCACAAAATGTTTTAGCATTTCAGGGGGTTTTAATTCTTCTTTCACAATTTCATATTTGTAGTGAATGAATGTGAAATTTCAGGTACAAACATACAGTCCACTGTGGTCATTTCTTTGTGTATTCTCATTCCTTTTGGCCTGCCTGGAATGCCTTTAACTTTTCATGTCTGATTTTCTGCAAACTATTAACAAGTCAACATAGCCAACTGTTCCTTATTACCAGTGAACATGTCAACATTTTAGTAACATGTTTTCAGTTAATTCTGATTTCTTTGGCATTTTTTTTCCATTTAGTTTATCTTTTAAAAACTTAATTGCTAGAAGTATATCCAAGGCTGACTGGAGGAATCAGCCAAACGGTATATATGATGGAAAGCTTTGAGAAACAGAAAAAGGCATTCAAACGTCAGAAGTCACAAAGAGCTCATCACACTTACAACAGAGTCTGAGTTACAGAAATCTGTGTTTTATACGGAGAGCGTTCATGTACCGTGACTTCTCTTTGGCCAACCCTTTGGAATTCACTTCCCAGTTTGTCAGGCGGCAGAAACAATTTTAGATGAGTTCATAATTAGAAAATCTTATTATGTAATCACTAACCAAAGATGAGCATTTCTGCCAGAGCTGGTAAAAGTCACTGAAAGCATTTTCACACTGCAAAGCTACGGCTGATAAATATGGTAAGTTTAATGAGTTGGTTCTTTGATGAATTGAATTTTTGACTAATTGGGTTTTTGAGAATTAACTTTCGGGCATATTGCCTGATCGTGAAGGAGCCAATTCCTTTCGCCCTGGGGAGCCTGTCCCCGCAGCCTGCTTCCCGTGGGCGGCTGGTCCCCAGGCTGGCTGCATCCTCATCTGTCCACCCCCACGAGCTCTGCCAATTAGATCATAAATCTTGGCCCAACCCAGGCCCTCTGAGGATCTGTCACTTCAGCCTCCTTGCTAAGACAAGATGTGACTGGGATCTTGAGCTGTAGCAACACCTCAGCGACAACTGAGTTCACTTCTATTAATCCTCCCATACATCACTGTGCCAGGTGTTTGCTTTCTGCCGGCTTATAACACAGAAAGGAAGCCTCTGGATTTCTGCGGAAACGCTGACTTCTATTTTTAAGTGAGTCACAGGCCCAGAGGCCGTCCCCTTCTGATGGAGTGCCTAACACTCCTGATACCTAAATCCCAGCATTCTTGTTTTCAGCACAATTATTCTCCATTTCACCGTGACAGTGTCATCCCGGGCTGACAGAAGGAAAACCAGAGGATTTTCCCCGAAGGACAAAACCCCTCTCTGCCATTAGTCTAAGAGAAGAAGGCAGTGAGGAGACCCAGCTCCACCCCGGGCCACACTGACACAGTCTCGCTCCGCAGAGCTCAGTTCTTACCACTGTACAGTCAGGGTCTGTGCAGTCCGTCGCTCTCAGTGTTGACTGTGTGACTGCTCTACGTATTGGTACTGTCTGTGCCAGAAAACGAGAGGCCTTCTGTCTCCATAATCCACTCCTCCCTGAATCGTGGACGGAACACTTTCATACTTTCTCATCTCCAGGTATTTGGATTTCAGACTAATCACACTAAAGTATTTTAAAGTTCACGCAGGCATTCTGTCCTTGCATAGCGAGGTTTCACAACTTCAAGACCACTGTGGGCTGGATCGTGCTTTGCTGTGGGGTGTGCGTGGGGGTGTCCTGAGCACTGCAGGATGCTAAGGAGCCTCACCGGCCTCTACCAGCTAAATGCCAGACAGCACCCAACCCCCTGGGGAGACAATTAAACACGTTCCAATTATTATAAAATGTCACCGGGGGTGATGAGGAGGCAAAATCAACTTCACTTATGAACTATGGCTACACAGTAAATGTACCTTACAAATGCGAATTTTAGGTAAGTGATTTAGTAAGTCATGTTACAGAGTTACAGATGTTAATGTCATTGGAAGTTGACATTTTTCAGGCCAGAGCACAGCACTCAGGAAGGAGATGACCCTTGGCTTCGAATCCTGCTCCCCAACCTACTTGCTGAGTGACCTTGGGCTGACCTCTCTGAGCGTCCAGTCCCTGCCCTACAGGATGGAGTCTGGGGGAGGATTAACTGACGACTCAGGCGCTTAGCAAAGTGTATGTTCCATGCCGGCAACTTATGCCATCACAGCAACACCTACTGGCAAAGCTTAGTAGGACCGCTCAGCTCGGCCAGAACTTCAACTAGGATTCACTGAGCACCTAGTGTGTTTGTAAGATGCTCAGGGCCGAAGATACAAAAATGAACCAAATAAAATCACTTCGCTCAAGTTGCTCATCCAGCTATGAAAACATATCAGGGCCGACCTGGGGTGACAGTAATCCATAAGAACTCCAAAAGCCAAGAGACAACGGAGGCCAAAGGACGCGGATGTTCCTTGGATCGAACACACACCTGGAAGAAGATGCGAATCCCACCGGGTGTCAAAGTGGGGGATCCAACGCCATTCCAACTAGATCTCAGAGGGCAGGGAAGCCTGTGGATGGACACTGGGTTGTGACAGCATGTCAGTACATGAAACAGGTGAAAACAGGTGTTCTCATGAAGCGGGCGGGGCTGGGGAGATGGGAGACTGAGTGGAGCCTTTGCCCTCAGTCTCCCTCCGGGCCTCCCCCAGAAACTGAGGGACCTCCAGGACAACGTGGACTCTGGGAAATGCAGCGCGCAACCTGTTTTACCAATCAGCAAACAGATCCCCAAGGCAGTAAAATGACCAAGCCAAGCCGAATCGATTAAGAAATCAACCTGGTCTCTGGGCCGACCAGTTCCCATGCTGTCCATGACCACACAGTCCTGGCTGATAAAAACTACATCACCAGATTAATGAGGTAGAACCGATAGGATCGGAGCTTTGAAAACATTAAAACACGGATAACTTGCCCTGGCCGGTACGGCTCAGTGGTGGAGCATCGGCCCGTGGACTAATGAGTCTCGGGTTCAATTCCGGTCAAGGGCACATATCTCGGCTGCAGTTCGTCCCCAGCCCTGTCAGGTCATGCGGGAGGCAACCAGTCAATGTGTCTCTTTCACATCCATGTCTCTCTCTCTCCCTCCCTCCCACTCTATCTGAAGATGAAAAATATCCTAGGGTGAGAATTAAAAACAAAACAAACCAAAAAAACACACAGATAACTTAATTTGGGTATGAGGAAGTGAGAAACAGCAAGGGAGTAAGGAATAAGACATCCCATAGGAAGAAACTGAATGAGCTGAATGACAGAGGTAGGTGGGTAAGCTTTAGCTTCTTAAGAACTTACACAGGTTTTCCCTGGCCGGTTTGGCTCAGCAGTTAGAGTCAGCCTGCAGACCAGACAGACCCGGGTTCGGTTCCCGCTAAGGGCACGTACTTTGGTTGCAGTTTGTCCCCGGCCCTGGTTGGGGTCAGGTGGGTGGCAACCACTCGATGAGTTTCTCTCGCATCGATGTTTCTCTCTCTCTCTTCCTCCAGCTCTATCTGAAGATAAATGCAAAAAATGTCCTCGGGTGAGGATAAAAAAAAAATTAAAAAAAAAAAAAACTTTCCATAGGTTTGAACTGCCTGCAGAAAAAGGGTGCCTCATGAGGAAGGATCAGTGGAACCCGCCAGGCCCAGGCCCAGGCCCGTGAAGCTTTTGAACAAAGCGCCTCCTCTCAGCACTCTGGGCCCCCCAGTGAGCCCCTGAGAAGACTGATGGTTGCTAAAGAAACTGCTGAAACAGGTCAAAAGACATATTTGTCAAGACACCAACAATCTGCCTCCATTTAATTTCCACCTTGTGCCTTCCTATTTTTATCAGGGCACATAAAGCTTCTCGCTGGGAGAGCAAAGCCGAGCAACGACGGCTTCCCTGCTCTCCCTTGGACTTTTTTCCTCCAAGTGACTGAAATGTGGGCAGTTTGTGGAATTGACAGTTCCCAGGCGGTACTCTCTTCATTCTGTTTTTGTTTTCTCTTTTATTTTTTTCCGAATTCTGGAGCTCTGGAGGTGGGTTTCAGGGACCAAAGCTGGAAATAATGCCAGGGAAGTTGATTATGATGTTTTCTGGACAATGTTACTCCACTGTTCTGCAAGAAATATAATGTCCCCTTGCTGTCCTATGCAGTAAAAACCAGACCTAAATCAACATTTCTCGAAGGACAGCAGTCACACATTCACGATCAAGGTCTGAACTCAAATGAAAGGCAATGTAACGATGAGGCATCTCCAGACGCCACTCAAAGCTCCGTCTCACTTGCCCCGTCCACATGAGAAAAACGCTGCCTGTCCTAAGTGCCCACAGGAGGGGCTTCTCAACCCTGCATCCTTACAGCCAGACCCAGTCTGAACAGTCCTGAAATGGTCTGGCATCTGGCATCGCAATCCGTGAGCCGCGGTCCCTGCAAGCTACTAAAACACGTCGTAATTGTCTATTAGAATCAGCGGGGGAGTGGGGCTCCCCAACTCAGCCTTTCTGTTGGGGGTGCTCCAAAACCCACCAGCTCCTGTACCCCAGCCTTCACCCAGAAGGGTTCTGAGCAGGCAAAGTGGTCTGTGGAAAATACTGGTTTCCCACAGAACCTCCATGACCCCTGGGTGCCCACCCTAAGGCTCGGTACAGGGCCTGAACTGGAAACACTGAGCTATGCTGCTGCGAACGCTATTCTCAGTGGTCAGTAGGGAGCGTGATACCAATAGTAACGACAGCAGTCAGCCCTTACGCTGCTTTGCCCTCCCCAGCTTTGTCTCCACATCTTAAGGCTAACAGACATGTCTTCTGGCAGGGAGATATAGCGGAGAGTTCAAAATAACACTACAGGAGGAGAAGATACTTACCCTCATATTCTCAGTTTCCCCATCTGCAAAATGGGAATAACGAGAGCACACCTACGCCACGGCACTGTTACAAGATTAAATGGTTAAGACACTAGTGCAATGCCTAACACAGCAAGATCCTGTGACGGCAGGTGGTATCTCAACATTATGACTGTTATTTTATCACCATTTTACAGATGGAAAAAGAAAATGAGACTTGAAGAAATTGAGGCCCACACAGCTAGTAAATGCTGGCATTGGGACTTAGGGCCGTATCTATTTAACTCCCAAATCTGTGCTTTCGCCCCCATATTTTTTTCTCACTTCGATAGAAATGTTATACTGTTTCAACATTAAGCATGATAAGCAAGTTACCTTTCAACTCCTTGCTGATGAAAAATATGTTGTGAAGAACTGTATCTAATTTTTATCGGTGGCACGTCAGAGGATTAGGGTGATTATACAGTTGTTTGCTTCTAATCTAGGAACAAAATTAATTTTAAGGATACATTTCTGAAAGTTAAACCATCCTTGCATTTCTGAAATAAACTACTTAGCAACGGTCATGTTATTCTTTTAACACCGTGGTGAAATGCTAAATTTAACTCACTCACATTGATTTATTTTAAGAGATGCCTCTCGTCTCCCCTTTTGTAGGTTTAGATTTTGAAGTACTTTGTTTTTTTAAGGTGTCTCTCTCAGACAGCATAGAATGAAATTGTTTTTGATTGACTTAAGATACTTTGTATTTCAACAGAAGTATCCCATCTACTTGCATTGCATTTCAAAACTGACACATATAGGCGGGCGGCACTTCCTCTGTCATCCAATTAAATTTTCTTATTTTTGTGCTTATTGTTTCCTGGGCCATATTTTTCACTGATCCTTCCTCATGTGGCCCTGGGGGGGAGGGGGTAGTTTTAAAACTTCACAAATGCTTATATTTCAGTTTTCTTTCAATATACTTACTAAAGTGTGATGTAGCATATTGACTATGGCCACGAAAGCCAAAGAAACTGGTACATTTACAATAATTTTCATAATTCTGCACCCAAATATTCCAACTGGATTTTTTTTTGTACCCAGCTTCTCGATGACAAATTGCTTTTACTATATCATGAATATTTTCTTTGAAAAATTACCTGTAGCATTTAAATTCTCTTTTACAACGACATTTACAGCGATTCTTCAGATTTAATTCACCTTTAAAATATTTCGGGGCTTTCTCCTGTTCCTTTCGTGCCCTGGCTTGTCCATGCTTGAGTTCTTGTTTTGATTTATCTCACAGCTGCCTGGCGTATATCTTCAAATAAAGACTTTTGGGGAAGAAATATGGAGGCAGTATATTTTCCAAGAGTTTGCAAATCTGACAATGTCCTTCTTTTGCCTGTACTCACGCGCCATAAATTTGGCTGTGAGCAGAATTTTCAGATCATGGCATTGTAAACTCCACAGACCTCGCCTCACTGCTTTCCGTCATGGAATTATGGCCCCTTCCAATTTATTTACATCTTTGCTATAGCCTGTCCTACAGTGTATGGTAATATATGTCTCTTTGTATAACACCACGAGCTTGCAAGGACCGTGGCCCTATCTCATCAATCTCTGATTCCCCAAGATCTATCACAGATCTAGCACATAGTAGGTTCTCAACAGAGAGAGAGAAAGTTCCGTAATTTTCATTAAGGGACATGTGGATGAATGAGCTTCACAGACTGTAATATTCTGCGTAAACATAAAGGCACGACCATCCACAAAGGATCTTCAGTAGATATAAAATCATGTAAAATTGTGTTTAAAAGCCTTGCTCTTCAAGTAAATATTATTTTAATTTTGTTCACTGATGAACTGGTTTTACAGTTGAGATAATGGCTGAGGCTAATGACAGAGCCTAGGATAGGAAACCTTTCTCCTAGGGCTTGTTGGTAAAAGCTGTGACTTAGCGAGGTGGTCATAGAGAGTAACCATTTAATGAAGGTCAATTAGTTAGATCTGAAAATAGCCCAGAAGAGAAGCAGCCACATGAGAAAGCTGAGATCCCGCTACAAAGGGTTCAGTCCCCAGGCAAGGCTCGAACCCTGCCCAGGACGCAGACAGCACGTATCAGGAACAGTCCAGTTTCTTTTCTGAAACAGCACAGCCGGGTGACCGGCACAGCTCAGAGATGCCACCTAACTAGTCTGGGATTGTAACAAGTATCAAGAGCTGGCCTTGTTTCCTCAAATGCAAAATTGTAACCCTGCAACCTATCTGTTAGGAGTCTTACTAGAATGAACTAAGCTGAGGTGTGGAAAGGACTCAGCATAGGACCTGAGAAACCGTACCTGCACGATTCATCTGAATGCCATTCCCTGTCACACATGCACAGGTCTGGACTACGGACACAAGTCAGTAACCGAGCTTGAGAGCTTGTCCCATAGTCATGGTGCGTTTTCTGCATGGCCGTTTACCACTAATACCCACTCATGAGTAGCGAGTCAGTGTGTTCAGGGCTCAGCCGAGTACCCTCAAATTGTAGACAGGTAGTAGACTTACTTTTTAAAATATCTTTACTACTTTATTAACTATGTCAGAAGAATTCCAGAAATAAGAGTGGCATTTTAAATATTTTTTTTCCATTATTGATTTCAGAGAGAAATGAAGGGAGAGGGAAAGAGATAGAAACATCGATGAGAGAGAACATCGACTGGCTGCCTCCTGCATGCCCCCCACTGGGGATTGGGCCCACAACCTGGGCATGTGCCCTGACCGGGAATCGAACCAGCCACCTCTTGGTGCATGGGTCAACGCTCAACCACTGAGCCACAACGGCCAGGCAAGAGTGGCATTTTAACACAGAGGCCCAGGAATCCAAACGACAAACTTCAAATTCAATAAAGTCAATTTGAGAATAAACATTTCACAAACTCAGTGTTACAACAGCAACAATAACAAAATAGTAGAATGTTCCTTGGGTGTTAGAAAATGGGAAACGAGGAAAAAACCTTCCATTTAATTTTCTGAAAACCAACTTTTGAAGGACTCCCCCCCACCCACCACCTGACAGGACACGTATCAGGATAAAGAATACCAAAACGGAGAAGACCTCGTTCAACGGCAACAGTGATGAGCAAGTAAGTCAGAGACACTCAGCTGATAGCTAAATAACTGTGAAGCACGACTATAAACAGTGTAAATGTCAAAGAGCTTTCCTGGAGAAAGGCTTCCGCATGAAAACATCAGTAAAGATCTGACTTATATTATTTGACTTATTTAACTTCAAATATATGGGCTAAGATAAAGTTTTATATACCCCCCTCCCCCTGACACACACACACAAACCATACAAACAAACAAAACAGAGCAGACACGCAGAGGGCAGGGATGAAGTTAAATGTGATACATTGAGCCCTGGCCAGTGTGGCCCAGCGGTTAGAGCACTGGTCGGCACAACAAATTTTACAATTGCGTAATACAATTCAGAGTATTATTTACAGAAAACAAACGAGCTTTGTAATTTACAGTCTGTGCATCCCTTTTAAACAAACGCGAAACATTTACTAAAAAAAAAAAATTATCTTTCAGGGCAACATGAAACTGCAATAAACTCCGTAAAGTAAAAACGACACAGCATCCCATCTTCCCACCATGCAGCAGAATCAGCTATTAATATTTAGAAAGCGACCGCTTGGAAATTTAAAAACCGTTTCTGAGAGAAAACCAACGTTGCAATTCCACGTTATTTAGACAACAGCGGCAGTGATACAGTGCAAACATTACGTATCGGAACCGGCAGGGCGTGACTAACTGCACTCGGAATATCAACAGCCTTAAACGCTTTCATCATTTAAAAGAAATAAACAGTCACAAAAGGATTAAACCTGGATCCACTCACAGAGCTAAATGAAATCAAGAAAATAAATCGAAGGCAACATTTACCAAATAGCGTTTTATGAAACACGAGTGAATTCCTCAGTTTTCATACAACACACGCACGCACACAAAGTTCCATCCTTGCACAGCTGGCGAAACGTGTAACAATATACCCTGTCTTGGTTCATCACCAATATGCATTAGCATGTTGGAGCTCTGAAAATTTTTACATTCAAACAAGAGATTTTTTAAACTTTCTACAGCTTCATTTAGTAGCACAATAATGATGCCATCTCACCCTGCAGGTATACAAAGTATACACTGAGATGATGTTTTTGGAGATACATTTGTTAACATGTATTTAAAGAGTTTGCATCCAATTGACAATTTTAATTCTGGGTAAATTTAAAGAGATAATTCATTCTAGAGATGTGCAACTGCCAAGCTGAAAGGAATTCCACAGGAATTATCTTAATGGCGAAAATGGGAAACCCTCAAATGTGCAGCAATGGGACACCGAGGGCCGATCTCCCACACGGCCTCCTATGGAGCCACTTCAATTCATGCATCTCCAGGGAAGGCAGCTCATAACAAAGTGCAGGGAGCCCCATCTTTGTGACATGCCTTGGCTAGTTTAAAAATAAAACCTGAGGGGGCCAAGGGGAGGGGGGAACATCCGTAATACTTTCAACAATAAAGGTAATATAAATAAATAAATAGATAGATAGATAGATAGATAGATAGATAGATAGATAGATAGATAGACAGATAGATAGAACCTCCATGGAAAAGATTCAGAGATTTCCAAGTAAACACACCTTTGATATCAAGAGAACTAGTTCCTGGTTCTAACTCAAATTTGTTGCACGACTTGAGAAAAATTACTTTTCTCTCTGGACCCATCTCTTCATATGAGGTGGTTTATTTATTTATTTATTTATTTTATCCTCACCCGAGGACATTTTTGCATTTATCTTTAGATAGAGCAGGAGGGAGAGAGGGAGGGAGGGAGGGAGGGAGAGAGGGAGGGAGAGAGGGAGGGAGGGAGGGAGAGACAGACAGAGAGACATCGAGTGGCTGCCTCCTGCACGACCCCTACCAGGGCCAAGGACGAACCACAACCGAGGTACGTCTTTGACAGGAATCAAACCCACGACTCTTTGGTCCGCAGGCCAACGCTCTAACCACTGAGCCAAACGGTCCAGGGCCATTTCCTAACTTCTTAGCTCTAGATTCAATTTTCAGTTTCCAGTGTTTCATAACTCTGTCCAGCGAGTAACTTCCCCTTGACCAGGTGAGCGCAGGGTAAATCACACTGCATTTCAGGCAGTGGAGATGCTACTTGCCCCAGGCTGGCTCCTGGGGGAGCTGGGAGTCAGGAGGGCTGGCTGCAGCCCCCGCCCTGCGTGGTGTGACAGTGTCTCGATTTTCCCAGTTACCCAACACAAAAAGGTGTTGAGAGGGAAGGGACTGTTCCAGGGGCTGGAAGTAGAAATGCCCCCAAGCGCCAAGCAAATAACACAACGAAGGAAGCGCCAGGTGGGCAGACGCCAGCGTAAGGGAGCAGCAGTGACTCAGTATCAACCAGCAAGTCCAAGGTTGGGTCAGATTTTCCTCTGGGACGCTGGAAATGCAGGTTTTCATGTGACATCTCCCAATCATCGAACGTTGACCAGTCATTTCATATCGTCACGTGGTGTGGCCAGATAAAAACACCCACGGCCCAGATTCATTCTGCAGGACAATACTTTGTCCCTTCCGATCTAAAAGAATATACGCCCGTTATAGTTAAAAAGTGCCCGTCACGATGGACTTGTCCCGGGTCATTCCTCACACAGCACCCCTTTCGTCACCATCAGTAACAAGCAAGCATGAAGTGCCTTTGGGGGACAGAACGCAGGCCTGTCACTGGAGAGGTGACACACCCATACACAGAGCCTTCAGTGGACACGGACATCAGGGGACATTCATCCTTTGAGTGCAACTCACACGTGTCCTGACTCATCCCCCGCCACGGCCCACCCCAAGCAGAGTGCCTCCCTCTTTACGATGGGCTGTAAGCTCACAGAGGGCAAGAACGTGCCTCTTTCTTTCTGTACCCCAGCATCTTGCTCAGGACCTGCCACACTCTGCAAACACACAAACCGGCCCAGCAGGAACGCAGAACACGCAGGGAGCCAGTATATGCAACTTCCATCAAGAAATGCAGAGTTCGGTCCGGCTGGTGTGGCTCAGTGGTTGAGCGTCGACCCTGCACCAAGAGGTCACCGGTTTGATTCCCAGTCAGGGCACATGCCCAGGTTGTGGGCCTGATCCCCAGTGGGGGGCATGCAGGAGGTGGCCAATCGATGTTCTCTCTCATCGATGTTTCTCTCTCTCTCTCCCTCTCCCTTCCTCTCTCTGTAAAATCAATAAAGGGAAAAGAAAAAAAAATTAAAAAAAGAAATGCAGAGTTCAGAGGAAGAGCCGTTCCCTGAGCCGGAAAGAGTGGTTGTGGGAGAGGTGGGTTTGCAGAGCGCACACCGTACACTGCGTCCCTACGAGGCCATTGGCCAGGGAGGAAGGCCTCTCCTCCCCGGGGTCTCTACTCCCCGGCCAGAGCTGGGCAGGACCCAGCAGGTATCATCGCCATGCAAGTATATCGGGCAACTTGGTACAGGACACTGAAGGGCAGAACCCAAGGCCGTTTCCTTTCGTTTTCCTGAGATGTCTGGAAGTGTGACAACAAGGCAGCAAGGCTATGGGACCACTTCTTCTCCACGTTCCGTCAGTTTTCCTGAGACCGGACTGGGAGAAGGGGAATGAGGTTTCCCGGGACTGATTCAATTCAGAGAAGGCAAGACTTGAGGGAATTCAGGACCCGTTTGGCTTCCCTTTGCGCTTTTCTGTGGGAAAGACAATAACATCTAAAAATCTCATCATTCAGGCATTGGCTGACCGGGAAAGCATCCCTCAGCCTCCGGCCCAAATGTGACCCGAGTGGCGGCCCAGCAGGGCGGGAGCAGGAGAGGCGCCTCGCTCCTAGGAACGGTGCCCTGTGCACATGACTGGAGCAGGGCCCTCTGCTCCGGGGCCTCGCGTGTAAACGTAAACTTCTGCATCAGCCACTCCAGTTCGTTTCTGTTTTAATCCCCATTCCTCGGCTAATGCAGTGTTTTCGATACGATCCCACAGTGACTTGGCACACGGCTGGCCATGATGTCATATTTGAACTATTCATTGTGAGTCTAATATGGGAGGGGAAGTGGCCAATTCTTTTCTGGCTCCATGTGTGACAGCAGTATGAACAGTCTCTATCCAGTTACGAGTAAATCAATGTGAAAAGGCCTGTGATTTCCCAAGGAGGGCGGCTGCAGACAGCCCACATAAATTAGGACTTGCTTACTTGGTAGATATATAAACTTGGTAAATACTTTTAGGAGTAGATAACTGTGATCAAATTAAAGGCTCTATTGATAGAAAGGGGGGAAAGAGACAAAGAAATAAGGAAACGGTCTCTGTCTCTGGAATTTTGATTCCTGTCTTTATTCTCAGCGGTGAGGGAGGAGAGAGGCGGTAAGCCAAAGGAACGGAGAGGCAGAGAGATCTTCCACGTGGGCTCTTTCCAAATGGGTCCCTGGAGTCAGACAGTTAGTCCCGGAAGAAACTGAGGCGCAGATGGGAGGTGACTTGGCAGCATCTCTCGAGTGAGGAGGGAGGGATCCAGAGCGAGGCAGAGGAAGCACACGCCCCAGTCTCAGGCCAGTGGTCAAGGCCTACCTGCCGCCTGAGCCCTCAGGGGTGCACACTTCAGGGGAGCAGACGGAGGGTTTGCCCGAACCGTGTCTGCTGCCCCGTAACTGGGAGATGCCATTGGGACGCCAGCCTGGGTTTGGGCTTTCTGCCACCACTTGAAACCACCCAGGACGCAGGGCCACATGTCGGCTCCCAGCTCAGAACCCCGTCCTTGGTTCAGTGAGCCCTGGTCTCCTTCGCAACGTGAATGTGGCAGTCACACCTGCCCAGCCCGTCTCAGGGAGGTAAGTGAGGAGCAGGTGTGATGAGGAACAGGGACGTGCTCATCGGGAGTTGACACTGTGGACACTGTCACTGAGAGTATGATGGAGGAGATCTTCCAACAGTAGGGGTCCGAGCTTTAGGCTTGGGTGTGCAAGGAGCTCAGCAGCCAGAGACCACATGCCTCTCCAGAGGGAGACAGGACCGACGAGCACGAATGGACAGGGCAGCCTGCGGGGGCGACCTTCTCGGACGGGATCCTAGGAACTTCCCTGAGGCGGATGCCTCCTGCACCACACCAGCTTCAGGGACGGTCAGCCCAGAAGCCAGATGCACAGCTCACTCAGCCTCACATCCACCACGAACGGCAAAAATCACATCGAGTCAACTTTCACCTCAAGTCCCAGCCCAACAGGTCTAACTCAGCCCATTTACTGTTTAGGATGGGAAAGCCTTGGGTTCCCTAGCGAGGCTCCTGATGAAACAGCTGCCTAATATTTCAGCCCAAATTGTCCAAAAAGTAAACACCTTTAAAGACCAGAATCACGCCCTGGCCGGTTTGGCTCAGCGGTTAGAGTGTCGGCCCACAAACCAGAGTTGCGGGTTCGATCAAGAGCACGTACCTCGGTTGTGGTTCATCCCCGGCCCTGGTCAGGGTCATGTGGGAGACAACCAATCAATGTGTCTCTCTCACATCGATACTTCTCTCTCTCTACCCCTCCCTCCCACTCTATCTGAGAATAAATGGAAAAATATACTCCGGTGAGGATTAAAAAAAAAAAAAAAGACCAGAATCACAGTCAGGGGCCCGAAGACTAGAAGGGCTGAGAGGGCAAAGGCATCGCGTTTCTCGACCCACGTGGACTCGAAATGCGCTCACTGAAGGGGAGGATGGCCACAGTTCCTCCCCCACTCAGACTCTCGCTTCCTGTCTCCTCTCCTGCTTGTCACTGAATCAGCTGTGCGATGTCCCTCCTCTAACAAGTCTCACCCATCACTCCCCTCAGCTGTGTGCCCCGCTGACGTCCCTCAGGCCTCAGAACGTGAGCCATGAACAGGCGAAGTCAGTGGAGTCAGGCGTGGTCAGGTGGGCACCTAACTGGGGGCCGTTCACCTGTATGGACGGAGCTCCAGAGAGCCGGCTGGGAGCCTCTGCTGTGGACCCCGCAGGAGCGCCGAGGCAGAGCTTGTATCGGTCGCTAGTGACAGGCCCCTTATTGCCTGGGCTCTGCTGACATGGCTGTCCCGCCTGGGGAAACCCTCCCCGTTCTGGGGTCTGGATATCGGATGGATGTCCTAAGCACCCTCCGGCTCCAGCATTCTCCCTGGATGACAATGGGCTGACACAGCATGTAACTAGACAATTTCCAGAGACTCAATGAGCTGGACACGTCCGTCTACAGCACCGCGGTGCTACCTCCCTGGAATTCTTTCACACGTCAACGTAGCACCTGCTACCGCCGGACACTGTTCTGAGTGCTTTACAAATACGAATTCTCTCCATCCTAGTCGCAACCCTGTGAAGGAGGCACTATGACTACGCCCATTTTACTGATGAAAAACCGAGGCACAAAGAAACGAAGAACGCTGCCGAGGGCGATGCTGCCGCGAGCACTTGTTCGCGTGTCTGCTCGGACTTCAGTATGACTGACACGCACCTCGAGGGCAGAGGGCTGGGAAGACCATCCCCAGGGAAGGGCAGTAAGAAAGCTGGGGAATATGCCCAGGAGTTTTGTTTTTTATTTTTTATTAATTTTTAGAGAGAGAGGAAGAGACAGTTAGAAACATTGATGAGAGAGAACATCGACTGGCCACCTCCTGCATGCCCCCACTGGGGATCAGGCCCACAACCTGGGCATGTGCCCTGACTGGGAATAGAACCGGCAACCTCTTGGTGCATGGGTCAATGCTCAACCACTGAGCCACACCGGCCGGGCTATGCCCAGGATTTCTGATGCTCAAGCTCATGATTTATCCACTTCCTAGCACTTCTCATTGTCTTTTTTCCCCAAAAAGACATGATTTGTAGGTATTGTGCCCACATACGGAAAGGAGATGTGAGTGGGGCGTGGAGTTCAGCAGGCTGAGAGCCTCAGAGCGCTGTCACTCCGCTCGTCGTCCCCGGGAACCTCCCGGGGCGGGAACAGGACGCACCTTCTCTCAAACACGATCGACGCCGGGGCCCTTTTCCCCCAGGGGAATCCCAAAGCTCCATCAAACACGTCTGGAACCACCAGCAACGGAAAGCTGACCTAGATCGACGACACCCTCACACTACCCTCCCCTTTCCTGAGCACGGCCCACTGGCCACCTCCTGCTCTGTGCCAGCGCCCCGTCACGACCCCACCACCGGGGGACGCTCCCGGGGGAGTCCCTCTGATACGCCCCGGTCCTCTTCCCAGTAACGGGCACAGCGTCTGCCACGCAGCAGACACTGGGTGTTTGTTGTGCGAATGACCATTTCCACAGGAGAGCTGCAGACACCAGTTCCCCAAGGAGAGAAAGAAAATAAGTAGATAGATAGATAGATAGATAGATAGATAAATAAATAAATAAATAAATAAATAAAACAATAAATAAATAAAACGGATGCCCTGGCCGGTTTGGCTCAGCGGTTAGAGCGTCGGCCCGCGGACCAGAGAGCCCGGGGTTTGGTTCCCGCTAAGGGCACGTACCTCGGTTGCAGCTCATCCCTGGCCTCGGCTGGGGTCATGTGGGTGGCAGCCAGTCGATGTGTCTCTCTCACATCGATGTGTCTCTCTCTCTCTCTCTTCCTCCCTCTCTCCCTCCCACTCTATCTGAAGATGAATGAGAAGACGTCCTCGGGTGAGGAAACAAAAACGGAAAACGGAGAGCACCCATTCTGGGTTGGACTTCTGCGGCAGCAAAGGGGTGGAACACGGCAGAGATCAGGGGAACAAGCTGCTTCTCCCTCGAGACTTGGTATGTTGTTAACAAAACCAGCTGCAGGAAAAGCAGAACAGGCCGGGGGGTGACCTAGCTCTTCCAGCGGGAGGCGACATCGAGGACACACCTGCCTGAGCCCCCACATTTTACAAGCGGGCAATCTGACGCCTGGAGACAGAGCGACATCCTCCAGGCCAAAAAATACCAAATCTCAGGCTTTACGAGTACTTATCAAGGCTTTAGATCCAGAGGACCACTCAGAGCTGACCTCCTGAAATTATTTTTAAGGAAATGTCATTACAGGTAGGCAGGAAAAAATCCATTTCTTATTAGATTCCCCTCCTACTGGGAAATAGCATGGGACTATCTAATTTGGGAGGGCCAGAGGGCAATTTTGCCGCCAGGCCCGAGCTCCCGGCAAGCCCTCCCTCTTAGGGACCCCTCTCCTGTCAGTTTACTCTGCCCAGGCTGGGGTCCAGGCTGCCTCCCGGGAAGACTGACCCGTACAGGCTAAGCCCTGACTTTCCACCAGTCTGTACCCAGCCCACAGGCGTACGGCTCAGAGGAGAGAAACTGTCATTTCCATGGCTTGCCCATCAGCCCGCCTGCTCAGATCATTTTCTTCCCATCTCGGTAAAAACTGAAGTAAAACTCATGTTTCTTATTCAGGTCTAAAATAAATCAGCAGCAGCTGACTTCCTCGGCCTAGGCACAGAACTGCATTGTGAAACATGGAGAGGAACGAAGGCCTCTGGGCCAGGATTGTTTTATGGCTTCCAATGAAATATCCTGTTACCTCCCCAAGGCCTGAGGTTCTCTCCGCTCTCTCTGGAAGAAACCTCAGTCAGACTCGGGCAGAGGCGAGGGAGCTGCCACCGCAAAACATCGGGCCCTCATCTGAACCCGGCACGCCAGGGAGCTCAGGGGACGGTCGGTCGCCTTCGAGTTCTCCTGAGGTCAAGGGTGTCTGCGTGTGGATAGGAATGTGTGCTGACAAGCGCCACGAACAGATGGGAGTTCCCACACGCTGTTCTCGGGAACAGGCATGAACGCTGCAAGCGCTGGTTAGAGACTTAACCAGACAGTCCAACACCTAGCGGAGTAACCCGGCCGCGCTCATCACTCAACAGAAGGCTGACTCCCACGTGCAGGTCTGGACCGAAAACAAAGGGACACAAGGACAAAAATCTAGATCTTGATAAGAAAGCAAGTGCCCTGTACCGTTTCTAACGTCTCACATCTTTGAGGGGCAATGTCTGCATTTGATTAAATACTTCGATTTACATTAAATGCTCTTCTTTGATCCTCATCGTGTTGGGGGGAGGGGGCAGTCCCTGCTGTACAGCTGCTGAGACTCGGGGACATGGAGAAATCACCCAAGTCACAGAGGCTGACCGAGTCAGACCTAGGGCAAGGCTGCACTTCTCCATCCAGTTCCCACACTGGACAGATTCCCATGCGCGTGTATCTTCTCCACAGTACTGATGAGGTTCTGCCCACCTCAGCCTGATTCCCAGTGTGCAGAGACCGAGTCACCCAAGGCACGGCTTTGGCAAGCCATTCCATCACGAGAGGAGCCCTCCCCGGCTCCCAGGCACCGCGGCCCGCAGCGTGGCGCGACGGCCCAGGGCGCTGTGGTCACGGCGCAACCACGGGATGGCGGCAGGCCGGCCTGCGCCGCAGGTGAATGGTAAACAACTCTATTTTAAAAGCAGAGCGTGGCTGTTAATAACATCTAGGGCTATGTCCAGAAAGGGGATCCAAGTTCAGAGGAAAAACAGCAAATGCAGTTCAATCATTGCCACATTAATTCTCAGCTATTATCAAGCAGCATTTCATCCATCCCCGGCCTTCTGTCACCCCCTGGGCAGCCCCTGTCTGGGCACAGACACAGCCCTGGCTCTGGTCCTGGCTGGTATCTGCTGCCAAGCCCTGCCCAGCGCCATCCCAGGTGTTAACAGCCTTCGCCCACCCAGAGCCTGAGCAGAGCCCGAGCAGAGCCCACCTCCTGGGCCAGTCCTGGCCGAGAGAGGGTGTCTGGGAGCCTGGCCATCCCCTCGCGTGTGGCATTCCGGGGGTGCTGCTGCTGAACTGTGCGTACGCTCACACACACACACACACACACGCACGCACGCACGCACGCACAAGCACATATGTCAAAGGAGCGGAGCATGGAATGCATGAAGGATCAAGTCAGGCACAAGAATGGGACCCCCTTCCTTCCCCAGGGCTGAGGGCTAAACTGGGATTGGGAGGAGAGAAGCAATTCTACAGGGACCTGGGCTGTTTTCCCTGCACTTCCTCTGGGATGGTGGCCTGGGCTCGGCTAAGCTTTTGATTGGGTGCTGCCTGTAGGTGAGCATCATCATAGCCCCATTCCACAGGAGGGAAGACACTGCAGCTTGAAATATCATGCAGCAGCTTAAGAAAAAAATCATTTCCAACGAAGCTACGGCATGCCTTCCATTGGAAGAGGTACCGCGATTTCAGAAACGTTGAACTGAGGGGGAAACGTCTTAGAAACGAACAAACAGTCTGTGTTTATTTTGTGGGCGGAGGAAGAGGCGGCCCAGAGGAGGCAGCTGGCTAGCCCAGGGTCACACAGCCAGCGTGGACCTAGAACATGAGCCCCACGGTACCTGACTCCAAAGTCAAGACTCTTTTTAGGAAGCGATTCCACGTTCCGCCCAGCAAACCCAACCTTCCAGACGACAAGGCCTTGCAGAACAAACCACCCCCTAGGGCACTGTGCATTAAAGAGCCGACAGGTACCACCGCCCAGACCATGGCGAGGGCTGGGTTCCCCCTCCTGACTGCCTTGCAGCTTGGCTGACGCACCAGACCTGACAGCAGCAGGTCCGTCTCAACCTGTGACGCCAGCGAGATGTGGGGCCTCTGTGTTCGCTCTTCCGGCACAGGCCAGAACTCTCGTCAGACAGGCAGTGTGGGTATCTGGGGCCAGATGATGGTTCACTGCGGGGACCTGTCCTATGTACAGTAGGACGCCCAGCAGCATCCCTGCCCTCTACCCACCAGAGGCCAGCAGTGTGACCACCAAAATGTCTTTAGACACCGCTCAGTGTCCCCTGGCGGGGGGTAGGGAGCAAAATCACCCCAGCTGAGGACCTTCACAATCGACATCTGCCAGTCACCTTTTCACTTAAACATTTTTTTCAAGACATCTTAGCACTTCACATTAGCTTTGTCTCTGGCCCCACCGCCAATGGGGGTGGGGGGAGGACAAAAGGATTCCAACTGTGCTGTAAGTCCACGGCGATCACAGTTTCCAGTTACCAAGGACGGGCGCCGTGTGAAAAGGAGGTTCTTCCGGCTTCCTGTCAGGCACTCGGTCAGCAGCACATTATTGGGTCAGTCTATCGGCTGAAGGAGTGACCCCCACTCACACAGCTCAAGGCTAACAGCTCCTAAGGAGAAGGCAGCTTTTGCTTTTTTTTTTAATCCTCACCCAAGGACATGCTTTCTTATTGATTTGAGAGAGAGAGAGAGACAGAGAGAGAGAGAGAGAGAGAGGAAGGCGGAGAGAGAGAGAGAGGGAAGGGGTGAGAGAGAGAGAGAGAAAGAGAGAGGGAGAGAGAGACATCAGTGGGTTGTCTCCTGGACCCCCCGCTACTGGGGATGAACCCAGGACCCTTCCATAGACAGGACAACACTCCAACCAACTGAGCCACACCAGCCAGAGCACCTTTTGCTTCTTGAATGCAATCAGGCACAGGCAACCAGTCTCCAGATAGGTCACAGCCCAGGTATGGGGATTTGCATTCAAAGGTGCCTCTTCCTTTTCATTTCCACTTTCATAACTCGACTAGTCTACACAGTGGCTGGATCCCAGTGAAAACTGGAGTCTAGTGGCTTGACTTAGAGTCTAGGGGACTGATTCTCTTCGCACAGGATTGGAGATACTAACCGAGTTCTCACTTCCTCTCTTTCTTGCAGATCCTTGAAGCATGAGTTTAGGAATATGTCTTGGGATACTTTTAATGATTATTGGTTTGCATTGTCTTTTTTGTCAACTGCCCAGAGGCACGTGGAATACTGTTATAACTTTACAGTAAGGCCAAACTAGCCCACTAGATACCGGAGACGAAGAAAAAACAGAAGGTTACCCCAGTTAGCACAGTCTGTATTTTTTCCATGACTATGCAAATTACCCCACAAAATTATTAAAGCCAAGTGCAGTGGAGGGCCAGGAAACTAAGAAAATAAATATGTAGTCACGGAAGAGTATTTCTATTAAATACAAAAAAATAAATTCTTGACCCACTGATGCCTTCCTTCATCCATTTATTTATTATCCATTATAAAATATTTACTGAGCCCTGGCCAGTTTGGCTTAGCAGTTAGAGCGTCGGCCCGCAGACCAAAGAGTCTCGGGTTCGATTCCGGTCAAAGGCACGTACCTCGGTTGTGGTTCGGTCCCCAGCCCTGGTTGGGGTCGTGCGGGAGGCAACCAGTTGATGTGTCTCTCTCACATGGATGTTTCTCTCTCTCTTTCTCCCTCCCTCTCTCCCTCCCACTCTGTCTGAGCTGCTACTTTGGGCCAGACAGGGAATGGAGAGAGAACAGAAGCAATTCAGACAGGACCTCAGGAAGCCCATCCACGCTGGGCAAACAGACCGGTAAGAAGTGCGAGTGGATGGCCAAGGTGACAAGCATGGTGACAGTACGGGCACTAACAGTCTCGCCCAGGAGCAGTGGAGGACACGGCAGTGCGATTCCCACGTCACAGCCACATGAGGAGGACTGGGAAAGGTGTTTCAAGCAGAGAGCCTCAAACCACAGACTGCTGGAGGGGGACAGGGCCTGAGACACCTCCTAACAGGAGGTCTTCATTATAAATGTAGGAAGCCTGAGGTCCAGAGCAGATGGTGCCCTGCCCGTAACTGGCAGAGCTGCAAGTCGACGAATAAGGGCAGCTCTCTCGCCTCGCCCTGCAGGGTGCACACAGCGAGCTCCCACACAGCCGGAGTGACCGGCTCGCCGACGTCTTCTGATTCACACATTCCTACTTTCATTCCACTATTTATAGACGACCTCTGTGTCCTTCTGATGGATCACGGGTAGGCTCTGCCTTCGAAGGCCCTGTAGCAAATCACAATCATTAAAGAGAGAAATTGCTAAGCACAAAAAGAGGGGTGCGTCACCAGAGGCTGAGAGGATGCGGAGCCACGGGGATCCTCGGTCGCTGCTGTGGGAACACAACACGGTGCAGCCACAGTTTCTTACCAAAACTAAACGTAGTTTTTACACGACCCGGCCATTGTGTTCCTCATTATTTACCCAAAGGAGTTGAAAACTATGTCCACACATAAATCTGTACATGGTTTATCCGTAATTGTCAAAACTTGGAAGCAACCGAGATGTCCTTCAGTAGGTGAATGGATAAATAAACGGTGGTCCATCCGGACAAAGGAATATTATTCAGCCCTAAGAAGAAGTGATCTGTCAAGTCACGAGAGGCCTTCAGGAACCTCGAATGTATAAAAGTGAAAGAAGCCAATCTGAAAAGGCTACATATGATGATTCCAACTCAAAGACATTCTGGAAAAGGCGAAAGTGTAGAAACAATTAAAATACCAGTGCTCGCCAGGGGCCAGGGGCAGGGATGAGGGGCAGAGCACAGAGGATTTTTAGGGCAGAGCACCATTCTATACATGACATGACACACTTGTCAAACTTATAAAATACAACAGCAAGAGTGAACCCTGGTTAACTGTGGGGTTTGGGTGACGATGAGGTGTAAGTTCATATGTTGTAACAAAAGTCCCTTCTGGTGGGGGGTTGCTGACAGCAGGAAAGGCTATGGGTATGTGTGGGCAGAGAGTATATAGGGCATCTCTGCACTTTCCGCTCAATTTTGCTGTGAACTTAAACAAGTTCTAAAAAGTGAAGTCTAGCCTGGCCGGTGTGGCTCAGTGGCTGAGTGTCGACCCATGCACCAAGAGGTCGCCGGTTCGATTCCCGGTCAGGGCACATGCCCAGGTTGTGGGCCCGATCCCCAGTGGGGGGCATGCAGGAGGCAACCAATCGATGTTCTCTCACATCGATGTTTCTATCTCTCTCTCCCTCTCCCTTCCTCTCTAAAATCAATAAAGAAAAATAAATTTAAAAAAAAAAGAAGGTAGTTCTCTACTCCCCAAGACTGTCAGTCCTGAATAAACCCAAATCTAGCCCCAAACCTGAAAGGCATGTCCTCAGGAAGACCTCTCTGTGCGTGTCCACATGGGCATCACTCCCTCAGTGCCCGCCTTGCTCTTTCCCGTAACTTCGGCTGACCCTCTCTACTGACGCCTTCACTGTGCCCACGCGCAATGACTTCCCACGCCCCTGAGAAAGGACGCCTCCCCTCAACCTTACCCTCTTCCCCTGTAGCTGCGTCTCCATCCCCTTCCTCTCCTCTCTACCAAACCACATGCCCTCGACCCTGCGGTCTGGACTCAACCCTGACCTTTCCCGCTAACCAGCCTCACGTTCGCTTATTCCGTCTCTCAGCAGCATTTGTCGATGCTGTTCCTGATAATGGCGTATGTAGTGTGCACGCTACAGCAATCACCATGCTAAATCCTCATGTGCGTTTCAACCTCTGACCCCCTTCACCCGTTTCATGCTTTTCACACAAGGCCTGGGTACCCACCATCTCTAATACCTACTCCAAACAGCAACAGCAAAACACAGATGACCTCATCCTTCCTAAGCCAGTGAGAGAAAGTAAGTATCCAATCTAAAAGACAGAGAAGATATTTGCATCTGACCCGACAAGTAAAAATACACCTCATTCTCCCAAACGAGCAAGTGGCCATCGCCACTAAGCCACACAGCAAAGGGTCCTATAATTCTGTTTGACTTTGCTTGCTGGGAAGGTTTCATTTCGTGGTAATTTTGGTGCAAATCCCCAGGTGGATAATAGAAGCAGGAAAAAAAAAAAAACCCCGAGCTCAATGTAGGTGCCACAGGCCCTGCAGAGAGGGTGTGAGGCCGTGTGCGGCAGCTTCCCGGGGACGGAAGGGTATCAGCCAATCAGAGAGAAGGCACCTGAGTCACTGTGTTCTCAGCAGAGCAGGGTTTTAATTCCCTGGGAGCCAAAACCTTTCAGAGAGAGCGTCGCATACTTTCTCATTTAGGGGAGGTTTAAAGAGGTTCGTGCTGGAGTGTTTAATCCAAAAACCTGGACCTGTCCCAGCAGTGGGTACAGATTAGGAAACAGTTGACTTCACACACTGATATTCAAAACAGAAAGTCACAGCAATTCAGATGGGGGAGTGACAGCATCCAACACGAGCTGGCAGGGGCAGGGGCTGTGCTCTCTCTCAACCTCGGGAGTTTCTGTCGCGATGGGCAGGCTCGCTTCCCGCTGAGGGGAGGACTCCCCTGAGCCTCGGATGTCCAAGGCGTTGCAGAATCAACCCCAGGCCTGGCTGCTGGCTCGTGATCTCTCTCGTTCCATCACTCTCTCTGAGTTGCCTTTTCTGTTCCAGTTCACTGGATTTCCATGCCACAGACTAGGAATGTTTGCATTTGGCAGTGAGCCCATGGTCATAAAATTCAAGAAGGGTTGTTTATTTATAAGAATGCTACAGTTAGGGTAAGTTCGATAGAATGTTTCAACGTAAAGTAAGCAAGAAGCATTGGGTCATCCATCACCAATTTATGCTTTCCAGCGAGAGAACGGCATTTATCACTATCCGCAAATAGCTGCACACTCCCTTCTCAGTGTTTGCCAAGCCTAATACCCGGCCAGCGAATGTTAGACAACCCCGAGAGGAAGCAAATGCATGAATCAAATCTCAAGGGTTTGTAGACAGCATGCAGAGAGCTAGAGGAGATGCCCACAGAACCTGGAAAGAAGATGACCACACAGGTCAGTGTCATCCCTCTTTCTTCTCTGTCTCATCTCTGTGAAGAGTTAATAGCGTCCATGTTTACTCCACAGCCCCCACCTACCCACCCACCGAATCCCAATCCACCCACCATTAATCCACATTATGTTACCGAGGTGCAGCTGAAACGGGATGGATCATGGCCAAGTACTCACAACAGAATGGAGGAGAAATGCAGAGGTGTGGCCAAGGGCCAGACTCGCCCTGGCACTGGGGAGAGCTACATCACAGTATTAGCTGGAGTAATCCCACGCACAATTCCGATCATTTTCCATATATTTCAAATACTGCTGTGACGCTTGGTGAAAAATTACAAGGTTTATAAAGTGTGACAGGCAAAAAGATAATAAAAAAACATCCAGAAAGCAGGGGGTCTTTTTGGTGTTTTTTGTTTTGTTTTGTTGTTGTTGTTGTTTTTGGTGCCTAAACCCACGAATAAACCAGGGACCAGAAAGCGATTTTAAAAGGGGCTGGTGTTTAGTGGTATAGGAAGAAAGCTCCTATGATGATAGATGGGTAGAGCCCAGAAGCAAGGTATCCCAAAAGTTATTCAGGTTAAGTGCAAAAATAAATTATCAACAGATAGTAGGCCTCGGCCAATGGACTCAGCCCTTGACTATGGGAGGAAGAGTGAGAGACAAGCAAGGCAAGACACTAGTTCTCACTAGTCAAGGGATACACCACAGATGTCCTGAATAGGAAACAGAAAAAGTCACTGAGACAAAATAATGGTAATGAGAACTAAGATATTCAGAAGGCAATGGGGGAGAAGAAACTGGCTCTCCAAAATGAGCTGCCAGGTTCTGACAAGCGATGGAAGGCCTACAGTCTGTGTGGGGAAGGAAACATGATTTCCCTCTGCCCTCTGAGTTCTTGGCTGAGATTCCTGCAATAAAAGGCAGATTAACAGGAGAAATACAAACACAAGTTTATTAACACGTATACCTCATGTATACATGCACGATACCCAGGGAAAAATGAGTAACTCCAAGTGGTGGCTTAGAACTCTGGCTTACATAACATCTTCAACAACAAAACCAATAAGTTTATGGAGAAACAATAGGACAAAGGGAAATAATTTTTGGCTTCCAAAGGCAGCTATAAAGGCTACTTAGTAAAGTATGTCATGTAGATTCCTCTGGTGCTGTCCCCAGACTGTTGGGGTCTAAAGTTATCTCCAGTGATTAACTTTTATCTTTCCTGGTGGTGGCGGGGGAGGCGCCTTTGTAAATTTATGTCCTCCTTTAAGGCAAATAGGAAGATGGCAGGCAGTTTCTTCTCAACTGCTATCAGCTCAAAATAATCCTTATGCCAAAGTGGCGTGTTTTGGGGTGACCTATCTGCTACTCTTCATTTGACTCAGATATTTTAGTAACAACCAACTACAAAATTCCAGTGGCACAGAAAAGTATACATTTATTTAGCTCACACATCTGTGGATGAAGAGAAAATCAACTGATGTAGGAGGCTCTCCCAGTCTTGGTAGCAAAACTCCCTCTCGCCACTGTAGTTCAGCTCCAGACTGACTGATATAGGCTTGACTAGGGTGTTAAGCTGGGGTCACTCTGCCCCGTGTGTCTCGTATCCTCTTTCTGGGACCAGTCTTGTTTTTCTCGTAGTGAAATTCCAGAGAGCAAGCCCAACAGCACAAGTGCATTTTAAACTTTTGGTACAGCTGGTCCACTTACATTCCACTGGCCAAGGACAATGTCGAAGGGTAGAGACATATATTTGACCCAAGAAAATGGGGGGGGCAGTGATGGGAGGAGTACATATTGTATTAAAACCAATACATTCGAAAACTATGAGGAATAAAAGGAGAGATGCAGAAAACAAGAACAAGGCTAAGGCTGATTAAATCGGCCCTTTTGTGAGACCAGCCACAAACTCTACTCCAAGACAACAGGAGACGTAAGTCCAGACTTTGACACTTACATCTTCTCTTCCCATAACTGTGGCCACGTAAGTGCCCATGTGCACACCGAGCTGGCCCGACCCTCGCCGCGGTCACAGAGTTTCAATGCCACCCTCACTTGCACCACGTGAACATCCGTGCTGGTCCTAGGATGCAAACTGCTCTGCTGTCATCTGCACGGTTGGCCCCTTTCCCAGAAATGATTATTCTTTAAGTGTGGAGTAGGGATACATGTTTTCAAATCAACGAAAGGTCAAGTATGAATCGAAACCAGCAGAAGGACTTGGGATATCAGGATAACATAAGTGATTAGTGCTGGACAAGTACTTCAACACACTTGCTTGGCTTGAAATACTTGATGGTAGGAAAGTGCAGCGATCGGTACACCAAGTGCCATCAGCCAACTCAGAATGAAATGCAAGTCTCCACGGACCAGAAGAGGAGCAGACGCCCAAAGTAATGAGCAGCAATGAAGTGGAGAAATGGGTGGGTTTCGGACTGAAAAGAAGATAGCAGTGTCCAGGGTTCAGCTCACACGAACGATGGTAACAGGGAAGAAAGTTTCCATAAGAAACGAGATAAGAAAAAGTCAGGTCACTGCAGGAAGTCGAGGGCTCCCCGCCATGCATTCAAGATGCTGGGGAAAGTTGCATTTCATAAAAGCTACTATTTCACAGAAACTCATGGAGCTGCAGAGGTCTGGGCACAGTGAAGAGACAAACACCCCGCTGGCTCTGGGGAGATGCTTTTCAGCACTGGGTCCCAGGCATCCAGCACAAGGCTGAGCATCTGGAAGATGTCAAATAAATGAGTCACTTTCAGCTCCAGAGGTCTCCAAAAATGTATCTGACGCTTTGAGTCTCACTACCCTCTCTCATTAGATACAAAGAAACCTCTTAAACGTTTTGAAGTTGATTTTTTTCAATACTTATCCCTGTAAAGTACAAGGAATAAAGCGCAGTCCTTTTAGCATTCAGAGCTTTGCCTCGACGGGTAAAGCAGTGAGGGGGTAGACAGTGTACACATGGATCGATCACCCACTCTCCCAGTCCAAGCAGAAGGGTTTGAGTCATTATTCCATTTTCCTTCATAAAACGAACCCAGGCAACATCATCAGCTTATTTCACAGGTTTAGAGTCCCATTTGGGTAGGGGGAAAAAATAGCAGAATACATAGTCACTGTAGTTAACAATACCACATTCTCTACTTGACAGTTTTTAAGAGAGTGGATCTCAAATATTTTCATCGCACACAAAAAGTAATTACGTGAGGTGATAGAGGTGTTAACTAAGAGTGGTAAACATTTCACGATACATGTGTGTATCAAATCACGTTGCATACCTTAAACTTACACAATGTTGTGTATATCTCAATAAAGCTGGGGGGAAGTAGTAGAGAAAGTAATATCCTAAACTATCAGTTTACAGTAGGTCATCAGTTAGACAAAGAAGGCAGAAAACACATATAGATATACAGACAAACCTATGGACGAAGGATGGATGGATGGATGCATAGATAGATGGATGGGTGATGGACAGATAAAAGGATGGATGGATGGATGGATGGCTCAAAAAATGTTTACAGGCAAAACTCAATTTTCCCATGTAAAAAATGACACACTTAGCGCTATGGGGGGCTTACAAGACGTGTGTTCTAGACGGGGGTTCAGGAAGTAGACTCCTGAGAATAAAAGCGCTGACCAGCCAGTTCCACCGACTGTGTTTGCCTGAAATGCAGAACCATTTTCACTGAGTAGTTTGTTCATTAAGAAATAGACCGTTTCTCCAAACACTAAGAAAAAAAAAAAAACGACCTCTAAAAACACTTCATTGACCTGGACAAGCAGGACAACTGTGTTTTCTTTCATTCAGAGTGGGTCAGGGGGGAAAAATCAGGGGGAATTACTTCAAAGAGTATTACAGTGGAAAGGGACCCTACACGACCGGGTGCCCTGCAGGAAGCGTAGCTCACGACTCTGCACGTGCGAAATGGAGTTCGGTATGTGGTGTCAGCCACCTCTGTGTGAAACAGTACAAACACGCGGGTCCCATCACGCAGCGGAGACATTGTCCTCACACGCTGCAGCCCAGGACTGTGGAGAAGCTGTTCCTCCACCACCGCGAGGGGACTGCAGGGACTCCAGCTGCCTGCCTGCAGGCTACGGTTCAACACGGGAAGTTCGGCAATGGGATAATCCCCTACGAGAAGTTCCACACCGACCATAACCTGCTTGTCTAGCCAAGCTGCAGTTATTTGGACACCTTTGAGAAATGTTCACATGTCTCTGTTCAAAGTGCTTACAATTCTAAACAAGACTACCGTTTAAGAAGAAAATGTAGCCCAGCCGGTGTGGCTCAGTGGTTGAGCATCAACCCACGCACCAAGAGGTTTAGGGTTCGATTCCTGGTCAGGGCACATGCCCAGGCTGTGGGCCCGATCCCCAGTGGAGGGCATGCAGGAGGCGGCCAATCGATGTTCTCTCTCATCAATGTTTCTCTCTCTCTCCCTCTCCTTTCTCCTCTCTCTAAAATCAATACAGAAAAAAAAATTTTTTTAAGAAAGAAAATGTAGGGCATTTTTCTCTCCTCTTCCTTCCCACCCCCCACTAATATGGGACTATAGCCCATGTGAGAGCTACTCATCCCACCCCCACAAACATCACAGACAGACTGGCATACCCAAACATATTCCATTCATTCTGGAAGAACGCAGGAAGTTTCTCACACGTATTTACAAAGTATCCAGCATGTCACCAAGTGCAATCTGACCCCTCCTCTCCTGTAACTGCCACTGTATCCCTCGAATGCACCCAGCGCCTGTTAAGAAGAATCCTCACCCCCTATACACGCTGCACTCTCCTGCCTGTTCACAGCCTGATGTCCTGCGCAGTGTGGCCTGAACCAGCACCTCTGAATGCTGCAGACAGCCCCACATCCACGCACTGCACTCGGTTGGGTGAAGCCAGTTGAGGCTGGGTTGGGAGACAAGTCTAAGTAAAATCACAGCAGGCTTGACTCAGAACGGCCCTTCCTTGCTGATGACTCAGATTTTGTTACTTGGCCAAGATTATTCTCCTTCTTCAAATGTGACTCTTTTCCATTAGCAGGGGACTCCTCAACCCCTCATGCACATCGGCCCCCGGCAGGCCTCCCCCCCAGTTCCCAGACAAACCGGGGCAGGCCTGATCCCCACCAACATCACCCCTGTGAGGCTCGGAGTGGCATCCTGCTTTGAGTCATCGTCACCATCAACAACGCTTGTTTTAAAACTAGGCAAAAAAAAAAAATGTGTTTTTTAATGAATTGTTTGGGATTGCAATCTTAGTCCTGAAGGTATTTAAAATACCCCTTGTGGGAAGAACAAATGTTTCTAAAACCAAAAATAGACAAATTGCTCTGGCCTACTTTTCAACAAGTCCTAACAGGGCACTGACAATAAAAACTTCCACTTTTTTTTTGGTCTTAACCAGACAAGGAAAGTGTTGAGGTTTGCTCTGCAATTTTCCACTGGTCAAAGGAGACCATTTTCTTAAATCACGGCCCAGGGGCCCTGGCACAGATGGCAGTCCCGTGCTCCGCGTCTCCGCCCCCACCCCCCCAACCCCCAAAAAGGGGAAGTGCTGCAAGAGGTCTCTGCGCCCATGGCTAATAAATTTATCATCTAACAGAAGTGGATTTCTGTGGCCGGGATCAATGACTCCCCTAATGAGAAGCACATTGCTATACATGTTCCTAGCTGGGTCCCACGGAGGGCCTGTGGAGGACGGCGCGGCGGCCGAAGCCGGCCCGGCTCCCAGCGCTAACTGCTTCCAGGTGCTGCGAACAGGACCTGGGCTCCGCCAGAGCCACTTCCAGCCCAGTGCCCGAGTGTCTTTGTTCTTGCAAGTGTCAAGTTTCCCTCATTCCCCTTTTTATGGCCACGGGTTTCTGAGTTGCATAACACCCAATAAGAAAGCACCAAAGGGCTTAGTTTTATTGTTTTGTTGTGTTTTATTGACTACATGCTTTATCAGCTAATGTGTACCCGGAGAGGCCGGCAGTAAGGGCTCAATTACACTCCTCATGCTCTTCCTCTCCGCCCAGAGCCCAGCCACCCAACACACTTTTATTACGTCTGCATGCAGATGTTAAAGAAAAGAAGAAAGGGACAGAGGAGAGCTGCGAGGTGCTCTGGTTAAAGCGTTAAAGCTGGAACCGCTCCTTTCCCAAGTGATCCTTGAAGGCCAAGAGCTTTCCAAAGAACAGCAATTTGTCTCTGCTGGGGCCAGGGATCAGTCACCCGACCGCGTCCTGGGAGGAGAGTGCTGTTGCTCTTTGGAGAGGAGCCAGAGGAGACCTCCCCGTATGGAGGACGAGAGGCGCTGGGACTGTGCCACGAGTGCCCAGCCACCCCTGAGCCTTCCGTCCAGCCTCGGGTTCAGTGGCATTTCAGCGAGTGGAGGAGCTCGCTCACACTCCCTTAGGTTTTGCCGTTAGTGGCTTTCATGGTGTGTCAGTCATTCATAAGGCGCCACACGACCAAAGCTTTAGAGTCAGAGACACCGGGGTTCCAGTCCCGACTCTGCCTCTGTCTAGCTCAGTGAACTTGCGCGAGTTACTTAATTTTTTCAAAGCTTTAAGCTTTCGTTCCCCAAACTGTCAAAATGGGAAGGATGTTGCCTGCCTAAGGTTGCTGTCAACATTTAATGGGATCGTTATAAAGCATGTACCATCTTGCCTGAATGCACACGAAGTGGTAACATGTTACCTTTTCTACATCATTGTAAACAAACACGCTCTATTTTTGTACTTTGATGTCACTTGTTACATTAAGAGTGTATCTGTGGTTTTGCACATATGTGTTAACATTGTTTCCACTGCATTATAATATTCTACTTAGTAGGGGTACCGTGGTTTTCAGCCATTTCCTCACTGCTAAATACTAAGGTGTTCCCCAATACCTAGGTAAATAACACTATAGTGCGCATATCTGTACACACGTTTATCAGAATTAGATGAACAGATGAGGGGTTCCAGGGTCAAAAGATAGGAATATTTTTAAGACTCAATACATATTGTTAGATTATTTTCCAAGATGGTTCCCCTTACATATTACAGTGATGTTAATAACATCTCTTCTCGCCATTTGAAATGGGAAGAAATATCCCGTATTTGGCTTTTTTGTGAAATGTTACTTGGGCATAAAGTTCACATTCCCTTCTGTATAACAAAGGAAATGAAAAACTGGTAACGATGCAACTAACAAGAATTATCCAGAACACTGAAAGAAAGTTTAAAAAGTGAGTTGCCTAGATACCTTCTTAGTTCTCCACATTGTTTTTCCAAACATACTATCAATCGCACAGATCTCACCTCTACATCTTAAGGTCCAAATGTTTTTATCCTCAAGTAAAGAGAGTCATAAGCTAAGACATCCATGGCCACCAGGGGGACCATTAAAGGCCGAGCAGGGAACCTGGACTCACACCTTCACCTGACTGCATGAAACAAGGAGTGTCTCCCTGCCAGATGATGTCAGGAAAAGAACGCTAACACGGGTTTAAACAGCATCCGTTTCTTGTACCATAATACAGAAATGCCTAGGATTCAATCAAAAATCATTTGTCACACCAACAACAAGGGATATCTCCACGAGAATGAAAAAAAAAAAAGAATCAATAGACTCCAACAGTGACATGAAACAGATGTCAGAATTATCTGACAGATTTTAAAGTGTAATAAAAAATGCTTCCACAAGCAGTCACAAACATGCTTAAAACGGATGAAAAAGAAGACCACAGCAAAAGGCACCTCGATGGCCAGAACAGGCTACATGCCATCCCTAGCTGCAAGGGAGTCTGGGAAAGAAGACCACAGCAATAGGCATCTCGATGGCCAGAACAGGCTACATGCCATCCCTAGCTGCAAGGGAGTCTGGGAAAGAAGACCACGGCAATAGGCATCTCGATGGCCAGAACAGGCTACATGCCATCCCTAGCTGCAAGGGAGTCTGGGAAACATTTTACCTTCACAGCCTCCTGAGCAGAGGAAGAAAAGGGTAAGCAGGGTTTGTAGGCAGTTTGGGATAACCAGTCTACAGGGACTTCTACAAACCTATGTGCAAAACATTCCCACAGCCTGCTGTTTTTTTTGTTTTTGTTTTTAATTTTTTATATTGGTTTTTTAGAGAGAGAGAGAAACACTGATGAAAGAGAAACATCGATGGGTTGCCTCCTGCACGCCCCCCACTGGGGATCGAGCCCTCAACCCAGGCATGTACCCTGACCAGGAATTTAACTGGGACCTCTCAGTTCATGGGACGACGCTCAATCCACTGAGCCACACCTGCCAGGCTACAGCCTATTGTTTCATTCTGCTTCACCAAAGTGGAGTTAGCATTTTCTGTATATCTTCTGATCCCTCTTTCTGGTGTCTGTTGTGTGAGTGTGTATATATGGCCCCAAATCCACTGTGAAAATAATGAATGAATTATTGCCTCGCAGTTGAGTGATAACTGGTGATTATTGATAAATGGTCTCTGTGGGGAAAGACTATGAAGACTGCAACCCTTTCACTTGCACACAGATACTTCTTACTGATTTAAGCAAGCTATAAAAAGGTTAATATTTCAACAGAAATATACAAATTTTTTTTTGCAACTGCTGTAATACCAAAGGCTGTTGTTTCCTATGACAGGAGAGGCCATAACAAGCCTTTTTTTGTTTTTGTTTTGTTTTTTCAAAGTGACTTTGAAACACATCCACTCAAACAAATTAATGTTCCCCTTCACTGACTCGTTCTGCCAGGAATGATGTCACAAACCAATCTGGGTAGAGGAGGGGGCTGGCACAGGCTGAGGGCAGGAACCAGAGAGGCACTTTACCACTATGTGAGATACACATAACGGCATCTCATTTAAAAAGCAAAAGGTGCCTTTGGCCGGTTTGGCTCAGCAGTTAGAGCATCGACCCATCGACCATAGAGTCCCGGGTTCGGTTACCGCTAGGGGCACGTATCTCAGTTGCAGTTTGTTCCCGGCCCCGGTTGGCGTCATGTGGGTGGCGACCGGTCCATGTGTCTCTCTCACATCTATGTTTCTCTCTATCTTCCTCCCTCTCTCCCTCCCGCTCTATCTGAAGATGAATGCAGAAATGTCCTCAGGTGCAGATTAAAAAAAAGGGAATTGGTCCGGCCGGTGTGGCTCAGTGGTTGAGTGTCGACCCATGCATCAAGAGGTTGCCGGTTCAATTCCCAGTCAGGGCACATGCCCAGGTTATGGGCCCCATCTCCAGTGGGGGGCATGCAGGAGGCAGCCAGTCAATGTTCTCTCTCATCGATGTTTCTCTCTCTCTCTCCCTCTCCCTTCCTCTCTCTCTAAGATCAATAAAGGGGGGAAAATTTTTTTTAAAAAGAAGGGAAACTGGGCAAAGGTTTTTGGTGGAAAAAAACAAACAAGCTACAAAGACAGGCAGGATGAGAGAGACTTCTAAAAGGGGAAATAACAGCTTCTGGGTGAGAGTCGTCACCCTCTGACCCCTGGGACAGTCCCACCTCCCTCCGATTTGCCCGTCTTTGCGGCCAGGTGGGTGAGACGACCGGTCCTCCCCGTGGATGGTCACACTGAGAGCCGGGGAGAGCTGGAGGACTGGTTCTGGTTATGTCCCTGAAGTGCAAGTTAAAGAAACAGCCTCCAGCTACGGACGCCCTGACAGGAATTCAGTGAAAGGGCCCCCTTCTGAATACATCAGCTCCGAATGCCTCCCTGCAAGATGCAGACGCCCAGAGGAAGCACTAAGCAGCCTCAGCGGGTCGGATGCAGCCTGCTCGCAAGGACTCCTGGCTCTGCAATCCCATGAAGACGAAGAAAACTGGCGCAGCGATGGCCAGCGACGGGCCGTTAATGCCAGACAGGCAAAAGCCACAGACGTCCAGCATCCCAGTAGAAGTCTCGCAAGAGTGAGCTAACTCTGGGAATGGTGAAGTCCGACTTCTGGTCAATGGGGTGACACATGAAGATTCAAGAGAACAGGGAATGGTGGCCCCTGGGGAGAGGGGGGAGGTGGGCGGCCGACGGTCTTGCTCTGAGCACGTGCGCCAAGCATGGTGGGCGTTACAACCCAGCGAGCAAAGTACTAATATTCACCCCTACTTCACAGAAAAGTGAGCTTTAAAGCAATAAAGGGTGCTCTCCAGATCACAGATGGGTAAGGAGTCAAGGACACTGGAGGTCAGAGAGCCGACTGTCCCGTGCTAAGAGCCACAGAGGTAACAAGTCCTGAAGCAAATGCACACACCCAGGTGGGACCCCGTCCCACAAAGCTCCTCACCCTGAGCCACGACGTTCTACCTAAGGCTTCTCCTGGGAAAGCAAAAGTAACTCTGCTGCTAAACACACAACACACACATGTTTTTAAAACCTCTGGTCTAGGGACTTCCAGACACCAGCCAGAGAAAAGAGACACAACGTGGAATCTACAACACCACAGAGATTCTATAGCACGTGTCTCTGAAACATATGGGCAGAGGACTTCTTTGACAATAACAGAAAATGGCCTCAAGTATTTTATGCCACAGTGGCGGGGGAAAACATCTGTAATTGGTTACACGCCATGGCAATAATTCCTTACAGTTAGGCCGTTGCTATAGCACATGAGTCATTGAGCATATTCTAATTTTCAACCCTAAGCACGGTAATATATATTTTAAAGTTGAAGTTCTTAAAGACGGAGTCAAAAATTAAAACCATTTTTAATGAAAAGACTGGAAATTATTACATGCCACCTTGATGCGTTAAACTATATATTTACTGTTTTAGCCCTTATATCAATTATTGGTATAAAATGTTATTTATTTGGCAGTTTTTTCCAACTCAATACACCCAAGCTGTATTCTTTAGTCCTCATAGTAATTGGAAATATCCCACTGTATCTGATTTTGTGTGCTGGAAATGTACTCTGGTAACAATGACAGTATTCAATTTTAAAGCCTCTACTCTGTTATTGTAAAAGGTATAATTTGCGCCCAAAAGCTTTTGTTAGTACTTCTGCAAACTGTGATTCTTTTATGTGGGTGTCATCGTACCATCGATCTCTAGAAACTGAAATGCACGTCCACATGTCCCCCGCCTTTGCTGGAAAATTCAGGTTAAAGAGTTACTATTTCTGAGCCCACTTCAACCGAAGGAAACCCTCATCTCGAGTGGCCCCCACACGGCCCAGGAGCAGCAGGCCTGGGGCCGCTGTGTTTTATTCCTGCGCCTGTGATCATTTGTAAATGTGGGTGCAGCAGAGGAAACATGACTGAGGGTGGGGGACCAGGTCCTAGAAAACCAGCTCTGTGCCCGGCCGGTTGGGCTCAGTGGTAGGAGCGCTGGCCTGCCGACCGATGAGTCGCGGGTTCGATTCCGGTCAAGGGCATGTACCTGGGTTGCGGCTTGGTCCCCGGCCCTGGTCGGGGTCATGCAGGAGGCAGCTAATCAATGTGTCTCTCTCGCATCAATGTTTCTCTCTCCCCTCCTCCCACTCTATCTGACGACAAACAGAAAAAGATCCTCAGGTGAGGATTAAAAAAAACAAAAACCAAAAACCAGCTCTGCGGCTACACTCCCTGGGCCAGGCCCGTCCTCGGGGTGACGGGGACCGTGCTTCTCACCGCTCAGCTCTCTGGAACTCTGCTCTAGTCGAAGGTCTACGACTTTGTCATACTTTTCAAAGAAAGTGAGTTAGGAGGAGACACACAAAGTTGAGATGCTGTATGGTTACGAAAAACACTCGGGCGCCCTGGCATGCTGCGTCCCAGGTGGCACGGCAACGCCCAGGCGTGTTCTCACGCGAAGGAGTCCGCGGCCCTGTGGGCACGGAGAAAAGCGGGGCACACGGCTCACGCTCTCCCCTGTTCAGAGCTCGGGGCGCGGGGCGAGTGACTTCACTGCTCTGCGCCTCAGCTGCCACGTCTCTGAGATGGAGAGTCCAGTAACGTAAGCGTCCTGTCGCGGTAACTAAACGAGGACAGACAGGTGAGGACGGCACACGGCACGGGCCAGGTGCGGCACGAGGGGACCACCAGCGTTGCCGTGACGCCGCTGGCCGCACTCTCGGGGCGTCGGGCCCAGTGGGGGTGCGCAGGGCTGCCTCCCGCCAGCTCCATCCCAGCCTCCTTCCCGCTGTCCTCCCGCAGTCTGAAAGGAGTCCTGAATGAGATTCTAGCTCCACTATCCAGGTGAATTTACAAGCAGGGAGACAGGCAAGGCCCAAGGCGTTCCTTTTCCAGACGGGGCAGCTCCCTGACCACAGAGGCAGACGCTCTCTGGTGGCTCAGGTCACAGGTATGGTTTTGGAATCGCTCCCAAAAACTCAAGCTAAAGCCTGTTTCTTCCGCACTCCCTGTGATGCTGCGAGCTGTGTGTGTGCCTTAATAGATCCCTCGTGTTAGAGCAGACAGAGAAGACACGTCGGTGCGGAGGGTACAAGCCCGAAATCATAGGCATGAACCACGGGAGACCAGGTGTGACTCCAGTTTAGAGTTCACTCCGTGACCCCGCAGGAAGAGAAAGGAAAATCGGCCAACTTTAATCTCAATTCGTGCACTGAGTCTGTAAAACCTAAGTCTGCTGTAATCCTAGGTCTGTGCTGGTCCTGGGAATGTTTCGGGTGAATGCCTAGCTAAGTGACTGGTCCTTAACGAGCTTTTAATCAGTGGAAGAAACAAAAGCCAATGATAAAAATAATAACCAGTATAAGCGCTTTAATAAAGGCAAATCAGGGACGCAAGAGAAAGCAACTCCCTCCGGAAGTGATCAGTGGGCTTCTCGGGGCCAGAGAGGGTGGTCGGGAGGATGTACCTTCAAGCAGGGGAACAGCATTTGCTGGGCACAGAGGGTATAAGCACCCACGGCATTTTCAGGGTTGTTTTAATGTCCAGATAAAAATCAGTATGACTTCTATTTCAAAGCCAGTTACTCTAAAACTGTTTTACCGCATAAGTGTTTTGAACCATCCTGGCTCATAATTTATTACAGGAGATTCAAATATCAACATAGAAGCTACATACTATAGCCGAATAATGCATATGGCTGTGAGCATTTTTGGCTTCCTTAATCACACTGATGTATACACCGTCGTGCCTCCTGGGAGAAGACCTGAGGACCGGGCATGGCGAGTATCAAGAGGACATTCACTCTGCGATACCTCTGAGCACCTGCAATGCGCCGTGTGCCGTGTTAGACCCGGAATGCAAGACCCTGCCCTGGACAAACTCACCTTCTGAGACTGAACGGGAAGGAGTTTTTTGTTTCATTTTTCTTAACATAGCCACTGACCATTAAGAGAAAGGAAAAAAATGTATAACTTTCCCTCTACGTCCCTTCGCCTGTGCTCAGGACTCTGGACACCTGCTTTCCCAAATAGTGCTCCTATCTCTCCCGACCCCTGAAGTAAACATTGCAACTGCTCTGAGGCGTCCCAGCCTTCCCTTTCTGCCCTCCACCTGGCCCCTGGCCCTTCAGCGTCTCTCACAAGTGTCCTTGGGTTCCTCTGCCCGACTCACTCATACCCATGTCTTATTGAACATCTCAGAGGACCCCACAGCACGCTGTCATGGAAATAACAAAGAAATGGGATCAGGGGTTCTGGGTTCTACCTCTGTGAGTCCTTAGCAAAGTCACACCCCTCTCTGGGTCCCCATGCCCCCGCTGAGAGAGAGGACCTCCCAAGTCCCCTCCAGGACCAACAACCTGAACGCTCGTGCCTTTCGAGCCAGGGACGCTTCCTTCCGACGCAGACGTAACGCTGTGCTCTGAGCATAACTGAGATCCAACAGGGCTGCTGGAACGTTTGTTTCTTTAACCTTGTTTATAGCCAAGTGAGAGTGAACTAAGTCAGGAGCTTCTCTACCTCCCATCTAAGGAATTCCAGGGGAAATAAACTCACACATTCAGAAAATTCCCATTCTGGAGGCATCTAGGGGGGTCAACTGGATGGAATAAATTGTCTACACGACTCCTGCAGAATAAATGACCCCCTGAATTGATAACTACTGGCTAATGAAACATCAACATGATTTTATAATTTGGCCAGCTGGTTTTTTACAGGCTCTGTCATCATCTTGAGAACTAGAACGTTTTTCAAATCGGAAGCTGAGTAACACAGGCTGAAATCCAATTAACAAGTGGGGTCTGGACGGGACTTGCAGGGGCTGATGGGGACAGAGAGCCGTTGGCAAGCCTGGCTCCCGCTGCATCGCCACTTGCTGATAACCCCAGGTAAGTCACTCCAACGGACTTCACGCCCGCCTCACAGGGCTGCCGGGGGCGCAACGGGACCTCGCCAGGGCCGTGCCGGGCACGCCGCAGAGTGCTGCTCACCCGTGGGGGGCTCCTGCTCTGAGAATCCTGCCCATCCGTGTGTCTCTTATACTTAAAAGGGACTGTCACACATGATTCTCTATTGTTGCAGATACTGAGCTCCGTGCTTTAAATACATTGTAATTCTCACAACAACCTTGCAGCTCCATGTCACTGATGGAAACAGAGACTCTGAAGGAGGAAGTAATGTGTCCAAATTCACATGGCCAGTGAGTAACAGCAGAGCCAAGACTCGAACTCAGACCTGACTGACTCCAGAAGTACGAGAAGTTGTTTTGTTTATAAAGGTATATCCAAAAATGGGGGTGGGGGAGCTCTTTATCAGACTAACATGTGATAAAGAGTTAACAAGTTCTAGGCCCGGCCGGTGTGGCTCGGAGGTTGAGCATCGTCCCATGGACCAAGAGGTCGCTGGTTCAATTCCTGGTCAGGGCACGTGCCCGGGTTGTGGGCTCAATCCCCAGTGGGGGCATGTAGGAGGCGGCCAATCAATGTTTCTATCTCTCTCTCCCTCTCCCTTCTTCTCTCTCTAAAAATCAATAAAAATATGTTTTTAAAAAAGAGGCAAGAGCTAGTATTCGTCTATAGGTGTCCCAACCCTCTGGCATTTCCCAGCCTACATATTCCCATCATCTTCTCAACTCCTGGCGGAAGTCACTGTCTCTTCCTCTCAGGTGTCCTGGGGCTACACCTGCCTGGGCGTCACCGGGAAGCTGCAGCAGTGTGGCCGCCGGAGAGGGCCTGACCATGTCCAGGCCTGGTCTCCACCTTGGTTTGGGGGTCTCCAGCAACCTGGGTGTGGCCTCGCCAGGTACTCCCATAGGCACAGACCTGACCGAGCAGGCCTGTTGGTGAGTAGCTGCAGACGAGAATGCTCTGAGGGATGTGGTCCCATGTGGTCATTTCCACTTGCATTGCCTTGGCTTAGGAGACACATGCAAAAAGATTGCGAATAACTGCGTACGGTGACAGATGGGGACCAGACCTACGAGGGCGATCGCTCCGTGGGGTATGTATGTGTCTAATGGCTCTGTTGTACACCTGACACTAATACGATAGTGTACGTCAACTATAGTTGAAACATCAGTTTTTTAAAAAATGCCCTGAGTGAAGGGAAGCGAAGGAAAGCCAAGGGCCAACGTGGTCAGGCTTTCTGCTTCCAGTCATTCAACTGTGACGTCCCCAGGCTGTCCCACAGCACACGCTCGGGGGAGCACGCCAGGTGCACCGAGCAGCAGTCTCCGCACCCAAGGAGCTTACCCTCAAATGGACCAGAGAAGCCACATGCACAACTGCTCGTTAAAGAACGCAGCAGACCCGGCCGGTGTGGCTCAGTGGTTGAGCGCCGACCCATGCACCAAGAGGTCGCCGGTTTGATTCCCGGTCAGGACACATGCCCAGGTTGTGGGCCCGATCCGCAGTGGGGGGCATGCAGGAGGCGGCCGATCAATGTTCTCTCTCATTGATGTTTCTATCTCTCTCTCCCTCTCCCTTCCTTTCTCTCTAAATCAATAAAGGAAAAAATTTTTTTAAAATAAAGGATGCAGTAGATAACTTCTGGGTGTGTAACGCATCTCATGTTTACAGAAATGAAGACCTGCTTTTGAAGGTGTGGTGAGGTACACGGAATAGAAGCAGCAGCTTACTCTATAAGCTGATATACAGCAGCTTGCCTGGGCCAGGGAGCTGGCCTGCCACAGTCATGCTCAGTTTAACATCCAAGGCGAGGACTCACAGCTGTTCCTGCAGACTGGAGAATGACGTATGTCCAATACCAGTTCCCATTTGCACCACAGAAAGCAGGAGGCTGTGGCCACGGAAAAGCCAGCATTTATAACTTTCTCTGCTGTTATTTCTTTCTCTGGGTGCTGGGAGTCTTTACAGGACAGTGTGGACAGGAAAAGATCTAATATAAAAGATCTGATCTAAAAAAATCTAATATAACTGCATTAATTAAAACATGATGGTAGTGGTGCTGGACTACACAAAGAACAGAGACGAGAAATGAACAGCAAACACAGAACAAACCCAAGCATAATGAAGAACTTGGTTCAACCAAAAGATCTCAAGTAAATAACAACCAAAAAGGAACGTATCCTATACAGTCTTGGGAGAACCGACGCATCATTTGGGAAGTGAGGATGCAAATCCCTCCATCTCCTCGTCCTTTTAAAATAAATTCCCAACAAATGCAAGATCTATTTGTATCTCATCACATACAACCATGAGACATGTCTGTATAAACCTGAGCAAATTAAGCTGTGAAGCAGGATGTCCAGGTGAATAAAGGTAGACTTGGAATTAAACTTAAAATGTGACAAGAATTTGTTAACCTACTGGATGCCCCTGTGTGGGGGGCACTGGCCTCGACACTGGCCTCACAGGGCCCACCCTAGTGGCTGGACCACACACACGTCCCAGCCGCGTGGCAGCTGGGTGGGGCCACAGGACTCGTCCTGGACAATCAAAAGTGACGGGAGAGACGCCAGCCAATCCCTCTGCCTGGCTCTGCCTACGAACAAACCACAAACCTCTCCCTCCTCCTCTCTCTCAAGGCCACACGCTGATGGTGTTATCACGGGACAGAAGAAGCCTTGGTCCTAGAGTCCCTTGGAGAAGGAGCCTGTCGAGAGAGCCTCCTGACCACGAAAGCCCACACAGGACTCGGCATGAGCCGAGGAGAAATCCTGAGCGCATCAGGCCGCCGAGACTGGAGGCTGCTCCGTACGGCTCTCCATCCCATCTGCCAACCACACCTGCGGGCAGGGGGTGGCTGAGCAGGCGGCGGCAGGGAGGCCGGGTGTCCACGCCATCCAGCCGCAAAGCGTTCGGAAAGCCTGCCGTCTGAGGGGGTTGACACGGGACAGGTGCCTACTGAGCCCAGATGGAAGGCAGAGGACAAAGCCTTCACTGTGTGGGGTCACCTGCCGGACTCAGCGCCGCGTTGGGTAGAGCTGCGCTTACAGCTGGTTTCTGAGCAGAAGCAAGAGGGCAGAAAGGGTTCAGACATCTGCAACAATGAGGGGTGAAAAGTCAACTCCTTCTAGGCCCCAAAGAGTACCAGGAGGGATTGAGTGAGGCTTCGAGTGGCAAAAACCCGCGAAACTCCTCAGGGGACTGAAGTGACGGCAGGTGGGGACCGCTGTATCCTTCGCAAACACTGCTTTGGACAGACCCAAGGTGGCCGCCTAAGTCGAGACCGTGTGGAGAGGGAAAGCAAAGAAACCGAGAAGGAAAGCGGGAGGATGGGTAGCGCACAGTACTGACTGAAAGCAAAGAAATCAGAAGTCTTCCAAGTTTCCAAGGGGAATTAAACATTGCTAAAAAGAAAAATGATTTTTGTAAAAGAACTTGGACCGTTCGAGAGGTGAACCTCGGGCAGGACCTGGAGGGCAGCGGAGTGGCACGGCCCCCAGAGAGGGCCATCACCTCCACTCCCTTCCTCCGCGGGCCAGGAGAGGGTCCCACAGGGCACGACCAGGGTCTGGGAGCCAGGGTTAGCAGCTTTCCCAAACAGGTTCCCTCCGAGAGATAACGAAGCCCTGAAGCCCCGAGGCACAGCCCGTCGGTCGTGAATTAATGTCCCTTCCGTGAATCTGGGATGCTTCTACCTCTGCACCAACCTTGGGAGCACTGAAAATAGCCATTCAAATTGCTTTCTGTGTCATTCTGTTCTACCCCGAAACCCCAGCTGAGAAAGGATTCCAGGGAGTTCCTTCTAAAAAAGCCAAATCAGCCCTGGCTGGTTTGGCTCAGTGGTTAGAGCGTCAGCCCTCGGACCGAAGGATCACAGGCTTGATTCCCGGTCAAGGGCACATACCTGGGTTGCAGGTTCAATCTCCAGCCCGGGTCAGGGTCATGTGGGAGGCAACCGATCCATGTGTCTCTCTCACATCGATGTCTCCCTCTCTCTCCCTGTCTCAGCCTCCCTCGCACCCTCCCACTCTATCTAAAAATCAATGGAAAAATATCCTGGAGATTAACAACGATAGATAGATAGATAGATAGATAGATAGATAGATAGATAGATAGATAGATAAGGTAAGATAGACAGATAGATAAGCTAAGATAGACAGATAGAAAGATAGATTAGATAGATAGATATAGATAGACAGATAGAAAGATAGATTGATTAGATAAATATATAGATCAGATAGATAGATAGACAGACAGACAGACAGACTGACTGATTACATAGATCAGATAGCCAAACCAGCATCTAACTGAGACTCTCCCTCCGGGCCTCAGCAGGAGACTGCAGGAGCCCAGCACTGCAGGGACCAGACTGCCGTGTGGAACGTGAGCACTTCCTGAATTATACCAGTGGGCGTGAAAATCAAGTCAACCGTTTTTAAGGATAATTTAAAAGGCCTTGAAAAATGTGTATTTTTTTTTAACCCAGCAATCCAATTTTAGGACCGCATCTCCAGAACACGATTGTCGATGCAAAGCTGTTCACTGAAATGTTTGTCGCGGAGCAAGTTCCTTCCTGCGCAGATCTGAATCTGCGACAAGTATCAGTGGACTCTGTATCTTTTCAATCAAATACGTGTAGCAGCACCCCTACCCAATCACCCCGGGAATCGTCCAGTCTCGGGGGGCAAGGACGGCTCCCTTCTCCACGTGCTCAAGGCCCTTGTGGGCGACGCCCTGCTTCCCTGCCCGCTTGGAGAAAGGATGCTCACCAAGGCTGGGTCCCCCGTGAGCTCCTGCCGCCCCTGGGGCACGGCCAGCCCCCCTCACACCCTCCCTCTGCCCCCTCTCCCTTAGAGAGAGACTCCACAGCTCGGCTCCCCCACAAAGCCCCTCTGCCCTTGCTCTGTGCATAATCCTCTCCACAAACGGAGATTTACCCAAACAAAAGCCAGGAAGAAAGAGCGGAGCGCGAGTGGCTAGTGAGGAGAAACACAAAGAACTGGCACCCTTTCAGATGCGGCTGCAAAGGCAAAATTAAAAAGCAGAATCGTCTTTGTCAGGCTTCTGCACCTTCAAGATAATAAACCCACTGGAAATACAGTGCACGATTTGCAATGGGAGGATACTAAATTCATTACAGTTTATCCAGTGTAAGGAATACCACGCAGAGATGGAAACAGGAGGGTATACAGGATTTAATAATGGGAAACTGTTTAAAATACAGAAACGGGAAAAAAGGAGGGGGCAGAAAAAGGTTTTTAAAAGGTGACAAAAGAAGGATTTGGCCCTAGCCAGGTGGCTCTACTGATCGGGTGTGTCCTCCCACGCGCCAAATAGTGGTGGGTTCCATTTCAGGTCAGGGCGCAGACCCAGGTTTGGGTGATCCCTGGTCGGGGCACATACTGGAGCATACTGGAGACAACCAATCGCTCTCTCTCTCTAAAAATCAATGAAAACATATCCTCAGGTGAGAATTTTAAAAAAGTATTTAGCCCTGGCCGGTTTTGGCTCAGCAGTTAGAGCGTCAGCCCTCAGATGGAAGGGTCGCAGTTTCAATTTCTGGTCAGGGGCACGTACCTGGGTTGCAAGTTCGATCCCTGGCCCCAGTCAGGGTCGTGCAGGAGTCAACTAACTGATGTCTCTCTCTCACATCAATGTCTCTCTCGCTCCCTCCCTCCCTTCCAATCTAAAAAACAAAACAAAAACAAAGATAGATAGATAGATATATATCTCCCCCCCCCCTTGGGTGAGGATTAACCAAAAAAAAAAAAAAAAAAAAAAGGAGTTAAATATGTCCCCACTTCTATAAACCCGAAACGTATGGACCATGAGGGGTGAGTGGGTGTGTGTACAAATGAGTCCACACACACAAGCACTCGGTATGCAAAGACACAGTGCGTAGCGTAACATACAATCTGTGGCACACCTGCACATCTTCTGTCCTCCCGTGTAGGTACGCGGTGCAATTGTCATGACAGGCTGCATTTCCGTGACCAGGTGCTGACGCACCTGTGGCCCTCTGCTGCCCTCCCCGTCTGGCCCTCCGTGGCTCTGGCCGTGGCAGATGCCCTCGGCCAGAACCAGAGTCGTGTGCATTATAACCGAAAACGTTCTTCAAGGGTTTTAAAAGCATCATTGGATCAGTTTATGCTGCGGGTGGGCCGGAGTCTGGGCTTCATGGGGACCACAGGGCAGGCAGGGGGCAAGTTACCATTTATATCCAAAGGACCTTGAGGGAAGGGGGCGGAGAGAGGAGGTGAGGAGGAGGAGGGACAGGGAAGGGCCAGGCATTTCCCTGAGTGTATCCTTTACAGAGGAGGCAGAGTATGTGGGTGGCCAGGCTCGCACCCTTGCACAAACCATAAACGAGGGCTGACTGCGTGTGTGATGAGGATTTACAACAGTGTGGTGGTGGACACCCAGTACACACGCTGCCCCCAAATTCATCTAACTCTGCGTGAGTCCATGGTTCCTACGGGCCACGAGACACCAGATGGGAGGTTTCTGAAGGATGGTCTAGGGAAACGACTGCTGGAAGGCGCCCCGGGGGCCGAGAGGGGCTCTGCCACCGACGACCCCTGGGCTGTGGACACAAGGCCAGCCTTCTGCAGACCTGTGTCCCCACTGAAACGAGAAGGTCTGGCCAGCCTGGTGTCTGCCAGCTACAGGACGCCCTACAAGTGCCCAAATCTCCAGAGCCCCCAAGGGCGCACCGTGGTGGGCGTCCCCCCTTCACTTGGGCAGCTCCTGCGTGACTGGCTGTGTCTCGCAGTCTGTCGATGTTTGCATGTTGTGTCTTTACGGTCTGCAGCTGAAAAGTGGCTTGGAAGCCATGGCACTTGATTTTTGCATCCCATTCTCTTCCATCACTTGGTGTAGGAGCCACAGGGAATCCAATCGCTGTGCTGGAGAGCACCTGGGCAACGCAGGCCGGGTCGGGGGTCAGGGGTCGGGGGTCAGGGGTTGGGGTCAAGGTCAGCCCCGTGCTGCTCCACTGTCTGTCTGTTAGCACCTCCTGTCTGGGTGTTAAACGTGGGTTCATAAGAAGGAAAGTGAGAGATGGGGGGAGGAGCCTGTGGTCTTTGCGATGATAGAACACAGTGCTGTTATGCCTTCCGTGGGCCCTGGGCACTTCTGATTTTCATGGGCCCCTTCCCCCATAAAACAATATTAAAAACGATATTTTACAACGGCGTGATATAAAGAGAGAGATAATCTAGCTTTAATTAGATTCATTTTCTTCCTTCTGATTTTAAAAGAAAATTAAGACATTTCCATGGGCCCCCCGAAAGTGCTGTGGGCCCTGGGCACTGTGCCTGTTCACGCCTTGTGGGGGTCCGCCCTGAGCCCACCAGCCTCTGCCCTTATCCATGCCCCGTCCGCGAGGGGCCTGTCCCTGCCCTCACCCCAAGCTTGGTGCAAATGCCCTACGTGAGGGACCCAGTCCTAAAGCGTCAGGGAGATGGAAGGTAAGCATCAGGTTCCACAGGGATGTCTGCAGCCTCTCTGGGAGAAAATGGTCCCAGAAATGGTAAATAAATGTGAATTAACAAACTCTCCCTCCGCTCCCTCTCTCAATCCCTTCACCATCATAAAGAGGAAAGTGGGCCGATAAAGAAGGGTTTGGAAGAAATTAGCAGATCATTACTGCCTGATTTTGCTCCGTTTCCGCAAAGTGCAGTCGGCATCGTTTCTGGCGCAAACGGCAGTGAAGTCTACACTGGAGACGAGGGGCAGAGACTTATCGTACAAATAAAATAAAACAAAATCGACGTGGGACCCGGCACCACAAGGGAAGAGGCATGGCCGCCTGTCAACCTAGTCGGGGCTTTTCAAGTAACCTGAGCTCAGTCCAAGCGCCGCGCACACACACAAGGGAGCCAGAGGCCTCAGAAGGGCCCCGTTTAAAAGCTGAGTCAGCCAAGGAAGATCCGAGAACAAAGGAGAAGTGAGCAAAAGACAGGGACGCGGAGAGAGAAAGGGCGGAGGGGGCTGTGGGGGTGTCGCAGTGACATCGGAACCCGGTCTGGTGTCCTGCGTTCCGGCCCAAGCAGAAAAGGCACCATCTCTGCCGGAGCGGGTGCAGGCGGAGCAGGCCCCTGCTGGTTTGGGAGGCAAAGTGCAGCCCGAGGTGAGGAGCAGCACCTTCACAAGCTGGATGGTTGACCTTGAGCGAGTCCTTCGGCACTCTGTGCCTCTGTTCTCAACAGTGACAGAGAGATCACTGTGTCACCTGCACACGCAGACACTAACCACAGGGTTTAGAATAAGGGTTCGTGGTGATGATTACCATCAGCCTTAAGGTCATTCTGGTCGATGTTCAGACAGCTCCAGGGAGCACTCTGGAGACAGGCGTGGTGGAGGCCACTAGACAAGTGTTTTTTTCAGACCTGGGGGCCTGGAACAGAATAGGGCTGGTGAGGAGCCATCAAGGTTTAATGGCTGCAGCCTCCAGGAACCTGTCTCTGGACACAGCTATCAAATGCTGGCTCTCCCTGAACTCAAACTGGAGCAGGACCCGAGGCTGTCCGCACTGACACCCAACACCCACCCCACCCCACCGCCGCCCCTCACTTCTCAGGCCTTCCAGCCAGCTCTGAGCTCTGAAAGCAGGCCAGGAAAGAAAGACAGCAAAGGCAGGGGCTCCGTGGAGGGGACAGGAGTGGGGCTGGGTAGGGAAGGTGTTCAGGAACCATTCTCAGAACCTCTGCCGACACGGCCTGGGGGCATCCTCAGAAGGCAGCCCGGCTCAATGAGGTGCTGCTGGCCCGTTTCTGACCTCCCAGCGCCTCGGATGCTTTCCCTGCATCTCTCAGCCTGGTCTTTGCCTCCGCGGTGAGCTACAGGGCTCTACGTTTGCAGCTCTCTGTTTCCTTAGGGGAAAAATTAGCAACCTCTTGTTTGCTTTTTTAAGTCAGTTTTTTATTTTCCCTTCATCATGTGCCCAGCCCCAGCCCTCAGTCCTGCTTTCCCACACTGTCACCGCGAGGCTGACTCTGAAATCGGTAGCCCCGGCGGACGGCACTCTGTGTGCTCACTGTGCGAGGCGTTGCCTGTGCATTTCCTCTGCTGTTTACAAATGATGGAAGTGAGGCTCAGAGAGGTTAAGTTACTTGCCCCAAATCACACAGCAGGAGTTCACTGACACCCCACTCAAGGCTGTCTGACTCCCAGGCCTGGAGCACCAACACTACTAGGTCATCACAGGCAACGTAGAACATGTGAGCCAGGTGTGCCGTTGGTAAACCCTCTGTTAGAGCACATGCTAGGGTCCCCTACAGAGTTAAATGAGAGTGTGTTACGGTCAGTCTAGTGTGCGCACAGGGCTTACCACAGCACAGCCACCGAGAACCCGGCCAAGTCCCAGGCGGAAACAGACCCCTGGAGAAAGTGGGATGAGGGGGAGGTCTAACTCCGGGCTCAGCTCACTCAAGGAAGCAGGAGCGGGATAAAGTCTGAGTCGGAAAACAAACAAACAAATCCTCAGCTGTGTAAAGTCCACGGCACTGGATGAAGGTCAGTGGGCTGGATGCGGATAAAGGTTAAGAATCGCAATAATCCAATCAGCAGGGCCGGCAAAGCCCGGAGTGACATATCGTCGGGTCTGCAGCAAGGCCGGGGGCCAGAGGAAGCCCAGAATTTGGGGGACTGGTGACATTGGATAAAACCTAAAGACTAATGATGTTGGGTGACATTCAAGTACAGCTCTGCCCTTCTCTGTGGGGCAGAGCTGAGGGACATTCCTAGCGGGCCGTGACGCCCCCCCCAGCCAGGGTCTGCCCTGCCCCCCTCCTGCCTGGCTGGGGCACCACCCTGAGCTGGGTTCTACCCCGACCCCCACGGGCAGGAACAAACTCTCAATTCTTGTAACACCTTCCTCAGACGGCATAAAGAGATTCAGTCCATACCAGGGGCCACCCGCCCATCAGCTTCTTCCCAAGGCTTCAACCTGTCTCAAAAGAGGTTTTCTTCACCCCCTTCAAGGGCACAACTGTAAGAAGTTCCCAATCTTTTTTTTATCCTCACCCGAGGACATTTTTGCATTTTTATTTTCAGATAGAGCAGGAGGGAGAGAGGGAGCAAGAAAGACAGAGAAACATCGATGTGAGAGAGACCCATCAACTGGCTGCCACCCGCACGACCCCAACCGGGGCCGGGGACAAACAGCAACCGAGGTACGTGCCCTTAGCGGGAACTGAACCTGGGACTCTCCTGTCTGCGGGCCAACACTCCAACCGCTGAGCCAAACCGCCAGGGCAGAAGTTCCCAATCATTTTATGGAAGAACCAGCTAACCCCAGCTAAACGCAGGCCTACCAGCTCTGTGACTGGGGTTATCTCCACGGTCTTGGCTCAAACCTCAGCTGCCTTCCAGAGGGAGGCCCGCCCTTCCCCCTGAATCCCAGATTCCCAACTGTGGCTTCCCTGAGGTATCTCAGGACAGAGGAACTGCTCTCCTGGCCAGCACGGCTCTTTCTCGGCCTGGCTCTGCCCCACAGGTCCGAGTTCCCCCTTCTGTCCTCAGTTTCCATCTCTGCAGCCAGGGCTGAAGGAGAGAAGCATTGCTCAGAAGATCCCCCCTCCCCACCCCCATCCCTGGGGTTCCAGGACTAAGCAAGTAACACTTCAGCCTCTAAGTGAATTAAACACACTTCTCAGTTTTCTGTGTTGGGTTTTTACTGACTGCAATTTCATCTGAAAAAAGGTCACCACCATGTTCCAGACTTTGAAAACCTCTGGGCCATATGGTCACCCCAGTCCCCCAGCTGTGGCCGCCCATCATTCTGTGACAACTCCCTCCAACCAGTAACGGCAAGCATCAGGTGTGAGGGGCCTGGCAGGCCTAGGCCGCCCACGTGGATGTCTGTCTGGCCCCAGCCAGAAGCGGGCACAGCCTCTGCACCGCTCTACTCCGGCACCGGCCCTGAGGGAGGCTCTGGCTGGCTTTCCAGATGATGGGCAACAGCTGGCCAGATGCCGGCGGCAATTTCACGGTCCTTATGGCTCATCGTCTCCCTTCCCCCATCCGGCAACCAGGCCAGCTCCCCCATGGCCTAAAAGCCTCCCAACGTTAGAGAAGACAGACAGGTCCAAGGGTTTCTGAGGTGGCCAGAAATAGCCACTGCGCCCAGGGAGAGAGAGAGGAGCCTGCCCGCAGCTCCATTTCCCGCAGCTCAGCCTCACGCAGCTCAGCCTCATGCAGTTCCACCTGCCCTTAGCTCAGCCTGCCCTTAGTTCAGCCTGCCCTTAGCTCAGCCTGCCCGCAGCTGCGCCTCACGCCGCTGGCACAGCTGCCCCAGTAAGCCCCTCACGAGGACCAGTGTCATCCCCGGTGTCCCCAGCAGTTTCGGAACCTGGCTGAGGACAGGGACGCCTGCCAGTGGCCCTGTTCCCGGAAGGGAGCAAGGCCAGGCCTCAGAAGCACCTCCAGCCTGCTCACCTGCATGGTCTCCAGCAAACCTGCGCTGGGATGAGATACATCTGAATCCTGGCTCTCAGCTCAGTGGTTAGAGCACTGTGAGAATGTGTTCAGCCTCCCTGCTCTTTGGGTCCCTCGTCTGTAAGAGGGAGGCGATGACACATACCTGGCTGGGCTAAGGATTTAGTGAACTATTGTGAGAGAGTAACACAAGGCCTACACATAGTATTTTATCATCATCATCATCATCATCATTATTATTAATACTACAACTTTTAATGAGGTGTGTGCCTCTGACGCTGGTTTAAAAAAATGCAAAATCTCTTTCAACGCGCGTGTATGGGAAGAATCTATAATTTAAATGTTTATCCCAGCCCGGCCAGTGTGGCCCAGTGGTTGAGCATCGACCCATGCACCAAGAGGTCGCCAGTTCAATTCCCCGTCAGGACACATGCCCAGGTTGTGAGCCCGATCCCCAGTGGGGGGCGTGCAGGAGGCAGCCAATCGATGTTCTCTTTCATCAATGTTTCTATCTCTCTCCCTTTCCCTTCCTCTCTCTCTAAAAAAATCAATACAGAAAAAAAAATTTTTTTTAAATGTTTATCCCAGAATTTAGGTGACCTCCCTGTCTGGTCCGTCTCCAGTCCCGTCGCTACCACTCACAAATGAATGGGCTTGATCGGGCCTCTGAAATGAAGGGGCTGAACCGGCTCAGTGGCTCTCGGACTTCGGCCTGTGTCCGCTTTAACACACACTTCCGGTCCCCATGCACTGAGTTTCTCCTCAGGAGGTCTGGGGGGCCTGAGGATCTGCATCTTTATGTTCTCGGGTGCTGGTCAGGGCCACACGTTGAGAACCACTGGAATCTAAATGTCCCTTCCAGTTCAAATGTTTTATATTTCATATGTTTATATTACACAGAATTATATTTTAACTGGTGACAGCTTATGCTCCTAGGATTTTATATTCTAAGTCTGTCTGGGGTCTTAACTAGGCCAGTTTTCCAGGAAAGGCCGTCGTCATTTGAATCCTAGCTGCTTGTAGAGATGGGGTGTGTGTGTGACCTTGAGAAGACACCTTACCCTCGTAGGACAGTTTTATCACCTGTACAATGGGGATAATGATAGTACGCTACATGCATAACTCGTGGTGGAGACTAGTGTGACCCCCGAGCCCCCGCCACAGAACACCAGCTGTGTGCCCAGCCCCACAATACGGATCAGAACTGATCAAAGCCTGTGACATTTCTCTTTGCCAGAAACTGCTGGGGGGAAGAGCGCCTGACACATTCTATAAAGAGAGTGTCTGTTGGGGCCTTCCAGGAAGGATGCTCATCCCTAATTAATAATGGTAACTTGGCAAAGGAAAAGTCCTTATCACCTGCCCCTTTCTCCCCTGCTTTACTGCTTGAGATGCTGTCCTGTGGAGGTATAATGCTGGAGCTGCGGCAGCCACCTTGCAACCATGAGGCCGGCCACCACTGACTCACTGAGGACGGGAGACTGGAAAGACAGAAAGGACCCGGGTCCTCAAGGGGACCTTTGAACTGCTGAGCCACTCCTGGGTCCGCCAGCTTCCAGAGGCCCATACTGGCGGAATGAGCAGTTCCTGCACCTACAATATGCCAGATACGCGGTTAGATCAGATGATATGTGAAGCACATTTTTGGTTAATGCCTGGGGCACAGTACATGCTCAGTGAACTTCAGGTCTGGGCAATGATGAAAATCCTAAATCTCTTCCTGTGGGTCGCATCTCTGGTCCTTTTCAATACAATTTCTGGGTCAAAGAAATTATTTCCCCCTCTCTCCAGCCCCGGAAACCACTGATCTACATTCTGTCTCTATGGACTTGCTTAATCTAGACTTTCATATAAATGAAATCATGTAGTATGTGGCCTTTATGTCTGTTTCCCTGAGCATATGTTTTCATAGGATGGTTTACCCACATTATAGGATGTATCAGTGGTTCGTTCCTTTTTTAAAAAATATGTTTTTGCCCTGGCCAGTGTGGCTCAGCGGTGAGAGCATCGGCCTTCAGACCGGAGAGTCCCGGGTTCGGTTCCCGCTAATGGCATGTACTTCGGTTGAGGTTTGTCCCTGGCCCCAGTTGGGGTCGTGTGGGTGGCAACCAGTTGATGTGTCTCTCTCACATCGATGTTTCTCTCTCTCTCTCTTCCTCCCTCTCTCCCTCCCATTCTATCTGAAGATAAATGCAAAAAAATGTCCTCGAGTGAGGGTAAAAAAAATATATATGTTTTTATTGATTTTTTTAGGGAGAGAGAGAAATATCGATGAGAGGGAAACAATGATCTGCTGCCTCCTGCACGCCCCCTACTGGGTATCGAGGCTTCAACCCGGGCATGGGCCCTGACCGGAATTGAACCAGGACCTCTCAGTCCACGGGCCGATGCTCAATCCACTGAGCCACACCGGCCGGGCAGTAGTTCATTCCTTTTTATTGCTGAATAATATTCCACTGCTGTGTGGACAGATCACATTTTGTTTAACCATCTATCAGCAGATGGACACGGGTTATTTCTATTTGGGGGCTATGGTGAACAATGCTATTGTGTACATTTAAACTCACGAGCTGTTTAAAAATTACAAAGAAACGGTTCATCCTACTATTCTTCACAGTTCATTTTTCACTTAAAAATCCATTTCTGAGATCTTTACGTATTAGCACATAGAGTTTGCCCGGTGGGAAAATAAGTGCATTATAAACTGAATAAATGTGATGAGGAAAAGGAATCTGTATGGAGAGAAGCTACCTTTTACTTTGAATTAGGAAAAAAATATAGAAAAAGAAAACAGCTAAGAAGAGGGGACTTTGCAAGCACCCAGGACAAGGACAGGTAGCTTAAATGCTATTACCACCTACTTTGGCAAATGCGGTAGTTTCTCTTGACGTCCCTGGCCTCATTTCTTAAAAACAACAACAACAAAAAAAAAACAAGCACCAACCATTGGAGAACTGTCAGAAGGGACTGGATTGACAGGTGAATCTGCCAGGCTCATGTGACCCTGGCCAGACCTCACACAGCTCACCGTCATTACAGCTGGCAGCCAGCCCCCACCGACCACCTCTCACCCCACTTCCTCCTCATTTCTTCCCAGCCCAGTCCTGCATCCGTCCTCCTCGTCTCAGCCAATACACTGTCAACCCTCCGTATGGCCAGTGCTCAAATCCTTCCCATTTTCTTTATGAATGAGCCTTCACAGGCTCCCTGGAATGGCTGCATTTTAACCACAGGTGCAGCCAGGGATGCTCAGAGCAGCAAAAGCACAGGGCGTGGTACGAAAAGGAAAGGGAGGCCCCCCATTCCCCCTTTCTTACCTGTTATTAAGGTTAACTGAGAGTGTAGCCTACTGGTCTACTGGTCTTGAACTGCTCACCCACCCCCAGGGCTAACCTCATGCAAAATAATGCAGGATCTTCGTATTGCTTTTATTTTATTTTTTTCCCCCAAGTCAGAATTGGTTGCTATATTTGTAAGAATTCATTACTGAAATATTCCACCTGGCGACCAAATCAGACTGGCGGCAGAGGAAGGCTGATTATATGGAAACCATCTGTCCTCATTAATCTGGGTAATGATGTGCAGAACTCCTGCAAACTGGCACATGGGGCCCCTGTGCCAGGACAGCAGGCGGTGACACGGCTATGCCCTGCCTCCCTCTTTGATCTGCAGCAGCTACATCAACGGTGCTGACAGCCCCAGGTCTAAACACAGCCGTGGACACAAATCATTAGCTGGTGTCAGAGGAGATGGGACCGGTCTTCTACGAAATTCAGGTTCCATCCCATCTCCCAATGCACAGGGGACTTAATCACTCCCTCTTTCCCCTGCTCCACCATCCCCACCCACCCCCCTTTCTCAGACGTGGAAAAACAATGCCCCCTTGTAAAAATGTGGCTTTGTAACACTGGAGATGTTTGGAAATAAAAACGCACAATGACACGCTGCAAACCTGAGCATCACCCTCGCCGACCAGCGCATGTCCAGCATTCTCAATCCTGAAATGTTCGCACGGCTGCCCGGGCTGGGATCCGGCCGACATGCACACCTGCCTGCCACGTGCCCACTGCTGGAGACCCCAGCTCCAGTGAGCCTGGACGGCCCCCTGCCCACCAGCACAGCCTCCCTGCACCACTTCCGCGGATGCCCTGCCCAAGCCTAACCCAGACATGGTGCTAGGAGGGGCAGCCCCAGATGGCTTCAGAGAGAACAGCTGTGTGTGTCAAGTACGGGTCTGTCCTCATCTCTAATTACCCACATGCCTGCTGGACTCTCCTCCTGACTGTCCCACAGGGCGGTCAACTCCACCTGCGTCCCTGCTCCGCAACATCCGAATGAAGTTCTCTTCCCAGCACCCGCAGGTACATCCTGGCCCCGCTATCCTCTCGTGCCCCTCCCCAGAACCGAGCAGGAGCTGCGGGATCAGCTTCCAAGCTGACCGGCCTTTGGCTGCTTCCACTTCTCCGTCCAGTCGCTACCAAGCTCAGCCATTCGTTACCTCCCATCAAATCAGTGCCCCCACTGCCAACGAGGCGCCCAGTCACCACTCTCTCCAAACTCCAAAACGATGAAACAACAATAGAAATTCATATTGGAAAGCAAGGGACAAAAGACACTGTTTTCCTATGACATCACTGCTTACTCTAGGTCCAAAGCAAGCCACTTAAAAGCTATTAAATTAGTAAGAGAGCTCAGTAACACATCAGGCACAAGATGAATAAACAAATATTCCGTATCTGTCCCATATGCAAGCAATAAGTGAACAGAAAATATAACAAAAAGAGACCGCTTCCTCAAAAGCAACGAAAATGTAAATACTCTGAATTCACTCTGAACTAGAAGCATGCAGGACTCCTATGCAAATTATAACACTTCACTGAAGAAACACACGAATACTGCACGTCCTTGGCTAGGAAGAGTCACTGTAAAGATGGTAATGTAGTCCCCAAATTAATCCATGAATTCAATTCAATCCCAATACAAATCACCACCAGAGGTTATCGCAGAATTTGACAGTTACATGACAGTCTACAGAAATCTAAAAGTCATGATGAAGACAAAACATACACAAATAAAGAAGAAAGTTTTGAAAATAAGAACAATTTGGAAGAACAAGTTCTATTAAAATTCAAAGTGTACTGCAAAATCATACTAATGTGTGTCTTTTTTCTGTCCGCGGAAGAGACAAGATAAGGGGAACACCACTGTGATCCCAGAAATGCAGCTGTACAGGAACTTAGTTAATGGTATTTTATGGACAGTGAGGGGTTTACACATAAGACTAAAGGCAGAGTAATAATTCAAGTGTAAAAATCAAAGCTGTAAGAGAAAATACATGAGACTATTTGTATAATCTTCGGATGGGGAAAAACCTTCTTTCAAAGACAGAAAAAATTCAGAAGCCATGAAGTAAAAGACTGATTTATCCGCATTAAAATTTAAAATATTAAAAAGACACAGCTGGCAGAGTTAAAGTATAATTTCGCTACTGAGAGAGAAGGACCACAACACAGATGATGGACGGACATGGTATGAGATGAGCCATGAGGCAGGGGGTGGAGTTTCAGCTTGACCCCAAGAGAACTGAACGGCCACCAGGGGGTCATACACAAGATCATGATGACAGGCTTGGGATTTGCACTCAGAAAGATTATTGTGGCTACATGGTGCAGGGTGGACTGGAACTTAGCTGGGGTGGGTATGGGTCACCCCAATCAGACCCACTATGAGGTCTTACAGTACCGTGGTCCAGGCAAGGGATGACCAGGATTACCATGGAAACTGAGAGTGGACAGACTGGAGAGTCCTTGACCTCACGGAGTGTGCCCTCCGTGGGGAAGAGAGATGCTCACACAGGAGCGATCAACAGCTTGTCCCCCACATGGAGACACTTCGCGTGACTCTCCATCTATGGAAAGGGCCTAGGCGAGTCTGAGGTCAGACCCCAGCCACAAGGGACCCAGGTCATGTTATGACAGAAATCATGACGGTGGGACCGCAGGAAACATAATTTCCTTCCCGTTGTTCATGACTTTTAAATTTCCTCTAACGAATTTGTATTCTTTTCTCGGGAGACTCAAGAAATCAGCAGGGATGATTTTTCTGAAAAAATGCCTTACAGAGAGAGGAAAACGGCACACCGAAGATGGCGATGGCTGTTTTCCCTTGTCATGTCCTTTAACACATAATACTTTGAAGGAGAAGATGTGGGAGGAAAAGCGAGAGCTGGAGGACAACCTGGAAGGCCTCCGTGTGCCGGGCATGTTACGACCCCGAGGGAGAAGAAAGGCCAGAGAGGAGGGACCCCAGGAAGAATCGGAGAGAAAACCCACTGACAACACTGCTAGAACCAGAGACACACCACAGGGGTTTCCCATCTCAGAGCGAGAGAGCCATTTCTTAACAAACACGTTTTCCAAAAAACTCCAAGAACACTCTTGTTCGGTTCATTAGAATCACTCAATGCAGGTTCCAATTTGGAGTCTTTAGTACTTAAATTACCAAAGTGGTTGAAATGAGACACATTTCTTCCTTTAGACTGCTAGTTCTCTCCTTTTTTCTCCTTACCGGTACCTAGCAATATGGACGCTCAAAAAAAAAAAAAAAACTGTTACGGACTGGCTGAGCCCGAGTCCCTGGCGCAGTGGACGGGCAGGATGTTCTGACGCTACTCCAGGACAGCTGGGTTCCACGCTGAAGGCTGCCCGGCCGCCTGTGCTGGGTGCCACACGCCTTCTGCGTGGGGGGTTGTGCCTTTCTGACCCTCTGACCTGTCCTTGTCCTCGAGCAACCCCTCAGGGCCCCTCTGAGCTGTCTCAGAGAGAGAACAGCAGCTGCTCTGACCCCTGCTCCCTGGGTTCCAGTCTGGTGCCCATGTCCATATCCAGCCACCCAAAAGTAAATGACATGACTGGGAGAACGTTCAGTCCAAGAAAAGCCACCAACCAGGGACAAGGACCCCCATCTCTCAAGCTACCCTTCTTAGAGACAGCATCCAACCTGGACGAAAAGGGGGGAGGACTTGGTGGGGAAATCAATCGCACCCATGGCTGATGTCCCACCCTTCCCCCAAAAGGGAACCTGGGACCTTTGTGACATGGACGGTCCCTCCCGACTCCACAGAGCCTGGTCACGTTGAAAGTGGGGTTTGGAGACTCTAATGTTTACCAAAGTACAAACTGCAAACTGGAGCTGGGTCGGCACCTTCCCTCCAATGAGAAACTGCCAAAAAGCAGCTGACCATGACCCATTAGAAACATCCTTTCTCTTACCCACATAACCCTACATACAGATATGGCTGTGTGTATGTGTGTGTGTGCGTGCATATATATACGTGTGTGTGTATATACGTGTGTGTATACATGTGTGCATATATACGCGTGTGCGTATACGTGTGTGTACACATGTGTGTGCATGTATATACACGTGTGTACGTGTGTGTGTATGTATACACACACATTTATCAACAGACTAAAGAAACTCAGGGAATTAGTCTCATTTGCTCCCCCCACCCCATCAAGGTGCATTTTTTGGAGTCTGCATTCAATTCCACTTCAGGGATGCTTTTATAGCTTTCATACAGGAACAACTATATTTAACACCACCATTCGCTCTAAGTAGTAATTGGATTTTATACGGTATGCAGCTTCTAAAGCTGGCTTGAGTCTCAACACCTTCTCAGCTGCTCACGCGCCGAGCTGGCTGAGCTCAGAGCAGAGTGCACGGCAGGGGCTGCCCAGGCCCTAGGCCGCCTTGCGCCTCCGTGGGTGCCGGGCAGAGCCGTGCAGAGACATGGCTAACCTGCACATCCGAGGGTAGAAGCCATTCCTTTAAAAAAAATAATAAGTTAATTTGCAGGAATTGGCCCACTGGATTTTTAAGAATTTCAAATTAGGTTTTAAACATGATGGCTGTAACCGAGAGAGAGGAGAAATCAGCAGAAATATGTTACATTCTGCTGAAAAATGTATCAGTCCGGGGTGGAGGGGGAAGAGGGCTTTTGCACTATCCATTTGCGATTAATCGCGATGTCTATGCCCATCTCTGCCTGCACCGTAATTATCTATGCAGAACTTCAACTAAGTCAGAATGCAACATCGACTGTGTCTACAGGATGCCTGTTTTTAAATGGGTCCTGTGGACACCTCCTGGAAAGGGGGCACTTGCCCTTGCTCCAGCCCAGGCAGCTGCTAGGACCCCACCCTTTTCCTCCACACGGTAAGAGCTGACGGACAAAACACCGCGTGAAAACAGATCTGCTGGGCCCTGGGAAGAGGGCAGAGTAGGAAGGACCAGGAGTCCGCCTCCCCACCTGGGTAACAGCTGCACAGGCGGGCTGTGTCTGCTGAAACCACCACAGTGAGGAACTCGGACACCTACTGAACGCTGCGACTTCCAGGGGAAGGCTTGGAAGGTAAGTGACGTTTCGTTCCTGTCCATTTCGGCTCTAAGTTCACCCACCCCTATCCCCGCCCTGTGGCAGGCAGCTGTGCGCCCGATCCTGGGGCAGCTGGCATGACGCTTGTGGGAGCCAGGGTGGGCAATGAGGACCCTGTCCTCTGAAAAGCAGGCGTCTACGTTCCGACCACTGATGGCTGCTCTGCTCCTGGAGGGGCAGACACGGGAGCAGGCAGCCAACGTTACCTTCCTGTAAGTCCCTCCCATTTAGCTGAAGTGACTTCTAGGGGATTTAACGGGCTAACACTTCCCCCCTTTCATTTTTCTCTTTTTTTCCTTTAGGGAGCTAGGCATTAAATACCAGGTTCTTCTAAAGTAGCTGCATTGCCCGGCTGGTGTGGCTCAGTGGTTGAGCAGTGACCCCTGCACCAAGAGGCCGCCAGTTCGATTCCCGCTCAGGACACATGAGCAGGATGTGGGCCCGATCCCCAGTGAGGGGCATGCAGGAGGCGGCCAGTCAATGTTCTCTCTCATCGATCTTTCTATCCCTCTCTCCCTCTCCCTTCCTCTAAAATCAATAAAGATAAAAAATTAAGAAAAAAAAAAAGTAGCTGCATGCCCACGGACAGATTCAGGCCCAGAAAAGACCTGGGGAGACCTTCAATGGACACCTCAGACTAACCCTCAACATGGAGACAACCTATAATATTTTTCTTAAGGCCAAATAAAAATTAAAAAACAGCAAACCCTAGGGAAGGGGATACATCTCACTTCCAGAGTTACCACATTAGATTCAAATGTCCCATTTTCAACAACAACAACAACAAAAACCACAAGGCAAACATAGAGACCGGAAACTGTGGCCCATTCAACAGGAAAAAAAAATAAACCAACCAATTGTCCCGGAGAAGGACCAGTTGACTCCACCAGGTAGATAAAGATGTCAAGCAACCGTCTTCAAGATGCTGGAAGAACGAGAGGATGATGTGGGGAAGGTCTAGAAAAAAGTATGTATGAAGCACATGGAAATAGTAATAAAGATACAGAAATGCTAAGGAGATACAAAATAGAAAGTCTAGAACTGAAAAGCACAAAATAACTGAGATGGAAAACTTCACTGGAGGGATTCGAAGGCAGAGGGAAGACCTAGCAAACTCAAATGTGAGACAAGTGAAACTGAAAGAAAAAAGACTGAAGACAAGTACCCAGAGCTACGGGACCTGTGGGACCAGCAACTGGACCGACGCATGCACCGAGTCCCAGAAGGAGAAGAGAAAACGGCAGAGGGATTACTGGAAGGAGCAATGGCTGAAAACATCCCAAGTTTCAAGGAAAACATGAATATAAACATTCATGAAGCTCACGGACTCCAAGTAAGGCGAGCTAAAAAAGACCCACCCAGAGACACACCGTCAACCACCGAGAGACAGAGACAAACAGAGAACCTGGAGGCAGCAGGAGAAGCAACTCTTCACGGGTTTCCAGACCGTTCAGTGCTCGCCCCTCCGTCCTGGCCTCTCAAACTCATCATCCACTTCTGGGCTCACAGAGCTGTCCATCACACACCCGACCGCGCCCCTCCCCCGCCTGAACCGTTCAGCGCCACGGCCGTGCTCTGGCCCCTCAGGTCCTGGGATCCTGTCCCTCGCTGCTCTCCAAGGCGTCATCCACACTCCGACTGCACAGGACGGCCTGCGGGTCCCCGACGTTTTTATTTCACACCTCAGTGCGTGTCCACATGGCTCCCCGTGCTGGAAAGTCCGTCCACGCCGTGTCCACCTGGCAAACAAGCTCGTGGCTGCAAGCACAGCTTTACAGTCACTTTTTCAGGGAGCGTTTCCTGACCACCTTGGCATCTGATCACAGCAGGCGTACCCTTGAGTGCACTCGCTTGTCCCCATCTGGCAGGATGGGGGCTCGCTCCACTTCCTGTTCCCGGTCCCCAGCACGACCTCCGCTCAGAGCAAACAAGTACTGTGGAATGGATGGACCTACTGTGCACCAGCAGACAAGGAGGTGCAAGTCCCGGTGTCTGCTCTCAAGGAATTTAGAACTGACTTAAGGTTAGAAGGCGACACAATCAACGTGCAGTTAAAAGTCTCCTAAGGATGCAAACGAGGATGGCATTCGGGGAGACTTTAGGAACACTGAAATAGCAGCCGGTATCTACTGAGCACACCTACTGGGTGTCAGGGACCATGTTAATTATGGTAAAGTGATTACGGCATTTAAGCCTCATTAATTAAAACATCAGTTTGAGCAGACAGAAATCAGACACTGTTATTGCCCATAACTGAGTTTACACCCAGCAGGTTGCAGCTACTCCATTCATCGTCTCCTGATATGAATGTGCCAATGTGCATTTATTGACCCTGTTACAGAAGGGAAAAAATGAAAGAGTTATCATCTTTGATTCTACAGGAACACAATGGCTTTGAAAGCTAAGCTTCAAACAAATAAAACAGGAGGGGAAAAGACTCTTTACTCCCAATGTTTCTCGTTTACTTATCAGAGGAAAGACCAGTCCACTTGGAGACCATGGAGTTTGCGCTAAACCGTGGAACTCAGACACGAAGTCAGACAAGTATTCTCCAGGTGGAAAGGGGGGAACGCCACCCCTTCTAGTCCACAGAATGTGGGAAGGAGAGAGATGGAGCAGGAGGGGAATCAAAGATGTCAGGGCTCACCAGATTCCCTTCCCTGGGGGTAGAGAGTCAAGGTCTTCACATGCAAACGGAGGAATTCAAGAATACTGTGACTGGTGGTTTGGTCCCCGGGTGCAGCGTGAGGAAGGATGCAGGCCTAGGAAACGCCCTACATTAGCCTGACAACATATCTACAATGGCATCCAAAGAAGGCAGCTCTGAGCAAGGAAGGCGTCAAGGCCTCTGATACTGCCAACCAGGAAGGGGGCTGTGAGGGCGGATGGAAGATGGACCTCAGGATCGAGGAAAATGGCCCAGACCTGGTCTGCAGCATTGGGTGCTCACACAAGGTCCCCAAGTGCCACAGGACCCAGCACACAGGAGCGAGCGGTCACTGCGCGGTGATCCGGGTCCAGGACCAGACCAGCCACCCAGCAGAGACATCAGCAAGGACACCACGGCCAGCAGGAGGTCCTGCACGCACACGGCTCTAAGATGACCTCACTTCCCAGAGCCTGCGGACCCAGAACTCCCTCAGTGTCGGCCCAAATCACTTGAAGACAAGCCAAGGGGGCGAGAGAAAATCTGAGCGAACATTTCTGCCAAGGGACTCATCCATTCATTCTCCAAATACTAAGTCCAACCACATTCCAGACCACACTGGAGACCCTGCGAATGCAGCAGTGAACCACATAAGCCAAGAACCTGGACTCACAGGTCTTGAATTCTGGTCAGTAAGTACACATATCACACATGAACAAGAAAATATATCTTTTCCTCCTTCCCTTCCTGCACAAGTCTTCAGTACTAGTCTGCATTTCTGCAAGTTATTCTAGGAAATGGCTCTTCTGTGTTTCCAGAGGAAGTGGGTCCATGGAATGACACCATCGCTGTTCAAAGGGACCTCCATCAGCCTCTCCGTCCTTCTCCCTTGTCCCTGTAGAGGTGGGCAGCACGGCGGCTGCCTGACTTTCTGCCACCGTCCTGACCAGTGCTCGCCGGAGGAAAGGTGTCCACCAAGGATGCATCAGCCTCTTTTGGAAAAACGTTGTGTGACTGTCCTGCTCACACAGTACTATGTACTCCCACCAGCTTCATTCACCGTACCTGACACTACCTGGCTCTGCCTAGGACTAACAGTTAAGACTCTCAGCTTCAAAGAGAGATGAAGACAGAGGTCGACAAGGCTGAGGAGGCATTTTCTGAGCCTCCTTCATTATTATCCTTCAGTAATTGGATTTAAGTGTTAATAAATGCCACTTTTACGACTATTGAGATTTTTCTTTTCAACTATGAATACATGTTGAAGTAAAATATGTCTAACATCAAATCGTGAGGGCCTTCCTGGGTGGTGAATTTGGTCGTGACTTCATCTTATTTTAACAGAATTGCTGGTCAATTTGTGAGCGTTCAATTCAGGACTTTTGGCTTATTTTCATAACTCAAAGTGGACTACAGTATTTTTGTGCAGAGGTGGGGCATCATGCCAATTTTGTTACCAAGATTATTAATAAATGAATAAGGAAACTTCACACGTATTTCCTTACTGTTTAGAGTACATCTGAATGGACCTGACCAATGAGACCATCTATCCCAGCCCCCACATCTATTTTGAAGTGTAAAGTTTGGCATCTGTGGGAATTGATCGTTAGTGATTCTATCCTTCAAGATTTTCCACTTCTAATGTAAATTTTTATAGCTATCTCATCCTTAAAATCAGTCTGTATTTGGAGATGTTCACGATTATTTTCTTAATTACACAGAAAGTTTTCTATATTCTGTTCTTCCTCCCTAGACCAAAAAAAAAAATGAGGTATTAATTTCTTTATAATTTCCAGTTTGTCCTTTGCTTGTCCATTTGTGACTGGACATTGTTCCTCCCTCCTGCGTTCGTTGGATTTCATCTGCCTTTCTTTCTGTGTTGGGCTGACTCCTTGCTCGATTTCATTCATTCTCGTCCCGATCACCTACATGTATCATCCTCTGATATAGTTTCTTGTTTATATGTGATATGTGTACTTATCTACCAGAATTCCAGGATCGCTCTTCCTTCGTCTTCACAGCCTTTACGTCTGCTGTGACAACTCTCCTTCTCGCTGTTTTCTAAGATGTTTGAAATCACAAGTTTGAGTTGATTTTTAGAGGATTGCAATTTTCCCCCATGCAATTGAAGTTTGTGATCACAGAAAATGAACGATATAATTTCTCCCCTCTGAAATGTATTAAGGTTTTCTCCGTATCTAATTACATTTCATCGTTGTCTTACCAAAGGGTATTCAACTGTTTGCAAGGTACAAGTTCCAATTTGGTCTGTTTAATTAAATTGAGTGATGTTATTATCTGGATTCTCTACATTTTCACGTAGTTTTGGCTGCTTGATCTTTCAGAGATGTATAAAACTGTGCTAAGTTTCTCTTCCTCTGGGCTTTACTAGTTTTTCTTCACGTGCACCTATACAAAAGTATTCTGTTGTGTATGTCAACAACTCTGCATCCATACTCCTGACCCTTGTGTGTGCAGGGTGTCTGACTCCTTGTCAAAATTAAATGACCTCCATCAATTTGAATGCTTTTATACTTTTAATTCTTTTTTTTTAAATTTATTTATTTTTTTAACCCTCACCCGAGGATAATTTTTGCATTTATCTTCAGATAGAGTGGGAGGGAGGAAGGGAGGAAGAAAGAGAGAAATATCAATGTGAGAGAGAGACATTGACTAGCTGCCACCCACATGACCCCAACCAGGGCCGGGGACAAACTGCAACCAAGGTACGTACCCTCAGCCGGAACTGAACACGGGACTCCTTGGTCCATGGGCCAATGCTCTAACCACTGAGCAAAACCGGCCAGGGCTATATTTTTAATTCTTAATTATATAATACTAATATTGAAGTCTTTGAGAGTTTTTTTTTTTTTTTTTTACCTGCACATATTAGTCCAACATCTTCTGTGGTGATACTAAAGTAATTTTTTGAAAATTTGTATCAGCAATTACCCTTGTCTTATAAAATCACACTTGAAAATACATTTCTCTAATGATCAAACTCAAATATCAGACCTCTCTTTACACCTCCTCCAACATAAGACAGGTGTAGTTCACACATCTCTCTCTGTGACTCTTTCCAGTTTTGTTCATTAATATTTGGGGTTTTACAGAAACGTGTTAGTATAAGGACATTATCGTTTTTACATTGTATTTGATCTGCTTTGTGCACTCAGTTTATAGATGTATATATAAAACGATTCTTATTTCACTAGCTAATCTCCAAGTCAGGAATTCCCTCTGGAACAACCCCATTTTTACTTCTTTGATTCATTTCTTGGCCAACTTAACTGTTTTGTGGGGTAACATTCCTCGAAGAGAGTTTACAGGGATTTACATTCTGGAACCTTCCGTCTCCCTCCCCCTGCCCCCAGAAAGAGGAATGATAAATTCTCATGGATGCCCTTCGCCTATGAACAATTTTGCTAATATAAATTTGGAAGGTGAAAGATTCTTCTTTCAAAACAATAGTTTGAAGACGTCTACTGCAAGCCTGAATAGAAACAAAATAAAATGAACTGCTATTTGTTTTTTTACGATCTACCTGTATGACTATAGACATATATTACACCTTAATAAAGGGACATTGCATGATGGCCTGGTCATTCCTCATCTTCTATTAACTGTACTTAATGCTTACATAGTCGGCTTCTGACACGCTTTCTTCTGTCTTTATTCTTACGTCTTTCTTCTCCTCTGTCTGGTCCCTTCCCCAGGTATTCTGTCACCTACCTGCAGCTTCAATACGACACCGTGACCCATGCCGTTTCCTCTCACTGTTTGTTCCTTTGCGTTTTCCTCCAGATTTGGGAGCCTTTCTCAATTTGATTCAACATCAGTGGTTTTCAAATGGTTTTAGCCAAGGGGAGACGACTTCAGACACAATCTCGGATGCCGCAGTTATACACAATTATTATTATTTTAAATAAAAGGATGAGCTACTCTGGTTGAGGTGGTGCTGAGGAGAGGCCCTGCTCCCTAAAACCCGATCACCCCCTCCCCAGCCTCCGACACCCCCATGTGGCTCCAGGGTGCTCAGTTTGAAAACCACGATTCCGCTTTTCTCACCACATTTCCTGCAGTGTTTTAACCTTCTTCTTTTCACTCCTGCTGGCTTTGATCTGATGTCTTCGTCTCGAATGTGAAAGACGGCCTCTGGTTTACCGGCCTCGTCGTCAGCCTCCTGGAGCTGTGTGCCCAGTGCCCGACACACCTGCACTGTCACAAAGCTCGCACTGTGCGCTCGCCGGGCACACGGGCAGAACTTTTTAGAAAGTCAGATTTATTGACATTTGGAGCCGTTTTAATCACACATTTGGCAATCACCGATGGTAGGTCTCTTTGAAGACTCAAAACAGGAAAAGGAAGGAACTTAATTTTTCTTTTCACCAAAAAAAAAAGAAAAAAAAGGCTAAATATACATTTTAAAAATAAATTCTGAACTACTGAAAACATCTGTCCAAAGGTGGGAGGGGTGCAGACTGTGTAGCCGGCTCCGGCGACCACATACACTGCAGAGGAATGCAATATTCCGCGCGTTTCTGTAGGTCTTTGCGTCCAGATGTTACCCACCATTGAAAGTCGTTAAATTTCAGTGTCCTTAAAAGCTTTCCTTATCGCCATCATCTCCCGTTTCATCAAAGTCTATTGTGTTTTCTTCTTATCCTTGGCTTCCTGGAGTTTATGAAGCTCGAGTTAGATTATCTTCCTGAAATTCTGTGCGCTTCCCTATCGTAAATTCTTTTCCAAAGGAGCGCGGTCCTTCGGCCTCGACTCCCGCGCTCTCTTCCCTGTGCAACCCTCTGATCAAGGGAAGATCTCAGCCTTGATAGCTGCTCATAAAGACTGTGGTTTAGCTTTGGTCCCCGCCCCCATCTACCCGCCTCCGCCGAGCCCAGTCTCCACCCGTCTCCAGTCAACCTGCTTGTGATTTTCAGTTTCCTTCACCGAGGGAAGGATTTGCCGGGGCAGTTTGCTAGTCTGAAGTGGCGTATATTTATGTCCTTGTTAAAAACACTGAATGAAAAAGTCTCCTGTTTGCACGCATCCCACGTTTTTCCAGTCGTCAAATTCTTTCTCCCCTAGCATATTGGGACGTGGAGCCCAGGAGTCGGCTGGAGAGACAGACAGACAGACAGACAGACAGACACTGACTCTGTAGTGGGGAGAGAATTCCCACGGCCTCTATTCCCTACATATCGTCACTTGGTTCCCTGGAGCTTCTCCTAAGTTCTAGAAAGTAGAAATTCTTCCTGGATTCTAGTTAAGTTATTGAATAATATTTCTGGTTCCCAACTTTGTTGGAAATTTGAACTCCCTTCTCTGCTTTCATGATTCTGTCAGTGGGGAGGTGGGGCGGAGGGTCAACGTGAAGTCTGTAGTTTCCCGCCATCGTAACCCACGAGCTAGCGTGGTCATTTCAGCACACGAGGCCACTGATCAGACCTGCAGTCCTGGCTGGAATGACTCAGGATGACTGATGGGACCGGCAGGGAAATGTGTCCCCTGAGTACGAAGAGAACAGTGAAGAACGTGTACACGTGAGTGTCTGTGTGCTTATGCACGGAATGTGGACATGTACACGTGCACGCATGATATGGGGTGGTAAAATAATCAGAGAATAGACGAGCAATATTCGACAGAATTTAAAATAGAAGACTCCGTATAGTAATTTCTGAAGTGTTCTTACAGCGACAGTCCAAGGTCACTTATCTCCCCTCTGTGGACTCGAATCGATTTAGTGCACAGCCTTGCAAGGCGCCTTTCTGCGGTCAGCATCTCAGCACCCACGTACCTCTCCCCCTTCCTCACGGTACCCAGCTCTGTCCAGCTCTTCCACGCCCTTACAGAGACCCTGGGCTGTGGGGAAAGCTGACCCAGCTCTCAGTGCCCTGGGCGGACCCACTCAGGGTCAGACCTTCTCCCCTCCCACAGAGTTAATCCACGTAACTGACCCAAGCCAATTCATGCGCAGCTTTCCCCAGCCTCAGGGACCAGTTTCAAATAAGCAGGTGACCAGTGAGATGTGAGGGGAGGTTTGCTGAGGAATTCTAAGAAAGAAACAGAGGCAACACAACGGAAGAGCTGCGTGCTCTGAGTTCCACGGCGTCCCCACGCCAAGCCTGGAACTGTGACGGCAGTTTGGCTAACGTGGAGGAAGTTGCCCGGAAGGTGAGTGCAGAAAGTTGAGCGGAAACGAGAAAAAGTGCGTCCTTGAGAAACTGCGGAGTGACGATCAATGCCGTCGTGAGGTCAACTGACCTTTGGAGTTTCTCGTTCATGGACCATAAACCATGGCTTTTTGTAGGTGAAGCCACTCTGAGTTGGCTTTTCTGTGATCTCCAAGCAGAGTCCCAACTGACTCAGGGATCAGGGGTCACGTTCGCCTCTGTATCTTTCACCTTGGACACGACATCAGTGCCCGAAGTGATCATCACGCCGTAAAGGCGACAGAAGCCCAAAGGGTCCAGAGATGCCAGCAGCTGCGGTCAGCACCAGGTGTCTGGTCATCTTTGCAGGTCCTGAACCACGGCAACTGCGCCAGGGCTGCCCTCCCCAAAGCACAGCCGCGTGGTCAACTACGTCACACTGGGTTTTTATTTTACGGCACAAGCAGCACCACCCGGGGAGACCACGGCCACTCCCGAAGCAAGAGCCCCTGCTTTTCCTCCGACAGCTCCCTCCAGAACTTCCACGTGGGAAACTGCACCCTTTCACAGAAAAGGAGACGAGTGATCCTGTATGCGAAGACTTTCGCTGATTGGACTAGAGGAACTGCCGATGTGGTCCATCTCTGTGTCCTCGGTGCCAAACACGGACCCGATCACAGGCTGCCTCCCAAATATTTTCTGAATGATGGTACAGGGAACGTGGCCTTCTGGGAAACTACTGAACGCTGCCTAACTATATTAACATCCCTTCTTTCCAAATGCCCACAGTTACCTAATAAAAGCTAATTGGATTAACTGTCCCCAAAGTCTAGGGTTTATTGCACAGGGTTTGTCAGACGAAAGGAGCGAGAAATGGCCAAGCCAATTACAGATCACAGATGCTGGTGACAGAGCTCCTGGGGAGGGGACACGAGGGCAGGAGGCCTCACTCAAGTCCTGATCTTCCCATTTACTCGCTGTGTGACTCTGCACGGTGACAATTCTTCTTCCGCCACATGTGAGATGATACAATGTTACTGAAATTTTCGAAAGACCAAGACAATGGTAGGAATGTACCATCTACATGGATTTGAAGACTCAATGTTATAAGGAGGTCAGTTCACCCAAATTTATCTGTGGATCCAAAGACCCACAGGGGCCTCTGGACAGAAGAGGGAGTTTCAGTGGCAGCGTGAGTTAGACTGGACGCTGGGCTCCGAGGGCGGGCAAGGTGACCGAGGCCCTCGTGTGAAGCCCAGTCCAAAGAAATGACCCTTCAGAAACTTCCTTGTGACATGGGAATGCGTGAACAGCTCTTCCTGTCCCCCACACCTTGCACAACCCGACTGCTGCTAAAATAACACGCTGGGGAAAGGATTGGAAATAATTATCATTACGACACACCATGTAACAGCCAAAGAATCTACAGACAGGACGTGAAAAACCTCCTCTCAGAAAGTGATGAGATGTTACTGAGAGGAATTGTTTAAAGAGTCAAATAACTGTAGGAAGTTGAAAACTCATTATTCTGTGGAGGCCGGTTCACTCAAATGTGTCTGTAGTGTAGACCCAATACAATCTTAATCACATTCTAGCGTACCTTGTAAAAACTGACAAGCTACTTCTAAAACAGATGTGAAAAGGCAAACGGGTCAACAATGTTCGACAACAAAACTGAAGACAAAGGACACGTTTAAATGCCATAAGCTTCTAGATATGACGCCTTCTACGGCCCCAGTAGTTAAGACCGTGGGGCACAGGCCACACCGAAGAATGAATGCAACAGAACGGAGAGTCCAGAAACACATATACATGTTCACGTGACTTACGACAAAGACATTATCGTGGTACATTGGGGAAAGGTTGATCTTTTCAATAAGCATTGCTGAGTCAATCTGCTATCAAGAAAAAGAAAAATATCTGAATCCTGGCCTCTTACCATAAATGAAAATCAACTCCACAGTGACCAGAGACTCAAATGTAATAAGCAAAACAGTAAGGCTTGTGGGCAGTGACACAGAAGGACACAAGGTCTTCGTGACCTTGGGGCAGGCTAACACTTCTTTAAAAAGACACCATGCTCAAAATAAAGCACAAACGTAAAGGAGAGAAGATAAGAATGGTAAATCAGACGTCATTAAATTAGCAATTCCTATTTATCAAAAGACGCCATTCAGAGAGTGAGAGCAAGCCAAAGAGCGGACGAGGACGTTTACCAGCACATACAAAGAAGCCTTCCGCACCCGTTTGACAGAGCGAGATAACAGGTGTCTGTTCAAACCCAGGCAATGGTCTTAACAGCAACTTCACAAAGAGCATGTCCCAATGGCTAATAAATATATGAGAACGTTCTCAACATAATTAGTCATCAGGAAAATTCACATTAAAAACAATATGACACCACTGTACACTTGCTGGAACATATATATATATATTTTTTTTGTCAAAGACAATGGGCAACTGGAACTCTCACAGGCACCCGATGAAAATATAAACTGACACAAACACTTCAGAAACCTGTCAGTGTGTGCTAAAGCTATAATTTATACATACCCTATGCTCCATTCGCTCCGTTCATCCATATATATATATCCCCCAAAGAACTGCATAATATATATGCTCCAATACATATTATAAGACTATTCCTACTACCATTATTTTAACAGCAAAAAAACCGAAAACAACTGAAATGTTCATTAATAGTGTACTGGATAAATAGCATTATAAATGGTCAGTGGAATACTATACTGTGGTGAAAAATAAACACATAGCAAGATGGATGAATCCCGCCCTGGCCGGTTTGGCTCAGCAGTTAGAGCGTCGGCCATCAGACCAATGAGTCATGGGTTCAATTCCGGTCAAGGGCACGTATCTCGGTTGCGGTCTGACCCCGGCCCTGGTTAGGTCATGCGGGAGGAAACCAGTCGATGTGTCTGTCTCACACTAATGTTTCTCTCCCTCCCTCCCTCCCACTCCATCTGATGATACATAGAAAAATATCCTCGGGTGAGGATTAAAAAAAAAAATGGATGAATCTCAAAAGCATAATAGTAAGCAAAAGAAGACACATGAAAAAGTACACACTGTATGGTTCCATTTATAATCAGTTTAAAAATGTGAAAAACAAATGCGTGGTGAGAGAGGGAAGAAGAGTGTTTACCTTGAGGAGTGGAACGTGTGGGTGAAGGCACCAGGAAGGCATCTCGGGTGCTGGTGACGCTCTGTTTCTTGATCTGGGCGTTGGTTACGCGAAGGCTTGCTGACGCTGATCTGGGAAGGGGAAGAAGAGTTTCAAACCCAAGTCCTGTCATTACACTGTCTTACTAAACATCTGGGGTGGTGATAAGGAAGTCTACTTTAAAATGGATATAAATAGGAAAATGTTCAAATTACCTCTAATCCTTGGGTGACTGAAATCACAGAACCATGACTGAGAAATCACCGCCACCTAGTGGCATCCTGCCCTAATTGCAGGATCAGATATTCTGGACATGACTCAACGCCCAAGTGTTTCAATTCAAAATAGCAAGGCGATAGCAAAAATGTGTTCAATCTCCCCTTGTACACCCAATTATTTCTTTCTCAAGCAATGGTTTATGGAAATAAATCCCTTTTCCTTCCTATGGCTTCACCCTAGTAAAACAAATATTCAACTCCTTATCCAATATTCATGAAAGACTACGACCGACCCATCACGGAACAGTCACTTCATGCCAGACACTGTATTAATCCCTTTGCACAGATGATGTCATTTACTTGCATAACAATTCTGTGAGGAGACTACTACGATGACACCCGCTTGAGAAATGAGGAGACTGAGCTGAGACATGCTGAGATTTCTCAAGGTAAACAGAGATATGTAAGTGATCCAGTTGGAATTTTAAGCCACATCTGAAGGATTCCAGATGTCCTTCTCTCCCATATTTCAAGCATGGAAGTCGGGCATTTTCTCGTCACAGTAGGGAATTCAGAGATGCGAGTTCCCGGGCTACATGTGCCAAGGGCTCACTGTGGACCACGAGCAAGTCACTTTACTTCTTAGGGCCTCAATCTTCTTATCTTAAAACTGCAAGGCTTGCCCAGATGATGTCTGAGGCTCCTCCCCACCCCATCACCTAATAACTCCTAAACACAGAAGAAAAGCATTAATCTAAGTCGCTTGCAATATGTTTTTGCGGTTTGGTACAACTATTTTTAGACCAGCACAGCATAAGAGCTCATTTTATGGAGCCAGTCACAAATTTCCCACAATCTTTAGGGGAAATCCAGGCTTGAGGGATTCTAGTGCTTAATGAGATGAGGTAATGCAGGAAAATATAAAGCTGGAAGAAAATTTTATTAGTGTGAGTAAATGTACGTTTTCAAGTGAATTACAAGACCTTAAGAAGTAAATGTATATACCCCACGGGGAAAATCACCTACGGCTTTTAAACAGAGCGTGCAGTGTTCGTTCTCGGGCATTCTGAGAACCTCTGCAGATGTGAGTAAAAAGGAAAATTGTGCAAAACCTTCAACCCCAAGAAGAAAAACAAATGACCTTAGCAAATATCTTCGGTGAGCACACGGAGGACACCCTGTGACAGGTGCTCCTGTCAGATAAAGGGGCTTTGTACGGCAGAGTGAGTTAAGACGTTCGTTCCGTAGAAGCGCACTTATGTAAATCTCATGCTGCGACACCTAAAAGATTGGCAACATTTAAGAAGAACACAGGAAGCTGGTCTGGCACCTCCCGGTTCAACATGCCTATCTTCCCAAAATAAGTGCGTCGGCTCGTGCAAATACAAGAAGTAACTTTCTGGGTCATACACGTTTCTTGAAGTGTTTCTAAGTTGTCACATACCTATAATATGTTTGACACATGCATCCAAGCAAATTTCAATCCCGTGATGATTTCTATGTCAGAATGTGAAACGGTGACAGACTCAGTGACTGGGAAGGCTGGTTCTTTCCATTACTATTTCAAACAGCTAACCTCAAGTGAGTAAGATACTGGAGGTAAGCCACTGCATGATGAGAAAGGGAGGCCAGAGAGAGGCTCTTTTGTCCTGTCTTACCTGTCCCATCTCTGCAGAGGCACTCCAGGTATGTTTCAGTCATTAAACAAGTGTGTAAGCTACGGATAAATTCACAGAGCAGGCATCTTAAGGAACACCTCTCACTGATGCTTTCAAAACCAAGAAAACATTGCAAGGAGTCGAGGGACCACAGCCTTGATGGGACTAAAGCAACTAACACACCCCGAACCTGGTTCCCAGTGAACATGGGGCCACGCGGACACATTCACAGGTGAGCAGACTAACGCACAGAAAGCAGAGCATCCAACAGTGCCAGGGCTGGCGCCTCCGAGTGAGGCCTGACGGTGCCTCCGTGGAATGCTCCTGTGCCCCTTTCGGTCTTGCTGCAGCTGTTCACACCCACCCCCACAGCCGACACCCCCTTCCCAGTACCACCTGGCTCCCCAGGGCTGCTCAGCCTCCTCAGTGCTTGCTCTGAGCCTAGAAAGCCTCTCTCTCCCTTTTCCAACAGGCAGGGCAAGGATTTTGCAGAGCACCAGCTGAGAGAGGAGCTCCCACTTCCTCAAAATGTCAGACGTGCAGGGATCTAGAAGCAGCACATTAGACGCGAAATAGGCACCGTCACAGAAACACAGCCCGTGAAGGCTCTGCAATAAAATGCAGTCGGAGCCACTGCAGAGAAAGAGACTGAACACTGATTTTAAAACCCAGATACAGGAAGTGCCCTTCTGAAACAGAGTCCTGCAGCACGTGGAAATGGGGGAGATGCACAAGGGACTGCACGGACGAACGGGAACCAGGATGATTCAAGAAGATGCGAAACGAAAGGCCTGGAGTCGCCTCCTGCAGCCGCACCCAGTCCAGCTGGGGCACGCTTCCCTAACGAAGTGCCCAGCCCTTCACATCGGACCCCCGTGCGGGGCGCGCAACCTGTTGAAGATAAGTATAGTAGCTTCCTTTTAAGGAATGTACCGTGATTCCACAGGCTGGATCGCTCCTGCTCTTCCTTTAGTTGTTGTCTGTTAAGGAGGCCACAGATGTCAGAACACTGCCTCTCCAGGGGGGAGAGACTCTGCTTCCTTCTGCAGCTTCTAGAGGCCCCCCTCTCTCCTCTTCCTCTTCCAGCAAGGTCACAGTCCTTCTCACGCTGCCACCCCTCAGGGTCTCCCTGCACATGTCCTTCTCCATTTCTACGGACTCTCGTGATTACACTGGGCCCGACCAGCTCATCCAGGACACTCTCCCTATCTCAAGGTCATCCAATCCCACGAAGGTCACCTTAGTTTTTGTGTTTTTTCTTTATTTTTAGAGAGAGAGGAAGGGAGAGGGAGATAGATAGAAACATCGATGAGAGAGAGCATCAATTGGCCGCCTCCTGCATGCCCCCCCCGGGGATCAGGCCCACAACCTGGGCATGTGCCCTGACCGGGAATCGAACCGGCGACCTCTTGGTGCAGGGTCGACGCTCAACCACTGAGCCACATCGGCCGGGCAAGGTCACCTTAGTTTTATCTGCAACGTAATTCCCTTTGCCACTTAACCTCAAGTCACGGATTCTGGGGATCAGGACACAGACATCCTGAGGAAGTGGGGGGTCCTGTTTTGGCTACCACACCAATAACACAAAACTCCGTTTCTCTACTAATCACATTTCATGCCTATCACCTGCCCTTCACCTGCCTAGGGCCCGAAGGGCGAGTGCCACTGAAATCAGAAATAAGGACAGTGACTTCTAAGCCACCTGCTATTGGGAAAGGTAAGAGGGAGAGAGGAGACTTGGGGAGTGCATCAGCTACGGTGCTGTGTGCTTCCTCTCCAGCGCCTCACTGGTTACCGATTTCCAGAGGAGAAAACTAAAATGCAGGTCGCTTCATTAGCATGGCTGGTGAGACGCAGAGTGAGTGGGAACTCAGATCCTCGGGCATTCAGTGACTTCAGAGTTTGTCCTTTTTCATGTACCTGTCCTTTCCCAACGGGCAGGCCCCTGACCTCTGTATACACACGATGAATTTTCAAAATGCAAATAAAAGCAATGTGGCTGGCCCTGGCCAGCGTGGCTCAGCAATTAGAGCAACGGCCCGCAGACCAAAGAGTCGTGGGTTCGATGTCAAGGGCACGTACCTTGTCTGAGGTTCGGTCCCCGGCCCTGGTCAGGTCGTGTGGGAGGCAACCAGTCGATGTGGCTCTATCACACTGATGTTTCTCTCTGTCCCTCTCTCCCCCTCCCTCCCACTCTATCTGATAATAAGTATAAAAATATCCTCAGGTGAGGAATAAAAAAAAAAACAGTCTGAGATCCTTCGCTACTTGATTTTAATATTCCTGTATCTTGCCAAAGAATCCCCAACTTTCTTTATGTACGCTTTTCAAACAGTCCCTCTTCATTCCCAAGTGTGACTGCATTGTGTCTCGGGAACAAGACACTCCCCAGGGGGCACAGGCACCGGCGTTGCCGTGCGGCCACCTGCCGGCATTCGGTTCACCAGTGCGTGTCCGTTGCAGGCAGCGCTGCATCGCTGAGGAGCAGTCATAGCGGTGCCTCCTGGGTCACCTCCTCCTTGCTGCCTCTGAAACGCCAGGGGAGAGCACACCGAGTCCTTCAGGACTCCGGCTGAGCATCAGGAGGACATTCCTGGGGACCCCTGGGGAGGCCTGCTCCTTTTGTCGTTCAGGATGGAGAAGGGTCACTTGGTATCAGTCCAGCAGGGACCAGCTAGCTGCCCATGAAGACAGGGCATCAGAAAAATGTGGCCGAAAGCCGAGGGCTTGCGTTCCTTCAGCTCTTCTGATGGGCAGGGCATCCTTCTTACCCTGCCAACGCGAAGAGAGAAGCAGGGGGGCTGGAGGCTGCCAGGGTACTTGTGAAGACGAGACAGAGCTCACTGAGGGATGCAGCAGCAGCAGCAGGGGGAGGGTGACAGACCAGGTCACAGCGAGGGTGGGGCTGGAAAGTAGGGGTGCACGTGGACCACCTACTGCCGCGTAAACATCACCCCCAAAACCGAGGGACTTGAGGCAGCAAACATTTACTGCCCAGCAAGTTCTGCTGGTCAGGAATTTGGAAGTGGCCGAGCCCACAGGGATTTCTGTTATCTGAACAGTTCCCAGGCTCACTCCACGTCACCGGGGCCTCTCCACAGGGCTCCACATCCCGAGGACCTGGTGACTGACCTCTCCCGAAATAAGTGATCCAAAAGACAAGGCAAGAGGAACTCCTGATGCCACCGAGGACCTAATCTCTGCAATAGACACCATCGTTTCTACTTTATTTGCTGCACGAGAACTGAGTCACTAGGTCCAGCCCCCACTTACCAGGAGGGGAGCTAGACTCCACCTCCTGAAGGAAGGAGTGTCAACGGATGTGCGTGTCTTAACACCACCAGCGAATGGGAGGGGATCAGGGACGGAGTAAGGGCAGAGAATTCTGTGGTGCACGTTACCTGGCAATAAAAACACTATTTTTACATTCTAACATATTTGCCTCCAGACACTGAGTCAAAATGCCCACTCCCTCAGACGTATTTACCATCACTTGCAACTCAAGCAACCTAGGTTTTTTGCCTTCTTGCAAATGACCTTATATTTGTGTGCTCAAGCCAATAAGCAATTGTATCGACTTATTAAAAGGTCTTCTTCAGGTCATGAGCCTTTTGGGGGGGCCCGGGCTAAGCTCACCGCTCTCAGGCTGCCGCCCTCCCCAAGCTGCGTGGAGTGCAGCAAATTAAACAGAACGCGTTGAACCATTCTGTGCATTAAATTCATGTAATTTTGTAGCGAGAGAGAGCTTTGTCCCTGCAAAGGGCTCCCTAGCTGCATCTCAGATAAAAATAAGCAAAGCTGCTTTTAGAAGCTTTGTACACTTTTTCCCCTTCTGACAGCCTTCAAGTGGCAACATATGATTTGGTCCCTGAGACGTACAAAGTGTTTTAATTAAAGGTTGTCTAAAAATACAGAACGTTTCCTCAAGCACATCTGCCATTAACTCCTCTGACATCCCCGGCGTGAAGTCCCAGAAAACGCTTTGCCTCTGAAAAAAAAGAGTCCGCGGGTGCCCGCGCAGGGCGGGCTGTCTGCGCTGCCTTCCAGACCACGCGGGGTGTTTACAGTTGGCGGCCACGATGATTGTGGGCACTGGGGGGCCCCTGCACTTTGTCCTTACAGCGTGAACAAGCTGAGGAGATTGTGACGTTTGGCCGAATGACCTTATTTAAACATCCTGTGAGGAGAAGCAGTGCCTTACGTGTCCACTGGACAACTATTCCTGTGACCTTGAGCAAAGCAATGAACCCCTATGAGCCTCAGTTTTTAGCCTGAATCTGTAACAGCAGCAGGAGAATGGAGTGCTTTCCATCCCTGACCACACCCGAAGCTGATTCCTACTTCGTCCCAATGAGACGGGTCCTATTATTACGCCCATTTTACAAGTCTCCTCCTCCTCTGTTCACGCCGCCTATGATGGTGAAGAAAGCGTTCCGGTGAGAGGCCGTGGAGGTAGGGGTGAACAGCATGTACTGGGGAGAGGGTGCCAGGACGGAGATGCTGGCTCTGTCGTTTACTAGCTGAGTGACCTCGGGCTAACAACTTGACGTCTCTGTGTCTCACTTTTTTCTCATCAGTAAAATGTGGGTAAGAATCATGCCTGCCTCATAATCTTGTTAACGTGAATGAGACAAGCTACTGTTAGGACAGTGCTTGGCATATCAGTTTGATCATGTAATAGTAAATCTGGTAGGACCTTACTCCAGGCCTTTCCTGGACAGAAGAGAAGAGGTACACTGGGGAATTAGATCCCTGATGAGTCGGGGAGAAAGAAAAGGTGCTTTCATGAAGAGCCTCTGTCCAGATGTGCCTCCAGTGTCTGCCTCCAGAGGCAGAAAGGGGCAGAATCGGAGGGCTGTCCCCTGGACCAGGCCACCTGCACTTGGGGACACTGTCAAGTGCACTGAGCCATGTTCACTGGAGGGCTAAAGTCACGGCATTGCGTGCAGAATTCCAAGCTGCCGGTACCATCGGCCCAGTCGGGACACTCCCCTCCTCTGTCTCTGAAATCCCTACAGCAACCTTATAAATAACCCAACACCCAGGAGCCTCCATCCACTTCTCGCTCCTGGCCCACTCTGGACCACAATGGACAGCAGCAGCACATGAACAAAACCTTGTTCTTCCATTCCCTCTCCACCCCGAGCGTGCTTTCCGACGGACGGGAGGCTGCCTATTCCCACGGCTGCTGTGGGTAGCACAGGCGTACTGGTCTTTGAAATAACAGGTTCCATATACAGAACCCACTTTATGTATCTTTGCAAAGATAACCCAAGACAAATCTTTCATTCCTCAGAATTTGGGGTGACAAGCGTTGATGACGGAGAGACAAGCAGTTCAAATGGAAGAGAAGATGGAGGCTGATGGCAGCTGGAGGGTCAGGAGGACAAAGCGTATCTGCATTGAAGAGGGGACTTGCTGTTCAGAAAAATAAAAGGGAGGAGAGCGAGAGAAGAGACAGGATGTCCAGGAGAATTTTGGGCTGAACACTGTTTTATGGGAACAGCTGCAGTCCATGTGGGGATACTCGGAGAGGGAACATGGGAAGAGGATTTTTGAGAAGTGTTGCTATGCATTAAGAATGCTCCCCCACCCCCGCCTCCTATCTTCCCCCTTGGAGAGTTTTCAAGAAACTAAGTAAAAACTGGCAGTGTTTTCAATTATATTATTCAGAGGGCCTCTTAATTTTTAAGTGATACTCTACAAGGGGCCCCAGTTAGAGTTAGTTACATACACAGAACAGAGTGGCTTCCCTAGGACCTCAAGCTTAGGCGTTCCCCAGCTCTAAGAACACGGTGTCCAGACAGATATTATTTAAGCAAAAGTGTGCCAAGCACCCATAGGAGAACGGGCCTTTCATCTTTGGGGCCCCCACGACCAACACTAGGAATGGCTTGGAAGACAGTGTGTGCAAAGTAGAATTACGAACGCGTGCACGAGTCTCCTGGGGGGCCCCTACACACTGGTCAGGAAGCGGTGGGGTTCCAGCAAACCTGTGCAGGTCACCTGTGCAGGTCCAGGACCAGCTGTCCCTCTTTGGTTACTGTTATCACAACTCTCCTGTACTCCTGGGCCAGGAAAGGATGGCTACTCATCAGAATTCTTCAGCTATAAGACAATGTCACGTATAAGATACAAGAGCACACCCTTCGTTTAAAAATAAGTGGGAGACAGGGTAGTCCCGGAGACGTGGAAGTGGGGTACAGACTGACAATTGCCAGAAGAGGGGGTGGGGGAGGGGAGCGATGAACCACAGAACTTGTACGCATGTACGCATAACCAATGGACATGGACAACAAAGCTGGGGACGGGGCAGGGAGGGAGGGGGAGGAGGGAGTCAATGGGGGAAAAAGGAGAAACATCTGTAACAAAAATAAATTAAAAAAAAAAAAAAAAAAAGGCGGGAGAAGCTGAGCCAGGGACCATGCATTCTTCCATCGCTCGGGGAGGGGTGAGCGAGGCGTCTCTCCTCTCCTTCCCAGCATGTCATCTTCCCTCCTCTCTCAAACCCCGAGTTGTTCGTGAGCCCATCGTTCTAACGCTGATGCCAACAGACCCCATGGGTGCCACTGAGTCCTCATCTCACAGGCTTTGCAGCAGCCTGAGTGCTGGTGACACTCCCCACCTGAGACACTCACCCCTCCGCCTTGACTTCTGTGACGTCACACTGCCGCCCACAGCTGTCCCAATCCGCTGGCCGGGCCTTCCCTACCTCTTCGCAGCCTTCCCTCTACATACACACTTTATTCTTCCTCGACTCCATTCCAGGCTCTCGTTTTGTTACCTGCATCCCTTCCCCGAGCAGACTCATCAAGGCACAAGGCTTCAGTACCACCCAAAACGTCACAGCGCTTCTCGGAGCTCCCAAGAGATGTAACTGTACACTTTACATGTCCACTTGGCTATCTCAAAGACATTTCATAATCCGTGTGTCCAAAACGGAACATGTTATCGACCTCCAAACTTGGTTCTCTTCCCAAATCCCTCCTCTCGGTTTATATCAAAAACAGTAAGAATGAGAACAAACATACTCTCTCTGCTTGCCACGCCCCCAGCACCAAGCAACAGGTATTACAAGCAACTTCTATAAACCTCTGACTTTGCACAACAATTCTAAGGTTGAGATTTTTAGTTTTTTTGCGTGTTTTTTTTTTATCCTCACCCGAGGACATTTTTCCATTTTTTGTTCAGATAGAGTGGGAAGGAGAGAGAGAGAAACATCGACGTGAAAGGGACACATCGAGTGGCTGCCTCCCGCACGACCAACCAGGGTCGGGGACAAACTGCAACCGAGGTACATGCCGCCCCTAGCGGGAACTGAACCCAGGTCTCTCTGGACCACAGGCCGACGCTCTAACCGCTGAGCCAAACCGGCCAGGGCCTAAGGTTGAGATTTTATTAGCACTATTCTACAAATGAAGAAACAAAGGAAAAGAGAGGTGAGATTATTTCCCTTGGTTAGCAAGTGGTGGGTCCACTGTCCACACAGGTTTCAAACCAGAAACTAGGGAGCATCATGGACACCCCCACCTAGATAACTTCCTAACAGTTCTTCACCGGGTTGTGTCCCTCTTTCCTTCTAAATCGATGTTTGTTCTCACGACCTCTACCACCACCTCCCCTCCTCACCTTCCATCATTTCTTATCACGTGCCTGCAACATGCTACCCACTTTCCTCTATCCCCTTTGTTCTTTCCTAACGTTCCCCACGCTGTGGCCAAAACTCCTTCAAAATGTGAATTTGATCACTGAAGCCTTTTAATATCTTCCCACTGCTTTTAGAATAAAAGCCAAACTCCTAATGATCGCCTCCAACACTTCTCGAGGTCATTCTCCCTGCCTCCCAAGATGGTGTGTTCTTTTCTTCACAGCACGGATCTCACTTGGACACACTGATTTCGCTGTCTGACGTCTGTATCCCTTGCTGGTTGGTCAGTTCCTTGAATGGACCAACTGTGTCTATTTTGTTCACCACTGCATCCTCCTTTACCCAGAACAGAGCCTGGAAATAAGTGGAACTCACTGATGTCTGTTGGATGGGCAGGTGGGTAGGTGGACGGATGATGAGAGGATGGATGGGTGGATGGATAATACAAGGATGGATGGATGATGGATAGGTGGGTGGGTAAATGGACGCATGGATGGATGAATGGATGGTGGATGGGTGATGGGTAGATGGTGGATGGATGGATGGATGGATGATGGATGGATGGATGGATGATGGATGGATGGATGGATGGATGGATGGATGGATGGATAGATGGGTCAACAGATAGATAACTATGTAAATGTTCTGCACATTTATCTAAAAGATTTTTTTTTCTTTTTTGCACACTCAGTTATGACTTCAGCATGTCGTGTGGGTGGTTAAGCACCAGAAGTCAAGTGATTCCTATGAACCTAAAAGGAGGCTGGCTGCCAGACTCATGAGAGCAATGACTAAAACCAGAGAAGAAAACAGGGTTCTAACCGCAGCAGGAGACAGTGCAGGGGGCACTAACCTGACGTCTGGAAATGCGCTTCAAGTCCCAGCGTTGTCACGCATCAGCCATGTGACCCTGGGGATTCTTTGTTTCCTTACTCCCTCCAGATGCTGTTAAAGGAAGAAAAAAAAATGACAATACAATGCTGTGTTCACCTCTAAGCATCCTTACTTGCTTATTCATAATTTCCCGTGTATTTCAACTATGGTATTTGAATTCTTCATAGAGGATTTCACATAGGATACAAAAGGGAGGTTTAAAATTAGAAAATTCATGTAAGAAATAAGTATGGCTTTTAAATTTCACTTGGCAGTGTTTCTAGACCAGGCACTAATGTTTTGCTGCATTTTAAAATAGCAATTAAATGTTCCGCTTCTTTTATTCACACGGTCATGTATTTGCTGCTCTCTAGACATTAAGAGAATGTAAAGGAAGCCAGGGTTGTTTCATTATTAGAATTATTAATTTCTCTTTGCCATGAACGCGGCTCAGTAAAGTCATTCTGTGCATTGCAGTTCACGGCTGCACTATATCGTCTGTCAATCATCAAAACACATTTTCTTTCTTTAAGAAGAAGTTAATAAACTATAAGCAGCACAAATTGAGCTTCATCTCCATTGTATCATCACGGAATAATCTATTTGTGCACTTTCCAGAAATTACCTCTGAAAGGGAAGAAAAAAAGCAAGCTTCGGATCTGCGCTAAGTCTCATTAAGGTAAGCAGAGTGGAGGACTTGGAGCGGGACCCATACCACCAGGAAACTTGGGTTCATTTCCTGTCTCGGCATAAACAAACACATCCACTTTGCTGTTAATAAAAGCACTGGCAGGGCAATAAAAAAGCTTGGCTGACATGAATAAAGATGAAGGTATGAATACTGAATGACAAAATGCCCCAGTTAAGAGACACACACCTGGGAGGAGAGTGTGGAAACCAGGGAGGAAGAGCTGAGATGTTCCCTATCCAGGGCCTCTCGCTGAAGCCCGACCCGGAGGAGACGAAACGGAAGGTGTGCAAGGAGGTGGTCCCCTCCATCAAGAACTTCCTCATCTATGTGGTCCTGCTTCCAGTCACTCCTTTTACCGTAAAGAACTGGACAGCACCCTGGCCAGTTTGGCTCAGCGGTTAGAGCATCAGCCCATGGACCAGAGAGTCCCAGGTTCAGTCCCCGTAAGGGCAAGTACCTCGGTTGCAGTTTGTCCCCGGCCCTGGTCAGGGTCATGTGGGTGGCAGCCAGTTGATGTGTCTCACGTCGAAGTTTCTCTCTCTCTCTTGCTTCCTTCCTCTCTCCCTCCCACTCTATCTGAAGATTAAAATGCAAAAAAAAAAAAAAAGGAAATTGGACAGCAAGTCAAGATTGGGCATGCATGACATGAAGAACCTGGTTATGGTTAATACTGTGCCAATGAATAAGCCCAGAGAGATGTGAGAGACAGTTTCAGTGGACATAAAACTTCTACTTAAGCCCTGGCCAGTTTGGCTCAGCTGTTAAGAGCAGCCACCTGCGGTCCAGAGAGACCCAGGTTCAATTCCCGCTGGGGGCGTGTGCCTCGGTTGTGATTTGTCCCTGGCCCTGGTTGGTCGTGCGGGAGGCAGCCACTCGATGTGTCCCTTTCACGTGGATGTTTCTCTCCCTCCCTCCCACTCTATCTGAATAAAAAATGGAAAAGTGTCCTCAGGTGAGGATAAAACAAAACAAAACAAAACAAAAAAACTTCTACTTAAGAACAGGACTGGCTCTGGGAACTGACCTTCAACCAGAAAACGATTTGGGAGGTATGAAAAAACATGGTCACGCCCTTATGCATGTGATATTCAGCCTCCGTGAATGCTGGTGCAACTGCAAATAACGTCGAACTCCATTTCCTAGCAAGTGTTAATCATGTAAGTGAATTATGTCTGCCCCGGCACCAGCTCTCGTCAGTCATTTCTGCTGACCTTTTTACTTCTGTCTGGAGTGTATTTGTTGAAGAGCTCATGACTAGCTGTTTTATGGCAACCAGCACACAACCACAGCAACATGTAAGCACAGCACCATTCGTCTGTATGTTTAATAAACGCACCAATTAAGAGAGAGACGGAGACCCAGAATACGCTGGTTCAAACGCATGTGCCTTTCTGCCCGCGAGGGGAGGACAGGGCCTCCCAGGTGATGCTGAGCTTCCAACAAGCCAGCTCTGCAACTCCTCAACCAAAACTGCTGGGTGTATTTTTAGACTCTGAATTTTAAATGCCGAAGGGTGGGTGGGTGAACACGGCTGAAGGGGAACCAAGTTCCAGACTGAAAGACGCGCAGTCCCGGCAGTCGGGGTGACTTCGGGTGGCCGGCACACAGCGCAATACACGAGGACAGAGCATGGAGCTGAAACCGATACATTTTTACTCATCGATGTCACTCCACTTAAGTTTAATTTTTAAAAACTACACACACACAATCCTGTTTTAAATGAGTTAATTCCCTAAGTACAACTTTTAAAACCTGTGTAAAGTGTCCAGAAAGTCAGGGAGGGCTTCCCCCCGGGGGAAGGGAAGAGACGCAGGTGGTCCCCACCTGGGCTCCGGCCTCGGCTGGAGATGCCGGCGAAGCCCTGTCCCCGCCCGAGACTCGGTTTCCCTGAGTCCTGAAGGTGTTCGGCCCCCAAATTCTCTTCAGCTGGGATGTCCCGGTGCTGTAACATCACCTTCCCGGCCTCACGGAAGCAGGAGCTGATTTTCTCTCTTTTTTGCCTCAGAATTTTTCGGAAGTGAAAGCGGCCTGCCCGCGCGGAGGCCTACCTGCGCGCCCTGGGCGTCCACCTCCACCTACGGCCGGAAATAAGTGCACACCTGCCCCCTCCTTTCCTGACACTGAGAGGTTTCCAGCACACAGAGCGAATGCACCTCATAACGACACGCGGGCCAGCAGCAGGACCCCTGGGCTGCCGCCGTCCTCGGCCCACACGGCCCGCGGTACCGACGCGCCGCGGCCCGGGCCACAGACACGCGCCCTGCGCTCAGGCGCTCCCGCGGGCCCCTTTCCAAGCCGGCGTGACAGCCGGACCCCTGTCCCGCTCATTACGACGGCAGGGCGGCCTTGGGCCGTAACCAGTGAGAAATGGTGAAGAAAATGACAAGCGGCTCTTACCTACAGGCCCCGGGGCGCGCGGGGACGGCCAGGGCGCAGAGCGAGCCGCGCGGAGAAAGCGCGAGAACAAATGTGAGCACGCATGCGCCCGCGTGCGCGCCGCGCGGCCTGCACAGGTGCGTGCACAGGTGCGTGCTCACCTGCGCCGGGCTTGCCGCGCCGACTGCCTCCTAATTGGCCTTTGGAAGCCGAGCGGGGCGTTTACAGCCGGGAAGAGGACACACAGCCCCAGTGGCCAGTTATCAAAGTAACCAAAATCCTACACAAAGGAGGCAGCCTGGCCCTTCGTCTGGTCGTGGGGCTGGAAGTGTGCTTATAAAAGACAGAAATAGCCTCTGAGGAAGCAGAGACGCCTGATCAAAGCTGAGGTCTCGCACTTGCGTTTCAAAAAGACAAGTGCCTTCCGGGGTCGCTGCACTTGTGCCGGTGTCTGTGGCGATGTGCGTGTAAACAAAGGTGCCCGACTGCCAGTCACATAAAAGCAGCGCACCTACAATCAGGGCAGCAGGCTGTACCATCGAGGATGCTCGGGCAACCACAAAACCGCCTAATCACACGTTTCTTAGAACGCATCATCATTAAGGGACACATGGTTGTATTAAAAAAATGTGTGTGTGTGTGCGCGACAGGAATAAAGAAAATGCTACAACTCTACATGCAGAGAGAGAAAAGGGTTACCTAAAAAAAAAAAAACTACAGCAAACTGTAGTCAGTCTTCTCTCCCACTGTAAGTGTCACAAGATGATGGATTAGTAGCTGTAGAGTTCTAAGGCTAAGTGTGGTGACCCAAGAATTGTATTGGTCAGATTTCAAAACAACAGGAAAACCATCATCAGGCATGGTTAAGGTCTCAAATATACCACCTTTGTTAGGCAGGACAAGGATTTCAAGGTCTGCAAGGTTCTAAATGTTATTTCTTGCTAAATGTTAAAATGTAGCACATTATTTTGCAGACCAGCTGTAAACAGGATGTGCCCACAGGAACTCAACCTGATAAAAGTAGCCAACTGCAAAGAAGAAATCAACATGTAATTGACCAAATAGGGTGTCTAAGCGGTGGGGTGGCTAACCCTCCCACATGAATCCCCTCTTTTACTTGCTGCAAATAGATTTAAAAAACTACCTTGCAACAACCATGCCTCATTTTTCAATAAGGGACCCCAAGCAGCTAACCCCTTCAGTTCGGTAACACCTTGAATACAACCTGAAAGGTATTCTCCAACTGGCTGAGAAACCAGCAACATTCAAGAAAGCCAAGAAATGGGAAATACATGTTATAAATAAAATGGCAGTGAACCCTGAAACCATATAAAGTGAGACGAGGGTATCTGTCCTTCAGCGGCTCACAAAATCAAAGGCAAAGAAAAATTACCCTTGCGAAGGAAATCGTATGCAAAAAGTAATACCCATCAAGATATAGAATTTCTGATCATAGAAACAAAGATTAGGAAGTGGGAATAGAATGAGGTCAAGTTTTTACATTTCTGTTTCTGAAATCTAATAATATTACTTCCTTCTTGGGTCTGAATAACTTAAAATATAGGTTTAAAAAACTTTAATCATACAATCATCGACATAAAAATTATAGCTCTCACATGACCACAAAATATTTTCCCCCTAGGTTTTCTTTCTGCTCCGTCGGTAGCATTCAGCCTATTGGGAACTTATTTTCACTGCCTACATTAGCACTGTCCAGTATAAATATAACACAAGCTATATGTGATTTGGTAATAGCCATTGGTAATCAATGAGATTTCACATAGCTGCCTTAGATCTCTGGAGTCTGGCAGATGTCCTCTGTCTAGCTAATCCTTCTAGGTTGCTAGTGACCAGATAGTTTGTGATCACATGATCATCTCTGTTCCTGTTACATATAAAGGACTGACTGAAATGACAACTGGATGAAACAGAAAAGGGATTAAGAGTCAAACTCAGGAGAAACTAAGGCAGAGTGTGGAAGGACTGGGAACATGTGAAACTCCTTAATTAAAAATTTATTAACTTCAAATAATTGTGCCTATGTTACAAATAATAAAAACCCTTTACACTTTTTCTAAAAAGTCAGCATGTATTTTTGGCTCGAAGTTTCTCTAGTGTTTTCTATAGAGGGAATAAAAATAAAATTTAGCAGTTTCAAAATAAAAATTCTAGCGCTTTCTCTCTCTCTCTCTCTCTCTCTCTCTCTCTCTCTCTCTATATATATATATATACACACATATATACTTTTTCAAATTATATATAAGATAAGAATAATTAAGCTATTTAATAAGGACAAAAAGAAAAGCTTAAAAACTAAGACCAGGTATTATCAATTATGATGATGACTTCAATGAGGCCAAACTCATTTTTTAAATAGGAATGACCCTTGAATGGGGGGTTTAAACGTGCTGTTCATAAAAAAAATGCCTGAAATACAGTGGGAAAGATTAAAAGTGAAAGGACAGGCAAAAGTATATCAAGGAAAAACAAAGCTAAGATATCACTTTACACAAAGTTCAAGAAAATGCAAAAGCATTCAAGTGTACAAAGATGGTTATTTTACTCTGATAAAGAACACAGCGTACCATGAAAAAGTTAACCACAATGAATCTTTCTGTGTTTAACAGCCTTGCGTCCACTTACCTACAGAAATGTATCGAGTAAAAGAAGACATAGATACAAACAGAAACAACTGAAGAGCACGGTGTCAGGTATGATCTGTCAGGAAGGTAAAAACTCAATAATATAGAAGTACGAACAGAGCAGGTCCTCAAATAATGTCATTTCATCCAACATCATTTTGTTGTAATGCTGATGAGGAACGAGTTGATTAGCGGTAGGGCTACTGTCTGTGCAGAGTACATTCGTGGGTCTTCTCGGGGGATCCTGGTTTCCTCCTACAGCCCCAAGATGTGCAAGTAAGTGAATGGTGTGTCTAAACCGTCCCTGCCTGAGTGTCCCTATGATGGAAGGACGTCCTGTTGAGAGTGGGGTCCCGCCTGGTGCCCTGAGCTGCCAAGAGAGGCCCTGGACCCTGCACTGGGATCAGCAGGTTGGGAAGGAATTCGCTTACTTTTTTTGTTTGTTTGTTGTTGTTGTTTTTTAGTACGTGCCCCTAGCGGGAACCGAACTCAGGACTCTCTGGTCCGCAGGCCGACGCCCAACCACTGAGCCAAACCGGCCAGGGCCCTCTTACTTGTTTTTATTCATCTTTCTTAAATGTGTGTATACCTCACATTTATTTCAGTGTTTAATATTAGAAGTGTTTGGGGTCTTGAGGAGTGTAGTGATGTTTTTGTGACCAGAAATAAGCTGCAGGAACTTAACACTAGTTTCTATCCATTAGCCTTTGGTAAAATTAGTTTAATTAAACATTACTTTGCTTAAAGTCACAATTTCTAAGCACCTATCAACAATGTTAAGTGAGGACTTACTGCACAACTATTTAATTAATATATATGAATAAAAGAAGTTGATATTTGGACTACATCTTATCTAAAATTCATGAAGCAAAATTTATCATATTATTGTCCAGAAAATTAAGTTCAATAGATTTCCAGGAGTAGAAATTATATGGGCCGGATTTACATAAAAAGCTTCCTTGAAATTAAAAATTAATTTTAAAAAGGGAAAATCTGGCCAGTTTGGCTCAGCAGTTAGAACGTCAGCCTGCAGACCAAAGAGTCTTGGGTGTGATTCCAGTCAAGGGCACGTACCTCGGTTGCAGTTCGGACCCTGGCCCTGGTCGGGGTCGTGCAGGAGGGGACCAATCGATGTGTCCCTCTCACGTCGATGTTTCTCTCTCTCCCTCTCTCCCTCCCTTCCTCCCACTCTATCTGAAGATAAATGGAAAGGTATCCCTTGGGTGAGGATTTAAAAAAAAAGTGGTGGTGTCTGATTTAGTGCCATACTTTAAAAATGAGTTGTCAAGGTGTCAATAAATAAGAAATCAAGGATGGCTTATATATTAGAAAGTCTATTAATGTAATTCATAATATTGATAGTTGATAAACAGATATTAATCTCTTGCTTTTTAAATACGTACTGAAATGGAATTTGTAAAAATAAGTTATTCTATACTATCAGCATGACTTGTCATGTTGACCTTGATTACCTGGCTCAGTGTAGTGTCTGTCAGTTTTTTCCACCGCCAAGTTACTTTTTTCTCCCCGTTTCCATATGCTTTCGAAGGAAGTCACTAAATGTAGCCACACTTAAGGCGTGAGGAGTTAACTGTGAGCAGGGTTCCCACATAATTTCTGTGGGATTCTTCTGCATGGGAGACCAGTGCCTTCTCCTCCCTTTATTCATTTATTAATTCATTCAATCATGATTTATATCAGTGTGGACTCATCGGTGTTTATTTTATTCTTTGAGTTATAATCTAAATGCTACTTCTTTTTGTTGCCCAAACTGTCCCCTGGGCACTCCTCAATTGGTTCCTGTGATCCTCGGACGTACCCTGACGCTTCCTTTTTGAATGCTTCCTCGTGTTGGGCGATACGACGCTCCAGGCCCATCCTGCACGTTTTCTACTCCAGACCTACAATCGGTCGGTTTCCCAGGGGGCCCAGGGGCCTTTAGTCGGAGGAACGGTATTAGAAACCAAGATCTGGGCACTAGGTGTTAAATTACTTTTCTAAACATCTGGTGGCCTCTGGATAACAGGGTTATGTCATTTTTATCCTGCTTCTTCATGTTTCTTGTCTTTCAAAGATTCTTTAAAAGTTGGTACTTATAATCATTAAAAAAAAAAAAAAAAAACTTAACACAGAGTAGTTGTGTCATTTTCCAGGGCTGTGGGAAGCGGCCATCTAAATGAGTACTGTTGCCTGTTTCAGTTGCATGGAATTGACCCATTCACTGAGTCACACGTGGTCTCTTGGCAGTAAGGGCCCATGAGCAGTGGGGTGGGGACCTAGCGAGGAGCTGGGTCTACTCTCCCTAAATCCCACAGCAAATTAGTGGCCATAACTGAACTCAACACAGCACGGGACACTAGAAAGAGCGATGGGTTGAAGGTGGGGCAGTCGCATCCCTCCTCATCTGCTGTGTCCCCCTCCCCTACACCCCTGGGTGGCAGGGATGTCTGGGGAAAGTAGGAGACACATCCAAAGTATCACAGGGTGTGCAGCCTGTTGACATTACCAAGTGAAACAAATTTCGGCTTCCTCATGATGGCAAGGCGGGTAATTAATTCACATGGGACTTGGAGTTCTGAGTTTGTTTTTCTCTTATGCGAATCTGGGTTTGTTTTGGTGGAGAAGCAAGTAATAATTTTGTGTCGTCTTCCCCAGCTACAGAGCTGGGTCACGTGACCCAAAGTTTTGCCAAAAGCAGCACTTTTATTCTGTAAAGTTGCCAAGGCAACACCAGCTGCTTATGACATCATGTGACTGAGGGGACACAGACTGATTTTAGAAGCCTAAAATTATCACTCAATCTGCTCACCAAAATTCTGCGGCAGCCAAGACGGCCCCAAGCCCGAGGAGAAGTGTCATAAATGCTGTGCTGTGAAAGCGGCGATGGGCGTGAATTACGGGCTGTTCTCTGGAGTCCGGTACCGCTGCCTCAAGTCACACGCTAGGAACATACTCGGGTAAACGTGGTGCGCACACAGGACACACCTGCCGATCGGTTTCAGCTAAAGTTTTCCCACTACCATGATGGGTAAAATAATTTCTAGTTTTTGTGAATGGAGTTAAAAAATAGTCTATTTTTACTTAAGTCAAATGATATCTCAGCTTGTCCTAATTCAAGATATATCGAAGGTGAAGAATAGGAATGATACTTTCCTGTTCTGTAATTATATAGTCATTGGGGATATGTATTCATACAGTTGCTTCAATATTTCTATAACAACAACAGTCCATGGACCATAGTAAAAGTCTGCATTTTAGGGGTTCCCAGAGAGAATTAAGTACATTGACAGATCCAGAGAACGACGACATAATTCTAAAATTGATCATTTTTCAGGCACTTAGAAGTAGAGAAAGTGTTCCCAACCTCACGTGATCCCATCTTAGAGAACAAATAAATTAGAATGAAGAGTAAAAACTGGACTCGCTGTAAAATGCAAATATTGAGTCATATCATGTTGCCCGGACTTGAAGCGAGTTCTCATCAAACTCATTCTTAAACTAAGATAGTTGCCTTGATGTACGTATGCTTATTCTGACAAAAGGAGTCAAATTATGGTTGAAGGAAAATATGCAGAGTGCAAATATTTCTGGCAAACAGAGACACTTCTCTCTCTATTTCATTCTGCAGACACGCTGTGTGGGACAGTGTTCTGGGTTCTGTGGGGACCAAGATGAACAAAATACCATGCTTTCCTCCAAGGAGATAAGATAAAGGTACAAATAACTAAAACGAAAAGCAAAAGAACCCCGAGAACACAGGACCAGGGCAGGCTAAGGTCCCTTCTGGCTGGAAGGATGGGGGGCTTCGTGGAAAAGTGGTAAGTTGAAGCCTTGAAGGACCAGCAAGACTTTACAAGTTGAGTAGACGGTACTAGCAGACCGAGGAGGAGACAGCGTAGGCGAAACTTGAGGGAGAGGAAGGGAGAGTTTCAACGGGAAGCAAAGAGGCAGAATATATTCTGGAAGTTGTCAGACGGGAGGCTAGGGGTAATCGATTGGGACCAGGACCTAGAAGAAACCAAATGTCATTCTGAAGCGCTTGGACTGCATTGTGAGAACAAGAGAAGGAGACTGAAGATTTGGGGCAGAAAAGTGGTAGGTACCATGAGAAGATTGACCTGAGCGAGGGTTCAGACAGAGGAGCGAGAGTCATAGAAACCACCTAGGTGAGAGGCAGTGCAGCTGGGAACTGGGTACATGGATGAGCAAGCACACGGACTCGATGTGTACATGAGGGGTAGTCAACACATGGTGGCCAGCTGCAGGAGTGTGGGAGGAAGGGAGTATTTAAGGACACCACCAGTGTGTATTACATGAAGAAAAACATCACTCCAATCCTCATGCCTGCTAAAGGATTCTGGCTTGGCTTCCTAACTTCTTCCCGTTCCCCACCACCTTCCAAGGAGGGGTGTGTGTACATGTGCACCCATGTATGTGAATTCGTGTGTCTATATATGATCAGAATTAGAAGGGGCGAGGGGAAGAGAAATAGACTTGACAGGATAGAGGAGCTGTCTGGGAATCTACAAGAGCAAACCCAGGGTAAGGAGTCTAAGAGAACTGAGGACAGGAAGTGAATACAAAAGTGGGGGTTACCACATGGAGCCCTTTCATGATGACAGAACAAAGGAGCAGCTTCATTGTAAATTATTTTTCTCCAATGGATGTTTAATTCTGGAAGCTACCCTCCAGAATCTAAACATATGGATCACGAGTTCAAGAGGAATATATATATCGTCATGAGCTGTGGTTTGGATCGGTTCTGAGGATGGTAAAGAAAGAAGAGGTGTTTCGTGTATCGTACAATCCCCACTGTGACACTTTGGCCCCAAGGTGGGGCTGACTACCTGGATAGGAACCAGGACAACGTGGAGACCTCTGAATTCACAGACGAGTCAGTCCACTGAAAGGTCTTGCTGATTCCGTAGGAGAAACAGGAAAAACTCTAGGACAATAGCATGTTTGTGAAGCTCCTTCGTGGTGTTGCCCCAACTAGAACTCATTCATTCCTATCTCTGTAGACCAGTGGTCCTCAGTCTGGAACGTGCATCAGAACTGTCTGCAGGGCTTGTGAAAACGGCCCTAAGCCTCACCTCCAGAGTGTCTGATGCGGCGGGTCTGAAGGGGGACCTGAGAACGTGCGTTCCTGACCAGGTCCCGGGTGAAGCGGATGCTGCTGCCCCCTGGTCCATGCTTTGAGGAATGCTCCTGTGGGGGGTTCCACACGTCACTGTGCTGCACTTGAGCCACACTTTATACTGTTGATGGACATCTTGGTTGTTTTCATTGGAAGGCTGTTAAAAATAATGATTCTGGGAGCATCCTCGTTTATGTCATTTATTAACTATGTAACACATTTAGGTTGGGTCCCTAGGAATTGCTGGGTTCACCTTTAGGAGATACTGCAAATGAGTTTTCCAAAGTAATTAACCCGTTTACACTCTCAGAAATAATAAATATCGGAGCGTTTCTGTAACTCGCCGTATCCCCACCAACACTGCGGTTGGGGAAGGTGTCTGCCAATCTGGTGAAAACTGTGGTTTCCACTGTGGTTTTAATTTTCATTTCCCTGATGACTCGTGAGGTGGAGGCCTTTTAATATGTTTATTGGACATTAGGATTCCTTTTTATAGGAAGTGCCTCTTCACGTTTTTTTGCCCATGTTTCTAATTGATTTGAATGAGTTCTTTGTACATTTTAGATACTAGCCCTTTGTCCGCTGTGTGTGTTGCAAACATTTTCTTCCATTGTGTAGCTTGTCTTTTCATCTTTCCAGTGCCTTTTCGTGAGTAGCATTTCTTCATTTTGATGGGGTCTATTACAGTGTTTCTCAAACTCTGTGTGGGGAAGCACCTCCCTGCCCCTCACATCAGCTGGGGACTGATACTTTGGGGGAAACACACACACAAATGACCACATATAAACATGAAACTTTTTAAGAGGCATTGGAAAAACTTTAAGCATTTTCTTGTCAAGTAACGTATTCAAGAGATCCCTTCCCCTCATCCCTACACTGCACCCAGTTTTTGTAGAATAGAGTGACATGAAATTCAAGAATCAGGGAGGAGGTTTGCCATTGACACTTGTCATTAACCCTTAAACAAAAGAACACGCAAATGCCAGGGTTTTTATTGCTGAATGAAGGTCACCATGGACAGCCTGACCTTATTCCCCTTACACCTGAATTCTCCTTCACCCTGTTTCTCTCCCCACTCCTGAGCGGCCGATATCCTAGAATCACAACATCCTGGGATGTGGTGACTCATCTGTGAATATGATATGAAGTAGTAAAAAAAAAAAAAAAATGTATCACAGTTTTAAAGTCATGTCAAAATGTCCCTAGAATTTTTTTAAAGAAAGATCTGAGTCAGATGTCCTGTGGACTAGGTTGGGTGGCACGCTCCTAGGATGGCTTGAATGTCAGCAAAGCATTGAACAACTCGCAGTAGGATTTAGTTACAGACCAAACAGGCAGCAAGAACAGGAAGATTACACTATTAGGTCACAGACACGGGGACGTATGAGCAATTTTGTTATAGAAGAAAAATTCAGTGTGATGACATTTAATCAATGGGACTCTTATTTTCTTCTCTGGAAAGAGGACATAAAAATGATGGTGCCAGTCATGGCTGTACGTGTTTCTGTACCTTGTCCCCCTAATTGTCAACCCCTCAAGGGCAGGAATTATGTCTTATTTATCTTTGCAGTAGGTGTTTTGTTTTTTTTAATATATATATTTTTATTGATTTTAGAGAGAGAGGAAGGGGGAGGGAGGGAGAGACAGAAACATCGATGAGAGAGAGCATCGACTGGCCGCCTCCTGCATGCCCCCCCCTGGGGATCGGGCCCACAACCTGGGCATGTGCCCTGACCGGGAATTGAACCAGCGACCTCTTGGTACATGAGTCGACGCTCAACCACTGAGCCACACCAGCCGGGCTACAGTAGGTTTTCGAAGATACAGGTTAAGAAAGTTCCTTTCTCTTCCTACTTGGTGAAAAGTGTACCATGAATGAATGTTTGATTTTTTTTTTTTTTACCTGTTTTTCCTGCATCTATTAAAATGATCACACGGTTTTTCTGCTTTAATTAGTGAGTGCAGCAGAACAATGAGTAAGAGATTTTCTAATCTTCCACTATTCTTCCATTCCTGGGATAAATCCCACTGGGTCATGGTATATTGTCATGTCCACCCATTGCTGGATTCACCTTGCTAATTTTGGGTTCACTGGTTCATGTTTAAAGTTTCATTTTTTCTTACTGTCTTTGTCTGGTTTTGCTATCAATGTTATACTTGCTTCACCAAATGAGTGGGAGAGAATTCCTTTTCTTCCTATTGTATGGACTACTTTGAGTGAGACCAGAACTATATGTCTCTTAATTGTTTGTAAAGACCTGCCTATGGCCCTGGCCAGTTTGGCTCAGCGGTTAGAGCGTCGGCCTGTGGTCCAGAGAGACCCGGGTTCGGTTCCCGCTAAGGGCACGTACCTCGGTTGCAGTTTGTCCCCGGCCCTGGTTGGGTCATGCGGGAGGCAGCCACTCGATGTGTCCCTTTCACGTCGATGTTTCTCTCTCTCTCTCTCTCTCTCTCTCTCTCTCTCTCTCTCCCTCTCTCTCCCCCCCCTCCCTCCCACACTATCTGAACAAAAAATGGAAACTCTAGATATAAGTATTTCTTTTTAGGTAAGGTTTTAACTACTCATTCCTTTCCTTAATGGTTACAGGGCAATTTATGTTTTCCATTTTTCTTGAGTCAGTTTTGGTAAGTTATATTTTTTCTAGGAATTTGTTCATTTTACCAAAGTTTTTCAAAATGGAGCACAAAGGCATTCATGGTGGTATCTCATTCATTTTGATCTCTGCAGTATATGCAGTTATGTGGTGGGTGATGAGAGAAACAGGCGGTCCCTGCGTTCATGGAGCCGGCAGTCTGGCCCTGCTCGGGGGGCGTTCCAGCCCCTCTCCCGGAGACACAGCCTAGCTGTCTTCTGGCCCCACCGCAGGGCTGCCTAGTGAAATCACATGTGTGTGACTCAGCGGCTGTCAGTGGGGACGGGGTTCCAGGGTGGCATTCCCCTTCTGTCCCGTGGCCCGTCCTTCTGCCTCCCAAACCAGGATGTGCTCCTGTGATCTCTGCCACCCACTGCTTCTCTGGAGGGGAAGCTACAGGCCAGATTCATGCCACCCCTCAGTCTGGTCCACTCTGCACCTCTGCCGGCCTCTTCCCTGAGGCTGACTCCCCTATTTTCAATCAAAATGGGATGGAGGTGGAGTAAAATGAAGAATACCTGTCTCTCTCTCTATGGATAGATAGATATAGATATAGATAGATATAGATATAGATATAGATATGATGGAGTTACTGTTTTATCCAGAATTAGACTGAGAGGAAGAAAGAAAACTGGGAGTTATTTGCTACTTAATAGCAGAATAAGGAACTGAAGATGGCTTGCTGTACTTGCTCGCAGTCCTCCCTGGATTACAAAATAAACAGGATGAAACTGAGTACGTCCTCTGTGCAGACGAGAGTGTGACAGTAAGAGGCTCCGGTAATTAAATTTAATTGGAAGCAGATTTCTAGGACAGACTGCGAGCCGTCGAGCACAAGGACCGTCTCGTTTACCTTCCCCTTCAAGCCGATGCTGGCGACGGCTGTGGATGCTGGTGGTGTTATCTAATTATCATGTGTAACGGAATTTAGAAATAATTGCCTCGGGGAATCATCGGATGGGATTTCACTTTTATTGATAATTAGAAGACGTCTCTGAGCTACATCGGGGCTGAACCAAGAGGACATGTGTCTCTTTGTCAGGGACGGCGCACACAGCACGATTTGTATTTACACGCTGGGAGTGGTATTTCCGTTACGGGTCTTACCAGAATAAGTCATAAGAAAGCTGTTTCTCCCCCTCTATCGAGCACACCGCCGGCGCTCTGCAGATGATGAGAAAGAAGACGGCGTTCCCCCAAACACCTTCACCTGCCCTGTTTCAGACGCCCTCCCTCAAGGATGCGTGCTGCGGTGGGAAAGCCAGAAGAGGGCCCTTGAGTCACGGATGGCAGCACCAGGGCAGGGGGCGGAGGGAACGGCAGCAGGGGAGCACAGGCCAGACGGGGACAAGCCCGCGGTGACAGAGTGAGTGTCGGGGACAATGAGGACGATACATGGAAAAGAAGGAGATAGTTGGCAGAGAGGGGGCAGCTTGGAGAAGGGACGTAAGAGCCAGGGGAGAAAGGCAGCCGGAAACTGAGCAGGATGTGTGCGAGGAACAGAGCTGGCCCAGGGGATGCTGCGGGCTCTGGGCCTGGGTTAGAGAAAGAAAGAGGGAGAGGGTGAGTGGGGAGGGAAACACACTCAGCTTTCTGTCCCAAATACCCCTTAACGCAGGGATTGCGTCATATCCAGTCATCCCTGTGGCGGGCACCATGGATGCCCCATGTAGGCAGAACAGAAGAAGACTGGTCATTCTGCCCTGGCTGGAGTGGCTCAGCGGTTAGAGCATCGGCCCACGGACCAGAGAGCCCTGGGTTCGATTCCCGCTAAGGGCACGTACCTCGGTTGCAGTTTGTCCCCGGCCCCGGTTGGGGTCATGTGGGTAGCGACCAGTGGATGTGTCTCTCTCACATCTCTCTCTCTCTTCCCCCCTCTTTCCTTCCTGCTCTATCTGAAGATAAATGCTCGGGTGAAGATTAAAAAAAAAAAAAGACTGGTAATTCTGAAACTAGCATTTATTGAGCAGCTACTAAGGGCCGTGCCCTCACCGAGGTATGTTGTACATGTCCCGGCATGGAGTTCTCATTCTTATTCTGCAAGAGAGAGAGTGTTGATCCCCCTGTTAGGGATGGGAACAATAAGCCTGAAGGAGGTGAAATCACGTTCTTCACGGCCGAACGTAGAGTGAGGTTTGTGCGTGTCGAAAAGGCCCTCGGCAAGAACAAGACCTAAAGAATTACCCAGTCTGAAATGAAAGCAGTTTGACAAGTCCTATGTCATTTGTTTTAAACACTTGCCTAATAAAATAGGCGGGTCGTTTACTAATACCCTGATGGGACACATGAATGAACGGGGGTACAAATCAACTCAGAGCCACGCAGCCTGGACATAGTGCCAGAACTGTGGCTGCCTCCGGAGCGCCCAACCCCCAGCCGTGACTGCACACTCGGGGAACAGGAGCGAGCTGGGACCTATTCCTGAAGGGACCCACTGTGAAGAGTAAAGCATCATTTTGCTTAGCATAGTAATCTCCAGGTCCCTCCATGCTGTCTCAAAGGGTAAAAGATCCTTCCTTTTGACAGCTGCATAGTATTCCATTGTGTAAATGTACCATAGCTCTTTTATCCACTCATCTACTGATGGACACTTGGGCTGTTTCCAGATCTTGGCTATTGTAAATAGTGCTGCCACGAACATAGGGGTGCAAATTTTCTTTCTGATTGGTGTTTCAGGCTTCTTAGGATATATTCCTAGACGTGGGATCGCTGGGTCAAATGTCAGTTCCATTTCTAATTTTTTGAGGAAACACCATACTGTTTTCCATAGTGGCTGCACCAGTCTACATTCCCACCAGCAGTGTGCTAGAGTCCCCTTTTCTCCACACCCTCACCAGCACTTGTTGTTTGATGCTTTGTTGATGGCGGCCATTCTGGCAGGTGTGAGGTGATACCTCACTGCAGTTTTAATTTGCATCTCTCTGATGGTGAGTGACACCGAGCATTTTTCGTCGTGAACCTTTAGGATTTCACCACCCTGATTCAGTTGCTGCAACTCTATGGCATTTTGTGGTATTTTAAAGCAAAACCAGCCCAAACCTCATTGCCCTGACTTATTAAAGGTTATCTTTGCAATTCAAAAAAAAAGTAAAGGAAAAACGTACATTTTTCCTTCAATATCGGATTGGTGGAGGTAACACTAGCTGCTGAGGCAGATAAACCCTCGGCAGAGCAACAAACAGGATTATTTCTATGTCAGGCCCCCACCATGGAGCCTTAGACCATCAGGTGACTGGCGGCCAAGGCGTGACTCCACTCAGGCTCCTTCGATCACACAGCTCGGCCACCTTTGTGTGGCTTCTAGGGCTGCCATGAGAGGGGAAGGAGGGCTGGCTGTGGAGGGTTTTATGGAACCAAGGGTCATGCCTATCACTTTCCCCCATATTCTCTTGGCTTAAAATCCAGACACACCTCCCACAAGAGATGCTGGGAAATTGGTGTAGCTGTGTGCCCAGGAAAAGAGGGAAGAGGCTTGCCCAGCCACCACAGTGTCGGCTGCCATCCATCTGGCTGGGCACCAAATATCCGTTTCTCCCTTCTCAGTACCTATTAAACACACTCGGGCTCACGCGTCCCCAGCAGAGGCAACCCAGGTCTCCCTGTCACTGTGTCCAGCTCCCAGTCCAAGACGTCCGGGGACGAACCGGTCTAGTTGTGGCTCTTTATGCTGCAGCCACCAATGAACCAAGAAGGACAGATTATCTGCACCTCCCCCCACCACCACACACACAAATACACACGGATTAAGCACTGGTGTCGCCGGGGACAGGAAAACCACAATAAAAAGTCTCATGTTGCCTGGCCGGTGTGGCTCAGTGTTTGAGCGTCAACCCATGCACCAAGAGGTCGCCAGTTCAATTCCTGGTCAGGGCACATGCCCAGGTTGTGGGCCCATCCCCAGTGGGGGACATGCAGGAGGCGGCCAATCGATGTTCTCTCTCATCAATGTTTCTGTCTCTCTCTCCCTCTCCCTTCCTCTCTCTCTAAAATCAATAAAGAAAGAATTTTTTAATATAAATAAATAAAAACACCAGCTTTTCCCTATATTCTCTTTCATTTATGCTTGCAAATTAGCCAGTTATTGCCACAGTACGTCTGTATCTCATAAGACAAAAGTCAGAAAGTAAAAGCCGACACATTTTCCCGAGCCCCACTGCTTCGTCAAGCAGACAGCCTGCTTTGATCATGATCAAAGGGAACGGTTTCACCAAACGTTTCGCCGCAGCACAGCGTGGCTCCGTGGCTCCGTGACCAGCTAGCAGGGATTATGAAGTAAGCCACGGCCACGCCTCTCAGGATTTTGTCACGGCAGCACCTCACCTGGTGACACCAGCTGTGACGGAGCAGGTAAACCACGGAACCCCAGTGGCATGACGTGCTGGAAGTTCATTTCTGACTTGCGGGAACCCAAAGTTGGTGTTTCTGATCGAGCTGCTGTCCTTCGGTGCTAACCCAGGAGCCCAGAATCCTCCCGTCTCGTAGCCCTCCCCCTCTCCAAAAGGGGCACAGAAGACCAAGAAGAATGAGTGCAAGGTCCAAATATGGAGCAAACCTCGTCCGCCCCCATTTCACTGGCTAGAACTTGATCCCGGGACCCAGCCGACCTCCCCACTCCCCACTTCCTTCAGACGCCACATCTCAGAACTGATGGAGTCATCTCGGGTGAAAAAGACTGCCTCAGAGATGGTCAGTTTCATGTCCGAACTCAGCCAAACCCACAGCATGTTCTAAGTCACCCGTAGCCCTTTCCCTCCTTGGAGGGAGCTCCTTGGGGACAGCCCAGGGAAGACCGTGTCCAGGGGCTGAGGCTGTCACAGGAGGACACACCTCCTTTGCTACCGCTCGGCATGCTGTACTTGGCATCTTTTGGTGATGGACGGAGCCCCTCCTTGAGCCTCTGGACCTGGTCTTGGTTTTGAAGCTCCTCTCTGCTCTGGGCCACCTGTGCGTCGGTGACGAGAGAGCGATCCGAACCAGAGCAGGAGCGAAGGACCCGCGCAGTCGGCCCCCACCCAGCCCCATGTGTCCCGTGAGAGAAGCCTCCAGAAGCCGGCAGAGAGTCCAATGACGGAGCCCAGTAGGGCTCCGATGTGCAAAGAGACATTTCCCTTCTAATTAATTAACAAATTCATCACATCCGTCTCCAAGCATATGCCGGGCCCTGTGCTGGGCAGTGGGGACGGGATGACTCACAGCGCCTCTCCTCCAAGGCCACATCCCCGGGGACTTCCCTACGAGGAGTCTCTGGGTCCCTTCTAGCAGAATCCCTTTGCTGGAACAGGGTAGGGCCCCTCACAGTGCACTGGGCACCAGTCAGAGACTGGAATTTTCATGGATTTCCCCCTCCCCTGGAGGTATGGGTGAGGGATTTAAAAGAAAACGGTCGCCTTCAAGCCAAGTAGCCTTGGACTCTGAACTCAAAGTTCTTCATGAATCACGGGTTCTCCTGGACTTTTTGGATAGATTTCAGGAGACAGACGCTGCTCCCTCTCAGGGATTGCTAGGAAGAATGGGGAATGTGTAGCTCCTAGAGGAAAGTTTGTAAACCGGGGTCTCCTGCACAGTAAGATTCCCACGGGGCCTGGTGCACACACACGCACATGCACACAGGCGCACACACACACACACACACAGGCACACTCACACACACATGTACACATGCACACACAGGCACACGCACACAGGCACACACACACACGTGCACACACAGGCACGGCTGACATTCCTAGAACCTCTCCCATCTGCCGTTACCCACAGAGATCTCTGTCCCACATAAACGCGAGGCTCGTCCTGACGTGATAACCTCTGCTTTCCAGACAAGGCCCTGGTTCCACCCTCCTCTCCTGGGCCTGGTGGCCCTCTGTGGTCAGCTATTCTGAGCTTCCCCCCAGAGCACCTGCTCCTGGGGCCAGTCCTGCTGGCAGTCGGGCGTGGGGGATGGGTGGCAGAGTCAAAGGTTTCTGGTTGGGAGCCTTGAGGAAGAGGACAAAGTATCCCCCTTCGCTGAGTTCTCTTCCAGAGCAGGAGGGTCTTATCCTCAGTCTCATCTTGGGGGCGGGGGCTTCCTTTTCCTCCTTCCCAGCCTCCTGTTTTTTGCATCCCGTCCAGCTGTTTTCCCAGCCTGTGCAGCTGCTGCGTCTGCTCGTACAGGACTGGACATGTTTCTCTCTTTGCCTTTGCCTCTCTCTTGGCGGCCGGCCAAGCAACAGAAGCCACCAGGAGGAACCGGCTACTTCAGCCGGGGTCGCTGCCCGGGGCCTCTCCTTCTCTCCCGGGGACGAGCACTGCTATTTCAGATCCTGTCTCATCTTCGAGGCTCCACTGGGACAGACCTGGGCTCCGGTGGACAACAAGGAGTGTCCTCTCCTGCAAGCTCAGGCCTGGTCCGGGGAACGGGCAACCTCAGTGGGCAGAAACATGGTCTCCGCTTCCCAGTCCACTGCCCCCTCCCACGGGGGTCTCCACTGCTTCTCTGATGCCTCCAGGTCCAGCGTGGGGGCCTTGAGGGGGACCCTCTCAGCTACCCTCTGGGCTTTGCTGGCCTTGGTGGGCCTCTGTGCTTGGAGGACCCAGCCGAGAACATCCTTCACTTTCTCCTAGTGGAAAACCCCTTGGGGTCTCTGGGTTCCCTTCCTTGTTCACAGCCTAAGACAGACTCTCAACCAGGGGCGCTCTGCCCCACGAGAAACGTTTGGCAGTGTCTGGAGGCCGTCCTGATGGTCACGAGAGAATGCAGGGTGCCTCTAGCATCCAGTGGGCACAGGCCGGGATGCTCATACACGTCCCACGGCGCTCAGAACAGCCCCCTCAACAAAGACTACCCGTCCCCAAAGGTCAGTGTGGCGAGGTTGACAAGCCTTGGTGTCAAGGCAGCCGTGAGGTCCCTGCAGCCTGGCAGTCTCTGAACCCATCAGCCTCTTCCCAGTCCCACCCCAGAGGCGAACTCTCCCCCCTAGACCTCACGTTCTGGGCCCCAAGTACCTGGGGGATGTCCAATCAGTGCGGAGCCTCAGACAGACTAACAATAGTCATTCCTAATCTCAAGATTGTGCACAGAGTAACGAAAACATACCTTGTTTGTATGTTGGGGTGGCACACTTGGTGTATTTTGTGTTTGTGAGTACTTATCAGTTTAAATTTTTTTTTTTTTTTTTTTTTTTTTGCATTTATCTTCAGACAGAACGGGAGGGAGAGAGGGAGGAAGAGAGAGAGAGACATCGATGTGAGAGAGACGCATCGAGTGGTTGCCACCCACACGACCCAAACCAGGGCTGGGGACAAACTGCAACCGAGGTACGTGCCCTTAGCGGGAACCGAACCCGGGACTCTCTGGTCCACGGGCCGACGCTCTAACTGCTGAGCCAAACCGGCCAGGGCCAGTTTAACTTTCTATTCCAACATGCATTGGTTGAATGTTGGATGAAGCTGTTCGTTGGGACTGGGGAAGAATTTTTTTTTACTAAACCTTCATAATGCAGTTTTATCTCAACAGAGGAATGTGTGATTTTCCTTAGTAATTTTGTCGTTCAAGCAGAGGAAATACTGACCTCTTTAAAAGTAAGGCCATTTACATCAGCGAATGTCATTTAAGGAACGGGAACGAATCTTATCTTTCTCCAAAGGCTTTGGCGAGACTTCCCGATACGGAGGTGTTCTCCTTCTCCCCGGCCGTGCCACAGCAGGGTTATCTGTCCACCTGGGCGTAATGAAATTGCCTTTTCTCCAAACATTTGCCTCTCGAGTCAGAGTTCTTGGATTCAGATTAACCTCTGGAGTGAAAGTCAGATAACTGACATCTATTGTGTCTGAAAGTGTCCAAGTCGGAAGTCAATTCCTCGGCCAAGAGTGGGGCCCGGGGACCTTGAAGGGAACGAGAGAGAGAGAGAGAGAGCGCGCGTGTGCATGTGTGCGCGTGTGTGCGTGTGCATGTGTGCACGTATGCGTGTGTGTGTATGTGCAGGGGTGGGGGGGCTGTGGAGTCCTCAGGCATGAACTTGGCTGGTGGAGCCACGAGGCGGCGGCAGGAAGCCGGAGGTGCATCGGGAAGGGGAAAGGACAGGAAGGAAAGCAGGCAAAGTGAGGAAGACAACCAGGTGGCGCTTTAGGGAAGCCTGGGCAGGCAGAAGGAGAAGGTGGAGGGGGAAAGGGAAATGGGAGAGCAGAGGGCAAGGGGGCTCGGGGCCAAGGACGCTGTGCGCAGACTGAAACATGGCAGGGCCTGCAAACGAGAAAGTCCACATTCCCGAGTCAGGCCCGGCAACATTTCTTAAGTAAGAGAAATAGGAATTTCGTCCGTGACTCTTAACCCCTGGGTGCGGGTGGATGGAGAGACAGAGAAGGACCTTTCACGGCCCCTTCTCCACACAGGGACTTCGGGCTGAGGCCGGGGTGCAGCAGCCACACTGTTACCCTCCGGCGCCAAGCACGGACCCGACAACGGCAGAAAGAGCTGTGGTCCCGGGTTGCATCTGAGTCCAGATCAGCCCCCGTCTGCCTACCCTGGGGGGGCCTGCAGGTTAACCCAGGCAGGCCCTGTTTAAGTCACTAGAGGAAGTGTTATGGGTTGGACTGTGTTCCCTAAAGAGACGTGTTGTGTTCCTAATCCCCAGTATCTCGGAGTGCAACCTTATTTGGAGAAAGGGTCTCTGCAGAGCTCGTCAAGTTGAAAGTGACGTCCTGAGGATGGGCCCTGCTCCAGCGTGACTGGTGTCCTCATAAAAAGAGAAAATGTGGACATAGAGACAGACACACAGAGAAACGATGACGTCTCGCCCCCGGGGCTCAGAGACAATACGTTTCTGTGGTGTCCGCCGTTCAGTCCTCACCAACGAACACAGGACGGTTTCTGGTATTTGACACTGGGTATGTTCCTGTTCCATAAGCTGGGCCGGCTCCCGGCTCTGCTGCCTTCCCCACCCTCGCCCTAAATGTGACCTCCTCGAGCCTCTGATAGAATGCAACATTTGGGAAAATCTCCGTGACTTACGGTGACTGTTCAGGGAGCTGTGGGGACAGCCAGCAAACTGTGTTAGCGCGCAATAAGCCACTAAAGGCCATGGGGCAATGGGAGAGGCTCACGCTTTGACTCAGCACTGTCAGCAAGAGGCAGAGGTTACTTCCTCCCCCTCACAAAGGCCCAGCCCTTTCTCAGCGGCGTCCGGTTGGGCGCCGACCACCGGCGGGCACGCGTTCCTCTCAGGACTCGGTTCAGTAGGAGTGCCACGCAGTGATGCGTTTCCCTGTTCTTACCGCCCTGCGATAAATCCCGAATACACCTGTCTTTCGAGAAGCGTCTGCGTTTGATTGGCGGGTTCTGGAGACTGGCGTGGATGCAGGGGTTTCCACGTGCCCGCTGTGAAGGCAAGATCAGTGGAGTTGCCCTGGAAGGGACTTCATTCTGGTTTCCAGATTTAGCAGGTGGCCTGCCTCCACCCGGAAGCTGGAGGCCTGGGTTACTCACTCTTTTATGGCGAGCTCCTTGGCAGTGCCAACCCTACAAAGCAGAGAGCGAGGTGTTTGTGCGGCAAATTCAGGATCGCACCACTTCCATCGTTTGCTCGGTCCCAAACCTCTCCTCCATTTTTTAGCGCAATTCGAGGTGGCTTGCGTTCATTCTGATCTCTTCTTTGGGGTGGGATTGGCCGAATCTGACCGGCACTTGGTCTAAATGTAGACTGGTGAGTACTGAGCTACTGCAATTAAGCTTTCATGACGATAACACGTTGATGTACGCGCTCACGCGAAGAGAAGATTTAACATACGGCTACTACTAATAAAGGCGTCTTAAAAGCTTCCTAGTAACAACTCTGGGTCTTTGATATTTAATTAACTCGCGCTGGATCCAGTATAAGACACGCCGTTTAGCAAGTCTTAGTGGTGACTAATAAAAGAACCATACATTATTTTACTCCTACGTCACTGACTACAGTTAGCATTCTTTTTTAATTAATTAATTAATTAATTAATTTTCGGTTAATCCTCACCTGAGGATATTTTTGCATCCCGCACACCAGGGCCAGGGGTCAAACCTGCAACCTAGGTCCATGCCCTTGACCAGAATTGAACCCGAGACCCTTGGGCGCGAGGGCCAAGGCTCTAACCGCCGAGCCAAACCAACCAGGGCCAGCGCGCATCCCTTTTCCATCTCAGACAGAACGTGTGGCGAGTCTGAGGGTCAGAGCTATTCCCGTGACGTGCCAGGTCCCACTCACGGCGCCCTCGTGTGTGAACCTGCTCACAAGTGCTCTGTGGACGGTTCCTACGGCAGAGCAGGCGCCTCAGACGCCTTCATGACGCTCGGATGGGCTTCTCCATCAGGCAGCACTTCGAGGGTTTGTTCCACGTGGGTCGGCCCTGGTTCCCAGCATCTCGCATTTCAGGGCTCCCGGCTGGAGCGTGCGTCCGCTGCGCGCCCTTCCTCCCCATCACCGCACTGGCTGTTTGCGCGCTGTGCGCCCTGTGCGCCCGTTTGTTTACCCGTCCCGCCTCTTCCCAGGGGCTCTGCTCCTTCCTCCGCGTTCTTCGCCCACCCTGGCGGCCCCATCCGGGGCTCCTCCAAAGCGTCCTTGCTACCCTTTCTTCTCCGGCTGCCACGGTTTGGCTACACGCCATGAAAACTGGAAGTGATGTTTAGAGGCTACACTTCTTCACGTGTTAAAACTCTTTGAGCTTTGTGTGAGTAAACGCTCAGAAACACAAGATTTTTCTAAAAACACGTCGCTGTAGTAAGTTCAAACTGGGTGACAAAGTTAACTTTAAATGTTGTCAAATTTCCAAACTTCATTTTAAAATAGAGTAAATAGCCCGGCTGGTGTGGCTCGGTGGTTGAGCGTCGACCCATGCACCAAGAGGTCGCTGGTTTGATTCCCGGTCAGGGCACATGCCCAGGTTGTGGGCCCAATCCCCAGTGGGGGGCATGCAGGAGGCGGCCAATCGATGTTCTCACTCATCAATGTTTCTATCTCTCTCTCCCTCTCCCTTCCTCTCTCTAAAATCAATAAAGAAAATTTTTTTAATAAAATAGAGTAAATATATGAACACTCAGAAATGTACTTATTCCTACAAACAGAAATTATGTACCTGCCACCTATGAGTATCAATATGAGCATAAATCAACGATAGAGATTTTCAGATCATCTCTCTAATTGTATATTCGTTGGTGAAAATGATTATGTAAAAGCCACAGTCTGGAGAAGGCTGGGAAACATTAAGCTACACACACACACACACACACACACACACAGTCTCTCTCACACAGATATCACTTTGAAATTAGCAAGCACATTGAGGCTTTCTCATAATACCCACTTCTTTCTAAGCCTGTCCTGTCTTTGCTTCTAAATGCATGGTTTGACTGATGGCTGGAAGTAGACTTTTTAATGTGCATAATCAAGAGAAACCTAAAGGGAATAGTTTCAAGCTGTATATACACCATCATCCCCAGTCCTCCTATGAAGAACAGTTCCTTTCTTATCGGAATCATCCTACCAGACGGCACCATTCCCCAGGGCTCTCACCTGAAGATCGGATTTCTCAGCATGGTCAGAATCTTACTAGTCACATGTACAAAAGCCGCTTTTCCCCCAGACTGGATTTTTTCCCTATCCACCTTTCCCTAGTGGGAAGGAAGTCTGTGATGAACAAGAATATGAAAAAGAAGGAGATGACTTAGAATGGTTAATTCATAGACACAAAAAGCGGAATAGTGGTTACCAGCAGCTGCTGGGGAGGGTTGGTGGTTGGAAGCAATGTCTTACGGGGACAGAGATTCAGTTTGGGAAGTTAAAGAGTTTTGCGGATGGATGGTGGGGATGGTTACACAACAAAGCGAATGGATTTGATGCCACTGAACTGTGCACTTAAAAGTGGTTGAAACGATCATTTTATTAACCACTGTTACCCCAATAAATTTGATTAAAAGGTTTAAAAATGGTGAAAATGGTAAATTTTGTGTTATATTTTACCGTACTTTTTTATTTAAGTTAACCTTAAAATTGCCCTGGCTGGTTTGGCTCAGTGGTTAGAGCATCGGCCCGAGGACCAAAGAGTCTCAAGTTCAATTCCGGTCAAGGGCACGTACCTCGGTTGCAGTTTGTCCCCGGCCCTGGTTGGGGTCGTGTGGGAGGCAGCCACTCGATGTGTCTCTCTCACATCGATGTTTCTCTCTCTCTCTTCCTCCCCTTCTCCCTCCCACTCTGTCTGAAGATAAGTGCAAAAATGTCCTCAGGTAAGGATTAAATAAATAAATAAATAAATAAATAAATAAATAAATAAAATGTTATTAATTAACAGACTTCATTTGCTAGAGCAGTTCTAGGTTCACATTGCAGCTGAGCAGAAACTATGACGTTCCCACATACCCCCTCTCTCACTCCCCCTACACACACAGCCTCCCCCCCATCAACACCCCACAGCAGTGTGGGAGGAACATTTGTGAACACGAACCAACACGGACACATTGTTATTGACACAAGAAAAATGTTTTTGAGTGGGGAATATGTAAAATATTTTAAAATATCTGAACACTATAAAAGGATATAGAGCAAAAAGTAAGTCTCTCTGTAGCCCCTGAACCCTGACCCTGTCTCCCTCCCCAGAGTATACTCTATATATACTCTGAGGGTGCGGCAGAAGTAGGTCCACAGTTGTTTGTATGGAAAATAATACAAGAATAAACTCTGTCTACTCACAGCTGTAAACCTACAGTTGTAATACAAATAATAAAATAACTTAAAGATACCTGTTTCGGCCCTGGCTGGTTTGGCTCAGCGGTTGGAGCGTCGGTCCGGCCGGAGGACTGAAGGGTCTCGGGTTCGATTCCACATGCCTGCCTGGGTTGCAGGTTTCCCTGGCCCCGATCAGGGTCGTGTGGGAGGCAGCCAATCAGTGTCTCTCTCACACTGATGTTTCTCTCTCTCTCTCTCTCTCTCTCTCTCTCTCTCTCTCTCTCTCTCCCCCTCCCTCCCTACCACTCTCTCTTAAAAAAAAAAAAATCAATGGAAAAATATCCTCACGTGAGGATTAACAAAAATAAATAAATAAATAAATAAATAAATAAATATCTGTTTTGTGTGCTTACTACTGTAAACCTATTTTGCCCACCCCTATGCAATCAGCCTTGTATATATGTCTCCATATACAATTTAAAAAGTTTTTAAATCGTCACCGGAGGATGTGTTTTTATTTATTTAGAGAGAGAGGAAGGTGGGGAGAGAGAGAGAAACATTGATGTGAGAGAGAAACGTCAATTGGTTGCCTCCCAACCTGGGATCAAACCTGAAACCTGGGTATGTGCCCTGACCAGGAACTGAACCCACAACCTTTTAGGCACGTGGGAGGATGCTCCAACCAACTGGGCTACCAGCCGGGCTCCCTGTGCAATTTTAACACATATGTAGTATACTATGTACACACTACAGCACACCTTGATTTTTTCCTCTTGATAACACATATTGAACACTGTTCGATAGCAATAGGTACTAGCTGCTTTGTTCTTTCAAACTGCGTTCTGCAGCGCTATCTAAGGTATATATTTATACCCTTACTTAACCATCCCCTATTGATGGCTATAAGGATTTTTTTTTTCCTTTATTGATTTTACAGAGAGAGGAAGGGAGAGGGAGAGAGATAGAAACGTGGATGAAAGAGAACATCAATTGGACGCCTCCTGCACGCCCCCCACTGGGGATCAGGCCCACAACCTGGGTATGTGTCTTGACTGGGAATTGAACCGGCGACCTCTTGGTGCATGGGTCGATGCTCAACCACTGAGCCACACCGGCCAGACAGAATTATTATTATTTATTTTTTTAAATCCTCACCTGAGGACATTTTTACATTTATCTTCAGACAGAGTGGGAGAGAGGGAGAGAGAGAGAGAGAGAGAGAAAGAAATATCGACGTGAGAGAGACACATTGACTGGTCGCCTTCCGCACAACCCCAACCAGGGCCGGGAACAAACTGCAACCGAGGTACATGCCCTTAGTGGGAACCGAACCCGGGACTCTCTGGTCTGTAGGCCGATGCTCTAACCGCTGAGCCAAACCGGCCAGGGCACGGAAAGCGTATCTTTTGCATTTTGCCTTTTCAGTCATCGAGGCGATCTCCCTGTTTATGATCATGTCGAGAATTCCACTGTGTGGAAGTTACCTAACTCAGTAAGCAAGTCCCCTACACATGGGCATGTAGGTTATTTCAAGTAAGACAGCCTTTTTTCACTAATTTTTCCAAGTGTGTATTGCACACCCCTGGGGGTTCTGTGTCGGGTGTTGGGGGCACAGAGATGGACGGATGAGACCTCCTGTCCTGGAGGCAGAATCAGCCTCGAGGGGAGAAAAGACAAGTAAACAAACCATTGTGGGAAGCCCTGGCGGAGGTACATGGTGTCACATAAGCCTAAAAGCATGTCCCAGAATTCCAGAAGGAAGTCACCCACCTCCCTTTTCACAGACAAGCAAACGGAGGCACAGAGCTGCCCTCAGAGTCATGCATGTGCACTGAAGGACTGGCCCTGAGGACTCCTGAAGAGGGCAGCACCCGGGCCGCCATTGTCAGGCCGCACCCAGGTCCCACAAGGTCGCACCCATGCCCCAGAAAATGAAGTCAACGGGAGAAAACAAAAGACACACCAAAGCGCTTGGCATTCCGGAGACCGAGCAACGGAGTGCCTTCCACTTCTCAGCCGGGGTGCTGGCATCTTTCTGTCACTATCTCAGTTAGTTCAGGTGACATGTTTATGGAGCTTTTTTCCTCCTCAGAATCCTGTACTCATTTTATCCTCATCTGAGGCACATTTCTGTGGTTTACCTGGAGAGGATATATTACAGAATTGGCTTATTGTACATTGTTTGGTCACAAAACAGTCAAGAGATAACGAGCCTTTGGAAACAGGTCACTGAAGTGTCTATGAGCCGGTAAGGTGCTGTTTGTGTTCTTGGTTCCGCTCAGCGGCATGGGTGTGTGACCTGGCATCGTTACAGCTACTGGGCCCTGCTTCATTTTTTTTTTTTTTTTTAATTTTTTTCTTTATTGATTTGAGAGAGAGAGGAAGGGAGAGGGAGAGAGAGAGAGAAACATTGATGAAAGAGAACATCGATTGGCCGCCTCCTGCATGCCCCCCACTGGGGATTTGGCCCACAACCTGGGCATGTGCCCTGACCTGGAATCGAACCGGCGACCTCTCGGGGCATGGGTCGATGCTCAACCACTGAGCCACACCGGCCAGGCCCTGCTCTACTTTTTTAAATTAGTTGCACTTATTAAGGAAGGAACGTCCCTGCCAAGGCTGACTATGTTGTAATCAATGAGTGCTCACTGTTTCTGAAAATACCTCCGATAAAAGTCATTTATGTGAAGGAGGAAAGATAGAGCCTTGGATTTAGACCGACTCGAGGTGGAATCCGAGGTCCAGTGCTTAGGGACTGGGTGAGCTTCAGTCAGTCATTTAACTTCCCTCTGACTCCCGCTCCTTATCTAGGAAATGGGTTTACTCTTACCTACCCCACTGGGTTGGGTTCATGTGAAGCCCTGAGCTCGTGGTACCTGACTCAGCGTGAAGGCTCCATCAGCTAGAGCAATGGTCATCCAAAGTCGCCCGGGCCAATGCTAGGAATGCCTAACTCCCCACTGTCCCCTTCCTGGGAAACAGGCTGGCTTAACCGTGGGAAGAGCCTTTAGCACTACACGCATCATTGTTGGGGGTGGGGGAGGCAAGGGCAGGTTTTGACTGGGGTAGGGGAGGGAGGAAGGCGAAAGGTAGGCAGGACCCAGCGCCAGAAGGGCCCCGTTGGCTAGCCAGCGAGGGAATGTTCTTATTACAGTGAGAAAGAGTGAGCGTAGCCAGTACAATTTCCATCCTTTTTCAAGTCACCTTGCCCCCATAAAGCTTTCAGGACAATGCCTACCAGGACTGCACTGGCCAGCAGGCTCCAAACCCCCTACAGAGGGGGCACATTTATTCACACGTCATGGAAAGATGAGGCTGAAAAGCTCCAGACCACGCAGGGCCTGAAATTCACGGAAGACAACGACGCTCTCCCGAGAGCCAATTTTGGTCGGACAAAGGGGACCCAGGAAACAGGGATGGGGATGAGCCGCGGACACAGATCCATGTCCGGAATTTCTGCATGAATTTGCCTCGGAGCCGCAGGCAGCCCGATGAGGCCGAAGGGGAGCAAGTGGGAGGGAGAAACCCTGGGTTTGCGTTTGGCGGCACTGCGTTTTGAGTCTTTGCGTTTTACGACAAACAGGCACAGTCGCATCTCCGCGGAGCTGCCCTTGTGGCGGTGGAAAGGACCCCAGGAGAGAAAGGGAAACCACGCTTCTTCGAACAGTCCACGTACGCAGGATTGTTCACTGAGCACAATAAAGACAGCTCCTTAATGTTGACCTCCTGCTCAGATGTCCGCCTTGGCCTTCCCCCTCCCCCCTACACACACAATATTCCTGATATCACCAGAACTCCCCTGGCTAGGGGGTAACTCCAGAACACCACTGGGGGTCAATCTTCATGCATTTAAGCGTCCAAACGGTATCACCGATGTCAAGGCAGCGGGTAAACAGCAGGGGAGAGAGCCTGCTTTCTCCACATCAGTCTCTCTACCTGGGCTGGATAATTCCATCTGGTGCCTTGGAGGATGTTAGGCAGCATCCCTGGCCACCACCCATTAGATGGCAGTAGCAGGGCCCCAAGCTGTCACACCCAAAACTGTCTCTTAGAGATTGTCGAATCCAGGGGGAGGGGGATTTGCAAAAGCACCCCCAGCTGAGGACCACTAGTGTGTGTGAAGGACACACATGGTTCAGCAGTTAGGGAGAGAGCTGTCAGCTGGTATTTTGTAGCTGCAGAAAGATTTCAGAGGGGTGTGAAAGCAGAAAGGGTAGCCGCTGGCAGTCACGGGGCATAAATGTGGCGCCTCTCATCTCTCCAGCAGGACCGTCACCTCCACACCCAGTGGCCACCTCCTCCAGTTGTCATTTTGGGGAGCTGGGGAATGAGATAAAAGGTCTGCCTTGGATCAAAAGCTAATGCTACCAAATACCGTAAGCACGTGTCCACATCCTCTGTTGGAGACAAGGGCCTGCCCTCCGGGGGAAACCAATGATAGAAAGATCTCGCCTGAGAAATGTAGTTTTATTGATAATATATCCCCAAAACTGCATGTCAACAAAGGAAACTTGTCTCTCAACAAAGCACAAATATAGGCCACCTAAGGGTTTGTCAGCAGCCTCAAAATCTGATCTTTTTTCACTTTCCAAAGCAGATACAGACCGTGAAAAATCCCCCCCTCCCCCCATGGTTAGAGCCCATGAGGAACGCAACCAATCAAGGCTTTTGATGTTTCCTTGCCTGCTCTGCAATCATTCCGATAACGCAGACAAGCAAAGTTACATTCTAAAGAAGTAAGCCTAAAGAGAATCTTGGTTCTGTTCTAGGTATTTCGGAACAGCTGAAAGGGGGAAATGGACTATAACATTGCTCCTTGCCAGGCCTCAGATAACCTCCAGTCCTTGAGGGAGAGGAAAAGGGGGAAAACACGGTCTGGGAATGTTCCCAAGTTGAAGATGATGGCAGAAATTTCCCAAGCAAGGACACCCCTTTCCCTCCTTCCACCTCTGACGCCCGTGGCCTGCCTTTACACACGCACGCAAACCAAACAAACCAGGAGCTACGGCGGCGTAGGCAGCGACTAAATCTCTCAGTAAAAATACAAAGCGGGTAACGGGAAGCACTAACATACCATAGGCCACTCTTTGGAGTCACCTGCTAAATGCCGCCCACCCACCCCGCGTGCCACCACACATACACACATTAAAAATAAAAGCCTGCCACATTCTGGGCAGACTCGGCTCTCCAAGGGCAGCTCGGCCAGGAAGTTTGCTGGGAATTCAGTGGTCTGGTCATTCCTAAGTACTCTGCAGAAGGCAGAGTTCAGGCCAAGTGAGAGCGTGGCTCCACCCCTTGACAAAGCCCCATGGCCGGGGAGCAGGTGTAGCCTGCCAAAAGCAAACAATAACTTCTCTCAAACAACAACAAACAGTTAACACCGGCGGCCTGTCAACACCAATTAGCAAGCCCTACCAGCAGAAGCCTATTAAGACAGTGCTCAAATCCAGCTCAGTCCGCAAGCAGAAACTGTCATCCCCATCGCGGTCCCCAGGGAAGTGACCCTCGGTGGAAACACAACAAACACAGCCCTTAGGCCCCCTTTGCTCTTAGGGGCCCAGGCTGGGCAAGATTATGACTTTGCTGGACCCAACACACTTCTGTTTTTCTGGGCCGCTTCCTCCATAGTAATGATACTAAAATGTATTTTTGATATTAACTTTAAATACTTTTAACATTTTCTTAAGTTCTAGGCAATGTTCAATAGGTTTGTATAGGTCTGAAAATTAAAACATTGCTTTTGAGATGGTTTTCCTTTTTTTTTTTTTAAATTAAACATTTTCCTGGGCCCCTGGAAGTATCATGGGCCCTAAGGCACTGTGCTCACTCCGTTCATGGAGAAGTAAGCCCTGACTCAGTAGAAACTTGCATTAAAATTATATATATATATATATATAGTTACCCATGGCCCATACATCCAACCAAACACAATTCGGGCCTCTTTTAAAAGTCCATTCTATTGATAAAAAAATTACTGACATAATATGCCTGGCAGTTCGCTATTTAACGTGTCACATAATAGTGATTCCTTATACAGGTACACCAAGAGACTTAAAGAAGAAAAAAAAAAAAAAATCAAGTCACCACACCATATAGATTTTCTTCAATATTTTATTTATATAGAAATACTTAAAAAATGAAGTAGCACCATTACTTAAGTTTTACCTTTATTATGTAGAACTTTAAATGTCAGAAAAATAAAACTCTTGATACAATTTCAAATCTTGTCTCAGCAAATATAATATTAGTATTTGACCATGAGGTTAAAGGCCCTTTATCATAAAATAAAATATACTTTGTTTTTTTTAAACTTTGCTCAGTAAAGTACATTTAAGCTCAAGTAACATCACCTACATATACATAAACAAGTGGTAAACAAATGTATTAAAATAGAAAATACTAAAACTAGAGTTGGTGCGACAGCATTTTTGTGACTTGCACTGAATTCTATTTATACAAATGTTAGAAAGCAACCGTTCCTTTTGACGTGTTTATACATTTCCGTTTTTTTTTTTTTTTGTAATAATATAGAATAAAATATGCTTTATATCACTGAAAATATGCTGGGTGAAGCAGATCTCGAAGATTTGTCTGAACCTATAAAATCTCCATCCCAACAGAATACTGTTCAAAACATTACACATTTTATGGTTTTTTGTAATTCGGTCACAACTGTGTGATTATTAAAATAATACAGTGTTCTTTGCCATAAGGCCATACTAAAATAAAAAGATTTAACCCAGCTACAAAAAAGTTCACTGAACTTAAATTAAAATACTTGTAAACATCTTTGCAATATGAAATATAATTTTTCAAGTCAAAAAAGAATAAAATACTTCAATCTGTATTAATGCAATTTCTCTTTAAAACTTTTAAACGTTTTTAATATATAAGAGATATGTTACAGTTTCTTTAACTTTAATAAAGCTGCAGTATCTGGTTTCACAGGAACTCCTGGCCCTTCCACGAACATTCAGAAAGGATCCACTGTGTCCTAGAACGAGCATCGTAGGAACTCAGCCACAAAGGGGAACACACTAAAACAGTCCACACATCCCATAGCACTATTATTATTATCTTCATAATAATTACTGTTCATTTCTTTGCTACTTTAAGAAAATGGAAAACTTGTGGGGTTTTCTTCTTTTGGAAGCTTCCTATTAAGTACAGTGTAAAAACTATCATTACTAGAAGGTCGCCGTTCCTATTATTTATAGAGCATGCATTTCAGGTGGTTCAGAGGTTTCCCAGGCTACAGTACTCTTGATGCGGATATCCTGGCAAGTTCCTTTGCTGAAAAATTAAATTTTAAAACTGAGTGGATACTACAGCTTTCCAAGCTCCTCTCGGATCTCAGAGTGTGAGCAGGGTGGGGGGAAGGTTGGGCACCAAGGAGGCAGACAGGCGCTGGGGAGTGAGGATGGAGAGGAGGGTCCTCCCCTTCCCAGCGCGGGGCGCGCAAACGCGCTGCCCTCAGGAAAAGATGCGGATGGCCTGAGTGACCGCGGTGTGGCAGACTGGGCACTCAGGCTCGCTCTTCTCACAGATGCGGTTGGCGCACTCCATGCAGAAGAGGTTGTGACCGCAGGGCACCAGAGCGGCGATCACTTCGCTCTCGAAGCACACGGAGCAGTCGCGGCTGCCCTTGCGCCGCAACCCGGAGGAGGAGGATGAGGAGCTGGAGGAGGAGCTGGATGACGACGAGGAGCCGGACGTGTCGGAAGGCTGCAGGCCAGGCAGCTGCGCCCCTAGCCCGTTGGCATAGGCCGCGTAGGCCAGGCCCCCTCCGCCCGGGTCGCTGCGCACCCGGCGAGCCAGGTGGTGCTCGCCCGCCCCCGGGGCCATGTGCAAGGGCGGGGACAAGCGTGGGCAGCTGGTTCCCGGGTGCAGCCGGCGGTGCACCAGCAGCCCCAGGTTGGCGTTGGAGGGCGCGCTGGCGCCGCTCCCGGGAAAGACCACTGAAGAAGAGGAAGCTGATGAAGACGCAGAGGAAGAGCATGAAGAAGATACGGGAGCTGCAGGTCCGCCTCCAGGGGACCGCTCGAACTGGGCCCAAAGAAGGGGCGCCCCAGGCGGGGGGGCGGGAGCCGGGTCGAAGGTGGGTTGGAGCTCCGGACAGCCATCGGGGGAAGGCACGGAAGCCTCCCCCGCAGTGTAGGTGTACCCATTGCCATTGTTGTTGTTCCCGTTGTGGGCAAAGCTGAGCGCAGGGCTGGGAGGGCTGTAGTCCGCCAAGCGCGGGGTGGCGGCTGCGCTGCCACCAGTACCCCCGCCAAAGTAAGAGTCTGTGGAGGCGCTGCCAAGAGAGCTGGAGCTGTCGTTGCGGTAGCTGGAGAAGGGCTTGCGGCCGGGAGTGGGCGTGATGCTGGGGGTAGGCTTACTCCACAGGCTGCCTGGGCCGGACCCGCCGGACCCGTGATGCAGATCAAAGCCCACATCCGTGCCATTGGCATGGAAGTCGTTCTCGTCTGTGAGCTCAATGATGCCGCCAGTGCGCAGGGCAATGTGCGCCTCGATCTCTTCACGAGCTCGGTCCACGTTCTCAGGCATGCCGGTCACCTCGAACACAGGTTCCTTGTCGCGGCTGGGCGTCACGATGTACGTGTGCGTCTGCTGCTGGATGCGCTTGATCGTGGCGCCCTTGGGCCCCACCACCAGTCCCACCACACGGTAGGGTACCCGAACCTGGATGGTGGTCTGTCCGGGCAGGTTGGGTGGCCCCGGCACCGCGCCGTTGAGGGCAGTGTTCTTATTCCGCGAGGCGCGGATCATGGAGAAGTGCTCGGCGGCAGAGATAATCTCCCTCCGAGCCATGGCCACATCCTCCTTCCTGCCAGTCACAACAAAGACAGGCTCCTCCCCGCGAACCGGGGTCTTGATGTAAGTGTTGGTCTTCGCCCGCAGCGCTTTGATTTTACAACCTGGGAGCCAGGGTGCAGGGGAGGGAGTGGGAGAAAGAGAGAGACACGCCCATTACCCCCGGTATAAGCTAGGAGACTTGGGACAGCCCGTGTCCAGGACAGCGGAACGGCAGGACACTCGAGGGGCAGAAAGGGGGCGGCTCCCGCCCTGACCCCGGGCCGGGAAGCGGGTTCCACCCGCGAAGCGCTCGAGGAACAGCCCATTGGCTGCCCAGACCTTCCCCAGTGACTGCAGTTGTCCGGAGCCAAACCCCAGAATCCCCGAAAAAGTCAGCTGGGGAGACGCCTCTGGGATCCAGCGGGGCGCGCCGTCCGCCCTGAAGACGCGGCTAAGGGGTTCTGGGAAGGCAGCCGGAGCTGCGATCCCCCAGCGCTGGGGGACCGCTGGGAAAGAGGGGCAGTCCCGGGACCCATTGTTCCTCCTCTGGGCTCCATTATGCTTTGCAGAAATCCAGAATCCTCCTCCATCCGATGCTCACTCCTCCTCCTCCCCCCTCCCAGTGGACCGATCAAAGGCCCCCTCCCCCAAGCATCTTCTATTTAAATAATATTTCCCGGGGTAGGCTGGGTGGGGGGCGCCAGGGGAGAAGACGGTGGTTTTAGCAAGAGAACTGCATCCCGCCGTGGCCGCGGCGTGGGTCTGGGAGACAGCCTGCCAGCACTTTCTTTGTCTGGGGCGCCGGCCCTTCGCGCGGCTCTTCCTCCCTCCCAAAGGCTCCCGGGCTCCGCGGGTCCCGATCCCTCGCGAGCCCTCCCCGCTGGGCGGTGGCCGGAGACCCGCTCCGCTCCAGTTCCCCATCCTTGCTGGACCCACCTTGTCGCCCCACGATCTCGGCGACATGCTCCGAACTCGGCACCGGCACGCACTCGGTCATGTTCACGCTCTTCTTGCGCGGCTCGCTGTCGTACAGAGAGGCGCCCTCGTCACTGTCCAGCCCCAGGAGGGAGAGCTGGTCCAAAGCGAGCTGCAGGGCTCTTTGGTCATCCAGAGTCTCTCCCCCGCCGCCACCGCCGCCGCCGCTTCCCCCGCCGCCGCCTCCCCCTCCGCTGCCGTTGCGCTCCAGGTCTGCAAACAGCGAGCTGGGCATCGCTCGGCCGTGCGCGCCGCGCCCCCGCCGGCCCTCGGCTCAGAAGATCTGGCCACAAAGGCAGCCGGGAAGCGAGCGGTCAGGGGTGGGGAGGCCGGCTGGCTGCAGAGGGTTCCGTGGCTCCTTTCTCTGCGCCGGAAGGAGTGGGTCGCTCCGTGCGGTCCGCGCTGGGCAGTGGCTGCGGGAGCCCCCGCCTGGGTCCCCACCCCAGGTCTGCTGGCGGGTGGGGTGGGGGCAGAGTTCGAGTGGCAGCCGCGCGTGCCCCCCGAGTGCCCGGCTGGCCGGCCACAATGCCGAGAGAGAAGCGAGCAGGCGAGCGACAGCAGCGTTTCTTTAAGGAGCCCCTCCCCGGCTCCTCCACTCCCTCCCGCCCGCCCTCACTCAGCGCTTTTTCCTTCTCTGCTCCCCGCCTCTTGACTGAGCCTCTGCAGCCAGACGGCTCCGGAGGGGGACGAGGGAGGCGCAACGTCACCGGCGGGAGCTGACACTACAATGCTACTGACACTATCGCTGGGGGAGGCGATTGGCGCGCGCCGGGCAGGGGGCGGGCGGAGGCCGCGGGCTGAGCAAGCGGAGCGAGAGCGCCCCCAAACCCAGGCTCGCCGCAACCCGCTCGTCCTCTTCTCGGCCGCGCCCCGCCCCCGCCGCCCCTAACGCCTCTTTGTTGTCTAATGAGCGACCGGCAGCCTCGGGACACTTGCATGTACCTATCGACCGAGGACAGTCGCTGTCCACGGGTCTCCTCTCTCGCCTAACCGAGAAAAAAAAGAGCGCGTCCAACTCTGATGCCAGGGGCCCGGCTCTGAGGGCAGTCCTTAGGAAGTCCCGTTACTGTCCACAAATAAACCACCCCTAGAACCAAAGGTGCAATTGCGCGAAGGGTCTGTTGCGTGCCCCAAAGGGTGGTCCGAGCCCTCGGACACGGAAAGCAGGACTCGAGGCCCTGGTGCGCACCGGCCAAGTGGCTCGCGGCGCGGGCTGCCCACCTGCGCGAGAGCGCACGAGACACAAAGGCATCCGCCCGGCCGAATCACAGTCGCGCGCGCGCCCGCAATTCTGTCCCCTTGGACAGCACTTCGCCCAACTGGCCCTGAAATTGTGGATCAGAAAGCCAGAATCCGGCTGCAGCGTTGGCCTGGCCCGCCCAGCTGCCAGCGACCTCTGGAATGCACCATGCCGGGGTCCTGCACCAGCCCATCCATGCACCGGCCCGGACCCCGCGTGCGCTGAGACGCGCACGAGCGCTGACACCGCGGGAACGCAGGCCATAGCGCCAGCAGGAGACGCGGGGTGCGCGCCCGGCCTTCGGTCCCTCCCCGCCCCACGGTCGGGCATGCGCAGTGGTCGCGAGGAACGGCGGGTCCTTTAAGGCGGGTGCGGTGCAGGGCAGCAGCCCCGCCTGCGGCTCCGCCCCGACGGGAGGTGTGCGCTCGCTCCGCACCGCTCTTTGTGCACTTCTCGGGTGGGGGCGGCGGAGAGAGGGTGCGACGGGACGAGCGGACGGGAACCGCTAGATGCGCCCCCTCCCGGATGTCCCGGGAGCCGCTCCTAGAGCAAGCGAGAAGAAAGGAGGCTTTGAGGGGCGGGTCGGCGCGCCGCTGGGTCCCTCTCTGCTCGGTCTCCCTCCGCGCCGGCCCGGCGATGCCCCCTCGAGCCCGCGCGCGCTCCGCTCCTTTGTTCTGGCGCCGCCGGGCTCACTGCGCCCCCTGTGCTGGGTCGGCCAGACGCCTACCGAAGACAATGAGGCCATGTGGCCGCTACAGCTACGGCCTTTCTCGGGAGACAGCATGGTGCCGCGGGGTGATTACTGGGCTCGAAGGCAGAGGCTCCTAAGTGCGCGCTGCTGGACCACTGGAAGAGTGAGCGAGCGCCCCCGGGGGAAATCATACCTGCGGGACTGAGCATTACAAGTGACAATAGAGGAGAGAGCGCGATGTGTCATCAGTGGACAGTTACGCCAAGAACACGAAGGTGTTCCCTTCCTCACTCGCTCACCTGGAGCTGTCTTGGGGAAGAGGTGCTGATTATTTCCTTAGGGAAATGCAGCTTAGAAGCCACTTACAGTGGCCATTTCCTCAGGATGTTTATGTCACCTTCCAGGGGCCTGATGTGTTTTTCTTCAAAGGGAATGCTTGATGCGGGGCGGGGGTTGCTCAGTCCTCCCAGAGAGCCACCACCTACATCTCCAGTAGAGAATTTTTGTATCTTTTGACCTGGTTTATGGACTCAAGTCCCACTAATTTGCGAACGAGGAGGGAGTGCCCTTGAGGATTTCTGCTGGGTGGAGGAGGGCCCCCAGGGGTCCTGGCTGTGGAAGGCCACAGGGGAGGCCCAGCTTTAAGACCCTCACTCCCTCCACTCCACTCAGGCAGGGCCTGTGAGCACCAAGGTAGACAGGTGAAGAGCTCCAAAGGCCTCATCGTTTACATCTTGCCAACCCAACAGACTACCGTCTGGTCTCTCTGTTTCTAGAAATTTACTAGACTTCTGTTTGGGCCAACTGAGGTTTCTTTCTCAAATAATATGATGAAGGTAAAGTTGTTCCTTAGTAAATGCCCCCCCCCCCCGGGGGGTTGCTTGTGCTAGGGAACAGGCCTACCACACCACCTTCCCCTCCTCGGTGCAGCGATCAGATTTCAGATGGGTTAACTCAGAAATGCCTTCGGAGGACTGAATGCGGCAGAGCCCCTGGAATCCTTGGGTCAGTCCCAGGAAGGTGAAAGCAACACTTTGGGGAAATGACATGCTTGATGTCTTTCCTACTAGATCATGGAAGCAGACATTGTACCTGCCTGGGACTGCAAATGTTCAATGAAATCACACATCTTAGCCCACATGGAGAAAGCTAAAACTCTGACCACAGGAATTCACAGAAAGCTGCCAGTCCTGAGGTGCCCCTGATGTGTTCATGCAGCCCAGATCACCGTCCACAGACCAGAATGCCTCAGTAAAAGGTATACAAAGATTAGCAGGGTTTCCTGCAGACACCCACAAAGAAACTGAAGGCCTTCCTGAGAGTCTAGGAGCGTTAGGACTGTGGTGGAAGGAGCTATGACTCCGACAGATCTGGTTCCCAACCTCAGTGAATGTGAGTAAATCAATGCTTTGTCCACAGTCACTCCTTGTCTTCTTGTGTCCAACACTGACTCACACATGAAGGCTATGACAAAAGTAACAATCTGGACATTTTAATTCTCAGTTCATGGATTTAATAAGCCAAAGCATCATCAAATTTGCAAAACCCAGTTCTGTTTTTAAATAGATAATACACCCAACCCCATAGTTTCTGGCTAGACTTTCCCAGGCTCCTTTAAGACCCCAGAGCTTAACTACTTTTCCTGATACAGGACATGTTCCCCAAGGACGTCCCCAGTATGGCCATATTATTTTTTTTATTAGCATGAGAGAAGCTTGCAGAGTGTGGTCTGGTAATTGAGACCACAACTGTCATAAAATAAGAAGAGGTAAAGTCACACAAAAATAACCAAGATTAACGAGACCACCTCTACTCGTTTCCAGAGGCCTCGAGCTAGTTTGCACACATCTTGCTTACTTCTGCAAATTAAGTAGCTGGGGAAAGAAACACGTTTCCTTGGAAGACAAGTTTGCACACTTTCAGTCAACTCCTTTCACTCCATGGAGCACCTACCTACGCCACAGGCACAGGGGAAAGTGCTGATGGTGCAGAAGCGAACAAGGCAGGGGTGGGGGGTGATCCTTCCCCTTGAACCCTGGTCACATCCCAACCCAGTTACACAGCAGAGTAAGTGCCAAGATAGTAGGGTCCTGGGAAGGTTTCCCAGAGGCAGGACATTTGAGTTGTGCTTTCAAAGAATGAGGTGTAAGAAGCCATGGAGACCAGTGCCTAGCATGGTGTGCGGTCTCAGCAGGAACCGAATGTTCCCTAAGCTTTTAAGGGCACAATACGGCATGGCTAATCGTGTTATACAGCAGAAATCTAGAATGTATTCATTTGTATAACCGAAACTGCGTAACAGTTAAACAACAACTCCCCATCTCTCCCCGCGGCCCCAGTCCCTGGTAACCACCATTCTATTCTCTGCTTCTGTGAGTTGGGACTATTTCAGTTTCCCCATAGAAGCAGAATCAGGCACTCTTTGTTCTTCCGTGGCCTGTTTCACTCAGCATAATGTCCTCCTGGTTCCTCCATGTTGTCACGCATGGCAGGATGTCCTTTTTTAAGGCTGAGTAATATTCCATTTTGTGTATATACCACATTTTCTTTATCCATTCATCTGCCCTTGGACACATTTGGGGTTGTTTCCATATCTTGGCGATTGTGAATAATGCCGCAGAGAACATGGGAGTGCAGATATCTCTTTGTGACTGTGATTTCAGTTTGGGGATTGCTGGATCATACAGTAGCTCTGTTTTTTTGTTTTTGTTTTTGTTTTTTTGAGGAAACTCCATACTGTTTTCCATAGCAGCCGCACCTTTTGATGTTTCTACCAACAGAGTACAAGGGTTCCAATTTCTCCACATACTTGCCAACACTGTTTTGTTTTTTTATAGTCATCCTAGCAGGTATGCAGTGATATCTCATTGTGGTTTTGATCTACATTTACCGGATGATCAGTGACATTGAGTATCTTTTCCTATATCTCTTGTCCATTTCTTATGTCTTCTTTGGAGAAATGTCTATTCAAGCCATTTGCCCTTTTTTTTTTTTTAATTCTGGTCTTGGCAGTGAAATCATGGATGTGATACCAAAAGCACACTCAACAAACACATAAATAAACAAGTGAAGTGGACTCCATGAAATCAAAACACCAAGAGAATGAAAAGGCAGCCTGCGGAGCGGAAGAAAATATTCGAAAACCATACATCTGATAACGAATTAATACCCAAGATATATGAGGAAATCTTACAACTCAATAGCAAAAACAAAAACACAATAATTCACTGAAGAATGGGCAAAGGACTTGAGTAAAAACATTTCTCCTTCTTAGTCATTATGCCAGTTGAATTTTAGAATTATACACACACACACACACATATGTGTGTCCTTAACATTTGGTCACATACTATGTATCTAAATATTTCAAAGTTATAAATCAGGGGACCAACAGTTGCATAAACTATCTCCTAACCCCCTACCTAGGCAAGTAGCCCTTAATAATGACCTGGAAGGCCAAGGTTAGTATTTGGAACTCTCAGCCTCCTTGGGGCTCTGCCCTGGACCCTGGTCATACAGGGACAGGTGGCCTTGGCCATGACCCATGATTCCCACCCCTCTTCTTCCCCCCACCTCCAGGCTCCTTCTCATACCACCAGGGGATCTCAAGCACATGTTTGTAGACATCCCAGCTCCATCCACACCCTGTCCCCTGTAAACAGTCACTGCCTTGGACATACCTTGCACCTAGAGATACACACATTTTCAGTGGAAGACTTGGATGGACGGTCAGGGTAGAGGTCCGCACAGACACTGATAGTATACGGGGCCTCTGGGTAGGGAAGCCCAGCTGTGATTTCATACTCTGGGGAGGGGCACAGCCAGAGGACAGCAAGAGTGGGACCCTGTAAAGCCTGGGGCCCGGGGCAGGGCTTCTCTTGTCTGACACACAGAATAACTTAAAAATATAAAAATAACTATCTGAGTTATAAAATAGCCATTAGGATAAGCGCTATTATTCGCTCCATTTAATACATGGGGAAATATTACATGTAAACCTGTGGAACAGGATGGTCATGAACACTTCTACTAAGGACTTCCTTCCTTTTTTCTTCCTCCCCCTCCCTCCCTTCCTCTCTTCCTCCCCTCCTTCCTTGGTTACGGAAATACCAAGACAGTGCCCTGTGCGCCAGGCACTGCCTGGGCCTGGGGTTCAAGGCGAATCCCGTTGGGAAGTTTACAGTCTACTAAGGAGACTGGCATCAATCACACACAAATAAGCCTGAAGTTACAAACCGAGACAAGTGCACTGACGGATGAGCATGTGTTGATCTGTTGGTTGCCTTTGATTTACGGTTTCCTGCTGCGATGGGGAGGAATGCAAAATCTGTTTTTCCTTAAAGCCAGGGGCCTTACATATTTTCACAAACCTCTGACATGGATGCATGTCATACAGCTAACCAGAACCGGGTATGCTTCCTGCAATCGTACACGCTGACTGCTGGAGTGAAACTGGACCAAACATGTCAGAGGCACAGGCCAACTGTGCAGCTATAGGAAGGGGGGGTTTTACGAGAGCCCCTGATACCAGAATTCTTATGGAGATGCAGAAGGCAGGGTGGCAAGGGATCTCCACGCTCTAATAAGAGGTCTGCTTTCCTTCCTCATGTCCCTGAATTACAGCAGACAAGAGGCGCCACAATGTCTCACTACTTTTCTTCCGGTTACCCTGCCCCGGATGATTTCTAGCGCATGGATGCTCAAGGTGTCGGGGGGAACGGGCAGCCGTCTCCTCAGAACTGGACAAACACTTGGCGGGAAGCAGGGTGTTGGCTGCAGCCCTGCACAGGCACAGACAGGGTGATGAAACTTTATGCAGCTGGGGATACTGTCTGTGTGGACCGAGGCCGCGAAGGCCTCGACGCTGTGCGTGGAGGGGGAGAATCGGAGCAGGAAAATCTGCTTCTGCCATTCACATTGGCAGCTGGGGTTCCTGGCTGCCTGCTGGTCTTATATCTTTTCACGAAAGGTGTTCATGATTTCCCGTAAGGAGTCAGTAACTCCCCATGAAATGTACCTTGGGCAAGGAACAAGTACATCTCTCTACCATACTTTAGGGTCAATCAGGCAAACACCCGCCAAGAGGCAAAAGCACCTTATCTTCCCTTTTCCTCCCATCGCACGCTGGAATGAACATTCCAGCTTTTTAAAAACTGTATTTCCTGCAGAGGAAAACCTTATTTTAGAAACTGTGTTTTAGTGCGCACACACAGGCTTGCTAGCACTTTCCCTTTTCAGGTGTGGGGGGTGCCGGTGGGACGTGGCATGCCCCGGGGTGGGTCTACAGCCCCTCACCAGAGGGTGCCCTGCCGCCGCACAGTGTCCAGAGGCTGCGCAGGGGCCAGCCTGGCCTGGCTGCTGCCGGACCTGCCCTCCCTCCCTCCCCCGATGGCTGTGTCTCACCTGCCCCATCCTCTTCACCCCACCCTGCGTGTCCACCTGTACTGTGTGTCCACCTGTACTGTGCTTCCTCTGAGTCACCTGCAAACTGCCAAGTACGGGTTGGTTTGTGGCTGTTGGTTTTTGGTTTTGTTTTTGCAGGGTTTGGGAAACGTCAAGCAGCAGGAAAGAACGAGGACATGGCCGAGGAAGGGAGACCATCTTGATTCCAGACCAGGAGCATCTTTTATCCTATGAACCTGCAACTGTTTCTTTAAAGGACATTTTTTCCATTTATCTTCAGTCAGAGTGGGAGGGAGGGAAGGAGGGATAGAGAAACATTGATGTGAGAGAGACACATCGACTGGCCGCCTCCCGCACGACCCCGACGGGGGCCAGGGACAGAACCACAACCTAGGTATGTGCCCTTGACTGGAGTCGAACCCAAGATGCTTTGGTCCTCGGGCCGCCACTCTAACCACCGAGCCAAACCAGCCAGGGCCGAGCCTGCAACGTTTTATAAACCTCTTCAATGCTCCCGAGCAGAGATGAGACTGAGGCAGTGACCAGCCTGCTCGAGGCTGAGGCGGAGTGGGAGAGAAACCAGACTCCTCAAGAAGCTGCTGCAGCTCCAGGACTGCACCACCACCACCGTCACAGCTCCTGTGACTGCTGCCGTCACTACCCATTCCCCCCGGCGCCCCCATGATGTCATTATCACTTGTCTGTCACCCTGAAGCACTTGGTCAGCCGTGGGCTTTGCTGCCACGCCGGCTGTGCATGCCCTTCCGTGGTGCTTCCGTGGACTCTGTACAATATGACGGCAGCAGGGTTCCCCTCGGACAGCTGCTGTTTTAAAGGCGCAGATACCTCTAAAGCGCCTCCCCCAGCGCCGGCCACAGAGAGGGCCCTGTGCCTGCCAGCTCTCCCTCCCTCCCTCCTGTTAACATCACTTTCTTCCGTAATCGATGTCACTCTTCGGGACTCCACACACGTGCCTCCTCCCCATCGAAGCCTCCCAGACGGAACCCAGAATCCAAAGGGATCACTCTCCTCTTTCACGCCCCCACCCCCCCACCAAGAGTTGGGGGCTCTGGTGGGCACCCCCTTCCTTCGGCCCGAGGTAGATGTTCCTTGGTGAGTCTCCTCCCCTCTCCTGCAAGGCTGCGGTATGTTCGTGAAATCTCCCCTCCACTTTTTCTGTTGCCTCATTAAGCGGCTTAACCTCCGTGCCTCAGTCTCCACCTTTGGGAAATGGGGGAATCGTCACTACCCTATGCTCACAGTGTCGGCATCAGAACTAAATAAAATGCTACATGTGCCCTGGCCAGTGTGGGTCAGTGGTTAGAGCACTGGCCCGCGGACCGAAGGGTCCACGCTCCATTCCCGGTCAAGGGCACGTACCTGGGTTGCAAGTTCGATCCCCGGCCCTGGTTGGTGCGCGTGTGGGAGGCAACCAATCCATGTGTCTCTCTCACATTGATGTTTTCTCCTCTCTCTCTTCCCCTCCTCTTCCCCCTTCACTCTCTCTGAAAAATCAATGGAAAAAAATATCCTCTGGTGAGGATTAAAAAAACAAAACATCTCTGGCACCAAGGAAGCAATCCCACACAGCGGGTGCTCAGACAGTGCTGGTGGGTGACTAATGGCGGCGGGCGTGGGGGTGAGAAGTCCAGGCTGGGAGGCGCACAGTGTGGTGCTGGTGAATGCAGCATCAGATGTGAGGGCCACCGACGGCCGTAACTGTCCCCGCTCACAGTGGGCAGGTTTGCAGCCACACAGATGCCTCTGTCCACACAGCCCTGCGGCCCGGAGGGGGGGCCGTCCAACTGCAGGCCCCACTGTTCCCGGGGGAGCCGCATCTGCGCCGGGCTCCCAACACCATATGGGCCTCTGGCCCAGCACGTGGCATGGCTGCTCGGGCACAGGCGTCACTGTCCTCCGGGCGTCCCATCTGCAAGGAAACCAATCGCCTCTCACAGACGGGGCAGCTGAAGTTTAAGCAGATTCAGGACACATCGACGGGGAAAGAAAACCAGTCATTACAAGTCCGTCTGAAGGAACTCTCTCATTCAGCCGTCAGGCAGTCACCACCTCCCCGGCCCTGGTCGCTGTCGTTGAAAGAAAAACATTCATGACACCTTCTTCTCTGGGGTGTTCATTTCTTCCAAAGCTAGCTTTTTTTTTTTTTTTTCTTTATTGATTTTAGAGAAAGCAAGGGAGAGGGAGAGAGAGATAGAAACATCAATGAGAGAGAACTCGAATGGCTGCCTCCTGCATGCCCCCCACGGGGGATTTGGCCCACAACCTGGGCATGTGCCCTGACCGGGAATCTAACTGGCGACCTCTTGGTGTATGGGGTCGACGCTCAACCACTGAGCCACACCGGCTTGGCCAGCTGTTTTTTTTTTTTTTCCTAACTTTTTTTTGGACATAATTTAAACTTACAGAAAAGTTGCGAAACCAAGAACAGTACAAAGAACACTCAGATTCTTTCCCTATTGTTACCATTTATCGTATTTGCTTTATCGATCCCTCTCTAGTTAGAGATCTATGTATTCTCTCTCTCCCTCTCTCTCTCACACACACACACATACATTTGAAAGTCAGTGTGTACATCACAATACTTTATCCTCAAATGCTTCATCGACATTTCCTAGGAAGAGTGCTATTCTCTTACAAACCCAGGCTACAGTTATCATCAGTAAATTCAACGTTGATAGAATACTTTTATCAAATGTACTGTTAGTAAGGGTCAGAATTAAAAAAAAAAAAAAGATGAAAAGTCTCCAAGACAGTCATCATTATTTAAAAACCCTCAGCCTTTGGAGTAAATTTTAAAACACACACAACTGACAGTGCGTGAAGCAGCCCACCCACATTTGCCTGATATCCTTTACGCTTACGTGATCGTTGTGGAAGACGGAGCACCGGGTCTGTTGAGTAGGCTGGTGTCCCAGGTGTCCTAGGAAGGAGCCCGGAAGGTCATGAATGCCTCCGGGAATGACTTATGTGGAGTGGTGTCTGCCAAAGCCTGTAGCAGTAGATTCATTCATTCCTTCAGCAAGTAGCCATGGAGCACCTCCCCCGGCTGGGCATGGCAGAAACCAGTAAGAAAGATGGTTGCTCCCCTACATTTGCTCGTGGGGCAGGGAAGAACACAAACTTAGGAGGGGGAACCTGGTTGTACTGACGTATTGCAAGACGTGGGCGGGTCACGGAGCTCTGAGCCTCAGTCTCTTGAGCTGGGAAGTGGGGGGGACAGGAAGAGCTCCCTTGTAGGGTTGCTGCAAGGATCCAATGAGAATGACTGTCCGGGGCTAGCCCAGTGCCTGATACGTGGAACTGCTCAGTAAGTGCCAACGAGCGTGATGGGCGGGGAGACAGGCATACACATAAACATACAATTTTAATACAACCAACCAATTGCTGTTATCAATTGCCTATAGCCCTGAGACGTCCTCAGAGGAGACATTTCAACCAAGGCTGGGAGGGTGACATACAATCTGACTGGAGGGGGTCTAGAGGCTGCGGAGGGAAGGAAGGAGAAGGGACGGGAGGTACCCCATAGTCCACGCAGAGGAAACTGCATCTGCAAAGCATGGATGACGGAGAGGCCACCAATTACTTCACTGTGGCTCACCATAGAGCCAGAAGGGTTGGCTGGTAGGTGATGGGGCTGGAAAAATACCAGGGACACTAAGGCACGAGTGATTTTGCAGGTAAAATTCCTATGAACAATTACACAGTGATACAATCAACCACGCCACCTTCTGCCCCTGGTGCATCACCGGGCACAGCCTCCCCACCAGGCGAGGCTAGAACGGACGGAGCCAGCTCAGAGGCCGTGTGCAGGTCAGCCCACCCCTCCTTCTTGCTAGCTCGATGTATCCAGCTGCATTTTCATAAAAAAATACTTTTTCACTACAGAAGATTTTGAAAATATTTTTTAAAAATATGTCTCCCCACTTTCAATTAAGGAACTCATGCAGTAATGGCTTTGTTACCGGGCATGTCCAGTTAATTAAAAGGCTGGCCAGCTGAGTGTTAAGGCATCGAGTGCCCTGCAGTCCCCCAGCCCCTACCATCGATCGGTGCCAAGGAAAGCCCACCCCCCTGTATCATCCTGGCACTGCTTCTCATCCCATTGTTTCTTTCTTTCCAGGGGGAAAGAGTCCCACTGTGCGACGTAATTGGCTGGTTACCCCAAAGGTGGCCCGTTTTAAAAGCAATGGATTTTGCTGAATGTAAAAAACTCCAGCTTTTAAATAAGACCCATTAGCAGTGCTTCTTAACTGGAAGCTGGCAGCAGAGCCCCTGGGAGCTTTTCTGCTCACACAGCCATCCCTCCGCTCTTCTACCTGCTTCAGGAAGGCTGGGCGGGGGCTGGGCAGTGTTCTGGGCTGCAGCTCCCTAGGAGATAGCCCATGGGCAGCCCTGGTTAAGAACCTCCCCATCAAAGGGTGTTTGTTTATTCACTCACAGCCGGTGCAGAGAGACCCCAGGGGGAACTCGTTACTCCAAAGCCCAAAGCTGGAGTCCCCTCATTAGAGCTCCACTCACCCCATTGTTCCTTTAAATAGCACCGTCCCCCAGGGCTTTTAAAACACAGTTTTTTAAAAAGTGAGTGCTTGCTTCTTCTCCTCCACGTTGGCGAAGTGAAGCGGAGCTGGGCTCTACAACCTGGCCTGCAATCAGTGACAAGAGCACTGAGCAGAAATATGATTCATCCAGATGACTGGCCCTGTGAACTCTTGTCTTTTACCAAAAAAAAAAAAATGCTTTTGCTTTTCTGATTTTAACAATATTATCAAATACAAATGCTAACGAAGGGGATGTGTTTCATTTCACAAAGGGAATTTAGGAGTGTATCAGAGGAGCCTGGCCGGTGTGGCTCAGCGGTTGAGCATTGACCCATGCACCAAGAGGCCACTGATTGGACTCCCGGGCAGGGCACATGCCCAGGAGGTGGCCCATAGATGTTCTCTTTCATGGATGTTTCTATCTCTCTCCCTTCCTCTCTCTCTAAAATCAATAAAAAGAAAAAATTTAAAAAGAAAAGTATATCAGAGGAGAGTGCATCAGATTCGGCTTATAATCACTGGTTTTGCATAAAATTCTTGGGGAACGTAGCTCGTGCATCGGACTGCAGCTGCCACAGATGTGGCCTGGGCGTCCCACACTCTCCACAGAGAAACACCTGGCAAAAGCAGATGACAAGTGACTGGCTTTCCCAAGAGCCCTGCCTGGCGTGTCCCCCTCTCCCTGCCTGGGCTTCTAGTCCCAGACCTGGGACGCAACCAGGGCTGTTACACATGTGTCTGTCTGTGCCCTTTCTCCTGACATGTGTGAGAAATGATCATAAACATCAAAACGTTCTCGAGAAACACCTGACTGGGTTCTTAAGCGGAGTGAGAAGAAAAAACACATCCTTTCTGTGTGTTTTTATTATGCGTGGTGTTATTTGTGGTTTCTGCGTTGCCATGTGTCCCAGAGCGCTTCTTTAGATACCTTCTGGCATCTGGCTGGGTGATGACATCACGCCCTCTGAAAACGATGACCTCGCTGTCTCCCTTTCCAATACCGTACTCCTCTGACTTACTTTCCACGTCCAGTGCGCTGTCTAGTCTCTGTATTGCTTCACACACTCCTGCACATCTAACAAGTTCAGATGTGGGTTTCTAAATGAACAGCAGATCAGCAGTAACAAACTGGAAATGAATAGAAAGGCCCTAAAAGAGAGCTAGTACACACGAAGTCAGTTTGGAAATCTGGGCCATTCCATGGAAAGACTAAGAGTTGGACACCTCAAGGTCTTGAGGGCTCACTATAAGACCATACTGGGCATTTGTCCAGTCTCTTACCAAGCTCTCACTCGGTGCCAGGCTCTTTGCTAGCATATGAGTTAGCTATTGCTTTTGGTTGCTAGTTACAAAGACCCAAAATAAGAGCGATTTAAACAAGGTGTGGCGGGTATTTTTCTCTCACATAACAGGAAACCCAGATGTAGGGAATCCGGGTTGTTATGGTGACTTCTGGAATTCATTAGTAACCTTCCTTCTGTTTTTTTGCTTCACCATTCTTAGTATGATCACAAGGTGGCTGCCGCAATTCCAGTCATTGCATCTGAATTCCAGTCGGAAATGGCAAAAAAAAGGTGTACTGTCCATCTGAATCAACCTCTTTCTAACAGCTTTAATGTAGGTTTTACCCAGTTTTGTGTATATCGCACAACCATCTCTACGTACAAGAAGAATGGGAAATGTAGGTTTTTCCTACAGCTCCCAACAATACAGAGGTTCTGTTAGTAAGGAAGAAAAGAGAACGAGGTACTGAGGAGACAAGTAGTACAGCTGGGCACCATGGGTGAGGCCGAGATCACAACACAGCTCTGTATTCCAGGAGCTCGGGCTTCAGGGAGAATAATTCCCTTCCAAGCTGGTTAAAATAATAATTACACCCCGAGACATAAACTTTCATCTCAATGAAGAAACTCCATAATTTAGGGCAGCAGTTTCCCAGAAGATTCTAGAGTGCCGGGACTTTTGCTGAGTTGGTTTTAATTCCATACGAATTACATCTCTGTCCATGCAATCTGCTTGGGCCCTGCTCCCACCCGCCGGCATTTATATTCCTCGTAACTCCGTGGTAGGAAATGGGAGGATGTTTTTGCTAATAGCAAATGTCCGCAGAATTTTCATCAGCAGGTTTCCCTGAAAGACAAAATGACAAGTAGCCACTGAAGGCGCTGCATTCCTGTCTGTCCCCTCCTGCGCCTGTAGGCTTATCCCGGTCTTATTTGGGTTGTGGGTATTGATGGCGGTGGCTCTCCCACTGTGGCATCTTTATTAAGAGAAGAATCCTCCACGAGGGGTGTGAAACCCTCTGACCGCACGTCAGGTGGCTGTAACTCTAGACACAGGAGAGATGTGTTTTTCTATTTCCTTTTGAGCAAATCTGATGTTTTCCTTAGTAGAGTGAATGTGGTAGACTGATGGTTTCTGCCCCAGGTGGAGGCGTGGATTTCAAGGCTTCTTCTCTTTCTACCATGGCCAGTGGTGGGGATTTCCCCTAAGCTAGGAATAGAGGAAACCGGCTGAGACTGCCCACCTGGAGCCAGAAGCATCGGGTTGATATTTTCTTTCTTTTTTTTTTAATCCTCACCTGAGGACATTTTTCCATTTTTTGTTCAGATAGAGTGGGAGGGGAAGAGAGGGAGAGAGAGAGAGAGAGAAAGAGAGAAACATCGACATGAAAGGGACACATTGAGTGGCTGCCTCCTGCACGACCAACCAGGGCTGGGGACAAATTGCAACCGAGGTATGTGCCCCTTAGCGGGAACCGAACCTGGGTCTCTCTGGACAGCAGGCCGACGCTCTAACAGCTAAGCCAAACTGGCCAGGGCGATTTTTTCTTTTTTTAATAGTTTTTTTCCTTTATTGATTTTAGAGAGAGAGGAAGAAAGAGGGAGAGAGAGATAGAGACATCGATGAGAGAGAACATCGATTGGCCGCCTCCTGCACGCCCCCCACTGGGGATCAGGCCCACACCTGGGCATGTGCCCTGACCGGGAATCGAACCAGTGACCTCTTGGTGCATGGGTCAATGCTCAACCACTGAGCCCCACTGGCTGGGCAGAAGCATGGGGCTGAGCACCCACCTTACCTCTGCTATTCACCTGTCCCATCTGCTCTCTAATTGCTCAGGGCTAACCACAAGCTCAGTGGCAGGTGGGAGTGTCAGGATGGGGGTAGCTCTGAAAGGGTGGAGCACAGAGAAGTGGGGCTGGGGGCGCAGGACGAGCATGAGCAAGGTCCAGCCAGAGGCTCAAACAACCTCGAGAATGAGTCGCACATCCACGCAGGTGTGTCCAACCTAGCTGTCACCCATTCAACCATCTGCCGAGAGCATTCCTTTTGCTGGGAGTTACAGCAGACTCCAGCCATGTGAAGGCCCTGACCTATGGAGTGGGGAGGTAGAAGGTACAAGGGGGGCACTGTGGGAGCTCAAGGAGAAGTCCTCCGGAAGGAATGATGGGCACAGAAGGCTTCCTGGAAGAGGTTCGCCCAAAATGAGTCCCAAAGGATGGGTCAGGCATGCAGAGATGGCAGTAAGGCTGGCATGAGTCTGTGGGAGCTCAGCCTGAGCTGCCGCCCATGGGGGGTGGGGTTCCCGGTGAGGTTGGGCAGAACTGGCCTGGCCAGGAATGGCAGTGGGGCCGTGGTGATGGGGGAACCTGTAAGGAGGGGGTTGCTTGAGCTCCAGTGGACTTCAAGCAAGGAAGGGCCAGAGACCTGTGTGGCTGGGGGCTGCCTGGCCGCCAGCCAGTGGGCTAGGGAGCTGGCATTGTCAGCTCAGACGTGGGGGCCCAGAGACAAGGGGGCAGAGATGCAGGCTGCCGGAGATCAACCCGATACACGCTGGTGAGAGAGGCGTGTTGGGGGAAGCGAAGAGCGATGGAGGAGGACAGCCGGGTCTGCGGACTGTGTGAGGCTTTGTCCTGTTCAGGGGACGGATGAGTTCAGGGAGAGTCTTCCCGAGTGGGGGGTTTGTGGGCTGGCTCATGGAGCCCTCCTTCCGATCAGCTCCACGTGTGTGGACCTGGGTGTCGGGAGAGTCGAGAAAATACAGCATCCCCCACCTGTGGGTAACATGTGGCCGTCCTTGCGGTACATACATGTAAGGTTCCCTTCGCGAGCGTGAAGCACCAGAACCTCAGAAAGAGGGGGCATTACTACGGGGGCTCTCTCATCACTCACAAAAGGGGACACATCATTGTGACCCATTTCCTCAGAAAACCCTGAACTACCTCCATTCGACTGGTCGTGAATCGGAGGAGCCGAGATGGACAGTGACCCGGCCAGTTAGTGATAGACATGGAGCCAGAGTCCAGGTCTTCTGATTCCTGGGTCAGACCCAGAGAGGGACTCACCCAGTGGCTAGTGCACTTGGGTGTCAGACAGATGGAGGCCTGAGTCCCAACTCGACGGCTTACTAACCTCTCTGGGCCTCTGCTTTGACACCTGTCAACAGAGAATAGGGCTCTGCCTTCTCACAGGGACGCTGTGAGAGTGAGTGAGATCACGCACACCTGCACTTTAAACACGGTGCCCGGCACACGGAGCCATCAATCATAGCTGCTGTCCACGGTTCGTCCAAGAGCTCGACGTGAGGCCTGGAAGTCGGAGGGAACCAGGCCATGGAACTTAGTTGTTTTTCTTACCCTTAGGATCAAAAAGCTGAGTTCATCTTCCCTCCAGAGCCAAATGCAAACCAGGGTCTGGCCCGCAAGTGGGGTTTGGGGAGGAACTGGAAACCCACCCCGCTGGTGTGCCTGACTTACACCTGCGCGGCATCTGACATTCCTGGCAGACGCAAGCCAGGCTCCTTCCTGACCTGCTGGGCTCAGCGCGGGGCCCACACTCCGAGCCCCGCTCTTCCTCCTCCGTCTCTGCCATGTCCTCCCCACACCAAGAGTCGGGTCTGCGGAGTCAAGCCCAGGCGTGGGGTGGCCTGGCATGGATCACAGCCCTGGCCTCAGGCAGGGGCACGGGCAGGGCAGGCAGCAAGGAGAGGGGGCGGCATCTGTCTGGGCTCTGCCTTCTGCAGGGCCAGGGCCTGGGCAAGCAGAAGCCCTGACTCAGCCCAGCATCCTCCTCTGAATCCCCAGTCACAAGTCTGTGGTCAGGACCACAGGCCCCAGTGACGACGGTGTTTAACCATGAGCGACACAGCCGACGAGCCCTCTGTTCCATTTCTGGTGGGGGCCCCGTGGGATTTCTCAAACGCTTGTTCATGGGGTTGCTATGGACCAGACGTCTTTCAGCTCTAAAGTTCAAAGGTAGCCCTTTTCTTTTCAAAAGGAAAAGAAAAAAAAAAAAAATCAGCCACAATTCAAAGTAAACTGTTTCTATAAAAAGGAAAAAAATAGCACTTTATAAAAAAAACATAGCCCAAACTGGGACATTTAAATATGAGACCGTTATATAAATATACATACCCTGTCATAAAAATAGAGTGGTTTAGGTTTATGTATATATTTTTCCCCTTCATTTGTTGAATGTCACTGGAAATCCACCCTAAGCCACGCTGTGATGAGTGGGGTCCACTCCACACGGCCACGCCTCTCCCCTGATTACGGCAGACGGCGGCTAACACAGAGAGCGGGTCTCAGAGCTGCTTACGGGGCATGGTTTGTTTCACGGGGCAAAAATTATCCAGGGACCCGTTTCCGTGATCTAGCCAGAGGTGCATTTCCAGCCCCAAACAGCTGCAGGATGTGGGGCAGCCTGAAGATGGCGCCCAAGGGCGCACGGGGCGGGTTCACAGAGGTGGCGAGGGGAAGACTCGGAGGACTGTGCGCCCCGCGAATAGGTGCGGCGCCTGCTCTTGCTCCCAGGAGAGGCTAAGGATGGTCTCCTTGGGGTGGCACAGCCGCAGGGTGGGGGAGGCCCGGCGCCGTCCTGCTCCTCTGTGCCACCCCGACCAGCTCTGTGACGTCCCTGCGTCCCTCTCCAATGAGGATGACCACGTCTACTCGCAGGTGTGCCGTGGTGACTAAATGAGAACGTGCTCGTACGGCCGGGAAGAAGCGCGGGCAGCCACTGGGTCACCCACGGGAAAGGGCTGGCCATGCCTGGCCCTCGGCAGGAGAGGCATTTATTTTTCCGTCGTGAAAACAGACTTGAGAACAGGACCAAGCGCGGGAATGCAGAGAACAGAGAGGGCGCCGTGCGGGGCGGGCACGCGTGCGCACGCTCACAGCTGCGCCCAGTAGGTCCTCCGCACGCCTGGCTCCTGTCCCCGCGCAGTTCCGCTCGGAGAACACGCCAGCCCGAGGGCGCCGCAGGGACACAGTGCAGGCTGTTCCCTCGCCCGGGTGTGTGCTCTGCTGCTGACAGTCCTCTCTCGTGGGCAACGACCAGCGCACCATTCACTCATTAGCACCCCTGCAGAACATCTGTTTTCCTTCTTGCTGGTTGATATTTGGAAATAGAAATCGCTGAGTAGCTAATCTGCTCGTGTGTGGGGGGCGGTGAGGAATGGGAGCGCAGGGAGGTGCCAAGAGCTGCTCTGTTTAAAATCTCCCACCGCCCTGTCTCATTGCCTGGCCCGGACAACTGGTGTATGTCAGGCTTTCAGTGAACAGTGGCGGGGGTGTGACTGTTGTTAAGACCCACAGAAAGGTTGGGGTGGGAGGTGACGGGGTGGGCATCGATGCCTCCATGTTGCGAGGTTTCCTTGGTGGTCGTGTGCAGGATGGCAGAAGGTTTGGGGAAGAAGGGGCCTTAGAGCATCCCAGGTGGGTTCAAGGGGCTGGTGACAGGGCAGGAGGAGGCCAGGGAGGACCCAGGGCAGATGCAGATGGGAATGAGCCCCCACAGTGAGGCAAAAATGGACGAGAGCAGGGATTAGGGGAGGGGGTGAGGAGGCTGAGAAAGGAGGGGGTGTTTGTGGCACTGAGAGCCAAGCAGAAAACCCAGGTGTGGTCTTTCCAGCCCCCAAAATAGCCTACATCTGGGTCACAGGTCTTGCTGTTTGCAGCCCTTTCTCCTTTCAGGCAGAATCCTCCCCCTGGCTCCCTCTGTTCCTAGCAACTTTCACACACATGGCTGGCAGCCTGGCTAGGGCCCCCGCGGTTGTCAGCAGCAGGGCAGAACCACAAAAGACCCCAAATCCCAAAGCGATCCCGAGAAAGAATGAAGCTGGAGGTATCATATTTCCTGGTTTCAAACTACATTACAAAGCTACAGTAATCAAAACAGCATGGCACTGGCATAAAAACAGACACAGAGATCAATGGAACACAACCAAGAGCCCAGAAATAAACCCATGCACATACAGCCAACTAATATTTGACAGTCAGCCAAGAGCACTCAATGGAGACAGGATACTCTCTTCAACAAACTGTGTTGGGAAAACTGAGTGTCCATACATATATACATATACATAACATGGAAATGGGACCCGTGTCTTTCTGACTGGGCTCCCTGGTACCAGGATCACTGCAGCCCAGCGCAGCTCTGGGGAATGAGCAGAAGCCCTTGCCTGCCCCTCTTCACCCAGGTGGCAACAGCAGCATTAATGCAGCCGCCACAGAACTCTCTTGAGACAAGCAAAGGAATTTTCCAACCCAGGATGCAATGTTCTTTTCTCAAGTGTGGGGGGAAATCACACGAAGCTTTATGAAGTGAATCCTTGGGTTACACTTTATTTAAACCATCACTTCAAGCACTTGCTTTTGTCCTTGCAGGTACAAAGCCTGGAGTCACTTCTGCTCTTCACTGAGAACCTTTCAGGATAACAGTCCAGTTAGTAACCCTGTTTACTCCAGAGGGGGAACTAGCGGCTCAGAGAACTGAAATAAGCTTCCACGGGCCACACAGCTAGGAGGAGACAAAGGCTGAACCAGACGCCAAGTGCGCCTGACCCCAGAGTCCGTGGTCCTAGAGCTGGAACCCCGCACTGATACCAGAATCACCCTGACAATGGGAAACACACTGAGGCTGTTGTCACTGTCTTCAGTTTCAGGCCAAAACATGAGGCAGGAGGTGCAAAGTGCTCAAAGAAGGAATGTCTGAGGGTGCTCAGTAGAGGGCTCCACCTCCTTCCTCAGCCTCTAGTGATCTGACCACTTTCCAGGCGCTGCCCCCTAGGGGCCCTTGTAGAAGCTACCATCTGTCCGAGCCCCCTGGAAGCCAGGCTTCTTACGGGCCTCTCCTAGCTAACTACTTGTCAGACCCCTGCTATGCAGCTGTAGGTAAGAAGGGCTGAAGTCTTTCCAGCCGTGTGATGGACATTTAAAGAAAATAATGTGAGGCCTAACTGCACATTTACCACCACTAATGGTAGCATCACAAATACAAATCTGTAACGTTTCAGAGCTTGGGAAAACGGCCCAGGAGCGACCCGCGCTGAGAATGGGAGCAATCTGGCTGATACATGGCCATTCCGTGGCCCTGCAGGGAAAAAGAGCAAAGTTTCTAATTACCCAGCCACAATCCTGTATTTTGATGTAAAAGAGAGGAAATAGCTGAACTCTCTTCTAGTCACAGACATGCCAAGGAGCCCAGCGGAAAGCCTTCTGCCCAGACCACTGCTGAGCCCGCACTGGCCACTGGCCCCGGCGGCCCCGGCCGCTGCTCCTCAGATGAACCTCCAGAAGCCCACAGCAGCCCCACCTCATCCCCTGCCCATCTTGCAGAAGCATCGGCAGCAATTTCCCCCTCAGAACGTTGCCACGCTCTTTGGTGTCTTCTTTGTACAAATCTGTCTGGGCTGGAGGAATTGGGGTCAGGAAGCTGAAGTCACAACCCACTTACTCAGCAATCAACCAAATAACTGCTGCTCCACACGGGCCTTTCTGATTGGCCCCCTCCCACTTCCTCCTTTCACTCTGCGCTTTCTGAAGCTCCGAGGTGCCCTCTTGGTGTCACCCGTGTCCATGAGGTCAGCCAAGATCTTCCGACTATTGGGCTGTTACAGTAGCAGAGTCAAGCCTCAGTCCTAAGAATTTTAGGACACAACATTCTATCTCAAACATTTGTCAGAAGCCTCAGCACAGCTGCTTCAGCATGAAAGGATGCCTGCTTCCTAAGAATGGCATTCCCGCTTGGGAAACGCTAAGCTGTGCCTCGGTTTCCCTTAGCAGTCCCCGCAGGTGCTCGAGGCTGAGAGGACTTCCCCACTGGCCGGAAGGGGCACGCTTTATGCTACTTCCTCTCCCGTAGTACAGGAGCAACTACTGCGGCCGACACGCTCACAGGGACGCACACAGCCTGCCCCCCGCCCGCCAGCTTTGCTAGCGAGAGACTGGATGGCAGGGTGAAGAGGAAAGGAGAAGAAATGTGGGAAGGAGGAATTCGGGAGCCTCTTAGTGGCCACCTCACGTATTCGTCATTTGACTTTTCGCCTAGCTTGACAACAAAATATCATAAAAATGCCAGTTGATCGGAAAATATTAACACGTGTAGCTGTGATGTGTCCCCTGCCGTAGCCTAACAGATCAAGTTCCACCTGTGGCAGTGGGTCCTGTCCCCCTTCCATGGGAGCCTAAGTCCCCACCTTGTTCCGAGGTTGCTGTCTGACAAACACGGTTACGTCATGAAGAGGCTGAGCAACCACGAGAGAGCAACCTGATTCACTACATTCATTTGGAAACGCGAAGCGAAGGGCTTATAGGGGAAAGAGAGATTGAAAGGGGGAGGAGAACGAGGCCAACCAGACGGGATGTGGGGAACTGAGAGAAACAGGTGCAGTCCTCAGGGTCACCTTGGGTGAAGAGCACAGGTAACGGGGAGAGGACTGTGACTTGTGAGGTCCTCCTTTGACCATCTTGGAAAGAGATTTGGAAACTTGATCCCTGCCCCTTGCTGGTGCTGCTCATTTATTCTTCAAGAGCCTCATCGAAGGCCACTTCCAGAAGTCTTAAAGTGACCTCCCATGTCTCTGATTTAGACGTGATCATGGGTTCGCATCTATGTAATTCTTGTAAATATTGTAAGAAAAACAGCTACAGCTGAAGAGATAAGTGGTCTCCTATTCTAGCACTGCTGGCTACCTTTTTTTTTCATTTTTAATTTTTTTAGTCCTCACCTGAGCATATTTTTCTATTTATCATCAGATAGAGTGGGAGGGAGGGAGAGAGAGAGGGAGAGAAACACATCGACTGGTTGCCTCCCACACGACCCCGACCAGGGCCGGGGACGAACTACAACCAAGGTACATGCCCTTGACTGGAATCGAACCCGCGACTCATTGGTCCACGGGCCAACGCTCTAACCGCTGAGCCAACCAGCCGGGGCGTGCTGGTGACCACTTATTGAGCACCTACTGTGTGCTGGGAACTGTGTTAAGGCAGAGACCAAGGCGAGGATGAGGCCAGTATGGCTCTCAGATGGAAGAGGAAACCAGAAGCCCATTCAGACAGGGAGAATAGTAACAGCTGCTGTGACCTGAATGTGCTGATACACTGTTTGAGGGATCTTTAGAAAACGTTTTCATGTTTTCATCGGTGGCCATGTGTACTGCCAAACCCAGGTCACAGAGTTTCTCCTGGAGCGTAGAGAAGATGCCCCCGCAGTCATGGGTTCAGGACCCAGGGAGGGGGGAGGCATTGTGTGCAGGAGACTCTTCCAGACAGGAAAAGGAAATGGAGATCCTGCTATTTCCTCTTGCTGGACCACGGAAGGAAGAGATGCGGAGCAGGAGAAACAATGGGTCAGACGTGTGTGTCACAACTCTCCATCCAGCCCGAACCCCACGGTGGGGGTGGACGTTAACGTGGGTCTGAGGGGAAGACTCAAAGTGGGGGTGGTGGGCGCCTGTGCTCTGCCTCGGGTCAGGCTCTGAGAACAGACTTCCTTGCAGCGAGCCTTTCACTTTGATATGAAGCAACCACACAGAATAAAATGAGACCCGCGGGGTGAGGTGGAGAGAAGGCCCGAGTTAAACATCCCGGCCTTCCTTGGCCTATAGGGGACCAGAGTCAGCGGATGAAAGCCATGGGCTTAGCCCCAACTCAGCAAGGGAGAACAACGGGTCCACAACCAAGCCGAGAAGACCGATTTCAAGTTAATCTGCATACCTGGGAGAAGTGGCCCATGGAGCAGGGTCCCTGCCTCTGCCTCCACCTTCCTTTCCAGTTCCAGCCTCTCCTCCGCTCCCTTCAGAGCAGCCACACTGGCCCTCAGTGCTGCCACACTTCTTCCAGCCCCAGGGCCCTTGCACATCCCTTCTCTCTACCCTACAACCTCAGCTTCCTGGCTCAGTCACTTTCTTCTCTTTCATACGTTCTTCTATAACATTTGCAACTTTATTTGGTTGTGATTTTACATTTATCTTTGTGGTTCTTTGATTAACACCTGCCTCCCTGACAGGATTACAGCTCTATGCATGCAGGGACTGTGTCCGTTTTCACTCGTGATTGTGTGCCCAGCACCCAACAGACATGGGCAGATTACAGACCCTGGATCAGTACGTGCTGAATGACTGGATAAGCAAACAGCTGAATGAATGAATGACCTGTTACAGTTCCTCTGGGAGGCAACAACTTTCTCCATGTTTAGAAGAAAGAACTGAGGCGAGAAGTCAGCTGTGCCCGGCATAGAAGGTCGGGGGAGCCAGGACAGAAGGGGGTGCAGGCCCTGCCCTCTCCGAGGAAGTGGGCCTTTCTCCCCCTCACGCTTGCTTTTCCTTTACCTCCAAGTCAGAGCAGCGTTTTATTTTTCAGATGAGGAACCTGAGGATTTCTCGGGTCTTTGGGTTGTTTTTACTTTTCATTAAGAAAATTTTCAGCATACAAGAGAAGGAAGGAGGAGAATATTTTAAAGTAAATTACAGACTTCATGACAATTTACTGTCACATACTTCCACTTACATCTCAAAAAAAAATAAAAAATAAGGACACTCACTTAACCAAAATACTGTTATCACACCTAACAAAATGAACGGTACTCTCTTACCCTCGAATACTCAGATGTATTCAGATGTTCCCAGTGGTCCCCAAGATGTCTTCTACACTGTTTCCTAGGTCCAGGGTCCAATCGAAGTCCTCACACAGGGGCAGCATGTTTTGAAAACCATCTTGAATGTCTTAATTGGGACCATATGTTTACCCGTGTGGAGCACAGAGAGAACCGGACACCTCCCACTTGCGTTTCGGGAACCTTCGTCCTTTATCAAAACTGCTTGGCACCGGATGGCATGCACGTCCAGGAAGGGACAGCCGCAGGGCCCAGATCTGCGCTGTGGGGGCTCTGCGGGCAATCCCGAAGCCGGCGCGGCCACAAGGAGAGGCGATGTGCAAGCCACACCACAGAGAAGGGAGATGAGCCGTAAGAAAAGTATTTTCTTTGTCCACACACTGCCAAACCCGCCTGGGAAGTCTTGCCACCGCTCCTGATGGATGGTGTGGCTCCCAGGCAGGTCCTGGGAGGCGATTGTAAGTGGGAGAGCAAACCTTGAAAAGTCATCCAGTTGGGGGACAAAGCACTTTCTCCAGTATTCAGCTCTAATGCAGCCATCCTGGAGGCCTGAGGCTGACCAGAGAGGCTACAAACAGGCACTGTCCCCAAAATGTTTGGGAGTAGAGCTGGGGGGGGGGCGGGGGGGCTACATAAGACTTGGCTGTGCCAATAAGATGTTTTTTTAAATTCTCGGTGGGATTTTGTGATTTTCACATTGTCCTGGGCCTGCGAAACCGTGGTTCACAGTCCCCCAAGTACGCACCTACGGAGCTGTCCTTCAGATGACTCTCAGGTTTCCAAGTTATGCCCGTCTCCTTGGGCAGCTGCGGGAGCACAGCTTTCTCCTCCCCCTACCCTCGGCTTTCATGCCTCCACAACACAGCGAGGGAGAGATGCTGGGAAGTCCCACCCCAAGTAGAGCTTCCCGAGCTTCCCCTGTAACAGTGGGGTTTGGACAGACGGATACACATGGGACACTTCCCAGAAACGCTGGAGAACTGGACACATGCTAACTGGCGAGCGCAGACATGGTCCTTCACAAGTTCACCCCTCTGCCCTCCAGGGCAGCCTCGGTCCTGGGTACCACCCAGCACCTCCCCCTGCACCCTCCATTCCCCAGGCCAGGGTGCCGTCCCAGACAGGGAGCAGGGGAACTTACTCCCTCCTGCCCCATCTGGCCTGGAGAATTCTGTTTCGGGGCTGTCCCGAGCTGTGGGATGTTCTGTAGCATCCTGGCCTCCACCCACAACATGCCAGTAGGGTCACCAGACACTGCCAAATGTCCCCCGGGGCCACATCATCCCCAGTTGAGAATCCCTGTTCTAGGTTTAAAAAGCCAGAACGTTCTAGAACTGTGTGCACCAGCTAAAAGTTTCATGGTGTCGGGAGAACCTCACACCAGGCTGCTCGGGACTGCCCCGTTCTCTAGTCCCGGACGTGACCTCTGTTCGCCCTGAGCAAGCAGTGCCAGGGCCAGGCTCGTGGTCAGCAGGAGACAACACTCAGTGAGTGAGGATGAATGGGCATTTCCCTCTTGAAAGTGCTGATCCGTGAATCATTTCCAGTGACCCACACCGCGTCCCCACTCCTCCCATTCTTCCTCCGTCTCACACACGCACCCCACAACCTCGGCCCAGGCCTCTGACTCTGTCTACCCCTGAGCTGGACCTCATACCCAGCGGCTTCTCTGGCCACAGCTAGAATGGCCGTGGGTTGTAAGGTTTGACCAGACGTTTTCCTGCCTGGTGAAAGATGACGGCCCTAGAGGTATGACCCACAGCGAGGCCAGGTCCAAGGCCAGGCTGCGCGCTGAGGCCTCTCTTCCCACTCCAGCTCCCAGCACTCATGCCACCTGCCATGTCCCGTCATCACTAGAAGAGTAGATCCCAATCGACAACAGTGAGGATCAGGGCCTGAGATGCTCACAAGGACCTTCCTTGATAGAAAAACAACTGATGAGACATTCCAGGTCTCTGATGACTACTTTAATTCATAAAAGCTGATACCTGTGTGATGTGGAGCAAGTTCCCTGACCCAACTGCGCCCCGGTTTTCTCGGGCATTGGAAGGGGCTCTCTGGGAGTCATGGTAACTCTAACGGAGATCATCCTTATAAAGTGCTTGGAAATGGAGTCTGGTGTGTGGTAGGAGCTCAAAAAATTATATAGTTTTGTAGGTTGTTTTCTAAAAAAATATTCCAATATACCTTGGATTTCCGTGTCTTTAAGTAAAGATCTCATTCAGCCCTGGCTGGTTTGGCTCAGTGGTTAGAGCGTCGGCCCTCGGACCAGAGTGGCAGGTTTGATTCTGGTCAAGGGCACGCACCTCGGTTGCGGTTCGGTCCCCGGACCTGGTTGGGCTCGTGCAGGAGGCAGTCGGTGTGTCTCTCTCACATTGATGTTTCTCTCTCTCTCCCTCCCACTGTGTGTGAAGACTAATGGAAAAATATCCTTGGATTAAAAAAAAAAAGATCTCATTCAAACTCTTTGATGGCTGTTAACTACACCACAGTGTAATTAAGCACGTCATCACTGACGGAAACGGGCTTTCCCTGCGGGCTGCTACACACAGCCTTGCTTGGATTTTCCCTGTGCACGCGCGTGAATGTTTCTGGAGTGATGTCTAGAAAGCCGCGGAGCTTCAAGTGTGTGACCCATGGACATTTTAGCACCGATTCCCAGAATGGGCAGGGCCACTTCTCAAAGTCACTCGTCTGTGTCAGAGTCAACAACACAGAGAATGTCCAGTTCCCCTCGAGCTCAGACATTGTGTCCAGCTATCGCGTTTCATGCTGGTGCAGCCGACGGATGGACGCAATGGAAACGCAGCCACTGCTACCAGCACGTATACAAAATAACGGCGGTGACGGTGTGTTTAGGAGCTACGGGCATGACAAGGGGATTGCAGGGGATTCTGAGAACCTCCCTGGGTGAGAAACATACTACAGGAGGAAGAAGGCAGCAAACAATTGGTTGAGAACAGGAGGAGTAACAATTTGAGTCAAGTTGATGACGGCCATTTGAATCCATCCCGGGCTAGGCCTGGGGGACATTTATCTGGTCTTATGGAGAGGAGGGTGCCAAGGAGCTGATTCATTCAAAATCCCATAAAACCCTAGGATACAAGAACCACTGCTTTGAGACCTTTCCAACATAACACCACAAAGAGGAAGACAAGAAAACAGACTCCATCCCCACAGCTCTGGCAGGAGCATGGCTCAGTGAAAGCGGCCGCAGCTGGCAGGGGACCAGGGTGCAGGTAGTGAAGCAGGGACAGCTGTAGAGGAAGGGAGTGTGATGCCCCCAGGCAGGACAGGGCTCAGAGGAAGGGGATCTGAAGTCGAAACCCCTGCAGGTCCTGTATGAGCAGGGCCATTGTCAGAGTGGTCCCCTTCGGGCTGGGTGAGCTCAGGGGACGTCAGTAAGGATCCCTGCACATCACTTAGGAAATATTAACCTTTTCTGGGGAAGGAAATTAGGTCTAACAGAGAGCAGGCCAGGGAAAGTCTCAGACTCGAGGGTACTTCTGCTTCTTCAGAGAAACATCTGACCAGTAAGCACCGCTTTTCTGTATCCAGCTCCATCCCAAATGCTAAATCCTCTTTACTTTGAAAGATACAGGGGGTAACGATTTAAAAACACTTCAAAGCCTCTGAAAACAGCCAAATGAATTCACCTCTAATTGACATTCTCAAAAGGGAAGTTGTTTGAATACAAGACAATGTCTTTGGAAAGGGGAGCATAGAAAATGAGAAGTGTGTATTCTCAAGAATCTCATGTGAAACACATGACAGAAAAATCTCCCACCTCTGATTTTTCTAGATGCTCTTAAAAAAAAAAAGATAAAAGGGAGTAAATATTCATAACTAGACATCTCATGAGGTCATTTCCTTTTTTATTTTTTTTAAATTAGAGCAAATAAAAAAAAAGGAAACATCTAAATCTGATGTTCAAACAACCCTTTGCAGTTCGATCCACTCCTCTCTCCTTAAAAGTACATTTATAAGCCCCTCAGATCTCTCCACTGGTTCCTCCCTGTCTTGTTCCTACTGGGTTTGAAAGACAATAACTTGTTCCCCAATCCACCGGCGTTCTGTCCAGAATGAACACTACATAGGTGCTCTTTTTCAAGTTAAATAAACGTTTTGCTTAGTTCCATCCTTGGACATTTAGCACCGAATACTAAAATAAAAGTGTATACATTGAAAACACTTAAGAATTTCTGTATCTACTGTCCAAGGTGGAAGAAAGTTCATCATTCAAATGAGGCCTAATTTCACTTCAAGTTACACAGAAGAGGAAGAGTGTGCATTTTCATGGGTCAATCGCGACGCAGGTAATAGAAAGTACAAGCAACGAGACGTGTCATTTTAGGTAAATGTCAGTGAAAGTCGCTATGGCGGTGGGTCTCAAATCTGAGTGTGCATCCCAGACGCCCTGGAATGAGGGCCAAGAGAGCCACGTTCTCAGTGTCGTTTATACCCATACCCGTACCCTCTTAGCTTAATCAATACACTCCAGGATCTTAATCAATACCAGGATTTACTAGGCATCTGCTACGTCCATTCCAGTGAAGCACACTGCTTGTCCCGGTCTGCGTCATACACAGGCACAGTGAGGTCAAACCTGCTCAGACCTTACGGACTGAGAGATGAAGTGGTTTCCCAAAAGAAAAGCAGGGTGCTATTTTCAGGCCTTCCCTACTGGAAATTGTTCGGCAGCAACCTCAGAACTACTATCAATATAAGTAACAGCCCGAAGTTGGGATCCAACAGGTAATCATCAGAGCAGGAGCCTAGTTAAAATGCCCCTACCTACCTCTCAGGTCCTTTGCCAATGGACCTGGTGTACCCTGGCTTCCGTCTGCAGTCTGGTCTAGGGCAGTGCTTGTTCCTGTCCCCTGTGCCTACAGCTTCTCTTCTTTACAGCAGCAGGAACCCTGGAAGGGGAACCATTCAGCTCAGGGGATGATGGGGTGGGAAGACCAGGCCTTGAAAGCCAGTCGTTTCCCAGTGACTAATCAGGGAGGGTCAGCTCAGCCTTAGTGCAGATCTCCCCACAGCCTTGGAGTGCTGTCACCTTCCTAGAAGGCTCTGGGCTTCCCTGCCCCGTGGCTGCTGCTGTGACTCACTGGACAGAGCCAGAGCCCCTGCTACTCATCAAGCTCCTTCTGCGGAGCCCAATTCCACTGGATACGGGCTGCAGGCGCTGCCCCACAGGTGGGCTCCCCTGGAAGCCCGTTTCTGATCAGCTGCAGCACCAGCACTTGCTGCATTCCCCAGGGTGCTCCTGCTCTTAGAAAAGGGGAAGGAACAGGCCACAGCGCCCGAGGAATCCGAGCCATCAGAGGGCTGGCTGAGACCAAGCTGGGGCTCTGGCAGTGAAGGGAACAGGTCTGTGCAGGGATGGCTGTGTTTGGTGCGTGTGGCTGTGGTAAAAAGACCTTTAAATTGGACATTAAAGGCTGTTTACTTTGGAGAAATCTGGGACAGCAGAATTAGAGCTGTTAAACCTTTGGCCACGAACCTGAATCAGACAAAATCATCTCAGCCAGATCCAAAGACCTGGCCAAGATGTGCAAAACCCCAGGCTAATGAAGTAATCTGTAACCAAAACACTCCCGCCCCCGCGAGGCCAAGGTGAGCAGGGGAAGGATACTGCGTTTCAATCTTGGACAGTGGTAGCGTACCTAAGTTTCAGGCACAGAATATAAATATCGTAAATATAAAGATGCCTCAAGTCCTCCCCTACCTCTGCAAAGTGAAGATTCGGCTGCTACTGATGACGTCTCTGATCCTAACACGACTCCGGCAACAAAGCCTGAACCCTTCTGTGTGCACTCGGAGCAGGGCCTACCAGGAAGTGTGGCTGAATGAGAAACAGGACCACAACTGTGAACTTACCTTTACCAGGACCCAGAGGATTTCCTTCTCCCTATTTCATGTTTGAAGATCAAATAATACTCTCTCTCTCTATACACACATACATTCTACCTATCTACCTGCCGACATGTCTATCTCAATGTGCTATAGTCATAATAGGGTCCTAACAGGAAATGGGTATTTCCCCTCAGGTCTATGGAAATTCTGACCCTGGCAACAGGCCCTTCCCAGCCTCCCCTTGGTCCACCTGTGCTCTGAAGCTGGCTGGGAAAAGGCAGTATGTTGATGTTGCCTTTGCTTGTCCCCTGAGCAGGGCAGTTGCTCCTGAACTTCAATGCAAAGAACCCTCCAGGAGTGAGGGTTGTGGTTTTGTGGCTTCCTCAACCCAGCCATCCCCACTGCCGAGGCCCGTCTACCACTGGTTGCAAGAAGCCATCCCTGCTATAAGAAAAGGAACCCTCCCATCCCACGTGGGGAATGAGAACTTGTTGGCTCACTTCCACTGAATTCAGCACAGGGAGGTTAGGGTCAGGGCATGGCCCTGGGACATGGAGTGAAGACAGCTTCCATGACTGGGGTCCCCTTACGAATGACACAACAGGGCAGATTACTCACATGGCAGATTAGCTACATCCCTTGGCCTGCCTCTTCACGGTCATTTTATTGTTCACTACTGTCTCTCCTAAACATGGAGAAGGAAGAGAGGCAATCTGTCACCTGGACGTGTCATCTCCCCCCGGCACATCTGGTCCAGCAGAGCTGCAGGGAGTGCCAGCTCCTCCTGGCTCTGCCTCTGTCCTCCACCAAGGGCAGCATTTGTTGATAGAGTGTAGAGTCTAAGGACACTTTTATTTTTTTTGCAATTTTTATTAATTTATTTTTGTTACAGATGTTTCCCCTTTTTCCCTCCCTAGATACCTTTAATAGCACAGCTGGCACTCTGAATGATGTTACTTACAAATGCTACGAATCGATGTGCTAGCTCTTCCTATGTGATCAAAGTTCTCAGATAAACCAATACGTGGTAGAACTTTCCTAAGTTAACCCAAACATCAGTCCCTGTTAAATTTAGACAGTGAGTTATCCAGCCACACTGTCCCCAAAGTCTGGGTCAAGTAGATTTGACCAGCTATGCAGGGCTCTCAAGGTAAGTTAAGATGTCTACAACTAGCATTAAGAATGACCTAGTTTATTGGGGAAAAAAACAAAACACACATTAAAAATATTTCAAAAACAAAGTCTGATCATTTTATGTGTTTTGAAAAAGAATCCTTTTTTTTTTATAAGTGCCTGTAAAAATTATTAGTTAGATGTCAAAAATTACAAAATATATTTTTGACTGACTTGCATTTATTCCTTATATGGAGATCTCCCTGAATGAGGCAACTGAGATTTGGAATAAGATTTACAATAAGGGCAATAATCTTGTCACATTAGCTAATATCCTTTTAGTAGGGCTAAGAAGAAATAGCCAAGAACATCATGAAAATTTACTTTTTTAAAGAAAAAGGTATCGAGTATAACTTTCATTAACACTTATTTAAATATGAGTGATGTAATTTATGAGGGAATATAAAAACAGGTTTAAAGGCTAACCAATGAACATCACATTGTTTTCTAGACAAATAAACCCTAAGCTGGATCAGCTATAATGGTGACTTGGTTGAACTAATTCAAGGCAGCTGGTCTCTTGAGCATGTGGTCTCTCCAGACGATGCTGAGCGCAGGGACTGGATGATGAACGATGGAACGTGTTTACGATGTTAAGGGAAGTGTGACACTGATGACAGGCAGAGGCACGGCTGCTCAGTGTAGAGGACGCTGCCCGTCATGCCCCGCACTGAACAGGCGGCCCCGCCCGGCACACACCTCACTGTCACAGGTTACATAGAGGTGGTGATGAGTCACCACTGTGATACTTACAGTCACGTCTTGCCTTGCACCAGAATCAATTAAAAACCACTTAGGAAACGTGCTCTCTAATGTCCCCTCTCAAGCACTTGTACGGATCGATTTTACTGACAGTGAATGCACAGAGATGATGCAGCAGAAATAAGTTTTCCAGGGTCAGCCCTGGGGTGTCCTTCTTAATTTATTAGAAACAAAGAATCCACCAATAGTAGTTACTTGTTTTTGCTGAGGGTTCTTTGCTTTTCTGCGTGCTCCACAATCTTCTCTTCCACGTAGAGACCCTTTCGCTTTCGCACCGCATTCATGTACTTCCGGGCCTGGTTCTCAGAATCTGCCTTTTCCCCAAAGTGTAAGTACTCCTCCTCGGTGGTTGGCACCCAGAAGGGGTCGCTGGGAATGATCTTGTAAAAGAAGGGGACACAGAATGTGCCAGATTAGGCAAACACACTTTCATTCCAAATGCCAATTCACATAGTCTTTGCTAAAGAATAAAAGTTAAGCAATGAGCAGTCACGCTTGGAGGAATGGTAAAACACGAAAATAGGAGGAATGAACTAATAGAAGTAGACCCAACAGAACTTGCAACGATGTGCATGATTCTTTCCTTGTACAGCCTTTACGTACCACTAAGGAAGAAAGAAAACTATTAATTTTGAATAATATAAAAGCTCTCGCTCCCTTTCAATAGAATATATTTGTTTCAGTCTTCATTAAATTTGCTTTTGTCCCCAGCAAAGACCAACACATGTTAAACCCATTCTTGACTACTCTGAGCTTTACTCCAGAATTCAGTGGAGTACCTAGTGAGCAGGACAGGAGGGATCATATATTTTGCCCAGACCAGAGGCACGGCTGCTCAGTGTAGAGGGCCCATGCACGTTTACTACTCTGCTGGGGAGGAAGACACGTCCAGGGGAATGCGTGCTGAAGACAGTCTCTCTCTGAGGCCATTCCTGAGGGGAAGGGAGAAGGGCAGAGCTTGGGGAAGGAAAAGCAGCTGAGAAAGGGTTAGTCTGGAAGCCAGACTGGGCAGGGGGACTTAGCCCTGAGATGACAAGCAGCCAAGTCAGGAGGTCCAGGAGGTGATGAACTTGGACACAGACTTTCCTGAGGTCCTGACTTCAGGACAGGACAGAAGACTGTGCATATGCTGAACACACCCTCCCCCCATCATGCTATGGAAGGACCACCACTTGAGGGTTTCGTTCAGGGTGAGAAAGCTCCATGAGCCCAACACTCCTGGCCTCTCTGCCTCCTTACCACGGTTCCTGTTCCCCATGGGAATCTGACTGGTAAGTGTGAGAGGAGAAAACAGACTTGGGTAGCCTGGCCTCTCCTCCTGGGGAAGCACGCGGCCCGCTCTGTCCTGTGCCCCTCCGCCGAGGGGTAGACGGACACAGGGCTGTCCTTGGAGCTTTCACACAGCACCTCTCACCATCTGCAGGTCAGCTTGCCTGATGGGACCCAGCTGGTAGGTGGTGCAGGTTCACGTGCAGAGGGAGGCCTTGCTCTGGACTCTTTGCCAGGCCCCTGCGTCCTCTTCTCCCTTCACTGGGGGCCTTCACTGTGGCTTTGCCACAGGAAGAGACAAATGACTATTTTTCTTTGAGGGCAGGCACCCTTAGTGTATGTTGGATAAATGTATGTTGAATGAACTGCTACATACCTGCCTTGATTACGGAAAGCTCAGCTTATTATTACAAATGGCTATTTTCTCCCCTTCTTCCTGAATACCTGACACCTGTACAAGCAGACAGAGACTGTACGCCTCTCAGAAAAATCTGACAAGGTACCAGAGCAGTGAGTGGTTCTGCTGATGCACATGGTCCCACACCCTGCTGAATGGATGTGGAGGTGCTGAGGGGCTGGCAGAGCCTGGGGGCAGGACAAAGGCAGCTGTGGGTAGGGATTTTGTGGCTGGAGACAAGTGGTTGCTATGAGAGATTCCTAAGAGAGGTAGGTGCTGCTCTAGTGGCCAGATGGGACCGGACCAGACGAGTCACTTCATGGCAAAGAGCAGCGAGGTTCTGGAGGGCGTGAAGTGGAGCTGAGGCCCTTCCCCCCACCATGCAGTCACAGAAGCCCTCTCCTCCTCAGGGGGGGAGGGGAAGAAAAGGAAGGCAACATTACCTGGGCAGTTATCCACAAAGACCATCTATACCCTAAGAGACTAGTTTTAAGGTGCTTACTGGCGCCCTCCCCTAACTAGCTGACAATAAACCCACCACAGAATATAAAGAAGCTACACTTTCTTTGCAGGTCTGAGTGGCAGTGGTGAATACATTTTTAGTCCTGTTAAAAAGTGACAAAATGAAAAAAAAAAAGTGACAAATTTTATAAGGAGAAATAAATGAGGTGCTAGTTGAGAGACACCAGACTCAGACTGTCCAATTTAAGACCAGAGTCCCTGTTTCAAAAATATAAGACCCAGGAGTTTCAAAAGAATCCAATTTTGTCTGGGCCTCTGGCATATACTTCTGACATGTGCTTGGTCTGTTTCCCAAGACTTTAGGACACTTTCTGCACTCAGCTCCAGCTGCCCAGGGGGCTCCTCTGAGACCGGCTGGAGACCACCTCTCTCGTGGCCTGTCTGCCCCCAGATGCTGTTTCTACCTCACAACTCCTGCATCTGTGCAGACATCTTGAAGCCCTTTGCCTCAACATGCCAACTGAACTCTCAGGACAGGGAAGACGGAGTAATCCCTGACCCCATCAAGCACATGTGGAATTTCCTTAGTGATGCACCAAAAGGTGACCCCGAAGGTCGTCCAGGCTGTGCTATATACAGACAGACCCCTCGAGGCTGCAGAGCAGAGCTTGCTAACAGTCTGGAGGAAAAGGTGCCCTTTTCTAACTGGCTCACCCAGAATTCATCTGCCGACAGTGAGAATGCCACAGCCAATTCCGATGCCAGTTTCTAATTCACAGGAAGGAAGGCGCCCAAGTGCTAGCTAGCTGTTAGCCTGGGTATTTTAAAAAAGCCTAGAAGAACAATGCTTTAGGGGCTCTATTTCACTTTTTGCCCAACTTTCTCCATGATTACAGCCAGCAGGTGGGAAAAACCACGGCGAAAACAAACTTCTTCAATGCTTTGTATCACTTCTTCCTTCCCTGCATGAACTTCAGCCCACCCCTCGCAGTGGTTCTCAACCTTCTCAATGCTGCGACCCTTTAATACAGTTCCTCATGTTGTGGTGACTCCCAACCATAAATGTATTTTTGTTGTTTCACAACTGTAATTTTTCTACTGTTATGTCTTAGGCGACCCCTATGAAAGGGTCGTTCAAACCCCAAAGGGGTCGTGACCCACAGGTTGAGAACCGCTGCCTCAGAGTAACCTCCATACTAAACAGCTAAGCTTGAGGCTATGCTGACATACATGTAAAACGGCAGTGGTTGGGAATAGTTTTCTTTCTGTGCTTGTTATTAGCTCCTTTTCTTCCTTTTTCACAGAAGGGTAAAACATAGAAAGAGAAATCATGAGATTGCTGACTTCAAAGGTTTCCTCATGGAAAATGCCTGTAATTTTATTTTCTCTATTTTTTTTGAAGCACTTTCTCTCAAAAGCTCTTGATTGTAAATTATATGGTGTGGTAGAACACCAATGAAAAAAAGGGCCTTGGAGTGAGAAGCCAGCTCTCAACAACTGTGTTATTTCTAAACCTAACTATGGGGGAAAACCCGAGACAGCCAAAAAATATCAGATCAATGACATTTAATTATAATGTTGTTTTTAAGACTTTCAGAGATGTGAAGCTTTTGGGAAAAGGACCATGAGAGGTGGCAGGGGGATGACAGAGGATGGCGCAAAACTGGAGCAAACTCTTCTTGTCCTTGAGTTACACCTTTCTCTAAAGTTATTCATTAAGAGACTAATTTTTAATAACAAGCTATAACTGAGCCAGAAACTATATTTTAAAAACTAAGTATGTAAGACTAGTTTTCACATTTATTTTATTTAATTTTGAGAGAGAGAGTGAAAAATCATCATGGTTTTCAAATGAACAAAGACTGCCTATTTGGTAAAAACTTGCTGTTTTTACACTAATTGTTCCTAAATATCCATTCTCTCCTTTTTCTTTGGTAATAGGTATTTCTGGGGGACATACAAGGTCCCCTCGGTTTGGGAGTGGCTTGGAGAGTGGAGGGGTGGACAGTTTTTCTATAAAGAGCCAGACAGTGCATATTTTAGATTGGAGGCACAGATATGGTCTTTGTCACAACTGGTCAACTCTGCTTGAATACAGCCACAGAAGATGTGTAACTGAATGCATATGACTATATTCCAATAAACTTCATTTACCAGAACAGGTAACGGGGCATTTGATCTAGCTGAAGTCTACATTCCCGACCTCCTTGTCAAGTGGGCCTTGTCAGATGTGGCTGCAGGACTGGTGACTGGTGCAGCATCCAGTCCGGTCCTTACAGGGAAGGTGTGTGCCCTCCTTTGCCACTTCCTGTTCCTGCTGGCTGGAATGCAGAGGTGACGATGGGAGGTGAGATGGCCACTCTGGGCCATCAGTGGAAGCCAAGTGCTGAGAAAGGCAGCAAGAGAGAGCCTGGACTCTGCTTCCCAGACTCAAAGAGAATCTTCTGCCTTATCTGAGCCACTCTATTTTATAAAATTACTTTCAAGGACAAGACTGACTGTAAAATAATGAGGTATTTTAAACAAACAAACAAACACACACATGAATTCAAATATGCATTCCTCCCATAACGATGCCGTTACCATTCCTGTGTATCTTACTGGTGTGTGTTCTTGCACACAAGTGGAGTGCCCAAAACCCAAGAGCTAGAGGGTTGAATAACCGGAAAATTATTACCCATAAGCTTGGGGGGATTAACAAATAACTTAAATATTTTGGAGATGTTTTTCACATAACAAAATACAGCAATGATAGGTATTCCGATATAAGCCAATAAAACCATCAAAAACACCATTTAGTTTCTAGACAAAGATAGAAAATACAAGAAAAATTTCAAAGTAAATCACTGTTAAAATGTAATTAGTACTGACAAAAAAATTATGTAAATGAAATCAGAACAGCATTAATGTTAGTTCTATCAAGGATTAAGAATGTGACTTTTTTAAAGGAGAAGCAGATACAATTAAGATTAAACTTCCCTGGTCCAAAGTCAATTTTTCTGGTGTCACCATTCTTTTTTTTTTTATCCTCACCCGAGGACACTTTTGCATTTATCTTCAGATAGAGCGGGGGGGGGGGCGCACACATTGATGTGAGAGAGACACATCAAATGGTTGCCACCCATACGACCCCAACCGGGACCAGGGACAAACTGCAACCAAGGTGCGTGCCCTTAGCGGGAACCAAAACCGGGTCTCTCTGGTCCATAGGCCGACGCTCTAACAGCTGAGCCAAACTGGCCAGGGCTGGTGTCACCATTCTTTACATTGCCGATTCACCTGACTACAAAATTCACTTTAAAAAGAAAGTGCTCTCTTAATTATTGCCACTCCACGTTATTATCTAAATTTACACAGTTCATTTAAAGTGTTCTAGAGACAGGGACCAACCTGGCAAAAGAAAGAGAGAGAAATAAGAACAGCTCAGCATCGAGGCTAAACCATGAGTTTTGTTTAAATGAAGTTTAAGAAAAAATGCTGGATTGCTTGTGCGAAGCCTAGTGCAAGGCCATGCTGCTGAGAGCAACCCTGAATGCCTGTGGCACAGACAGAGCGCGTCAAGAAGATGCCAGCACACCGGTAAGGGCCTCACGTTAGATGCCAAGCAGCTTTATCTGAGGGGCGAAACAAACTCAGGGAGGTTCCAATTTGTCAAAATAAGTGGCAGAACTAGCACTGAAACCAGAACTCTCTGACACAGAAGTTGGTGCTCCTTCCACTGACCACAGAACTCCACGGTAAATGTGGAGGATGTGAAGTAATTTAGATTACCTGTACACAGTGACAACACAGATTGCTTTGTCCAAATCTTTCTAATTACATCCTATAGTTAAAAAATTCTATTCCTGACCTCAGCCTTTGCCTTGAACCATAACCAGTTGTTTCTGCCGTGTTCCTTCGCCATCTGCTCTCACGTGGCACCTCCAACTCACTGCCTTCCTCCTCCTCAGCTGTTAGCTTCTGCCTTTCCTTTAAGAATCTGCTCAGGAAGGCTGGACGGACTGCCCTGTCCCTTGATATTATTTCCACCCCCAAGTTAAAAAACAATGTGTTTCCCAGCCTTTCATCTCTCCCCAGCAATGTGGACCTGTGAAGTTTTCACTTTTGATTATAGATAAGGTTCCCTTCTAAATGCTAGAAGTACCTTTCCTCAGAAAAAAAGTTCCTTCAAGTTTTACTTTAAAAAATGTCTTTGACTTTCTTTTAAAAATCTACAATATATCTTGAGAGGGAGGAAAAGGGATGAAATGTGCTGTTTTAAATTTTGTATCAAATAAAAAGAAGGAATAGGTAGTGTGTGTGTGTGTGTGTGTGTGTGTGTGTTATAAGCCACATGTAACCTGAGGCTCACTCAATCTGGATGGGTAAAGCCCATCTGCTTTCTCCTGTCCCTCTGACAGAGCAGAGCCATCGGAAGGCCAAATGGCACGGGGAGTTTTGTTTGCTGCTCTTGGCGTCATCTGTAGGAAACACATCCGTGGACGAGAAGGAAGGAATGGGGGGATTTAGGTTCCTACCTCCCAGTGGCTGAATACCAGCTGCGGGCTGGCCAGGCCACTCGTCCTCTTCCTGATCTCATCGGCAAAGCCGAAGCTTTCGGCCACAGGCAGCACAGCCTTGATGATGAACATGTCTGTGCCTTCTTTCATTTCTTCTTGTAGCACGCGACCTTCTCTCTTTGACAGGACAGCATAGACCCGACCTGCAATGCCATAAATCTGCTAAGTTCATCAAGCCACACCAAGTCGTGCTTACGATACACCCTGTAACAATCTACTAGTGTAGAGTTAAGTCTGTTCCCAATAATTTTGGTTTATAAAAGCATGGACATTTTTAAGTGTTTATTTAAAAAGTAAAGCATGACAATTATAGAAAAATTACAAACAAAAAGTGAAATCACCCCAAGTGCATTACCCAAAGCCAATCCTCCCACCACAGAAGACTCAAAGGTGTCCGACGCATCTCACCTATGAGCTGTCTTTGGGTGTGAAATCCAATGAGATGAGTGCGACTGGGCTTTGTAAACATTAAGATACTTTAATAATTACGAGACATTATGAAAAGCAACTGGCATGACATTTTTACACTAAAAATTAAAGCCACACATATTTATATGCTTGATCATATTAAAAAAAAAAACTGACAATACTTAAGTGGCACAAGTATGAGTTTCATTCCCTGAAAACTGATGGTCTTTGGAACTAACGTCTGGTAACAATTTCAACCACCACATCACAAGAATTCTAGCAAGTTCTCTTGGCTAACACTTTTTCATCTTTACAATGTGCCTTACACTCAGGAGGGAGGCATCTTCCTCTCTGACTGGCTAAGGTATGAGTGAGTGATTGCCTCTGGGTGCTCGGAGGAGGATCCTTTCAACTAGTGAGCAGAACAGAGAAAAACTGAACGTCACAGACAATTGTGAGGAACTTCTAGTGGCTAGCAGATACTCTCCTTTTGCACAAAACGCTTAGAAAAAAATTTTAATTACATAAGTGAATATAGTATCCTTAAAAATGTACAACAAAGCAGTGAGGCAGTCTCCTCTGACTACCACAGTGATCCGGGCTGACTCCTCCCTCCTAAGTAACAGGGTGATCTGGTGATCTGATGATCTGGTGTCCGCCACTCACCTTTATTTATTTTTAAACTGGGAACTGAGGACACAGCAAAGGTGCCTGACTCCCAAACTTTTGTCTCTGACTCCGATTTCCCCTCTGTGATGGTGATTAGGGAGATAAAGGGAAACAAAGGGCAGGAAACCCCTCCTGGCACAAGGCCTTAAGAATAAAAATAAAACACCTTCTGTGATGGGCCTTCCTCATGTCCGGTTTAGCCTAAGAACACATTAAAAATTCCACCAGTGATGAGAGGCACCCGTTTACTCCCGTCCCCTCTTCTGGCCACCACACCTCCCTTCCTTCGGCCCCACCATCCTCACTGGGTAGCTTCCCAGCCCCTCACCTTGTGCTCCTTCTTCAGTGCCCCACAGACTGCTCTGGGCTCCAGCAAAACTGTTTATTTGAAATTTCACATTCGTAGCCTAAATGCCTTCTTAACCCTCATTCTCCATTTCTCTGTGGTTTCTACAGCTATTGATCAACACTTCTTCTGACAACTCTCCAAACTTAGTAACCTTCCTTAGGCCTCTGGCCCCTTGACCATCATTCCACCCTTTACTTAAGTAATCCCACCCCGGCCTTTGTTTTTTGGCTTTTAACTTTTTATTTTTTTAGATTTAATTTATCTTTATTTTTTAAAGTCTTACAGATATCCCTCCTTTTTCCCCCATTGACTTCCTCCTCCCTGCCCACCTCTCCTCCACCTTCAATGCACTGCTGTCTAGGTCCATTCCCACCAGCAGTGTGCTAGAGCCCCCTTTTCTCCATACCTGCCAGCACTCTGGTTTCCCTTCAGATTGTATAAATCTCTCACCTTTTACTTCACTGACTCTTAAAGGCATAACTTCTTCCTAAGAGCGTCCCTTGAGGCCCCGTCCTCTTCTCTGAACAAACTCTCCCCTCAGAGAGCCAATTCATTTATCGTTTGTGTGGTTTAAATTACTAATTTTACGCCTGGGACTCCTGAGACTGTTCTAAGCCAAGCCTCTCACGAGATCGTCAATCCCACATTTCAGTGACCGAAGGGCCTCTCCACCATGGAGTCCAACATCCTCTTAAATTCAACGGGTCCAGATAGAACACATCCCCTGTTGCAAAAGGTGACTCCACTTTCCCAGTTCTAAACAGTCACTTCCCCTGTCATTCACACTAGCAATCTGTTACAGCATCACAGAACAGGGGGTTAGAAGGGGGCTTCAGGGTCAACAAGTTCTACAATCATCACCTGAAATCTGCATGCACATGTCTACATCTGACTTCCTCCCAGGACAGCCCATTCCACTTTTAGACAGCCTTACCGGGAGACAAGTCTTGAGCCCCAAATCTGTCCCCCCGAAGTTTCTAACCATTAGTCCCAGTTTTTACCATATGGGACAGGTACAGCCCCAGTTCCACAGATCAGCCTTTAAGCTTCTTGAAGACAGCTATCCAGCCTCCTTTTCCAGTCTAAATGTCTCCAGTCTTTCTGTGACATGACCTTGCTTTCCTGTTCCATCCTGACTACTTTCCTATTTAAACTGCTACGATTTACTTACTTCCTTCTTGGAATGTGGTACCTAGAAGTGAAAGTGATACTTTAGGTATAGTCTGAAAAGCTCTGAGAAAAGCAGGACAATTATTATCTTTACTAGTGATCCCTTTAGGCTATATATTATTTGCCCCAAATCTGTATGAGGAGAAAAAAGCCTACTATAACAACTAATATGTATGAATGAGTAATCTTTATTTATTAGGCTACCTCATTCTAAGAAAAATTTTAAGGTGGTTTATTAAATACAAAACATCAGTGTGTGTGTGTGTGTGTGTGTGTGTGTGTGTGGAAGGGGGGTTGGTGGAAAGATTGATTAAATTAGAGAAAATGGACCGTGAAGAGGTAGGCCAGAAGCCAGCAGCTCCTCCCCTTCCTTCATGGGTCATGCCAACAGGCTTGGATCAATAATTGTAATTGAAACTAAATATAATTAATCATGTAATTTTGAGCCATTCAGTTTTAATTCCACTAGAACTAAATCCTAAAACTGGGGTATAGTGATGGATCACCGAACAAAAGAAAACAGCTATAATAAAACCTTCCAAATACACTTGGCTCTCATGACAGGTGTGTCCAAGGCCTGGATACATTCAGAGACCCTCTAACCTGCCACTGTTATCACTGAGAAATGAATGTGGCCATATAATGAGGACTGTTGGTCATGTGGCCTCTCACTGCAAATATTCTGATACCCCTTCAACTGAGCATCTGTTCCATCATGCCTCAGTCATTTGTTCACTTACTCAAAGAAGGATCACTGTGTGTGCTACTGTAAGCAAGGCACCAGGGAAGAGGAATCCATCAGGAAAAAAATGGCAATACAAAGGTTATTAGATTGAAACAGTTTTGATCAGGGCTCCACTTTTAAAGACTTTATCATAAATGTCTCAGCCTGTACTCAAGGCCCTTAGGACCTGGCAGTAAGCCACTACTTCAGCTCCTGTGACTGCCAGACCGGGAGTACCCAGAGCACAAACTCTATGCTCTACGCCAAGGTAAGCCACTCACTGCCCGCAGGACATGTGAGGCTTTTCTACTCTGTGCTCACGGTTTCTTTAACATGGAATACACTCAGCCCAACTCTACAGTCAAATCCTTGTTATCGTTTTAAGCCCAATGAAAACCAACTTGCTCCATAGTCTCCTGTGAAATCCAAACTCAAAACAATCTCATCATTTGGGCTTCATTGGCCCTAGTATGTTCTTTTATGGCAAGGGTGGGGAACCTTTTTTTCTGCCGAGGGCCGCTGGATACTTATAACATCATTTGCAGGCCATACAAAATTATCAACTTAAACATTAGCCTGCTACATTTGGTCAGGCTCATTTGGTGAGGCGTGTGACGTGAGCTGGTATTGATTTCACGGGCAAGGCCCAAGGACTGGACGTTCCCCACCCATTTTATGGCATTACAGATCCTTGTACATGTACCTTCTTCTTCCACTATAGAGAGTAAGATTGGGCTGCAGGTTTTACAATTTTCTAGAGCTAGAAGTTTGGCAATTAAAGTTATGTTGTTTTTTTTTTTATTTTTCCCCCAGAATTTAGGAAAGGAAACAGCTGTTCACAGCAATGTTTTCTCCAATAGTAAACAAACAGGAAACAATGTGAATTTCCAATTTGGGAATAACAGGAAGTAAATTATAGCATTTCAAACTGATAGGATATTATGCAGAGATTAAAATGAACATTATGAATACTTAGTGGGCAAATAGAAGCATGCTTATAAAATAAATAATAAATGTAAAAAGCAGAACATTAAACTGCTTCTACCATAAGACTGTATTTATGCAAAATATACTATTATGGACAAAAATTATAAAAGAAAATGCAAAATGATAGGTAACATTTTCAAGGAGGAAGGTTTTTCTTTCACTTGTGGATTTTGTTACTGTTGGTAACACAACAGAGAAACCAGTAGTCACTTCTTATTCTTACAAACCAGGTCACCCCAACCTCTCTTCCTTTTGCCACAGAGAAACCAGACTGACTGCTAAATCAAGCAAATGTGGCCGACAGGATGCAGATGGGCTTTGACCAAATATGAGATAAAGTATGCTGCGGACATAATGGGGAGTGTGGGCTGCTTGCTATTGTATAGGGCCAATTCAGCTAAGTTCATAGGATGTCAACAAGCTGCCCCCACCCTGGGATGATGTCCTTAGTGAAGTGTCAGTGTTCTGTTCACAGCTTTGTGTCCTTACTATGACAATCAGCAATGTAAAGGTTCAGAAAGCGTGAAAGCAAAGCCACATTGGACATGAAGCTGGCAAGGTAATAAAACTGACAAAATCAGGATAACCAGGTACGAAGTCTAATTTAATAAGACACTAGTTAGCACGGTAAGTGCAAGGTTTTACAGTTTGGCTCAGCATTTAGAGTGTCAGCCTGTAGACCCAAGGGTCACAGGTTTGATTCCTGGTCAAAGGCACATAACTGGGTTGCAGATTCAATCTCCAGCCCCAGGGCCATGTGGGAGGCAACCAATCGATGTAGACACATTAGTGTTTCTCTCTCTCTCCCCCTCTCCTTCTCTCTCCCTCCCTCCTTTCCACTCTATCTAAAAAAATCAATGGAAAAATATCCTCGGGTAAGGACTAACAGCAACAACAACAAAAGTAAACAGTGATACTTACTAAGAATGTTTCTAATACATTAAAGCATATATGTTCTTTTTTTTTGGTACGTGCCCCTAGCACGAACCAAACCCGGGACTCTCTGGTCCGCAGGCCAACGCTCCAACTGCTGAGCCAAACCGGCCAGGGCAAACCATATATATTCTAACAGTATAAGCCTTTATCTCTATAAACAGATAGAAGAACTACAATAATTATAGCTGTGATGAAAACTTTAACACTGTCTAAAAGAAAAAGTTATTTTTTATACATGAAGTTACTGCCAAAGATAAAGAAAATGAAAAGCAAGAATGAAAGAACAGAAGAAATATGAAAAGAGACGATTTACTAGTCACATGACAATCAAACTCACAAACCAATTCTGATGTCAATTCCAGCCCATCCAAGTCAATTTTCATGGGTAATAAATGATAATCAAACCAAATGTTTAGGGAATTAGACCTTGCAAGTAAAGAAAATCATTTTCTCGGGATTATATAAAATGATTTTGAGATTATTTTTCTACAAAATTTCCCATTTTGGCCACAAGCAATTCTACCCATTTACAAAAGGCGTTCTTGTTTAAATAATCTGTGTAAAATAAGCTAAGTTTTAAAAGAAACTAAGGAAACTCATTTTGCTAATTAAAGAAAGACCTAAACTTGTCTTTTTATTTGTCTTGTGCCAATTGTTGGATAATTAAAGTAACTGTCGGCAAAGTCTGAGGTATTCTCGGAAGATGTCTGAATATCCAGGCAGGAATGAAAAGGCCTTCGAAACACAGGTCTCCTCACTCCTTTCTCCAGCCGAGGGAGGTGATTTAGAGATAAAAAAGACAACAGGAGAAGTGAAAAGCTGACTGTTCTGACAGATTTTGGATACTAGAGGTTGGTCATCACTACCAGAGAATTCCTCAAGAGCAATGAGAAAATGAACTTAGGAGGAGAGTCTCCAGTTTCAGCAAGAGGGCTTCACACCAACTCAGGAAAAAAAATGCAGATCAAATCTGAACACAGCTTCTTTGTGAGGCAGTGAGTGTCGTAGCCAGTGGTCTCTGAGAAATGTATTAAGAAGGCTGACCAGCCCGGCTGGGGTGGCTCAGTGGTTGAGCGTCGACCCATGCACCAAGAGGTCTCCAGTTTGATTCCAGGTCAGGGCACATGCCCAGGTTGTGGGCCCGATCCCCAGTGGGGGGCATACAGGAGGCGGCCAACTGATGTTCTCTCTCATCGATGTTTCTATCTCTCTTTCCTTCTCCCTTCCTCTCGCTCTAAAAATTAAAAAAAAAAAAAAAAAAAAAAAGGCCGACCAGAGTCAGTGGCACAGAGACTGTTGACTAACCAACCCACATACATATACTCAGTTGCCATTTCACAGGGGTCAATGAGGCCTTGCACAGTGGGAGTTGTACCTGGATAAGGCAAGGCAAAGACATATTTTGTTCTTAAGAGAGAAGAGGGCAATAATCCTGAGGGTTAAGATATGCTCTCTCCCTGGAAAGTGCCGGAACTGAGTCCGATGGCCAGGTGAAGAGTGTCAGGATCAAGATAAAAAGGATAGGATGACAAGTGATATTTCGAGGGACTGACTGACCTAGGGCTGCCTGGTCACACACAGGGTCCTGGTGATGACTTCTTAATAGAAATTAGCAAACAGACACAGAGGGCTGACTCAACAGATGTGACTCAACAGCCTGCTGGGAGTTTCAGTCTGGTAAATGGCAACAGCTGATCCTAGCTTCATGTTGTGCCACAAATACCTTTCAAAAAGCAAAGGACATGCCACTCCAAATGGATAATATAGGAGAAGTGGCAGTTTGGGGAGGAAATATGAGTTCCCATTATCCCGGAAGTTCAAGGGAGTAAAAGGCCTCTCATGGATCTTTATGGACCCTAGACTTTAGAAATGATCATTTCAAGTGGCTAAAGAAAAAGAAAAAAACAAAACAAAACAGTTTTTAGGATAACAGACCCTAAGATAAATTCCTTTTGGGATAACAAGAGTGAAATATCAATCCTGAATGACCTTAATGAGAGAAAGAGGAGATGCTCTCCCACCCAAAATATGACAGTAGCTCCAAAATATATCTGTTGGGTCACAGACAGTACTCTGCTGCGTCTTCTAACTCCCATCTTAAGAGGAAATGCACCATGGACGGAAGAAAGGGATACCAACTAAGGGTGGATTAACAGCATGTCCAGGAGGCTGAAACCACAACAAGCTGAGCCCACCAAAATAACAGAGCTAAAGACAGCACAAAGGGTCTTTTTCATTACTGTCAAAATAAAGACGAGACCTACCTACAACCTGGAGAAGCCACTGTGATGTTAACAGATAACAGCAAGAAAGCACAGTTGGTTCTCAATACCTGCTACCTCTACTCTCCTCAGTAAGAAGGCGAACCAACTATAGCAAGAGGAACACACAGTCGAGAGAACAGTGAAGTTCAAGACAGTGAGAGGCTGATGACAGAAAGCTATATGCTCATTTCCTACAGAATTTTGAGAAAACATTATAAAAACATGTATGTATTTAAACAAGTCTGAGGTAAACCTTTGAAGATGACATGAACTTTCCAACACAAAATCGTATCAACCTAAGCTTATTTCTTCTAATATGGCTGGTAGGTTGATAATCAGAAAAAACTACATATACAAAAAGGACCTTAACCTCATCCAAATATTTGATTCACTGCTTATTGAGTTCCATTTCTCACAAGGACACATAAAATAATGAAAAAAGGAATCAATGTGTAATATTACAGTGTTGGGACTTCTTTTTCTTGGTATTTAAAAAACGTTCTTCACTATTATTGTAATGTTTACCCTATCATACATATAAGCTAAGAAAAAATGAACTGTATAGCCCAGCTGGTGTGGCTCAGTGGACTGAGCGTCGTCCCATGGACTGATGGGTCCTGGTTTGATTCCCCATCAGGGCACATGCCCGGGTTGCGGACTCGATCCCAATAGGGGGTGTGCAGGAGGCAGCCGATTGACGTTTCACCCTCACATCGATGTTTCTACCTCTCTCTCTAAAAAATCAATAACAACATATTTTTAAAAAATTAACTGTATAGATACAGTTTACTCATATTTAAATATATAAATTCTGGTTTTAATCACCAAAATTCGGATTTGGCTTTTTGGGGAACAAAATGAGAACATGTAACTTATTAAAAAAAAAAAAGAAAAAGAAATGAGGCTGATCCTGACTTCTCACCAGTCAATGAGAAGATGCAGTTGCTAACCTGCATTAAAAGGAGAATGTTGTATCACATGCAGAAGGTTAACAGTGTGTCTATGTTCTGTACAGGTCAGATATCTCAGGTGCTCTGTTCAAACATGGTTGCTTTGTCTAACAGGGTGGTTGACTGCCCTAGTAGCTCAGTTGGTTGGAACATCATCCCACACATCAAAAAGGTTTCGGGTTTGATCCCCAGTTGGGGTGTGTGCAGGGGACATCGGTCACTGTTTTTCTCTCACATCAATGTTTTTCTCTCTCTCTAAAAATAAATAAAAACATATCCTCATATCCTTTGGTGATTCAAAAAAAAGAGTACGTCCAGAGGACAGCCACTGAAATGGTGAAAGGTAACAAAAGTCACATTGTCAGAAACAGCCAAGGGAGTTTTCTCCTGGATGTAAAACTAGAAAATGAATGCCCTCCCCAAATACATAAAGTGGGACTGCAAGTGGGATGAATGGTGGTACACATGGCCGGAAAGTAGCAGGAGATGAGACTTTCTTTCTGCTCAATACAGAAAAGACCGTCTGATCATGGAACTGACTGTGAGCTGCCCATTAACAGAAGTAGTGAAATACAAGTGGTACAAGCATCCCTCAGAGAAGACGACTGGAGAAGAGCTCTGAGGTCTGCAAGAACGTGAAGGGATCAAGCTTCCCTGATTCTAACACTACCTCTGCCTTCTTACATTAAGAAAGTTTGTTTTTTTTTTAATCCTCACCCAAGGACATTTTTGCATTTATCTTCAGATAGAGCGGGAGGGGGAGAAGGAGGAAGAGAGAGAGAGAAACATCGATGTGAGAGAGACACATCGACTGGTTGCCACCCACACGACCCCAACCGGGGCCGAGGACAAACTGCAACCGAGGTACATGCCCTTAGCAGGAACTGAACCTGGGTCTCTCTGGTCCATGGGCCGACGCTCTAACCGCTGAGCCAAACCGGCCAGGGCACATTAAGAAAGTTTTTGATGACAATAAAGAATAACATCTGGTAATGGTCTAGACTGGGGCTCCTCAAACGAATATGCCGCATCCACGGATGTCAATAGGTATGCTGTGTTCCAATAAGGTGGAGAAGCACGGTACACTGTGTCATATTTGCAGATTTGACTCCCAGTGCACACGCTTTAACCATCTATGTAACTTTGTCTAACCCAGCTGTCCTCGGATGCCCAATTCATCCCACAGGAACCTTACTGTGAGGTAAGCCTAAATTTCTTTAGGAAAAAAATAATATCAATTTAGATTCCTGCTTCTAGGAATTAATCAGCTATAAGAATTTTACTACAAGGAATAACCATATACTGACTCGAAGGACGAGGCTCAGAGGAAACTGGCTAACCTGGCTCACTCTCGCAGCCAGAGCTCACTTCTCCTTTCCACCCTCCTCACCCCTGAAAAGCTGCACGATCGCAAGAGGGTGAGACAACTACTGCGTGCTAGGTATTGTTGTAGGCCCTATATTTGTATTCTCATACTGATCTTCACAACCTCCAACGAATTATCATCATCTTTATAGGTGAAGAAAATTAGTCTCAGTGAAATACTACCTGTCAAAAGTCAAAATAGCTACTAAGTGCCAGGGCTCCATGTCTTCTGAGGTCCTAAAGGATCTCCCCAAAAGGGAGAAAAATTGGGAGAATTTGATATAATGGTGAGCACTGAATAAAGCCCCACATGATTTTCTTCTTCAGAAGGGACCCAGAATTCACAGAAACCCCTTTGTGTTGGGACTACAAGAATGTCGTCTCCCTCTTTGATCATTTTTAGAATGACTCTGGTTACCCAGACTGATATGGTTATTCACTTGAGAAAAAAATGCTGCACAGGTTTGGATGGTAACATATACCGGCTTTTTAAACCTCATTTACCAGACCTTTCATTACAGAAAAGTCTTTTTGTTGCAAAAGATCTTTAGCAATCAAGTTTTTCCCCCCTCTCAAGAATTTTAATATTTAAGTCCTCTGGCTTTCAAAGATCTTAGTGCCTTAGTAAATTAGATGATAATGGAGTTTCTGTAAAAAATATTAAACGAGATTAAGTTTTCTCATTTGGGAGACTTCCCTTAATCTTTCCTCCTTACCGAGAACATCACTGGTGGCCATGATGTCGCACGTGTACATGGCTGCCATCAGACGCTGAGGCTTCACTTGCAATGCATAGCGACACGCTTCTTTCATGGTGGCAATCAGCTGTCCTGACAAGGGTCCGTAGCAGTCAGGGAGGGAAGACTCTCCTTTCTGGGAAGTCCTCTTCTCAAAGGGCTCAGAGTGGCCATCTTCCAGCTCTTCTACTCCTTCTCCCAGAGAATAGCTTACACCTCCCCCCTGTCCCTCTTTTACCAGATCTTGATTCTGTTTATCACTTGTTCCTTGTTCTTCAAATTTACTTTGGTCCCATTTTTCCAGAACAAAACAAACACCCATGAGAGGTTCCTCACACATGGGGCCAGAGAGAGTTGCCAGCTGGAAGCCACTCACGATGCTGTTACCCACATCTCGGTATCTACTGGCTTCTTTGGAAGCTTTGCCAGCTGGGCCTGTCCACACAGAGTTCTGAAAATCTTCACTTTTATTTACTAATATGTTGGGCCCACATTTTCTTGGGCCAAAAGACCAGATGCGGTCAACAGTATTCCTCCACTTTCTCCCTGTTAGGTGTTGCTCTAGTTTTCCTTTGAATTCCCACATTTTCTCTTGGGTCTTTTGGTGAATCATCTGAGTATTCTTGCCCTCATTCAAAGACGATGTCAACTGTTCCATTGAACGAATCAAATCACTGTTTTCTTCCAGGATCCGAGTGACTTCTTCAGGAAGGGGCATGGCCCGAACACTAAGCGTGGCCAATTTATTGGGAGTTGTCATGGTGATTAGACCATCAGAGTCAACCTGGATTCCCTCAGGGATTTTGCTTTGATCTTCTTTCATTTGGTGTATGACTGCAACTTTCTGTTGTCTGCCTATTTCTTCATTGACCATGTCCACTTTGGGTGGTTTTGTGATTGTTTCTCTGAATGGAATGATGGGTTCAGATACACTGATTTGAATCTTTGCAAACCTAAAGACAAATTCAAGAGAAACGTAACAAAAGGTTATAACCAAAATAGCATCAAAACTCCCATGTAGAAATATTACACAATGGAGAGTCTTCAAAAAACACTGAAACATAAAAATTATTTTACTAAGAAAGATAAATTGCTTTCATTTCAGACTGAAAAGACTAATGGGAAAAAAACCTTCAGGGGGTTCTTTGCATGTAGTAGAATTTCACTACTTTATTCATTCTTAAAATAAATAAACCATCTATTTAGATAAGAATGTTTTGAATGGGAAATAAATATTTTAATAAGATTTGACATATGAATTCTTTAAAATAATATTTGCCAATTTAAATGTCTGGAGAAAAAAAGCTCAATGATTCTAACTCTAAATAGACAAATACTACACTTGAACTTGAGCTTATTTCGCCTTTGGACCAGCCCAGTACAAAGGAAACTGCTTAGGGGGGAGGTGTCATCACTTTCAGATACTGGAATTTTAAGGAAAAACAGTTAACAAACACTTCAGAATTTGTAAAGTATCTTATTAAAGCAGTATATATTTTTTGAAAAGCAGATGTGTTATTGCTTTTATTATCCTCATTCAGTGCTAAATTATTTTTAGGTGTTTAGATATGGATAGTTTCTAAAAAAAGGTCTACATAGTGGTTTTCATAATGAATTATTTATGAAAATATTATAATGTCATGTTAAGGGCATATTTCTAGGAAACTAATTTCTCTTATTATAAAGTATAGTTTTTGTTTCTCCTGAGATTAAAAAGTACCCATGATGAAAACCATAAGATAAAACTGAAAAGTCTAAACAAAGAAACAAATAAATAATTCAACTGAAATTCGTTTTAGGCTTACAGGGTCAGTATTACTTGAAATATAATTCTAAGTAACAAACAAAACAAAAAAAATTACTTTTAAAGAAGAGTTAATGGCCTAAGAAATGTAGGGTTATTTAACATGGATTTTAATTTGGTACCAAAGAATGAAGAGAAAATAATTTAGTTCAAAGGCCCCCCCCCCCCAATAATAAAGTTTTAATTGTTTTTTGTTTTTTTTAAAACTGATAATTTATTATTTTAAAATACACTACACATTATGATTTATCCAATTAGCGTTATTCTCTAACCTATTAGAACCTTCAGAAATGCCAAGAAAATGGAAATGAATGTGACAGAGATGGAAGAGCTACCTTCCAATTTTGTACTAACTGTGGCTACGAACACATTTAAAGGAGGAACAGCCACACTACCAGCATTTTAAACTGAGGAACAGAAATGAGAACATGTCTCTCTGGCAGGACTTTCTCCAGAACAACCACTCTACTGAGCACGTGCAGTGGTAGGGGCTACAGCCCTTCTCCTCCTCCCACTCCCCCGCCTCCTCTCTGTATTTCCCTAATTGCTACTATATATATATACCTTGCCTTTGGAATAAAGAGGAAAAATGTTATTTACAAAAAGTGATCTGGAATGCCTATTTCGTGACACAAATTTTCATGATAGAGAAACATCAAGACTTCCTGAGATTTGCATTGACCACATCAATAAGGAAAGAAGTAGGTCCTAATCACAGCCTAAGTTTGCAAAAGGAAATTTTGTTTTGTTGTTCTGATATGCTGAGCGTGTGTATATACTTAAAGTAAAATACATATATGAAAATATTTTGACTCAAGCTAAAAATGCAAATCTATTGAAGTATAAAAGTGAATGTCAGTTATTAAAAATTAAATCTATGATCCAATAACAAGTAATAGTTCATGTTTTGGGGCATTTCACTTTTTCCCCAAAACAAACCACAGTTTAATTCAAATGGTTAAGGAAACACTAAAGCATCCATTGATTTGGAGCTATCTTTTCTCCATCTCTACCACGAGCTCACCTTTCTTTTAAGTCATCCAAGCAACGTTGAAGGTGGATTTCCCCTGCTGTGACTAAAACATGCTCTCCTGTTTCCTGAATTAAAACCTGGACACAGGGATCAGCTTGGTTTAACAGCTTCATTCCTCTGACGAGCTGAGGCATTTCACCTAGATTAACAAAATGAAATACTGATTAAATACAATTTGAGGACTAACACAATCTAAAGACAGTGTTCTTGCCACTGAAGGGAAAAGAACAATGAAATAAACTCTTAAAACAATAGTTTATTTTTCTTCCAAATAATGTAGTGATGAGAAGAAAACTATCTTCTGGTAAGGTATTTGTATAGATAGCTATCAAGACTCCAAAAGCTGATCTAGACACTTCTTCAAATATTCAGCACATATACACTACCTACCATCGTTATACCTGTGAATACACCTAAAACTTATTACAACTGTACATATTATATGCCTAGCAATGTAACAGAACTCTTCCCTAAACAGTACCTATAAAATCAACAAATAAGCAAAATAAGCATTTGATATGTTAATTCAAGAAACTGCACGAGAGCCTCCTATTTAAAATAATTATTGTAAAACTGACAGAAGTGTGGAATTCAGAAGGAAGCTGCCCTTTGGGTTGGCTATTACAGTGCTAACTAGCCACTTTACCCAGCGAGCGCCAGCACTTCCTGCATTCTATTCTGCCTGTGCTCTTGGTACAACTGCTTTTCCACACAGCTCCTGGGAATGAGGTGTGGATGGGGATTCTGATCTACATCTTGGATGTAGATGCTTTTTCACCCCTTTGCATAGCTTCAGCTGCTCCTATTCACTCAAGGCAGGCCAGAGGAAGTCCCTTGTGACCACTTCAGCAGAGACCCTGGCTTCGGAGGCATTTTTATGCGGCCTTGTTTCACTTTTACATTTGAAAGAACTCAGCAATTCCTCAAGGCTCGTTTTCAACATGCCAAGCAAAACACCGGAGCTTTCTGCAATCAGTGGTTTTCAATGTGTTATTAGGGTTGATTATTCGCATCTATTTCATGTCTATTTTTTAAATAAAGCCTTTTTTTTTTTTTTTTAATCCTCACCGGAGGACATTCTCTCATTTTTTGTTCAGATAGAGTGGGAGGGAGAGAGAGGAAGAGAGAGAGAGAGAGAAACATCGACGTGAAAGGGACACATCAAGTGGCTGCCACCCACACAACCAACTAGGGCCGGGGACAAACTGCAACCGAAGTACACGCCCTTAGCGGAACCGAACCCGGGTCTCTCCGGACCACAGGCGACGCTCTAACCGCTGAGCCAAACCAGTCAGGGCTAAATAAAGCCTTTCTAATGATAACTAACATGTTATACTAGCTAACAATGTGTCAGACTCTAACCATGAGGAAGAGGAAAAATTAGTAAAAACAATGGCTGTCATCAATATGAGACTCGAGCAAAGTCTTTAAATCTTTTTTTTAAATCCTCACCTGAGAGTATTTTTCCATTGATTTTTTCAGACAGAGTGGAAGGGAGGGATGGAGAGAGAGAGAAAGAAACATCGATGTGAGAGAGACATGATTGGCTGCCTCCTGAACGACCCTGACCAGAGCCGGGAACTGAATCTGAAAACCAGGTAAGTGCCCTTAACTGGAAATCAAACCTGACACCCTTCGGTACATGGGCCGATGCTCTAACTGCTGAGCCAAACCGGCCAGGACTAACAAATTCTTTAAAAAACAGAAAACAAATACTCAAATCTGTTTCTTCATGGTAAGGGTGACAGTTTAACAACAGGTAAAGAAGAAACTTTTTCACGAAAGCTATGGTATATGGAGACAACAAGCTGGAAATATTTACACTGGGAGTCACTTTACTGTCAGAAACAATGCACTGATTTTCCAAGCTGGGGTGCAGAGATGACCCTGTCTCTGCCATCAAGAAGAAAATAGTCTCCTTGGAGGAGCCAAGGTGCCTAAATAGGCCACAATCCTAAGACAGAATACTGCTGAAACAAATTGTGAGGAATCAAGTCTTAAATGCATGCCTTTAAAAAGTGTCATGAATATCACGCTTTTAAAAACAAAGTCATCTTACTTGGATGTTTTGGCTCAACAGCAACCCTCACAATAGGAGTAGCTTCAAAGTTGAGTGGTATAAATGGCGGGCAGGAGGGCAAGCTGCACAGTGTTGCAGATTTCAGCACGAAGTCTTGAAGGCCCCCTATTCCTGTAGGGAGGAGAGATCCATGGAGTCAATAAAAGATGATAAATTCTAAATTTACATTAGAAAAGAGCATCTACCCAGTGTACAGGTGACAGGGAAAACACTAAGAAAATGTTGCAAGGAATGGGGCACACCTGCATTGAGGTTTTGGACCCCTGGATACTATTTTTTTTTTTTTAATCCTCACCTGAGAATATTTTTCCATCTATTTTCAGATAAAGTGGGAGGGAGGGATAGAGAGAGAGGGAGAGGGAGAGAGACGTGGGGGGTGGGGGGAGAGAGAGAGAGAGAAAGAAACACTGAGTCGAGAGAGACACATCGATTGGTTGCCTCCCACACGATCCTGACCAGGGCCAGGGATGAACTGCAACCGAGGTACGTGCCCTTGACTGGAATTGAACCCAAGACTCTTTGGTCCAAGGGCCGATGCTCTAACCACTGAGCCAAACCAGCCAGGGTACTATTTAATTGCTGTTAACGATCCAGAAATTCTGCTACTTCTTGTTATGAATTCTTTTATATCAAACTGGGCCAACACCTACTCTGACCACAGAATGATCATGTCCAGATACATATGTGTGAAAATACTAATATATTTCTAATTATAACTTTTAGTTTTTAAAATATATTAATTTGATGAAGATGAGTTTCTCTTCTGCAAATCTACTTGCATATGGCTAAAGGTAATTAAGAGACTTACAATTTGGTGTCGCTACAGAGTACCTGACCCTACGCCACCCTCCACACTGCCCCACTTTTAGAAGAGTATCAGTCAGCCCCTCTCCCCACTTCAGGCTCCTGGCTGATGTCTACATAAGATTCTAAAGGATGTATCTGTCTTTGCGGAGATGGGAGCAGAGAGAATGCCCCCAAAACAAAGGTGAAGGGGCACACTGAACCTCACATCCAGAGGAGAGCCGACAGTACTTTAAGAAACACATATGAGGGTCATTTTTTGTGCTTTTGGGTTCAGATAAAGATTGAGGAAGGCATGGAAAGGGAGGCTGCCTGCTTTAGGGAAAGGTGACACAGAAGAAAGGGGCACGAATATTCAATCAGCATTCTACTTTTGCATCTTGGGCTCAGTTGACAAATGGATGTAAAGGACAGTGGTGATGGGATGCCACACAAATGAACTTTCAGCGGGGTGGAGAAGCAGAGGCTTCTGACACGCAAGCTTGGAAGGTGGGCGGTTCAGAGGTGTCTTTCAGTCTGACCACAGTGTGGTAAACCGCCCCCCCACCTCACACCCCCACCTGAATGCACCCAGAACTCACCATCTCACTACATGAAGGGGTAGCTCCAACTGTAAGAAAATCTTACATTATGCTAAAACCTGTCTTCCCCCACCTGTACACCTGTACACATTCTTAGTTAAGTTTTCCAAAGGCACAGAGGAAACATGCTGCTTCTACTTTTACAAACTACCCTTTAGATTTTGAAGGCATCTGTCAGATCCTTTGAACTTTTCTCTGCCTCACACCAAACATCATTAACTCCTTTAACTGCTCAGTTCATGACACAATTTGCAGACCTTTCGATTTCTAGATCTTTTACGTGCAGGAGACCCTCTTCAGATTGAAGTTTTCAAGGTTCTAAATTCAGTGCCTGCGCCTCCAGTGTAGGGATTCGGTCACGGTCCAAGCTTGGTACCGTACCTACTGGGCCAGCACACAGAGAGTTCTACACCTGGCCATAGCTTCTTGTTAACTGCCCCTGCTGGTACCACAATGTGACAGATCTGGGTCTGCCCAAGTTTCCACCAAGTCTACTAGAAATAGCATCTCCCGTGAGGTCAGGGGTTTAGGAAAACCCCACAGTAAATATTCTCTTTCAAACCTCATCCATCCTGCTTCTGACCTGTGACCAGCATGCATTTCCTTCCTGCACACACGGCACATGGTTTCAATGAAAAGATAAAGCTGGTGTCTCCTCTGTATCACCAGGGACGGAGGCTGCAGATGGTCAGTATATTCTGAACACTGTCTTTCTGAACTTCTGTTTCATATTTTGCTGTTCAAATTACCAAATCTACTCGTTATTTACACATGCCCAGATTTGTGAACATGATTATAATTTCCTTAAAAACAATTAAAGAAAAAAGTCAATACCGCAGTATTCCTTGTCAAGATTAATTTGTGAAAAAAGCAATGCTCCAAAGATAGTAAAACTACATGTCACCATCTTCACTTATCTTAAAGTATAATTTTAAAATCTAGGAAAGAGTTCATTATTATTTTTTTGGGTGAATCACAGTAGTTTAAAATCACTTTGAGAATTTCTTAATAAACTATTAGATAATTATTAAGTGTACAACTTAATGTTTATGCCAAATATACTTTAAAACAAGACCTTTGTTTTTTAAATAATGCAATGTCAGCATCAGTGCACTCTTGAAAAAAGACCAGTGTGCCCACAGTCACACCTTTCTAATATCGTGACGATCTCATTCTGATGCGTGCCCTCCTCCACCGGCACACAATGCCCATATAACTTTTTACCTGTTTACTTTCACTTCAGCTGCTTCAGTAACAGTTACAACAATGAAGGAGGAATACTTCCTTTATAGAAAGTACATCTGCTAAAGCATTTTTCAACTGGTCCTGGGGTGGGAAGGGGGAGGACATGTTTCTTCAAGGGGATCATTTCAGATTTCAGGGATAGAAGTGACAGTTCAGAAAAAAGATCCAAAATTAGTGTTTCAAGGATTAAAAGAGGGTGCAATTTTAAAAATGTTTATCAAAAACAGGAACAAGGCTCAAATAAGAGAGAGAAATCAGGAATATGGAGTGAAAGCAGTTAACTAAACACCAAGAATTCTAGCTTGTTTTTTATACAAACACCAGTAACTGTTGTCTGATTGAAGATAAAGGACCCACATCCTCTCTGGTCCTGATTCTTCTCTACACAAGTACAGTTAGACACACACGTATGTGAACTCCGGCTCACATTCTGGAGAACACTGACAACACCCAAGTCAACGCTGAGTTCTTCCACTGGGTATACACGGCCCTTGCCAGGCTGTGTAACCACGCCCTTCAAATGCTTCTTAAGCAAAAATCAGCATTTTGCAAACACTGTCAGGCCAAAATGTTTTCCAGGCTCTCTCTAATGTTTCCCTTGAAGAAGCATCGTTTACATTCATCTTTTACGATATGAGACTAAAAATATTGTGTGGGGCCTGAGAGATGAATGGCCTCCTGCTGACAACTTTTTTCTCTTCTTAATAACGTCCTGTTGCACAGGTTGAATCAATCTAGGACGAGGTCACACTGGCAGGCAGAAGACGGTGAAATCATTACTGAAGCCTGACACTGCTTCCTGGGGACAAGCCTGTCCGCTGTCTGGACAGAACAGCATTGCTATCTTCAGGGAAGTTTGGGTTTGTAAAGTGTGCTTTCGTTGCGGGCATGAAAACATTTTCAGGATTAAAAAAAAACAAAAAACTCTGTGGGAAAAATATGTCACTACTCTAACTAGAATATGGTCTCCTAATCATCACAGTTTTATTTCAAGCCAACTTTTATATTACTATATCCAGGAACCATCAACCTGTTCATTTTAATCTGTTTAATAAGCCCGAGTAAATGAATTTCTTTAAACCTTCACAGTAAGTGACGTTATATATGCCATGGACATCTACACAGCCTCAGGCTTGTGAGAGCATGAAGACTACTTTGGAAGAGACATGAGGATTCATACGAATATAATACTTTTTTTAAGTACAAGTTCCCAGGGTGGGCGGGCATCTAAAACCCTTGGATTTGGAAGACCACCTTCTGTTCTAGGTCCTCTGTCATTGCATACTGAAGACGCCAATGTCCTTCCTCTACTCCTAATTTATTTATTTATTTATTTATTTTTATCCTCACCCGAGGACATTTTTTCATTTTTGGTTCAGATAGAGTGGGAGGGAGAGAGAGAGAGAAACATCGACGTGAAAGGGGCACATCGAGTGGCTGCCACCTGCATGCCCAACCAGGGCCGGGGACAAACTGTAACCGAAGTACATGCCCCTAGCGGGAACCGAACCCGGGTCTCTCTGGACCGCAGGCCGACGCTCTAACCACTGAGCAAAACCGGCCAGGGCTCTACTCCTAACCTTATGCCCTTATTCTGTATCTTTCACAGAAACTCAGATTCTGCTCTTTGACTCCACTAGAAAAACTCTCAAGGGATCCACGCATGTGTAACTCTTGTCATGGACTTAGGTAGGCAGGTAGGTACATAAATATAATATGGGGACTTTTCCTGGCCTGCTTGGCTAGCATCTCCAAAGGAGACCAGTATTGTTTAGCTAAGGTTTTCAGAGGATGGGTCAAGTCTGTCCAGGATGTTAAACAAGTCCATTAAATCTACTGCCCCTTAGCTTCTTGGTGTTATAAGAGGCCCTAGGGAAAAGTCTTGCAACAATGACATCACTATGTCAGATTTTTTTTTTCTTCTTCTCATAGAGGCAGACAGAGCTCATAACAGCTAATAATAATTTTTAAGTGAGTTACATCAAGGTGTGGGGCCCTTTTCTCAGAAGAGAGACCTCACAGTAAATGAGAAAAAGTAATAACTAAAGAATAAAAAAATTTTTTTTTACAGATATGCAGGCTTGCTATCTTTGTCTATACTCAAGAATAGGTAGAAACTTGCCCCTCTGTGTCCTCAACCAGGTAAAGAGTTATAACTGGGTGTCACTATGGGGTCTCTAGATCATAAGGGAGCCAGACCACCTCCATTCCTGCCGGAATAGACTGACCCATCAGAGCCTGGCTCTCACCAAGGGAATATACAGTCGGGAGGTGTAGGATTAAAACAGAAGAAATTCCATTTTGAGCCTGGAAGCAAACACCTGAAAACTGCCTAATATTTATCTCAAAGAAAATAAAAGGGCATTCAGTTAAAAAGCCTTTGGTGTCTCTTGGTTCGTCATACCAGGACAAAAAGGATCTATCTACAGAGGCTAGTCCAGGGGAAAGGAGGTAGTTCACAATTAATTAATTAAAATATTTTATTTTTTCCTTTTTTTTTGTTAATCCTCAAATATTTTTAAATGTTTTCTATTAGAACAGAAATAGATGTGAAGAACTGATAGGAATAAGTCATGTAATGGTGGGGAAAGGAATTCCAGCCTTTTCTACTCAGTGTCTAAGCTTAAAAGCTTAAAAAGTCATGCTTTCAAAAAACTGATAAATATTTATCCAACTTTGTTTTTTAATGCTTTAGTTTTAAAGGCTGAGTCACAAACAAACACTACATAAAGTTTCTCCAGTGAACAAGTGAACATGAGCACAGTTCTGTCCTCAGAGCTTAAAATCTGGAGGGGGACAAAGGCAGATGAACAGGCAATTACAACATAATGTGATAAACACTCTAATGGGAAAAGGACAAGCTCTGCTTACGTGGAGAGGAAAGGTGAAAGGTTACAGACTTCCTAGAGAAGCTGACATACAGGAGCACTGAGCCGCCCCTGCAGATGTGGGAGGAGAGCTGAGGGGGGGAGACGGCACCGCTGGAGGCCCAAGCAAGAAACCAGGTCACAGTCTGCAGCTGCAGTGTAGAGCACAACATGACTGAAAAGACATTACCATCCCACTCATTTCCACTGCTCTACTAGCCTGCAACTGCCATCACTTCTTTTCTTCAGTCAACACCTACATTTTTGTTATGTTCCATTTGGAATCAGAGGAACTTAAATTTAATTACAGCTCTAATTAACCTTATGTCAGCGGCCTAGCTCTCCCAAGTTTTAGATTCCACCTATGTAACATTCAAGTAATACATGTGGCACTTTCACAGGGTTACTGCCAGACAAAGTCCCAGGCCCAGAGTAAGCACTCAATTAATGGAGGTGGTGGCAGGGGTGGTGATAATGGTCACAATATTAGTAGTAGTTGTTTTACTACTGGATACGTTAATCAACTTAGAGTTTTTCTGGTGTATAATATGAATTGCATATTAATTTTGTATATACTAGTGAACTGTAAAGAAGGGGTTGTAATAACTTCTCTATGAGGCACAAATTCATATTCTTAATCAGATCCAGTTATGAACGCTGTATCCTATGCCACTTGACTTAAATTTATATTTTATATAGTAACACATGGTTTTAAATGTGCTCCTTCAAGGTATGCATTCCAATTCAAATGATTTAAATAAATGGGAAACATAACTAAGTTTAGCACCTAAGAAGCATAAAATGCCTAGTAGAGTTTGAAACAATGCTAAAATTTTGTTTTAAGATTTAAAAAAAGGAAAAGAGACATGGCTTTACACCACCAGGAAATTATAACTGGATTTCTTCTACCTTTAAAACCAAAATATTTCCAATTAAAAACAGGAAGCAGAGTCACTTCTGGATGAAATGAAACTTCATCACAAGTACACAAAAGATCCTGGTTGAAACGATCAAAGAAAAAGCTAAGAAAAACCTGAATGAATAGTGAAAGGGGAGAAGGGCACTTTAAACTATGAGCTATTTCTGTTAGCTGTGGATCAGATTAAAGAAAAACAGCAAGGGTCAGTTCATAACTCCTTCCTTGAGAAAGTAACACAACTTAGAAAAACAAATGCACAGACAGTGTAGTAATGGTGTCTGTCTGGTAACAGACCAATGGAATTGAACGAGGACCCCAGAAACATAAATGTGGGAACACGGAAATGACAAAGGGGCAACAGTAGCAGAAAGGAGGAACTATTCGGTAAATGGCACTGAAACAATGAACCAATAAAATGGAAAAAATAATACAATTTCATCTATACCATATACCATCTAGAAAAAGAAATGTCACGTGAATCAAAGACCTAAATGCAAAACATAAAAATTGAAAACACACACCATGAGATGACACTGTCAAGACTAAAGAATGATCTTACTACATTCTAAAAACTATGTGACAAAAATACCACAAAGTTAAAAGTTACAAAATAGATGTTTTCAATGTTTACAAGAAGCAAAGGATTAGTAAGCATAAAATATAAAGAACTTGAACAAATCAATGAAAAAGACAGGCAATCCAAGAGGAATTTAGCAAACAATACAAACATTTCCAAGAAAAGACACGAAAAGAAAAAAAAGCCCTATGCAATAAAAAAATAAAAATAAAAAACACTCTTAATCTAATTAATAACAAAGTAAATATAAATTACCACAATGAAATACCATTTTACAACAATAATACTGGTAGAATTCTAAAGAAACCCTGTGTTGGCAATGTAGGTCTTATGCACTGGAGATGGGAACAAAAATTGTGACAGCTATGTGGAAGAACTATTCTGCAAAGTTCAGCAAAGAATGCTCAGACTGTGCAGCTCACCAGTTAAGAGTCTCAAAACAATATTGAGAACAGGTACAAAAGTGGACCAATAAGTATACCATAAACAGTGGTACAACTCTCGTGCTTCAAATCGAGGGGCCTTGGGAACTGGTGGGGGCATTTCTGGTTGGGGCCCACTGCTGGCATTTAGTAGGTAAGGCCAGAGACCAGTGCCCTGCAATGTGTGGACATGTCCTACACAAAGAATTTTCCCAAGATGCATGGTTTTTGAGCAATCTTCCGTACAAACCCGTTCATAATGATCTGACCATAAATCCAACTTCATTTTAATAATAAAGTCTTTTTTTGCAGTTTAATATGCATTGAATTTTCAGGAATGTTGAACTGAAAATGGGCCATTCACCATTTTACCAATAGCCACTCGTGGCATCTGAGTCATGAGTACCACACATTTGCAATCAAACTGCATCTGTAGCTGCCACATTCATGGTGGCTGCAAGTATGTGACTTGATCATGCCAGTCAGTATAGTCAAACTAGAACATTTACAAATGGTGATGGACTTGATTTTATTGTAAATCATTTCACTTTTATTTATCCTTGATATCACAGGTAAGGTATTGTACTGATGTTTTTGAAATCAGGTTGGCAGGTAGATTATCTTTCAATGTCATTTCTAGGTGAATTTTCGCTCTCTTATATACTATTTTTATAATTATAAAATATATTTTTTAAACCAGAAAGTAAAAAACAGTCTTTCTGTGGCTTCTGTGCCTTGAATGCTTGCACTGTCTGAATTATCACTCAGTAATAAACCCTGGGATTATGCTGTAAATGCACTATATTTGCATTAATCACTTTAGGCCCTAAAAACTGAAACTATGCTCACCTCTGAACTGCCAGACTGGGGTTTCCCTGGTGCCTGGTGTCCGCAGAGGGAGTCTTGGATTCCTATCTGATAGGGAGCTGGAATGTTTCTTGAGGTTAACCAAGGTCCTGAGAGTGAGTAGTCTGATAGCCTCAGAGTGAAGGCCCTGTTCAATCTTAGTTCCACAGAAAGACCCTAATCTCCAGATCCACTCACAGGCCACCCTGGCATTAGATTGCCCTGAGTCATCTGACGCCACCCCTGTGTTCTTTACCATTTGTAACGAACACTTCTCCAATGGTTAATATTTTCCTGAAAGTCACTTCAGGAATTATGGAATTTAGGGGGTGCTGTAGAGCTTTATAGTCTAATGTATCATGATTTGAGAAGAATTCCTATGCTTTTTAGGTTTATGTTCCCAAATAACCACGGACGAGTTATGTTTACAGATCTGTGCTGAGCACCACAGAGGAGACAGAGATGAAGACCCCAAGAACCCACATTCCATTTTCTGGAATTTTGTTACTGTAAGTGCTGCTAAAACATTTTTAAAACTCAGTCACATTATTGCTGATAATATATTCCAATCCCTGAGCCGCAGAGCCTGAGATTTTTGAGACTATGGCCATGTGTCTGCATACTGATGTGCCAGTTACTATGGCACTGATACAACTTACTTGATATTAGAACCTACTGAAGGAATGGAATTCCTAAGGGGAAAAGTAACAATATTAGAATATTAACTAACTTTTAATCAAACACAGGGCATTTTAATTCAAGCCAATACTTTTCCCAGTGCATGCCTTACCTCCCTGTGAGAAGCAGCAGCTTTCAAAGCAGCTCTGTTATCGTAGACTGATCACTTCACAGATGAATAAAATAAGAATAAGAACTACACGTTGAATTTTTATGTTAACACCACTTTAAATATTAGTAAGGTTTTATAATATAGTGATGGGTCTTAAGTTTTATAACTTTCTGCAAGCACAGTTGGTAAGCACTGGTGCTGTAAAGCGATCAACCCCCTTATAAAGGACAAAGGAACCTGTACTAGAGGGTTGGATTAATGGAGACACTAACTAAAGACGGGGCCCCCAAATGGGTAGCCCATTGTCATTTGCCACCCTCTTATAAAATGACAGATCAGTACATTTCTATAAGGCAGCAGTTTTTATTAATAAGAACGTCCTAAATGCCTATCATAGAGGACTGGTTAACTAAATTAAATACCATATAGCCACTAATAAATTGAATTTTGAAGACTACTTAGGCACAGTTAAGGCAGAAAATAAAACTCTATGTAGACAGAATTATATAAATGAAAAATAAGAGAAACATAACTGAGAATGAAAACTGTAATAGTGTTAGTGTTGAGATTATGAATGATCATTTTAAAATAATGAAAAATTTTTAGGTACCAGCTACGAGAACTTTTGAGTTAGCAGAATCAAAGGAATAAGCTGTGTGAAACAAGATGCGGAGGCACGGCAGTGATGACTACATGAACGGCACGTCCACACCGCAGACACAGTCTGACCGCCACCCCACACCATTTACAAAAACCAAATTCAGATGCCTTATAGGTCTAAATCTCATAAGTAAGACTAAAAGAGGTTATAGAAGAATAGAACTTCATGACTTTGGAGTAAACAGATTTCTTCAACAGGACACACAAAAAAACACTGATCATAAAAAATGGAAAAGTATTAGACAATATTAAAATTAAGAACTGCTGTTCATCAAAGGACACCATTAGAGAGCAGAAAGGTTAACTCCGAGAGTAGGAGAAACTATCTGTAATAAATATATCCAACCAGGGACTTCTATGAAAAATATATGAAGAATGCCTACAAATAAATACAAAAAAAAAAAAAAGGCAGAGAATCTAAAATAAATAAATAAATGGACAAAGATGTAACAGGCATTTCATAAATGAGTAAAAATCAATAGTCAATAAATGAAAGGTGTTTAACTTCACTAGTCATCAGGGAAACCAACATAAGATATTACTCCATACACATGAGAATGGGTCAAATGAGAACAAAAACAAGTGTCGGCACAAAGATACGGAGAATTGGAACTCTCAGGCACTCCTGGCAGAAGCATAAATTGAACCATTCACTAAGCTTGAACATACACCTGCCCTATGACACAGCAATTGCTCTTTCAACAAATACTCAGCAAAAGACAAGAATATTCAAAGTAACAATATTTACAATAGCCAAATTCTAGACATAAACTAAATGTCCACCAACAGAAGAGTGGATAAATTGTGGTAGTCACACAATACAGCAATGAGAGTGAACTCATCGCAACCTTGTGCAGTGACATATGAATCTCACAACCAGAACACTGAAGAAAAGGAGCCTGAAACAAGAGTATATCATATTCTCTATGATTCAGCTTATACAAAACTTAGAAACAGGTATAATTAATCTATGATGTTAGAAGCCAGGAGAGTCGCTACCCTTAGGGGTGGAGGGTGCATGTGGCAGGACCTGGAAATGCACTTGGCTTCTGGCATGCTGCTAATGTTCTGTTGCCGCTAGTAACAACGGAGTATATGTTCAGTGTATGAAAATCTATCAAGCTATGGTTTAAGATTTGCATACTTTTCTATATGCCTATTATGCATCAATAAAAACTTACTTGAACATATTATTGGACAAAAGTTACATGGATATTTAAAGTGCTTCTGAGTCTTTTAGAGATGCCATTAACTGCACCTAATCAAGATAAACCATTTCAGAGCCTTGAAAAGAAACTGGTAGCAAAAGAAAGAGCACATGGTTTGTCTCCTTGTATCTTTCCCTCCACATCATCCAATGACTAATGAAATGTGTCTTTCACAGAAACGTTGTTACACGGATTCTTCTGAACATGTCTGTCCTTGAACAAATCTCTTCTTTATTCAAATAGGCACAGCCAGCCTCTTCCTGGCTGCTTGCTTCTGTCTACCCTCTGGTTCCTGACACTCCAAGGTTCATTCAGAGCTTACTTCTTCTAAATTCTCCTTGAAAGATGCTCAAAGGGGTTTCTTTGGTTTTTGGTCTGTTTCAGTTTTCAGGAAGACAAAACAATCTCCAGCAAGCATCACACAATTCTCTACTGCTGCCTTTATTTATACAAAACATCCAACACATTACCCAAAATATTTCCAAGTGTGTCCTTCCACTCTTACCAGCTACCACTGCTAAAATCCAGCCACCATTAGAGTAAGATCATCTCAACTCACATCATGGTAAATGTTCCTTCAGCTCTAAGAAAAACAGAAAAGTGCTGCAAAAAGGAGGTCAGTAAAATAATGTGAAAGTTGTGTCAAGTTGACTGTTTCCATAACATGGTCCATGGTGGCCTTGTGTATGTGTGTCTCTAGGCCAAGATCCTAGAAGTGCTGTGTGTTGAGATGATCACTTCTAACTGGCCCCAAGTAGGAGACCCATGAGGGGATGTCATGAGAACCTCCTTCACTCTACCAGGGCACCGAGGTGTGTTTTCTCATAACCACAGTGTTCTTTTGGTTTACTAACAAGCTCTGTCCCCAGTGAAACCCGTTGCAAACTAAAGAATTCCACTGTAACACAACGCAGAAATGCTGACAGAGCATCTGTGAAGAAGCTTTCATAAGACAGACTAATAACCATTGCTCAAGGCTCCCCGGCCTTTGCCTACTAGTGAAGTTAGGTTAGCAATAACCAAATCTCACTGGTTCTCTGTCCCCACTAGTTCATAGACGGCCTTATCTGGAACCTGTCCATCACCTTCTCTGGGGCTGTTCCTCACAGGCCCATGAGTGCTGTCACAGAGCTAAAACTCTGCAGGGGTCTGAGTAGGGGAAATGCTTCTTTGTATGCTATACTGTTAGAGGGCAGAAGACACTGACTGCAACCCAAAGCCTTGTGGAGGTCAACTCCTCCAGGTCTTACTCGTCTTCCAAAGGTCTCGGTCAGGGGAGCAACAGGCCTGGGCCAAAAGGCTAACCTCGTGACAGGAATCACACCATTCCTCCCTCTGGAAACTAACACTTAGCTATTAGATTTCTCTGTCATGCCTGGTTTCTTGTTCCTCAGGAACAGCTCCTTGCAGGAGGTACCTCCATCACCTTCAAGGGCCCAGTCTACCAATTATCTGGCTCTGCACCACATCTGAACCCCAGAAGACGATGCAGTCCACACTGACACTGATCCTTGATACTATTTGAGAGACTAATCTACATTTAAAAAATGGCTCATGATGTTTACTACAGGTGACAGACAGGAGGATGCAGCAACACTTCCGAGTACACTCAGGAAGTGGAAAAAGCCTTCAGGGTGGTAGGGGAGCAGGTTTCCAGGCCCAATACCATACCAGGTTGGTAAATGCCTTATCTGGAAAATAGTCACCTCTAAAACAGTCTTCTTTTTAGTTAACATCAAGGGACTTCTTATAGATTTCTTGGAAAATAGCATTGTCCCAGATTTAAGACAGAAACAAAATTTAACCGAAGCAAGTCCTAAAAACTCATTCATTTCACAGATGAGGAATCTTAGGGGTACAGTGGAAAAGACTGACCCTAGATCATAGTCCCTGGTGGTTCTGGAGGAAGCCCAGTTTTCCTGACTCTCAGGCCAGGGCTTTTTCCTCTATGCCATGCTTCTTCAATGTATAACATGAGTTATATTTTTCCAAGGCAAATAAATAATTATAATATTTCTGCTCCTTTCCAGATTCATTGAAATCTCACTCACAAGCCTTTCCTCCACTGAAGGAAAAGTGAAAACGCCAAGTCTGGTAGAGAGGAGAGAAGGAAGAACTGGGGGCCAGAGGCAGTGAGTCACCCTCTCCGGCAGAGCTGGTTAGACACAGGAACAGGGTGCCGCTGGTGGAGAGGCGGAAGCAATACCTCCTGAAGACTTCAGTGTCTATGCCCAGGATCATCCTTAAGGAGGGACGAAAGCCCTGGTGCCCTGCCTACAAATATCTCCATTCAGGTGAAATTGGTTTAAAATTAGCATCAACTGAACCTTGAGGGACAAAAGAGGGGAAAGTGCCTTGACAACATAAACAATCACGTGAGGAGATGGGAGAGCAGTCGCTGTTTTACCTCAGCCTCCACCCCTCTACTGGCAACATTTAGAATTTCAGGTGCCACTAATTTTTTCTTTTTCTTAATTTCTTTTAGGTATTTAGAATAGTTTTTTTGTTCTAAACTTTATTTTCTCTTTTCATTTAAGGAGATATGCGTTGTAATGAATTAAGCAAAACAGTGGCATGTAGAGAAAACAGCCTCGTCCTTTCTCCTGATAAACACTCCTTTCGCTAGTGTTTAGTGTCTGTATTGCTTATACAAACAAAATGCATATAGGTCAGTTGTTAATCCACCTGGATTTTTATCTTGCCTTACTGCATGAGGCAAAGATGTAATTTTAATTTTTCATTTTTGAAAATAGGTGGCCTAATGTCCTAACTCTGTGAAGGGGAATGGGGGCATACACAGAAACACACACACATTCCTAAGAACTGCATGTCTTCTGGGTGGAAGTAATATTTATGTGTGACTTCATCTGTGTAGTCAGCAGAACTCAAACTGGCTTTGTCTCTGAGAGGTCACCGTGGCAGAGGATTGATTTAAAAACAGATTTCTTTTCCTTCACTGAAGCATTTCCTTCATGTTAACAGTCTGGGGAAATGAAGACCTCCTAAGTTTTTAGCGGAACGGTGGAATCATTATTCACCCTACTCTTTGAGTTGTTTTTGGACCCAAGTCCTCAGATGAGAAAACTTGACAATTCTTTGTTTTCATGATTGCACATATTTTGGCTGTAGAGTAGATTCTTTCACCCCATTTTATCCAATAATGGCTTTTCTGCCGAACTCTGAGTAATTTGGAATTTTCATCCTCTTCTTTACAATCTACCCAGTTTCCATTTACTTCCAAATGCGGAGGGAAATTCCCCAAATAACATGAAGGACCTGAAATGCTAGAGAGACAGTTGGGGAGGCATGAGCGAGCACTACAGAATGTCTAGCTAAGTCGGGCAGTTGCCTGCTCATTGCAGGTAGAATGTGGGCTCACTCCATCCGTGCGGTTGGTCCTCCTGGGCGGACAGAGCTGGCTCTCTGATTTAGAGTCAAGTGTGACTTAAAGAGCAGTGGGAGGGTGGTTCCTTCTAAGGGAGAAGATGCACTGTGGTCATTAACCCCTACCTCCAGCAGGAAACTGAGCTCAGTGGTTCACAGGTCAACCTGATTACAAGCTTTAGTCTTTTTCGACATTAGAATAACTTTTTGAAAGTTAATTAATGCTCCTAAATCACTCTCTGATGTTGCTGCGGATGTGTATTAATAGTTATGGTTTGAACTTTCCTTATGCCTCTGCTGAGTCCTGCATGTACCAGGAGTATTATTTACTATTCATAATCCTGTATATCTCAACTGCAGATATTCTGCATAGTAATATAGCAGTCAGACCTTCCCAGATGAATATTTATAATGATGACTTTCCTAACAATATCAAAGGCAACATAATTAGATTAAGAAGAATCATTAACCACTGACTGTAATGATGGCTTGAGCTTGAGTCACTCTTTTTAGGCACTGTTCTAGCCTGCTTCACATCTCTCCGCACCTCTGAGGTCCTGGAGGGCCACAGCCTCACAGAAAGGAAACCAAAACCACGGGGATAAAAGCGTGACTGGCTCTAGCCACCCTTGAAAGGTGAGCCCTTCATTAATAATATGTACCGCTCGCGTACTCTGCTCTTGGACTCGTAAGATAACCTGACATTGTTCTTCTGGGCAGACTTCCAGTGTTCAGGGAATCCTGAGCTTGGTTTTGTTTTAATGTTGGCTTCAGTAACTCCCTAAGAAATTTAACCAGCTGCCAACTGACCCTATTCAAAAACAGAGAACACAAGGGCCTATTGTAAACCAGTGACAATATTCAAATTGGCTAAAAATTCAGCACCTCAGAGCTACAAAATAAATTTTGCCGGACCATCAGAGAATCTTTGTTATTATTACATTTCTTCCAACTCCTTCCATCAGATTTAGGGAGGATGGGTGCACTGATCACCAAACCTGTTCTTGGCTGGTTTCTTACAAAAAGTCTCCTTCAAACAGTTCTATTGCTTTTGTTGGTTATACTGGTGTTTTTCCTTAGAAATGCTGTATTTTTCTATATGTCCATTGGCTCTTCTATGTTCACTCCAAGAGAGGGAAGTGTCCATGTTTATTTTGTGAGTGATGAGGAGCTGTGCCAGAGAGCATGCAAGCTTCTCTTCAAACCTTCAGTCTCCACAAAAAGGGGAGGGGAGATTTTAGAGTTACTGTCAAGTTCTTTGCCATCGTGGTAACGCAATCATCTATGTGGTATAAGAAAGAGTTGGCAAGGAGAATGAAAGCAGGGGGTTTTACTTCTGTCTCAAGTAATATCGTTTTCATGTCTTAAGTAATATAAGCAATAATAATGACTTAATAGTGGGGTATGTATGTGCAAATTACCTTTAATGTCTGTAGAACATTTTAAAAAGGTATATTAGGTCACAAGCCAAATCTATTGCACAGCTATTACGGTGTTTTCTGATTTTCCTCCTTTTCCCATCCTAGTCTGCAGCCCCTTGTGATAAATAAATAAAAAAGGGGGGGGAGGTTCTGTGATGAAAATTATTTAAATTTTCCATCACCTTAGGTATTTAAGGAAAACTGACAGTTTTCTTCCCATCATCTTCTCTGCTTGGTTACATCTACACCTTTCCCTACACATATTATTCATTAGCTACATCTCAATAAATTATATATATATATATTTATTATAAAAAAAGAACAACAAACAAGTTGAAATCTTTGGAGCTGTAATTTCTAAGAAGATTACTTAAAGCAGTAAAGTTTTCTTTTATAGAAAAGGTTTAAAGTTTCATCATTCATTGACAACACCTGGAAATGATTTGAAAGTTTTCAAAGTCACTATTCTAATAGGTATTACTTCCAACCTAACCATTACTGGCCTTTGAAATATAGAAGCTAAAAGCAGGCTGGACAGATCAAATACTACAGATAAAAGCGTTTTGAAAAGCATACAGTGCTATAAAAACATAAGGTGGTGGTATTAAAAATGGATTTGGACATGAAATCCCAAACTCATTCATTTCAGTGATTCCCTTAAATCTCGGACAAGGGCAGAAAATAGTGAGACTTTAATCCAGATCCAGTTCTACGTCTTCCCGGGATCCTTTCAGGCCAGTCGACTTGAATCAAATTACACTCCACCCCTAAAGGATTAGAAACAAACTGAGAGGTTCTGGTCAAGCGCCATGGATTTTCACTCAAAGCCATCATGCTCCCTTTCTTGAAGGACGTCTGAAAAACTGTGTGACCAAATTTGAAAGTAACTTTTTAAGATAAAGTTGCGGTAGTCTTTTTGACAAAGAAAAGTTTTATATTTGTGGCAAAGTTAAAAATCTCTGGCTGTAGTTAAATAGTTGGTGATATAACAGTCACAAGGACAATAGAAAGCCCTCATGAGAATTGATAGAGGGATTAACAACAGTAATACGTTTGAAAATATGTCAGAAGAGAAGTGATAGATTGCCCAAGGGCAGAGATTATACACAGGCACAGTGCACCGTGCCTCTTGACGCTGTTTGAGCAAGAGTTCAAGGCATAGCTGCTGAACTGTACCAAATTCATAATATACTCAATACTAATTTGATGAAACAAACAAAAGAGGCAAATATTGTGTGCACGTGTGTGCTGTATAAAGGACACCTATGGAAGGACACTTAGTGGTTGTTATCAATGGTTAATTCAAAGAAGTAGTTGCAGAGATGAGACAATTAATTTCTGACATTTCTGTATTGTTTGGATTTTTACTATAAGCATATATTACGCTTGAAATCCAAGTGAGTGAAATAAAAATAAAAACTTAACTAAATTTGCCAACAAAGAATGGGTATTGTTTTGAAAACATAGAACAATTTAAATTATAATTTTTTTCTAAACAAACAAAAAAACCCCTAGGGTTATGCTATGGTTTGTGACTACTGGATCCTGAAAATGGAATAGTGAATTTAATGACCAGATACACTTGCTGCAGGAAAAAAATACAGATTCAACCAATATATTCTAAGCATCAATGAAATGCTAAGCAGTTATCCAACAATTTAAGACTTAGAGAATATGCGTACTCAATTTTCCCACAGCCTTCCTTATTTACACCAATTATATCCCCTTTGTAGGTAAGAACCCTTACACTTTGAACACAAAATCAAAGATTACTATGATTACTATGCTTCTCATTATCAAAGGTTTTTATTCATGAGTGTCAAGAGCATTATTATATGTAAGAACAGTTAAACTGCCCATTTTCTGCCTAAATTTGGAGGCATTTAGCTAGAGTAAAATTTGGCAAAGCATTTTTATAAAGACTAATTTTTTCTGGTTTGTAAACTGCCTATCAAAGTACAAGGGCATACTTTACAACTTAAATTCTAAAAATGGGCATTCTTCCCTCCTCTGGCTCATAACTAAGTAACTGTTACTGAATACATCTCCCTTGCAAATTAAGAAGCCAAACCTATTCTTTAGAAATACACATGGCTCAATCAACCGAATATGCTCACGAACATGTCTGTCCTCTTCCTGAACTCCTTCCATGGCTCTCCAACTCCTGTCCCACTTGGTTTCTCCCACCTACTTTGTGGCCCCACTCTTCTGGCTCTAGACTATTACTGCCAACACTGCTGGTGGCACAGCGGCCAAATCAAGCTATTCTACCTCTCTCTGCCTGGGCACTGGAAAACGCCATTACCTTTATATTCAGTAGCAGTGTAATCTTCGAGAAAGAACTTTATTGAAAAAGAATTTAATGAAAACTTATTTGGGAGTCCTTAGGTAACAAAACAAGATAATTGGACTTTCTTCCAAAATTGGGTTTGGTCAATGGTGCTGTGGGGGCTGACTGGATGCTCAGCCCAGCTCAATCCCAGCTCCCTTACCCTCATATTAGGGAGCTTATACTATCCGCAGACTAGGTAGAATTTCAGCTTCATTCTATAAGGCCAAACTGTTTCCCATGATTCATTCCATAAACAGTTCTTGAGCACTTACTTAGTTCAAAGCGTACTACAGACACTGTCAGAGACACAAAGATAGCTCCCTTTACTAAGAGAGGGAGATGGAAGTGATGGGTGCAAATGCTCATCTTCCTCTCCACCAACCCACAGTCCTGTTTTCAGAATCTAAAACTCGATGAGGCATACTGAAAAAAATAGAAAACAAAATAGGAAACACAAAAAATATCCTATGATGTATGCAAAGCAAATCTACATACAGACTTGTTACATTCTAAAATAAATTTAAATTTAGTCATGATGTAAGTTTTGGAAATATTTTTATATGTTTAGAGTTAGAATCAATAAATGCAATGTGGCTATAACTATACCAATAAACTAACACCTTCTACTTGTTTGGACTTTTTTAAAGGACAGTTTCAGCCCGGCAGGTGTGGCTCAGTTGGTTGAGCGTTGTCCTGTGCACCAAGATTTCACCAATTCGATTTCCCTTCAGGGCACAAGCCTGGGTTGTGGGCTTGACCCCCAGGGAGGGGCGTGCAGGAAGCAGCCAATGGATGTTTCTATCTCTCTCTCCCTCTCCCTTAAAAAAAAAAAAAAATCAATAAAAACATGTATTTTTTTAAAAAGACAATTTCATATTTTTAACATTGGTTTCGCATACCTGAGTTTCAATTATAAATTTGTCTAACCTCATAAAGGGAATTGTTTTCAAATTTAGTATCCAAAACACTATGGACATATTAGACTTATATAGAAAATCAAACTTTTATGGGCCAAACAAATCTAGAAAACACTGAAAGTTACTAAAAAAATGATTATTTTGAAAGATCTGAGTAAGACCAATGTTATATTACTTGCAAACTCTTACAGCTCTAAGATCTCCAGCTGTGGACAGCCCTACAGTATCTCACATCTGGGCAGATTAATATATCTGTACATGAAAGACACACAGCCACACCGTCTCCTCCAAGTCTGTACTCAAATGTAGGCCCTTGGGAGATATTAATTCCTGGTGAACACAGTGAGCATCAGAAGCAACAAAGGAGCACATGACTGGTGGTCATATGCTGGAAATTCACATTCCTAGTACAGGCTGGACCTCCGTTCTCCCTTTCTGATTTGTAGCCCCTCAATTTTCCCATATACAATCTAGAAACCAAACACCAGCAAACTAGTGAATAACTGTAACAACATCTCCTAGGTCTTCCATACACTCTTCCTCCTGCTCAAAACTCCAATCCTTTCAGTGCTCAAAAGGAGCACCTGGGCGGGCAGTACAGTCATTAGTCTGTTCACTCACACCCACACTGGAACACGTGTCCCAGTAACGTGCACTCACTGTGTAACAAACAGGCCCAGGCTCAGTAGCACAGATATGCCCAAAGAATGACGATCTTACTCCAGGAGCTCAGAGACACCAACTGAAAACACAACCAATGCAACGGAATCCATGTTCTAAGACCAGGGTTCTAATTTCAACTCTCACTAGCCAAACTTAGAGAAAACCCAGTCTGAGTCTCAGATTCCCTTTTTTAAGAGGAAGAAACTGGACTATGTGAACTATAAAATTCAGGGACTCTATAAGCAGAATGTAAAAAATAGCTTATTTTCATTTTAACAATCACAGAAAGGGAAGAGAATCAGTAACGAAAGTGTCTAAAATAATCTCAGCTACACAACTGTACAGAAAACAAAATCTAGCTAATAAGGGATGGCTGGGATAGTGTAATTAAGTTGCACAAGTCAAAACCTTCTCAGTCTCAGTTTACTCATCTGCCACAAGAAGATAACAAATTTACCACTCAAGTTTGTTGTGAGGCTTAAATGAGTAAAAAATATACAAAAGTGACTCTCTGAACACCTGGCACACAATAGGGCTAAGTAAATGTTGAATCAATCTAGTTTGATGTGTCTCTCAAGTGTTATAAGCGTGACATCCTTTGTATCAGTTAACAAAAGATATGCAAATACAATGACATTATGTAAACTGTTTTGAAAATGAAATTTTATAATTGTCATTTTCGAAAAATTGAAGTCTTGTGGCTTTGAAAAAAAAACAACTATTATACAATAAATCTACTAATTGCTGCTTCTGTAGAGACCTAAAAGAAAATGTTCCTCTCTCTACCCTACTGCCAACCCCAGGGGAAAGGGGCTTTCCCTGCCTTTGATTTTCAAAGGATATCTGATTTCTTCCAGCCATTACAGAGTCAAATAATAAGACGGGTTTAGATACAACAGCGAAGTGAAGGAATAACAACTCTTCTTACTTCAATTCTGCACTTAAACCAATAGACCTAAATCCTTTGAAATATGATCATCAATGCAATTATGCGCTGAACTGCCATAAATTAACAGACAGTCATCTGGGAAACATAAAACAAACCTTGTGACAATGTGCGTTTAATTGCATGGGAGATCAGGATGTTAGTGATATTTTATATTCTGCTTCATTGCCCACTAAGCAGCATATATTTTCATAATAATGCTTTTTCCAAGTAGAAACAACCCAAAGAGTCATAACTCAATTTCCAAGATGAAGAGGAAACCAAAGGGAAAAAATATACAACTGAAACAATGCCCCCAGTATTTGGATGAGAGGTAGGAGGGGCAGGAGAGAGAAAGAAAGGGCCAAAATAAATTTAAATGACTGCTTTGAAATTGTTCTTCAGGTTCGAACAGAAAGCTAAACTCATCTCAATTTCTCGATTTCAATGATTCAGACTGCTCTAAACATCCAATAATAAAAAACGCCTGCCTGCCATGTGCAGGAATCTGGACTGGGCAAGGGGGTAGGTTACAGACCTCCACAGAGGAATCCTGCTTATATTAACTAAGTTCAGCCCACAAAGCACAAAACCCACTTACCACACATATGCCATTCAACCAACAGCATAGTGTCTTTATAAACATGGACTTAAAGGTTAAGGTTACAAATGTCACATGTGGGCTGTGGCGCAGAGCACAGGCCCCTGCACATGCTCATGCAGACACCCCCGTCTTTGTTCTGTTTTCAGACAGGATGGAAACCTGTGGGAAGGGCTGCCCCCTTGTGGTTGTTGGGTGCAGCTTTGGGCCTGGCGAGAGTGGAAAAAGTGGCTGCAGTCTTTTTATCACCTTGCACAGGCTTAATGGCTTCAGAGAACAGACTTAGCCACTCAACCTCTGCCTGGAAATCAAGACCGGTATGAGGATCACCGCTGTGCTTTCAGAGAACGTGGCAATGCCTTGGAATTGGCTCATGAATGAGAAAGCGGTCAGGACATCTCTGGAAGCACAGCCGTGTGTAGCTGGTCCTTGTGAATCCAATTAGAATGAGGAAAGCTTTTTCAAAGCTCCCAGTTGTGAAAAGAGATCTCCAGAGGGTTGGGATTCCTATCTGTCTAATGGCTTTCTGAATGTCACTTCGAGCAGTCCACAGATAGAGGAACAGACAGAGAAGATACTGAGAACAGCAAAGCAATTAATGGCGATAGGAAAACCCAAGTCATGGGCAGTGGGGAGGTTCCTGGAAAACCAACCAAGAGAAAAGGAAAGGACACAGAGATCACTTGATCCAAACTTACTTTATGAGGGTATAGATTCAGGTCTGGAAGTTCCCCAAAAAGTAGCCAACTTGCCAGAGGTCTAACTGGCAAACCCAGTGCTGCTTCTCATACAAGAGGCTGCCTTATTAGCTGGTCAGGAATCAAAACTGTGAAGGGCCTAGAAATAGCTGGGAAGATTAAATTAAAGTAGCCAGAGTGGGAATCTAATCATGTGGGTAGTATAGAACCAAACACATGCTAAGCACAAAAGACATGTGAAAGAATGATTAGGCTATAAAATTAAGCAAACAAAACTTTATCTTTTCAGAGTAAACAACAGATCACATGTAAAACATAATGCATCTTATTTTTTTCTTTTAAGAGACGTTGGATCCTGAGAAAGGAAGGCTTATCAAGCACATTGATATCCCCTCCTTTCTTCCCCATATCCCTCCACCCCCAAATCTCAAGTGAAATGTCCAAAGAAAGGTAAAAATTAGGGTAAGGCTATGTCAACACAGGAAAAGGTCTCATCCAAATGCCAAAACTTTGAAAAATGGAACTAGATTAAAGGTCACCCAGGCACACTAGAATTAATTTATGCCACTAAGAGAGCAGTTGGTCTCTCCAGAAGTTATAAGAAGAGATCTTGAACCTCACAAATACTCCAGAGTAAGAAGGCCAAGGGCACCTGGCCATTGTGGTTCAGTGGTTTGAGCGTCGTCCCATGGATTGAGAGGCCTCGGTTCAATTCTCGTTTAGGGCACATGCCCAGGTTACAGGCTCGATCCCCAGTAGGGGGTGTGCAGGAGGCGGCTGATTGATGTTTCTCTCTCACATCTGTTTCTATCTCCCTCCCCCTTCCTCTCTCTCTAAAAATAAAAATAAATAAAAACATATTAAAAAATAAAAAGAAGGCCAAGGGCCAAGACCCTGCGGCAGAAGAGGTAATTTTGGCTGCTGCTACGGCTCAATCTGAGACAGCTAGGCCTGGGGCCCACAACAGAGGACCTCATAAGAAAATGAGAAGGGCTTCTTCCTAGAAGAGATTAGTACTGGTCTAATTTTAATTGTTTGACATGACTTGGTAATGACAAAGTTAGGGGACAACAACAACACAGTGCTGGGTTTAAGTCCAGCCCTTCCCTAGCTCCTTTCACTAAAAAAGGCTAAATACAGTAAAAAAAAAAAATGTAGATTCTTCCCAAATGAACTTATAAAATCACACAAATAAAATTGTTCCTTACTATAAGAACATGTGCATGCATGAATGTGTTTATGCGTGGACAGAAGTTGGAAGAACATACATTACACTGCTAACCCCTAGAGTAATTACCCCTAGTTTTTTCTACATTATTGAGCTTTATACTGAAAAAAAAAAAAAAAAAAAAAGTGATCATGATTTACTTCCGTAAATAAAATAAAATGTATTAATAGATATTTAATGTACTAGAATGAGATAAAAATATCAAGTTAACATTGAAAAATAAATGTCCAAGAACAGTCAAAACATTGAGATGAATAGTGATAAAAACTAGATTAAAAAATGAGTTACTGAAACCATCAAAATCAAACAATATAGGTTGGCAAATACATCAGAATAGCAAACAGAGCCCAGAAACAGACTACAGTGTTTGTGGAAGTTTCACAATGACAAAGTGGTAGTAAAACTCGGGGGTGAGGGGAGGCTGATCTGATACACTGTGCTAGCAAACAGCTATGCATCTGGGGAAACTGAACCTGAACCCGTAGCTTTCAGTTAACCTGGTCCATGATGCAGAGGAGCTTTGATGAGCACACAAGATTTATATAGCACACAACAATGCAGAAAAAACAATGCAGAAAGAGTGTAAGTGCCAGAGTATGGGAGAGAGAATAAGAGAATTAAAACAGACCAGTGAAGCTTAGGTTCCCATACATGACACCTTGGAGAATACTGTGCAAAATCACAACTTGGGCAGACGAGCTCTCTAGACTAGGAGACAACTGAGCCCTGACTTCCCTTGGGGGCACCCTTAGCCCAGGAGATCAGAAAGGGGTTTCAAGTGACTCCTGGGGACAATTCTGGCCTTAGGAAGTCCAGGACAAAGCTCTCCTCTTGAACAGACCAAGGCTAAGAAGAATGAGCTGAGACTCAGAGTATCTCTGCTTCTCTGACATCAAACAGCCTAGCCTTTTCCAGCCCAGAATGTACCTGTGCGCCTGCCAGAACGCCTGGGACACACTGAGGAGAGGAAGAAGCAATTAGCTTCAGTGTATGGTGTGAGCTAAACAAAGAATTTCCAGTGGTAACATCACCTTGGCTCTGGGGTCCTGGACAATGTTATCACTAAAATGTCACTGTTCTGATAGCCTTTAATGAGAAATGTTCAGACTAAAAGGATTTTGCTCTCACCTACGAAATTCCAGAATATTTTTAATAAATACCAAATGTGTTCACTTCTAAAAACAAAATGTTTTCCACACTTTCAAACTTTCTTTTGTACCTGAGAATATTTTAAACTTTGGGGAAAAAAAAATGGTGAATAGTAGGTAGCTCTGGCTGCTCATGTGTTCTCCCAACCTAAGCTCAGTGATCTTATTAACCGATTAATTGATTCATTCATTACACCAATATTCACTGATTAAAATAAATTCTTTCCAAGTGGAAATGTTGGTAGTAAAGTATATTCAAAAGAAATTCACTAGTAAGTGAATTTTAAGTATTAAAAAAGTACCACAAGGCTTAAGAATCACAAACTATTTCGATTTTTCTTTAAATAAAAAAAATCAAATCTTCTAGTAAAACTCTTCAACAAAGGCTTCCAACTCCTCAGTTACCCACCTGAGTGAGGAGACACACATACACACTCATTCAAACCACACCAACTTCCTACCAACCCAGCAACCTACCATGGCAGAACTAAAACCAGTTCAGAGAAAGGCTAGGTAGTATTTATTATTTTCCTCATGTTGTAAAAAGAGGAGTATCATATTTCCTCTTAAAATATGCCCCTGAAATTTTAAAGATTTAACCATATGGAAGAGATCTGAAAGTGTGTAAGAAAAGGCTAAAGATTTGGAACCCTAATTCAATTTCCCCTCACATTTTAACAAGAGTCTGTAGCAAACATTCACTTTTAGAGATATTCTCGGTAGGGAATTGAACAAAAGGCTATTGTGTGTTAAACATGTGAGGTCTCTCCAGTTCCATCTATACCAACTTTTCAAACATCAGGTTGGAATTAAATAATTTTAAGCTTTAAATTAACTATTTCCAGACCACAAAATCCATTCCACACTTACGGGTCAGTATAAATTCTCCAAGTGAGTTACGGCCGAGTTCAAAAGTGAAATCTGCATTTTTCAAGTGCCAATAAAAGAACTTTCTTTTAGACTCTGACATATACATGGACTTGTTTAAGAATGCCATTTAATGTTTTCATTTCCTCCTCCAACAAAAATTTTCATCTGCATTTGATAAATCTGACTCTGTATCACTTCTGATGGAAAGCATATGGGTATCAGTCACATCACTCTCTACTAATTTCCTATTAAATAGGAATTACAACTTCCCCCTAAGCTAACAAGACTAAAAAAAGGATGAAATTTACAGGCCTGCCTTGATCACTGTAAACACTGCTATGTCCTAATTTGTAATCTGTCTCCTATCATGGGCCTGTTAACATATAAAAGAAAACAAGAGATGATCTATGATTAGTGGTGTGGCCATTTTAAAACATGTCCACAAATTCTTAAACATGTCTCCCATCAAAAGGTGGAGTTAGTTCCCTCCCTTTGGATATAGGCCAGTCTTAATGACTCACTTCTATCTCACAAAGAGAATGTGGCAGAAGGGAGGCTGAAGGCTTTGGAGGCTGGGTCATAAAAGCTGGTAACACTTGTTCTTTCCTCTTCCTGCTGGGATGCTCACCTGTAGAACCCAGCCACCATGCTGTGAGGAAGCTAAGCAGCCACACGTTCCAGCCCCAGTCCCACTCCCACCCAATGTCCCAGCAGACAATCAGTATCAACCAGACATGAGTGAAAAGAGCCTTCATATACTCCTAGGCCCAGGCTTTGAGTACCTCAAATGATACCAGGTGGAACAGAAAAAAAGTTGTCCAACCAAACAAACCATGCCCAATTGAAGATTCATGAGAAGATAAAAGCTGTCTTTGTGTTAAGCCATTAGGCTTTGGGTGGTTTATGCAGCAAAAGATAAGTGGAACATGCAGATTAGTTCAACCACATCAACCACCATCTTATGCTTTTCATTTCACCGCCCCACCGAAAAAGACAAACCTGTCTTTAAGTTTAAAAATAATTACAACAAAAAACTGTGCTGACAAACCTGGTCTCAGTGAACTCAGCCGAGCAACCTGATGGCTAGAATCCCAGCACCCATCACCCTTGGCTGCCAGCTGGTTTTCCCTTGGGCTGTTTGCTTTTCACATGCTAACAAACCAGAATCCTTGGCCTTCTCCTCTGTCCTGCCTTACACTTATTCCTAGCTTTGAAAAGTTGCTCTTATTAAACACATAGCTTATGAAACTGCTGCTACTGCTCAAGTTTTTAAATCACTGAACAAGTGAAATGCGCCTAAAAAGGTAATTCTGACTGTAAGGTTGGTAACTAGTTCCAGATGTTCTGACGGAGCCATTCGAATGGGTTACCAACCCAACCAAGTAACCAAATTAAAAATTTACTGTTCATTATAATGAACACTAGGGAAAGGAAATACCCTAATTATCGAAATAAGATTATTCTCCAAGAAACACAAGCCTTAATAGTTTCCAATAATTTAGAACCAGAAGAGTCTTAGTCATCTAGACTGACGTGAGCAGGAATTTTTCTTGCTACCAAACAAAAGGAACCCCAGCTTAGAGCATTCACAGACTACTTGAGCAGTACTTTTTTTTAGCTAGAGTGGAAAGGAGGGAAAGGGGGGGGGGAGAGAGAGAGAGAGAGAAACATCGACATGAGAGAGACACATTGAATGGTTGCCTCCCACACAACCCCAACAGGGGCCGGGGATCAAACCTGCAACCTAGGTATGTGCCCTTGACCAGGAATCAAACCCTAGACGTTTTAGTCCATGGGCTGAAGCTCTAACTGCTGAGCTAAACCAGCCAGGGAGAGCAGTACTTTTTTTAAAAAAAAGAACTACCATAATTCACACCAAGTTATTGATCTATGTGCTAATTACTCAAATGTACTAACTGAAAGTCTAAGCACACCAGAAAATAAAATGAACCAAACTGAGAAAGAGATCACAGTCATTTCCTTCAAAGATTTCACTAAGTTTGTGACATGTTAGGTAACCCCTCAGAACAGACACACATGAAACACAGCACCATCCTACCTAGCACGTTTCCTGGAGGTACCTCCTCTAGATCCTGCAGTTCCCTTCCCATCAGAAGATACAGGTGTTCCAGAGTGCAGCACGCCATGTGGGGGACAGGGGGGAGGTCATCTAGTGGAGCTGAGAAGCCCAATGGCACCTGGGAAAAGAAAAATGACTGAATGTAAGTTAGGAAGCATTAAATGAAAACATTAGTTAATATCTATAAAGTTATTTTCATTCATAAGTAAGATGTGGTACAGTCACATTTCATGTAAATATGACACATGCAAATCTGAAATGGTGTTATATAAAAATAAGTCTCACTTTATGAATAAGATCTGAAATAGTGCAACCTCTCATATATTTAAATAGTCAAGCCCTGCCTTGGCCGGTTTGGCTCAGCAGTTAGAGCGTTGGCCCACGGACCAATGAGTCGCGGGTTCAAGTCCAGTCAAGGGCACATACCTCGGTTGCAATTCATCCCCGGCCTTGGTTGGGGTCATGCGGGAGGCAGCCACTCCATGTGTCCCTTTCACGTCAATGTTTCTCTCTCTCTCTCTCTTCCTCCCACTCTATCTGAACAAAAATGGAAAAATGTCCTCGGGTGAGGATAAAAATAAATAAATAAATAATAAAAAATAAAAATAGTCAAGCCCTGGCCAATGTGGCTCAGTTGGTTGGAGTGTTGTCCCATAAACAAAAGGTCTTGGGTTCGATTCCTGGTCCGGGCACATACCGAGGTTGTGGGTTCAATTCCATTGGGACGTGTATGGGAGGCAACCGGCAGATGTTTCTCTCTCACACTGATGTCTGTCTGTCTCTCTCTCTCCCTTCCTCTCTAAAATCAATAAACATATCATCAGGTGAGGATTAAAAAAAATGAAACTAAAAAAAATAAATATATGAAAATAGTCACGAATCCCAAATAATCATAAGCTTTATGGCTCAGTTACTACAAATCATGTTGTAACCTGGTAGCAATGCATAAGCTAATAAACAAAAATCCCCATACATAACCCCTTGCTAGTATTTATGTGAGCACTGTCATACACCAGTTCTGGTGACGACTGTGCTATTATTTCAGCACTCATTATTACTGTTATCACTTAAAACTGTTTTAATATTAGTATAACGTCCTTCAAACATCCAACAATGGCTGGTGCCAGTGCTCAGGAACACATGGAAATGAGTAACTCTGTAAGACGTAAACATGCTACAAGGATAATAGATTTAGGAGCTCCCCCTATATCATATTTATTCTTGTGCAGATAGCGTCTCAAATTATTCAAGTTTTGTCAAGAATTATTCAACATCTTAAAGAGTATTCTAGATACTGTCTTGAATTATTCAGTGACCTCCATATACATGCTAGTACCCTGAGAGCATTTTAATCACCAACTTCTCTGTATCTATAGGCCAGAGGCATTGTGAAAGTGCTACAGAGAGAAAAGGGTTAGGATAAAACAAAGATAACTAACATCCCAAACATAAAGTGAGTGACAAAAAAAGCAAGACAGCAAATAAATTCACTGAAGCTCAGAGGAGGGAGAAGCTATTATGTTAGGTTAAACTCAGCAACTCCATAAAAACGATGGCCTTTCAGGCACATGCTACATATATTTTTTTATTTTATTTTATTTTTCTTAACTCTATTACATTAAAAGTTTATTAAAGGAATTTAAGTGTACACATTCTGACTCAATGACAACTCTGCAGGGTAGCTCTAAAGATAGGTTGGAAAGAACTATTAAATAGAAGGATTAGCCCTGGCCGGTTTGGCTCAGCGGTTAGAGCGTTGGACTGTGGTCCAGAGAGACCCGGGTTCGGTTCCCGCTAAGGGCATGTACCTCGGTTGCAGTTTGTCCCCGGCCCTGATTGGTTGTGCGGGTGGCAGCCACTCGATGTGTCCCTTTCACGTCGATGTTTCTCTCTCTCTCTCTCTCTTCCCCTCTCTCCCTCCCGCTCTATCTGAACAAAAAATGAAAAAATGTCCTCGGGTGAGGATAAAAAAAAAAAAAAAATAGAAGGATTAAATAGGAAAGAACAGAATGACCCACAAACAATATGAACGTCCACTTAACTACAGATAAATTATAATTAGTAAGACAGTTCAGCAAGATTGCCAGACACAAGATCAACACACAAAAGTATGTCTATAGATCAGCAATAGAAAATATATATTTTTAAAAATACTAATTTTTAAAATAGCAACAAAAGATAAGATAGTTAAGAATAAGTCTAATAAATGTGATTAAAGATCTTTATGGAGAAAATTATACAACTTCAAATGAAAAACATTTAAAATTACCTGAATAGACAGATACACCTAATACACTGCAAAACGTTGACTCATGACAAACACAGGTACTGATTTAAAGGGATACCAATCAGTCTCAGCAGGCTGTTCATGGAACCTGACAAGTAAGTTCTGTCTGCTTCTTGCTGATCCTGACTGGCTCCCTGGACCTCTGGCAACTTCACCCTCCTAAGAGTTACGGTGTTTAATTACTATTCCTGAAATGTGCTGCCACAGCTCTAGCTTGTCGTTCCTTTTGCCCTTTGATTCAGGCATATTTGGATGCCAGCTGTTCACCTACTTACAGAGCTGCCTGGCATGCAACTATTGCTTGTCACCGGCTCACTGTCCACGCCTTTGACCCGTGCCACCAAGATTTTGGATCTCCCTATTTCTTGAAGATTTGTCCTGGCTCTAGCATGACATCTGTTCTTACCAGTTCTTTCTTCTAGCCTTGAAGAGAAAAGCCTTATAACTATTAAGGCCTGAAAACTTGGTTTGTATACCTGTTTCCTAAGTGCTACTAAGTGAGACAGGTTTACCAAATGTTACCAAGGCAACACAAGAGAAGATATATGAATTCATCCAAATGTGCCTTTCTAGAGACAATAAATCTACCAACAAGGTAATCACCAATTTCACCAACCTGAAAAATGTCAAAACCTCGAAACAATACACTAATGTTTTACTTCTAATTCTTACCCGCTGCAAAAACTCCACAGGACTGTATTTGGGCCCCAAGACAAAAATTTTCTTGCCTCTTCGAGCTACACCACTGAACACCCGAGCAAACGCAATGAAAGTCTCTTGGTTGTTTTCTTCCTGTGGCACAGGTTTAGAGGTCTTACTCTGCACCTGTTGCTCATCCCCTGCCAGAAACAAAAAGATAATGAGTGCCAAGAATGTTTTCTGGGTACTGCCCGGAAACAGAGGGAACAGTGAGTATGATACATATTTGGCCCAGTTTCGGGAAAGAAAACACCAGGAATAAAAGAATACTGATAAAAGCTACAATTAAAGCTAGAAGCTCAAGAGCTAAAGGATGAATGTCCCAAATTAAGCAGAAAAATATTTTGCACCGAAGCCTATTTAGGAAAGCGGTACCTTTCGGCTCTTCTCCCTCTGGACTTGTTTCAGGAGCACTCCCGTCGGAGGTGGACTCCACAGGCGCCTGGCCCTGTGCTGCTGTGAGCTTCTCTGCGTGCCTTTGTCTTGCACGTTCACGCCTCTGCACCATTTCTTCTTGAGTGAGAGGTCTGCAGGACACCACAAATATGTTAACATCTGGCATCTCTCAGTCGGCTCACGAAGGAAAACAGCAAGTATTAATGTGACTGGATGACCACTGGCTCCAGGTCCCTTCCAGGCAGAAGGTTCCTCCAAGTTCTCTCCCCAGCTATAGCAACAGGAGAGAAGGCCTATCAGGCTCTCTCTGTGAATGCTGTGTCCCCAGCTATTCTGAGCTTGTGAGCTGACATGCAAGAGCCCATGTCCCGCACTGGCTGGTTTGGCTCAGTGGTTAAAGCGTCGGCCCGTGGACCAGAGAGTCCCAGGTTTGGTTCCCGCTAAGGGCACGTACCTTGGTTGCAATTTGTCCCCGGCCCCGGTTGGGGTTGTGTGGGTGGCAACCACTCGATGTGTCTCTACCACGTCGATGTTTCTCTCTCTCTCTTTCTCCCTCTCTCCCTCCTGTTCTATCTGAAGATAAATGCAAAAATGTCCTCGGGTGAGGATTAAAAAAAAAAGAGCCCATGTCCCCACAGAGAGCGTCACAATAGCATGGACCTTTCTCAGATACCCATCCTCCCACCAAACATACACCATTTCCCCAGCCCAACTTCCCCTTATCCTTACCTTGGCTTATTCTGAGGCAAAGCCTTAGCATCAACTGCAAACATTTTGGAAACAAATATAATAACTGGGGCAGTATCTTCACTTCCACATTTCATAAAAGCTAAACAAACAGAAAGTAATCAGGTCATTATTTTTTCCCTTATTAAAAATCCAGATTTTTCTGGAGAACAATTAAGATGTTTTGACTATGGTATCATCTAAATATGTTAGCAGCCTATAATCTTTTACAACTACAATAAAAATTCCACTTAGAAAACTATAAAATTGCTAGAAAAGTAGAGCAAGAACAAGTAGAAATGGCAAAAATGAGGAAAGAAAAGCAAAATTAACAGGGTGGGAGGAGGGCTGGGACAACTCCTATACAGAACTGAAACCAGGAAATGGGTTAACCACCCACCACAAGCCCTAATAAATGTTTCTCTATATCCAGTGGAGAAGGTACAGAACTGAGGAATATTACCAAAGGTCAACAAGGGAGCTTGCTGATAAAATACATAAAAATCAATAGCTTTTCCAATCCCCACAATAACAAGTTAGAAAACAGACAAAAATATACTATCATGACAGTAATGACAAATCTTAAAAATAAATTAAGAACCATTATTATAAAGATGTCAATTTTCCCTAAGTCTATAAAAACTCTTTCCCTTTTAATCCTCACCCGAGGATATGTTTAGAGAGAGAAAACATTGGGGGAGGGGGAGAAGAGAGAGAGAGAGAAACACTGATGTGAGAGATAACATCTACTGTTTGCCTCCTGGACATGTCCTGACCAGGGATCGAACCCGCAACCTAGGTATGTGCCTTGACTGGAAATCAAACCCTCAACCTTTTGGTGTATGGGATGACGCTCCAACCGACTGAGCCAGCCAGCCGGGACCTAAATCTATAGATTTTATACAATTCATAGCACATATTGACATTTTCCTTAGCCTACACTGGAGGTAAAAAATTGGTTAGTAATGCTTTTAAAAAATCACCCCACATCAAAATATTTTATTGGTAAGTTAAAGAATCTACCAGTAAAATTCAAACAAGAAAAAAATATTCTGGAAGTCAGAATTAAACATGAACCAGAAACCTTGCCTGGGAAAGTTTTGAGGAACACAGTGACATGCCGAACCTTACATTTTAATAGAACCACTGCTGCAGGGTTGACAGAACACAGAAGGGAATCAAGAGCAGAAGCTGGGACACCAGTTGGACAACTATTACAATAACCAGGTGAGAGATCATGGATGCTTGGTCCAGAGAGGCAGAAGTGGAAACAGAAAGTAGGTGAACTCTGGATATATTTCAAAGGAAGACTAAACAGGACTTGAAGATGGATTAAATATAGGGGTGTGAGATAAATGTGAGAGCCATGGATGACCCAAGGCTTCTGTACTGAGACAAGGAAAGGACAGAGGTCCCAATAACTGAGATGGGAACAACCAGGAGAAGCAGACATGGGGAACGATAAGAAGCCCAGTTAGGGATATGTAAGTTTGCACTTCCAGCCAAGTGGGGAGAGGAAATGTGCAGCTGGACATCTGAGTGTGGAGTTCAGCGGACAGAGCTGCACTGGACATACAGCCGTGGGAATTACGAGCATATCGCTGTCACATAAAGCCCTGAAATTGAATGAGATCCCCAGGAAACTGAATGAAGACAGAAAATAGATGAGGTCCAAAGACTGAGCCTTGCTTGGCAGCACCCCATAGTTAACCAGTCAGAAAGATGGAGAGTAACAAGAGTTAGAATAAGGAGCCAGAAAGACAGGGAGAAAATCAGAAGCACGAGGGAGCCTGGAAGTCGAGGAAGGGGTGACCAACTGTGTCAAATGCGAGTGACAGATCTAGTCAGATGATTTAACAAAGGAGAGTCAGCAGTGGCCAGGAATAGTAGCACAGTGGTTTGGGAGATGGAGGTTGCAAATTCAGTAGACTGGGGGAAAGAAGTGGAGACAGTGAGTGCATACAGATGAAGTTCTAGGGCCCTACAGAGCTTGGAATGAGAGCTGCCCCTCTCATGGGGAGCGTATAAACAGGCTACTGAGGAGCACACAGCCCCTGGAAACACTTTTCCACAGTCTCTAGGGTGATGTGGCAGCTCAGGGATACAGTCCTGGCTGTTTTAGGAAAATGGAATATAGCATCTTTATGAGACTATGAAATGAGATCAGTGCAGAAGGAAGGTGACCCAGAGTCATTGGTCTTCCACCCCACTGGCAGAGAAAAATGGCTATAGCAAAACTGAAACTTTGAGGGAAAAAATGCAATTGTTTATACTTATGGAAGAGGGCATTTGGCAAATTGGCCATTTGGCAAACTGGCATTTGTCAAGCTGGTCTAGAGCAGCCTTGACCTAGGACAATGAAAATGAGGGTGCAGCCCTGGCCAGTTGGCTCAGCGGTTAGAGCGTCGGCCTGTGGAACAATGAGTTTCGGGTTCGATTCCGGTCAAGGGCACGTACCTTGGTTGTGGTTCGTCCCTGGCCTTGGTCAGGGTCGTGTGGGAGGCAACCAGTCGATGTGGCTCTATCACATCAATATTTCTCTCTGTTTCTTTCTCTTCCTTCCTCCCACTCCACCTGATAGTAAGTAGAAAAATTTCCTCTAGTGAGGAATAAAAAAAGAAAATGAGGGTGTATGCCATGTTCACCTTTACCTCACCTGCTTTCAGTGCCTGGGTTTCTGGTGGAAGAGAGTCAAATGTTTGTGATCCTGTGCACATCAGTTTCTCCACTCTCTCGGATGATATATCAAGGGGACTAGGAAGTTTCTGACACACCATAGCTGAAGTCTGTTGTTAAGGACTCAAAAACTTGAGGAAGTGCACCCCACCAAGGAAGAGATATACAATACACACTAAATACTGAGGTAATGATATATGTCTCCACAGAAAATGCCTGGGCTGTAAGGCAACATTACTTTCTGCATATCTCAAAATATGGATACAATTCCAGGGAGTTCTTGGACTCCCTAAAGCCCAGAAAGGATTATGATATTCTAATATACTGATGACCTATAGAACAAGTGAGAACAAAGCTTACTTAACAATTTAGCTACCTGTGACCTTGAAATCCTAAAATTTTTTCATATGGTTTCAGTTTCTATAAACTTTTATAAAACCACCATTAGCCACTAGCTATGATAGAGGGAAGTCCCCTATCAGAGCCAGTGTCAATGTAGGGGCAGGTGTCCATCAGAGCTGTGGGCTGAGACAATATGGCTGGTCCACTCCCAGGACACGGCACCCGCTGCCCACCACATGGGTACTATTGTACACGCAAATCAATGAAGAGAGCTTAAATTCCTCTAAAAAATTACCTCAGTTAATGGAAGCCACTTAAAATTAAGTCTTTTTGGAATCGCAAATACGATGGGAAATATCAACACACTAAAAAAAATATGGTACTAAATAAAAGTGATCTAACACAAACATCTAAATTATCTACTTAATATATAAATCTTAGTATAAAAAAAGTTTCTATTTTTGCAGATTATTAAACAAAAATAAAAAGAAATTCTCCTTAGAAGAACATTCATTTGGACTGGTATTAGTATAAATACTTAGTATTAGTATAATAATTTTTAAGGTACAAAATACGTTTCATAGTAGAACACTACAAAAAGACCACAGAAGACTTAGTTTGGACTGGAATGCATTACTTCCAGAGGATTTCTTGATTGTCAACAACTGCCCCCTCTCGTTCTGTCAAAACTATGATTCCACTGAAACCATGACAATAAAGGATACCAAGGACAGCATGGGATATGGGCAGCCACTGACCACAAATGGCACTAATCTGGACTTTAGGATCTGAATGTCGAGCCTCCCGGGCTCCAACTTTTAATCCTAAAGAAGTCACTATTTTATCAATTTTTTCTTTGTCCCTACAAGTAAACACACAAGTTTGGGGTGGAGGGGAAGGTCACATACAGATATGAAGGAGCAGCAAGGAAAAGGAACGCAACATTACTTGAAACATGTATTCCTAATGTGTTACTTTTTCTACAAAAAAAAAACCTAAAAATGACTGGAAAGGGCTCCTGCCACAGTAGAGGACTGCTCAATCTCCACTCTTACACTTTTAAATGGACCTTTCTTTAAAACTGTTCATCAAGTACTGTTCCACAACCTCCCACAACCTCCTTAAACAAGCTATGTCAACCGGTGAAGCAATTTTACAAATGCATGCTAAAATGGCATTACTCCAACTCTGAAATAACCTAGAAACTAAACTCACTAAAGCAAACTTTCTTTTCCACTTGTATCAAGAAAGTGTTTGCCCAAGTTCCCCATTAATGATCCTAGATAGCAAGTGCCTTTCTACTACAATTACTATTTTATTTTAAACTGGGTTTGTAAAAACAGAAGTCCAATGTTCCTTTCCATCCCTTTATCTCTTCAACTCAGCACTCTGTATTTCTGTTCTGCCCCTCTTGTTGTTACCCTTGACTTGGGTTACACATACTTCTTTAAATGGTCTCCAAGCCCTGTAATCGACTCATCTGTAAAGGCTCTCTTCACTTTCTCCGTCTATCTCAGCTTTCCCAAGTATGACTCATCAAACTGGAAACTGAGGCAAATGATACTGGCCAAAGATAAACAGTTTTATAATAGTCTTACTTTTTCAGGACAGCATCATACAAACTCCATATATTTTCCAGGATTAACTGTACAAATAATGGTTTCTTTCCTTTTGCCTGTAAAAAAGAATGTATATGCTTAGGTTTCTGAGTATTTAATAGGTATCTTAAATATTCATTCCTGACATGTTTTATTATCAGTAAGTCTCATTTCTACTAGCAAATATTTATTAAACAGCAAAGTGAGGGAAAGTGATTATAATAACGCACTGTTCTCTTCCTACGGGAACTATGGACTTCACAAATGACATATCACTGCGGCTACCCCACTACTGTTGTCAAAGAACCACTTCACACCCAAGTTAAAGCGAAAACTTAACCCTGCATGTGGATGTTCTTAAACATGAAAAATAATCAACTTCAAGGAAGAGGAAATGAATTTTAAAAACCTACCATTTCTCTTATCAAACTATGCAACATAATAGCAAGAGCCCCTTGAGATGGATACTCTCACGTACATATCAGATAGACTATAAACTGAGACCTCCTTTCTGGAGAACTAGTGGCAAGGTATCAGGAAGTTAAGTCATTAACTTTGAATACTTGGTTAAAAAAAAGTCATCCTGAAGACAAAAAAAATTTATGCAAAGATGCCCACCACAGCTTTTCTTATAAACACAACTGAAAACTAGAAATAGAAACTATGTCCAATATTAGGAGAGTGACTACATAAATGATGCACTGACAACATAAAATATAACAAGGTACTTATAATAACAACAAAATATAATGACAGGAACTGTTCTCAAGGCTTTTCTTGGATGACTTCTTGTATTTATCATAACCAGCCTATGAGAAAAGTACTATCTCCATTTTACAGATGGAAAAACTGAGACACAGGTCACAGAGATGGTAAGCGCTGGGGCCAACATTCCAACACAAAGTCAGACTCTCAAACATGCTCTTTCCCATTTCACTGCACTGGCTCCTTTTTAAATATACTGTTTATTAAAAGTATTTAATGGAAAATAAAAGATGTTCACAATGTTTTTTAGACATAATATCAAGCAAAAAAGCAGCTACATTATATAAATAGTATAATCTCAACTGAGGGATGTATATGTCTATCCAAAAAGAGTAAAAGAAATTAAAACCATAGCATTAGCAGCTGCTGGCCTCTGACTTGTTTCTTTCCTGTGCCTTTATGAATACTTGCTTATAAAAAGAATATTCTTATAAAAAGAATATTCATGCTTTTCAATGAGAATAAATTCATAAACCCTGAATTTTACCTTTAGAAAAAAAGCTTTAGGAAAAGGATACTCTGAGGTCATGTGACTCAGCAGTCTCGAGTCTACAGAAGGCAGGGTTCCAGGGAGCACCTGCTCTCCCATGAGCACTCATGGTGACTGGCGTTTGATCAGAGAAGGCCTCGGCTGAGACTAGGAATGTAGTGTGGGTCATACAGAGATGCGTGAAAGAGATGTCTGTGTATGTGAAGGGGACACACAAATGCATGATGCATAATATGTGTCTTCAAGTAACCAGGACCTGAGATTTTTCTCCTCTGAAGAAAATAAAAAATGCAATTCTTTGTTCCCTATACGTAAAGAACTCTATCTGAGCAGTACTTGGATATAAGATTCATGACCTTTAACCACATATCCACAGTGAAAAATCCTTCATGAACTGACCTGAATAAGCCAAAGCCAAATTACATCTATTAAAGGTGTTACAGTACAGGTTCCCTTAAAGCAGGAATGGAATCAACATTCAAAAAGGACACATGCCACATTACCTGATCAACCTTCATAATCTTCTTAGCCTTCATATTCATATAATAATCTCCCCATAATGTTTTCAAAAGAACTTCCTTTTTTATGCCAATTTTTTGACTGTAGATTTTGGCAAAGTGCTCAATGCTGAAAGAAAAGCAAGTATTTATGTTATTAGTAAAAACAACAAGTATGAGTATAGCTAACACCTGACATTTTCTGTGCCAGATACTATTCTATCCACAGTGCTTCAAATATATTACTAAATGTAATCACTTCAACTCTCCTATAAGGTAGGGCCTAATTATCTCCCACTTTTTACAGAAAAGGATAAAGAAGCACAGAGATATTAACATAGGTAATAGTGAAGTTGGGATTCAAGCCCAAGCAGTCTGGCTCCAGAGCCCATGTTCTTGTCCACTTCTCTCTACATTTATATAAATCAGAATTCATGCTATAGAAACACTGATGTGACAGAGAAACATCAATTGATTGCCTCTCATACACACCCCAATGGGGGATATAACCTGCAGCCAAGGTATGTGACCTAACTGGGAATCAAACCCACAACCTTTTTGGTGTGTGGGACGATGTGCCAACTAAGCCACCCAGCCAGGGCTAGCTCCCTTTGTTAATTCTGCATGTAAAACAGGGTAGGGGGACAGTGGCCAAGGAATACAGGCTTCAGTAGCCCACTGCAGCTATGCCAACAAAAACTGTTTCAGCCCTTCACTGCTCTAGGTGTCTGTTGCTCACAAAGAAAACAAACTTTGCCTGGCTGGTGTGGTTCAGTGGTTGAGCACTGACCCATGCACCAAGAGGTTGCCAGTTCGATTCCCAGTCAGGGCATATGCCCAGGTTGTGGGCCTGCTCCCCAGTGAGGGGCATGCAGGAGGCGGCCAATCAATGTTCTCTCTCATCGATGTCTCTCTCTGTCTCTCTCGCTCGCCCTCTCCCTTCCTTTCTCTCTCTCCCTTCCTTTCTCTCTAAAATCAATAAAGAAAAAAAATCTTAAAAAAAGAAAACGAACTTCACAGCCAGAACCTGCAAAAGGGTTTTTTAGCATCCTGGGTTACATAGGGAACACATACATACTTACTCTACTCTCCTCAGCCCTCAGAGGAACCAGTTAGCGCCAGCTTTGCTCTCAGCCATGTGAGAGCAGTCACCTAACAAATAAGAGTGCTGGATATACTGTCTGCCTTGTCTGCATAAAGGACCTAGGAAAAAACCTCTTTTCTGCAGTGAACAGTATTTTTAACCTAAGGTTTGAGTCCAACTCTCAAAGTACCAGCATCTTAAAAGAAACTCAAAGTTAACACACTGTACACAATTCTTTATATGCCAACCAGCTGCGGTACTGCTGGAATCCAGCAGTCAACCACCACTTGGTCCAATTAGCTGATATTCTCTGATGATACTGGCAACCTGATAAGAGCAATAAGAAGCTAGAGGAGTGGAAGTTACTAATTATGTCAGACTCAGAAATGTGAAGAGCATCAGGCAGTAGCCTAGAAGCAAAAGCAGACACAAAGAAACAACTAAAGATAAGTATCCATGTCCCCTCTCACTGAGGCCAGAAACAGAAAAACAGCCAGTCAAGAATCAAGACTCAAATTACAGAGACAGGCTGCTGACATTCTGGAGCTGGCCTCAAGTGTCCATTACTTTCAAAGTAGTTCACTCTGGTAAACTTTATTTCCCATTTGATACAACAGTTATTTATTTAGCAGTGGTCTTTTAAAAAAAAAATTCCAACATTTCACTATTATATTATTTTATTTATATTACACATACATGACATACCATTTATTTATAGAAAAATAATTTATATGACTATAAATGATGCTATTTATTATTATTACTATACTATTAATTTGTGTTTTTTGTCTTTCTGAAGGAGGGAACCCTTCTCCACAAATTCTTACCTCTCCACAGACCTACAGCTTTCCCAATATGGAGGGCTGAAAGAAGCAGTCCTGGTCTCTCCCCCACTTCAATCATAACTCAAGAGAGGACAGGAGGTCAATGGTGGACATTCACTAGGTACAGTTCCTATGCCTCAAGAAGAAAACAGGCCCTGCCTTGCTGCCTACTCCAGCGATCAGTAAAAAGAAAACTCTGTATTCTTTCTTACAACTGTAGTGCATCTATAAATGTCTCAAAATAAAAAGTTCAATTTAAATATCAGCTGTGTATAAAATCCACAAAGAGATTTAATTAGACGCAAAAGAACTTACCCAAAGCCCCACCCATCTATGGCGCTTGTAAACACCACATTCCCCTGATCTGGAGAGAAGTACAGGTGAGAGTCATCCGTGTCCTCCAAGCCAGTGCTCCAGTCATACACTTGCTCTCCTGCGTCAGAATTTGGGTTCCCCTGGGATTCGCTCTCTCTCTCTGCTCGTTCTTCTAGGACTTTAGAAGTAAAAAGAGTTCCCGTGAGCGCATTAATCTAGGAGAGATGGTAAAATGGCAGAATGTCAATCAGATGATTAGTGTGCCCGTGATACGAGACCTCGTGACTAACACTTGTTAAGCCTAGAATCATCCATCAGTCGGTTTAGGCTCATGTTAAGTTGACATTTACCACAATAAATAACTTCCATGTTATTAACCCATTCTTTCTAAACCCAGTAAAACTAAATTGTAAGGCTCTGGAAAGGTCATTTTTGTGATTATTATTTTAATACAAACACTAACATGTCATATCTTTGACTTGTTTTTCAGGACTGAGGCCTGGCGTCACTGGGAACACATGGTTTCCAACCCCCACAATTCCAGTTTGCAACCTCAGTCAACTCCCTGGCCATTTCTCGTATCAACTGAACTTTTCACCACTCTCTTCAGGCCCTCTTTCCGACCTCTAACTCCCCAACTATTTTCACTGTCAAGTAATCTTATTTCCCACCTCAGAGAGAAAATGGAGCCTATTATTCAGAAATCCTGCAAACTCCCCATATTCCAACCCATCAGCCTGTTTATATTTGCAAATCCTGCTGGCCTTTCTCCTTCCTCTGCAGGCAGGACTACTTCACCTGTGCTCAACCCCGTCTGTCATCTGTGTCTCCAGGGAACTAGATCCACTGGTCCATTCTTGTTCACTGCTCTATGTTCCACATTCCCTCCCTTCAGCAAATATTCTCAAGTTGGTCTCACCATGGTGCTCCCTTGTCTTGAAGAAGAAAGTTCAAACCTCTATGCATGGCATACAAGGTTCACATAATGTAAGCCTTATATTCCTTTCTACTCCCACCTCTTGTCACTGTGTAACATGATCGAATTCGTCAGCTATGCCAAATGATTTACAGTTCTTGAATAAAACACTGTATTATGCTTTTTCTTGCCTTTATGACTGTACATTTTATTCCTTCTCTATCAAATGCCCCTGCCACAATTCTCTACCTGGCAAACACTATCTTTCTTCAATCTCAAGGCTTCTGTTGTGAAACTTTTCCCAATTCTCTCTTCTCTCTCAAACCGATCTGGGTGAGGTGGCCCTCACTTGTGCTCTCAATTACATCGGGGCTCATCTCATCATTCTCCAAATATCTCTTTTACTTGTCTGTCTCTCCCTCCACACTGTGAGATCTTTGAAAATAGGGACTCTGACCTGTCATTACATTCACAATCTCTAGCACTTGATGGAATCCAAGAATTCATTATTCAACATATAACTATGTAAATGTCTGCTGAATAAAATGAATGCATGTTTGGGTAAAAGTTCATCTTAAGACACGTCATGAAAAACCAAAGAGCCTCCTAATACTGTCTCCCTTTGGAACCAGCCTACAAGACTTTAACAACAGAGCATTAAAACCTATTGTCCAAGTTTTAGGCTCGGATGCTTCCAGGAGGAGGGGACTCCTGAGAGGATGCTTGTCCTGTTACCTCTGTTGTACTATGATGACTCCAGAACACATGAATCTTAAATGGAAAAGTTCTAAGTGTATTTTCCATAGCAATGCCTAATACTCAACTTAGCAACTCCTTACAACTCTTCTTTGAGCCCTGATTTTTAAAATACAGAAGTAAAAAATAAAATACCTGTTCTAAAATATTCTTGAGGTGAGAATAGGCCTCCTGTGGGGTGAATTTCAGTTCCACTATCAAGCGATCTATCTTATTAATCACCAAAACTGGACGGATGTTTTCGAGCCAGGCTTGTCGCAGAACTGCCTGTGTCTGATTAAAACAGAAAGGAAAATATAAAGCTCATAATTTGAAATAGTTAGAACACATTAAAAAAATCTTGACTAATAATCAGCTCATTTCCATACTTCTTTACTGTAACTCAGACTATGCCAGGCAGACACAGGTGCTCACTAGACATACGCAAAGTACAGAACACATCAGCAAAGAACTACAGACTAGAAATCGTCCTTGCCTTCACAAAACTGACAATTTATTTAAGAAAGATACATAAAACTGTGTAAAAGACAGTGAGGAGTTTGGTGGAATTTTATACACACACACAGATCTTACTAAAACAAACACTTATGCTGCCAACGAACTGGTGAAAAAATAGAACATTCCCCCGAAGTCCCTGTGTACACCTTACTGGGCATAATCCTATCTCAGCATTAACCACTACTCTGCTATTCTAAAGTCAGGTGTGTTAATTTCACTTATCTTATCAGGATGCCTAAAACACCACATAGACTAAGTCTGTGCTTCTCAAGCTGAGGTACCTGTGCCCTTAGGGGAAATCAGAGGGGAAGCTATAGGACAATTAGGGCACATCTTAGAATGATCAACTTTTCTCCACTTAAGTAATTTAAACCTTTAATTATTCTTTCTATAAAATATAACCAAACATTAGAACAAACAAGGGTATATTAAGAAGCAGGATATAAGGTGACAACATTTTAAAGATAAAACACAAGGTTTCAAGAAAAAATTATTAAAAGAACTGAGATGAGCCCTGGCAGGTTTGGTTCAGTAGTTAGAGCAGTTAGATTTTCAGATAGAGTGGAAGGGAAAGAGGGAGGGATGGAGGAAGAGAGAAAGAGATAAAGAGAGAGAGAGAGAAGAGAGAGAGAGAGAGAGAGAGAGAGAGAGAGAGAGAGAGAGAGAGAGAGAGAAACATCGATGCAAGAAAGACACATCGATTGGTTGCCTCCTGCACGACCCTGTACCTCGGACCAAAGGGTCGAGAGTTCGATTCTCAGTCAAGGGCATGTGCCTCACTTGCAGGTTCGATCCCTGGTCCCGGTCGGGGTCGTGCGGGAGGCAACCAATTGAAGTGTCTCTCTTGCATCAATGTTTCTCTCTCTCTCTCTCTCTCTCTCTCTCTCTCTCTCTCCCTCCCATCCTCCATCCTTCTTTCCCTTCCACTCTATCTGAAAATCAATGGAAAAATATCCTCGGGTGAGGATTAACAAACAAACAAAAAAAACCCACAAAAACAAAACAAAAAAAGAACTGAGATTAGAGACACTCAAACTCTATGCCCACCAGAGCTAAATGTTTCAAGCTAGCCTTAGGGGTGAACTTTTCCAACTTTGAAGGAAAAGATGACAAACACTAGATTAAGGATATGGAAGAGTAGGCGAGGGAAGGAGGGAGGGAGAGGGAGGAGTGTGTGTAGGGAGATAGAGGCACAACTGTAGACTGAGAAGCCAACAGAGGAGGAGTTCTCTTACCTAGGGGAGAACTAGCTCAGGAGTTTGCTCTCAATAACCTCTCAGTTCAGAAACCTTTCCCACTGGGAGTAAAACCACCATAGCGTCCCAAAATTCAACATTTCTCCCACTTTTGCTGAGTCCCTCTGTAAGAAGATATCAGAGACACTTCAAGTACCTAAGTTAAAGTCGTCCTCTCCAACATCCCTTCAAAACTTGGGTGATTTAACTCCGTAACAGACTGGAACATTATCGAATTGTAAAAGGTAAAACCAACTGTCTGATTCTCAATGAAATCTAAGGGCACATAGTAATCAACCAGTCAGTTCCTCCTCTTTCCCCACCGTCCTTAACCAGTTAAATATTTTCACATCACAACCCACTACCTGTGGACAGACTCCTTCCACAGCATCGACCACAATGATGCACCCATCACAAATGCGAACAGCCGTCGATACTTCTGAGGAGAAATCCACGTGTCCTGGAGAGTCTATCAGATTAATCAGGTACTCCTCATTACCTGAAATGAAATTTGAGGACAGACACTGTCAGCTATGCAGGTATACCATACTCTTCCTCGCGCATTCCAGGATAAGTATCTGGAAATGACTGTAAAGGTAAAGAAGGCAAAGGCTCAATCAACAGCTGTCATTCCAATCTACAATTCCCACTGATGGAATATTGATTGAAACTATTTTTCTTTAAAAGATAGATTGATTTACCTTTTGCATAATGCAGTGAAATGGCACTGGATTTCATGGTGATGCCTCGGACCTGTTCATCTTCTCTGCTGTCCATGTACCGTAACTGTAAAAACACAATATATGCATCCTTACTTCCCAATGAATTAAAATGTAACATTAAAATGGAATGATTTGGACTTTTGTTTTAAATGCTTACCCTTTAAACTAAATGTCGTTTATATTTTTTTAAGGGAGGAGGGGATGGAGAATGGAAGTTGTCATGGGGAAGAGAACATAGATAAACTGAAAGACATTACCACTTTCCAAATGTATTCACACACCACATACCCTCCCCAGAGTTGCTCATTCAGATTGCAGCCATGAATGATTGGTCGTCCATGAACAATTCACAGAAGGTAGTATTTGAGGAATTTTCTTCCATTCATCAAGAACACAGCCATTCTTTCCTATTCATAGACTCTTTGACAAAGTCTGAACAGAGATTCAAACAGAAGGTCTCTAGAAGCAAGAGAAGCCTTCACTCCTTTTTCTAAATTAAATTTTATACACATTTAAAAAAAAAAAGAAAGAATGATAGAGTAGAAGATATTTCCAACATTGCCACTTAGCTGATGGCTTTCATAAAGCATAAATGCCAGATAAGGGCCTGCATCTCATTCTCTGGGCTTTGCAGAGCATCAGCACTGATTGCAGCTTCACTTAACTACAGAACCCACCCTTCTCCAGCTCCTCAGCCCTAAGTACCTCACTAACCTCCCTCCTCCCTCTGCAGAATGGTCTGTTCCCTGCCCTACTTCTCTCCTCTGTCAAACTTTGGAAAACTTCTTAACCTTTACATTTACTAATTTTTTTCATTCAAAAGCCTTGAGAGCAATTTATTGTCATGGGATTCCCACATTTATTCATCCAGCATTCATTCTTTAATTTTCAGAAAAGCTTCCTTTCTCACAGCTCTGGCAAACCAAACTCTTAAAAGCTACCAATGGCCTCTGGCCAAACATAGTAACCCTTTTTGATCCTCACTCTTCTTGAGCAGTGTGGCATTAGACACACCTAGTTAACTACCCTCTGTGTATGTGTGTGCTCACGCACATGAAAATCTCCTAGTTTCCTTTCCGCCTCTCCTTAGCTCCCACTTTAGGCTCCTCTTCACATCTCCAACCTCTCAGAAAGGCCTTCCTCCAAAAAGTCTGTCTCTTGTGATTCTATATGTGTAGGTTTCTTCTTCAGTCTCCTACGTATACTTTTTGGATTCAAATTTGCTTCTCCATCTTTTCTCTCTGTGCACAGTCATCTGACAAATCCTGCTGTTCATATTCTAAATTCATAAGAGGAGCAACATCTCTACTGTTATATTGCAAGTAAATTATTCCAAGTCCTTTCGAAGTACAGCTGGAAATGAAGATCTCTTTAATTTCATTTCCCAAAACATGATTTTTATCATGACCCACAGGCTCCAGAAACCTTCCTGTGGTACTTAGCTCAGCCTTCAAGGTCTCTGACAATCTGATAATACATCCTCTCTACCAGTGTGTGTTCTCTCTCAGTAGCTTATATACAAAACTTCCACTTAAATCAAGCACAACTCACAAATTAGCCTTTCCCCACTTTGTCCATGTTATTTCCCCCCACCTGATGGTTTCTCTGACTTCTTAAACCACCTAACTCATCCATCTCGGAAGAACCTCTTCCTCTGTGAAAACTTCCACAATTGTGCCAGGATATCATCTGACTTGTTGCACTTATAGGATCCCTAAGAACACAACAAATGGTTCATCACATTGTAGATAGCTAATACTTACTGAAATGCAGCAAGTACTCACCAAATATAACAACATACCTTGCCTGCCAGGCGGCTGGAGATGATTCCATTGCTAGAAATAAGACAGTCAGCCAGAGTAGTTTTTCCTGTTGAAATAACAGTAGTAATTCAAATCTACTTATTTTACTTTTTTTTATATATGTATTTTTATTTACTTTTTTAATCCTCACCCGAGAATATGCTTTTTGCATTGATTCTAGAGAGGAAGGAAGGGAGAGGGGGAGAGAGAAACATCGACGGGTTACCTCTCGTACGCACCAAACCGGGGATCGAACCTGAAACCTGGGTATGTGCCCTGACCAGGAATCGATCCCGAGAAGACCCTTTGGTGCACGGGATGACACTCTAACCAACTGAGCCACACCGGCCAAGTCTCTATTTCATTTTTTCAAGTGGGGGCATGTTACATTTCTACAGCTTTAACATCTAACCATAAGAACTGGCTCAGCAAAGACTTCCTATTTACCTATACCGAGTGAGGCAGACACAGAGACACTTTAAAGAGTTTAATTACAGCCCTGGCCAGTTTGGCTCAGCATTGAAAGCGTCAACCCAGGGACCTGAGTCACAGGTTTGATTCCTGGCCAAGGGCAGGTATTCATGTGGGAGGCAACCAATCGGTGTCTCTCTCACACTGATGTTTCTTTCTCTCCCTCCCTCCCTCCCTCCCAATCTCTCTAAAAATCAATGCAAAAATATCCTTGGGTGAGGATTAACCCCCCCCCCCCCCAAAAAAAGTTTGAATACAGTTTTAAACAGAATATCCTCTGGAAGGACACAGAGTTCTCTCTACAGCACTAGAATCTGTGTTTCTCCAACCCTGGAGATCTCATCAATCAATCGATCAAACGGAAAAGCTGTCAAGAGACTTGTTTTTTAAGTGCAGCCCTTCTTTTCTGCATCAAGGAGTCACGTACACAGACGCTCAGGCTCTGGAGTGAAGAGACAACCCCGGTGCAGATCAAAACACCGCGGACAAACGACTTCCGCCCCGTCACTACCATCTGTCCTCGGTGACTCTGATCAAGTTCATCCTGATCATCACACCAATCACCCCTTATCTGCAGCGGTGACAAGGGCTCCGCACGGAAACTTTTAATAGCTCAGAATGACAAAAACGTAGCACAGCAATGTTTTTGCTGTTATTGTGTGTTTTTTTCTGAACGCTACACTGGGTCATTCCAAAAATTCTTCATACTTGTTTAAAGTATGTTTAGTTCTTGTTTAACCTACTATCAAATAAAACACTCCTTCAGTTCTTGTTTAACCTACTATCAAATAAAACACTCCTTAAATACCAGCGATGCTCGAATCCTCTTTAAAATAAAATAAAGATTTGCCCTGGCCCAGTTTGACTCAGCATTAGAGCATCGGCCTGCGGACCAAAGGGTCTCGGGTTCGATTCCGGTCAAGGGCACGCACCTGGGTTGTGGTTGAAGTTCGATCCCCGGCCCCGGTCGGGGTGGAGCGGGAGGCAACCAATGGACACATCCGTGTTTCTCTCTCCCTCCCTCCCGCTCTATCTGAAGACGAACAGAAAAATATTCTCCGGTGGGGATTAAAAAAAATTTTTTTTAATGAAAAAAACAACAAAACAAAACAAATCACAATGCAACACACCAGAATGCAAACCTCTAGCCGGCTGCCTCGATCTCAGATGTCTGACCCGAGCTTCTCGGACCCTTTTAAGGGAAGGGACCGCTTCCCGGCCGCGCCCCTCGCACCCACGAGCCCACGACAAGCATCCTCACCGTGGTCCACGTGAGCCAAGACGCAGATGTTCCTGATGTTCGCCGTGTTTTTCTGCAGCTGCACCATCTTCTCCAAACTGCTGAGCCCCATGGTCACTGCCCTTCCTGGGACGGGAGGTTTCACAGACGGACGACAGCCGGCACCTGGGCGATGGGCGGGGCATTACAACAAGGAAAGCGAATAAATAAATACGAAGCTGACAGGGCGGCGCAGGTGCCTCGAGCCCGGAAGGCGCTGGACGTCTCCCGAAGGGAGGCACCCGCCCGGCCCGGCCCGGCCCGGCCCGAGCACGGGAGAGGCTGCGAGGACCCGCAGCCCTGGGCGCGGGGTGCCGGGGGGGACAGCAGGGACAGCCCCCCTCACGCGCGCCCCTGAGGCGGGAAGTCCAGGCTCAGGGCCGCCCAGGAGCCTGAGGAAAGTTTGGGGTCACGTGCCTACTAGCCCGGGCAGCAACGAGGTCCTTCACCCTCTTCCAAAGACAAGGAAACACCTCAAGTCTCCGCCCCTTTCCCCTCAGCCCGCGGGTCCCGGTCCGGCTCGGCCCCGTCCGGCGCCCCGGGTCCGCACCCCGCTCGGAGCCGGCCGACAGGACGCCGCAGCCCAGCGCCGCCCGCACTCACCCACTCGGACCCGCGCGCGGTCGCCCACGAGCGTCGGAGGTACGCAGAGCTCGGGCTGGAGCAGAAGAGCCGCGCGCGGGCGGGGCCGGGGACGCACGACCTCTGACCCGCGCGCGCTGACGCCACCGGAAGCGGGCGCCGCGTCCGTCTCCCGGGAGCCCGCGTTGCCTTGACGACAGCCCGCGCGGTGGAGCTGGAGAGCTGCCGCTCGGACGCGCCGCACAGGGGACCCTGCGCGCGGAGAGCATGAGGAGCCGGTGCCTCTGTCAGATCTGCACCTGCGGGTGAGACGCGGCCCGGGCGGGGCGGGCGGCCGCCGGGAGGGCAGGGCACGCGGGCGCAGCTCGCTCTGCACCGCCGGCTGCGGGGGTTCACACGCTTCTGCTGTGCGGGCGCCCTGTCCAGGGTGCACACTGACCTGCCCTCGGCCGGGCAGGTCATAGATGTGCAGGTGTGGCCGCTAAAGTGGTGCGATCGGAACCGACTGGGGGGCTGCACGTCTCGCCCCCAATTTTTTTTTTTTTCTTTTAAGGAAGGGATAGAACAGAATGGTGTGCAATCCCTGAGTTTTCAACTCGTGTTGGGCATCTTTCCATCGCCAGCTCTCTGTCCAAGCCTTACCCGGTTCCCCTCCCACCCAGGCAGCGCTCTTTTGGGATCTGAGTGCCTGGAAAGGTAGCAGTCGCCACCCCGAGAGCCAGGATTGGTCTGTGAGTCCTGCCTAACAACCCTCCACCCCTGTCAACATTCTTCTTCGGCTTCACTGTTGACCCAGGGATTAGATCAATACTGGCTAAATAAATACTACGAATATGTCACTCCCTTCGCATGGTGATCCCCTCCAAGGGAAAATCAATGGCATGGTGATGGAAAGCAGTCCTCCCCCCACCCCAGATTCCTGATAAACATTGTTTATCATGTTGTTTATCATGAATAAGTGGATGTACATTAAAAGATAAACATGTGGGATAGGAATCTGAAAACTGGGATGTGCGACAATTGGTTACATTTTTTTTCTAATTTTTCCTTTATATCCAACCCAATGTGCTTTCCCATGCAGCTGTCAGGAAACTCAGTCTTCGTGACTGTGGAGGTGCCCCTTTCTTCCAGCAGTATAGGGCCCAGGGAGCTGAGGCATTGCCAGTGTAAGCTCCCTCTGGACTTTGAACATTGGTGATGCTTCCCACTGACTCTCTCTTGCTGAAGTTCACAGGCTCCTTCAAGAGTGGTATCACCCTCACTTTCTTCGGGTTTTTGTTTGGGCACAAGTATTTAGGGTATAGCTGGGAGTATCTTTCACAAAGCTGGGAGCCAGGACTGTACGGTTCCTAATTTTAGCCAGCTCTTTTGAAATCTGGCCACCTCCTGGGACAAAGACCCCCCACTTGTATGAATCCTTTACCCTCATCTTTTATCTCCTTCCTCTCTTTGGGGGAATCTTTCCCGCTTCCCTCTTTTTCAGTCCAAGACCATTTCTTTCCCCCTGGGAACCCTAAAAAACAACTACTTTTCATCTCTAGAGGAACACCCGATTTCATTTTTTCCATGGATTTTTTTTTTTTTAAGACAGGGAAATGTGTTTACTTCAGACAGCTTCTATTCTCTGCCTGGCAACAAGGCCCCAACTACCTGCTTGAAATAAAAGGGGGTGGAGTGGGGTGGGGAACAAAGGAGAACAAACATTAATATGTCAGTACACCGTCTCTCTCTAGAAGGATCAAGGTTTGTCAAGAGAACTCTTCAGGGAAATTGTGACCTGCTGCCGCTACTTTTTCATCTTGCTGTTACAATCTTTTTTATTTTTCATACTATGTAGCCTAACTATTTTCAAAAGTCTATTTCTTTCACTATATCAGTCAAAGCAAACCATCCATCTCCTAACTGATTTTCTCTGCAGTGTGTATGATACAATTGCTCATGCGAGTGAAACTGTGATGGAGTTCTTTTATATTGGAAAACAAAGTTGGGGATGCTAGAAAAAAATCTGAGAATTGGTAACAATAACCAACTTTCCTTGTAAACCTGGTCTGAGTAAGATTTGGAGGAGAGAGGAGAGAACGGGTGATGTTTACAAGGATAGGAAATCATTTGACCTGTCTATGCCTCAGGTTCCTGATGGGAGAGAAAAAGAGCCTATTTCTTCATTCAGTACACCCCTAGAATCTACTGAAATAAAATGATAGAAACCAGAGTAGAAATAAACCCATATTTTTGAAGAGAATGGAAAGAGGACTCACAGATGAAATTTCAGTACATTTTTGGCATATAGAAAGGTGATAGAAATACTGACAGATAAAACCAAAAGAGTTAAATTGAAGCAAATATTCTGGAGTAGACATGGGAGCCTGTCTGTCTGTCACACGGGGCCTGAGACAGACTCCAGGCTAAGTTCACAGGGTCAATAGAGGACAGAAGGGTAGGGTGTACACAGAAAGAATTTGAGGGTTGAATCCAAAACACCTATATTGCTTAGCCTTCCCATGTCCTGCAATCAGCCACCATCAAATGAAGCCCAGGCAGCTGATACCTACCACCAAGGGAAGAGAGGAAGAATGATTCCGTAAGGAATTTAAATTGAGTGTCTAGGGACAGTAAAGACTCCAGCTGTGGACACCTACCATGAAAAAAGAGGACTCAATAAAATAGATGGTTCCATAGAGAGATTGAAAATCATCAGTGCGTGTGAAATGCAAATAATTTAAGAGGAATTAAAGGTACTAAAAACTTTAGAAAAATAGAAAGCTATACAATAAAATTAGAGTTCAAACATGACATAAAATTTAGAATGATTTTTAAAGTATTAAAAGTTGAAAGCATGAAAGAAAAGACAATTTCATCTTGAAGCTAGGAACCTTTTACTTTGAATGCTCTTAGGGTCATGGTGTTGAACCCACAGATTAGACAATGTTCTCCCTGCACTCATTGAGCAGCCTACCTTTAAACAATGTGTCACAGTCAAACCCCTCATAATCCTATTCCCCACAGATAACAAATGTTCTTTGAGACTTGTTTTACATCCATATTCTTTAAAAAGGGAGAGAGCGCATACCACACATACTATTTTATAACCCACTTTTTCATGGTTTACCATCTCTCCATCTCCCAGTAACTGTGCATAAAGGTCAACCTCGTTCTCTTTAACGACTGCACTGCACACTGTTAGCATGTACTGGCCAGGGTTCTTAGTTACCGACACTGTAATCTACTCTGGCTAGTTTAGGCATAAAGTGATTTTATTAAGGAGCACATGTAGCTCACGGAATTGTTAGAAGAACCAAAGAAACTGTTTTGAACTAAGCTTTCAGGAAAAATCCCCCAAAGTCTCACCGCAAAACTGGGCTGCCAAGGGAGCCATTGCCTCTGCCACAATCAGGAAACTGCAACAGAGGTGCAGGCTCCAGAGCTCTCATCACTGCCAAGGTCAGGACGCTGCCAAGTCAGGAAGCCACCCTGCAAACCAGCACGCTGCCTCCCAGCTGCTGGCTGCAAACTCTCCGTGCCTCTACCACCCCACCCAGGCAAAGAGGGCGTCCCCAGGTGGCTCTCTGAGCCAGCCTCATGAGTACCTCTGGTAGGTGAAACCTCAGTTGTGGAGCCTGCCTGCAAGGGGCCTGGGATATTCACTTTATGGCACCCGTAGTAGAAGACACACGAAACTGTTGTCAGAGCAAACCGGAGTTTTCACTGTATAAGGATATACCATAACTCAGTCACGGCTTTCGTAAGCGCCACTGCAGAGAAAATGGAAGATTTTTTTTTTTTAATAAGATTTTATTGGTTTTTAGAGAGAAAGAGAGAGAAACATCAATGTGAGAGAGAAAAATAGATGTGAGAGAGAGACATCAATCGGTTGCCTCTTGTCCTTACCTCAACCGGGGATCGAACCCACAACCTGGACATGTGCTCTGTCTGGGAAATGAACTGGCGACCTTACGGTGCACGGGATGACGCTCAACCAACTGAGCCACAGCAGCCAGGGCGATGGAAGGTTTTTTGTTTTGTTTTTTAGTAAAGCTGCTCTTGAATTTAGAGATGCTGAGTTTATTGAAGGTCTCTGGTTGTAATGTGTATATCAAAGGAAATGTGTTTGAAGGTGAAAATAATCTTTCGGTTTGTTTATGTTTGCACAGGCGACATCATTGTCCACATGGAACCACAAAGATTTATGAAAATTCTGGCATGTATCGCCCAACAACTGAATATTTGGAAAAATATCCTACATATGGCGACATTCTCCCAGCTCAGAGTCTTAAACCCAAGCAAGAATTTCGAGCATACCGTGGGAAAATGGAAGGAATAACAACATTTAAGTAAATATTGAGAAATTATTTTCTTTACTTATTTTTCTCCCAACTCTTCTGGTCTTAATAAAGTTGTTTCACTCTTTAAATTGAACTCTTCCATGGATTTAAGTTGAACCAAATCCAAGAAGCAAAATACTAGCTGAATCACAACATGAGGAAAAGAGAAAAATGAGAATTAAGTTTGAATGACAAACAATGAAAAAGGAAATAAAAAGTTTTATTGATATTTTTTTACCTGCTAAAATCTCTTGTATTTATCTGTTTTCTACTCTCTTCTTGACCTAGAAGAACGCAGTGGTTTCCTAACTGTTACATCTGCATCTCCTCTGGATTTTGCATCTCTGATCTGTTTTCTGTACTTTAGCCTGCCAACACGATCTGTTAGAAATGCAAATCTAATCCTTTCACCTCCCTGCTCAAAATACTTATACTTTCCCCTTGTGTTTCTTTTTCTTTCTTTCTTAAAGAAAAATCAAATGCTATTTTTTTTTCAGGTTGCAATTTTTAAAATTGAATTTATTGGATTTAATATACACCAAAATCCTTACCAAAATCCCTTCATGGCTTGCTCACTACTTGCTTCCCTGATTTATATTCACTGCCATGCCCTCTGTGCTCTTACACTTGCATCCCGTAGGACATTTCTCATTTCTTGAAAGTACCAAGTTTAACTTGCCACAGAGCCTTCCAAGATACTATTTCACCTGCCTGAAAACTGTCGTCCTCCTTACCCCCCTTAATGCCCTTCCAGCCTGTACATCTCAACTCAGTTACCACTCTGGAAAGCCTCTGACACCTCACCCAGTTGTCAGGCTGGGTTAAAGTCCCCATGTCAGCCCCCAAAGCATCTTCCTATTATTTATCAATAGATTAGTCTCAGTGTTCCGTGACAGCAGGAACACTGTCTAGTTTTATCTCAGCATTCTGTTTCCAGAAGCCTAGTACAATGCCTACTAGCACATAGTAGACACTCAATATTTATTCAGCGGGTAATAAAAAAAGTCCCCCTAAGCCTACAGTTTTCATTTAGACTTAGCTTTTTTAATCTCTTTGTGTATCTGTCAATACAACGGGTTAATTTCCTTTATTCTGCTCATGTGTACACTGTATTCAAGGCACAGCCTTAGGCAATAAGTACAAAGGCACCAATAAAAGGTTCCTGCTTTCGAGGAACACACACGTCAGATTTCTGTAATCTGGGGTTTGAAAAAATGCTCAACAACTTTCATTTTTAGTGTCATCCGTTTTCACTTCGTTTCTGATAGAGCTCATTGTGCTTTTGTAGCCGAGATGTCAACTGTCTTTTGGGAGATGTCAGATGAATAAAAATACACTTATCCTTTACTGCTTCTTTCTAGAAAGTTGCTTTGGGTTTGGAGGTATACTTTCTAACAGTTACCTGACGAGAGAAAATCAGACTTCTAAGCTTTCTCTGTCCTCCCCCTGATTCTCTCGCTCCCCCACTGTGTTCAGCCTGTGCCCCTCTAGCTGGTGTTTGGGAAGAGCAAAGAACAACCTGCAAGTCTAAAGAGGCAGAGGTATGTGGTTTCTACCGCTATTCAGCCACTCGACGATACTGATTAAGCATGTATTCACTGTCAGGCACCTGGGATCCAGAGATGAGCAACAACGGAATGGTCATGGTCTCTGTGGTCACGGTCTCTCTGTGCTCACAGATGTTGCATCTAGTGCAGGCAGCAATTAAAAACATCCCTCGAAATAAGTATAAAAGTGCAACAACAAATGATGAAATCTACGAAGGACAGCACAAGGTAACCAGGGAGCCAGAATCATGGAGGTTTGACTGTATCGGGGAAACGTGAAGAATGGGCTCAGACCTGAAGGATGTGAAGCAGCTGACCGGATGCCGTGGGCAAGGACCCGCATTCCCGGAAGGGAGCAGCAGGACCCAGGAAGGAGCCCAGAAAGCAGGACATTCGTAAGGGCCAGCTGGGCAGAGGAAGCACAGTGTGAACGAGGCTAGTGAGCTGACCAGGAGGGCCTTTCGTGTTTTGTGTGTGTATACTTTGGGGGGAAGGGGAGTTAAGGGGGGTAAGGAAGAGACTAGGGAGATGAGAGCAAGAATGACCTGCTCAAATGTACACGGGGCAGGACTGCTTTGGGTGCACTGTGGGGAAAGGGGGGGGAGAAGACCAGCGCGGGAGCAGGTAAATGAGTTTAGGAAATCACGGCACTGAGTTGATGGAGCTCGTATGAAAGCCTGGAATACGACGGTGGTGAAGAGAGGCGGGAAAGCAGTCAGATGTGAGAGAGTTCAGGAGGCAGAACAGTGGATGAGGAACTAGATCCAGGAAGGAAGTGAGGTATGAAGGGCGAGTCCCCGGTTTCTGGCTGTGCCTCCCAATGCTGCCTGCTAAAATGGGAACAAGCCCGAAGCACATCTGTCGGGGGAAATAGTGACTTTGATGAGGGGCATTTTAAGTTTTGAGGTACCACTGAATATCCAAGAGGCCCTTGTAAATGCTGCTACGGAGCTCAGAAGAGACGTCTGGGCTGAGAGAGACACTGGAGTCATTTCTATACACGTAGTAACTGAAGCGGTGGGAGCAGGGGAGCAGTCCTCAGAAGTGAACGCTGGGTGAGAAGCGGGGAGGAGAGGAGGATGAAGAGAGAATTCCTTGGAAATAGAGGGAGTGGGCAGTAACGTCAATCACTGCTTCATAGGTCAAGTACGGTGAGGACTAAAACTGCCCGATGGGTTTAATTGCAGAGTCTTTGTGAGCCCTCGAGCTGGGTCAGAGAAGGGACCCTGCTGGAAGCCAGGGGCACGTGGGCAGTGGGGGGAGAGGAGATGGAGTCACGTCTCGGGAGTTATATTGTGACTAGGAGAAGGGATTCAGTGAGCTTGGTTTTGTTGTTTGGAGCTTGTGGACATACACAGAAAATATTAACTCAGGATGGTTTAAACAAGTCACAAAATGAATGACACAGTCAGTAGAGTCCAGAAGAGAAAAGAAAGCAATTTTGAAAACATGTGGTACTAAGAGTAGTCGCTGACATACTGCCCTTACTGTGTACCAAGCACACGTGTATGAGTGTGTGTGTGAGTGTGTGTGTGTGAATCTTTAAAAACAACCCCATGAGGTAGATGATATTATTGTCCTATTTTATATATAAGGAAACTGGGGCATAGGCAGGTTAAATAAGATGTCCAAGGTCATGCATCCAGTGAATGACAGCCAGGATTTGGACCCAGGCAGTGTGCACAGTCCTGGCTCTCACACAGTGTTACGCGCGGCCTCTCGGGGCTGGATTACCATGTGGCCCCATTCATGGCCAGGGCTTCCGGGGGCACCCAAGGGTGAGTAAGACTCACAGCCATACCTGTGACTGTGATTTATGTCGAAAGGCCAGAGTTTATTACTGAAAGGTGAGCAGGAAGGCATGGCCTCAAGAAGAAAGCACGTCCCAACAGTTTGCAAGAGTCTTTAAGGAGGATGAATAAGCATTTTGACAAAGTGGACCCAAGGGATTCATTAAAAAAAATTTTTTTTTTCAGATTCCTTAAACTTGTCACCTGAAATTTCCTTCCAGGTTAGGAAGAAATGCAATTATGGGAAGGTTTTATTTATGTAAGATCCAGTTAACTAAGGATCCATTATAATGATGTCTTGAAAACTAGGACTTTGGACATACCTGTTCCTTGAGGTGTTTAGTCACTGCACAGGGCATGCAGGAATTCAGGCGACTTCTTTCGCGTCGTTTATCAACGATCACCATTTTACTATCTGCTTCAACTTTCCTTTGGAAATTCTGATACCGCATAGAAATAATTAGAAATAAAAGAATCTGCGAGGCTATGTCTCCAATTTATATGTTTCAGATCAGATTATCGCCCTTACGAAATAGTCCAGCAGCCTCGCCACCTGCCAGAAGAGTACAAACCACAGCAGGGGGAGATTGATCTGCACACGACCTACAAACGGGACTTCAGCTCCTACAATGTGCAGCCCGTGGCAAGAGTCCGGCCTCTGGAGAGACGGCGGGTTAGGAAAGGAAAGATCGACATGGTCCCCACCTATAAAGGTAACACCGCTTCAGGGACTCACTCCCAGCTCTGACATCGAACCGCAGACCACGCGCTGGGTGTTGGTGCATCGCCAAACTTCGTTCTCATCGTTCGGGAAAATTCTTTTTTCTGTGGTCAATAATATTGTATAGTGAAAAAAAAAAAAAAAGACCATTTGCCTGATTGAGGGTTGAGAGACCCGGATTCCTGTCCAAATTCGGCCACTTGCCTAGTTTTCTCTATCTCAAAACATACAATCACAAAGGATGCCGGTGAGTAAGCATCAGGTCACATTCATCACATCTGGTTGGTGCCGTTCCTGCCCTTCCGTCCCAGAATGAGTTTAAACTCTACCAAGCACACCAGCAACCTCCCTCAACACCAACAAGAGCGCAGGTTTTAATTCGACCATATCCGTAATTACACTAAGGTAAATGACCTAACCATGGTGATGAAAGCACGACGGTTGTCCTAACACGTGGGAAAAAAAACCCCAACGAGGCGCTGTGTATGTAAAACCTACGTTAAATCCAAAGATATAGGTAGGATAAAAGCAAGAAGGGGAAAATGCATACCATGCCGATTCTAGTTCAGAGAAAGCTGCTGGCCTGACTCTATTAACATCGGAACATGTAGCCTTCAGAACAAGGAGTGTTACCAGCGATTAGAAGAGACATTAGCAGAGGATTCAGAGCTCTGTGTTCTCCCCCCCCCCCACTCCCCACCAAATTTCAGTTCACGAGAACAAGAACATGCTTGACCCAACTCATCTTTTCTTGCCAGGCTGCTTTTCCCAGGTCTCTGCCGGCCCAAGGATTGCCTGCTCTTGGCTCGGGTATCCACTCTCCCCAAACGTCAGTAGCTGGAGGTGGTCTGCCCCCAAAGCTGGCCGTCTGGGCAGACACGTCCATGGATGGCGAGTTTTTCTCTCCCAAGGAGGTATCATCACAAGCATCAGTCTTGGCCTTTCCAGTGAACATGGCAACGCACTCTAGTCTAGACTCCACCCCTTCACCCCGTATAACTTCTCCCCCTGACAAAATTAACTTCTGGTCTTTTAGAAATCCACCTTCCAGGGGCAAGTCAATTCTATAGCGTTTCTCAGCATTCTGCCTTTCCGGTCTAGAAACAAAACGCCAGTAGCCCTCAGTTGACGTGTGAGCACTTCAGTTCTCCACGGTCTCAGTAAGCAGCAAGAGGTAGAATTACGGTATGTAACGCTAGATCTCACCCTGAGCTCTTGTGTGTCACTTCTAAATTGTATATGCAATTTCTCACACTTCTGAAAGCACACAGGGCAGGTCCCTGGCCTCGGGACGGCCCTCCGTGTTCTGGGAGTGCCTTAAGTCCATTTCCCGAGGAGGAAAATGGAAGCCGGTGATCTTTTGGGGACAGTACGAGCTACCCTGTCTCTCTGTTCAGGGAGAACTATAGGATTCCTGTCGGATAGAGGAGCTGGGGTTCCCTCTCCTTCGAGGGGTCCCTCCAGAGCAAGGAGTAATACCCACGTCACTTTTGCTCACACAGCAGGGCCCTTGCTTTTGTTAATCCTAGATTTTATGGTTTACTTTAGCATCTTATGAGTTAGAGCAAGAATCCCAACCAGTTCCTGGGAACACAACCATATCTCCTAAACAGTCTTCACCCAAAACACACCGGTTTGGGCTTTCAGAAATGATCAGCAGTCAGGTTCTGATGTTCCTTTCCCTGTGGTGTGACCGGATGAATCTAGAAGTGGAACTTTCCCGTATTAAAGGGGGAGAAAGGCCCTGGCTGGTTTGGCTCAGCGGTTAGAGTGTCGGCCCGCAGACCAAAGAGCTGTGGGTTCCATTCTGGTCAAGGGCATGTACCTCAGTTACGGTTCGATCCCCGGACCTGGCTGGGGTCGTGCGGGAGGCAACCAATCGATGTGTCTCTCTCACATAGATGGATGTTTCTCTCTCTCTCCTCCTTCCTCCCTCTCTATCTGAAAATCAATGGGAAAGTATCTTCAGGTGAGGATTTAAAAAGGGGTAGGGCCCTGGCCGGTTTGGGTCAGCGGTTAGAGCGTCGGCCCTCGGACCAGAGAGTCCCGGGTTAGGTTCCCGCTGAGGGCACGTACCTTGGTTGCAGTTTGTTCCCGGCTCCAGTTGGGGTCATGTGGGTGCCGACCACTCGATGTGTCTCTCTCACATCGATGTGTGTCTCTGTCTTCCTCCCTCTCTCCCTCCCACTCTATCTGAAGAGAAATGCAAAAAAAAGGTCCTCGGGCGAGGATTTAAAAAAATAATAAAATAAAAAGGGGAGGGAATAGGAAGAGCCAGGTAGAAATGAAGAAAAAGAACAGATCTGTTGGAAATCAGAAGCACTTCATACTTGATGAGTGTTCAGATTTCTAAAGGAAACGGACGGATGTTCGGCACTGAGAGAATTAGGTCATGATTTTGGCGAGATCATGGTTTTCTTCAGTATTTAAAAATGCTCTCTTTTTCCCCCTCAAGATGATTATAGAGCTTGGGACGTTCAGAAAAGTGAACTCTGTAAACCAGAACAGACTTACTATCCCCCTGCCGTGAAATTCGGAAATTCAACTACATTTCAGGACGACTATGTTCCTCGGGAGACACAGCCCAGGCAAAGCTTCAAGCCCCGCGCCGTGGCCGAACGCCCCGCGGTCCCTTTTAATGGTGACACGAGCCATCGCCTAGATTACGTGCCTTATCAGTTAGAATCCAAGTCCGCTCGGCCCAAAGAAGTTTACAGGCCAACCTCCCAGCCCTTTGAGGGCCTCACGACTCACCGATGTGCCTTTCAGGGGCTTGCTGGCGAAACTGCGAAAACCTGCCGACCCGCCCCGGCCAGAGCGACCGCGGATGCTCGGTTTGAAGGAAGCACCGAATTCCGTGACAGTTTTCAACCCTGGGAAATCCCAGCCCCCGAAGTCAGGAGACCGCAGGAGTACGTGCCCCCCCCAGGGACCATGCAGCTGCACAGCACCAGCCAGCTGGACTACGTGCCCCACCCGGCCACACGCGTCGCCCCCATCAGGCCCGTGCCCCGGAGGAGAAGTAACACGTCTCCTTTCCAAGGAAAGAGCACCACGCGGGAGGATTTCCCGGCCTGGGAGAGCTGCCGCCGAGGGCTCATCAAACAGCAGCAGCAGCTTCACAACCCCTCTGGGAAGTTCGACGGTCTGAGCACCTTCAGGGCTCACTACCTGCCGCACGAGCCGGTTCCCACCGAGAGCTGCAAGCCTTTCCACGCCCCCCTGCACAGTTCCAGTCCCTTCGAGGCCCTGACCTTGTACTCCACCGACTACATCCCCAAGAAACAGGAAGTCTGCCCCGCCAGCTTTCCTTCGCCCCCAGGTTACGTCTTCGAAGACACGGATGCCCAAGGTCACAAATTCTTCCGCAAGATCACACCCAGCGTGAAGGCCTTCTAGCCGGCGAGTCCTGTTGAGAAGGAGGCTCACCCAGAGGGCGTTGGCTCTCCGAGGGCAGAACCGATCGTTTCTAGTCAAGAGAATATATTATGAGAGAGCTAAAACAAATCATCTTTACATTTTTAATCAAGAAAATTGGAAAAATGTATCAAAGGAAATCAGGATCTTAAAATCCATTTTGTTTTGATATTGGAACCAAGACTGTGCTTTCACATCCATTTCTGAACGTCGAGGGTCGTACATTCCCATCGGAACTACTTCCATCTCCAAGACACCGTTTAGCAGCTTGTCTCCGCTCCCCCATCATTTATACCTGTGTTTACAACCACGGCAAGTGTATGGGGGTGTTCATCCCTTTCCAAGCACATTAGGACTGTCTACACCACCCCTGAAAATGATGCATGGATCCCTCTTCCAACAGTGTCCATTTCCCTCAGACTTCAGGCATCCAGCGTGTGCAGAGGTGAGGTTTTGGTGGCTGCTCCTCACTGGGTTCGAGTCAGTAAGAGCCACCGTAGTGTGCCAAGGGGAGGCCCTGCAGGCCGGAAGTCAAAGGCTCTGAGTTGCAGTTCTGAGGACATCGGACTCTACCCTGACACCCTGGGCAAGTGACTCACGTCTTCGAGCCTCCGTGTCTTCCTCTGTAAAATGGTATCTGCCCTGCCTGCCTCCCCCAAACCGTTTTGTGCATCGTCATCCAGAGAGTCAAAGTGCCGAACAAATATCAGGGACGGTCAGTAAGTCACTGCGTCCCTTCTTGCACCTGTTTTCTCCTTTCCCAAATCAGGATAACTACCTACTCGGCAGTCACTTTCTGGGCTAAGCAAGGATTGTAATAAAACACCCTAATTTGGGTCGAGCTTACCAGTGGTACGATTTCTGAGAAGTCTTCCGGCTGAAGCTTTGCGAGCCCGTGGGAAGTTGTTACAGAAGGCGGAGAGCGTGGACCCGGGGGGCATATCGTGGCTTGAATGACAGTCGTATTTCCAGACAGGAAAGAGCACTCACTGGGGTAGTTTCAGGAATGATCGGCAGCTCTGAAGCAATCTTCAGGGTCACCTTAGGTAATTAGGCCCCCGAATGCCACGCCCAGAGTCACCGTTCAGAAAAACGGGGCTCAGTGTGGGGCATAACTGTACCCTCCACGTTCTCGTGAAGTAGAAAGACCCGACTGCATCTATGAATGCTGAGCATATCCCACTGAATCAAGCCCTTGCTGCGTGCTGGTGTTTTCGTTTCTTTGTTTCTGGATAAGTGATTGCCTTACAGGAGAATATGCTTTATCATCACGTCGAGTCTTCTGTCGCTCTTGATTTGTTTCAAACCCTATACTTAATGAAGGATGAGTCCATTTGGTTAAAATGTTTCTAATGATTTGAAAGTGGTTTGTTGTAATTCGCTTTTGTACTTATTAAAATTATGTAAGAGTCTGTATTTCTCTGCAGCATTAATCAAGCATCAATAAAAAGAATGAATTTTCGTGGAGTGGTTTCTGTACCCAGTTTTCTCCGGGAAACAGAGCTTTATAGAAAGTCTTACTGAGGTTAACCTGGACATCATTTGATATTCTTACCTCTTTAACAGGAAACATTATAATGTACTGAAAAGGAAGAACTGGGGAACACTGGAGCACTGTCCTCCGGCCTACTTCCTGGTGCCGGGCATCCAGGGCCCTCTGTACCCTGGTGACATCTGTACCCTGGTCTCCTCCCTGGGACATCTACTGGGGTTCCTGAGGCAGTCTGCCTTGGACTGAGGACACAGACATGAATGGTGTTGCCCCAAAATCTAGCCCTCAATACCACAGGTGTGAACATAGAGACTGGAGTATCACGCTCATGGGACAGGTAGCCTGGGAGCTCAGGATGGGCTTCCTTAGGGAGAGGACAGCCGAGCTGAGTCTCGACAGGTAAGTAGGAACTGGCCGGATCAGGCAAAGCGGGGAGGCGGGACCGGCACAGACTCAGAGAGGCATCATCTCTGCACAAGTGAGAGACCCCAAGACGGCCGGAAAGCTAGCCCCCCCGAGACATCGGCTCTTAGGGCTCCTTGAAATAGCATGCAGGACCACACCCACACCCACACGTTTCAACAGCACTGGAAACCAGTCATGTTACTGAACAGGCTGCCATATTCCACAAGGAATTTCCAGCAAGGCAGACTTCCACAGACGCTGAGTCTGCCGAATGGGCACTACGCCGTCTTCCACAGAGAAACAAGGACGTGACCTGGTATAGACTCCTTTCCCTCTCCAAGCCCCGACTCCCTACCTAGAAAATACACTTCAAAGAACGTGTATCGAGAGCTTTTAAAACTCCACAATAGGAAAAAACAGCTAAAATATGTAAACAGATCATTCACCCAAGAATATATGCAGATGTAGGTATTATCGCGGAGGCTGCTGAAACAAAATACCAAGAACTGGGTCGATTCAGACAGAAACAGCCGTCTCCCAGCTGCGGAGGCCGGAAGTCAGGTCCAGGTGTCAGGAGAGCTGGCTCCTTCGCAGGTGTGAGGGGCAGTCTGTTCTGCTGGCCGCTTTGCCCTTCCCTGGCTTGTAGATCTCTGCCTTTATCTTCACATGGTGTCCTCCCTGCACGCACACATCTGTGTCTAAATGTATAAAACTATCGGTCATACTGACATTCACAGACACAGGACTTTCTCCATCGGCATGCACCCTAATAATCACACCTTCACTGAATCATCTGCAAGGACCCTGTTTCCAAATACGTTCTCATTGTGGGAGTTTGAAAGTTTGGGTGGGGAGGAAACTGTTCTACCAATAAAAGATGGTAAATAAGCATATGAAAAGATACTCCAACATCCTTAGTCATTAGGGAAATTTCTGTGAATTGGAAGTGAGGTCGCTAACTTCCTCTCTCTCCTGATGATGCTCTACACTCCTTAGAACCTATGTGGGCCTCAGTGAAAGAAAAAAACAGAGAGCCCTGGCCGGGTAGCTCAGTTGGTTAGAGCATCGTCCCGATACGCCAAGGTTGCGGGTTTGATCCCCGGTCAGGGCACATACAAGAGTCAACCAATGGCCCTGGCTGGTTTGGCTCAGTGGTAGAGCGTCGGCCCATGGACCAATGAGTCATGGGTTCGATTCCGGTCAGGGGCACGCACCTCGGTTGCGGTTTGTCCCTGGCCCTGGTCAGGGTCGAGTGGGAGGCAGCCACTCGATGTGTCCCTCTCACGTCAATGTTTCTCTCTCTCTCCCTCCCACTCTATCCGAAGATAGAGAGAAAAATATCCTCAGGTAAGGATTACAAAAAAAAAAGGAGTCAACCAATGAATGCATCAATAAGCAGAACAACAAATCTATGTCTCTCTTCTGGCTCTCCCCCTTCCTCCTCGTCTCTCTCTAAAATCAATCAATACAATTTTTTTTAAAAAAAGAAGAATGATGAAGGTACCTGTTTGAGACATTTGAGTTACACCAGTTCATCTCCCGTGTGGCTCTGCTGCCTGAGGTTAACGTAGTTTCAAAGTTACTGCAAAATGATCGCTTTCTTTTTTCAGTAAGTGACCTTGGAAACTCAAGGCCCTGGGCAAATGAAGGGGAATCTCAAGTCCAGACCGTGACCGCTGTCTGTCGGACTCACTGCTAATCTTCCAGCACGACACAGAAGACTGGGACAAAGGGTCACTCACCGACTGCTGGTCACCATCTCCCGGCGCAGACCTCTCCCGTCAGTCCCTAAACTCCTCACAGTGGACAGAATAAAAGGGTGTTAGCACCTCCTGCCCTCCTGACCACCACCTGTTCCGAGACCTGTTTCAGGCTGTCCGTTTGGACCTTCTTTCCACCCCTTCTCCTTGGACATTCTTTTAACCCTGATTCACAGGATACACATGACGGGGACAAGAGAGTTACAGGAGTCTCTGTGTGTGGCCCACCTTGAATCTAGTCACCCACACGCCAAATGACAAAGGACAGTCCAGGGCATCAGACCCATCAAGACTGGTCCTGGAGTCACACGGAGGCATCCGAGGTGACGGGACCCAAGGCCACCAAAACACGCAAATAAGCCACAAGCATTTATAAGGATGCCACTGAATAATCAAAGTCGATTTATTTCTGAATTACTTAAGGATCATGAAAGAGAAACATTACTCTTCTGTTGTAGAAACAGTAGCAAAATACAGTACACAGGAACGTCCTCTGAATGACGAGACACAAAGTACAATAGCAAATGCCAAAGAGCAACTTTAAATACAAAGGTGAGTCAATAAGAAATTCTGTTAACAAGAAAAATATATGCCCCATGTCTTTATTACATACTGTACAAAATAAAATATTGCAGCTTTACGTCCTAGAAGTATATATACAAAGAGTTTTTACAAATGACCTCTCTTTTAATTTAAGAACCTACAACACTCAAGTGTTGACTGATGACTGGTAACTCGTGGGCTGGTGTGTCCTCTGCACGTCCCCCATCCCTTCCCAGCTCACCCCCTCCGCGTACAGTAGCACTCACCCCAGCATCCGCGAGGCTAACGTTCGACAGGAGACCTGGTGCTCAGGATACGGTAGAGAGACCCAGTGAGCGTGTCCACAGACAGCCAAGCTCACTGATGGTTTACGAGTGACCAGGGACGGGGTCCTGCACAACCCACTTCACGTAACTTTGCTGCCAGCCGGAGACAACACGGGTACAGGCAGCTGGGACAATGAATAAAGAGGCAGGGCCACTTACTTCGGGTGGTGGGACATCTAAAGCCAGAAGTGGTGGAATGTAAAGGAAAGAGCCCCATGCAAAATCAGCTGTAGCCCTGGCCGGGTGGCTCAGTTGGTTGGAGCATCGTCCCATACACTGAAAGGTCGTGGGTTCGGTTCCCAGTCGGGGCACATACCCAGGTGGTGGGTTCGGTCCCAGGTTGGGGTGCGTGCAAGAGGTAACAGATTGCTGTTTCTCTCTCACATCGATGTTTCTCTCGCCCCCCCCCTCATTAAAATCAATAAACATATCCTCGGGTGAGGATTAAAAGAAAAACAAAAAAACAGCTTTAGAACTTACAATTTAATGCTAGTCCCACCCTACTGCAGCAGCAACACTGACTCGAAACTCAAAGTCCACCCTGATGTCATCTCTAACACAGGCACTGGCCTCAATCTAAACTCAGCCCCCTCTGACCTACCCTGGCCCTCACCTAAGTCCCAAAGCCAACTCCAGCCTGCACCCTAACCGAACGACCCTTCTCACGCAACCCAGTCCTAAAACCCAAACTAACCCTAACCGTGTCCACCAAACCCCACCTCTAACCCCCGTGTCCCAGCTACAGCGTCCAGCCTAACCCTAATCCACTCCGGAAGTCCTGAAACGTCAGTTCCAATTAAAACAACGATTTACTATAAATGATTTTTTTTTTCCAGCGACCGGGTTTTCTATTTAGATGACTTTCTCATCACTTTTCCAAAATAAAAATCCTTAGGAATACCACTTTATGCATAAATTAGGTCTCCTAAGGCTTTCCGGAGTGTGTGCAAGAAAACGGTGCTTAGGGAAAAATCTCATTCACGGTTCTCAAGGCGTCGCGCAGACTTCAGACCCAGTGGACAAGGTTAACTTCCCTCTCCTCTGATCTCCAAGACGCCTCGTCGGGTCACAGACAGATCTCCGAGGTTGTGGAAAGGGCAGCGACATTTTCGCTTCCGTCCACGCCTGGCCAGACGGACGGTCTCTCTTTCACAGACTAAACTTAAGGATCCGTAGGACGCCGTGAGCGCCGACCTGTTAACGACAACTGGCCAGAGAGCTGCTAACATGTAAATGCCTTATCCACCTGCTGACGCCCTGAACCTGGAGGGAAGAGAGAGGCATCGGTCGCTGTGTTTCCCAAGTCTCCAGCATGCATATCCGGGAGCAGCAGCAGGTGACATCGTCGCACGGGGGGCCGTGGTGATCGCCTGATCAGGAGGCAACGGCGAGGTCCCACGCGCCGTGGCCAGCCTGCTGGGGTGTTCTGGTTAGTCCTGGAACATATCACTGAGCCGAGTTTGAGCGGCATACTGGGAAAACCACAGGACAGACATTTAACAGCGGCGACGGTGCGTCGACCTGTGTTTGATGGCGGAATCGAGCTTTTTTTTTTGGTTTTGTTTTGAAGAAACACTCGTTTGTGAACCAGCTACACGGGGGCGGGAGGGGGCGGGCTTTTACATCTCTGTTTTCTCTTCACAGCAGCATTCTGACCCCTGCCGAGGTTCATCCTGCGTGGCAAGACCGGCAGCACCTTTGTCCGTAGAGGTCTAGCGAACACAAATGGAGATGCTTTACAAACGTACAGTAGTAAGTCGTGTCTGTGCAGTTCCCTGTCAACAAAACGACAAAATGAAAAACCCATGTGCACTGAACGCGCTCACGAGCGACCTAGTCAGAAAAATCACTCGATTTTACGAAAAGCGTCAGCTGAGACCGCGGAGTGACGAGAAGAACGCGTGGGCTCAGGGCCGCTGCTCTACACGCGTCCGGAGCACGTTGAACCCACGTCCCAGCCCAGCCAGGCGGCTTCTCTGTTCCCCGGGGACCTCGCAGCAGCGCTTAGCTTTGGGAGGGTCATGGACCCCTTGTAACACTTAGGGAAGTTATGGACACCCCCCACCCCCAAGAAAAATACATATATGACTAACTTTTCCGTATAACTTCAGGATGTTTGCTACGGGCTCAGTCCCATCCACAAATCCCCATCTAAGGGATGGGCCTCCCAGGCACAGCGGAGTCTGTGGAGCGGCTGCCCAGGCTTGTTAGAAGGCAGTAACCAGTGCCCCCGACGCCCTACGGATCCTACTGCTTGACCTCTACAGAGCACTGAGTTGCACCCACATCAAAGCAGCTCATCTCCTGATGTCCCCAGATCCCACGTCCATTCTGACTGAGCCCGCAGACAAGACAGTGACAAAGTAGGCACCGTGAGGGTCAGGTTCGAACACGTTTTAGGGGGTAGTCGTGATACCTGGGAGGGGTACATACTGTCACAGGAAGGCCCAACACAGTGCTGCCAGGACGCTGGTTTCCTTCTCTGCAGACAGTGCCTCTCGGCCACCGGCCTGCAGCTCCTGGTGTGGACACAGTCCACCTTGCGGGACTGGAAGCCCCTGCCGCAGGCCGCCGAGCAGGGCCTCCAGGGGCCCACGTGCCAGCACACGTCACAGGCCCCCGACGAGCAGTTCCTCCCGGAGGCGGACCTGAGGTGGAAAGAACAAAAGATGGAAAATGGGAAACGTGGGCGTCATTTCCCGCTGGGACCGAGCCTTCCACCGTACTACACGTTCAACGTATCACAGGTCTGACGATTAGGACCCAGTTTATCGGGAACGGGTGTGCGTTTGTCACGGCTGACTACCGTGCAAGGTGGTGGGGCTGATGCAGCCGACAGGGTACTTCTGCCAACTTCCAGCACCAAGCCGAGGCGCACACCTCGAAAGGTGCACTTGTCCGGGAAGAATGGTTACAGAACACTTCAAATCTGTTCGCACACTTCCAGTGTTGTTTACAGAAGCACCTGAAATATATCGTGCGTGAGCAATCCCGTCTACTAAGAGAGATGCTCTCCCATGTACATTTGGGCCATGACGCAACGCGTCATCATCGGACCTGACAAAGACCGTTTGGGAAGAGAAGACGATGGTCCCTTTACCCTTTGAAACAGAACAGGACGTTAATGAATGCCCTCTGAGTTTTGAAAAAGGTATTTACCCTGCAGCTACCTTAGTAGGGTAGCTCCAGGGGCCACTGTGGGGTATGTGCTTTTGTCCCCTAGGCCAGGGCTCCCAGATAATAATGTATTTGCACTCCAGGAGAATGTCTCCCCACCCAAAGGCGACTGGAAAAGCAACCTCACTTGAGCTGGTTCAGTAACTGTCTTTCTCCCAAGAATTTGGAAGTTGCTGGGGTCTGGGGCAGTGGTGGCTATATTCTGCCACACGGGCCAGAGAGGTAGAAAACAATAAAACAGTATTCAGAAAGAACAAAGAATGAAGCAGAAACACACAGAGCTGGGAACACGAGGAGAGAAAAAATCCCACTCCGCCTGTTCCTGTCTTGGTCACAGTCCTTCCTGAAGTCTGATGGCATCCTCCCTTTCCATCCTCCCTTTCGATTCTTTGTATTGCTATAAAAGCGTCCCTGTCAGGGCACATATTCTATAAGGTGTTGAAACTACACTGGAACTGTAATAAGACAGAGAGAATTATGATAATCTCAACTTCTCTAGGGGGAAAGGATCATACATGTGGAAGCAATACCTGGATCCGCCAGTAGGGGGAGACTCCACCCAAGGGTTTACAACACACTGTCACCACAAACTGTTCATAGGATTTATAAGGGCGGTGGCAGGGGAGGGGGATAAACCTCCAGATATTTGAGGGAAACTAGCAGCATGAAAGAAATCACCAGGGTATCCAAGAGAACAGCCAGCCTTGGAGGAAGCAGAAATAACAGAGGAAATGAAAGGCCGCTTGACTCCTTTTTCCCCTTCTGCCTCAGCTCTGGGAATTTTTCTTCTATGATTTCTTTTTAAAAAAGTCCATCCTTTCTGTTCATTTCCATGTCTTCTCCTTCTAAAAACCCCACTTAATCAGATATTTAACCTCCTGATAGATCCCTCCGTGCATTTTATCCTCTCTATTGTATTTTCTACTTGTTTCTGCCACCCTTGTTTACAAAGTGCATGGCGGCCCGGCCGGTGTGGCTCAGTGGCTGAGCGTCGACCCATGCACTGAGAGGTCGCCGGTTCGATTCCTGGTCAGGGCACATGCCCAGGTTGTGGGCCTGATCCCCAGTGGGGGGCGTGCAGGAGGCGGCCAGTCAATGTTCTCTCTCATCGATGTTTCTATCTCTCTCTCCCTCTCCCTTCCTCTGTCTCTCTAATCAATAAAGAAAAAAAATATTTTTAAATAAGTGCACGGCGTATCCAAAGAACCGAAGGTGATGTGGCTGAACTCCGATATGAGAGGGAGCAAGGTCTTGGATGAGGCTGTGAAGGGAGGTGGGGCTTGACTGTCTTTTATGGACCTGTTATGGACTCTGGCCAGTCTAACGTGATTTTAATCTACAGGAAGATGGGGTGCCGGGGTGGAAGGATCAGATCTGCGTTTTGGAAAGGATGATTCTGGCTGCAGTGGGGAGACTGGGCTGGAAAGGATCAGGATGGATGGACAGAGACCAGTTGGATGGCTTGGCCGAGGGTAATGATCACAGAGATGGAAAAAAGTGGATGAGTTCCAGAAAAAAAAAATACAATCAGCCAAAAGGATATAAAAAAGTAATCAGAAACGTACAAATTACAATAAGACATACTTTCTCACCCATCAGACTGGCAGAAAAAAAAATTTTTTTTAATCCTTACTCGAGGACATTTCTCCATTTATCTTCAGATAGAGTGGGAGGGAGAGAGGGAGAAACATCGATGTGAGAGGGGACACATTGACCGGCTGCCTCCTGCACGACCCCGACCAAGTCAGGGGACGAATCGCAACCGAGGTATGTGCCCTTGACCGGAATCGAACCCTCAACTCATCGGTCTGCGGGCCGATGCTCTAACCACTGAGCAAAACCAGCCAGGGCAGACTGGCAAAATTTTTAAAAGACCAAAAACCTATATTATATTGATGACAAAGGTGGGGGCTCTTATATACTGTTGGTACAGACAGAATTTGTTGTGGCTAATGTTCCCCCAAGGATATTATTTCCATTGATTTTTAGATAAAGTGGAAGGAAGAGAGGGAGGGAGAGACAGAGAGAAAGAAACATCGATGTGAGAGAGACACACTGATCGGTTGCCTTCCGCACAACCCCAACTGGGGCCTGGAACTGAACCCGTGACACTTCAGTTCAAGGGCCGACACTCTAACCACTGATCTAAACCGACCAGGGTGGTATAGACATTTTGATGGTAATTTAGTATCAAAATGAACATGCCAGTCAATTCATGTCCATATCTGAAATCTATGTTGTAAGAATATTAGCCTTCGTGCATGGAGATCTATGTTCCAGATGTTTACTGAAGCATTTGTTTGTCATAGCAAAAAATTTCACACAATCAAATGTCCATAGCAATGGAGGTGATGTTAACCACAGTTAAAAAAAATAAACAGCCTGGCTGGTGTGGTTCAGTGGATTGAGCATCGTCCCATGCCCCAAGAGGTCCCGGTTCAATTCCGGGTCGGGGCACATGCCCAGGTTGTGGGCTTGATCCCCAGTGGGGGGCATGCAGGAGGTGGCCTATTGATGTTTCTCTCTCACATCGATGTTTCCATCTCCCTCTCCCTTCCTCTCTCTCTCTCAAAAATCAGTGAAAACATATTTCAAAAAGTAATAATAAACTGAACCTTATGTATTAAGGTGGGGGAAATGTCTATAATGTATAAGTAGAAAAGGCAAGAAAAGACATATCGAAAAATATGTCCAGTATGTTAAAAAGAAAGTTCAACCCAGGCATGGGTTTATGTTGTGAATCCACCTTGGAGAATGCCACGGAAAACACACGCTTGGCACACATCAGTCTGCGTGTGGTCTCCATCTCCTTGGCAAAATGGGAAAGGAGGCTGTCTGCTGGGAATGAAGGCAGCTATTCCGAACATTTTCCATTCAAGGAGAGAGACTCTGGCTTGAACTGTGGTGGGGGAGGAAGTGCAGCTGATCGGACACTGCAAACCTTGCTGAAGGCTCAGGAAGGTAACGGCCGACTCTCAAGGTCGTGTCATCTCCTCCAGCGAGACTTGGGATGTGGGGGAGGGACAGAGAGCGGCATCCCGAGCACCTTCTATGACCCAGGCTGCTGAAGCTAAGGAATCACTACCTCCCAACCCTAATTTCACATAATCCCCCATTTTGCAGAATAGGAGGTAGGTAGTCCAAGGTCACATGAATGGAGAAAGATGGAACTCTAGCCCTGGCTCCATTGGTTGGAGCGTCATCCCGTAAACCAAAAGGTGGCAGGTTCGATTCCTGGTCAGGGCATATGTGGAGGTAACCAATTGATGCTTCTCTCTCTCTAAAAATCAATTTAGAAAATAAGATAAAGCCCTGGCCGGTTTGGCTCAGAGGTTAGAGTGTTAGCCCTCGGCCCAAAGAGTCATGGGTTTGATTCTGGTCAAGGGCACGTACCTCAATTGCACTTTGGTCCCCGGCCCTGGTTGGGGTCGTGCGGGAGGCAACCAATCGATGTGTCCCTCTCACATCGATGTCTCTCTCTCTCTCCCCCTTCCGCTCTATCTGAAGATAAATGGAAAAATATCCTTGGGTGAGGATTAAAAAAAAAAAAGAGCCCTGGCCGGTTTGGCTCAGTGGTTAGAGTGTCGGCCCACGGATCAGAGAGTCCTGGGTTCAGTTCCCGCTAAAGGCACGTACCTTGGTTGCAGTTTGTCCCCGGCCCTGGTTGGGGTCATGTGGGTGGCAGCCAGTTGATGTGTCTCTCTCACATCCATGTTTCTCTCTTTCTTCCTCCCTCTCTCCCTCCCACTCTATCTGAAGATAAATGCAAAAGATGTCTCAGGTGAGGATAAAAAAAAAAAAAAAAGGATAAAGAAAGAAAAGAACTCTAAATTGCCTTCTTAGTGCACTGTCGGCTCACTCCTTGCGTTTGGCTGGCTGGGCACACTCCTCTGAGAAGGCCACACCTGACAGAAGGAGCCTGGGTCTCGGGGCAACTTTCTGGAGCAAAGCCCTTTGCTCCCAAACCATCGACCAGCTCAGACTTTTACACAAAAGAAAAGCAAACTCCTATCTTTGTTTAAGCCCCACAACAAGAGTAGTTTATTTTATTCTCTGCTAAACTACCGTGCCAATATCCTAATCAAACCGGTTTCTAAACAGAGGAATGAAGCAGTTCGTTGAAAACATTAGCAGACTAAATCTGTAAACCTCAATGAAATATGACTGGGCTTGGCACCCTTCATCGATAGAAAAAATATGTCTGTTCCCAATGTGACTCTTTTTTTCTCTTTGGGGTGTCTCTGTATGTTTAGCATCCCAAAGTCGGTCAGAGAGGTGTGCCAGGCTGCCAGTCACTGACTGAGGGCGCAGGTTGTGCGCTGCCCCCGGGGGGCCGTACCTCCTGCCGTCGTCACAGCCGGAGTCGGAGCTGTTGTGCTGACAGATGAGGGGGTGCTGCTGTAATCTCATGGCGCGGCCCAGGCAGCGTCCCGGACACTGGAACAGAAGCACAGCACAGTGACCACCTCGTGAGCGCACGCGTCCTGTCTCCAGGCCGGAAGGAGGGTCTCACCCAAGCCCAGACGGCACCTTGACCTTGGACTCCCGGCCTCCAGAGCAGTGAGAGAGTGAGTGCCTGTTTAAGGCACCCGGCCTGCGGTGTTGGGCTGTGGCCCTCCCAGCAGACTAATACAGGCCCCTGCGCATTGCTTAAAGATTTTTTCCCAAATATTTTTTATTGCAATATTATTTAAGGCGACGTCTGGGTTCTGCGCTCTTGTACCCACGTCACCAGTGCTCTCCGTGCCTTCGTGTGAGGCCCGCTCTCCTCGGCTGCCCCAGACCCGTCTACCCTGGGGCTTCTGTAGTCAAAGGTCCCGACCTCGGTTCACCTTTGTGTTAAAGGCCAAAGACACCGCGATTTCCTAGCGTGACCCTTGACATCAGACACATACATTCATTGCAGAGACCAATCCGATTCCCTTCCCTAAATTAAAAAGAATGTCGTGATGATTTCACCTATACGTGGAATCTAAAGAACAAAATAAACAAAATGGAAACAGACTCATAGATAACAGACAACACAGTGATGGTTGTCAGGGGGTGGGGGGTGCTGGGTGAAAAAGGTGAAGGAACCAAGAAGTACAATTGGTAGGTACGGGACAGTAGTCCCGGGAGGTAAAGTACAGCAGGGGAACGTAGTCAGTAATATTGTCATAAGTACGCATGGTGCCAGGTGGGTACTGAAAACATAGGGGGATCACTTTATAAAGTAAATGACTGTCTAACCACCATGCTGTGCACCTGAAACGAATATAAAAAACAACACTGGCCCGGCCTGTGTGGCTCCGTGGTTGAGCGTCGACCCATGCACCAAGAGGTCGCCGGTTGGATTCCCGGTCAGGGCACATGCCCAGGTTGTGGGCTGATCCCCAGTGGGGGGCATGCAGGAGGCGGCCAGTCCATGTTCTCTCCCATCGCTGTTTCTATCTCTCTCTCCCTCTCCCTTCCTTTCTAAAAATCAATCAATAAAGAAAAAAGAACTTAAAAAACAACAACAACACTGAATGTCAAGTGCAACCGAAAAATAAACGCTTTAAACATCTATCAGAAGCAAGGTGACTGTCATACTGTCAAAACACAAGCCTCTCGAGCTTTACCTGGGCCCCCGGCTCGGCGACGCAGGGGTGGCTGGAACACGGTCTTCTTCCCAGAGGCCGGCCTTTGGGGTCACAGGCTCCTGCAGGCAGCACCCCCACGGCGCCGCTGGCTTCTGTGCGTTTGCAGGTCACTCGCCGAACTTGGAACCCTTCCCCGCAGGACACGGAGCACTGTGACCATGGGCTCGTGAACCACCTGCAGGGGAAAACTACGGGAGCTCAGTAAGGACGGGTATGTCAGGGCGGCGTCTTACTACAGGGACCACACAAGCAGGCTGGACGACAGAAGCGATCGGACAGAATGACAGCCTGAGGCCCAAGCGCGGAGGGTCCTCGCGTCACTCACTCATTTATTATCAGGCAGCAAGTATTTACCGAGCACCTATTGTGTGCTGGGCGCTATTTTAGACACGGGGCGTGGCATCATGATGGAAGTGTGCTTTAAGAGATGATTCTGCTTACAGAGTGGAAAAGCTCTCTAGGGAGGGACACGAGAATCAGGAGGGTCCTGGAACGGCCCACGTGGGGAACGACGGTACTTGGACCCCGGGGTGACAGTGGAAATGGGCGAGAATGGATGGACGTGAGAGTGAGGGGTGTCCAGGAGGCCCCGAGGACAGATTCAGTGTGGGGGTGAGCAGGATTTTGATTTTGGACATTTAAAAAATAGAGATTGCCCTGGCCAGTTGGCTCAGCGGTTAGAGCGTCGGCCTGTGGACCAAGAGTCACGGGTTCGATTCCAGTCAAGGGCACATACCTCGCTTGCGGTTTGTCCCCCGCCCTGGTCGGGTGATGCGGGAGGCAACCAGTCGATGTGGCTCTATCACATCGATGTTTCTCTCTCTCTATCTCCCTCCCTTCCACTCTAGCTAATGATAAATAAAAAATATCCTCGGGTGAGGAATTAAAAAAAAAAAAAAAAAAAAAAAATATATATATATATATATATATATATATATATATATATATATATATATTTAAAAAAGATTGATTTGTATCATCTATTACACAGAAAGGTTGTTCGTGGTTTTTACCACCAGGATTGGAGTCTGGGGAACCATGCTTTTAACTAGTGTCTGCAGTGACCCCGGCCCACCGGAACCCACGAACTCAGCTCCGTCATGAGGAAGAGGCAGCATCGAGTGCAGGCGGCCGCCTCTGGGGAGTGACCAGAGCAGAGGCTCTGAAATCAGACTGTCTTGACTTGAATTCAGGCCCTCGGCGCTGTGTGGCTCCGGGGAGTTTCCCATCCACCTGACAAACAGCAATCGACCAACATCGACCTCACAGGCGCTTGTGAAGATCCACGGAAAGCACCTCGCCAAATGCCGGGGGCACAGTCCCTGCTAAATAAACCTTAGCGATGGAGCTAGGTAGTCCAAATGACCATGCCTTTTAAAACCAGCAAGAACCTGGAACTCGTGAGATGGATCAGAAGAGTGGTTCCACGTACCTCGAGGGACAGTCCCGGATGTGACAGGGCTGAGACCCCGCTGGCGGCTTCTGGAGGTGACCGCAGAGGGCCTCACTCACTTCCTGCCCACTGGCCATCACGCACTGGGGTCTCTGAACTCGGGCTCCCCGGCGGCCACAGGTGGCAGAACATGGTGTCCAGTTACCAAGCTTCCAAAAAGGCTCTGCAGGAAGGAAATGAAACGTCATGACAGCCCTGAGTGAGAAATGATGCCGGTCTGGAGAGGACATGGCCAAGGAAGGACCACCACGAGCTGTTTTCTCTGGGCCGCCTGTCTGTCTCTTTGAGGAATACACAGAGAGCAAGCCATCACGGAGCCCAAGGGGGTCTTTTAAGTCTCATTTTCCCTCAATGAACTTATTGTAATAACTGGCGAGAATGGGGCTGTTGGACCACAGCCTGGAGAGGGGCTGGTGTGGGCCAACTAGACCTGCCAGAAACATCCCAGCCAGAGGGAGGAGGCACGGGGGGCCTCCTTGGCGTTCTCCAGCAGGGACACAAGGACAGGACAGGACGGCCTCTCCAGGGTGCTCCAACGGGGTCAAGGTCTCCACAGCCGATCCGGCGGAGAAATGAAAGATGACTCAGCAAGGGCCAGGGCTTAAGCAGGAAGGTCCAAGAGGCATGTCCCTCCCGTTCTTAATGTTTCCACTCACGCTTACTCCAAACTTCAGGTGAGTCCTGCCACGGCACAAATAATGCTCCCTGAAGGCACCTGCAAGGTCAAGGTGGGCGTCTCCACCCGGAGAGCGGCAGCTGAGCGCTGCCATCGCGAAGGGCCTTTCCCGTCCCTCTGACCCCTGGGAACAAGATGAGCTCGAGTGTGATGAGGACAGATTTGTGTACGGCACAGCAGGGGCCAGACTTTCTTGTAATAATCACGAGTAATTGATAGCTACCAGCTGTGTCCACAGGCCCCCTTACGTAACCGAGCCGTTTGACTTGTTTTTCAGTTTTTCCTCCTGATTTTTGAATTTCCGTCTAATGTCGCACATGGCACCATTTGCCAAGCAGAACGGTATGTATTTTCTGTGGGGCCCACGATTATGGCATATTTGAAACCATTTTTTATAAGTATCCAGGTTTACTGAGAGCCTGCCAGGAGATAGGTACAGAATGAGGCCCTGGAACCTCCCTTTTTCACTTCACCCTGATGTCCATCTCGTGAACCAGCCTATGTCTACTGGCAGAGGTGGGAACTTTACAAAGCTAAGCGGTCCTTCATCAGTCAGCGGGATTGGATCCCACGGGTGTCTGGCTCCAAATCGACCTCTACTAGGTCAAGTTTCACAAGGACACACGGCAGTTCAAGGCAGGACATGCACGCATTTCCTAAACACCACCAGTGTTTTTTAACTGAGGTATAAATATGCATGGACAGTGACACGCTCAGACATCGGGAGTGAAGCTATGAGTTTTCATAATTGCAAGTACTTATGTGGCCATGACCCAAAGCGAGGTCTCTAACAGTCCATCATCCCCAACGTGTTCCCCTGGCCTTTTTTTTTCTCTAAAACTCACCAGAGGCTATTTTCCCATTTATCTTCCAATAGAGTGGGAGGGAGGGGGAGAGAGAGATAGAGAGAAAGAGAGAGAGAGAGAAACATCGATGTCAGAGAGATACATCTATTGGTTGCCTCCTGCATGAGCCTCCAACTGGGGCCGGGAATCAAACCTGTAACCCAGGTACACGCCCTTGACTGGGAATTGAACCTGAGACCCTCCGGTACTCGGGCCTACGCTCTAACCACTGAACCACACCAGCCGGGGCAGAATTGCTGATTTTCTTAACGCTGCCTCTGCCCCTTGTCCTCCTGAAGAGTTTTGCAAGCTCGAAGTACTTAGATTAGGTTCTCCTTACCAAGCACGGATACATAACTAAGTCAGCATGTACAGAAAATAAAATTTGTGAGAAGAGAAAACAGAATCGATTCCAGAACTCTTAGCCAATCTTCCCTCTATTAATAGGGGCAACCGTTTCGAAACTGGAGAACGGATACCTGTGTTATCACAGATAGCGAAGTCCATTCGGGATATGAACACTGTGGGCTTCCCAAGGAGTGAATTTTTGTTCCCCAAATGATTCAGTATGGGAGGAACAAGTTGAACCACAAGAGCGAGGGGCAAGGCGCTGAGGAGTGCAGAAGGGAGGAGCAAGGACTAGGCTGGGGCTTCCCGGAGAGCAGGGGAAGGCAGGTTCGGTCTGGAGCTGGGGGCAGGAGTGAAGCAGGTACCGAAGCAGAACATGAAGGGTCTTGATTCTGGGCGGGAAAAGTTTAGATCCCAGAGCAGGTTCTTAGGCAGCAAGTTACAACCTTCTAAGAGAAGAGCAACTCCTAGTTAATTAACAGTTAAAACCACGTCCATCTCGTTTACTCCTCGACTCCTGAACCAACAAACCAGGTCCCATATCGGACGAGAAGTGCGCGGAAGAACAACCCGAACGGGGCGCTCACCCAGCAGGTGCAGGACGGAGGTCGCCGCTGCCTTTCCGAGGGCGTTGCTCGCTCTGCAGACGTAGCTTCCTTTGTTTTCGAGGGAAACGTCCAGCAGCAGCAGGGACCCATCGGAAAGCACGGAGACATTGTCACTCAGAGGCCCTCCTCTCTTCACCCACCTTACCGTGGGCCGGGGGACACCTTTGGGATGAAAACAGACAGACAAAGGCAGATCCCTTCAGGAACAGGGCCACAGAATCACAGGACAAATGCCACTGAGGATGTTGACCACAAATCAGCAAGTGGGTTTAATCACACATAATAGGAAAAACGGCGATTTCTGTTTCTATAGCTTCTCTACCGCAGGTGGGGGATCTTGCTACAGCCAAGGGCTTTGGTCCACCGAGCACCTGAGTGGTTCATTGCTCTGTACAGGGAAGACAGGGAAATCTGAAGTTGAGTGGGGCTGTTGGGACAGCGATCAGAAAAGAGGAGCTGGGGAAGCCAGGTGAACACGGAGGCAGAGACAGAAGTCCCCAGCGCTGGGCTGTCGTAGAGAAGTCTTTGGAAAACAAAAATATCCAAATCGGATCTTTGCATTGTGCACTGTGCATATGCAATTACGTATTCTCCCTTCAGGAGGAACAGAAACGCTTCAGGGAAATAGGTTTTGCTCCTTAATGCTTTTGTAGAAGAGAATCGTTCCAGAGAAGAAAAAGAAATGTTGAGTTTCAAGTCTGGGTCAATGTCGTGAGGTAGAGAGAAGGTCAGCAGCATCTCTGAACACAGAGGGGAACATGTGGAATTAAAAGAATTTCTTCCCCCAAATCTGGAGAAGTCTTAGCGTTTTGCTGGGCTGTGAGACTCGGAGGAATCTCATTTGTTTTTTGTTTTGTTGTGTTTTGAAATCCTCACCTGAGGATACTTTTTTCCACTTTTATGTTCAGATAGAGTGGGAGAGAGAAACATCGATGTGAGAGAGAGATATTGACTGGATGCTTCCCCGCACGACCCTGACTGGGATCAGACACTGAACCGCAACCGAGGTACGTGCACTTGACTGGAATCGAACCCGCAACTCTTTGGTCCGTGGGCCGACACGCTAACCGCTGAGCCTGTGGTCAAGTAGGTAAGTGGTTTCGAGGATGTCCTCTCCTCCCGCAGGGAAGCAGATAAAGCAAGACTTCTGGATAAAAAGCACCTGTCCCCATGACAAGCAGGACACAAGTAATGATGCTTCACTGTGCTGGTTTCCGGAGGGCAAAAGAGAGGGGCAGCCAGGGGCAGAGGGCCCAGGCAGTGTAAGCCCCCAAGAACGGGTACAAGTGGGTCCCCGGAGGCTTTGCAATTTCCAAACTCTGGAACTGACAGGGGCCAGAGATAATCCCACTGAAACCTAAGCCTGAGAATGGCAAAGCTACGTTACTGCGTTTACACAGACAGCGACATCCCTGCACAAGGACAGCAGAAGACAGAGCTAAACCTGGCGGGTTTTTAGATGCAAACAGAGACACAAAGGTCTCCGGTGCTGAGGAAGGAAGTGGACCCCCAGACTCAGCACGGAGAAGTGTCGTTACCCGTGTGAACCTTTTCAAAGCATCGAAAGAGCCAGAGGAGATTCAGACGGGATCCTTCAGACCGCTGCGCTTCGTGGACCTTCAAAGCTACAAATGTTTGCTCTGTTGAAACAGCCATAAAACGTCAGAAATAGTTTAGGCTTATTTATCTAACCTCAATGACAAGCTATTTCCCCCAAGGCGCACAGCTCTGAAAGATTCAACGTTCTGTTTCCACAACGCTGAGATTGTTTTTGGAAGGTGGACGCGGTGGGGGGAAAAGTTCAGATCTGGAGGGCCTGTAAAAACATATGTTGTAAAAAGTCCACACCTCTGGGGTGTCTTTACAATTGTCACTGTTTTAAAACAAATTTCCTTCATCCTTGAAAGGCCCATGAAATATTCCGCACTGTAAAATCCTTGGCCCACTCAGACGGCTCTACAATGCTACATTTTTATATAATGTGTCACACGGCTCATACCTGTATGATTTTGTTGTTTCCTCCAGCCACACAACATTCATGGGATATTTTGTATCTTTTTCACCTATGACAACTCAAAGTATAAGCTACAATTAGCTACCTCGAGGGCATACAAAGAAATGATGTCCCCAATCAGTAAGATAAGAGGGAAAGTGAATACACAGTAGACAAACCACGAAGGGAGTCATGACTGATAGATGGAACGAATAAACAAGAGTTCACAGTTTCAGTGTCAGGGAAAACATCTCAAAGCCCAGCACAGACTGCCTTCTCCACGGCAGGTCCAGCTGCGTGATGTAGGAAATTCTGTAAGGACTTCTCTTTTGAGTTAACAGCATACCCTCTTGTTCTTTTTGTTAATCCTCATCCGAGGATATTTTTTTTCCCCCGCTGATTTTTAGAGAGTGGAAGGGAGAGGGAGAGGGGGAGAGAGAGACACATCGATCGGATGCCTCCCCCACGTGCCCGGATCGGGGCCAGGGATTGAACCTGCAACTCAGGTATGTGCCCTTGACCGGGAATCAAACCTGCGACCCTTCAGTGCTTGGGCGGACGTGCCAGCCAGAGCCCTCTTGTTCTTTGCGGATATCAAGGACTATCCATCAATGGCGCTGTATCCAGAACTCCCTCCAAATACAAGGCTGAGGCTTTTACCATTTGCAAAATGCTCTTGACCAGCTATGGAGTTCTTTCTCTTCTCTAGCAAAATGATGTTACCAGACTGGCCTACGCAGGCCCCCAGACATCTGATCTGAGGTCTTAGAAACAATCATTCATAGCATCTATCTCCAGTTCTCTATTATCAAGAGTGTTTCCTTAAAGGCTTGTAAAATAGGTTTCCTCTCGCTGACACATGTCCTCCCTCTTCCTGGGGGTCATCCCTCACTTCTCAGGAACCCTGGACCCCTGCTTTGCCTGGAACGGAGCTGTTCTCCCTACACAGTTTGCTGCTGGACTGTCCTCTGCGGTCTCATTTATAGGCCAGAAAGAGGCCATGATATCTGTTCTATATTCTATTTTTTTGGTCTTCAAGTTGGTCCTGCTTGCTGTCCCCACCACACCCTAGAGACAGACCTACCTGTGAGCTCCTGAGGTGACATCTCCATGCTGGGCTGACTCCTCATGGCGCCCTTTCTTCCTCCCTCAAGGCATGGACCCCTCTCTTGTTTCCCTGAGCTGCCCTCACTTACTCCACTACGTGGTTCCTCTCTCCTTAGGAATGGCGGGGAGGAAGGGTCAGGGTCGCCAGGGCCTAGCTCGTGCTCTTCTCGGAGGAGCAAAGCATGAAGCCCTTACAATCCAGGGGCACCTCTGCTCACAGCAGCCCGTCCCCAGCCCCAGGAACCTCACTGTGTGTGACTCTACGATTTCCCATGTTCTGTTCCTTCCACGGGGGACTGTTCTGTATCCTCTTTTACTACTTGGAAAATTCCCACTCATCCTTAACGGTCCATCTTACGGGCTCGCTTCCACAACCCTCTCTGGACCTTAGTTCACTGAGCTATCAGTTGCTGACGTGCCTGATTCCACCTTTGCAAAGAGCCCAGAGCCTAGACCCGTGCCTGCCATTCGGCCCCAGCATCTAGCTCACTCCCGTCCCCCAGTTTCCCCAGGAAGAGTCTCTCCTTTCGAGATAATATTCGAGCTAAGTCCTCGGAGACTCTTTAGCCCCGTTTACTAGAGAAAGCAGTGCTTCTTGGCCGCCCTTTAGAAGCATCCTGGGAGCTTTAAAAAGCCCCTGTCTCAGGCCATGCTGCAGATAAGTGAAAGCAGCCTCTGGTGGGGAGGGATGTGGGGTGGGAGCTGATCTCAGGCCTAAACAGACACTATCCATAATAATAAAATGGTCCGGCCGGTGTGGCTCAGTGGTTGAGCATTGACCCTGCACCAAGAGGTCGCCGGTTTGATTCCCGGTCAGGGCACATGCCCAGGCTGTGGGCCCGATCCCCAGTGGGGGGCATGCAGGAGGCGGCCAATTGATGTTCTCTCTCATCGATGTTTCTGACTCTCTCTCCTTCTCCCTTCTTCTCTCTCTAAAAATCAATAAAGAAAAAAATGTGTTTAAAATGGCTTTAGTATATTATGTATCAGTCAAGAATATGAATACACAGGGTATTGAGTTATCAAATACATAACTGGGGGTGGGGGCGGTAAACTAGTGGAAAGAAAAAACAAGGAGGGGACTGAATGAGCAGTCGGGCAGACCTAACACCGGCTGCCATCCTGCAGGCCGGATCCCAGATCTCACCCCCCAGGGCCGTTCTCCGGGTGAGATTGGGCCCCGGCTGCCGCCTGCACTCGAGCCTCAGACACCTTCTCCCCACGTTCAGGCACTTCCTAAGCCCTGCCTCAGCCCGTTGACACTCTCCTCTCTGGTTAGACCTCCTGGGTTCCCATCCTGGTGTCTCAAGCCCAAGTCTTCTCCATCCAGTTCCTTTGGGGTCACGCAGCTTTGGGATAAAATCTTAGCTCACACACTCAAATATACAGGGCGGGGCAAAAACAGGTTTACAGTTGTTCGTATGGGAAAAAAGGTCATTAATAAATGATAACATAAGAATAAACTGTGTTCTGTGCACTCGAAACTGAAAACCTCCTTTTGCCCCACCCTGTGAGACGGGCAAGCACCTGCACACGTCTGAGCACACGTTCTTGTCAGCAGAGGACACAAATCTCCTCCACATAGGCTGTCCAAATGGACACATTCCAGGTACTCCAGGTATTGGTATTTTTTTTTTATCCTCACCCGAGGACATTTTTGCATTTTTATCTTGAGATAGAGGGGGAGGGAGAGAAGGAGGAAGAGAGAGAGAGAAACATCGACGTGAGAGAGACACATCGACTGGTTGCCACTCACACGACCCCAACCGGGGCCAGGGACAAACTGCCCCTAGTGGGAATCAAACCTGGGACTCCCCGGTCCACAGGCTGATGCTCTAACTGCTGAGCCGAACCGGCCAGGGCCTCACACCCTGTTTTAGGTCACACGGATCTGCCTGTGGCTGTGCACACAAGCCAGGCGCTCCCGTGTCCGGCACTCCTGCATAGATGCCATGTCTTTTGCTGCAAGTGGCCTTTCTCTCTGTTCCAAGTGGCCTGACAGGAACGTCATCTCTTTCATCCTCTAGAAGCCTTAACTATTCTTGCCGAGGTGCTTTGTAAACACACTTTTGCATTCATTATATATCATAGTTTCCCTGTTTATACAGTTACAGGAGCCAGATTTTATTGAACTCTGTACACTAAAAAAAAAAAAAAGAAAGAAAGAAAGAAACTAGACTGGGCTTAGGGAATGCGTGCTGAATGGATGGGTGGAATTTCCAGCCACCAGTGATTGATCGTTTGACTGAATGGAAGGCTCAGACAGGCGGTTGCTGGAAGGTTTCAATACTAGGGACAAACGTAGGGAGAAAAGGGTGGGGGCTGTAGCCTTTCTGAGTGGAAGAAAAGGTTTGAAACATACTTTAAAAATAATTTTAGCCCAGCTGGTGTGGCTCAGTGGATTGAGCGTCGTCCCATGGACTGAGAGGTCCTGGTTCGAGTCCTGGTCAGGGCACATGCCTGGGTTGCGGACTTGAACCCCAGTAGGGGGTGTGCAGGAGGCAGCCGACTGATGTCTCTCTCACATCAATGTTTCTATCTCTCCCTTCCTCTCTCTCTAAAAAAAAAATCAATAAAAAAATGTTAAAGTAAAAATAAAAGATAAAAATAAAGGCTTAAGAAAATAATTTCAGCTCTTTCAAGGACTTTGGTATGGTTTACAAAAGAGATAAATAATCGTAGAGGGGACACATTTCAAAACCACAGATAAAGGAAACAAATGAGCTTTTATGTGGATTATGGCCGAAAGTACACGTTCAGTTCACACAACAGTAGTAAGCTGACTCTTCTCAGCTCTTCCTTTTAGGTGCTCTGAAAATTATATGCAAAACATCGTGGGTAAATGTATTTTTCTAGAGAGATGGTCCTTTTTTGGGGGGGAGGGTGGTCAAAGGGATTTATGACAAAGATCTGAAATCACTACCACTAAATTCCACGCTATATAATATAAACCAATATTCATTCGACGGGGGAAAATAATTGTCAGAGATGAGGCTCCGGTTAGGAATTTAACCACATAATCTTGCTGCACCACAAAAATGTTCTCCCAACCCTCCCCTGCAAGGGGAATTATTAAACCCGGCAAAGAAAGCTAATAATTCAGTTTGATACGACAAGAACCTTTTAGAGCAAAGAGGGAGAAAAAACAACCAACAGAGAATACACACATAACGGGACATTTTAGGACAATATTCTCACTAAGCACTGACACAAGGCAGGAAAAAATGCAACTGATACTTACTGGTTCTCAGATGAAACTTGCCTTTCTCGCCAGAAGGTGGCGCAGAGGGTGCAGTTACTTTTTTTTAGAACTTTTAACCTTTAGAAATAGATCTGCACGCACTAATAATATCATCTCAGGGTCCCTAGAGACGATCACTATTCATCCCTATACCACGTGGGTTAAATAAACTATATTTGACTACAGCAAAGAACTATGAATCTGTCTAAATAAAAGGTAGGATTAGATGAGCTCATTATCATTAGCAGCGAAAATGTCTGAAAAGGGCAACCGAAAAATGAAAGAAGAATGTACGCATGCCACTGATTGACCGAAATCATCTCAAATTGCCATATGAAAATGTAATTTCATAAAGCAGCCTTCAACTCTGTAAATGTGATAATGGCCTCATCTATAAAATGAAAAGTCTCTTCATCCACTCACATAACATATTTCCTATTTCAGAGGTGGGCGTAGAAGGACCCCTGACTCGCCGGTGGCCACATACAAGCTAGTGACAGAATTGTGTGGGAAACACAAGTATTCTGTCCCTTCATCGACTTCCCCATCTGTCTTTAAAAGGCTGAATCTCCATAAAAGGCCAAGTTAGCTATGGCTTCTGCCCATGAGAACACACAGCAGTTCACTACAGGTTTATTTAAAATGGCACAAAACTCAAAACGGGGCGGGTTTATTTTGAAAAGGAAAGGACTCCTGATGTGATACTGGGGTCCGTCCACAGGGGACGCCTGCCAGGTAAAAAAAGTCCACATGGGACCATTTCTAATAAGAGCCGAATGTGGAGGGGGGAAGGGGGAACTCCAGCCCAGGGCAGAGGGGCTGCAGGAGTCGGGGAGAGGGCAGAGGTGGCCCCACACTGAGGGCTGGAGGCTCCACTCACAACAGTTCCTACTCCACTCCTTCCCTGACTCACGACAACAAATAATACACCACAGCCCTTCCGGGGGCTCATCCTCCTGAAAGCCTGGTTTCAAACTGTCGTGGAAGTAAGAAATTTAGAAATAATGTTAAACGTTGAGGTTTCTCTTAATAGAAGTCAGATCTATTTTGCAGAACCCTCTGCAGGTGTCGGGCTGTCGGAACTCCAGACATCTGCGGCTTGGCAACTGCAAAGTTCCGTTCTGCCTCCCTCCGCACCGCGGCCAGAGAATGCCGGCCGTTCGGTAATGGTAGGTGCATTCTGCCAGAAAACTCACATATTTGTGGGTGGAGTCAGTTGGGAGGCCGGAGGGATTTTTTTTTTTTTCTCTCAAAAATCTGTGTAGGCCAAACACTGCAGGGACTTCCAAGGGGTGAAAACTTATACCTTGGGGGTTAGCAAATTTCCACTGTGTGTGGAGCCAGAGGTGCAGTTCTGGAAAAAGGCAGGCGACTGGCCAGTGGTGGGGGGAGGGGGAGAGCTTGAAAACTGGATGCCTGTGTCCTGGGAGCCTTTCACTAGGTGCACCTTCACTGTGTGCCGGAGAAAAGCAGCAAAGGCACCTCCAGTTCAGGGCTCTGTGGGTCACAGCCCGGGCAAGACTCATCCTAAGTGGCTGTAACTACAGCAACTGCCCCATTAGAACTGGGGGACCAGGAAAATACAGTTGTGCAGAGAGTTAAATCAATGCACAGCAACTCAGGGGCACCTGCAGGGTCACCTGTAAAGAGCGGATCTTCATTTTGGGTTCACAGTGTCTCTGAGAAACAGACCAAAGCTATTCACACAGTCCCCTCCCTCCGCCCCCATACAATGGACATATGTGCAGCCTATAACCCTGACTTCAGTTTGGTGCATGCAGGGGTCCAGGTTAAGACTTAAGAATCTGGGCGAGGATGTGAAGAAAAGGGAACCCTCGTACGCTGCTGGTGGGACAGCAAACTGGTGCAGCCACTATGGAAAACAGTATGGAATTTCCTCAAAAAAATGAAAACTGGAACTGCCATTTGACCCAGTGATCCCACTTCTAGGAATATATCCTAAGAAGCCTGAAACACCCATCAGAAAGAATATTTGCACCCCTATGTTCATAGCAGCACTATTTACAATAGCTAAGATCTGGAAACAGCTCAAGTGTCCATCAGTAGATGAGTGGATAAAAAAGCTGTGGTACATTTACACAATGGAACACTATGCAGCTTTAAAAAAGAAGGATTTCTTACCCTCTGAGACAGCATGGAGGGACCTGGAGATTATTATGCTAAGCAAAATAAGCCAGTCAGAGAAAGACAAGTACCATATGATCTCACTTATATGAGATCTAATGAACAAAATAAACTGATGAACAAAATAGATCCAGAGACACGGAAGCGGGGACCAGACTGACAAATCTCAGAGGGAAGTGGGCGGGGGGACGATTAACGAAATAACCTATATGCATATGTGCATCACCCATGGACAGAGATGACAGTGGGGTGAAGGCCAAGGGGTGGGGTGGGAGCAGGGTGGAGGGTGTCAATAGGGGAATAAAGGGGGGACATCAGTAACACTTTCAACAATAAAGATAAATTAAAAAAACAACAACTGTGTCTTAAAGAGGCGAACGGCCTGAGATTAAGGCCAGACTGAAAGTGTTACTTCTATCATGGAAAGAATGAGTCCAATGGAAAAGAGTTTTATCTGCTGTTGCAAACAAAGCAGAAAGAGATACTGATGCTCAGACAGGTGAGGTTCACCTGCGGACAGTCCAGGATACAGTCTCGGCCCTTGAGGTTCCCACTCCCTGACCCGGCCCTGCCCAGTGCAGGCTCAGCCTAGCCGGAGGACACGTCTAACAATTCCCAACACATCAGCTCACTGCTCAGACTCCACAGTCACCCAGCAACCGCCTGACTAGACGGTCCATTTGCAGTGGCTGCAGCTACCGGTGCCCCATGAGAACTGGGAGACAGACCAGGGAAATACATTCTCGAGAGAGCGTCCTGGTCTCGCCAGTATGAACGCGCCGGTGTGCAGGGCAGCTCCAGTCCTTGCTGGAAATGAATGAAGGGGCCCTTCTGTTTCACACACTGGTCTGGTGAGCTGCTGGGAGCTCACCCCTGGGAGACAGACCCACCGTCACTTTGCTGGAAAATGAGATTTTTAAGACGGTCAGGCTGAGGTCTAGTGTCTCCGGGCAACGGGCCACCTGCCCTCCCACGGGGAGTGACCACGCTTACCTCTTACAGGACACTGGATGGTCACGTTTGCTCCCAGGGCTGCCTTCACGGTGCTTCCAACCACGGCGGACAGAGGGCCGTGCTCCGGTCTGGTGATGTTTCTTTCCATCAACAAGATGACAGGCGCCTCTTAATTCAGAGGGAACAGAAAACGGTTAGGTGTGGGCTTCGGCTCTCTGGTAAACTGTGCTGCATTCGGCAAACTGTGCCGACCTCTCTGCAAGCCGGGGAAGAGTCCCGGCCCTCTCTGTACCCTCATGGGAGGGATATGCCCAGCCTGGGGGTGCTCAGTGGACAGACCGACGGACAGATGAACAGATGGATCGGTACAGTCAAAGAGATATCTACAAAGATGCATTGCAACAACCATAGATGGACTATGGGAGGACTTTGATAAATTTGATAAACTGAAAAGGAAGGAATTCAGAAGTGAAGAAGTCACGGCACGGAGAAGGTCTCTGCAGCGCAGCCTCGGACGAGTAGAAGTAGGACCAAAGCACGACTCTTTCTCCGGAAAAAAAGTCGAAAAGGAAAACCTGCCTAAAACTTGCAAAGCAAAAATGATACAAACAAGGTCACCGAGAATAGGGACCCAGTCCAGGACTTGCATTTCCCTGGGTTTTTGAGAACTATGTACTTTTAACACACTGATTCATTAACTCAGGAAATATATGTTGGGCCTCACCTGGTAATGGGAAAAAGAGTTGAAAAGTACCCATTCTTTTTTTTTTTAATTTTTTTAAATTTTGAATTTTTTTATTAATTAAAATAATTTATTTTTGTTACAGATGTTTCTCCTTTTTCCTCCATTGACACCCTCCTCCCGATCCCCGCCCTCCCCCCACAGCATTGTTGTCTATGTCCATGGTTATGCACACATGCATATAAGTTCTTTGGTTTATCTCTTCCCTCCCCCCCTCACCCCCTCCTCTGAGGTTTGTCAGTCTGAACCTTACTTCTATGTCCCTGGGTCTGTTTTGTCCATCAGCTTATTTTGTTCCTTATATTCCACAAATAAGTGAGATCATGTGATATTTGTCTTTCTCTGATTGGCTTGTTTCACTCAGCATAATACTCTCCAGGTCCCTCCATGCCGTCTCAAAGGATAAGAGATCTTTCTTTCTTACAGCTGCATAGTACTCCATTGTGTACATGTACCACAGCTTTTGTATCCACTCACCTATTAAGTGGAAAGTACCCATTCTTGCCCTCAGGCAACTTGTGGACAGCTGCTGGGGGACACTGTGACCACACAGGGCCATGGGTGTGAGACAGAGAAAGGTCTGGTCACCAGGCTGCTCAGAAGCATGTGGGGGTCAGGGAGGATGTTGACGGAGCAGCCCCCACTCCACCAAGAGAATGTGAAAATTTGCTTTATCCTGTTTTATCACCTACGCCAAGAGCACAGACGAATAACGACAGCTAGCTGTTTGGTTATCGTGTGTTCTGGGGAAGAGAATTTAGGAACCGTGGTTGGGTGACCACATGTTCCACTCTCTCCTGGAGGACCTGGGGTGGAAGAAAGCTCTTCTGATATTTGAAGCGCCGGGAGCTCCTGGGTTGGGAGCGGGCTGAGGCTGTCTCAGCAGGTCCTCTGGCCCCCGTGAGACCTTGCATTAGGCTCTGCGGGGAATTGGGACTGTCCTAAGAGACTTGTGAGTTGCAAGGGAGAGACTTCTATTCCTCCCAGGAATGTCAGAGCCTTGGGACAGATGTTTTCTGGAAAGGAGGTGATGCTCATAGCAGAGAACTACCCAGGAGGATGATTAAGGCCTGAAGGCTGCACCTCGGGAAGGCAGCCAGGGGAGGGACTGAGAGGCCACGCAGACTCAACTGGTCTGACCTCTTCAACTCACAGACCGTTCCGACTGCTGGAGACCGTCCGTCTCTCCGTGACCGGGGCCACGTCTTCATTTCCTGAGACACAGCTCAGCGTGCACTTGTCTATGTGCTGGACTCTAATCCCCGATCCTGTCCCTCTGCTCATCCCTAGTCTCTTTGAGTCACAGACACCGGGGACCACAGAGTGGGGAGTAGGAGAACCACTCTCTGGTTTTATTTTTAATCCCAGAACAGGAGCTAACCACAAGGAAGCACTGCTTGCGATGTTACCCCCTAAAAATGTTCCTTCCTGCTAAAAGCACTGTGATTTCAGTATCACAGTGGCACTGCTGGGAAGATACATAGTTGCAACTCCCTTACAGTGTTTCTAAGGTTCAGTAGGTTTGCCGCTGGGAGGTATACAGCAACCTTAGAAGAATACTTACTCTCTTTCCTTGGCTGGTGGCACTTTAAAAATAAAACCACCATTAAACCTTGTCTCATTCACTCCCAATTCTCAGAAATCGAGCTCTAGAAAGGCCGTGTTCGGAGTGTGGCCATCAGGCTAGCAGCCTTGGTGCCGCCCTCCCCCAGCAGGCAATTCTGAAGTTTGGGGAGTACTGCTCTAGAGTTCGTTAACCCCAAAACCCAGGCACTCCGGGTTTCAACAGCGGGCATTACCTGCATACAGCACCGGAGAACTTTCCGAGTCGGAACCGAGATGACTGGCCACGAAGCATCCATACAGTCCTTGTTCTTTCTTTGTAGGGTTCCGTATCTGCAATCTCCCCGTTCCAGACAAAATTATTCTGTAGGACATTTAGAAAGAGGTGTAGTGATGTCACACATTTCACTGTGCTAGGACCACAGCAAGTCACAGAGAAAGAAACAGCAGTTACAGACTTCGGGCTAGCAGGGATCCCCAGAGAAGACCTCGTCAAGCATCCTGCCCACAGGCAGAAAATGACACAGGAGAGGGTGGGAGAGCCTTTCCACTTGGCTTAAATGTGTAGAAACGGTAGACTGAGCTGGATGGAGCTCCAGATCCCGTGTCTCAGGTCACTTTGCATGAGAGTAGTCTTTTCAGGATGGACTCAATGCTTCATCTGCCGCATTTTTTTTTTTTTTTTTTTTTTGGTTAATCCTCACCCAAAGATATTTTTTCCATTTATTTATTTATTTTTTTAGAGAGAGTAGAAGAAAGGGAGGGAGGGATGGGGGGAGAGAGAGAGAGAGAAACATCGATGTGAGAGAGAAACATCCATCGGCTGCCCCCTACTGGGGATCGAGTCTGCAACCCAGGCACGTGCCCTGACCGGGAATCGAACCAGGACCTCTCAGTCCATGGGATGACACTCAATCCACTGAGCCACACCAGCCGGACAGCTTTCTATCTTTTTCTTAACAACTGGAAGCTGCTGCTAGATCACCTGGGTCAGTCCATCCACTCCTGTCTCGCCCCTCCCAGACCACTTCACAGAGCTTAGCAATACGAGGGCTATTCTGGCTACTAAAGACTGTGTCTCCCCCTGTGAACGGGGCCACGTCTTCACTTCCTGTCACTTCACACGGCTTGCCCTGTGCTCCTGCCAGAAGGACCTTCTAACAGTTTCCAGAACATTCCATAACCTTTCATCACCCTGAGCTTTTGCATATGTTGTTCACTTTATTTGGAATCTCCCTCCCCCGCCCCCTCTGGCAAACCCCCACCTACCCACTGAGTCCTGGATCAAATGTAATTTCCCCTACAGCTTTTCCCAATACTCCCAGAGTTTTATCTTCGGCTCCCTCTGGGCCCCTCCTGCTCTGGCTCATATATTTATCTGATGACATGTCTATTTTTTCCCACTAGATTGGGGTCTTTTCGAGAGCACCCAGTTTCACTCACAGCTGTGCGTTCTCAGCAACTTCGACACAGCGAGTTCTCAAAAACCTTAGATGACGAAAGGTATGAATGATCAGAATAGCACAGAACAGCCGCACAGGGTCGATGTACCAGGAAGATGCAAACTCCCCACAGCACACATAGGAAATATACAAAAGTGGGAAATAAAAACAGCTGAATTTCCCTGGGAAAAAAGCAGGAGCGTGGCCGACCCAGCTATGAGTAGGGCTAGATGTTCACTGTCAAATCCCTGTTCAGGAATAGTTGATTAAGAACAAAAGGATAACTAGTAACTCTACTTGAAAAATAAGTAGACTACAGCCCTGGCTGGTGTGGCTCAGTGGTTGGAGCATTGCCCCGTGCACCAAAATGTCATTGGTTTAATTCCCAGTCAGGACACCTGCCCGGGTTGCGGGCTCGATCCCCAGTAGAGGGCGTGCAGGAGGCAGCCAGTGGATGTTACACTCTCACATCAATGTTTCTCTCTCTCCCTCTCCCTTTCTCTTTAAAAATCAATTTAAATTCTTAAAAAAGAAAAAAGTATACTACAATGTTTTCTTAAGTTATTTCATGATGTGTTTGTGTGATTTAGCAATTCTCAAGTAATTTCTCTGGCGGGTAGGTCTCAATTAGACAGCACAGTGACAAATCAGTGAGAGGCACAGGTGAGCTCACTGGGCCAGCTGGAGTCACCCACATATCTAGCCTGGATCAGCCATGGGCTGGAGAACCAGCACACAGAATTCCTTAAGGGACCCAACCTTGGCCTCTGCTGCACAATCTTATTCTTAACTTGAAATAATAACAAAGCAGATTTTCCCAGCAGTAAATGCACCCACGGCCTTCCCTTCCTAGCTGATATTTTTTTTTTGCTCAGCAGCCATCCCAACACGCTGCCTCTGTGGTCTCCTCTCATTGCATGGAGGCCCTCAACCGTGTCATTTCATTCCTGAATTGCTCCGATCAAAGTGATTGGTGAGATCCAGAAAACTATATCTAAAGGTGAGAACCTTTGCTATGTAAAGGAATTTAACATAAGTTGGACAAGTTAATGACGGCAAGTTTGGAAGAAATGGAAATAAAATGAATCATACTTTTTTAGTCTCTTAAAAAAAAAAAGGCCCTGGTTGGGGAGCTCAGTTGGTTAGAGCATCGTCCCGATACACCAAGGTTGTGGTTTGATTCCCGGTCAGGGCACATACAAGAGTCAACCAATGAATGCATAAATGAGCAGAACAACAGGTCAATGTTTCTCTTTCTCTCTCAAATCAATCAATAAATAAACATTTTTTAAATTAAAACAAAAACTTTTAATAGACATATGGAATTGTTTCAACATTGAATGGTTGATCCATAACGTATGCATAAACATCTACAGAGTAGGAAGTATTACGTTAAAATCTCTTCTTGCCCTGGCCAGTTTGGCTCAGCGGTTAGAGCGTCGGCCCGTGGACTGAAGTGTCACAGGTTTGATTCCGGTCAAGGACATGTACCTCGGTTGCGGTTTAGTCCCCGTCCCTGGTCCACGGGCCGATGCTCTAACCGCTGAGCCAAACCGGCCAGGGCAACCATGCGTATTTTTAACATTGTTTCATGAACATATCATTGTTGGAAGATCTCTATAGCTCAGTGAGCCAATATTTTCCAAATGACCAATGTGTGAGGGTATAAAATCTTGTGCAGGTAAAGTTCCATTCAAAGTGCACGATGAACCAATAGATTTCATTGTAACAGAGTACCAAACTTTCATTAATACGGTTAAGGCTCCACATTCCAACTTGCTTCTAAGGGTAAAATCATCCGAAAAGGCTATTAAATTATTCCTTCTTTTTCCAACTAACATCTCTGCATGAGGCCAAATTTTCTCTAGAAGCTTCAATTCAAACAACATATCCCAACAGATTGAATGCAGAAGCATATATGAGAATCCAGATGTATTTTATTAATCTAGACAATAATTTGCAAAGATGTAAAACGATGTCATTGTTCCCAGTAAATTTTTTGACCATGTTGCCTTTCAAAAATGATGTTATTTATGTGAACCTGTCGGGCTGATTACTGTTATTTCTAAATGGATTAATAAACAGATGTTTTAAATGTTTCTTGGTTTTAATTTGCAACATGGTAAATAGCAATAGATATAACTCACATTAACAAAAGCCCTTTGGGCTCCTCAATCATTGAAAGAGGTTTTAAGACTAGAAGATTTGAGAACTGCTAAGCTAGTTGATCTGGGAGGTTTATTCCACTTCTAAATTTCATTTCACGCCAGGGCAAATAACAATTTTTAAAATTAAACTTGTTCTATCTTTTCCTTCTAAGACATAGCCTAGTATGTTATTATAAAAAAATTGATTTTTGCCTAGTTTTCTTCTGATGGATCACATATTAGGCTCAATACACAAAAGACGTGATAAAAATAAAACTTGCCTTTTTAACATGCCGTATGGTCTGCAAAAGTGTTTAACATCTGCTGTTTTGTTTGCGTCTCTGAACAGTCCCCAGAGGCAGATAAGGTGCAGCTTGAGCTTTTCAATGCAAGTTGAAAAAAGCAAAATGTCTACAGTCTTAAGTGTACAAATAGCAAGATTTGGAGACAGCGAAGAATGCAACAGGAATATTTCTGTCACTCCCTGTTATTTTATGAACAAACTGTGACATTGTTGCACTGACAGATCACAATAAAATAACACAGGACTCGCCCTGGCCAGTTTGGCTCAGTGGTTAGAGCGTTGGCCCGCGGACCAAAGAGTCACGGGTTCGATTCTGGTCAAGGGCATGTACCTCGGTTGTGGTTTGTCCCAGGCCCTGGTTGGGGTCGTGTGGGAGGCAACCAGTTGATGTGTCTCTCACATCAATGTTTCTCTCTCTCCCTCTCTCTCCCTCCCTACCTCCCACTCCATCTGACGATAGATGTAAAAATATCCTGGGGTGAGAATTTAAAAAAATAATTTAAAAAAATAACAAAGGACTTAATGTTGTGTTTTGAACAGCTCAAAACACTCTGAACCGTAGTTTCCTATAGTTTTGGATTTTACGGCATAAAAAGCTACATGATACAGAAAAGAACTTCAGATGCCCAATCTTTCCACCAAGGCTACTGTGTGTGTGATCGTCAAGCATTGCGGGCGGCATTCAGAAGACAGGGTCCCTGGTTCTGATTGGCCGTGAATTGCTCACGGGACGCTGTTTCTCAGTGACGTCACAGAAGACTATTAACACCTGCCCTGCCAACCTCCGGGGCTGATGTCAGCTCAAATGAGGTCCCACGTGTCCGAGAGATGCAAGAACACCGTAAGTTCTGATTTGCAGTCCCTACACAAAATAGGATGACTGCAGCCTGGCCTGAGCGGCTCAGACAGTTGAGTGTCATCCCGTGCACCGAAAGGCTGCAGGGTCGATTCCCGGTCCGGGCACACACCCACATCTGCTTTGACTCAGTCTCACGTATCTGGTGTTGTATCACACCTAACACGCAGGTGATGGGGAATGACGCCGTTTCATTTTTTTAAATCCCAATGCATATGTGAAAAAACCACATCCTAACACTTTTCTTGAGTTTCTTTCCTGAAGAACCCTGCCGGAAACACATCCTTAGGAGGAGGGATTTGAAAGCATTTTCAAGAAAACTGGAATAACCACTAACAAGGTCTTGCAAAAGGGGGACACCGGGTTCTCATTCTACTTACTTTTCTGAGGGTTGTAAGGGCGCTCCATCCTTGGTCCACGCGTACGTGACCTCGCTGGGGGCGGCTAGCTCACACAGTATATCGATGGCCGCCGTTCTTTTCGTGATGTACACTGTATTTCCGATCCTCGAAGTGACCGTTTTATTGAATGAAATCGAGGCAGGCTGGCTTTGTCTCACAAGAACTGGTCCCTTAGGCTTGAACGTCAGCTTGCCTGAGTTTTTCACACTCGAGCTCTGGGGTACCTGTCCCGTGTCCCCTCTTAGCTGAGCCTCGGGAGGCACCTCTTCCTGGGTGGCCCTCCACGGCAGGTGTCCCGGCTGCGCCCTCGCTAACTCAGCCACCAGCTGATATATCACCTGGGACGCCAGGTCATCGCTGACCTCCCCGGTCTCCATGAGCTGACTCATGTTTCTTATCAGTTCGTCGAACTGGGCCGTCTCCATGCTGTATGCGCCCTGCTTCACGGCCGCTTCAAACTGCTTGTTCCTTAACTCCCAGGAGCTGGGGTTTCCGGCAGCATGGTGGCAGGGGCCCAACAGAGCCCTGAAGAAAGGCTGCTTATTAATTTGGCCGTCGTCCCGATAAAGCTCGTTTTTGTTATTCCACATCTGCCTCATTTTGTGCCACGTGGATCCCAAACTGTCGGCCTTGTTGTGGTCCAGCCCCGGGAGATGATCCCCGGGGCGCTCCCCGAGGGCTGGCGGTGCGATGAGCCGGTTGTTCGTTCCAATGAGCTTGAGGACCACGGTCTCCTGGGCAGAGCCCGCGACGCAGCGGTACACGCCGCTGTCCGGGGCCGCGAGGCTGTGGATTTTCAGGGAGCCCGACTTGGTGACGCCCAGTCGGTTGGAGTTCCGTAGACAGCGGCCATCCTTCTCCCACTGGATCAGGGCTTTCCGGAACCGCCGCACCGGGCATTTGATGATCACGGACGTGTTGGGCAGCAAGTAGGCCCTGCTGCCGACGGTCAGGTTGATACGCTTTTCTTCCCTTGTCTGAATGTACACTCTCTGGACACCCAGGATCTGAGGACCCTGCTCGTCAGGCTTTATCTTCATCTCTCCTTTCATGTCTGCGGGAAAACAAAGAAGAAAGCACCAATAAGTGTCTCAATAGTAAACATTTCGACAGTCATCGTCCAAGGCTGATACAGGCCGACGGAGGTGTCCTTTTTCCTCTTTGAAAACACCTGAGGATTCAAACACAAATAATGGTAGACACCCGCAGAGTGGGGTAAATCGCACAGGTATCTAGGACTTGAGCAGCAAAGAATGCAACTTTGAATGAAATGCATGAAAACACGTCAGTGGTTTTGCAAAGCCCCGGTTTGGGGAGGCATGAGGGGAGGCAGGAAATGTTTCCAATCAAGAAGGGATGTCTGCCCTGGCTGAGTAACTCAGTTGGTTGGAGTGTCATCCTGGACACCAAGAGGTGGCAGGTTCAATTCCTGGTTGAGGTGCGTACCTGAGGCAACCGATTGATGTTTCTCTCTCACATTTATGTTTCTCTCTCTCCCTCTCCCGCCTCCTCTCTCTAAAATCAATTTTAAAAACCCCACAAAAACATATCCTCGGGGAGGATAAAAAGAAAGGATGTTGGGTCTCCACCATCGGAAGGGACTAGGGAGCTATTCTGGCTTGGAGCCGTGGGTATGCCAGCCTGAGGGGGGGAAGCAAGAGCAGGGGAAAAACATGGTGAATGCATTTGAAGGATCTGAAAAGACAGACAGGTTGGCCAAATACAGCAGGAAACCCAAACAGGGGGCTCGATGAAGCAAAGGCACAAGAGGTACTTTGAGGCCAGACAAACCTGAGTTGGACTCAGCTCTGCCACTTGGACGAGCCATTTCATCTCTCTGAGCCTCAGTTTCCCCACCTTTGAAATGTGGGCCACGTTAGTACCTTCGTGAGAGGAATGTTACGGGGAGGCTGGACCATTGCATCGCGCGCACAGCACAGCAGTAGGCACGGGACAAGCTGTCCTGGGGCACTGCAGTCTGTGGACGCAGCCAGCAGCATTGGGCAATCGGAGAGGGAATCAGAGGTGGGCTGGCTCACTGGTTCCTGGGCATCAGCTCCGAGGAATGGGTGAGGGCCAAACGTCCCCCAAGAGGAGGAGCGCTCTCCCCCTGTACACTGCAGGAAGACCTCCATGTGTTCAGAGGTGACTCTGCAGAGAGAGGGCTGTGATGTGGCCACCTGGTGGTTGGAGGTGGCGGGCAGGGTTCAGCCTTGGTGAAGAATCTACCCAGGTGGCTGGTGAGCCACATCCGAAGCCCACCTGCCCCCTCAGGCTGTGTGTCCACTTGCTGGAAGGTTGGCCTGCGGCCTCAGCTGTCTGCATGACCAGCCCCGCTCGCTCCAGCATGGCTCATGCTGGGTACAGAGTGGTTCTGTTAGCAGATGTGTCTGGGGGTGACCCGGGATTCAAGCTCTGCCAGGCTGCCAGGCTGCACAGCTTGGGCCAGTTCCCCTCCTGGGACTTCTGTGAGCTTTCTGTGGAGCAATGCCTGGAGTGTGGTGTCATCGGACACGGTTCTTGGGCAAGACACTGGTCTGCTTTGGGGTGACTGCCTCTTTCTGCATCTGAACATGTCCCCAAACTGCAACACTGGCCAAGTCTGATTAGGAAGAGGTCTTCCAGCTGCAGAGTGTGGCCAGGTTCCAAGGGCATCCTCCTGAGGGGCTGTGGGCCGTGCAGGGGAACCAAGCCAGCCCGCCAGCCCTGCCACTGTGCTGCATGTACGAAATGCCACAGCTTTAGGCTTTTCTAGAAAATGAAGAGATCTTTCTTCTGGTGGCCCCCTACGGGGCCTCTCCCAGCCTCACACTCAGGCATACTCTGCAGCATAATCCGAATTCATCCTCACGCTCTCGCGCCTAGATATCGCCCCGTTCCCTGCACTAGACTCCCTGCCAGCTGCCAGAGCGAATACACCAAAACGAAATCCGGCCACGTCCTTTCCTTCTGGGATAAAATCTAAACTCCTTAGTACGGAGTTTAAGATCCTCTACGGCTAACTTCCCAAGCATCCTCTCTTGGCACCACCCATCGTGACAATCCTAGGGAATTGCTGGCAGTTCCCCCCAGACATACCACTCCATTCGATACCCCCACCTTTCCCCAGTGCTCCCCGATGACACACCAGAACCAGTGGGATTTGAACTCAGGGGAGCAGCTTCACTACAATGTCACATTTCCTTTCAGAGACTAAGCGCAACTGAGAAAGACCACGGGGGAAAGTACGCTTTGTGTTGGTCCTTCAAAAATGGGAAGAAAACGTCAGCTGCTAAATACAGGGGAGGAAAGAATGTGAGCAAGGGATGAATGCCTGAGGTCGGAGAATGCAGGGAAGTTTCTGGGGAAGTGGGCAGGCGATGCAATCGGACTGTATGGCGCACCACTGGCCTCTAGGGGGAGCTCAAGACACCGGTCCCACCTGCTGGTCCCCTGACTCACATCAAAATGGTCAAAACGAAGATCTAGAAAATTCACTCCTGCAAACAGCGAGCGTGGTTTTTACTTAAACCCAGTGCACTGATTAGGATAGGTTTCTAGGAGTGGAATAAAGATCACAGCACAGGTGGGCGTGGTGACTTTTTAGGGGAATTCTTAGGAAATAGGAGAAAAACAACAACACATTATTGCCCAGCTAGATTCAGACAGCATGAATATGAAGGACGTCTAATGGGCCTGGTGATGTTATTTCCTCTAGCAAATCCCAATAGCTCAGGCCAGGGAACCAAAAACCAGCCAAACAAAACTCACCTGGAAGGTACTAGCAGGTTGAAGGTGGGCAGGGTGACCCAGGAAGATTCAGAATTGGTTCAGTGGGAAATCTCAGCTAAGAGGAGGGTTTCCAGCACAACAGTAGGAAGTCTGGGGACACTAGGGAGGTATGGAAGAACCCAAGGTCATGGTGGGGCATTAACTAAATAAGCAGGAGTGACATGGGGTGGGAGGTGGCAGGTGGGAGAGCAAGGAAGCTATTTCTCAGAGCCCAGAAATGAAAAGGTCTAGGTGTCACATGCCAGGTGACGGGGTCGGTGATATTGATGGTGTTGGGAGACTGGGATCTCAGGGTGTCGGAAAGGTCATCAGCATGGATGCTGGCAGAGGCTGGAGACAAAGAATGGACCTGGTGGTGGTGCATCCTGAGAAGGGCAGAAAGTGTCCTGTAGGTCTGCACATGACACATTTGAAGGTGTGACGAGGGCAATGTCAGGGCAGATGGTGCAGACACAGAAGGGTCGGGAGGATGGGTGGATGGAAGCTCCTGGCTTGGCTCTGTGACACGGTGGTGAGGAGGGGACGCCCTCCGAGCCTGTGCGGGGAGAAGCCGCACTGCAGAAGGCAAGGGCCCCTGAGCAAAGGTGGTGGCATGAGGCCAGGCTGCAGCTGGAGGGGAAGCCCAGCGAGGGTGAGTTGGCTGTGCTGGGAGCGTGCATTCCTGTCTCCTGTCTGCTTCCATGACCTACTCCTTGGCAAGCTGGAGAACGGGGTGGGGTAACGTAGAAATATTCCTGTCTTCTTCTTGTTTCCGTAAGACTTATCATTTTCCTCCGCTCTCCACTGCATGCCATAATAATTTATAATTTCATCTGGTACCACATGGCATGCCCTCATAACCACGATGTCTTCCCACATGTTATTCTGTTATTTTAGAGGCAGCTGCCAGTATGACTTTAATTTCACTCTCCTCTCAGGCCGTTTATGGTCTAGCCACAGTGCTATAAAACCACCCACAATTAATACAAATTAGGTCGATAAGCAGCCGGAGGCACGACAGTCAGCCCTGTGCCACAGACGGTGCCGAATTCCAGGACACTGTAAAACTTGGGATCTCAAATTCTTGGAAGCTCAAGATTTTAAAAATTTGTTCCCGGGAGTGGGGGAGACCGTTAACGCCGTCCGTGAATCAGCACAGAGAGGTGGCTGAGAGCGTGGGCTCCGGAGGCAGACAGACTTGTGGTCAACGGGTCCAGGGGCCAACTGGCAGCTACGGACTCCTGGTCAGGTCTCAGACCTTCTCTAAACCTTGGGTTCCTGGTCTCTACACGGGGATTATATTTGTCTCGAAATGTTGTGGGGACTAAATGAGTTAATGCATGAAAGGAATTCCACATCATAAATGCTCAATACATGCTATTACATTTTATTTTTTGATTTCTTGTTCATCTTCACCCGGGGATATTTTTCCTTTTTTTTTTTTTTTTTTTTTTTTTTTTTTTTTAGAGAGAGTGGAAGGGAGGGACAGAGGGGGAGGGAGAGAGAGAGAGAGAGAGAGAGAGAGAAACCATCGATGTGAGAGAGACACATCGATTGGTTGCCTCCCACATGAGCCTGGACCAGGGGCCAGGGATTGAACCGGCAACCCAGGTATGTGCCCTTGACCGGGAGTCAAACCTGTGACCCTCTGGTGCACAGGCCGACGGTCTAACCACTGAGCAATGACAGCCAGGGATGCTACTACTTTTTAAAAGGTTATCATTACGCTTCTTTCTTTGTTTTGTGAGTTTCTCCAGGAAAGTTGTTGGTAAACTTACATTTTACGCCTAAAAACACTTATTTTTCCCCCTAAGCAGCATTAAAATAACAGTTAACTTCTGATTTTTTTTCCCCCTACCATAACCTAGGGAAAAAGGGACCCAGAAGCTGTGCGTTTCCAGCGTGGCTGGTCCCTACCTCCCTTCCCCTCCTCCCTCTGCACTCCGCTGCCTTATTTTCCATCCCTTTCTTGTCCCCCGCCTGCATAAAACATACATATACACATGTAAACATATGTTTTCTCATGTACACTGAAAATACAGACAACTGCTACATATGTATCGGCTTTGGGATATTATGAAGCCATAATGTGAACTCTGTATACCAAGCTCATATAAGTTATAACTCACTAATTATAATTAATTATAACCTAATTAATTGAAGAAGTATCCAAACGGCCATTTTTAAAAACCAAAGCCATGTCACGTTCTCACCCTTGCTGTTTTTAGATTATACACAAGAAGAGATACTTGGATACTTAATTATTATTACTTTTTTAATCCTCACACGAGGACATTTTTCCATTTTTGTTCAGATAGAGTGGGAGGGAGAGAGACGGAGAGAGAGAGACACATCAACTGGTTGCCTCTTGCATGACCCCGACCAGGGCCAGGGACGAACCACAACCGAGGTACGTGCCCTTGACTGGAATTGAACCCGAGACTCATTGGTCAGCGGGCTGACGCTCTAACCACTGAGCCAAACCGGCGAGGGCGATACTTGGATACTTAAAAATGCTCATTGCTTCTACTCTTACAGACTGAGTCCAAATATATCATTAGCAAAAAACAAACAAACAAAAAAAACAAAACCCAGAAAGTATTTCTGCTTCAGTTCCACAAGGAACACCCCTGAATCCTCCGTGGAAGACACAAGGAAGCAGCAACCCAGGTGAGGGACCTAAAGGACATTTGTTCCTTGGGGGACAATCCTTAAAACAGACTTTTCTTAGAACTTTATCTTAGTCTTCAACCTTATATTGTTTGCTGCTTAAAATAATTGCAGCCCTGGCCGGTTTTGCTTAGTAGTTAGAGCATCAGCCTGTGGACCGAAGGGTCTTAGGTTGGATTCCCGGTCAAGGGCACATATCTGGGTTGCTGGTTCGATTCCCCAGCCCCAGTCAGGGTCCTGTGGGAGGCAATCAATCGCTGTGTTTCTCTCACTCTCTCTCTCCCTCCCTTCCTACCTTCCACTCTATCTAAAAATCAATGGAAAAATATCCTCAGGTGAGGATTAACAAAAAAAAAAAACAATTCTAACTTCTGCTTGGTTTGCCTGACCTACAGATTAGAAATATTTAGTTGAGCTCTGGCAGGCTGGCTCAGTTGGTGAGAGCACTGTCTAGCTACTCGAAGGTTGGGGTTTTGATCCCCACATACAAGAATCAACCAATGAACACATAAGTAAGTGAAACAACAAGCTGATGTTTCTCTCTCTGTCTCCCTTCCTCGCTCTCTCTAAAAAATCAATTTAAAAATCAGCTGACATTTGGAGGATGAAGCCATTGGAACAAGACGCCCAGAAATTCCACATACTTACTGCTGCACGCGGGCATCTGGCAGGATCTCAGGAGAGGAGGCGCCGGAAGGTCCCTGCACGAGGACGCGCTGAGGGGGATGCGCCGGCCCTTGGCCGTCAGCCTCTGACACACCTGCTTTCTCCGCTGGGTTCCGACACCACAGCTGACCGAGCACTGCAATGGGAAGTGGGCCACAGAGTAAGACGCAGCACGAGCTGACGACAGCGGCCAACGGCAGAGGCGACTATTTACTGTTGACGTCTGCGCTATCTTCTCTCTTCTTGTAAATCTCTGCCTACCTGCTCCAGTCACCGTGTCTGCTGTTCTATCGAGTTTGGCCTCTCCCCTTACGTCTGTTCAGCTTGTTTTCTGTGTTTTTCCCTTCCCTCTGGCAATCCTAACTGGTGTTTTATGTGTGTGTGTATCTCTCACTTTTTCACTTTGAATGTGGGCAGGGGCAGGTAACCGGAGACAGGAGGAGAAGAGGTCGCGGTGACGACAGTGTTGGAAGGAGACAGGAGTGCGACAGGGGCTGATGGGAATGAGATGAAGAGGTGGTCCCTGTGCTTCCCCGTGATGAGGGCATGTCCTAGGGGGAGAGCTGGGGACATGGTATGAAACAGGTTAGGGGCTGTTCCTGGAAATAGAGAATCACCTGGAGAGATCAGAGGTCAGACACAGAATCAACTACGGAGGGGAAAATGCAGTGATGGAAACGAAGGGGTCCCAGAGGGAGCTTTTGGGAGATGTGGAAGAAGGCAAACCCACAGAAAAGAGGCCGTCAGGTAAGCAGAAAACGATTAGAAAGACCAAGGAATACCATGAAGTTAGAATGATGAAGGGGACACACTGGTCATGTGCTCAGCAAAGAACAAGGAGAGGGACTCCTCTGGCCGAAAGCTCCAGGGACGGTGGCCATTTGGTGTCAGAGTCGCTGCCGAAAGCAACTCTCAAACGAGAGGGAATTTCAACTAATAGGAAAAAAAACTCAACCTGGTAGGAAACCCAAACCTCTGGGCAGCAGGCATGCCCGAGCTGACCGGGTCTGCAGGGCGGCTGTTGGTCTCAAAGGCTGAGGCGGCCCTGCTGTCCTGCATGCGTGCACACCTGCCCCTCTTCCCGGGGGCTTCCTAGAGACGTGGCCTGGCTGGGACAGGAGGAGGGCTCGGCTGGGCTTGGGCGGACCTCGTGCCGGGTGGCCAGCTTGCTCTCGCCCTGAAGAATGGTTGCCTAGGAAGCTGACCAGCCTCAGGTCCAGCCAGCTCAGGAGGGTAACCTCTTCTGTCTCCTCTTTCTCCCAGCAAAACCCATCCCCCTGAATCATTTTCCTGTCCTGCATTCCCAGGTCTGAGCTTTTCTGAAAATCACTAAATCAACACCGTGTTGCATTTCCCCTGACTTTGCCAAGACTGGAGAAGATGAGTATCTACCTGCTCGGAGCTCAGGAGCATCTGCCAGTGATCTCACAGCCACTGGCCTCAAAGACACTGGGAGCCAGGTGGGGACGCCGTATGGACGCCCAGGAAGTAGCTCCCCATTGAAATGCAATAACAATCCAGGCAGCTGTGAGTTAAAGCCGGGACACGCTATGTGATTTCAGAGGAGTCCCAGCTCTCGTCTTGGGGAGGGACGACTCAGGGGCTGAGACAAAGGAGGGGCATGAAGTAGGGCCCGTGCAGCCAGGAACGGCTCTCACCTTCGACCAGTCTCCCACGGTGAAGTGTGGAGGGCAGTCTGTCCTGGCACAGGACTTGTGAGAAGATGCCTTAGGTCCTTGGCACAATTCATCGGAGAGGCTCAGAAAGCTGCCGTCCGTCAGCAGCTGCCGACAGGTGACCCTGCGGTTCTGGGTGCCCCCGCCGCAGGTCCTGGAACACTGAGAAGCCGAAAGGAGGGGAGTCAGGGCGGCGCACTCGCGCGCGGGGAGCCTGGCGGGCGGGGGAGTCACCAGGCTGCCATACCTGCTGCCATTCTTCAATGTGCCAGCTAGGCGGGCAGTCAAACTGATTGCACGCTTGTAAGGCGTGGGGCTTTTCGTCTCTGCACTCCTCGGCAGGGGCGGGGGCTTCTCCGGGGTTCAGGCAGTAGACATCTCGGGTCTGGATCCCAACACCGCAAGTAGCTGAGCAGGGCCCCCAAGAGCCCGTGTGCCACCTGCACCGACAAACAAACGGGTAGGTTGGACTGTCTGATGAGCTCACATTCAACCGTCAAAACGGGGACAACTTCAGGTGGTCCGGACCTGCCGAGTCCACACCGGTCCCTGCAGCCTCCGCAACCCCGGCAGTATTTGCAGCTCCGACACAGAAAGACGATGCTTAAAGGCAGGACACGTCAGGGACAGGGTTAAAGCTCTGACCCACCGGGGAAAAGTTCAGAGTAAAAGGCGGCCCATTTCTCCCCATCCTAACCTACCCGCCCTTCAGATGAATAACGAAACCTGGGTCTTGTTTTGAATAGAGCTCAGGGCAGAAGATGATTTATAGAGGTGTCAGGAGACATTTTAAAGGCTGAAAAGTACCCTCAGGAAATTTTCAGGGCACCTGGATTCGTTATTTGGAATATCCCTCAGAAAAATTCTTTTATGTTGGGATTGGATGTACTACACATGTATATATACTGTGACGCCCTTCCAGGAAGATCTTGGAAAAATCAGGTTTTCTCATGAAACATCTGTAAAAATGAAAAAGCCAGGGCCGTCGCTTCTGGCACCCATTTGTAAACTGCCTTCAAGGAAGATTCTCTCGGTTCACGCTCCCCCCCCCCCAAAAGCACGAGCGCCCGGTTTCCTACGCCCACACCGACAGCAGGCAACATCGTTTAAGGGTCTGTGCCATCGGAGGGGTGAAAGATTAGGCGCTGTGGCCATTTTAATTTGTGGATATTTTACTTGCGAACATGCATTTTTAACTCGCGACTGTGGAGATACACCACAAGGAAACACTTCTGAAAGGCTTAGAATGTGCATAAAAGGATGTTTGTTCCAGGGTCGTTTGTAAACAGCAGAAAATGAAGAAAAAATAAATTAATTAAATTTTACAAAATGGAAGGAAGGAGACAATCTCAATAAATAATTGACTACTGATATAGCACGATGCTAGCAGCCATTAAAATAAAGTAGCCCGGCCAGTGTGGCTCAGAGGATTGAGCATCATCCCATGGACTGAGAGGTCCTGGTTTGATTCCCGGTCAGCGCACATGTCTGGGTTGTAGGTTCAATCCCCAGTAGGGGGCGTGCAGGAGGCAGCCGATCTATGTTTCTGCCTCACATCGATGTTTCTATCTCTCTCTCTCTCTCTAAAAAATCAATAAAAACATATTTTTATAAAGAATAATAAAAATAAAGTATATGTACAGTTATTGACATGAAAAACATTCATAATATACTTGTATTAGGAAAAAACAGGTCATAAAATACCCTAGAGAGTATAATCATATTGTTTCACGCATTTATAAATGCATGCAGAAAAAAGTCTGGATAATTATGCACCTAAATGTTAACTGTGATGATCTTTAAGTAAAAGGATTTTTATTTTCTCTATTCTTGCCAGTGATTTTTCATATAATAATAACTCATTACCAGAAGAAAATAAGTCATTTGAAAAACATTAGTGTTAAAGGTGGTTTTCAGTTTTTCTCATTTCTAATTTTCTGTAATAAATGTTCTAATGTGCAAATAAGAGGAATAAAAATAGTATTCAAGACAAATATAATAGGATAAAGTAAAATTTTAATTTATAAAGGCAGAAGTTGACAGTGAAGACACGATAATTATACAGGTATGGAGACTGAATAAAAAGCATAAATATGTATGAAGTGGGAGCTAGCAGCTCTAAGAAAAGTAGAAGGATATATAACAAAAAGGATTTGAAAGCTGTAAAATATTTCTGCAAGCCCCTGGGATATCAAGAATGCAAATTTAATAAGAATATAGAGAATTTAATAACATATTTGAAAATCTTGACGAAATAGGTAACTTTTTAGGAATCTATGGAAAATTCTATTTAAGAATAAACTAGATCCCACTAATTTTGTGCCTGAATTCCTATAAGTTTTCAAGAAGCAAGTGAATTCACGTTACTTAAAATGTCCCAAAGTAAAAAGAGAGGATTAAATATTTTAATGCATATTGAGAAGCTAGAAAAAAACCTGAGCACAAAATATGACAAATATGAAAAAGGGGGAAAAAATTTATAGATGATTATATATTCTAAATGCTAAATAAAAGAGAAGTATAAATTCAAAGTAAAACCGAAGCAAGTTAATCGAAGATTAGAACGATACACAGTACATGCTACGGACTGAATGTCCCTCTTTAATGTCACATATTGAAGCCCTAACCCAATGTGATGGTATTTGGAAATTAGCCCTTTAGGAGGCAGTGAGGGTTAGATGAGGTCATGAGGGTGGGGCCCCCGTGATGGGATTAGTGCCCTTCTAAGAAGAGAAACCAGAGAGTTTGCTCTCTCCCTCCACTGTGAGGACACAGGAAGAAGGCGGCTGTCTACACGCCGAGAAGAGACCACTCATTGGAACTGAACCCTGATGGCACCTTGATCTTGGACTTTCCAACCTCCAGACCAGTGAGAAAATAAATGTTTGTGTTCAAACCACCCAGTCCATGATATTCTATCACAACCTGAGGTAAGACAGTATGTTTTCTGAACCACAGTGGAACTATATTAATCCCCAAAAAGTTAGAAATCATGCAATAATCTTCTGAATTACTCATGGGCCAAGGAAGAAATCGCAATGAAAATTAGATGGTACTTTTAAATGCTGTTAATAAAAATACGAAATGTCAAAATCTGTGGGGTGCAACCAATGTCGTGATTAGAAGAGAACCCATAGCCTTCACTGCATGTTAAAAAGAAAGGCTGAAAATAATCATCGATTGGTTGCCTCCCCCACCCACCCCGACCAGGACCAGGGATTGAACCTGAAACCCAGGTATGTGCCCTTGACTGGGAATCAAACCCTAGACACTTTGGTCCATGGGCTGACACTCTAACTGCTGAGCCAAACCAGCCAGGGCTATTATTGATTTTTATTACTGATTTTAGGAAGACAGAGAGAGAGAGAGAGAGAGAGAGAGAGAGAGAGAGAGAGAGAGAGGGAGAGAGGAAAAAACAAAACAAAACACTCATCTGTTGTTCCACTCATTTATGCATTCATTTGTTGATTCCTATATGTGCCCTGACCGGGGATCGACACTAACCTTGGCATATCGGGATGATGCTCTAATCACTGGGTACCTAGCCAGGGCCTGACTAGGTTTTTGTTTCACTGTTTAAGCTGAAAACAATTCAGCTTAAGTATGTTACTTGGAATGATATCAGGATGATCGTCTTTCAAGAAAGTTATAACAATCAGTTAGGGGGCACAAGGGACTGGAAATGAAACCATTTTTATCCAAGAAATGGGTTCACAATTTCTTATAAACAGACAATGGACTAAATAAAGAACTTTTCCTTTAAATTCAAGAATCAGTCCGGAAAACACATCACTCTTGCCTCTGGCTTCCCCACGTCCCTCCCCAGCGGTGCTGAATCCCGTCAGAGAGGAAGGCTCTCCTGAGAGCAGAGGGACCATTATGTAACCCTGCGTGTGTCTGCAAGCTGCTGGCTCTCTCCTGGAAAAAGCAAACCCCACAAATAGCAGACACTCAGCAGTCAGAGGACAGACCAGGGGAGTAACCCCAAAGAGCAAATAAACACGCAACACCCTACCTCGGAGAGGCCAGGTTAATACATCAAATACGTTACTTGCCTTTGGGTAAATAAAGATGCTCTGAGTGTCCAACCCGGCCTCGGTGGTAAGCTTCACCCTGGGGTGATATTTTACTGCTATTGCCCTTGGAGTCAGTAAATATTTGCATGGAAAATATTACGCAACACCCTGTTCCTGTTATTCCTACACCACTGGTTTCTAGAACTTAAAACATTTTTGTAAACTTACCTTTATTTTGGCATCGACCCTTTGTCTCTGCTGGTTGTTTCCCAATATAACTCTCAACCTTCAAAACGTTTACTAATGCTGCAACTTTGAAACGAGGAACAGTGTTTCCCTTCGCATGAAAACAGACTCTTCGTTTTGCAAAGTGGCCAAGACATGCGTGTGTGCTATTATTTGGAGCTCTGTGGGCGAGATGTTGCTAGAAGATAACGTGGAATGAATCCTGCTGAGGCACGGCGGTGAGGGAAAGGGGTCCTGCCTACGGCCGGTGCACCCGTAACCCAGGACGTCCTTCAACAGCCTGGGGAACAGTTTCTAGACTTCCTGAATCTGGCTCTGATCTGCTGAGCAAAGGAAGGACAGCTGTCCAAATCACCCTCAGCCCTGCCTTGACCTCCTGGGCAAGTCAAGCAAAGGCTGTTCTTAGAACTGCAACGAGCCCGGAGCATCTAGAACCACTCCTGAGAAGACGTGAGGATAAGCTCACGAAGACCAGGCACAGTTCCGGAGACGCCAGTGGAAAATTCAGTGGAAAAGCTCTCCTCAACCAGGAAAGATTAGAGCGGAGAGAAACCTGGGAGATCACAAAGCCTAGCCTCTTTCCTCGTTATTCAGGTTAAGAAACTAGACCCAGAGACCTAAGGGCTTGTTAGGAATTCCTGGACAGAGGGAGACCTGACCGGGCTTCTATCCCATGTCCCTGAGCTGTTTCGACATCTCCCGGGACTCTGAGATTAGTTTCCCTCTATCAAGAGCCTCAGGTTAGGATCCCATTTCCCATTCTGCTGGACTTCATTACACAGCGAGAGATGAGCCAAGATTTACTTTGATGGGAGAGAAGGAGCTTATTTCATATCAGAGAAGAAAGGCCCAGAATCCATGAATGAGCATGACTGTGGGTCGCCGTAAAAATTTCCTGTGGCCACTGAGTAAGTTCCTCAGGACGAGTGTGTGTGTGTGCGTGGCAAGGGAGGTACTGTCAGCAGATGTGGTTCAAAAACCCAAAACCAGGGTCACAAAGGACTCTATATGCTGTTTTGGGTTGAATTGTTCCCCCCTCCCGAAAGATGTTGACGTCCTAACCCCCAGTACGTGTACATGTGACCTTTTTGGAAATAGGGTCTTTGTAGATAATCAAGTTGGGGTGAGCCATTATGGGGGGCTCTGATCAATATGAGTGGCAACCCCCCCTTTTTAAAAATAATATGTCTTTATTGATTTTTTTACAGAGAGAGATAGAAACTTGGATGTGAGAGACAGACAGACATTGTTCGGCTGCCTCTTGCACGCCCCCTACTGGGGATCAAGCCTGCAACCCGGGCATGTGCCCTGACCAGGAATTGGACTGGGACTTCTCACTCCATGGGGTGATGCTCAGTCCACTGAGCCACACCAACCAGGCAAGTGGCAACCTTTTTCAAAGGGGGGATCTGAGCACTGACACAGGCGAAGGGCAGTACGAAACACAGAGAGAACGTCATCCTCGAGCCAAGGAGCGCCTGAGGCCCTCAGAAGCGAAGAGAGGCTTGGAGCCGTCAGCGGGAGCCAACCCTGCAACACCCTGACCTTGGCCTTGGAGCGTCCAGAGCCGTGAGACAACGTGTTGCTGTTCTTGAAGCCACTGGGTCGGTGATACTTTGTTCTGGCAGCCCCAGGAAAGCAAGACCTGACGCCAAAGTCAAGGCTGTGCGTTTTAATCCACAACGGAAGGGCTCCACGTGGGAGGCTCACACGGTCACGCTGCGGTTTAGAAAAGCCTTTCACAGTCCTACGATCGGAGCAGAACACGGTTCAGCCCACACACGTCTGAACGAAGAGCGGGGCCGTTTCGAATGTGCAGGACAGGCAGATAAAATATTGAGACACGAAGGGTCAAGAAGCCTACGTCCATGTCATCAGAGGAGAACTGAACCCAGAAAAAGCCCCCCAATGGGAAGCCACGATTGTCACGGAAAACTGATCAAGACGATGACGGCAAAGGAGAGGAAGGGAGCGGTGGGGCTGGATTCCGGAAGGTCTCACGCGAGGAGCCGAGAGCTATAATCCTCTGTGGCCAGCAACACCCAGCCACGGAGAAACTGGGGGCAAACCTGCCCTCCCTCCTGATAAAATTCCCTAGGACCTTCTAAGGACTTAAGCAGGGAAGCCGATAACGTTTAAGGGTCAACCATTCCCACCAAAGAGACCAAAAGAAGTGTATTCTTCGGCGCCTGTGTCATTCTATCCCACAACCTGAGATCCAGGGCAAGTCAGTGGGAAGGGTTGTAACACACCAGCGTGAGTTCTGGGGAACAGATTGCTCGGTCATTCAACACGTACGCGTGCCAGCGCTAACTCTGCTAGTCCTGCGCTCTGTCGCGTGGTCTCAGGCGGAGAAGCAGCCTCGGGAATACGGGAGGAGAGAGAGAACACACCGGCTGACCGCAGGGTGTTGCCAGCGGCAGGCCACTTCAGGTTCACTCATGTAGAAGGCAGACAAGTCAGGTGTGTTTTTCTGTGGGAGAGGGTGTCACTTCCAGACACAGTGTGTCCCAGGAGCACAAGGCAGCACGTACCTGGGCGGGCAGGGCTCCGTGTTACAAGCCTGGCTCATGGCTGGAGGCCGGTGGACCACGTCACACAGGGTGTCGTTGACTGTCTGCTGGGTCTGGACGTGCAGGCACACCGCGATGGCTTCCTGGTGGCCTGGAGGTTGGAAAGAGAAAGACTGCAAGTGACTGATGGGAAAAAGAAAATCGAGTCCTGGGACGGCTGGTGCTTAAGCCACTGCCTCCCCCACTTTTTTTGTTAATCCTCACCCGAGGATATTTTTTACCATTGATTACTAGAAAGAGTGGAAGGGAGGGAGGGAGGGGAAGAGTGAGAGAGGGAGAGAAACATCGATGTGAAAGAGACTCAGACATTGGCTGCCTCCTGCATGAGACCTGACCGGGGCTGGGGAATAGAACCTACAACGCAGGTACATGCCCTTGACCGGAAATCGAACCCCAGACCCTCTGGTGCTCAGTCCGATGCTCTAACCACTGAGCAAAACCCTCAAGGGCAAGTCACTGCCCTTTGGACTACATTGCGGACCTACAGGCTACATTTCAGGGTCTGTGTGGGAACAAGTAATTCTGCATTTTCTGAAGCTCCCTCAATCTTTGACCTTCTCTCGGTCACCTTTTACCTCAGCCGCTCTACTCCCTCTCCCCCAAATACACTCACCTTGAAACACTAAGGAGCATCCCTGACTTCCCCCCACCTTCAAACCTGTCTACATTCCAAATGTACTCAATGCCAGGAGGCCCCTCACACACGTTCCTTCCAAATACATACAATCGTTTCCCCAAGAGACACTTTCAGATGAGCGGCGGGAGAACATTTTCTCTCTATCCCTGCCTATGTGCTAAATTTGATGTATAAGCTTCATTACAGTTTCCATCATGGCCTGAGTTCCCGTTCACTGGCACCACAATCAGGAACAGGTCGGTGGCTGACCCTCCCAATGGGAAAGTGCCGTGTGCCAAGTGCACTCACGTCTATTCTTCGAGCCCACCACGACCTTGTGAGGGCCCAGGAACGGTGGTGTCATGTCCGTGCCGTGCGTTTCATAGTAAGGAGACGGGGGTTTAGAGAGAAACGAAGACAGCAAAAACGTGGCCGATTCAAAACTAAAAATTAGATTTCCTGCTTCCTCATTCAGCCGTGTTCCTTTTGTGCTCCAAGGATTCCAGAATGCACCACCGCCAACTGGCTCCCCAAAGCAGTGACCACTCCTTGTTCAAATATAAACTCTCCCCAGCATAACATTTCCTCCGAGGCCAGACAGGTCTGTCTGACCCCAGAGCCCACGTCTCGACCGCTAGTCTTCGTCCACGGCGATACAAAGAATTATTGGGAAATCAGGACCGAACAAAAATATAAATCAAACTTTTGATGAAAAAAAAAAAAAAAAAAAACCTAATAAAAATTGTTACAGCAACCGACTCCGCGAGTGGAAATATGCAAATAGATTCAGTTTCATGCAAGAATGTGGGTTCCATTATGTTATAAGATGTGGTTCTTTTTCCAAATGCCATGTTTCAATCCAACCATTTTACAATATTTTATAGGATGCAGTATGGGCCAAAGTATATAGAAAATACATATCTGTGATTTTTTTCCCCCTGCTTTCTTCAGTTGTAATCTTAGGTTCCTGACTGTGGCAGGATACAGTCTTAAGTCTCCAAGCATCTTCCATAAGCTTGTTTTTTACAAACACTGGCTAATCCGAGTACAAGGAAACACTTCGACCACTTAGTAATGCTGCGTCTCATCTGCTGACTTCAAACTCCTTTAGGGACATACATGATCACTTTCTAGCAGGCTTCATTTCTTTTTTTTTTTTTAATTCTCACCTGGGGATATTTTCCATTTATGTTCAGATAAGGTGGGAGGGGGAGAGAGAGAGAGAAAGAGAAACATCGACTGGTTGCCTCCCATATGACCCTGACCAGGACCAGGGACGAACCACAACCGAGGTACATGCCCCTGACCGGAATCGAACCCACGACTCTTTGGTCCGCAGACCGATGCTCTAACCACTGAGCCAAATCAGCCAGGGTAGACTTTATTTCTTTTTAACCTGAGAAAAATCAAGCACCCTTTCACATATATTTTTCTTTATAATCAAAATTCTTTAGGAAATATACTGAGACTATTTTGGAGTCTTTTCTGGAGTTCGGGTGGGTGGGCCTGTAGGCACCACAGTTATCTCTCTCTCTTTTTTTTTTTTTATCCTCATCCAAGGAGATTTTTTTGCATTTATCTTCAGATAGAGTGGGAGGAAGAGAGGGAGGAAGAGAGAGAGAGAAACATCGATGTGAGAGAGACACATCGACTGGCCTCCACTCACACGACCCCAACCGGGACCGGGGACAAACTGTAACCGAGGTACGTGCCCTTAGCGGGAACTGGACCCGGGACTCTCCGGTCCGTGGGCCAATGCTCTAACCGCTAAGCCAAACCGGCCAGGGCCACAGTTACCTCTTTTTAACCATTTTGGATGGCAATTTATAACACTCTTGATAAACGTTTCTGTCTTAAAGCAAGTTACTCAAAAGAATGTAAAAGTTTAATAGATGATCCCTGGCCAGTTTGGCTCAGTGGTTAGAGTGTCGGCCCGTGAACCAATGAGTCACGGGTTCGATTCTGGTCAAGGGCATGTACCTCAGTTGCGATTCATCCCTGGCCCTGGCTGGGGTCGTGCGGGAGGCAGCCAGTCGATGTGTCCCTTTCACGTAGATGTTTCTCTCTCTCTCTCTCTCATCCTCTCTCTCCCTCCCACTCTATCTGAACAAAAATGGAAAAAAATCCTTGGGTGAGGGTTAAAAAAAAGTTTAATAGATGATTTAGGACACTCACTGACATAGGGTGGATTTTTTCCAAAGAGGGACACAAGAATATCTCCATTCCAAATACTGGGCCCACACCACGATTTTAACACTTTTCACTTCAAGAAGTTTGATCAAGTAAAAGTAAACATTATAAAAATAGGTTTGCTTCATTTTAGACTTAACAAAATTTGGGTAATAATACACGTAAGCATTAGAATATATAAAATGAATCAAGTGTTGACATTTCAGTAAATCTTTCCAATGAATCTCTTTGGTAGCATGAGGTGACATCTCTCACTCCACATTTGACTTCTGCAATATCATAATAAGAAGGTTATTATTATTTTTTTGGCAAAAAAAAATATTCAAAGATTTCATCAAGAAATGAGTGATTAAAGGGTAAAAACACAGACTCCAGGAGGATAAGCAGTGCCAATAAATGAGCTAATGCACCCCCATTTTTGGTTAAAGTTAGTGTGAGTTGGGTTTCCTGCAAACGAAGTCTTGACTAATTCAACACGACAAACAACATCACACGCACACACACAGAAATAGCCTGAGCAATGAAAAAACAACCTATTGCCAGAGCCTTTAAGATGCCACCCAGTGCTTAATACATCAAATGGTGAAATAAATATGGAAAAGGGATTTGAATAGAAAAATTATGTTGCTTTAATAACCAAATAGCCTTGGGCCCTAGAAACAGATGTAATATGCCCTCTTTAAGCACTTAAGGGAACAGTAACAAAAATGTATCCTATGTTAGTCTATAAAGAAACTACAATAATTTCCAAAAGCTAGAAATTGTAACATTCCTGACCATGATAGTGTCCAACTATAAATGAATAACAAACTATTACCGCCCCCTCCCCCATCCTACCATTAAAACTTCTAGAAAGTCAATCCCTATAAAACTCCAAGGTCAAAAAGAGTGAAAAGATTACACATTAGTTGGGTCAAGAAAAAAGAAAGAAAGGCTTAAAGCAACTTGAGACTAGAAGAACAACTCTTGACAATAATCGCAGTATCTTCATGAAATGGATGCCTTCCCCCCCCCCAAGAAAATCTAAATGATGAAATTTACTTAAGAATTGAGAACTTGAATTGCCTATGACAATAAGCAGGGAGGAAGCCTGAAAAGTGATGGTCAACATGGGGCCGTGACCCTTCCCCTCAATGCTGCCCCCAGGAGGGGGAAAGAGGAACTGGATTGAGACTACAACCACCTTTTGCAAATGTTTTAAACAGATGATACACACTATTAAAGATTATTGAAAGGGCCCGGCCAGTGTGGCTCAGTGGTTGAGCATCCACCCATGCACCAAGAGGTCACTGGTTTGATTCCCGGTCAGGGCACATGCCCAGGTTGTGGGCCAAATCCCCATTGGGGGTCATGCAGGAGGCGGCCAATTGATGTTCTCTCTCATCAATGTTTCTGTCTCTCTCTTTCTCCCTTCCTCTCTCTCTAAAATCAATAAAGAAAAAAAATTTTTTTTAGAGATTACTGAAAGGTATGGAAGAAGTCCAATTCATCTGACAAACTACCATAACTCCGTCAAAGAAAACAAAACAAAAACCTCACGTAGCTGTTGCCTTGTACGATGCTGTGCTATATTCTACGGCGTTCTTTTTCAGAAATACAGGGTGTCCCAGGAAATGTGTACACCACTTGGAATAATGATAAAGTCAGTGTTTATTAAAACACATTTCATTTTGCAAAATGTAACACAATCTACAGACACCCTGTACACATTTTGGGGGGACATCTTGTATATAACAAACACACCATATACACATGTACAGACTGTACAGACACATGCTCAGGGCCAGATGAGAAAGAAGAGTTGGCATATGTTCCTGTCTCTCTGATTAGTGGGTATTCTAGGGTGGGCACTACCATGAACACCCAGTAATGAAAAAGAGCACAATATATGCTGGGGACCCAGCGAAGTGCCAGGGCTTCAGTGACCTTCTTTAGACTCTCGCTCATTTGCACAGCTGGCCTAACCAATTTCGTCATTTCTCAAACCCACAGCAACACAAACATAACGGTCCCTTAAGCAAAGGATCCGATACCTCCCAAGCATGTCGCTGTGCAGGGGGTGAACCCGGCGTACTCCCAGTGGTAGGTCGTCTCGCTGTCCTTCTTGTGGAGGGAGACGTCCAGCTCGAGGGAGGCAGCGCTGTCCTCACAAGCTTGGAGGAGGCAAGGCCGCTCGGTGGGCAGCGTGGGGCCGTCACACTCCTCCTCGGGCAGCTCGGTCTCCGTCTGCGTGAATGTGAGGAGCACACGGCACTTGACCTCCCGGACCTGAACGCCCGGCCCACACGTGGTGCTGCAGGCTGACCAGGGCTCCGGAACGAACCTACGGAAAACCAGGGAGACAGTGGTGACATGCAGGCCACCACAGGAGGAGTGACAAGCATTCTAAGTAAGGCAGAAACAACTTCATGCAGACAAAACCCAATCCACTGGGAATGCTGTACTTCTGTGGACGCTCACTGATGCGCTCAACGGGTTTTCAAATCTCACGAGCAACACGGAGAATTTTTCACCACAGATAAACTCAAGTTCTGCATCTGTGTAGTAATGCAAATTCTGTGCTCTGGCCTTCGCAAAACATCCTTGAGATGTGGCAATAATGAGACGGTTCTGTAGCGATACTTCTAATCTGGTTTCTTTTATAATGGGGATTTTCACCAATAGTTATCCAAGAAATCTTTCTCCAGCTTATCCTTTGCTAACATGTAGAATTTTATTCAACTGTCTCAATATTTAGGAACGAAACTGCTGGCCAACAAATGCTTTCTGAAAAATAGATGAAACTTTAATATTCTCTTCCATGTAACAGATAAACACACTAAACATCGGAATCTCTTAGAAAATATTAAAGGTACCACACAATCTGGCTGGATAAAGCACTTTTTAAAAATTTTATTTTAGTGATTTTTTTAGGGAGAGAAAGGAGAGTGGAAATGTCATTCTACTCATTTACGCATTCAGTGGTTGATTCTTGTGTGTGCCCTGAGCGGGGATCCAACCTGCAACCTTGGTGTAGCAGGATGGCGCTATAACCAACTGAACTACCCAGCCAGGGCCAAGCCTTCATTTTTTCATCCCGAATTATCATCCACTAAATAGAGGTTGTCAATCTATGGCCAAAGGGGAAAGCTGGCCCACCTGCATCTGTACCAACTGCCAGCTAAGAATAGATGTTACAGTTTTAAACGGTTAAACTTTTTGTGTCATGCAGAAAGTACATAAAATTCAATGTATGCGTCCATAATTAAATATTTATTGGAAAAGCACCCAGCTGCGTGTTCACCTGCTGTTTACGGCTGTTTCTGGGCCACGTGGCTGAGCTGAGTCTTTGGCTGATTGGCCTGTGAAGCCTAAAATATTTACTCTCTGGCCCTTTATTGAAAAATTTCACTGATTCCTGTACTGAGTTTAAAAAATAGATTCAGAAGGGGCACGCATGTTTAAGATAGGTGAAGCAACACCTGCATCGTGCATTATTAACGTGATAGGCAAAGGAGCATTCAGGGACAGAGCAAGTTTCGGAAACTCTGGGCTGAATAATGTTCAAAAAGTGTATTTCCTGTAAAACATTCCCTAAGACTGTGACATAGGACTGCATACCATAAATACTTAGGTATTTATGGTACCTCGTTTCATAAATGTGACTACAGCCCCCCACTCAAGGGGTGATGCTGTACTAAATAATGTCAGAAAATGCTGCTGGGATGTTGGCTGAAGACGCAGTTACAAAGCTTAATGTCTGAATTCGCGAAAGATGAGGCTGTCAGGGTCCCTCAGAATCGTCCAACCTTCCCTCCCCAGACAAGGCATCATTCACTACGGTCGTCCCCACGTTACGTCCCAATCAGCAAAAATGAAACCTCACTGCTACACAGGAGCCTAATGATGACACAGCGTTATCCTGGCTCCCAAGCCCAGCGTTTGCTAACAAAAACCAGGAGCTTTCAGGAAACAAGTCGGGAAGAAAGCGACATCCGTGCACTCATTTTAAAAATGGAAAAGTCAATAGACACGGCATCATGGATGATGGGCAGGATTGAAAAAATGTAAGTTTGAGAAGTGTAAGTTGAGATTTTTCCTCCTATCCTAAGAAGCCTGAAACACCAATCAGAAAGAATATATGCACCCCTATGTTCATAGCAGCACTATTTACAATCCCTAAGATCTGGAAACAGCCCAAGTGCCCATGAGTAGATGAGTGGATAAAAAAGCTGTGGGACATACACACAGTGGAATACTATGCAGCTGTAAGAAAGAAAGATCTCGTACCCGTTGAGACGACATGGAGGGACCTGGAGAGTATTATCCTAAGCAAAATAAGCCAATCAGAGAAAGACAAATATCACAAGATCTTACTTATTTGAGGAATATAATGAACAAAATAAGGTGATGAACAAAATAGACCCAGAGACACAGAAGTAGGGTACAGACTGACAAACCTCAGAGGAGGGGGTGGAGGGGGAGGGAAGAGATAAACCACGGAACTTAAATGCATGCATGCGTAACCAATGGACATAGACGACGCTGGGCGGGGGGCGGGATTGGGAGGAAGGTGTCAATGGGGAAAAAAGGAGAAACATCTGTAACAAAAATAAATTCATTAAAAAAAAATTAAGAAACAGAATCAGAAAAAAAAAAGAGATTTTCCTCCAAGATCTGCTTACTTTTCCAGCAGCCTCCCCGCTGCCATGGTAACCCCCTCTCCTCCACACTCAGTGCCTCCGCATTGAGACGTGACCACGTGGACCTGCAACCCCAAACACCTGACAACTGTGCACCCCAGAACCTCAGGTCCTGGACCCTCTCTCCCCAGAAGCCATGCCTGACCCCTAAACCTCACAGTATCGTACGGTATTTGCTACCTTCTCTGTCTCCCCCACGAAACCAACCTCAGGATGGATGAGACCTGAGTTAGGTCACCTGACACCAAACCAGAGCTCTCCCCAGTTTCACTGCCAGAGAATCACCGTCGGCCACTGACTAGCTCAGCAGGTCGGACAATGTCTTCATCTTTCTGCTCCTGGGTTTCCTCCTCCCTAAAATGAGGATAATAACGATGCCTCCTCGGGGGCTCCTTGCAGGAATTCCATGAGTTAGAACATGGTCTGGCACAGAAGAAGGCCTCCCCATCGGTGGATATTCCTGTGTTAGCAAAACTGACCCCCCAAATGCCACCTGGTTTGATGTGAGCAAGTACAGTTTCCACAAATGGAGACTCTGAGACAGCAGAGAAGGAAATCTACGCAGGGCTCTCGATCCGTCCTCTTTCCTTGATCTTCATACGTGGGAGATGAGAGAGGGGCCCTCTCGGCGGAACCCCCCAGAAACAATGAGGACTCCAGGGAAGCACTTTTAAGACAACGGGGAACCGTATCAACTGTCAACACATTCCACAGCGGAAAGCTAAGAAGGTCAGAACTGCCGTTTCCTTGGCTTAGCTTTACAAGCTATCATTTTTATTTTCCTAATTAAAAAAAAAAAGAGAGAGAGAGAGAAAGCCTTTTGAACGTCCGCTCCCTATGTCAATTCAGAGCCCGGGCCATGGTGAACCACAGAAGCAGAAATATTTATCTTCTCCAGGCGGCCTTGGCAGGCTCTCCTCGGGGGGCTGGAGATACGGCTCCATTTCATCTCTTCCCTCATTGTCAACAAGCAAGCATCCCCAAACCACAAAGGACGGCGGAAATAAAAGGATGAACTGGAAGCTGAGCTGTGTTGCGGTTTTGCTCGGAAATCGAGGGAATGAACCGTCAGAAGGGGAGGGAGGAAGCTATAAACTTCACACTACACAGCCAGGAACAGGCCAGAGACGGGATGATACAGGAAAACAGCTAGAAAGCACAGAGAAGACAGGGCAGAGGTGCTGTGGGCTCCGTCTACCTGGCCGGGAAGAAAGGGACCTGAACCCACTTTGGCTACATGGTATCATCACCCTTTCCCAATTCAATAAAATAAACAGTATTTTCAACCTTGAAAGGGACCCTAGGGACTATCTGATCCAGTGGTCCCCAAACTTGGATGCAGCCCCCTCCCCGCCAAAATCACTTGGGGTGCTTGCTAAAAAGGCTGGTGTTAAATCCATAGAGACGGAAGGTAGAGTAGAGATCACCAGGGGCTAGGGGGATGGCAAGTGGGTGTGATTGTTTTTTATAAATCCCCACCCGAGGATATTTTTCCATTTATCTTCAGATAGAGTGGGACGGAGAGAGAGAGAGAGAGACAGAGAGAGAAAGAGAGACAGAGAGAGAGAGAGAGAGAGAGAGAGAGAGAGAAACATCAACATGAGGGACACATCGATTGGCTGCCTCTCGCATGACCCCAACCAGGGCCAGGGATCAAACCAAAACTGAGGTACATGCCCTTGTCCGAAATTGAACCCGTGACTCTTTGGTCCATCGGCTGATGCTCTAACTGTTGAGCCAAACTGGCCAGGGCTAATTTTATTTTTTTATTAAAAAATTTTAATGTTGACATAATTGCAGGTGTCTCCCCTTTCCCCGCCCTTTACCCACCTCCATCCATCCCTGCCTCCCCAGCTCCCTTGGCCTTCACCAACTATTGTCTGTGTCCATGGAGTATGCATACATGTTTTTTTTTTTTGGTACATGCCCCTAGTGGGAACCAAACCCGGGACTCTCTGGTCCGCAGGCCGACGCTCCAGCTGCTGAGCCAAACCGGCCAGGGCTGCATATGTGCTCTTTAACTAATCCTACTCCCTTCACCTTCTCTATTCAGTCACCCCAGGCCCCTCCCCTCGGACACCGGCCAGACTGTCCCATGTATCCACGCTTCTGGTTCCAATTTGTTCAGCAGTTTACTGTGTTCATTAGATTCTACACATTAGTGAGATCATATGGTTATATGTCTTTCTCTGATTGGCTTATTTATTTCCTTTAGCATAATACTCTCTAGGTCCATCCATCTGTTACAAAGGGTAAGAGATCTTTCCTTTTTTTACAGATGCCTAGTATTCCAATGTGTAAATGTACCACAGCTTTTAACCCACTCATCTGCTCACGGGCACTTGGAATCATAGCACCTTTGATTCCTTGCTTTTTCAGTCCCTATATCCCCGCCTCCAGAATGTTTCTTTGATTTTCTCTTAATTCTGAATTTCCCCTGATAACATTTCAACCCGGACTTCCCAAACCACACGGGGCTGGAAGCCATTGGATCTTTGAGTTGGAAAGGACCCTGGAGAGATGAAATCCAACCTGAAGAATGAGACACAGAACAAGGAAAGACTTGTCTAAGGTCGCATAGTCAAAAGTGGTGGTTCTTGCCCTGGCTGGTTTGGCTCAGCGGTTAGAGCGTCGGCCTGCGGTCCAGAGAGACCTGGTTCCCGCTAAGGGCACGTACCTCGGTTGCAGTTTGTCCCCGGCCCTGGTTGGGTCGTGCGGGTCGCAGCCGCTCGATGTGTCCCTTTCACGTCGATGTTTCTCTCTCTCTCTCTTTCCCTCTCTCTCCCTCCCACTCTATCTGAACAAAAAATGAAAAACTGTCCTCGAGTGAGGATAAAAAAAAAAAAAAAAGTGGTGGTTCTAGGCCCTAAACCCAGTGGCACCATATTCTTCCCATTTCCCCACCCATAGCAGCTCTGGGATATCACCTGAGAATTCTCTGGGCCACCCTGAAACATTTAGTGTAATTGTTTTTGTAGAGACCGGCCATGGCCTATGACTTTTAATGCTACAGGGTCCTTGGTCAAATCATATGTGTTCATCTAGATGTGGGAAGTAGCCCCAGCTTCTTCACTGTAACAGACCACTGTAACTGTAACAGACCACTGTAACTGCAACAGCCCACTGTAACTGCAACAGCCCACTGTAACTGCAACAGACCACTGTAACTGCAACAGACCACTGTAACTGTAACAGCTTTGAGTTCAACAGCCTGTGCTCTTGTGGGCTTCTCCCAGATGCTGCCAAAGCCAGGCTGCTGGACTGTGAAATGGAGAACTCTAGTCAGCTCAGGCTCTCCGGAGTCTGCGAAGCCGGGTCACTTGGATTTGAAAGGACAAAAATCACGTATAGCGTGCTAGCTGGCTATGCCCCGATCACTCCTCACAAAGGGCCTGGACTCACATTGGTTCTTCTGCTGCTATCCTGGTCTCTTCTAGTTCACGGGCTTGTTTCAGCCAAGGTAGCTTCGCTTCCACCGGGCTTTTTTCTAAGAGAAAAGGAACAAAAGAAGCTGAATGAGCGTGAAGCATTAAGGAGCTGGATACATGATTGTTCCTTGGTGAAGACTTCATCAGGAAAGGTGGAGTCCTCTGGCTTCTGGACGGAACCAAAAATCGCTGTCATCGATTTTCTAAAAATATGTTTTTATTGATTTTTTTTTTAGAGAGAGAGAGGAAGGGAGAGAAACATCGATGTGAGAGAGAAACATTGATCGGCTGCCTCCTGCACGCCCCCCACTGGGGATCAACCCCACAACCCGGGCATGTGCCCTGACCGGGAATCGAACTGGGATCTCTCAGGCCATGGGATGACACTCCATCCACTGAGCCACACCTGCCAGGCTGTCGTCTGTTTTTTGAATTAACACGACCAAAAGGTCCCATGGCACAGTTGATACATTCTCCAATTTAACACAAAAATGCCTTTTATCAATTGATGCCAATGTCTTGCTGGCATGGCAAAGCTCTCCCCTCAACCACAACAGCTTGCTTGCTTCGGCCACAGATCCTTTTTTGCCCTCGAATGAAGAATTTAATAGAGACACACAACTAACACAGACGTTTAGAATCCTGGGGGGCAGTAGCCTGTGCTGCGGCTCACTGGAACTTCTGTGGTTGTTGCCGTGGTTGGGGAGAAAACTGTCACAGCCCCCGTGAGGGGAAGGCTGGTGCCCCTTTCTGTCCCTGAGGCCTCCTGAGATGTAAGGAAGAAACAATCTAGTAATGAAGTGAGAAGGACAGTAACATGGGCCTGCTTCAGGGAACTCAGACCCGAACAAAGTGGCCACGGAGATACCACTAAGTGAAGGGAGGAGAAGAGACTTCCCTGAGCAAGGTGTATAGTCAGTCTCTGTCCCTCACACGGCAACCAGGGACTCTTCTGGGAGACGGACATCATCCAATAAATACCTGTTGACTGGTTCACTATGAGGACAGTGAACGCAGAAATAACGAAGGAGAATTTTACCATCCTCTCTAAATGTACTCAGGAAGACTCCTTGGCACTAACAGGTGGGAACAATCCTTTCTCCATTCCCAGACAGGAAGTCTGTGTCATAAGGGTTGGTGATACCTTACTAGTGTGTAGGGAAATACGCAGTCATGGACAGAGAGGAACACCTATCCGAGAGGTGATGCCAAGACGTCCTACCCACCATGGATGCTGCCCATTTCGGCCAATTCGTGTGGAACAAATGGGAACTACCAAAGGAATTCTAAACCTGTCTGTAGATCTAGATTGGGAACAGAAAGACTCCATGAGATGCGGGTTCCTTTGCGGGTCTCCTCGTGAACGGAGTCTTCATTCACTCCATGGTAGGCAACGGGACACACGATGGTGATGACGTCATCCCTCCCTCAAGAAATTTCCGCTCCAGTGGAAGGCATGGCAAATACCAGGGAGTGAAGAAGAATCAGGACTTTGGGGGAGTCTTCCTGCTCCTCTCCCCCTTCATCCTCTTTCCCCTTTTCTTCAAGGCAGAGACTGCATGAAGTTATTTTATATCCACCCAGAAATGTTCGTAGAAGCCTAGCCTGATAGGAACTGCTCAACAACAGCTCAAGACTCCCTCCAGACCCATTAAACCCAGAGGTTCAACGTCTCTGTCTAGGTCTATTGCAATCTGTCAGTAAAACAATTTTATAAGCAAGTTGGTAAACTGAAACATAAATGCCGCAACATTAGAACGAGAGCTGGGAAACAGCCTTCGATTTAACCTTGAAATGCAGCGCACACCCACCTTTTGGTTTGTAACACGGCACGGGGATGATGCATTCTTCTTTGATGTGTAACTTCAGCTGCGGATTGCAGCCGCCCACGTGCTGTCCGCGATGGTTGATACACAGCACGACCCGGTAGCGCAGCCCCCGGCCGCACGTCACCGTGCACTTCAGAGAGGAAAAGAGAAGCCAGTGAAACTCCTGTTCACAAGGAGACCCGCAAAGGAACCCGCATCACATGCAAAGGAGAAGCCAATGGTCGACACGAATATTAAACATGGAAGATGCAGTCACCATGGAAGAAATACCGAAATACCCTGAAATCTTTCTGTTCAAATATGAAAGAACTGTAGTTTTCTGAAATTCGATGAAAAATTTACATGACATCTCCAAAACAATTCGTGAATATGGAAGAAACGTTTCTAAACTATTTAAAAAACCAAATTTGATCAACCACACCAGAGCATTATCTTTCTCTTCTGTCTGTAGAAATCAATCGTTCAAAGCTATTGTCACATGAAGAGGTAGGTCATCAAAGAGTAGTTAGCTGAAAAATTTAGGAAAAAAAATACTATAGGTGTAGCAGGCAGTTAAAATGAATAAAAACATTATGCTATGTTTTCTGAATGAATATATATGAAATGTGTGCTGTCAGTTTTTTTCTTGAATTATTTATTTTCCAGTTAGAAGGTACTCTTGATTACAAATGGAGAATTTGCATGTTGTGAAAATCTAACATGTCTTTTCAATTTATCTACACGTCAGTGAGTACATATTTGTGTATGTATGGTTTATTTTTTTCTTTTTAATTCTGTTAATCCTCACCCGAGGGCATTTTTCCATTGATTTTTAGATAGACTGGAAGGGGCGGGGGAGAAAGAGAGGGAAACATCGATGTGACAAAAATACATCAATTGACTGCCTCCTGCACAACCCTGAGCAGGGTTGGGGATTGAACCTGCAACTCAGGTACATGCCCTTGACCGGAATCGAACCCAAGACCCTTTGGTCCTCAGACCGACACTCTGACTGGTAGCCTAACATGCCAGGGCATGTATGTATGTTTTTATAAAAAATTAACAGACTTCATTTTTAGGACCATTTTAGGTTTTCAGAAAAAATGAGCAGATAGTACAAAGTTCCCCTTCTCCTCCCCCATACATTTCCCTATCGTTAACATCTTGCTTTAGTGTGTGGTTATCATCACTGATACACCAAAATGACGGATACATTTAAGAACTAAAGTCCAGGGTTCATATGAGGGTTATTGTCAGCTTTCAAAAATCTATAATTTCTTTTCTTATTCTAAAAGAACATTCACTTAGATACCCGATATTTGTGCTTCCTATTCCTTTTCCTCGAAGAGTCACCACCAAACTGTATAAGCTTCAGGCCTCGATGATTCTGGATGCAGCCCTGGGGGAGGCAGAGTCCCCGGCCACCTGTTCACAGAGCAGCTGTCCTGCAGATGGACCTCACTGACCCGCCCCTATGGATCAGTCGCTTCATTCCCATTTCACAGATGAACAAACTGAGAGCCCATGACCTAAGGACTTTGCTCAAGGTCACACAGTTCCTAAGAGGCTGAGTGATTCCACCCCAGAAATTCCTGTTGCCAAAACCATGACTTCACCGTCTGCCACTTCAAAAAGCTCAAAAATTCTTTCCTGAGTCCATGATGCCGTCCGCATCATCACAGGTACATTTTGGAGGCTAGAGAGGCCTCTTCCAGTCTATACACAGCTCCAGGAAGAGCAGGAAACCTCCGTTACTTCCTCAGGCCACTCTGATGATGACTAAAAAAGTACTGCAAAAATTGAGTGACCTTTGAGATTAGGTCCTATTTCTGGGAAACTGACTCGCCTACCCCAAACTGACCAAATTTGAAATATATATGATCTTGAGAGGGGGTTTCAACCCTGAATGACCAAGAAAAAAGAAATTCCACCCAAAGAGAAAGAAAACAATACGGTTATAAGGTATCACTCGACTGGAACCGGCCAACCCAAAGGACCGGGAGCCTGCACACTGACCCCAGTGATGCTGTCCGTGTTTACATTCCCAGACCTCCCCTTCGGAGCTGAGTGTATAGCCACAATGAAAGCAAATTCTATCACTGGGAATGCACTTGGTTTTCTGAGAAAAAATGAAAAGTTTAGAGCCAGGGAAGGTGGATGAGATGAGTTGGTTAACCCTCCTTTGTGTTGCTAATATAGGTGATGACACACTCGTGACATTTTAGGGGTGGGGGACGTGGTATCACAGCTCTAAAGCCCACACAAAACATACGGACACGACTTCCAGGAACTGAAAACAAGCTGTGCAGGCTGCAGAAGTGATGCTGATATTTGATGATACATCAGGGTGCGATTTTCGGCACGTAACTCAGCAGTTCAAAGAAATGACCTTGCTCTCACAAAACCCTTCCAGCTCAGTCTACTGACATGAACACATTTCCCCAGGGCATACACGCAAAACAAAACAAAACAAAACGAGAAATCAACAGTAAAATTAAAAGAATAAAGTTATTGCAATCCCACGTCTCATTCTGTGCTGTTTTTTAAGGCCCACTCATCTTCAGGAAAGACTGATTTCAGGTGAAAATGTATGCTTTCTGTGTAATAATTATTTACCAATTTTTAAATATATTCGTGTTTTTTATTCTGTATTAAAATGAAATATAATAATAACTTAATCCAGGGTCACAGGAAATTAAAATAAATTAATTTTAATTGCTATACATCTTCTTGGGGAAAAGTAGAATAGTATATCAATAAAAGACTTCAGCCCGACCGGCATGGCTCAGTTGTCCCATGCACCAAGAGGCCGCAGCTTGGATTCCCCGTCAAGGCACATGACCAGGTTTTGGGCTCCATCCCCAGTGGGAGGCGTGCAGGAGGCAGCCCATCAGTGTCTCTCTCTCTCCTTCTTCTTTCCTCTCTCTCTAAAAATCAATAAAAACATATTTAAAAAAAAGTCTTTGAAGCATAAAAGTACATAATATTAGGATAAATATATGGGAAGACAGTGAATTAAAACTGTGCGTTCAAGGGGAAAGATGTAAAATACCCAAATTCATCGAGAAGAACTCGTTCCAATGTTTTCTAAAGAAAGGAAGGCAAGAACAGAAATCACCATGGCATTTACACTCTAGTGGACACATTTTAAAAAATGCCTTCACGCATTATTTTAAAATGTCAGCATTCACAACATGCTAGACATGACCTATTTTGACGTTATTTCATTTAAACTTGTGATAAAAGATTACCCCAAGAACGTATATGCATATATGCACAGCCCACGGACACAGACAAAGGGGTGGTGAGAGCCTGGGGCAGGGCGGGAATCGGGTAGAGGGGGGCAATGGGGGGGGAAAGGGGACATCTGTAATACTCTCAACAATAAAGACAAAAAAATAAACTTGTGATAAAAATAATTTCAGATGTCAATCTAAATATATGTGAAGGGGTATGTCCTTTTCCAAACCTCTTTCAGGGGGAATGTGAATTAAAAAAAAAGAACCAATAACTCATAGTAGATACTCATGGAAGGCAGGGAGGTCATTAAGGGTGGCCTGTGGTCACGCCTACCTGAGACCAGTCCATGGCGATCCACTTGGGGCAGTCGAAGAGATTGCAGGTCTGCATGACCTTGGGCTTGGGGGCATACATGCACTTCCACTCGTCCACCTGCAGGATCTCTCCGTGCATGGACTCCTCCACACACACGAAGCTGCGCCTCTGAATCCCGCCGCCACAGGACACCGAGCACGCCGTCCAAGGGTTATGTTCCCAGCTCAAAAGCAAACAAATGAAGACACATTATTATTATTACTTACTTATTTATCTTTGCCGTTGGCATGTTTGTTTCAAGTTTGCAAGTCTAGTTGTAAAAATATAACAGTTCTGGTTCAGCTCAAAGAGCACGGGGCGTGGAAAAATAAGACTTGTGTCTTAACTGCTACACACCACCTACAGTCAGAGGGACCAACGCCTCCGACCCTGAGGTTACTGCCCAGGGGGAGCAATCCACCTGCCCTGGTCACCCTTCACAGGGCAAGGTGAGAGTCAAAGTCATTAAACAGAGTGCGAAAGCATCTTTAAACTGTCTCCCAACTGTAAAGTACTAACGGACGGTATTATTAGAGAGTCACAGAAACGCAAAGTCCGAAAGGACCGTACTAGTCCTCCAGGTGGGAAAGGGGATTCACATTTCTGATCACTTGTGATACGTGAGCCCCCCACCCCGTAACAACCAGGCAGGCAGGTCGTGCCTGACGTCCGCGGTGATGGCAAACATCACCGTCGGAGGAGACTGTTACACCGAATTCTTCGAAAAGTTATGCTGGTTCCTGCACTGACGTCTGTTTCCCTTCGCGCTCTGCGCAGGGTCAGCTCCCTATCCCTCGGACACTTTAGACCCTTGCTACAGATACAAACATTGCTTGCAAGCAGCGTGGATTAAGATACAAAAAGTAATGCCATCACTCACCGAGGCAGAGGTTGGAAGTGGTCATAGGGCATGATCTCTTTAAAGCCATCGCTACAAATGAAACCATGGCGACAGTATCATTTCTACATCCATGAACACATTTGTTAACTTGACGAATACAGATCTAACATCCCCAAAGACGAATCTCTTTCAAATTCAAAGTAAGTATGCAAAGTGCTGTGAACTATTCCCCAAAATTCAGCCACCATCTCCTTCGTTTCCAGAAACACCTCTGACATACACCATCTCCAGCTCCACACGGAAACACAGGAGAGGGAGCCGGTCACATGTACGAATCAAAGGAGAAAGCTTCTCCTGATTTGGCTCAATCTATTTATTCCTTTTTATCATCTACAATGGTTCTTCTGATAAAGTATACTGATGGTACTAACACTCTGTCATATAAGTAGGTCTTCGGAAAAACCATTTTATTTCACAGAATTGGTCCCTTGTAAAGGTCTCTATTAATAACTATGGGATTACAGGAAATGGGCAGGTTAGTGATAGGAAATGAAATCCACCAAGAATGCTTCCTTTTCCATGGGCACACCTCCGCCTCGGCCAGCTGGCAGAGACCTGGGGGATTCTGGGACTCGATACCGTGCTGTTATTTTAAGATACTGTAGCAAATCCAGGAAACGTCCCAGGGCAGTCCAAGTCAGCAGGTACTAAATTATGCAACAGCAGAGTTTACACATAGCTTCCCTGCTTTGGTACGGACCCATCAGACTTCCTGGCACAACACGTCATTTATCCTGAATTTAATGTGAACACTTCAGAAGTCCGAACGTGGGCATGGGCGACCTCGTTTAAAAGCTAAAATGGTGGGTTAAAGACACTCATGACTGGCAGATGGACCAGACATGGCATTTGGGTAAAGAGATGGTAAATAATGTGGATGCAGATGCTCAGAGAGGTTCATTATAATGGCTTATAAACATCACCGCACAAGGGCACAGCCCACACAGCAACCAAGAGCGCAGACGGAGGCAGCCGCCCCCAGTGTGCGTTCACAGGCGGACAAGGTGAGCGGGCAGTGAAGCCAACCTGGACGGACACGGGTCCATGCTGCATTCTTTCAGCTTGGGCTTGGGTTTCATGTTCTCAGGGTAGTAGTGGCAGTAATGGTCAGGAACCACCCTCTTCAAGCGTGTGTCCACACATTCAGCCGAATTAAGCTGGTAGCCTAACGTGGGAGAAAAGGAAAGTCTGAGAAATGCACCTGCTTTGTTTGCACCTGGCAATGTCTCGGTCCCCACACAGTATTGTTTCTCCCTCTTCGAGAAACTGAGCTCAGTGATGCTCAACCCTGAATGTAACAGGACCACGTGGGACCTCTGAACACACAGATACCCAAGTCCCTTCACAGTGCAATTAAGTCAGAAACACGGTGGCTGGGCCCAGGAATCAGTTCTTTGGGTTTTTGTTGTTGTTTTGTTTTTTTAATTCTCAGGTTCTTCTAAAATGGCTAAAAGGTTGAGAATGACTACCTGAACGGTTTCTGATAGTCTTAGCTATTATAACTAAAAAGTTACCATAGACTCCTTTTTAAAAAAAATGCTTGGCCCTGGCCGGTTTGGCTCAGCGGTTAGAGCATCGGCCTGTGGACCAGAGAGTCCTGGGTTCGGTTCCTGCTAAGGGCACGTGCCTCAGTTGCAGTTTGTCCCCGGCCCCGGTTGGGGTAATGTGGGTGGCAACCAGTCAATGTGTCTCTCGTGCATTGATGTTTCTCTCTCTCTCTTCCTCCCTCTCTCCCTCCTGCTCTATCTGAAGATAAATGCAAAAATGTCCTCAGGTGAGGATAAGAAAAATAATTTAAAAAAATGCTTGGACCTGGGTGTAAAAGGTTAGTCATTCACTACCCTGAGTTCACTGTCATCACAGAGGTGCACAGGGCCCTCACATTTCCTGCCATTCCCTCTCCCCCCCCCCCATACCCACTCCTATTCAGCACCCCCCAAGAGACCCTACTGACCGTTTATACACCTTTCAAACGCATTGGTCTTAGGTGATCTTGTCTTGTGTGTGTAACTGTCTTAACTACATAAGTGATACCGTTTTCCATCTTGTTCTGTTTTCTGCATTTCTTACACAACGTTACATTTTTTACAGCTTCCCTGGCTGGGCTGTTATCCTGTCTGCGGCATAACACTCCGTTACTTGCAGACACCAGTCACTCTTTTGCCATCCTGGGTACCTCCAGCACGAGTTACCTTGTCTAACTGGGGATTCAGCAATGTCTGTACAGGGAAGAGCAAAATCCCTCCCCCGATGTCTCCCTCTGCCTCTGCCTTCAAAGGGCAAGGAATGGAGACTGACTCCTGATTCTGTTAAACACAATCTGTATTGTCTCTGCAGAAAGCGAGCACCCCAAACGGATGAGTGCTGTACATTTTATTTAATTAATTAATTTATTTTTAATCCTCACCCGAGGACAGAGTGGGAGGGAGAGAGAGGAAGAGAGAGAGAGAGAGAAACATCGACGTGAAAGGGACACATCGAGTGGCTGCCTCCCGCACGACCAACCAGGGCCGGGGACAAACTGCAACCGAGGTACGCGCCCTTAGCGGGAACCGAACCCGGGTCTCTCTGGACCGCAGGCCGACGCTCTAACCGCTGAGCCAAACTGGCCAGGGTAAGTGCTGTACATTTTAAAAACAATTTGCAAAGTGACGCTTCTATCTCCTGAAAGATGTTTCCAGGTTTCCTGTCGCTACATAGTGTCACGTTAAGGTGTTCTGTTTGTTTGTTTGTTGTTGTTTTTAACAGTAATTTTTCAAAACCAGAGTGAGCTCTTCTGGGACAGGAAATAAAAAGCCCCAAGTTAAATTCTCAGCCTCCGCCAACGGGTCTAAAAGTCTAAAAATACACTCACAGGCCTGGCTGCCGAGAGGAATCTGACTTTCTAAACCACTGGACAGCTTTCTACACGCCCTGGCGTGGATGTAAGCTGAGCGGAGGACAGACTGGTATGCATCATAAAAAGCGAGGTCAAAACCACAAGAACGAAAATCCAAACAGCGTCAATAAAATGTCTCTCAGGAGCCAGCATCCGCCAGGAAGTCCATGACACCAGGTGGCCCTTCTCCAGACCAGTCTCAACGGTCCTACACTGATAATTACAGACAAGCCCAAGAAGGTCCATCCACGTACTTTGGAGACCAGCAAGCTATTTTTCCTGATTAGCCAAACAACAACAACAAAAAAAAACAAACCCTCCAACACACCATTTACACAAATCATGCAGATTTGATTACCAATGTAATTACATTTCCATAATGCTTTCCGTGTGTGTGTGTGTGTGTGTGTGTGTGTGTGTGTGTGTGTGTGTATTTACCTCCCAAAACAAAACCAGAATGAGACTGTAGCTCCTTCAATCAAAGAAAAACCTTTGCAGGGAATGGAAACATACATCGAGGAGACAAGAACATCCAGGTGTTTATATTTTGAGGAGAGACGACGAATTTCCCTCCTTAACTTTATGGCAGTGCAGACATAACCAAAAGGGAAAGAAATAAGGCAGGTGGCCTTGTTATATTATGAACAAACGTACTGAAATCCCGCCAGGGCTCAGAAACGGGCAGCGATAGTGGGACCCCGGCCAAGCAGCCAATGTCCCCCCTCTGTTCCTACAACCGCCAACCTGTGATGCGCGGCCTCACTATTAGGGCGTCCACTCTCCTTGGGTCCAGCAGGGCCAACTCCCCCCTTACTACGCCCATTTTCAAGTCAGCTTCGCAAATGCAAGCGTGGGATTTCTAACTCAGCTCCAAATATTCTCAAGCCAAGTCCGAGCCTCACCTCCTCCGCAGGTCACCGTGCAGGGGAAAAAGTCGGTTTGTCTCCACTGATGACTGATGGGCTGGTAGAAGAAGAACTGGACCACGCTGTCCTTGGCCACCGTGAACCTGGTCTGGACAGAGAGAGCTGTGATAACGTGTCTGCAAGTAATCGGCTGGCGCTTTCCACGCCGCCCAAAACAAGGTGAATGCACGTCACCGACACAGACAAGCACACCCATCGCAACCAACTACGGTCCGTGAAGATTCCCAGGACTTTACGGGGTAGCACTCCCCTTGGATGAATCCTATATGGGGGTTCAGAAGAGCTTCAATCTCCTTGGAGTCATTTTTCCAGGTAATTCCAAGCCTGTGAATGAGTGCACAAAAATGCAGGTGTGCTTTTTTGTGTGTTTGCTTCACTTTTTTTTCTGCCGGATACATCTGATTTTAATGCCTACAAGAGCAGGGACGGAGGCTTAATCTGGGTTTGCCTACAACAGGGCACATAAATAAGACGCTTCCATTTTTTTTTTTAAACCTCACTTGAGGATATGTTTTTATTGATATTAGAGAGAGAGGAAGGAGGAGAGAGAGAGAAAGACATCAATGTGAGAGAGAAACATCGATCGGTTGCCTCCATTATGTGCCCCAACCAGGGATCGAACCCGAAACCTTTGGTGTATAGGATGATGCTCCAACTAACTGAGCTACCAGCCAGGGTGGGACTCTGACATTTTTTTTTTTAATCCTCACCCAAGGATATTTTTCTATTTATTTGCAGATAGAGTGGGAGGAAGATAGAGGGAGAAAGGGACCGAGAGAGAAACATCGAGATGAGAGGGACACATCAACTGGTTGCCTTCCGCATGACCCCGACCAGGGCTGGGAAATCGAACCCACAACTCACTGGTCCGTGGGCTGACGCTCTACCGCTGAGCCAAACCGGCCAGGGCGGGACTCTGACATTTAAAAAAAATAATGTCTTTAAGCAGATACTTGTGAAAAATGCTTCGGAAGGGAAAACCGCAGACAGCCGAGGGCACCAAGCACAGGGTCGTGTGTGAGCATCTCAGGACCTAAATAAAGGGAAGGAGACTGAGCCAGAGATGACGGCCGGAGGTGAGTTTACTTCAGGTGGTTTTATCCAAGCAGAAGGCTCTCTCCATAGTGTTTTCTTTCCTCCCCTAGAGACTAAAGAAATGAGCAAACTTAAGCAACGTCCCTGAATGCCGCACAAAAAGAGAAAGAGCTGGAAAATAAAAGTGAAGCTCATGGTGGAAAGGTCCAGAAATGCCAGCATCATCGGTTCCAGACGGAGACGGGAGAGCGAGAAATCAGAGGTGAGGCTGGATCACTCACTTGCTGAGCATCTCTCAGACCTTAAAAAGGCAGGAGAGCTCGGTTTAAAAATACCCATCAGATTCTGAGCAGACATTTAAAAAAATACAACAAGGATAAAAAAAAAATCCTAGGAGTTATCGGAAAGAAAATAAATGATCACTTAAAAATCAGTGTGTCATCAGATTTCTCATAGGCAACATCGAATACAAAAAAAAAAACACAACCCCACAAAATCATACCTTCAATCATTGTTCATTTTAATTCTATAACCACATTATTAGCCACTAATCGACGATCAATTCATAAATCTATAACCAATCTATGATAAAATTGTCAGTAATCAGTGAAGATATTTTCAGATACAAAATGACTGAACCTTCACCCCTCAGAGGCCCTCCCTGAAAAATAAAAGAAAAAGGAAAAAAGAAATGACTAAAGAATATACTGACCAAGAACTGATAAAAATGCAGAAGAAAGTAGTGAGATGCAAAAAGCAGAAATGAGGACATACATCAGTGAAGCTTATTAGTACATGTAAATAAGGCTTGGCTGAAAAAGAATAGCTTGATGTATGTATTTATAAGACAGTACCAAGATTCCAGCCAGATGTGTGGAGGGCGGGAGGGGCAGGGTTCTGGGATGGGGCGGAGAGAGCAGGGGTTTGCAGCCACAGTAGCCGAGAACACTTTTAAGGAGTTTTGCTCCTGACTGTGGCAGGACGGCTGTTTCTGAGGAACCCTTCCAGAAAAGGGTAAAAACGCTGCATAAAATATTTCCAACTGTGCACTTGAAGGCATCGGAAAACTACCGCAAGAGTGAGGATCGACGGGCCCAAGGTCGCAGACACAAAGTAAACCCAGAAAGGTGAGCATGACATCTGGCACCACCTTCCTGCTTACGGCGTTTTCCATTTTGCAAGAGGTGACGGAGAGGCTGAGAAGCTGAGCAGGCCTGTCGTCAGACTCACGCGGCCCGGGCAGCAAGAACTCGAGCTCCAAACCCGCCAAGGCGCGGGGTGTCCGTCTACACCCCTGGCTCCCAGCCGGGACCCCAAAAAGCTCCATCCCAGAACAAGAGTGAACTGGAAACAGACCAGTTTTCAATGGGAATAGAGCCCAGGTTCAAACTATTTTCATTCTTTCTTGGATGGAGGAGACCAGCTGCCAACCTGTTTTCCAGAAGCAAAATTAATTCGGTCTCAAATGATATCTATGATCTTGCAACTGCTATATACAACAAAACTTAAAAATAACTAGGTATGCAGCCTCGCCGGTGTGGCTCAGTGGTTGAGCATCAACCCATGGAACAGGAGGTCGCTGGCTCAATTCCCGGTCAGGGCACATGCCCGGGGTGCAGGCTTGATCCCCAGTCGGGGGCGTGCAGAGGGCAGCCAATCAATGTTTCTTTCACATCGATGTTTCTATCTCTCTCTCCCTCTCCCTTTCTCTCTCTCTAAAAATCAATAAAAAAATGTTAAAAAAAAAAAAAAAACTAGGTATACAAAAAAGGATAAAATTTATCAACAACCAAAAAAGCGGAAGAAATAGACATTATAAACAAAATTACAAGAAGTCCAGATATGGGTATGAACTGATAGAAAGTTAAATAAAATAAAAGTATATTGCTACCACCCCCTGCAACCCTGGCCTCAATTTCATCTCTCATGTCCCTGCTTGTGGGGCCTGGCAACACCGCATTCGGTTCTATGGTCATTAAACATCAGTGTGGACACATGGCTTTGCCTCGGGCTCCATCCACGGAGCCACACCGCCAGACACAAGTGTTCTCTCACTATCCAATCCACAAGGCACACAGTATCCATTCCTTGATCCAGACTCTCTATACAATGGCCCTGGCCGGTTTGGCTCAGCGGTTAGAGCGTCGGCCTGCGGTCCAGAGAGACCGGGGTTCAGTTCCCACTAAGGGCACGTACCTCGGTTGCAGTTTGTCCCCGGCCCCTGGTTGGGTCGTGTGGGTGGCAGCCACTCGATGTGTCCCTTTCACGTCGATGTTTCTCTCTCTCTCTCTCTCTCCCTCCCACTCTATCTGAACAAAAAATGAAAAAATGTCCTCGGGTGAAGATAAAAATAGAAAAAAAAACTTTCTACCACTACCTGGTGGTGACATGTACATATTGCAGGTGCAAAATAAGAGACCTCGGGGTCTCTCTCATGCAATAAGGGACTCAGCAGTGCCGTGACAATGGTCCTCCACGAGAAACAGGTCATTCGGGAAAACAGAATATATCGTGAGAAACCCAAGAGGAAGAAGAAAAAGTGCAATTTTCAAGAGTGGTCCGATCGTGAAAACAGAGCTTCTTTTTTTGTTTGTTTTTATTTTTATTTTTCTTTCTTTATTGATTTTGGAGAGAGACAGGAAGGGAGAGGGAGAGACAGAAACATCAATGAGCGGGAGCATCGACTGGCCGCCTCCTGCATGCCCCCCACTGGGGATCGGGGCCCACAACCTGGGCATGTGCCCTGACCGGGAATCGAACCAGAGACCTCTTGGTTAAGAAACAGAGCTTCTTAAAGAGCAGAAAAAAGAAATCTTGGTCTCACTCATGCAGTGAGCTGCTAAACTTCAGAATCTGGGCAGCAATAACCACAGAATAGTCTAACATGCCCTTGATGTCTTCATATTTATTTCTCTATGTAAGAACACAGTACTTGTCAACAGTCCATCTATTCAAAGCCCATGAAATAAGGCCTATCCTATGAATCATATGAAGAAGATACATCCCAATGCACCCACCACTGAGCTAAAATCAGCACGAGGCCGACGGAGCTGGTCTTCACCTCTCCTCCTCTCCCAGGATGAAGCCAGGTCTTGGTAGACTGGGTGGAAAGAGACACAGTGAAACACGGCTCACCCTCACCGGTGACCTCTCATGCTCTCTCAACCTCTCCCTCAAAAGTGCAGCCAATAGCAGCAACACACAGTGGGCAGAAACGACAGTGTTCCAAGAAAAAAAACAAAAGTAACCCAGGAAAGAGGTATTTCCCTAGAAATCCACATTATTTGGACAGGCTTGTAAGCCTGGGAAAAACAACATCAGTCATCCCTGCCTTGTCGCGGTGTCTCCGATGCTGCCAGATTCTCACCCACCACGCACACCGCAGCCACGAATGAGAATGGCCGTGGGCGTGAGCAGCAGGCTGTGTTTATGTATGAGTCAGACGGTGGCATGTAACACCCTCTTGGATAAATATACATTTTTAAAAACCTCTTCAGTCAAGAGAGATCAAAAGCTTTCCAGAAGTTGAAGTCAAAGCCCAGCATTGTTTACTAAATTTGAGAAAAACAGAACTCAGACACAGGAACACAGAAGACAGAGTATGATTCAGGCAGTGCCAGCATGCTGCAGAGAGGTATTCTGTTAAGAGGCGAGTACATCATTTGGGCACAGCATGCTTTTTAAGTGCAAGTGACATACACCTGCATCCTCCTGAAGAATTGTTTTAAGTATGAGAACATTTTAAGTAAAACTAAGCTCACTTTCCCCAAAGAACCTACCCCTTCTAAAATAGCCATTGTTTTTGTTTTTGTTTGTTTTAGTGTTTTCAGGTTGGAGTGTATCCTCCCAAATCTTACCCCCAAAAAAGTATACATGCATACACATATGTATGTGTGTGCATGTCTGTGTGCACACACACACACTTGTAGAAATATATAGTTAACTACTTGAGAATCAAAACGGAACATCCTTAGGCGAGTGCAACAAGCATAGAATTTATGCGTAACGACAGACCAGAGAGAAAGAATAGAAAGCAGGTGACAGTCACCGTTCCCAAACACTGTTCCCAAACACCAAAGAACACTGGGTGGATGCTTCCAGGGTCTGAAAGAAGTCACTTAAATGTCCATGAGTAGTAAGTGATATCTATAAATGGCAACTTCAGTGTCTACCAAGGGCAACCAATACTTAGGCCTTTGATGTTAGGGACACACTAGAGAGTGGTGTGGACCACGGCAAACGAGAAAGTGTGCCCTGAAGAGAGTAGCTGTTACCCAGCGGCAGCCAACTGTTGCCTTGGCAACATGCAGGCCAGCTGTCAGAGCCCCCCACTCGTAAAAAGCAGAATAACGCATTTTTATGTAAAAAAAAAAATTTCTTGGTTTTTACATGTTGACCATTTACAATGCACAGTTTCAACACAAGAAACTACAGTAGAGACCAAGGAAACAGTCTTTGACAGATTAACGTGTGCAACACAGAGAATTCTTCTGAAGGTACGGGGCCTTTTCCTAGGGATAAAGATATCCCTCACGATCAGGGTCATTGTCTTTTTTGTTGTTGTTTTGTTTCTCTTTTGGAATGAGTTTTTGAAAAGGGATAGAACAAAACCCCCCACCGAAATGCCTTTTTCTTTTCAACTGTGAGGTAGCTGCGATTTTATCAGGAGAATTTCATACCGTGTCGCTTTGGAAATACATTGGCCACGACGTTTTATATCCTGTGAGTGAGGATATGAAAAGGATCCAGATTTATCCAGAGAGGAGACACAGGTGCGTGGTTACAGGGAAGAAGAGTTTTTCACAGGGTACCTGTGACAGGTGCCCAGACAAGGGCTCATTAATACCCAGGCATTGCCTGGGCCAATGAAAGGAGGGTAGGACAAACATCCGTCTTTTCTGCTCTGCTTTGTAAGAACACATGCAATAACACAGAACTGGTTTAGGACAAGGAGCATTTAGCCGTTGGTCACGTCTCCAAACTCCTCCTGAGCCTCTGAAACCGAACACGGTAACTAGAGGTTATAAATACAAATAACCTCTCACCCATAGAAGTTTGTTTCTTAACTACTGGGGTTCAGGGGCAGAAATGTGAGAGAGATGAACAATTTTTTTGGAATTGCCTCCACAATGGAAACAGGAATGCCACACTCTGTGTAAAAACAATCATCGGTGACTTCCTGCTGAACACACTCACTGTTAAAATCCAAGATGTGCCGAGCCTCAAGGCCCGACGTTTACGAAGAGGACTGTCCTACCTTGAAGATGAAATCAGCCATCAGGGGTCCGGGGATCTTAAAGGTCTGCCTCTCCGAGCCTCGCTGAAACTCAACTGTCGTGTTTTCTATGACAAAAACGCCGGGGCTGTTGAAGCTATGTTCCCCTTTGTTTCCTTGAAGCGTTTTTGATTCGATAACTGAAATTTAAAAATAAAACTGAAACGAGAGAACCACCTTTTCGAGTTAAATTATTATAGAACACCCTATTCATCTCAGGTGTACGACACAATGATTCGGTATTTGTATCTACTGTGACGTGATCACCACCATAAGTCTAGTTAACATCCATCACCTCACATAGTTATATTTTTTCTTTTTTCTTAAAATAATTTTTTTTTGGTTAATCCTCACCCAAGGATACATTTTTCCATTGATTTTTAGAGAAAGTGGAAGGGAGGGAGAGAGAGAGAGAAACACGGATGCGAGAGAGACACATTGATTGGTTGCCTCCCGCATGAGCCCCGACTGGGGCCGGGGATCAAACCTGCAACCCAGGTATGTGCCCTTGACTGGGAGTCGAACCCGTGACCCTTCAGTGCGAGGGCCAACGCTCTAATCCCTGAACCCCTGGCTCTAACGGCCAGGGCATAATTTTTTTTCTCGTAGTGAGAACTTTTAAGACTTTCTCTCTCTTAGCTACTTTCAAATATAAGACTTTCTCTCTTAGCTACTTTCAAATATACAATGTTGTTAACTGTATACAATGCAGTCACCACACTGTACATGACTTCCCCAGGACTTATTTATCCTAAAACTGGAAGTTTGTACCTTTGACCCCCTTCACCCATTTCTCCCACCGCCTCTAGCAACCAGCAATCTGTACCAGCAATCTGTTCTCAATGAGAGAACGACCTTAAGAGCATTTAATTTCAGAAAGATGTTTTACTACATATAATAGCATATAACAGCGACACAGTATCAGTACACCCACTCAGTCTGCAAACACTGACTCAACGTGGAAGGTTTCTAGTTGCCCATATCAGGGAGCCGACAAGGTGCTGGGTCCAATCAGGTCTATTCAACTCTTTGAAGTCATTCCTGCCATAAGGGGAAGGGGAATATGTCTTTTATATCTATTTTTATGATGCAGCCATTTCTCAAAGTAAAGGTATGTTACTCCTTTTATCACCCACGCAGAAGATCTTAAATCTAGTCTTTATTTAGACAAAAACCACAGTGAATCTTAAATTTGCTTTTTGAAAAATCTTTATTTTGGAATATTAGAGTCATGGGAAGTTGCCAAAACAGGAAGAGGTCCTGAGTATCTTTCAGCCAGTTCCACCCAGCGGCACACAGCTATCATGATACGTATACCATGCACGTAACGGTTGTCCAGTATCCACACCAGGAAACTAATGTCAGCACAATCTGCCCCATTTCGCCACACGTCAGCACAATCGAAGCAGATAAGATATCACTGCCCACTGACAATGCACCTGGTCACCCAAGATCTCCGACGGAGATGGACAAGGAGATCAATGTTGTGTTCCTATTTGCTAACACAACATTGATTCTGCAATTAAAATACAAACCATATGAAAATTAAAAGCGAACGGACGAAATGCAACCTTTTCCATAGCCACAAAGATCTCCCTCGTGCTTGCTGTTCCTTCAGTCACATTGTATGTGATCGAAAGCAGATGTCCTACAGAAAAAGGGTGGTCGGCAGTTTCGCCAAAATAGCATTTCTGCTGAATTTCAATTATTTCTTTCTTTGCTTTTTTCTTTTCTCCTTTCATTTTGTACATGCCACCATACTTAGTGGTCTTGGTCTGAGGTTGAGAGATGCAATACTTTTCATTTTTTTTTCTTTATTGATTTTAGAGAGAGAGATAGAAACATTGATGAGAGAGAACATCTATTGGCCGCCTCCTGCATGCCCCCCACTGGGGATCGGGCCCACAACCTGGGCATGTGCCCTGACCGGGAATCGAACCAGCGACCTCTCGGTGCATGGGTCAACGCTCGACCACTGAGCCACACCAGCCGGGTGAGATGCAATCCTTTTTAAAAACAACACATGCTGGGGCATCTGGGTTTCTGGTCCCATCTCTCTCCCTAAGTCACCACCTTGGGTTTCTGTTGCCTCAAAAAAATAAGGAGTCAGAGCAGACCATCCCCCAGGTCCTCTTCTGCTCTGAAACTGGCACTTGATTCTCTGGTGTTCAAAGGTTCTTTAGCCATGTCCAACCAAGGACACCACAGGACACAAACTCCATTTGGTCTCAAACTTAGAAACGGAAGCTGATAGAACCCAGGCAACCAGCCCAGCGTCAGAAGCCGCTCTCCACATACTTGGGTGGTTTTCCTTCGCAAAATGCCTCTCTGCCACGGGAGCAGCTGCAGGAACCCCAGCGCCCTAGACAGACAGCATGACCAGCACCAGGAGACATCTCTGATTATCCCTGACAGGCAGGCTGGGAACTGAGCTGGGGCGGTTTAAAGGCTGGACACGAGCCCCCTGATCTGCAGGACTCATTAGCGGTCAGAGAACAATGCCGGCTACTCTCAGGCACGCAAAACCCCAACCACCTTGGCCCTGGTCTCCATGACCGCAGGCGCTTTTTGGAAAGTGTGAGACTAAATTCATTTCCTCGTTCCAATGGAGATATAAAGCCGAGTGTTATAAAGTGAGTTGTCAGTAAAAATGAGATGGGAAACTGGAGATAGTCCGAGGGCCCCAGACGGGATGGATTTGCCCTCTGGTGAAAGAAGAGGAGAAATAGTGAGCATTCGGGCAATATCAAAACGCAAAACAAAGTTGGACGAAATCCATCCTCAGTGAAGACAGGCAAAGCAGCAAGTTTCTAGACTGGGCTTTAGCCTGAAATGACTTGATCGAATTCAAACAGGGTGCAATGGATTCCGCAGCTGGGTGCCCGCGTTACCACGGCGCTAACCTTCTGGATCACGGCTTTCCACGTTTCACTGGAGGCAGAGTTCAGGCAGGAGGGTGTCAGAATCTTCGAAGGTGCCCTGGGAGGAAGGGACCGTGGTATGACATCCTCCTCTCACGCAAAGACTGGCACTTCTGTTAGTTTTGTTTGGTGTTTTTTTGTTTTTTTAACGTCGCATCTGTTCCATTACTTTTCCACGGTGTCCAAAATCTTCGGTGACAAGGACAGAACACAAGGAGCAAAGCCAGTTTTCAACTGCACGCGAATTACCCAAATTCCTCCTCTCCTCCCGGAACCACGTGCTTATCGTAAAAGATCGTAATTCCCAAAGATCATAATTCCCATTATTTCACACGACTTCCAGCTCTCTGGGTCGCAAACACTGGGGCACAGAGAGGGGGCAGAAGCAGGTGCTCTGACCCCAACGGTGCAAAGAGGTCAAAAGCGGGAGAATAAAGACAGATGGAGCGCTCTGATGACAGTTTTTGGATGCAAACGGCTCTGATCACGTAAATTAACGAAGCCACTGGGAGCAACCCACAGTGAGGGGGACGTGTCCCTTTTCAGTGTTGTCAAACTAGTTCCTCCTTCATGGCTGTGCCCGTTACACGACAGGAAAGAAGACTGTGAACGTCAGTCATGCAGACGATGTGCTGACTCATGGACACGGTTCAGTCTTTATTAGTTTCTAGCATTGCCATGTATGCCCGCAGCCCCGTGCCACGAGAGCTGAGCCCACGAGGCCTTCAGGTCTCCAAGCTTCCAGGACCCGCCGTGGTCTGTGCTGGTGGAAGCCTCCCCTCTGGCTGCCCACCCTGACTTCTTTCTCCTCCTGATGCTTAATTTGGTGGGGATGGGCGCGCAGGGAAGAGATAAGACATAATACGCAGCCTCAAAAACAGGTAAAACACAGAATCCGAAATCAAGAGCCTCTTAAACCCCCGAATCTTCCCAACGCAAGTCTCTGCTGACACCCTTAAATATCTGAATCCATACAAGTTATTCTTAGAAGAAACGATGACCAGGTGGAGGGCGAAAGCTTCTATCTGCTTCTCACTGACGGGCTTGCACAGAGACGCATCCGTCCAGGATTCTCTCAAGAGGTCAGGTCCTACTCTTCATCCCTGTGAGGGCTCCTTAAGTTCTGAGAAGGCCACAAGGGTGTTGTTAGGGAAACGCGTACTGGGCGTGCTGCCCGGTTAACTTCAGTATAAGCACACCCAAGTCGTGCTTCCAGTCGAGCTGTGTCTTATGGTACATGCGTAGTCACTGAGCATCCGTTTCCTTTGGCCGGGATGCAGTGTCCATTTTTATATTTCTGTACCTCTGTACGTGGTCATTAGACAAGACTTGGAGGACCAAAAAAAAAAAAAAAAAATTCTTCCAACTGACAATGGAAATGTTCAATGTATGGCATCTCGGCTTCTCAAGCTGATTGCTAGCCAGACACGTGTGATGCTCGAGTTCTGCTACAATAAAATGTCTTTGGCAGGGACTTGGCATTGCTTGCATTGGGAAGGGGGCAGTGCCGGGACACTCGGAGCCGTGTGCTTGCTGTAACGTTGGGGCCGGACTTGGGACAGGACTGGAAGTTCAGGATCTGAACACTTCTGGGCAGAACGAAGCTGGACATTCCGTCCGTCACTAAATTCCACTCTGCAGCAAAGAGACTGGGTGTTCTCGGCTCTTAATAATGCCGCCTCTGGAAATTAATACGGATCTTAAAAAACGAATGATTTATTATTGCAAAATAAGCTGAATTTCAGGACTCTGTTTGCTGAAACTAAAAACGGAGAAAACAGTTGTGTAAATCAAGAAAATAAAACCACGTTCTAAATTTCGCTGTCCAGGAATGTTAACGAAATCCTTTTTAAGCACAGTTCTAGAGCCAACTCTGAGATTGTTCAGAAGGGGGGGGGGGGTCTAAGCTACACATCTGTCACCTTTGCAGAAACGGGAACACTGTTGAGCCCTGTCCCTGGGACAGTGCCAAGTTTGAGTATAAACTCATCCTCAAACGCAACCCTGCGCTGTTTCAAACTCTCCGTGTTTTGGGAAATCAGTGTTTACGCTCTGTGCCCGGGGCCCTGACCCTGGTATCCTGGGAGCAAAGCTAACCCTCGTCGGCAACATTCACTGGCGTGGTTTACATCTTGTTAGGGTTACATTTTACATAGGATGCTACTTTCTACGTAAAAATAGCTGATTTCACATACAACCTGATTTCCTCTCCGCTGAGGGATTATTCCCAAACGGTTAGATTTCCCACTGGCGTATGAGAACAGAAAAACGCAGGTTTAGATAATTTCCCTACTGAGCTAGACTATTTTAGAGTCAAAATCCTTGACGTGTGTGTCTACCCATTAACACAAAGAACGATGGGGGCGGGGGGCTAAACAAACTTTCAGGAAACAAAAGAACGCGAAGATGAAATCGTACTTACACAGATGAGCCGGTCCTTTCACTGAAATCCTGACACTGCGACTCCCCAGAGGCACGGCAATCACACTTTCTTCCCCTGGGAAAGAACACGGGCAAACGTCGGAAATGTGTGCGCGAAAGGCGCCTAGGACAGGCCAGGCCACGCAAGCGGGGCGCCGGTGAAGCGCTCTCAACTCGATGTGGTTTCCATCCTACAGCCCGCAAGTCTTCAGAAAGCACCTACTACGTACAAGCATGTTAATACAACTCCCATAATTTCATTTAAACGCATGTTTCCATAACATTCATGTGTGGCAATGTTGTGCTGGGTAGAGGGCACTGAACCCGCAGGTGCTCACATTACCTGTGGAGGGAAACGCACAGTGCAAGAGATCTGGGCAAGGCTGGGATGGGGGACCACTGTAAGGGGACCCCTCTTCCCTACTGTGGGACAAGCAATCTATACTGCACAGCTGTAAATGCTTCCTCGTGTCCGGCCGGTGTGGCTCAGTGGTTGAGCGTCGGCCCATGCACCAAGAGGTCGCCGGTTCCATTCCCGGTCAGGGCACATGCCCAGGTTGTGGGCCCATCCCCAGTGGGGGCCATGCAGGAGGGGGTCAATCGATGTTCTCTCTCATCGATGTTTCTATCTCTCTCTCCCTCTCACTTCCTCTCTCTCTAAAATCAATAAAGGAAAAAAAAATTTTTTTAAATAAATAAATGCTTCCTCTTCCTAATGTGCCCTCCCTTTCGTTTCTGTTGCTCTCTAGGACTGGCTGAACATCTGCGGGAGTCTCTGTGACCCTGTGATAAGCCTCCCAGAACCACTTGAACAAACTTAAAATACAGGTTCCTGCTTCCCCCCAACCCTGCCTGCCCCCAGAACTCCTGACCCAGAAGTTTAGGGTGAGCCCAGGAAGCTGCCCATCTCCAGCCTCCCAGGTGACCCTGGTCCCGTGCATCTGTGACCAGGTTTGAGTGGCCCGACCCAGGGCGTGGTGAGAACACTCAGACCACGAGGACTGGAGGGGACTGTGCTTCGTCACCAACCTGTCAGCATTTCTGCGTCCTTCTGTAGGAAACGTCACCGTTTGGCTCAGAGGAGGGAGGAAGCGGGAACCCTGGCGAGGGAGAGGAGCTGAAGGATGGGGGGCCCTGGCACCGCGCGCTCTGCCGCTGAGGGCGCAGCAGTGTTTTTGCACTGAAGCAGGAGAAAGATCATTGACGGGCTTTGTAAAGGCAGCTTTAGTTGAGCAGCAGGCACAGGGGGCTGTGGTTCAAGGAGTAACGAGGAAGACAAAGTAGAGACAGGAAATGTACAGCCGGAGATGCACCCTGGCCGGTTTGGCTCAGCGGTTAGAGCGTTGGCCCGCGGACCAGAGAGTCCCAGGTTCGGTTCCCGCTAAGGGCACGTACCTCGGTTGCAGTTTGTCCCCGACCCGGTTGGGGTTGTGTGGGTGGAGGCCAGTTGACGTGTCTCTCTCACATCGATGTTTCTCTCTCTCTCTTCCTCCCTCTCTCCCTCCCGCCCTATCTGAAGATAAATGCAAAAATGTCCTCGGGTGAGGATTAAAAAAAACTAATTTAAAAAAATGATATATATATGCACACAAACATACATCTCTACACATGTATGTTGATATACGCACATGTGCACATTTTAAAAATTATACTCTTATTTAATACGGGAGAGATGTGGTCATGTTTATGCCTGATTGGAGGCAGAGAAGAGATAAAGGAGAGAGAGGGGATGATGAGTGTAGCGAGATCTCTGAGGAAGCAGAGGGGGTGGAATTCACAACACAGATGGAGGGATTAACTAGCCTTGGAAAGGAAGACCCCTCGTGGCTCTGTGTCGGCAGGGAGCGAGGAACGGGGGTGGGGGTGCAGCTGTGGGGCGAGGCCTCTTCTGGAGGTTTCTGTTTCACGGAGATTTTTTGCAGTCTTCTCTGGAGCCTAACATACAATTGGTTTTTGTAAATGGCTCGTCAATGCTTGCACAGATAGTCTAGACCCTCAACATGCGATGCTCAGCACACACCTATTGATGTAACAGTAATAATTATAGAGAGCCTCCATGTAATTTTTACTGCCTTAAGTGTGTTATAATCTCCCCTAGTAGTCTTCTTTCAAGCTCTTCTTCTATAACTAGAGTGTGTTTTTCTTTGTGTTCTGATGTGATGGTTGGTATTTGGTCACAGATTGTTAAGACTTTTAAATTATCTAAGGATACAAAATACTCGTGTTCGTTATTTTTTGTCTGAAATTCAATTAGTTCTGCTATACACATTGCTACCCTGCTTTATCTTGTCTGTCACAATGGGCCATTTTTAAAACCACACAAATGGCCCTGGCCGGTTTGGCTCAGCGGTTGGAGCGTCAGCCCACAGACCAAGGAGTTGCGGGTTCGATTCCCGTCAAGGGCACGTACCTCAGTTGCGGTTCATCCCCGGCCCTGGTTGGGGTCGTGTGGTGGGCAACCAGTCAATGTGTCCCTCTCATGTCGATTATTTCTCTCTCTCTCCCTCCCATTCTATCAGAAGATAAATGGATAGTGCTAGTGGTGGTGGTGAGGGTGATGCTGGTGGTGATAATGGTGATGGAGTTGGAGGTGATGGTGGGGATGGTGATGGTGATGATGGTGATGGTGGGGATGGTGATGGTGATGATGGTGATGATGGTGATGGTGGTGGTGGGGATGGTGATGATGGTGATGGTGGTGGTGGTGGTGATGGTGGGGATGGTGATGGGGATGGTGGTGATGATGGTGATGGTGATGGTGGGGATGGTGATGGTGGTGATGGTGGGGATGGTGGGGATGGTGATGGTGGGGATGGTGGGGATGGTGATGGTGACAACTGGTTCTTGTTGAACACTTTCATTATTTGGAACTCTTCCAAAAATTTTTAATTGAAATTTGGGGTAAGAGATCCTTGATACCGTTAACCACTGTGCCATCAGCCAGGCCTCCACCTCGTCACGCCAGGCCATCGGCATTATTTCGCAAGCTACCAGTGCCAGGCGCTATGGGACAGTGGTTACGATCGCAGACTGAAGCCGGACAGCCTGGGCTGGGACGTCAGCTCTGCCACTTGCAACTGCTGTGTGACCCGGGCACGTCGCCTGCCTTCCCTGTGCCTGTCACATCTATAACACGAGGGTCACAGGAATATTTGTTTCCAGGGGCTTTTGAGAGGGTCCAGCGAGGTCTTGATAAGTGTCGGTTATTAAAACCATGCTGAGCACTCAGTGTATTCCCAGGCATGACGCTAAGTGACGAGATAAATGACCTCCTTCTAACGAATACCCATTTCTACAACGAAAAAAAAACTAAAGTTTTCCAAGTTTAAGTGACTTCAGATCAGAGAGTTCCAAATCAGTAGAGCTGGGGTCAGAACCGAAATCGACCCTCTTAACCCTTCCACCGTGAGACCAAGTTTTCATCAAATTAACTCAAACGCATACGTTCGTTACAGAAGTTTACGGCCCGGGCTGCACTTGTTTGACTTTGCAGCGCTGGGCTGACCTAAGGGCCCGTGACATTTGTGTCCATTCACTTCCCTCCCACACAGAAATGCTCAAGACCAGCTGGTCCCTCATATTTTTCCTCTGTCTCATTTCCTGCCCAGATCACAGCTTTGCTAAGTAGCAAGATGAACAGGAAATGAACTGTCCACACAATATTAACTAATCAATAAAGATTAGTTTGGGCCCAGAAGAACTGTAAATTTACATCAGATCATTTATACTCACTATAAATTCCAACTAGAACTATACCAACCTAAACAGACACCCACCCTGGTCAGCAAAGGGAAGAGATATTTTGGCTACTTGCACTTTGACAACTCATCCCCCCCCCTTTTTTTTTTTAAATCCTCACCAGAGGATATTTTTCCATTTATCTTCAGATAGAATGGGAGGGAGGGAGGGACAGAGAGAGAGAGAAATCGATGTGAGAGAGACACATTGATTGGTTGCCTCCCACACAACCCCCAGGGCCAGGGACGAACTGCAACCGAGGTACGTGCCCTTGACTGGAATCAAACCCATGACTCTTTGGTCCACGGGCTGACGCTGTAACCGCTGAGCCAAACCGGCCAGGGCTCAGTCTCATTTTTTTTAAAGTAAATTTACTGGGGGTACCACTGGTTTTATTTCTGACTTTTGATTTTTTAAATGTGGTTGGTTTTCCGCTGAATAAAACCTTCTGTCCAGCATTTCTCCTTATGTCTTGACCCTGCATTTATGTTCTCCTGCTATTTGGGTTCAAACATACACACCGCTTCCCCCCACTCCCCGTTCCCCCAAGGAATAAAGGAGTTTTGGGTTTTTTTTTTTAGAAAGGAAGCAAAGTATCTGAATAAACACTAATGCTGATAATAGTAATAACCCTATGGAGACATTGCGAATAATACTGATTTTCCTTTAAAATGAGAGAATGGGTGTGAAGTCACTTTGTAAACTGGGAAACAGGGGTATCTGCTCATGAGCTCACACCCTCAGAGACACTGGCACTACTCGGGTTAAAACAGGTCAGTTCCTGGGGCATTGCGCATGGGAGAAAAGCCGGCCATCAGGTTTGACTCAAGTCCATCTGTTGCTCTGCGGGGACGGGGGGGCGGGGGGAGCTGTGGAAGAGGAAGAGAGGACGTCTATGTGTAACCACCCTGTATACCTGGAGGCCTATCTCCATGCTGCCTTTTGCAGATGGGCTATTTTAAAACAGAGAAGGAACCCGGCAGGACTGGATGTCCGGACGTTCCCCCGCATCTGGTCCAGCTCTTCTTGTCGGCCCTTTATACCCCATCTAAGGCATCGAGAGCCTGGTGAGGATCAAATGAGCATTTGCCTTCTGACTCGGATGTATGGGTTCAGAACATGTCACCCGAAAACACGCCGCTTTGGTGTACTGGTTATTTTGAATGAAAGGAAACTGAGAAACAGCCAATGAGAAAGAAAAGGACCCTCCGACCCTGCTCAGTCCCTCTGAAAGGAGGTCCACTTCCCCTGTGACAGGGACCCTCCCTGAACCACGAGGGTGGAAGGCTCGTTATCATCAGACAGGGAATGTAGGGCCTAGAAGGCTGTATAAACAAACCGAGTTATTTCTCCACAATCTCATGACCCCAAGCCCAGGCCCTTCGGTCTTGTCCATTCTTCACCAATGTATCGTTTTTGTGTCTAAAATCTTCCGGTTTTGTCCACTTCTTTGATTGTCCTATCTCGGTGGGGCTCAGGCACATACAGTCGTCCCTCGCCACTTCGCGCTTCGACGCTCACGGCTTCACTCTACCGCGGTTTTTTCAAATACATTCATTAAAAAGCTGATGGAGACAGTGAAAATGATACAGCGCACGCTCGGTTGTCTGAGTCAATTACACACCCCTGTAGTACAATTACAATTAAAATTACTGTACGTATGGACTGTAGGCCTGTGTATTCAAGCACCCCAGGAATCCTTCAACGCCAGGTGCAACCGCTAGAGTCTGGAACGGATTAACCGCGATAAACGAGGGACGACTGTCCATATAAAATTAAATTTATTTTCTCTTGTTATTCTGTCTTTTTATTCCAGAGGGCGTCTCAGCCAAGACCCTAGAAGGGTGGGGGGGCGATTACTTTTTTCTCCCCTACAGGAACATCAGAGGCTGAAAAGCAGAGATGTCATCCAAAGGCACGTATCTATCATAGAGTCGTCTGGGAAATGGGCAACATGGAATTTGCAAACAGACATGGTGCCTCCTCTTGAAATGCCTGACTAGCAGGAGATCAGTTAGGCCAATACATACATGAAATAAATACTTCTTGCAAAAAAAAGGGTAAGCAGGAAATAAACAAAAAAGGGTGGACTTCAGGTCGACTGGTCACAGAAAGTCTCACTGAGGTGACAGTGAGCTCAAGGACAAGAACGAGCAGCCACACGAGGAGCTGGGAGCAGCTCTGGGTGCAGGGATCGGTCGCTGCCAAGGCCTCCAGGGTAGGAGTGGGAGGGCACTTGGCATTCTAGAATCTTCCAGAAAGTCATAAGGCTGCAGGTTCGCCAGGGCAGATAGTGGCACAGGCGGTCACACGGGAGACAGATGATGCGAGACTCTGAAGGTCACGGAAAGGGGTGTGCATTTTATCCTCAGGGCAAGCAGCTCCTCGAGCCGTTTTAAGCCTGGAGTTCGTCAGGCGGCCACTCTGAGGAACACAGAATCTCTGACACTGCTTCTCCTCGGGGTCTGCACCTCACTTCTGTCTTATTTCTCTTCACGCAGAGAGCACCAAAGACACGCAAAATCGTGACAAAAATTAGGCAGAGAGAACCCAGGGCTATCAATGTTCAGTCCCGGGGTCTCATGATCTCTCTTGTAGAATGAAACTGGGAGGAAATATTAAAATTAGCAGGGTCTTGCCCTGGCTGGTGTGGTCCAGTGGTTGGAGTGTCGACCCGCAGGACCAAGAGGTCTCGGGTTCGATTTCTGGTCAAGGGCACGTACCTGGGTTGCAGGTTTGATCCCTGGTCCTGGTCCGGGACATGCAGGAGGCAACCAATCGATGTCTTTCTCTCACATCGATGTTTCTCTCTCTCTCTCTCTCTTCCTCTTTCTCTAAAAAATCACTGAAAACATATTTTTTTTAAAAAAAAAAAGGAAGAAAAATATCCTTGGATGAGGATTAACAAAAAATTAAAATAAATAAAATAAAATTAGCAGGATCTTGCTTGGCCAGTGTGGCTCAGTGGACTGAGCATCATCCCCTGCAACAAGAGGTCACTGGTTTGGTTCGTGGTCAGGGCACATGCCCAGGTTGTGGGTTCGATCCCCAGTAGGGGGCATGCAGGAGGCAGCCAATCGATGTTCTCTCATCAAGGTTTCTCTCTCTCCTTGTCCCTTCCTTCCTCTAAAATCAATAAAAACATATTTTAATTTTTTTTCTTTATTGATTTTTAGAGAGAGAGGAAGGAAGAGGGAGAGATAGATAGAAACATCGATGAGAGAGAACATCGACTGGCCACCTCCTGCATGCCCCCCACTGGGGATCGGGCCCACAACCTGGGCATGTGCCCTGACCGGGAATCGAATCGGTAACCTCTTGGTGCATGGGTCGATGCTCAACCATTGAGCCACACCAGCCGGGCAATAAAAACATATTTTAAAAAATACATTATTAAAAAAAATTAGCAGGGTCTTTAGTTTGAGTATTCCTTTACCACCACAGTCCTGGTATAAGAATATTATCACTCAGGATCTTGCCCTAGAAAGATGAGTGGGGGGGGACAGACAGAGATGGCATCAGAACACAGGACTAGCTGACCAGCCCTCCTTGTCATGGAGTACGTTAGATTTATTTTGGGGAGTGAGAGTCAAAGGAGAAATAAACAGTATGACGAGGAAACATCCTAAGAACCACCTAGAGACACGGCCCCACCATCACCCAGCCCAGGACTCTATTTTTGTCGGGAGAACCAAGGGATGCTTTGTAAGGAGGAGCAGTTATCGTCATAACGTCCAACAATGAGTGACATGCTGGTGTGCCAGGCCGGCCTTAGGCATCCCTGTCCCAACAGGTACCCTAGAAATGGGCCAGAGCCCAGGCCAGACAAGCCGAGCAGACTTATTTATCTGCCTCGTGCATACGTGTCCTTATGTGGACAAGACCAAAACAAGGGGCAAACCTGGAAATACCACTGAGTCCTGGGTGCCAAGCCAAGGCTCTCCAAATCAATGTGTTTGCTTCCAGGTTGCTGTTTTTAGAGTCTTCTCTCTTTAAACACCGTGTTCCAACATCCAGAGCTGTTTATGCCAGTTGTTAGCTCAGCCTCTGTCCTCCTCCCTCCGCACAGGAAATTTATGTATCTGGACCGGTTTCTGATTTTTCTCAGAGCGAAGGTTTTGGCTCCAGGCTCTTACACCTTGACTCTGCCGCACAGCGTGATGGAAATGATAGCCTGGGAGCAACCCTGTGGACCGTCCCGGGAGCAGGGCCGTGCCGAGCGCATCCCCCTGCCCTGTCCTCACTCAGTGTGCATCCCAGGGAAGTTCTGTAGGAATGACGGCTTGGCAAGGTGAGGACAGAGGAGCTCCGTGGACGCCGCAGGCCCGGGGACGCACACTCGGGGAGAGACGTGGCTCCGCTCCCCACATTTCTTTCACACACAGCGTGATTATCGCAAAGTGCTTCCATATGGCCCATGGAAAATCCCAGCCAGAACCGGCTTCAGCAGGCCAGCTTCGGAGCAGTAACGGACATGAGGGGGCTGTCATGAAAAGCAAGGCCCAGAAGCACCGAGTTTTCACGCGGGCAGGACCCTTGGCTGACTCTGGCCTTGGACCAGCTGCACGCAGACAGACTCTGATGGCGGGCCTGCGGGATGCCCACGCCCTGACCAGCTCTCTTCTCCCTCTGCACTCGAGGATCTGTGCATACAACGCAGTAGCACTTTCTTTGGAGAAATTAATCAAAAACATTAGGTTTCCAGGGGCTCTTCACCTAGAATGCTCTGGACTGGCATCAGGGGTCTGAGAGCCTCCTTGAAAAATCAGAATGGGTAATTTGAAGCTTATAGAAACACGTGCATTTTCATGGAGAGAAAATGCCTAACTTTCAATTGATTTTTTAAAGGATCTACAATTAAAAAACTGAATATCAGTATGCGTTGTGTGTGTGTGTGTGTGTGTGTGAGAGAGAGAGAGAGAGAGAGAGAGAGAGAGAGAACTATCTCACCAAGCAGTACAAACAGGTAGAGACCCCCTTCAGCCAACAGCACCCCACCCTTTCCCATTCCAGGATCTCCTCTGCACACTTCTCCAAAAAGACTGGTTTCTTGACCTGATTTCACTCAGCTGCCACCCTGGTTCAATCCGAATTATCTCAGTTTCTAGTCCCTTCGGGACCCCGACCCAGCGACGTCTTTTCTAATGAGATCCCCACACTTCTTAAAGCCATCGCTCACTGCAGCTCTCGACCTGCGGGTGTGCACCCCTCCTCTGGTCCTGGGAGAATCCTTCCCTCTTTATCCTCACCTTCTGTTCGCTCATCCCCCCACTGCAATCATGCTTGGGGTTCGGCCTGCAATTCATCGAAACCACTGTTGCTAAGGTCACAAATGATCTTCCAACTGCCAATGAGAAATGTGGGGGCCCCTCATCCCACTTGGGCTCACAGCAGCATTTAACAGGGCGGCCCACCCCTCCTTTGTGGAATGACTTCTTCCTTGGGCTTCTGCGATACTGCTTTGCCTACAATCAATATCTGTTGGCCCCTCTAAGGGGGAGGTCAGCACACTACAGCCCGAGGGTCAAATGCAGCCTGCAGCCTATTTTATAAATAAAGTTTTATCGGAACACAGCTGTGCCCGTGTGTTCACAGGTTGTCTGTGGAAGGTTTTGCACCGCAATGTCAGTGCTGAGTGGGTGACAGAGACCAATGCCCCACGAAGCCCGAACACATTTACTCTGGTCCTTTCCAGAAAAAGTGTTCCGTCCCCCCAAATTAAAGGATTAAAAAAAGGGCAGATGATACTGAAATGAAAGGATGGACATTTCTGAATACATAAAATGGAGAAACTATTGATTCTAAAAATACACAATACTTAAATCAAATGACAAATTGAGAGCAACACTGGAAATAGGTATCGCAGATACAAGGTAGCATTTGTGAAACAGGAAACATCCAAAGGGAAAATGAATCAATGCCTTCAGTAGCTAACTGAAAAGTTAAAAAGTAGCAATGAGCAACAATGTTTTTACCTTGTTAGCAATCAGAGGGCGGCAAATAAAAGAAATTATTATTTCGTGGTTTACCAAAAAAAAAAAAAAATCAGCAAATATTTTTAAATAGTCATACTCAAGTTGGCAAAGGTGCAGAGAAACAGGTATTCTTGGAAGAACCAGTGGGAACAGAAATTTGATAGCGTTTTCAGAAGATATCCGACTTCCAGGAAACTGGTCGAAAGTTCCAGCCAGAAAGCTTAGTGTTAGGACAATGTTATTCTAGTAACAGTCTAAAGTGTATTTTGCTTGATGGTAACATTGTATTGGGTTTGAAACCTACTTTTTTCAGGAGACACGTGTGACTTGGACTGTCCCCGCACGAGCCTGCAGGTGGAACCGTCGCCAGCGCAGACCCCGCAGTTGTCTTCCTTGGCGTGACTTCCCAGGTGCCGGTCACAGCCCACCGCCTGGGACAGAGCAGGGCATCAGGACCCGGTGAGAACATGGGAGGCGAGACGCAATTGCTTTCATATTCATGGGGTTATCCTTCTTAAATGTGTAAGCTGGTTGTTCTTTTAGAAGAACACAGCTTTTTAAACGATGAATAATATAAAGCTTTTAGAGCATAACATGATTCTAGTCAAGGCCCAAAGAACTGAAGCTGTCCCCTCGCTCTTATTCTCCTATTGATATTTTTATTCAGATATTTGTCTGTGCATAAAATGAGTGGAACTTGCCCCAGACAGTGTGGCTCAGTGGCTGGAGCGTCAGACTGTGCACCGAAGGGTCACAGGTTCAATTCTCAGTTAAGGGTACCTACCTGGGTTGCAGGTTTAATCCCCGGCCTCGGTTGGGATGCGTGCTGGAGGCAACCAAGCAATGTCTCTCTCTCACATCAATGCTTCTCTCTCTCTTTCTCAGCCCCTCACCCCACCTCCCTCCCTTCCTTCCACTCTCTCTCAAAATCAATAGAAAAAAATATCCTCGAGTGAGGATTAACAATAAGTAAATAAATAAGTGGAATTTTACAGATAACGTTTCCTCTCTCCCCTCTTCCCACCTCTTCCTCCTTCTACTCTAGTCCTAGTCTCTCATTTCCTCCCAAAACAACCACTATTCTGAAATCATTGTATGACCGTTGGTCTATAGTTTTAAATACTTTTTTCTCTGTTTTCATCTGAATCCCCACATACCTGTATCTTACCATCTATATATCCATCTCTCTATATATTCTATATCTATATCTTAGCATTTCCTCTCTGTCATTATGGATACCTATTCTGACAGAGCTCTACCTCTATGTCATTGTACCTATATATCTGTCTGTATAAACACTTTTTAAAACATAAGAAAGGAGTGAATGAGAGAGCTGTCTCATATAGAATATGCTTATATCGGACTTCTGTGACTTATGATTTTTGTGAGTTAATTGTGTGCGCATATGTGTTGGATTGTGAGCTTCCTTCTATGAGAAAAGAGGCGATGTCTTATACTTCTTATTTCACCAGTATGTATTTACATAATACTCCCCATAATATTGACTAAAGTGAGAGTTTAACTCTACCTCTCCACACTCACTCATCTTTATTTGTATTTATTTAGCTGGTGTTTAAAGACATATAAGGGACTTCGGAGGCCAACAGTTGACAGACAAAACCTGACCCGCCCTGCCACCCCTTTCCAGCTGCAGGATATTGAACAATTAAACTTTCACAGACATTTTCCTCCAGAGGAAAACGGGGATAATAATCCGTACTTCACATGGGGTCTAATAAGGATTAAATGAGAAAATATAAGTAAAACTCTCAGTACAGTGATTAAAAGGGCTCAGAGAAAGGGAGCCAATTTTATTATCTGTTTTGCATTGTGTTTTGACTCCAGGGGAGCCCCCCCCGTGCCTCAGCCTGGCAACTGCAGAATCCGACCCGACATCCAAGGTACTGAACACAAAACTGGAGGAAGTTGAAACCAACTGTAGATTCTTTCCAAAATTTTGGTGCTGAAGGAAAGGAGAAAGATCAAATGAAAACTTCAAGGAGAGTGAGGAAAAAGTGCCAAGGAAGCTTAAGCAAAAGCCTATGACTAGAGATATTTTCTAATTCATACAGGGCAGTCGGGGGAAAAGGTCTGCATTTGCTCTGTGTGTTTCCAAATGATGAAAACTACAGGTTTAAGCCTAACTGAGTTCACTATGAGAACGCCTGGAAAGTCAGAGGTGTCGAACAGTAAGTATTCAACCATGGGCCAGGAGGCTTCCTGGTGGGAAAACTGGAGAAGAGGTCAAATTATTTGACGAGTAGCTGAATCCAACGACTTTTAAGATCCTTTCATCCTGATTATATGATTTTATAAAGAGTCATAAAATATTAATAGCAATCGTTGATTTTTACTGAGTGCCTGCCATGTGCCTGGCATAGGGCCAAGCACATTATAAAGACATTATTTCATTTACTCTTCACGGCAACCTTATAATATATTTGATACCTTGTATCTCTGTTTTACAAATAAGGCATCTGAATGTTGCTGAGGTGAAATGACTTTTCCAACATTACACAGCTAGTATATCATGTCAGTCGTGGTTTTAAAAACCCAGGTCCTCAGACACCCCCATCCTAACACCATGCTACACCTTGCTCATCTTCCCTATCAGCAGATGGGTGATAAAGAACCCAGTTACAGGGGCCATTCTAGTAATATTTACAAGTACATGTGGAACAACTTAAGAGTGATTGATTTTGGAAACACACTTGCAAGGTTGGGATTCAATCAATGAATAGCTTGTGTCCATGTAACTCTCTCCAAGGGGAGTAATATTCCACGATCAAATTACAGCCACACAGTTCCTGGGCCAAGCTCTGTCCTCACACATTGGGGTCCCTGAGCACTCTGCATTTCATGAGAATGAGAATCACCCTCTCTCCGGCTGTCCAGGGAGGGCGTGGGCTTGGGAGCCAAGATGGCCTCGTTTGGAACAGTGTTTAGGGCCTTGCAAGGACTTGGGCAATCGAACACCTCCCCGAGCTCTTAGGTTTGTTTCGTAACTTTTTTTAAAGTTACAGTTCATCCAAATCTTACAGCCAAAATAAGCGTGTGCAAACATCGCAGAAAAATAATATCTGAAAAGAAGGTCGGGTTGCCCTATGATTCATCGGATATAAGCCAGAACTGCCCTCGAAATTGAGAAATGACTGGATTCTGGCTCTCGGGTCCCTTTGGAATCAACAATAAGCAACTTTTAAAAACGGCCTGAAGTGTTTTCAGCTTCTGTGGCATCTCCCGAAGACAAGACCTCTAATTATAATGATTTTAAAGCCACTAAATGGATAAATATATCAATAAAATGTATTAACATCTCTTAAATAAGATTTTCTATATAACCAGGCAATGCAGAGTATAAATGAGATTCGTAGTTCATGAGACAAGTTACACAAGATTGATCATAATCTAAACAGATATTTAAACTATATGAGCAGTGTTTTTTTGGAATAAATGCCCATATATAAATCATCACTTCACTGAGAATGATTGCGCAGTTCCTGCCTATGATTTCCTAACCAGCTAACAGAAGACAATGTTTAAAGAAGGGACATTACTCCAAATTAAGATACAGATGGATTTCCTAAATAAGTCCAATTTAATCCTTCAAGAAGCAAACAGTGTTTTTGAGTCAGGTTCTGCTCGAGATCTCTGAAAATTGGATTCCACGTTAGAAAAAACTCTAACATTCCTGCCTCAACAATTATAACATGGAGCTATGACAGTCATTAAGGCTGTCCATTAGCTTCTCCTTCCAGCCTGTGGGAGGATGGCACCTCCCCACCCCCTGAGACGTGAATGTGGTCACTGACGGTCTCTGGCCAACGAGACACGACCCCACCACGCGGACTCACGGAAGGATCAGAGCACGAGTCATGTGACCCTATTCTCACGTCTGTAGTTATGATGGAAAACATGTGTTCGAACAAAGCGTCCCTCCGTCTGGGTCTCAGATGTTCAAAGAGCAGAGACTCCCGCCGACCCAGGTTGGACAAGTAGCATTAGCCAGAAATAATCTTTAATTGTTTCAAACCCCTGCGTTTTAGGGGTTGCCGGTTATGCAGGAAAACCCAGCCTGTGTTATACAGGAGCGCCACGGAACCCCGAGTGGAGAAAGCAGGGTCACCAACAGGGAGGGTGTTGTTCTAAATGGGACATTTCACATGAACACACAGATTCCCGGCCTCTGTTGACAACTAAAATCTCCAGCATGTTTCTGTCCAGTTTGGGTGGTAGTGATACCCACGGAGGTTCACCGGCTGGAAGGAAGGTGCCTCTGACGCAGGACTGGCAGTGAGGGAAGCTGAGCCCATGTAGGGCGGGGGAGATGGGGAATCCCTGTACCTTCCACTCAATTTTGCTGTGAATCTGAAAAATTAAGTGTATTTTAAGAAAAAGTGAGGAAGGGGAGAGAAGAGTCCAGAGAGCGCCTGGGAAGGCTGGCTGGGGTCCTGGGTTCATCGTCACTGCAATGACAAGCCATCCAGGGATTCGGGTGTGAGGAGCGACACACGGATGGACATGTCAAGACGATCATTTTGCGGCACAGGACACAACAGAGTCGATAATATCATGAAAACCGTGTAGGGTGACAGACGGATACTAGAGTCCCTTTGGTGAAGACTCTGTAAGGCACACAGATGTCGAATCACTACGCTGTACACCTAAAACTAATCCCATATTGTATGTCAACTATAGTTTAAAATAAATAAATAAAAATACAGAGTACAGCCCTGGCTGGCGTGGCTCAGTTGGCTGAGCCTTGTCCCATGCACCGAGAGGTCGCCGGTTCGATTCCCGGTGGGGGCACATGCCAAGGTTGTGGGTTCCATCCCCAGTGGGGGGCGTGCAGGAGGCAGCCAATTGATGTATCTCTTTCACACTGATGTTTCTCTCCCTTTCTCTCTCTCGAAAATCAATAAAAAACATATTTTAAAAAATTAAAATTAAAAAAGAAAGAGTATATTTCCCAGCCAAAAAAAAAAAAATCAATCGCTTGGGCTGCTGTGTGGAGAATGGATCTCAGGGAGGCCAGGTGGAGCTGAGACACCGGAACAGGCGGGTATTAATGGTTTAGGTCAGAGTGGTTGGCAAGGCCTAGGCTAAGAAGCCGGCGGCCGTAGAAAGCAACAGTGGGTCCAAAACAGACTTTGAAGGCAGACCTGACAGGACTTGGCGGTGGATTAGACACGTAAGTGGAAAGAGAAGACTCCAGAATGACTCCGCTGCGGTGAGCAGCTGGAGTTGATTTTCTGGACGAAGGAAAGAAAAAGCTAGTTCGAGGAGCAAGACGATGGGTCACCTCTGAACCTGGCACTTAGTAGGTGGTTTGGTGGTTTGCTTGCTGTTGTGACTACTGTTGTTGACATGAGCATAATAGGGTAGATGGAATACTAGCCATTCATTATTTTAATCCTCCACCCCCAGAAATCAAAGGAACAGAGGTGGAATCCCATCCTGTCCCAGCCATCATCCCCACACTATCTCAACAACCTGTCACAGAACCCTGAATCCTCACACCGTAACAGCCGTGTGGGGCTCTGCCTCAGCCACACTCATCACCGCCCTGCAAAGCCCACTCTGAAAATCCACTTAGAATGCATTCATGCCCTGGCCGGTTTGGCTCAGCAGTTGGAGCGTCAGCCCTCGGACCAGAGAGACCGGGGTTTGGTTCCCGCTAAGGACACCTACCTCGGTTGCAGTTTGTCCCCGGCCCCAGTTGGGGTTGTGTAGGTGGCAACCACTCGGTGTGTCTCTCTCACATCGATGTTTCTCTCTCTCTCTCCCTTTCGCTCTATCTCAAGACAAATGCAAAAAATGTCCTTGGGAGAGGATAAAAAAAAAAAAAGGAATGCATTCATGCTGATTCTTCAGCAAATAGGTCACTGCCCCTAAAGACCAAAGACAATGGATTATGTGAGTAAAACAATGAATTAAAAGGCCCAGAGAACCTAGCATCATTAACCTTCCAAACCAGTGGTTCTCAAAGTGGGGTGCCTGGACCCAGTATCAGCATCTCCTAGAACCTGCTAAAAAGGCAAATCCTCAGGCCCCACCCCAAATCCACGGGATCGGAAACTCTAGGGCTGGGGCCCAGCGCACTGTTTTAACAAGCCCTTCGGGCGATTCTGATGAGCTTCCGAGCTGCAGAACCACTGGCCTAAGACGCATCCTAAAAGGTTTCATGTTGCAATCTTTGGACTCGACTTGGGCAAAAATCAACCTATTTTAAATAAGCAAAACAACTTAAAAGGCGAGGAATCCTCTCTCGAATATTTTTGACATGAAAATGATCAAAAACAAGGATCTCATGTGCACGGACAAAAGGAAAGAAGAAAGAGGTGTTCACTGAGAGCGGGGTGGCACCTCCTTGAACCGGGGGAAGGGTGAGCAGGTGTGGCAGGGGGCTTACCTGACAAATGCCACTGATGCACATGCCCAGGGAGTCAGTGTGGCAGCGTGTGCCATCCAGGACCTTGGGTGCCAACTCCACGACCAAGCTCTGTCCCCGTGCGTGACACTTGAGTGCACAGGGGGCGGTGGGGTCATTATACCGTGGAAGCCACTCATAGTAACGGCCCTGGTACTGGACATCATTGTAGGCAGAGCACTGCTGGGCTCTGAAGTCCTCCGCATCGGGAGGGCAGTCCTGGAGGAAGAGAAGGGCCACACGCACGTCACCCAGTGAACTGGGGAACTCCGGATGTGTCCACCCGAGCCCACGAGACCAGACCCCACCTGCCCCTCTCCTGGGAGTCACCTCTTTCCCTCTAAACATTCAAAACGGAACCCACAGCTGTAGGATTCTAGCAGAACCTCCACAATAATGATGCACACGGGGGAGCACCTCATTTATTCGGATCACTCCCCAACCCCAAATAATTAACGCTTCCGTGGACGCCACGTTCTGCTGTTTTATCCGCCCTGGGTGTACATTTTCATACGCATGACACAGTCCCCTTCTTTCTGAAACAAGGGGAACAAAATGCTTTTGATTCTTGCAGGTGACTCAAGGTCTTCCCAGGGAACACGAATTATCACGCACACCTTCAGGAGCCATGGATGATCTGGCTCCATGCTGGCCCCAAACCGCTGTGCTTGGTGAGACCTTGTGTTCGTTTCTTTTTTATTATTGTTGTTGTTTAATTCATCTGCCTTGTTCCCAGACCCCCAGCCAAGTGCCTGCCTCCAACGGGCTGTAGGATGGAGAGACAGGGTAGCTTTTCCTAATTCTGTCTACAACAAAAGCACATACATTCTCAGGAACCACCCTGGGGCACTCTCATAATCACAGTGAAAAGTGTTTGTACAAGTCTTGATGACTCAAGGATATTTTAACTTAACTGCCGATCCCTCCCAACAGTAATTTCCAAAGCAAGATGCTGGATGACAAAAATGTTTTCACTCTTTGGTACGGAGTGCAAACATCCCAGTGAATGGAATTAATGAACTGTACAGAAACTTCCCCAGAACGGGTACAGGACGGCAATATGGTATTGTATATATTTTTTTCTTATGACAAAAGTAATAAATGTTTACTGTAAACTGGAAAAATAGTTTCTGTTAAAAAAAAAAAAAGACTAAATAGTAAAGACTCTTGTGTCTAAATCTTTACACAAATCCTTGATTGTTTCCCAAGGACAAATCTCTGGAAATAAAATTTCTGAGAAGAAGGGTGTGTTTCATAGGCTTTTAAAAAATATTGCGAAATTGCCCTCCAAGAAGGTATTAATATTCGCAGGCTATGTAAGTTCCCTTTTCTCAAGACCTCTTCTCAGTTTGGACATTATTATTATTATTATTTTTAATCCTCACTTGAGGATATTTTTCTATTGATTTTTAGGGAGAGTGGGAGAGAGGGAGGGAGAGAGAGAGAGAGAGAGAGAAACATGGATGTGAGAGAGAGAGACACTTCATTTGGTTGCCTCACTGGGGCCAAGGATCAAACCTGCAACCCAGGTACATGCCCTTACTGGAATCGAACCCATGACTCTTCAGTCCCCAGGCCAATGCTTTAACCATGAAGCCAAACTGGCTGGGGCTGGGTATTATAGTTTCCTAAAAATTTTTCCAATCATAAATTGCATTTCCTTTTAATTACTTGGGTTTAATATATTTTCATGTATATTTGTTAACTGCAGTAATTCTTCAAAAATGTCTTGTTTGCTGTCCTTAATTTACCTATTGGAATGTTTGTCATTCTATTATTTTTAACAGATCAAACTATTAAACTTCACAGTAAAGTTAGTTATTAACTCTCTGTCCCTTGTATTGGAAATATTTTCCCCATTTAATTTTGGTGCTTTATAAAGTCAAGAAGTTCTAAATTTTTATGTAGTCAGCTCTATTAAGATTTCCTTTAAGGTTTCTTTCCTTATTAATAAGCTTAGAAATGCTTTCGCCACTGCCCTAAGAACAGATAAATACTTAAATGTATTCTTCTTGTTCCTTTATGGTCTAACAATTATGTTAAATTTATTTTTCAATTACACTTGACATACAATGTTATATTAGTTTCAGGTATGCAACTTAGTGATGAGGTAGTTATATACCTTATGAAGTAATCACCCCAAGTCTCGTACCCATCTGGCACCATACATAGTTATTATAACATTACTGACTATATTCCCTAACAGCAATTATATTGAACTCTTTGCCACATCTGAAATTTATTTTGATGTATAGTTTAATGTGGAAATTTAACTTTATATTTTCCACAAATAACTACTAATAAATGATCAGCCAGAATTTTAAAATTTAATTTCTCCCATTTCTCCCTTTTTTTACTACTTGACTTTTGTATTTAACTGTGTTTATGCCTTTATACATTTGCCTCAAATCCTTTTCGGAAGTCGGAAGGGACTAAATACAACATAACAAATAAACTTTCTTCTGGGATTAATTATGTGAGTTTGCTGTGACTCATTCCAAAATCCTATCCTGCGGCCACATTCTTCTGTCCCGGCAAGACTACACCTTAACCCAGGTCACACCTGCGGCAGAGGCAGACTGAAGAGGGCTAAAACTGGAATGAGGGCTGTGTCTTCCATCCGGCCCTGGGGAAGGTCCTCAGAGTAAGGTTCATACAGTGTAGTGGTTCCTCAAAAAATTAAGACGAGAACCACCCTATCACAAAGCTATTCCACGTCTGGGTATTTACCCGAAGAATACAAAACCCTAATTCAGAAAGATATAATATAGGCTCCTCTGTGCACTGCAGTGTTATTTACAACAGCCAAGATATGGAAGCAACCTCAGTGTCCACTGATGGACATCGGATAAAGAAGATGGGGTAGAGCCCTGGTCAGTTTGGCTCAGCTGTTGGAATGTCGGCCCTTGGACCAATGAGTCATGGGTTCGATTCCGGTCAAGGGCACGTACCTCGGTTGTGGTTCATCCCGGGCCCTGGTCGGGGTCGTGTAGGAGGCAGCCTGTCGATGTGTCCCTCTCACGTCCATGTTTCTCTCTCTCTCCTTCTCTCTCTCTCCCTCCCACTCTATCTGAAGATAAATGGAAAAGTATCCTCGGGTGGCAATTAAACAAAAAGAAGATGGGATACACATATATAATGGGATACGCTCAGCCATAAAAAATGAAGAAATTGCCATTTGTGTGTCAAGGCAGATGGAGCTTGAGGATGCTATGCTCAGTGAGATAAGTCAGATGGAAAAAAAACAACATGTATGATTTTACTCCTGTGTGGAATATAAAATAAAAGAAGAACAAACAAACAAAAACACACACATAGATACAGACGACAGACAGGTGGTTCCAAAGGGAAGGAGGTTGGGGGGGTCAAGTATTTGGCAACAGACGAACACCAGACTTCTGGTGGTAAACACGCTGTAATGAATATAGATAGCAAATTACAGTGCTGTATACCCGAAACTTATATAATATTATAAACCAATGTTACCGCAGTTTAAAGAAGGGTTTATAAACCCTTCCTCGTGTGTGACGTCCTTGCGTTACCTACCACGCTCCCGAACTCATCTTGCTGTGGGCAGGACAGATGAGTTCCAGTCTGCTGGGAAATAATTCCAACCTCCCTCGGCCCCAGCCTCCTCATTTGCAAAAGAGAAATGACCGCACCTCGAAGGCCTCGAGGGCCGGGTGAGGTGCTGCAAACAAAAGCACTTTGAATTCTGAGGGCGTTTGCGGAAATTATGTCTTGTTTCTATGAATTCAGAAATTATGAAATACTTACCAAATCAGATCATACATGTGAAATGGGCCTCACAAGGTAGTACACATGGAAGGTATGAGAGAGACAAAGCCTGTTGTCGATTAAACAAACATTCAGCATTTCCACAAAGGTACCGAGAGACCGTTAGCTTCACAGTACACGCTACAGTGTTATAACTGAAACCATGAATGGATTTTATTAGATTACATATTTTTATTGCAGAACTTACATGATTGCTGCACGTCCTGTAGCGAATGTTCTGCCCTTCACAATTCCTAAAGGGAAAAAAGGAGGGGAAAAGGAGAAAACAATGATTTCATGGAAGTGGCAAACAGGAAAAAAAAAAAAAAAAAAAAAAAAAGGAAGCCAAAGCAAGGCCCTGGTAAAACTTTTCTTGGCTCACATAACCTCTCAGAAATTGAAAGTTTAAATTCTAAGAAACAACTTTCACGGATCAGGAGGCTATAAAGTCTCATGGCAGAATCACTTTATTAAACAGAGAGTGAATGCTTTAGTTTCATTAACGTAATAATATTATTTACACACAGTTCTTACCCTGGGGACCACATAACCACTGAAATTAATGTGTTGTGTGTGTGTGAGAGAGAGATGTGTGCATACATGTATCTTTCTATGAAAATGAAGGAAAAGCGACCAGCAAGGGCATTTCTGTGGCATGTTCCCACAGCAGAATTTCTCCTCCTCCCTCATCGAAGGAACAGACCCACGATGGCTGGGGACTCCAGGACCTTCCCTCATCAATACGACGGCCAGTCCTTCCATACAGGCCTTTTTCCCGCGTGAGTTTCTAAGTCTGGGTGGGCTCCATGTTATCTGTCGGTTGTTTCAAGCAGGTACATGGCTGGCAGAGGACGGAGCCTCTGCACTTCACAAAGGAGAGGCAACAGTGCACGCGATATAGTACTTTTTTCTTTTCTTTTTCTTTTTATCCTCACCCGAGGACATTTTTGCATTTATCTTCAGATAGAATGGGAGGAGGAGAGAGAGAGAGAAACATCGATGTGAGAGAGACACATCGACTGGCTGCCACCCACACGACCCCAACCAGGGCTGGGGACAAACTGCAACCGAGGTACGTGTCCTTAGCGGGAACCGAACCTGGGACTCTCCAGTCTGCGGGCCGACGCTCTAACCGCTGAGCCAAAGCGGCCAGGGCCACAATACAGCACTTTTTTCATGATCCTTCTTCCTCAAAACTGCAGACGTGTTTTCCTGGCCTCTGACATGTAGACTTGCAGAGAAGTCTAAAGTTTATTCTTTTGTACAGTATATGTGTTTCATTTTTCTGCCTGGAAGCTTATAGGTTTTTGGTGGGGTTTGTGTGTGTGTGTGTGTGTGTTAGTATGTGCAGTAAAAATCTGTAGTCAGGATGTATCCAGTTGTGTGTTTCTTCTGAACAATTTTGAGTGAAAATGGTGAGCCCTTTTGACTGCGATGCTTGAGGTTTTTATCTGCAGTGCCAGGAATTAGTCCCAGGTCATAACTCTGATTACAGCTCTTGTTCCAAAAACACCCATGATTCCTGAGTTAGAGTCCCCTCTGCTCCGATCTCTGGTTTTCTCTTCGATACATCTCATTGCTCTCTTACGAGACACATCTCAAGCTTCTCGTATGCATCCAAAAAAACCACCTACAGACATACTCCCCCACAGGACTGATCTTCCTTTTCCGTGGTGGTGATTCTGTATCTCAGTGTCTGAGACAGACCCTTTTTGCAATCCTTCCCGATCTCTTCTCACTTTACATCTCATGCCATCCTTGTCTTCCTTTTTTTAAAAAAAAATTTTTTTCCTTTATTGATTTTAGAGAGAGGAAGGGAGAGGGAGAGAGAGAGAAAAACATCGATGAGAGAGAACATCGACTGGCCGCCTCCTGCATGCCCCCCACTGGGCATGTGCCCTGACTGGGAATCGAACCGGCGACCTGCTGGTGCATGAGTCGACGCTCAGCCACTGAGCCACACCGGCCGGACTCGTATTCCTTTTTTTTTCTTTTCAATATTTACTGTGCAAATGTCAATCATGTACAAGTAGTGCCTACTGTCCCCACTGCATGAGCCCCAGCCTCCTCCTGTCCTCTGTGAGAAGACAGATGGGAGAGGGGAGTCACGGTGGAAAGAACAGCGTTGCCCAGATGACAGGGTGCGCTCTGAGCTGGAACACAGACAGCGTGCCCATCACTCGCTCCTTTTCGTCACGTTCCCCTGACTCTGAGAACATCCTCCTAGATTATCGCCACAGGTCGGCCCAATCTCTGTATCCTGTAACCCTGTGTATTTCCATCTCCGAGACTTGCCCTAGGTACAGGACTCTGAAACTCATTCAGCTCTGCACAGGCTACGTCCAGCTGGCGGGATAACCGTCTTGGGCGGAGGGGTCTTTCTCCTGGTCAAAGGGAAATGACTTCGCTCTCCTGGGAAACGACACAAGGTCACTTACTTACATGACTGACTTCATTGTGCTCTTCGCGTGTGGATGAAAGAAGAACGTAAATCACGGGGAAAGTGAAAGGGCGATTTAAAGTGCTCTGTTTATTTTGAAAAAGCCCCAATTGAGGAAAGCAGCTAATAGATTCGGGAAGTGATAACTTCAAGCTTTCTGTATCATGCTGACTTATAACCCTAAAAAGCTTTTGATTCTAATTTCAAGGGGGCAGGCAAATGACAGAGGCACCGTTCAAGGGAATATTGGAATCGATCTAAATACTGGAATGTGTGTGCACGCACACACACACACACACACACACACACACACACACACACACACACAGAAACCTCTTGAAGCTTACAAAGAGTGGCATTTTCTTCAAAGTGTAGGACAACCTAAGAAGTGATTTTTCAGATGCATTTTGAGGAACTGCTTAATTTTAGCGATTCACGTGAAAAACAAAACCACTTCCATAAAAAGAAATTTAAAACTCAAAGAAAAGAACAACGTGTCCCTTGAAGGCAGCTGATGGTGGTGTCCCAGCCCTGCTCTGCAGACCCCAGGGTCATGGTCTACACCCTGCTGCCACCTGCTGTGTCCAAACCAGGAGGCAGGAACTTGCCTCTTGAGTGTCGAGCCTGAAAATCTAAACTCAAAACATCAGCATCTCTCCACTATATTTAAAATTTTTCTTTTGTGAATCCTCATCCGAGGATATTTTTTCATTGATTTTTAGATAGAGTGGGAGGGAGACAGAGAGAAACATCACTGTGAGAGAGAGACATGGATTGGTTGCCTCCTGCACGACCCCGACCAGGGCCAGGGATCGAACCCACGACCCTTCAGTCCGAAGGCTGATGCTCTAACTGCTGAGCCAACCCGGCCAGGGCTATCTCCACTATAAATGCTGCCACAGCCACAGCACAGTGATATTGAAAAAGATCCTTTTATTTCGTGAATTCTCAAAATACAAAGTACCAGTGTGGTACTTTCTACAACTACTTCTTATAGTGAACCTGCTACGGACCAGGATGTGGATATAAAGACGCGAGGAGATCCCTGGCCAGGTGGCTCAGTTAGCTGGAGCGTGGTCCCGTGCACCAAAAGGTTGTGGGTTTGATTCCAGGTCAGAGCACATACCAAGGTTGTGGGTTCGATCCCAGGTTGGGGCACATGCAGGAGGTAAGTGATTGATGTTTCTCTCTCACATAAATCTTTCTCTCTTCCTCTCTCTACCCCTTCCTCTCTTTCTAAAATCAATATACATATCATTGGGTGAGGATTAAAAAATTGTGGGAAAAAAAAATACAGGGAGATTCTCTCTCGGTTCTCTTAACAAGTCAGCAGTAAGGTTTTGTTTTGTTTTGTTTTAATCCTCACACGAGGATATCTTTTTAATGATTTGAGAGAGAGAGGAGGGGGGGGGGAGAGAGAGACAGAAAATGATGTAAGAGAGAACATCCATTGGCTGCCTCCTGCAGGCCCTCTACTGGGGATCGAGCCCGAAACCCGGGCATGTGTCCTGACTGGGAATTAAACCAGCAACCTCCTGGTGCACAGGATGATGCTCAACCAACTGAGCCACGCCAGCCGGGCTAAATGCAAGTTATTTCAAAGTTAAGGACACTGGAGTCCTAATTCCCTGAGTAGGAACCTGCCAGCTTATTCTGGAAATAATTCCTTTGGCTCAAAGAAACAGAGCTGCAGAACTATGACTTCCAAGTCTTTAATTTCATTCTAATTATTATATTGCGAGAGCTAATGGTTATCAGGAGTCTATGAAAATTCGAGAACATCGTTTCACAATTATGTATTCTCTCTCCATTACAACATTCATCTCACCCTGACACGGGAGGTTTTTGAAGCCATAAATTTATGAATATATAAAAAACATATGTTGATTCCACATGAGAATACATTAAAAACATTAATAAAATTGCCCGGAGTTTATAGCACTATAATTTATTACATTCATTTGATGATATATTGACTCAAAAACCAGCGTCTTAAAAACTGAGAAGCATGTGTTTTAAAGAATAAAAATATATTAATTTTCTTTAAAATAGCAGTTAACTTAAACCTGTGTTTCCCAGGGCTGGCACTTGAAGAGGCTATCAAGTTACACATTTCTGCAAGAGAAAGACACATTCTGGCTGGCACATGGTGCGATGCAGAGGAACTGACTGTATCTCAATGTGATCAAACTCTGAAACAACTTTATCCACAGAGAAACAAATGAGCAAAATGGCTACATTCATCCCCTTCCCCAAGTCACAAGTCTGAAGGAGCACACTGATGAAAGGAGGCCCCGAAATGCTTTCTGCGGCTCGGGGACAGCTTTCTGCTGGGTTTTCTATATAACCACCTCCGTATTCTTCTTCCAAGAACAATCGACCACAAGAACTCAATGTTTACGAAGATTTCATAAGTCTCTAGGCTGTTCAAGGATAAAGAGACCTGATAAGCTTTCCAAGGGAAGCAGGCTTCCTGCTTCACCATCTCAGAGTACTTTCAAAAGGATGTTGGAAGCTCTTAACACGGAGGGGGCGTGTGAGGTTTGGGCTCGCCTGAAAGGGGGCAAGCAGGAATGCGTGAATTATTAACGAACCTGCTGCCCTTATTTTGAATGACTCTGATTTAATTTTTAGTGTGAAGAAATGATGGTACTGTCCCAGTTTCTTCCCAGAGACACAGAGTGAGTGGGTGTGCCACAGGCTGGCCCCGTGCCCGGGACCAAGCGGGAATAAGGACATTTATCACCTCACACTTACCTTAGTGTACATACCACAGAATGTACGATTCTCTCATTTAATTTCTATTTATTTTTTTTTAAATCCTCACTCGAGGATATTTTTCCATTTATTTTCAGACAGAGTGGGAGGGGGAGAGAGAGAGAGAGAAACATCAATGTAAGAGAGACACATTGACTGGTTGCCTCCTGCATATCCCTGGCCAGGGCTGGGGACAGAACTGAAACCGAGGTATGTGCCCTTGACTGGAACTGAACCCGAGACTCTTTGGTCCATGGGCTGATGCTCTAACTGCTGAGCCAAACCAGCCAGGGCTGGTAACACATTTACTTATTGTTCGTCCCTGGACTAGAAGAATCATTAGAGCAGGCCCCGTGACAGCTTACTTCACTGCTGTTGAACTCCTCACCCACATCAAGGTGTGACGAGTATGTGGAGTTGGAGGCTTAGACCGTGGAAGGACTTCTGAAAATTTCTTTGAGATATCTATGCTGTGACCCACCTCCACCAAGAAAGAGAAGGGCCCTGGCCAATTTGGCTCAGGGATTAGAGCATTGGCCTACGGACCGAAGAGTTGCAGGTTCAATTCCGGTCAAGGGCACGTATCTCGGTTGCGATTCGGTCCCATCCGATCGATGTGTCTCTCTCACATCGATGTTTCTCTCTCTCTCGCCCTCTCCCTCCCTCCCGCTCTATCTGAAGATAAATGGAAAAATAACCTCAGGTGAGGATTAAAAAAAAAGAAGAAAAGAAAGAAAGAGAGAGAAGGGATGAAGACTTCAGTCTGCTAACCCCAAGTCAAGAGGAAGAAATGCAAGGAGATCGGTGTGTCTCCTGCAGCGACTGGTGTCTAGCTCACCCCGAGGAAGGTGGGGGCGGACAGGTGAGGACAGGTGAGCTGCAGTGGCCTGTGTGAGCAGAGGAGCTGTGGGTCCCCGGACTTAGAGACTGTCTCGCAATCTGGGAGTCTCCGGAGAAACAGATGGATGGGGGCCACATGTGAGGCAGCCTGCAGGGCCGATGTCTCAGGGGCTAACCTAGACAGCTGAGAGGGGTGAGCGGACGCAGAAGGGAGAAGCTGGGAGTCTTCCTAGCTTCCAATAACTGGGCAGAGAGCTGTATGACCAAGGGAGAGGATGGTGATGGGCACATCTCAAGGGACTGCAGGCAGGAGATGGTGCGGGACTGGGGGGAGGGGAGGAGTGCCTGGAGCAGTCCATCAAAGTGCTCACTAGAACGAGCCAGCGTTGAACACCTGCTAACCCAGAGGGCAGGTGTCTGCTCACTACAGTCCGGGCAGAACTCTCCTCCTGCATTTCCTCTCCGTTTGCCCAAACGTCCTTTCTGAGTACGTGCAGAGGAGGGGGGCAAAGCTGAGACGCTGCCTTTCCCCACGCGAAACAGATGACCCCAGCAGGGGGAGAGGAGACATAAATTCACCTGCACTCTGAGACCCATCACTCAGCAAAATGACAGTGATTTTACTACAATGAGAGAGATCTCTCCAGACAAAATCCAAGTAATGCTAGAAATTAATGAAGAGTCCACGGACACGTAAACATGTTGGTTGCAGGACCACAGGGTGAAAAGCAGTCGCTTGTGGTCCTTAATATATCCCCCTCATTCCTTTGACAAGTGCATGCCATTATTAAAAAGGCAGACAAAACACCACTCCCCTCCCACCTGAGCCTTCCCATTAACTGCAAATCATTCAGACCCCTCAGAATTAGAGGCCACAGATGCTAAGATCCTGACCTTTCCTATTCCAGACTCCAAGCCAGAAACCTCTCCTACAAGTGACCTGAGTCTTGACATCTTTGGACCAGTGGCTGGACCTGCCAGGCCTTCCCTCCCTCAAGGCCCAAGTGTCTAGCCCCCAGGCTCCTAGGAGCTGGAGCCACACCCATGCAAAGGGGACCCTGTTATTTGGCTAATATGTAGACAGCAGATGGCACGCCCCCACCACAGGCCGTGCCAAAGCCAACAAGCCAGGTGTCTCCCCTCGCCCCCAGCCCATCCAAAGGCACATCCCACAGAAAGGAGCAGGTACGGCCACCACTGACCTCCCGGTCAAACACCTCCGCAGAGAATAGGACGCTCCGCCCCCGCACGTCCGCGAGCAGTCGCTCCAGTCTCCCCACGCGTCCCAGTTGCCGTCCTTGTCTTCGTCTGCGCGAGTATTTCTTGAAGTCTAGAATGGGGAAAAGCCACAATAAATTCCAGGCAAATGCGCAGAAACATCCCACACCTTGCCTAGCTTTTCCTCAGTCTCACTCGCAGCTCTTCACAGACACCGAAGTTGCCTAAAAACGCTCTGCTTTGGAACGGCTGCTAATGAAGACCACAGGGGACGGGTCCATATGGAAGATGCGGGCAAATGAGGGCACTTCCCCCTTACAAAGGTCTTGTCCTGGTGCTCCCAAGTTCAATTTTAAACCTGAAATTTCATCGTCCTGAAATTTAAATAAACTTGCCACATATCAGTAACATTTCTTCTTATTATTAATTATTATGTTTTATAACTTGCACAGTGGGGTCCCAGCTCGCACCTAGGAAGTTCTCACCCCTGAAATGCGGATGTGCCTGTCTGCTAGACTGGTGCTATCTCCAAGGAAACTCCTCAGCACGAACCTCCTGAGAGAGGCTCCATTCCAAGAAGACAAAGTCAATAAAGAGTGTTAGGGGTCCAAGAAAATAGGGAAGGGTCGTTTATGAAGAGAGTTTGGTTTAACTTGTTTCCTGGACTCGTCACCACTGACGTAGGTCGGAGCTTCAGAGAAAAGATAAAGGGGGAGTTTCAAGTTAAATATGTATAGATAGCCCCGGCCAGTGTGGATTAACTGGGTGAGCATCATCCAGTACACCGAAAGGTTGCTGGTTCGATTCCCGGTCGGGGCACACACCCAGGCTGTGGGCTCAGTCCCTGATAAGGGGCCTGCAAAGGCAGCCAATGAATGTTTTTCTCTCATCAATGTTCTATCTCTCCCTCTCTCTTGCTCTCCCTAAAATCAATTTTAAAATATAGATAAACAGCTATAGATATATAGATATAGATATGTAAAAAAGTGGTGTTTATTACTCAAAGTTACAAAACTTTACTAAGGCACCTAAGCAGACTTGAATAATTGGAGAAACACGCTGTATTCTTAAGTGGGCAGACCCAGTACTGTAACATGTTAATTCTCTCCAAATTAATCTATATATTTATAGCAACTCCGATCAAAATCTTTGCCAAAGGGAATTTTTTTGGAACCTAACAGAATGATTCTAAAATTCATCTGGTAGAGTAAATGCCTACAAGAGCCAAGAAGAAAAAAAAAAAAACTGTAAAAGAACGGAAATGAGAGGGAAATTGCCTCAATTAAAAGAGTATAGAATTGGCACAGTGATCGCAGTCAGATGGATTAAATTTAAAAAAAAACAAGAGTCTAGAAACAGACCCAAGTGTGAGGATGTAGTGTGGGGCCACAAGTCAATATGATGAATGGTTTAAAAAAAAATAATAGATAACGTCTTCCCAAAATACACCGAAATGAATTCCAGATATATCAGAACTTTATATTAAAAATGCCCAAACCGTAAACTGCTAGAAAAATCACAGATTTGGAGTCATATAAACTTGATAGAGGAAAGACTGCCCTACAGATGTCAACAACGATAGAAAGTATAGAGGAAAAAAGACTGATGGGACTAACGAGGTCAAAATAAAAACACACTCAGCATTTTCCATCTCGTCACCTACAGATACAGGTGTCAGTCCATGAATATACAAGCGAAAATGCAGTGTAAACGCGCAAATATACAGGCTGGAAATAAACACAGCAAGCTGCCTCTAAGTATGAGCAGGACTAACAGCGAATGCTGTTGGGGAAACACACGAAGGAAAGGCCAATTGAACGTTTTATTTCTCTCACCACCTTCACAGACCTGAAGCAAATCTGACACAGTGTTCAACTTGATGAAGCCAGGTGATGTTATCATGGACGTTCGGTTTATCCGAACTTTTGTGGTTTTTCAAATTTCTTTTTTTTTTTTTAATGTTTTTTGAGGCAAAAGGCAATCATTACAGAACGATCTAAGTCTATGTTGTTTTTATTATTATGTTTTTTATTCCTCACCCGAGGATATTTTTCTATTTACTATCAGACAGAGTGGGAGGGAGGAAGGGAGAGACAGAGAGAAACATCGATGTGATAGAGCCACACTGACTGGTTGCCTCCCACATGACCCGACCAGGGCTGGGGACAAACCGCAGCCAAGATACATGCCCTTGATCAGAATCAAACCCGAGGCTCATTGGTCCACGGGCCGACACTCTAACTGCTGAGCCAAACCAGCCAGGGCCCATGTTGTTTTTAATACAGGTAAACATGTCCATGCATAGAGAAAGGAGTGAGTAGTGAATGGTTAATTAAAATGTTAGCAGTGGCGGCCTCTGTGCTGGAGGACTCTGGGTGATTTTAACATCTTCTGTCTTTGTTGTGATTTCTCTGCACTTTGTACAGTTTTCTTTTTAAGCAAATACTTGAATACTTCAACTGAAAACAAGCAAGCAAACAAACAAGAACCACATCCTGTTGGCATACGGAAAAGTCCAAGTCAGACAGAAGTTAACAGGTTAGTTCTAAGTTGGGGAAAAGTGTTTAAGGAGGAAACCCTGACATACAGCCTGGGACTGAACTCGATACGGCACTGCTTTCCTTAAGCCCCTAGGCCAACTTACCTCATCCAACCAAAAACAATTTTAAAAAATTAAATTAAGAGAGGGATCTGTAAAAAGGACCTTCAAATGTGAAATGAAGAAGTAATGACTAGACGCGAGAGGCTTTTCCAGTGATTTTCACCCAAGTCTCACCAGCCAGTGGGGTTTGTGGCTTCTTGCCAAGCTACCTATTTATAGCACAGTGAGCAGCCCCCGACTAGAGGCAATATTTCGGTAACAGTCCAGCAAACGAAAAGGATAAGGACCTGGCAACTTGTCAAATCTGTCATCGGGAATAAGGGCTAATTAAAGCCATACTATTTACGCTTCCAATTAGACCACTGTTCAGTTCAATTTTCTACATTAAACGTCACCAGATACAGCCGTGTCTTGCCTATAACATACTATAAAATAGACTTTTAATTCATAAAAAAAAAATACAATAAGCAGTTTAATACGTTCATCTGGACTTTTGGGGTGGGTAAGTCCAAATCACTGAGGTAAACCTTGAAATATACACAGCTGCAACTGATTTTTCATTTTGTCACTCGATACGCTGATAGGCTGCATGTGAAAAGTTGAAAAACATCATCATATATATTTTAAAGTGAAAGTTGAGAGTCCTTTGCAATATCGTTTTAATTTATTTTTACTCTCCCATCTGTTCAGTTTATGGTTCCAGTCAAGTTTCTTTCCATAACTTCTCCACTTTTACTTACAAAAAAAAAAAAAAAACCCCAACAACTCTTGATTCTAAAATAGGCATGTTATCAATGCAGACATTTGGTATTTCTGGTTGGATCGGTAAGACATGGCCCCCTAAGAAAACAGAGAGAAAATGACATCTCAAGCAGGGTCCTCATGTCTCTCTCCTCTCCCTGGCCACGGAGATGGTTGGATTTTGCTTTGAATTTGGCCAGTCCTGCCCTTCTCATGGGTTCTTCTATATCCAAAGAGTAGCAATAATATCCCAGCCTCCTACTCAGTTCTCGTCTCTGCCCTTTGATGCAACAGCATGATAGTAACGCAAACAATGAGCAAAGAAAAAAAAAAAATCCCTGCGAGCAGAATAAAGCGCCCCCTGACTCACGCCCTTCCAGAGCAGGGACAGCGAGTATCTGTCCTCTTCCACAGAAGAGCTCAAGCTTTCTAAGATGATCTGCTTCCTTCAACGGTCCAGCTCCTTCATGAATATTTTCTCTTTCTGCACATACATGAGTTTGCATCCTTTCATCTTAAAGTGTAGTGTCCAGAATGCAGCACTGTGTCTGACCATGCATTACCCCTGTGATCCAGGTTTCTTTTGATGAAATCTAAGTTTATTTCTTCCCTTCCTTCCTCTCCCTCTTTCCTTCCTTCCTTCCTTCCTTCCTTCCTTCCTTCCTTCCTTCCTTCCTTCCCTTCCTACCTTCTCTTCCTTCCTTCCTTCCTTCCTTCCTTCTCTTCCTTCCTTCCTTCTTTCCTTCCTTCCTTCCTTCCTTCCTTCCTTCCTTCCCTTCCCTTCCTACCTTCTCTTCCTTCCTTCCTTCCTTCCTTCTCTTCCTTCCTTCCTTCCTTCCTTCCTTCCTTCCTTCCTTCCTTCCTTCCTTTCTCCCTCCCTCCCTCCCTCAGTCACACCATTTACTGGAAGCAGTATTTCTTAAACTTTCTGAAACTCGTCTATAAAATGGATGGGTAATGTTTACCCCAAATAAAATAACACAGAGAACTCTAAATGAAGTCACGCGGCAACTTAATAAATGGAATGAGTGAATGTCTCAGTAAGAGTAAGCTATTCTTGTTCTTCACCATAAATGTCTTTTCCAAAACGACAGTAGACTCCGCTCCCTCCCGTTTTCACTTATGCAAGACTTAACATTAATCACTACCGAATTTCTCTTTTGTTGGTTTTGGCCCGGGACACCGGCCTGTTGAGATCTGTTTGAACCCGGATCCCATCACCCCATCTCCGAGCTGGTTTTGCTCAGCTCTGCAGCTTCTATGCTCTATCCAGGTCCCTGATAAATGAGCTGGACACAGCTCCCTAATCTTACAGAATCCCATTAATGCCTATTTCTGTTTTTTCAAAGCAGTAAGCAGACCATGGTGCCCAGGGAGCAGCCAACTAATCAGACTTGGGTTCGGTGGACGTGGTTTAATGTTACAATAAAAATAGGAAATAATACCAATCTCCGTCATCCAATGCCAGAGGCAGAAAGGGTTTCAGGGAGGGGACCGCGGGGTCTATGTTCTTGGGCAGCGTGCTGGTGATGAGTTTCCTCGAGGAGCGTTCAGCCCCCGACTTCAGCCAGCACCAGCTCTGAGATCTGGTGACAATAAAATAGGGTGACAGGTATCGGCCCCATGTCTGGCCTGATGGAAACCCTGAAGAGGCAACATCTACGCCTGTCCGAGGGGTACCACTGCTCCCAGTCCTCCGCTTTCACACATCTCCATAAGCTGTCTTAACCACTTAAATTCCATGTGATTACTACTGGGTAAGGTAAGCTGTTATGAAGTCTGTCTATCCCTACACACCCCTAGCCTGAGTCCCCCCACAGCCTGTCACCCGTCACTCTGCGCACTCGGAAGATCAGAAGAACCGGTCCTGCGAAAGGCAGCCACTGTTTATGCCTCAGTGGGCCTGCCCCAAATTCACCCTAACCTTCTCCACGAACCCTGACGGGGGTAATACCGTCCGCCTTCCCTAGGTGAACTGCGGCTTGCAGAACCACGTGTCCGAGGGAGCCTGGACAGATCCCTTTCAGGCCGATCCCCAGACAAAGCTCCGCGCCGTGGATGGGACGCCTCGCTGCTGTGATGTGTGACCACAACATTCCTTCAGTATCTCAGTGAAGTTTTTCGCTTTTTTTTCCCCATCTGTACTGCAAGCAGAGCGACACATCTGATTTTCAAAAGGATTTGATTTCATCTAGGTTATTTCACGAGGAATTGGTGTTCTCCACGGACGTGGGTAGCCCTGGGGCAAGGGGGGGCTCTGTTAGTTTTCTCAGCCAAACAGACACCAGGGGCTGGTGCAGTTCAAGGCTGGTGCCCTGGGAGGGTGAGCATGGATCCCTCAGGGTGATGGGCAGCGGGCAACAGAGGCTGGCGGGACACTGCGAGACTGGGTCAGCTCTCGGTCACGGACACAGGGACCCAGAGGAAGGAGGCAGCTCGGTTAGGAGAGCGTGACTCTCCAGGGGACACACCGATTCGGCTGGAAGCTCGGGCGGAGCCTCAGATGCCCCTCCATCTCCTCCGGGCGATGGCACTTGGGTGAGTTCGGACCCCTGGCTCGGCTCCCCTCGCTAACTGCGATGCTATGGCAACATTTTTCATTTTCTTCCTTTTGCTCATCTACATTTCCCAACTTTATACAATGAACATGCATACTTTATGCAATAGAACACCCAATAAAAGTTCTCTCTCTTTTTTTTTTCCTTTTTTTTTTATTAAGTGGGTAAAAACCACATCCGGAGAAGCAAAATGCACCGTGTGTTGTTTGGTTAAAACCATCAAGCTGAACCATCTCTTCGGAAATCTCATTTTCCTAAGTGAAGTTCTAGCGCGTGGATATTTTGGATGAAAATAAATTCAAAAAAGATATTGTTTACGCGTGATAGGACAGGACTGGCAACGTCGAGAATACTGAAGGAATAAGTGTGCTCACAATCCCTTAGAGACGCGAAGGCTGGCTGTTCTCGGATCCCCATGCACAGATCAAATCATAAAATATTTTCCTGACGAGTTCCTAACTCTGGGGCTTATACGGAATAGCACAGTCCGACCAGTCTTGCAAAAACGTCAGTAATTAAACACAGATTTCGCATAGAAGGTCACATTGGAAACGCTCTATTAACAGCTCCGTATTAAAAACAACCCAAAATAACCTAAGTTCCACTGGGATATTCCTTCCCAGACATCAAATAAATGTTCGTGGCAACCTCACCACAAAGGTTACCTAAGGAGATCACGCACGACCCAGATTTTGTTCAGAGTCAATACATTCTTTCAGGCTGCTACTACCTTGTAACAACAACACACAAAAGAAGTTTAATGAATTGGGTAAAGGACATAAAAATGTCACTCAAACGGTCACACAGATTCAAGAATTCAGTTCAACCGGGATACATTCAACACCGACAGAGCTGCAGCTGTGAGCCAGGCGCTACTGAGAAAGATGCCCTTGACCTCCCTCTGCCTGAGCCCCTTCTACCCTCTCCTGAAAAGTGTCTGTGTCACAACTCATCACCCTGGTGGTCAGTGACCTCTCAGATTCGGTCTACCCTTTCCTGGACAATGTGTTCCTGGTTAGTTACCACCTCCTTAAAATCCTTTAATAACTCCCAGGGACACATGTCCCACACCTCCAGGCTCCCCGACCCGCTCTGCCTCAACCTCCAGCTTTCTGTGGGGCTCACACCACACCCCATCCATCCCATCCATGCACACCGTATTTCTCACGGCTCCCCAAGAAAAACACGTCTGCCAAGTCCTGCTCCCCTTCTATGCGGAGGTGACTGGTGAGTGGAAAACTGAAATGCAAACCTATCAATAACTGCACTGAACCCAAATAGAATAAATGCAGCATTATAAGAGCACGGGGATACATTTTGAAAATTCCATGATATCCTATTTAAAAGAGAGTCCTTAAATGTAACGACCAGAAAGATTGACAATAAAAGACTGGAGGGGGGAAAGAGAGGTACTATAAGACAACTGATCAAAATAAATCTAGCTTGGTTACACTAGTCAAAGTTGACATTGAGACGAGACACAAAGAGGGATGCCTCCCAATGCTGGGAGTTTGAATTCACCAGGATGGAGCAAAAACTCTAAAAGTAGCCAGTGGTGCTCAGTGGTCAGAGCATCACTCCCCCACATACACACACTGAAGGGTCACAGGTTCAATTTCCAGTCAAGGGCACGCACCTGGGTTGCGTTGGGGTGCATGCAGGAGGCAACCAATCGACGTGTCTCTCTCACATCACTGTTTCTTTCTCTCTCTCTCTCTCTCTCTCTCTCTCTCTCTCTCTCTCTCTCTCTCTTTCCCTCCACCCCCTTCCACTCTCTCTAAAAAAAAAATCAATGGAAAAATATCCTCAAGTGAGGAATAACAAAAATAAAAAAGTTTTTAAAAAGTGGATGTACCTACTAACATAACCTCAAAACACATAAAGCAAAACTGACAGAACTATAAGGGGAAACAGAAAAATCCACAATTATGGGGGAGATTTTAACACAACTCTCTTATTAACTTATCAAACAGATGAAAAGAAACAAACAAACAAACAAACAAACCCAGTGATGGTACAGGATATTGAAATGCTTCAATTACAAATTGAATGAATCTACATGTATAGAAAGCTATAACAAACCATTAAGGAACATACATTCTTTGTAGCTATAAAATGTTTGTAAAAACTGATCACAAACTGGGCCATGTAGCAAATCTCAACAATTCAAAGGATTAAAATCATATCTATATTTTCTCTGCCCACAAATCAAATAAGCTAAACATCAATTTAAAAAGAAAACTAAAAAATTCCCAGACGTGGAAATTAAGAGATATTCTTTTAAATAACCCACATCAACATATAAATCACCCTAAAAACCAGAAAACATTCTTAACAAATGAAGGTGAATTAATTTCATATCAAAACTTGAGCAAAGCAGCTAAAGCTGTGCTGAGAAGGAAATGTGTAGATTTAAATGTACATAATTGAAAAGAATAAGTTTTTAAAAAAACAAGTTATGCAAGACATTTGGAAAAATGACAGCCAATGAAACCCAAAGAAAATGGAAGAAAGAAAATAATAAAGATGAGAACAGCAATTATGAAACAGAAAACAAAAATGTGAGAAAGGGGATCAACAAATCTAAAAATGGGTTCATTCTAAAGACTAACAAAGTTGATAAATTCTTTGGCAAGAGTACTGAAAAAAAAGAGAGATTCTGCAGGCACTAAGAAAGGAGATGGAAAGTATCTTTATGGTAATATATTTCGAAATAGAGGCAGGACAAACTGCAGAGAAGTGTACCCTCCAAAGTTCCCAAGGGATGAGGCAGAGGCTGGGACTCCCCTGAAATCCCACCTGAGCTGTGCTCCTCCCCTCCCCCTCTCCCACCCCACCTGGCTCCTCTCACTCCCTGATTGGGTCTCCCCCCAGAAATACTTCCTGAATAAATCACCTGATCACAAATCCTCATCTCAGCTCTTCCTCTCAGACCCCACCCCAAGAAATGTTTTAAACTACATACATGGAAAATAGTGACAGAGTCAATACTGTGATCCAAACATGATCACGTGAGTCTGGTAGACTAATCTCTGCATTTTTCCTTAGATTTTTTTCTTTTTTCAAATTAAAACAAAAACAGGAAGCTCCTTGGACGATGGGCACAGGGAGAATTTCTGTGACTAGGAAAGCCACCCGCCAGGGAGCCAGTCTGCCTTCTCCACGGCAACTGTTAATGACGGACACAGAGAAGCTACACCTACGAAATCCTCTTTTACGAACTTTCTTGCACTCCATCAAGAACCACAGAAGAGTCTTAAGAAGCTCTTCATTTCAACATGCCTCAACCCATATCCCCAGCTTTCCTATGTGACAATCCACAGTGGACTTCCCAAGAAAATAATAAGCACAGATTTTCAAGTCTAACCAGGTCAAGTAAAAAAAAAAAAAATCCTTCTCAGACTTTGCTCAGTGATTTACTTCCATCCACGGTTAGCCATTTCACATAGAAAAACACGGGTTTTGTGCCAACAACTCATCAAGAATATTACCCAGACCACATTTTAGGGGCACAGCCTTTAAACAAACTCCCACAAGAAATACGATTTGACAGCTACGAGAGTCGGTAACGAGAGAAGCCAGAGTGTTTTCAGCTCACGCCTGTCCTGGGACCGGCTGCCGGTCGGCTGCTCTGGGCCACCCCGTGGGTGGTGAGTCACCCCAGGTGAAGAGAGAAAACTGGGACACTCTGCACACCCAAGCCCGATGGCACTCGGTTTGGAAGAGCTGACAGCAAAATCATCATTTCTTGACTAGAAACGGTAGGACGGTCTCCTTGGTCAGATGACAAAGGCCTTGCGTGGACCCACTGAGGTTCCCCGAGTTCCGAAGGGCTTCTGCAGCTTTAGCAAAGTTAAAATGCACTTAATCTTTCAACAACATTCACCGAGCCAGATATAATCACTGCCCTCAGGAAGATTAATCGATGTGGAAGATACAGGAACACACAGGATTGCAAGCAGGCCCCAGGGGCTCCGAGAACAAGTACCCACAGCCTCAGAGGTCATGGGTGTTCCCTGGGAAAGTGCCACTTGAACTGAATCATTTTATTTATTTATTTTTTAATCCTCTCTGGAGGGAGGACGGAGGGATAAACATCGATAACAGAGAGAAACATCAATTGGTTGCCTTCTGCATGTGCCCCAACCGGGGACTGAACCTGCAGCCCAGGTATGTGCCCTGACTGGGAATCACACCGGCAACCTTTCAGTACACAGGACGACGCTCAAGCAACTGAGACACTCCATCAGGGCTTTTTTTCTTTTTTCTTTTGTATTGATTTTGAGAGAGAAGAGAGAAACACTGATTTGTTGTTCCACTCATTTATGCATTCACTGGTTGATTCTTGTATGTGCCCTGATCGGGGAACAGAGATCGAACCTGCAACCTTGGCGTATTGGGATGATGCTCTAGCCAACTGAGCTACCCGGCCAGGGCCAAGCTGAATCTTGACAGATAAGAGTTTAGGAAACTTCAACAGTGAGCATATGAACAAAAAGTCTCTATAATTTGGGGGGAAAGGAGAAATATTCGTATAAACTCAAGCGGGTTGTATATAGAGTCATCAGAGGAATATGGTACCTTCTGGGGAGGGTATCATCTAAGTTAGATTTTTGTCTACTGCCGTAAGGTGACTGTAAGCATAGAGTAGGCACATTGAAGGACACATGTGGCTAATGGCTACTGAGTTCGTGCAAATCCAGAAGATTTCCAGTCACAGTCCTGTCAGATTTCAACAGTGTAGGCAACTCTCGGAAATGTCGCCAAGTTGAAAGCTAAACCAAATATGTTATTGGGAAAAAGTGTATGTGTGCACACACATGCATAGAGATGTATAACACAACCTTGTGTTGGTCAATAATTTATTTACTGTGAAGTCCCTTTTTCCTCTCATTTTGTTGTTCATACACTCAAGGTCATCTTCAATTTCATCAACAGCCAAAGCAAAAGTTATTTAATATGTGTTTGTTTCCTGCAATAAAATACCTTCTAAATATTCCTTCTTTACATCTTTAGGATACACTTTGATGTTACGGTGCAGCATCTTTTCACATTTCTCACGTTACCATTGTTGGTTTTGACTCTTGATACAAGAAGTGATCTATTTCTAGGCTGGTGCTTGACCCAAACTGTTGTGGGCAGATTCTTGAGTGAATCAATTCTCACTTCTCAACTGGACACCATGGGTGAATCCCTCACACCTGGGGTTCGGCGAGGAAGGCGTAGGTAGGGGATCAGGACTGAAAATAATCCCAAAGAGAAAATATCACCTCTGCTGTCTTGCCTCTGTCTTTCATTCAAGACTCCGTATCAAAGAGTGAGGTTCCCACACGCAGTTTCCTGGTCATAAGAGTCTCCGTATCACACCAGGTGAATTCCGAGACAGCTGCTCACCTTCTTGGAAAGGACCCAAACATGCCGGGGGGCGGAAATCTACATCCAAGCACATCTCAAAGACCTGCGGGTCCGTGTTGGTGTGGTCCCTCCCGTGTTTCATTTACCTGGACCCAGAGCAGCCAACAAGACTCCAGTCAGAATCATGTCTATCTCCCTGTCACCTGAGGCTGAATTTCAAGGCCAGTACAAATTCGGCCCTGTTTCTAACGTACTGGATGACCTCCAACACTTGGTTAAGTCCGTATATTCATTTTTTTCTTTTGCCCGTAATAATACAAAAATGCCCAGATTTTAATGACCTTGAAAATGTATCCATTAATGACTCAAGGGTACAATCCAACCTCACCTAGCTAACTCAGTTCACTGAGCTTTGACCTTGACTTGTCACTTCTTCAGAGGAACCTGGCCTGACTTCAGTCTGCAATTGAAGAGAAAACCACGGGATCGTCAGAATAATGTCTGTCTCATCGACTAGACTGTAAGCTCCATAAAATTAGGGAACGGACGTGGGTGTACCTGCCAGGGTGTCCCCAGCACTCAGCATGGTACCTGAGCTACACGGGCACTTTGTGAAAATGGTTATGAAAGAAATGAGTGCACTAATGAATCACTTAGGTACTAAACACAGGCAGAGTTCATACTTCCAATGATACATGGATTTGGAGAAAAAGTCCTATCCTGAGTCAATGAATCAAAGAATTAAAATTTCTCCAAGATGGGAAAATATCTCTATGAACCAATTTAAAAGAGAAAGGGCCGGAGTCCTGATGAGTGACTTCTTCTCCTTTGTTTATTGTCTTATTTCTGTCCTTCCTGAGTGAGCTGTTGGGTCCCGGTCATGAAACCAAGCCGTGCCACAGAACCCACAAGACAGAAACACAGCTTACCCAAGTCCTCCATGAGCATGGGCTCCCACTGGCTCGTTCCTTTGTGGACAGAGTTCATCCTGATTTCATCACTATTTCAGCAGAAGTTAGGGTAAAGACAGCCCACCCTGTGCAGTAAGGAAAGCTAATTCTGTCCTGTGTGGAGCTGGGTCAAGTTACCGGATATGCTGTAATTGATTAAAAAACAAACCCCTCAAGCTTGTAATAGCTGATACATGACTCTGGCTGAGCTTGACCCCATAATCCACTGGCTTCAAAATCTGTGTGGAAATTCGGGGATTTGGGAAGCAGTGAGAGCGGAGGAACTAACTCACATACAAATATCCCCACGAAAGCTTCCAAGAGTCTGGTTTTACACCAACCTGGCCTTTCACATCTTTCCCGAGGACACGATTCAGGAACCCAAATAAACAGATGACTTTAACGTAGACTCACACGCCGTTGGGGCTGGAAAGGGGCTTCCAGGCTCATCGCTTTTGCAGATAATAAAACAAGGGCCCAGGGGAAACACTACCCAGTCAACGTGGTGGCAGGAGGTCGGATGAGAACTCAGTGACTCCTCCCACTGGCCACGATATCCACTTCCACGAATTCCTTGTCCACGGTCATCTTCCTGCCTTTCACCTTTGCCACGACTTATCCCAGGTCTTTAAGCCCGACACGTCCCTTTAACACATCATGTCACCTCCGTCACACCCACCTGCTACTCAGACTAGTCCACGTATTCCTAATAGCCACAAGACAACGGTCAAAGACCCTCCACCTTCTGCCTCCTACCAGCACTTCCCACACGGCCTCTTGGTTCAGCTGTTGTCACACAGCTGGCTGTGCATGTACTGGCTTCTGCCCATTTCCCCGTGGTGGCAGAGGGCTGCCCAGAGTCCCCGGCGATGAAGCTTGGTGGCCGCCCCTGCAGGTGTGTTCTCACATAGCCTTCAGTCCGGGGCGGCCCCCCTCGGGTGACTCACGGCAGCCGAGGTCTGAAGACCTGGCCATCTCAGTGCAACCGGGGCAACTCTAAGGCGTCACCCGCTCCCGAGCTCCTTGTGGGCTGGGCTGAGGCTGCGTCTGCGACTTCGCCCTCTGCCCATCCTCCGTCCTTCCCTCCCTTCTGGGGGTGTCGATCCCAAAGGACTCCCAATAAACACCTCTCATAGTCTCAACACCTCTCATAGTCTGCCCCCAGGAAAACCCAACACGTCACGCACCCCACCCAAAAGTCCTCCCTCCGTGCTCTTTCGAGGACTACTCCCAGGCCACTCCTTCTCGGAAGTGCTGTAGCCCAGGCAGATCATTTCGCGTATTTTCCGTGCCTGCGAGCCACCCCGGCCACCACACACTCCCTGGTTACGTGAAGTCAAAAGCACCCTGCTTGTGTTTGTAGCTGTTTGTGTCCCAAACAAGGAGCAGCACACGCATGTACACAGTGAGTGATCGCCTCGTGGTGACCATGTTGATCATGAATCAACAACCTAGTTCAACCAACGTGGCCTTCCTCTCCCCCACCTGGACGGCAGGTCCCTGAGGGCAGAGGACAGCTCTCCCCGCGCCCCTCAGGGCGGGCGATGAAGAACCACCAGCACACCTCACGACATGCCGCCTTCAGGATGAGGGTGAATGCGTTCGCCTCTGTGGTCGTCCGGGAGAGGAGGTGAGCAGAGGAAGGGAAGCAGAAGAAATGTGTAGTGTCAGGGGAATGACAGATAGGAATGTTGCGCAGGGTAGGGTCTCTCTTCCATGCCTGTAGACCCCAGAAGACGCCGAGCAGACACTGGCTGAGCGCTGTCACTCTGGTGCCCAGGAGTCTGGGTGCGGGAGATCTGGCTGCCAGGCACGAGCTGCCCCCATCCCTCTGGCCGGACCCGCTTCTCCGTCCTTAAGCGGCCCAGCAAAACTATTCCTTTGATTTCCTGCTCACGGAGAACACTGGATGTGCGGGAGACGATGGGTTTGTCTTAATTAAAATGAACTGCATCAGAACAGTAGACAAAAAAATAAACAAAAACGCACTAGGAGCACTTCCAGCCAAGGCTTGAATTTGGGGACAGGAGGGCATGTTCTGAAAAGCAAGGAGGAATCTCCTCACCACCCCCGGCTCCTGGGAAAATGTACCGGTTAACCTCGGATAATGTCCTCCAGCGAGGGTCCCTCCCTGCTGTGAATGGCGAGAGGCACAGCATCGGCCCTTCTCGGACACGTGTGGACAGAAGTGGCTGCGTACCTGACAGGACACCTCACGGGTGGGAAACGGCATCCCTGCCAGGACAGAAAGTCCACGACGCGGCCGCTGCCTGGAGGGCCCAGCAGCACGAGGGCAGCCCAGCACTTCCTTAGATAACTCAATTTCCAAATTACACCTAGAAACCCAATCGAGCCTATCACTTCTGTTAGCTTGGGGCATGTTCTTGGTGTCCAGAGATCAATTATGAGAAAGTGCTGGTCCTTCTATTTCCCCCAGAAAAATCTAGGACAAAGCTTTGCCTTACGCGATTGGGAATTATTTATTCCATCGGGAATGGTAAGTAAGAAACCTTCCTATTTTACTTCACTTTGTAAAAACATGAGGAACTACCTGAAGTGACCTGTTTTCACTGTGTAACCATCACTGTACAGCTCACTCATGGTACCCACTGTCCTTCATAAAATATCCTGTACAACAGTCAGGAGAATGGGCTCAGACTTGAAAAAGACCTCGGCAAATAGACTATCACCCAAGAGCTGGTGATTTGGGTCCGATGATTCAGCCGATCTCAATCTGAACTTTTCCATGGGTATAATAAATATAGGATCGTGTCAGACGCTAAGAGCTGACCCCCCAATATCCACGCCCTCTTTCTTATTTGCTAACAGAATGCCAGGTGGTGACTTGTAATTCAACATGACAATCTTGTTCCCACAGTCCCGGCCTCCCTGGAAGTCTTGAGTGGCCATGTGACCAAATTCTGGCCAATAAGAGGACACGTGCTCTAGGTGTTCTGGGCAAATGCTGCTTTTCTGATTCATGGGACATGGGTAGTTCCATGCCTTCTCTCTCCCTCTTTCCTCCTTGGACCTCTGTGGTGCCTGACGCTGCCAGAGCCCTCTCGAAGCAACGAAGCAACGAGAGGAACAAACAACGCACTGAGTACGGAGAACAGGGGATGGAGCCTGGGTCTCTGATGGTGTCGCTGAGCTCCGGGTCAGCCCTGTCTGCGGAAGCGGCTACTGCTACGGAGTTATGTTCTTACACCTGGAAACACGCTAACGGACACAGGGCTGCTGCAAAGACGAAAGACGCCGTGATAGGAAAGTCACTTGGCAAAGCACCTGGCACATCCTAGGGGGGTCTGGCTGCCATGGAAACTGCCTTCATCCACAACACACAGCATCACGCTACACACTTTGTGTTTCGAGGAATAACGGGAATAGCTTTGTGTAATAAACACAGCCTTCTAACACGACGAAACGGCTTCTCTCAAAAGGCATGTGTAGGGAATCCCAACCACGGGGTCCGGCTGACAGACCACTGAGTGGGAATGGAAGTTCCGAGACACTGACCTTGGTGTCCACGGAAAGGACTCTACTTCCCACAGAGTGAGAAGAAAGGAAATTATGAGATTGGAGATATACAAATTGGAACAGAAAAACTACTGGGTGTCCTTGGATATGGTTTCGTCTTTCTCTTGCTACAGGAATGCCCTGCTTTTCTATAGCGAGTAGAATTAACTGCTGTGTAAGTGAACTCGCCATATAATGAAAGTTTTCTCCTTCAGTTAATATTACTTTATTTTGCTATTATTATGTAGAATATCACATATACTACTACTCCATATAACATTATAATACATAATAAAACAAACATGATTATATACTATTTTCATTATTATTTCATTGTTTTTCTATTATTATATATAACATTATAGTATTATACATATTAGAAATATTAAAATACACAATAAAACATAATTATCAGTACAGATTACTTTCATTTTTTTTCATTATTTTATTGTTATTATTAAGGTTTGCCCCTTTAGGTATTATTATTATTATTTGTACTAAAGAAATATTTTCTTGTTAAATCCGTCAGTGTTATAAACATCAATTATTACACTTTTAATATTCTCATCCAACCTCCTCACACCACTGCAATAACACTGTCATATATATATATATATTATATATTTTATCCTCACCAGAGGACATTTTTGCATTTATCTTCAGATAGAGTGGGAGGAAGAGAGAGAGAGAAACATCGATGTGAGAGAGACACATCGAGTGGCTGCCACCCATATGACCCCAACCGGGGCCAGGGACAAACTGCAACCAAGGTATGTATGTGCCCTTAGCAGGAACCGAACCCGGGACTCTCCAGTCCGTGGGCCGACGCTCCAACCGCTGAGCCAAACCGGCCAGGGCTATATATTTTATCCTCACACAAGGATATTTTTCCATTGAGTTTTAGATAGAGCGGAAGGAAGGGAGGGAGAGAGAGAAACATTGATTGGCTGCCTCCCACTCAACCCTGACTGGGGCCAGGGGCTGAACCTGAAACCCAGGTACCTGCCCTTGACCGGAATCAAACCCACAAGCCTTTGGACCACAGGCCCACGCTCTAACTGCTGAGCCCCACCGGCCAGGGCACTGTGTGCATATTTTAATGCACATTCAAACAGCAGCTCCCAGCCACCTTTTAGTTTACGCGCCCGTCCCCCCAGCGACCGGTGGAGACATCAGATAGTTATAAACGTCAAACTCATTAGACACGTAGATGCTTTTGTGGAGGGAAAACAAGAGCCCACACCACCCGAAAGGCAAGAAAACGCACTTTTCAAAAGTCGTTCAAATCAAAACCAAATGTTAGGCAGATTTCTGTTACTGCTCATTTAAATTCAAGGCACGTGGGCACAGTGGGAGAAGAAACACAGACGGAACGATGAGGCCATAAAGGCTTACCGAAAGGGCGCTCGTGGAGGTAAAGACAAGATGTAAAGACAGTTACAGTACCTTCGGAGAATTAAATATTAAGTACAGCCCTGGCCCGCGTGGCTCAGTGGTGAGAGCATCGGCCCGAGCACCAAAGGGTCGCAGGTTCAATTCCCAGTCAAGGGTGTGTACCTGGGTGGAAGGTTTGATCTCTGGCCCCGGTCAAGTTCATGGGGGAGGCAACTGATTGATGTGTCTCTCTCACGTCGATGTTTCTCTCCCTCCCTCCCTCCCTTCCACTCTCTCTAAAAATCAATGGAAAAATATCCTTGGGTGAGGATTTAAATAAATAAATAAACAGCTTTCTATCTCTTCCTATGCTCTAGACAGTTTACATTATTATTATTTTTATTTTTATTTTTCGCAAACTGCAAAATATGACAAAGACTTTTTCTTTTCTTTTTTTCTTTTCTTTTTTTGTTAATCCTCTCCCAAGGATATCTTTTTTCCATTGATTTTTAGAGAGAGTGGAAGGGAGGGAGGGACAGAGGGAGGAAGAGAGAGATAGAAAGAGAAACATCGGTGTGAGAGAGACACATCAGTTGGTTGCCTCTCGAAAGCACTCCGACTGGGGCCGGGTATCAAACCTGCAACCCAGGTACGTGCCCTTGACTGGGAATCAAATATGTGACTCTTTGGTGCTCAGATCGATGCTCTGAACACTGAACCACACTGGCCAGGGTGACCTTTTCACCTTTACACAACCCACACTGCCCGGCCGGTGTGGCTCGGTGGTTGGGCATCAACCCATGCACCAAGAGGTCGCTGGTTCAATTCCCGGTCAGGGCACATGCCCAGGTTGTGGGCCGGATCCCCAGTGGGGGGCATGCAGGAGGCAGCCAATCGATGTTCTCTCTCATCAATGTTTCTATCTCTCTCTCCCTCTCCCTTCCTCTCTCTCTAAAAAAAAATCAATAAAGAAAAAAATTTTTTAAATAAAACAAAAAACCCACACTGATGCATCATAAATTGTTGCCATAAAAACTACTATCTGGACTTAATGTCATTATGAGTTCACAGTCTATATTATATAAACTGTTTCAAGCTGAAAAAAAATGCATCATTATAAAAACAAAAAAAATGAGGTCGCCCCAGTAGGAAGGGGTCCCTGGACCATTCTGTGGTTGTTCGAGTCTCCTACTTTCCTGCTTTTTCCTAGGCACTAAGACAAATACATGACCCAAAGCATTCAAAATAGACGTCAACATTAGTGCGTTTTTACTCATCTGGAACGTGGGATCGCACGCCCTGTTTTATGAAGGATGAGTGCTCTCGACACAGTGCAGGGTGTTTTAAAAGGAAGTCGGGCCCCTGTCAAGTTAGGGAACACCGTTCTGTCCACACAGTGAGAGACAACGCACAGCGAGTATGGCAGGACCACGCGCAAGATCTGTACTAAAATGCGGCACACAGTAAAGTGAGTTGTTTTCCAAATCTCTAGACCCACAAACTGCCTCTGGTGAGTCAAGATGACAGGAAATTCCATCCATATAATGTGTGCAGACCACAAAAATGCCAAAGCACAACAGACGCCGGCAGCCCCCGCCCCAGATTTCCAATCACACCTAGAAGCCGTGACTCAGTCTCTCCTCACTGAGGCCGGTGCCTAATGGGAAGACACCCATGACAGCCAATCTCTCTACTTCCTGCTCCATCAACGCCTCTGCCAGAGATTCACTTTAGGGTCGGTGTGGTCCCTTTGTCTCCCCTGCTGGGCTGCGAGCTAGTGGAAACAGAAGCTGTCCTGTTACTCATTTTGCCCGAGAGTCGCCTGACTGAAGGAAAGACGCGGTTCATTCGTGCTCAGGAGTCTAAGGAGACACTTTACATTACACTTCCCATTTTACTCATGCAATCAAGCCCAGGTAAATGGAATGAAACAGAAAATGGTAAGGATGTGGCAGAGTGCAGTAAATGCCAGCTCAGGAATTCCTAGGAGTGCGTGTGCCCAATACAATGCAGCATTGTGCTCTTTCCAAGGGCCGTGATTTACCCGGTGCGTTCTGACAGGTTCTAATGAACCAAACGTCATCGATGACAATATCCATGACCTGTGATCAATGCAGCCTGACAGGAATCACATTCGGAGCGACACCAAACCCCAAGCTGGCAGTTTCTCAAGAAACAAACCCCTTTAGCACAAAGACAGACAAACAGGCATGCGTGATGTTCTGTGGAAAATCCAACAGAGACATAAAGTAGCAGAAACAAGGAAAATTCAATGAAGTCCATGAAATGTCCACAGAATAAAAATAATGGTGAAAACAGAGCTGGACATTGTTTTTACAGATTCTAATCCAAACTCATTAATAAATGTAAAAGCAATAGCCCTGGTGATATATATAATATATATATGTATTTTTTCATTGCATGTGATATTTTATTTTTTACAATTTATTAAGGGTATCTGTTCCCATATTATAAGGGGTGTGTGTGTGTGTGTGTGTGTGTGTGTGTGTATGTATTTTGTTAATTCTCACTTGAGGATATTTTTTCCACTGATTTTTAGAGAGAGTGGGAGGGAGGGAGGGAGAGAGAGAGAAACAACAATGTGAGAGAGATGTACTTGCCCCAACTGGGGCTGGGGATCGAACCGGCAACCCAGGTAAATGCCCTTGACTGGGAATCAAACCCACGACCTTTCGGTGCCCAGGCCAATGCTCTAACCACTGAGCCACACCAGCCGGGGCTCCCCTGGTATATATTATTGCTCCTTATTATTCAAACAGCATAGGATTTTCCGGGGAAATCCATTTTTAAGAAATAACACTGGTCCCAACCTGTTCCTTTAAATCCCAGGTACGTTTTGATCTGACCAAGGAAGCATCTACTAGGCAGAAAAGACATACAGCGATGACTCATTTATCTGACACCAGTAGGGAAAGGAGTTCTTCTCCAGGAAATGAAGGGTTCCCTTCAGAATATCATTTTCAGTTTAACTCTTCCGAAATTGAAAGGATCCATTGCAGCCTTCAGAGAAGGGACCCGGAAAATAATTTCACACCTTCCTCATGCTCAGCTCCATCCCTGGAAACTCCCATGACTGTGAAAGCTGTGAGTCAACTCGTGGTGACTCCAAATGCCGCAGCCACAGAGCTTGTGGGTCCTGGAGCTGGTTTCTATTTGCCGTGAGCTGTGCTGCGGTGTGTTTACCCCGTCTCCAGCCAGCCTCTGCCCTCCTTTTCTCCTGGCCTTCCCCAGGCCCAAGGGGAGCCTCCAGCCTCAGCCCTTCTTAGTGCACCAGACCTTGGAAGTCGTGTCAGATTCAACCCTGCTGGCTTTACTCCTGGAGTTCCCCGTACAAAATCCACTGGCTGGGTGCATCCTAGGTGACCAGCGCTCCTGGTCTTCCCCACCTCGCACCTTCCCTGGGCAATCAGTACTCACGAGTGACTCTGTATCTTCTATAATGTTTTGTGCCTTTTTTTTCAATCCTCACCTGAGGATAGTTTTCCATTGCTTTTCAGATAGAGTGGAAGGGAGAGAGGGAGAGAGAGAGAGAGAGAGAAACATTGATGTGAGAGAGACACACTGACTGGTTGCCTCTCCTGCACGACCCCCACCAGGGCCAGGAATCAAATCTGCAACCCAGGTACACGCCCTTGACCGGGAATCGAACCCACGACCCTTCCATCCACAGGCCGACACTCTAACCACTGAGCCCAACCAGCCAGGGCTGTTTCATGCCTTTTTAAATAAGATTTTAATTTCAGTTTTTAGATGTTATCCATTTCTTAAAGAAAAAATTAGGACCTGCAAGTCAGAAACCACTCCACAAGGTTACCTGCTCTGTGACAATTCTGTACCTAAGAGACTGAAACAAAAACCATAGTCCTGGGTGATCTTTTCCAGATTGAGGTCCATAGAGGTGCAGTCCTACTCCCGGTGAAATTTTTAATGCAGACTTTCCATTTCAGAAATAATCTGAAAAAGTAATCTAAGCATATTGTGGCACATCTGAGGGTGGGGACACCTTATACCCAAAGGATGCCCCTGTTTTCTTTTGTATTTGTGTTGACGATTGCTCTCAAGTTGATTGATCACCCAAAGTGACTGGGTTTTGCTTGCAAGGCAATCTTTCTCAAACTGGGTGCAAGTTCTCAGGTTTGAGTGTTATTGCATGAGAACATTTCTAGGGGGTTCTCTGCCCAAATCAAACATAAACCACCTCAATTTTCTGTACCCTGTAATCACAAAAATATTCTACGAAATGATTGAACATGAGTCATTTTAACGAGTTGAACAAATTACGGTTTCTAACGAACTCTTTAGAGATTAGTGTTTGTACTGATAGATGGATATTCATATCCACCTTACAGCAGTACGATTTCACCCAAATGTAGAGGGAAGGGATCGGATATGTCTCAGTTCAAGGCATTAATCTTTCAGGAAAACAGCGTGTTCAGGACTAAGCTTTTAAACAGAGCATAGTTGTATATTTAATGCATATATTTAATAGATCATAGACATTTTAATGTAACAGAAGCCTAAAAACAAAGGCAAAATCCTGAGGCAAAAATATATATTTTTTTTACTTTTCCTAATTAGAAAGGAAAATCTGCTCAGCCATGGTGAACCCTGCAGAATGAAAACCTGCAGAAGGGATTAAGAGAAGGGTCCATCCAAACGGACTCGGGGTTCTGTCCTTGTGGGTGGTCAGCCGCATGGAAAGAGCCGAGAATGAAAAGCGGTGTCCAAAAGCACAGAAAAACCTGGTTCTCCTACCAAGCCTCCGGACTAACAGTGTTTGGAAGGAAGATTATTTCCTCTCAGTTGCAGGTAGAGAGTAAAAAATAGAAGTAAATGCACTGTAGAGAAGTCACACTCTGGCCGGAGACGGAAGACATCCACGTGAATAATTACAAACGCAGATGAAGCCTTCGGGCCATAAGCCTGGATGCTCTCCAAAGAGCAGGAAGAAACCACTGTGGGCTGAGACCTTCCCTGAGACGCTGCCTGAGCTGGGCAGTGCGGGGAACACGGACATCCAGTGAAGAGCATCACAGGTCAAGGGCCTGGCACAGCATGTCAAGGTCAGGAAAGGCCTGCAGTCAAGTTTGGCCAGAGCACAAGGCACACAAAAAGCAATGAGGAGAAGGAAAGACAGGTAACTGAGCCAAGAATGTGGGACTTGAGCTATTTCAAAGGCGGAAACAAATGGGACCCACTGAAAGTTTCTGACAAGGGGATATGACCTTCAACAAACAAATGTTCATTGTGCATTTACTATGCACCAGGCCACAGAGTAAGATCCAAAACTCCAGTGATGAAAGACACGGTCCCTGCCCCTAAGGGGCTCAGAGCCCAGTGGTCAAGTCAGAGGGAGAAATAATCCCTGTGCTGGGAGCAGAGGAGAGGGAGTTAACCTGAGAACCTCGGAGCGGGTGAGGGAGGACTTAATGGAGAAAGTACGTGGCTGAGTCGAGGTCTGGAAAGGGAGGCGTACATTATGTTACGTACATTCACTTCCCCATAACTCACATGGGTTCATGTAAGCAGCCTCAGATTTTCAACTTTCAGAAGTGGAAACCTGCCCAAAACAATTGTGCATTTGTGCAGAATGACGAACGTAACTAAAACGGTTTCTGCAAAGAGGTAATAATAAGAGCCATCAGTCACCGTCCTGGGCGATCCCCACTGACCCTGGGGCATAAGGCTCACTCAGCACAAAGTCCTCCAAACCTCAGCTCCTGGACCAGCGTTCTTGAAACGGTTCACGATGCAGCATCCCCACGAGGTTGCTGTTTGCATAAATAAGTCACCCAGACTAGCACTAGAAATTCAAACTGACCAAGTGCACTCTCAACACGCCCAATGCTCCGCTCTCCTCGCTCACGTCCCGCCACCCACGAAGGTACAGTCTGCCTGGGAGGCACGAAATACTCTAAGAAAAAAATCCCCAGCATGCTGAAGGAAGGAAGCACATCTCCTCTCACCTGGGTGGGAAGTGAAGGTGAGGAGGGCATCAGGGGCTGTCCCCGTGGAGGTAATCATTGAGCTGAAGGATGAGCAAGGATCCACAGAGATGGCGGGGGACGGTAAAAGAAGCCAAGGAGACAGTCCAAGAAGAGCCTCGTGAAAGGACATACAAAAGCCTGAGTCATCAAACCAGGCCTGGAAATTCATGGACGGCAATGTTGACACAGAGACCAAGTGGGTCAACCCTCACAGCTGCACACGTGTCTCCTACTTGACCTTGGACTGTCCTGCCCAGCACAGCAGCCGCAGCACCCCGACCGCAGAGCTACTGACCTCATTTGGCAACTGCAGCCCAAGAGCGGACAGTCAAGTCCCGGCTGGAAACTTGGGAGACCAAGCGTCCCAGTCTGCCTGGACTATCTCAGTCCTGAGGACACTGGGACAACTGGCCACCCTACAGATGTTTACATAAGACTTGTATTAAGAGTATTATAAAGGTGCCCTGGCTGGTTTGGCTCAGCGGTTAGAGTGTTGGCCCGAGGACCAAAGAGTCGCAGGTTCGATTCCAGTCAAGGGCACGTACCTCGGGTGCAGTTCAATCTCCAGCGCTGGTCAGGGTTGAGCGGGAAGCAACCAATCAATCTCATGTGTCTCTTTCGTGTGGATGTTTTTCTCTCTCTCTCTCTCTCTCTCTCTCTCTCTCTCTCTCTCCCCCCCCCCTTTTTCCTCCTTCCCTCTCCCCTCTCTATCTGAAGATAAAGGAAGAATATCCTAGGGTGAGGATTAAAAAAAAAGAGTATTATTAAAGGTAACTAAATATAGAGAGTAACACAATAGGCACTCTCAATGTATTCTCCACCTGGCCCCATACATCCTCATGGCAGAGCCATTTTCCTCCACCTGGAAGAACCTTCTAGAATGCCTCAGCTCCCAACGTCCAGACCCCAGAAAATATGGCCCAGAGTAACTGAGCCCAGAGCCTGAGCAGACAAAAGTGTCCACGGAACCACAGAGCCTCACAGACCCTCAGCCCATCAGGAACTGCATTGCAGACCATGCCTACACTGTGGTACAGGCCAGACCCCCCCCCCCCCAACAAAATAGAACACTTCCAAACTCCCAAGGAGCAATCAAAACATAGGCTTGAAATCCCTCGCGACAGTGAATAAATTCCGTTACGGCCTCTACGTCCAGTCCTTTCAACTTCAGCTTGGAGAGAACCAGGCAAGTTTTTTCCTGCCTGAGCTCTGTCTCTCTCTCTCTGTCTCTCTCTCTCTCTCTCTCTCTCTCCTGGCCAGCAAGCCAACCCACCTTTGCTTTTGTTGCTCTCTCTTTTTGCTTGTTAATCCTCACCAGAGGATATTTTTTCCATGGATTTTTTTTTTTTTAAAGAGAGTGGAAGGCAGGGAGGGAGGGGGGAGAGAGAGAGAGAAATAGCGATGTGAAAGAGACATCGATTGGTTGCCTCCCGCATGCGCCCCAACAGAGCCTGAAGATTGAACCGGCAACCTAGGTACATGCTCTTGACCGGGAATAGAACCCTCAACCCTTCGGGTCATGGGCTGATGCTCTACCCCCTGAGCCACACCAGCCAGGGCTTTGTTACTCTGTTGACCTCTGTTGTTTTTGCTCCTTGACAGGGAGAGAAACATGATGTTCCTATCCTCCAGCGCTCACCTGGCATTACCCCAACCCTCACAGCAACCCTGCGAGTCTAGTCTGTCCCGAGCCCCCCATTTTCCCAATGCAGCCCACCCTGTGCCACGCCTGAGGAGGACAGACCAGAGCAGAGTTCAAGCCTGGCATTCATCTACGAGAAACACACACTAAATGGCATGGAAGAGAGGGGAGAGCCCTGGCTTCCTTCCATCCGGGGATGAAGGATGACAGCAGCATTTGCTCACAGGGACCTAGACTCACAGTCTTCCAGCAGGGCCTGGCCGATGCCAGAGAGCAGGGATGTCTGGGCACAGCCAGCCAGGGCTGTCAGGATGGCACCTGTCGCTTGGCATCCCTGCCCACAGTGAGGGGCTGTCTTGAACTTTCCCACCCTGCATCCACCGTTCAACCTATTTGGTGAAAGCAATTTTAAGAAAATCATATAGCACCCCAAAAATGGAAGACAGCCTTGGAGGAGGAAGATGTCTGAACAGTTCAGAAGCTGGATATTGTGCCCTGGCCAGTGTGACTCAGCAGCTAGAGCATCGGCCCATGCCCCAAAGGGTCACGGATGCAATTCCCAATCAAGGGCACATACCTGGGTTGCAGGTTCGGTCCCCAGTCCTGGTCAGGGAGCATGTGGGAAGGAACCAATCAATGTGTCTCTCTCACATCAATGTTTCTCTCTCTCTCTCTCTCTCTCTCCTTGTCCCTTCCTTTCACTCTCTCTAAAAAGCAATGGGAAAAATATCCTCAGCTGAGGATTAATAAAAAGAAACAATTAGCCCGGCAGGTGTGGCTCAGTGGTTGAGCGTCAACCCATGCACCAAGAAGTCACCGGTTCAATTCCTGGTCAGGGCACATGCCCAGGTTGAGGGCCAAATCCCCAGTGGGGGGCATGCAGGAGGCGGCCAATCGATGTTCTCTCTCATCGATGTTTCTATCTCTCTCTCCCTCCCTCTCCCTTAAATCAATAAAGAAAAAAAATTTTTAAAAACAATTAAAAAATAAAATAAAGAGCTAGATACAGCATCCCCATTCACAGACCCAATTCTCGCATCCTTGAGAAATAACTGATTTTGCAAAGAGCTCACCCATGATGAAATTCCGAGTTCACACTTGCCAACGTTGGTCAGGACGGCGTGTACCACCCCACGTGCGAGGCCTGTGAATTCACAATGTGCCTGAACGCAGAACAGGCTACAAGTTATTCCAATTAGTGTGTTCTTGTCTCCGAAAAGACCACGAGCTTGCTTTCTCATCAGATCACAAAATCTTTGGAATATTTAAGGAACATAACTACATTTGACCAAGATTACTCACTAACAAAGGAATGAACTGTTCAAACTCAAACGGCTTTCTGCTTAAACGCATCGCACACACGGGCCAGAAACAACATGGAAAGTCTCCTGTACGAAGACCATGTGAGCGGCTCGTTGGGTCAGTAACGAAGAAGACAGTACCCTCTAGGTCCAAGGCCTGTGTCCATGTGCCTTCTCCAGAAGTTTCAGAAGTTGGTATAGACTTCCCAAGTTCAAAACGATTACATAAATAACTGGGAAATGTGGAGTGATATTTCTGAGGCCTGCCAACAGTTTAACCACAATGAGAGTCCCAGCCAAACATTCACAAAAAGTTCAGAAGAAGTTACTTTCAGAAAGACGTACTCACAGCACACGGATTTCTCCTCCTTAGAAAGAATGTATAAATCAACAGTTAAAGAAGGAACACGGAAAATTAGGTCTGTCATAATAGCAGAAGAAGAAAGATTTAAAAGACGTCCAGAAATGAGACTCCACAGAGACTTCCTTATTATCTCCTGGTTAACTACCAGTATTAAAAATTCATTCAAACATTTCTCTCATACTTTTCCTTCCCGCAGATTAGATGTGAAAACGTCTTGCCTGAGCTGAAGGGCAAGGAGCAGACCCCTGGCGTGGCTGCTGCCTGGCTGTGTGATCTTGGGGAAGGCACTGTTCCTCTCTGGGGCTCGGGGTCCTCACCTGAAAAAACAGAATTTCTACACTTCCTTCCAACTCCGCCACGCTACAATTCCAGATGCCTGTCAGGGCCACACACCCAGCCTTTTGCTTCCCTGGCAGTGGAAATAGTAAAGAAAACACAAACAGGAGAGAAGAATCATGAAAGGAGAACTCACACAGTCGGTCAGTCAGTGGCATCCAAGGAAGAGAAGAGTCCACCAACTGTGATTCCACTGATGATGTCATAATGCCTTAGGATTTCTACAAAGGCAGGACTTTGCGAACGTAGAATTTTACCAACACAGAATGATTCACACCAGATATTGGATTTGGAAAAGTAACTGAAATGCTTAAAAAGGATGCCCATCTAAGGTGAAGTGGATGAGAGGAGAGGAGAAGTCAGATTTTAAGAGCTAAAACGAGTAGGAGAAAGCATAAAAGCAATGGTAGATCAGAGGATAGGTAACAGCATTTTTAGTTTGGGAAAAAATCTTGAATCCACCAAAAATATACAAAACAAATGCCATATTACTTGGGCTCCTCACCTAGAGTCTACAGGGGAGAGAAGGCTACAGAATACAAGGGATGATAGGTATGCACGGTATAAAAAGGACTTCTGTGACATGAAATCAAGGTGGTTCTCTTCTAAACGGCTTCACGCTCACATGAGAATTTACCCTAGGTTACTTTTAGGAAAGTCAGAACCCACCACTAACAGAACACCCAGTCTTGTCCCGCAAGCCTGGAATGCAATTATTAACGTGTTTTCTGCCTTTTGGTGCCCCGCACCCTAAAGGTGGAAAGGTAAACATCACACCAAAGGTACACACCATGAAGACAACCCACGGACCATTTAAAAAATGTACGCAGTCATTCATCTCAAAGTGTGTTTAACCCCCATTACCCCATAGTGCCTGGCCACAAGGAGGAAGCATATTCCAGCCAGCCCACAAAGTCTGGGAAGACACACCTTCCACACTTCCCTGAGCCTAACAAACACTAAAAAAAATAAAAGAATATTCATGCAAAACAGAGTTTTTCTAACTTTTTTCCTAATGACTTCCAACTATGAAACGCTAAGCCTAGAACAGACTTTTAAGTCGGTCCCCATAATAACTTACGAGGTCCCACATTTAAAGCTTCAGTGAGTTGAAGGTAAGGATGGAAAGAATGACCATCCTCTTTCCCAGAGAGAGACCAAGGCAGCTCTTTGTCAGTGATGGGAGAAACTGTAGAGTTCAGGACTCCACTGGACCCTCAGCTGTCCGCCTATGAACAGGTCCCCTGTGGGGCAGATCGCCAAAACCACCATGAGGAAGGACAAAGGAATCTACCCCAGAGCCTGGCTTACCAACAAGTCTTTCCACCACAAGCACCTTAGTGAGTCATCACAAACTAACACATTTTAACAATCGCATACAACTAATGTAACCAAATGTCGGGAGGCTTTCCTTCCAAGGACACACTCACCAAATGGGAAGTCAGGATCAGTTTTATTCTGGCTACAATGTTTCCCTTAGACATTGAAACAAATGTCATTTCTATTGTGATAATAACTACGCTTATAGATGCTATCAGCGTAACTAATTCCAAATTCTGGAAGGAGGTTAAGAGTGAGCTGATGAGACAGCCCATTCGTATGAAATCACACTCCCTGTGGTTGCCGAAGCTCTGCAAAGTTCTATTGACCAGAACAGTGGAATCAACATTTTTAGCAAACGAGATCATTTTTAGGCAATTCTTCTGAGTCAGTTGGCTGGACAAATCTCAGAGTGGGGAGCCTAGGGTTTGGAGGGGGATGGTCTCAGTTTTTTTACATGACCATCTGGGTGTCCCTGAGTAAGTTATTTGCACATTCAGTGCCTCCGTTTTCTTGACTTGTAACACGAGGCATCTGAGCCCGTCTCCACCAGCTGTAAAATTCTACGATCCTCTAAGCAACTGCGTCGCTGGCGAGACCACCTCCGTCATCAGAACGCTCCAGTGAATACTCCAAAATGTCGAATATTCTATTTATGGTCTCGAAAAAGAGGCTCCTTTAGAGTGGAAGGGGTTCGGATCATGAAATCCAGCCACTGAGTCTTTCAAAACAGATCAAGAAGCTGAGGTCAAAGATGCTGAATAAGTTGTTGAAATGACAAGCTAATCAGTGGCAGAATGAAGTCAAGGGCTGTTTGCACCGACCTGCCCTGTTCCCCAGCTGGCTTCAGAGCAGCCTTCTTCAGCCCCCTGTAGAATCCACACTGTGCCCTTGATGTGACTCATTAAACACAGCCCACTTCACAGCTGTGCTTTACGGGCCTCTGGGTTATTCCTTTTCCAGACACCTAATCCAGGAGACATTTGAAGAGTGACCTGGAGGTCTTCGTGAAAATTCGCCAGGATCAAAGACGTGAAGAAGTCCTCCGAGGCTTGTCGAAGACAGCAAATATCTACACACCATCCACTGCTCCCCATTTTATCAGACGAGCATGTCACAGACAGCCCCACAACTCCCCCAGGATGGCATCTGCGGAGGGACCGTCCTGATCACCTTGTAGGGACAACCTGGGAAGCCCCATGAGGGGACAATACTGCATGCCACCAAATACGCTGCAATGTGTTCCAATATGAGACCATCTGCTCCAATGAACACAACCGACAGACACTCAACCCTGAGTTATGCTGGATCCAACGACTGGGTTGAATCTCAGACATAATGACGTGCGAAAGAAGCCAGACACTAATGCGTATGCGCTGACTGGTTCCATTCCTATACAATGGAAAACCAGTCTATAACAGTGACGGAAGTCAGAACGCTGGCTGCGTCCTAGGGGGTGGTGTGGCCTCAAGGCCCAAGGAGCTTCGGGGGCGGAGGAGGCTAGAAACAGTCCATTTCTTGATCTGGGTGGTGGTTATGCAGGTATAAAGAGATGTGAAAATTCAGCATGTTCTACACTTCACCATGTGTGTACTTTGCTGTTTGCATGTTATACCTCAATAAAAATGTCATTTAAAATACTTCGTGACGTACATGGAGAATATGTTTCTTCATTTGCTTTAGCATAAGGATTTCTGAGATTCCCTGAATTGAGTCTTTGCAAAGATATCATTAGTAGTAACAGTAGCTGCGTTACGTGCTTATAGGCACCAGGCCCCCATGGGGGGAGACATATGCATTACACTGAATTATCTCCTTTAACCCTTAAAACATTTCCACGAGGTAGAACCCGTCCATATCTCCGTTTCACAGATGAGGCAACGGAGGCACAGAGAAGTAACTTGTCCAAAATCACACAGCAAGTCAAGTGTCAGAATTGGGATTCGACCCCAAAGCAGCGGCTCCAGAGCCTACATTCCTCGTTAGTCTGAACGCTGTATCGAATGCTGCAGAATGAGACGTTTCCAGCTGGGCCTGTTTTTGTCCAGTGCCTCCGGATATCACAATGCAGTCTGAACACTCGGCATTAAGAGAGTCAAGACCTGGGGAGATGGGCTAGCAGTCTCTCGCTGATATTCTCAGGTATGTTCCGGAGATGTACTAGTCTGGGACACGAGCCCGTTTCCGTCACCATGAGCAGCACAGAGTAGGTGCTGTGACTGGCGTGTCTGCGGTTGCCCTTATTCCTGTCCCTTCAAGGACACACCCAGTGGGGGCAGCACAACTTTTCACACGCCGTCCACCAGGCTCTGGAGCACCGCGTCCCAGGACGCCACACACTCTCACGGTCTGCTTTAGGCCTTTTCAAAAGACCAAGGGGGCTTATTTTTGTCACTCTTTTTCTAGCTTTTATATTGTTATTATATTAAACATAACAGAGCTGTAGGACCTGGATGGAGAAGGCATTAACCACTCTTTCATCACGAAATATGTAGTTTGTCATTTTCCAGACAGCCTCTTACCTCAGTCAGTTTCCCTGAAGTTCACATATAAAAACCCCCTGGGTCGCCGATGTCTCGATTCGGAGGAGCCATAAATCACAGGCCCTCTCAACATCTGTGGTGAAGGGCAAAGGCGGCACGGGCTCGAGTCCTTGCCCCAAGCTCCTCGTGAAGACAGCTACCCCCGACCCCTGCACCCACAATAACTATTTACACACTTGCTTTTCAAAAATGATGGAATGCTGAAATTTTTTATAAAAATGTGGGTTCATCCCACCCCTGCCCCCAACTCCCTGGGTAACTCCCTGTCCACAGCTGGGTCCACGGGTCCACAGCCTGCCTCTCACCCCAACCCCACTCCAGAGCTCATTCAGCAGCAGCCTGGAGGACCAAAATTAATAGTGTGTCCCCCCGCCCCGCACTGGGACACAGGGTCCCAGGCAGCAGACGCCTCTACCTGCCTGATCTGCTTGGTTCTTCATCAGCCTGCCCTGCCCAGGACTTGAACACTGCTCCCCACCTGGTTTCCCGCACTCCGCCAGCTCCAGACAGTCCCACAGCCAGGTCCCCCTCCCTGCTCTCACATCTTACACCTGCCCAGGTCGGCTGACTGACTTTCCCAGAGCTGCTCCTGCTGAGAAATACCTTTCTCCCCCTAACCAGCCCTGCCCCGTCAAGCCAGAACTTGTGGGCCTTGACCACACAGATGAGGACCTCAGTCCCTGGGCCATCTCCCTCCACCTGTCATGGGCTGTGAGAAGATCTTCCAGCCTCATCGCACTTGTCCCTGTCGGTGCCAAAGTCCACCAGACCCATCAAAGTCCCTTGTCACCTTAAACCCCACGCCTGCTGGCTCCCCTGCCCCATGAATTCAGACCCTACCTGCTAGAAACCTCTGCGTTTGGCAAAGTTGAGTTGTGAGTGACTTCAAAGACATGTATGGTCTTCAGTGATGTGCAGGCATCGACACAAATTGTAAGGAGAGAGGAATCAGGGTCCCGGGTGCCCAGTGCCTGCACCTCACCGCACACAGCCTTGTTCTCCAGCAGGCCTTCGGGAAGTGATTTAAACACATGCACATGCTCTCATACACACGTGTGCACACGCACTCACACACACACACACGTGTGCACATGTGCTCACACACGTGCACACTCGCACATGCACGTGTACATAGTCACACACATGCACATGCTCTCATACACACGTGTGCACACGCACTCGCACGCACACACACACGTGTGCACATGTGCTCACACACATGCACACTCGCACACACACGTGTACAGTCACACACGTGTACAGTCACACACATGCACACGCTCACGCACGCACATGTGCACACATGCACACACACAGGCACATGCTCACACACGCACATGTGCACACACAGGCATGCCTACTTTGTTCATTTTTGGAGAGCAAGCTTGGCAAAAAAAAAACAACACTTTGGTGCTGGTCAAAGCTCAGAGGTCGAAGAAAGGTATGCTTAATCGAAAAACAGTATTTTTGGATAATTTCAGTAGCGAGTCATCAATTTAGTGATCGATAAAATAAATGAATCCGGCATATATTTCTGACGAAAACAAGAAACAGCGACTCTCAACTCAATGCCCTACACAGCGCGAGAACCACACACTGTGCGGGAAAGTGTACACAGCATCTTGGGACCCAACTGGGGTGTCCAGGGTACCCTGTATCGGTTGCGTCAATAGAATCGGGAAAATAGAATTCGCTGGAAGTCATTGTTTGAGAAACTGTTTCCTGCCCATTGGCAAATAGCAAAGCTAAAGGGAGGCTCTTACCTGGTCGTCATAGCGATAGGTGAGGAACTGCTCCCCTGTTGTATCTTCCAGAAAACTTCCCTGGGGGGAGAGTGCGAACTCGGGAAGGAAATAGGCTCCCGGAGACGTCTCTGCTGTGGTCTGAAAGGCAAGATCGCTTGGTTACCAATAAGGTCCCAGGAGAAGAGCCCTCTCTTGGCAAAGGCCAAGGTGAGACGCACCAGGTCTCACCTGTGCGGAGGCAGAACACATCAGCTCACCCTGCTCCGCTCAAACTGGCACAGGCAGCATTTATTCTCTGACACCTGCCGCCCCTCCCACACCTGCCAGCGACTCAGTCACCATGTAGTCAACTGGCTTACGTTCTGTGGAGTTTTCCTCTGTTATGCTGCCTTCCTGGTGGGGGGGGTAGGAAGAAGCCTGTCTACCTCAGCAATCCTGCAGGGCATCAGGGCTCGTGCTGTCCCTGCCAAAGCCGTCGGCGGGGAAGGCAGTGAGGACCGTGAGCGCACTGGTGGGTGAGGACCGCCAGGGAACAGTGGAGCAGCGGGGTGTTTCCTGGGGGACTCTCTGGGGTTCTCTCCCAGGGTCGCTGCCGTTCTCCAGCAGGAATTCCGGGTTTAGGAAGGACACACTCTCAGGCCCCGTGCAGGCCCAGGAATGTGCGCTGTGACGCTGAGCGGAAACACGTCCCCTCCCACAACCTCTGCACCACGAACACTCGTGAGCGTCTCTCTGGCAGAGGACGGCATCTCCGCCTCTCAAATAAAGCTCAAGTAAGTATTTCGTTTGACCAAAGTGGTGGAAGGGGATATCCAAAACTACAGGATGCCCAAGTCCTTCTTGGATCTTGGGGTTCATAGAGTGTATCCAGACACTCAGTCGACATGTGTTAATTAGGCACCTACTAGGTACCGAGGCTGGTTCTGACACGGAGAATGCAACTGCCAAGAATCACATCTCCCGCCCTGGCCAGTTTGGCTCAGCGGTTAGAGCATCAGCCCACGGACCAGAGACACCCGGGTTCGGTTCCCGCTAAGGGCATGTACCTCAGTTGCAGTTTGTCCCCGGCCCCGGTTGGGGTCGTGTGGGTGGCAGCCAGTCAGTGTGTCTCTCATGTTGATGTTTCTCTCTCTTCCTCCCTCTCTCCCTCCCACTTTATCTGAAGATAAACGCAAAAAAAAAAAAAAAAAAGTCCTCCGGTGAGGATAAAAAAAAAATAATAATGAATCACGTCTCCCAAGGAGCTCACAGTGTAATTACAGAAGCAGAAAATGAACACAATACATAAGTAAACTACACGCTATGTCATGCAGGAAAAGGAGATGGGGTGGCTGGGGGTGAGGTACAAACTACAGTTTGAAACAGCAGTCAGGGCAGACCAACATAGGTCAGGCTCCTTAAGGATTCACTATTTTTTTTGTTTTCTGATTTTCTAAACGGACGCACTGGAGCCTATCATGGTCCGTGGAGGCTGCAAAACGTCTACACTCTCTAGGCACCTGGCTGGGGTCTGCAGGCTGAGTTCTCTGCTTCTACCTACAGCAGCGATGTGACCCTTTGCTCCCTGGGCCCCAGTTCCTCTCTGCCTCCGCAGCCCTCCGGCTCCAGCCAGGCCTCGCCCTGGCTGTTCCCACGTCTCCGGCTCCTCGTGAGCCACAGCCCAGGCCCACCCAGGCCCTGAGAACACCAGCACCATGAGTGTGCAGGGAACAGCGTCACCTGGCAACAGATGAATTATGCAGGCAGGCTCTTTGGGGCCAACCTCAGAGACCAGCACTGGGTACCTAGTGAATCTGTGTACATCCCTCATGCATGAATGTGTATTAGCTCAGCAGCGAGAGAGAGAGAGAGAGAAGTGTTACCAGCTCTTCCCAACTTGGCAATGAGATCCCACCCCACCTGACACAGTCCAGAAGCACGTCGGGAACGGATTCCTGTTTATTCAAGGTTTTTCTCACCCCTACAGCTTTCTGTCTTTCAGGAAACAGCTCGTCTGTGTGGTTGAAATCCTACAGGCTTTCCAAGCGCAGCCTTCCAGGAGAAGAAAAAGACAGAAATGTGCTGTTTGCACACACTCCCAAAAACGCTGATATGCGTCGTGAGCCGGTTTGTTTTTCTAAGCTCGGGGCAGGAAGTCTCCAGTGCGAGCCCGTTGGCGGAGCTGCCCAAGTCCCTGTTTGGATGCTCACGCCTTCTGGAATTCTGAAGCCAGCGAGACGCTAGGAGAGGCGTGATTTCGGGGCGCGCATCTAGGCTCCATGCTCATGAAATGGCATCTCACTCTGTTGTCCATAAAAGACAGAAAACTGGGGTCTAGCGTCAAATGTTAAGGACTTCTTCCAAACAAAAGGCAACACTTTTTTTTTCCTTCTTATTGATTTTAGAGACAGAGGAAGAGAGAGGGAGAAAGAGATAGAAACATCGATGAGAGAGAACATTGACTGGCTGCCTCCTGCATGCCCCCCACTGGGGATTGGGCCCACAACCTGGGCATGTGTCCTGACCAGGAATCGAACCGGCGACCTCTTGGTGCATGGATCGATGCTCAAACACTGAGCCACAGAGGCCGGACAAGGCAACACTTTTATACAGTGAAGATGCTACCATCATCAATCCCTGCAATTCGGTCATAACCAAGTCACACGGGGACCACCAACCTGCAGAAGAAATTACTACAAACACACTATTTTTTGTTTGAAAAAAAAGAAGAAGAAGAATGTACATGACAGGGTTTGGTCCAAGCAGGGTGTTGGGCACATACAAGTTGACCGATGTAGTGGGTCTCTTTTTTAAGGTGTAACTTCAATTTCTTGCTGATATACAGAATAACTAATCTTCTGATTGCTTAAAAACTCATCACACCATTCCGTATTTGTTTGACAGGAAAACGTCCCTTGGGTTAGCTTCACTAATGGTACCAGACGCGGGGGATCACGTTCATCAACAAAGTGGGAGACACTGCACACCTGCTGTCATCGGTCCTGAATGCTCAGGTTAGCAAGGGGCCAGGTCTGCAGATGTACCAGAAACTGCGTGGCTCTCGGCACGTCCCTTCACCCTCCCAGGTCCCACTCCTCACGCGGTTCAACAGAGGGGATCAGGCTAGGTGAGCTCCAAAATTCCTCAAAACAGGGGGACGATCAGACAGGAAGATGAAGGGGCAGTCATTTTGTTTCTCTCCTGTATTTTCTTTTTATGTACTCAAGGTAATACCGTTGGTAGGGATTTAGAAAACACAGCTGGACCAGAGCCGGGAGAGAAGTGGAACGAAGCTGAAGGGCTGACGCGGGCTGGACCTGGAGGGGGTCTGGTCAGACAGATCATAAAGTCGGCGTTTATCCCATTAAGCAGAGAAGTGCAACTCTGATCACAGAGAACGGGCTGGAGCGGGAGTGAGACAGAGGCGGGGACTATAGACTACTCTCACTGCCGGAGAGAAATGAGAGGGAGGGAAATGAACCAGGACGAAGCAACATATCTCAGAGCTCCAGTTAGGAACAAAATGATGGCCCCGGCCCGTCTGGCTCAGTGGTTAGAGCGTCAGCCCGCGGACCGAAGAGTCTCAGGTTTGATTCTGGTCAAGGGCACGTACCTCGGTTTCGGTTTGGTTCCCAACCCTGGCTGGGGTCGTGTGGGAGACAACCAATCGATGTGTCTCTCTCATATTGATGCTTCTCTCTCTCTCCTCTCCCCCACTCCCTTCCACTCTCTCTAAAAATCAATGGAGAAATATCCTCAGGTTAGGATTAAAAAGTAAAAATCTCGGTGTTTCTTGAACCCTTAAAGTAACAGACTCGGTATTTAACATTCTTCCCAGGAAGACAAAAGAGACCTAGAAGGTTTTACAGGTGAACATCAGAAAACACTCAAAATGCAAATAATTCCAACCTTTCAAAAACTCTTTCAACACGTAGGGAGAAAGAAAAAAAAAGGAGCACCCGATAATTCATTCTATGAGATCATAAGCCAGACAAGAACAATACGAGAAAGAAATTACCTATCAATCTCACCCTTGAAGTGAATGCAAACGTCCCGAATAAAATATCACCACAAAATCTAACACTGTACAGAAGGAACCATCAACGGTAGGACGAATCAATAAATTGTGGTATATTCACGCCCTGGAACACCACAGGGCAGTGAAAAGTGCATGATCTCAACTTCACACATCCACAGAGATGAAATCTGAGCAGAAGAGACACAGTATGATTTCATTCCGATAAAATTCAGAAAAGGCGGACGCCACGTAATGTATTATTTTGCGATACATACTCAAGTGGTTAAAGAAAATACAATACAGGCACTGTCCGGCCGGTGTGGCTCAGTGGTTGAGCGTCGACCCATGCACCAAGAGGTCGCCGGTTCGATTCCTGGTCAGGACACATGCCCAGGTTGTGGGCCCGATTCCCAGTGGGGGACATGCAGAAGGTGGCCAATCGATGTTCTTGCTCATCCATGTTTCTATCTCTCTCTCCCTCTCCCATCCTCTCTCTCTAAAATCAATAAAGGAAAACAAAAACTAAAAAAAGAAAATACAGGCACAAAAATCTCCCTTTTGCTGGGGGGACTTCTGAGCAGACCGAAAGATGCAATAAGAAAGGGTCACCCAGAAGGCTTTAGGGGTATTGATCAGGTCTCATTTCATAAGCTCCATGGTGGGTACACAGGTGTTCCTGGCATCACTACTCCTGGGCCACCCCATGTCCTTTAAACATCGTGCTACCTACATTGCTTTGTGTGTGTGTGCATGTAAGTGTGTATATGTAGAGTACATATATTTGTGCATATACGTGTATCTATATTATGTATTTGTAATATTTGCATACATATATATTTTGCATGTACGTGTATGAAACAATTACAATGTAATACATAATAATAAAATGAGTTTTAAGTCAGACATGGACATGTCCGCATGTTTGTTTCACACTATTTAAACACAGACTTTTATAAATGGGAACATGGTAGATTATTCAATAAATGCTTCCGGGCAATAGGTAAATTAGGAGGAAAAGGGAGAACTCAGAGCCTTCCTCAATCAGTGCGTGAAAATCAATTCCATATGGATAAAAAAAGCATATTTTAAAATATACATTTATATTTATATATATAATTCACCCTGGCCATATGGCTCAGTTGGTTGGAGCATTGTCCCGTACACCAAAAAGGTTTCAGGTTCAATCCCTGGTCAGGCTGTGGCTTGTACAGGAGAGAACTGATCAATGTTTCTCTCTCACATCAATGTTTCTCTCTCTCCTCTTTCTCTCCCTCTAAAAATCAATAAAAAACATATCCTCTGGTGAAGATTTAAAAAAAAAAAGATCTTTATATTGATTTAATGTTGAAAATAACTATATTCGGATATTTTGAGTAACATGAGATATATGACTAAAATTAACGTTCACCTATTTCTTTTAACTTATTTCCATGTGGCTACCACAAAAATGTCAAGTTACAAATGTGGCTTTGAACTCCATTTCGATTGGACAGGGATGCCCTCCAGGGTGCTGGAGTTGCTCTCACTTCCCTGAACGTTCTCAGGAGAAGGAACCCCACGGATCTAAGACAGACAGGTGTCCCCAACACTCCTTACTCACCGGGATGCAGTCTTGGGTTCAAGACTAAGCAGGTGGTACCTAAAGAGGCTTCGGGAAGAAATAACCAAGACCTCATGGCATTGCGCAGTCCATGCCTAAGACGGGGGTCCCGCCCCCACATCAATGACTGGCTCTGCGGAGGATGGACGTCAACCTCAAAACAGTGTGAGAGACCCAAGGGCAAGGGTCTCTCCACCAAAAAAACCGTAAAACATCGCAAACGTCCCGTCCTGTGCAACGAAGGCACCAGCCGTCTTCCACGCCTCCCACGGCCGCAGCTGCAGTGCAAACGTACCCCAAACAGCGAGACTACCAGGATGCCTTACACTTGGTTGATATCCGACTGTCCCCACAAACCTCTGCGTCCCCTCCCAAAGCAAGTCCACGCCACCAGGGAAGAACTGACCCACGCTGCCCGTCCTGTTTCGGAGTAACAGAAACACACACGATTTACATCCCTCCCTTGTGAGGAAGCCAGAGCTGTTTAAAAACAGCTCTGTTCCGACGATGAAAAGTGCCTTTAAGTCTTCAGGAGGAAACGTGGTGTTTCCTTGCCTGCATCCACTCAGGGGGCTGTGACAGGCTGTAAAAGCAGCATCCACCGCTTGGCTTAGGGCAGAAACCCAGGCTGTGGAGGTGAGGCCAGAGCAGGAGGAAGGAGGACAGGGGACGAGCCAGCGCCAGAGAGGGGCTGGAAAGAGCCCACCGTGGAGTTTCAACATGTGCACTGGAAGTCTTGGGGAAAGACAGTTCCATCTTCCCCGGGCCTTGCTCTCACCTAGCTGTCCCCAGCGAAGACACAAGGGCAGGAAGAAACAGCCACCTCATCGAACAGGGACAATGTGCCAGGCACACACTAGATGCTCTGCACAGCGTATCTAAATTAATCTCACATCGCCCTGGCCGGTCTGGCTCAGCGGTTAGAGCGTCGGCCCACGGACCGGAGAGACCCAGGTTCGGTTCCCACTAGGGGCACGTACCTCGGTTGCAGTTTGTCCCCAGCCCCAGTTGGGGTTGTGTGGGTGGCAGCCACTTGATGTGTCTCTCTCACATCGATGTTTCTCTCGCTCTCTTCCTCCCTCTCTTCCTCCCGCTCTATCTGAAGATGAATGCAAAAATGTCCTCGGGTGAGGATAAAAAAAATAAAAAATAAAATAAATTAATCTCACATCAACCCTGCAGGGCAGTTACTATCAGCCCCCTCTTTCAAATAAGGATGAAAATGGAAGTTCTGGAGGTAAAGAGAATTATCTAGTATCAAGGTTAGTAAGTGGCAGAGTCTGCTGGAAAACTCATTCATTTCCTCTTCACAGAGCCATACAGGATATAACATCATTTTCTTGGGCAAAAACATATATATATATGGCTAAACATTTAGAATAAAATATAATGGGATAACTGCGTAGCATCAAGGTAAGAAGGGACACACAAAATGTCACAATAAACAATCAGGGGAACAAACAGCCCTCCTTCCCTTCCTTCAGTAAGTATTTCTGAACACCTGCCATGTGCAGTCCCTGCTCTGGGCACCCAGGACACACTGTTCAACCAGAGAGGCCACAATCCCTGCCCTCCGGGAATCTGTATGCCAGGGAGAAACCACACTGAAATGCAAATGAACATTTTTGTTCACCATAAAAGGTATTAATATGCAGAAAATACATATAAGTGATAAAGGACTAGTGTCTAGCATTTCTAAACGATGTCTACAAAGAAATGAGAAGTCAAGAGACAAAAAAAAACCCTCATGGCAAAAGGTAAGAACAAGCAACGTGCAGACATGAACATCCAAATACCAGCCAACAGGATCAGCCACACCCCTGGGAGGAAATGAGGAGCGACACACAAGGGCAGAGTGAGAGCCCAGAGACGCCCATCTCGATGATCCCAAATAGGTCTAATCAAGTACCTAGTTTCTTTCAGACTCCCCACTGACAATGGTTCCATCTTGGCTCAAAGGCATGACCGGTTTCATTGAGCCAATACCTTCAACGGAATCTGTGGCCAAAGCCCAAATATCTCCAAGCGCGTTTCCTTGGACTCCGAAACCTCTGCTAACACTCAGGAAAATGCTGAAGGTCAGCCTGGGACATCGTCCTCCACCGAGATGGGGTGAAGGCAGTTTGGTCCACCTGACCACGGGCTGGGTGACGACCCAGGGAGAAGAGTAAATGGGAAGCAAGTCAGAATAGATTCGCATTTCTTTACAAGTTATAAACAACACGTTTTCGTAACCGAAGAAATAAACACAGCTTGCTTCTAAAAAAGCAAACATTTACAGGACAGCCATTAGATGACATCTGCTCTCTGGTGGAAAATGTAAGGAAAACAGCCAGGCCAAGGGAAAGACCAATTAGCATTGTTTAGACTACAGCACAATCATGCTTCCTTGAACAATAAACAGACACGGCTCTCTCTACCCTTTGACACCACTGTTCTCCAACGACACACCAAGTGCTTCCTTCTCCCAGCACCCCAGTCAGCGATGTACTCATCGCAAGGACAAGGACCCCCTTGGCAGACCTAACATATTGGGGAAGAAAGAGTAAGAAAAGAAGTAAAGGAAGATGTATCTAAGCAGAGACAGGTAGAGTGACTCAGCCACTCATCACTGGCACTGATGCACTGGTCATCCTGAGCAAGATATCAAATGAACTAGAGGAGCGTCTAGTCTTAGCTCTGCCCCTCACCTGTTCTGAGATCATGGTTAGGTCTATTTTGTGCTCCACAATCTTTTTTTTTTTTTTTTTAATCCTCACCCGAGGATATTTCTCTCTTTATCTTCAGATAGAGTGGGAGGGAGAGAGAGAGAAACATCGATGTGAGACACATTGATGGTTGCCTCCTACACAACCCCGACTGGGGCCGAGGACAGAACCTGCAATCCAGGCACATGCCTTTGACTGGGAATCAAATCTGAGATCCTTTGGTCCTCCAGCAGTCGCCCTAACCACTCAGCCAAACCAGGCAGGGCTCAGTTGTCTTTTTTTTTTTATTATTATTATTATTATTATTATTATTATTATTATTATTATTAATCTTCACCTGAGGATATTTTTCTATTTATCTTCAGATAAAATGGGAGGGAGAGAGAGGGAGAGATAAGGTGAGAGAGAGAGAGAAACGTTGACATGAAAGGGACACATCGACTGGTTGCCTCCCGCATGACCCCAACCAGGGTAGGGGACGAACCACAACCAAGGTATGTGCCCTTAGCCGGACTCATTGGTCTGAGGGCCAACGCTCCACCACTGAGCCAAACCGGCCAGGGCTCCATGATCTTTGATGTTCTGTTTACCGAGTTTTTAAACACAACTGGTCTACCCCATATTGTGGCATAGAGAAGCCTGCTGCAGTCACGAGCCCATCCCCAGAGTCACAGGGTAAAAGAAGGACATAGGGCAACATTCCACCAAGAAACACAGGAATCCTAAGTGTGTATGCACCAAACATCACAGCTTCAAAACACCTGAGGCAAAAGCTGGTAACAACATTGAAAGGAAAAATAGACAAATCCAGTTTCCATTGGGGATTTCCACACCCCTTTCTCAGCAATTGAGCCAATAACGAGACAGAACAATCATCAGGGATACAGAAGAACTACACAACATCGTCAACCAACAAAATGTAACTGACATTTCAGGAACCCAACAACAGCAGAATATACATTTTTTTTCAAGTGTCCATTGACATTCATCAGGACAGACCATATCCTTGGACATAAAACAAACCTCAACAAAGCAAACAGCCCTGGCCGGGTAGCTAGCTCAGTTGGTTAGAGTGTTGTCCCAATACACCAAGGTTGCAGGTTTGATCCCCAGTCAGGGCACATACAAGAGTCAACCAATGAATGCATAAATAAGTGGGACAACAAATCGATGTTTCTCTCCCACCCCCACCCCTGCTTCTTCTCTATCTCTAAAATCAATCAATTTAAAAAATGTATATGGAAATGCAAAGGCACTAGAATAGCTAACATATTTTTTATTAAGAAGAATACAGTGGGAGGAATCACTGTACTCAGTTTAATACTATATGTAATAAAGACAGCGAGGTATTGGAGGACCAACGAATACCACACAGATCAATGGAACAAAACAGAGTCTGGAAACAGACCCACACAAACACTCCCAGTTGATTTCCGACAACGAAGAAGCCATTCAATGGAGGACGGATAGTCTTTTCAACCAATGAGGCTGGAGCAATGGGACATCCATAGGCAAAAGTGAGTCTTGGCTTGAACCTCACACCTCATACAAATTCATTCAAAACGGACCACAAATCTAAACGTACACAGGTAGAGCTATAAAACATTTAGAATAAAACCGAGGAGAAAATCTTCAGGACCCAGACAAAGAGTTCTGAGCCATGACACCAAAATCCATGATCCACAAATTTTTAAAAATTGATCACTTGGACTTGATTAAAATGTAAAATTTTTGGTTTTTAGCCCTGGCCGGTTTTGCTCCGTGGTTAGAGCGTCAGTCCGCAGACCAAATAGTTGCAGGTTCGATTCCGGTCAAGGGCACATACCTGGGTTGCAGGTTCGATCCCAGGCCCCATTCAGGGTCGTGCAGAAGGCAACCAATTGATGTGTCTCTCTCACATCAATGCTTCTCTCTCCTTCCCTCCCTTCCACTCTATCTATATTTAAAAAAAAAAAAAAAAGAAAGAAAGAAAGAAAGAATATCCTCAGGTGAGGACTCAAAAAATTAATAAAAATAAAATAATTTTTTTGTTTTGCAAAAAATAATAAGAGGGTAAAAAATCAAGCCACAGAGCAGGAGAAAATATATGCAAGCCACAGATCCCATTAAGGGAATTCTAACACATCAAAGAAGCCAAAACTCTTCAATATATACTCACCTTACCACCAAAGAGAAAGGAGGAAAGAATCTGTGAGTTCTAAGTGCTAAATACAGATTAGGACCCCATTTGCACTGTTACTTCCAACTCTAGTGTCGGATTAGTTTCCATTAAGATCGTTTTCTTCCTTGACCTCAACAGGGATTGTCGGCCAATGGATTTTTAATTGAATCTCAGAACTATGTGCTAATCCCACCGTCTTACGTTATAAAACAGAGGGCTGAGCTCAGGGAGTACTTCCACATGAGTTAAGAAAATAAAGAGATGCCATATGCCTTCTGAAGGACGAGCTTCCCCCGGTTATTCCTCAAGTGGAAAAAACTGTTAACGTCCATCCAGGACGCCGCTCAAGGGCTGGCCAAGGATGAGCCTTGGGAGCCAAGGCCGACTCCCTGCTCAGTGCACCTTGTGTCCTGGGGTGGGCACCAAAAAGGATCAGCTGACAACGCAGGAAAAAATCAGCAATGGGGCCAACACGGACAGAGACACTTGGTCTGCCACACTCAAGGGAGCCACCCACACCCCACTGAGGAAGGACTGAGGGCTACACCAGCACACGCGTCGCTCTGTGTACACATATGAGTATGTACACGTATGAGTATGTGTTCACCTGTTAGTCTTATCACCCAACTATATAATAAACGGAGGCTGGTCCACTCCATAGTGTGACTCTTCCCTGTCCCCCAACCCCAAAATTTTCAGTTGTCTTTTAGTTATTTTATATCCTCACCCGAGGATAATTTTCCATTGATTTTTTAAAATAGAGTAGAAGGGAGAGAGAGAGTGAGAGAGAGAAACATCGATGTGAGAGAGACACATCGATTGGTTGCCTCCTACACAACCCCGACTGGGGCCGAGGACAGAACCTGCAACCCAGGCACATGCCTTTGACTGGGAATCAAACCTGAGATCCTTTGGTCCTCCAGCGGTCGCCCTAACTGCTGAGCCAAACCAGCCAGGGCTCAGTTGTCATTTTATTATTATTATTATTTTTTAATCCTCACCCGAGGATATTTTTCTATTTATCTTCAGATAGAATGGGAGGGAGAGAGAGGGAGAGATAGGGAAAGAGAGAGAAACGTCGACGTGAGAGGGACACATCGACTGGTTGCCTCCCGTATGACCCTGACCAGGGTCGGGGACAAACCACAACCAAGGTACGTGCCCTTGGCCGGAATCGAACCTGCGACTCATTGGTCTGCGGGCCGACGCTCTACCGCTGAGCCAAACTGGCCAGGGCTCAGTTGTCTTTCAAAGTGTCTGCCTGCTAAGTGCATTGTTAAGGATCCACCAGGCATCAGTGGTCGTCAGCCAGGTGCATGGTGGGCACTGGCTAGGGAAACGGTCTCCCCACCTCAGGGCCTGAGCAGAGCCCTGCCACTCCACGTGTGCCCTCCCCGCCCCGTGTGCCAAACGCTTTCCCGGCTCCGACCATGGCTCATGCGTCCCAGAAGGTGTTCAAAGTGTGTGCAGCACAAGTGCTCCACCCCCGAAGCTGGGCACAGTGATGCGGACACATGCTGGACCTCCCAAGGACGGGCAGGGGGCCTGAAGGCCATCAGCTCACGGCCAATGGGCTACCTCCAACATGCAAGGTCGAAAAGCCTGGCCTGCGGAGGCAAAGGTCTGGGAGGGTGCGCGTCCGTCAGAGAGCCACAGGGGGAGCAGGGCTCCAGGGAGAGAAGGCTCTGAGTCCAGCCGGTGTGGCTCAGTGGTTGAGCATCGACCCATGCACCAAGAGGCTGCCGGTTCGATTCCCGGTCAGGGCACATGCCCAGGATGTGGGCCAGATCCCCAGTGGGGGGTACACAGGAGGCAGCCAACTGATGTTCTCGCTCATCAATGTTTCTCTCTCTCCCTCTCACTTCCTCTCTCTCTAAAAAAAAAAAAAAAAAAAGAAAATCAATTAAAGAAAAAATATATTTTTTTAAAAAAAAGAAGGCTCTGGGTCCTAGATGTGAATGAAGCGTTTGCATGGAAAGGAATTTCCTTTGAACGGACACGGGCACTGGCCTGCCTCCCTACTCCGATCCCACACATTTCCCCTCTCTCTCAACCGAGCAGAGGACCACACGGTATTGCCCACAGCCGTGCCCCTCCGGTCCAGGCCGGCTCCCTTACTCCACTCACTTCCACCTCCAGTCCCGGCGAACGGCAGGTCATCACTCCCAGCCTCACAGGGAGGCACAAACTGAGCTGGAGCGTCTTCACGGGCCCCGACTTCACCCACCAGAGACTCCGACAATGTCTTCTCCTTCCCAGATGCCACCGAGAGTCCTCCCGTCTCCCAGATCCCACTGGGCAATGACAAGCAAGCTTTGCTTAGTGTTCTCCCTGCTCCCCAATTACCAGCACCTTATCTTTGGACTTGAACATGGGTGGGTCTCTCTTTTCATAAATTACAGATTAAGTTAAGGAAGCACAATTCCATAATGCATACTAAAGCATAATTAAACTATAGTTATCCATTTTGTAACATAGCCTAAGATGTACTCCTCAGTGAGCCACACCCACACTTAGGATCTCCTGTTCTGATAACCAAGGTGGTCACTTCTCTCCGGACGGAAGGGTGACAGAGTTTAAAATCTCCGGACTGCTATTTGACCCTGTCGAGTGCTGTGGGGATGCGGTGAGAAGGACTGGCACGAGGGGGTAGTAAAGAAATCGATGTGTGTATAAAGATGTTGAAGATTTCATTATTGATAATGTGGACAACGAAAACATTGGTCATTTTGATAACTGAAGAACAACCCAGAGGCAAGATCATAAAATAGGGAAGCGGAACACAATCTTGTCCAACACCTGGGCCTGCTATTCCCCTTAAGGAGGTCTCTACCTGTGTTGACAGAAATAGCAGGTGCCAGAAAGAAGAGATGGACAGCTCCCCGCAGGACGAAATAGGAATTAAATAGAAAGTGCCAGTGAAGAAAGAGAGAGGATTATAGAGTAACAGTCCCTAATTCAGAGATGCAATTTATTGTCAACGATTGTGGAAATTTAGAAAAATATCAAGCAGTCCGCTATCATGAGATTGTGCCATATTCATGAAATTTAGCACTTTAGAATTGCACATGTCAAACCTTAAAACTTTAAAGGCTGCATTCTCTGAAGAAAAAAAAAATAGTCATAAATTAAAACAAAATAATAAAAAAAAATTGTGTTTGAAAAATTACAAAGTACTCCCCTCCCTTGCTCTGATTTACAAAATTTTTAACTTTTGATAAAGTAGCAGGTTTCTAGGAAAAGGGAGATTACCAGAATTGATTAAAGAAACGAGAAACCCTGAATAATTCAATAATCGTATGAAAAGGTTGTAAAAGGTTGCTGAAGAACAATTTCCCCCCAAAAGTTCTGTTTGCCATTTATTTTGCCATCTAGGTCTTTCAGGCCTTCAAGGGACGGGTTATTTCTGTGCTACTTAAACTGACAGGAAAAGAAAAAAGAAAAAAAATCATGGCAAAAGCTTCCATCCATTTTATAAAGGTAGCAAAAATCTTGATATGAAACCCTGACAAGTACTAACCAATATTACTTACGACTACAGATGTATTGCTTTTCAACAAAATATTCACAAACCAACCCCAGCTGAATACGAAAGAAACGGTGTATCATGGCCAAGTACGGTCAATGCCAAAAAGACAAGAATGAATGAATGTTAGGAAACCTACGAATGTGATTCATTATGTTGATAAGTCGGAGGAGTAAAAGAATGTGACCCTCGGGACAGCTCTGAAGACCCTGTGAATCAGCATGCTGGGAATTCCAGCTTCACCTGGACGCCCCTGGCAACGTCAGCCCAGGCGGGGAACCCACCACCCCAGGAGAGAAGAGCTACCCAAGGGGGTGGCCATCCAGAATCTGAGAGCTGTACTAGGAGACTCATTTATCAACCCCCTCCCTCCAGCCAAATATCAGAGATGGAGCATCGATCAATACACACCGAGGTAGAGAATGGAGTATACTAGCTAGGGCAGTGTTTCTTCATACAGCCCATTAACGTGGCATAGAATTAATTTATTAGGTCTTAACTCGACATTATTTTCACGGAATCAATCACATAGAATTGGATTAAAAAGCAAAAACAACAGTGAGTCACTCAGAGGAAGGATAAGCGTGCTTTCTTGAAACGTCTGTTCTAGTAATAGGGATGCACCTGTATGTACACGCGTGAAGTCACGATGTTAATCAGTTCATTTCTTCCTGGGGGTCCCAGTCAAAAAGTGTATGTAACACTGAAGTGGGGGTTAAGAGGAACCCATTTCTAGATTTCTACTTGCTACAAGGATCAGGGTTGATGTGATGAGTGAGATAGTACCAAAGGGATCACAGCTCGCTTTCCACGGTGAACGGACACTCAGCTACAATTCCTCGTGGGTGCTCGCTCGTCCCCATTCAGTAATACCAGTCGATAACGATGGTGTGAGTGCAGTGAGGAAAGCATGCTTTCCAGAATTATCTGGCCCCAATGAGAGGCCTGGTTTTGCCAGAGTAGATTATTATTCAAAAATATTCCCGCCCCTCACCCTGAACATTCACACACACAGTCTCTAGGGCAGCGGCATGATTTGGGGCTTGGCCATCCACCCTGCTCTACTGTAGTCTCAGAGAGTACTTCCCTACCCCAACTATGGCTTCAGCTATGTGAGTTGCTTTGGCTAGTGGGATATTAGCAGAAATCAGCCAGAGGCACAAGAACATGTTTTCACAGCAGCAAAACACTGATCATACTATATGTTCAGCAATAAAGAATTAGTTAACAAAACATTAACTGTCCAGCTGGTGTGGCTCACTGGTTGAGCGTCGACCCATGCACCAAGAGGTCGCAGGTTCGATTCCCGGTCAGGACACATGCCCAGGTTGTGGGCCCGATCCCCAGTGTGGGGTGTGCAGGAGGCAGCTAATCGATGTTCTCTCTCATCGATGTTTCTATCTCTCACTCCCTCTCCCTTCTCTAAAATCAATAAAGAAAAAAAATTTTTTTAAACATTAACTAATGACCCAGTACTATGAAGACATTACATATTACTAAATAAAAAGATGTAATAACATGTAGAAATATTCCCACATTGTTATATAATTTAAAAGTTATAAACAGCCCAGCTGGTGTGGCTCAGTGGATTGAGCGTCGTCCCATGGACTGAGAGGTCCCGGTTGGATTCCGGCTCAGGGCACATGCCCTGGTTACAAGCACGAACCCCAGTAGGGGGTGTGCAGGAGGCAGCTGATCGATGTTTCCCTCTCTCTCTCCCCCTTCTCTCTCTCTAAAAAATCAATTTAAAAAATGTTTTAAAAAGTTATAGACAAAATATAGTGCCATCACTTTTTATAAGATACATATGTGTATAGGTTAACCATCTAAGAATATTAAAATAAACACCACAAAATCCTTACAAGTGGTAGAATTAAAGGTGATTTTTTTCCACCTTTGTTCTTTCCTGTGTTTTCCACCATTTTTGTAGTTGTTGATCCTCACCTGAGGACATTGATTTTTAGATAGCGTAGAACAGGGGAAGGGAGGGAGGGAGGGAGAGAGAGAGACATCAATTGGTTGCCTCCTGAATAACCCTAACTGGGCCAGGGATCGAACCTGAAACCCAGGTACAAGCCCTCAACTGGGAATTGAACCCTCAACCCTTCAGTCCAAGGGCCAACACTAATCACTGAGCCGAACTGCCCAGGGTTTCCACATTTTTATAATGAAAAATGTGTATGTTTTTAAATAAGAAGGGGAGAAAAAAAAACAATGGAAATTTCAAAAGAGAGAGTGAAGAGAACTTAGGCGTCTACTCATACTGCAAATAAGTTTTCATTAATAGAGTTCTTCCTTGTTCTTAAATAATCCTCACAATCAAAGGCTACGACGTTTCTATCTGAAGGCTAGGACAACAAACGCACGTCTGAGGCCGGGACCACATTAATCTACAGCACACACTGGCTGGAGCTGTTCGGTGCTGACAAATTCCAGAAAGTAATTGCATGAAACACTTGGAGAGGAAATGGCTTTATGCTGCCATGCTATTTATGGAAATTAGCATCTCTGTAAAAATAAACGGAGAGCAATGACAATCATAAGCTCTGAAATGTGGTTTCCATAAGATGTTAGCTCTGGTTTTTTTCCCTCTTGTATCTTCAATCCCTCCCTTTCTCCTGGCTGATTCCTTTTGGAGGACATATATACTGAATGTTCACTTTGCTTAAAAAAAAAAAAGAACTAAAAGAAAAACCACCTTTCCAGTGATCCTGTTCCCCTCTCAAATAGTATTACTCATTTCCTCGCCGTCCACAACCCACACCTTCCCTCTGAAACTGCTCCTTCAAACGTAACCAACCAATTCATAAGACCAGGGTGAATTTTCACCCTTGTGTGTCCCCTAAAACTGGTTCAAAAACCTCAAAGAATTTTCCATTTTTCACCCTCTCTCTCCCTCCTACTCCCACGTAATCACTGGTCTCAAGTTCTATCACTTCCAGTTCTCAAATGGATTCCACATCCATCCTCTTGTCTATGACCAAGTCCTGACCCATCTGAACTGAGCTGAAGGTCTCATCGGCACAGACCAGGACCAGGACCAGCGGCCTCCCGAGCGTCCCTTGCTCAGGTGCACAGCAGGGGTCCAATGGGGTCTTAACAGTGCCTCCCATCACCTCCTGATCAACACCCACAGGACCATATGCTGCAACTCAATGAAGTCCTTGTTATTATGCATTTATTATGCTCCTCAAGGCCCTCCCCAGTGCAGCCACACACTGTCTTTATCACCCTTATCGATGCTGCCATCTACCCTCCTCTTCACATAGTGTCAGTGGAAAGAGAGAATGAAAAACAGATTTAAGAGCCATTTCTGAGATAGAATAAATGGGTACAGAGTAGAGGCGACAGAAAAGAAGGCATCTAGAGGGGCCCCAGGACTCTGGTCCCAATGACGAGATGATGGAGAAGCCAGGCCCTGAGACAGAGCTGGGGGGCAGCGAGGACCTCCGTGTAGGAGTGCTGGGTTGGAGGCCCCCGGGAGCATCCTGGTGGAGGGGTCACATGCTCGTTGACACACTTGATCGATAGCCCATGGGAGAGGCACACAGAAGCCCCTCAGAGACACGAGGCCTCTTCGTTTTGGAGAAGTCCTCAAGTTTAAAAAAAGAAAAAGAAAAATTCTCCTGTTCTCTTTCAATAGAAGTATCTAATTTCTTCCACGGAATTTTCTTGGTGTCTTCTTGTTTTCTTTCCTTCTTTCTTTCTTTCTTTCTTTGCCAAGAGAAGTCTGTTTCCCAACATTTTGTGCATGGGAGTTTGCAAAATCCTGTGATGCTATCTTTTGTTATTTATTATCATTCATAATAATGATGACAATAATGACTATCTTCATACATTCTTTGAACATTGTTTAATTTCATCTTTTCAAATCAGCAAGGGTTCCCCTGGCAACAAGTTCTGCCCTCTTCCCTGGGTGGCTCGATTCTGGTGGTAAACGTCACATGACACAAACTAACCGAAGATTATTTTTAAATGAACCCCTCATTTCCAAATAAATTTACAACCTACTTCAGACCCACAATGTTTCTGTAAGAAAGGAACAAAACATTTTTGCTGTCTAAGCATTTAAAAATAAAAATGCACGGAAAAAACCTGGCAGATTACCCATGGAAATGTTAATAGTTATTATCTGGGTGGCAGTATCCAGGAGAAATTTCCATTTTGATTTTCCCTTCATTTATCTATAGCGGCTACTTTTTTACAATTGAAACATTTTATTTACGTAATTTACTCGCAGGGTGGAGAAGTGCCCCAAAGGCAGAGCCAACACCAAGATGAGAACTACGAACACAACGGCCTTCACCAAGATGACAGCCACACAGACAAAAATGCCATCGAGACCAGAACCACCAAAGTACCCAGAAACACGAGACCAGAGCCACTGAAATCACAATCCCTGAGACCAGAACTGCCTGCCCTGGCTCTCAGACTAGAGCCAACGTGTCTAATTTCAATATCAAGATATTCATGGGGACCTTTCCCAACACGAAAAACATTGGATTTGAGGGGCCCAAAGCTGATGACAAAGAGGCGTGCCCCATCTTCTTAAGAGAGGTCCCAACATCAAAAGGACATCTTCCTGAGAGCTCACTAAGAAGAGGCAGGTAAGTCCTGTTATCACCAGCCTCCCCCTCCCTCCCTCCCTTCCTAATCCCTAAGAACTGAGATGCAGTGAAGGAAAAGAGGATCATTCATAGAGATTGGGGGGGTGCCTGCAAGGAGAGGATGGCACTCTACCCCCCAGATGGACATTTGCTTAGACTAGATCTGATCTGTCCCTACACCTACCAGAGCAAGAAACGGAGAACTGCAGGGAGTCGGCAGGATAGAAAGAGGAGGCAGAATCCTATACTCACACTGTCTGCACAGCAAGAATGCAATTCCTACGGATCAGTAGACAAAGCCAAAGGGGGCTGGGCTGAACCAGCTGGCCAGCACCCCACCCCACAGGGCTGCCCGCTGGGCAAGAGGACCCCAGGAGCATGAGGCAAGGCAGAGCTGGACCTCCTGCTCCCGGAAAGGCATGCTACCCAGCGGGCAGAGAGCCAGTGAGAACCGGACAGGTAGTGACAACTAGCAGAGAGAGGCATCCAGTTAAACCACGAGCTGTTTGCCTTTCTCCTCGACCCGTCCCCTTGTTTCCAAGCCCAGAAAAGCTAGACCCAGAATAATGAAAAGTAAGACGCATCCCAGAGTCAGTCCTGGTACCACTGGTAGAGAGGAGGAAACAGGTCACGGCATGGCCCCACTTTGGGGACCTGGAGTCCTGTGTCCAGCCTGGATTAGACAGAAGGGAGATGAGATTTAAATGCAGTGGCGGGCCCTGGCGGGTTTGGCTCAGCAGTTAGAGTGTCGGCCTGCGGACCAGAGAGTCCCGGGTTCGATTCCGGCCAAGGGCGCGTACCTCCGTTGTGGTTAGTCCCTGGCCCCGGCTGGAGTCGTGCGGGTGGCAACCGATTGATGTGTCTCTTTCACATCGATGTTTCTCTCTCTTCCTCTCTCTCCCCCCCCCCTCCCTCCCACTCTGTCTGAAAATAAATAAAAAAATAAATCCAGTGGAGGATCAACATGTTGAATTGGACTGGATTTTAATAAATGAAATCCCAAGATTTCACAGGACTGGATTTGACGAAGCATGGCTGCAGCCTGTGAGCATCTCCACATATTTATGTCCCACGGAGCTGAGACCTCTTGACAACAAAGGCTGGAAGGGAGAGTTGGAACAGTAGCAGCCGTCTCCCCAGGGGAGATCAGGGTCTCCAGAGAGGGACAACCTGGAGCAACAGAAGCTTCCAGGGCCCAGGAGACAGGAAGAGGGAGGCCCTTCCAGCCGTCTGGGTGAGGGAAACAGCAAGCGCCTCCAGAAACGGTCAGAAGGAGTTAGCCTAGAACAAGACTGCCGCCCTGGCAGCTTGCTCTGCAACCTGTCACAACCACCTGTGCTCAGTGAATGCGAGAGTTTACATTTTAGCAACTTTCATAAAGAAAACCCAGTTGTCGCCCTGGCTGGTTTGGGCTCAGTGGTCAGAGCATCGGCACTGGGACCAAAGGGTTGCGGGTTCGATTCCCAGTCAAGGGCATGTACCTGGGTTGCAGGTTTGATCCCCAGCCCTGGCTGGGGTCATGCAGGAGGCAACCAATTGATGTGTCTCTCTCACATCGATGTTTCTTCCCCCCCCCTTCCTCTTTTTCTCTCCCTCCCTCCCTCCCTTCTACTCTCTAAAAAAAAAAAAAAAATCAATGGAAAAATATCCTCAGGTGAAGATTAAAAGGTCTGAGCCGGCGGGAGATCACATCCTCAACGTAAGGCCAGTGTAGAGAAAGGAGCATTTTATTACACCGGTGGGCTGTTACACCGGCGGGCTGGGGGGGTACAGCTTCCCCAAATCCTCAGCCCCGAGCTTCCTTTGTTCTTTGCTTATATAGGCACAAACTACAGAAAAAAAACTACATTCTCTTGGTGCCGCTTTTGGCACCGTTAAGGGGGCTGATACAGAGAAGGGGGGGAGAGGAGCAGGGTAACTATTAATCTCTTTTTTCTCATGGTTCCTCTGAGTTGCTCAAGGCCATCCTCAACCCCTTATCTGTACAGTTTTCTTTGGGTGTCTCAAGGCCCTTATGTTTACAGAAAAGAAACTGCCAGGGTGCGTACGTGCAGTAACTGAGGGTCAGAATGGAGTTTAGTTTTGTTAAAACATTATTAACCCTTTCATTCCCACCTTATAATGATAAAAAAAAAGAAAAAGGGAAAAGGGGCGAAGTTTCTCTTTGTCTACTTCCTGCAGGTATGGGGTTGTCGTGGACTCCTAAAAAGCCTATCCCTTGCAATCCCCATTCTGCAGCAGATGTTCTACAGCTCCATGCTGGGGTGTCTTCTAGTTGGGGGCTAATCCCTCCATATGTGACCCAGACATCAGGGACCTTTGTGACCCTGAAGGTCCCCCCTAAGGGGTCACATAGATTAATGTTGAAGACAGATTTTTCTATTTCCTTTGTAGTAACATTTCTTAAGATTTTCCCCAATATTTTATTTCTAAGTTCTTAGTTCCATTGGGGCCCAGGTCTATAAGGATTCTCTTGAACAGTCATAACTAGAAAGATCAAAGTCCCGATAAACGCAAGAGTCTTATCTGGAGAGGCCTGAACTGTCCATTTTGCTTTTTCCTCTCAGCTGGGAACGGTGCTGCCAGATCGGGATGCCGTTCACCTTGACAGCCGTTGTTGGTGCAGGCAGGATGACAATGTCCTGGGTGGTGAACTTCTTTACCCACATCCAGTTCCCGGGCTGGAAAGAGTGCACAGGGTCCGAGGTGGGCACAGGCAGGGCGTTGCAGATGTGTTTATGGACAGCTTTCTAGGTGGACTGCAGGGCCTGCAAGAACTGTAAGAGGGCAAGGGGGAGCAGAGTGGTCCAGCCCTCACCAGTTTCCAAAGCAAACCTGGTTATGGTTTCCCTCAACGTCCCGCTCATGTGCTCCATCTGCCCAAAACTCTGTGGGCGGTAGGCACAATTAAGCTTTTAACTTATATTTAACCCCTTAGAGATATTCTGTGATATCTTTGCTATAAACGCGAGACTATTGTCTGATCTAAGGGTCAGGAGTAGCCTAAACCTGTTACTTTCTTTATTACATCCTAGACTGTTATTCCATTACCAGGGACAAGCTCTCCCTCTCAGTGTCCCTTTCTTTTTCCCTTCTTGAGTATTCCTCCAATATCCTGTCTCCTGTAATATGTATATCCCTTTCTTTTATCTTTTCTTATCTTTTTACTTCCTCTGTATAATCCTTTTCTTTTTATTTCTTCCCTTCTCCACAAACTTTCTTCGACTTACACAGACCCTCTACGACTTACACAATCTTTCTTCAACTTACACAGACCCTCTACGACTTACACAATCCTTTTTCAACTTACACAGACCCTCTACGACTTTCCTAGTCCCTCCCCTGACATGAACCTGAGAGCTTGCTCTATCTATTTGCAGTCTGCACGTTCCCCAGTTTTTCTTCTCCACAGGAGGTTTCTGTCCTCCCTGAGATTTCTTAGGATACCTGTGTTATTGATTGACAGGTGTACCTCCCCAGTCAAATTTTCTATCTAGCATTTTCCCGGAGCAGGCCACGCCCAGCTGGGGCAGCTGAGCGCTGGGCGCCAGAAGCAAGAGCCCCTGGGCCTTGCCTCCCTTCCCCTCACCTCACTGGGTCATTGAAAAAACCGATAAGAGTAGTGGTGTTTCAGCGGTGGCCCACAAGGGGAGGAGGGGCGCCAAAGGCTTTTGTTAGGAGAGGAAGCAGATTCTTGGAGGAGACAAAGTAAAGAATGAGAGTGGTTGGTGGGGAGAGAAGGAGTAAGGTTAAAGTAGCATGGAGTTTAGATAGAATGTCCCACCCTAACAAGGGAGTGGGGCAGGCTGGTAATGTAAGAAAAGAGTGGAGAAAGATATAAAGGCCTAAAGAACAAGTGAGTGTCTGGGTTGCCCTGGGTTGCAATATTTGGCCGTCAATGTCCACAACTGAAACCCCAGAGTGTTGAAGAGGTCCCCTGAACTCGGAGGGCAGAGTAGGTTGCCCCGGTATTAATTAAAAATGAAATTGGCCTACCTGCTACCACCAGAGTTACCCGAGGTTCGGGGTTTGAGATGACGGTCAGGGCGTCCGTTCCTGGGCACCTTCAGTCTTCAGCCGCGAGGCCAATCAGATCAAGGCCTGGATTGCCCGATCCGCCAGCCAGAGGAAGGGATGAGGACCGACTCTGCGCAGTCTGTCCGCAGTCCGACTTCCAGTGGGGCCCTCCACATTGAGGACATGGCTTAGGCGGTGGTCGGGGGTTGGGGCACTGTCTCACCCAGTGGCCAGTCTGATTGCATTTAAAGCAGGGACCTGGGGGCTCGCTTTGCTGATCCTGGTGGGTGTCCTTCTTCTGTCCCCTGAAGGGGATTTGCTGACCCCTTTTATTGGTGGGGGCTCTGATGGCAGAGGCAAGCACTTGGAATTCTGCTATTTTTTGCTGTTTAGCCTCTTCATCACGATTATTGAACTTAAAGGTTAGATTTAGAAGTTTCTGTTGAGGGGTTTGAGGGCCATTTTCAAGTTTTTGTCCAGGGTTGACTGAGAGTTAAATCTCAGGTTTAAAATGACAGTCCCTCCAGTTCCCGCTGCTTCCCTCCAGAGGCATTCTAAACTGGGGGCTGAGGTAGGGGACGGATAGGGGCCAGAGATGGATCCCGATGGTGTGTGAGGGAGTCATTTGCAGAGGTAGAGGAGTCAAAACCGAAGTAGGAGGCTCAGGGTAGGGCGGGGGCCCACAGAAGGGGCCAGAGGAGGAGACCCTGCCGGAGGGGCTGAGGGAGGAGGTGGTGGAGCGAGATCAGTTGGGTCAAAGGAGGAAGCAAGAGAAGTTAGTACGCTGTCTTCAGAAGGAGGTTTGGGAGGATTAGAGTGCAGCAAGAAGATTTGGGAGGGGGAGTAAGAGTCGCATACAGAGTGTTGTGTTGTGAGTGCAAAGGGGCCTGGATGTAAGGAACCTCAGACCATTTCCTTGCCTTTGACAGAAATTGTCTATGTTGGTAGAATGTCAAAAGTGTCATTTTAGGTTATTGTGACCCATTGTACTGAGGTCACGCAGTGTTGCAGTAAAAACGAGTCGCTTGGGACGTAGGTCCTGAGCGCACCCTAGGGTCTGTAGACTTTTTAGGGGACATCCTAGGGGTGTTGTCTCATGTTGCGGTGTGAGATGTTGCGGCCTAGCGGTCCGACGGACGGATACACTAGAGGAAGAAGAAGGCGTCCCCGCTTCTCCCCTAGAGTAGAGAGACGTGCAACTCACCTATACCAGGCGTCCCCAGATATATGGTGAGCTGAGGGAACCTGGTTCCCGAGGAGCATGTCCCGACCAGCGCTGGATTTTCGGAGGGACGATCACACAGTAGTGATTGAGAGCCTGGCTCTCTTGTCCCGGACGGAGGATAACGAGACAGCCCGGAGAATCAGACCGGTAGGCAAATAAACACTCACCCATAAATTAGTGTCCGGTGTTGATGCTGGATCGGCAGGAAAGGTTGGAGGTCCGGTATCCGGCTGAGGATGTGATCGATCCCAGTCCGACAGGAGGCCCGGAGGACTCCAGGGGCCCGCGGTTGCCCCCAATGTGGGATCCTCACAGACCTCCCGGGTTTCGGCACCAAATAAAAGGTCTGAGCCGGCGGGAGATCACATCCTCAACGTAAGGCCAGTGTAGAGAAAGGAGCATTTTATTACACCGGTGGGCTGTTACACCGGCGGGCTGGGGGGGTACAGCTTCCCCAAATCCTCAGCCCCGAGCTTCCTTTGTTCTTTGCTTATATAGGCACAAACTACAGAAAAAAAACTACATTCTCTTGGTGCCGCTTTTGGCACCGTTAAGGGGGCTGATACAGAGAAGGGGGGGAGAGGAGCAGGGTAACTATTAATCTCTTTTTTCTCATGGTTCCTCTGAGTTGCTCAAGGCCATCCTCAACCCCTTATCTGTACAGTTTTCTTTGGGTGTCTCAAGGCCCTTATGTTTACAGAAAAGAAACTGCCAGGGTGCGTACGTGCAGTAACTGAGGGTCAGAATGGAGTTTAGTTTTGTTAAAACATTATTAACCCTTTCAAAGATTAACAAAAAAGAAAAGAAAAAAAGAAAAGAAAATCCAGTCGTTATTAAGTTGGCACATGCCACACTCCCTGAAAAGGTGTATTTGTTTTTTCCTTTATTGATTTTAGACAGAGAGGAAGAGAGAGGGAGAGAGAGAGAGAAACATCGGTTGGCCGCCTCCTGCATGCCCCACTGAGGATTTGATTTGGCCCACAACGTGGGCATGTGCCCTGACCAGGAATCGAACCGGTGACCTCTTGGTGCATGGGTTGATGCTCAACCACTGAGCCATACCAGCCGGGCCTCAAACTTGTATTAATTTTCCACCAGCCACCTGGTGACAGCACTAATAAGACAAGGGGACATATTAAAGAACACTTTAAAGACCCCCAAACACCAAAATGCCAAGAAACCTCAGAGGGCCAGCTGTGAATCACACCCAAGCCGCCCCTAGATAACCAAGTATCCAACCCATGGGGCCCCGGGACTGACCTACTCTTCACCAGAATCCTCCCAGGGTGCAACGTGGCATCTTCCTGGCCAATCCCGCCCACACCTGCAGGAACCTCCCCTGAGAAGCCCAGGCCCCGCCCCCGTCCAGCCTCTGCAGCATCTTCTCTCCTCAGCTGATGCCTCCCGAGTGCCCCCTACAGCCGCACAGAGAAACGACAGGCCCTGAGCTTGTTTCAGACTGGTCCCATCCGGAACATTTACCCTACACTCATTACATGCCAGACACTGTTTTTGTTTGGTTTGGTTTGTTCCTTTCTTCCACTTCACAGTGGTCCAACTGCTCCAAACAACTCTATGAGGTTGATACTGTCCCCTCTACAGATGTGGAAATTGAGACGCAGAGATGTCTGCGTGACAGGTGGTGACGTGGCGGGGGTGGGATTCGAACAGCGGACGCTGTGCAGGATGAGCACCGCCGGCCTGAAATCTCCTTTTACGACCTTCTGTGCACACTGCCCCATACATGGAAGCACACCGCCAGGGGCACACAGATATGGAAAAATCCAAAAGAGGTTAGTGAGTGATTCAAGCTGGGCACACACTGCCCTTGGCCAAAGGTCAACAGACTGCCTCTAAGCACATCCAGATTTTATAGGGTGAAAGGAGAGAACATGAAACTCAGTGGTGAAGCCTCAGCCCCATCTGACCGAAACAAACTGCTGAAGCTCTAACAGCCTGTTCCAGAGCAGCTGATGGGCGGAAGAGCAAGTGTCCACTGTTTTTGCCACACACGACACCTCGCTGACCAGGAAACCACAAAAATCACCCTGAAAATACTTAACTTTCGTTCTAACAAAAGATCTCTGTGAAATATGATTACAGAGCAGCACCAATAAAGTGGGATAATGAGAGAAAAGATGCACTTTGCTAAGCAGTTCTTATGAGTCACAGAAATCATGGGACGATGGAGCAGAAACAGGCCTTAGAAACAGAGTCCAAGAGAGGCAGAGAAGTCTGATTAATGTGCCCAGGTATATCTCTCTATTCATGTGTACATGCTCACTGAAAAGACATTAAAGCCCCTACTAAGTGCAGGCCCTCTGCTAGACCCTGAGGGTACACAGGCCACCAAGCCATGTGCCTGAGAATTACATCTGCAAGGAGGTGGCTTCGCTGCTCTAATTCTCACGAGATACCGTGTGGACTAGCCGGTTCTAGTTCACACAAGACTCTGCATGGGCTAGCCTGCTCTAATTCACATAAGGTACCATAAGGGCTAGCCTGTTCTAATTCACACACTGTACCGTAAGGGCTAGCCCGTTCTAATTCACACACTGTACCGTAAGGGCCAGCCCGTTCTAATTCACATAAGACACCATATGAGCTAGCAGCAGCCCTCAGGACACAATACTGACTAAGATGTGTTCTATACCTTTAGATCTGGGGCTACAAACTGCTTGACCATATCCAAGCTACAAACACATTTGTCTGACTTTCAATGCTTTAAAAACTACGAGATTGCATAGGAAATCTGGATGATCCAGTTATCTTGAAAAATCAGAAGATCTGGCAATCATGGGCTTGCGTCCCCCCAGGCGAGGATCAGCTGGAGCGGGGTAGAGGTGGTTCTGAACAGGTGAAGCCTATGCCATCCACTTTGCCCCTGTCTCCACCACTCCCTACTGTCTCTCAGGCAAGGCTAGCTTCACTCCTTCAAGTCTGCCTGTCAGCAAATGAAGATGCAAGACATAAGCTGGGTCCTCCCAGCCTAATGGGAAAGACAAGTCTAAAGAAAAGACTGCAAAACAGTGGGGTATGTGTTGACAGGAGTAAACTCAGAATATTTCATGGCTGAGCTAAGGCCAGGCCCTAAGCTCTGCCCATTCTTTGCATCCTGGCCTCTAGCAGCCAAGCCTCTACTGGGCACGTGCAGGCAGCCATTCGAGACCGAAAAGACCTGGTCCATCACAGCCCTGAGCCATCACTGGCACATGGTACCCACCGTGGTATTTAGGCCCTTGCTCAGGACTCAGAGAGGATCCGAGTGGTTTGGATTACTCTTACAGGTAAATCAACCAGAGATACCATTTGCTGGAGATAAGAGAGAAAATTATATTCTCTTTGGTACAGTATTAACACGAATCTCAGCACATCTCAGGTGATCGAGACTAATGCTCCTAAGTAAACAGAGGCATGCCTCCCATTCCTCCTTCCCTCCCTGTTACCTGCAGGAGAGCAGACAGCATGAAAACCATCCATATCAGCAGCCACCAGGGGCTCTTCCAGGAAGCCATGGGGTCCGGTGTTCTCACTTGTAGCCTATAAAAGAGGAAATACTTGGTTTCCAAGCAGCTCTGGACCCAGATGCAGCTCCCATGACTAACAAACCAATCAGAGGAAGATTGAAAAGGTTTTTGTTGGTCCAGGATTGGGCTCCCTACTCCAGGGCACAGGCTGCCTGGGACTCTGTTTTGGATGAGAGTCCACATCAAGGTCAGGAGGGCAGCTGGGCCTGCCTCAAGTGTGCAACCCACACTTCCAGCCTTCCAGAAGCTGAGGCATCTCTGCACCAGCTACTTTTCAGCTCATTTGTCAGCAGCAGGGTGTGGCTATTGGCAACCAACTCAGGAAGCCAATATGGAGCCAAGGGTTAGGGCACCTGCCAGCTTCTGCTACTTCAGGCAAAAATGAGTCTAAGGCCAACTAAGACAGCCCAAAGAGGGGAAGGGACCTGCCTAAGGTCACACAGCAAGAGAGCGACTATTCCAGGGCTGGAATGCAAGTCTTCTGAAAGTTCCAGGCTCTCCCCACCAGCTGACACGGTGCGCCCTCAGAGCCCCAGAGCTGCAGCCAGAGAGGCAGCCAACAGCCTCCCAAAGTGGGGAGGGCGCCCCAGCAGAGGCTCGGTGACACCAGGAGGGCAGCGGGGTTTTCTTGGGAGTCCTCCCGAGAGTTCACAGCGAAATCAGTGTAAGTCGAGCCTGGAAAAGCCGAAGTCACCCTCGCCTCGCGCTTCGCCTCGCGGGCGCCTTGGCGGAGCCGGTGTCCGGGGGCGGGTCGGTGGCTCCTCTCCATCTGGAGAAAGCATTAAGGGCCTGGCCTAATGCGATCTGCAAATGTGCTGCTGCTTCCGACCTGGGGCGGCGACTCCGGCTGCAGGAAGGCGGCCGGGCCGGGACCGCGCGCCCCTCACTCGCTCGCTGGCACAGCCGCCGGGCGCACAGCCTCCGCTCCCGTGGCCACGCCGTCGCTCCTCCGGCGCCCGCCGCGTCCCTGTCACCCCGCGCCCGCTTTCCGCGCCGGGCGCGTCGCCTCAGCCCTCAGCCTCCGGGCGCTCGGGACCAGCGCGCGGCCAACCTGTAGGACCTGGCGACGCTCGAGGCTCCTGGCTGCCTCCCGCCCGTTTTCTACCTAGACGCCCCCAAGCTGAAAGACCCCCCTCAAAAAACCCTTCAGAGCACCCCTCCGCCCGCGCAGAGCCTCGCACGTCCCTCCCCGAATCTTCCAGACCCCGAGGAGGGCTTCGTGTTCGGGTTCTTTCGGTCTCCGCACTGCCCCGTCACTAACATTTGTATTTTTAAAGTTTGGGTTGTGGGAGATGGGAAAGCGTCCCCGCCTCCCGAGACCGGGTCCGGGTCTTACCCGCTGGGACAGCCGCCCTCGCGCCGCGCCGAGCGGCGACCTGCGCCTCAGACGCTCTGGAAGCCGCGGCCCGGGCGGCGCGGGCTGGGCGCGCGGAGGCGGCCCCGTCGACACCTGGTGCGGACTCGGCCGGACCGTCTCCGCCGCCGGCTTCCAGCCCGCCGCGCCGCCGCCGCGAAGTTAAATGGGGCCGAGACGGGCGCCCCGCCTCCCCGCCCCCGGGCGCGCGGCGCAGCGCTGGCCCCCGCCCAGGCCGCAGGGCGCGCGCGCCACCTGCACCGCCCGGCAAGTGCACGGCGCCCGAGCCGCCCGCGCGGGGTCGTCGGCGCGCAGGGACGTGAGGGGCCCGGCCGGGCGCTCGCAGCGCGCGGGGCCGCGGCGACGGCGAGACGCGGCTGGAACGCTCCTCCGCCCGCTTCCTGGAAGCCACTCCTCGCCCGGGCCGGCCGCCAGGCGCGGTGCCAGAGCCGGGACTGCCGACGCCGCCGCCGGCGGGCGCGCTGGGGAAAGGCGGCCGCGCGCGAGCCAGCCGGGGCGCCCCGCCTCCGCCGGAGCCGGAGTGGGGATGCCGCCCCCCGCCCCCCGCCTCCGCCCGCTCCGGCCCGGGCGCCGGCTCTGCTCCGTCAGGCCCGGCGGCCGCACGGACGCTTGCCCGGAACCGCTGGCTCGTGCCTGGGCTCGGGCGCTCCCGGCCAGGCGTGACCGAAGTCGGAGGCCAGTGCCCCTCCCGGCGCCCGGCGCTCGGGCCGCGGACTCCAGTGAGCTCGCCGCCCGCCGGACGTCTGGCTGCCAGGGACCACGGACGGCCCGGCACAGCCACCTCTTAGCCCGGATCTGGTGCCACTGCACACGAGCCGAGGTTGTGTAAGCTCTGCAGCTGCCCCAACAGTGGGGCGCCCGGGCCCGTGATTTGCGATGGGAATGACGGTGTCAGGGGCCTGGGTGAATTTCCCGTGGACTTCTGGAGGTGAAGAGAACTAAGGCGAAATGTTTGTCGCGGGCACTGGCCCAGTGTCAGCAGTATAAAGCCAAGGGCCAGGGGATTGCTCGGAAAGCCAGCTGTATGCCCCCACCCAAGTACCACAGTCAGCATTTTCTTGGGTGCAGAGTGTGTGCCAGCCGCTGTGCGGACTCCCTCGTGTGCAGATAACCTCCCTATGGCGCCAGTTACTAGTACCATTCCCATTTCACCCATCAACACAGGCTCGGGACCAATAACCCGAACACAGTGAGTTGCAAAGCCAGGATTGGAGCCTGCAGCTCTTCTGAAGTTGGTCTCCTGCCTCTTCTGTGGTGGGCACATTCCAGGTGGTTCGAGCTTTACCAGGAGGAACTGGCCCTGCCTGCCTGTGTCCTTATGGCCCCTTCCTCACTCTGGTGACTTCCTCTTGCCAAGAGGAGGATCTCAAGAACATCTGCCCACTTCATGCAAGATAACTGGAATCTGGTGGGAAGTGAGTGGAGCCGAGGGGAAGGAGGTGGGGAAACCAATCAGTGAGGGGCAGGGAGGACTGGGCTAAATCGAGTGCACCTGTGTGCAGGTGAGTCTCCTTAGACACCATACTTGTGTTCTATAAAGTCATTGAATTTGTGTACATGGAACCATAGCTCCTAGGGGAAATACAGGGTTAGGTTCCTGCCAGCCTCTGATCACATTTTTGTCAACCGATCCATACATAAACTTATTGGATGTGTGTTTCTCTTTCAAAACATGTTGTTTAACCTATACTGTTGATTCACTAACGTTGAACTCACAGGTGACCAGCACTACACCTCATTACTGAAGGAGGCTTATCTAACACAGGTGTCTTACCTAACACAACGATTTTCTCCATAGGGCACATGCCAGCCGCCTTCTGCTTAGGAACACCAGATAACACATCTGTCCTGCTCCTGGGGGCCATTTAAGCAGTGATATCACCAATAAAAAAGACAAAAATGTGAAAAGTCCTATGACATAGGCCATGAAAGGACACTTGTTCAGGCCCTGGCTGGATAGTCAGTTGGTTAGACCACTGTCAGGATACACCAAGGTTGCAGGTTCGATACCCAGTCAGGGGTATATACAAGAATCAACCAACGAATGCATGAATAAGTGGAACAATGAGTCTCTCTCTCTCTCTCTCTCTTTCTAAAAATCAATAAATTGGACACTTGCTGACAAGAAGGCCGGGTATTGTCTGGTTCCATCTCAGCTGGGAACATAATAGCAGGCAGGCAACTCAAAATTCTCACCCCTCATCAAATGACCAGGACAGGGCTACAAATAAAATCTGACCAGTAGGTGAAGTCACAAATGTGGAATCTGCAAATAATGAGGACCGACTGGATGTGCTTCTCCTATCAGGGTCTCGGGAGGGGAATAACGATAAAATCCCAGAACACATGACGCACCAGGCACTGGGCATGTATGAACTCAGTCACCACACCGGCCGGCCAGGCAGGTCCACTCTCCACTCCGTTCTACAAACGAGGAAACTGATGTAAGAAAGGTCTAACCACGTGTTCTCCGCAACTAGACTCCACCACTGTTCACACCACTCACATTCTAAAACCAGCCCTGGCATATCGTGGGCTCTGTTGCAAAAATCATATGAATATTCAAGATGAAATGGAGAATTCAAAGGGATATTATGCTTTGCAGCGGCAGCTGTGTTGAACTGAGTTCCCAGGACTTGCAATTCAGGAAGGCGCTCAGAAGGCCTTTGGAGTGGGGGGCTCATTGGGGAACATTGGAGCGAGCTGCTCTGCTCTAAGGTATGAACGGCTCGGCAGGACTTCCTGTCTCTTCTTCCCCTGGGCAGTTTAGATTCCTCAGCCAGCCTTCCTCCTGGGAGTGCCCCACATTAAGTATGGAGGCCACAGTCTGCCTAGTATCAAGCCAACCCCCTCAAGAAAAGTTGGTCAGGATAGAAAGCAGAAGAGAAGCCATCACCAATACCCTGATGGAAGCTCCGCCTTCCTGTCCACCTAGCAGGTCCACCAGTCCTACACGTGTGGCTAACGGACGACAGGGAGCCACTGAGTGTGAACAAAACCGGTACCCTGGGAAGAATACATTTGCTAGTAGTGCCTTTGACCTCATCTCACCCAGCCCTTGACAAGATCCTTATCTTCTTCCCCTTAAGACAAGGTGAGTGGTGAGAATACTGAAGCTGTCTATAGTCAGGAAATCCACCACCGTCCAGGCCTGGCCACAAATTGGGGGATTCTGGACAAGTTTCTTCACATCTCTGACCATCAACGTTCTCCATTATATTATAAAAGTATAAAATTAGAAAGTTCCAGTAGGCCCTTCCAGTGTAGCCTCTGAGATTGTTTTTATACTCTGCCTGCATAACATAGTAACACCTCCCTAATGTAGACCACAACACTAGCCATCTCCCCTTCCGGTCACCGCCCCCAGACCAGAAAAGGCCTCTGGGAATCCCACCAACATCAGATGTCAGCCTACTGCACACAGAAAGAAACACCAGGTGTCACTCAAGACTGTGGATTCTTACTTTGTACAGAGCTCTAACTGGTTCGTTCAGCTAGTTTTCCAGAGTTAATTGGGGGCTAGAAATCAGAAAGAGACAGGATGCCTGCTAACAAAAGGCATAGGATAAAAAAGAAAAGAAAAGGCATAGGGACACATAAAGGAGCTACACGATTGCTTGAAGAGACACAAAAGTACCACAGTCTAGCCCGGCCAGTGTGGCTCAGTGGATTGAGCATCCGCCCATGGACTGAGGGGACCCGGTTGGGTTCCCAGTCAGGGCACATGCCCGGCTTGCGGGCTTGATCCCCAGTAGGGGGCGTGCAGGAGGCGGCCTATTGATGTTTCTGTCTCACCTGATGTTTCTATCTCTCTCCAAAAAAATCAACAAAAACATATTTTTAAAAAGTACCACAGTCTCCAGTACAACTTTGTTCACCTCGGTGGGGTCAGAGAAGGTCAGTGTGACGTTGCACTGTGTTTATGTTCGTGAATCCGGGTTATCTATGAACACGCTTTGTCCTTTACAGACTAGGGGGCGGGGGGTACGGAAGCATGTGCTGCTTTTTAGAAAAGCATTCACTCACAGAAGGGTTAAATGTAAGAAAAAGCAACCACCACCAAGCAATACATAATCCTTCAACTATTCACACTTGGCTGTCTGAAAAAAAATTCACATCTAGAACGTCACCTCTGACATCTCTGGGAGACGCAGGTTTTATTCCAGAATCGATGCATCTGAGCAAAGAAGAACAGAGTGCAAAGTGCTCCGTGCATTTGACTGTTTTAAAACGCGAGAGCCGGCTGCCCCGCACGTCGTGGAGAAGAGCCGCGCGCGGAGGCATCCTCTCCGGGGCCACCGCACGTCACTCAGCCTGCACCGCCGAACGAGACCCGCCTGTTTAGTCTGCTTTGCTTGCGCGCTCCTGACTCTCTCCGCTGGGCAATATTTGGGTTGGAAACGCCACAAAGGAATACTTGAAAAGTCTTTTCTCAACTATAAGTTCAGTGAAAACATTTCTATGTATTAGGTTTTGCAAAATACACGTAACGTTCGGAGGGTTTGGATAGACAATTAGGCATTTTTTTTTATCCCTAGTTTACCAAGACTCCGGCAACAAAATGTTCTATGGCGAGTGTGAAGAACCAATTTTTCTTCGATCCCACCACCCACGTCTGGTCAGCTTCAGGCCTAAAGAACAACTCAGCTGCACGTGGCACAATGTTACAGGTATTACCTGACGGCCTACTGTGTGCCGGCGGGTGCTCGGTCCTCAGAGCACGATGACATTAGATGACATTAGTACAGCCCTTGCCCTGAAGGAGCACATGAGATACAATGTGGCAAACAGTGGCCTAAACCTGCATCCGTAGGAGTGGGGATAACAGGAAACGATTTGAGAGCTATGAGAGAGGTAGATTTGATAAGACTTGGGGAATGACTTAGAGAACAGAGGATTCGAAGCAGGTGCCCCAATTTCGGACATGGGCCGGGGTGGTGGCCATCAGTGTTATTCACTGATACGGGAAATTAAGAGGAGGAGCATGTTGGGCGGGAGGGTGCAGCGCACGGATGACAGCTTCACCCGGAGCATTTTGAGCTGGAAATGTCTATGGGTCTAGACTCAGGAAGACAACCTGGGCCGGGGACTGAGCACTGTGGTCCGTCAGCATATGGTGGATACCTGAAGCCATGGGAATGGACAGTGTGGATAAAACAGCGGGCTACCCATCCAACTACCCTCTACCCATACTCCTGTTTATCAGGAGTTTCTAGACATTCTGTAATGTGCATGTCATGGGTTAAAATTCCCCCTACACGGTGAAAACCTCAAAGGTCTTTTTCTTTAAAAAAAAAAAACAACCAAGAAGCAAAGACTGTGAGCCACTTTTGACATCTACCAGGACACACTGTTGTTGTTGTTTTTAATCCTCACCCAAGGATATTTTTCCATTTATCTTCAGCTATAGTGGGGGAGTGGGGGAGAGAGAGAGAGAGAGAGAGAGAGAGGGAGAGAGGGAGAGAGGGAGAGAGGGAGAGAGGGAGAGAGGGAGAGAAACATCGATGTGAGAGGGACACATCAACTGGTTGCCTCCTGCACGACCCCAACCAGGGCCGGGGACCAAACCGCAACCGAGGTACGTGCCCTTGACCGGAATCAAACCCGAGACTCTTTGGTCCACGGGCCAACGCTCTAGCCACTCAGCCAAACCGACCAGGGCGGCACACCATTTTTCCTGTAGCTCAGGGGCTCTGGCTGCACGGATGTTCCCTCAGCCCTGGTCTTAGCTCTTCCATTGTGAACTTCAGCCTAGAAGACACTCAGAAGGTCCTGCATCCTCCAAGGCAAGTCTGACATAATCCCAGCCGGGGCCTCTGGTTTACCATCAAAGGATGAGTGGGGCTTACTCTGCATTTCCCATGAAATGGCTAAACGCTGCTTCATTAAACACTAAGAAAGAAACCAAAACACGTCATGAAACAAACATCCCCAAATTTATGGATGGGGGTGTCGGGCGCTCTGAGAACAAAATGTTCCACGCCTACAAAGCGAAAACAAGGAAAACGGAGGAGAAATTTTTGAAAACGGGTACTGACGTGACATTTCAGGTGAGGTAGAGACTTCTGATCCAAGAAGAGGATTTGAGCTCAAATGCTTCATTCCAGCCACCCATTCATTCCCCACTGAGATCGTTACATAGAGATCAAGAATCAACAGAGAAGACAAAAGATGAGAAACATGGAAACCAAATCCGTCTTCTTATTGCAGAAGGCAATACTGGAAAATGTAGCTCAGATGTCTGGGCCAGAAGCCACCTCCTACTGAACCCCACAATCACACGGACTCACCCACCGAGTCCCAGAAGGCCCCGGAGCACCACCCTGGGCCTCACCCACAGTGCACACAGCATGGCCAGGAGTGATTCGGGTCACATGCTCTCTGCAGACAGGCCAAGTCCTGAGGGGAAGAGGAGAGGGAGGCACTTGGTCACACACATGCCTGTCTCTGAACTCAGGGATCAGACCCTCACTTCTGCTCCCTGGTGGCGTTAGAGGGAAGCTTGGGTTAGGCTCTTCTATTGATAAACTCGAGAGTGCAGGGGAGGGTTTTCATCCCAGAACTGGAAGGAGGGTGTGCCGAGCTTGAGCCAGGTGCAAAGTGAAGACCAGCCTCGGGACTGCTGACATGGTCAGGAGCAAAGAGCTAAACGTCCCTGCTGTGTTCTCTGGTCAGCTGCAGGCACAGGACTTGGCAGCTGGAGCCCTGAGCTTAAGAATCAACTTAATGTACCCTGGCCGGTTTGGCTCAGTGGTTAGAGCATCTCCACAGACCAGAGAGTCCCGGGTTCGGTTCCTGCTAAGAGCACGTACCTCGGTTGCAGTTTGTCCCCGGCCCCAGTTGGGGTCGTGTGGGTGGCAGCCAGTCCATGTGTCTCTCTCACATTGATGTTTCTCTCTCTCTCTTCCTCCCTCTCTCCTTCCCGCTCTATCTGAAGATGAATGCAAAAATGTCCTCGGGTGAGGAAAATAAATAAATAAAAATCAACTTCACGTTAAGAATCACCAAGGCCATTTGCCAACAGTGTCGTGTTTATTGGGCTACTCACAGGTCAGCTCAAACATGTCGAGGGGGAAAGATCAGACGCCATCAGCCATGTCAAGAAACAGAACAGTCAGCATTTCCTCGTTTTGAGTTTTGCGTTTGGCAATTCACTGACGCCGCCGCAATGGGTGTGATGAATTTTTAGCAAAACCAAAAGCACATCCATTTATTTAACCAATGCCTTTTAGGGCAATAAGCAAAAAAAAAAAAAAAAAAGGAAAACTGCATTTTCATGTAGCTACAAGAAGAAAATGATTTATACACATTAAATGGATATAAAATACATTATAAAGGGAACACACATACAAAGGTCATCACGCTGGTCAAAGAGCAAGGACGCCACAGACCACCACGCGGGAGAACGGTGCGGTGAATGCATTTCAGTGAAGAAAGTCTGTCCAGAGTCTGAGTTACACGTTTACTGAGGTAAAGGCACAATCACGTCAACATAGTTAATGGGGAAGAATCCGGACTCCCCGTGCAGCATCCCTTCATACCAGTTTTCATCTATCTGATTGGTCAAGGTAATGATGTCCCCTTCTTTAAATCCTAATTCTCCTTGGTTTTCTGGCTCAAAGTCATAGAGGCCACGGCAGCAGGGTTGGTCCAGAGGAACAGTAAAACCTGTCCAGGTCACATGGAGACAAGAAACCACAAGTTAACACGACGAATTAGTTATCCACGGGGAACTGGAAAGGTAGAGATCGGGTGAGACCATGGACAGCAGACCCTTGCCTTCCTTCCCCGGACACAGCCGGCTCGGTCCAGCTCTCCGGGCTGGCTGTGGTCTCTGTCCTGCTCAGCTGTCCCAGCTGTACCCCCCTGACCTCCAGAGCCTGGGAATTCCTCATCAGTCCTCCCAGCCAGAGAATTCGCAGCGCAGCCCTCCTCCCTGAAGCAGCTACACAGCGCTGCCTGGAGCCCCTGGGACATCCAATTGCAAGGACCCCCGCCCTCGGGAGCTTCCAGTTTCTCGGTGGAGACTGGACAACACAGGTAGAACATTTAAAGGACAAAGAGGAGGTAGAATCACTCATAGCTCAGAAGCTCAGAGGAGAAGGAAGCAGGAAAGGCTAGGGTGGTCGGGGACGCCTCCCCAGAACTGGTGGCCAGGAGCTTGAATGGTCACAGACCAACCTGACCTCTTGGGGTTATTGACTAACCCAGAAGTTCTCAGAATAACACATTTTAAAATAATTACTTTTTAAATTTCAAACTAAAACCTGGTAATGGTTAAATATATATATATATATATATATATATATATATATATATGTGCAAAATCAAGAAAAGTCCGCTGTAACCCACTAACCCAGAGATAACCAAAGTTAAACTCACATTTTGGCATTGACATTTACAGATATTTTTATGAATATATTTGTGTATGCATTTACGTACAGTTGTCTTCATTAAAGAAGCTTCCTATATACATTATAGTGAACATCTTTCCAGATTACTTTTAATTACTGACCAGTTGTCAATTATAGTACTGTAACATAATTCCTTTATCAATATATTGGATATTTGAGGACCTTCTTTCCTTCCTTTCTCTCTTCCTTTCTTCATTCCTTCCCACTTTTCCTTCTGTGTTCTCTTGCTTTCATAGATAACTGTAAAAAGTACCCTAATATACGTGTATTTACAAATGTGTACAATTCATTCCTGAGGGTAATTTTTCTAGAGGGGACTGTGCTATGCCTACAACATAAATTTTTCCAAGACTTTTAACATTTATTATCAATTTGTTTTTCTATCCTGGTTGACATCACAAGTTTTAGGAGCTCCTGTTTTACGATAAATATTAAGCCTCCATCTGTCGTGTGTGATGCAGACACGATCACCAGCTTATCATCTGTTTTTTTTTTCATTTTGCTTTGGGGAAGAGAGTTCTGGGTTCTGACACATACAGAAATTTTAAACAGCATAACCAATCACACTGCTCAAACTTTTCATTCACGTTTTCCGTCTTTAGACACAGGTGTCTGACTAAATGCACCCCAGTTTTTTAATTTAATTTCTCACATAAAATTTTTTCTTTGAATCCTTGTGGAATTTGGCAAATAAAGGCATCATTAATTTTAATTAGTTTCAGCAGTTATCTCCCCCCATTTTGTTAAATAATTCATTCTTTCCCCACTGATTTCAAACACTTTTCCATCTTTTTTATGTATTTCATTATCGTGAGCACTCGGACCTCTCTTAAGTTTTCTCTATTTTGTTTCACTGATCCATGTCAGTCACTACCATATCATTTAAAATACTGTAGCTTTAAAATATATGTTGACAGCCCTGGCCGGTTTGGCTCAGCGGTTAGAGCGTCGGCCCTCGGACCAGAGAGTCCCGGGTTCGGTCCCCGCTAAGGGCACGTACCTCGGTTGCAGTTTGTCCCCACCCCGGTTGGGGTTGTGTGGGTGGCAGCCACTCAGTGTGTCTCTCTCACATCAATGTTTCTCTCTCTCTCCCTCCCTCCCTCTCTCCCTCCCGCTCTATCTGAAAGTAAATGCAAAAATGTCCTCCGGTGAGGATAAAAAAATTTTAAAAATAAATAAATAAATAAATGTTGGCAGATAGTAATGCAAATTCCTCCTCATTACACTTCTATTTCAAAACTTCCTATTCTCACAAAACCATTCAACCAGGCAAACTTCAGTATCAAGTTTCTCCCACAAAAGTCTCATTTCGATTTTAACCGAATCATACTTTTTCAGTAATGGTAAGATTGATGTTATGAAATTCTTTTAAAATGAATGACCATCACATGCGTTAAAGAAACTACACATTTATGTGTTATGTACTTTTTATCCTACAGTTAGATTGAGTCTGTTACTATTTATAAGAGTTTTGCACCCAAGCCGATTTTGCTCAGTGGTTAGAGCATCGGCCTGAGGACCAAAGGGTCTCGGGTTCAATTCCTAGTCAAGGGCATGTACCTGGGTTGCAGGTTCAGTCCCCAGCCGCAGTCAGGGTGCTTGTGGGAGGCAACCAATGGATGTGTTCCTCTCCCACTGATGTTTGTCTCTCTGCCCCCCTCCTCCCTCCTTTCCACACTCTCTAAAAATCAATGGAAAAAACATCGGGTGAGGATTAACAAAAAAAAGTTTTGCATCTGTATTTAAAAATGAAATTAGTTCCTTTTTACATTCTGGTCAGGTTTTGGTATCAGAGCATGTGAACATTATAAAATGTTAAATTCTTCTCTTTGCCAAAATAGTCAAACTTGGGCCTGGCCGGGTAGCTCAGCCGCTTGGAGCGCTGTCCCGACACACCACAGTTGCAGGTTTGGTCCCGGTCAGGGCACATACAAGAATCAACCAGTGAATGCATACATAACACATGGAACAACAAATCTGTTTCCCTCTCTCTCTCCCTCTTCTTCTCTTGCTCTAAAATCAATCAATAAATTAAAAATAAAGTAAAATAGTCAAACTTGAAGATGTGGGGGAAAAAATTTGCCCCAAGTTATCTAGGCCTACAGACTTCTGAGCATAGAACGCTTTCTAGGATGGTTGTGATAATGACTGAGTGTCACCTGCAGGGCTGCGCCCACCTGAGCCACCACCACCTGTGCACAGGCAGCTGCTCCCTGCACTCACACTGAGCAGGTCGGGAAAGACACACGTTTCTCGCAAGGGACATGGCCACACTGCCCCCGTGGATCTTTGAAGAACCGAGAAGCGACCGACACTCCTGTCACACACTCCATCAGCAAACGAACCCGAAACACAGTATCTGCCCCAAGAACACGGAGTGGAGAGGGCCCCGGGCTCCGACTCAGGTAAGGCCGGAGCACCCGGCCGTCCAGCCATGTCTGCAGCCCCAGGCCCGAGCGCGGTCCTCACCAGCGGGGGCACCGGGGAAACCCTCACCCACCAGGGCTCAGGCTGCGGTCCTGGTTCGCACAGCCTGCAGGGCACTGTTCTGAGATATCGCCCCGTGTGTCTGTCACCCTGGGTCACTCTGGCTGCCCGGGACTCCCAGCCCAAGGAGCTGTGGCCTCCCTCCTGCAGGGAGGAACCTCCCCACGAACAAAGCAGGCAATGTTTAGCTTCTCAGTTCCAAGAGAACACCGTTTCAGTTGTGGAGTGTCGTGAAAGCCAGCGTTCTCTGGCTTTTGTGCCAGAGCCAGACGCTTTTATGAGATCTGACAGGGAATCACGAAGACTCCTGGGTTCCAAGGAGCCAGAGCCTGAAGAACTCAAAGCGTAGGGATTTTATGACCAGCTGTGGAGAGGGGAGGGCTGTTTCCCGCCACCCAGAGAAGAGACAGAAGATCTTCCTGGAGGCGTGGAAGGGGCCTGGAGAGGGACGAGGGTGAGCCAGCAGGTTGAAGTGCTCCCTGGATTCCACCCTGGGGGACGGCGATCTGAGGCCCCACTTCCCCTGGAACTCTGGGTTGAGCACAGTGTAAATGGGAAGAGGGGGCCCGAGCGAGCCACCCCTGTCTCCCCGTGAACTGTGAACACATCTCCGCTGAGGAGGCCGCCAGACTACAGATGGCCAGGGGGCGGGCTGAGAATGCACAGATCTCAGTGCTGGCCAGACAGCTCAGCGGGTTAGAGCATCCTCCTGACACGCCAAGGTTCCATGTCCAGTCAGGGCACATACAAGAATCAACCAAGGAATGCATCAATCAGTGGAACAACAAATCAATGTTTCTGTCTTCTCCCTTCCTCTTTCTCTCTAAAATCAGTTTTTAAAAAGAATGCAGAAATCTGGCAACCCAGAGGCAGAGGCTCGGCCACCGACCCAGGCCACTCTCTCGGCTGTGGAAGCAGGAAAGACCCGGACACGCCTCCTCACCTGCCCCCGTGATGTCCTGTGAGCTCCCGCTGCACCCAGGCAACATCTCGGGGCCGAGAAGTGGGGAGGAGAAAACCTTTGAGGAAAAACCAACAGCCCCAACGAGGACACTCAACTGAATGCACAGGGTTTCAATCCCGAATTGACAATCAACGGATAACCTGCGCTTTCTTTTGGAAGAGACCAAGTTACCTTGACATGGAAGGTGACATTTTTTTCCCATCATTAGAAGAAATGGAAAAAAGATTTTTTTTGGTGGTTTTTTTTTTTGGCCAACTTAGAAATGGAAAGAAGATTAAGTCGTTTCTGAGATGGAGGTTCCTCAGCATGTTCAGTTAAAGAGAAATGAAGTGTCCGTTGACCTGAGTGACGGTGTGACTTTTCCCAATGAAAGAGAAGTTGCTGTCACCAGGGATGGGACCCGAAAGCGCAGGCAGAACCAGCGACATGGGTCTTTCAAACCGGACACGACACAAGCACGGGCCAGGTACCTGCACACCTAGCTCACCTGGGCCCTACCCTGTGGGACCCCTCTGCCTCCGTGCTCTCTCGGGTGCAGCAGCCGGCACCGGGCATCTGTGAGCCGGTGCCCACGAGCCCCGGCTGGCGGGCGGTGTGCCGTCCGTACAGCACGCCGTGAAACCCCAGCCCCGCGCTGGCCGGGAGCCCGTTTACTTCTCTCACCCCAACACCCAGCCTGTGGGCACAACACGGTCTTCCCCGTGAAAGCAATGAAACAAACACGATTTCCACACACAAAAGGCAGCGTCTGTTAGGTATTTACCCTTCAAGCTCTGGCCCCCACTAGGAAGAAAGAAAACAGGGAGAGACCCTAACACAAGAGGTTTAAGGGGGCTGTCAGTCAGCACAGGTGGGAAATCGTGTTCCCCCTAAAATAAACGTCCCTTCCCTCTCGGCAACATACGGTCCTGTTTCTAACAACACCGGGTCCCCTCTGATTTCAACAGCAGGAACGCTCTCTGGAGTGCCCTTCGCCCACCCCACCTTTTCGTCCCCAAGTCCCCGATGCGGGGGCCACTGGCACACACAGAAAGGGCAGGGGCAGTGCCACCATTGTTCAGCCCGCCAATTACGGGGATGGATAACAGCCCTGGGGTTGCAGGGTGTTCCACCCGCCTGGCCCATACGCTGAGTGCCTCCCGGAGAGCCAAGGGTTAATACCAGAGCAGCCCTCCAACGGGAGCCATGATTTCCCCATCTGACGATGGAGACTGGAGTGAGCAGGAGCTGAAAGCAGTAAACAGCTGGGACCTCCGTTACCTTCGATCACTGTCCCGGACCCACCCGGGAAATCCCGGCTCGTGAGTTTACCCCTGGGGGGTGGTACGTCAGCGGGGCTGGGACCCCGGCCTTGGGGAGCTCTCCACCTAAACCCTCCCTGAGCCCCAGGAAGGTCTGCCCGGGTCTGCCCCACCTCGCCTGGATATCCTCACTGGGGGGATGTTCTTCAGGTCCTTCCTCCCAATCCCACCTTCCTCAGCCTGAGCTCCTGCTTCAAGGTGAGCGCTCCAGACTTCCATTGAAAGCAAAAAACAAACAAACAAAACTGTCCAGTCCAGGGGGCCACCAGAGAGATGACACTCGACAGGACAGGTGTTCTCTGCAGCCGGCCCTTCTCATGGGCTCCCTTTCTCTTCCTCCCTCTCCCCCTGCCACATGCCGGGATCTGGGAGTCTGTTCTCAAGGGCTCTTTGTAACCCTGACTTGGAGGTGGGGGTGGCCCATGGGGTGGGGTGGGAGGCACTAAAAATCACAGCTCTCCTGTGGTATTTGAACTCGGGTGACTTTCAAGCCAGCAGAGGAGCCCTGACTTTGGGGATCTCACTACCCGGAGGCATTTGGTCAGAGCATCCCCACGGAAAGGCAAATCAGACTCCTCATGCCTCTTTCCTGCTGGGGGCAAGGGGATGGAGAGAGTCGTCCGTCCATACTACTGACGTCAACGTGAGTCTCTACCAAGGTACAAGGTATGGCGCCCCCGGGAAGCTACTGACCTGCGGAGCGCTCTGGGTCTCTTAGTAAATGCCCAAGACTGCTGTGCCTTTTGAGGGTCTGTTCCTGCTTTGTATAGCTTTGCTCTTGCCTCCCTTGGAGTCGGGCTGCGACCTGTCACTGTTTCCTTCCGAAGAGTCCCTCAGGCTTGCTAATCTCCAGTCTGCTGTAGGCTGGGAAATCAGACAACGGTTATGTAACACTGGCCGCGCTGTACCGTGGGGTCTTCCTCTGACCCCAGCGCCACGAGTGACCAGCCAAGGTCATCCTCAGAATAACCCTGCGTGCTTGGCGGGATAATTCCCGTTCTTTGGATGATGACACCGAGACCCAGAGGTATGGAGCCAGGATCTGGGCCTCCCTCTCACTCCAAAGCCCCATTCCCAAGAAGGCCTGCCGGTGACACCTGTCTGGGCTGGCTGGGCTTACTCCCTGATGTCCGAGAGCTCAGAAGCGTTTGCTGATTATTTATGCCACCCACGGGGCCGACTGGGAGCCGGGAGGAGGTGCCAGATAATGAGTGGATCTGGTGGTCCAATCAGGAACGGGACCCAAGTCTCCTTCTGGGGACTTTGGTTAGACCACCAAGATCACCCTGAGATTTGACTATCTAACAACAGACTTTATCTCTTAACACGGCTGGGGCAAAAAAAATGGTTGGAACTCTTCGAGTTCACTTCTGGTCCAGACTCATTCTCCAGCACTCGCTGCGTGGGTGTTCTGGGCCAGGCACCGTGCTCAGCCGACTTGGTACCATCTCTCTTGAGTTAGAACAGGTATCGTTGGCTCATGTACCCTTCAAAAATTATAATATCTTTTTTCCAATTTAAAACCTCAAGCTGTTGTAGCAAAATTTTTCTCGAAGCAAACACATTCCCCATAGCTGACCCACACACAGAGCACGGGCATATCATTCTGATAGACCACAAAACCCATTGCGTTCAACGTCTCTGAAATAGTACTTTTGAACCTGGCTGGTTTGGCTCAGCGGTTAGAGTGTCGGCCCATGGACCAATGAGTTGCGGGTTCGAGTCCAGTCAAGGGCATGTACTTCGGTTGCGGTTCGTCCCCGGCCCTGGTCAGGTTGTGTAGGAGGCAACCAGTCGATGTGTTTCTCTCACATTGATGTTTCTCTCTCCCCTCCCTCCCACTCTATCTGATGATAAATAGAAAATATCCTTGGGTGAGGATTAAAAAATAATAATAAATTTTTAAAAATAGTATTTTTGGCTATTATAAGAACATACTGGAGAGAGAGTTCTGATTGTTGGGTTCTAGCTCTGGAATAGATCACCTCTGGGCCCCGATTTCCTTAACTGCAAATGTTAAGTATTAAACTATGGCTATTGGAAGCTAGGAACTGAATGTCTGTGTGTTCCCCACCCCTCCAAATTCATATGTTGAAGCCCTAATCCCCAATGCGGTGGTATTTGGAGGTGGGGCCTTTGGGACGTGATTAGGTCATAAGGGGGGAGCCCTCCTGAGGGGGACAGTGATACCATGTGAGAACACAGAAGAAGACAGCCATCCGCAAGCCAGGAAGGGAGCCCTCCCCCAACAATGAACGGACTGGCATCGTGATCTCGGACTTCCCAGCCTCCAGCACCGTGAGAAATAACTCTGTGTTGTTTAAGCCACTTAGTCTGCGGTATTCTGTGATCACAGCACCAACTGTCAGAGACAGCGAAGTCTAGTGAAAGTCCATGAACTTGTCTTCTAGAAACAAGAACCCTCTCTTTACCCACAGGACATGAGGGAGGTTTACTGAAATTAACCAGTCAATGGAACGCAAGCGTAATCGTGATAATCTATCAAAATAAGCTTTGATTTGTTTTCACCTTAATACCAATCCTTCACCACTGACAGAGGTCTAACTAGTCCAGCTTGTGCCCTGCACTTTACAAAGCCCCGGCTCGTAGACAGAACGTCCTCAACGCCGCCCACGGGTTCTGTGACTCTACGCAAAATGACGTATCACGAAACCCATTTTACCCTGGGCGAATTGTCATAACCGAGGGCTGAGTTCCCACGGCATCTCATCAACGTTGTAGTAAAATGACGTTGAACAAAGCGAGGTTATTCCAGGGACCGCTGGACTGAGATGACTTCTGCAGGTATTTCAGGAGCCGGGTCCATTTATCTTGCAAAGCCTCCTGGGGGGTGACCCATCCATCACACCAGGCCCAGGCCTGTGGGCTGCCTCTGCCACTCTGAGTTCAGGGAAACGGCGAAGACAAGTGACAGCCTTCTGCCGAGGTGGCTTCTTGGCCACTGGCAGAGGAGTTGGCTTGCAGGTGGTGTTCTGTATGGCTCTTTGCTTTGTACCATGTGTGCCAGTCACCATTATTGAAGAGACAGGAGAATGCACCTAAAAATATGGTTTCTGGCTTGTCTTGAAAAATCCGAAAGGCTGACTCTCCTGGGCCCACGTTCCCAGGCAACAAGCAGCTGCCCTCGAGTCCGGCCGCCCCTCTGGGCAGGGCAGGTGTCCTCTGGCTGGCCACAGGGTCGTCTCCCCTGGCGCGCTCCTGACTCGGAGGCCTGGAGTCAGCTCGGCACTGGCCTTGTGCTGCTGTCTGACACGTCCCTGCCTTCATACATTCAGGGCTGGCGCCTGAGGCCACATCCACAGGGCACCACCACGGGGGGGGGGGTGTCACTCCTGGGGACGCAAACGCAGAGCCCTCTGCAGCTGTGGACACGGCTGCCCTGTCTGTAACCCCTGGAAACTGACCTCCACGCCATTTATTTTAGACATAACCACTTATATAATGATACCTAATTTAATATTTAGATGATGCTATTTTATTTATTTATTTATTTTATCCTCACCCGAGGACATTTTTCCTTTTTTTTTGGTTCAGATAGAGTTGGAGGGAAAGAGAGGAAGAGAGAGAGAGAGAGAGAAACATTGACGTGAAAGGGCCACATCGAGTGGCTGCCACCCGCACAACCAACCAGGGCCAGGGACGAATTGCAACCGAGGTACGTGCTCTTGACTGGAATCGAACCTGCGACTCGTTGGTTCACGGGCCGACGCTCTAACTGCTGAGCCAAACCGGCCAGGGCAAGATGATGCTATTTTAAATTTCAGCTTAAAGACCGAACGTATCATGCTGGGATATATATCAGGATTGGTAAACATGCAGCATTTGAGATACTGCAATTACATCACCATTTCAGCCATGCAGTGCTAAAACTCCCACAAGGAAGTGAGAAGGTACGTCTCACGGGCTTTTCGAAAACTCGTTTGACAGACCGTAAGGCGCACAGGAGAGCGGTCCTCGAAGTGAGGCTTTCTCTGGATTGAAAACTAAGAAGAGGCCTCTTCTCCTTTCCCGCATCAGTGGTTACCGATGAACAATAATAATCCTAGTTCACATATACATTTCTTTAAATATAGAAATTAGAGCCCCAGCCGGGTGACTCAGTTGGTTGGAGCATCGTCCCATACACCAAAAGGCTGCAGGTTCAATCCCGGTCAGGGCACATACCTAGGTTTTGGGTTTAATCCCAGGTTGTGTGGGGCATACAGGAGGCAACCAATCGATGTTTCTCTCTCTCTCTCTGTCTCCCTTCCTCTCTCTCAAATCAAGAGAAACATATTAAAATATATATATATAATGCAGCCGGTGTGGCTCAGTGGTTGAGCGTCAACCCCTGCACCAAGAGGTCGCCAGTTCAATTACCGGTCAGGACACATGCCCAGGTTGTGGGCCCGATCCCCAGTGGGGGCATGCAGGAGGCAGCCAATCGATGTTCTCTCTCATTGGTATTTCTATCTCTCTCTCCCTCTCCCTTCCTCTCTCTCTAAAATCAATTAAAATTTTTTTTAATATATATATATACATATGGAAATTAGGAATTGTTCAACTTGCATACTTTTCCAATTTCTAAGAACGCTAAGTATAGATAAAACATAAATATTGCGGCCACAGACTTTAGAGCTGGAAAGGAACCCTGGAATGTATGAAGTCCAATCAGTTCCTTCAGGGACTTCCAATCAGCCCAGAGATGTCAAGAAACTCACCCAAGGTCACACAGCTAATAAGTGCCAGAATCTGAACTATATTGCAGGACTCCTGTTTCCTTGTTTATTTTTCTGTTGTCAATAATGCTGACTCTGAACCAGACTGATCATTCACATGGCCGGGACGGAGGGCTAAGCAAGAAAAAACAAAAACAAAAAATAGGGAAAAAAGAATGGGAAAGAAAGGAAAGTAAAGAAATAACCTCCTGGTTGAGCCGTCACCATGCCACGACTCTGTGAAATTTTAATTTCCTCTCTATGTGCAAAGTGCTTGTCTTTTCTCATTCTCAGACTTCACACTTTGCCTCTGAATCCACGTTTCTCTTCTAATGTAATCCTAGAGATTTTGTTCCAATGAGGGGAACAACTTCGGCTCGAGACATTATTTCCGAGCCCCCTTAGAAGTATCAAGAAATGTATAAAAGTCTCCTTTATACCTAAAGGGAGCTAGAATGTCTTAATATGAGCCACTGGAAAGATTGATGTTGCATCGCTCTGAAAACACCTTTGGAACCCTCGTTTGCTCCCTAACCTCAGCCTTTCGCATTTTTGAAGCGGATCCCAAGTTGGAGCGTTATTAACCCTTAGCTGGGATCCTATAAAGTTACGCCCTCTCAAAGAACTTCCATAAAAAGCAGACAAAAAAACCTTCATAAATAAATGCCTTGATATAAAAATAAAATGTTTAAATTACCTGGGGTAGGAAAGCTACCTGAGCATATAGGTCACCAGTTCCTACATTATTTTCCTCAAAACCAGTGGTTTTCTGGGAACTACCGAGGCTCAGTTCAAGGAAAGCATCACAACCCCATACTCACGGGCTTGGACAGGCGGCGCTTTCTCCCAGCCAGGGCCTAAACTTGGATTTGGTCTGCAATCCATCACTGCAAGATGGGATTTCCACTCCCTGCCCCCTCCTCCATTTCTGGCTCACTCTATTCATCCCTGCTAAGTACCTAGAAACGATATTATCAAAGATTCCATCTCAGCCCCACGAAGGGATCTGCCTAATTGACCTACGTTCTTTCATCTCCCTTCTTCTTCCCCTCCCCCCCCCTTTTTTTTTTTCTGTAGAAAGAAGAAATGATGAAGAAAATGTTCTTGGATTCCATTTCTGGCACAGCCCTGGGAGCTTTGCTTTAAATCGTCAGTGAAATGCTTGACATTTTTCCTTCGCTTTATAAACATTATGTGCAAATCATTCAGAATCCTAATGGAAAGTAATTTCCCATTAATGCGGGCTATAAAATGCCGTGTTCTTTTGAAACTGTGCCTGAGAAACAAACAGTGCAGGACCCCTTTACACTCACAAATTCCACCCACAAATCAAGGAAGCGGCGCTGGCGCGTCGGAGGTGAAGGAGCAGCGCTACCGCCGAGGGCAGCTCGGCAGCGGCAGCGGGGACGCTCAGGAGGGCCGGGCCGTGTCACACAGTGGCCGACGGCGGTGTTGCTGGACACTCAGCCCCCTCGAAAGCCATCTTTTGCTGACCACTGCCTTTCTAACAACGTCATCGGCCCCGGGACTGAGCTACTGGCCAAGAAGGAGGAACCGAGGAACTGACAGGCATAGGACTGGATAAGGAAGCAAAGAACTTGTTGTCCTCTCAGGGGGAAAAAAGCATTCTAAGAGTCCTGCGTGATCAAAGTAATCCTGACACAATGAATATTTATGGGGGGAAAAACAGCGATTATAAGTAAACTGGAAAAGTAAGGAAAGAGGAAGTCTGTGGGAGACTGAGGAGGGGAGCCAAGGCCTCATCTCCCATATCAGGAAATCAATAGATAATAACCCAAACTGAAAGATCAGGAACCAGAAATATAAGTCTATTATTTAGAACAATGGAACGAAATGCCAAAGAAATAGCCAAAAGAGTTCAGAGTAAGCGGAGGAAGTGAATATTGGGAGAGGAGTAGAAAGAGAGAATGCTGTTTTCCATGAAACACCTCATAGTAACTGTTTTCTTTTTAAAACTATATATACAGCCCTGGCTGGTTTGGCTCAGCAGTTAGAGCATCTTGGGTTCGATTCTGGTCAAGGGCACATACCTGGGTTGCAGGTTCGATCCCCAGCCCCGGTGGGAATCATGTGGGAGGCAACCAACCAATGTGTCTCTGTCACATCAATGTTTCTCTCACTCTCTCCCTCCCTCCCTCCCTTCCACTCTCTCTAAAAAATCAATGGAAAAATATCCTCGGGTAAGGATTAACAACAACAAAAATAAAACTATGTATACATATTAACTCCGATCGTCTTTATTTTTAATTGAAAATCCTTAAAGCACAGCAATAGTGTTAGAAGAAAATCTTGCAGTGTATGTTATGGGGAAATCTGAAGTCCATGAACTCTGACCCAAGTCTCACACTTACACAAAAACTAGGTCAGCCTGGCCGGTTTGGCTTAGTGGTTAGAGCGTCGGTCCACGGACCAAAGAGGCATGGGTTTGATTCCGGTCAAGGGCATGTACCTCAGTTTCTGTTCGATCCCCGGCCCTGGTCAGGGTTGTGGGGAGGTAACCAATCAATGTGTCTCTCTCACATCTATGTCTCTCTCTCTCTCTCTCTCAAAAAATCAATGGGAAAATATCCTCGGGTGAGGATTAAAAACAAAAGCAGAAAAACTAGGTCAAAGTGGATTGTGACCTAAAATGTGAAAAAGTGTGAACCTTCTGGAAATCATGGGAGGAAATCTTCAGGATCTAGGCCAGACAAAAATCTCTTAGATTTCACATCAAAAGCATGATCTTAAAAGGAAAAATTGGTAAATTGGACTTCATCAAAATTTAAATTTTTTGAGATCCAAGATGCTGTAAAGAGACTACAAAGAAGCTATAGAGGGAAAGGAAATATCTGTAACCCACATATATGTCAAAGGACTTTGTATTTAGAATATATAAAGAATGCTAAAAACTCAATACCAAATGGGGGGGGGGGGCATAATCTCCCCAAATGTAAAGAATTCTTATGAATCAATAAGACAAAGTAAACTATCTAAAGGAAAAATGAGTTCCATGAACAGACAATTCAGACATGAGAAAACACAAATGTGAATTAAAACATAGAGAAAAAGGCATGTAACCTCACTAGTTATCACAGAAAGGCGAATTAAGATTGAATACCATTTTTTTTACCCATGAATGCTTGGCAATATGGAAGTCTAATGACATACTTCACTAATAGCAGGCAGTGTGCCCATTTTGGGGGGATAACTTGGTTCTATCTACTATCACTTAAAACATGTATTCACTCTAACTCCGCAATTTCATTTCCAAGAAAGACTTGCCCATCAGCATATACGAAATATCCTACAGATATGGGACATTCCTTTTAGCAAATAACTGGAAGCAATCTTCATGCCCATTAATAAGGGAATGTATATATAATGAAAAACTATGAAACTGTTAAAAAATAGCACAGTAGATCTATATGCATGACATAGAAATAACTCCAAGAAAATAGTGAAACAGCCCGGCCGGTGTGGCTCAGTGGGTTGAGCATCGTCCCATGCAACCAGGAGGATGCCAGTTCGATTCCCAGTCAGGGCACATGCCCAGGTTGCAGGCTCGACCCCCAGTAGGGGGCGTGCAGGAGGCAGCTGGTGATGTTTCTCTCTCATCCATGTCTCTCTCTCTCTCTCTCCCTCTCCCTTCCTCTCTCTGAAATCAGTTTTTAAAAAAAGAAGAAACAGTGAAACATTCACAAAAGCAAGCTGCACAATAACCCAGTAAGATCTTGTATTTGAAAAACAGGAAATAATCTGAAACTGTGATTACGGTGTTCATACATGGAGGTGACAGTGTTCGTACCAAACTGTTAACCGTGGCCCCGTCTAGGGAGAGGAAATGGGGTGCAGTGGGCGATCACAGGAAACCACGGCGTAACTTATACCACTTGAATGTTGTTTTTCTCAGTTGGATCATTTTATTCACCAATATGTTTGTCATTTGTCTAATTAAAAAATAATGATTCGGCCCTGGCCACAGCTGCTCAGTGGTTAGAGTGGGTTTGAATCTCAGTCAAGGCCATGTAACTGGGTTGCGTTTTGATCCCCAGAAACAGGTGGGGTGCGTGTGGGAGGCAACCAATCTATGTGTCTCTCTCACATCCATCATCCATGTTTCTCCCTCTCTCTCTCTCTCTCTCTCTCTCTCTCTCTCTCGCTTTCTCCCCCTCCTCCCTCCCTTCCACTCTCTCTCTAAAAAAAAAAAAAAAATCAATGGAAAAATATCCTCAGGTGAGGATTTCAAAAACAGTAATAAAACAATGTGGCAGGTACACAGTGCCGGGCAGACACAGCAGGGCTCAACAAATGCTAGTCTCAACTTTTAGAAAATAAGTAAAATATTTTGAAGGAGTTGAAAATGGAAATATAAAGGATCCTGTGGCGTGGTGGAACCCGTCAGAAGGCAGTAAAAAACGTCGTGGAATTCTTCCTGCCGCTGGTTTTCAGGAATTGACGGAAGTATCCGAAACCAAAGAGGCGTTTTTGGGGGTGGGGTGGGGGGAAGGAGTCACCAAGCAACGGAAAAAGGAATTCAGGGTCTCGATGTATTCAGCGGCACCGGACACAAGGGGACACGAGGTGAGCGGACATTCCGGCAGGACCGGGCTGCAGGGCACACCTGGCCCACAGAACGGGCATCTCACCTGTGGTCTTTGTCAACGAGGTGGGGGACACCCCGTTGAGCTCACCAGAACTCCTTTTTAGGGTCCGTCGCCTGTATTCTCGTTTGGGCAGAGATGATGCGGCCGATATTCTGTAACACACATCGGAAGAGAGTCAGACACCAGCTGAAGCAAAGCAGAGTCTCCAGTGCAGGTTGGCTCTGCCCTGAGGAGCCTACAAAGCCAGGGGAGAGGTGGGGTCACCGTGGGGGTGACTTCTACACACGGATTCTTGAGTAACCCAAAGTGCTAGAGGTGACATCCCTGATGTCCTCATTCAACCGTGGATTTGCAAAGTGTCTCTCTCAAAGTCCCTCTGGGCATTCGACAATGGTAACCGCCCTCTCCCTCTCTCCCCCGAGACAGAAAATGAAAACCCACTTGGGTGAGCGCCAGGTAACTTCCTGCCTACAGCGTGGATGTCTCATAGACTGGACATAGTCTCTGTCTTCCCTCTGTCATTACAGCGCTGATTTAAACAAAAATCCCTCCAAATGTATTATTCATTACCCTAATCCTGTATAAGACAATTTTCTGGTATCAAACCCAGTCAAACAACAGGGTCGTTTGTTTTGTTTTAACCCTTTATTTTAATGAACAGGGTGATTTTCAAAAACGTGTAGATGACTTGGATCCTTAAAGTCACAGGGAACACAGCAACCTTTCTTGGATGGTTCGGAAGGTATTTCTGAGTTTCAACACCTCTCAGAGTCAGTAGTACAAGCACGGCCTGGGATTTGAACTGCTGAAGGAAAACACGCCTGTCGTCCAGATACGGACATACCGTATCGTCTCCCTCTTCACCACATCCTCCGATGGCGGGGAGGGAGCACGTGCCATCGCCACCCGCAGCTTGTAAGCGGGGAGCTGAAGGCCCAGGCAGCAAGGAGACAGGACAGCTCTGCGGGGGCTGAACTCAAGGCCGGTGAGCAGCTCTGCCCGGCTGCCCCAAACACAGGTCACAAAAAAAGGGCTTTCGTGAAAAGAAAAAGGCTCCCTTTTCCCAATCCTGTCCTTTTGGCCAAAGCCACATATATATATAATCTCAGTGCGATCCCACACCCAACCATGGAGCCAGGTAAAGAAAACTCGACACGGAACAGGGCAATGGGAAGGGGGAGACGGAGAGACAGACAGACACACTGATCTCCACTGGCTCTAACTCGGCAGCCCTGGGCTGGCGCCGGGAGGCTCTTACCGAATGTGTAGCTTGTTCTGGAGCTCCTGCAGAATCTCAGTGGACTGCCTGTGATAGTCTAAGGCCGCCTCTATAAACACGGCCAACTGGCTCACTTGTTCTACCTGCGGCAGAAGGGAAAGTTACTCCGTGGAGGCCGGAGCCCGAGCCGGACGGAGACAGCACCTGAGCAGCAGACCCCGGCTTTGCAGGGAAGCCTGCCAGGTCCACCTGGGCTCTCATCCGTCTCATTTAACTTCATCATGAGATGGTGACAGTCACACAGGTCCTGGTGGGCGTGGAGCCAGAGAGGCTGGCAAAACACATTCGAATTTAGCTCTGATTATAAATTTGATTTGACGCAATAAAATGCCTGTGATTCCAGTGAGATGGTATTTTCTGGAGTGTTGTTTTTTTTATGCTATCAAGTGCATCGATCTGAAAACAGAGAGATTGAGCTTTTCCAATGACAAGGGAAACCGACATTGAAGAAATGTGGTGCCTCCTTGGGTCCCCTAGTGAAGCCCGATCAGGAGACTAAGTATTTAATGAAGTTCTTCTCAGATAAGAGGGAAGCCAGGGCAGTGCCTTGCCGACCCCCTGTATGTTCTTGTTGCTACAGGTACCGAATCCTTTCCCTGAAACAGCTGAAAGGAATAAGCTATAAAGACAGTGGCCTCTCTCTTTTCCACGAATCCAGACATCTGTGACCAAATTACAGTGGGCATAAAAAAATAAAATAAAGAATCTGTGTCCCCTAAGGAAGACCTGGAGATGCGTAATTTCAGGGAGAGAAGTCTCCAGCGGGCCTGAGAGTGTCCCCGGTTCCCCGCGTGTCCAAGGGGCTGCTACAGAAAAGAGGGACTCATTGAGGTCATTCCTGGAAGCCCCAGAGGCAGGCCACTGGGTGGAGGTGATGGGGGCCCCAGCACGAATCCCACACACTCCAGACAGAGACATAAAACAGTCGATGCGCCTTCCCAAGCTCCCCAAAGCCTCTGCATCATTCCCTCAGCTCCTTTGCTCATCAGCTGTGGGCATATTAAGCCCTGCTGGTTCACCCCACGCACTCCCTGCCACACCCCCACAGGCCGTCTGCCTCAAAGATCCAAACGGTTTTATTTGCCTTCTCTGCGTGCACTTGCACTCTCCTTACCCACTTACACCATTCCAAACACGAGTCCACTGTACATTTCAGATCTGCGTGGACATCCACGCGGCCACACCAGGATGACCATCGAGACAAGGAAGCCCCACCGAGCGGTCGGCCACGCTCACGGCCTCGGATCTCCAAAACCGAACAAACGAGACGGCAGCCTGGCCCCGTGAAACCTGAGGGACTCCTTGAGTTTCACCTCTTTGGCTCTGATACACACTTTTAAACAAGCTCGGCGCCTTCACCGAATATGATCACGGGAGACTCTGCTACAGAAAGAAAGAAATTTATTTCTTCTCACAGAGCCAGAGCCACGAGCCGGGCGAATCTGCACCACACCGCCCTGCCCTCAGCAAAGCGAATTTCTGCTTCAGCGCCCGCTTTGAAATCGGCTTGGCACTGCAGACCGCGGAAAGGAGCTAAACGAACATTCTTCGAAACACAGTGGGGTTGGGGGGGGCGGACATCGGCAGATCCTGACTCTCTGAGGTGCTAAAATACAAGACCATGTCATCGAGAGATGCATTTGTAGCTAGTCACTTCCTGGCTGACTTTGGGAAAGAAATGAATCCTGGGGCCCCTGAGAATGTGAGCTGTCACGCATGCATAACAGGTGCTCAATGCAACTAGGGAAGAGGTGAGTTCTGAGTCTCCTGTAGACACTGAAGGCACATGGTGCCGCCGTAACTTATCCGCCCCTCCCTGCCAGACAGGGGAGGCTCCCAGCTGTGCCTGGGCCATGAGCACCGGGCTGTGTCCAGGTGGCCTCTGCCTCCCAAGCCGCACTTAGAAGGAAACACCTGGACAGGCAGAACCACGGTGACAACAAACCCAGGCCTTGCAAGAGCCCCAGCCTGTCAGAAGGTAAAACATTTCTTCCACTGGTGGCACCACTCAGCTGGACAAACCTACGGGGAAGGTCACCTGGGATGAGGAGACAAGCTTCATTCCACGTCCTCGGACTCCTGCCAGGACAGGGTGGGAGGGGCGTCACTCCTGTGTGATGAGCAGGCCACCGTCACTGTCCCGCATGGACAGAGGGCTGCATTTTTCTAAGGAAGGATCACTTGTGACTTTTGACTGACACTCCAGGGAAAACTGAGGTCTCTGGGGTCAACCACCAAGGGCAGAGTGAAGGAGACAGGCCTCCCTCGAGGAGCCCATGGGTGAGACAGGAAGCCTCACCCAGGATCCGAGCTGAGGGGTTAAACCACCACTAACGACACTGGAAGGAATATACGTGCATCTGATACAAAATACCCCAAAAAGTGCTTTTCCAAATACTTCCAAAAATCACATAGGGCAATCGGAGTCAAAACCAAACCAAGATGGCCTATCGCTTGGGGGCGATGTCAGGAGGAAATGTATATATTTAAGGGAAAACACACAAGCAAAACAGAGCAAACTCTGACCCCCCTTCCCATTTCCCATAAAACAAAAAAAAAACCTGATAAAATATTTAAAAGGAGAAACAAAACACAGTGTGCTTCTGAGAACTCAGATTTAATGAGCACAGGAGTTTCAAATTGTTCCCTCCAGAACCAGTGTCTCGTCGATACTGGACGGGATCCCGCCCGACTCACATCACCACGGCTCTACAAGGGGCTCAGCCCACTCCGTCTGACTCCACTCAAAGATGCGAGATCTCAATGTACCTTTTAACGAACTATTAGAAGTAGAACATGGTTTTGCAGATAAATAAATCCTCTGATTTGTGCTCACGGGTTTAAAAGTTCGACAAATAGCCCAGCTGGTGTGGCTCAGTGGTTGAGTGTCGACCCATGCACCAAGAGGTCGCCGGGTCACTCCCAGTCAGGACACAGGCCCAGGGTGTGGGCCCAGTCCTCAGTGGGGGGCGTGCAGGAGGCGGCCAATCAATGTTCTCTCTCATTGATGTCTTCATCTCTCTCCTTCTCCCTTCCCTTCGCTCTAAAAAAAAAAATTCAATAAAGAATAAAGAAAGTTCAACAAATAGGTCCAAAGCAAGTGCCAAGCCGACCTGGCTCACAGCCGCACCGCAGCCAGGCCGAGGGCAGGAACTCCGGAGGGAGGCAGGTGACTGAGGCTCTCCCACTCAGGCACTGAGGACTGCCCAGCAACACCTCGACGTCACCAATGCCAAGAGGGGAACCTTCATCCCACCATCCCCCTTAATTCCAATTAATCTAAATTACCTCAGACAAATAAAGCTGATGGCGAGAATCACAGCACGCAGAGTATCAGGATTTCTAAGGGCTATGGCCCCTTCACAGTCCCCAAGCTCACAGGCAACGCCATGGTACAACTCGAAAATCTCGGTCACACTCTATGTCCTGAACATTCACTGCAAGTGCAGGCAGGCTCTCCCGCCAGCCAAGAGAGATGCCCCCTCAACATCGGCCACACAGAGTGGCTGTCACCATCTCAGCAAGAGAACGGCCACCTGACGTGGGCCTTCCGCTCTGCAAAACCAGCAACACTGTGGGCTCAGAGGCCGGAAACTGGGCAACTCCCGACACCCCGCATGCCCCGGGCCAACTCCAGCACAGCTCGGAAGCCATCCTGGGGTCAAGTGGGCGTCCTGAGATCTGAGATCTGAGCTGGGACCTGCCGAATGTCTAACGCGATCTCTGAGGCAGGAGAGAACGGTTACAGAAAGTTCTGGAAACTTTTATAACGACACAGGCTCCAGAGCCTCCCCACAAACATAAAGGCAATGTTTTCATTCCCACGAAAGTCTCCTGTTTGGTGTAAATACTTACATCATTTTCTAAAAAATTAAACATGCTTCTTTCAGCCAAGTCCTTTGACTCTTCAAATTTTTCTACCGCTTGTCTGATTTCTTCGTCTGGTATCTTACCTACTCGCTTCTTTTTATAATCGTAATCCAGCCGGCGGCCCTCCAGCTTTTTCAGGTGGTGCTGACAGACAGAGGAGACGGACTTTTAGGAACTGTCACACTCAAAACATGCACAGAGAGGCCACCCTTACTTCTACAAAAAGAGTTGTTATTTTTTCTCGGCCTGAATCTCACACTATTTTTTTTTTTGTCAGGTACCTCAGCATCTGTTAGAGGCTCCTTCCACTGCAAATGCTCAAGGGACGTTTATGAAATGAATAAATGGATGAATGGATGGATGCATGATATGATAAATGAATGGATGGATGGACGGATGGATGGATGATAGCATGAATGAATGAATGAATGAATGAATGAATGAATGAACGAACGGACGGATGGATGATAGCATAAATAAGTGAATAAATGAATAAGTGAATGGATGGATGCATGATATGATAAATGAACAGGTGTACAGATGGATGGATGATAGCATAAATAAATGAATGAATAGATGGATGAATGGATGGATGATAGGATGGATGGATGGATGGATGGATGGATGGATGGATGGATGGATGGATGGATGAATGAATGAATGAATGAATGATTGTGGATATGAAACATAAGGACACAGTGTCGGCACTCAGATTCCATTTTCCAAAGTTCTTTATAGGACCCCTCACTTTGGTTCTGTTAATGTCCAAATAATTTCCAATCAAATTATTGTATCAATAATTATATCAACTCCTCTCTACGAAGCACACGATAAAAACACAAATTCCTAGCATCCTCTGGGACATCTATGTGTCTTCCGTAAAGCCCCCCAACAATTACAGAACGAGCTGAGTAATCTCTACAATGAATGGGACACACACCCTCTGTGTGCGAGCTCTGGATGGCCCTTTTCAATAGTTTTCCAAATATAAAATTAAGTCCTGGAAAAGCACGACCCACTCATGCAACGTATCAAAAGATGTAACGGATATGGTATGATGTTCATCATCAAAAAAAACCCACCACACAGTTTTAAAATCATTTTATGTGAGACATGGCTGTGGAAATAAGTACCTTCAGCTTGGCTTCTCACTGGCTTCAATAATCTACAGGATAAAGGGCTCATGGATCCTGGGCGCCTGCCCAGGGGGCCAGGTGAACATAAATGACTGATTTTTTTCACCGCCCACAATGAGATGATGCTTCCACTGGGTCCCCACAGAAATGTCCTAATGGTTTTAAATATAAACATCCTTTCAAGTGGCAACAGGTGGGTTTGCAGCCGAGGAAACTTACCCCAATCTCTTTTAAATCTTTGTCTTGCAGTAACTGAAGTGGATCAATAAAAGTTTGCTTTACACTAATATCAAGGGAGTCCTTCACCTCGGCCATCAGCTTCATGGACTCGCCGACTTCTATCAGTGCGTTGCCTGGCATAGGAAATACAAATACAAAGGGTTTGTTAGCAGAGTACTCTAAGGTCAGCAGCGATATTTATTTCTTTCCCCAAGTTTGCGGAATGGTAGTTTAACAAAGTCTTCACTCTGGGACTGACTCAGAAAAGAATAAAAAGAAAAACTTTCTACATTTCTTCTCTACGTTCCGCATTTTCTTCATAAACTCGCCTGGAGGCTGACAGGCCGAGGCACCTACCATTTTGGCCACTAGATGGGGATAGAGCTCCACTGTGTTTTTTTTAATGTGCTTTTTGTGAACTAGCACCAGGGTTTCTTAGAGGCAGCAGAACAAAGTCCTCCCTCTTCGTAAACAATAAAAGGATTGAGTCATCACCAGGGCTAAGCATCAACCAATCAAGATTACAATAGCAATAAACGAACAAAACCTCTCAGCTTTGGCTGCCAGATCTTCCTTCGGCCGAACCCTGTACCGTTCAGATGGCTCTGAGGCTCCCTGTCCTCCCTGATGTCAGAGAAAGCCTGGCAGTATCCCCGGGAGCTCCCAGCAGGGTGGGCTGCCGTGCCCAGCTTGGGCAGCGATGGGCAGCTCTGGCTGAATTTGCAAGCGGGGGGTGGGGGGTGGGGGGAGTCCTGGTAGCTGTCCACAATGAGATTGCAGGTTCTCTAAAAAACATCCCAGGGACATGCTGCCCTAGACTGAACCTGTTTTCTGTTGTGGGGGGAGGGGTCCAAATTGAGTTTGTAAAAACACAGAGCTTGGGAGTCTCTCAACTCCCAGGCTTCAAGAAGACCTTAAAGGCCAGCCCAAGAATTAGCATTTCAAACAAAGTGTGACCCTCAATCCTTCCCCCTACTGGGAGAGGGCATGCAGTTTCCTCACCTGTAAAGCAGGGAGGGCACTATGGCCTCGTTCTTTTTTTTTTTTTTTTTTAAAGAAATAAACTAGTGTGTTATAGGACCTGGTGAAGCATCCCTGGAAACGTTACTTTAAATGACAGCTGGAGCTCCATTTGACTGCTGGGAGGCTCAGTTTCCTTAACTAACTCTCAGGAGTCCGTGCTACCTCGTTCCGGTGGAGCCTGGAGACTCCCCTGCCCAGTAAGTCAGAAATGGGGGGACTCTGCTTCTGACCTCACCACTCTTTCTGCCACCCAAGCCCCTGCCCCAGAATGTCCACGAATTTAGCTTCGACAGAAATATTTCCAAGGATATTTCTTCGAAGACTCCAAAGGTGACATTCCGCACGGACTGGACGTTCCCTCTCCTCGCCCAAGATCAGTGCTGCTGATTCCAGGAGGGTGTGGGGCTCGGTCTCGCCCCCTGGGGTTTCTGCATTTTAGGAAGGTCCCACCACGCGGCCCCAAACAGCAGCCCTTGCCGGCTGGTGCTGCTCGGTGGTTAGAGCGTCAGCCCACGCACCAAAGGGTCTCAGGTTTGATCCCTGGGCAGGTCGTGCCCTTGACCGGAAATGGACCCCACGACCCTTCCGTGTGCGGGCCAGTGTTCTAACCACTAACCCACACCGGCCAGGGCGCATGTAAATTTTTTTAAAGGTGTTTGTGAGCACGTGAGAATAAACACGGCATAAAGGCTAGACCACGGAGTGTGACTGGGCCTACCACCGTATACACGATTTGGGTGATGTCAGCATCTTCCTTTATCTTACTTGCCTAGGTTTTCTAAACTTCCTGTAAACAAATACGTAGTACTTTGGCAATCAGAGAAAAAAAAAAAATACAGGTTGTTAAAAGAGAGGCTTCCTGGGTGACCTACAAGCAAGGGGTGATCGGTGCCACTCACCAAAGGTAGAGCCTTCGCCGAGCTCCCTGCCGTACTTCAACATACAGTCGCCCAGCAAGCCCTCGGTCTGCGGGTACCCGGTGGTCTTCACCTGCCCTCGGATCTTCGACACAGTGTTCAGCATGCCTAGCTTCGCTCTGTATGCTTAAAAACATTGTCATTTGTAATTCCTTCAAGTGACAAGGCCGAGTGACAGGCACAGAGCATTTAACAAACGCGGCCGGCGGAATCGAGGTCACCCTGGACACCCTGTCAGAGACCTGAGGCGTGAGAGGCCGTGGGTGACCTACTTAGTCTCTCACGTGCTTTTCAAGATTCCCTCCCGAGGCGAGCGCTAAGTGCCTGGTTGCACAGCCGTGCGGGAAAATACAAATCGTGCACAGGCTGCTGACTCCGAAGAATAGTAGCCGGGGCTGTCAGGACCCAAGACAGCGCCTGCCCTCAAGGGCTCGGTCTAGTCACTGGAAGGCGGATTCTACAAGAATGATTTCTGGTGTGATGTCCAGAGGAAAAAAACATAGCAATGTGCTGAAAGAAGGTGGACAGATGCCTCTTACACATGCAGAAATGTAAGATGTAGGAGAAGGGATGAGACGGTATTTAACCATAAAGAGCAGGCTGGTCGGACCCAAGAAGAAATTAACGTAGGACCAACCGGAGCATCTGCGGGCAAACGTGACTATGAATTGAACGCCAAGCTAAAGATTTGGGATTTCACTCCATGGGCTACAGGGTGAATCGCATGCTAGCTTGTGGTGTTCCAGATAATTTTAGGTAGTAAAGGCATAAACGTTTGCTTTCTTTTACTTTGCCACACGTTTGTTTTGACGTATTCTGGGACCAGTGCTTCTCAAACTGTAATGTGCATACGAATCGCCCAAGGGTCCTGTTAAAACGCAGAGCCCACCCGGGTGGCTCGGTTGGTTGGGTGTCGTCCCATGCACCGGAAGGTTGCTGGTTTGATTCCCGGTTGGGTGTGTGGGAGGCAACCAATGGATGTTTCTCTCTCACATTGATGTTTCTCTCTCTCTAAAAATCAATTTAAAAAAATAAAAAGAACGGCACTTCACAACCTAGGAATTAAAAACCTCCCGTCAAGAAGCTGATGTTGCCCTGGCTAGTTTGGCTCAGCAGTTAGAGCATCAGCCCGCAGATCAAAGAGTCCCGGGTTCGATTCCGGCCAAGGGCACGTATCTTGGTTGCGTACCCAGCCCCAGTTGGGGTCATGCGGAAGGCAACCAATCCATGTGTCTCTCTCATCGATGTTTCTATCTCTCTCCCTCTCCCTTCCTCTCTCTCTAAAAATCAATAAAAGAAAAATAAATAAAAAAGAAGCTGACATCAACACCAGACCTCACACTGCTTTCGTATTATCACGCCTCATCTCTTTAGCATTTGAACCCCACAGCAAAAGCCATTTCGAATTAATATACGCCTTTAGAACAGGATGGCATACATTTTTTTTTTTAAAAAAAGGAAGAAATAACTAAATAAGCAGCAAACATTTACCAAATGATTAGTAGGTTCCTGAAATATCTCATAGAAAATGTCTTTTCTTAGCAGTGCCCAGCTGCTGGACCGAGACCCCTTCCAAACGATGTCACCATGGTTCACAGGACTGTCTGCCCTGTGTCTCCTCAGCTCGGAGTCACGGCAACGACAATCACTGGGGGCTTGACGTTAAAACACTGAATTTCGGTATTGGGACACCGCGAGCATTGTTTCTAGATCGTGTCAAACGAGGACCCAGCAAACGTGGGTGACCAGCGTCGGTCACGGTGAATGCACAATAGGCTCACTCAAGACATTTTCTAGCTTTACCTGGATTTGGCTGAAGATATTCTGTGGCTTTGGTAAGAATTTCTGCAACAGCTTTATTGGTGACATCTACTTTCTTAAAAAAACAAAACACAAACAAACAAAAAAACCACGTGAAATGTTGGTAAATGAATTGACAGAAAAAAACCAATAGAGAAGTAATTTTCATCAGACAAAGGGAAGGAAACTGAGGAAGCTGGCAATTCCTGGTGACCTCAGGGGCGCTCCACACAGGTGACCAGGGAACGTGTTACAATCACTCTCTGTTAGATCCCATCACGTCTCGGCCGGGTGGCTCCGTTGGTTGGAGCATCGTCCGGTACACTGAAAGGCTGAGGGTTTGATCCCCGGTCAGAACACATACAGGAGGCAGCTGATGGGATATTTAGTTCTCACATTGACGTCTCTCTCCCTTCCTCTCTCTCTAAAATCAATAAAACATATCCTTGGGTGAGGATTAAAAGAAAAAAAAAATTTTTTTCAAAAAGGGTCCCGGCATATTTTCCCGAATGCTTTTCTATACACGAATGTTCGGCGTAATGGTCAAAACGAGCACTCTGGCTCTTTGAACTGTTTGCCAAGACGGACAGTCTTTGGAGCATTCTGAGTTTGTCCATTAGGGGGAACCAGAGAGCCGTATCCAGTCTCCATAATCAAGGGTCTCCACGTGGGCTCAGATGTGTAGGGTCACTGTTTGGACTCAGACCTTTGGATTCCAGGAACCACCCCTGTGTAAGCATCCTCGACTCCCACTATAATAACCTCTACGGTATCGGTATGTCTCATCTTGTAATGAAAGTCAGATTTATAATACAATTGACATTAAAATGCTCTTACCCTTTCCATGTCAAGAAATTCTTCATCTAGTTTCGTTCCTTCAATGCCACTTATTTTTTCACTAATTAGCTGCAGAAATAAACACAAATAATTGCAATGTACCACGATTTGTGAACAGTTTCCGACCCAAATGATCATACACACACACACACACATACACACACACAACCCTCAGATTCAGCCTGTTGGATTTTTTAAATATTGTTGAAAGTATTACAGATGTCCCCACCCCTTTTTTCCCCATTGACCCCCTCCTGCCCACTCCCACCCCACCCTGCCTTCCCCACACTATTGTCTGTGTCCACTGGTTATACATACATGCATATAAATTCTTTGGTTTATCTCTTCTGGCACTGCCCCTCCCCCCACCTTCCCTCTGGTGTTTGGCAGTCTAACAACAAATTTGTACTTCTTAATCCTTTCACCTTTTGCACCATCCCCACAGCATCCCTCCCATCTGGCAACCATCAAAAAGTTCTCTGTATCTATGACTGTTTCTGTTTTGCTTGTTCATTTGATTTGTAGATGCAATTGTTGATAGATGTATATTTATTGCCATTTTATTGTTCATATTTTTTATCTTCTTTAAGAAGACCCTTCAACATTTCATATAATAGTGGTTTGGTGGTGATGAACTCCTTTAGCTTTTTCTTGTCTGGGAAACTCTTGATGTGTCCATTGATTCTAAATGATAGCTTTGCAGAATCAAGTAATCCTGGTTGTAGGTCCTTGCTTTTCATCACTTTGAATATTTCTTGGCACTCCCTTCTGGCCTGCAAAGTTTATTTTAAGAAATCAGCTGACAGTCTTATCGGAGCTCCCTTGTAGGTAACTAACTGCTTTTTTCTTGCTGCTTTTAAGATTCTCTCTTTGTCTTGAACCTTTTGCATTTTGATGATGATGTGTCCTGGTTGGGCCTCTTTGGGTTCATCTTGTTTGGGACTCTCTGTGCTTCCTGGACGTGTATGTCTGTTTCCTTCACCAAGTTAGGGAAATTTCTGTCATTTTTTCAAATAGGTTTTCAATTTCTTGCTCTCTCTCTTCTCCTGGAACCCCCATGATGTGAATGTTGGCACGCTTGAAGTTGTCCCAGAGGCTCCTTACACTATCCTCATTTTTTTTTATTATTCTTTTTTTCTTTTTGCTGTTCTAATTGGGTGTGTTTTGCTTCCTTATATTCCAAATCAATGGTTTGATTCTTGGCTTCGCCTACTCTACTGTTGATTCCCTGCAAATTGTTCTTTGTTAGCGCATCCTTCATTTCTGACTGGTCCTTTATTATGTTCTTGGGGTCCTAAGTTCCTTGAGCATCCTTATAACCAGTGTTTTGAACTCGGAATCTACTAGATTGCTTCTCTCCATCTTGTTTAGTTCTTTTCCTGGAGTTTTGTTCTGTCCTTTCATTTGAGACATGTTTCTTTGTCTCCTCATTTTGGCTGCCTCCCTGTGTTTATTGCTAGGTATCAGGTAGAGTTGCTATGTCTCCTAGGCTTCCTAGGGTGGCCTATTGTAGTAGGTGTTCAGTAGGGTCCAGTGGCACAGCCTCCCTGGTCACCCAGCTGTGCCCTCGAGGTGCACCCTTCGTGTGGACTGTACACCCTTCTGTTGTAATTGAGTCTTGATTGCTGTTGGCACATCAGTGGGAAGGTTTTACTCAGGCTGATCAGCTGCAAGGACTGGCTGTGCCCACTGACCACCGACCTCTGACCACCTTGGAGGATCAGCTGTGCAGGGCCCACCACACAGAGCAAGACTTACTTCAGCAGGACTCTGGTGCCCACTGAGTCCAATCCTTGAGTGTGTTGCTTGTGGAGATGGTTGGGTGGTGATGCTTCGCTGTGGTCTGAAGCTGTCCACTGGGTGTCCTGGCCCTGCGGCCAGGTCAGCCTCTGCCTGTGTTCTATCCGGGGCCACCCAGCATAAGGTACAAAGCGGTCTGCAGATGGCTGCTTCTTGTGCTGGGCTTGGAGGTGCCCAGGCAAAGCCAAGTTGTGAACCAAGGCTGCTGCTTCTAGTGCCAGGCCTGGGGGCACTTAGCGAGAGGTATGGGGCCCGCTGAGACCAGGTGCTGCTTGTTTGAGAGAATTTAGGAAACTCTGAAGCAGGCTCCAAGACAGGCCAATCCTATGGTAAAGCCACTGGAATCAGCTTGGGTGGGCCTGCAAGTTGGTGGGGCGGGGCCTTGGGAACCACCAGGGCGGGGCCAACAGTGTGAGCCGGGGTCCCCAACAGTGTGCTGGGGTCCCAGATAGGACTCCGGGGCGGTTTCCTAGCAGGGTTCACACCGGAGCTGCCTCCTTCAGGATGAAGGACATTTCCACGGGCAGCACGGACGGAAAGGCTTCCAGCATGAGGCCGGACTGAAAAAAGACCCTGTGTAGACAGAGTTTCTCCATCTTGGCAGTTGGATACTTAGGACCAGAAAATTCTTTGTAAGGGGCTGTCCTGGGCACTGCGGGATGTTTACCAGCACCCCTGACCTCTACCCACGAGATGCCAGCAGCACACACACCCCTGTGACAACTAAAAATGTCTCCAGGCCCTGGCCGAGTCACTCAGTCGGTGAGAGCACTGTCCCAATACACCAAGGTTGCAGGTTTGATCCCTGATCAGGGCACATACGTGAGTCAACCAATGAATGCATCAATAAGTGGAACAACAAATCCATGTTTCTCTCTCTCTCTCTAACCAACTGAGCTACCTGGCCAGGGCAAAAATTATAAAAATTTTTAAATGTAACCAGAAAAATACTGTACATCACGACCTATGTGGAATGCAGCACAAGCAGCACTTAGAAATCAACAACGTATAACCCTATTTTCATTTTCTGTTCATCCAACACTTCAACTCAACGTCCCAAAGTGACACAATGTCACCCCCTCTGACTCAGCGAACACCTGAGTGTCTGCCACCCGCATCGCTACGCAGGACGTAGAGGTCAGCGACTCCACATTCCAGCCACTCGCCGGGAAGCAGAAGCAGATGGCGGACACGGTGAGGCGGGTACTTTTCCACACGGGAGGGGCAGAATTTGCTATCGGAACCCAGGTCGGAGGAAGCCAACCACATGGATGAGAAGGTACCACGTACGTTCCAGAACAGACCCTAGAGGGAGCCCCGAGATGTGTGTGGGGAACAGCATCACAATCCAGTGAGGGTAGCTGATGTGCAAGCCTGGCCCCAGGTGGAAGTGAACACACAGGCCGGCTCAGGAGGCTGAGCTCAATCTTGTGGGCAATGGGGATCTCCAAGCAGGTGAGGGATACCAGGAAGAGCTGCAGGTGGCCTTGGAGAATGCACCGGAGGGGCCCAGAAGGTGGTCAAGGATATTCACCTGGAGATACGAAGGGACCCACACTCTGCGACGAGGCAGACGTGGGAAGAGTGTCGAAATTTCACTCCAACTCCAAACACAAGCTGCCCTCACCTCTTCAGCTTCTGCATCACAAGCATTGCGTCTCACCTGGGCTCGCCAGACAGACTCGCGCATCTAAAATGCAACCCTGTCCGGCCGGTGTGGCTCAGTGGTTGACCGTCGACCCATGCACCAAGAGGTCGCCGGTTCGATTCCCGGTCAGGGCACATGCCCAGGTTGTGGGCCCGATCCCCAGTGGGGGGCATGCAGGAGGTGGCCCATCGATGTTCTGTCTCATTGATGTTTCTATTTCTCTCTCCCTCTCCCTTCCTCTCTCTCTCTAAAATTAATAAAGGAAAAAAAATTTTTTTTTAAAAAGATAAAATGTAATCCTATGCCTGGTGTGGTCTTGCCCCAGCGAGAAAGAGAATTGGGATGCAAATTAGACCCATCGCAGGATGCCTGGGTGCTACCCTCAGACATAAAATCCCCCTTCTCCATTTCGTTCTCAGCAGGCTCCAATTTCGTTGATGACAGAAAAATAAAAAACGTTTTCCAAGGACTGCCACAGAGCATCGACGGAAAGGATTTATCTGGGAGACTCGAAGCTTGTGCATGTGGCATTCCAGGGAGGGTTGCTGGGGTTTGCAGGTAAATGCTGACACCGCCTTGGCCTTCTCCTTGTGCAAACAACTGCTTTCAAAGAAACCTTGGCTTCTCCACCCTCTTCCCTTCTATGAAGCAAGAAATTAAACAGCAGGAAAGCCAGAACCTAGGAGAAAATGTTAAGAAGCAAAATGTATACCTCAGAAGGTTAGACAGTTCAGCAGAACAGCCCTGGCTGGGTCGCTCAGTGGGTTGGAGCATCGTCCCAATACGCCAAGGTTTCCGGTCCCATCCCCCATCAGGGCACATACAAGAGTCAACCGATGAATTCATAAATAAGTGGAGCAATAGATCGATGTCTCTCTCTCTCTCTTACTCTCCCCACCATCCTCTCTCTAAAATCAATAAGTTTAAAAAAAGAATAAAATGTACCTGCAGAACAGCATTTTTGATACGTGAGCAGCAGAACACTTAGCTGCATGGGACGTGCCTCAGTCAGGCAGAAGGCAGCTCCTAGACCACATACATCAGCACAGCAAATTGCACAGACTTCTTTACCAGAACACGTTTCACGGGCTTGACAATGAAAGTGGGCATTGCAGATTCCCACGGAGGAACAGCTCAGACACAGCACACCCACCCTAGTTAGGTCCCGGGAGATGTCTCCTTGGAGGAAGAATGTCAGAAGGGCAGTGATCTGAGTTCACACTCTGAGGAGCCCTTCACCAAAAACATCACCCTCTCTACTGGCTCCTGTATTTGTTCTTTCAGCCGGTTAGTAGTCACACCCTGCTCGTATCAGCTTGGGAAATAAATACGGCAGCGCTCAGTGATAAATACAAACAGTCAAGGCTACTTGTAAATTGTTACCATCGGGAAGAGGAGAGAAGCTCTCTGTTCTAGTTCTGCAACTCTGCTGGAAGTCTAAAATTATTGCAAAATTCAAAACTGCCTGGAATCCCTGAAGGCATCAGAGAGCAACCAAGGCCATCAGGATCTGAGAAGCCAAGGTCGGGAAGAAGGGAGATGCCCTGAGAACAGCGGTGCATCCACCCCCCCACCCCCACCCCCGCAACACCGAGAGCACCGCCCGGAACCGGGTCAGCCTGAGCTGCAGAGAACAGGACCAGTGCACTGCATGTAGCCTAGGAAACCAGGACCTGAGGCCACATTTCCGAGAAAAGGGGGAAACAAAGAAGTACACCTGACAGGTTCTCTGAAATTTCCTCTGGAGGCTTTTGACAATTCCTCCGATGCTAAGGTACCCGTGCAGAGAAGCTTGTCTCAGGCTAACGGTCTCAGCAGACATTTCTGCGGCAGCACAGGGATGAGGAGACAGAGCCGGCGTCCAGGTGAGCCCGGGGAAGAGGCAGCGGACACAGGGAAACACCTGGTTACAGGTAGGTAGTTTAGAGTTCCAGAGGGCAGAGGAAGGGGGAAGAAGCAAGTTGATCATTGTCTAACCACCTGAAACTAATACAGAATAATATTGACTGTCTACTGTAATTGAAAAATAAAATAAATAATATATATATACACGTTTTTTTTAAGTTAAGGTGAGGCAGCCTCGATGCTGGTTGGAATGGCTGGGATCCACTCCCCTGCCCACCCCCTTCCACCCGGTGCCCTCAGAGGAAAAACAGCAGGTGTCGGGCGGGGTCCTCTCCCTTCCCCCTCTGTTCTCCAAAGAATCTCGCTTCTCACCTGGGCGCCCCACCCCGCACCCTTCCAAATTTCGCCTCAAGTCATCTGTTTCCACCCTGCCAATTTAGCTCAAGGCTAAAGGACTAAAATCAAGAAGACCTCACGAATATTGTAGCAAATAAACAGTAACAATAAAATGTACTTTGGTCTATTTTGAGATGCTGATCAGAGAAAAGATAGAAATGAAGGTTACATTCTTTTCATTCAATACTTCACAACCAAACTTCCTCTCTGGGATGTGTCCCTGAAAAATTACGTGTAAACCTGGTTTTCATCATTCAAAACCTATTTTAAATTCACTTTAGAAGCTTGCTTATTTAAAGATATCATCCGAGAATCCTTTGAAAATGAAAGGGTGTTAATGATGCAAAAATCACCCTTATGTCTACTTGTCATATAAATGATATTTGTTATTATTATAAATTAATTATATAATTATTTCCTAGTTATATTATAAAACATCTGTTGTTACAAAACAGTAAATGTAAGATTTAACTATTAATAGTAACTATTATTAATACTGTATAACAAAGTGTTTCCAACTTTCTTTTTCCCAGAAAAGAACTTTTATCTTTAAAAAGGTCCTTTAAATACTGAAGAACGCAATCTCTGAAATCAAGTAACTTCAGATTTGCTAGAAACTCACTTTTTTTCCCCCTTATTTGTCCTTATATTTTCTCGTTTTGCAAAGGACCAGTGAATACTTCAAAGTTCACAGATTGCTTTTCCCTTTTCGAAGATTAACTGATTGCTTTTCACTTTTCACCCTGGCTGCCAGGAAGCTCAACATCAAAATCGTGGACCAACAACAGCCATAGGCCTTTTCACATGTACATTTAATGTAAACACTCTCCCACAGACCTCATAAGCCTTGACTTCCCCTGACCATGATTCATTCTTATTAACAGGGGATTACTTCATCAGCAAAACTAATTTTTTTTTTTCCCCTGAAAGATATCCTATAGTGGCCATCAGTGTAATTTAAAATTCACACAGCTTCCAAACAATAAGAGGCACTTTTCTTCTACATGAACAAAGACGTTTTATTCATGTGTGAATGAAGCAAAGATTCCTTCTATCGATCTCCACGAAGCATTTCTGCATCCCTATACAAAATGAGGTATTTGCACCAGGCAGAGCCGTATCCCAGAGCCTCGGTGCCTTCTGCACGAAGTTGTCTGATGACTGCGCATGCATTAATAACAAAAAGCACTTTGTATGACCAAATAAGAAAAAAAAAATCCTTGAGCCTTCCTTCCATGACACGCTCTTCTGTCTCTCCCTTGCTGCAAGGCCCTGGTGGCCAAACCCATACATTAGTGTATTCACTGGGCCCAGCACTGGGCGTGTTCACGGGAATGGAGAGAGTGTGGGCCAAGTGGATGGATCACAGGCAGTCAATATGAAACCACACCAAATATTCGGGGCACTGATTTTGCTCGAATTTTTTTTCCAAGAGTGTAATTTAAAATAGATTTGGTGAAAGAGGCTGGGGGGGTGGGGGGGGGATCTCTCCAAAGAAACTGCAAATGCCTTCAAAAAATGAGAGACTAGTTTCTGCTTCTTCTGGGGGTGAAACCCCTGAATTATTCATAGTTCTAAATAATTAAGGAGTCACTGTAATAAGATCATATTTTTAAAGAACTTTGTCCTCTTTCCTTTTCCAAAAGTTGAAATCATCTTCTTAAAAGTGTTCTTGCTATCATTCTTAAATTTAACAGGAACCAATGTTTATCACACCAATAAAACTGAGTTTGAAACATCAGGTCTTAACTTAAAAACAAAGTTATTCATTAATCCCACTATTGAGCAATACATTACCAAGAAGTTCTGGTTTCCTGGGTGAATAGCTAGTAAGCAGTCAGACAGCAGAAAATATAAACAAATTTAAAGCTGGAATTCACAGCCTTATGAGAATCATACACATTGAACGTGTGACTAAAAAACGTTTAAGAGAAATGAACAGAACGTACAAGTGGTATGAATTGCTTGAGGGATTTAACTGGTTCAATTTATAAATTGAGCGTTATTTAAAGGGCAAGTTAAACGAGTACTTTTCATTTTTACACAAATATGACCAGATTTACAAATAAATTTACAAGGCCACCAGGCTCGATGGTTGAGCTGACACCCAAACCAGGTGTCCCCACCTGGCTGGGGCTCCCAGGTTCCATTAGGCTTTTCCGCTCTTCATATTATCTGCAGAGCGACCCAGCCCCCTCCTTTGCCATCCCTGCTTATCGCCAAGGCTTAGAGGAGCAAGCACTGGTCTGGTCTCCTGCCCGCTCAGAGTGGTCCTCCTGTAGGTTCTGCCCCTTCCAGAATTTGCAGGTTCTCCCAAGTCTTGTCTTCTCAGAGTGACATGACCCCGCCCCACTAGCTCTCCCTTAAATGACTTGGCCCTCGCTGTCCATTCACCCTCTGGGCGCTGGCAAGCTCCGCAGCCCACACCCACCTACTCTCACTGCCCCAAATGCCCCCTACGAGACCTCAGTGGCGAATCAAAGAAAAAGAAAAATTCACGCATCATGTGTTCTTTTTACCTAAGTCTACGGAACGTGTTGCTCTCAAAAAAGTGAATTAAATAAACCCAAAAACATTTGTTCCTTAACACTCTGGGCTGGTCTTCTGAGGTTACACCCCTTATTCTGATGAGGAGCGCCGAAGAATTTTCCAGGCGTGGCCATTTCAGCCGACCTGCGTTCTCGGAGAACCCCCTCTGAGTCTCCCAAGAAGACAAATACACTGTATTTCTTTAAAATATGCATGTCTGGCAACTCCAAAGGGTACCATCTGGTTCACATAATTTCTGCATGAAGTTTCTGAAAAGCCTACAGAACGCATGCGGGCCTCTCCCACCGCCGAACGTGCTGTTCCCATCACACAAACGGGCTCAGGTAACTGAGGCTGGAAGTGGTCACGGTCCTCTGCAAGGGGACCCAGCGATCAAGTCCCGTGGAAGGCGGCTCACAAACGAAAACGCACGTATTTCATCGAAGTCGTGCTAGAGAGGAAAGAGGAGCGTGGAAATGATGTCACCCTCAGGAATCATTTGGAGCCCTGGGAAAACTAAGTAGTGAGCTGGCTAATTGGGACTCTTTCAAAATGAAGCCCGGAGAAGGCAAAATAGAACCGGAATAATTGAAACAAGAGGGGACCGATGGTGGAAGTGATGTGAACCCAGCGGGGGGTGGGGGGAGCCAGGGCTGTTTCCCTGGTGAGGAATTGCAATGAGGCGCCAGGCAACCTGTAACCAGAAAATGCCTCTGGAGTTCACATCCACAGACCTCGGCCACCCTCTCCAGCACCGTGAACTCTGGACAGAGGCGCCGGGTGAGTGACAGCTGGTGAGGACGGAGCCGAGGTGACTCGGGGGTCCAGGAGTCTCCCGAATTACAAAGTAAGAATGTATTCCAAAGCAGGCCCTTCCCAGGTCGCCAGGATGTATCAGACTTGTTAAGCGATTGGAGATTCTCCAAAAGAACGCACAACCCAAGTGCAGATGCAGACTAAACCTTTTGAGAGTTCTGTCCAGGGCTTCGGAAACGTGCATACCAGCATCCATAAATTCCCCTCGACAGACGGTGCAGAGCAGAGGTCGGCCAACCTTTTCTGTAAAGGGCAGATACTAATATTTCAGGCTCTGCACTCCACGCTGTCTTGTCACCGCCAGTATTTAAAAACTAGGAAACGTGATAGACAATCTGGATTTTTTGCCTGGCTGGTGTGGCTCAGTGGTTGAGCGTCGACCCATGCACCAGGAGGTGGCTGGTTCAATTCCCGGTCAGGGCACGTGCCCAGGTTGTGGGCCCGATCCCCAGTGGGGGGCATGCAGGAGGCGGCCAATCAATGTTCTCTCTCATCGATGTTTCTATCTCTCTCTCCCCCTCCCTTCCTCTCTAAAATCAATAAAGGACAAACATTTTTAAATCTGGGTTTTGAACATTCCTCCCACCCCCAAATCACAAGGATCTAGGCAAACAATAGGCTGGAGTTAGACACCCAGGCTCCATGTCACCATCCTCACTACTGACTGAACGTTCGTTCAACAGGAGAGCATGGTTGCTGAGCACCTACTACGTGCCAGGCAATGTTTAAAATATAAAATATATAAGGGATAAACAGACCGTCGGATCTGCTAAGAAGGGGTTTTCATTGGGTGCCACAGAGGGGTTCCGCCTCAGATGAATTTTCCTCTGCTCCTGTAGGTGCCGAGCAATGATCCAGGAAAGAAAAGTAGTGTGGGGGAGATGCACCAAATGCAGACAAATCCTGAGAAAATGAGAGGCGATGGAGCGCGAAACACACGGAGAGAGTGGCCAGGTGCGCTGCGTCCTTGTCACACCAGGAGAAACCAAGGTGGCCCACGCCCTCGCTGACGGGTCCCTCTGGCCTTTGGAATCATGCCCCGTAAGTTGGAAAGATCACGCGTGGATGACAAGGGACGACTCAGATATCTGGTTCACTGGGGAGCAAGTCATCCAGGCTGAGTTAGCAGCAGCTTCGACCAGGGCAGAGGACGTGACCAGGAACCATGAAGTGACATCAGTGCTGGAGAAAGATTTACCCAGTGCCCCCGCGCTGGGGGGAAAAGACAGCATCGCCCAATGGGTTAGCGAGGAAGTCAGAACGAACACCCGGCCCAGGTAGGTCACTACGGTCAGAACTCACGGCGATGACCTTGGGAATGGCTGGGAAGAGCTCGCGGGGATGGTCAGAATAGTCAGAATCGCAACAATGCTGGCTGCTTCCCCCGCCCTCCTCCCAACTCAACACCTTGCCAGCTGTCTACTGAAAAGCAAAATCCAGTTCTCCTTGTTTTACTGATGGAGCTGCCTTAGAATACATTCACCTAGCATTTAGGCAAATAAAATAGTATATGTATCAATTCTGTTTATTGGCAGTTTATTTTCTGGGTAAAGCATGCCAACCGTAGCTCCCCCAAATATACAACATGTCCCCCAACACTTAACTTTGGAAAATACAATTTACATCCCACTTGTTAAGAAAACTGAAAATTAATCTGAAAAAATCGCACCGCCCCCCCAAAAAAAACAACCACCCTGCTTTCAAATGCATTTTTATATCAAATTCCAAGTGATACCCTAAGTGACATGTATTTAAGGGGGGAAGGTCACCAGAGGTAAGAAATGTTTGGGTTGTACTGTCCTTCAGATAATACAAAAATAAAAATCAATTTGGTACGAACATCTACGCTAGCACCCTGACTTAAAAAATAATACCCCATAGATTTATGATTTAATTTACCAAGCAATCTATGTGGAAAGAAGCAAGAATGTTTCAGCTGCACCTACTTTCTGATGTAGCTAAGAGAAAAAAATAAATCATCATGGATTTTGCAAAGTGCATTTTTATCTTTGTCTCGAACGAGGAAAGGAAACGAGAGACATTCACTGCCTCCCCAGAGTCTCTTATAGTTTACAGAGAACATCGTTCTCAGAAGAGTTTACCCATAAATGGCCAGCCAGTCATCACAGGGTAAACGTCCGGGCCCCTTGCGACCGCTCGTTTTCCTGGTTCACGCATTAGAAGAGAAAGGGGAAAAGTTACCCCCAAAAAGCTGTGTTACAGTCCTACATTCCCTGGTGTTGCTGGGTCACGTGACAGAGGTTAAAGGGCCCTGCTATGCTATGTAAGGACCAAAAAAAGATCAATTTCACATAAGCCCACACCACCTAGTGTCTCACTATAGGGTTAGTTTGGGGAGAGAAGAAAAAGAGGGCAGAGGAGACTGTCCCCCAGACTCTCATGCTGAGTGTGACGCTGTGTCGTTATCACACGTTACAGTTTTACTGGTCGGGCACGATTCGCACGAAGCCGCAATGCTGTCTGTAACACAGTTAAATGTAGCTCTAATAACTCAAGCTGCACCCCAGCCAGAGAAGATTTTTTTTTGAAATGCACTGAATCACGCCCTTGGGACATTCGGGTTCCGAGCCCAAATGCTGAAGGGAAGAAACACATTTTGTTTGTAACCTGTCCTCTTCACACTGTAGGTTTTTTCTCCTTCTTTCCTGCTGGTCTTCAAGTGCTCCAACATGATGGGTTACGGTTCTTCATTCTCTGCAAAGAAGGGATCCCCCGCCCTCAGAGGTGGGTAGGTGTCAGGAAAGAAGGGCCAGGTAACAGTCATTTTAACTGGCCTGTTGCTGAGAGCGAGCATCTGTTTGTCCTGGTCTGGGTTCCCTTGTTTGTAAAGGACCTACCTGATCAACTTTGTCTTTCTCTGGAATACTTTAAGTGGATTACTTAAAAATTTTCAGAACAGGGAAATCACACACACACACACACACACACACACACACTGTATTGAGCTGTAAATCATATACCATACGATTCACCCATTAAGTGTGCAATGCAGTGCTTTTTAGTACATTCACAGAGCTGTGCAACCAATCGCCACAATCAATTTTAGAACAGAGACACAGCTTCTAAATCGTCCAATCCATCACACAGAGAAACCAGGGTCCAGATGGGTTAAGTCACGTTCCCAAGGTCACAGAGCAGGCCAGAGGCAGAGCCAGGCCTGCACCCCTGGGAATTATTAAGCCACTGACATCATCGGGGACTCCCGTTCCCCTGCCCTGGGAAGGTTCTACATGAATTAAAACCTGCTGTTAAAATGTCTAAGAGAAACATCTACCATGTTTTATTACCCTGGTCCCTGTTACCATATTAAACCCAGTCTAATTTCTCCACCAAATCTGCCACATTGCAAGAGTTCTTAGAAAGACTTCTAGAACCGATAAAAATGTTTATCTACTGGGCGCTTTGACCACAAAATCTGGACTCTCAAGCCCAGAGACAATCTGTGATATCTTTCTTTTCAGATAAAGTCACAAAAGATTTCAGCTCATGCAAAAAAAAAAAAAAAAAAAAAAAAGGCTACATCGGATCTCTGCTCATTTCATTTGTAATGGACTGACTATGGACTAAACCACCTTATCACTGGCACAGCATTTTTCCAATACTGATAACTTCCCAAAATGTTAACCATTCATCACGCTGGGCAGTGGTCAGAAACCAACCCGAATTATCCAAGAGCTATGTCTTGCTCATCTCTGAGATTTGCTCCTATGACATCCATACCCAACAAAAGAAAACTTTTCAAAAGAGAAGGTTAGTTCGCTGCCCATGTGAGGGAAGGAAGCCAGTGTAACAAGCACAGCCAGCGATGACTCTGGCACTGCCCTGCCCACAGGGGCACCCAGCCTGAGATCACTCAGTTCCCAGCCCACAGCAGCACCGTGACCACCCCCTTCCCTGGGTTTCCATGACTCCCTTCTCTCCCCTGCATTCTCCTCGCTCCTTCTTTCCTGTGGCCCTCCACCTGAAAAGTTTCATTTATCCCCTGGATATACATTGAGTGGTCACACTTTCCAAGCACTGGGCTAAACATGTCCCTCAAAGTGGGTGCTCACTTTAGTTCATATTTAGCTCATTGCGCATTTTCTCATGTCCATGTGCATTTATATTTTTAAATATCCATTTAGGCTAGAGATGCCAAAAAGTCGGTAGCCCCAGTCTTGGCCTCGGGTCAGGATATGCACCTCCCACCAGGCCGGGCACATCTGAATGTCCCACAGACCCCTCCAAGGGCCCAGGGTCAGCAGGGAGTCCACCATCTCCCCTCACCAACTGGCCCCTCCTGCAGGACTCCTTATCTTTCTGAAGAGCACCAGGTCCTCCCAGGGCCCCCAGCCAGAAACCCGGCCTCATTCACGGAAGGGGAGTGAGTGAGGGAACAGCAGCGACTCGGCCTGGGGCTGAGGCAACAAGAAGAGAGGCCTCTAATTCCAGCTGCTTTTCAGGGGCCCATCTGTGGGAGACGCAGGATGAGACCTCAGAAATGTGATGTCCGTCCACCTTGTTATAGCAAAATGGGGGGGGGGGGGGCTGTGGGGCGGGAGGGAGGAGCAACAGATCCAGGGGTGCAGGTATATGACAAGTTCTGCAATGAGAGCCTGGCCATAGCTAGAAGAGGCTGCAATACTGGAACACCAGTTGGCTTGTCACACACCAATTTCACGCCTCCCTGCCTGTTTTCCTGTTTCCTCTGCACAGAACGCCCTTCCTCTCTTCCTCCCAACTCCCAACCCCCAACCACAAACTGCTCCACATACTTCTCTCTCCAATGACGTCTCCTCCTCCTCCTCCTCCAGGAAGCTCTCCCGGACGCCCCCGCGGTGCTGTCTGCCATCCTCTGCGCGTGGAGGTGTGTCTAACAGTTTGTTTACGTGTCTGTCTAGGTGTCTCCCCACCTGGTGGCCAGCCCTGGGCGACCCGGGGGGACGGCGGGAGAGGAAGGACGGCGGTGGGGAGCCCTGGCCCGGAGTGAGGCACAGTCCAGAGGGTCCATCTCGAGGCGCGCTTGCGAGGAACCCCGGGGACCCAGGACACTGCGTCCCCAGCCCGCCGACGCCCCCACGGGCAGCGCACTCCCCGAGTCCTCCTCCCAGCGCCGGGCAGGAGAGGCACGAGCGGAGCGCCGGATGGCCACCCTCTCCTGCGCGGCCACCTCCTCTGTCCCCCACAGACCCTCAAAATTCCAGCGGCTCGGACTACAGCGTGGGCGGGGGGCTGGGGAGGAGCGAGCCGGCGGCCCCCACTCCACCCCGCGCGCGCTTAGGCGGGAAGGTATGGAGCCCAAGAGAGGCGCCTCGGGGCGCCAGAGCCCCAAAGGCCCCGGAGCCTCGGGGAGCCGGCTCCCCAGTCCCCCGCACCCTGCTCTGCGCCCCCTACCTGGCTGGCTTTGTGGAACTGCTTCTTCAGCCCCGCCACCGACATCGCGGCTGCGCCCAGCCGGGGCTGGGTGGTCTCCGGGCTGGGCCGGGCCACGCGGCCGCGAAGCGCTGGGGGAGCAGGCGCCGGCGCTGGTCCCCGCGCTGGGCTCCGCCGGGCCCGCCTCCCAAGGCCACGGCCACCGCCAGGGCCTCAGCCGCTGTCACACCCGCACACACGCGCGCACGCAGCGGGCAACACCGTGTCCCCAAGCCCCCGCGCAGCCCATTGGCGGAGCCGTGGCGTATGCAAATGAGGCCACTGGAGCCGCCCACGCTACATTGTTGCGTGGAGACCCGGAGGACCCCCAGCGGGGGAAGCCTGGCTGGGAAAGCTGGGCGAGGGGACCTCGGGCTCAGCGCAGAGCCACGGCGCGCTCTGACTGCGCGCAGGCTGATGCACCTGGCTTCAGATGGCCTTGGGTGGGGACACAAGCACCATCTCTCTGTGCTTCTGGGACGTGTGCGTAACCTGCTTTCACTCACAGGCAACATCGCCTCCCTCAGGCACAATTGGGTAGCTTTATGTTTTAAGTACCAGGATGCTCCAAAATGCGCCTGGAGGGAAAGAAAGGCAACAGGACAAGGGACCTGCCTCAGGAGGAAGAGGCCTGTGGGCGGCTGGGCTGCATCTTCTCTCCCCACGCGGTACTCTGGGTACAATCTGCCCAAACGATTTTGGTCCTCCAGGAGCCCGAGTTACTGTGTGTCCGATAAATACGGTGCTCGCCTCCCTGGAGCACTCAGCCCTCTGCCACCGGAATTAAGAGCATCCGTCTCCAAGGAGCCATAAACCGCGCGCTCAGTCCCCCGGAGAATTCACCAGGTGAGACACCCAGCTCCCTCGGTGTGTCGATTACAGTGTCATTTTGCACAGGAGCCAGAAGGCTAGGCGTCCACGGCCAAGGGCCAGCCAGGGGCGTGGAGCATCCCTGTTGATCCTCGTGTCCAAGCTGCTCCCCGCGGGTCAACGTCTGTGCTTCATCTGACCGCCAAAGGCCCCGAGGGTTCCCAAGACCTACAACCCTTTCAGCAAAGCTTAACATAGAAAGAAACACCTTCCTCCTCCAGTCTCCACCTAAGAGAACAAGTTCCTCTTTGTGGGCCCTCAACATATCCCTCTAGGATTGACCAAGAGCCCCGGACACCCAGTTTACCGCCTGTTCCCTGGCGTCCTGCTTTCTCCAGGACATAAGTCACCCAGCCTCTCCCTTGCCATTAGCTCCCAGCTCCCTTATCCCTAACTTCACCCAAGTGAGGATTGGGCTGGTGACTACACCTCCCTGTGCCTCAGTTTCCTCATTTTCCCTTAGAGGGTGTGGACAGGAGCCTTCTTCCTCTGATAGGGGAGGAAATCAATTTAGCAGAGGGGATAAAGGCAGCCATCGGAGGGTTCATTAGTATGACTTGGCAGAGTCCTGTGGGCTGGACTAGGTTACCTGCCCCCTGACCACCAAGGGTGACTTCTGCATGAAAGCAGAGGCAGCTGGTGCCTGGACTGGTGTCACCGTCCCCTTGTCCTGGGCTAGTGCAGGGCTGCTTGAGACAGGCTCATCTGCCTTTTTTCTCCATGCCCAAGAGTTGTTTAAATACCACAGGTTTGGCCCTGGCGGGTTTGGCTCAGCGGTTAGAGGGTCAGCCTGCGGACCAGAGCGTCCCCCGTTCGGTTCCCACTAAGGGCAGGTACCTCGGTTGCAGTTTGTTCCTGTGGGTGGCAGCCGGTCAGTGTGTCTCTCTCACATCCATGTTTCTCTCTCTCTCTCTCCCCCCTCCCCTTCCGCTCTAGGGTGAGGAGAAAAAAAATAGCACAGGTTTGAAGAAACTTCCCCCTAAACCAATCCGACTCTGTGCCCTTCCGGGAGGGGACGGTTTTGTTAAATCACTCCCTGGCATTTCTTCACGGTTGATAGTCTATTCACATTTCCCTCTTCGGTTAATTTTGTTGATTTATCTCTTCATTTAATCAAGTGTAAATCTGTGCATCCCATTCTCATAATTTTCGAACTTCAGAATTTCATAGACTTCTTTCCTTTGTGAAAGTAGCTGTGACTTTTGAAAATCATCTGAAAACAACCGCAACACGAATGTTCGGGAATGTTACTATAGGGGCTCCGCAACCTCTTCATTTCAATGTGTGTTTTATTTCTGTTCTTCTTTGCTTTACAATTGACACGTATAAAACTATAAATTGGCCTCCTGAGTGTGGTTTTGATTTCACATCTCGTTTCCATTATGTAGTGCAGTTCTGATTATTTTCCTGATAAACTTGTCATTGCAGTTTTCATTTCCTCTTTGATCCAAATGTTATTTTGGGACAATTTTTAAAAATATGTTCTCGGTGGTTTGATTTCTTCTATTCACTGCCTATTAAATTCTAGACTTGTGGTGCTATTATCAAATAACACGTCTTGAAATTTCTTTTCTCTTTTATAGGAAGATTGCCTTTTTAACTTGGAGAAAAGCCAGCACATTAACACCCTCTGACCCATCAAGTTCGAACGTATGCTCCAGACCCTGCTCCCCCACTCCTCCCAGAGAGCGCCCTAAAAGTTTTGTGTTGACAGTTCTTCATTTTTGAAATAATATTCTTAATACTAAAACTATTTTTTAATACTTAGACACATTTCACTCTTAATACTAACTCTTATCACACATGCGGCTACCAGTTTTGGGGTAAGGATGTTTTCAGAGCTGGTTTTTTGTGCGAAATAACGTAAGCATGTTTCTAGTGAAATTTTTTTTCCCCAGTTCTTAAGTTTTTTTATTTTTTTTCAATTACAGTTTACATTCAATTATTTTGTATTGGTTTCAAGTGTACAGCTTAGTGGTTAGACAATCATATACTTTACAGTGTCCCCCTGATATTTCCAGTACCACCTGGTTACGGGTAATACGTGGTTATTACAATATTATTGACTATATTCCCTGTGCTGTACTTTACATCCCCGTGACGGTTCTGAAACTGTCAATCTGTACTTCTCAATCCCTTCACCTTTTTCACTCAGCCCCCCAACCTCCCTCCCCTTGGCAACCACCAGTCTGTTCTCTGTATCTATGAGTCTGTTTCGGTTTTGTCTGTTGAAATTTCTTTTTTTTCTAATTTAAAGTACTGGTGTGGCCCTGGCTGGTTTTGCTCAGTGGTTAGAGCGTCGGCCCGCAGACCAGAGAGACCCGGGTTCAGTTCCTGCTAAGGGCACGTACCTCGGTTGCAGTTTGTCCCCGGCCCCGGTTGGGGTCGTGTGGGTGGCAGCCACTCGATGTGTCTCTCTCGCATCGATGTTTCTCTCTCTCTCTCCCTCCTGCTCTATCTGAGAATAAATTTGGGTGAGGATAAAAATAAAAAAAAGATCAGCAAAAATGTCCTCAGGTGAGGATAAAAATAAAAAAGAGGCGGCGGATTGATGTTCTCTCTCATTGATGTTTCTATCTCTCTCTCCCTCTCCCTTCCTCTCTCTCTAAAATCAATAAAGAAAGAAAATTTTTTTAATAAAAAAAATTTCCTTTTTACATAGCCTATTATGTCAACGTTTACAAGTGCACCGTTGAAATCGTGTGTATCCTCAGTTTCTAGGGGACATTTCCAGTGTAGCTGTGACAGGTGCATGCGTCTGCCTCAGCTAATAGCTCAGAAGCTCAAACTCGTGCTAGCTGGAGCCCGGCGCCTGTTCAAGGCTCCTTTCCTGTCGCTGTCACCCCTCCAGCGACCAGAGGGCCCGTGGCCCCTCAGTCTGTTTAGGGAAGGAGCACTCGTGTCCTGGGCTTTTTGACACTGCTGTCTACACGGTATGGAACCAATGGGAGGGTCCTGAGGCACAGCATCCCTCTAAACTGAAGTTTCTTTGGGCATTGGGGGGTCTGCACTGGCCAGTGACAGAGGGATGCTGGTGTTGTCTCTGTCATCTGTGGTCCGAAACAAGCTCCTGATTGCAGTTCTCAGCAGCCCTTGGAGAGCTGAGGTCAAGTACTGATGTCTTAACCCTCAAATGTTTATTTACCCATGACCCCTCCATCTGTAGCTTTGTCTCTATTGTTCCCTTAAAACAAAGAGTTCTCACCCAACTCCCTTCTGGGGAGGCACCCTGGGGCACCCACTCGCGCAGGAAAGGGCGGGGCTCTGGCCCACTGGGTAGCATCCACGCAGCACTTAGGTAAACCAGACCTAGGAGCATTCTTTCCCTCAGACCCCCACACACCTGGCTGCAGCAGAAAGTCCAGAGCATGACGACGGAATTGCTTTCCTCGGAACTTCATTGGCCTCCTATAATTTGTACATCTGGGGAAGATGTGTGCCCATGGATGAGGTAACAGCAGACGTGATGAATCCCAGACGCCGAACATGGCAATTTGCCTTGAACTTGCAAGATCACCACTGGGGACGAATGTATAGATTTTCCCCACTTATTATTTTACACGAAGCTGATGGAAAATCAATTGAGGGGTTCAAGAAAAGGCCAGAGAAATCTTTTCATTTTGAAATGCAAAGAAAAAACTGAAATACTTTCATGTATTTTAAAGCAAAGATTGGGTGAAGGGTACAATCTCAACAGTGAAAGCAAAAATAATTCACTAGTGAATTCATGCCTATTAATTATCTCCAATACATGACTCCATTTTTCTGAACTCTATAACTATTCAGTTACAATTCTGGGTGATGCCGTAATTCTATTTGGCCTCTGTTAATTACATATATACCATTTTTATTTTTCATATTTACTTCCAAAGATTTATTTTTTACTTCTAATAAAATAATATTGGAAGTTTCTGCTGGGGATAAGGAATTAGTGCCCAGTGGGGCAGCTTTTGTAAGCCAATGCTGCCATCTTGTGGTGGAATTGAGAAATGACAGCGGTATAGAAACCATAAGCATATCAGAGGGCTGCAGTTTTATGCCATAAAGTTTTGTAAGCTAATGCTGCCATCTTGTGGTGAAACTCAGGAATTGCAACGGTACATCTTTAGGAACCATAAACATATCAGACAGCTGCAGTTTTATGCCATATACTTTTGTAAGCTGGTGCTGCCGCCTTGTGGTGAAACTGAGGAATGGCACAGGTAATATGCCCGGACCGGTTTGGCGCAGTGGTTAGAGCGTCGGCCCGCGGACCAGGGAGGCCCGGATTCGGTGCCCACTAAGGGCCCGTACCTCGGTTGCGGTTCGTCCCTGGCCCCGTTTGGGGTCATGCGGATGGTGATCAATAGATGTGTCTCTCTCACATCAATGTTTCTCTCCCTCCCTTCCTTCCTCTCTCCCTCCTGCTCCATCTGCAGATAAATAGATAAATGCAAAAATATCCTCGGGTGAGGATAAAAAATAATACTAATGAGAAATGACAGAGGTAATTAGGAACCATAAGCATATCAGACAGCTGTAGTTTTATGCCATATACTTTTGTAAGCTGGTGCTGCCGCCTTGTGGTGAAACTGAGGAATGGCACAGGTAAACCTTTAGGAACCATGAATGTATCAGCTAGTACTTTTTTTTTTCTTATTTAAAATAGATATTTTTATTACTAGAATTCAAAATCGTATTTCTGACAAGAAATACAAGCAAGTATAGTAGAATGTGCAGAATAGAGTAATTATAAAATAAAAGTAAACAAAGAATGTTATATTTTTCTAATAAAATATAATTACAAAGTTGGTTCAAGAATATGTAGCCTGGCCCGTGTAGCTCAGTGGTTGAGCGTCAACCCATGCACCAAGAGGTCACCAGTTCGATTCCTGGTCAGGGTACATGCCCAGGTTGTGGGCCTGATCCCTAGTAGGGGGCATGCAGGAGGCAGCCAATTGATGTTCTCTCTCATCGATGTTTCTCTCTCTCTGTCTCTCTCTCTCTCTATCTCTCTATCTCTCTCTCTCTGTCTCTCTCTCTCTATCTCTCTATCTCTCTCTCTCTCCCTCCTTTCCTCTCTCTAAAATCAATAAATAAAAAATATATTTTAAAAAAGAAAATGTAAAGGACATCAATAAACTAATATCCATTGAAGATACAGAATAAATAGTCAATGATCTGCCATTAAGAATGTCTAGGTTAAGATGGTATGTAAGGCAAATTGTACTGGGCCTTTAGCAAACAGACTATTCTCAGACTGTACAATCAGAGCATAGTAAAAAAAAATGTTTCTAAGTCTCTTTTACAAGGCTAGCTTTAACCTTTACAACATATCTGTCCCCCCCCACACACACACACACAATGGGTCAAGCATACTTTGAATATAGCAGCAGAAATTCTCAATAATATTTATCAAATGGACTTTGGCAGAGTGTTAAGAGAATAATAAATAATGGACTCTTGGTAAGCATACAGCTGAGAGTCTGATTCACCACTATCTTTCCCAGTGCCCTGGGCATCAGCGTCTTTATTTGCAGAAGTACAGAGTATCAGTTAATCCAACCAGTCAGTTCAGTTAAGTGCAGCTCCGTTAAAACAGATCTACTGTGTGGGTGTGTGTATGGCTGGAGGAGGCGTGGGTGTGTGGGAGGGACAGAGTTGAAAGAACTCATAGTATAGAAAGTATTTCGTACTCTATTTAACTTAATATTTTCACATATAAAGATCATTTGAAAACACTGACTACCATTTCTTCTTATGGATGCACCAACGTAAGTAATCCCTTCTTGTTAGGCATCTAAGTTTCTCTTTTTAATAATACTAGAAATGACATTACAATGAACACATTCCTGCCTAATTATTTGCCTACATTTTTATTTCCTTAGGACCTATTTCTAGAAGTAGAATTACTATACCAACTATTGCAACATTTTTTTAATTCTTTTTTTTTATTGCTGACACTATTACAGACGTCCCCCATTTTCCTCCCTTACCCCCCACCACCCACCCCCCCGGCCTTCACCACATTGTTATCTGTGTCCATGGGCTGTGCATATATGCATATATGTTCTTTGGCTAATCTCTTCCAGGCCCTCCCCCTTCCCTCCGAGATCAGTCAGTCTGTTCCATGTATGCATATACTTTATAAGCTAATGCTTCTACCTTGTGGTGAAACTGAGAAATGGCACAAGTAACACTTTCGGAAACAAAAGCATATCAGTCAGTAATTTTTTGCCATTAAATTTGGTGAACTAATGCTGCCAACATGTGATGGTAGTGAGGAATATCAGAGGTAAAGATTTTGGACCTATAAGCATATCAGCCAGTGGTTAGTTTCATGCCATTTGTTTATATAAGTTAATGCTAATGCTGCCATGTTGTGTTGGAATTAAGAAATGACAGAGGCAATTAGGAACCATAAGCATATCAGAGGGCTGCAGTTTTATGCCATATACATTTGTAAGCTAATGCTGCCATCTTGTGGTGAAACTGAGGAATTGCAACGGTACATCTTTAGGAACCATAAGCATATCAGACAGCTGTACTTTTATGTCATATAGTTTTGTAAGCTGGTGCTGCCGCCTTGTGGTGCAATTGAGAAATGGCAGAGGTAAACCTTTAGGAACCATGAATGTATCAGCTAGTACTTTTTTTTTCTTATTTAAAATAGATATTTTTATTACTAGAATTCAAAATCGTATTTCTGACAAGAAATACAAGCAAGTATAGTAGAATGTGCAGAATAGAGTAATTATAAAATAAAAGTAAACAAAGAATGTTATATTTTTCTAATAAAATATAATTACAAAGTTGGTTCAAGAATATGTAGCCTGGCCCGTGTAGCTCAGTGGTTGAGCGTCAACCCATGCACCAAGAGGTCACCAGTTCGATTCCTGGTCAGGGCACATGCCCAGGTTGTGGGCCTGATCCCTAGTGGGGGGCATGCAGGAGGCAGCCAATTGATGTTCTCTCTCATCGATGTTTCTCTCTCTGTCTCTGTCTCTCTCTCTCTAAAATCAATAAATAAAAAATATATTTATAAAAAGAAAATGTAAAGAACATCAATAAACTAATATCCATTGAAGATACAGAAAAAATAGTCAATGATCTGCCCTTAAAAAATGTCTAGGTTAGGATGGTATGTAAGGCAAATTGTACTGGGCCTTTAGCAAACAGACTATTCTCAGACTAAATAATCAGAGCATAGTAAAAAAAAAAAAAAAAGTTTCTAAGTCTCTTTTTACAAGGCTAGCTTTAACCTTTACAACATATCTGCCCCCCCCACAAGCCCCCCCCCCCCAAACACACACACAATGGGTCAAGCATACTTTGAATATAGCAGCAGAAATAAATTCTCAATAATATTTATCAAATGGACTTTGGCAGAGTGTTAGGAGAATGATAAATAATGGACTCTTGGTAAGCATACAGCTGAGAGTCTGATTTACCAGTATCTTTCCCAGTGCCCTGGGCATCAGCGTCTTTATTTGCAGAAGTACAGAGTATCAGTTAATCCAACCAGTCAGTTCAGTTAAGTGCAGCTCCGTTAAAACAGATTTACTGTGTGGGTGTGTGTATGGTTGGAGGAGGCGTGGGTGTGTGGGAGGGACAGAGTTGAAAGAACTCATAGTATATAAAGTATTTTGTACTCTTTTTAACATAATATTTTCACATATAAAGATCATTTGAAAACACTGACTACCATTTCTTCTTATGGATGCACCATTTTTGACATAAGTAATCCCTTCTTGTTAGGCATCGAAATTTCTCTTTTTAATAATACTAGAAATTACATTACAATGAACACATTCCTGCCTAATTATTTGCCAACATTTTTATTTCCTTAGGACCTATTTCTAGAAGTAGAATTACTATACCAACTATTGCAACTTTTTTAAATTTTTTTTTTAATTGCTGACACTATTACATATGTCCCCCATTTCCCCCCTTTCCCTCCACTACCCACCCCCCCGGCCTTCAACACATAGTTATCTGTGTCCATGGGCTGTGCATATATGCATATATGTTCTTTGGCTAATCTCTTCCAGGCCCTCCCCCTTCCCTCCGAGATCAGTCAGTCTGTTCCATGTATGCATATACTTTATAAGCTAATGCTTCTACCTTGTGGTGGAACTGAGAAATGGCACAAGTAACACTTTCGGAAACAAAAGCATATCAGTCAGTAATTTTTTGCCATTAAATTTGGTGAACTAATGCTGCCAACATGTGATGGTAGTGAGGAATATCAGAGGTAAAGATTTTGGACCTATAAGCATATCAGCCAGTGGTTAGTTTCATGCCATTTGTTTATATAAGTTAATGCTAATGCTGCCATGTTGTGTTGGAATTGAGAAATGACAGAGGTAATTAGGAACCATAAGCATATCAGAGGGCTGCAGTTTTATGCCATAAAGTTTTGTAAGCTAATGCTGCCATCTTGTGGTGAAACTGAGGAATTGCAACGGTACATCTTTAGGAACCATAAGCATATCAGACAGCTGCAGTTTTATGCCATATACTTTTGTAAACTGGTGCTGCCGCCTTGTGGTGAAACTGAGGAATGGCACAGGTAAACCTTTAGGAACCATGAATGTATCAGCTAGTACTTTTTTTTTTCTTATTTAAAATAGATATTTTTATTACTAGAATTCAAAATCGTATTTCTGACAAGAAATACAAGCAAGTATAGTAGAATGTGCAGAATAGAGTAATTATAAAATAAAAGTAAACAAAGAATGTTATATTTTTCTAATAAAATATAATTACAAAGTTGGTTCAAGAATATGTAGCCTGGCCCGTGTAGCTCAGTGGTTGAGCGTCAACCCATGCACCAAGAGGTCACCAGTTCGATTCCTGGTCAGGGCACATGCCCAGGTTGTGGGCCTGATCCCCAGTGGGGGGCATGCAGGAGGCGGCCAATTGATGTTCTCTCTCATCGATGTTTCTCTCTCTCTCTCTCTCTCTCTCTCTCTCTCTCTCTCTCTCCTTTCCTATCTCTAAAATCAATAAATAAAAAATATATTTATAAAAAGAAAATGTAAAGAACATCAATAAACTAATATCCATTGAAGATACAGAAAAAATAGTCAATGATCTGCCCTTAAAAAATGTCTAGGTTAGGATGGTATGTAAGGCAAATTGTACTGGGCCTTTAGCAAACAGACTATTCTCAGACTAAACAATCAGAGCATAGTAAAAAAAAAAAAAAGTTTCTAAGTCTCTTTTTACAAGGCTAGCTTTAACCTTTACAACATATCTGCCCCCCCCCACACACACACACAATGGGTCAAGCATACTTTGAATATAGAAGCAGAAATTCTCAATAATATTTATCAAATGGACTTTGGCAGAGTGTTAAGAGAGTAATAAATAATGGGCTCTTGGTAAGCATACAGCTGAGAGTCTGATTTACCAGTATCTTTCCCAGTGCCCTGGGCATCAGCATCTTTATTTGCAGAAGTACAGAGTATCAGTTAATCCAACCAGTCAGTTCAGTTAAGTGCAGCTCCGTTAAAACAGATCTACTGTGTGGGTGTGTGTATGGTTGGAGGAGGCGTGGGTGTGTGGGAGGGACAGAGCTGAAAGAACTCATAGTATATAAAGTATTTTGTACTCTTTTTAACTTAATATTTTCACATATAAAGATCATTTGAAAACACTGACTACCATTTCTTCTTATGGATGCACCGCATAAGTAATCCCTTCTTCTAGACATCTAAATTTCTCTTTTTAATAATACTAGAAAATACATTACAATGAACATATTTCGGCCTAATTATTTGCCTATATTTCTATTTCCTTAAGACCTATTTCTAGAATTAGAATTACTATACCAACTATTGCAACATTTTTTGAATTCTTTTTTTTATTGCTGACACTATTACAGACGTCCCCCATTTTCCTCCCTTACCCCCCACCACCCACCCCCCCGGCCTTCACCACATTGTTATCTGTGTCCATGGGCTGTGCATATATGCATATATGTTCTTTGGCTAATCTCTTCCAGGCCCCCCTCCTCCCCTCCGAGATCCGTCAGTCTGTTTCATGTATGCATATACTTTATAAGCTAATGCTTCTACCTTGTGGTGGAACTGAGAAATGTCATAAGTAACACTTTAGAAAACAAAAGCATATCAGTCAGTAATTTTTTGCCATTAAATTTGGTGAACTAATGCTGCCAACATGTGATGGTAGTGAGGAATATCAGAGGTAAAGATTTTGGACCTATAAGCATATCAGCCAGTGGTTAGTTTCATGCCATTTATTTATATAAGTTAATGCTAATGCTGCCATGTTGTGTTGGAATTGAGAAATGACAGAGGTAATTAGGAACCATAAGCATATCAGAGGGCTGCAGTTTTATGCCATAAAGTTTTGTAAGCTAATGCTGCCATCTTGTGGTGAAACTGAAGAATTGCAACGGTACATCTTTAGGAACCATAAGCATATCAGACAGCTGCAGTTTTATGCCATATACTTTTGTAAACTGGTGCTGCTGCCTTGTGGTGCAACTGAGAAATGGCAGAGGTAATATGCCCTGGCCGGTTTGGCTCAGTGGTTAGAGCGTCAGCCCGCGGACCAGGGAGGCCCGGATTTGGTTCCCGCTAAGGGCCCGTACCTCGGTTGCGGTTCGTCCCTGGCCCCTGGTTGGAGTCGTCTGGGTGGTGATCAATCGATGTGTCTCTCTCACATCGATGTTTCTTTCCCTCCCTTCCTTCCTCTCTCCCTCCTGCTCCATCTGCAGATAAATAGATAATTGCAAAAATATCCTCAAGTGAGGATAAAAAATAATAATACTAATGAGAAATGACAGAGGTAATTAGGAACCATGAGCATATCAGACAGCTGTAGTTTTACGCCATATAGTTTTGTAAGTTGGTGCTGCCGCCTTGTGGTGAAACTGAGAAATGGCAGAGGTAAACCTTTAAGAACCATAAGCGTATATGTCAGCGTTTAAGTTTATGCTCTTGGCTGATTCCAAAGACTCTTGTCACAGGGGTGTTCAGAATCAGACACCGGCCGGCTAATAAACGGCTCTTATTTGGACTTCAAAAAAAAAAAAAAAAAGTTTATGCTCTTTATTTTTGTAAGCGAATGCTGCCACCTTGTGGTGGAATTGAGAAATTGCAGAGGTAAACTTTTAGGAACCAGCAACATATCAGACATTGGTTATTTTCAATCCATTTATATTTCAAAGTTTTTATTTTTATTTATTTTTAATTTTTTTCTTTATTGATTTTTTTAGAGAGAGAGGAAGGGAAAGGGGAGAGAGAGAAACATCGATGAGAGAGAACATTGATTGGCAGTCTTCTGCATGCCCCCCCCCCGGGCTTGAGCTAACAACCTGGGCATGTGCCCTGACCCAGAATTGAACCGGGACCTCTCAGTCCATGGGATGATGCTCAGTCCACTGAGCCCAACTGGGAGGCTCTGTTTCAAAATTGTTAAAGAGCACATTAGCACCTTTAGTCTTGTCACAGATGCTCTTTTAAATGGTGTTGGGTATAAAAATGTTGCTACAGTTTGGATACCCTGAGATCTCAGATCACACCTGGGACTTTAGTTAATCAGGGGGCCTCTTTTGTTCTTAATGTAAGAATGTCAAGAAGGGCTGTTCAATCACTGTGGCACTAGCCAGAGAGGTAGAAGAAGAAGAACAAATAGAGTACAGTGTCATGGTACAAAAGGAGGAATTTCAAAAAAGAGTAAGTGGCCATTAGAGCCAGTGATTACAGTCACAGCCCCTTCATCCCAATACCATCACGTGTATTCTTTCTTTTCTTCTTTATTGAATTTATTGGGGTGACATTGGATTATGTATTATTTTTTAATCACTTTGTTTTCCTCCATAGCTCTTTATCTACCTATAATATAGTAATACCTGTTTTAAAATTTTTATCCTCTATCCCCACTACCACAACGAGTAAAAGCTCTAAGGCAGCACTGTCCAGCAGAACTCTGTGATAATGGAAGTTTCTGTATGTGTGCTGTCCAATACCAGCAACCACTAGCCAACTGTAACTATCGGTCACTTAATCACTTAAAAGGTGTCAACTGCAGCTCTCAAATTGTAATTTTACTTCATTTTAATATATGAAGTGTAAATAGCTGCATGGGGCTGGTAGCTCCTGTGTTGGGCAGCAGCTCTCGACAGGCAAGAGATTATTCTGCTCTGTTTGCTGCAGCCCTCCCAGAAGAGGCCTGGAGTCTCAGAGCTGCTCAATAAACATAGAGATTCATTGAATAAATGACTACAATGAGGACCCAGGTGAGCAAGAAGTTGCAGGGATGATGAGGGAAGAGTTGTGGTAAAAGAATATGGAGTTGAAGGGCCAAGGACATGTGAGGTGTTATTGGTCATACTGCATATTCAAGGACGCGGGAGCTACGGTCCTTCTAGTACTCACTTCCACGGAATGGCATGAGTTCGTTGTCAGAGGTTGGACTGTAGGCCAGGAATCCTGCCTGAACAGCCCGCAGAGGCCGGAGAGCACAGGGAACAGGGTTTCCCCAGGGGCACGTCTGGGCAGATGGCCACAGCAGTGCGTCACAGTGGGCAGGGAATCCCTTCTGCTGTGGCCTTGTCCCTAACCTTCTGAGGGCCCCCAGCTTCTTAAGAAGACTGTGAGGTTGATAACAATGACCTCACAGGATGTAGGCAAAGGTTTGTTAAATATATGAGCTATTTTCATTAGTATCATGGTTACACATGCCTGAGTCCTCCTGTGGTCACCGCTCAGGGTTGTGTCAAAGTCCGGGGGCCAGCCCTGGCCAGAGATTCGGGCTCTAGACCCCATCGGTCCAAGTTTGAACGTATTCCTCTACTTTCGCATCTCCAGGGACTAATGCTCTACCTGTGCCCATTGTCCCCACTCCCCTTGGGGGGAAAGTGTCCATCCCCTTTGTAAAATGTGCAAAATCAATACATCAAAGACACCAACTTTTCGGACTTAGAGGCAATTGCTATGGAATTAGAGATCACTGAATCATTACAATAAAACCCCAAAATAAGACATAGACATTCAATTTTGGACTGTCTTGTGTATCTACTAAATAAAAAGTTTACTTTTCACCACCCCATTTTTTTTTTCTTTTTTATTCTCACCTGAGGACATTTTTTCACTTTTTGTCCAGATAGAGTGGGAGGGAGAGAGAGGAAGAGAGAAACATCGACGTGAAAGGGACACATCGAGTGGCTGCCACCTGCACAACCAACCAGGGCCGGGGACAAACTGCAACCGAAGTACATTCTCCTAGCGGGAACCAAACCCGGGTCTCTCTAGACCGCAGGCCGACGCTCTAACCGCTGAGCCAAACCGGCCAGGGCTCACCACCCATTTTCTATGAGTCCCCATTTTTCCGGGGGAGGGGGGGAATCAATCCCCCAGTGACTTCCTATTTCTCTTTTTACTGCCCTTTGCGGTTGGTTCCCTTTAAGTGTAGAATTTTGACATGTTTGAAGATGCAGCAGCAATGCAGTTAGCATCTGGTATTTCAAGAATCTTCCACTTGTTCTGTGTGTGCCGCTAATCATATAAGAAAAGCTTATACAACATTTCTCCCTGGATTGACTTGTGCTTTATAGTTAAGTCGTTGCTATTATGAATCTGGCCACGAGATGGCAGCAAAGACCGCAAAATGAAACAGTAGACCTTTAAACTACGCAGTTCGCTGTGTGAGTCCGCAGCTGCAGCTCCGTGAGTCAAGTCGCAGACTCCCCCCTGGGAATCAGGTTAGAAACCAGGTCCTGCTTCCCTGGGTCTGCAGGAGATTCCCAGGGCCCGAGATTCTGCATTTCTCACAAACTCCCAGGTGATGCTGATGCTTCTGGCCTGGGGAACACACTTTGAGTGGCAGAGCCGTACAAGACAGGTCCTCGACGGTCTCTCAGACACCAGGACGCAGCTTTTTATTTATGTAAATAGTGGACACACGCACCCCACAGCTCCCGTGTTTGATGAACTGGCTGAATGGAAAACGGCTGAGTTCCAGACACGTCTTTCTCTTGGCCTTGGGGATGTCGTTTTCTCTCTTTGCTGGTAAACTTTATCTTTTTATTTTATTTTTACGGATGTCCCTCCTCCCCCCCCCTCATTGACACCCTCCTCCCGGCTCCTGCCCCATCCCCGACCCCCTTCACCACACTGTTGTTTGTGTCCATTGGTTATATAAGTTCTTTGGTTTATCTCTTCCTGCCCCCCACCCCCCTTCCCTCTGAGGTTTGTCAGTCTGTTCCCTACTTACATGTCTCTGAATCTATTTTGTTCATCAGTTTATTTTTGTTCATTATATTCCACAAATAAGTGAGATGATGTGGTAATTGTCTTTCTCTGACTGGCTTATTTCACTTAGCATAATACTCCCCAGGTCCCTCCATGTCGTCTCAAAGGGTAAGAGATCTTTCTTTTTAACAGCTGCATAGTATTGCATTGTGTAAATGTATCACAGCTTTTTTATCCACTCATCTGTTGATGGGCACTTGGGGTGTTTCCAGATCTTAGCGATTGTAAATAGTGCTCTATAAACACAGGGGTACATGCATTCTTTCTGGTTGGTGTTTCAGGCTTCTTAGGATATATTCCTAGAAGTGGGATCACTGGGTCAAATGGCAGTTCCATGTTTTTTTTAATCCTCACCCAAGGATATTTTTCTATTTATCACCAGAAAGAGTGAGAGGGAGGGAGGGAGGGAGACAAAAAGGGAGAGAGAGAAACATCAATGTGAGAGAGACACATCAATTGGCTGCCTCCCGCATGACCCAGCCAGGGCTGGGGATGAACCACGACCGAGGCACGTGCCCCTGATCAGAATCAAACCTGCAACTCATTGGTCTGCAGGCTGATGCTCTAACTGCTGAGCCAAACTGGCTAGGGTCCATTTTTTATTTTTTGAGGAAACACCATATTGTTTTCCACAGTGGCTGCACCAGTCTGCATTCCCATCTGCTGGTAAACTTTAGAAGCTAATCTTATTAGTCATCCCCTTGGCTCAGGTGGGTGTAGGATTCTGAGCCTGGTTTAGCCAGCTTTTGCCCCAAGAGTAGAGTGTGCCCTCACCCCTGGAGCACTGACCTGATGGCCGGCGTCACCTTCTGGGACCCAAGCCATAGGAAGCCCTGGGTGTGCAAGGGGGGAAATTCACAGTGTGCACGAGACACACCGGACTCACATGCACTTCCGTGGCAACCCTGTGAGAGGTAATCTCTGATTCGGGGACAAGAAGTGTCCCCAACAAGATGTGACTGACCCACCTCTCAAGCTCTGGCCTAATTTAAAGTCCACCCATCGGCCTGGAGAGAATTGGGACTCCGAGTGTTTGACTAACCCTTGCTGTAAAGTACGTGGGGTTCACTCGTTTGACACACTGACTGAGCACCTACTGTGCGCCTGGCCCGCGGAGATGCCGAGTGTCCTGTGGGAGCTGACATTTGAAGCGTGCGGGTGGGTTTCCGCAGAGAGACCCTGAGGTCTCGGGAAAACCTGGTCTATCGAGAGCTGGCCCGTGTGTGTACCGACCCCCGAACCCTCGAAGGGCCTGTCTCCAAGCCGGGCAATGCAGGACTCTGTGGCATGTATTTGGAGACTGCATACCTTGTGCCCAAATGGGACGCTTGTTTCCTTGTGGTTGGTGGTGACTTTTTTCTCTCTACAGACTCTAAGCTGGAGAAATGGCTTTGAGCACCATTGTCCCATCCTGTGACTTTCCCTGACTCCTGACCCCTACGGGCACCCTCTGCCCAGCCACGCCGGGGACAAGAGTTGGTGCAGCTGCAGGGAGGGAGGAGGATCGTGTCACCCAGTTTCCTCTGGGACCGTGGGCTCACCTCCACCAAGCTTCGGGAAGACGAAGCTTGTCTGACCCATCTCTGTACACACACACACACACACGCACACGCACACACGCACGCACACACGCACACACACACACACACACACACACGCACACACGCACACTCACACTGACTAGTACGGAACCTGATGAACTCTGTTTCCCCACTAAAGGTCAGACGTAAGTGAATGACTTCAGATCTTCCCCATGGGTTTGCAGAGCAGGAATGCATTGACTTGAAAGTTCATTTCGTTTCAGGCAAACCTGATCTCAGCTGTTAGAAATGAGGATGCCGGGTCCTCTCGGGAGGGGCCGTCCTGACTGGAAGGGGTCACACCAAGGCTTGTGGAGGCTGCGGATGTTCTGTCTCAGTCCAGGTGTGGGGCACGCGGGGGGTTCACTTTGTGAAAATACACTTAACCGTACCTTTCAAATATGTGTAATTTTTAATTTATTGATTTGAGAGAGAGAGAGAGAAACATCGATTTACTGTTCCACTTATTGACGCATTCATTGGTAGATTCTTGCATGTTCCCTGACTGGTGATCGAACCCACAACCTTTACGTATCAAGAAGACGCTTTAACCAACAGAGCTACCCGGCCGGGGCAAAATATGTGCAGTTTTCTAGATGCACAAAGAAATTACATGGAGTTCATGACTTTGAAAGACTTTGACGACGTAGAGCAGCAATTTTAAAAACAGGAATTAAATCATAATTCAGATCAATGACGATGAACAAATGCCCTGAATTTTCTCCTTTGCGGACCCATCACTTCTGCTTAAAAACAAAACACATCACCAGCGACCTGGCCCTGCCCATCCCCCATGCAACACAGTTGAGGCTAAAAACTTCAAAAACAGCCTGTCTTCTCTCTGTTTTCCATTCTGCCTTCGCTCTCCCCCGAACACTGACACTGGTTAGATGACCTCACCGGATTTTTTACACAGAAAATTGAGTCCATGTGGTGTGAGCTCCCCTCAGCCCCTCGTCTCCACTTGAATAAACCCTGGGAACCCACGTTTTCCTCCCATACTTCCCTCTGGGTGGGAGGAGAGGGAGTCCCATCTCCTCTTGGCCTCTCTCAGCTACCTCTCCAAGACTCGGACCCTGACACAGGCCTCCAGGAGGGGCAGCCCCCCCCCACAGGCAGCCGGATGTCCCCCCTCCCACGGCCAAGGTCTTCCGTTTCTAGGAAAGAACTCGAGCCCCTTCCCCGCCCTCGAGGACATGGGTCGGATTCTCCCCTGAGATTTTCCGAGTTCACCTTTTCTACGATCCCGACCCTTGTTTGCTCTTACATTTCCTTGCTTCCCAGACAGAGAGGGCGCCTCGTTTCAAGTGGCTTCGGAAGTTTAGATGCTCAGGTTCTTGCGAATAATCTAACGGAATGGACTGAGTTTCTCTGAGTGCCTAGAATGTTCTTAGCTCTCTAAACAGGGTGCTTTCACTGAGCAGGCTGAGCTGGACGTCCAGGCTGCCTTTCTGTCCACCAGACCCACATAGGTGTCCAGCGAGGAAGCACCAAGAGCCACCTGATCTGGTTCCCAACCTGCGGGAGGGCCCCGAGGAGCCCAATTTGCCTAAAAGCCGAAGCATCAGCTCCCTTAATGATACTTCCCTAGGACTAGCTGTGTGATCTGCACAGTTCACAGAAGACCAAGTGGCCTCTGCTCCCAGGGCTGCCCCAGCCTTGTCCACCGCGTCATGAGAGTGGAAAGGAGGGAGGGAGGGCCAGAGAGAAAGAGAGAGAGAGAGAAACATCAATGTGAGACACACATTGATTGGTTGCCTTCTGCACACACCCCTACCGGGGCCAGGACCAGGGACTGAACCTGCAACCCAAGTACGTGCCCTTGAGGCAAACCCAAGACCCTTTCAGTGCACAGGCCGACACTGTAACCACTGAGCACACTGGCCAGGCTGGAGCTATTTTTGATATTGCCAAAGAGCTTTTGATATCGTTTGGTTGTATCAATAACTGCTTATTTATTTATTTTTTCTTTATTGATTTTAGAAAGAGAGGAAGGGAGAGGGAGAGAGAGACAGAGACATCGATGAGAGAGAACGTTGATTGGCCGCCTCCTGCATGCCCCCCACTGGGGATCGGGCCCACAACCTGGGCATGTGTCCTGACCGGGAATCGAACTGGCGACCTCTTGGTGCATGGGTCGACGCTCAACCACTGAGCCACACCAGCCGGACTCTCTCTATTTTTTTAGCCACTCCTTCTAACAACACTTAAACTTTATTTTCCTGTTTCTAGAACATATTTAACAGATTCCTTGACTTTATACCCAAGATACCAGACTTATCTCTTTGAAGTGTCTTAATTCCACTTTACTATTTAAAAATGAGTTTTATCCTGGTTGGTTTGGCTCAGCGTTTAGAGCGTCAGCCCGCAGAACAATGAGTCTCGGGTTCGAGTCCGGTCAAGGGCACATACTTTGGTTGTGGTTCGTCCCCGGGCCTGGTCGGGGTCGTGCGGGAGGCAACCGGTCAATGTGTCTCTCTCACATCGATGTTTCTCTCTCTCCCTCTCCCTCTCTCTCCCTCCCTCCCACTCTATCTGATGATAAATAGAAAAATGTCCTTGGGTGAGGATTTAAAAATAAATAAAAATGGGTTTTATAGGCCCTGGCTGGGCGGCTCAGTTGGTTAGAGCATCGTCTCAGTATGCCAAGGTTGTGAGTTCGATCTCCAGTCAGGGCACACACAAGAACCAACCAAGGAATGCATAAATAAGTGGAACAACAAATCTCTCTCCCTCTCTTCCCTGCCCCTCTCAAATCAATAAATTAAAAAAAAAAAAAAAAATAGCCCTGGCCGGTTTGGCTGAGTGGTTAAAGCAAATCCTGGCATACAGAGGGTTTGTGCTCAGTTGGCGAGGCCTGTCCAGATGGTGAGGCAGGAGCTGTACCATCAATGTGTTAAACTCCATCGCACTGTGTTTTCAAAGCTATAAAAATAAACAAAGGATTCGGGAATCACAAAATGCTAATGAGTACATCCAACATTATTTGCTTGAGTTGAAGAAAAAATTTTTTGTGGTTTCTCTCGCCTCCGTTCTCTTCCTGGAGCCGGTGCCTTCCAACGCTAAGATCACTGAAGGGAGCGCTCGTAATAGGACCCACGTCTGGGAAGAAGGCAGACAGCCTTCAGGATAATAAAATACAGGCGATATGCCAACAGCACGAGATATCTGATATATGGTGACCCACCTGGAGACCAGATGAGCGAATGGCCTCCTTCCATCCCACCTGCAGGGTCGGAGGCTCCCTCCACCCTGTTTCCAGCATTGGGTCTGGCCAAAACGGAGAAACCCACTCCAAAGGCCCAGCCCACGGACTGAGGGTGTGCACCCAGGGCCATGGCCAAGGGCAGCCATGTCAGGGACAAGATGAGGGATAAAGGGACTGGCGCGGGGGTACCAGGTGGTGGGGAAGCAGAATTCTCTCTGCTCGAGCACCTAACAGGATTCTCTCAGACTGAGGACAAGCATGGGAGATATACTGAGAAAACAAATAAATCCGACTGTCCATACAGAGAGCCTTAAAACTGTAGGAATAGAGTTGCCACTCAGCCAGCCGGTGTGGCTCAGTGGATTGAGCATCATCCCATGGACTGAGAGGTCAGGGCACATGCCCGGGTTGCAGGTTCGATCCCCAGTGTGGGGCGTGCAGGAGGCAGCCGATCCATGTTTCTCTCTCACATCGATGTTCTATCTCCCTCTCCCTTCCTTTCTCTCTAAAAATAAATCAATAAAAACATATTTTAAAAAAAGAGTTGCCACTCATAAGTGGTACAGGAGGATGACCTGGGTAGACGAATTCCCACCACCCCTTTTTACTCCGAACAGATCGATACTATGACTTGGACACAAAGTTAGGAATTGATTGAAGGAGGTTTTCGGCTAAACAAGGCAGACGTAACACGAGTTTGTCTCCCCCTCTTCCCCGAATCGCACAGAAGGACCCGCTCGGTGAGAGAGAGGGGATGAGAGGACGCGGCCGAAGAGAGAGGTCGACCACTTGGGGGAAATTGAAAACAGGTGAGCAAACGGTGCTGCCTTGGCTGTGAAGCAGAAATGTGACCGCCGGCAGGGGAAGCGAGATGTAAAAAACGGATTAGGGGTGCAGAAGCCCGGGGAGTTTCAGGGATCAAGGTATAGGCACCTTCAAAGAGAGAGAACGGGCGGGTTCGGTGGGAAGCAGGTTCCAGTCTGAGTGAGGAGCAGTGGGGACCCCGGAGTCCAAGCCCAGCCCACACGGCCAGGGAACGACCCTGCCTGTCTTTGCGGACACAGGAGACTTAGTCTCGGGGGCTGGACCAGAGAAGCTGGTGGAGAGTGGAGAGTCAAGTCAGCTTTGGGGACCTTCTCCCCCTCCCAGCTGGCTCTGAGCGCACAGACGCCAGGACTGTCCCCAAGGGGAAAGCACTCAGCGGACAGGTGAGCTGGCCTGTTTGAACAAGGGGAGCATTTTCTAATGTCTGGGGCCGAACCAGTGATAACAAATTGCTATGAAACTAAGTGAATCAAAAAAGGTAATCCTGAAAAGTGGTACACTATGGGAAATAAAGTCATAATACAGTACACATCATACCTGTGAGCAATATCTGTATAGCCGCCCTAATGACCATCCAAATACTAATTTGACCTAAAAACGACATGACTAAATATGGAAGAGGGGGATGCTGGTCTGGAGAACAAAATAGGATTTCGCTAATAGCAAATCAATGGGTGAGCTCTGAAAATTGTGATAATCGTAACGTGAGAGGAGCCCGCTGTGCAGAAATACCAAGGTTTAAATCATTTCTTCTGAGCGGCGGAGCCAGGGCGCCGGAGTCAGGCTCAGGAGGGCTGGGGCGGAGTCCTGCGCACTTCCCTGTGAGTCACGGCGTATCATTTGACTTTGAAAATTATGTACACGTATTGCTTTAGTAAGGAGTAAATTACATTTTTGAAAAGAATTTGTTGGACATTCTTTAGAATTAGATGTGCGCATGGTCTTGGTTGAGAGGGGATCGGACCACCCCTCTGCTCCCCTTAATCACCAGCAGATGTGCGGATTTCTTCAGCGTGTGAGAGAGAGAGCTCAACATGGAGCCAGCCTAGCGGCTGACCAGTGAGGCGGGTTTGCTTCGCCGGCCTGTGTCCATCCTTCTCTCCAATAAAGGCCATTGCTGTCTGGGACGGTGCCGTGCTGTGTCCATCTGAACTCCGTAAAACTGAACCAAGAGGTGCCTGCCTTGCATGGGTGACTGCTACACAGAATGGTTTTCAGGGGCTAACGTGGACCCATCACAAGTGGTATGTCGCAAGGAGGGGAAAAGCGATGGTGCACAGGCGGCAACGTTCTCTGGGCTAGAGATTTGGGAATGGACGGCTCAGCTGAGGACTGGGATCATATCTTATTATGCAACATAGAAGACGCTTCCCACGCAGGCCTCCAGAGGAGGTGGCCCATAGGAAGTAGCAGGTGCACCTTCGCTGTCATGCACCTTGACCTAGAAGCGCGGTGAGCCCACGCACAAACGGAGCCGGGCGTCCACAGGCGCTTGTGCCGTGACTAGGCAGGCTTCTGGGGTTTTCCCATGGTATATTTCTTTCACCCTTTAGTTGCAACCCATATCTGTCTTTATTTCAAAGTGGGTTTCCTGTAGATAGCCTATCCTTTTTTAAATCCGATCTGAGAATCTCCGCCGGTCAATGGACCAGGACGTTGAATGTGATCGTTCATATGGTTGGGTTTAAATCTATTGCCTTGCTATTTGTTGCCTACGTCTCCCATCTGTTCTTTGTTCCCTTTTCCCTCTTTTCCTATCTGCTTCTGTGTTAATTAGGTACTGTGACGGGGTGTTAGGTGAGGGTGTGGAGGTGGCCTCCTAGCAGGGAGCAGGGATGTGGGGCCTGAGGTGCTGGGGCGGCTGCTTTCTCCACTTCATCCTGGAGGGGGAGCTGCTGATCCTGGGACAGGGCCCTGGCAAATGAGGGGCTTTGAGGCTTAAGTTTCATTAAACTCACCATCAGCCCACATCTACCACCGCAGAATAGCAGAGCTGACCTCCCACCTGTCTCCTAAAGATTCTGGGTGGTTTCCAAAATTCCACTTCACCCTCAAAGGGTGCAGACATTATTCAAAGGACATTACTCCTTTAAATGTTTTAGAAATGAGCCAGCCTCTTGGGATATACATCCAGACCCCTCCCTGGGGACTGTGGTATGTGCAGCCGCCGTCACCAACTCCAGCCAATTTTTATTTATTGATGAGAGAGAGAGAGAGAGAGAGAGAGAGATTTGTTGTTCCACTTATTCATGCCTTCATTGGTTGCTTCTTGTATGTGCCCTGACCAGGGATCGAACTCACAACCTTGGTGTATTGGGACGATGCTCTAACCAACTACCCTACCCGGCCAGGGCCAGCCCATTATTTTTTTAGGGACACAGTTTCATGGACACTAAGTCATTCGAGTAGAGATATTTTTAATCTTCTTTTTCCAATTATATCACTTCTTTCAAACATGAACTAACTTGGACATAGGGATGGCTGAGGTCAGAATCAATATTTCTCCCCGAGCTGAGCCCACTTCAGAGAACAGGGCATCTCGGCCAGTGCTGCCCAGATCTGACAACCTCAAACAGCCCAGGGGGCCCGGCAATGCTTTTCCAGTCTCGGTCCCCCCTGCCCATGCCCCCCAGGCCCACCCCAACATCAGAAGATCTGTATTCTTGGCCACACTTTCTTGGATGGAAAACTAGAGAAGTTGGACATGTTGTTAACTATATTCTTATTCGTGTTTTCTCCCCCCAGAGTTCCTATTTTTCTTGGGTAAAACACATACAGGCACAGACTTAAAACCTTTGCTGGACAGCCTGTGCCCTTGAGTTCCGAGAAAGAACTCTTGATGTGAAATGTGGAGTCGACATCCATGTGTGTGGACTTCAGACGCAGGTGATCCCTAACCCAGGGGTCCCCATGTGTTACTACATCTATGAACAAAATCCACAGCTTCTCCGTAATCATCCCTCTCCTGGTACCATGATTTAACTACGTTCTTCAAAAGAGAAAAGTCAAAGAAACTTCACAAACTCTCAGGTTCTATGTTCCACCACTAATTTACAACTGGGGACAAAAGCTCTTCTTTGCTGAATCGTTGGCTTTTAGAATTTTCTTAATTTCGAGGTTTTACTTGTAACCAGTAACAGTCAAACCTCTCACGGTCCAGCCATCCATGAGGAGAGGGTCGTGGGAAGGGGGCTGAGAATGAATGAAGACAACAGGTGGTCAAGTTCTAGGAGACAGCCCTGGCCGGTAGCTCTGCCGCTTAGAGCGTCGCCCCGATACGCCAAGATTGCAGGTTCGATCCCTGGTCAGGGCACATACAAGAAGCAACCAATGGTCTGGCCGGTATGACTCAGTGGTTCAGCATCAACCCATGTACTAAGAGGTCGCCAGTTTGATTCCCGGTCAGGACACATGCCCAGGTTGTGGGCCCGATCCCCAGTGGGGGGCATGTAGGAGGCAGCCAATCGGTATTCTCTCTCATCAATGTTTCTATCTCCCTCTCCCTCTCACTTCCTCTCTCTCTAAAATCAATAAAGGAAAAAATACTTTTTAAAAAAGCGACCAATGAATGCATGGATAAGTGGAACAACAAATTGATGTTTCTCTCTCTCTCTCAAATCAATAAAAACATATCCTCAGGTGAGGAAGGAAGGAAGGAAGGAAGGAAGGAAGGAAGGAAGGAAGGAAGGAAGGAAGAAAGAAAGGCAGACCGGCCCCAGAATGACAGGCTGGAGGTAGGATTTGAGCTATGAAGTCCTCCGTGGGTAGGGACTTAAGAGCAAAGTCACAGCTCCTGGCACACTGGCCCAGGACCAGGCATTCCCACCAACCTCAGCTCTATCTCCAGGATGAGATCCAGCTCCCAGCATGGGCTGCCTTAACTCCCATTCCCAGTGTGTCTCTGCTGGTGTTTTGGGGACCGAGGTCGTGCCCCAATTGCTGGCAGTTGGGATTCTTTATGCCTGAACCATTTTCTGGAGACTCTGCCTGGTGGCACCTGTGCTTCAGAAGCCTTCCAACCAGCCCCATCCCTGTGTCTCTCTGGAGCCCAAACTGGCACATGGTAGGTGCTAGGGGGTGGATGGGTGGGTTGATGGACAGATGGGTTGTCCCTCTCCATCTCGCCCCTCCCTCCGCCGAGTGGAGAGGTGACACTGATCTCAGGTAAAGTCTAAGATCACAGGTGTGTCTTGGGTTTGCCCTCACTCTTGGGCAGCGTCTGGTTCCCCTTCCATTAGCTTACGTGGGCATCTGTGTAACTTAAGACCCCCGTCCGTGAGTCCAGATAACTGAGACAATGACTGTCAACCCCAAAGCCAAGATACTCCTTTGGATGGGCTACAGGGCCCACATTCAGTCATGAACGAATCAGTCCCCTCTCTACCTCAAACAGAGCCTCACTCGGGGGCTCGTTAAATTGCAAGACGGAAGCTCTGTACATCCAGCCCAATATGTGCTTTCCATTGTCACGACGACCTCTAGGATATTTGGGGACGGGTCCTAGTGTCTGTATTTTACAGATGAAGACATTAAGAACATTAAGAACACAGAGATCCAGCCATGTGAAAAAAGAAAAAAAAAATCGCCGCAGATGCAAACACGAACCATTTGGAGGAGACTAAATACACACTTACCCAATACAGCCAGGTCTCAGCTTCCCCACCAACAAAACGAGGCCCAGTCCGCAGATCCCTCAGGACGGCCCAGCAGCTCCAATGCCAGGAAAGTGCTTCGACAACAGCAGGTGAGCTGCACAAATGAGAGGTAATTTGACGAGTCAGCCGCACGGCGCAGCCAGTCAAGTCAATGCAGAGCGCGCTAATGTACTTAAAAGCCCAGGAGCAAGCCGGGCTGAGGAGTAATGGCCTCAGCGCCACCGGGGATTTCCCACGTCTAATTTCTAGACCTGATGGCCGTGGCGTTCCATCTCCATTGGGCTAATTAAGGCACGGCGGAGACAGAATCTGACAGAGGAGCTCACCCTGGACTTGGTCTAGATTTATGGAGAAGAGAAGTTGCCAAGAAGGTAAATTAGACATCAACAGGGCTTCCCCCAGGATGCGGAGGTCTCAGGGGCTTTAAGACGGAGGGATGGAAAGGGACTATAGATCAGTGTGGAGCAGAGACCAGGAGGTGTGGGGGTTGGAGCAAGGGCGCCTCTATTTGCCAACCATGGGGTCCTGGTGCACTTCACCGCTCAAGTTCTTAATGTCTTCATCTGTAAAATACAGATAGTAGGACCCGTCCCCAAATATCCTAGGGGTTGTCGTGACAATGGAATGCACGTATTGGGCTTGACGTGGCAGCATGGAGCTATTTTCCTACTGTTAAGAGTTGTTGACATTTTCTGCTACAGTGAAATATCCATACAGGTGGCCAGCCCTGAGAAGTAAAAGTCTGTTTATCTTTCCGACCCCGGACTGCGACATACGCTCCTATGGGGAAGGTGTATTTTACATGGGATAGATCTGCATAGGGTGGGCATTTTTCTATCAGCTTCCTCAAATCACCAGCCCCTTTAGCCAGAAGCTTTGCAATGTCTCTCTCCCCCAGCATTCACTCTGGATGCGTACCCTCCCATTTCTTTTCTTTTAATTTTCATGTATTGATTTGAGAGAGAGAGAGAGAGAGAGCGCTTTGTTGTTCTACTTATTTATGCATTCATTCGTTGGTTGACTCCTGTATGTGTCCTGACCGGGGATCGAACCTGCAACCTTGGCGTATCGAAGTGGTGCTCTAATGAACTGAGCTACCCAGCCAGGGTTGTATCTCCCCATTTCTAACCACCCCTTTCCCACCAATGCCATGTGGCACATTGGGTGATCACACAGGACAGCCACAGCCTGAGCTGCCTGCAAGCGCAGAGGAACCCGGGCCTCTCCTGATCATCCTATTGCTAACTCTCCCCAGAATCAGCTTAGATACATAATAGCGCTGCTTCTGGGCCAGTTTCCACCTCTGTGGAAGAAGAGTAAAAAATGTCTATTGACTAGAGCTGTCCAACATCGGTACACGGACCTACATGTATGTACACCTACCGTGTGAGAGCGAAATCCAAAGGGCCAAAGTCCAGCTCAAGTCTACACCAAGTTCACGTATCGGAAGACACACATTTTTGTTAAGATTTTAACCAATGGACACAGACAACAGTGTGGTGAAGGTGGGGGAATGGGAGTGGGGAGGAGGGTGTCAAAGGGGGAAAAAGGAGGGACATCTGTAACAAAAATAAATAAATAAATAATTTTAATTTTTTTAAATGTAGAAGAAGAAGAAGAAGAAGAAGGAGGAGGAGGAGGAGGAGGAGGAGGAGGAGGAGGAGGAGGAGGAGAAGGAGAAGGAGAGGGAGAAGAAGGAGGAGGAGGAGGAGGAGGAGGGGAAGGAGAAGAAGAAGAAGGAGGAGGAGGAGGAGGAGGAGGAGGAGGAGGAGGAGGAGGAGGAGGAGGACTACAAATGACCAATAAGCCCATGAAAAGATGCTCGGCATCACTTGTTATCTGGGAAATGCAAGTTAAAACCATAATGAGATACCATCTCGCATGCACGAGAATGGCTACAATTAAAACACCTTCCAACACCAAGTATTGGCAAGGATGCAGAGCAACTGGAAGTCACACAGTGCTGGGGACATACAATGGAACTACTTTGAAAATGGTTTGGCATCTTCTTATAAACATATGAGCACTGTATGACACTCTCAGGATGTACTCAAGAAACAGAGACTTGTCCAAGAATGTTTAAAGCAACTTTATTCATAGTAGCCAAAAACAACCAAATCTCCATCAAAGGGAACGGATAAGCAGATACTAATATAGTCACACAATGGACAGCTTCTTAGCAATAAAAAGAAATGAGCAGCCCGCCCTGGTGGTTCAATGGTTGAGCGTCATCCCGCACACCAAAATGGTTTCGGGTTTGATCCCCAGCTGGGGCAAGCACAGGAGGCAACCAATTGATGTTTCTCTCTCTCTCTCTCTCTCTCTCTCTCTCTCTCTCTCAATCAATGAAAATATCCTGAGGAGAGGATTTTTTATTTTATTTTTTTATTTTTAAATATTTTTTTCTTTTATTGATTTTAGAGAGAGAGGAAGGGAGAGGGAGAGGGAGAGAGAGATAGAAACATCAGTGAGAGAGAACATCGACTGGCCGCCTCCTGCATGCTCCACACTGGGAATCGGGCCCACAACCTGGGCATGTGGCCTGACTGGGAATTGAACCAGCGACCTCTTGGTGCATGGGTCGACGCTCAACCACTGAGCCACACCATCCAGGCCTGAGGGGAGGATTTTTTAAAAAAATGAATGAAAAGCTGATGCATACCCCAACATGGATGAATCTCAAAAATATTATGTTGTCTATATAAAAGAAGCCAAACACAAAACACTACATACTGTATATTCTGTTTATATGAAGTTCAAGAATAGGCAAAACCAATCTGCGGTGACCGAAGTCAGAACAGTGGTCGCCCTTGGGGCCTAGGATTTACTAAAAGAGGGCACGAGGGAACATTCCGGGCGGATGGAAATATTTTATGTCTTGATTGTAATGAGAGTTACATAGGTGTGCACACTGTACACGTAAGATCTACGCATTTTACTGCATGTAAATTATACCCAAAAAAGAAATAGACTTGTAGGCGCGTAATCCACTCTTAGCTTGGTTTGCTTTTTCACAGAGGGATATGTTAGCAATTCAGAAGCTACGTTCTGTGTATTCTAGGCTGGAGCAAATGAGCAAGTCCTCACTGTGTGCTCACCTGGCCGAAGGGGCTAGGGAGCTCTCTGGGGTCTTTTTTAAGGGCACTAATCCCATTCATTAGGGCTCAACCCTCGTGACTTCATCACCTCCCAAAGGCTGCACCTCCGAACACCATCACTCTGGGGATTCAGTTGAGCACATGAATTTGGGGGAGTGGGGTGTAAACATTCAGTCTATGTCAGGGGCCAATGCCTGACATCCACTGTCAAATTGTTCAAATCATAATGATAATAATATGCACTTCTCTCTGATGGATGTGGAGGTGTGTGCGCACTCGGAGAAAGAGAATGACAAAGAAAGAACTGGGGCAAAATGCAAGCCGTTGGTGAGTCTGGATAAAGCGTACACGGGAGTTCTTTGTACTATTTTTGCAACTTTTCCAAAAGTTTGAAATTATATCCAAATGAAGGTGGAAGGATTCGTTATTTTGACTCTGTCAACTCCTTAAATATAGCAAGAAGGAAAGCATTTTTACTCCTTTCCCCGAGCCCCAAACCTTGTGAGAAACAGAGAGAAAAGGTGTGACCTTGGATGAGTCACTGCTCTTAGAATAAGTGAAGTCTGGGCGGAGACAGGAGGAGGTGTGGAGAGCCCACACGGGCTCCTCCGTTGGGTTTCTTGGAAATAGAATCTGAGACTGATTCCAGGACCTTTATCATGGACCAGAGATCAGCAGCTGTGGAAGGGAAGGGAGGGAAGCAGAACTGGGCGGACAAAGGAAATACACCGAAGTGCTGTGGTGACCAAAGGCTCAGTTCCTTCCACGGGGAGCTTGAGGAGGCTGGGCTGGCCCTTCAGAGATGTCCGAGTTCAGCCAAGGGGGCTCGGCCTTTATGTCATGGCATCAGCCCATCAAGGAAGGGGAGGGGGCAAACGAAGTTACAGAAAAGAGGAGAGGTGACATAACAAGCAACAAAAGGTGTGACCGAGATGAACTAGGTAATTCAGCCACAGAGACTACCTGCCTGAGAGGTGCTGACGTCCTTCCTTCTCGCTTTGTCTTAAAGGCAAGTTTTGGAGCAAGAATCCAACTTCCCGTCCTCGTCCTGAGGAGAGTCCAGCTGCAGGCCGCCGGGCATGCGACCTGCTTTAATCTTTCATGAGGTTTTCCTCTTAGACGAGCATTTCTCGATCCTGACGCTATTGACATTGAGGCTGGACAGTTCGTTGTTGTGGCGGGGAGTGGAAGCCTAGCAGCAGCTCTGGTTTGGGGCAGAATTGCCTCTGGCTGAGAACAACTGTCTTAAACCGAAACCTTACCAAATATTTTATAACTGCTACGCTCGATAGCCAGTCTGTTTACTCCCAATTCAAGGCTTTTGTTAAAAACAAAACAAAAAAAGACCAAAAAAAACCAACCCTGGGTGAGCTGTAATCCCAGCGTTCCACGGTCTCCCTACATCTGTCTGTCTCTCTATATCTGCAAATTGCAAGGCCTCATTGATCCTTCCTCTCGTAGGTTCCATTATCCATTCATAGTTTGACGCGGAGATGTTTGCTCGGATCGTGTCTGCCGTGTCTAATGGTCTCAGGGATGTAAAAGCTTCCGGAGGCATTTCCCAGTATTGACCGTGGTCTTCACGTTGCTTTTGCACGAGGATGGTTGGGTCTCCCACTCCATGCTGGAACTTTGGTAGCTCATCTTGTCTACAGACGGAATAATTGAGCGCTGAGAGTTTGTGTTCATTTGTTTGCAGTTTTAATCCCCTGGAGATGCTGAGCAGACAGTTCCTCGGGCTCTGCCACAGACAGGCTTCTGGGTGGAGAACGGTCCTATCACTGCATCCTCCCTTCCTTGGTCTCCTTTTTTTTTTTTTTTTTCCTTTAATCATTGGGGTACTTCATTTCAGGCAGGTTTTGTGGTTCTAGCTGTGTTTGGAAATTTCTACTACCTTGCACTATACGAGCAAACTTTTTTTTTTTTCTTTTCTTGGAATCATTTTGTAATCTGGAAATGCCTCCATGTGGTACAAGCTGGTTCCCACAATGTTGCTTAGAGAGGAAAATAGAATACAGGCTTAGCAGTGACTCTGCCTGTGATTCTGAGTGACTTGAGCAAAGGCTTCCCCCGCCCCTCCGTTTCTTCTACCAAAACCCCATGACAGGTTCTGTTGATCGTACCTCATTTTCTCAGATACATGTGCTTTCTCCAACTCCACCAGGATTCTTCCCCTAAAGACATGAACGGCCTCTTCCCTGCATCCCCTGTGCTCCGCCCTCTACCCGAAGCCGGTCTCCCCGGGGAGCAAAGTGTGCCTTTCAGACTACAAACCTGTCTCCACCACAGACCTACCCGGTCCCTCAAGGTCAGTAAGTGGCAGAGCCGGGATTCAAATCTACATCATCCAAGAATACAGTCTTTCTCACCCTGCCTGTCAAAGTGAAAACAAGGAGGCTGTTTGTGGATTAAGGGAGAGAAATTCGAGAGCGGTTCATTTGGCCTCTCTCTTTCCAGAAATGTCGCTGATGGTCAAGAAGGAAGGGCTGGGCCCTGGCCGGTTTGGCTCAGTGGTTAGAGCGTCGGCCCGCGTGCGGACCAGAGAGTCCCGGGTTCGGTTCCCACTAAGGGCACGTACCTCGGTTGCAGTTTGTCCCCAGCCCCGGTTGGGGTCGTGTGGGTGGCAACCGCTCGATGTGTCTCTCTCACATCGATGTTTCTCTCCCTGTCTTCCTCCTGCTGTATCTGAAGATAAATGCAAAAATGTCCTCGGGTGAGGATAAAAAAAAAAAAAGGAAGGGCTAGGAGGAAGCAGGTGGCATTTGCTGGGAAAGGTGGGCGGGGGGAGGAGCCAATGCCATGATCAGGCTTGGCAAGCAGCACTGGGGGTCCTGAGCAGGCAGGTTGGGGGGGCAGTGCACCCAGACAGCCACATGGGGCATGGCTCTTCCTCAGCCTTCTGCAGCGGCCTTCAGCCGGGTGGAGGAAATGGGCGGATGCGCCAGACGTCTCGGGCATGAAAGGGCCATTCCCAGATAATGGGGTCCACTCTGGCCCAGCATCTGCACCTCCTCCCAGCACTTCAAGAGCACGTCCATCAACGCAGACCCTTTGTTGAACACCTAATCCCCTTTTGAAAGAAGACAGCCCTGCAGAATTGTCAGAAAAAATAATACTAACGTATTTTGATCCCACTGTGGACATGCACCTGGCGGCACAATTTTTAAAAATTAAAACGTGCAGCCCTGGCCAGTTTGGCTCAGCAGTTAGAGCGTCGGCCCACGTACCAAAGAGTCGAAGGTTCGATTCCGGTCAAGGGCACGTACCTCGGTTGCAGTTCGATTCCCTGGCCCTGGTTGGGGTCATGTGGGAAGCAACCGATCGATGTGTCTCTCTCACATCAATGTTCCTCTCTCTCTCTCTCTCTCTCTCTCTCTCTCTCTCTCTCTCCTCCCCTCCCTCTCTTCTTCCCTCCCATTCTATCTGAAAATCAATGCAAAACTATCCTCAGGTGAGGATTAAAAACTTTTTAAAATTAAAACGTGCGGCAAATAGCATATTGGCTTTTATTTACAAGGCTGCTTTGAACTCCATAGATATATGTCCCTTTGGGTGTTTGAATCTGGAGGCATTTTTTTCTTGAGATATTTGAAAACGTGAGGCCCTGTGGCCCAGGAATTTCTGCACGTCATGTCATCCTTCTACGTGGATTCATGAAAAGTGATGGGACACCTTTTGCTTTCTCGCTTCTGTGAAAAGCCCCTGGCTGCGACATCCTCTGTCCCATGAAAAACGTGGGGTTTTATTTTACAATTAGATCCCAGGGTTAATTTAAAGATTATGCCAAGTGTATACTCCAAATCCACTCATCCCATCTGACCTGCAGGAACACATCTGCTCCGCGCTCGCCCCGCCCCACTCCCGACGGTGGCACATGTCTGCGTCCTTTGATTAAAGGGAAGGGTTTGTCAGGATGTCATGTACAGTATATCAAAGGAGATCAGGCACCCGTCTTCAAGTCCGATGACAAAAGGAGCGATCAGGACAGGTACGGCTAAGCAGACGCCGTGAAGAGCCAGGTCGGGGGAATGAGTCACGATTTGGAAGTGTTCGTTAGCGGCGGTTTCGGTAATAATCACGCAGGGTCGGCAGTATTCAGTGAACAAAGTAATTTCCCAAACATCCATCTGTCCCGAGCGCAGAATTCCAACCCAACTGGAGAGCCAGCGAGGCCAGGGGATTCCACAACATTTGGCAACTATTTTCCAAACGGGGCTGTGTCAGCGGTTTGGTCGATGGGTCTACCTTTAATCAAAGCGTGATGAAAACCTTTTGTTTCCGAATAGCAAGGCTGCCCAAGAACATCATTTCCCTTTTTAAAAAACTCAAAGTATACATTGTCTTTGGTTTTGTTCCCCCCCCCACCCCCCCACTTCTGGAGTCCTCAGCTTCCATGCGGGACCATCGCTCACACTTCCTGCATCTCATGAAATGTCCATCTTGGGGCTGAGAGATGGGGACAGGAATGCCTCCTCCTGCCTGGAGTTACTTCACCGACTGCCACATTCTCCCACGTACAGTGAGGTGCCGCCCACCAGCACCAGCTCCTGGGAAACCTTGTTAGAAACGCAGAATCTTGGGCCCAGCCTGGGTTCCACTGAATCAGAACCCACATCTTCACACCGTGGTCCGGGTGGGTCCAGACATTGCATTCTTTTCATGGCCTGATGGTTTTTAAAAGGAAAAAAATTGATGTCTTGCTATTTACTAAAAACACAAAACGGGTACTTTGTAAACTTCTCATACTCATTCTTCAAAATATATGTATTAAGTGACATGTATTAAGTATATATGTATTAAGCATATATGTATTAAGTACATGTGTCACACCCAGTACTGGGATTTAGGATAAAAGAGTGAATGGAGAAGAGTCCGGCCCTGGCTGGGTGGCTCAGTTGGTTAGAGCATCGTCCCCATACGCCAAGGGAGTGGGTTCGATCCCCGGTCAGGACACATACAAGAATCAACCAATGCCCTGGCCATTTTTGCTCAGCCGGTAGAGCGTCAGCTCTCAGACTGAAGGGTCTCGGGTTCGATTGCCGGTCAAGGGCACGTGCCTGGGTTGCAGGTTTGAGCGCCAGCCCCTAGTCAGGGTCGTGCGGGAGGCAACCAATCAACGCGTCTCTTTCATGTTGATGTCTCTCTCTCTCTCTCTCTCTCCCTCCCTCTCTCTCTTCCACTCTATCTAAAAATCAATGGAAAAATATCCTTGGGTGATGATCAATAACAACAACAAAAAGAATCAACCAATGAATGCATAAATAAGTGGAACAACAAATTGATATTTCTCTCTTTCTCCCTAAAATCAACCATTTGAAAAAAGGAAGAAAAGGGTCAGTCCCCTTGGGATTTCAATGTATTGCAATAGATGTATTTCGGGGGAAGCCTTTCTCTCCATCGTCAGGGTGACGCGTGTCTTCTGAAGCTGAAGATGCTTCCCCAGCCAAGTCCATGTCCTCTGCTTTCTGGGGTGCCACCCTCTCACAAACAGCATCGCAGAGGGAGGGTGGACAGTGTGGACAGGCTCCGGCTCCCCGTCACACCTGGGGCCCTGGGCAGGTTTTCTGCCCTTTGTTCCCTGTGGGCCCCCTCCCATCCTCCAGGCTGCGCCAGGCAGAAACACCCCGTGTCTCAGAGGAGAGGTCGCGGGAAAGCAGAACTCAAGCCTAGGTTTTAAGTCCTGCCTGCACGTGGAACCAGGAGGAAGATTTAAGGAGAGAGTTGATCGGTTTCCTTCCTCTCGGCCCTGCATCTTCTGCTGAAGAGACGGGTCTTCCCCACCCACCTCCCTGATCTCGTGGGGAGAGGGGTCATTTATCATCTCTCAGTACACCACAATCCCACGCGCACTGGGCTGGCCCTGGGAGAGAGGCCCCATCCCAAACGTGGGCACAAACAAGACAGGGGCAGCCGGCATGGGCACCAGGAACCACCCTCCATCCTAAGACAAATTCTCAAAGATCTTCTCCATCCGCTCCGTTAGGACATCATGCATGTGCCTCTCTCTGCCACAGCTGCTGGTCTCAGACACAGCTCCGAGAGGGGCTTCTAATGGCAGAGCCCTGAGGAAGGCACGAGGGGTGGAGAAGGACAGTCAAGTCTCGTTTTCTTCCTGTTCCCTAAAAAAAAAACAGTATCTCACCCCTTCCTCTGCTCAGAAGAAAGAATAGCCGTCTCTCAAGAGAGGAACTGGCTTTTTTGTGGGAGGCATCAGATGGCAGAGATGAGAGCAGATGCCTGGGGCAGCCCGTGTCTCCCACAAGAAGGGGCCGCGTTGACCTGCGACAGCATGAGCTGCCTCGGTCGCGATGTGCTTTCCGATCCTGGGATGAAAGCTGGGTCACCTCTTGCCAGGGATGCTAGGGAGAAGGTGGTAATGTCCTCAACACCCACTCCTTACCCTCACTCCCCTGTGTAGTGGACATGTGATACGGATGCTCCAAGGTGAGTTCTTTCTGATCTGAGCCAACCAGGGCAATCACAAACACTTTACCGCAGTGGGTGCCCGAGCCAATTACCCCATAGTATTTCCCGATAAGCATGTGACCCAATTTGGGTCTCTGAGCCACAAGGTGAGGCACTTCTGAAAAATAAAAATGAAAACTTGCTCACCTTTCTGAGAGCACTGTAGAAAAGGACATTCTACTATGTCCTGGATAGCATGGTGTTTCTATGTGAAGGCAGGGACTGCTGCAGCCATTTTGCCACCATGAGGGAGACCAGCTTTGGGATGACACTTATAGAGAGGATGAAGTCAGAGCATAGAGGTAGCAAGAAACACAATTTTTAATTTTCTCATTAAGCTACTGGATCAAACCAGCCCTGAAGTCCACACGGCTACTTCTGGCCTTCAAGTTACAAGAACCAATAAGTCCCTTTATTGTTTGAGCTATTTTTTAAATAGATTTTTATTGACTTTTTAGAGAGAGGAAGAAGAAGAGAGATAGAAACATCGATGTGAGAGAGAAATATCAATCGGCTGCCTCCTGTACACCCCTCACTGGGGATTGAGCCTGCAACCCGGGCATGTGCCCTGACCCAGAATTGAACTGGGACCTCTCAGTCTATGGGACAACGCTCAATCCACTGAGCCACACCAGCTGGGCTGTTTGAGCTATTTTGAGTTGGGTTTTCCGTTTCTTGACCTTGAATAGCACTTATACAGAGAGGGTCCCTTTCCTGGAAGAAAGACAGGCCCAGTTGACTTCTGAGAATATTTCATACCTTCCAACATTTCACAGATGAGATAAACATCCCCATCAAAGACCACTGCGCTAAGCAAAGCAAACATCTTACGTATTTATAACTCTAAATTCAAGAAGCTAAAATGGATACTTAGACTCTATGGGCATTAAGAGTACTTCCTCCTCAAATAAATACATATTGCATAATGGATTGAATGGGGTCTGGGGACAGACAAAAGAGGGAAGAGGCTTGGCGAAGGCCTGTGATAATCAATACGTAACAATTTGCCTAGTATTTGACAGTATCATAGCAATGCCCTATTCGCTTATAAATTTGGGCGTTCTTAAACAAATTTTTTTTTCCTTTATTGATTTTAGAGAGAGAGGAAGGGAGAGGGAGAAAGAGATAGAAACATCGATGAGAGAGAACATTGACTGGCTGCCTCCTGCATGCCCCCCATTGGGGATGAGGCCCACAACCTGGGCATGTGCCCTGACTGGGAATCAAATCGGCGACCTCTTGGTGCATGGGTCGACGCTCAACTACTGAGCCACACTGGCGGGACAATTTGGGGGTTCTTTTTGGCAACAGCCGCCCTGCTGTTTCTCAGACATGTCAGCATCCCAGCCACAAATGACGATTACAGTCTCAGAAGGCCTACGCTCTCCCTTTTCCTTAAATCCCATAAGACGACTTCCCACTTCCACAGGCAGCCTCCCACCATGCGCGTTTTGCCTACCAGGGTCCTTGCCAGGGCCCTGCAGCAGATTCTGAAAGTATAAGCTCTGGGATCCAAGATAACTGAAATAAATAAAGATGAGCGAAGACATGGCTGTCCGCACGGAGAGCTCCCTGCTGTCTTGGTTCCTTTCTCTTCTCGGGCTGAGAGAATGAGACACATCCTGTACCTGAACTTGAACCTAAGTGTGCTTGTTAAGGTTCCAGAAATGCCAGGTCATCTTTCCTCCACAGAATGGAGGGAAGAGGGGGTTGTTTCTCTTCCAAAAAGGAACTGGTGGGGTGGGGTGGGGGTGCTTTGGGAATCCTGGGATTGTCAGAGGCCTGTCAGTCATGGTAGGAGAGGCGTCAAGATAACCTCAGTAAACTCTGTACTTCCCAAGTCCACACACGCAAACAGGTACCAGACTGGGGGAGCTCGGGAGCCTCCGGATTCATCCGAGATGGGAGAACTTCTGCAGTCAGCTGAGGAGAGGAGCTGACCAGCCTCCCTCCAGGATGTATGTCTCAGCGCGACGCTTGGCACACTGTTAAGGCCTCATAAATGCCAGCCACTACTGCTGTTATGGGTCTGCCCTCACCTGCTGTACCAACACAAAGCCTTTCTCAAGATCACCAGGAATCTACTTCCACACGGATGCAACCTTGACACCTGTCAGTCATCTCCGCCCACAATCCTTCCCCACAGATAGTGAGTCACCAAAATGCAGACTTGCAAAGGGGCCCAATGACAGTGGTGTGAACCAGCCCCTCTCAAGGTTTCAGTGCCATTCCTATGCCGTCTCCACGTGGTGACTGATGAAAAAGCTGTGGTTTGTCCCTTCTCATCAGATGCTACGCAGGGGCCATGTCTCATTCTCCTCCCCCCGCCCCCCACAGCTTGTGCCAGAGCAGTGGCTGCCTCTGGTGCCAGCCCCAACCCTGCTGTAAGAACTCTGAGGGCCAGCTGACACCTGCTGAGGCAGGACCAAGTGGCCAGGGAAGGGTCTTTGTACACCTTCAGTGCCCTTGAGTGACCATATAATGCCTTTGGTAACTGGGCAGGGAGGACATGCTGTGGAGCAGAGAGGATGTGAGTCTGGACTCTTTGTAACTAATGTGAACTTGGGAACATTAGCCGGAGACACGGTGTCCCAAGTCCCTGCAGAATCGTGGGTAAGGGATGGAATTTCTCTGCGGTGCTCATGCTGTTGCTGTTTGAAATGTGCGTGCCCTGGAAATCAGCTTCAGGCGTAACGCTGGAGCTCAGAACGGAGGGCACCGGCTGCCTGTTCAGGCCCCCAGCACCCCCCGAGCAAGGGAATGGAGGACGGCGCTGGGCACCGAGGCTTGTGTTCAAGATGTCTCCACCTGCATTTGGTTAGAGGAGCTGATTTAGTACCACAAAGCCTTAAATGGAGAAAATACTCTCAAGATGTATCCTACAGGTGGGGGGAGGCGGGCAGGGGGGAAGAACAGTCGATAAATAATGCTCCTTTTTTTCTCTCCCAAATATGGAACCAATTGATAAATATAAGACATGGGAAACAGATGGAAAGGCGGTCTCCTAACGCCCACCCTCTCCTAAGCGTGTACTGTCCACTCTCACGGGACTACGCTCCTTTCCTTTGGATGTGGTTTTGGTCCTTTATTTGGATGTGGTTTTGTGTTTGTTGTTGTGATGCTTTGATTGATTTCTCTCGGCCCCAACAGACCGTCAGCTTCAGTAGGTTGGGGACTGTGTTTAGTTTTGCCTCCGGCTCTCTCCCCGGCACATACAGGGAGCTCAAATACTTGTAGGACGGTTGACTAAGTGATGTTACTGCCACGCCACCAAACGAAGGGTAAAACCAAGGTCCATCCACTCTCCCCCTCTGTTAAGACACAGCAAGACTGAAAAGAATCAAGGACTTGAATTCTCAAGGCGTTTCCAGGAGTTGAAGCCCACTTCCCAGCCACTGGCAGTAGTGTGACTGGAGGCCAATGACATTATTGGGCCTCAGTTTCTCTCCCTGTTGCCTGTTAAGGATGATAACAGGGCCCGCTTTGTAGAGTTGTGAGGCCGAGTCACATGTGAAGAGGTCAAAACAGTGTCTGGCACGGAGTAAGCTCTCAGTATACATCGGTGATCCTTGTCATGCCAGGAGGGGAGGTTGGTAGGGGGTGGAGATTGAGAAAGATCCCATAGATCTTACGCTTGTTTCCTCAGGTAGAAGGTGAGGTCATCGCTGGTTTTGGGGTAGAGGATGTAGGAGAGGAAGAAGGTTTGAAACAAGATTGGAAAGGGAGTTAACAGGACGGCAGGAGGCTCAGATGAGGCCAAAGACTGTGCATTTGAAGGACCAACCAGCAGAACGGAATAATTTCCCTGGCAGCTCTCAGCGCCAGAGAGGAGCAGGGACTGGGGTTCTGTAGGGCGGCAATCTCAGAATTACAGACATGGCAGAGGCCATTTGCGACAACATGAACGGACCTAGGGTATTATGCTCAGTGAAATAAGTCAGACAGAGAAAGACAAATACCATATGATCTCACATGTGGAATCTAAAATAAATACAATAAACAAACAAAACAGAAACAAACTCATAGATACAGAGAACAAACTGATGGTCGCTAGATGGGAGGGGGTTTGGGCAAAAAAGGTGAAAGGGATTCAGAAGCACACATTGCCAGTTATAAAAATAGTTACAGGGTTAGCTCTGGCTGGTTTGGCTCAGCGGTTAGAGCATCAGCCTGTGGTGGACCAAAGAGTCTCAGGTTCAATTCCTGTCAAGGACACGTACCTCTGTTGCGGTTCAGTCCCCGGCCCTGGTCAGGGTTGTGCGGGAGGCAACCAGTCTCTCTCACGTCCATGTTTCTCTCTCTTTCCCTCTCCCTCCCACTCTATTTGAAGATAAATGGAAAAGTGTCCTCTGGTGAGGATTTTAAAAAAGAAATAGTTACAGGGTTGTAAAATAGAGCACAGGGAACTGAGTCAGTAACATTGTAATGACTATGTATGGGGCCACATGGGTTCTAGACGTATTGGGGTGATCACTTCGTAAGATATGTTAATGTCTACTCACTGTGTACACCTGAAACCAATATAATATTACATGTCAACTATAATTAAAACATAAATTGTAGTCCGGCTGGTGTGGCTCAGTGGTTGAGCATCGACCCATGCACCAGGAGGTTGCCGGTTCGATTCCCGGTCAGGACACATGCCCAGGTTGTGGGCCTGATCCCCAGTGGGGGGCATGCAGGAGGCGGCCAATCGATGTTCTCTCTCATTGATGTTTCTGTCTCTCTCTCCCTCTCACTTTCTCTCTCTCTAAAATCAATAAAGGAAAAAAAGCCCTGGCCGGCTTGGCTCAGTGGTTAGAGTGTCGGCCCATGAACCAGAGAGATCCGGGTTTGGTTCCCGCTAAGGGCACGTACCTCGGTTGCAGTTTGTCCCCAGCCTCGGCTGGGGTTGTGTGGGTGGCAACCGGTCGATGTTTCTCTCTCTCTCTTCCTCCCTCTCTCCCTCCCGCTCTATCTGAAGATGAATGCAAAAATATCCTGGGGTGAGGATAAAAATAATAATAATAATAAAGGGAAAAAATTATTTAAAAAACACATGAATTTAAAAATAAAACAGGGCAGAGGCAGGATATTGGCAAGGAACGGGACCTGGGACATATAAAAATTGAGTGTATGATAAATAGTCAAATAAGAAAGTGAAAGATTATTTAATAAACAATAGTGGGACCATTGGGTAACTCTTTTGGGAAAATATAAACTTATATTTTTGCCTACTATTCCATATCAAAACAAGTGATAAATAAATCAGAATTGAAGGTAGAAGGAAGGAAAGAAGTAAGACAACTAAATAAACTATACGTGACTATTTATATGACGTTGGCATGGAGAAGGCTTTTCCAAGCATAACAAACAAATCAGAAACCACACACACAGAGGTTAGTGTGACTAGGGGACATGTACAGCCTCCGTATCCCAAACATTATATAAAAATTAAAACATAGTGGTAAAGCTGGGGGGAAATACAACATTGTTGAGCAAAAAAGGACTTGTGGCTTCCATATATAAAGTGTCTTTTTCAATCCCTAAGAAATAAAGGTGCTAATAGAGGAAAGACAAAGGCATTTATTAAAGAGAAAATACAAATTATTATTATTACTTTTTAAATCCTCACCTGAGGATATTTTTCTATTTATCTTCAGACAGAGTGGGAGGGAGGGAGGGAGAGAGAGAGAGAGAGAGAGAGAGAGAGAGAGAGAGAGAGAGAGAGAAACATCCATGTGAGAGGGACACATCTACTGGTTGCCTCCTGCATGACCCCGACCAGGGCTGGGGACGAACCACAACCAAGGTACGTGCCCTTGACTGGAATTGAACCCACGACTCATTGTTCCACTGGCCAATACTCTAACCACTGAACCAAACTGGCCAGGGCAGGAAATACAAATTATTAATAAATCATATGAAAATCAGGATAATATTAATCAAAACGATCATAGTTAAACCTTTGGAGAAAAGACAGAGGGCTCAATCAATAATGTTGGGAGCCCTGGCTGGTTTGGCTCAGTGGCTAGAGCATTGACCCACGGACCTTAGGGTCTTCAGTTCAAATCCCTGGGGCCGTGCGGGAGGCAACCAATTGATATGACACTCTCACATCCATGTTTCTCTCTTTCTCCTTCCCTCCCTCCTTCCCTTCCATTCTATCTAAAAATCAATGGAAAATATCCTCAGGTGAGGATTAACAAAAAATGAAAATAAAAAAATAGCCCAGCAGTGTGGCTCAGTGGATTGAACATCCTCCCATGGACTGAGAGGTCCCAGTTTGATTCCCTGTCAGGGCACATGCCTGGGTTGTGAGCTCGATCCCCAGTAGGGGGTGTGCAAGAGGCAGCCCATCAATGTTCCTCTCGCACATCAATGTTTCTATCTCTCCCTCTCGCCCTCTCCCTTCTTCTCTCTCTAAAAAATTTTTAAAATCAATAAAAACATAGTTTAAAAAAATAATAAAAAAAAATATTAATGTTGGGGGAAATGGCCAAACTTCTGAAAAATAATTAAATTAGGCCCTTACTTTTGTCAGACATGCAAGAGGAATGAAAGATGTAAATGTAAATGAGAAAATTATAAATGTTCAGGGAAAATAGAGAATTACGTTTTTATATTCTTGATAAGGAGAAACCCTTTCTTAAAGTAACAGCAGGGTTGACAGTTCTGACTACACAAACATTTAAAACTTCTGTAAGGCAAAAATATAAAGCGTACAGACAAATAGGCATGAAATCTTCATGACGTGAAAACAAGGGACTAACAATAGTATATAAAGAGCTTCTGAAGAATAATGAGAAAAAGCTGAACACACCAACCTTTCAATAAAATAAACAAATGATATAAACAGGCAACATATGTAAGAAGATAGGAAACTAGTGAAAAGATGTTTCTCCTACCTCTACTAAAAATCAAAGAAATGGGAATGTGAACAGTTAAACACTGTCACTTTCTGCTCTCACACTGACAAGACCTGAAAAGACTGATAATGCCAAATTTGGGTGAGGTTGCGGGGAAACAGGCATTCTCTCATACTTTGTAGGTTAGAGTGCAAGTTGAAATGATCTTTCTGGAAGGCAGTTTGCCAACGTGTATCAAAGCCTTAAAAATGTGCACAGCATTCGACCAGCAATTATCTTCCTAGGAATTTACTCTAAGAAACTCATTAGGCATGTGTGCATACATTAGTTTATGGGGGCTTTTCATCACAGCTTCATTTTATGGCTAGCAATTGTAAGCCACCTTGATGCCCAATAGAAGGATTGGTTAAATAATTTTTGGCAGACCTACAAAAAGGAATCCTAAACGACCATTAAAAAATAATGCAAAAGAACATTTATTGACATGTGAAAAGATTCATGATATACTTTTAAGTGGATAAAGTAAGTTACAAAACTCTGTGTGTAATACATAATGTAAAGAGTCGTGACCTCTGGGGCTCAGCATATGAGTCATTTTGATCTTCCTTTTGTGGTTTCTCTACATTGTCCAAATTTCCCCCATAAACAAATACTGATTTGTAATCAGAAGGTGCATGGTCAATGTCATTTTACTTGGAGATAAATATTTCAGTTTACTCGGATCTCTCCTGCCTGCAGATATGGGGGCTCATTATCAATCTCCCTGGACCCCAAAAGCAGAGGAGGAGGGGTGTCGCAGGTGCTCACCTTCTTGAGTGCCATCCCCCTCCTTTGGGTCTGCTGCTGTGAAGCCACTTGAGGGCGCCTGTGACACTGTGACCAAAGGGACCTGCCCAGGCAGGATGCACGCCCCAGGGCCTGGCTCTGGGAACTCCAAATACCGAGTCCTCCGTGAGGCCCAGGGTGCCTGGTGTCCTCATACACTGAGCTCATGCAGAGTGAGGAGAAAGAAGTGCCCTCTCCCATTCTGGTCACACTTTGGCCCTTGGGCTCCATTATCCCCAGAATCCCTAATACTCTCCCCACCAAAAAACCCCACAACTCTCCACTCTTGCCTTCAGCCCTTCTCTTCATGAACCTCACACAGGAGTCCTGATGCAGTCCCACTGCAGCCTGCTGTTTCTGAGACCTCGTATCCTCTCTCCCGCCCTCTAGCCCAACGCGCACGCACACATGTTGGCTCGAGGCCCCTCCCTCTTCCCCCAGCCAGATGTGATAGGGCTCAGCCCTAGGAAAACCACATGAGCAGTCTCTCCCAGCTGTAACAGTGAACAAAGGTCTCTGGCGCTCCCGTTGTGTGCGGAGCGTGTTTGACAGAACAGGACACCCGGGGACTGCCCCCACCCTCACATCCCAGCAGGGCGGCTTGTGTCGCTATTGTTTGACCAGGGAGAGCCGATTTTGTGGTGCAGGCCCACATTCTTAGCCTAAGATTCATTTCCTAATTGCTACATGAAGTCAATTCACTTCAAAAAAAGGTGTGTACTCCTTAGGGTGTCCCCCAGGGCCCCTTGTCCTCAACAGGGCTGTTTCCCCAGAGATCCTGGTTCCTTCACCAACCATGCCAAGCACTGGGGGAGAGAAACCCAGATGAGACACGGTGGGGCCACTGCTCAGGAAAGCTGGCTTGTCTGGTGCAGAGACACCCCCCCCACACACACACACACACACATGGCTTCTTCTCTGCCATGGATGGTGTAACCTGTCCCAGCGCTGAGGAGGCCTGGAGGGCAGGGCCTGGCTGCCTGGCAATGAACGCCAGAGGTATTAGGTGAGTCTGGGAGCCCACAGACGGGCAGAGGGTGGGGACCGTCTCCAGTCAGTGTTTAAGGGACAGGAAGTTCCAATTGGTACGATGATCTCATGCTGACAGTGCTGGGAGCGGCACAGATCCTGCTCCCGGATGTGCAAGGCCACCACCGCGGTCCCTCGGAGCAGCCACCACCGCGGTCCCTCGGAGCAGCGTGCAGAGACCCTGAAGCAATTGCAGACCCCAGCGCCCAGTCCCGCACGGCAGGGCCACCTGGCACCAGCCCCTTCCTGCATCCCCTTATGTTGGGTTTTTGGACCCTCCTGGGGGTGCCTAGGGAAACCCAGACCCCACATCCCCACGTGGCTATAAACTAGCTCCTTCCTCTGCAGCCCAGGTCACACACCTGCATGACCCACCCCTGGACAGTGTCATGAACAGGGATGGAGGCAAGGTGGGCTTCCTTGGCTGCGGGTGTGGACACTGGGGAAGAGGGGCAGATTTCGCCCAAGGTGGCCCTAATTCATCAGAGAACAGGCAGGTGCTTGTTCTGTTGACGCCTGAGGACCCGGGGCACCTGTGGGTAACCTTGGCTCACTCCCAGCCCTTGCCCTAGAACTCTGGGATCAGTGACCAGGACGTGCAGATTCGAGAAGAAGCCATGGGGAGGATGACACTTTGTCAGAGGCTTTGGGGAGGTGACTTTTAAGCCTTCAGAGTTTGTCTGTTTTGTACATACCTGTTCAGCCTTGATTTATGGTTCTTCAGCTGTTTAGCCTGAGCAATGCACACAGAAGCTATAAATTCTCAGAAGATATAAGAAAAGTTTGATAGCAAACTCCTATTATGTGTCCCAGCATTGAGGAAAAATGGGGAAACCCAGCAAAGTGCCTGGAGAATGCGTGTGCCTGCTCCCCCTTGAACGGCAGCTTCCTGTTTGCTTTGCTCACTGCTGCCTCTCCTGCCGCTACAATAGTGCCCGGCACACAGAAGACACTGAAGAGGTACTTGTTGAATGCATACCACACAACATGAATGAATGCATGAATGATGCAGGGAGATGAACCCCAAACCTGCCACTTCACTGGGAACAGAGGATACGATTCAGCCCAGCTCACTGTTATTAAAACCCGGCTGGTGGCTACCACACAACAGGAGTGGCAGGTGTTGGAATCAGACAGAATCTCTGCCCTCTGGGCACCTCCAGTCCAGTGGGGAAAACAGACAAGAAAAGAGGCAGATGTCGTCAGTGGGGTGTTGGGTGGGGAGTGGAGCTGTGTGCAGAGGGGGACACAGGGAGAGGGGCTGAAGGAGCCCAAGGACATTTCGCGGTGCTTAGGAGCAGGACTTGGCAAGTTCCAGGCATATCTGGGCTCGAATCCCAGCTCCGCCCTGGTATAACTTGGGTGAGTTATGGAGCCTATGCTTTCATTTCTCGTCTACCGAATAGGCATGGTGCCCTTCTCCTAGTTTTGTGAGGATGTGGTGGAGATAACTCATGTTAAACACTCAGCCCAGGTCCAGACACGCAGTAAATGTTCGTGATGGTCTTCCACACTGCGGGACCCTGACCTATAGATTCATTCTTTAAATCGCTGAATTCTCACCATAATGTGCAAAGTAGTGACTGATTATTTTAACCCATCACTTTTCCTAATTCTTCCTTTCTGCATCCTTCCTGGAATGGCCTGGACCAGGACCTGAGAAGCCCTCTACTGTGACTTCATCCTTGTGCTGAGACAGGATGTAGTCATGTGTGGCTCAGTGGACTAAGCATCGTCCCGTGGACTCAGAGGTCCTAGTTCCACTCCAGGTCAGGGCACATGCCCGGGTTTCAGGCTCGATCCCCAGTAGGCAGTGTGCAGGAGGCAGCCCATCAATGTCCCTCTCTCACATCAATGTTTCTATCTCTCTATCCCTAAAAAAATCAAAACATTTTAAAACAAGAAGAAGAGAAGCAAGTCACTTCCCCTCCACGAGGCACAGTGACCTCAACTGTGCAGTGGAGATGATCGCATCTAGCTCGCAGCTCCAGGTGGATTTAATGAGATACCGTAGCCAGCACAGTGCCTAGCCTTTCCACAAGGGCGCTAAGTGGATGGGATTTCTCCCTGGGATGGAAGGGACTCCGTCGGAGCTGCGGACCACACACGAGGCTGGCCCGGCGCGCTCCTGCCTTGGCGAGAGGCACAGTGCAGGGCAGACGCGTGGTTCTGGGAGGCGAGCAGCAGGCAGCCCCTCTTGCTGACTCTCTGTGTGGTTTGCGAAGGGTGAGGTAGGCAAGGAGGCTGGGGGGGGGCAGAGTTGCAAGAGCTTTGCCTTTAGCAACTGAAGAAACTACACCTCAATTAGATAGAACAGTCTGGAATGTGAAAAGGTCAGGAACTTTGGGGAGAACGCAGTTGAAGTAAGGCTAGCCTAGATGGCAGAGCAAGGGTTCTGAGTCTGACTGAGTGAGGTGGACCCAGCTCGACCGCTTATCAGCCGAGGGACACTGCAGGTCGGCCTGCCAGGGGAGGGGTGTGGAATGTGACACCCATCCTACGGGATTACCGTGAGGTCCTGCAGGCGAGGCCGCTACGGGGCAATGTCGCAACCAGCCAACAGGAGGTCATGAATCACTGGGTCAGGAAAGCAGATGGAGACACTTTGGAGAAGACATGGTTTTAGCCATGAAAGGTTGACAGTTTTCCATGGTTAAAGCTGCGTCTTCAGAAAGAAGGAGGTCACCTCGCCCGGGAAAAATCATATAGCCTTTGTTTCTGCTCCTTTACCACCCCTCCATCTGCAAAACCAACTCACCCCACCTGCTGCCCCACCCGACTGCCGCCCGCCCTCCTTCCCTTGTTCTGTGAGTCGGCTTCAGCATCTACACTGGCTGTCTACACTCTTAGCTCCTCCTCCCCCACCTCTGATCTGTCCACTCCTCCAAGGAGGCTGGCCTTGCCAAGGTCACACTGTGACCCTCCTCCAATGCCTTCATTCGGCAACCTCCCTATAGTTTCCACCTTCCCTGGCCTGGGCAGCATTTCCACTCAGTTCAGAAAACATTGGCCCTGGCCAAGTACTTTAGTTGGTTACCGAGTCGTCCCAATATGCCAAGGTTGAGGGTTTCATCCCTGGTCAGGGCGCATACAAGAATCAACCAATGAATGCATCAATAAGTGGAACAAAAAATCGATAAATAAAACTAAAAAAAATTTTGGTTATGTACCTGCTCTGTTCAGGGCACACCACACACACACACACACACACACACACACACACACACACACACAAACCAGGATGACTGTGAAATAGTCAACCACTTCCTCTTTTCTTAAAGTTCTTTTTTTTAAAAAAAAAAACACAAAAAAAACCCAGTTCTTTTCTTTCTTCCCCCTATATTGTTTGCTGGCTCATCGTCCCCAGTCACTTTAAATACGGTTTTAGCTTGAGTCCATTCTCATCCCAATGGACAGGCTCTTTCCCCAAAAGCTAATGATCAAATCTAGCCGAGATTTTTCTCCTCGGCTATTGGTCCTCACGTCCTGCTTCCAATGGACGTTTTCAACTGAGACTCATCTGCATCTCAGACCACCAAGCAGACCTGTTTCCTAGGGCGTGAGGGGCCTCCCACCTTCTCCTGCTTATCAGCTCCCTCCTGTCCAGGATTCTCACCTTCTGGCCTCGCTTCCTCCCCCTTAACCTGGTTCCTACTGTTCATCTTCTCAGGCTCCCAAGTCACCTGGTTGCATCGTAAGAAATGCAGACCCTCACGGGACCTTCTTGGGACCCACCTCTGACATCCTGAATCAGAATCTCGGGGGGCGGGGGGAGTCCTGGAATTGTACATTTTTTATGACACTCCCCAGGTGGTTACGATGCTCTCTCAAGTTGAGAAAAGAAAGGATATATTCTAGATGCGTTACAGTTGGCGGGGCCAAACGGCTGTCTGGATATGGACTGTGAGGGAAGGAAGGAAAGCCTTCCAGAAGCTGAGCCTGGGAGAATGATGGACCAGAGATTGAACCACAGGAGCCCCGAACTGATTTTTGTGGGTAAGGGAATTAATTCCGTTTTCTAATTTCAGTTGGACATGCTAAGGGGACCCCAGGAGGAGATGAATAAAGACTTACTGAGGTCTTTTCTGAAACTCGTGATTTGTTTAAATTCAAAGCAATCTTTTATTCCTTCCCCCTGCGTACGAACGAAACCCAAGTTGTAAACCCAAAGGATCATACAAATGGTCTTGAAGTAGGTGAGTGTGTCCGTGTGGACTAGCACAGGGAGTTAAATCATGAGCTGAAAAAGAAGCTACTAATTAGAGCTCACATTTATCAGCCCATTGCCTCAATTTTCTAAAACAATTATCCTAATTTATGTTTTTGAGTTGCAAAAGGAATAGTTAGCTCTGAACTCCCACCTCCTACTTGCCAGAAATATTTACTCCTTCTTGGAGAGTCTTTTGAAAAAGGTCTCTTTTATGGGCACAGCTTTTTATTTGGATCTTAAACTCACACAAGACAATGTATTGGTGAACTCCTTCCCTCCGGAATCAATGCCGTGATCGCTGAAACCAACATCCAATTAACAAGAGAAAACGTGTTTCTGAATGGTTCATACGATCTCGTCGACCCATTGAAATCTGAACCTAGACATTACAGCTCAGTCTTCCCACCGTCTAGCAATATAGAAAAATAGAACAGGACCCAAGCTTGCATATCCTAAAGAGAATTAGAGATAAACAAATAGTAACGGAACCAGTGACCATTGGAGCCCAGGGAGAGTGTTTTGGGTTAACACTTGTATTTCAGGACCCCATGCGTTTACAGATATGAAACCATTTAAACTTGCTGTCACATTCCTTTATGGCCTTAAATCAGGAGGGCCTGGGCTTCTGCCATGACCAGAACCAAATGTTATTTTCTAAAGAGGAGGACGGCAGGATCGGGGAAGTGTCAGGCAATTCATCAGGAGAAAGGAGGACAAGATGCCAGACACGCTCTTGATTCTTCAGGGCACATTAGGTACTTAACCCTTCCCGTAAAATAGACAGGATTTTTTTTTTAGTATGAAAAAAAATTTCTCTGAATTCATGCTTTCTTCTTAGGGTAAAGAGCATTGGCGTAGTGGTTAGACAATCACATACTTTACAGAGTGCCTCCCCATGTTTCCAGTACCCACCTGGCACCATACCTAGTTATCACAATATTACTGACTATATTCCCTACGCTGTACTTTACATCCCTGTGACTATTCTGTAACTACAGATTTGTACTTCTTAATCCCTCCACCACTTTCACCCTGTCCCCCAACCCCCCACCCTTCTGGCAACCACCAGTCGGAACAGCTCATTTCTTGCTAACAAGCGTGTATCTAGTCCCAATTCTGTTTTCTTCACATTGACACACTGAACTTGACAGATTGAAATCCACAAATGCTACACAATCAGGGTTCTGGGAGAGCCAACTGTGAGACACTTACCAGTGCAACACTGGATAGAAGGTGTCACAGAAGACTTGAGTTTTGCAGGATGAATAGGAGTTTGATGGAGATGCTTGGGTGGAAGAGAGTCAGAGGGAAGAAGAGTACTCCAGCCGGAAGGCATACATACTTAGGGGCATCACGTGTTTAGGAAATAGGAGTGGCTCAGAGGCTCTCAAACATTAATATGCATCAGTATCACCTGAAGAGCTTGCTAAAATAATTTGTCACTGGGCCCTACTCTCAGAGTTTCTGACTTTATAAACCCACGGTAAGGCCCAAGGAGTTGCGTTTCTAGCAAGGTCTCAGGGGATGCTAACGTTGCTGTTCTGGAACGGAAGTAGGTAGTGGAACACCCCGTGCGTGCCAAATAGAAAAAAAATGTGGATTTTCTCTAGCTCCTTACTTTGCAAAGCGCGGTCGAGGGCCAGCAGCATCTGAATGACCTGGGAGATTGTTCTAAGGGCTGACTCTCAGCTGCCCTTTCAGGATCTCTAGTTTAACAGGATCCTTAGGTGATTCATATGCATATTAAGTTTGGGAAGTGCTGTTCTATTTAGCCCACTGGTTCTCAATCCTGGCCCTAAATTAGAATCACCAGGGGAACTTTGCAAAAATACTTATGGCCAGGCCCTTCCTTCATAGACCTTGATCTAACTGATTTAGAATCCCGTCTGGGCATGGGTATAGTTTCAAAGCCCTCCAGGAAACCCCTGGACAGGTGGCTCAGTGGTTGGCATGTCGTCCCATACGCCTAAGGGTTTGATCCCTGGCCAGGGTGAGTAGGAGGAAGCCACCGATCAATGTCTCTCTCACATCGGTCTCTCTCTCTCCATTCCTCTCTCTCTAAAAAACAATTGAAACATATCCTCTGATGAAGATTTAAAAAAAAAAAAAAGGCCTCCAGGGGATCCTGACATGTAGTCATGGCTGCAGACCAATGCTCTCGCCAGAAACCTCAGGAAGGATAAAGGTTCTTTGTCAGGGCAGCTCCTGTGACTCTTTCAAAGTTTGAAAGAGCCGCCAAAAAGCTGCAAAGACGGCACTAACTTCGGAGAATGTAACTGGGAGCAGGGACCGGCAGGTTGCTCCCCTCTGTGGCTCTCCCCGCTGGCCCCACAAATCTCAGTCCCTTTTTCGCTCCTCTCTTCTTTTGGCTTGCCTTTGACCTTGCCCGTGACCTCCCACTCTGCCCTTTACTTTCTCTTTCTCGCTCCCTCGATGATATATAACTCTGCTTACCATAAAAAGACACTTTCCCCATGAGCATATCCTTTCAGTATGCAAAGTACTTTAACGTATGTAATCTCATTAGATAACATGAAAAGGAGAGAGTTTAAAAGCCACCGTATTTGTCTAATGAAGTTAAATGGCCTTGATCTGTCGTTGAGATAACAGGTGAATGGAATGGTGTAGGCTTCTCTCTCTCTCTCTCTCTCTCTCTCTCTCTCTCTCTCAAACAAAACCAATACCGCCTGCTAATTACAATGCTTTGTATTTGCTTGTGGCTCTTGACTGACCCACCTCCCCCAAACACACACCTTGAACTTGACCCTAGAAGGAGGAGGGAGGTTCTGCATGGGACAGTGCTATGTGGTGTGTATTCTGAGAGCACTCTTAACATGTGCTCATTAGATCACCGGGTCTACTGGGACAGTTTGGCCATTCCGAACGGCTTTGCCTTGTAATAAAAGCCATTAGCACTGAACTTCAAAAGCATTAGGCTAAGTGAAAGAAGCCAGACACAAAAGACCACCTATTGTACGATTCCATTTGTATGAAATGCCCAGGAAAGGCAAATCTACAGAGACAGAAAGAAGGTAAATTAGCGGTTACCTGGGGTGGGGAGAGCACCTGCAGATGGGCACTGGGGGGGGGGGGTTGGTTGGGGGAGGGAGAAGAGGGGAAATAGAAATGTTCTAAAATTAGATTACAGCTATGGTTGCACAATTCTATAAATATACCCCAAACCATTGAATTATACTGGTAAAATGGATGAATTTCATAGTATGTAAATTATACTTCAATAAAGCTACTTTAAAAATAACAAAAGCAAGAAAACATTGGTAATAAACATTTATCCATCTTAAAATAAGCTTTTCCCACCCTCATCCTCATCTACTAATATACAGTGACTAGGAAGGAGCGAAAAGTTTTAACGCAGACTAAGTTATTTAAATAAGAGTCTGTCTACATTGCCGATGGTTTGATAGCATGTTTGTTTGCCTTAACGGACTGTTAGGTTTGGCAAGGAACGGAAAAGAGGGGCAAGAAAAAAAAGGAATGTTTAGACAGAAAAGAAGTAAAAGCTATTTTCTGTTGTTAAAAGGAACTGCCTGGGAAGCTTCTGGCCGGCAGGGAAGGCAGGGCTGTGGTAAAGGGTTAACCCCGCCGACATCTGGCAGGAGGGAGGGCGTTGGCAGAGCCCGGTCCGCCCGTACCAGTCTGTACAGGGGAGCTGTCCCGCCTGCTGATTTATCATTCCCTAATGTCATGGAGATGGGATGTTGAAATTGTGGCTAGAATGTGAAATACGAAAAACACGAAGATTATGATTTAGCGTCTGGGGAAGATCAGCGTTGGCCTGGAGAACAGCTTGTCAATGGGAGGCATCCTTGGCAATCGCCTGTGGTTTGCAAGGCTCAGGGAAAGCAAGCTCAGGATTTGGGCGGCCGGAGCGTTCTTGTGTTAGAACAGAGGCAAAGATGGAATTAATAAGAGCAAAACCACTTCTGTGCTGCGATGGAGATAGTGTCTGCGCTCGCAGGGAGGACCAAAGCAAATTTTAATTAAACAGAGACCTGATGTTGAAGGATAAATAAAACAATGTGGGATGTAAACAGCTTAAGTCAGTGATTCCGATGACACCTGCGGGTGTCTAGACATGAGGTGCACTCTGCTGATTTGTAGTCTCGGAGGAGACGCACAGAAAAGGAGAGCATCCCCCAATTCTGCTCATTAAAAGAAATAACAGCTTGCATTTTAAGGGGTCGTTCAATAAGGGAACTAAGCGAGAGAATGATTTTAACAGTTATTCGTGGAAGAAAAGATGCGTTAGCAAAAGAAACACAAAACTATGTTGTGTCCATCTGGCATCAAACGTGAGGATCGCTCCTTTGCGTGGTTTCTTTCGACGAGAGGTTGCAATACCTTGTTGGGATTGTTTGTATTCCCGAGTGTCAGCAGGCCCCCGTGTACAGGCAGAAGTGCCATTTCTACATTGTTTGTTGGTTAGAGAAATGAGCGATGACAACTGTTCCCTCAATGCTTAGGGTTTAATTACTTCCTGTCATACCGAAAGCATCTACCATGTGTATTACAAGAATTGGCCTCAAGACATGGGTGTGCTGTGTGGAAAGTTAAACAGGACAGCTTGACTATACTACATCTTGAATATCTATTCATTTGCTATTTCATTGATTGATTCACCCAGAAGAGGCACGGCCCCAGGCACTGTACAGAAATGGGCAAGCTGGACCCTGCCTTCACCAAGCGCCCAGTCTGCCCAGTGGAAATGACATGGAAAACTGTATGTGTTCGGGTGCGGGTGGGGGCGTGGATACAAAATCCATTCTGCAATAATAGATGGAAAAAAACAAATAATTATTGAGAACTTATTTTTCTGTCCGTCAATATTGGGCAATGGGATTTTGCCCAGAAAATCCTACTTCTGATCACTGAGGAGAATAACTCTTCAGAACCAATTTAAGAATCATGAAAGAGCCTGGCTGGTGTGGCTCAGTGGATTGAGCGTCGTCCCATGGACTGAGAGGTCCCAGTTTGATTCCCGGTCAGGGCACATGCCGGGGTTGCAGGCTCGATCCCCAGTAGGGGGCAGGCAGGAAGCAGCTGATGGATGTATCTATCTCTCCCTTCCTCTCTCTCTAAAAAAATCAACAAAAACATATTTAAAAAAAATTACGAAATAATGTTTGCTGGGAATCACCCTAAAATGTATTTATTAAAGGTTTATTCCCTTGTCTTGTCTTCCTTGATCTCACTCAGTCATGCTGACCCTCGATAACAGTTACCTGGGCACAAGGAGCCAGGAGCCTGGGAATTTTCTGTTTGTTATTTATTTTATATCACAGTTTTACTCTGGTTGCTGTGTGATTGGGGGCAGGCCCGTTGACCTCCCTAATTGTGCTTCTTATTTGTCCGAGGCTGTGCCCTTCACATTGCTCTCTCAGTAATGTCCCAGGTGCCTTTTTGGTGGAAGGCAGAGTGCTCCTGTGGGAAACGCCCCTAGCATATGACAATCTGGGACTCTTGTCAGGCCCAAGACTGTGCTTGTTAGAACTATATCCACAGCCCCCACAACAGCTCGGAGGGAGGCTCTGCAAAGCTGTTGGGGGTTAGTAGGGCATGAACCAGACGGCGCGGCCTTTGTGAGCTTGTTAGAGTATGTGAAGGAGCCCCCTCTTTTTTCATTTTTTTTTTAACTTTCTTTCTTTTTTTTTTGCTTGTTTTTGCTTTTAGTGATCATGGAACACTGAGGTTGCCTTAAGTCTTAACCTCTAGATCAGCGATTTTCAACCTTTTTCAACTCATGGCACACATAAACCAATTGCTAAAATTCTGTGGCACACCAAAAAATGTATTTTTTGCCGATCTGACAAAAACATAAAAAGGTATAATTTTGATTCATTCACACCGGACGGCTATCGTTGTGTTAGCTGTTGTCATTTTTTTATTTGACAGTCTAAGGGAAAAGAGGTCAGTGCCCTGACTAAATAGTCCGGTATTGCGTGTTTTAACAGTTCTTGCAGCACACCGGTTGAAGGTCGCTGCTCTTGGTGAACGGACGTCTACCAACTGTGCTAGTGTTTCTGAGTGAAATTTCCCCAAATTCCCAGGACAAAGGCACCAGACACAAAGCACTTTTCTTGGCATCCATCTGTATTCATTTCATTTCTAAAACTGGTATCAAGGAATTCAGAAAACATTTGCTAAGGAAGAGGCTGCTCTGTTCCAGGCCGAGTGGGCGGGCTGCTGGGAGCGCAGAGGGGAGCAGCTGGTCCCGGCCAGGGTCAGGTTCAGCATTATACGCAGCTCGCTGGGAGACGGCGTCACAGAGCCCCGCACAGCCCGCCGGCCTCATCACGCTCGCTGCTGCAGTTGCGTGTTTTCCTAGACGAACACCTAAACATGCCGATGAAATCCCCCTGTTCTATGAAAAAAGAAAACGGAGTTGATATTGCCCCTATTCTGCCCTCTCCAGATACAGTACCATCGAAGTGTTGCTATAGTTTTCTATCATAAATGTAATCCATGCTTACTGTAGAAAATTCAAAAAAATTCAGAAAAGTAGAAAGAAAACAACAAAAAAAGATCAGCATTGCCCTGGCCGGTTTGGCTCAGCAGTTAGAGCGTTAGCCCACGGACCAGAGAGTCCCAGGTTCGGTTCCTGCTAAGGGCACATAGCACAGTTGCAGTTTGTCCCCGGCCCCGGCTGGGGTCGTGTGGGTGGCAACCAGTGGATGTGTCTCTCTCACATCGATGTTTCTCTCTCTCTCTCTCCCTCCCGCTCTATCTGAGGATAAATTCAGGTGAGGATAAAAAAAAAGATCAGCGTAAGTCACCCTACTTTAGAGGCAACTCATTTTGGCTTATTTCCTTCAGGTCTGTATTCAACAAATACTTACTGAGGCCCTGTACCAGGCGCTGTAAGCGTGTGGGGACCAGGCCGTGAATGACGCCATCCACCCTCACAGCCTAGCTCCTGGCCGAGTGAGAGACCCTGTGCTCCGTGTGATGACCAGGAAGTACACGTGGGAGGGACCTGACCTGGGGGCACTTCCTCAGTCTCTGGGTTTAGGACAGGGTTTTACAGGGAGAGATGTTTACATTCAGACCTGCAGAATCAAGGGGAGCTGTCCAGGCGAGGGGAGGGGTGGCAATGGGGGGAAGGCGTCAGTGAAATGTGGGCTGAGGGTGGCTGGAGGGCAGAGGGCGGGGGCCTGCAGGAGGAGGGGCTGATAAGCAACACTGCTGGGGAGGTAAGCCAGGCTCTGCCAGGCAGGGCACTTATCAACAAGTTGTTCTTATTCTGCAGCTATAATATTGGGTCCCGTTTTTTTTTGGTTTTGTTTTGGACTTAACACTATATAGTATAATCATGTTTCCCATTAGGGAAAACTATTTTAATGGAGACATACTATTCCCCCCAATGGAGGAGGCATCTTTTACTTAATGAGAAAACAGAGAGAGAGCGGGAGTTTGCTTTGCTTTACTTCACGTTCCACACTTCCCTTGTGGTTTTCCAAGGTCTCCAGATAATGGTAAATTGGAAAATTCTGGGCCAGACAGATGTATTAACGTTCTTTTACCCCAAATCAGAACTTGAGCGTTCACCAGAACACACCACCTGCATGACTTCTGGCAGCAGCTGTTAGATTTCCTCCCAGAAGTCGAATCAACATAGCTTTCATTCACTCCCTCTCCTCTAAGTAGCCCACTCTGCACCCAGAGAAAGATAAACCCACAGAACCAGTTTCTAGGTAGCACCAAGTCCCTACTCCTTCCTCCACTGGGCTCGGAGCATTCCCACCTCCCCTCCCCTCCTCTGAAGAAATCCAATATCAAAACCAGTTGGTAATATAGCTCCTGTTATTAAAGGAAAAGCTTTAGAAGAAAAAAAAAAACCTCAGTCAAAAGTAATATAGGAAGAAACTTACTCCTTTATCCCTTTTAACTTCAAAGAAGCAATATACACTCATTCATTCATTCGTTCATTCATTCATTCATCCATTCATTCATTGTTCAAAAAATACTTTGTTGCTAGGCTGCCCTGTGACTATAGAGAAGAGACTGAACACTACGTGGCCCCTGACTTGCAGACCCTGCAGCTGAGGGGGAGGGACATCCAGCAAATAAACGGCAATAAGCATTTTAGGACCGACAGTTGGTAGGTGCTAAGAAGGAAAATATATATGAAGGAAAAGCAGGAAAGAGCAGGCAAATTTGAGGAACTGGCAGGAGGCAGTGTGGCCAGAGTACAGGGAGAGCATGGAGAATGCTGTCAGAACAAACGCGATTATCTCCTTTGCTCCTTTGCCCCGGTTACACCGCCATAGGACGTCTTACGAGAGAGTGTCTCTGCCCCTTGGGAAACACACAGACTCGTCTTCAGACTGGGTGGGCTTGGCGCTGGGGTAGGGAAACAAGTCATGTCGTCTTCAGTTCCTCCAGCTTCTCATTTCCTTTGGTCTTGGCGGCCCTGAGGGTCAGTCACCTGGTTGTGAAGGCAGCCCTCGGGACAACTGAAATACTGAAAGCACACATGAATGAAGAAGTTCTGTTTATGTACATGCCTTTCATGTACAGCTCATTGATTTTCTTCTGTTGATGGTTCTTCAAAAGTATCTGAAGATGGAGTAGCCTCAGGAGCACAGATGTTAATATTAATGCTGCATCCGACCCCGCCGATTCTCCGAGGAGGAAGGTTGCCTGGAGACTGTAGTATTGATTTATTCTGCCTCACCAAGGCAGTTGGAACTCTTCTGGTAACAAGTGATAGAAACCCCAACTCAAGTTGGCTTAAGCAGAAAGGGTATTTACTGGCTCATGTTACCGGACAGTCCTGGCACAGGGCTACGTGTCAAGCCCAAGTTAATTCAGGAGACGAGCAATATTATTAGTACTCAGCACAGCTCTGTTCCTCCCGTGTTTTGATTTTTGTTGTCAGACGGTATCTTCCCTCCGAGGCAGCTCAGCTTGAAATCCCACAGTGAAAAGGGAATGGAGTCCCCCCGTGCCCACCCTGGGAGCTGGGAGGGGGAGAATCCGGGAGGCATGGGCCCCACAGACAAAGCAACGTCATGGAGGGGTTTTTTAATTTTATTGATTTTTATTGATTGATCGATTTGAGAGAGAGAGAGGAACATCGATTTGTTGTTCCACTTATTTATGCATTCATTGGCTCTTTCTTGTATGTGTCCTGACCAGGGATCGAACCCACAACCTTGGCATATCGGGATGACCCCCTAACCGACTGATCGACCCAGTCAGGCTGGAGGGGTTCTTTTAATAGAAGAAAGGAAGATAGATCTAAGAATCTCACTCACCCCAAACCTCACTTTTGCTAGGACCCACGGCTGTGACTTGATAGAAGAGAAATTTGAAGGATGAAGGGCCAGAGAGCAAGCCTCGAAGCCATCTGGTTTGATCCTTTCTTTAGGCGGTATCAAATCCAGATCTTCCCAGGCGAATGGAAATGTGTAAATGTTTCCAATGAAAGAATCAAGCCTTGAGCCTGGGCATCTAATAACTCTAGACCTTCACATCACCCCCCGTCTCCATGCCTGCAACAGATGAAGAAGCGGGTTCCATTTTCATTTTCCCCAGTATAAATTCTGCCCTTTACCCATTCGAAGGCTTCAAATTCCACCATAACATTTAGATTCACATCATTTTATCATTAGTCATCCGGCTTCCTTCCTATTTTTTTCTTTCATCTTAATTCAGGTTTTGTGTCTTGAAAGCATTCCTGAATTTTATAGAGAGAATAAAGCGGATGCCATATAAAATGTATTTTTTTTTTTTTGCAGTAAATACTTTTCAGAAATGTTTTCTTGCTCTCCTACTGTGTACAGTTTCCTCAGCCACTCCGAGCCTCCATTCCCTATCTATCAAATGGGGATAATAACCATAATAGGTGTCATAGGGTGGTTTGTGAGAATTACAGCACTTAGAACTCTGTATCTGGTGTTTAGTAACTGTTCCACAAATGTTAGCTACTGTTGCTATTATCATACTATCATCATCATCATCATCATCATTATTTTATAGACTTTTTGTAGACTCTGCTCTTTGGATATTTCTCATTCTTGTACAATGAGAGTTTTCTTCAGACCCGTTTCCCTACTCAATACAAAACAGTCAGCGCTGGAGCCCTGGCCGGGAAGCTCAGTGGGTTAGAGCATCGTCCCGAGCGCCAAGGTTGTGGGTTCCATCCCCAGGCAGGGCACATCGGAGAATCGACCAGTGAATGCATCAATAAGTGGAACAACAAATCAATGTTTCTCTCTCTCTCTCTCTCTCTCTCTCCTTCCCTACCCCTCTCTCTAAAAATCAATCAATCAATAAAAATTTTTTAAAATCACCCTGGCCGGTTTGGCTCAGTGTTAGAGCGTCGGCCCATGGATGGAAGAGTCGAGGGTTTGATTCCGGTTAAGGGCACGTACCTCAGTGTACCTCAGTTTCGCTTTGTCCCCGGCCCTGGTTGGGTCGTGGGGAAGGCAACCAATCAATGTGTCTCTCGCATGTCAATGTTTCTCTCTCTCTCTCCCTTTCCTACTCTATCTGAAGATAAATGGAAAAAAATATCCTCGGGTGAGGATTAAAAAAAAAAAAAATGTTTTTAAGTCAAAACTGGATGTTCGATCGTCCCTGAATCCTCCCTGCTGCCCAGCCTTCATGTTGCTATCTGGTTTGGTTTTCTATTTGATCTTAAAACAGAGACCAGTTCAGTAGTCTGCCCACCCAAGTGTATAGAGGAAGAGCAGTAATCCTTATGTCTGGATATTTCTGCTACTAGTCTCCACCCAGGGCCCTGGTCCCCCTTCTGTCCTCACCGTGAGCCTCTTCTTGGACCCCTCAAACGTGGGTCTCAGCCAGCAGCTCCCACGACACCCCTGTGCCACCAGGGGTCTGAGGTTGGGTGAAGCTGCCTTTGTACCAGACTTTCCAGCACAGCCCTCAAATTCCTTGAAGTTTTCTGACATTTGCTTGGCACCCTTACCCAGTTTCTAACACGAATGCAGACTTCCCCCATTTTAATGGATTCCCCGTAATTTAATTTAGAGTTGTGAAGAAGGACCCCGTTGCCCTAACAGCTGAGTGTACTGTTTTTTGTTTGGCTTGTTCAACCTGGTAACTATCTGAAGTGCAATATTTCGACTTCGATACCTCTCTTCCTGTTTGCAGTTGTGAGAGAGGGCAATATTTAACTTTTTTTGTTGTTGTTGTTTTTGCAAAATGTTTCAAATATTGGAGCCTCCATAAAATCCTGCTTCTGGTAGCACCCAGGGGAAATGGGGAAGCAGTGACGAGCAAAATCCTCCTGGGAACAGAGCACAGAAGGAGGAAATGTGAGTGTTTTCTCCTCAGTGACGCTGGCTCCGAGCAAGTCAGGGCTGCTGAGGGAGGCTGTGTCAAGGGCTCTAACTTGCCTGCCCCGTGGGCCAAAGCCAGCGTTAGCCACATCGTTTACTATGCATAGACAAAAAAGGAAATTCATGAACAGAGACAATGTCAAGTGTGTGGCCGCTGCCAAGAATGAGAGCCAGAATCTCCTGGCCGGGCTTCTCCTCGGCCTTTGCTCATTCACCAGGCTGGAGCCCAGCCAGGTAAACCAACCTGACCACCTCTCTGTGCAAGCCCGTGGCTGGCTTTGGGAAGCCTGTCTTCACAGGGCTCCTTCTGATTCCTCCAGAGCCTGAATGGGGATGTCCATTGTCACCAAGCCAGGTTTGCAGGCAAAGTTCCCGTCCCGTGCAGACACACAGTTACAGCTTCCTTGGGAGGGTGGGGAAGGGGGTGGATGTGGTTCTTTCCAAACCATTTCATCTTATTTTCTCCTACAGTGCCCATCCAGCCAGTCTGCATTGCATATGCTTTTTGAGGTCAGGAGGCTTGCAGGAGAAGGTTCTAGGGGCCTCGAAACTAGGACTGAGCCACACAGTATCATTTAGGGCTCAAGAATAGACAACACCTCTTGGCCCAGACTCAGAGATGATCAGGACCACCAACCACACCTTGCCCACTTTCAGGCTGGCCTGAAATTAATGTGGTGCTGGGCACTGTCATGAGGCTCAACGCCAACATGGAGGCCTGGGCTCCCTTTGTTCTGAGCGGAAACCTGACGTTTACTTAAATTCAGGGACCATCCCCCACCTGCCACGAAGTGTGAGTTACTGTGTGGAACACACAGAGAAGTAGAAAATACAATCTCCACTCTCAAGGAGATTTTAGGTTATCTGAGCTTCTTTTAGTCACTCAACACCCCTCCTTTTTCTTTTTTTACTTCCAGGCTTTTACACACGCTGTGTCCTCAGCCTGAAATAGCCTCTCTTTATCCCCATTGTTAGGACTGCTGTGTACAGTTGGGCAGAATTCTAGACCTGTCTACATTGATGAGAACGGCGCCCCCAGAAGTGTGGAGTACACAACCCGTACAACCGTACAGCGTGGCTCTGACTCCCATCTTTACCTCGTTTCTGCTATCTGGGGGTAGCTCACAGTCACCTCTGTTCGGGGCTTTCCATCTCTCTGTCTGTCCTTCCTCTTTTCCTCCTTCACTCCCTGCCTTTCTTCCTACTCTTCATCAGGACCTGTGCTAGGAGCTGGGCATACCACTGTAGGACAGATAGGATCCCTACCCTTGTGGAGCTGTCCTTCTTAATGGAGCTCCACATTCATAAATGTGGAGCATTTATAGTGTTCTTCCTCCAGGAAGACTTTCTGGATTGCACCCAATGCCTATTGATTGACTGATGAGTGGCTCTTGACGTGGGGACCTTTTGCTCTAGAACACAGGGCCTCTGGTCTAGAGGGGATCTGAAGAGGGCAGGAGGAGACCCTCCGAAAGCTGAGAGCTGGAGCTCCATCCCTTCCAGCTTCCTGTCCTTGGGAGCGCCCTGGGGCATTTGTGCAGCTCATTAGTGAGGCAGCGGTGAATATGAGGCCCAGAACACGGCTTCCCCCTGCCAGGGAGGCCACAAAGTTCCAGAAAGTCCCAGGGAGGAATGGAGCACCAGCCTGGCCTGCCTCCCGGGACTGCAAAACACTCCCTTAATGAGTCGTCTCCCGGGGAGGGTGAAGTCACCTGCATGGGGGCCGCTAAGCCTCAGGTGTTCTCCAGGAGGCTTAAAATAGCCAGGCTCCCTCCACAAACACCTTCCAACACTGTTTAGGATGGCGGATGCCAGGAAACTAATGAATCTGAGCCTAGTGAATTAATTGTTGATGAAATAATGTGAATAGTGTGCTTCCTCTCCATCAGTCTCTACAGAAATTAATTAGCCCCACTTGGCAGCAAGCAGGATCAAATTTTCAACTTAATTTATGAATTTGGCCAAATTGTCTATGGGAAGCCTTTGCCTGGAGGACCTTCCATGGCGGCTTCATGTCCAGACAGGCCTTGCCTTTCACGGAAGACGTGACTGCTTTAAGAGAGCCCCAACAAGAGCAAAGGGAAGAGGGAAGGTGCGGGGTCCGATCGTGAAGCCCCGAGCGGTCCCACACCTCTCCTGTCTTCCTGCCGCAGCCCTCCCTGGGGGACCCCTCGCCTGAGGACGGTCTGAGTTGAGGGGTGATGACTCAGAGCAATGGGGCTGGCTTCCACGCACGGCCTGACTTTGCATTTAATCATTCTGTGCTGTGTGCACGAACTCAAGTTGCAGGATGATGTGAAAGAAACATAGAGCTAATGAGAAGTATATATATTTTGGACTATTTTTAAGTAGAGAGCAGGGACTTCTTGGGCCTGGGGAGGTCACTGTCGTGAGGCAGGAATTCGTGTCTCAGTCCCGCGTGCCCCAGACGGAGCCCAGAGAACTGCAGGCGGTCGCGTGTTCAGAAAGCTCGCCAGTCGGGCCCTCTGGCTGCCGAGCAGCTGAGAAGCCGAAGTACACCTGTGAGCAGGCTCAGTGACTCAAATGACGCCGGTCTCTGAGACATCTCTGGGCGAGTGTCACTGAACGCACGTCTGTGTGTGGCCATGCATTTTTATGTTCCTCAAACACCCGTTTTCCCGTGGAAAAGCCTGGGAACCACTGAGTTAAGACATGAGTGAAGGGGAGAAGGGGCTGTGTTCCCATCTAACTGAAAACTTCCGACCAGCCTCAGGAGTCGGGAAAGGACCAGGGCCTCCGTGGTCACCTCCACCGCAAAGAACTCTTCAAGGTCTGAAGCCAAAAACAAGGAACTCTTCCAGGTGCCGGAGCCACAGCAGGGAACCAGGGAATGAAGGCCACGCTCCCGTGATGCTGACTTCCTGTGAGGAACACAGACATCAGCTATCCGCATCTGGTTTCTGATTCTGTTAAAACTTAGACTTGTTAACATTTTATTATGGGCCACATTACTGAACTCCGGGTTCTATATTAGTTTCTGTTTTAAAACAAAACGCACATGGCCTAGTACACACGCACACTGTCATCTCCCTTGCATGGCTATTTAAATCCATATCCGTACAGATGCTCCCAAATTTCGTCCAAAAAGGATCGTGATCTTCTCAAAGCCAGAATCAGCAACTGTTTCAGGACGTATTAAGCAGGGGGGAGGCGGGGAGCCTGTTTGCTGAAGACATTGGCCACTTGTGGGTGTCCTCAGGTCCCTGAGAGGGGCACGGAAGGACTCACCTGTGCGCCCAGAAAATGCATATTAAGTGTAGTGTGTTAGAACCCGGGCAGGTGCCAACCTTCTCCCTGTAGGTATTTGCAGCCACAAGCAGACCACCCTTCCCTTTAGGAACTGGTGATGTTATTACCAGCTTGCTCTGTGACCTCAGGCCGTGTCTGCCCTCTGTTTACCTTTGTTCTCAAACTGCCAGGTGTGTAATTCCTCCCGTTTCCTCAGGAAGCTTCTTGGGAGGAGGTCGAGTGTCTAAACAAAGAGTGTATAGGGCAGCTCCAGGTCCCGTGCTTGGCAAAGCAATCAGATGGGCTGAAGAACCAAAGCGTGGTCTTCCCTCAGCCTGGCTCGCGGGCTGAAATGAAGAGTCTCTGTTCCATATCAAAGGTCCCCAAGACTTTACTCAACGCCCCCCTCCCGCCCCGTTTCCTGAACCGTGATTCCCCAGCTTCTCAGGCCCAGCTCACAGGCTCACCCACCACCATAGCCCTGATGGCATTCTCTGGAAGTAATTCCTTCCTTCTCTCTGGCCCCACACTGCTCTTGAAATGCATCTATTTGCATATTATCTCACCTACACATTTCAAAGTCCTCCCAGAAAACCTGCGCATTCTAAAAAAATTGTTTTTGTCCCCTGTAGTCATCACACTGGAGGGGCTCAGGATGTCTGTTCTGCGTCTGTTCCCCGCGCGGAGCATTTGAGGACAAATTACTGTTTATAGAAAATGGTGAGATTTAATGAAAGAGGTCTTCATGGTAAGTCCAGTGTTGCTGAATATCTAATTTTTGTTTTCCTTTACTGAAAACAAATAAGCAGAACTATTCTCCTTGGTGCCCCATCTCCCAGAACTGTGGTCTTTTCGTCTTCCCTCTCCCTCATTCTTCCCGGTGTTTATATTTTACTCCAGCAGAGAAATTGGGAGACCGGGGTATGGCAGTGACACGCAGGAGACCAGGGTTCAAGTCCCTGCCACTTCCTAGCTGAGGGATCCTGTACAAGCCATTTAATCCACTGAGCTCCTTTGCTCAGCCATGACCTAGAAATATTATCCGTCTCACCCACCTGCAGGGAGGCTGTGGTCATTAAATGAGATGATAAGGTGCAAGCACTTCAACACGGTGACTCTATTCACCGTGAAAACTGCCACGCTGTGCGTTATAACATGCATGAGCCTCACACTTCGGCACAAGTTCTGTGCACGTGAACACTTTGTACAGACATTTCCAGTTGTACTGTTATGAAACTGTGTGTTGAGGAAAACGATGAAAGGATGAATTAAAGCTGGACGAGAGTCATTAGCATAGTCTTGAAGCTATGTTGAGTTCATATGGGAACTAGCCGTTTCGGTGTATAGAGACAATGCCCCATTTCTGTTAAGTATTACCTCATAATTCTCAATGTTTTAGGTTTTTAAAACAATTAAATTTAATGGGGTGACATTGGTTGATAGGATCATATAGGTTTCAGGTGTGGATTTCTATGTCACAAGATCTCTATGTGCCCACCACCCAAAGTCAGATCTTCTGTCACCATTTATTAGGACAATGTTCTAGTTTTACTACCATCACATACAATGGCACCACCACAATCAAGAACCCCTGGACTAGGTCCTGGCCGGGTAGCTCAATTGGTTAGAGCATCATCCCAATGCACCAAGGTTGTGGGTTCGATCCCCGGTCAGGGCACCTACAGGAAGCAACCAATGAATGCGTAAATGAGTGGAACAACAAGTCGATGTTTCTCACTCTCTCTCTTTCTCTCGCTCTCTAAAATCAATACATTTCTTAAAATCACGTAAGTACACAAGTATTTATACAAACGCACATAAACCTGGTCCTTATAGCACTATATGTAACACTAAAAATCCAGTAATTATAGACTAGTTCAATAATTGCGGTACCTCCACATATGAAAAATTATTCAACTACTAAAACAACGGGGTGGAATGATAAGTATTGCATGGAAGGATGTGCATCTTTGCATACCTACTCGTATCAATCGTATGGAGGAAATAAAGCAAGTTTCAGAATCATATGTATGGTATAAATTCATTCTTGTTAAAAAAAAAAAATGTTCCCACTACACAGAGGGAGACAGATACCGACACAGGCCTAGGAGACTGTCTTAAAGATCTGAGTAATTACCCTCAGGGGATTGGAAAGAAGAGTGGGGACTTTTGCCTTTTACTTGATATTTTGTGACTGTTTTTACAATAAACACATATGCACTATTTCTGTGATGTAAATAGTCTGATGTGAGTTCAAACGCAATCTTTATAGAGAAAAATCTTCCGTGCCAGAGTTTGGGGCCACATCAAGGCCATCTCTTTTCCATCACTTGGACTTAAAAATCTTTTCTGGGCCCGGCTGGTGTGGCTGACCAACTGAGCATCGACCCATGCATCAAGAGGTCACCAGTTCGATTCCCGGTCAGGGCACATGCCCAGGTTGTGGGCCTGATCCCCAGTGGGGGGCATGCAGGAGGTGGCCGATCAATGTTCTCTCTCATCAATGTTTTTATCTCTCTTCCTCTCCCTTCCTCTCTCTCTAAAAATTAATAAAGAAAAAATATTTTAAAATAGAAAGCTATAGCCCTGGCCAGTTTGGCTCAGCAGTAGAGTGTCGGCCCGCAAACCAATGAGTCGCGGGTTTGATTCCGGCCAAGGGCACGTACCTCGGTTGTGGTTCATCCCCAGCCCTGGTTGGGGTTGTGCAGGAGGCAACCAGTCAATGTGTCCCTCTCACGTCGATGTTTCTCTCTCTCTCCCTCCCACTCTATCTGAAGATCAATGGAAAAATATCCTCAGGTAAAGATTACAAAAAAAAAAAAGAAAGCTATAAAAAAATATTTTGGGGGAATCTCACAGCTAGGAATATTCGGGGAAGGGGGGCTGGTTTCTTCAAGTTCTTTTTCGCAAGTGGTCTCCTCGGATTTGGAAAAGACTGCAATGCCGGTGACTCGTGGCTGGCACAGCAATTCCCAACCTGGCTCTTCCGCCATCGATGTTTCTGTTACGTGAAGGTGAGGCTGCCAGTGTGGCCAGCAGCTGGGAAGAAATGGATGAGTGTCACAGAGCTGGAGATGTGTGTTCAAAGCCTCAGAAAAGACAGAGAGAACAGAGAGCTGATGCCAGAGCAGTGAAAAGCATCATCTCGCACACGCCTATGATCCGCGGACTGGTGTTTGGGAGTCAGGTTGCAAAGCCTCTGAGGCCGTCATGTGGGTCCACAGGAAAGCCCTCAAGACCAGTGGCAACGTCTGCCATGGACCCAAGCAGGCAAAGGGAGACTCTTAATGAGATACTAACAGGGGAGGTGCAAGAGGGACGAATGACCGGCGTTCATCATTAGACTGAAAGACGCAGTGTTGATTTCCTGTCAGTTCTGCTCTGTAAGGATCCAATGAATAAATTATACTCTGCCACCACCCTTCTAACTTGGAGTTCCTAAGTGTAATGAACAATTACCAAATGACTTCTTCATGACTCACACCATCTCGCATAAGGGTGCAGAGACGCAGATACTTGGATTCTCGAAACAGCCGCGTATGCAACTTGAAAACGCCGATCTGAGTTAATACATCATTTCAGCCCTCTTAGTACAGACTTATTCTGAAGTTCTCGTGAACTGGCTGCTGAAACGTTCGTGGCTCCCGGTGCCGAGTTAAGCAGTAAGTGTTTATTTTTACGGAGTCCTGATGGCAGAAGAAAGGACAGGATGGGAACAGTTTCCCTAAGAGAAAGATGATGACGGTCCGGATTCAGTACAGAAACCATTTTTCATATGCTCTACACCAAACAGATTAATCCGGATGAAAATTCAAAAGCCCTCAGGGAGAATTAAACTTCGTTCCAATCAATCCTCTGTGGGTGTCAGTAGCTGGAGAAGAGGGGGGTGATTGGGCGAAGCATTAAGAAAGGCTTCAGCCTGTCGGTTTGTCCCCCTTTGTCACTTCTCCGTCCTCGCTCGCCGCTCCTTCACTTTGGTGTGTGCTCCTTGGTTCCCCCACAGACACATGCTTTTCCCTGTGCCTAGAAGTCCCTCTATCCTTTCTCTACTGACAATTCCTGCTCACTCAACTTCTCAGCAGTCTTCCCTGACTCCCCCGACGGGGAAGGACCTGTTAGGAAGGAGGACACCCACCTTGTTTTCCCCTGATGACTCTTTGCGCCCCTTCCCCAGCTCCTTTCTTCGTGCCTGCTACATCCCTCCTGACGTTCGATGAACACGGGTAGCTCTGTGCACGAAACAACGATCACCCCCTGGAGAGGGCCAACCTCTCTCAATGGAAAGAACGTGTTCATCCTTGTACCCTCCCTGCACCTGCCTCTTCCTTATTCTCCCAGCTGTGGCTTCGTTACTGCACTAACCACAGACTGTCTGAGACCTGGGAACTCTACATACATCCTCAGCAAATGCAAGGGGCCAGCTGTGGTTTCAGTGACTTCCTTCTTCAGAAGCAATACTGTGTGGAATGCACGACAGTGGAGAAGTTAGTCCTGTCAGTCCCAGGATAGCAGCTTTGTCAGAAGCGTTGTTGGATGCAGGGAAGGCAAATTCGTGTCCAGAGTGAGCGTCTATTCCAATAAGAAAAATAGGTTACTGCCTATAAGACAATATCCAAGCCCCTGACAGGCACACAAGACCCACCCGATTCCAGACCCTACTTACTTCTCCAGCCTCACCTGTCATCACTGCCCCCCAAAATTCCCTGCTGGAGACCCAGCTTCTCCTTTCCCAGCTTTGCCATGACCTTTAATAACTCTGGGCCTTCACCTGTCCATTCATTGATGCATTTGTTCATATGTTCGTTAAGTATCCACTGGTGGCTAGAAAAACATGGTCTTTGCAGAGAAGATGTGTTAAGTTAATACATTAATGAGTGATGGCCAGTATGACAGCAAATGTAGACGGGGCTTGGATGGGGGGGTGAGGGGAAGAAACCTAATCCACCTGCTTTTAATCTGTACTCATCTCTTTACGAGCTGTGTGTCCTCGGGTAAGTCACCTAACATCTGTGAGCTTTGGATTTTCACCCACAAGATGGAGTGGATGCCTCCTCTCCCCTGAATATGGAACTCCCTTTGTATCGGGCACTATGGAAGAACCCAAAACGACAGCCGTCACTACTACCGTCTTGCAGTGTGTGAGGTCCTGAGTCCTTGTCATGTCTAATTACTGTGAGGAGGTGTCGCTTTGACTCCTTCTTTCCTTCACCCACTCAAAGGTCACACGGGCACCTCTGTCTCATGGGTCTTCCCCCTTTCTCCCTCCCATGGCAGTTCTACACTGTGCCTTCTCCCCATATAACCAGACCAAAAACATGGTGGAAATCCGTGTGGCCTTCATGGTGGTGTCCTCCACGGCACCAGTGGTCCTCAAAGCCGGTAGAAACGAGTCTCAAACAGCCACCTCGTAGCTGGGTGAGCTTGGGCACCTCATTTAACCTCTCTGAACCTCGGGTTCCTTACCTGCCAAATGAGAATACTAAGAACGCCATCTCACAGGCTTGCAGGAAGAGAGAAGGCTGTGGAAAAGCTGTTCATGAAGGAATCTCGACTCACTGGGGTTAATAAGGAACAGGGTTATTTACCCAAAATGTGCCCTTAGTCCTGATCTGTCAAACCCTCCTCTTTTGTGGAGTAGCAGCCCTGATGACATTTCATTCTGGGTTCATCAGTTCTTGGCTACTTTTTTTTTTTTTTTTGAAGGAGAGAGAGAGAGGAAGGGAGAGAGAGAGAGAGAGATAGAAACATCGACGTGAGAGAGAAACATCAATTGGCTGCCTCCTGTATGCCCCCCACTGGGGATCGAGCCCGCAACCTGGGCATGTGCCCTGACCGGAAATCGAACCGGGACCTCTCAGTCCATGGGATGACGCTCAATTACTGAGCCACACTGGCCGGGATCTTAGCTACTTTTAGTCCATCCATTTTTCTGTTGTCATTGCTTTGAACAACTGTTGAATTATTTCAATTCTTTCTATTAATATTTTATTGATTGACTTTAGAGAGAGAAGAAGGGAGAGACAGAGAAAAACATTGATGCAATCGGCTGCCTCCTGCACACGCCCCAACCTGGGATCGAACCTGCAAATTGGGCATGTGCCCTGACCAGGAATTGAACTGGCGACTTTTCAGGGCACAGGGACGGCGCTCAACCAACTAAGCCACAGCAGCCAGGGCCATTGGTTGATTCACATATGTGCCGTGACCTGGGATCGAACCCACAACCTTAGTGTATCAGGATGACACTCTAACCAACTGAGCTACCTGGCCAGGGCTTATTTCAATCCTTAAGATTTCGTTCTCTTCCGTGAAAACTACAGAATCTGGCGCCAGCTGCCTGGGTTTGAATCCCAGTCTGCACTTACTAGCTAAGAGCCTTGGGTGAGCTACTTAACCTCTCTGTGCCCCACTTTTCTCCTCTGTAAAATGGGCATAATGATAGAGCCTCCTTCACAGGACTGCTGCCAGGGTCAAAGGAGATGAAAGCGCTCGAAGAGTAAACACCGTGTGAGTTTTGGTGTTATCACAGCCAACTCACAGCTCTCCTGCCTCCAGGCAGGGCTAGACCGGCGGCGCGCGGTTCTGGTGGTCTCTCTCCTCGCCCTTCCCTCGCCCTCCATGCTTCCAGAATGAGGCCTGTGCTGGGCCTGGAGGAAAGAGCCAAAGAGAGTCATCGTGCCATGTGCCCCAGCCATGGGGACACTCTCTCCTACCCAGCGGTAACACACCAGCAGGTGGTGCCTCCCAGAGCCAGGAATGGTCCCTTTAGCCTCTTGGCGTGTACCTTTGTGCCCCTGCTGCAAACTTCTGAGGCCCTGCTCAGCAGTGGTCACTGGCTCCCAAACTTCCCTCAGCAGCCACCTGTGAAACCCGCGGGCACGCGCAGAATCAGTTTTATGTTCCAGCTGGGACGGAAACTCCGGGCCAGGGGCCAGGGCAGGGGGAGATAGTCCTGCCCCTGTCTACCACAGCCCCCACCGTGCGGCTCACCCAGGCCCCTCCGCCACACACTGAGCACTGCTGCCCCCCGGCTGGGGCAAGGCTTCATTGGCTCCTGAGTGAGCCAGGGGGCATAGAACCCATGTCCCACCCACTTGACAAGGATTTGCCCTGAGGCCTCCCTCCCTTGGCTTCCAAGAGGAAAGCAGCCCTTTCTGGTCCCCTGACAAGCTGGCTCTGTCCTCCTCCAGGCCTCCTGGTATAGGCGGTGTGGAGGGGCTGGGGCTGGTGGGGTGACGCCCGCACGTCCCCCATGGCCCTAGGCTGCAGCTCCCTGACCCTAGAACTCACGCTCCTTGATCCCTGTTTCTTAGTTGCAGGCGTTAGTCACCAATTCAGGCATATGACACCCAACACCACCCTGTGATAGAGAATTGTTTTAAGGGAATTACGCATTGCCTTCGAAGTATATTTGACTGAGTGAGGGAATAAAAAGCAGGCATATAGCAAACCAGTATTATACAGAATAATAATAATAAAGCAATAAACTAAGTGACAACTAGTGTAATAAAAGTAAAATATGAAAATATGATACATATGGTAATTTTATAAATAATCTATATATAAAACCCCTTTTCTTTGTTATTAGACAAATCAGAGTGAGCCATATGAAATTCCTGCTGTTGTAGGTCAAAGGCAGTCACGGGTCGGTAAGTTCACATGGGTCAACCTGATGCTTAATTCTTACAGCAGGTCAGGTATTGCTTCAAAAGCTTCACAAACAGTTAATCCTCAGGGTGAACCTGTGAGAAAAGAATCATTATCATCAAGGCCATGATGCAGCCGAGGAAACAGAGGTACGATTTCTTATTCGAGAAACTTGCCAAGGTCACACAGCCAGCAAGTGCCAGAGCCTGTTGGCTCCAGAGGTCACACCCTTTACTGCCACACTGCCCTTCAGAAGCAGCGATCCAATGAGCATTAAGCTTCCAACATAGCTCTTTGCCATTTTCATTCCAAATTCAGGGACACAGTCAGGAACCGAACCCCGGAGGGCAGAGACCCTGGCTCAGCAGGTGTTACTTTTCTGCAAGAATGTCTTTTCTGCCTGTCTCCTCCTCGTCAGTCTTCCCATCTGCAAAATGGGCATGCACAACAGGCACCCATGGCAATAGACCCAAGAACTAATTAGCACCTGAAATGTGTGTCCAGATCCCCTGCGAGAGGTGCTATAATAAGGCGAAGTATTCTCGCATAAATTCCAGTTTTGCATCCCGCGGCCCGTTCCTCTCTGGGCAGGCGGTGATGCCCCGTCTTGTCGAGATCTGATCTCTAAATGCAACCATGTGTTTTCTTTCATCCAAATGACTGTGCTCATCTCGGGAGCAGTCTTTAATTTTCTTCTTGGAACCGAGGACCATCCTTACTTACAGCAACAAAAGGTCCCCAGGACGGTGAGGTAAGATTTGAATTAAGATACCTTGGCATATTGCACTCCACAGCAATTAACGGCCAACAGGTTTTCAGCAGCACCCACTCTCTCAAGAGCAGTGACTCTTTGTCTCAAGAATCCCCGTCTATCATGTTATCAAGTCGTCTTGATTAAGCAGCCCCCGGCAGCCGGCTCTCTGCCAGGTGGTAAACCAAGTGGGCGTCACAGTTGGGATCACTGTCCTCAGAGGGCCCAGCCTGACGGAGAAGCCAGGAGGTTATCAGGCCTCCGTCCGCACTGCCGACATCAAATACGGCCACGGCCGCGCGGTTCAGGAGGGGCTGCCTGTCCCGCTGGCCCGTCACCCAGGTTCTTCCTCACTCTCACCTGCCTTTTGGCCACTCTTGTTCATTAGCATCTCTCATGGGAGAAAAGGGAAGGAGAGCCAACGTTTGCTTGTCCATTTGGCTCCTTGTCAGCAGCTCTGGTAAGTGTGTAATCTGATGGAACCATGGTCCAAGATGAGAATTTGGAGCCTTTCCCTCCCTCTGCCCCTTGCCAGGCATGTGAACTCCTGTTAGGGCTTCAAGTCCCAGCCTTCCCGAAGGCCCTGGGGCAGAGTCAGAAGTTAGTCACTCCCTCCCTGGCTCCCGGAGCCCCTCTGCAGGACCGGAGAACACTCCTCACATTGTGCGGTAATTATCGGGGCCCGCGTCTGTCTGCCATTGGACAGGCAGCTCCCTAAGGGTGGGGCTGCGCTCTCTCATCAGCCTAAGTCCCACCGTTTTGGGGGCCCAGTGCTTGGTATATGACTGGGGTGTAAGAAACGTATGTTGAATAAATAATAAACCCAAGTAGACCTTCTTTACTGTTTTCTAAGAAAATCAGGTGTTAATACGTTGAGGGTTTTTTGTTTGGGGTTCCCCCCCCCTTTATTTGGTGCTTATTTATTTGCTGTTTTAAAGAAAACAGCATCCCAGAATTTCTAGAGATGGGAGCGTTGATTCACCTCATCCATTCGACAAATATCCGTGGACTATCTGACGCGTACCAAGTGCTGTTTTAGGAACTGGAAAACAAAACAGACAAAAACCCGCCCTGGAGACGCTCGCTTTCTAGTGATGGTCTTCTTTCTCGGGCATCGTCTCTCCCCTTGCCTTCCAGCTTCCTCCCGAGTCCTTCTCCCTGAAGATGGGAACCATCTAAATCATTTCCACCAAATACGCAGAAATACCCAGGGTACCACTATGAAATAAACACTCATGGAAAGTGACAGGTACCCCCCTGTTGCCCTATCAATAGCCCAAGGATCCAGGGTGTCAAATAAGAAGGTTTTAGGAGACCAGGTATCACAGGGAGGCAGCCACCTGGGAGTACAGGGACAGGTGGCAGGACAAAGCCCATCACCTCCTTCAATACGATGGCAGCCAAAGATGCTTGGGCCTCCCCGGGGAAGACTGGAGCGCCTTCCCGATGCCTGGTTCTGAGCAGCAGACAGCATAGAAGAAACCACCTCCGGTTCTGTCTGAGTCAGGTCTTTCAGGGGAAGAACATTTAGTTTATCTAAGGTGCTGTGAATTCCCACCGCCTTAGGCAGAGCCGTATTCCAACATAAGCACAAAAACAAATTCTTAAAGCCAAGGAAATGACTGCTGACGAGCCACAGGTATGTGCTGTCACCCTCACCGCTGCTTTTCCCTGAGAATTCTCTCGGCGAGGGGAGAAGGTCCTCCCCCACACACAAAGGTGAGGTTCAGCCAACACTGTAGCAACTGCTTTTAGAGCTTGGTACTGACACGGTGACTGGCAAGCAGGTCGGTGCACAGTCCAAGCGTGTACTCTGATGGCTGAACGGAAGGTGAGGGAGACGGCAGGATGAGGCACTTCCTCCGGCCTTGCCACGCTGAATATCAGCTTTAAAGCAACCAGAGCCATGATTATAAAGGAAGATCTTTGTGCGGACGAGAGGCAATAGTTTTTTGATGAGTTGAAGTGATGATTGAAGTCGTTTTGGCTTTCCTGGTGTCTGGGTGGGAAGAGAACAGGTGCTCGCCTTTGCCAAAAATGACAGCCGACTACCGACGCCGGGGGAACAGAGTCCCTTGTGCGGCATCAGTGAATTCCACAGAGGCTGGGAGGTCTGCAGATAAAAGCACCGGGGGGCAGAGCTCTGCGAAGCCTGTTTTCTGAGCAATTGGTGGGAATGACTGTTGAGCAATGTTGCTACATCTGCCCAGCTCCCTTCGCCCACGAGAACCACATACCGCGACCTCCGTCTCACAGCAGTGTCTGCTGCGGAGGGCCAGCCAGGGGTCGTATGCACATAGAGGCTTTCCCGAGGAGGCTTCTGGCTTCCTCCGGGGTGTCTCTGTCCCTGGCTCGCGTCTGTGTCTCTCTGAGTGACACTGAATGTGGCTGCCTGTTTGCTCTCACCTGGAAGTGTGTTGGGGGGGTGTGCCTGTGAGCAGGTATGCATGCACATTTACCCCTCTTTAATCAGAGCAGGCAGCACTTGTGCAAAGTCTGTCTCGTGAGTTTAGAACATTTGGGCAAATTCCAGCGCAGGGCATTCTGTAGAGGAGAGGGGCTGGTGGCCGCCTCGAAGGCTGCCTGCAGGCAGCCGGGGCCCCTGGAAAGTCAGAGCAGGAGAGAATCTCGGGGACTTAGTACTCCCAAACCAGCCTGCCATGTGGTGGTTGCATTCAAGATCGTTCCAAATGACATGGATGTAAAACTCTGCACGTGGGGACCGGAGGGCTGCTGGTCCGCTCATCCGGGTCCCTGACACACGGCTGGGTGCAGGACAGGGCGTTCCTGCTGCTCCGGGCTGCTCAGCGTAGCCGTTCCGGGCGGCCTCGGAATCAAGCTGATATGCATCTCGCAGCATGACAACCTTGGCGTGAGGTTCCCGGGAAGGGCTGAGTGTGTGCATTAGGTCACTGAGCTCTGTTACCGTTTAACCAGCCTCAGCCTGCGCCGCGGTGACACACATCTGCTGACGGGACGGATCAGTGCACCGCGCTGTCGGCTGACTGGTGGGCCATGCTTGAAAGACTCCTGGCATGCGCCCCTGCCTGCATTTTTCACTCTTGACTGGAAGCATATGCTCCGCACAATCGGGACAGTGTTAGCATGTGGGTCCGAGGCAGCTTCCTACACATCTGGCTGGGGCCGGCTGAATCCCTTCCCCCGGGAGGGTGGCTTCCAGCTCTGTGACATCTGGAGAGTGGCAGGAAGTGTCTGGATTCATCCCAGAACGATTTTTATCTCCACATGCTTTTCCAATTTCATCAGGGCCTCCGTGCTACATTCCGAAAGACATGTCCACATTTGCCACGGACAAGAATGACAGATGGAGAAAAATCATCTTTGACCCTTAAAAGTCGGTCGTGTTTTATGAGGTAAGAGCTTGGGCACAAAAGGTACTGTAGGAAGGATCCCAGATTTGGCTCCGAATGCACACGTGACGTACGTTTCGGCTTTTGGAAATAAAAGCGCCGTTCCCGAAACCACTAGTTTATCAAAGCAGTGAAGACGGCGTTCAGAATGTTCATTCTTCTTTGGGGCATTACGTACGTAGAATAAAAGGCACAATCTTAAGTGTACACCTTGATGACTCTCCAGAAGGCTCTCTTGTACCCGTCCCAGTAGACAGCCCACCCTTCTGTTGGTCCCCACTCTTCTGACCTCTGTCACCATTTTTATTTTATTTAAAAAGGCATTTAAAAAAAAAAAAGTGGGGCTCTCAGTGATAAACAAATATCTCACCATACATAAACAACAGAAATTTTATAAATTCCCATGAACTTGCATAGGGGACACCCAAGGTCAGGGTTCAGAGGAAATGATTTTGTAACACCCCTGTGTTACAGCATGTAGGGTCTTCCTAGACCCAATATTTCACAATTAAAGAAGAACGTATTCCCGGAGGAAAACTCTTGGTCTTTAGCTGTGGGGGAGAATTCTGGATTTGTTCTTGTTTCCCGAAGCCTGTCGGTATCTTGTGGCCAAGTTCACGCATTTTTAGGTGTGCAGTCACAAGCCTTCAGACCCTCCCTTCTTTGAAGGACACCCGGGCCCGGGCCCAGGCCGAGAGCCTGCCCGCATCCTCGCTCTGCCTCTCCCCAGGTCTTACACTCGTCCAGGAATGAGGCCTCGTTGCGGCTTGCTCCTCTCCAGAGAAAACGCTTAGTCAGATCCAAAGCTAGTCGCTGCAGGCCCCACAGTGTCCTCAGGAAATACCAAGAGAAAAGGCCGCCGGAGAGAGGATTAAACCTTCCTGAGCATTCCCATGGCCTGCATCTAAATTCTGCAGCGACTGCCGTTAGACTGAGTGGGCGTGCTTGCCCACGGTGCCCCCCAGGTGCCCTCTCTCAGAAACAGCCAATGCTGTCAGCGCCGACCTGAGGTAGACCAGCTGGCCACGGCAACACGGACATACCTTTCCTGGACACACTTTTGCCACTCTACTTTTATGTTTAGATTTGAAGGCAACCACTTAGAAGCATTTTCGCTTATGTTTGGGGGTGCAGGGCTAGGGCGCTAGGCACAGGAGAGGAGAAGTGCTAATGGGGGACTCCTGGCGAAGGAGTTCAGAACCAGGCTGCTTCTGCCCAGACACGACACTGACCCCCCCACCGTGGGACCTGGACAGGCCACAGCATCCTGTCCCAGGTCCCCATCTATACTATGCAGACCTATTTAGCTTAGGGTTTGGGGTGGGGAGACCCATTGGGAATGTGGCTGCTAGCAGCATAGGTTTTGGGATAAGTATTTCAAAGCCTTCAGCTTCTGTAACTGTAAAACTAGGGGCTGAAGGCCCTCACACTCCCCCATGGGCCCGGGCCGACCGGCCATGCTGGATACATGGAGGTTTTCAGCTGCCCTAGATAAAATGTTCCTTCCTCTCAAGCTCCGAGTGAAGGGTGTGTCTGATGGGTCACGGCACTCACAGGAGGATTCGGGTGAGGCGGGGCTCTGCAGGTGACTTTGAAAACCCCCAGAAAGGAGAGAGAGAACGTGTTTTCCATGTGTGAGGAGGGTGGACTTTTCCTTCTTGCTGACCAACTCCACGGTCCACGTAGACCAACAGCCAGCATGGTGACTTTGCACAGACTCACGGTGTTTTGAGAGCTGGTCCTTTGGCAGGACAAGGACACATCCCTGGGATGTGTGTGTTTTCTTTGTTGCTGTCTCATGGGCCCTTACTGTCAGACCAGAGCAGCCTTTTGTGGACACCGCAGTCCACACAATGGACCTGGTCACTGGGTAGAGGTCACCTTGTCCGTAAATCCACTGCAAAGCTTCTTTCTCAGGACATCAGAGGCAGTATGAAGAATTACTGAGTTTGGTCTTTTTATCTATTGGGCTGGCCTCATCCAGGTACCTCATATTACTAAGAATTGAATTCATCTTATAAAATGTGCCATAAATGAGCCCCAGCCGGGTGGCTCAGTGGTAGGAGCATTGTCCTGTACACCAAAAGGCTGCAGGTTTGATTCCTAGTCAGGGTGCCTGCAGGAGGCAACCAATGTTTCTCTCTCTCTCTTTCTCTCTCTCCCCCTCCTCCTCTCTCTAAAGTCAATAGGATTTTTAAAAATATATAAAATGCACCATATATGGCTTCCAGAATAATTAATCACGTGTGTGTGTGTGTGTGTGTGTGTGTGTTGCTGTAATTCAAATTCTCTTCAACACAGGGGTTCTGTGTTCACGTCCACTTCTGCACCACTGTGGCTCTCAGCCACATGTGGAAGAGAAAAGTCTCTTTGCTGTTTTAATCTTCTGTCATTGTCTTGGATTTACATCACCCGCATGTCCTCTTCTGGGTCCGGTGCCATGCCGGGTTCAGCACGGATGGTACGGGAAGGTCCCCCTCCTGTTCATTGTTTTCATATCGCTAGCAGTGGGCTCTAGCTCTCATCCACAGTGACTCAGAGTTCACTCTGGAAGCAGGTCTTCGTCAACACAATCCACGCAGCTCTGGGTGGACCCGTTTTCATTGGCTGCCACAGGTGTGTGCACGTGAAGGCGCTCTGGCACACACCGTGAGGAACGCCCCTGTGTGGCTCTATTAGTGCACCATGCCCGTCTTGCCTGCAAACTCTTCCCCAGCAGCCTGCAAGCCTGCATGAGGGAGCTTTGACAGCATCTGGGTTGTTTTTTTTTGGTGAAGGGAACTATTTCCAGGCTGAGAACAACTTGAAAATGTCTCCCCCACCGTGCAGATATCATCGGCTCTACCAAGCTTCCTGTGGCAAGCCTTCCCAGGAATTTGCTGCTTAACCATTTCACAACCGCCGTGCTGTGTGGGCTGCAGGATTATTAAAGATCATCGGGAATGGGCTTGTCTCGGGCCACCCTCACTTGTGTGTGTCCTCAGTGGTGTGGGACAGTGACCTATACAGACAATGGATGCTCAGTGATGGATGGATGAGCCTGGCATCTTTTCATTTAAATCAAGTTTCCATTTCAGGCATTCTAATCTTTAATAAAATAAGCTTGGGTTCAAAGGAAGCTGCATTGGAACGAGGTTTCTCTACTGGAGAGAATCACTGCTACGCCTGCCTTTTTCACAATGGGGATCGAAGTCGGGGAGCGGGGGCTGGAACGAAGATTTATTTTTCCCACCTCTGAGATTCTTCAAATCATTTTTAATGAAGTGGGTTATCCATTAATAATGCCAACTTCTGTGACTTTTCCCCTCCCGTTTCCTCCTCCTGAAACGTTCTTTTTTTCCTACCCCATCCCCTACTTTGAGTATCTTAATTATGTCCATCACCACTGACCACCCCAGGGGTTGTAATTCAGCACAACCCAGTGAAACCCGAAAATTGCCATTTCTAACAAGTTCCCAGGCGATGCTGACAGTCTAAGGACCACACTTTAAGAACTTGAGGTAGACCCTCCTTCATAGAAAATATACTATTAAATTACAATAATTGATGAGTAAAGAAGATGTCTATCTGTACAGTAAAAACTATAAAAAGGAACAAAATATTGATTCATCCTACAACACTGATGGACCTTGAAAACATGATGCTCAGTGAAAGAAGCCAAACGCAAAGGCACATAATGTATATGTATGATTCCATTGATATGAAATGTCCAGAATAGGAAAATCCATGGAGACAGAAAGCAGATTAGTGGTTTTCAAAGGCTGGGACAAGGGGGAATGAGGAGGGATGCTAATGGGTATGGGGCTTTGTGAGGGGGTATGATGAAACGGTTTAGGAATTCAATAGTGGTGATAGTTGTATAACCTTGTGACTATACTAAAAATCAATGAAGTCTACTTTTTTTAAATATTTTTTTTTCTTTATTGATTTTTAGAGAGAGAGGAAGGGAGAGGGAGAGAGAGATAGAAACATTGATGAGAGAGAACATCGATTGGCCGCCTCCTGCATGCCCCCCACTGGGGATCAGGCCCACAACCTGGGCATGTGCCCTGACTGGGAATCGAACTGGCGACCTCTTGGTGCATGGGTCGACACTCAACCACTGAGCCACATCGGCCGGGCTACATTTTTTTTTTTAATACTCACCCGAGGATGTTTTTCCATTTCTCTTCAGATAGAGTAAGAGGGAGAAAGAGAGAGAGAGAGACATTGATGTGAGAGAGACACATCGATTGGCTGCCTCCCGCACAACCCTGACCAGGGCTGGGGACCGAACTGCAACCAAGGTTATGTGCCCTTGACCAGAATCAAACCCACGACTCTTTGGTCCGCGAGCCAACGCTCTAACCGCTGAGCCAAACCAGCCAGGGCAAGTCTACAGTTGTAAATGGTAAATTCTATGGCATATGAATTACATATCAACTTTAAAATGCAACCATAAAGATGACCAAAAGAAAATATAAATGGCTCTGTGTATGTTCTTGGGGTCACTAAAGATCAAAACTATAAAGGATAAGATTATAGATTTGACTCATGTATTTAAAATAAAACAACTAAAAATCAAAAGGATTTTATAGTATAGTAAACTGCAAACATGATTTGCAACAAATATGGCGGAGTCAGTGAGCCTTACTCTTTCAGACTTTACAAGATACTAGAAAAGAAAAAGACTTAATGCCTCTGCAGAAAAAATAGACTAAAGACATGAACAGGTAGGCTTTTTTAAATCCTCATCTGAGGATATTTTTCTATTGATTTTTCAGATAGAGTGGGAGGGAGGGAGGGAGAGAGAGGGAGGGAGGAAGAGAGAGATACATCATCAATGTGAGAGAGACACATCGATTGGTTGCCTCCTGAATGACCCTGACCATGACCAGGGATCAAACCTGCAACCTAGGTATGCGCCCTTGAGCGAGAATCGAACCGACTCTTTAGTCTGTAGGCCAACGCTTGAACTGCTGAGCCAAACCGGCCAGGGCACAGGTAGTTCTTAAAAGCTGAAATACACATGGCTGGTAACCATATTGAAAATATTCTATCTAATTCACTATCAAAAATATAAGTTCAACTAAGATACATTTTTGCCTGATCAACTGACAAAGAATTTTAACAATAATCTTTTATGGGTGAGAATCCAGACTTCTGGTGCTGGGCACAATCTAGCAACATGACTTTAAAGCACAGCTAGCTGTTGACTGCAATATCATTCACATGAATTTATGCTAAAGAAATAGTCAGCAGTGTGTCCAAACAACCACCCTCCAGGGGGTTGATCAGCAACTTTGTTTAAGATTTCAAAATTCAGGCCCTGGCAGGGTAGCTCAGTTAGAGACCATAGTTCTGATACCTCAAGGTTGCAAGTTCAACCGCAGGTCAGGGCACATACAAGAATCAACCAATGGATGCATCAGTAAGTGGAACAACAAATCGATGTTTCTTTCTCTCTCAAATTAATCAACACATTTAAAAACTTTTTAAAAAATATTTTAAAAATCAGAAAGGAGCTGAGGGTGAAACAAGGGTTATGTTAGATGACCTGTCTATCAAATGCAATGCTATTCAGCCATTAAAAATGATGTTGCCCTGGCTGGTTTGGCTCAGTGGTTAGAGCGTTGGCCTGCAGTCCAGAGAGACCTGGGTTCGGTTCCCGCTAAGGGCACGTATCTCGGTTGCAGTTTGTCCCCGGCCCGGTTGGGTCGTGTGGGAGGCAACCACTCGATGTGTCCCTTTCACGTCGATGTTTCTCTCTCTCTCTCTCTTCCTCTCTCTCCCTCCCACTCTATCTGAACAAAAAATGGAAAAATGTCCTCAGGTGAGGATAAAAAAAAAAATGATGTTGTAGAACTAATACTTATTGCCATGGAAAGATGCTCATAATGGAGTCAAGTGGGAAATAGAGCTTACAAAATAAGTCTACAGCATGAGCTGGCTTTTGTTTTAAAAGCTGTGCCTGGGATACGAAAGATCCAGAAAGCTGTACACACACACACACACACACACACACACACACACACACACACACGGTGTTTCTGGGTAAGGAGAATAGGATGGGTTTTTCTCCTTTTAAGCTGTTTTTTCCTGCAACTATTATACAGTGCTTTTGTAATAAGGAAACAATTACTTTTCACTTTTTAAAGGGCTGTAATGTAAAATTGAGGGGGACACTCCGTTTTGTGAGATGACACCTGATGAAGAGGAAATGGAAACCAAAAGCATTGTAAAATGCCGAATAAAACAGGGGTGGCCTTAGGGGCCCCACTCTGTCCTGCATTCCTGCCATAATAACAGCGCAGGATTCCACTAACCAAGGGCGCTCTGCTCCTGAGAAAACTTGCCAACTGCAAGGAAGAGATGCTTCTTGAGGAGTATCATGTGTTCTTAGAGAAATTTTTATCTCCCTAAATATCTTATCTTGGATAGAATTCAGAGACCCCAAATCACTGAGCAAAGGAGCAGGTAACAATATCAGACATGAGCAACTTAGTGGAACTCATCTCCATGAGAAATGACAGCTAACATTTACTCAACACCTACTACTTGGCCGGCTGCATTCCAACTGTTTTCCATGTACTAATTCACTGAATCCTCACCAACCCGACACACTAAGTACTGTTGTTATCCCCATCTCTGGAAGAGAAACTGAGGCACAGAGGGATTAAGGATCTTGCCCAAACCTAAGCATTCTGGCCTGAGAGTCTTGCTAAACTTTGCAGGGTCTCTCTAACAACAGCTCTGTACTTCTGGGTCCAAACATCTTGCTGTTGTCATTTGGGAAAACTCCTTGACCTGCTCCTGGCTGTGATTACTCTTCCTGAGAGGGTCAGAGTGGTCCTAGAGAACCGCAGTGTCTCATAGCCACAGCTCCTGTTCCCTGAAACGCGGGGTTCCTTGGATCCCCTGGGTCTCCCTTCCTGTCCCCTAATGCCACTTCCTCATAGGTTCACATCTGCAGAGCAAGACTGGGGTGGGCAACCGTGGGGCTTCGGGTGTGACGGGTCCTCAAAGCACTATATCTTCAGGAGATTCGGGGCTGTCAGGTCAAGTCCCCAGTGTCTCCTGCCAGCTGCTACACGCTGGGCACACAGAGAGCCACAGCCTGTTCCAAATCCCAAGATATGAGGAATGGTCTTGAATTTCCAGTTGCCTTTTTTTCTGAATCTTCAGGAAGTTATTTTATTCCGTGACAAATGGGGCAGGGATCATGGGAGGAGTCCCACCTGGGGTGCGTGGAATAAGGGGGTGCATTGTCTGCAGATAATTTTTAAAACAGTAACAGAACTCACTGAGAGTCTATCTGCTTTTTATTATCTCCATGTGCCAACAATTCTAAACAACGTCAGTGATGAAAGACCCCAACCTGGTAAATTGGACCACTCCCTGGACCACTCCCACTCACCCCTGACTACAAACCTTGGTACACCCCGGCTTCCATTCCTAGCTTTTCTTACGTCCCACCATTTTACTTGTGAGTCTGATCATCGACCCCCAATACCCTCTCGTCGCTGGAGTTCTCGGTACCCCAAGTGACGGATGAGGACGATGAGAGGCTTATTTGGGAGGAGAGAGAGAAGTGGCCTTTAAAGGCTGTGCCCACCCTCCCCTTTCTCCATGAAGGTCGCTGGGAAAGAGCAGCTGGGAAACCAGGCATGGGGCCCACTCGGGCTTTTCCTAAGGCCAGCCCTTGTCCCCAATTTGGAGTCAGGCTCCTGCTGGGAAAGGGAGTGTCTTTGAGACCCAGCCCTGATGCCCCAGCTTCTCTAAGACTTCCCTGTGCCCCAAGGCAGAGTTAGTCACTTCCTTCTGGAGCTCCCACAGCACCTGTACACCCCTTTGTTAGAGCACCCACTCCCCAGGGAGCTCCCTGAGGGCAGGAACTTAACTTGTTCGCCTTTGTTCCCCGGTTCTGACAGAGCGACTGACACAGAGCAGATGCTCAAAAATGTCTAGAGGAACCAAAAATGAAATCACACACTGTCTTCATTATTCCCCCATGAAACGTGTCTGCTATCAGCTCATGACAAATATGGTCTAAGATGACTACATCATTCATTCATTCATTCATTCCACGTAGAATGCTTACTTATTCTTATGTCATTATCATTATGGTGGTCATTGTTTTTTCTTTGCTTTCATTGATCTAAGTAATCCCGTTCGGGAAAGATATTAAATCGCACAGCTGATAGGGGAATAGAGACTCAGTACAAAAATGGGTACGTTTCTGAAAAGAAATTCAGACACTACAGATTAGAAATACCCGACACTACTGTGAATTCACTCTGTGGTGACTACAGAGACCTGCCGGAGTGGTAGAAACAAAACGGAGTTTGGGTCATCCTCCCCCCGGGGGGCCAAAAATCTGTGCCCTGGCCGCCCCACCTGAGCCTGGCCGCCCCACCCGAGCCTGCCCCGCCATAAGGACTGCATCGTTGTGGCTTCAGCGCAGTAAGGGGAATTACTTACTAATAACGGGTGGGGATGAGCTGGGAGGAAAATGTTACAGGACTTGTTCAGCCTTGTCCAGGCCACACCCAGTTTAGTCAACGACTTCTGAACCCAAAGAACGTTAAAGGAACACAGTGGAGGTTGTACCTGGGGCTGAAAAATAAAAATGTCAGCCCTCTCCTGCAGTGACATACAATGCAGTCCTCTACCGGGAAAGATACATATCTCATGCCAAGGATGGTCTTGAAAGAGAAATCTGTCCTGAAGAACATCCAACCGTTTTACTGAAAGGAAAAAAAAAGAGCGGCTGACCCGATCTACTTCCTTCCCTTCAAACAGAAGAACTTGTATAATAGCTTCAGTAAGAGCCGTGTCAGCAGCAATCACTGTGAAAAACTTTCTGCTAAGGATGAAATTCAACCTTCACAGGCATGTGCTGTGCACAGCATTTAAAAATATATATTTCTAGGTACCTGAGATGTAAAAGCATGTAAAATAAATAAAAGCCAATTAGCAGCCGCATCTGGGGAGATGCTGCCTGGGGAAAAGGGAACGGAATGCAGGGGAAATCCTTGGGAAGCACGCAGCTGACAGCTTCAGCAGCCCTTCCTGAGGCCTGGCTTTGACCTGTTCCGAGAACCTTCCGTGGCCTCTCCAGCAATCTTAGCACAGACAGGGTTTGCAAGCCCATGTCCCATGGGCCAAATGCAGCTCACAGCTGTGTTTCATTTGGCTTGAACAGTGTATTCATTTTTTAAAAGTTAGAAATCTGTAAATAGGACATGTGCTTTCCAGTTTACCACAGTCCTCACTACTCCCAATTGTCTCACACTGGCTTGTCCACACGACCTGCCAGGCCTCTGTAGGTATCTAGGTCTGTGATCCCTTTACCTTAGTCTCTGGTTCTCATGCTTTGGCTGCCCAATGGAATAATTCAAGGGAGCTTTCAAAAATACCCATGTCTGGATCCCATCCCCAGAGATTCTGATTTAATTCTCCTGGGGTACAGGGTAGGTAACAGTTTTAAAAGCTCCCCAGATGATTCTAAAGTGCAGCAAAATTTGAGAACCGCAGCCCTTGAGAAAGCAAGCTGGCTGGAGGGCTGTGACCTCAGGGTGTTTTCCACCAGGCTCTGCTTATCTCCAAATGGACCATTTCCCTTTACCTGAGGCTAAGCCACCTGCTCAGGCGAAGCATCTCCTCACCCAAACCCTGGCATTTAACCTTCTCTGAAGAGGCTCCAGGCCAAACTCCCCAAAGAATCCCTGATGACTTGGGAGCTAACGATCCCTTTTGAAATGAAGAGTAGGGGCCATTTTTTCTGGAGGTTTGATTGTTGGTGATTTAGCCACAGGCACATCCACTATCAATGGACTTGTATTGGGCTCAAGGCACTTTCCCATACCATTCCTCATCTTAGATTTAGAAAAAACATCATGAAGCAGGGATTACTCTCCCGTTTTACAGGTGAGAAAATGGTGATGCCTGGCCCCAGGTAAAAGCCCCATGTGGTAACTGAGACTACAGTTGAATTTATTTCAGTGACCACTCAGCACCTGTTATGCAGCCTGCGGAGGGCTATATTCCAGAACAGCCCTAATGTTTGTTTACAGCCAGCATCTGCTCTGATTGGCCAGTGCCTGTGTCACGGTGATGGGTGAACATCTGAATTTAGAGTGAGTGGACCTGTATTAGGCACCCTGCACTTTGCCACATCACCCCTATTGCTAGAGCCACAACAGTCGTGATGAAGATATGGTCCTTGAACCTGCAGGCTCACGCCTGGAGGGTGAACAGACGCTGAAATACTTGCACTGGGGTATGTCTGTTGCACAATAGAAGAGGGTGAAAGCTGAGAGTGTGAGAGCAATCAGAGGGAACCATCTACCTCTATCTGGAAACACCAAGGAAGGCCCCACAGAGCATGAGATGTTCAGACCTGCACCTTGAAGGATGAGTAGGAGTTTCCCAGGCAGAGAAGGGGTGGGTGGGCGGAGATACCTGCTGAGCAAGGGCATGGGGGCACACCACGGCACAGCATGTTCCGAAAACTTGGCTTCCAGTCAGGAAAAGGACTGCAGATTCCCTTGAAAGAAAGTTTATCCTGCTTATCTATAAACCCAACGGTCCTGAATGGCCTTAATTATCTTTTCAGTATTTGGCCCTTCAAGGTGAGTTGCAGATGAGTTCCCCAGCTGCAGAGATAGAGCTCACTGCGGTCTAACATCCCTCATCTGTTATCCAGCACCTTCCCCTTTTCAAAGAGCACTCCAGAAATCTGAAAGTGACCCTTGTCTCCAGCAGAAAGCAATCTGTTCTTCCCTCTCACTATATACGGTCACAGGCACACTGGTGTTGCCAATTACTTCACATCGGCTCACTCCAATGGCAGCATTGTTTTAAAAATCACAAGAAAAGATGGAAGTCACAGAAAAGGAGCACACGATGTACACACTAATACTTTGGATATTGGCTTAAAACCATCTTGGGATGGTTATAATCTAAGTCATCCCACTCATTAATACAGACATATTAGCATCTGTAATTCCTCTGAGCCATGCCTTTTATTTATTTACTTACTTATTTTTATCTTTATTGTTGAAAGTATTACAGATGGTCCTCCTTTTTTCCCGCATTGACCTCCTCCTCCTGGTTCCTAACCCCCTCCTGCCTTCCCCACACTATTGTCTGTGTCCATGGGTTATGCATATAGGCATATAAGTTCTTTGGTTTATCTCTTCCCACCCCACCCCCATCCCCTTTCCCTCTGAGGTTTGTCAGTCTGTTCCCTACTTCCACGTCTCTGGATCTATTTTGATCGTCAGCTTATTTTGTTCATTATATTCCATAAAAAAGTGAGATCATGTGGTACCTGTCTTTCCCTGACTTGAGCCATGTCTTTTAAAGTCCACACGTTTGCCCCTTACTCTGGACATCATTTTTAATGCTGTTGGATTTAGAAAGTATGGATTTTTAATATGCAAACTTAGTGAGTTATCCAAAGGCTTTTATTGGCCCTGATTATGGTTCCACCCTCCAAAGTGGACGCATCGTCGAAGCAGTGTTCTCGCCGAAGATCAGCCAACGCGTTTGCATGTGCAAACTCCTTCTGCAGGTGCACGTGGGCAACCTGGAGCAGTGCGCACGGCTTGATAGTCTTCAATATTTTTAAGCTAGAAGATGTGTGCAAGATTAATTACAAACGCAGGGGCCTGGTGTAGCTCAGCCCTCCCTTATCATTAATGAACCTTCTTCTTTTGTTGCTCAGGAGAGACCTCTCCCTGGGTTTATTTCTTTCAGTAGATACATGAGTATCCCTCAGTTCACTTGGCCAACCCATTATTTTTGTTTTGTTTTGTTTTTGATAATCCTCACCCGAGGATATTTTTTCCATTGATTTTTTTTTTTTTTTTTTTTTTTTTTTTAGTGAGAGCGGAAGGGAGGGATGGAGAGAGAGAGAGAGAGAGAGATCGATTGGTTGCCTGCCACACACACCCCGACTGGGGCTGGGGATCGAACCTACAACCCAGGTATGTGCCCTTGCCCAGGAATTGAACCCAATACCCTTCAGTCCAAGGGCTGATGCTCTAACCACTGACCCACACCGGCCAGGGCACCAACCTATTTTGTGATGTAAACCTGATAACCCATGCAAACTGGAGGGTCCCCTGAGAATAAATAAAAATTTCGGGACATTAGCCGGTTGGGGGAAGCCACAATGAAAATTCACTACATCACAACATACACTTGGTTCATTAATCTGTCAGTAGAACCTGGCCTTAATTATTCATGATAATAGCCCTTAATATACTAGTTTGCTGCGGTATATTTTGTATCAGTAATGGAGGTCTCCAGCCTTTAAGAACTTATTACAACTCTCTGCTATTAAATCTTCACTGAGAGGTGGGGTAAGAGCCTGGCCAGGTTTTCATGGGAATGTCATGGTCGAAGCATAATAACCAGGCTTTACTGTTCTGAAGACACTTTCATCCTAAGGATCTCAAAGCGCTTTATGAGCCTTCATTAGTGCCAGGAATACCCTGAAGGCACTGGGGTTTTACCGTCTTTGTTTTATAGGTGAAGAAACAAGTCACAGGCTGGTGAAGTGACTTGCCCAAGGTCACAAGACAAATCAGCGGGACACCTGGCAGGGCACAGGCAGGGTGAGGTGGTGACTGTTTTCCTCCAGACTTACAAGAAACCATTTGGGTGTCTTTTGAGCTGGAGGGCCACGGCCGTGACTTTCAATGTTTGGGTGACCCCTGCCCACTCCGGCACATCCCAGCCACACAATGGCCCCTCCGTGCCTGCTGAAGGGAAGAATAAACGTCTGATCCAAAAATTCCTTCTTAATTTCTCAAACTCTTTTGCTCACAATTTCTCTCCCACTGTGCATTGCTGGAGGAAGAGTTGCGAAGTGTGCTAATAGCGGCTGCTGTCAGTTCCACGTGTGTGCGCTCTAAACAGAACTGAGTGTTTGGGGGTTTTGTTCTCATGAAGAGAGATTTCCATCTTCCATTAAATGAGATCTAATAAAAGGATCATTGCTCAAGTTAGATTCTGCTGTTGCGTTGGTGAGTTCTAGATAATTTAAGTGGCAAGTTCTCCTTATAAATCCAGCTATTCCTTCTAAACCCTTAAGAAAAATGAGAAAGAGCTTTAAAAAAAATTTTTTTTTTTTTATTGCTAGTGGCATCTATAATATGGGTCCTGCTGTGAGGGTGGGTGGAATCTTTCGCAGTTTGTTTTGCTTTAAATGTGTGTATTTGATCCCAGCTCAGATTTACATTTGAAACATTTTAAAAGTGTGTGCACTCCCAATTGTGTGGAATGCCAGGAAACGAGTTCATTCTGCAAGGAATGAGCTTTCAGCTCTGTCCTTTGTGACAGATTCCAGAGCGTCTCTACCTTAAGGCAGGCGGGTCACCAGGCCGTTTCTGTGACCCCCCCTAACCTGTACCAGGCTGCCCGCAAGCACTCCTGTCAGCTCTGTTTACTCTGGCAAGACTGATGGCATCCAGGTGGATTTCCCAACCCCTGCGCCTCCTCACTCCCGCCCCCACTTCTCCCCAGCCCATGACGATGGTTGTTACATTTGCCAATTGAATAGTTAGGCAGTGAGTTGCTGTGCAAAACTCCAGTCTGCAAAAGAGGCTTTGCTCCTGAGTTAAACCACTCACCTAAAGCTTCTAATGATGGCAGGTCCACCGCCTGATTCCTCTGCCCTCCCAGCATGACCCCACCGCCGGTGGGTCCCCTGGCCTCACCTTGGTGCTTGTTACTGCTCCTTGGTGCTTGTTACTGCCCCTGCATCCCTGGGTGAAGTCACTCGCCTGGGAGGGCTATGCTGTTGGGCAGATAATCCTGTTAAGCGTCTGGAGGGCCTGGTCAGGAGATGCTCAGCTCAAGAATGTCAGGAGTAGATGGGATGGTGCTGGAAGTGGGCTCCTGGCTCAGTGCTGAGGGAAAACAGGCTGCTGCCCTGGTCGACATCAGCCTCGGGTCTACCAGCTCCCACCGGCTGGTGATAAGCGGCTGACCGAAAGGACTAATTATGAGTGGCTGACGGTTTGAGCACCAAGGAATGTCGTTAGCCCCATGGACGTGGTAGTAAGCACTAGGGACATGAGTGGGACTCCATTCCTGGGTGATGTGTCCGAGGTGGGGGAAGGAAGGGGTGACATTAAAGGACAGGAGAGCAAACGCTAAATGGTACAGAATCCAGAAAGGGAATGATCCCTGAGGGGTGGAAGGAGTCAAGGTGGTACTTGAAGGAACAAAAGGGACCAGGCCAGGTGGGGACAATAGGGAGGGTGTTCCTGACAGAAGTGACATAAGCAAAGGCGCCGAGGGAGCTAGTAAGCCCACTAACGACGGAGGGACATGCCTGGTGCCCGAGTTCGCAGGCGGTGGGCTGGAGGCGCGAAGCTGTGGAGCCCGGTGAGGCCAGGTGAAGAGGGCCCTGAGTGCGAGGCAGAAGGCTCGTTCAGCAGGCAAAACAGAAGAAGTTCTGGAAGGATTAACCAGGAAGGTGGGAGGGTGACATGACCCAGGTTGTTTTTTAGAAAAATGAACCTGGCATCAGTGTGTAGGCAGAAAGAGAGGGAAAGTAGGAAGCCAATTGGCTGCAGTAACCCACACAGGATTTGATAAGGGCTGGGCGGTGGCTGCTTAACCTATTCATAGTCTAGAACCCTCTTCACCCCCTACTTTCCACACCCTTTCATGGTTAACTTCATTCATCCCTTATGTCTTGGCTTAAATGCCACTTCCTCCAGGGAGACCTCCCTGACTGACCCTAGATTGGGCCAGCCACCCCTACTATATGTTCCCATAGAAACCCATTTGCTTTATCATAATTACCTCATTGTGGTTTTGTGGGGAGGGGTTTAAAAAATAATATAAAATTTAGCATCTTAACCATTTCTAAGTATACAGTTCATTAGTGTTCGGTATGTTCACATTTCTGTGAAACCATTATCACCATCCATCTCCAGAATTTTTTCATCTTGCAAACTGAATCTCTGTTCCCGATGGACAGTAACTCCCCATCTCCCCCTCTCCCAGCCCCTGTCAACCACCATTCTACTTTCTGTCTCTATAAGTTTGACCACTCCTAAGTACCTCATATAATAAATGGAATCACATAGTATGTGTCTCTTTGTGACTGGCTATTTCACTTTAGCATAACTTCCTCAAAGGTCATCCATGTGGTAACATGTGACAAGACTTCCATCCTTTTTAAGGTGAAATAATTTTCCATTTTTGTGTATATATAACATATATGTAATATCACATTTTATTTATCCATTCATCTGTTGGTGACCACTTGCAGACTTTAAAAAAAAAGGACTCTGACAGAACAGAACAGAATAAAGATTTCAGAGAGCGTTCTCATATTAGGGGTGAGTATTGAGATGGAGAATCACTTGCCGGAAGTCCAACATAGTAGGTACAAGGTTGGGTACCGAAGTCTTTATATATCTGACAATTCTCACTTTAAACAGCCAAAATGAGTGGACGAGGAGTGAGAATGCGCTCTTTCTCCTGGCCACGTTTTCCCAGGCATCCTCCACTCTGTGGCATCATCTGTCTTAGGATATGCACAGGCTGGCCGAGTAGGACCAGTCCTCTTGGCTGCATGACCCTAGAGACTCTCACAAAGCGAGGATGCAATTCTCTACTATCAGTTTCATTGGCCACCTGGAGTCTGGATTTAGCTCCTAATATGAGCCCTAGAGCCCTTTCTTTCTCAATGCCCTTCAGTTACGGGCTCCCAGCACCTCATGTTAAACCCTAGACAGGAGTCCTTCCTTTAGAGCAGGGCAATGGGTATAAGACCTCTCTCTGAAAAGTTTTTACCTTGCAGCTACAGGTACGTAAGTGTGGGGGAGGACACACATGTGTAGATACACACACACACCCTGGGGCCAAGGAAGGAAAGAGGAGAGGTTGCACTCATACCTTAGTGACTGTGGGATGGAAAGGAGAAGTTATGAGTGACCATCAGCTCAAATCGTTCCCCTCATCATCAGCAGGGGCTTCATCTCCCCTCTCCCCATGTTTTCGCTTTGTTCTGCCTATTTCACAGATGTCTGCATAATGCACGTGTGCACTGAGGTCCAGAGCCTCCCTGGGTGCAGAGAGGGCCTCTGCTGACCTGTGTCTACTTCACTTGATTGCCCCCAGACCCCGGCACTGCACTGAGCTTGAGCAAAGTCATCAATAAACATCTCTGCCTGAGAGAATCAACCAGATCTCTATAAACAAAAACTGTGAGCAGTAATTAACTTCCACCGGTTAGTTGTCCAATATAATGGCCGCATGCTTGACACAGATCCACAGTTCAAAGATTCATAAGGCACTTACATCTAGATGGAAGCTCGTGGTTGGGAGGATAACGTAGAATATTATTATGCTATTTTTCAATACAGATAATAAAACAGAAATTTAAAATTAAAGAAGCATATCTAACACATGTTGTAAGTGAACTTTAAAACTGTTCTTAGAAATTGGAACACATTATTGAGATGTAGAGACACTGGAGAAAAGAAATTGATACTGAACTTCCAATATAAATTATGGTGGACCCTTGAACAACATGGGTTTGGACTGCACAGGTCCACTTACATGCTTTTTTTGGTCAATAACCATCTGTACTCTTTTCAATCTGGTTGGGAGTCCGAAGATACAGAGGGTCGACTGTTTGCATTGATCTACCCCTTTTATACAGGGGACTTGAGTATCTGTGGATTTTAGTATCCATGGATACTGAGGGACAACTAAGTTTGGGGGGAGTCAAAGTTACATGGATTTTGACTGCATGGGGTTGGTGCCCTGTACCCCCATGTTGTTCAAGGGTCAAATGTATACATTTGAAAGAAGGTCTTAGTCAAAATTAAGTTCAGTTCATACTTTCAGCCCCTCTCACACTCTGGTCCCATGACAATGATAAATAAAATGTAAAAACAGAACACTACAAATATATAGCCATTCTCAAAAAGAAAATAAGCACCTCCATGGGCCATACATCTATTAGAAATACAAGCTTATGGGTGGTAGGCAAAGTTGATGGGTTCAAAAATACCCCATAAGAGATGGGGAGCCAAAGCCAGCATCATTACAAAACAGAGTCCCAAATACTGGACAACAAGATAGCTGTTCGCAGGTCCTGGATATGAGATGGAGCTTCTCCCACCCCCATAACTATGTGGCTTTTTTAAGAGCCATAGGTCCAGATGGCAGTCTTAGCATTTTTTTTCAGGCTTCTTTAATGAGTAGGGGAGTCCCAACTTAATCTATGTTTTCTATAGTGACCCTAGATCTGGTCCCCACTCTTGCACTACGTTTTAAATCAATAGTGAGTAGATAAATTCATTCCAGATGAAATGACAATAATAGAGCTGTCTGAAAATGACTTTAAAATGATGACTTTAGGATCTTCAAAGAGATAAATGAATGAATAACGTCCATAAAATAAAAAGTTTGAAACGAAACAAGCAGAAATGAAATAATAGGGGAATATGAAAAAGAACTTACAATAAAACTTAGAATTGAAAAATATATTCATTAATGTAAATAAGACTCCTCTATATTGGACACAAAAAGAAAAGTAGCAATTAAGAGATAGTACCAGGAATATCCCCAAATGGAGTATAGAAAGATAAAGATAAATAAGAAAGAGCATTTCAGAACCCAAGGTGACGGATAGAGAGTTTCCAGCATAGGTCTAATCGTAGTTTGGAGTAACGAGGTAGAGAAAATGAGAGAGAGCAATACTGGAAGAAATGTTGGCTGAGAGTTTTTGTTCATACTGAAAGAATGCACCAAATACTGAGCAGGATAACTGAAAATAAAATGTTCCTAGATACATCATTATGAAACTGCAGAAAATCAAGGATAAAGAGAAAAAAATTAAAGCTAAAGACAGATTACCTGTTACAAAGTGATAAGTACACCAACAGTGGACCACTCATCAATATCAAAAGCCAAAGGATTCTAATGGAATAAGGTCATCAATGTGCTGAAGGAGAAAAACCATAAGTTCGGAATCCTCACACAACTTTAGTATCATTCATGAGTGAGAACAAAATAAAGCCTTTTTCAGATTTATAAACTCTAAGGGCATTTTCCATTCACAGATCCTCACTGAGAAGACTACCAAAGGATTTAGCTCAGCAAGAAGAAAAGTGAGCCCAAAGGGATGAAATGGGTGCAAAGACTGCCCAAAATAGGGAAAGGTATATTGGAAGATTAACTATGGAGTATAAAATTGGGCAAGAAGTTACCTGAAGATGCATAAGACAAAAAGGAAATGTTGAAACATGGGCAAAACAAAGAGATAATTCACAGTTTTAATAGAAAAGAACTTAATCTGCTCGAGATTGTCTTTGTCCAGCTATTCAGCAGAGGAGGGAGAGATGAGTGACCTCAATCTACTGATTGATTTATATTCAATAAGATATTCCAAGAAAGATTTAGGTTAGCTAACCTGCAGCTATTCCTGGTCTATTTTTCATTTTCAGATCCAGGAACTTCCTAAGGGAGTCATTGGCAAGCTTTTGAGTGAACCTTTGGCACTACTCCCAGGGAGAGCTCTCCATGTTCAAATGAATCATGGGACGTGGGGTTTTTTTTTAAGCAATCCAGTCCCTCAAGTCTTCCAGACAAACATGGTAAAGACTTTGTAGAGAAACTCAAACTTAAAGGAAAAAGGAACATGGGACCTATGAAAAAATTCTGCAGCACAAAAGAATAAGTAAGATCCCAAAGGAACATCTTCCTTCTGAAGCAGGTTAACTTGAAGATAAAGCTGCTTTATATTTCCAATGAGATCAAGGAATTCATGATGTCAGTCAATGAACAGGTCAGCATAAAAAGAGACTAGAACAATGTTACACCCATAATAACGGGTATCTAGGTCTTCCTTAAAAGCAGAATGAAAACTACAGAGAATCTATTTATTCAAATAGACGATAATGTCAAGAATGACATACCAAATGCCAAATAAATCAATATAAAATATTTTAATGAAGTAAAAGAAGACAATAGATATGAAGAACAGGACACTGACCAAACAGCCAAACTATGGCTAAAGGATTCCTGATAAAGAAGGAACAGCTGGTTAAGAATTAATTATTGCCCGGCCGGTGTGGCTCAGTGGTTGAGCGTCGACCCATGCACCAAGAGGTCACCGGTTTGATTCCCGGTCAGGGCACATGCCCAAGTTGTGGGCCAAATCCCCAGTGGGGGGCATGCAGGAGGCGGCTGATCGATGTTCTCTCTCATCAATGTTTTTATCTTTCTCTCCCTCTCCCTCTAAAAAATCAATAAAAAAAGAGAATTAATTATTAAAGTTCCCAGAATTTGGGGGGAAAAACTGACATTGGGAATCAAGAAAACTTACCTTATCCCAGATAAGATCAATAAAAAGGAAATAATATTAATACATATCCTTATGCATTCTTAAACCTCAAGGGAAAATTATAATCTGATACTCTGCTGAGGGAGGGGGAAAGGTCATAGCAAAGGGGTTAAAATCCAGCTTGCTTCATAGATCTCTTCTAAAATAGTCCATTTAAGTTAAAAGAGAAAGGAGACCCTCTGCAGCCCACTAAAGTGTACAGGTGACATCCAGGATTTCAATCTCAGCCACTGGTTGGTTGTTCATTTATAAAGAAAACAGAAAGATATTCCAAGATTTGCAGAGACTGAAGAAACATGAATAAGCTCCGTGCTGTTTACGCAGATATTCTTCAAAAGTATTCGCGGCATTGTGGTCATAATTAGCGGAAGATCGACGGAGTGGTTCAGGCCTTTGAGAATTCTCCTGTACATCTGATGATACTCTTCTAACAAAGGACAGCAGAAGTGACGAGGCGCCACCTCCGAGATCAGGTTACAAAGAGATTCTGGCTTCCATCCTGCTCACCATCTCTTGTCTCTCTTGCCTTCTCCCTCGCTTGCCCTGAACAAAGTATTGCCATGTTGTGAGCTGCCTCATGGACAGACACGTGGCCAGAAACTGGCAAACAGCCAGCCAGGATCTGACACCTGCCAGCAGCCACATGGGTGAGACTTCTTGGAAGCAAATTCTCCCTCAGCCCTGAGATGACTGCACCCCAGCCAACATCTTGATTGCAATTTCATTAAAGACCCTGAGCCAGGGGACCCAGCTAAGCCATGTCTTGTGAGATAACATTTGTTGTTTGAAGCCACTAAATTTTAAGTTAATTTGTTACATGGCAATATGTAACCAATATACCTATTATCTGGTTATAGTTCAGATTTTGGAAAAATGGGAAAAGGAAGAGAGAGAAGAGGAAAGCTCAGAAGGGCATTTTTCCCCCACAAAAGGGAGTTAAAAAAAAAAAAAAGATTCAATTAAGTACAGAACAAAAAATTGATAAAAGGAGTTATTATTAGAATTAACAATATGGAGATTGGTTTCCAAACAGCCAAAAGTCAACAGAACATATTTCCTATGTCAGCACAAAAATAGAAAAGAAAGACCGAGAAAGCGTGTCCAGAAATCTCTAAAGTCAGAGCAAGTGCAGCAAATAGATCAGGTATCGTTTTAGAGAACGAGGAATCTCAGGTTAGTTTAGAAAAGAGAAGCCAACAATATTCACTTATTTGGTAAATAAATATCTATTGAACATCTACTGGGATTCCTGGTGAACAAGACTAACTCAATCGGATACTGAATACCAACAAGCAATTGTAACACAGGATAGTAAGTGCAACAGTGAAGGAAGTACAGGACATAAGCAAAGTTGATCGATGTGACTTTTTCAACCTTAGATTTTTAAGCTCTTTTGTTTTGGGCTACCCACATATCAGCACCACTCTCCAAACAACCTTCCATGATTCCTATGCCCTCAGCCTAACACACATACACTCACACACACACAGGAGTGCAGTGAAAAATTTTAATTCACTGTTATTAGGTTGTGACAGATTAAATAGAGTATGCACCAAAAAAATAATTAGAGAATATGAACAATATACTTTTGTGGTGGAATTAGTAGATTATATTTTATAAGCAGAAACACAAATTATTTTTATTTTATTTAAATCCTCACCGAAGGATATTTTTCCATTTATTTTCGGATAGAGTGGGAGAGAGGGAGGGAGGGAGGGAGAGAGAAACATTGATGTGAGAGAGACACATCAATTGGCTGCCTCCCGCATGACCCTGACCAAGGCTGGGGACTGAACTGCAACCGAGGTACGTGCCCTTGACCGGAATTGAACCCGTGACTCTTTGGTGCGCGGGCCAATGCTCCAACCACTGAGCCAAATCGGCTAGGGCACAAATTTTATGAGACCATCTCAATAAATTCAAACGAGCAGAAATTATATTAGCTGTAATCACTGATCATAGTGTAGTAAAGTGAGAAATCCTATAGTTTAAGACAAAAAGGATCATTAATAAATTGAAAAGCCTTATATAACATCTGGCTCAAAGAAAAATAATAATACATTAAGAGATGATTTGTTTATTTATTTTTTTATCCTCACCCGAGGACACCTTTCAATTTTTTGTTCAGAGAGAGTGGGAGGGAGAGAGAGAGAGAGAAACATCGACGTGAAAGGGACACATCGAGTGGCCGCCTCCTGCATGACCCAACCAGGGCCGGGGACAAACTGCAACCGAGGTACATGCCCCCAGTGGGAACCGAACCTGGGTCTCCCTGGAGCGCAGGCCAATGCTCTAACCGCTGAGCCAAACCGGCCAGGGCCATTCAGAGATGATTTAGAAAAATGGTTATGGAAATATTACATAAGAAACCCCAGAAAATGTGGCTAATGGTATACTCAGAGTTGAATTTATAGCATAAAATGATTTTTAAAAGAACTTAGCATTCAACTTAAATTTCTAGAAATAGAACACAAAAGAAATCCTAAGGAAAATAAGAGTAAGGAAACAATAAAGGTAAAAGTTCACTCATTGAAGGAATAAATAACATAGACTATATAGTAGCAAATCCAATTAAGAGAAAAGAGAAGTTATAATTGAGAAAATCAACATAGGAATAGCATGATTGTGTTATTTAATTAAAAAATGCAATTAGATGGACATTTCTCCTTTAAAATAAATAAAATCATTGAAAGTATTATAGCAGAAACAGAAAACTTGAAAAGAGAAATAGCAGAAAATGAATAGAAAAATTTTATAAAAATAAAACCTCTACCCCTACCAAAAACTAGGAAAAAGTGAATATATAGGTGAATGTGCCCCGCCGGTGTGGCTCAGTGGTTGAGCGTCAACCCACGCACCAAGAGGTCACCAGTTTGATCCTGGTCAGGGCACATGCTCAGGTTGTGGGCCTGATCCCCAGTGGGGGGCATACAGGAGGCGGCCAATCAATGTTCTCTCTCATAGATGTTTCCATCTCTCTCTCCCTCTCTCTCTAAAAGTTAATAAACAAAAAAGAATTTAAAAAATATATATAGGTTAATGCTGTCCAATCTTAGAGAAAGAGATCACTGCCATGGTAGAAAAACTTTTCCATAGCACTGGGGGAAACGGGAAGCTACCGACTGATTTTACAAAATAAACATGGCCATGGACTCCAAACTTCTTTGACCTACATGCACACAATTACAGACCAATTTCCCTTATAAGTACAGATACGCAAACCTCAAATGCAATGGAACGCCAGAGGATGCTGACACTACAATTCAGCCCTTCGATGATCCTGTTTTGAACACCTATTACTGGGCACAGATTATACACCAAGTACTGTGAAAACCCTGGGGGATGCTAAATTAGTAGATATGGTCCTTGCCGACATGGAGCTCAAAGTCTAATGGGGAGGGGACACATAAAAGAGCAATAAAAATGTGGTAAAGTTGAATGAAACTTGTTCTCAGGGTATACAGCAAGGAGTGGGGACATCTAGCCCAGCGTGGAAAGGAAACCAAGGCGCTCTCGGCAAAGACCTCTTGGAGGATGGTGTGCTTACATTAAGTCTAAAGAAGAGTAGGAATTAGCCAAAAGGGAGGTGTGTGGAGCAGTGTTCCCCCTCAGTGGGTGAGGCTATTCCGGACAGAGGGGATGGGAGTGGAGGCATGAAGGCAGGCATGCTTTGAAAAAACTACTATGCACCTCAAAGGTCTACAAACCTATAACTCTGCGTAATGTTTTTCCTTTTGCATCCATAGGGTCTAAAGCAATTGAGGCAGAGTGTGAAGTATAACAAAAAGCAAGTGGGTCGGGACAGAACCTGAAGAACATGAAAAGGGCAGGTGGAGGTAGAAGAGACCAAGAAACATCTCTGGTGAGAGAAAAATGAGGAGAACCCAGAGCATAAAATGTGGAACTCAGGGGAAGTGTGGTCCACAGAGGCTAAGAGAGCAGACAGGGGTAGTGAAGAATGCCCGTTAGATGAGAAACCGAGGAATGGAGACCACATGGTTAGCCTACTTTGAAAAGCTTGGACAAGAGGAGAAAGAGTGGAGACGGTGTGAGATCAAGGGAACGTTCGTTCTGGGTTTTGTTTTTAAGGTTGTCTCAGATATGCGCTGCTGCATACCAAACCACTCTGAAACTTACAGCTTACAACAAGGATTTATCATTTCTCGGGATTCAATTAATGAAGTAGTTCTTCTGCTGGTCTCTCCTTTGGTCACTCTTGGGGCGACATTCAGCTGGTGGGTCATCTGATTGGGCTGGTTGGGACACTAGGCTTCTCTCTCCATGGTGGTCTCAGAACCTGTCCTCCAAAGTGGTCTCTCATGCTCCAGGGCCTCTTCCAGCAGGACCATCTGGGCTCCCTTAAGACATGGTAGCTGGGCTCCCAAGGGAATAATCAGAGAGAGGTGAGTTCCGTGTGCAAGCACTTCCCAAGCCTCTACTCACATCACATCTGCTAGTGACCTTTCAGCCAAAGCAAATCACATGGTCAAGCCCAGAGTCCACATGGCAGGGACTTCACAAGGGTTTGAGTCCGGGGAGAACTGGAAGTGGGATCCATCAATATAATAGTCCACTATAAAGGTGGGTTTTTCCCCCCTTAATACAGGAGAGAGTTAAAATGTTTATAGGCTGAGTCCGGCCAGAATGGCTCACTTGGTTGAGCGTCGTCTTGTGCACCAAAGGTTGCTGGTTTGATTCCTGGTCAGGGCACATACCTGGGTTTCGGGTTCGATCCCTGGTCAGGGCTCATGCAGAAGGCAACCAATCGATGTTTCTCTCTCCCTCTCTCTCTCTCTCTTTCTTTAAGCATGTCCTTGGGTGAGGATAAAAAAAAAAGTTTATAGGCTGAGCCCAAAAGAACTAGATGAAAGAGAGACTTTGAAGATACAATAAACAGAGATTATTACTAATAGGGTCCCTGAGGGTGTGCTTGGTGGGGGGAGGGAGAGCACCATCCTCTAAGGCTGGAGGAAGAGAGATTAAAACTGGATGTGCATATATTTTGGTTAAATCACTGAAGGCAATGAAAGGAAGAGATGTCCATGGAAATGTGGCATTGGGGGAGAGACTTGGAATTAGTGGTCACACCAACTCCATCATCATTTTTCTGTGTCAACACTCAGTCTGCATGTTGAAGCTGACGAGGCTGGTGATAGTACTGATCTGGGTTTAGAATTTGGTCATTGGATGCTGCAGAAGGATAGTGGTGCTGGGCAATTATGGGTTACTGGAGAGAGTAATTTGAATAATAGGTAAGAAAGAGAGGCCAGGAGGGGACTGATTGAGGAACAAGAGGGGTCAGGGAACTGGTGGTCTCTATAGGATTAAAGCATGAATAAAGATGTGAGAAAGGGTAGAGAAGCTGAAGCCCGATGAGGTTCAAGGATTGTAGGGTTACGTTACTGGATGGGCAGACCACATGAACACTTCAATTCAGGAATCAGTGAAGATCCAGGTGGGGTGGAAAGTTCTAAGCCAATCTCCACTGTCAGCAGTGAATGACGGGAAATAACCAGGAAGTGACAGTACTGCTGAGGGGCAACTCACCAGGACAGAGACTGGGTCTGCTGTGTTCTCAGGCATCCGTATAGTGCCTGACTCATAGAAGCACTCAGTATTAAGAAATATTCATGGAGTAAACAAATGACTTTAATCCATCTCTTGCTTTACAAAAGAGAAAACGGAAGCTCCCAAAGATGAAATGTATTGATCAAAATTAAGCTAGCCAAAGCTTCCTACCTCCTTATACAACCACACTGAATGTGAATGTCCCTCCCAACTTTCCCAGAGGTGACTGATGGTTCTACTATTTTATTATCTCAAAACTATTTAAATGACATTTGTCATTCCTTGGGTGCTGGGGTGGAATATCCCAAAGTCGAATGACTAAAGGGAGTGGTTAAAAAAAACAAACCCTATCTTTGTGGCCTCGAGGGGCTTACTCACTTATTGAAAATACATCAGATGTATTTTCAAGACATATCTGAGGGAGCTGGTCCTGTAACCATATCCTCACCAGTGTGCCAACATTTCACCGTTCCCTCCTCTTCTAGTGCTGTGGTCTCATCTTCTTTGTAAAGACTCAGAAAATCAGGAACACACACACACACACACACACACACACACACACACACACACACTATAGCTGTCCACCCATAATCACCATAGATTTTTCCACAGGGTCGATAGGATTAAAGAAATTAATTAGCCTTCAGCTGAGTAGGTCTGAGACTGATGAAGTCTTCCTGACTATTATCCTGAAAGAAAAATGAAAACATCTCCTCCAAAGGCTATTGTCCATTATGGGATCCAACGGAAGGAGGAGGGTGGTGACATGCTCCTCTTTCCCACTGGACCAAAATTTCAAAGCTTCGAATGTGTGGTAAATCTAACCAAAGATAAAGATTTGCAGGTGTTTTTTGCATAAAAGCAAGAAGGGCAGATGTATCTGAAACGTGCTTCTCACCAAATGGGACATCTGCAATCCATTAGGGGTGTCCTGGAGAGAGAAAGTGAGAGGGGAGGTTCAGGCAGAAAACCTGCTCTGCAGAAACCAAGTGTGAGGATGTGCGTGGACCCTTCTGTCAGGATCTGAGGACACCGAGGTTCTAAAAAAGGTTACCTTTCCAGGGGTAAACGTACATCTCTGCCAAATAAGCCAGCTCCTCTTTTTTCTTTCCTTTGGTCAAGTTATCTTTGAAATGTCAGTGCCTTCTCTTTACTCAAGTACACCTACATGTTTTATTGTTTAAGACTTGGCAGCCACCTCAGATAAAGAGAACACTCTCCTCTTTGAATGTGCGGACCTTCCTTTCCCAACACTCATGGAGAGCGACCCGTGTCCTGACTCGGCTTCTCGCACTCCCACAGAACAAAGCAAAGTTGTCACCGAGGGCATGACTTGCAGGTTACTCACTGGCTGTTGTGTGCCCTGTTTCAGACTCCCAAGAAAACCACTAACTTGTATTAATGCGTGTGCGGCAAAGGCTGTTGTTGCAAAATACCCACGGCTGTGAAAATGATTTGGAGGTGTGTGATCCTAGAACAGGCATCAAGAAAGTCACTGGATTTTGTTAATAGACAGGATCTTGCTTCTGGCCTCCCTTTGGCAGTCTTACATTAAACTTCAGAGACTGGGCTAGAATTGAGCATAACATGTAAGCAGGGTGCTCCTTCACTGAGTTCCTTCAGTGAGCATACCAGGCCTGTTTCCCGTCTGATGTCTCTTACTTGCTTTACTGGCCTTTTGATAAACCATTAGTGCTGGGCATTTTGTTAATTACTAAACTCCTGGTGACAGACAAAACTGGCCTGTTAAAACTTGTGGTGTAATTTGAAGATGAAAAGCCACACCTCTGGGAAACGTTGGTATCAAAACTGATTTGGTGTTGAAGAGAAGGTGTGAGAAGCCATCATTTGACACAATGGATTTCCAAGCTCAGTTAGCAACACATTTTTAGAAGTCTTCAATGATGCCATTTACAAGAAGGTACTGTTAAAAGAAGCTACAAGTCAGGAACGTGTTTTTAAATCTCTTCATTTATTCATTTATGAGTAATGCCCATATTTAAGAAGCACCTACTGTATATAGAAGAGCACTGTGCTAGATTCAGTAAAAATCAACAGTCCCACCCTGTCAGTGTGGCTCATTAGATGGAACGTTGTCCCATGGACTGAGAGGTTTCAGTTCGATTCCCGGTTAGGGCACATGCCCGGGTTGCAGGCTCGATCCCCAATAGGGGGCGTGCAGGAGACAGCCGATCAATGTTTCTCTCTGACATAGATGTCTCTATCCTTCTCTCCCTTCCTCTCTCTCTAAAAAATCAATAAAAACATATTTTTTTAAAAAAATCAACAGTCCCTTCCTTCCAAAATCTCAAAAGCCAATGAAGAAAAGCCTCTTCAAAAATTAAAGCATGTGGCCTTGGCCAGTACGGCTCAGTGGTTAGAGTGTTGGCCCTTGGAGCAAAGGGTCTCGGGTTTGAGTCCTGGTCAAGGGCACGTATCTGGGTTGCAGGTTTGATCCAGGCCCTGGTTGGGGTTGTGTGGGAGGCAGCCAATTGATGTGTCTCTCTCACATCGATGTTTCTCTCTCTCTCTCTCTCTCTCTCTCTCTCTCTCTCTCTCTCTCTCTCCCTCCCTCCCTCCCTCTCTCCCTCCTTCCCTTCCACTCTATCTTTAAAAGAAAAGAAAGTCAATGGAAAAATATCCTTGGGTGAGGATTAACAACATCAAAAAATTAAAGTATATGGTCAGTGCACTTCTGGAGAATATTTTACTTAAGATCAAGGAGAAAAATCATGACTTAAGCATCAACATGCTTTGATTGGAAGAATCTCTTCACTTGGCCCAGGGTCTGTGGCTTGAGAGCCTGTGTTAGGAGGTTCTCTCCTAATCCTCTATGACCCAACTCATCTAAAAGTGGATGCATGAACAAAGACTGTTATGACTGAGGATTTCATTTCATGAACTTGGTATTTCATTTATCCTTCAACCCAAAATAATCCTGTAGTAAAACAGAATGTTAAGTTTCTATATCAGTTGAGACACTTTCTATTGAAAATAAGGAACAAAAAAATCTCATGTTGGTATAAATAATAAAAGTGATTTAATTGTTTACAAATCTAAAAAGTCCAAAGGCTTCAGGCATGGTTTCCGGAGCCTCGGCTGAATTTCCCTACGATTCTCTCAACTCCACTCACCCTCACGCATCAGTTCTGCTCCCTTCTGAGTTTCTTTATTATGAACAAAATAGCTGCCAGCGATAACAGGGATCACATGTTTCCTTCTTCACAACTGTGGGAAAAGAACTAAACTTTTCATAACCATAATTCTGAGAAGTCAGTCAAACAAAAGTCCTGACCTTCTTGCTGATTGGACCACCCTGGAACCAATCCCTGCGGCCACGAGAATAACCTTGGTGCTGATTGGTTTAAGCACAGGTTACCTAAACCAATCACCTGTGGGATTGGGGTTGGGTGCCTACCCAGAGGACATGGCAGCAACATGCTGGGGAAGGACTGCACTGGAATTTAAGGAGGCAATCACAGCACAGTGTCTGCTATAACCCTTCTAGATTCACAAGCTCTGGATTACGAATTTCTTTTTATTCAATATCAGAGATGCTCTGTAAAGAATAATCTATTTCCTTTAAATTTGCTAAGTCAGCTATTTAAAAATGGTTTTACTTTTTGGTAGGTGGGCAACTTCAAGTTGTTGTTTTCATGGCTCTCCTTTCTCTTAAAAATACCCTGAAACCCTCCTCCCAAAGAAATGCTTATAAAGTTTGATATCCATTATTAACTGAGAACGATTTATTTATTAATTTTTTTAAAATATGTTTTTATTGATTTTTTTTTAGAGAGAGAGATAGAAACATCGACGTGAGAGAGAAACATCGATCGGCTGCCTCCTGCATTATCCAGTGGGATCGAGCCTGCAACCTGGGCATGTGCTCTGACTGGGAATTGAACCGGGACCTCTCAGTCCCTGGGAGGACACTCAATCCACTGAGCCACACCAGCCGGGCTGAGAACGATTTAAAACTCATCCTATATCCTATCTTCCCTAACCTTTTCTTTCCAATTTCCAAAAGCAATATGATCTAATTTAGAATTCTCAGTTATATTAACCCAAATATTTCCTCCTTCAGCTTGGATAATGGATCATTACACTTGCAGAAGACGCCATGTTCCAACATATAATGAGCCTTAAAAGTTTTCTTCGAATGTGTGTTCACCAGCCTCCCAAAAACTTATCAAAGCAGAGCCTGTCCTTTCCCACAGAACTTACCCCAAATTCATCAACTCAATATGCAAAGTGCCAGTCTGAGAGATTTTCAAGAACTAAATATTTCTTCTACTTTAATTAGAAATATAGCTCCTTGAGTTCAGAAATGTAATGCAGTACTAAATACAGTGTCCAGGGAGGCGTCCACCTGTAGTTTCCTCCCACTGCCTTGGTGACGAGAGAATGAGTTGTTAGGAAGGCACGACACAGCTATCTTTAAACAATCACTGTAGTTGATTATTTAAAGGCCATAGAGAACAGACTAAATGAGAAGCTAACTTCACACACCTCAGACATAGCAAAACAATGGTAGCCAAACCTGCAACATTTTCTCCAGGCATTACATTTGAAAGAACCACCTTGTCCACGTTGAAAATAGGTATTCTTTCCTGACTGCAGCGGGTACCTCTCACCGATGCTCACACGTTGCATCACTGGCAGACATGCTCAGGGAAAAAGGTTGGAATCATGCCTGGGGTTTGCTTTCAGTTTGGAATTCACAACTGTACCAGTCACTCTTCCTCAGACATCCCCTCCTTGATTTTGGCAATCTTGGCTGCCAAAACCCAAAACGCGAGGCACAGTGCATTCCCCTCCGTGTAGCAGGATCTGCAGGCACTTTGGTCTCTTCAACACCTGGCCCTGTGTGAAAGGTGGAGGGGCAGGAACAGTTTTCTGCCACCAAAGCCCTATGCTACCTTTGGAATGGCCTCATCTGCTCTCTCTCTCTCAATAGGGAACAGCCCTGGGGCTAAAGGGAAGAAACTGGGACACCTGGGCCAGGTCTGTGGCAGGCCGGCTGCCCCCCAGCAGGCAGCTGTGTGTGCGGGGGGTGCAGCTTGGCCCAAATGCTGCTTAGTCAGGCTCCAATGCCTAGCTGAGCTACAGATGTGCCCAGACCTGCCACCACCAGGTGTCTGTGTCTGGGCCGGGAGGTGACGGAGCAAATGTGACTCTTATCTCCTGGTGTGTCCAGACACTGTCCTCAGAGGAATGTAGAGGACTCAGGCGAGGCCACCTCAGAAGGCCTGTGACAGAGCAACTCTCTACCAACCCTGCCATGTCAAAAGCCCTGCCCCACTGGCTCTCACGTAGTCTTCTTGCCAACAGCCCCAGGGCTGGCTCCTCCTCCAGGCCACTGATTTCAGGTGGGAGGCAACTACCCACCTGCCCTGCTGTAATTTGCCATTCCCATCATTAGTGCCCAAACCTCTATAGCTAAAGGTATTTTTTTTCTTTTTATTACAATGATCCCATGATTAAAAATACCTTTCTTAATTAAAAAAGTATTTTCAAGTTCATCTCTCCCCACTGGGGAAAAATTTCTTGTGAGAGTTAGTTTCCCAAGGAGAGGCTCTTCTGTATTTATCAGAATTATTAACAACTCCAGGGAGTCTTATCAGGGTGTGAATACTGGAAAAGTTTACCAGCCCATTAGTGGACTCTGAATCCAACACAGAAAGGTTGTTACTAATTTCTGTGTGGCTTTTGAGAATTCATTTTGTTTATTTTTTTAATTTAAAAAATGTTTCAATTGCAGTTGACATTCAATATTATTCTGTATTAGTTTCAGATGTACAGCTTAGTGGTTAGACAATCATGGACTTTAGAAAGTGGTCCCCCCAATATTTTAAGGACCCACCAGGCCCCATTCATAGTTATTATGATATTATTGACTATATTCCCTATGCTGTAATTTACATCTCTGTGACTATTCGGTAAATTCATTTGAAAGATCAGGCGGGCTGTGAACCGTTCTCCATCAGGAGTAATATTCACTCTATAAATATTTACTGCACACCTACTATACACTACAAGCCCAGGCCTCAAGAAGGCATCACTATATATAGCAGATTCAGCCCGCAAACATACTTTGACTCACACCATATTTATCAAAAATTTGAATTAGTTGCCAAGTATCAGAATATTTCTCGCTTCTCTTGAAAACTCAGGAAATCTGGCAAAACTGAGCCCACATTCCTGGCCAATGACAAGCAGAGTAACAACTACGCACTACAGACAGGCACTGGCCCTCAGTTCACACAGCCCCCACCTTCCCAGCTCCTTGGCACATGCCGTGGTTCTCAGGATGGGCAGTCACAGCACACCTGCCCCGGGAAAGGCCTCGCTCAGAGACAGAGCAATCCAAGCAAGCCTCTCATCTCAGATGAGCTGCTTCTTGCCTCCATAAGAATAGGTCACGGTGATTTTCTGGTTTTTTGTCTTCTCAACTTTTCCCCTTTTTAATAAAGATTTGTTTTTAAATCCTTGGTATTGTAAAGTTAGAGGAGACATTCTGGTTTTAGTGCTCACTAAAATGAGGAACGTGACACAAAAGGAACGTAGCGAGGCTGAAGGCACAGAAGTGGGAAGTGTGGACTATGAGAGCAGGGTAGCACTTGGGGATGTCCCCATTGACCAGATGAAGAAACTGAGGCCTAGAGAAGGGAAAGTCATGCCCAGGTCCCATCACTGACCAGTAGGAGAACAGAAGCATGTTCTGGATGGTCTGTACCCAGCTGGTAGCACCTTTTCTACATGCAGGGGTGGTTTCTCCATCCCATTTTCTGCTTATATGTTTCCAAGGAGTGGCAGAGAAGTCCATGAGATCTGGGAATAAATGCAAAGACTGACTTTAGTAATATCAGGTACCTAATTCTAAATGAACCTGCAGAAGATTAATTTAGTAGTTTTCATCTAAACCTACTGATTCCCTCTTTGTGGGTCAAAATTGTCATATTTAAAGAAATGCCAATCCCAATAGAGTGTGTTGGGAGAGGCAGCCTGTTTTCATGTTTTTAAATTATGTATTGCCAAAATCTTCCTTGTATTTGTAACTAGGAATAGAGTTGAACAGGTCGACCCTCATATTTGCGGCTGAGGGAAAGTTTTACTAAAACAAATATAATTCACTTGCAACAAACACAAAGCTACTGACCAAAACCTTCAATAGGATAGATTAAAGGTATTTATGTGGGCATTTGCCTGGGACTTAGACATTTTGGTGTATTTATAATAAGCATATTATGGCCATTCAAAAATACTGTGACCAAGAACTCTTCTGGTAACAAATTTAAAATAATCCAAAAATCAGTTTTATGTGCAGCAGAAAGGAAGGGACGACAGCAGTGTTTGCAGAACAGAGACTATCTTATTTAGCCCTACCAAACTGTCCGGGGACAGTTTCATAACTACTTTTAAAGACGAGGACAGTAAGGCCAAGAAAGCTGACTTCCTCAGCCAGTTTCCAATTGCTGGGAACCCGCTACATCCAGGTCATTCTGACTCCAAAATCTAAGCTTTGTCTGCTACGACTCATAGCACAGAAGCCACTAAGATGAGTGGTGATCAAAGAAGTTAAGACAAGGACACATTGGAACTAGGCTAGAGAATGCAATAAGCACCATAAGAGAGGCAGATACAAATGCTTGGGGGTCAGAAGAGGGCAAAAGCACATGGAGCGGAGAGTTGGTGAGGGGTGTCAGGGAAGGCTTCCGGGAAGTGGTGACATTTGAGAAAAGCTTTGAAGGATGTATTGTGTTACAACAGGCAGAGAAAAGAGGAGGAATAAAGGGGGGTTGGCACCAGCTAAATGAAAGGTAAGCAGTTGGGGTTTGGAATTCACAAAGCAAAGCCACAGAACTACATTAACCATGTGAAAACAACAACAACAAAAACTCTTCCCAACACCTGTAAGGGAGGGCCGAGTCCATTGCATAAGGCCAGGCAATCTCATGCCTGCCAGAAAGGACATGGCACTGCAGACCCAGGGCAGTCACCTGGCCTCAATGCCCTGCATGTGTCCTGCCTGTGGAGAAGCAGCAGGGTCCTCTGGACCCCATGAAGCCCCCCCCCTCCATATATCCACACTGTTCCACATGCACCCTCTTCTCTCCTGTTCCTCCTCTTCCTCTCAGAGGCCTGCATCTTTCAGAGCCAGAATCAGGCACCCTCCGTCTGACTGATTGCAACTCTTTTTTCCTTCCATCTCCCATTTTCCCTCGCAATCTCAGACTGCAGAAGGCTGCTGGTTCTCAGCCAAGGATGTCCACCAGCAGCAAGGTGGGTGGGTGCAATAAATCGGGGAGGTGGCAGCAGGAACCCCCAGCCTTCAAAGAGAATCCCTTTAAGGAACTGCATTCTCCCGAGGTTCTGTGTCTGCCCGCCCGGGTCCTGCTGGCAGCTGCGGCCCATCTCTGTCAGCTCCCAGGGGTCAAGGAAGCCGCCCTCCTCCCCATGTGCTCGCGGGGCTCAGCTCCGGTTTGGTGTTTTAGGACATTTAGTTTCATTTCATTCTTGGCACCCAATAAGAGAGGTGAAAATCGGATCCCATTTACAACCTAAACAAGTGAGGTTGAGAGAGCAAGCCCCTTGCCCTGGGAACGCGGGACAGCTGGGGCTGTAACTCCCGCGACCAAGCAGGGAAGGGGCTCGTTTGGGTTCTTAGCCAAGCCTCTGGCGCCCCGAGTCCACATCGGGGCCGGTCCCCACACGGCCTCTGGAAATAAGCTCCTGGTGGCGCGCGCGGCGGGACCCCGAGGGCGCCCCGGGGAGGCAGGCGGCGGCCTCGCCGGGCGAGACGGGAGCCAGCGAACTTCAGAGCGTTTGGCCTCCCGGGGAGGCAGACGCGGACACGTCTGTGTCTCCCGACAAGTGCCTTCAAGCCCGGCGGGGCAGACACCTCCGCGCCGGCCGCCGGCGAGGTCTCCGCGGGCTCAGTGCGTCCGCGGGCGGCCCGGGCGGGGGACTGGCGGCCGGCGCGGGGGGAGGGGCGGGGAGGGGACAGCGCGGGGAGGAGGCCCCCACCCGGGCGCAGGGGGCGGGCGTGCGGGGAGCCGCCCACTTCGCCGCGTCGCCCCGACGGCCGGAGCTTGGATGCGGCGGCGCCCGCCGAGCCGGGGCGGACGCGGGCCGGGGACACGCGCGGGGAGCCGGGCTCCGCGGCGGCCGCAGGATGGCGGAGGTAAGCGGGGCGCTGTGCGCGCGGGCCGGTCGGGGCGCCGCTCGCACCCGGTCCCATCCGTACCGGGGACGCACCCTGGCCGCCTGCCGAGGCCACCTGCGCGGCGGCGCGGCCCGAGGGCGTCCCCGCGGCCCCGCGACAGCGTCGCGCGTCGGAAGTGCGAGCCGAGCGCGCGTCAGGCCGCCTCCCGTCCCGCCGCTCCCACCGGGTCCGCTCAGCCGTCAGCCCGGTCGGCGCGGCCGCGTCTACCTGGGCTCGGTTGCGGTGGCGAGCGAGGCGCGCGGCGGCCGTCGGCCCCTGTGGGGACCGCGGGGACAGGCGGCGGCAGTGACCGGGTTCCCGGCCGCGGGCGGGGGCGCATCTTTGTGTGAAACCGCGAGCGAGGTGCGGGGTCCGGGCGGCGTTGAGGCGCCGGCCCCGCGCGCTGTGCGGGGAACGGCGTCCGCTCGGCCCGAGCGCGGGGACGGAGCCCGGGACGCGGCGGGGGGCGGGGGGCGCGCACGGGAAAGCCTGACGCGCGTCGCCGGCCGCTTGGGTTCGGGCACCTGCAGTGACAGAGGGGACCGGGCGGCGGGGCTGGGCCCGGACGCGCGGGGACCGCCAGCGCCGCGTCCCGTGCCGGCTCCCATCAGGAGCGCCGCGTCGGTTCCCTGTGGCCGGCGGGGCAGCAGCGCGGGCGCAGGAGGCCGCCGCGTGTCCCCGAGGCCCCCGGCTTTGCCGGAGAGGCTCGGGATTTGTCAGCCAGATGTGACAAGATCGTGGAGAGGCGAGGGAAGGAGGAGATCTGATATTAATCAGTGCATAGCTCGGAGCCAAACTTTCTCAAATGCGGTGTAGGAACATGTTCTTCTCATTTAAGGCATCTCTTTGTGGCTGTGCGGCTGCCACCGGCCTGACTTTGACAGTTCAATGGAATGCCAACGAGCAGCCTTAATTGTAGGAGTGAAATTGTGTGTGTTGGGGGGTGGAGGGGGGAGGATCAGACACTCTAAGGTTCAGTAATGTCCCCTGGTTTTATGGCCGCGCTCACCGCACTCCTCTGAAGACAGGGCATTTAAATCAGGCCAGATGCCTGGTCGCAGCCAGGCCTCTGCTGTTAACACTTAAGGGGCCTAAAAGAGGCCCCACTGGTGTCCTGGGAATCCCTGTCAGAGGGTGTGAGTGTGTATAGGGAAAAACATGTGTTACTACAGATTTGGGTCCACAGCAGATCTAGCAACAATTTTTTTTTTAATTGAGTTCTCATCAAAGCGACAAAGATTCTGGCTTGACTATAAGTGAATTCAAAAACAGTACTTGGCAAGTCATTTTTTTTTTTTTTTCTGGTGTCCTTTTTATTCCTTGTTTGTTGTTTTAAATCACCATTGGATTTCACAGGATCTTTTCATGAGATTTCTTGGACTCTCAGTTTGCAAATAACGTGTTAAATTTTTGGTGCAGTGATAAATATACTGGCTTCTTAATTATCCCTTCCTATATATTTTTGTATATATTATTAAAACATCATTAAAATTGGATATGTCAAAAGTGAAGTTTTTGTGCATCATGTAGAAGAACATTACTTCAGGCATTATAAATTGCCTAGGATTTGATTTTTGCCTTAAATAGGTGTGAAAAGATGGCCACTACTTTTGCTATGATGAATTTTGATAGATAACTTTATCCTTTTTGGCATACCTGAAAGAATAAGATGTGAGTCATCATTTGATTTCTCATCCAATAAGTTTGCCAACTTTCATTTCACCAAAAAAGTATTACTATTTCAACTCAACTATTGGTTAAACATGTTCCTATTACAGTTAAATGCTGAAAAGAGGTGGTGAAATCTTCATTTAGCACAACTGCTATTCAGACTTTGGGAACTCATAGTGATGTTCAGACACCCGCATAATTTAATTTGGAATATCATCTGTACCCATAGATTCTTCAGAATAGAAAAGAATTTAGCAACATCTTCCTCCTTCAGTCAGAGAGAACGTGGTTAGTTTGAAGTGCGTATTTGGCCATTGATATCTACTAAGATGTGAAAAAATGATGTTCGCTCTGGTTAGAATTCACATTAGAAATATTAACTAACATGGAGTAATTGCGGTGGAAGCATAAGGCTTGCATAGAGGGTTATTTTTATTTTTATTTTACATCTTTCCCATGCAGCCATTAGGCCCGCTTCCCAGGCCCATGCCCGCATTCTGTACCTCAGAATCATCAGTGTGGAAAGAAGGGTGATCCAACCTACTGGGTGAGAAAAGCCATATAGATTCTCCTATGGAATCAATAACATTTGTCCTTTAAGCATACACTTATCATTTATGAATGCTTGGGGATGAATGTAAATGGAAAAGCAATTTAAAAGTTCAGTTTGTCAGTAAAATTAAATCGCAGTATACGGGCTGAGGGGCAGAAGTGTCTTTCAGCTTTTGTGCATGGCGTTAGAAGTTATTTTGACAGTGGCCATTAAAGAGTTGCCCTGAAGGTTCCACAAGGTAAATTACTTGCAGGAGGAGCATGCTTTACCCCAGGGTGAATTTTCACCTCTACAGATGTCATTGAGAGTGAGTTACTTTTCTCCGAAACAGCCCTGTTTAAAAAGAATTAGAAAGACCCCAGCTAAGGTGAAAACTCAGTACTGAGCCACTCATCTTGATCTAAGATCAACGTTTAGGGAATCACTACATTTTTTAAATCACTTTATTCCGAGTATTCTTCTACAGATTTTTAATTTTATTTATTTAGATACTCTATTTTTCATGGCTTATCTAATAGATGTTAAAGATAACAGAAGGGGCATCTGGAAAGGTTTTTGTTTTTTCCTTTTAAATCAGTTTCTACCTGAAAACCTTATTTCCTCTTATCTTGTCATCCTTTTGAAGTCCTTTTTCCTAATTCTGGAAATTCCAAGATTCCAGTGTGGCCCCATTTCTCTACCCAGACATGTGCCTATTTTATCCCAAAATGGGTGAGTCTGAGGGCAGTTTGATATTGTGGCAAAGTACAAAAAGGGTGAGCCTAACAAAAGACCTGTTCCGCCAGGGTCCAGTTTGGTGCCTTCTCAAACTTCGCAGAGTTGGAAGCAAACGGGCTATTGCTGTTGCCGTCCACACATGGAATCATTATTATAAACCAGCCTAATAATGTATCACAGGAGGGCTCTGCCTTGGGGGGATGATAATTTCACTTAGCTAATATGAGAGAAAAGGGAGATGGAGAAATAAAATGTTGGGAAGGCCAGGTCCGAGCAACCTATGACGAGGGAAATAGTTGTTGCAGGTAAACTCGAGTTTCAGGCTGCTAACTTTTTCTTTCTTTCTTACAATTATATTAGCTTTCCTTCTCTTACGGATGATCTCTGTGATCTTGCCATGCACTCTAACAAACATTAAAGTTATTTTCCAGCTCTATACCAGCTTCTAGAAGCATTGTAGAAGTAACCCTCTGATTGTTTCTTGCATTATTTATTATGAAGGTACAATTTTTATACGAGCAACTCTAATGTTTCAGGATACACCGTGCGGAATTTTAAGACAGTGATCAGGATGGCATAATTAACTGTCTGATCTTTTCTGTTTTAAAACTTCATTTTGAAAATCTCCGGGCATTTTTATACTTTGTTTTTAAAATCTAGTTCGCACTGAAGTTCCTAAAAGAAACGTTTGCAAAATTGTACTTAGAAATGTTCACAATTTCATCTCTATTTTGCATCAGCAGCAATAGTGAAGTTGCTGGCCACCTTCGTTAAAATTATCCTGGAGTGTAAATGTCTTTTTTTGTTTCTGTTTTTGTCCCCCACACACCTATGCTGACCGTTGTGTTCAGAAGTTCCTTACATGCCCAGTTAACGCCCTTCTGTTTTTTGTTATCAGAGGCTTCTGAAGATTCCCACTGAAGTCTCCCAAACTTAGGGTATTAAGAAGAAAAAGAAAAAAACAATATATATATGTATCACTTATAATCTATAGTTTTGTTGTGGTGGTTGTTAGTTTTTTAAAAACAAATATTTGGTTTGGTTTCTAAGATAATATTTGTGTATTTCTCTCCTTTTTATATTTTTTGTTTTTAGAACTAATAATTTTAAGAAAAAAGGCACAGCTGTTAAATTATTTTGGCACACAGTTTATACTTTGATTTATAGAGATCAAAGAACAAATATTTTCCCCATCACCTTCTTTGAACTAAGCAGCAAGAGAACATTATGGGTGTCACGCATACTTTCTACTCACAGGTAGACTTGGCCCGACATCTGTCCCCTGAGTTCTGCCTCCCACCTGCCCTCACTCTGCCAGGCCCTTCTCCATGCTTTTAGTCTTCTTTGACTGGTCTCTCTTTTTTCATCCCCGTACTTGCAGCGGGAAACCGAAATCCTGGGACAAATCTGTGCTCTGTGGCCCAGCCTCCTGGGCTTGACACACATGTCCGGGGTGAACCTTCTTTATGCCTAGGACTGTGGTCTTTCCCGCACACACTGATCAGAGCATGCCTCCTCCGGCCTCTCTACATAACATTGCTTTCTCCCTCTACGTTTGCTATCACACTCAAAAAGAAAATGTTGGAGAGAGGGGACGATTTTGATTTGTCTTATTTATTTCACTTCTTATTATAGAGAGCTTCAAACAAAGAATAGTTTAACATAGCTTAGTGATAGGTGCTTGGGGACTCAACAGTGATCAACTTTGGGCCAATGCCATTTCATCCATACCCCTTACCCATTCCCCCACCGTTACCAACACCGGAGTACATTGAAGTGAATCCTGGAGATCATATAATTTCATTCATTAATATTCTAATACGTAGCTCTAAAAGACAAAAGCAATATACCACATAACACCTAAAAAATTAACAACTCTTTAATGTCATTAAATTTCCAGTATCCAGATTTCCTCGATTGTCTTAAAAACTTTATATTGCCATTGGTTTACTCAAGTCAAGATCCAAATAAGGTCCAAACATTGTCTCTCTTAATGTATAGGTTTACGTTTTACTTTTGCAATTTATCTGTTGAAAAAGCTGGGTTGTTTGTCCTGTAGAATGCTCTCCAGTCTGGATTTTACTTCCTTCTAGTATCATTTAAACATTCCTCTATCCTCTATTTTCTGGAAACGGGAGTTGACCAGGAGGCTTAATCTAATTCAGATTTCAACATTTTTGGCAAGAACACCCCATATGTAATAGTATATATCCTTCCATCCAGAGGCAAATGACCTGGTTGTCATCTTTTTCATTAGGAGTTGGGGAATGCTGATATTCTCATTCTTTCTTTCTTTATGCACTGGAATACTTCTGTAAAGAGAATCTTGGTCTCATCACGTTGCCTTGAAATACAGTTTGTATGAAAAAAGAATACACACTTGAGTCTTTCCCTTTGTGTACCAGTTTGGGGAATAATTAGTTGGTTCCCTAGCATCTCTAAAGGTGGCCGATGAGTTTTGCATTTGTTTTCAGTATCTTTTGAACGGCTAGGTTTTAATATAGTGAATGACTCACACTAATTTCTGGCAAATTCTATTGCCTGTTCAACTATTCTTGACCAACCAACTTGTATGACTTTTCTTCCCCATGTGCTCCCCTAGAGCGGACACTGGGAGTTCCTCATCTTTTACCCCATGAGGCTCCTCACGATTACCAGTACACGGTAGGCGCCTTAAAAACAAGCAAACAACGACCAAAAAACCCAATTTGTTAAATAAATTGGTATCGTTTTGTTAAACTGCTAATGGAAGATGATGGCTTGAGACGGGCATCTGGTCTGAGTGTTTGTCCAGGTGGGCCTCAGTCCCGTGCTGCAAGCAGCAGGTAAGCTACTTCACCCAAAGGGACCCCATGGGTATTCTTCTCTCTTCGTCCCAGTTGTCCTGAGACATCTGGCAAATAGCGTTATTATTTTCAGAAACCTCTGTGGCTTTGAGTATGTAAGAAAAACAATAGAAAACTTAAAAAATAAAAGAAGTTAGAGAAAAATGAGAGAAGGGAAGGTAGGGAGCAAAAACGAAAAATCTGGTTCTAATAAGAGACGTGAGAAGTCCATACAAACTGTGAGGAACAGGCGGAGAGGCAGAGCAGCCGCAAAGAGCAGTTGGGTAGAGACCCCCTGCCCTTGAATGATCTGGCTTCCTGAACCAGGGCAGCTGGCTCTTGAAGCCACAGAGACTGGGAGCGACAATTTCATTGAGGTGAGGAGAAACCAGGCCCTCTCCCCACAAGCTAAGGTGGTCTGACTGCTTTGGAAGATATGTTGTATGATAGATTGGCAGTTTCCCCCCCCCGGGACTCAACATATTAACAGCAATTGTCTATATTTAATAACATTTAAAAATACAACTTGGAAAAACTCGAAGCATTATTTTTTTAAAGCTGTGTGACTCTTAAAAAGTAATTTATGATTTAGCAGACTGGGAAATTGTGATTCTTGCCACCGAGAATCTGGCACAGCCATAGAATCTCACACTTAAGAGAGGACTGCATACTCTAAAATTGGCCTTAGTTATCTCTACCAGCTAGCCATTTTTCACATGGTTTTTATGTGGCCCTCTCCATGGTCAGTATGATGAGTGTGTAACTTAGAAGCTGTATTTGGCTGCTAGGAAAAGAGCTCCTAAATAAGGCACCATCCTTTCTGCTCAGCAGTCCTTAAGGCATGACTTCAAGGTTGCCTCATGGTTACAAAATGGCCTCTGAAGTCCGGGCATCATGTTCTTGTTCCAAGTAGGAGGAAAGGCAAAGAAGTCCCTCAGCTGAGCCACCTTCCATTTATAAGGAGTCTTATGTAAAGCTTCACTTAACAACTTCAACTTGTATACCACTGGCCAGTACTTAGTAACCTAGCCACCAAAGGAGATGGGGAATGAAGGTTCTTTTACCGAGGCAGATCGGGCAAAGAGATACTGAGTGGGCATCTATCATTAGTAAGCATGGTACAGCTCTCTCATTGACCCATTTGTTATTCTCTTAAATAATACCAGTGAAAGGCTTACCAAGTGTCAGGCCCAGGGTCAGCCGCTAGGTGTTGGTTTCAAATTTCAGTTCTGTTGCCTCTTTCAGGAATGATTCATTGTGAAGCAACCTTTATGGAGGTTTTTATCATAAGTGTTTTTGGTAGCTCTGTGCAATCAGACCACCAGAGCCCAGAGGACCTAAGAACCTACTTGTCCTGGCAGTAACAACATTCTTACTGTGCTAATTGGTCTTTTCAACTCTCCATCTCTGTGTTCTCATTAATGTGCCTAATAGGCCTCTGAGGTAGGCAGGAGCAGATATCCAGCCCATTTTATAGTCAGAGGCTCCAAGTCATGGAGCTGAAGCTTATACGGTGTAACAGGAAGTAGGACATAAGTTGCCTGAGGCCAGTCGTAAGTTTTACTACCTCCCTGTGAAAGATGCTCAGTGTGCTGGGGCGGGGGAGGAGCTCAAGCTCCCCAGCTCCGCATCCAGAGGTGTCATTTTAATAGGCAAATTGTATTAATTTTATTCCTTTAGACTTAAAATCTATACGCCTTGGCTTGCCCTACAATCCTATGCAGAGTGGTCTCTATCATTTCTCTGAACTCCATTTCCTACCACTCACTTTACTAACTTCACTCCAGCTACACTGGCCCCCTTTTCTGTACCATGAAAACTCCAACCTCAATTGTGCCTCAGGGCCTTTGCACTTGCTATGCCTGCTACCTAAAACACTCCTCTGCCTCCAGTTCTTCACTGGCTCCTTTCCATCCTTTGGGACTCAGTTCACATGGGCACTCTTCACCGCAGTGCTGCACACATAATAAATGCTCAGTAAAGCTCACCAACTGTGTGACCTTGGGCAAATTACAAATCCTCCATACATTTAAGTTTCCTGAGAATAAGTCCCTCCTCATAGGGATGTAGTGAGGATCCAATGAGATCACCTAAGTACAAATGCCACCACGTAGAAGGGCAGATACTGGAAGAGTAGCTAGTCTCACTGTTTGACTCAGAACTGCCTAGTAAAACTCTTTGTGATGATAGAAATGTTCTCATCTCCAATGTCCAGTATAGTAGCCACTGGCCACCTGTGGCTACTGAGCACTTGAAATGTGGCCACTGTGACCAAAGAACTGATTTTTAAATTTTACTTGATTTTAATTAATTTTCATTTGAATAGCCACATGTGGCTAATGGCTACTGTATTGAACAGGGCAGATGAAGTAGCTTGAACCTGTAGAGCTTCCTGGCTGGTACATAGTTTGATTTTGTTCCTGAGCCAGGTCACAAATGACTCGAAAGGGTCAGTGCCATGAATCTGCAAACCCCAAAGTTCCTCTGTAATGTTTCTCCTCCCCCACTTGCATCTAGTTCCCCCAAAACATCCCCCTGAATTTATCTTCCGTGATATGAAAATATTTGCATGTACTAGAGATGAAAACAGCTTTGAAGTGGATAGTTTTTATTCTCAAGTTCAATAATTCAGATCCCATAAAATACATGCACTATCCAGCAGTGGATGTCTGTGTATCTACCCCACTGTGTCTGGGCCGGCCACTGCTAGAAATTCAAGTGAGCATCTCCCCAAGCTGAAGGTAGAGCAGGCGTGTCCGGGAAAGGAAGTGGGACCCTCAAACCTACCTAAAAACTGGGTCATAACTTTCCACCCCAGGAGTGCAAATAACTGAATCATCCATCACCTACGAGGTGTGTCAGTAATTTCTGGATGAATGAATGAGCAAAGGATAGTTAAAAAAAAAAAAAAAAAAAAAAAAGCAAGCCAGAATTTTGAATGTTGATTTATGGCGCATCAAAGTGACTAATAACAATTCAGAAATAGTCTGATTAAAATGAGTGCGCAAAAAGCAATAATCATGCCTTGATGAGTTCGGAATGTTGTAAACATCTGCTTTATGTTTCTGAAGAAAGGAACAATCCATCAGGGGTCCAAAGGAAAGGATGTAAGTTTTAAGAGTTTTCCATTTTGATTTACATGAGTACTTTTTGTCATGTAATTACAATTATTTTTGGTTTGATCTCATTTTAGAAGTTTTAATTTGTCTTTAGATAATGGTGCTATAATTTTACTACATTGTGGAATTCTGACATGGGTGGAAGAGCCTTATATTACAAGTTTTCTAAGACACCGTAATTAGCCTTTTTAGTTCATAAATAATTCCTCTGAGACTTATTTCCATAGATGTCTAATGAGCTTTATTAAGCCTTATTCAGATGGGTTCATATAGATCCACACGAATGTTTCTTATAAAGCAGCATTCATACATTGGAATTGTAGATACAACTGCTTAAAATTCTTTTGTCCCCAAAGTAGAAACTGCTAAAACTGAATAGTCAGGTTAGGTCAGTGGGTCTCAGCTGGGGGTGATTTTGCCACCAGGGGCATTTGGAAATGTCTGGAGACATTTTTGGTTTTCGCACCTGGGGGTGCTACAAGACATCCTGCAGTGCACAGGACAGCCCCCTACCGCCAAGAACCATCCAGCTCTAAGTGTCCCTAATGCTGAAGTTGAGAAACCCTGAGTTGGGTATCAAAACATGTAGAAGAAAAATGAGTTTCACCTTAGGCTACGAAATGTGCTGGGAGTTGTTCCCTGTGTAGTTCTGCTGTGCTGGGCCTCAGACAGAGTCACCCTGAGTGTCCTGCAGCTTCCCATGAATCCTTAGGGAGGACCGTCTTGTTTTTAAAGAGTGGCATTTAATTCAGGGACATCATCCAAAATGAGAACTTTTCTCCTTTTTAAACTTTTCTTTGAAACAGTCGTAGAGTGTAGGTTGTGAAATATTTCGGAGGCTTAGTCCTGAGTGTGCTGGTAGCTACTGAGAATACAGAGCCAATGTTCAGAGTTGCAGGGACGTTTGGGAAGCTGGACAACGTATCAGGTGCCACCAACTAATGACGGTGCCCTTTACAGTTTGTGTTCTGACAGTGTGTAATAGAAATTAAATTACTATTCATATTTATCCTTTAACTTCCAGTCAAGATAATTGTATAATCATGCCGATAGGTATATAGATGTGTGTTCATGTATTTAACACATTAATCAAATGAATATACAAGTAGAAACTGTATAACCAAAAAGTAAAATAGTTTCTGGCATTAGCGCAGTGTTTCTCCATCTTTTCCTCATTTCTCCCCAAACCCCCACATCCAAGGAGACTTCAGAAATTTTTTCCTAATTGTGCTTCCCCCAGTGAAAGTTTATCATACCATATACTATATATCTGTGTATTATACATAAAAGAGTCATATTTTGCATACACACTTCCAATAACAAATTGTCACATATCACCCCCAATGGGAATGCATGCATTATGAAAAGGGAGTGTTATGATTATCTGGAGTTCTTTATCTTATACCATGTGACTTCCTGAAGTGTAAAACCTTTTCTCCCATGTTTCCTGTTTTTGACAAGTAGGTAACACTGTTGCCACCCTCAGCACACCTTAGTTGTAAACGGCCCTGTTCCTCCACCTGAAAATCTCTGTCTGGTTGCTCTGGTCAGGCCCGGTTGTAATCCAAAAGAAATTGTAATGACAGTCAAATCATGTACATTTTAACCTCTATTTAAGCAAGGTCACCGATTTGTTTTTATGGCTTTAGTTTTTAGAACACTTTTAGATTCACAGCAAACTTGAAAGTACAGAGTCTTCTTCTACACCACCTGCCTCCACACGTGTGCAGCCTCCCCCACTATCAACATCCCTCACCAGGGGGTACATTTGTTGCAACGATGAACCTACAGTTGACTCATTATAACCACCCAAAGTCTATAGGTCACCTTAGAGCTTGCTCTCGGTGTTGTCCATCCTGTGGGTTTGGACAAATGTATAGTGATGTGTGCCCATCATTGTGGTATCATTGGGAGTATTTTCACTGCCGTTAAAGTCATCTGTGGTCCGCCTGTTCGTGACGTGTTGGCGAGGATGTGGGGAGATTGGAACCTCATACACTGCTGGCGGGAATGTAAGATGGTGCAGCCCTAGTGGACAACCGTTTGGCAGTTTCTCAAACAGTTAGACATAGCGTTACTACATGATCCAGTAATTGCGCTCCTAAGAATATACCCAAAAGAAATGAAGACACATGTCACTGTAAACTTGTACCAGGGTTCCTTTCAGGAACAATAAACATTAGATTGTGACGATGGTTCCACAACTCTGTGAATGGACTGAAGATCACTACACTGTATATTTTAAATGGGTGAATTGTATATGTGAATTACATATCAATTTAAAGCTGTTTTTTAAAAAGATGATAAAAAAGAACACCACTTTCCCCTCACTACCACCCATTAGCATTCCCTACCCACCCCTCATCCCTTCCTACTCCACAACCCCTGGTAACCACTGGTCTACTTTCTGCCTCTGTGGATTGACCTGTTCTTGACATTTCATGTAAGTGGAATCATACAGCCTCTGACTTTCCGTACTTCATTTTTTGTGTACTTTTTTTTTAGCCTGATGTTTCCAGGATTCATCCATGTGGTAGCAAATACCAGTACTTTATTCTTTCTTATCGCCTAATAGTATTCCATGGTGTGGACGTACCACACTTTGTCCATTTATCTACTGAAGGACATTGGGGTTGTTTCTACTTTGGGGAACAAGTTTCTGTGTGGATGGAGGTTTTCGGTTGTCTTGGGCACATACCTAGGATGTGGATCATGTGTTGACTGTGTTTGTGACACTCTCTGCCAGACTGTTTTCCAAACTGCCCGCTCCTCTTAACAATCCCACCAGCAACTGACTTTTAAGTGAAGACTAGCTATAGACTCCTTAAAGCGAGTTTCCCAACTCCTAGGCCGGATTCTCCTCTTCCTGTCCCCACCCAGGGCCACATCGTCCCTTAATTGGCAGATGGAGGATTAAACCCCTAATTGTGGGACTTTCTCATCCCCTCTCCCAAACACACACACACGCTCCAGGTTCAAGGCTCTCTTGAATCATGTGGATTCCACCCAGCGGCCCTTCCGGGAACCTGACTGTCAGAGCTCCTGGGGGGCTTTTTCTCTTTAATAATAGATTACATTCTGCAGCCTCTATCCACTTTTGAGGAATTCATCTTAAAAATATATGTGAAGCTCTGTTGATAATACTGGACCTTTATTGGCACGTACATCTCTATTTTTTATTTCAGACATATGTTTGCACACTCCACACTCACACACCACACAGGGCACCTGAACAGGCATCCATGTAGCACTTGTCTCGCCTGTGTCTGTCCCCATCAGTCACACAGTCCAGTGATGGAGTTTGCGGACCATCCAGCAGTCCATGTCCTCAAATCTATCCTGGTATTTAGCTTCTACCACACCTTGATGGGTAACAGAGTCCACGCGTGGCTTACTTTCAGTTCCAATCAATCCCCTTGTATCTGTTCTAAGGCAGCCTCTGTATACATTTCAGCATTGCCGCTCTGATCAACTTAGGGATTGGGCGAAAATGTGACTCTTCGCCCTTTCTATGTCCTTAATAACAAGCAAGGTATTTCCTTCCAACCCATAATCTTAGGAGAAAGTGCCGATGTTTGTAAGCCTATTCTCTCATGCAGAATATCTGTGTTACATGTTCTTCCGTCTCCAGGTCCTGGGCCAGCTGCTCCTCTTTCCAGGGTCCAGTATACACGTCTGGGCCTGGCACGGAGTGGGCACGCATTGCTCAATGAATGTTGCTGAATGGAGGTTTTGTTTTGTAAATGCAATGTATGTCCCACTCATCACGAACACGCTAAGCTTACCTGTGTTCTCTTTTGCAGGCTATTGGCTGTACTATGAACTGCAGTTGCCAAAGTTTCAAACCAGGGAAAATAAACCACCGTCAGTGTGAGCAGTGCAAACATGGATGGGTGGCCCACGGTAACTCAATTTCCCCCCTCTCTCTTGGCTGGTAGTATTCTCTCTAAATAACTCACAGTTATTCAGGAATTGATGTAATAGCTTAAGAATGACAGCAAACATGTGTGAGTTACTCCTGTGTGCCAGGTAACAGGCTAAGAGCTTTATGGATGTTATCTTTTTGAATCTTAACGACTCCATAGGATAAGTGTTTTGTTAGCCCCGTTCTGAAGATGTACACACTGGTGCTGCAGTGCCATCGTTTGGCGATGATAGGACTGTCCTGTGTGGTCTGAGACCATCGCCTTGGCCTAGACAAAATACAGCGTGCTCAGTTACATTTGAAAGTCAGATAAACAACACCTAATTGCTTAGCCTAGGTGTGTCCCACTTATTTGTTGTTTATCTGACATTTAACTGGACATCCTATATTTTCATTTGCTGAATCTGACCCTACACTAGCCACGTGTGGCTATCGAGTGCTTGCAGTGGGACTGCAGAACTGAATTTCCAGTTTTCTTAAATGTCAACGAATTTACATCTAAATTTCAGTAGCCATATGGGGCTAATGGCTGTTGCGTCGGACAGCATACGTTTCGGCGGTTTAATTTGCCAAGGCTGACAACTAGGAAGTGGCACGCCGAGGCCTGCGGGACTCCCAAGTCCAGTTCTTCACCTGATTTTCCATCCTCTCGATTAGGCACCTGCACCTTTGTGTTCATAGCCCCCCCCTTTTTTTTTTTTGCACTTCCCCTATTTGTGGCTATTTTACTCCTCAGGGATACCACAGGAAAGGGAGAAAAGAAGAGTCTCAAGCCAGTCCACTTTATAAGTTCCTGTGAAAGCTATTTAGATAATTAATTATTTGTATAGTCGTGTTCAGATCACTGAAAGTTAGCACCAGCCTACTTCCTATGCCGTGTTTCTCTTGAGAGTAGAATCTTTAAAAACATGATTTCTTCCATTCGGTTTTCAGCTCTCAGTAAGCTGAGGATCCCCCCCATGTATCCAACAAGCCAGGTGGAGATTGTCCAGTCCAATGTGGTGTTTGATATTAGCAGCCTTATGCTCTACGGGACCCAGGCCATCCCTGTTCGCCTGAAAATCCTCCTGGACCGGCTCTTCAGTGTGCTGAAGCAAGATGAGGTCCTGCAGATCCTCCATGCCTTGGACTGGACCCTTCAGGACTACATCCGTGGATACGTGCTGCAGGTATGGCGGGCGCGGCGCCCTTCTCCGATGTCTTCTCACATCCATGTCCGTGTAACTGATGCACCCCAGTTGCCTACCAGCGCCACAACCATTGAGGCCATCCTTCCCTTTACTGCTTTTTCTATCGGCTCACACACTCCCTGATGTTCGGGGAGGGCAGTGCTTTCTTCAAGGTATCTATGAAACTCAGGCTATGGGAGCATAACCTGATTCTCTGACCCGGGTTTCGCTAAGCAGCTCTTCCACAGCAAACCATTTGCCCCATCTTGGGTGCTGTCTCCACTTCTAATATTTTTTAAAATATGTTTTTATTGCTTTTTTTAGGGAGAGGGAGAGAGAGAGAGACATCAGTTGGGGAGTGGGGAGGAGGAGTTAATGTGAGAAAAAAGGGAGAACATCTGTAATACTTTCAACAATAAAAAAATAAAATAAACATCAGTTGGCTGCCTCCTGCCACCCACTGGGGATCGAGCCCATAGCCTGGTTATGTGCCCTGACTGGGAATCAAAATGGTGACCTCTTGGTGCATGGGATGCCACTCAACCCACTGAGCCACACTGGCTGGCCTCCACTTCTTTTATTATCTGCAAACTACCTGTCAACACAGATGCTGTCTGTGTCAGATTTTACTGAGGTTTTGGGGGTGACAGAGTGAACTTACCTTGCAGAACCACAAGCAAACAATCACGAGTCCTGTTCTCTAAAGCTGTCTGCCACCCACTGCTGATTTTCCTTCCTAGAATCCGTCGTCTTGTGATATTTCTGTGTTCACGGTCTTATTTATTCTCTCTCTTCTCCCATTCTCTTCCGCCTCCTCACATTTTGTCTCGTGTCTCTCCATGAAGGAGAGATGAAAGCATATCTCTCTGTGCCTTTCATGCCTTCATTCTGTACTTGGCAGAGTAGTTTTGTTTTAGTTCTTACCCAAGGATATGTGATTTTTAGAGAGAGAGGGACAGGGAGAGAGAACCATCAATCGTTTGGCTCCGTGTGCACCCAATCAAGGATCAAAGCCACAACCTGGGACTGTGCCCTGATCAGGAATCGAACCCGCAGTCTTTTGGTGTACAGGATGAGGCTGCAGCCAACCAAGCCACTTATCCAGGGCTTGGCAAAGTGGTTTTACCTCCCTTTCTATAACAAGCCATGGGAAGTACGCTTCCTGTGTCCCATCCAGAGGCCACCAAGGTGTTTTCACAAGCAGAGAACACATTTCCTGATATGAATGATATCATTTCTCTGACATACGAAACAGATACAGCCTCTTTTTTTCTTGCCACTCTTCTAGAAAATGTCAACCAGCCCTGACCAATTTGGCTCAGTGGTTAGAGCGTCGACCCATGGACCAGAGAAGACCAGGGTTTGGTTCCTGCTGAGGACATGTGCCTGGGTTGCAATTTGTCCCCGGCCCTGGTTGGGGTTGTGTGGGTGGCAGCCGGTCGATGTGTCTCTCTCACATCGATGTTTCTCTCTCTCTCTCCCTCCTGCTCTATCTGAAAAAAAAAAAAAAAAGAAAAGAAAGTAAAAATGTCCTTGGGTGAAGATTAAAAAAAAAGAAAGAAAGAAAAGAAAATGTCAACCAACTTTGGTAAAAATTTCAGTGAACTGGGGGCATGAATTTATTTCCAAGACTAACATACATGTCGGTCTTAACTCAGAGAGGCCATATCACCACAGTGAACACTAATAACCATTTGTTGACCTAGACCTTCCTCTGGTAATCTTATGAAGTAGGTAGACTATCCCCTTTTTCCAGTTGAAAAAGCAGAGGCTTAGAGTTGCTTCTGAATCTTGCTGAAGTCACTCAACTTCTGGATGCGGCAGACCTGGAATTTGAACCCGCTTCTTTCTAAGTCTAAAGGCCATGATCTTCCTCTGGAAACATGTTCTCTCACCTCGAGTGCAGGACCCCCAGCAGGTTAGAAACAACCTTTTATGCAGAGTAGCATTACGATCTTACATTATGACACGGATCAATATTTAATGATCCTAATAATCTTGCTTTCTAGTGTTGGGATTAAAAATATGGAATCAATTACCTTGAGCCTGTAGCGCATGAAAAATTTATGACGTTACATTCCTCGTCATCTTCAAAACCCTTACATGCACTGTGAAAAATCTCAGTAGGCCATCAAATACATGTTCTGTGATAAAATATTTATTGTAGTTTTGGGAAAAGTTAGGCCTTGCTAGAGTTTGAAAGATCTCCAACACTCCAGTGTAATTACAGCTCTGCTTTGTGAACACGGGCAGTAGATCAATACAGGTTCATTTGTTTTCTGATGGTAGTTGCTTGGGCAGATTATTAAAATGCAGTGAATAAATACTTGAGCTCTATGTAGGTTTGATTGCTCCATCTAGAGTCTTTAGATAAAGAAGTTACTGTTGTTCAAAAGGTATGCTGTCGTCTTTTTTTTTTTTTTTTATCCTCATCTGAGGATATGTTTATTGATTTTAGAGAGAGAGGAACAGAAAGAGAGAGAGAGAGAGAAACATTGATGTGAGAGAGAAACATGGGTCGGTTGCCTCCCATATGTGCCCGCAACCTAGGTATGTACCCTAATAAACTCCTCAGCCTTCTGGTGTGTGGGACAACACTCCAACCAACTGAGCCACCTAGCCAGGGCAAGATATATGTATTTTAATTTTTGTAGTGAAGATTATTATACCTAATGCAAGACGACCAGTTGGTTTGAAATAAGATGGAAAATAATCACCAGATCTCCCTGGGGCTTGAGTAAAATTATTTTATGTCTCTCTTTTGGACCACAACTTATATTTGTGCAGTCTACTTTCTGCACAAAGTTTCTAGCCTAGGAGAGTGGCATGAGCAGGGGCCGAACTCGACCAGCCCCGTGCTCATCCAGAGGGGGTGTCATTTTCAGATATTCACAGAGGTGCCTTGTGGTTCCAGGAGGCGTGATCGCATGGCTCCTTAGAGAACAGGGAAATTAATGGTCCTTTTAATTCCTGGTTTGGGTTCAGGACGCGTCAGGAAAGGTGTTGGATCACTGGAGCATCATGACCAGCGAGGAAGAGATGGCCACTTTGCAGCAGTTCCTGCGTTTTGGGGAGACGAAGTCCATAGTGGAGCTCATGGCAATTCAAGAGAAGGAAGAACAGTCCGTCATCCTCCCGCCCTCCTCCGCGAACGTGGACATCAGGGCTTTCATCGAGAGCTGCGGCCACAGGAGTGCCAGCCTCCCCGCTCCCATGGACAAAGGAAGCCCCGGCAGCGTGCACCCCTTTGAGAACCTCATAAACAACATGACTTTCATGCTGCCCTTCCAGTTCTTCAACCCCATGCCTCCCGCACTGCTAGGGTCACTGCCTGAGCAGTACGTGCTGGAGCAGGGGCAGGACCAGAGTCAGGACCCCAGACAGGACATCCACGGACCCTTCCCTGACAGCAGCTTCCTAACTTCCAGCTCCACACCATTTCAGGTTGAAAAAGAGCAGTGTCTGAGCTGTCCCGATACTGTTACTAGCAAGGAAGACAGTGCCCATTTAAGTGACTCCAGCTCCTACAACATCGTCACTAAGCTGGAAAGGACACAGTTGTCCCCCGAGGCCAAAGTGAAGCCCGAGAGGAACAGCCTCGGCACAAAGAAGGGCCGGGTGTTCTGCACGGCCTGCGAGAAGACCTTCTACGACAAAGGCACCCTCAAGATCCACTACAACGCCGTGCACCTGAAGATCAAGCATAAGTGCACCATCGAGGGGTGTAACATGGTGTTCAGCTCCCTGAGGAGCCGGAACCGCCACAGCGCCAACCCCAACCCCCGGCTGCACATGCCAATGAACAGGAACAACAGGGACAAGGACCTAAGGAACAGCCTGAGCCTGGCCGCCTCTGAGAACTACAAGCGCCCAGGGTTCACGGTGACGTCTCCGGACTGTAGGCCTCTCCCTGGCTGTCCAGGTTCAGGCGAGGATTCTAGGGGCCAAGTGGCCTTCCCGAGTGTTGGGCAGAACGGCGTGCTTTTTCCCAACCTGAAGACAGTCCAGCCTGTCCTTCCTTTCTACCGCAGTCCGGCCACTCCGGCCGAGCTGGCCAACACGCCCGGGATGTTGCCTTCTCTCCCCCTGCTGTCTTCCTCAATCTCAGAACAGCTGGTTTCCAACGAAATGCCATTCGATGCCCTTCCCAAGAAGAAATCCCGGAAGTCCAGCATGCCTATCAAAATAGAGAAGGAAGCTGTGGAAATAGCTGCCGAGAAGAGGCACGCCCTCAGCTCGGACGAAGACGTCCCCCTGCAGGTGGTCAGTGAAGATGAGCCGGAGGCCTGCAGTCCGCGGTCAGACAGGGCGCTGGAGGAGCAGCACACACAGTCAGGACGCTTAGGGAAGCCTCTCCCCGAAGGACAGATAGCCTGCCACCTCCAATCGGTGATCGAGCCCAGGGGAGCCATCAGCGGCACCCCTGAGCAGGCCACGCACAACTCGGACAGGGAGACAGAGCAGAAGCCGGCGCTGACCATGGTGCCCAGGGAGGCGGAGGACGGTGGCCGGGAGCTCCACCTCCCACCTGGGATGGAGCCCTGTGTTCCTTTTCCAGATTACGTCCGACTGCAGCAGCACCTGCTGGCCGGGGGGTTCTTCGGCGCTTTGTCCACTCGAGGAATGGCCTTTCCTTGCTTGGAAGATTCTAAAGAAATGGAGCACACGGGTCAGCACGCATTGGCGAGGCAGAAGGAAGAAAGTCGCCACCGGTGTGACATCTGTCAAAAGACCTTCAAGAACGCTTGCGGTGTGAAGATGCACCACAAGAACATGCACGCCAAAGAGATGCATGTGTGCACGGTGGAGGGCTGCGAGGCCACCTTCCCTTCCCGCAGGAGCAGGGACAGGTAAGGCCCCTGTTAGCAATGGTGTGTCCTCAGATAGTGGTCCTTAAACCAGAACCTTCGTCTGAGTCACCTGGCCCCTAGAACTTCTGCTTCAAGGAGGTCTGGGCGGGGCCTGAGACCTCACATTTCTACGTGCCCAGGTGATACAGGGGTTGCTGGGCCGGGGACCACAGTCTGAGAAACACTGTCCTGTAGATCCACCCTCCTGAATTTTCAATTCCAAAATCTTAACTCATTTGGCCACAAGACATGACCTGAAATCCCCTCTAAGGGGGGAAACATAGGCTGCTGTGGGCACCGGGGAAGGCACCTAACCAGACTCTGAGAAGTTGGGGAAGGCTTCTTGGAAGAAGGGGGATGAGTAAACCAGCAGGTCTCAAAAGTTTTGCTCTCACAATCCCTTTGCAAATTCTTTTTCCTTTTCTTTTTTTAGAGAGAGAGGGGAAAGGAAAGAGAGAGAAAAGCATTGATTTGTTGTTGCGCTTATTTATGCATTCATTGGTTGGTGGGTTGTATGTGCCCTGAGCGGGAATCGGACCTGCAACCTTGGTGTATTGGGACAACATTCTGTCCAACAAAGCTACCTGGCCAGGGCCCTTTACAAACTCTTAAAACCTCAGGACCCTCAAGAGTTCTTGTCTATTTGGGTTTATGTCTAATCCATATTAACTATATTAGAAATTAAAGCTGGAAAAAAACGAATACATTTTACATCACTTAAAAAAATTAACATCAATAGTATTTTCATGAAAAGAAAGAAGAAAAAACCTACATTTTCCAAAAACTTAGAAGAGTGGCTTTGCTTTACGTTTTCACAAATTTCTAATGTCCGGCTCAGTAGCAGGCAGCTGGATTCTCATAGCAGCTTCTGCATTCAGCCTGTTGCAGTGTCATATGTCATGTGGCCCCTGGGAAACTCCACTGTCCACACATGAGAGAGTGGGAGTAAAAAGGGCAAATAATGTCTTAGAATCAGGATGAAATGAGTTTTCACTTCAGGGAACCACTAGGGGTACCCAGACCACACTTTGAGAACCATGGGGAGAAATAGAGACCTGGGCAGTGGGCACAGCACCAGCAAAGTCCTGGAGGCAGAAAGCTGACGTGAGGTGCAGAGGGCTTTTTGCAGTTGTGCTCATCACTGGTTTTAGGGGACATGGCACCTCGGGAAATGCATCTAACCCTCTGAGGCTTAAGGAGAAGGTTAGAGGAGTCCACAAGTCAGCTCTTGGTATTTGTGAGAGACTCGGGAGTTGAGTGTGGGGCCCAGAGCCTTGCTTTGTTGCAGCAGGGGCCTTTCTATACAAGGTTTCAGTGAATGTGTTTGTCTGGCTTTTTTTTTTTTTTTTTTGTAACCACTTGTACCTGGATGTCAACCCAGTGTCTGGTTTTCTGCTGACACATTCCTGCCCCTTCAACCCAGAATGCTGACATAATCACAGGTCAGAGTTGTAGTTAAGAAGAGCTGCTTGCAAAGTGGGTGATCTGGGAGTATAATTCTGATGATGTCCAGAAAAAGAGCGGGTGAGGGGATACAACAGAGAAGTTGACTAGTAAATTTGAAGTAGGATTAAACTTTCTCCCCTCCTTATATGTCTCTGGAGATTTGGGAGAGAAAACGCAATCCTTATTTATTTTGGTGAGGCAGTTTTGCCCCAGTTTGACCCTGGCATGCATTCTGAGCTGTATTGGGGTGGGGTTGGAAGTGTTTTCCGTTTAGATTCATTCTCCTCTCTCCTTAAAGAGTGTAGCCCTTGGTAAGGGCTGTGTTTGCTAGTCACCAGGTTAGCAGAGGATCTCTGAGCAAGGCCAACATTGATTGACAAGTTACATCCAAATGATATTGTATGAGTCAAAGGCATGTGTCATAATGGATACTCATTATGTGCCCTTCAGGAGTAATCACCAGGTAGAAGATGGGTGATTGGTGGTGTGCTCACAGTGCTGCCTTTGCAAAACCCCTGTCTGGTATACAGTGAAACGTTGCAAATATGAACTGAACTTAGTGCACGCTTGCTCGCTCTCTCTCTCTCACACACACACACAAACACAAATACACACACATCCTAGTATTTCTACTCAACCTGATTTTCATACCTGCAGAACTTCTGGGGCGATGCCAACACTCTAGACCCTGATGCAAGCCACAAAGAAAATTTTAAATTTTTTAGTAGCCACATCAAAAAAAAATAAAAAGAAACAGTGAAGTAAGTTTTAATAACTTATTTTATTTCGGTCAGTCTCTCCAAAATAGTGTCATTTGAATATACGACACAGCCACGTTTCAGACACTCAGTAGCCACATGTAAGTAGCTATCGTATTGGACAGGGCAGCTCCAGAAGACAGTATTTCCTGGTTTCCCTGAAACAAAGTCCTCTGCTTAATTCCTTATCGTTTGTGACTAGTTATTTCCTGGGATTCCCCTGTTTCCAGTGTCCCGGTTGAATTGGTCTAATTGAAATAGTCTAGCCATTCTCTTTAGATGAGGTCCAGGAAGTTACTTGTCAATCAGATGGTGAAAGTTGAAGAGAAACATATTCCCAGTTCCCAGACTGTTGACTTTCCTGTGAAGGCTAACTTCTGACAAGCGGCGAACCGCAGTGGGCCAGTGTCCACTAGACACGCATTGCCTCCCACGCCCCTTATCATCCATCACTTCTCGCATGCCACAAGTCTTTTCTGGTATGTACTGAGTGTCTCCGCTCAGAGTGATGACTCTTTTTAAAACAACAGCCCGATCCATTGCTAACCATCTTTTCACTCTTTTAGACACAGTTCAAATCTAAACCTCCACCAAAAAGTGTTGACCCCGGAAGCACTGGACAGCAGTGAAGACCATTTCCGCGCAGCTCACCTTCTGAAAGGTGTGGCTAAGGAGGCCTACCAGGATGTGGCTTTCACACAGCAAGCCTCCCAGACATCTGTCATCTTCAAGGGAACCAGCCGGATGGGCAGCCTGGTTTACCCAATAACCCAAGTCCACAACGCCGCCTTGGAGAGCTACAACTCTGATCCGCCAATGGAAGGCACCATCCTGGATTTGAGTACTACCTCGAGCATGAAGTCGGAGAGCAGCAGCCATTCCTCTTGGGACTCAGACGGGGCGAGTGAGGAAGGCACCGTGCTCATGGAGGACAGTGATGGGAACTGTGAAGGTCCGAGCCTTGTCCCCGGGGAAGATGAGTACCCCATTTGTGTCCTGATGGAAAAGGCGGAACAGAGCCTGGCCAGCCTGCCTTCTGGGTTGCCCATAACGTGTCATCTCTGCCAAAAGACGTACAGTAATAAAGGGACCTTCAGGGCCCACTACAAAACTGTGCACCTGCGCCAGCTGCACAAATGCAAAGTTCCGGGCTGCAACACCATGTTCTCGTCTGTTCGCAGTCGAAACAGACACAGCCAGAATCCCAACCTGCACAAAAGCCTGGTCTCCTCTCCAAGTCACCTCCAGTAACAAGATTGGATAATAAGCATTTGCATTAGTTCATGAAGAAGGTAGTCCAAAGATAGGTCTCTAACTTTGTTTAATACCTTTTGGGACAAGCCAGGCAGAAAGTATTTGTGTTGACTTTCTAGTCTTGCACCGCAGGACGAGCCTTGTGGGAAGTTGACAGGGGGCAGCCTTTCCTATTATTTTTCTTAGCCCAAGGTATTTTTCACTGACATGACAAGAACTTGCAGAAACGCAGTTTTCCCCAGATTCGTTTGCACATTCTCTGGGAGATCTCCAGGTCTGCAGATTGACAGCAGGGACCCCAGACCTGGGGGCGGCTTAGAGTGAGGCTTGCAGAATTAAGGGTCGATTGAGTGTCCTGGGGATGCAGGCTGTCACCAGGGGTGAGGAGCCGGTCCCAAAGATCCCATTTTTAGTTCCTGCTTTAATGAGTCTGAAATCCAGACTTCAGTTTGGGAACAGGACTTTTTGACATAATCCCTCCATTTGGAGTGGAAAATTGCCCCCCCCCCCCCATGAAGGTCTCATGTGTTACTCCAGGGAGTTCTCAGAGGAAGTAGGTTGGCCTCTAAGACATAGGAACGTGAATGTTACTGAGGACGTTCGTTCTCGCTCTGTAACACGCATTCAAGATGCTGGGGGTTAGGGGGAGATCCGTGCACTTAAAAATAGTGGTCTCCGGTTTAATTTAAAGTAGTATGATAATATTTAATTTGTGTTTATATTATGTGAGTATTTGTGGTGAGTGCAGACATGTCACAGTGTGACCTGGTCTTGTTCGGAAGCAGAACGAAGGACGACCTAGTCTTTAAAACCACTGCCTGTTTTCATTTGGAGAAGTCCAGAGTGTTCCTTGTGATGCCCTGCGGAGTGGATGCAGGCATGACTCTGGCAGGATCATTTGTATATTTTTGGCCCAAGCGTTTAGAGAATGTGGTTCTGATGGTGGTTTTGCATTTTCATTGTCCCCAGATCCCCCAGTCTTCGCCCTTTATAAACCTGTAGGATGAGGGTGAACTTCCGGATTTACATGGTAGAAAGAAAAGTAGGATGTTCCTGCCATACTCTATGTCTTGATATTTAACTTATTCTGAAATATATTCCACATTGTTGTACACATTTGTTTTTGTAGAAAGGAAACGTAATCGGTCCTGTGGGATGAGGCCATCTCCTGAAATTCGGCATTTACAGTACTCCAAAAACCCGTGGTAGGGGAAAAGAGAAATTGATTTCATATTAAGACTTCAAGTTAACCATCTTTGAAAGTTATGGTTGGTTTAAGTAATGAAAAACATCCTTAAAGAGAATTGGGGGGGTTGTAAGAGAGAGTATTCCCGTGGTCTAAAGGTGAAAGGAGCCAACAAGCTGTTACTGATTATTTCAACGTTAAAAAAATAAATAAATGTGACAGCTTAAAACTTGTCTCTGCTTAACGTGAGATGTACCATTCGTCTGTTTTGTTATCCAGCTGTTCAATATTCCAGTTTCCCCAAAGTAGGAAAAATTTGTATACAAATGAGTTTTCTATGATTTAATAAAAATATATGGCATACTTTTTGTCTAAGAAGGCAAACATTTTGTAAAACCGGTTTTGTCACGTGGACTGCTTGTTGTACGAGTGCTTGTGGTCACACACACACACACACACACACACACTCTGAATCTTACAGAGCTGAAAGCCCAGGGGAGGGCTGGAGGACCCGCACTAGGACCAGTTACTTTTGCCACCTGAAGACGGGAACAATAGCGATTCACGAGGTCCCTGGGAGGAGGGGCTAAGTATTGATTTGTTACCCAAATTGAGTGGTTTTTCAAGAAAGGACTATGTCTATGTTATAGCCAATACTCAAAATAGAATGCAATGAAAAGATTTAAGCCTCTTTCGTTCTTAAATATACAGGGATTTTTTTTTCAAAGTAATTTTTATAACATCCTTTAACTTCTTTAAAATGTCTTCACCCCTTTTTTTCTACCTATCCAACAGATAGATAAAAGCATGATCCCAGGTACCCACCCAGGTCCCCTGTGAGGTGATGCCCATGTACTTCATATTTCACTGGGAGAAAAGGAGGCACCGGGGAGAACTTTCTCATCTACCAGCACCTGTAGTATGTCTTCTCTACTCTAGGTCCCATTGTCTCTTGCCTGGAGGCCTGCTGTAGCTTCCTAACTGGTCTACTGCATCCATTCTTCCCTCCTACAGCAGCCAGAATGGTCCTCCCAAGATGTAGATCAGATCACGTAGTGCCCATCTCAGTGGCTTCCCTTGAAGCGGAAAATCCGTAGACCCTCCCAAGGCCTACAAGGCCCTAAGACATCTTCCTACCCCTGCTCCTTCATCCTCTTTCCCCACAGTAGTCCTTCCACACCTGCTTCTTGCAAGATCCCACCGCATCGACTCACATTCCCCGTAGCTGACCTCACTTCCTGCTCAGAGAACTGGGTGGGAACCCCTTCAGCCTCTCCCCCATGGCCCACCCACCCCCATCCATTTGTCTAAATGCACACACATCCCCATGTGGTCACATCTGCTTGGACCTCCTGAGAATCTATCTCATGCCAGGTGGACAGTCACCGCGAGCTGCAGACCTCTGTGAGAAGGTGACCAGGATCCCCCAGTACACCCACCGCCCATTTTGCCATCACACTTAGACCCATCATGATCTTAGTCTTAACCTCTCATTGAGGAGTCCAAGTTTCCCTAGCTCAACCTTTCTGATTTTGTCCTCTTGTGCCTACAGGTTAGTCTGGGTCCTCCAAGAAGCAAATGTCCATAGGATAGGATGTGCAGATGTTTTATTGAAAGGAAATAGGAAGGGAGCTGGGGGAGCTGGCAGACACAAGGCAGGTCTGACCCCAAGTGAAGGCCAGAAGGAGGGATGGTTGGGTGAAAGTATCCAGGACGGCCATGTAGTCTAAGGAGGTTGAGCAAGGCCCTGGGGAGTCCTCGAGCCCAGGTCAGCCATCAGAGCAGCCCGGCGTCTCCAGGAACTGTATCCCTGCCACACCGAGTCTTCGGCAGCAAGCAGCCCATGGGAGGTGTGGCCTCTGTGCAAATGTGGCAGTGGGTCTAGAGCAGAGTAGCTGGAGCCCTTGGCCAGAGCTTACCTTTCCAAAGCCCCTGTGTCCTGTTCAAGGTGGATTTACACCTATTTTTTCACTGGTCCCAAAAGTATTCCCATTCTTTTTGAAGGCTGGTGATCTCACCTCACCCCTGTAGCTGCCTAAAGGGCCATTTCGTCACTTCTCCCCTCCCCAACTCATGATCAAACGCACCCTTTCTACTGGTTCCATCTCTCTGGTCTGTAATATTTGTGAATCTCTCTCATCTTAATGATTCAAAAAACAACCACAAAATAGCTTTCTAGACCCCGGGTCCCTTATAGTGACTCTTCTTTCCTCCTCCTCGTGTGGCTGAGGTGCTGGAATAGCAGATTTTGCCTGATACCACCCCGTCACTGCGCTTTTGTTTCTTCCTTTATCCTAATGAAAGCCCCACTCCCACGGTTCCTGATGACTCCCAGATGGCCATATCCAAGTGGCATGTGGCTCTTTGGTGTGCCCTGGTCCCTCTTGGGCCTTTTTCTCTCCTCACGCTCAATGTTCTCTCTGTGTTGTCTCGTTCACCCCCATGACCTCGACTACTATCTGCATGCCCTCTTGACTATTGCACGTCGGGGAATAATCCACAATGTCTCCAGCTCAGCTTGTCCTCAGCTCTGTGGTTTCTCTGCCCATCGAGTGTTCCCTCCTTCTGCTTCCTCAGATTGAGGAAGTGGCGCCATCACCTGGCCAACTCACACTAAACACCTGGGATGGTCCTGGGTCTGGTTAGGAGCATGGCTCTTCAAGTCCAACTGTCTTTGGCTACTGCACCTACGAACCGGGTGACTCTGGCCAAGTAACAGCTTCTCTGGGTCTCCATTTCCTCACCCATATAATGAGGATAAAAAAGATCTCTACTTTGGTGGGTTGTGATGAAGCTCAAAGGCACGGTGCATATTAAGCCCTTACACAGAGCCTGGCACTCAGACGTTCGTGGTAAGCATCATCCTCATCCTTGTCATTACTAGTCTAGACTTCTCCTTTCATCTCACTCCCAACAGCTGCACTGTCACCAAACCCCAACACCTTACCTACCAAAAAGACACTTTCAAAGTCTTCCCCTCTTGTTCATGCTCATCATCAATGTCGGTGCAACATGGGACCCTCTACTTCCCTGTCCTCCTTCTCTGAGATTATTTCAGCAGCCTCCTACTTGTTAAAAAATTGTTTGATTGATTTTAGAGAGAGAAAGAGAAACAGAGGGGGAGAGAGAGCAACATCAATTTGTTATTCCACTTATTGATGCACATTCATTGGTTGACTCTTGTATGTTCCCTGACAAGGGATCAAACCCAGAACCTTGGCATATCAGGACGATGCTCCAACCAACTGAGCTACCCAGCCAGGGTCAGCAGCCTCCTACTTTTATTTCTCTCTCACTTCCATCCTCCAGATAACGGCCGGAAGGAGTTGTACCATAACCCTGATCTCACCACAGGCAGACCAAGCTTTATTGTGCTTCGCAGAAACCACGTTTCCAGGAACATCGAGGCAAGACCCTCCACCAGCAAAAAGATGACGACTCGGATGTGAGGGCAGTCTGGCTGTGACATCTGTCACCCCATTGATTGCCAGGGTTGATTCGGCTGATCTGGTTGTTTAGACAGGTGTCCCCCTCCTCCCTCACCGATCCATGTGCGTCCCTCCCAAAGCTGCGCGCTCGGCCAAAGAGAATGACCTTCCTCCCAGAGGAGAGGACCGGTCTCCGGTCAAGGGTATACAAGTAGCCGCGCTCCCCTGCTAGAGCCTCCAAACAAGCTCTTAAGATGACGACTCACTGAAGGCTTATGGTGGTTAGCATCTTTTTAGCGATAAATTTTTTAATTAAGGTATGTATATTGTATATTAGACATAGTGATTGCACTCTTAGTAGACTACAGGATAGTGTAAACATAACTTTTACATGCACTGGGAAACTGAAAATTTTGTGTGACTCACTTTATTGTGACATGTGCTTTACTGTGGTCGTTTGGAACCAAACCCACAGAATCTCCCAGGTGTGCCCGTGGGTGGCCCCTGCCTCCAGGTGCTTCCCACTGCCCTTGGGCTAGAATGCCCACAAGGTGCCTTAGCCAGGCTGATCCCTGCAATCACCCACAGACCCAGGGCTGGTCAGCCCGCATGGCCCTGCGTGTGCCGCTTTCTCTGCAAGAACTGCCTTTCCAGCCTCTGACCCACAAACCCTTGGTCCTCCTTTGAGATGCAGCTCAGGTGTTACTCCTGGTGATCGCCCTCTCCGTCCCGCTCAGCGTTTTTTTTTAATCCTCACTCGAGGACATTTTTCCATTTTTTGTTCAGACAGAGTGGGAAGAAGAGAGAGGGAGAGAGAGAGAGAGAGAGAGAGAGAGAGAGAAACATCGATGTGAAAGGGACACATCGAGTGGCTGCCTCCCACATGACCCAACCAGGGCCGGTGACAAACTGCAACCGAGGTACATGCCCTTAGCGGGAACCGAACCCGGGTCTCTCTGGACCGCAGGCCGACGCTCTAACCGCTGAGCCAAACCGGCCAGGGCCAGACTGTTTTCTTAGATCACTGATTCTCAAACATATTTGCAGACACGCATTTCATATTGTTGGTGAATGGTGCCCTCTTCTGGAATTTCTTAGTTATTGCAATTGGTGTTACGCAATTTCTCTTGACTCCTGTCAGACCTAGGAAATGTGTTTGGAAATTCCCCTCCTGACTCATCCATGTCCTCCAGTTCCAAGGCTAGCTGAAAAAAGAACATGTTTGATGAGTGTTTTTAAGCCCTCTTCCTGGAAATATGATATCTCATTGTGGTTTTTATTTCCATTTCCCTGATAATTAGTGATAATGAGCACCTTTTCATATACCTGTTGGCCATTTGCACATCTTCAGAAAAATAGCCCTTGACAATTTTTTACTTTACTTATATAATACATTATGCATATAAAACAAAAATGTTTTCATTTTAACTGTAATCTTTATAAAACATTTTCATGAAAAAAGTACTTGCCGTTCAAACATAAAATGTCCATTTTATGCCAAGGGTAAAAATTAGTCTTATATAGTACATGGTACATCTAGACAAATGTAGACATATACACAATAAGATTAGTTTTCATTGTTTAGTATTTCGAAATGTTCTTCAGCAACCTTGTGCTACTGTTGGCCGACACCTTGCTAATTCATGCCAAAATGATGAATTGGAATTCAAAGATATTTTGTTATGCAAAAATGTGTTGTATTCAGGCTATCAGAGGAGGATTTGACAAGCCAATTGGTAATTTACTCTTCTCTAATCATGTCTCACATTCAGATGTCCAGATGCCCAGCCCACCACCCTCAAACCTTCACCGTGTTTGGACAGTCAACTTCGGTTTTGAGGTCCTGAGCAGTCTTTGTGATATGCAGGGCCTGGGACCAGGATGCCTCTGACCTGGATCTGTGACTGATACAAAGAAGTGTAGGACACACACACACACACACACACACACACACACACCTTATTTCATAGGCTAAAACTCTAGTACAGTCTTGAATACAAGAAGTAATAGTACATAGGTCTTCACAATCCTAGAAAAAATTCTCAGTGTTCCACCATTAACTATGTTGGTAGACCAGTTTCAGGCTCTATTACCAGTAAAGGGCACGTACCTTGATTGCAGGTTAGATCCCCGGCCCCGGTCGGGGTCATGTGGGAGGCAATCAATGTGTGTGTCTCTCTCTCTCCCCCTCTCCCTCTCTTCCTCCTATTCTTTCTAAAAATCAATGGAAAAATATCGAGTGAGGATTTTAAAAAAAGGATAATACCTACCTATTTTGAGTTTGTTGTGTTTTTTTTAATATATGCTGAATTATATCAGTTTTCCTGCATCTCTAGAAAGGATCATGTGATTTTTCTCCCCTTTAATATATTAATGTTGTGAATGAGATCGATTGATTTTCAAACATGAATCAACCTGTACTCTGGATTAGATTAAAATTTGTCGTGATATATTATTCTTTTTATGTACACCAGGATTTGGTTTGCTGATATTTTAGTTGATAATTTTAAAAAATCTGTGTTATAGAGAGATTGGTATGTGGTTTTCCTTTCCTGTGTTTTGCTTGTCAGGTTTTAGTATGAAGATTGTGCTGACCTCCTCAAATAGGTTGGAATATCTTCTCTTCGCCTGTTCTCTGAAAGAGTTAGTGTGAGACTGACATGATTTCTCCCTAAAATATTTGGTATGATACGCAAGTGAAGCCATCTAGACCTGACATTTTCTTTGGGGGAAGATTTTAATTACAGATGAAGTTTCCTTGTTTAGCGTATTTAGGACTATTCACTTTCTTTTGTGTCAAGTTTGGGAAGATGTGTTTTCCTAGTACATTGTCAGTTTCATCTAAATTTTCTAATATAATGGTACAAAGCTGTACACAGTGCCCTTTTTATTTAAGTATCTGTAGAATGTGGAAAGCCTCTTTCAGATTCCTTTATTAGCCCTCATATTTGTGATCTGTGCTTTTTCTCTTTCTTTTGATCAGTCTTGACAGAGGCTTATCCATTTTATTAGTCCTTTAGAAAGCCAGATTTTGGCTTTGTTGATCCTCTCTATGACGTATTTTTATAGTTTATTAATTTCTACTCTTCGTTATTTCCTTCCTTCTCCTTTTCCGGATTTACCTTTCTGTTCTTTTTCTAACTTCTTTCACAGATCATTGTTTCCAGCCTTTCCCCCCTAATATATGTACTTGAGACTCTTTAAACAGCTTTAGCTTCATCTCACAAATTTAGATCTGTTGCGTTTCCAATATTATTCAGTTCAAAACATATATTTTGTTGTTGTTGTTGTTAATCCTCACCTGAGGATACTTTTCCATTGATTTTTTAGATAGAATGGAAGGAAAGGAGGGAGGGAGGGAGGGAGGGAGAGAGAAAAACATCGATGTGAGAGAGGCACATCAATTGGTTGCCTCCTGCATGGCCCCGGCTGGGGCTAAGGATCAAACCTGCAACCGAGGTACGTGCCCTTGACCAGAATCAAACCTGAGACCCTTTGGTCCTGTGGGCTGATGTTCTAACCGCTAGGCAAAACCAGCCAGAGCAGTTCAAAATATATTTAGATTTCCATTGTGATTTCTTCCTTGACTCATGGGTTATTTAAAATTAGCAATAGCCATGGCCGGTTTGCGTTGGCCCTTGGACCAAAGAGTCTTGGGTTTGATTCTGGCCACAGGCACATCTCGGTTGCAGTTCATCCCCAGCCCTGGTTGGGGTTGTGTGGGAGGCAGCCTAGTCGATGTGTCTCTCTCGCATCATTGCTTCTCTCTCTCTCCTCCTCTGCCCCCACCCACTCTGTCTGAAGATATTTGAAAAAATATCCTTGGGTGAGGATTGAAAAATAAATAAATAAAAATAAGAAATAAAATTAGCAATAGCCCTGGCTGGTTTGGCTCAGCGTTAGAGCGTCGGCCTGCGGACCCGAGTCCCGGGTTCGGTTCCCGCTAAGGGCATGTACTTCGGTTGCGGTTTGTCCCCGGCCCCAGTTGGGGTCGTGTGGGTGGCAGCCAGTCGATGTGTCTCTTACATCGATGTTTCTCTCTCTTCCTCCTTCTCTCCCTCCCGCTCTATGTGAAGATAAATGCAAAAAATGTCCTCGGGTGAGGATAAAAAAAAAAAAATTAGCAATAAAAATATTCCCAAATATTTGGGAATTTCCTAGTTTTCTTTTGTTACTGATTTCACAGCTTAATGCCACTGTGGTCAGAGAATGTACTGTGCCTAATTTTAATCCTTTGGAAGCTGTTGGGACTAACTCTATGAGCACGCATGTGGTCAATTTTGGTAAACATTCCACGTATATTTGAAAATAATGTGATGTGTATTCTATAGATATTTGGTACTGTGTTCTAAAGATATCAATAAGATTATGTTTACTAACTGAATTATTCAAATCCTCCGTATTCTTATATTCTTATTGAATTTTTGTGTCCACTTGTTCTATCAGTTCCTGAGAGCTGGGTTGAAATCTCCTACTGTAATTGTGGATTTGTCTCTTCTCTTACTTAGTCCTGTCAATTTTTGTTTTATATATTTTGAGGCAATGTTATTAGTATACACAAGTTAAGCATTTTATTTCTTTCTGGTGAATTGACCCTTGTATTTGTATGCAATGCCTCTTTATAGCAGAATTTCTCAACTGCAGTACTGTTAACATACTGGGAAGGATACTTCTTTGTTGGGTGGGTTTGGGGGTTCTGTCCTGTGCACTGTACAATGTTTAGCAGTATCCTTATTCTCTGCCCACTAGGTGCAGTAGCATCCCTACCGCCAGCCATGACAATCAAAAATATCTCTAGATATCACCAAATGTCCCCTGGGGGCGGGGGCGGGGGCGGGGGCGGGGGAAGCGCTCCTGGTTCAGAGCGGCTCACCTATAGTAATGCTTTGTGCCTTAATCTCTTTTGTCTGATATTAGTAAAGCCACTTTCTTTTTTTTTATTATTATTAATTTTTTTTTATCCTCACCCGAGGACATTTTTCCATTTTTTGTTCAGATAGAGTGGGAGGGAGAGAGAGGAAGAGAGAGAGAGAGAGAGAAACATCGACGTGAAAGGGACACATCGAGTGGCTGCCTCCCGCACGACCCAACCAGGGCCGGGGACAAACTGCAACCGAGGTACGTGCCCCCAGCGGGAACCGAACCCGGGTCTCTCTGGACCGCAGTCCGACGCTCTAACCGCTGAGCCAAACTGGTCAGGGCAAGCCACTTTCCACTGATATTTTTTTTTAGTCATTTTACTTCCAACTTTTCAATACCCTTACTCTTGTAAACATAACGTTGACTGTCTTTTTAATCCAGATTAGGAGTCTTTTCATTGTAACTGGAGTATTTGTTCCTTTTACCTTTAATGTGATCACTGATATGTTGGGGTTTAAATCTGCCATATGACTCTTTCATATTTAATCTACTATTCTATGTTTTTTCTCTCTCCTTTCTTACTTTTTGGGTTATGTTCTATTTTATTATTTTGTTCCCCCCTCCCATTAGTTGAGCATTCTTTTATTATTGTTTTAGTTATCCTAGAGATCACAGCATGTATCTTAAACTTATTAAAATGTAATATAGTGCCCTGGTTGGTTTGGCTCAGAAGTTAGAGCATTGGCCCTCAGACCAATGAGTCAACGGGTTCGATTCCGGTCAAGGGCACGTACCTTGGTTGCAGTTTGTCCCCAGCCCTGGTTGGGTCATGCGGGAAGCAACCAGTTGATGTGGCTCTATCACATCGATGTTTCTCTCTGTCTCTCTCTCTCCCTCCCTCCCACTCTATCTGATAATAAGTAGAAAAATATCCTTAGGTGAGGAATAAAACCAACAAACAAAAAATGTAATATATCAGTACTTTTGCCACTTTCGTTATTATCTTAAGCCCTTAGACCTTTATACTCCATTTACCTCAATCTCACTTTTTGTGAATTTTTCTCCATTATATAACCCAAGTAATTCATCATTTCTTAATTTTAAACAGCCAATGTGTTGTTGTTTTTTCAATTTCCTCAAATATCTATTTTTTCCATTGTTCTTCATTTCTTCCCGCATCTCCCTGCTTCCATCTGGGATCATGTTCCTTTAGTATCTCGCTTAGTGCAAGCCTACTGTAGCTGAATTCTGTAGGTTTATGTTTAATCCAAAATTTGTCTTTATATTTCTCTTTTATTTGAAAGATAGCTTGCTTGGTTTAGAATTTTAGGTTGCCGATTATTTTCTTCCTGTTGATACATCAGCTGTCAGTCTTTTCTGCTGCCCCCTTGATGATCATGTATTTCTGCCTTTGTCTTTTCTTTGTCTGTGAGTTTCAGCATTTTTACTATAATATGCTTTTGTTTTTGTTTTTATCATGATTAGTATTCAAAATACTTTTCAATCCATGGCTTGATAGCCTTCATCAATTTTATAAAACTCTCGGCCACCACTGGTTCAAATATTGCCTCTATCCCATTCTCTCTCATCATCATCATCATTTGAGACTGCATAGTAGACTTTTCACCATATCTCATGGACAGAAAATACTTTACAAATGTTAATCATTAGAAAGCTGGTGTGGTTTTACTAGATTCCTTTCCGTCTTTGCCTTCCTTTTCTGTCTCAGTCTGAACATTTTTCCTTTTGACCTATCTTCCAGATCAGCAGCTCTGTTTAGTTGTATCTAATCTGCTGTTAAACCCTGCTTCAGTTATCTGTTGCTACATAACCACCCACCCCTTCTGACATGCTGAGTGTGTGTGTGATTAACACCAACATTTCCTCACTCCCTTTCCACAATTATTTTCATTACACCATGTAAACAATACCAACAAAGATGATAATATCAATTGACATTTAATAGTACTTACTATGTGCCAGGCCCTGTTCTAAGTGCTTTATATGTGTCATACATAATTTGGGGTGGAGGAACAGATTTGGGGCACTTGAAGCATCATGGAATGGATGAATTTTGGGGAAAAGATTTGAAGGAATTGTTAGAGTTTTATTAAGAAGCTGAATCAAGATATGAAAGGGGAAGGTGAAAACAGGATGGGGCCAACAAAATGTGTGGGTGTCTGTGAATGAGAAGACTGGCAAAAAATAGATCAAAGAGCTGAGGGAAAGAGAAGTAGTAGCCTATAGGGATTTGAGGATGTGGTAAGCAAAAGTGATCAAAGGAAGCTGAAATTATCACCATTTGTGAATGGAGTTCTTTCCAAGTTTCAGAAGTAAAATTAATATGTTCTAATTTGACACAGCAAGTAGACCAGCTCTTGGGGCCACATCGACTACAATGAAATACATCAGACTCTTTTAATGGTCTCAGTGGAAGGGTTACTTATTATTTGTTAAATGTTTGAATAGAGCATTGTTCTGGAATAGCCACAGGAATGGTCCTTTGCAAAAAAGCAGAGGAACCAGTCTGAATCTCTGTCTGCACTGAAGGCCACAGGGCAATGCTTCATCGCTGGCAAAATTGTGTTGACAAGGTGGTCTGCATCCAACCTAGCTGCAGGGACAGACCGGCTCTTAGATCTTAGTCAGGCACATTAGGAGATTCCTGATGACCAGTCAGAGGAAGCCAACAAGGGGATCCTATGTGCGCGTCTTCTTAAGTCTGACTTGGTAGGGCATGGGAGGCGGATAAATGATGTGTGCTGAGCACCAAAAACCTGACACCAAAGCCCAGACTGCAAGAAATCTCCATATTCTCAAAATAACCACACCCCATCAATTATCCCCTTTTGGCCTCTGTCTTCAACCACTCTACTGGCTCCTTCTCCTCATTACAAGCTCATATTTCTCCAATCTTTAAAAACCAGCTAACCAATCAGAACAACTCTTCCTTCCTGCTTTCATGCTGCTCCTTCTCCACTGTTGAGAAGGAATTGCCTATCCTTCTTGCCTCCATATTTTCACCTCTCATTCACACCACGGGTTCTTCCCAACACCATTTCAATAAACCAGTTCCCAACAAAGTCACCAATGACTTCTCGATCAGTGGACCCATCTTCTTCTTTATCTTACTTAACCTCTCTGTGGCATCTATCTGGACACATCCCTCCTTCTGGAAATTCTTTAATTCTTTGGTTCCTACAGAAAGAGGGCTACACTCCTCTTTCTTTTTCTGCCTGACCCTTAAATGTTGCTGTTACCTGGCTCCATCCTCGGCCACTCCATTTCTCATGCTACACAGTCTCCTGGGAACCTCCCTCATGGTTTCAGCCACTACCTGTATATTGACATCATTCAGATCTCTACATTCTACTTTGACCACTTTCTCTAAATTGTATATTCAACTGTTCACTAAACATTTCTCTCTGGGTACCTCAAGGAAATCTCACCACACAAAATCATTCATGATCTCATTCCCAACTTGCTTATTCTTCATGGATTTGTTCAACTTGGTAAGGATCAAACATAATCATCCTTTGCTTAAGCGAGAAACCAGGGAATGGTTTTTGACTCTTCTTTTTTCCTATCCAGGTACCACTGAATGAGTCAGCAAGCCCCATCTAAGCCTTTGTCTTCTTTCTTCTGGTGAGAGCCCCCCAACTGCTCCGGCTTCTCACCCTCAAATCCACCTCCACATTGGCCACCAGAATGATCTGTCTAAAACAAATCATGATCATGTCCCTCCCCTGCTAAAAGTCCTCCCATGACTTCCAACTGGGAGGCCAGACCATAGTGGGCAAGCAGCCAACAGCTAGGGCTTTGGCAGCTAGTCAGACGCATTTGGGTTTGACATAGAGGATATGGGAACCATTCACAGGTTCATGAGCAGGGTGGGCATGATGGCATGATGACAGGTACAGAGGACAGGTCCTACAACTGGGAGACAAACACACTAGCAGACTGCTGTATACTGAATGTTTGTGTCCTCCCAAAAATCATATGTTAAATTCTAAGCCCAATGTATTTGGAAATGGGGTCTATGGGAGGTGATTAGGTCATGAGGATGGGGCCCTCATAAATGGGATCAACGCCCTTATAAAACAGACCCCAGAGTTTCCTTGCCCTCCTCCCCCTCCAATCTCCTGTGAGAAAAGACTGCTGAAAAGACTGTTATCTATGGACCAGAAAGCCAGACCACACCAGATAACAGAATTGCCCGTGCTATTTTCTTGGACCTCTAAGCCTCCAGAACTGTGAGAAATAAATTTTTATTGTTTATATGTCACCCAGTCTATGCTATTTCATTATAGGAACCCAAAGGGACTGTTAAAAAAAGAGACAACAGGCCCAAAATGTAGTCACTTGTGCTAAGCCACATCACCAAACTGAGACTTAATACCTAACAATTATAGTTTCCACCTCTCCCAGGAGTGAAAACTGAGACCAGTCAATCAGGAATTACCTGGTCAGCACTACCTGACCTGATAGACCCCTGAAGTTCCCCAAAGAAACATGACCTTGTCTGAAACAATCTACTCTTTACTAATAACTTCCTTGTCCCACCCCGTTCCACCCATATATAAGTCTTTCATTGATTACAGCTCTTCAAGAGCTTCTTTCTCTCTGCTAGGTGAGATGCTGCCCATTCACGAATCGATGAAAAAGAGCCAATAAGATCTTTAAAATTTACTCAGTCGAATTCTGTTTTCTAACAGGACTGAGACATGGGCTATTACAACTGAGGCAAAACGACCTAGACCAGTCTTCTACAGTGAGAGAAGAGGAAAAGATGAACCTGTAGGACTGGTGAGGAAGGGTAAACATCTACAAGGAAAATCACCAGATCAAGTAGTAAGGAAATGCATTAGTAGGTGATGTCAAGTACTATTAACAATGCTAACAATCCATAGGAAGTGTAGGAACTTGAAAGCTCCATTATGGGGAGTCCAGCATCAAGGCACATGAGCAAGGGCACACGCGCGCGTGCGCACGCACACACACACACACACACACACACACACACACAATTCTACAGGGCAAGTCAGGAAGGCAGATGCTGGGAGAAACTTCTATACAAGGGAGACAGGGCAGGCAAGCCTAGAAGAGGGAGCAGACACAAACAAGGAGCACTGTCCCTGTGACAAGATGAAGGCCACAAACTCAGTCACACTGAGGAGCTGCGCCAGCTGACCTCTTAAAGTGGGTTTCAGGATGATGGAAGAGGCGCCATTCATTCATTGGGCAGATTAAAAAACGCCTTGTCCAAAAGGTTGCCAGGATTGGAAACGAGTGACCTGCCAGAGTAAGTCCCTTTCGCAAAACTACATGCCTATAAGCCCTGGGCATGAGGACACACCACTGCTACTGGGCTTTGGAGCCCCGAAAACCCAAGTTCGAATCCCGACTGTGCCCCCCTGGGCGGGTCGCACTGCCTTGTCAAGGGCAGACCTGGGGCCAGAACCCGGCAACAAGGTCGCGAGTGCAGAGCGGTGGCCTGCCCAGCGTCCGGATGGTCCCCGGGCCTGAGGCGCCTCTGTGGCCGTCCGCGGGGGGCCGAGCGGGGGCCGTGGGGCTGGGGGCGCCCCGCGCGGCGCGGACGCGGGGAGGGGCGGCCGGGTGGTGATTGGCTGGGCCGCGCGGGCAGCTCGGGGCCGAGAACAAAAGAGCGCGGCGGCGGGCGGCCCCGGAGTCGGCGCTCCCGCCCGCCCGGCGCGGGCTCGGTGCTGGGAGGACGCGCCCACCGCCCGCCCGCCCGCCCGTCCTCCGCGCAGCGGCCGGCGCGCTCCGTTCCTGGGCGGAAGCCGGCCGAGCACCTCGGCATTAGCGGCCGGCGCGGGGGGGCGGGGGCTGAGCGCGCGAGAACAATAATCGGGTCGCGGCTGCGGTTGCCGCCCGAGGAGGGTTCGGAGGAGGCGCGAGGCCCGGCCCGCCGCGCCCGGAACCGGAGGGAGGCCCGCGGCGGCATGAGGCAGGCGGCGCGGCGTCCGTGAGCGCGCGGCGGGCCGAGCCGAGGCCGGGCGCCCCTCCCCGCCTCCGGGCCGTGATTTGCGGGCCCGCGGCGCCCCCCGCCCACCCGGCGCCCCCGCCGCCGTTCGCCGCTTCCCCTCGTCGGAGCGGCCGCGGGGAGCGGCGCAGTCCGTCGGCCCGCGGGGGGGCGGCCTGCCGGCGACTTCGCGGCGACCAAGGACGACCGGGAAGGGGAGCGGCCGGGATGGCGCGTCCGCGGCCCCGCGAGTACAAGGCGGGCGACCTGGTGTTCGCCAAGATGAAGGGCTACCCGCACTGGCCGGCCCGGGTGAGTACGGCGCCGCGCGCGGGCCCGCCGCCCACCATTTTCCCTTCATGATGGCGCGCCCGCCCCCTGCCCGCGCCTCGCCGCCCCGCAGGCCCCGCCGCCCGCAGCCCGGAGCCCGGAGCCCGGCGCTGGCCGAACCCGCGGCCTGGGGCGGCGGCGGCGGCCGGGCAGGGTCGTCGGGGCGCGCGCTGCAAATGGCCGTCCGCGAGCCGGGCGGCGTCACCGACAGGCCGGCGGCAGCCGCTGGCGCTCGTTCAGCCATCGCTCGGAGCATCCTCCGCCATCCGGACTTGTTGAGTCTCCCCGGAGCGCGATTGCGGGGCCCCCGCCTGCCCATCCTTGCCCCGGGGCCGTGCCTCCCTGTTCGCCTCGCTCCCGCGAACCGACGCCCGAGAGCGGGCTGGTGGGACCCGGACGCCCCTCGTGCCGCGTCACCTCCATGTTTGTTTAGGTCGGTCCCAGACCTGGTCCCTGGCCTCGCGCTGCCGCCCTCGCCGCGCCCCCGGCCGCGGGAGCGGGGCTGTCGCCGGCTCCCTCTCTAGAAAGCATCTGCCTGTCACACATAACATGGCACGAACGTGGGTTTTTTTAGGAGGCCCTTCGAGTGAGGAGGAGATGCCACACGCCCGTGTGTGCTTTGTGTTTTAAACTAATTCCCTTTCATTTTCATTTTGTAACAGTTGTCCGTTTATTGCTTGAAATAAGAAACAGAGTGTAAAGGAGGGTCGAGGCATCTCGGAGACTGTTGGTGTCCTTGAGTTAGAGAACTAGACATGGGCAATATTGGCATGAATGTGAGTGTGAGCTCTAAAATGTTGTCCTGGAGTCAAATGATGCAAGCAAAACAAAACACACACAAAAATACACCCATTCAAAAAAGGAAGTGACATCATGGGTGACCAGACTGCAGTTTAGTGAAGTTGAAGTAATGGATGGACACGATCACGCTGTTGTTTTTATTTTATTTTTGTACTTAGTTTGGCACGATTGTAAAATGGAAAGGCCAGGAATTGGAAGACCTGGTACCTGATCTGGGCTCATCTTTTCAACTGTCTGAATATCCATTTCTGCAAAGAGGAAATGAGCATCTCTAGGATTCCATCCACCACTGACAACCTCAGATTTCAAGTGGGAAAAACAGTCTTATTTAGGTTTCATTAGGCTGTTCAAATAACCATTCTCCGCATCTGAACTGTAGGTTGTCCTTAAATAAAGCAGTTTTCATGGTGGAATAACTGGTTATTTTCATAGTGTAGTGCCATACTGCTTAAAGGAGCAAGATTTGTGACTTTGGGAGTTCTTCAGGGAATCCTTGAATATATTTGTCAAGTAGGAAATGAACAGCTATGGGGAGCATATGTTTATGTATCATCAAAAGTGAGTTAAAGGTTACCATCAGCAGTTGGTCATTTCCTTGTAACACAATGGCTCTCTTTAATCTTAGAGAAATATTCTCAGAGTCATAAAGAAAACAGTTTTAAAATTTCATTAACTGATTGCTTCCATAGCTTGGCCACCTGTAGTAATTTTAAAACAAAAAAGTGCCACAGAAGTGGTAGTTGTGTTTCTAATTGTACATAACAACATTCCTAGAAGTGATCATTACAAACCAAGGCAAACTGGAAAAGAAAATGAGGAAATAAAATCAATTAGGTTGTTAGGGAAGATACAGTGAATACAAGAAAGAAAAATCTATGTCTGTTCACATTGAACATGAGCTTCTCAAGGAAAGGACTTAAGTTTGTGTGTGTGTGTGTTTAATGTATTATTTTATAGTGAGTGGCATGTTGCCATTTCCAAGGAAAGGTAAAGGTTAGAAAAAGAAAAGGATATGGCGGTCCCTACGCTTTGTGCTTCATACATGTTCTCATTTTATTTTCATCCCAATCCTATGAGACATTTCCCTATTTTATACCTAGCTATAGCTTTGTAGATGATATAAAATACTAACTGGGAAAACATTTCTGTCCATTCAGATTTCAAATACTGTCACTTGTTACAAATGTCAGTTGTATTGGGGATTCTGTATGGCCCCAGGAAATCAAACCCAGGAGGAAAACCATGGAGGAGACAGATTTCAGCTTTCTAACAGCTGGAATGGAGAAGTGACCTGCTGTAGGGTAGACATTTGGTCCTAGGCAGCGCCTTGTGAGGAATGTGTGCCAAGAGGATTCAGATGTCTAATACACTTAGGTTGAATTCAGCTTTTAGCTGGGCTTCAGGCTCTGTGACCTCAGGCATGGTCTGTAATCTTCCTGAGTTTCAGTTTACTAAATCTAAGATAGGGATCATTCTTACCTCACAGACTTATTCGTGAATGTGAAAGCACCAAGCAGTGGTACTTGAATACTCCTACCTTTATTCCGTTTGAGTTTCTAACTTTTCTCCTGTATCACTACACTTTTAAAAATTTTCAACTCTTGAGTAGATTTATTTTTTTCTAACATTTTATCATGAAAAATTTCAAACATATAGAAAAGTTAAAAGAAATGTACAGTCAACACCCATGTATCTACCACCTAGATTCTATCATTAACATTTTACTATACTTGTTTATCACATATTTGTTCCTCTGTACATACAGTAGTCCATCTTATTTTAATGCATTTCAAAGGAAGTTGCAGACATCACTATAATTAGACGCACCAGTATGCATATCATTGACTAGAGGTCAATATTTTTTATAGATCCCCCTTTTTTTTACCTTTTGAGGTAAGATTTAGATAGACTGAAACACACCTTAATGTACCATTCAGTGAACTTGACAAATGTATACACTGGTATAATAACAAACCCCTACCAAGGTACAGAACAGTACCAATACCCATGGAAGTTCCTCATGCCTCTTCCCAGTTGATTCTGTGCTCCTCTCTGTTCACATATTCTTATTTTAACATTAAGTAGCAGCTAGCTGTTTTGAATAGAGTATGTTTTATTGTATATGACTTTAAAAATTAGAAGTTTATTTATGCATAAGAACTACCTAGCTAAATACTTTTCTTAAAACAAGGGTCTGAACCCTCTTGATTGTGTACCCTGTTGGTAAAAAAAAAAAATTTACACCCCAAATATGTGTAAATTTACTTTAAAATTACGTGTACTTGTATGTGGTACTATTATATACATTATATACAAAAAGAAACTAAAAGGGATGACATGATACAAACAATATTTTATGTTTTAAAATTCTTATTAGCAAAATATCATTAATATAATAGATCAAGTCCATATTTTTTAAAGTATTAATTTTTGGAATATTTTTTTGCCTGCTTCTTGGGCGATCTGACTACATGGCCACAGTTTTTCTTTTCTAAAGAGATTTTCTACAATAGAACTGTCATCTTGGCCTTTCCTTGTTTGCTTGTGCTTATTACACTATTAGTATTATATTTGTAGGACTTCTTTTAGCCACTTGTTCATTTGTGAGAGTTCAGTAGAAGTAGATATTCCATAACTCTGCTCAACCAGCCACACACAAAGGGTAGTAAATCACCATATGCCAAAGTGAATAAGTATAATCATCTGAATAAGGAGTTTATGTATTAAATATTAGTAAAATTTACTTTTCAGGTAAAAGAATAAGAAACTATAGTAGAAGCTATACTGTTTTCTTCTCACAACCCCCAAACTATCTCTGCTTATGTTACCTCTGCTTTAAAAGATGAAAAAAGAAAAAGTCTCAAAACTCTTGTGTTTTAACTGAAGAACTTTTTTAAATTTAAAAACTTTATATGAGAACTCTCAAATGATACAGTCAAAACCCATGGCTACCTTGTGACTTAGCAGTCTGTTCTGAGCAGGTACCCACTAGAAATGAGTTTATGTCCACTCCAAGACTTGTATAGAATGCTTATACATTCACACATGGCAGCTTTATCGGTAATAGATGACTGAAAATAACCCAGATTTATTTTTTCTGCCTTTATAATAAACTCCTGGACTGTGAGGGAGATCGGGCTATATATTTTCAGTGAATCACTTGGGACTTAAATTCTTTTTAATCTTAATGTAAAGTAAGATGTTTATAATCTTCATTATGTTGGCCTGAGTCCAGAGAAATCCATCATTGGTTCATTCCTCAGGCAGAGTGACAGGCTCACTCAGCCTTCGCCCCAGGGACTAGATTCATGCTGTCAGGAACTGGCAAAGTGTCTCATTGTCTTATGCTTAATCCTGGGAACAAATAGGCAACTTAAACACTACCAATATGTATATTTTCCATTGCTCCCATTTCAACCAGATGAATCTATTTCTGGCACACCCCCCTTGGAATGCCTTAATGACTACTGTTTCCCCATGATTTGGAAAATATTGATTCTCTGAAGTCAGGTTTCTACTATATGAGATAGTGTTAGAGTCTTTTGAGAAAATGGCTGATGGTTTAAAATTACGGATGACTTTATTGAAAATGTCCATAAGCATTAGAAAAACATTGTAAACTAGTAAGTCTAGTAAATATAATAGGGGACGAACTCAAATATTACTATTTGTTGGAGAAAGTTGTCTTCTATTGTGGAAGAGCCTCCAGATGTTAGATCAGAATCTAGTCCATTTGATACAGTGATTAGTCCACTGCAAAAAGGCTTCCTAATCATTTCAAGCAGTGCCACTGAAAGCGTGGTTTGTGGCCTGTTACCTGTCAGTGACAAGACAAGTACAGAAATTGAGAGTAAGACTTTTCTTTTTAGCAATGTGGTAGTGTAACTTTATGTTTGTGAATCTAATAATTTTTAAAAAGAGGCTTGTATTTTGCATATCTTTTTATTTTTCTAATAACTCATCTTTAGTATGTTTTATTAAAATGTCAGTCTGTAACAAATTAGAAATTTAACAAAATAGAAACTCGTTTACCACAGATACAGAAGTGCTGACTATAAAGCACCTTTAAAGGTCAGTAGTGGTCCTTGTATCTAAAACAATTTGCTCATACGAGAATGGAATGACCTTCATGTTGTATGTTCATTTCACCTTTGTAGACAATTCTATTACACAAATAATAATGTTTATTGTTGAAAGATTAATATCCCTGTACCTAATTATTAGCATCATGAATATATATATATAGTCTCTATCTCTTTGAAAGCCCTTTGACATAGGACACTTTAAAAATAAATAACTTATGCACATAGAGAAAGCAGTGATCATTCTGAATGAATAGCATGGTGTTGATTTAGGTGTAGGTTCCAAAACGTTTATGGTGAGAAAACACATATACTTTGAATGTCAGGTAGGTAGATATGAGATTTACTGGTTCAGTAGAGCCTAGGAGCTAAATCGTAAGAACTCCTACTAGCCTGTGTAGCTTTTTGCCAGTTCACTGCATTCTCAGTTCCTATAACAGCATTTTCCTATGTTATTTCACTGCCATTCATACACATAATCTCCTTCTAGCTGATTAAAATAGAGGTAGTGATTGGATTTTTGTTATATCTTATTCTTATTTAGATAAGGATTTGTTGCAGTTAGTCAGGTAAGTAACCATATATTATCACAGACAGCCACAAAGAGGTAAAAGAATGAAGTAATCTGATGACTAATGAGCTCAACCCTTCAGAAGGACATTCTCCAGATTTCCAAGCAAGATTTCCTTCACTGTAGGGAAAGACAGCTTGACCAGGAGTTAAAGACAAGCACCTCGTTTCACTGCTGCTTTGATTTGTTAAGTTTAAAAAACTTCTGTAAAATAGGGAGGGTGATGATTCTTGTCTTTCTGTTTTTCCTAACATGTACACAAAAGAAGTGTTTGCTAATTGAGTACCTAATAATTACCTCCCAGGAACACCAGACTCCTTATTATAAAATGCTAAGAACCTTGTAAAGTCTCAGTAAGTGCATTTGTGGTTTGGCTGGTATGTCTTTCAGCTGCTTCCTTGTGGCTTTATCATTGTGAGTTGGTTTTAGACTCTGGGAGTTGTGGGGACTTCCCATTGTTACCCCTCCCTCAGATTCCTGAGTATGACGGGTCATTTCTAGAGTTTCTACATAGCTTCAGGATTTGGGGGCAAACTAAACTGGACTCTGTGGCCATACAAAAGGGTCTGTGAATAAACTACTCTGCCTCTTGACCATTGAGACCAAGCTCTGAGTGGATTTTCTACGCCTGATCATAGTCTGTACACATCAGTGCTGACAGCAAGGTGGCCTCCATGGGGACTGGAAAATTCTTGATAACATGGTAGGAACTTCTCAGTTTCTATTGCAGAATACACGGTTGGCAAAAGTAGGTTTACAGTTGTGAGTACATAAAACAGCTTATTCTTGTATTGTTATTTATTAATTACTGTATTATTTTCCATAAGAACAACATAAACCTACTTTTGCCCCCACCCTGTATATTTAAGATGAGAGTAGTTGTTATAAGTCATAAGTTCAGTAGAGGTTAGCAAATATAAAGAGGAGTTTCACAGAAGATTAAAAATGTTTTTGTAGAGAGGATATCAGAAACTCAACTTTAGATCTCTTTTCCTTTGTCACTGAAGTAAGGAGAACCTAATATTGATGATAGTAAGGGATTCTTCAATTTTTTAAAAAGATACATTTCTGAAAAGTTATAATAAGCACAGTTTTATATCACATCTGGCTGATTGACTCCCACAAAATAAGTACACTTGTATTAGAAAATAACCTCATTATACTAAACTGAAATTTCTGGGAACAAAAGGGATAATAATGCTAGATTAATCTTAATGTAATGCCAGGTATTCAAGACCTCTGGTTGTTCAGCTCAGCCTTTTGTTTACCAGCCCTGTCTTGTGTTCTGCAGGTGGCAGGGGGTGGCCAAAGCCTTTGATGAGAGTTATGAAATATGATGGTCTCCGTTGCTCGTTTTTAATAAGCTCCTTGTTTGGGGCAAATATGTATTTAACTACAAGGGATCAGGTAACCAAGAACAAATGTGTCCCTTGTTTTGATATTGCTGTAAAAGCAAATTACAGAAATAAAGCAGATCAACAAGAGCAGACAGTTGACGTTTGTTGAAGTGAAATGGAGGTGATGGTGATTGAAGACCCCTCCTTTGCTCCACCAAAACTGCTTCTCATTTGCTATCATTGTAAACATCAAGTAAGCCCTTGACCTCCTCATCTTCTCCTGGCTTCACTCCTTATCCAAATGAGACCCACGCGATCACCCTAGTCTCCTTTTCACTTTAATACATTCACCCCACAAACCCTTTCCTGGGTCATTTTTGTCTCTGTCTTCTCTGCCCCAGGGAACGGTCTTCTGAGACCAGCTGAAGGAAGACATGAACTGAAGGACGCAATCTCTGAGAACATTATCCAAAAACTGCTATATTTTTTGGATGCTATTTATTATGCCAGGAACCAAGTCTTGTCCTCTGCTTGCAACTAGCTCATTGTGCTTTGTGGGTTTTTTTCTTATTTTATTGACAATTACATTGAAATGGCAAAAGTTAACATTAGTTCTCTAATCAGAATAATCGCCATTGTCTACTCTCTTAACTGGCACATATTGATGTTTTCTTCCTACTGTCTACTTTCTATTTTTAAATATTTGTTTAGCAATCCTGTCAAGAACATGTATTCATCAAAGTTTTTTGGTTTTGTTCTTTGCTTTTCTTTTTTATTTTCAGATTGTTGTTTTTGGCAGGAAGACAAAGCTATCTTCTCATCTTTATCCTTAAAAAGAGATAAAGTACAATAGGATGCATTTAGCAGATGGTTCTAAATCCTTAGAATGTTATTAATGCTGCTATAAGTTAGATTTTGAGGCATTTGGTGCATTTTCATAGTTGTACTTGATTCAGTGATTTTTGCCTTTTGTCTGTTACCAGTCATCTAGGGCATAGGTGTTCTCAGAGGCAGTATGGGTCATTGCTGCTATCCTAAATTTGAACGTACACAGAATATTTCCTGCCTTTCTGTGGTTTTTTTCCTCTCCCACATGTTAATACAGACCAACCTAGGACTGAGGTAGAGAGGCAGATGATGAAATCAAGGAGGTAGACAAAATTCACATCATGTAGGGTATTACAGGAATGAGATTAGATTATTTAAACTATGGGAAGTCATTGGAGAGTTTTGAGCAGAGTGATATGATCTGAATTGTGTTTAGAATCTGAATAATTTATTGTTGGGGGTAAGGCAGGGGCAGGGAGGTGGGTGCAAAGGGCCAAGTTAGGAGGCTTTTGTAGAGGTAGAGGCATTAGGTGATGGTGGAGTAGACCAGAGGGGAAAGTCGTTGGGTGTAGAAAGAACTGGTTAGTTTGGTATTTGGTATTGTAATTAAAAGGACTTAGTGATAGATGAGATATGTCTTTATGGGAGAGAAATCAGTAAGAACTTCCAGATTTTAATAGCATCTGGTTGGACAGTGATGCCATTTACTCACATCAGAAATATGAAGTAATAGGCAGGTTGAGCCATAAGACTAAGAGGTTTTTTTAGACTTGTTAAATTTGAAATGCCTATAGACACCCAACTACGTGAGACTGAAACTCAGAAGGGAGGTCTGGAATTTGGGGATAGAAATATGAGACACATAGATGACACTCAAAACCTTGAGATTGGATGAGATCACCAAGGGAGTAAGTGGAGCTATGAGAGGAGGCTGGGAAGTGGATGGTGAAGAAGGGGAAAATAGTATCAGGAGTGTACAGTGTCCTAGAACTCAAAAGAAGAAAATGTTTTGCCCTGGCCGGTTTGGCTCAGCGGTTAGAGCGTCAGCCCTCGGACCAAATAGTCGCGGGTTCAATTCTGGTCAAGGGCATGTACTTGGTTGCCGTTTGGTCCCTGGCCCTGGTTGGAGTCGTGCAGGAGGCAACCAATTGATCTCTCTCTCTCTCTCTCTCTCTCTCTTCCTCTTCCTCCCACTCTATCTGAAGATAAATGGAAAAATATCCTCAGGTGAGGATTTAATAAAAAAAAAAAAGAAGAAGAAGAAAATGTTTCAATAGACATATTATAAAATGGAGAAATATATTTGCAATGGAAATTATATATATCAGGTTAATATATTACAAATGAATAGTAAAAAAACAACCCTGTAGAGAAATGCAAAAATGATATGAATAGTCAATTCCCTGAAGGGCAAATCCTAATGGCCAATAAACCTATGAAAAGATGTTTAATCTCACCATTAATCAGGGAAATGCAAATCCAAAAGAGCATTAACACCTAATGCTGTCAGCGATTGGAAGGGAGGTCGTTTTTATACTTTGGTGGAAATGTAAATTATTACAGCTTTTTTTTTTTTTAAAGCAGTCTGGCAGTATCTATTAAAATGAAAAATGCCTCTAATCTATGATCCAGAAATCTCACTCCTGTAAATCTATCTCATGGAAATAGAAGCTCCAGTACATAAAAATCTAAATATGTTTACTGTGGCCTTAAGGGCAAAAACACTAAAAATAAGGTGAACGCCCATCCCTCAGGGGAAAGTTAAATATATATTACCCAATCACTGGATTATTGTGCACCCATTCAAAATAAATGTGTTAGATCTATGCCAGTTGACTTTAAGTTCTCTTCATAATGCAGAGAATTTGATAAAATATACTTCATTGTGTGTGTGTCTGTGTGTGTATGTAAAACGGTAGTCCCCCTTCCTCCAAAACACTTCTCCCTATGTATCAAAACATTTGTATGTATATGATTATGTATATGAACATGGAGAAAAGCATACTTTGTTGGTAATAATGATTAACTGGAGATAAGTCTGAGGGAGGTTGTAGAGGTAAGCCTCCACTCACCCACTCCCTTGATAAACACACACACCTCTGTTTAAAAAAAAAAAGGATTCCATGATAAAAGTGTCTGTGACATATCCCATATATGTAAAACGTGCATATATATAATGTATATGACATGAAAAGGTACTTACCAAAATGATAATGCAAAAGTGTAATTAACTTCTTAAATAAAATGCTCAGTTGAGGTATACATGTCACACATTTATTATCTCACAATTTCTGTGCGTTAGGAACCCAGGTATAGCTTACCTGGACCTTCTGCCCCTGTGTCTCTCACAAGATCATCTTAAGGGCATGGATTTGCTTCCAAGCTCACTCCAGTTGTTGGCAGGATTTGGTTCCTCATGAGTTATTGGCGTAAGGACCTTGTTTGTTCATGGGCTGTTGGTCACAGCCCTTCTTGGGTTCCTAGCCACGTGGTCTTCTCCATTGAGCAACTCATGCGCAGCAGTTGGCTTCCTCAGCAAGCAAAAGGGCAAGAGTCAGCAAGATGGATCTGACATCCCGTCACTTTTGCCATATTCCATTCATTAGAAGTAAGCAGATTAAGCCCACACTCAGGCAGAGGGGATTACACAAGGCCGTGAATATGAGGAAATGAGAGTCATTGGGTGCCTCATTTGGGTAGAAGCAGCCTACCACCCCACCACCAGTATTCCTGGGTTTATCTCATTTTCACTTCTCTTGATATAGGCTAATGAACCTCTCTTTTGAATAGTCACTTAAAACTCCCCCTCCCTGAACATTTCATGGTACATTTCCATCTTCTTTCTGCTATGGCCCCCTTACCTCCAGGTGGCCTTCTTGGACAGGTTTGTTTTTGTTTTTGTTTTTGTTTTCTTTATTGATTTGAGAGAAAGAGGAAGGGAGAGAGAGATAGAGACATTGATGCGAGAGAGAGCATGAATTGGCCGCCTCCTGCATGACCCCACTGGGGATCGGGCCCACAACCTGGGCATGTGTCCTGACCGGGAATCGAACCGGCGACCTCTTGGTGCATGGGTCGACGCTCAACCACTGAGCCACACCGGCCGGACAATTGGACAGGTTTTAAGACGACCCCATACTATCTCTAGCTAATGGTTCGTGGAAGACTTTCATCTTTACCACAGAAACTCTGCGAGTGCAAGTTAGTCCCAGGTACTCGCTCCCTCCCTTCACTCTGCCACCAGAGCTGCTAACCAGAAAGTCTTGGACTTGAATCAAACTTTCCAGTCTTCTGTGGTCCCAAGCTCCAGAAGACTTATCTTAAGCTCTCCATATGGTCCTAGGGAAAGGGAGCTTTTCCCCCAAATCCTCTCGTAATCTCCAACCTTCTCTTGCTGTCTCTGATCCTATTTTATTTTATTTTTTGTTATGTAGAGTTAAGTTTACAAGGGTTTTTAAAATGTTTTTATTGATTTTTTTAGAGAGAGGCGAAGGGAGAGAGAGAGAGAAACATAGATGTGAGAAACATCGATCGGCTGCCTCCTGCACGCCCCCTACCAGAGATCTAACTGGGACTTCTCAGTCTGTGGGATGACACTCAGTCCACTGAGCAACACCAGTGGGACTACAGTGGGTTTTGACCACATTCCTTGCAGTCTGACATGACGGTTATTCACCTCATTTGGGAATGTATTATCTGCTGTCTTGATCTGCAGCTGAAACTTGACAGTCGAGAAGTTGCATGTTGACATCCTGTTCCATCTGCTCTTTGCCTTCCAGCTCCTTTGAAGGCATCTGCCCTGGATAGTGCCTACAATCACTGTAACAAGAAAAGTGATTACTAATTTATTAAACCAAACTGTAAAACAAAATAGAGAGATGATGGAGGAAAGGTTAATAAAGAGTAGGAGAGGGAAGAAGAGGGGAAAGCGCGAAGTACCTTTTGCTTCAGATTAGAATAGATAGATAAATATTGTCTTAATATTATTATGTCAGTACTACTGTTTAAATAATATTCTTGAAATATTTGAAGTACTTGTAGAATTAAAAATGAGGTATTTGAGTTATCATTCATCGAATAAAGGTAAACATGACGAGAGAAAAAGCAGACATAAAAAGCCAGACATGATATTCAAGCATAAATGGTCTCCATTTGGACTGATAAATAAAATCCAACAATATAATGTTTATAAGAGACTAACCTAACAGAAAATAGAAAGCAAAAATTATCCCTGAATTGGAAATATCTTTTTATCACCCTTGAGTAAAACAGAGATGGCAATACTTTATATCAGACAAAGTAGAATTTAAGGGGAAATAAGCAGATGTTGCATATCATTTTGTGTTGACAACATAAAACCCAATGAAATTGACACCAAAAATTAAAGAGAGATGCCCAAATTGGCAGCCTTGTGAATTAGTTCCACAAATATCTGAATTTAGTTTTATGTGATTATCTTTCTTTAAATATTTTGGGGAGCAGGCAAGGTTTGAAAGATCTGAGTAAAGCAGTGAAATATCTCTCCCCATAATTAAGATAGGAAACAAAAACAGAGTCAAAGGAAATTAGTTGTTTTAGACAAGCCATGGAATTCCAGGACTTGAAGGTTACCTAGTATAGCCATGTCATTTTACAGATATGATAGTCAAGGCCCCAGGAAAGTGAGTGATACCTTTGGTATCACAATCCGAATCAGATGCAGGACTTAACTACAAATTTCTGGACTCAAAGTCTCTGTTATCTCAATACACCAGAGCATCTGCTCTGTGACACGTGGTCCATCCAGCTCAGAGATATGCTTGTGATGAGGAGTCCTCAGGCTGGTGCCATATGTTAGTTAATGAGGCCTGCAGACTTCCCCACACTACAAGTATGTGCCTCTTCTCCAGCTTAAGCTGTTTGTAGGACCTGTAGATGGAAATGGTTTGTATATATTTGTGATTTCATGCCTGAAACAAAGGAAAGGATGGGGCCACAATGGAGATTTTGGGGAGTCAAGGACCATTTTTGGAAACATTCTAAAGAATAATATAGCCCCGGCCGGTTTGGCTCAGCGGTTAGAGCGTCGGCCCGTGGACCAGAGAGGCCTGGGTTCGGTTCCCGCTAAGGGCACGTACCTAGGTTGCAGTTTGTCCCCGGCCCCGGTTGGGGTCGTGTGGGTGGCAACCACTTGATGTGTCTCTCTCACATCAATGTCTCTCTCTCCCTCCCACTCTATCTCAAGATAAATGCAAAATAATAATAATAATAATAATAATGTATATATAGCTATAAAACATTTTGAGGAATTTGGACCTCATCCTATCTAGGTTCTTAGCCTCAGCTGTATGTAAGAATTGGTAGGTCTCGGGAAAGGCTGAAGTACTTTTAGTATTTAAAAGCTCCACACACAGGTTTTAGATGCATAACTAGGAATGCTGTATGCAGTGAGAAGCTGTGGAAGGATTTGAAACAAGGAAGTGGCATAATCAAAGTTAATTTTTTACAATTCTCCTATTTTGCAACACTTGCATTTCCAGGGATGTGTGTGTGTGTGTGTGTGTGTGTGTGTGTGTGTGTGTGTAAATTCACTATTATCCCCCCCCCCAAAAAAAAGATACACTTGGGGGGTTGGCTGTTGTTGTTTGTTTTAATTACTTCACTAGGATAGATTCCCAGGAGTAATTCTCTTGAATGGATGGAAATGAGTAGTTGTGGCTCCTGATGTATCACCATGATGTTTATAATCAATTTACAGTGTTACTCTCAAAGTGTTGGCCAAATGTGGCCTTTAGAATCATTTTGCAAGTTTCAAGAAAAGAAAAACTATTGGGATTTGGATTAGAATAATTTTATTTTGAAATTAGCAATAAATTCTCAGAACAATGTTTATATCGTGTTTATGGTATTTTACGTTATTTAACTGCCTATTTAATAATTTAATTTATCTGTGATAGATTGATGAACTCCCCGAGGGAGCTGTGAAGCCTCCAGCAAACAAGTATCCTATCTTCTTTTTTGGCACCCATGAAACGTAAGTCAACAAAACCACTTAAAGTTTCAAAAGTTCTAATTTGACTCTGCCAGACTACATTGCTTATAGATGATCTAAAACATTTTGTATGTTGTGGAAATTATTATAATCAATTATATTAAATGACCAACCTTAATCATGTATTTCTCTTAAGGTAAAGATTTTCGATTATTTTGCTTTTGAGTGTCATCTTTTTTTCTGCTTAAATGTTGGGTACCACACAGAATTCCCCTTTAGGACACTTTTAAGTCCTACAGTGATCCTCTTGCCACCCAGTAATTTCTTTTGTAGCTCTTACATATTTCCCTTCCAGAGAAATTTTTTCCATTCATACTTCACAGACAAAAATTGTGTTCTCTCCGGCTCTCTCAATTTGTTGGACCCAGAAGCAAACATACCACAATTTTTTTAAGGTTTTCTGATTGTATTGGTTAGAGTACAGGCTAAACTGTTGAATAAAGGAACCCGTAAAGACAGGTATTTCAGATGATATAGAAGTTTATTTATTTTCTTTTGAAACAATCCAGAGATAGGTAGGTAGAACAAGGTGAGTAGAAAGCTCTGTTCTAGAGACCCAGGTTCCTTTGCCATGTTGTCCTGCCATTCTCTGGGGTGTTGTTCTTGTTTGCTTATTTCTTTTTAAAAAAAATGTTTTAATTAAAATCAAACTTATTGACTAAACAGCACCTGTGCATCTTCCAGGTAGAAGGAAGTGGGTAGGAGAACAAGTAACTTCTAGTAAGGAAATGACAGGAAGTTGCATGTATCACCTCGGCTTGCATTCAGTCCAGTGGCAAGAACTTGGTCTTGTGATCACACCCAGCTGTAAGAGAAGTGCAAAACAGGCTCTAATGAGGGAAAAAATTGGGAGGAGAAATCAATCCATTAATAAAACAAAGAAGATAATAGATACTAAGGGACAGTTGGCAGTCTTGACACACTAAGAATGTATATGGTTAATTACATGCACATGAATGGAATAGGAATTGCAAATGTGGGGGAAAGCTAAAAACTATCATGAAATCTTGCACGTCTTCAAATTCAGGGTCATCTCCTTTGTTCACTTGAGTGTTAGTAGAGCCAGGCAAGAGCTTTGCTTTAGCTTGCTGTCTCTGCCATTCTGCCATCTCCCTCATTCTTGTCTGGAAAGAGCTCGCCAGAAAGGGTCCTGAACACAGATGTCTTTCTTGTCTTCATGTGAGAAATAGTTGTTCTTTCAGGAAGTTAGTCACGTTTTCTTATGTTTTGCTTTGATCTAATAGACTCTGTGGACTATGCACCTTACGATTTTTTTCATAGAGAGATTGCTAGAAGTAGCACAATCCAGAGTTACTGGCTTGTATATCCAGCTATCTATTTTTTCTGCCTTGAAGCATATGTGTAAAACATTTTGTGATATGTGCCTAACTTAAAGGATTTATATATATACATATATATATATATACTTTTAAATTTTTTTATTTATTGCTTTGAGAGAAAAGAGAGAAACATCAATTTGTTGTTCTACTTATTTTTCATTTGTTCACTAAAATACGCTCTGGCACCTTAGTAGATATCGATATTAAAAATACCTTACATTTGAAGGTCACAGTATCAAATCTATTTCTAATGTATCTCTACAGTGCATTTCTAGGTCCCAAAGACCTTTTCCCATATAAGGAATATAAAGACAAGTTTGGGAAGTCAAACAAACGGAAAGGATTTAATGAAGGATTGTGGGAAATAGAAAATAACCCAGGAGTCAAGTTCACTGGATACCAGGTAATGGTTTACTTTATTGTCACTTGCTGTATCTCATTTCTTTGGTTTTAACTCCCTTTTGGATCTTTCTTATATGTCCTTTGTACTAAAAGTTACCCTCCCTCCATTTGAAGCCAGAATTTTTTTTGGCTTTGGTAGCATTTTGGATTAAATGTAATTCTGTTACCCAAGAGAGTTCAAGTCAAGTGGTCACTGGAAAATTGAAGTTGACAGCCCTTTATTTTGAAAATCTTACAAGTAAGCTGAACCCTTTCAAATTAAAATAGAGTGTTTCTTTGCACATTCTGTGTTCTTTGCTAGTTTTTTAGAAATGTAACTAGCTAATATTTTATTGTTTCTTAGGCAATTCAGCAACAGAGCTCTTCAGAAACCGAGGGAGAAGGCGGGAACACTGCAGATGCGAGCAGCGAGGAAGAAGGTGATAGAGTTGAAGAAGATGGAAAAGGCAAAAGGAAGAATGAAAAAGCTGGCTCGAAACGGAGGAAGTCCTACACTTCAAAGGTGACTGAGAGACTGCTTTCGTTGTTATTGATGCTATATGCATATTCATAGAAAGTTTTAGATTATTTTTACTTCATTCACTGGGCACACAGAAATGTACTAGCTTTGTGGAGCCTCTGCCTTAGAGACAAAATAGCCGAGGGGAATCAGATAGCAGGTAACCTTGCATGAGGGCAACTGGCTATTGACTATAGGCTGATTTGGCCCCGAAAATACCACCTTCTCAGCTAGAGGAGAACTGTTCTTTCGTCAAGGATATAGGTTACGTGTGTGTCCTACCTACAGTAAGCTCCAGGTGAGTGCTGAAGAATTTAGGAACATAGGGGACTCGGTACGATGCAGGACCATTTCAGTGTGCTATAGATAGGAACATAAAGATATGTTCTTACTTATCTGCCTGCTTTAAAGAATGTGCTTTGGCTCTTTTTTGTTCATTTTTCATATTTCCTGGTCACCGATTTTATGTCAGACATTTGTACTAGGTGTTCAGTGGTGAGCAAGTCCAGTTCCTTCCCTACCCTCGTGTAACTTACAGTTCAGTGGATTGGAAGAGGAACAGAGTAAAGCAAATGATAAATAAATATAAATCGTGAATGGAATGAATTGGGAGCAGGGAATGACAGAGAAGGGTACCTGCTTTACATGGAGTGGCCGGGCCTTTCTGAAAAGGTGAGGTTGATGCTGAGAAGAGAGAGATCGGTGTGAGAGGAGGAGCCCCGAGCATCAGAGCGGCAGAGCTCTGAGGCAGGGAAGAGTTGGCAGGTCCTGAATCTGAAAGAAGGCAGCATGGTTGGAGACTCATGATCCGGGGAGAGACAGGCAGAGGCTAAGTAATGGAAAGTTAATGTCACATTAATGACTTTGGATTTTATTCCAAATGTAACAGTAATTTTTTTCCCAGTGTTTTACTTTTGGCTTGCTGTTTATTTTGCAAGTAAAACTCAAAATCAACGGTTGGGTTTAGGGTAAATATTAAGGAAATTTGCCCACCCTGCTGGGTCTGCAGTGACAAATGTAATAGTAATTTATTGAAGGTTTTAGACTGAGGAGTGACATGATCCTAGATTTACAAATTCAAAGTCTAGGCTTTTCATATAGTAATTCAGAAATATAATTGAGAAAACCATGAGATTGTGAAACTGTTCATCTTTTAGAAACTGAAAAAAAGATAAATAGACCTTTGAAGACTAGAGATTGGTCCTGGTTTTACTGCAATTGGTCTGTCACACAACTGAATACTTGGATAAATTACTTCCATTAGAGTCTGGTGTTTAGTGACTGGAAATACTTAGGAAACTCCTTAAAATCAAGTGCCAAGAGTTTATCAGACTATAAACATTTTATTTTATGGTCTATAAAAATCCACCCAACTTGCATACAGATAAAATTGTATAAATACATATTACTTCCCATGCACATAATGAAAACCATGATATTTGCTTTGGATGGGGATAGAGTTTGCAAATAACAAAATAATTAGAGTTGTCCCCAGCAGACCAAATTTCCTGTTGCAGTTATTTTTTAAGCTGAATTTCTTTCAGCATTGTGAACTTCACTTAAATACCCAATTGAATTGATTTTATTTAATTTATGATTACCTGCTGAGCTTCTGTGTCATGTGTTATACCACCCTAAATTACCTAAGGTAGCCTAGGCATTTAGTAGTGTGGTTGTGTGGCTTTTTAATGTCATTATGTCATTGCTCATTGTGAAGACCAGAAGTGATGGGGCTCATACATCTATTTACAGCTATTTCTTAAATTCAAATAATTTTCCTTTGCCACTAAAAATCAATGATTTGCAAACTTTTTGACTGCATCCCTATTAGATGGTGGTAAAGGTCCCACAACCCCTCTACCTAATTCCATTTTTCTGTAAAAAAAACAACAACAACTCAGTTCAGTCAGTAATAATGAAAAGCCATAGCACAAGCAGATTTGAGAGAGTTTGTGTGTATATCTTTTAGCAGTAAGTGTATGGATGATTCATATTTGAGCCATAACAGAGACGGGAAGTTGTAGTAAAAAATAATTTGTATGCAGATTATTTTCTGTATACAGTAGGGCTAATCAGAGAGCTTCACAACAAACTAAACTGATGATAATGCTGAACCACTAGTTAAATCTTAGTTTAAAAAAAAAAGATGACAACAACTAGACACACAACCAGTTCAAGACCACAATGATGAAACAGATGAAGAATCTTCCCCCAAATTCAGGGATTTCGATGAATGTGCCCATTAAGAGTTTTGCAAGGTTTCCAAATATAGCTTGGCGGCCAGATTTCTTAGTAGAATACTAAGTGTGACTCGTCAGCACAGCTTTAGTATTGCCCTGATTCTGATCTGTGTATACCCAACTGTAATACACTCGTAGGGTGACTCATAAGTAGTCTTTGTAAGCATTATAAATTTTAGGGAGTTGTGCAGGTCAAGGACTGTTATTTGAGAATTACTGTATAAAATAAAGCATTTGCTGCATTTCAATAATCATACCCTATTTCCTAGGGGAACAAAAAGTATTCTACTTTTGTATCATCATATTTGATCTTAACCCTTACTCTGGACACTCCTTGCTTTCCAAACTTCATGTAAAAAGTAAAAACAACCTCATTTTAAACTGACGTTTTGGACTGGGTTGGTAGTTTCAGTTAAGTAAAGTAGAAGCAAAGTAATTATGTGTTCTATCACACAGCCAGAAGATATTCTCTCTGTGGAAGTTGTATTTTTAAATATTAACTGTGCCCTGGCCAGTTTGGCTCAGTGGTTAGAGCGTCAGCCCACGGACCAAAGAATCGAGGGTTTGATCCCCAGGCCTGGTCGGGGTCGTGCAGGAGGCAACCAATCTATGGGTCTCACATCAGTGTTTCTCTTTCTCCCGCCCTCCCTCTCACTCTATCTTAAAAAAAAAAAAAATCAGTGGAAAAATATCCTTGGATGAGGATAAAATATTGATTGTCCGAGGAAGCTCCCCTTTGCTAATTCATTTCTGGAAGACCAGAAGTGAGTTGGCTGAATCACTTTTGCCTTAGCCCTTATTTGCCATGTGCTTAAAGATTCTTACAATTCTTCAAAAAGGAAATGTCAGTAAAATGCTGCATTTTATTTTCTTAAAGGTGTCCAGTGGGGCTAGCCTTTAGTCATTTTAATGCTGTTCTGCAAAGCAGGTCTGGCTGTAACGGTGTTTTCTTCTACCTCCAGAGTTCATCTTGGTTTCAAATGCAAGATGATGAGGAACAAAAGGGCTAGTTCATCAGTATGGCCTTGGTTTCTTAAATAACTATCTATAGTTTAAAAGATTAATTATTTTACATCACATGGGGATATAAAGTTTTGTCAAGATCATTCCATGCATACCATTACCCAAACAGCTTCAACAGATGTCCCAACATGAATATCCATATGTTATTTTGGATAGTCACCTTACTTTTCTGGACTTCGATTTTTGCTATAAAAAGATGGAGAAGGACAAGATGACCTTTAGGGTGCCTTCCAGCTCTGAAGCCTTCCTAAGGCGGTGTCCATCCAGCTATATTTATTCACTGACAGTATTCTGGGTAGGTGAATCTCTATTTTCTGCTTTTAACTCACTGCTGGACAGAACTAAAAAAAAAAAAGACATCTAGTCCACCTCTGCTTTCTTTCCAGCTGGTTAAACTGAGGTGAAATGACTGGTTCAAGGTCACCTACCCCAGCCCTGGCACGCTGCATGTTGTGGTCGTATATCCTGTGGCAAGCCAGAAAGACCAGGTGTAGGTCGGCTCCTTCTGTATTTCTTACACTTGTGCGTTTGAGTTTCTACTTGACTATAATTTTTGACTTATCTAAACATTTAGAAATCCTCTAAACAGTCCCGGAAATCTCCAGGAGATGAAGATGACAAAGACTGCAAAGAAGAGGAAAACAAAAGCAGTTCGGAGGGTGGAGACGCCGGCAATGACACAAGAAACACAACTTCAGACTCGCAGAAAACCAGTGAAGGGGTAAGGAGACCATGCAGTTTCTACCTTGTGTTCACTTAGAAGACACTTTGCTTCAGAATCAGGGTCCATATCTCAGTTAGTGACATTGTTTTAGTAAATGGGGAACTATTCTCAGCCTGATGTATCCATCCACTGACAGCTCCTGAACAAGAGCTCAGATGCTGAGTCTGCGAACAGAAGAGAGCCAGGTGGGAGTTGCACCTGCCTATCAGTTTGGAACTCTATGAACAGTTTATTCTCTTTGAAACTAACTTCAACAACTTGAGAGCCTTTTCAATGAAGGTGTGAAATACTGAAATTATGAAATGCCACCTCAAAATTTGACAGCTGCATTTCTTTGGTTATAAAATAAATGGCATGTTCAAAATAGGATATTTCATGCTGCTGCTTTCCTAGAAGCGGTTGTCATTTAACATGCCTACTGGGACTTGAAATATTTAAATATTCAAACAGTCTGTGAATATTGACATTTAAAGGACCCACAAGGCCTGGCCAGTGTGGCTCAGTGGTTTAGTGTTGACCCATGCACCAGGAGGTCACCAGTTCGATTCCCGGTCAGGACACATGCCCAGGTTGTGGGTCCGATCCCCAGTGAGGGGCATGCAGGAGGCGGCCAATTGATGTTCTCTCATCGATGTTTCTATTTCTCTCTCCCTTCCTCTCTCTCTCTCTCAAGTCAGTGGGGGGGGGGGGGGGTTAAAAATAAAATAAAGGACCCACGAGGAAAACTTGTCCACTTTGAGCCTTGTTAACTTTTGTTAACCTCTGTTACCTTCAAAATCTCAGGCAAGACCACCTTTGTAAAAGTGTTAGTGAGGGCAAATTTTGCCCCTGGTCATTTTCCATGAGTTGTTCTCTATGAAGACTAATTGAACAGTGGCAAATCATTTAAAATAATAAAGTCTGAATTATATTACTATTACTCTTCTATTAAATTCTGGTATCAGCTGAATTCTTGCTTGTTCTTGTCAGTACTATTTACCTCTCAGCTCTTTCCCTCCTCCATCCAAATTCCATAATTACTCCCATTGTTAGGGTTCTGGTTGCTCCCTATTTCTCTCATCCAGCTCAGCTCTACTCTACCCTCTGCCTATCTTTTTTCTCTAGTCCTCTGTCACTACCTTTGCCTATAGCCTCACTGAAGGCTTGAGTACCTGACACTTTTCATTTCCTTGTGTCCCACCTGCTACCTATATCCCAGTTAGCTTCAGTACACATACAGCCAAAACTCCCACCACTTCTCTCCCCGTTGCTACCAAGCTCATTTCTAGCTACACTCCTGTGACAGGAGGAGGTGGCCTACACCTCACTACCCGAGTGTGGTCTGTGGACAAGCAGCATCAGCATCACCATCCCCTGGGAGCTTGTTAGAAATAACATCATCTCAGGCCCAACCCCAACCTTCTATATCAATCTGTGTTTGAACTAAACCCCCGGGTCACTCTGAAGTTTGAGAAGCACTCATCTGCACCTTTCTGTTGTCGGGGTCCAGAATATCACCACCTCCTACTTTCTCCAAGGCCACACCCATTCAGTTGTCCCCATTCCCTCCCATACCTTTACCTTCTTTCCACGGGCTCCTCCCCCCTTGATATTACACCAGTTCTGTAAGTGATAGTTTCTCAGGGGTTAGTTGCAGTGTGGAATTCTGTTAGATTAAAATCTGTTGGACTGTCTGGCACTTTGAATAGCTTTACCCATTTGGGAAATATTGGTTCCCTGAGTTATTTTTGTCTTCCAAATATTTTATCATAAATATACCCATTTCATTATAAAATATTTTTAACCACTTTTTTTTTCTTTATTGATTTTAGGGAGAGAGGAAGGGAGAAGAGGGAGAGAGAGAGAAACATTGATGAGAGAGAACATCATCAGTTGGCCACCTCCTGCATGCCCCCCACTAAGGATTTGGCCCACAACCTGGGCATGTCCCCTGACCGGGAATCGAACCGGCGACCTCTTGATGTGTGGGTTGACACTCAACCACTGAGCCACACCCGCCAGGCTTAACCACATTTTTAATGTCACTGCCTACCTTGTCAGAAAAATCTTTTGAAAGCTGTTGGTCCTGGAGGATATAAGTTATCTTAAAAGCTAGAACATTATCATTGGCAAAAAATATTGCCAGTTGCTTTCCTTGGCGTAATAGGCTCATTTCACTTATTTCTGACAAAGTGCCATATGCCCAAGTCTAAATAACCATAGTTTATCTTTTTTTTTTTAATTCCTCACCCGAGGATATTTTTCCACCTATTATCAGATAGTGGGAGGAAGGAAGGGAGAAAGAGAGACAGAGAGAAACATCGATGTGATAAAGCCACATCGACTGGTTGCCTCCCGCACGACCCAATCAGGGCCAGAGACGAACTGCAACTGAGGTACATGCCCTTGACTGGAATCGAACCTGCAACTCATTGGTCCGCAGGCCGATGCTCTAACCACTGAGCAAAACCAGCCAGGGCTATCGTCATTTTTTTTTCCCCAAGTAAAATTGATGCTCCACAAAAAGGTCCTATGACTTGTATTGTATCATAACACCTGCTTACTGTGTCCTGCATGTCCTTCAACTTGACTGCCACCCTACAGCCTCTCCATGTGCCTCACATTCACGTGCCTCCGGAGAGGATCTGATTCAAGTAAGCGGCCATTATCAGATACAGGGTGCAGCAGCCACCCCTGAGGAAGCACCTCTGCTCACTTGGAGACTTCCTGTCTAGCAAACCCTCAGAGTACCACGTCCAGGACGTACAATATTCTGAACTGGCGAGACATTTTTTGATGCACAGATGGAAATAGAATGATTATGGAATGAGAAGTTTTAAAAAATCAGATTTGCCCGGCTGGTGTGGCTCAGGGGATTGAACGTCATCCCATGGACTGAGAGGGCCCACTTCTATTCCCTGTCAGGGCACATGCACAAGTTTCAGGCTTGATCCCCAGTAGGGGGCGTGCAGGAGACAGCCAATCAATGTTTCTCACGTCGATGTTTCTATACCTCCCTTTCTCTCTAAAAAAATCAATAAAACAATTTTTTTTGATTTTTTTTCTTTATTGATATTGCAGAGAGAGAGGAAAGGAGAGGAGGAGAGAGATAGAAACATAGATGAGAGAGAACATCGATTGGCCACCTCCTGCATGCCCCCCAATGGGGATCGGGCCCACAACCTGGGCATGTGTCCTGACCAGGAATCGAACCGGCAACCTCCTGGTGCATTGATGGATGCTCATCCACTTAGCCACACCGGCCAGGCAATAAAAACATTTTTTAAAATCAGATTTATAATTTGCTTTTATAAGCACCTATTTGACAGCACCTTGTTTAAAGACCCCCGTACCCCACAGCTTAGCCCAGCCAGTGTGGGTCAGTGGTTGAGCGTCGACCCATGCACCAAGAGGTCACCGGTTTGATTCTTGGTCGGGGCACATGCCCAGGTTGTGGGCCTAATCCCCAGTGGGAGCATGCAAGAGGTGGCCAGTCGATGTTCTCTCGCATCAATGTGTCTATCTCTCCCTCTCCCTCCCTCCCTCTCTAAAAATCAATAAAGAAAAAAAAATAAAACATACAAGAAAAGGGCCCCCCAGCTTACCCTCACCCCCCCCCCCCCAAAAAAAGCATGCCTTAAAGTTGTTGTCACATTCTGGTGCCACCTTCACTTTGTTTGGAGCAGTAATAATTTTCTGTGGCTGCTGTGGGACCGTCTGTTCCAAAAATATTCTTCAATATTGATTAATTGTTACTATGAATTTTCTACCAACGTGGACATAGAATTTATTGCCTTTCATGTTAATTTTAATAAAAATATATTGTTTAAGAACTTTCTTTGGTTGATTAACCACTTTTTATTGTTTAAATGGGTGTCTTCCTCCTTCACAAAAGAGGAAAAGCCTTCAAGGTTTGTGAGTATAATCTTGTATCTCGTGCTTTGATTTGTTAATAGTCACCAGGCAGTGCAGTTTGCAAGTTCACAGATTTTAAATATGACTTTTTTGTTTGTGTGTTTTTAAGATTGGCTTTCTCATTTATGTATAGAAGCATGTACAGTCCAGTGTCGATGTTGGGTCTGTACGGGGCAACATACCCACATGTGAGCCATGTGTGCTCACACACACAGCATCTCCTTAGTGAAGTACAGAGCTGAAGCAGGCTGTTTTAGAGAAAGCATTTGGGGCCTGAGTTGCCTTTCATTCATCCCCTGAGAGCATTACTAGGGGCTTTACTGTATTTGGGTTAATGATGAAGAAAACAAAAATAGGATCTCTATGGGGGAGTGCAGCCTGACACAATTTCAAGTGGGACCCACATGGAAACAGCATTTTTTTAGGAAATGGAAGCATTTTATCTTTGTACATGGTTGCTGTCTAAATTCTGAAAGAAAGCTAGGGTTCCTTTCTCTTTGTCCATCTTGATTTTGTCAACTCTTGTAATTTCTACAAGCCATGTGTCACAATAATGAAGTTGTAAATATTACACAGAATACTTTGCATACACTCCAGATGCTTTTTAAATGTTTCGCAGCGTACCTTTCTTTCTGGCACCACAGTCCTCATAAAGACACATGACCTCAGTTTCTCCGATGACTTTTGTCCCAGCCACACACTGTCCTCGAGTTGTACACAGTGCACACTGCTGCCCTTGGGGCCCTGCCAGGCAGTAGGCAGTTTATTGGTTCTTTTTGTTTGTTTCCTTTTTTTTTTTCTTTTTTATCCTCACCCAAGGACATTTTTGCATTTATCTTCAGATAGAGCGGGAGGGAGACAGGGAGAAAGAGAGAGAGAGAGAGAAACATCGATGTGAGAGAGACACATCGATTGGTTGCCACCCACACGACCCCAATAGACCCCAACCGGGGCCAGGGACAAACTGCAACTGAGGTACGTGCCCTTAGCGGGAACCAAACCCGGGTCTCTCTGGTCCACGGGCCGATGCTCCAACCGTTGAGCCAAACCGGCCAGGGCTGTTTCCTTTTTTTTTTTAAGTGGAACATTAAAAATACCCTAGTAGTTCCTTTGGCTTTCTGCACTGACAGGTATAGAGCAGAGCCCCAGGCTGTTCTTGCTAAGTGTGGTCAGTGCTGCAGTGCAGGTGACAATCTCAGAAGCCCCAGCTGTACACTAGGTGTGGACAGCTTCTGTTGTTAATATCCTCCGTCACTTAAAAGTTTGTTTTCTTTCTTCTCTTCCAGACCTAACCACCGTGATGAATGCTGCCTGTGCAGAGAAACCACAGAAAGGTTGTGCGTTTGGTTGTCTCAGATTCTCGGATTTGACGTGAACCAACACGGTCCTTATTGTCACTGACAGAACCCCAGTTTGTATGTACTTGATTCACATTCCTCTCCGTTGTGTTCAGAGAAAGAAAAAAGAGACATTTTAGCCTTTTTTAAGGTCATTGATTTAATTTCTTGTTATTTGGTTGCATGAAGTTGCCCTTTAACCACTAAGGATTATCAAGATTTTTGCACAAACTTACACATGTCTAGGATCCTGTTATGAAGGCAGTTATGTTCTTAATTCTCCTGCCTTTACTCCGCCTCCACCAAACACTCAGTTAAATATAAATTCGCATTTTTAAAAAAAATAACCACTCAAGATGATGTGTATTTCCTCTCTGTGACAGGGCCCAGGAACCAACTCCTAGATACATAATGTTGGCATATTGAAGATGAAATTAAAGTTGTTCTTCATTTTTGAGACCATGTGTAAAGTTTAATCCTATTGTAAAATATCTATTCCGTATTAGAACTAGCCAGTTGACAGCTTATACTTCTCAAAACTCATGTTGTTATGTATACAAACCCAGTTTCTGTGAGGTCAGTGAGTCTTTTTGTGTTACTCCAAAATAAAGGCAACAATTTATTTTTTCCCACTGCCAATACAGTTTGAGCGAATCACTCAAGGTGGATACTTTACATTTTAAAGCTGGACATCAGCCCTATGGGAAACCAGACAAAGCATTGACTTTTAAATACAGGCTTTTAAGAACTTGTTTTCTTTCAGAACTAGAATTAGAATAGTTCATATCCATCCACAAACCATTATTATGTGTACATTCTTGTTGCTATTGTGATAATAGAGAATTTTATTTATTTTTATGCCAGCTTCTATTGTGAGAACACATTTAGTCAGTTTGGGTTTCCTCAATCCTGTTATGCTTGTCCTTGGAACACATTTCGCGTACTCGAAGTTTGTAGTTGAAAAGTTTACTGTAAAAAAAAATCAAAAACAAAAAAATGTATTGTTTTTACAGAATAAATTTATTGGAATGTGTACTGGGAGTAAGGTTTGAGGTTGTAAACAACTAAGTTAGTGTAACTTGGCTTCATATATGTAATGTGAGGTATTAATGTAATTCATATATTAAAGCAAAATTTGTTAACAGCAAGTTGACAATAGAATCAAGTGCAGGTGAGGGTTTTCTTTTTATATACTTCTGGGTTTTACGGTTTTGGTTTTGGTTTTGGTTTTGTTTTTGTTTTTGTAAACACTGTGGGGAGGGAAAGGAATGGCTCCGTGGTTGCTTATACATCTGAGATGTTTACCAGCTCAATGGACCCTAAATTCAGACACTTCTCGTTATCCGTGTATTGATCCGGACCTCATTTTCTTTTTGTTTTCTTATTTTGATGAAGAGCTAATGAATAACATGAAGACAAAATGTGAGAAGCTCTAAAAGCCCAGGGTCATTAATGATGACGATGGTGACAGTGACGATGGCAGCGAGGGTATGAAAGCACCAGTCTGCCCACTCGGGCACTGAGGAGGCAGCTGTGTTTTTGTTTTCTTTCATTTAGCAAATACCGATTTTTCCTTATTATACTGTACTCACTCACAATTCCAAATATGGAAAGTTCATTAAAAGATAGTAGGAATGACAATACGGTTATATTCCTTTAAAGATATTTTTAATTTTGATTATTTTTAATTTAATTTAAAATTAATGAAATTTGATTCATCAAAAGGCCTCTTCATTGCTGACACTTAAACATAATGAGAATGTAGGTGACATTTTGAATTGGAACGTATAAATGACAGATTTTTAAAATAAACTATAAAACTGTATTAAAAACCGTTTCAAATTTAATAAGATTTGTTGTTGTAAAAGGACAAAAATAATTTTATTAAAAATATACACAGAAATACAATAGAAATCTCTCAAGTCACCAGTAAAGCAAGTATTCCATTGAGGATAATGATAAAGTTATCAATCCCTCCTTAGCTGTTTAAACTCACAAAAAATTTTTAGTAAAAGCAGTTTTTAAAACAGCAGGAAATAATATACTTTCCTTGGGAAAATATTTTTCAAATAACATTTTAAAATACTCTGATAATTTGCCTTTTATATTGATATTGATAATGAAGCATAGATATCTTATATGCAAAAATATTTCTCCAATCTCTATTTGCTGTTTTAAATTTTTAATATGCATAAACCATATTCACTTTTGAATAGTTTTGTTTCCATGCTCACCGTTGTAGGAGCCAAGTTGTAATTGTTCACGCTTATATTTATATTTGCAAACAGAATATTGAGATAGATGGTCAAGTTTATTCACAAAAAATTTTGCATATATTTCTTTAAACAAACTGTTTCTCTTAACAACTTCATCTTTCCTTCAAAAAAAAGAAAAGTTACCCACACAATCCCATATACAGAGCTACAGCTCACATATACAGTGCAAAACAAAATGTTCGTGTATGGGAAGGGAGTGGAATGGGATGAACATCAGTACCGGGATATCAGAAGTCCGTGACCTAGGGAAGAGCAGTATGAAGTCATGTTTTCATTCAACTTTTTCATCTGCCTTTGTTTTTATGAAGAACTCTGGTTTGTAGATACAGCGATAGGCCAGGAGCTGAGGAAGAACTCCATATGCTATGTTGAACGCTAGAAAAAGGATTTTCGCCTCTTCGGGGACTCTGTAGATGTAAGCAGTTCTAGCATGAAGAGAAGCACCGATGTGAGAAAACTGAGCCTGTTGCGTTAAAAAAAGGGGGGTAAGCATGAATTTTGTGTTCAGTTGGATGAGTGAAAAGTTCTGACTGATTCAGACCATGTTTCTTTGCCCTAAAAGACTAGTGCTTTCAAACCATCCATCGTCTCGAATATTTCATTTAATTTAGGGCCAGTCTTGACATAACTGTTCAAATAAAGTATGCCTTCCTTAGAGTGGCTTCATCATACCCGCTGTTTTATGACCCACCCAGTGCCCCGTAGCAAGCATGAGTAGTTCATTGTAACAGAAAAATCTGAATACAATCTCAGTTTTGTTTTTTCTGATTTGCATTCTGGAGATCCTATAAAGAGACTCAGTTGTGGCTCTCAAAATGCATTCTCATAAAAATGAAGAAAGTATGGAATTGAGAAAGCTAAACTATTTTTAGCATAACTATTTAAAAAGAAGCACGGGGGACCTCAGTTTTCATTTATCAGTCTCATCTACCACCAGGAGCAAAAGCTCAAAGCCCTTAATTATGTATTTTGCTTGTTTGTTCATGTATCTGTTTCTTGTGCAACTTAAAAAATGCCAAGTGTTGTTTTGTAAGATAAGGTTGTCACCAGCATGGGTGGGGTAGGGTTACGGTCACTCTCTATAAAATGGCAACTGTACATGCAGGCAGCCTTTTCATATCCAATTATACAGAATGTAAAGGCACGCACTTCCTGTTTGTACCTCTATACTTGTTCAGAACACACATCAGAATGTGCCCGTTGGTCTTTTTTTGATACTTTTCATAAGAACAGGGGAAAACTGTATTAGAAAAGGCTTCTGTGAGAAGATTTCCTCAGGATCCTGTATCATTACAAAAATGCATTCCTGGAGTCTGCATTTTCATATCTTACTGAAATTCAAGATATATATGAATAAAGAATTGGGAATCTAAGTGTAGTAAGTGGTGAATTATTCATCAGGATCAAAGTGAAGAGACAAAAGATGTTACAATCTAAAGAAGGCACAGAAGTAACAACAAGAAATTAATTTGCTTTCAACACATGTAAGTTATCTTACATTTCCTTCCATATGAAATCCGTTTATCTGCTAAGTGGTAACAGATAAAGGTGTTGCTGAGCACTTGACTTTATTTACAAGCAAAGGACAAGCTTCCTTAAGCAGTATGTGTATGGATTCGTGTCAGTGACAGATGTTACAACAGGCTACGTTTTCACAAATTAGTGATATATTCTGGGGACCTGGTGCAGTTTTGCTGCTCTCTGGAGATAGGTGTTGCCAGGGACACCTGCACTGTGTGACCCAGGTCCTGAAAGGGCTCCGCCCTCAAACACACCTTCCCAGGGGCAGACGCCCAGACAAAACCCAGCAGATGTTAAGCATTTCTTCTCTGGGCTATGAAGACAAAAGACCCTGAGAGCAAAGGGCATTTGAGAGGCTGCTCCTGTGGGCATTCCAGGACACCAAACAGGAGCTTGGACCCCCAGCACCATTTTTTTCCAGGGCCTATTTTGAATAACTGAATATATAGCCAAATTTTGTCTTCTGTACTAGAGGCCAGATTCAAACCTTGATTTTCAGAAATGTGGGTTTGGTGTCTCGTCTCTTTACAGACACTTGTACTGTACACATCACAAAAATCACCAAATTTGGAGACATGCCAACCATACTTGGAGAGAATAGATAATAGGAGCCATCATGCCTGTACAGCCATAGGCTCTTCTCCTGCACTAACAGTGCAGTTAATACCTCATTGTCACCAACAGCACACTCACAGCAGCAGTGAAAATGATCATGTCCTTAGATTAGATTGTAAGCCCACCGGGCAGGTACTGTGTCTCATGTTTTGTGTGGCACCTGTCGTATTGTTAGAGCTCAATAAACATTCAACAATCATGGTCTCGTGACTGTCAAAATACATAAAGCCTCCACAAAGCATTTCTCTTGTTTTTATACCTGTTTTAGTAGGCCCTTTTCTTCAGAGTTATGTAATGGGGGGCACATACTAGGATCTCTCTAATCAAGAGGTGTCTGTATGTGAGAGAGGATGTTCTGCAGTTTCCGGCACTATCGTTTGTTTGTTTTTTTTATCCTCACCTGAGGATATTTTTCCATTTATCTTCAGATAGAGTGGGAGAGAGGGAGAGAGACACATCGGTTGGTTGCCTCCCGCATGACCCCAACTGGGGCTGGGGACCTAACCACAGCCGAGATACGTGCCCTTGAACAAAATTGAACCCGCGACTCTTTGGTCCGTGGACCGATGCTCTAACCGCTGAGCCAAACCAGCCAGGGCATAGTTTTGATGGTGTGTTCATGGTGGCCATACCTCGGCTGAGTGAGCACCCCAACGATGCCTTCCTTTCAGCACATACAGAGTCCAGTGCACAGGGTTCTGAAGTTCCAGAAAAACCTCAGTCTCACCTGAGGAGGGTTCCCTTCCCCAGCATGTATCTGAGAAGGGGCTGCAGTGTCTCCTGGGTGGTGCTCCCTCCTTACGATGGAGCCTGAGAGCTCAGCCCGAGCACTAGGCTGGGGTCAGCAGACCAGTGAACTCTGCTTGCAACTGGCATGTGGCCCAGGGTCACCGGCACAAGTGATGGATTCCAGACATTTCTCCAAATTCAGTTATGTGGGGTTGAGCCTCTAAAAAATGCCTTCTACTTCATTCTAAGTCATTTTTCACCTTACATTTAATTGAGATATATTTTTATTTTATTGTTTTATAGTGGATGATTGGAATAGAGAAAATGAGGCAATAAAGGCAAAAGTTAAATGCTTGTATAGCTGTTTTCTTATATTTATGAAGACAACCTGGAAGGGGTGACTGAAAACCACATTCTTGGTTCCAGAAAGGAGAACTGGAAGTTTCATGTGTCCGCATAAATACAGGCAAAAACGAATGTGAACACTGGGACGATAGCCAAGCTATTTGGGCGATACAGTATAAGTAGCTAATCCAGAACCATGTTATCATTTCGTAGGGTTTTCTGAGCAGCATAGGCTAGTGGTTAAGAACCCTGAATCTGGAAGCAGACTGAGAGCGTCCAATCCCGGCTGACCTTGCGCTAGGTATGTAGCCCCTTTGGCTTCCTCATCTGTAAAAGTCATAATAGCAGAGCCAGCCTCCTAGGGCTGTCATGTGGGCTCAGTGAGTTGATCTTTGTGAAGAGCTTAGGGCCAAGCCAAGCACATGAGGGTCTTACACAGATACAGATACAAAACCCAGTGGAAGTCCCTGTTCAGGATCTGTACTCTGTTGAAAACCTGGGCTCTTTGTTTTTAGTTCCCCTTGGTTACCTTTTGACAATTTCAAGACTGTCTTTCTCCATTAAAGGATAATAAGCATGTAGAGACATTAAACCCAAAATCTACTTATAACAAAGATGTTTGGTGATGAAGCACATGATTTAAATGGGATTTGCATTAGTATCCCAATTATCCATATTCTTCCTAAACTCTTACTTTCAGGTATTTCACCCCCAGTAGAGCCAGCTCTTTACAATCAAATTATCCAGAGCAGCCTCCAGACCCTTGTGAGAAAGTGCCTGGTACCTGCATAGCCAGGGGATGGGAGTCCAAGGCCCTGGTGGGAAGGGTGTTGTCTGACTGATGGATCTGTTCCTGCTTCCATTGTACTGTATATGTATATACAATATACCTAGCTACAGATTAATAAATGAACCTTCTGAGTAACATAAGACATTTCCCCTCCAGACTCTTACTGGGACTCTTCGACAACAGAAACAATAGCAAAGAGGTCCACGACTGTGTGCCCGGCACTAGCTCACATAACCCTCCCAGCAGCTATATGAGAAAGGTACTGTTACTACCCTAACTCTACAGAAGAGGGACTTGAGGACCCAAGCGCTGGAGTAATAGTCACTGAGCTAACCAGTCTGCCTCCAGAGCTCATGCTCTTAGCCGTTTTGACTCTATTGGCTCTGGTTTTATCATTTGATTTTCAGTGATATTTTAGCAGAAAAAGTCAATTGACAGAAAATGCTAATGCGTGGATCTAGAGAGCCTGCAACATGAACCCTGTGGTAAGGATTTTATATGAGAAGACATGGGGGTTATGAATAAGTCCCCAGTGGAACTTCAGTGTAAAATGTGTCCTGGTTAGATTGCACTGGATTGGATTTGCTTTCTGATTGATTTTTTTGGTTTCTGAAGGCAGCAGATTTGTTAGACTCCTACATAGACTGAAGTCAAGGACCCAGTAACATGTTTTATATTGACATGTACTGATACAGAGGTTTTTCACTTTTTTTTTTCATTAAGTCACATTGACTCTTGGGAATTCACTGGATCTTTCAGTAAATGCAGCTTTTGATAAAGTTTGTGGGATCATGAATGCATAAAGCTTCTAACTGAAGAATGGCAGTTTTAGCGAGCTAGGGGTGCCAGTCAAGGTGATGGAGCATACTTTCCATGAGGAATGTGTCAGACACCCTCCCAAGGTGAGAATTCATTTCATGAGAAGCATTCACTGGGTAGAAGACAAGTCGCAGGACTGGGATTCAGCCTTCTCATCGTAGCAGTTCTGCTGCAGTATGATTTGTAACTTTTCCTTAGTTTTAGGCTAAACACTCCCAGGAGACAGATACTAAAGCCCCGCCAAGAGCCGTGGGAATGTCGGGGACAGAATTCTCAGATGACACTATTCTGCTGGGGCGAGAGAAACAGCCTTCTGACTCCAGGGTCTAGTCCGCAGGCTCAGGCGACCTTCTCAACTTGGGTGATGGACAAGCCCGAGGATTCCTGTGAGGCCTGGGGTCTGGCTGAAGTGGCCACTGCTGCTGCCATTTGCTCTGCTGCCCACACAGCCCCTCCCAGAACCACCTGGCTGGAGTCAGGTGCCCATCTGCAAGCCCAGCCTCACCAGCAGGTACAGTTGGGTTAGTCTTACTGGGATAGGTTCAAGCACCCGTTTGCCCCAAGCTATGGCCTTCCCAGGCCTCCTGAGTGCTGACCCTGTCCACATGACTAGGCCTTTGCACTTGTCCAATACCTGGCTTCACTCTTACCAGGGTGATGACACTCAGTGTTCCTGCATCAGCCTGATGTGGGGCATGTGGCAGGAAGAGGAAGCCCAGCTACTGGCAAAGCACATGGGTAACACATAGCTGTGGAACTCTGAGCAATCTAACCCTCTAAAAGGACCTGGTAAGAGTGGGAGGCCCTGTGTCCTCCGACCTGCCGCACAGCCCACACCTGAGTGCTCAGTCTAAGGCAGCCCACTCAGCCCAGCTCAGGTGTCACTGCCTCCCAACCCCTGGAGTTCTCCAACTCTTCTCCATGCCACGTGCAGAGTCTAACATTGCATCCTACCAATGCTAATTGTTTGCATGAAGAGAGGCAACTGGGGAAGAATGTGGGCTTTGGGGTCAGACAGGATTTCCTGTCCCTAGTCTGTTACTTAGTAACCTGAGGCAAGTAACAAGCTGCCCCCAGCCTCAGCTTTCTCATGTCTAAGGCTTTTTAAAAACTTGCAGGTATAATGCTCTATGCTCATCACACTGGAAGACCACATTTATCTGCCTCCTTTGCGGTCGGGTTGGTGCCAGGCCTGGTTCTTGAAAGATCTCACATAATCTTTGTACAAGCAGGAAGTAAGACTTGATCGTGGTAAGCCACTGAGTGTTTGCTGCTCCAGCAGAGCGCAGAGCCTATCCTCACACAAATGGATAAGTGAAACACAGCGTGGTTTGCCTCGCGGGAAGTGAGATAATGAGAGCTCAGACCAGTGTAGTGGCAACGGAGCTGTAAGAAGGTGGTGGATTTGAGAATTAACTCTGAGACAGACCTAACCAGACCTAGTGATGGGCCAGATGTAACAGGGGAGGGAATAGGAAGTGTAAAGAATTATACCAAGAGTGAAGCTCCTACAAAGGACCTTGACTGGAAGGATACAGCCCAGTGTATTAACTCATGAGTATAGTCACTTTTCAACCCTGTAAATTCTAGTGTCTTTTTGCCATCATAGTTACTCTGCCATGATTATAATTAACTGGATATGCCCAGAGTTTCTGGAGGAACCTCATTCTTAAGCCTGCTTGAAAAGAGCAAGATGAAGATAATAATTTTAAAAGATAAGTTCATTTAGTTCTTTGATTTACAGTGAGAAAATAAAAGGTACAAATTACTACATTTTCTTCCTTGTTCGTAAGAGCTATTTGTTCTGCTGGTTGTTAGTTTGTAAAAAGGCATTTTGTGGGATAAAGTCATTCCACAGCTCATTTCATTTGCAGTCCAGTGTGGAAGCAGGGCTAAGTAGCAGGGGGAGGAATGGAATGGCAGGTTCTGCTTCCCAGGAGCAGAACGTTTTAAAACGAGTTCCCCAGATTCTGTCTAGCATAGTATAGTGGAATTCTGAAATCTTAAACTTGGACAGACATCTGAAAGTTAACAGCTCTCAATTCTCTTTAGTAGCCATGGTGTTGAGAGACTGGGGAATGGTACTGTAAACAGCGGTGCCACCTGCTGGCTACGGGACGTGCCGTTGGACAAATCATGTCACCTTGCCGGGCCTCATCGGTATAACTGATGGAGCACCTACCAGGTAGTTACTATGAGATTTAATTAAAGTAGGTATGCAGAAATGGCTTTTAAAGAACTGTAAAACAAAAGAAGACAGGTCCAATTATTTCCTACCCTGAAACACCAAGCAGAGATGTTTTGCAGAAACTCAAATATGACAGCCAAATCCCTGGTAAACCTTCGTAGTGGAGCTTATTCTTCGTACCTGAGCTAGACCTCCTGCGTGTATCAGTGTTATGTCAGCCATCCAGGAGCATCCAGGCACCACTAATCCATAAAGCGCCACCACAAAATAAGGGACAGAATAGAACAGATACACCAGCATCTGTATTGAAGAGAGAGACAGCAAATCAGCAGTTAACCTGGCCTGAAGAAGAGCACAAGACATTAACGTCAGAGGTAAACATGCTAATTCCCGTTTCCTACATGGAACCATAGTTTCCCATTCTTAGAGGAGATTAATTTTAGGAAAATCTTGGGCTTCGTAACTACTTGACCTGGATTTTAGGATAAGCAGCAGGATCCTTTAGGTACGGCTCTTGAAATTGCGTATAAAATCGGCAGAGCTCAGCTGGGCAATCCAAAGCAATCTGAGAATAAAAATGAATTCATTATCAAGGTGCAGTCACAGCTGGCTCTTCTGTTTGCTGACGAGGCTAAATGTGTCAGGTTTAGTCAGGCTGCTTTGCCACGTAACAAACGCTACGTGTTGCAGAAGCCCCTCAGTAAAAGGGGAAGAGAAATAACGGTGCAGATTCACTGTGAGGAGATGTAGCAGGTGAACTGGAACTAACGCTCTACTCTCAGGTACCTTTCGAGTATTCAGGTTAGGGGTCTAAGTTCCGCTTAGCAGAGCGCAGCCTGCTTTAGATCACCAGCTTTACTTCTCCAGGGAAGAGCTAGCTGGCTGTTCCCTGCAGGAAGAACAGTGCCTTTCCGTACTACATTCATCTTTGCTTAGCAGGATTCAGAAAGAGCCTCCTCTGTCCAGTGCCTCAGCGAGTGCATGGCCTTAGGGGGCAGTAAAGGATGAGGATTTGAGAGCAGGGTCCTCTCGTCTGAAGCCACCTCCTGCATCCACTTTGAGAGCTGAGGAGGTTTAGTCACACAGTAGACTCAAGGCCACAGAAGAGGCCAAGTGTCTCTTAGGCACGTTCCTGAGTCCCCTCTCAGTCACCTCCCCTAAGCATCATACTTCATGTCTTTGGACATAGATGTCCCACCTAGATAACACACATAAACACAGGCCAGTGGCAGAGTTGGTAAAAGGGGTCCCGGCCTAAAGACCCCACCCACCCACCCTGCATACAACCCACATGCACACATTCTCATGTGCACTGGGAAGTGGGTGCAGCTGTGCAAGATGACAGGTGGAGCTAATTTTTATGGCTGTCCTTGGAACTTTGGGTACTACAGCAAACTAACAAAAGGACGGTTTCCCTGCTCTGTGGTCTGAGCAAAGACCGGGACCCAACTTTCTTCTTTACTCCCTGTCCTGGAGCTTCCTATTGGCCAGCTCTCCTCCAGGAAGTGTTCGACCATCCACATCTTAAGACAGCTTCCGACCCTGAACCCAGCCAGCCGACCCCTAAACAATGAGTCGGCTACATCAGCTTACACTTGCCACTCTGCGCCCCAACGGTTGTGCAAAGGCCACAAGCCTGAGAACAGTTAATAACTGCCATTGACGCTGAATATAATTTACCATACAATTCTGGCTCTAAGAATAAACCCTGGAACTGGTTCATCCTGTGAAGGATCATTGATCAATAAAAATAACACCAGTCATGTATCGAGCACCTACTATGTGTAAGGCCCTCTACACATCTGATGTTTGTTATTTAATCTTCAAAACAATACTATCAGTTAGCTTCTGTTATTTTATGCAGGAAGGAACTGAAGGTCAAAGAGGTTAAGTAATTTTCCCAAGGCCACGCAGCCACACAACTACTTAAGTGGCGAGAATTCTAGCTCCTTCCTCTGGTAGCCCTTCCTCAATCCCTCTGCCCTACTCCTGAGAGCACATGAAGGCCCTAGGACACAGTGTCATTGCAATCTTAAGTTATCACCCCTTCCCAAGACATTTAAATCAGAAACATCAAAGGAACCAAAAGAATGAGACTCTACTGGCTAATTTTTCAGGTGCCCTAAAATAAGGGAGGGAGGATACTTCTGGGTAGAGCTTGATCTAAGGACCTGAAGGAGGTGGCATGAAGTAGCCCAGAGTGGACCCACCCCTTGAAGAGGGAAGGTTTGGGGCTGATCCAGGTAGGAGAGCAGTGGAGTGAGTTTCAGCCCTTCAGGATCTAATGGAAGGAATATTTTGTTAGTGTGCTAGGAAGTCTGCTGTATGTGTTACTTTGATCTGTTATGCTTACCAAGCCTCTAAACAGGCTAAATCCAGTCGCCAGGAGGAGACATATGGCCAGCATGAAGTCAAATGGTCTTCTCAGCAAGTCCTTTGCTTGGACTTCTTGAACAACCTAAAATAGAGTTTGTAACTAATGAATGAGCAGGCCCAGAGCGCCAAAGAAGAATCTGAACGCTACTGAATCAGAAGTGCCGGGTGATGGGTGATGAGAGAATTCTGAAGATTCACAATTCATATCATAAACCAGCCATGTAACTTTAGGAAAATCATTTTCCCCTCCAAGTCTCAGTTTCCTCATCTGTGAAATGAGCAGATTGGGCCACGTGATCTTGGAGGGCCCTTCTGGCTCTGAGTCCATATTTTTTCTTAAAATGGCTTTTTGTGTGTGTGTGATTATAAATATAAGGCATACTCATTTTTTAAAGAAACCATAAACCTGCCACCCTACTACTAATAGTTGCTTTATTTTTCACAAAATTAGGACTTAATATATAAACAATTTTGTATTTGTTCTTTTTTTTTCTTTATTGATTTTAGAAGAAGGGAGAGGGAGAGAGAGATAGAAACAGCAATGAGAGAACATCGATTGGCTGCCTCCTGCATGCCCCCCACCAGGGACTGGGCCCACATCTTGGGCATGTGCCCTGACCAGGTATCGAACCAGCGACCTCTTGGTGCATGGGTCAACGCTCAACCACTGAGCCACACCGGCCGGGCAAGTATTTGTTCTTTTGACACTCAGTATCTACCCATATTATAAGCACTTTCCCACATTAGTACAAATTCTTCTAAAACCTAATATCATGTGGAAGCACCATATTTGAGCTATTCTCCCGTTGGACATTTAGGCATTTGCACTGTTATACCCAAGGTGGTGATGAGCAACTTTGCACTAAATCTTTGACAGCATCTTGCTGATTTTCTTAGCATCGGGCCCCAGAAGTAGAATGACTAGGTCAAAGGGTTCAATTTGTTAAGGTTGAGAATGCAACCAAATTGCTTTGCAGAGCAATTCTGAATTTATGTTCCTGTCAGCACTGCAAGACAGTGTCCACTTCTCTCCGCCCCCGGCCGTCTCTGTGTTTTAACGTTTTCTTAAAATAGCAATAGTTCCGTGTCTTATGACGTGAAACATTGGCATGGAGCCTTCAGGAGCCAGCTGAGTGAGGGCCAAAGCTATAGTTACTGTTTGCTTCTTCTTTTAAACAACCACCTCATTCCTCAAAATGACGTGAGGGGTACCAGTTGTCAGTGTGCCAACCTCAGTTTACATGGCAGGCATCTAAGCGTGAACAAATGAAATGTTTGTCATTTGAAATGTATTTTAATGAATTCTATCGTAAATCTTTTTGTAAAACGAATAATCATGTTCTGATTATCTCGAGTAATACGTATTTTCACATATCAGCTTTGCTTAAAGGATCTTGATTCAGGATCTATCAAAGGAAGAGAAACTTAGGCACTAAGAAACGAAGACCCTAACAGAGTACCTGCCCGGCCAGCACTGTTTCACCTTGAACACCTGGCTGTGACTGGAAGGGAGCTGTCTCAGAAGGCGTCCTGTAGCCCGTGTCCCTGTGCCTGGATCTCCTGGTAATCAGACCCTATGGCTGTGTGTGCCACCTTGAATGCAGTACCTCTCCAGCCTCCCAAGGGGGCAGTAACTGCACAGGTATCTCTGAAAGGGATGTCCAGGGGCCCAGACTCCAGGCCATTGACAGCCTCAGACAAACCATACACTCCACACACATGCAGAATCTGAGGGGACAAGCCCAGGTGGCCACTGGCACAGGAGGCAGACGTGTTCAGACAGACAGTCTTGGCCACCAGAACCAAGACATGAACCGCAGAATCGACAGTCACACTTAATGATGTCCCCAATGATGCAGTCCACAGGGGCACACGGTTCAGTAGCCAGTGGATGGGAGTGAGCCCTGTGAGTGCGAAGACAGGTTACATTTAACTTAATAAAAATCACCTTGGAGGGATAATGATAAATTTCTGGTGGCTGATTATAGATTCTGAAACCAGCCCAGACAGGAAGACAAGTATACGGTATGCTTAAGAAAAGAGCAGGGCAAATGCGTGTTCCATACTTCCCTATTTAAAAGAGAGAAGGAGAAAGTCAAAAGTTTACCAAAAGCATATATAAACACAAGTAACATCTAGGATACCGCTCCCATCTCAAGTCATCAGACAATATTTTTAACAAAAAACCCAGAGCGACTCAAAACTGCTAGGTGTTTAATAGGCATGTCCTATCTACAGTATTTCTAAGGTGTATTTATTAGAATATCCCTATTTCTCACATGCATAAGTAACCTCATTTACATTAGCTTTAAAGAGTCTTAATTTTCAAGTCTATTTATGGAGTTCCCATAGTGTGTCAGAGTTATATACAGGGTGGGGGGAAAAGTTGGTTTACAAGTATTCATATGGAAAATAATACAGTAATTAATAAATAATAATACAAGAATAAATTCTGTTTCACATACTCACAACTGTAAACCTACTTTTGCCCCGTCCTGTCTATTACAAAAGTTGTAAGAAGTATTTGCACACTGAATGTAGCCACAGACACAATGCTTACCCCCTCTAGATCCCTCTAAAAATCAGGAATCACTGATATTAAATCGCCTAGTTGTTCAATGTACACTTCTGAAAATTGCTCAAAAGCATTTCTTAAGGTAAGATAAAGGAGGAAAAAAGGAGTAATTCTGCAAAACAGCTGTTTGGTAAGCTCGCAATTTCTTGGTTCTATTACAACCAAAATAGTTTCTGTATTTAAAAACAATCCCCATTGTTTCAGAAAAGGAACATGAATTTTAAGATAAAGTTTCTTACCTACAATGTTTCCTGGCACAAAAACAACCATGCTCATCATAATAGATCCGACCCAATATAGGCCAATGTTTCTGTAACTTTCCCTGTAAGGAAAAAATCTTGGCTTAAGATACTATTTGCAAAAGCTGCCCCACAATGTTATCTTTAACTAGTAAAGTATATGAATCGAAACCTATTGGAGAGTAACAAACACAAGGAACCCTGGTGACCGCACTTCACTTCCACGTGTGACATGCTATAGAACCCTCTCTGTGTCCTGAATAGGAACTTGCTACGCTGACCTGTAAACTACAGCGTGCTCGGCACTGAAAGGAGTCCCGCGTTTCACTCCAACGTATGAAACGAAAAAGGCGGCTCAAAAAGAGAATGGAAACTGGATCTATTTCTTAAATTGTTGTAAGTATGATGTTAAGTGGACTTTCCCTGGCATCACAGACTTTTGCCCATAGCCCCAAAGGTGAAGTTTTAAGTGACATATACCCCTAATCTTCTTAAAAGGTGATGCTGACAAAAAGGATCTTTCAACTGGTATCCCCATAACCCACCTCCATAAGGGGCCCAGGCATTTAAAATGAGAGTCTCAGAAGGGAACAGAGTGGTTCCCTTCTAAACTGTATGCTTTCTGCCCTGCCCCACCCCCCAAGCAAACCCTTAGATCCCTAGAGGCCCATTCACAGTGACTAGGACTGTCAGCAACAGGACAGGCAAGAACCTTCTTTCCCAGTGGGTGCTAACAGAGCTTCAGAAACCCCAACCCACTGCTGACAGCATCCAAGCAGAGCCCAGGCATTCTCAGGAATACCTGACATGTTCCCTAGAGTTTGGGAACATTCATGAAGAGGGAGGCTGGTGCCTAGAAAAGTCCAAAAATTTAGCTGGAGCTGTCCTTGGGTTCACGACTGGAGGAGTAGGAGGCACAGGGCATGCATTTGGTCCAGCTGCATTTCAGCCTTGGGTGGGGCAAGCCAAGAATGCATGGCTTTCTCTAACCTGGAGCCATGGGGAGGTCTGCAGAGGCAACTGGACTTGAGCTGTCTTGGGCTACAGAGACCCCAGCAGAAAGAAGCTGTGGGTGTACCACCATGAGCAGGGAAGTCACTGCAGCAATGCAAAGCTTTCTGTGGTAGGGGTCTCCAGAGAATCCACACATGTGCCCCACAACACAGACCTGGCATTTCACAACACAGGGTACCAATACCCAGGAGACAGCAAATGTCACTGAAGACCCTGCCCCTCTTCCTTTTAACCCCATGAACATACATTCCCAGGGAAGCCAGCACAGACTGACTTGAGAGGGAATAACAGGGCAAAAGGACAGGCCTCTAAGCCTCAGGACTACACCTGAATGGGGGAGAGTTTTGAACTGACATGAGATTGAAGCTTTGAATTAGAATGTGCTGGTCTTGAGTTCCTGAAAAAGGCTGTTCTCATAAGGAAGTTAAGGGGTCTGCCCAAGCAGTCATCAAAGCTAACCCAGAGGGACAGGTGCCAAGGGCCGTGGAGCACAGGAAGTAAAGCCGAGTCTAGCTTATCTCCATCAACAGTCTTTTTCGTTGTTGTTAATCCTCACCCGAGGGTATTTTTTCCATTGATTTTTTTTATAGAGAGTGAAAGGGGAGAAAGGGAAAGGAAGAGAGAGAGACATTGATGTGAAAGAGACACATTACATGGTTGCCTCCCATACACGCCCCAACCAGGGCCAGGGATTGAACCTGCAACCCAGGTATGTACCCTTGACCAGGAATTGAACCCTCGACCCTTTAGTGCGTGGGCCAACACTCCAACCACTGAGCCACACCGGCCAGGACCATGGAGCCATCTTCCTGTCCGTGGACGCCTGTTTGTGTACTTGCCTCTGTGTTTTCCTTACATACCCGCTTATAGGTTGCTAAGGTGGCAGAGGCACACACACCAGGCGAAGTGACTTACTCCCATGCTATGGCTGCCACCATCACCAGATACATCAGATAATGAGCAGAGCCATCCCAGTAGCAGACCATGTGCCCATGTGCAGTGTTCAGATACGGTTCACCCTAGGGGAAGCATTAAGAGGAAGTCCACTTTACATAGGACTCAAACACCGACCCAGAACACCAGACCTGTACTGCAAGGAAAACGAAACAGAATTGATTTGTGTTAGTCTGCTAAAAGGAAACTACTCTTCATCTTATAAAATTACAAAATTGGTAGGAAGGTGAAAATATAACTTGACCCTGGAGCTGCCAAAACCCTCGGCCTTCTCTCCCCACCTTCTCCTGAGCAAGCTCCTCTCCTCCCAGACTTCGAGGTACCAACTGGACTCAGATGGCCCTCAGTGTCTTCCCTGGGAACATTCCTCTCAGTTGCAAAGCCCTGCCAGCTGGGACATCTGCCAGGATGTCCCTCCACCACCTGAAACCCCCATGTCCCTAGATGAACTCGGCATCATCCCTGCAAACCTGTGTCCCAGGCTGGCGGTGGGGAGACAAAGGCTATTTCTCATCTCCAAGCTTTTGCCCAAACTGTTCCTTCTCCTTGAAAGGCCTTCCACCTCCCTAGAAAATGCTAACTGTTGCCCTGGCTGGGTGGCTCGGTTGGAGCGTCATCCCGTATTCCGAAAGGTTTTCGGGTTCTATCTCCATTCAGGGCACACACAGGAGGCAACCGATCGATGTTTCTCACACTGATGTTTCTCTCTCTCTTTCTCCCCCCTCCTCTCTCTCTAAAGATCAATAAAAAAACATATCCTCAGGTAAGGATTTAAAAAAAATGCTTACTGTCCACTGCTGTTATCATTTTTAAAGTTTATTTTTATTGATTTTTTTTTTTCTTTTTTAGAGGAAGGGAGAGAGAAACATTGATGTGAGAGAGAAACATCGATCGGTTGCCTCCTGCACATGCCCTGACCAGGGATCGAACCCACAACCTTTTGGTGCATGAGACGACCGACACTCCAACCAACTGAGCCACACCGGCCAGAGCACCATTGTCATTTTTAAAAAATACTAGAGTGGTGTCACTCACATGATGAGGACTCCCCTGACTGTTCCTCCCTTGTGGACTTGGTGCTGAGTGTGAGTCTGTCTCCCTGCTCTAGGACACAGCTATCTCTCTGCCACAGCAGACATGGAGGGAGGAAGCAGGGCTTAGGACCCCAAGTCCACTTCAACCAGTGTCTGTGGAACTGATTCTTCCTCTGGCTCCTCTCAGGTTGAATAACCAGCTTTCTTCCCAGAGCAGGACATCATTTTGGACCTTACTCTCCCCATCATTCCCAACTCATCCCCGAGTCCTCCTTCTAGCCACTCAAAGCCTCCTGACTGGGGTCCCAGCTCATGGTACTGACCCTTCCCTGGAGTCCCTTCCTTCCCAGAGGATAAAATCTTAAAACCTTCCCTCGCACATAGGATAAAATCCAAACTCCCTCAGCTTACATATAAAGCTCCCCGTTATTTGAAACACAGGTGAAGACTCTACTTTCAGCTTTGCTCCTGATTTCCTGTGTGACCCTGAGTAAGTTACTTAACCTCTCTGGGGCTTGATTCATCACACCGTAAAATAAGAAAATAGAACTGACTCTCTCAGGTGCCAGGTGCTGTGATGGGGAGTGGCAGTCATCACAACCAAACAGCTTCATTAAATGCCTCAGCGTTGGGTCCTTTACACATGAAGAATGGCTTGGGCTTTCAGATGTAGTAGTGTTTTAATAATATTGCACAAATCTTCAATTCACTTAAAGTACCTCATTTATATTAAACACATGTTAAGGAGGGAAGGTTGTGAGAGTCAAGTGTGAGGTAGGTCTTATGAAGTGTACACTTTGGAGAGAACTGCTTCCCATGACCTAATCCTCACTTTCCATGGGAATAAATGGTCTCTGGCTATGGCAGTAAATGACATACTGTGTGTCGTACCTGCTCACACCAAGTGAAAGGATTTCGTCTCTGAGCAAAGTGGCTCGGGTGGCTGGCCCTCAGGCTTAAGGCTCATAATCTCAAAACGGTGCCATACCTCTCTCAGGTAGTGCGTCATGAACCCGTCAATGACTCCATCCTGCTCCAGTCCGATGATGAGGTTCACCACGCCGGTAAATCCAAAAACTGCGTACACTAGAGCAGAGAGCAGAGGTTTACCCAGAGCGGCGCAGAAGACCATGGCCACGAGCTGGTGTTCTCCAGTAATAATGGACTGTTTTTAATGTTTTCCAGAAGGTCCTGTGGACACTGTCAACATGGACCCACAGAGTATTCCTCCTGCACACTCAGCGGGATCCCCACCTGTGTTGTGGATCTGACATCACTGCCCATGTGTGCTCACCGAGGGGACAACCGCTGGGGGTAAGAATGACAAACCCACCCACTGACTCTGTCCCAGCCTCCACCCCCTACAAGCGGCTGCCCAGGGCCACCCCTGCACCCCACCTGGACAAAACCTGTAACCGGTGGCCAAAGCAGAGAGGTGACCACCAGGTTTAAAATAATGACTTGGAAGAGATCAGTCATCTCGATTACCAAACAGGCCGACTCGCCGTGTGTCCGGCATGTTTGCCCTACACCACACTGGAGATCCTAGAGACGGACAGTGGCTGATGTGTAAGGGACAGTGGCCTTATGAAGAAAGGCCAGTGATTTTAAGAGATAGATACGATGTGGTGCAATTGAATATTAAAGAGGGAAAGCCATAGCATCTCACAGCATCTTCCTAGGGTTGTGAGAATCTTCTCACTGGGCTTAAAACTGTCAGCAATAAAGTGCTAAGGAAAAACACTTTCTAAACAGCAAGTGATCGGCCCTGGCCAGTTTGGCTCAGCGGTTAGAGCGTCGGCCTGCGGTCCAGAGAGACCCGGGTTCGGTTCCCACTAGGGGCACGTACCTCGGTTGCAGTTTGTCCCCGGCCCAGTTGGGGTCGTGTGGGTGGCAACCAGTCGATGTGTCTCTCTCATGTCGATGTTTCTCTCTCTCTCTTCCCCCCTCTCTTCTTCTCACTCTATCTGAAGATAAATGCAAAAATGTCCTCAGGTGAGGATAAAAAAAAAAAAAGAAAGAACAAGCGGAGAAGGTGCCCTGCCCTGCGGACCCCGCCTCCCCTGCCTCAATCCCACTGGCAGCGATTAGCCATCCAAGGTGATCAGCCATCGTGTGTCTCTGAGAAAGGAAGCGTCAACACGTGATCAGTCGACTCTTCTACCGACAGGAGTGTCAGATGCTGGATCAGAGAGGACAAAGACAGTCTTTGCACTTTAGTGGGCAGGAGTGTGGCCTGGGGCCTGTACCTGAGACTGCAGTGAGTTCAAGGCTGTGACAGGGACAAGGAAAGGCTGTGACAGGGACAAGGACAGAGGGCTAAGAATGTAGGAACAAGGGTGCCCAACTATCAGGAGTCAGGAGAGATATGAGTGCAGCTAAGTGTTTCATATATGCAAACTGGGTGAAATTCGTTACAATTCTTGTCCTCCCCACCTCTGGGCAGAGAATGTTCCCATATTATTGGTGATGAGCTCAGTCACATAATTTGCTTTGGTTAGTGGAATGTGTGTGAAAGTGACAATGGCCAGTGCCAAGCCAAGGCCTTAAGAGACATCGCTCTTTTTCCATGGGCTCCCTCCTGGGAGCAGTTGCCATGTTAAGGCATACCCTGGGGAGCTGCTGGTCCAGGAGCAGGGAGACACGTGGGACAGCCCTGAGTCCTACAGCCTGAAGCAGAGCAACCCCAACCAATCTGCAGACTCATGAGCAAAGAAAATAAGCATTTATAGCCAAGACAAGGAAACAATCTAAATCTCCATCAACAGAGGAATGGACTGTGTGTGTGTGTGTGTGTGTCTGTGTGTGTGTCTGTGTGTGTGTGTGTGTGTGTGTGTGTGTGTGTGTTTATATCATATACTATATAAAATGGATATTCTTTGGCCATAAAATATGAAGGAAATCCTGCCATTTGTGACAACAAGGCTGGGATCCTGGCAGAAGGATACCCTCCACTCCTCACCCCCAGTCCCCATCATACTCTGACCTCCAACCTGGACTAGGTACCAGCTCGTTCCTGGGCTTCCAGCTGGGAAAGGGTGGGGTCCACAGCCCGGGGGAGGTGATAGCTTGGAGGAAGGGCCATGTCATCCTGAAATACTCCTCCACTTCCTGCCACTTTACCCCTGGGTTCAGCAAATTCACAGCCATGGAGGAAAAGTGATGGAGGCCGCCCTGCAGAGCTAGTCAGTGGACACAGCAGTTTCCCTGCCGTGGGGACAGACGTACCATAGAACAGTGGGTCCCGGGGTGGTTTTCTTTTGACGAGGATTAGAGCCAACAGGGCTACCAGGAGCAGGATGAGGGCAGCAACCCCTACAATTGTCCAGAAGCTGCAAGGACCAGAACAAGGAGGTGGTCACTTATCAAAATAAACACGTTGGTGCCTGGAATTTCCTAGCTATTGAGTCAGTGGCTCCCAGCTCTGCCTCTGCCTGCAGGTCCAGCGCCATGGAGTGAATGACATTTATTTACTGCACTGCAGCCCCTCTGGGCCTCCCCCTGTGACTTTTGGGGACCAGCGCCACCAGGTCATTCTCTTGTCAGCCTACCCCCTGCACAGGGGATGTGTCTGAGTGGCTGCTGCCTCTGCTTCTCCAGCCCATTGCCCAGTGCTGACGGGCCATCTCCCTCAGTGCCAGCTAGAAACCTTCAGACTGCGCTCCAGCAAACACGCTGGAGTCACCATTACGCACACCTTCCAGGGGGTGAGGAAGAAGAGCCACAGGCCATGTGAATAATCAAAGGTACCAGAGGACGAGGCCAGTCCAAGGAGGGGAAGAGTCGTGGCCAGACCTAAGGCCAGAATGAAGCCAGCCACCCATACCCAGGGCCAGCAGGCCAGCATCCAACCCCACACCCAGAAAGCCAAGGCGAGGGAAGGCTGGGCACAGCCCCTGGACCTTCTCCTGGGAAGGGGTGTGGCACCAAGCAGAACAGGGGCCAAGGCCCTTCCTCAGTGGGTAGCAGGAGGCTATGAGGCTTGGTGGGCTTAGCAGTCAAGAGACCTGTGTTCTAGTAACTACTCTGCCACTGCCTAACTGTGTAACCTTAGGAACGTCATGGAACCTATTTTATAGTCTGTTTGTTAGTTTAAAACCATATTGAGGAAAAAAATATATTCTTCATGCCTATGTGACAGGCACTGTGGATGAACAGGAAAGGTCCCTGTCTACATCGAGGGACCTACCTCAATGGACTCTGAGCTCTCGCACCCTGGAGGTCACCTCTAGTCCCACGGAGGGCCTCTCCCTCTCACATCTCTAGGACCAGCAGGGTTCCCAGTTCTACATGAAGCACAACCTGACCCACTCTGATGGCCTGCCACACCAGAGCCTCCTCAACAGCCCTTGAGAGCAGCCGAAAGCACCACTTGTCAGCTGAGACCCCTCCACACCACCTGAGCTCAACATGTGGACTTTGGATAACATTCAATATATGGCCCTGGGACTTCTGAAAAGTACTCTTCTCAGTCACACGTTCCACAGCCCACCAACACCTACTAGAAACTGAGGGACAAACTCATGCTGACGTTCACTCCATGCACCTGTAGCTGGGATGCGTGCCAGGCACCACACAGAAATCTGCCCCCCAATGTCATAGTTGTGAAATGATCCACCCAACCTGCAGGGAGATGGGCCCCAAGGAGATTGGCCACAGGTGCAGGAAAGCCACCTCCCCAGCACACAGAGAAGAGAGGAATGGGCTCTGGATATCAGCTATACTAGACTTGCAGAATCAGAGTACTTCAGGGGTGGGGTATAGGAATATTCAAATTTTTTCAAGATACCTGGATGAATATGATGCTGAAAGTCTGCCAGAGGACCTCTGTTAAGGTGTAAAAAATTGATAGATGGATGAAGGAGAGAAGGAGAGGGACAGGAGGTGAGGAAAGAGATATGGATGATGGATGGATGGATGGTGGATGGATAGATGGATGGGTGGATGATGGATGGTAAATGATGGATGAATGGATGGATGGTGGGTGAATGGATGGATGGCTTGGTGGATGGGTGTTGGTTGGATGATGGAGAATGGGTGGGGGATGAATAGATGGATGGTGGATGTGGATGAATGGATGGTGGGTGGATGGATGGTAGATGTGGATGGATCGATGGTGGATGAAAGGATAGATAATTGATGGATGAAGGATGGATGAATAGGAGGATGACACAATTTTATGATAAGAATGAGTATGACCGTGGTGTCCAGGTAAGAGACTGAAATAGCAAGTTTCTAGTGGTGCACATAAGTGGATGCTCCAGGCTCCTCCTGTAGGAATGAGTCGACGGAGGAGAGGATGGAACAGGAAGCTGATGCAAGTCAGGAATGTGATGCTGAGCTGAAGCATCCCACGAAGAGGGCAATGGTTAGGCTTGCTATGTAAGCCGACGGGCATATTAATCACAACCTGAGGCAGGAGGTGGCCAGGAGACAACCCCTATGCCTGCTCCTACCGAGGACCTCGGCTAAGAGCAGCACCATCACACAGCTGGCGCTCTTCTGGGGTATGGAGAGCAGTGTAAACTGGTTCACAGCATCCTCTCACCTCTAGAGGAGGAGCAAAGATGGAAGAGAAACTGGGGCAGCAGACCATCTGTGTCTCCCGGTGACAGCCACATGCAGGACCTGCTCAGAATGGAGAAATGGGTCCAGCAAGGACTGGAGGGGGAGGAGCAGGAGGAAGGGCTTTGACTAACTCAAGGGGAAAGCGTTGTTGGTCTTGGAATGAAGCCTGGGGGCAGGGGCAGAGGTTACTGACGCCCTTCCAAGAATAGACACCTACTGAGAGGAAACCTGTATGGGTGATTATGAGCAGTGTGTTTGTGTGTGCGTGCGTGTGTATATGAGAGAGACAGAGAAACAGATCCCATCCCTTTCCTGACTCCTTAACCTAATCTGCTTTTTCTGTTTGTCAGGCTTTCGTAAAAGGTCTAGTGGGAAGGAATTAGCTTCAACTAATTTCAACTTAACTGAACGCCTACTATGCACAAGGCCCTGTGCCAGGCAGGACAACACGAAGGTAAGCTATGGCCAGGAAGGAAAATTGTGAGGCACAATTGGGTAGGGGCAGGGGGGCTTGGAGGAGGAGAGATGACTTCTGCTTGGAGGGAGTGTCTGGAAAAGTAGGAAGTGGTATTGTACTCTAGGTCATAAAGTCTAGGTGTGTCTCCAACAGTCAGGGACAGGGAGGAAGGGAGACCAGCATGAGAAGTGGAAAAGAGGCAGGACAGTTAAGGAGTGTCCAAGGGTCACAGAACAGTCTGATGTGGCTGAAACACTAGCATGAGGGGCTGGGCTGGTGGGGCAGCTCACTGGGGCGGGGGAGCCCCTAAGGGGGGCTCAGCCATGGTCAGGTTCAGAGAAGGCCAGTGCCAGGGTGAACTGAAGGAGGGAACAGATGCTAGCCCAGCCCCAGGACTTATGAGGAAGGGGACAGTGGGAAGGAGGGAGTAGAAAAAGAAGAAGTCCAAGGCCACTGGGATTCTAACCTGTAGGTGGGTGGGAAGAATGGATGGAACTGATTATTCATAACTGCAGGGCTCAGCAGTGTGCCCAATAATACATGTACTCAGTAAATGCCATTACTGTCCTCCCAGTGGCTGAGGCCAAAACCTCAGGGTCATCCTCAAATCCTCTCCTCGCCATGCAATCCTCCAGTAAGCTGAGCTACTCTCCCTGTAAAACATCCTCACCACTAGCCGCGTCCCTCTCCCTGCACTGCTCCCTGTACCCCTACCTGGAAGGTTCTGCCCTCAGATGTTCCCATGGCCACCTCCTGCAGTTGAAGGGTCACCTCCTCCAAGAAGTCTTCCCTGACTACCAGTTCCCTTCCCAGTCACTCTGTCGTGTTGCCCCATTTTATTTGTGGATGTCTGTCTCAGCACATGCTTCCCCAGTCTTTTCTGGTTTGTTATATCCCCAACACTTAGAACAGTACCAAGTATACAGTAGGTACTCAATAAATATTTGTTGAATTGCTTTAAAGGCCATTTTAGGATTGCAGGGTCCCCCATGCACTATATTCAGACATGTGACATTCACTGCCCAGAGTTGCTTGTTCCAGGAGATGTGCCCCAAGATCGGGTCAGGCCAAGGGCAGTCACTGCCTGTGCCTAGGGAGTGCTCAGGATGGATGGGTGCCATCTGGATAGGGGAGGCAGCAAGTGGAGGCCCTAGCAGCAAAAGAGGAGGAAGTCATGGCCCTGTGGGCAGACTTCTCCACAGCCTGAAAGTCTGAAGGGGGTTTGCAGCCTATAGTCTGATGTAATTTCCTTAGCACCAACTGCTGTGGGTAACATAACAGGTTACTTCCTCCTCCCGCAGCTGGAAACATCAGCAGGCACGAAGCCTGGCATCTCTCCCACTTCCAGGCAGGCCTGCAGCTGCTGGTGCTGGGTGACTTAGCCAGAGATCCCTCACTGAGTACTGAGCGGCAGGGCTCTGAACCATGCCCATGTGCGGCCACCTTTAGCCCCACCCATTCCCTTAGCAGCACAGACAGAGCCCTACCTCCCTCCCTGCTCCCCATCCCACCCAGACTCTCTGGATCCTGACAATAGGATGCAAGTATAGGCCATTGGGCAGATCAGAAACTGAGGCCAGGCCACATGGGTCAGTGCCAGGGTCAGGCCTAGACCCCAAGTCTTTGTCCCTGGTTCAAGGCTATTTCTGCTAGTCATTCTGAACAGTTTCTAAAATTAATAAGAAATGATAAGTATGTGTGTGTCCATACATGGTAACATTCCTGTGAAATGCAAACGGAGCAAGGCAGGAGCACAGCTAACACACACCGCACATAGCTGTGGGTGTCCAACCGCCTCCACCCCTGCCCCGGAGCGCCTCAAGGGCAGGGGCATTGCCTTATTGACCACTGTAACCCGGGTACCTGGCACAGTGCCAGCACTGAGCAGGTACTCAGCATTTGGCCCAGAATTGCGCTGAATGGCAAGGATGCCAGACTGGGCAAGGACCCCCCCCCCCCCGCAGGTACGACGGACGGACACCCCCCCATCCCCTGCCTCCCCTCCCCACCCCTCTCCTGGCCCGGTGCAAGCCTGGAGGCCAGCGACCCACGACCCTGCAGTGGCGGCTCAGCCCCAACCGAAAAGTTGCTGGGGCTCCTGCTGCCCCTCGGCGCAGACCCCCCACCCCACCTTTGTGCGCCCACTCACTGGTGCTGGGCTGCCAGGTGATTGAAGACATAGGTGACCGGAATGGCCGAGAGGGACAGCACGAAGACCCCGGTGGCCGCAGAGGCACTCATCGCTGCCTGCACGCAGCTCGCCCTTCACCACATTTCGAGCGGGCGCCCCGCCCCTGCTTCCGGCAGCGCCCGTGCCCAGCGGCTGAGCCCTCTGAGTGCCCAGCGACCCGACCCACGCGCCGGCACGATCACAGCGCCCCCTTTGCCTTCCCGCAGCTGCCCGGTGCGCAGGGCTGCCGTGCAGACCCAGGTGGCGCCCTCGCAGTCCTCCAGCTCAGGGACGCCAGAGCTGACACCAGCTCCCACCGCAAGGGGCTGCGACAGCGCCCTGCCTGGGGGACAGGTGCCCAGCTGCACACGCGCTCTGCCGGAAGGCAGCGGCACAGTCGGGGGCTGGCTGTTGAAGTGCGGGCCAGCAGAGGGTGGAGCCAGAACTGGGGGTGGGGGGTGTCAGAGCTAGAAGGGCACGCGAGAGCATCCACGTGTGGAACCCTCACCCAGAGTCAGGAAGGGACAGATGACCCTGAAACCTTGGAACCTCTCCACGGAGCAGCCATCAACGGGCAGCAAGCACAGCTCCTTGCCTGGAGTGGGAATCCCGGTTTAAACCCTGAGTGCTCACTCACCAGCTGTTGACCTTGGTCAAGTTACTTAACGTCTCTGTGTCTTTTCACTTCTCTCTCAAATGGGGATGACCCAGGTCAGTGTGATTGTGGATACTCTGTCAAAGTGCTTACCCTGCACCACTCACTCTACTGTCACCCACAATTCCCATTTTTTGGATTGAAACTGACACTCGGAGGAATGCCATGACTTAAAAGACTCAAGCTCCATTCATGTCTAGCCCAGGTGGCCCTCCCACCAGACCTGCAGGATACCAGGACCCGAAGACAAGGCTCTGCACACAGAATATGGTCAGACAGATGCCTACTGGTTATAGAGAATAATGAGTGCCAAGTATTCCCCTGGCTGCTTGACCATGTTGGGGAGGAGGTCTCAGAAAGCCCCCTGAGACTGAGCCTGGATTGATTCATTGGTTGGGAAAGAGAAGGGAAATGAGTTTCAGATGGATAACAAACAGCTCAAAACAACCCAGGGAGCCCAGCTAGTGTGGCTCAGTGGTTGAGTGTGGACCTATGCACGAAGAGGTCACTGGTTTGATTCCCGGTCAGGGTACGTGCCTGGGTTGCAAGCTCGATCCCCAGTAGGAGGCATGCAGAAGGCAGCCAATCGATGTTGATGCTTCACTCATCGATGTTTCTCTCTCTTTTCCCTCTCCCTTCCTCACTCTCTAAGAAAAAATAATCAATAAAAACAGCAACAAACAAACAAAACAAAAAAAACAGGGAGACACATGTCCTTACAACTGCCAGTGAGCTGAAGAGACTATGAGGAAAATTAGCTAAAAGACCTATGAGCAGGATTAGAGGCTGATGTGATCCAAGTAGCATCATTACAGCTCCACCTGGCAGCTGGTGTGGACTATGGTTTAAAAAGAGGAGAGATAGGAGGCAGGAAGACCAATTAGGAGGCTACAACAATTGTCCCAGCAAGAGATAATGAGGACCTGCACCAAAGCTATGGCAATGAGAGGGAAGAGGAGAGGACAGATGTGAAAGGTCTGGAGAGGAATTGTAAGAGGAGAAAGTTGGGAGGACGAGGCTGGAGATGAGTTTGTTTTTGGACATGTTGGGTTTCCAGTACTCATGGGGCTCCCAGTAGGAGCTGTCCTAGAGGCAATTGGGGGTGCTAGTCTATGGCACCAAGAGAGACATGGGCTGCACATTATAGATTTGGGGTCATCAGCCTAGAGATATGGCTTAAAGTCAAGAAAATGAATTTGTCCTGGGAAGAGGGTAGAGTCAAAGAGAATGATGAAGAGATACCACCTGAGAGGGGCTGGTCAGCGTTGCCACCAAAAGAGCAGCCCATGGGCATGCAAACTCAATGGCAGAAGCATCCAACATCCCAACCCCGAAAGCTGATCCCTCAGAGTCTGCCAGGGACCCAAGGGCCACAGCAAAGCTTTGCAGTACTGTGGTATACACATTGGAGATGATATGATTTTGTTGACAACAGTTTCTCTTAATGCTGAAAATATGAGTGGTCAGAATACCTTGTCGTGGAGAAGACTGTTCGACACGAGCCCTCCCAGGTTTCTGGGGAGCTCACAAATCCAGTGACCATGACCCCATTCTGCAACACTACAGAACTCTGGAGATTATAAAGTAATTCCACTGACATGATCTCCTTGGATCCTCACAACAGCTCGCTGAAGAATATACAGTCATTTATGGATGAAGAAACGGGGGCTCAAAGAGGTGAGACGATTTTCCCAACGTCAAAAAGCTAAGAAGAGAGGGTGAATTTGAACTCAGGTTTTCTGACTGTAAGTCACTGTACTCCTGATGCCACAGCCAACTAGCAGGAAAGAGCAAAGCACTGCAGATTCAACCAGATGACTCATTCATTGCCCAGGAGGCTGAGGTCTCCCTGGAGTTCTCTTCCATGTAGATCAGTAATTGTTAAGTTCCCACTTGCTTGAAAAAGGGTTGGATATGACTTAAGGTAGAAGGCATTCAGACAATAAAATTGTTTGATTTTTGTTTTTCTCCAAGAGCATCAATCTTGCAAGCCACGAAGGCTAATAGTATAGCTGTGAAATTTGACTCCAAGCTTCCCAGAAGCAAACATAGCAATGTGGAGGTCTGCACACTGCCCATTCCCTGAAGAGAAAGACACAGTTCTTTGTCATGTCAATTAAAAAATAATTGACTTATCAGGAATTAAAAAGGAGGGTCCATCACCATCCCTGTTTCTGCCCTGGAGAGGAAGTGAAAGAAGCACTTCTGGGAACCTGTCACTAGGAAGTAGGAACTAAGAAAGAATGCTGCTGGGTGGGCTAGTAGCACACAGTAAGGCTGTGTAAGGGAGAGTAAGGGAGAGTAAAGTGGAAATCAGTCCCCACTTCACTCTTGAGCCCCCAGTCCATGACTCGCTCTCTCTCTTCCCCTCTTTACATGCTCATCTCCCATTCTTTAATCCTTCCGACAAAAGTTGTGTGTGTGTGTGTGTGTGTGTGTGTGTGTGTGTGTGTGTTCTTACGAAAGGTTGCAAGGGGCATTCAGACTGACTGATCTGTGGGGAGTTTAGGGACAGAACACCTGACCTGAGAATGACCAAGGTGAGGATGGTGTGCCTCAGTGGGTAGATCACTACGATCCTATCCGGAGAAGAGACTGCAGAGTGACCAGTGTACTCAAAGAAACACTAAGCGACTCTAAACATTAAGTTACATTAAACACTAGGTTTCTTTTCTGTAACCATGAGTGCCCTGACTAGGGCTGCAACTATTAACATGGATATTTGTGGGTAATGATGGCTGTATGCCCAGCTTTAAACACAGTGCCAGGCATAGAGCACATGATCAATGGATGTTAACTGAATAGAAAAAAGAGAGGAAGCAAGCAAGGTGGGGTTTAAAAAAAAAAAAAAAAGGAAGTAGAAAAAGGAGGAAGTCTGCAAAAAATGATAAGAAAAATAAAGGGAGAGGTAAAGTCGGTGTGCAAAACATTTGTCAAAAGGCCTTGTGCAGTCGCTTGATGAGGTCTGTGCCATTGTCCAGGGTTTCCTAGCAACCAAAGCAAGAAGAAAACACAATCAGTGATCACCATTCACAGTGCCCAGAAGACAAAAACAGATCAGAGGCTCAGAAGAATTCTCCTATGGGTCCTCTCAAAGGGAACACTGTGTCATATAGTGTGTCCTCAGCAACATTCCCTGCAGTAAATAGACTCTGATTCTGATCAGTTGTCTCTTAGCACAGTCTCAGTGCAAGACACTGGCTTATTGCCAAGAGCCCCTTGGTACACTCAGAAGAATTTCACACAAATGAGTATCTTTCTGGTGCTTTAGCTTGGTTCAGACATAAATGTTACAATATGTGAGGGCAGAGGTGGGAAATACCCTCTTGGCGAGCACACCATCACTTCTAGTCCAAGCCCAGGACAGCATCACCAGTGATCACTGAACTCTCTCCCATGGATTGGACATCAGCTCAGAGACACCCCCCACCCCACCCTCACACACAGGACACACCAATAGGGTTCTCACATGCCAGCTTGAACCTATCTGCCTGTTCTAATCAAAGCGTACTGATGAATATCCTCCAGCCAATGCTCTATGAATATTATTTCTTATAATAATGTTTTTGTTTTGTTTTGTTTTGTTTGTGTGAATCCTCACCCGAGAGACATCGATGTGAGAGAGACACATTGATTGGTTGCCTCACACACGACCTCAACCAGGGCCAGGGATCAAACCTTCAACTCAGTTACGTGCCCTTGACCAGGAATCAAACCTGCAACCTTTCAGTCCGAGGGCCAATGCTCTAACTGCTGAGCCAAACCGGCCAGGGCAATAATGTTTTAATACAAATGAGGCAAGAGGGAGTTTGAAATTATAGTGGCTGGCAAGAGAAAAGAAATATTCTGTGTTGAGGACAGAACATTATGGTGTGACAGGCAAACAGATGGGGGGTAAATTGACATTGTTGCATGAAAAGGCTGAGTCCCAGGACAAGGACTATATTCAAAGCCAAGGTGACTGCAGTGTTCAGACTGTCCCTGTTAAACAGAAAGACCTCGTATGTTAGGGTTTGGGTTAGACAGAACTTATCTGAGGGGAGACAGAGGGCCTTCCTTGACAGTTCCCCTCTCTGGATGCTTTTCCATCTCTGATTCAAGAGTTAACACAAGAATAGTTACATACTTTTTTTTTTAAAGGAAAAGAAAGATAGCACAGTGATTGAAACAGGAAAGGGCACACTCCTGGTAGACCAGAAATTTGATGGATACATGGAAGACTGGTAGATTTTACTTTGGTGGCTCCCTGAACCACACTGCCCCTACCACACAGACTCCAGACTTGGCTGGCTTTGGCCAATGAGACATTAGAATGCAGAATGTAAACAGAGGCTTATAAGAACTTGCACATTACAGTTTGTCCTCTCATGCTGCTCTTTCTTGTAACCCAGCTACCATGCTGTCAGGAGGCTCAAGCAGCATGTGGAGAGGCCAACATGGAGAAGAAGCAAGACCTCCGGCCGTCAGCCTGAGTTGAGATCGCAGCTAGGAACCAGCACCTACATGGAAGAAGGTTGGTTGATCTCCCAGCCAGCCCAGCATCAACACCACATAAAGCAAAAGAACTGCCTGTGTTCAACCCACAGGATCATGAAAAATGACACACTTTTGATGTTTTAAAGTCTTACATGGCTTGTTATGCAGCAAGGGATAATGGAAAAATAGAAAGCAGTGATGGAGAAAGGGCAGAGAAAACTGAAACCTGAGACCAAAATTTTCCCCATATTTACCTTTTTTCTTTTTAAAAGGTAGCAACAATTTCATAAGGAATTGAAGGAGGTTCAGGGAAGGAGATGTGGTCAGCTCAGTTTGATGTGTTTGTAGGACTCCAGAAGATTTCTCCTAGAAATGTGGATCTTTAAAACAAGTACCATGCTGGGAAGAATGATCAGGGCTAGAGAGAGAGATTTGGGGATCCACCAGCATGTGCTGAAATCATGGGAATAGAGGAGGTCATGCAGAGGAGGGTTTGGAGGGAAGGAAAAAAAAAAAAGGAGCCCTGGCCAGTTTGGCTCAGCAGTTAGAGTGTCGGCCTGCGGTCCAGAGAGACCCGGGTTCGGTTCCTGCTAGGGGCACCTACCTCTGTTGCAGTTTGTCCTCGGCCCTGATTGGGCCCTGTGGAGGCAGCCACTCGATGTGTCCCTTTCACGTCGATGTTTCTCTCTCTCTCTCTCTCTCTCTCTCTCTCTTCCTCTCTCTCCCTCCCACTCTATCTGAACAAAAAATGGAAAAATGTCCTCGGGTGAGGATTAAAAAAAAAAAAAGAAGAAAGAAAGAAGCCAGGAATGGAACTCTGAGGGATACCAGTGCTGAACGGTGGGGACAGACGAGGATATGTCATGTAGGAAACTGAAAAGGAAAGGATGGAGAAGGGTGAAAAATTACAAAACTGCATCTCAAAACCCAGGCAAAGCCCTGCCGGTGTGGCTCAGTGATTGAGCGTTGACCCATGCACCAAGAGGTCGCTGGTTCAATTCCGGGTCAGGGCACATGCCCAGGTTGTGGGCCTGATCCCCAGTCGGGGGCATGCAGGAGGCAGCCAATCGATGGTCTCTCTCATCGATGTTTCTCTCTCTCTAAAAATCAATAAAGAAAAAAAAAAAAAACCCAGGCAAAGAGAGTGTCAAAGTGTGAGCAGTCAGCCATCCAACGAGTTCCAATAAAATGACAGGAAGAGGCAGTTAGGAGATCAGTCAGCCAGCAGCCTTCATGGAGTCAGTGGAGTGATGGCCAAAGGCAAACTATTGTTGCTTGAGGAGTGAAGATACTGTGACAGGAAGGAAGGAGAAAGGGGGACACTTAGAGGCTGACACAGGGTCAAGGATGTTTTTTCAATTAGGGGAAATAGTTATATACTTGTGGGTATAGGAAAGGTGAGGTTGAAGTCACCAGAAAAAAGAGAGAGAGAGACCAGTAAGACAGTAAGGCAATGAATTCAAGAGCGAAGTTGGAAAAATCAGCCTTGAAAAGAAGGGAAATTTCTGAGGCGGCTGGGAAAAGAGCAAGCTGACCTACTTATAACTGGGTTGATCTAGTTTCTGTACCTGGGAAATGAGCAGCAATGGACATAATGAAATGAAATGTGTTCACATAATCAGCCTGGTCTATATTTACTTCCCTGTAACCAGAGAGGCAGCATATTCTAGTGCTGTGGACTCAGAAACCCAACCTGCTGTTTTGAATTTCATTTCTGGCCATGACATGCTTTTTCGTGGAAGGTCATATTTATATCACAGCAACTGTACTCTCAGTCTCCATGGCTTATTTCAAAGATTCAGAACACGTGGGACAGATAATTCCAGCTCTTTAATGTCCTTGGAACCCTAGTAAGATTTTTATGGACACGACAACAGCATTGATAATGTGTGGTAAACTGGACTAATTATAGTTATTTATCTTATGCTTGATTGTATCAGAATAGTAGGTGAGACAGCAAATAATAAAAGTACAACTGTGACTTTGGGTGGTGGGCACACAATGCAATATACAGATCATGTATCATAGAAATGTATACGCGAAACCTATATGACCCTATTAACCAGTGTCACCCAATAAATTTAATAAAATTAAAAAGATAAAATAAAAGTACAACTGGACAGTTAAAATAGATTAAAAAGGAAAAATTGCAACTGTGACAGATATCTGAAAACGATTTAGCCTCCATAGTAATTATAGAAATGTAAACTTGAAAAAATGAGGTGCCATCTATTAAATAATCCAAATGAAGTCAAATTGTGAAGTCTATGCAGGGCCAATGTTAGGAAAATAGTAATACAGAATGACTAGGGAATATTTTAATTGGTTCAGTTCTTTGAATAGCTGCGAACATTTATTGAGCATTTACTCCGGATCAAGCACTGTTGTAATGTGTATTCATCCAATCTTCATTTAACCCTCCGAGGTAGATGGAGTCACTATTATCCTCTTCATTTTCCAAATAAGGAAACTGGGGCACAGCTGGGTTAAAGAAAAATTGCCCAAGGTCATGAAGAAAGTAAGTGGCCAAGCTATGATTCAAAACCAGACAGATCAAAGTCCTGCTCTTAACTTACACTGTTACCAGCAGTTTTCCAACTTCTTCAGACTCCGGGTGCCCCCTACCTGTTTTTTGTGTGTTTGTTAACCCCTCCTGGAGGATTTTTTTTCCATTGATTTTTTTAGAGAGAGTAGAAGGAAGGGAGGGAGGGGGAGTGAGAGAGAGAGAAACATTGATTGGTTGCCTCCCACACCCACCCTAACGAGGTGGGGTGGGCAGGGATCCAACCTGAAACCCAGTAAGTGCCCTCGACTGGAAATTGAACCCATGACCCTTCTATGTGAGGGGCCTATGCTCTAACCACTGAGCCACGCCATCCAGGGCTCTACCTGTTTTGTTTGTAATTTTTGGAGCCATACCTCTAGGAAAGGCTTCTCAGAAACTCTTGACCCTAAAGAGTTTGTTTTTTTAGGGCTTAGGTCAATCATATCTTTCTGAAAAGTGTTAATGCTCAGTTGGAAACAGGTCAAGTATGGGGAGAAAAAAAAATACCCTGTGGGCTCAAAGTTCTTAGAGCTAAGACTACCATGTGTGAGTGTTTTCACAGTGAAGTTTGGTAAAGGCTTGGACTGGTTTAAGATTTGCAAGAAGGGAAATCTTGGTTCCTCCTGACTTTTACTTCTCTTCTTCCCTGGAACACAAACTTGGTCATAGGCATAATTGCAGCCTTATGAGGAGAGGGTATTATTTCACATGCTTATTGGTCTCTGATGGACACATGAGTCTTTATCTGCCTTTAGCTTCTTGACCTTAGCTTCTATTTATACCGATGATACTCATCCTTTCAAACAGAGGGTAACCCAATAGCAGCTACATTTTCATGTACTGCTGAAATAGAAAAATCCTGAGGACATCATAATTGCCTTTTATCTATTGTAAATGTCTTCTTTTTCTTTGGCATTAAAATAATTTCCAATGTAGAGCTCTTCCTCCTTCTTTCTCCTGCCTTTTCTAGAGTTGTACTAAATGTTTTGTTTTTGCCAATAGGTCTGTTTCTTGTATGTCCTCACATTTGTTCTAATTATAAACTAGCACACATGGTGACATGTACGACTTTCCTAGGCTGAATTCCAAAAAGCAATGACAAGCAAAGAAAGGAGAGCTTCACAGTAAGCTGAATTTAGTCTAGGGTATTGCAAATTGCCTTGGCTGCTGCATTTTTTTTTTAATCCAAAGTTTTGTTTTAGCTGCACAGGTCATTAATGGGGTTCCCCCTTTTAATTAGCTTCTTTAGTACGAGTAATGTGTTCCAGTCATCTTTGTAATCTCACTCCTAGTGCCTTGCACAGAGTATGCATGAGTGTTGAATTGGATTAAGTTGCATTTAGTCAAATGAGAGGTGCTACCTAACGGCATTTCAAAGGAAGTCAAAGAAATAAACTGCGTTTTATCGTATAGACCTGCTAGTGTCCTTGCTATGGACCCGTTAGCTAATCGATGTTCTCTGTCATTGATGTTTCTCTCTCTCTCTCCCTCTCCCTTCTTCTCTCTCTAAAATCAATAAAGAAAAAAAAATAAAGAAATAAAAGTCCATGAGTCCCCACGGATACTGAAAAACAGAACAGAAGAGAGCAAGAGTGGAGAAGGAAAGGCGCTGAGTTACAGGTCAGCTGGCAGGTGTGGCGGGAGGGGGTGAGGACTCATGCCTCGCCTCTCCCAAGCGCCCTTGGCCTTGCCCTCCGGCCCCTTCCACTTCCAAGTGAAAAACTCCTTGAGGGACAGCCCAGGGACCTGTCCCAGGGGCACGCGGGGCACTGCAGCTGGCCAAGTGGGGCCGCAGGGGAGGAAGAGGCCGAAGCTGCGAGCGCCCCAGATGTGCTGTGGCGCCTGCGGCTGGGCCTGGCCACGCGCGTGCCCGCCGTCCGGCCGGCGGGGGCGCGCGCAGCTGCGGGCGGGGGCGCGCGGCTCCCGGAAGCGCCTTTCCCGGAAGCCGCGGGGGCGGGGCGCTGGGGCGGCGGCGCGATGTCGGCCGGGCGGCGGGCGCGCTCTCCGTAGCCCGGGCAGCCGCAGGCGCCGCGGGAGGATGGCCTCGCTCGGGCCGGCCGATCCGGGCGAGCAGGGCCCGGGGTCCGAGGCGGAGGCGGGCGCCTCGGGGCCGCCACCGCCGCCGTCCCCTCTGGGGCCGCTGCTCCCCCTGCAGCGGGAGCCGCTGTACAACTGGCAGGCGACCAAGGCGTCGCTGAAGGAGCGCTTCGCCTTCCTCTTCAACTCGGAGCTGCTGAGCGATGTGCGCTTCGTGCTGGGCAAGGGCCGCGCCGCCGCCGCCGCCGCCGGGGGCCCGCAGCGCATCCCCGCGCACCGCTTCGTGCTGGCGGCCGGCAGCGCCGTCTTCGACGCCATGTTCAACGGCGGGATGGCCACCACGTCCGCCGAGATCGAGCTGCCCGACGTGGAGCCCGCCGCCTTCCTGGCGCTGCTGAGGTGAGCGGCCCGCGGCCTTGAGCGACCTTGGCCGGGGTGGCCGGGTCGGGTGGGCGCGGCCCTGCCGTGGAAAGGCGCCCTCACCTCCGGTTCCGACAGCGGCTCGTCCCCAGGGCCCGTCTGCCAAGTGCGGTGTTTTGGTTGCGGGGAGGGCACCAGTTGCAAGTCTTGTCGGACCATGACCACATAGCTGTTTTCTTCTTTTCAAAGAGACTCTGACCCTGTTCTCCTTACGTTGAGTGTTCGTCGTCAGCACCCAGCAGAGGGGATGCCACAGGCCGTCAGTGTGGCTCTGCCTGCCTTGCGTTTCTGCAGACGAGGTCGCGTTAGTCTGAAAACAAATTGGTTTTGCATTTCGATTGTTTGAGGTTACTAGGCTGACTCCTGATTAATTTTATTTAATGGAAGGGAGCTACTAGTATTGCATTATTAATCTTTTTTATTGACAGCAGCCCAGGGAGGGAGGTATAGGGATTTTTTTTTTCCCTTTTAAAACACAATTTTACAAAGGACTGAAACCCAGAAAAGGCAAGTTAACTGGCTCGAGGTAGCACATCCAAGATCACGTGAATTTCATTATAACAAGCTGGTTTTAGCCACCTGAGCGGGACTGTGTTGTTATGAAAGTCGCAGAGTCTTGGGTGGTACCCAGGCAAAGACTGGTAGGTCAGCGGAACAAATGGATGGTCCGGAAAGCGCACAGCTTAATCAGGAAGATCGATAGGAAACAATACAAACGTCACACAAGTGGGGAAGAAAAACTAACATCCCATTAATAAATGGATAAAGGACAGGGTCAGTGACTTAGGGAAAGAAGAAATACAACTAGTTAACAAAGAATGTTTAACTTCATTAGTAATCAAAGAAGTGCAAATTAGAAGTAAAGTACTTCGCCTCTTAAACCCCAAATTTTAATTTTATTATTATTTGCTAATCCTCACCCGAGGATATTTTTCCATTTATCTTAAGACAGAGTGGGAGGGAGGGAAGGAGGCACAGAGAGAGAGAGAGAGAGAGAGAGAAACATCAATGCGAGAGAGACACTTCAACTGGTTGCCTCCTGCAGCAACCCAAGTACCGTGTCCTTGACTACAATCGAACCCAGGACTCTTTGGGCTGCAGACTAACGCTCTAACTGCTGAGCCAACCGGCCAGGGCAATACTTTTATTATTATTTTAAAAAATTATTTTATTTTTCAATTAGTTGACATTCAGTGTTATTTTATATTAGTTTCAGGAGTACAGTGTAGTGGTTAGACAATTATATAATATATGAAGTGATTCCAGGATAAGCCTAGTACCCACCTGGCACCATACACAGTTATTACAATATTATTGACCATATTCTGTATACTGTACTTTACATCCCTGTGACTATTTTTTAACTGCCAGTTTGTACTTTTTAATCCCTTCAACTTTATCACTTAACCCTCTAATAAACCCCCACATTTTAAAAATATAACATTGGAAGAGCCCTCTCTGACAAATGTGGTGGTAAAAGTTGGGCACTATAGATTTCCCCCACACACACATAGGAAGTATTCAAGTGCTGAAAAAATGTTCTGTACAGAAATATTTACAGCGGGATTATTTATAGTAGTGAAGGAGTAGTCGATGGGAACCAGTGCAGCTACTAAGTATGATACTTATGAAGACTAGGTAATAACATTAATGTGGAAAGTATGTATAATAGATAGCATTTGAAATTGTGCACACTATGATTTAACTGAGAAGAAAAGGAGCAAACATACCTAGAGATAGGGAGAGAAGGCAACACATGAATTTGCTAACCAAGGTTGTGTTGGAGTGGTAAGAAGTGATACTACCTTATTTTTTTCTTCTTTTCTTTGATTTTTTAATTTAGTTCAGTTACATTTGTAAAGGGGAAAAAACTCGAAAGCTAGGATCTAGATCATTTTGGTTTTTTGAAGTTGATGGGAGGAGGATCAGTGATAGCTTGTTTTGATTTTTCTGGACTAGAAGTATTTTTAAGAGATATGTTGGTCCACCTGCATTGTAATCTCCTGGAGTGCTTGTTAAATTTGTAGATATTTTCCTTCCTTCTTAGAATATGTTTGGAGGTGGGACCTTGAGAGCATTTTTAATACTCTCCCTAAATACTGATCTAAATATATTGGGTAGCTTTTTCATTTAAAAAATACTGAGATTGCTAAGATAAGAATGTAGAGGGGAAAATGGTTATTTCATATTTTCACTGAAGCTATCAATTAGTCCTTTCCCATCCATAGAAAATAAGTGAATTAATTTTAGAGTCCTTGAAATGTTCTTATTCAGTCATTGTTCTATTCTGAAAATGACATGCGGACTGATTTTTAAACTTAGGTATTGGCTGGCTGTGAAACACAGACGCTGTACTTACCTATGACTGTGACAAAAAGATGTCTCATAGTTCATTCTTGCTGAGGTGGAAAAGCAGGTTAGATTGGGCATACTTTTATTATGTTTACAGCTTGAATTAGTTAATATTAAAGGCTTTTGAACTTGAGTTTGAAGCACTTTTAAAAAACTGCTCATTTTGATCTGTCTGACCTTTCAGTGATGTTCTTCACTTGTTCATTTGAAAAATACTGTGTGCCTCCCTGTGCCAATCACTGTTGTAGATGTTGGATGCAGCAATGAACAAGAAAAAGTCCTGCCCATGTGGAGTTTATAATCTACTAAAGAGAAACAAAGACAAATATTAAGTACTAATAAGTGTTTTGAAGAAAAAATGACCAACCCACGGAGGAAGGAGCTTTACAGGCAACCAAAAGCATGTTTAAGGCCCTAAATTTCTCCTGTTGGAGGAGCTGCAAAAGTAAAGCAGTGTGACTTGAGCAGAGTGAATAAAAGGGAACATGGTGGAAGATGAGGTAAAAAGAGGCTGGACAGGACCATGCCGGGCTGTAGAGCCTGTGGAAGACTTTGAGTTTCATCTGGCGTGTGGTGGGAAGCCTTGAGAGGGAGTGATGTGATCCGATTTACACTTTTAGAAACTCATTTTCGCAGTTGTTTGGAGATTAAATTAGACTATAGAGGGTGTAAAATGGGCAGCAGGGAGTTGAATTAAGAGGCGTTTGCAGTAGTCCAAGCAAGAGATGATGGTGGGCTCCACCAGAGTGGTAGAGATGGACGTGATGAAAAGTCATCAAATTCTGTATATATTTTGAAGGTAGAACCAAGAATCTTTCTAAGACATCAAGGAGGGATATAAGAGTAGACAGAAATATGAACCTGAAGTTTAGGGAAGAGCTTCCTCCTGAACATAAATTCGAAAGTTAAGAGTGAATGGTATTGCAACCACCATGAGAACAAATGAGATTACCTAGGGAGGGAATGTACACTGTTGGAGAAAAGAGGCATGGGACGAGCCCTGGATCTCCAGCCTGTAGAGATGTAACAGAGGAGAGGGAGCATAAAAGGAGATTGAGGGACAGCCGGAAGCAGAACTAGAAGTTCAAGAAAGGGTTCCAATAAAGAAGGGGTTGGCACCTGTGTCAAATGCTGCTGAGAGTTGGGTAAAATGAAGACATTGAATTGATTATTGGTTTTGACAAAATGGTGGCTGTTGATAACCCTGGCAAGAGTGATGGCAGCAAACTGAGTAGAGTGGATTGGGGAGAAAATAGGAGATGAGAAACTGTTGACATCTGGATAAATCTTCTCAAGGAGTTTTGTTGTAAAGACGAACAGGAAAATGGAGTGGTGGCTGGAAGGAGACCTGGGGTAACTATTCTTCAGGATCTTGTCTTCACTGTCTTCTTCCTTCTCTCCCAGTGGCATCTCATACTCCCCTGCTATGTTGCCAGACTTCTACTCAGCTCCAGAACCTGATTTCCAGCTGGACATTCACAAACATCTAGTACTCATGCAGATGAACATGTCAATAATGAAAATATCTGACATTTAATGACTGCTTGCTGTGTGCCACTTACTCTTCCTAAGCACCTTATGTGAACTTACTTAAATTTCAGAACAGTCTTTGAGACAACTGCACTTCTTGTTATACCCTATGTTAGTCAGCTTTTGCCGCAATAACTCTATAAAGCACTCTAAAACGCAGGAACTTAGAAAAATGATCATATAGTCTTGCTCAGCGGGTCAGTTGGGGATTGAGTGAGTGGGGTTGGACCCAAATTGTAGTTTGGTTCCAGTCTGGTCCACCTATTTCTCATCCTTTTTGGACTAATCATGAAGGTTCTACCTCCTTCTCTTGTTTTTTTTTTTTTTTGGCATTGCTTCAATCACTGCTTTTAGACTTAGCACTCTCCATTCTTCACACTGTTAACGAAGTTCTCTCGCTAAAATCCAGGTGTTATCATATGATTCCCCTGAATCTTTTAATAACTTAGTTTTGCCCATAGGATGCAGTTTAAACACTTTGGCAGGTAAACAAGACCTTACGATTTGATTTCTGTTTCTTGCCCTTCCTTTCCATCTACTCAGTGCCCCAGCTGTAACAACCAGCAGCCTTTTTCTTATTTTAACGCCTGCCTTCTAAGGCCTCCTTATCTTTGTACTTCTCAGTCTGTCTGGAAGAGCTCCACACTTAATTACTACACTTCAGATACACTTCAGGCTTTACCTCTTCTATAAAGACCACTTAATTCCACCCGTAGGCAGAATGATACACTGCCTGCCTCATCTAATCTTATACCAAGTTTGTATCTATTGCTGTAGAACAAACCACTCCAACACTTAGCGGAGTGGTTTTATTATGTCACAGTTGTGTGGGTTGACTGAGGTCAGCTGGAAGGCATCCCCTTCTGTCTCCCATGCAGTCACAGTCCGGTAGCAGTTGGGGTTGGAGTCATCTGGAGATTTGACTCAGACTGGCTGAGCTTTTTTCCCTCTCTGTGTGGCTTTTGCAACTGATCTTTCCAGCTGGGTAGCTTGACTTCTTGAGTAGCAGCTCATGGCTTCTGAGAGCACAAAAGGGGGAGCTACCAGGCATCCTCAGAGTTTAGGCCCTAGACTGGCATAGTGTCCCTTCTGCCGCATTCTGCTGGTTAAAGGGAGTCTCACAGGACCAGCTAAAGGCAATGTAATAAGAGCAGTTTGAATGGGTTAAGGGATGTCTCATATAGAATAGTCTAAAAACACAGTTCTCTCTTATTCATGGAATGTTCTTCACCCTCCTTTCATCTTTAGATCACAAGTAGACATTCTTCTAGGAAGCTTTTCCAGGTCTCCCTATCAGAGCCCCAAGTTATAGATGCTTATATAATACTGTACTTAACTTTGTAGAACTTCTTTCCTTAAGTTTCAGTGTACTCAAATACAAAAGCAAATGGTAATAAAGAACTATACTTATACTCTATATTTTATAACTCTAGTAATTTTTGCCTGAAAAAAATTTAAGGCAGATTTCAAAGTTTCTTCCTGCCTTGCTCTTAAAACAAAACTTCATAGGGGAGAATTAGGATGCTGGTATGGTTTAGAGATTCAATGTATTGGCATTGAAGAGGGGTTCCCGAACCTAAAGGCTGATTTCCCTCTTAATGCAAGGTGCCAGTCAACAAGCCTCCCACTTACACAGAGCTCCCAGCCAACCTTTCCACTTTGGAGATGGTTTTGGTTGGAAAACAGACCTAGTTATACAACAGCAAAGAAAACATACCAACTACCACAATACTGGAGATAAATCGTTTGATATATAAGGAAAATCAGAACATGAATGGCAGAGACCAAGAAGAGCTGATCCTCAGGAAAATAGGTAATTCAGGGAACGGGTAATTCTAGGAACTTTTAAAACTTGGTTAATATCATCCTGAAGACCTGAAAACATTTTTGCATCCATAAAACTGAGACATGATGGAAGGGGGGGGGAAAGGACCGATCAAGAAAGAAGCAAGAATTCCTAGAAATGTAAACGTGATTGCTGGGGATAAAAACAGAAGGGCTAGAAGAGGAAAAGGATGGAGATAAAAAATGAGGTGGTATAAAAATAAATAGCTAACATTTGCTGAGGCCAAGTCTTTGTCAGGCACTATCCAGAAGAGTATGTATTTTAATTTATATTAGTCCTTACCAGAGCATTATGAAGTAGATACTCTTATTCTCTTTTCAAAGAGGAACACAATGATAACCACTTGTTTAAAGCCACATAGCAAGTGATGATAGGCTCAGCCCCAAGCCCTCTCTTCCTGAGTCCAAACAGGTTAAAACAGCCTCTCCTGGTTGGCCTGATGGTCAGGCACACAGAAATGGTGTGTTATGGCCATCAGCTCTGTGTTTCCTCAGCCTCTGTTCCCCATCTGTAAAATGCAGGTAACAGCACCTGCCTTCCTTGTGCGAGAATCAAATGAATTGGCATGTCAGGTGATAGACACTCAACACATGTTCATTTTCTCTCTTCTTTTTATTCATCCTCCCACCCCTGACTGTGAGTGTGCCTTGTTTGGTTTTTAATTCCCTGTCCTTATCACAAAGTGTGGCACATGACGTTAGGTGAGTGTTATGGTGGTGACACAGATGGCTGACTTGAGTCTCTAAAAGGAGGTTTTAGAAAACAATGTAATCCTGAAAAACAGCAAACCTCACTTTTGAACTTGAGATATAGGGGAGCATGAGAATGAGCAGCCTCTACATGAGGTAGTTATAAGGATAGTGATATTAGAGAAATGCCAGCATTTGGTTAGGGTGAAAAGTTAAGGGATGTAACAGGCAAGGGTTTCATCTTGGGTGGTGATTATGGTTGTAGGAATAAAAGAAGAAATTGAAAGGTGGGGGATGGGATAGGGACATGAAACAGAACGTAACTTTCCTCACTTCTTCACTGTAATAGACTGCTCTGAAAGAAGTTAGTGGGTTTCTTCCAAACTTATTTTATGACTTGGGTCCTGGGAGTATAAGTATGATAAGTGTTCTAAGTCTTCAGTGTCGTTACAGTGAAATACTTATGCTTGATGCCATTCTTCTCCAGCACCCTCAGCTATTCTGAGTGTAGCTGAGAACTGGACAGTAAGCGCAGGGCTCCCTGAGGAGCCACAAAGGGGGCTGGAAGTTAAAATACAAAAGCTCAGCCCTGGCCGGTTTGGCTCAGCCGTTAGAGCTTCGGCCCGCGGACCAGAGAGTCCTGGGTTCAGTTCCCGCTAAGGGCACGTACCTCAGTTGCAGTTTGTCCCTGGCCCCCGTTGGGGTCGTGTGGGTGGCAACAAATCAATGTGTCTCTCTCACATCGATGTTTCTCTCTCCCTCTTCCTCCTCCTCTCCTTCCCGATCTGTCTGAAGATAAATGCAAAATAATAATAATAATAGTAAAATAAAATAAAATACAAAAGCTCAGATATCCTTCGACAAGAACCACCAGGCCTTCACTTAGAATCATGCTTTATCTACAGTTCTATAGAGCTGATTTATCTAGTGACCTAGCCTTAAGCAGCAACACACTGGGAGGAAAGCAGTATTGGTGTGATAGGATTTTGAGAGGAAATTGGATCTAAATACCCCAAAGCACATAGCCACATGGGGTCATTTAAGATATTATTAAATTGTTTTATTCCTCCAAAGCCTCAGGACTCTAGTCTTGGTCATAGTGCTACTTCTGGGATAAGAGTGAAAAGTTAAAAGATACCCAGAATAAGAAAACATCGCAATTTGGAAACAAATGAATGTTTTGACATTTAGAGATGTGGACATCCTTTGATGAAGGAGAGATAAGTGAACCACTATTGTTCAAAGCTGCTATGGGGCTAAAAGACCTCTGAACATTTGGCTTGGAGATATGGGTCTGTCTTGGGACCTTGGGGAGACTACCTGCCTCTAAGGATTGGGTAAAAATAAAATGAGATGATGTGTGTGCAAGCACCCTCTAGCCCTGTAAAGTCTGATGCACGTTTCCGGTTTTCAGTTTGCTCATTGTCATTTATTTATTTATTTATTTATTTATTTATTTATTTTTATTTTATTTTTTATCCTCACCCAAGGACATTCCTGCATTTATCTTCAGATAGAGCAGGAGGGAGGGGGGGGGGAGAGAGAGAGAGAGAGAGAAACATCGATGTGAGAGAGACACATCGAGTGGTTGCCACCCACATGACCCCAACCGGGCCGGGGACAAAGTGCAACCTTAGCAGGAACCGATCCTGGGCCTCTCTGGTCCAAGGGCCGATGGTCTAACTGCTGAGCCAAACCGGCCAGGGCTGCTCATTGTCTTTTAAAACTATTCCTCAGAGCCCAGCCGGTGTGGCTCAGTGGTTGAGCGTCGACCCATGCACCAAGAGGTCGCCGGTTTGACTCCTAGTCTGGGCACATGCCCAGGTTGTGGGCCCAATCCCCAGTGGGGGGCATGCGGGAGGTGGCCAGTCGATGTTCTCTCTCATCAGTGTTTCTATCTCTCTCTCCCTCTCCTTTCTTCTCTCTCTAAAATCAATAAAGAAAAAAAATTAAAAATTAAAAAAAATTATTCATCAGAGGTTTAACAATGATAGGTTGCTTATGTAAAACATTACTGACCATCTCTGCAATTTCCAATTGCTTTCCAGATTTCTGTATTCAGATGAAGTTCAAATTGGCCCAGAAACAGTTATGACCACTCTTTATACTGCTAAGAAATATGCAGTCCCAGCCTTGGAAGCACACTGTGTGGAATTTCTCACCAAGCATCTTAGGGCAGATAATGCCTTTATGCTACTTACTCAGGTAAGTCAATGTACCTAAGATATGTACCATTGTAGCTTGAAAAATATTTAATGTTTCCTGGTGAATTAGTTCTAGATCATTATTTTAAAGTAAATGTAATTATTCTCATACTACCATTCAGGGAAATATATCAGATGGATATTATTTTAGAATAGGAAAGCAATTAGTTAATACACTATCACATAGGTAAAGAAACTGAAGCCTTATAATGAGTAGGGTGCTATGACTTAAAGTTATGTAGCTGTTTAGGACTGGAGTTGGGATTAGGGTCCAATGTGGTTGCGATTGAGAGAGCGGTAGCATGAAGTTTTTTGGACATCTTTGTTCTCAATTTTGGTTGGGTCCAAAATAAGGATTGAGTACACCATTCTAAGTACTACACATGCATTAATTTATTCTTCACAAGAACTTTAGGAGGCATAAGTGTTCCAGGTAAAGGTTTTCTTATTGTTAATTTTATAGATAAGGCAGTTGAGGCACAGAGAGGTGAAATAACTTGACCAAGGTCATATAATAACTGATCTCCCTGCATTTTTTCCTATTTTGAATTTGTGATGAAAATCTAATAAAGAAGTTGATAGTCATAAGATTCTTTATTGTCCCAGGGGTTTTATTACGTATAAAGACAGTCACTTAACCACTTTATTTTAAAAGTTGTCATAAAATTCAGAAACCAATAAATTAAACTTTGACAATTAAAATTGACTTGCTGTAGTCAGAGAAAAACAAGTATTACATGATCTTACTTATTTGTGGAATCCAATGAACAAAATAAACTGACAAACAAAATAGATCCAGAGACGTGGTAGTAGGGAACAGAATGACAAACCTCAGAGGGAAAGGGGGTGGGGTGCGGCGGGAAGAGATAAACCAAAGAACTTACATGCATGTATGCATAACACATGGACAGACAATAGTGCTGTGAAGACTGAGGGTGGGTTGTCAATGAAGAAAAAAGCAGGGGCATCTGTAATACTTTCAATAATAAAGATAAATTAATAAAAAGTAGACTTGTGCCCTGGCCAGTTTGAGCGTCGGCTTGTGGTCCATAGAGACCCGGATTCGGTTCCCGCTAAGAGCATGTATCTTGGTTGCGGTTAGTCCCCGGCCCTGGTTGGGGTCGTGCGGGAGGCAGCCACTCGATGTGTCCCTTTCACGTCGATGTTTCTCTCTCTCTCTTCCTCTCTCTCTCTCCCACTCTATCTGAATAAAAATGGAAAAATGGCCTCCGGTGAGGATTTAAAAAAAAAGTAGACTTGCTAATTCAATAGGTCAGAGGTGGGGCCTGAGAGTCTGCATTTCTTTTTTTTAATTAATCCTCACTCGATTTTTTTCCATTGGTTTTTATTTTTGGAGGGAGGGAGAGAAAGAAACATCAGTGCGAGAGAGACACATTGATTGGTGCCTCCTGAATGATGCCGACTGGGGCCAGGGATTGAACCTGCAACCCAGATATGTGCCCTTGACCAGGAATAGAACCCTTGACCCTTTGGTCCATGGGCTGACTCTCCAGCTGCTGAGCCAAACCAGCCAGGGGGAGTCTGCATTTCTAACAGGCTTCCAGATGGTGCTAGTGTTCTGCACCACACTTTGAGTAGCAAGGGTTAACAGAGATCACTGTGGGACAAAAAAAGGAACTTTGCAGTGCCTTGTTGGTCTGAGAGCCCAATATTACTCCAAATTTTTCTTTGGTGGGGTCATGTGAATTATCCAACAAACTGTCCTGTGAACTTCTTGTTCCTGCCAAGTGAGTCATTTGAACTGAGCCTGTTCATTTACTGGGGAAGACCCAGCTTTACTCTAACACAAAGAGCCAGTATACTGTGCTGGCATGGTTTGCACAGGGAAAAACACTTATGATGAAGTGATACAGTCATAGTGACATTTATCAGAGGTAATGCCAGGCTCTAAATAGCGCAATAGATTCCATGGGAAACTTGATACTGCTTGTATAATTTGAGTGACTGAAGTATTGCTTCTCTGAATAAAGGAATTTTTACAAAAAAATGTTTTTCCTGAGTGGAAGATGAATTTTTACATGAACACTAGCTAAAAATATACTTAAATATAGTTGAGTTGGCCATTTAGAATATTTGCTCGTATTAGAATTTTAATTGTTAAAAATGTACTATTTTTGAGAAACATCTGTAACAAAAATAAGTTAATAAAAAAAAAGAAAAATAAGAAAAAAATTATATAAAAAAAAGTACTATTTTTCATATTTTAAAAATACGTGAACTGTGTTCCTAGACAGGAACCTATGCTGGAAGGAAAAGTATTATAAAAAACATTGTTGGGTCAGTTGACAAAACTGAATATAGATAGTAGATAAAAATATTGTATTGTTATTTACCAAAGTTAGCACTAATAAGAGAATATCCTTATTATTAGGAAATACACACTGAAGTAAGGGTTATGATGTATGTAATTTATTCTCAAATGGTTCAGGCTCCCCCCAGTAAGTATGCACTTATGGGTTATGATGTATGTAATTTATTCTCAAATGGTTCAGGCTCCCCCCAGTAAGTATGCACATACATGTATACACACACACACACACACACACACACACACACACACACATATATAATATACATAGCCTATTTTCTAATACATTACTTATTTTGATCATTAATGAATCCTTTGGGTTACATAAGGCAGACAGTATCATCCCACTTATTATATACATATATATATCATTTATTTTGTACAGATTTTTAATTTCTATTTAGGGCTTAAATTTATTAAAAATTTGACAACACAAATTAATATAAATAAGCTTGGTATATAATCTAAGAACATTTACAAACATATTTGAATATAATTTTAAGAAATGTACTGATTTAAACATATATGTTGATATGTATATAAATATAATTATGAATCATATATTAGCTATATATTTAAAATTTAAGCCATGTTTAATGTATTCATTCCCCCCCCATGAAACACAAATAACTTTTTAATTTAGGAATGTTTTATCATTTGTTCAGTAGCATCTGAGTTATCGTATCCTTTGAAAATGAATTTTACTTTAAAATTAAATGAAAACTCGTCAGCCACACAAAATAATGGTGTCATTTATGATGTGGTTAATCAATTGGCAGTATTCTCAGCAGGTTTCTGCACCATCCAGCATGAATACCTCTGAGCATTTGGTATTTGTCCATGCTGTTACATTAAACATCTGACACTAGGCGAGAATGAAAGATTGGCATACCTATTATCACATCTCCTTTTTCAGTGTTACAGTTTTTTAAAATCTCCTTTGAGCTTAGATTCCACTCCCCATCCCCCCAGCTTTTTAACTTAAAAAAAAAACTATAATATGCATCCTGATAAAGCACATATAAGCTTGACTTCTGGTTTCTTTTCTTTTTTTTTTAATAATTTTTTTCTTTATTGATTTTAGAGAGAGTGGAAGGGAGAGGGAGACACAAAAACATCAAAGAGAGAGAACATCGATTGGCTGCCTCCTGCACGCCTCCCACTGAGGATCAGGCCCACAACCTGGGCATGTGCCCTGATCAGGAATCGAACTGGTGCATGGGTCGGCGCTCAACCACTGAGTCACACCAGCTGGGTGACTTCCGACTTCTTAAAGCCTAGATTAGCTTTGCTGGAATCATACAGTTTGTACTGTTTTGCTCAGTATATATTGTGTCTTTTTTTGCTTATCAGTAAGTTTGTGGAATTCATCCATATTGTTGTGAGAAGTTATAGCTTTTCATTCTCATTGTTGTATAATTTTCCATCATGAAACATGTGCATTTATTTGCTCTTCTGTCGTTAGGTCTAGTTTTTTTTATTAGGTTCCCAGAACTTCCATGCTCTAAAATTCTTGTATTTATTCTCTCCCACCAATCAAAACAGAAAATGGAAAAAAAAAATCTGATCTGTTTGTATCAGTATGCTTGACAGTTGATACTATTGTTCAGTGAAAAGATCATAAGACGTGGCTTTATATACTAGCTTTTCAACATAACTAGCTTGATATTAAGCAAATCAGAACACCTCTCCGAGCCTCTGTGTCCTCATCTGGAAAATGGGATAATAATATCTCCCTTATCTAACAAAGGGTGTTCATTAAGGATTAAAATAAGTAATGCAGAAGAATGTAGGCAGTGTATATATAGGCAATATGAAAATACAAATAACGGGACAGGAGTGGTGATGTGAATTTATTATCTCAGCAGGATGCTTGTACTTTTAGTTTTTCATTTCTGATTGTGGAATGAAAAGTTTTAAGAATATATAGATGTTACAACTATATTTTAAGTAGGTGTTTTTACATAATTAGCAATTATAACTGATTACAGTATTAACTTTGAATATACACAGCCTAAAGATAAAATAACTATGGAAACAAAGTAATTGTCTTTTTATATGTATAGGCTCGACTATTTGATGAACCTCAGCTGGCTAGTCTTTGTCTAGATACAATAGACAAAAGCACGATGGATGCGATAAGTGCAGAAGGGTTTACTGATATTGATATAGGTAAGTTCACTATGAAATAAAATTTTACCTGTAAGTACAGTAATGCCTTACTAGTCAGCCTTGATGGATGAGCTTTTTTCATTTAGTGTTTTTTTCCCAAATGATCTAAGTCTACCCCTTTAAGAGTTTTGCTTTCTTTATTTTGGTGAGATATTCCTAAAAGTCTTAACTACTTCATTGCCTTTTAAAAGATGTCAAATCAAATAAATATTCATTGACTGTTCACATATGCACAGCATTATACTAGGGTCCTGTTAAAAAAAAAGAAATACGAAGAAAGGTAAGATACACTTTTTCTTAAGGAAGCTATCATTTTGTTGGAGAATCAAGGAACAAATATGTGAAAGTTAAGATTTAAGACATTAATAAAAGAGATGGCATATGACAAAATGTGATTTTTGCCTTTTCTGGATTAGATAGATAGAAAATAATTATTATGCAAATTTAAAACATGAAGCGGTTACCTCAGATTGGGTAGTGTTAGGAAAATCTTGACAGAGGAGGTTCTGATAATGACTCCGGATAAGGAAGAAGGGAGGGCATGAGAGGCAAGAAGAAGTGTGTGTGAAGAGGAAGGGAAAGGCAAGGTGGCGTATGTTAAACAAAGACTGGGTTCTACTATGAATGTATAGAAGGTTGCAGAATAGAATTTTTAAAAAATGAAGTATAGAGTCTAAAGTTTTAATTATCTAACCTATTTTTATTGAGATTTGAAAAGTTAATATAAGTAAGTTGGTTGGTATTATTTTGTTAAAGAGCAAGATATTCCTAATTTATTTTTGTATTTTTTGCCTGTAGACACACTCTGTGCAGTTCTAGAAAGAGACACACTTAGTATTAGAGAAAGTCGGCTCTTCGGAGCAATTGTACGATGGGCGGAAGCAGAATGTCAAAGACAACAATTGCCTGTGACTTTTGGAAACAAACAGAAAGTTCTAGGAAAAGCACTGTCCTTGATCCGGTTCCCACTGATGACCATTGAGGAGTTTGCAGCGGGTAAGGCTATAACCTGCCCAAAATCCATTTGAAACTATTTAAATGGTCAGTCAGCCAGTCTCCTGTGCGAGAGAGGAAAAGAAACTGTTATTTATTGAGGACTGGTCACTTTTCTGGTTACATGATATATGTAAGTGTATTTGTGTGTATAATTTTACGTAATTCTCCTAATAATCCTTTAAGATAATATTGTAGGTTATATCATATATTTAAAATTTTACATATATATTTACATATATTGCAGTTGTTCATTTTTAATTTAGTTTTGCAGTTTCTTATTTAGATTGTTTTTAACCAGCCTTGGGGAGGGATCTCCTGGCCTCTTTTATGAGGAGCAGCTTTTATTCCGGGATAAATTTAAGCTGTTTGGAATTTTTCTGTCCTCAGAAACAGTGAATGGGGCAGCAGTGAATAAGATTTATGATATACTGCTTTCCCGGCTCTTCCAATTTTAGCTCCTGCCCTCTGCTGATTTCTAAACCCCAGAACGAAAGCAATATCCTATTTCCACCTCTAAATATATTCCATTGTTCAGATTATAACCTTAGACAGATAGGTATTAGGTGGGGAATAGAGAAGGGACAATAGCTCTGGCATTTTCCCACCATAGGGAATGTCCTCTTTCTGGTGAACAAAAGTCTGTGGTACTCAAAGTACATGAGTGGATGGAATAATCCAGGCTTTCATCTAAGCTTTGATTTATTAATGGTTTTAACACATTTTATTAGGTTAACCTCAAATGGATTTAGAAAAACATTATAATTAAATATATGCTAAAATTATACTTGCTAAAATTTGTCTATCTCATTGTTGCTTTACATCTTCCAGATCTGAATTCACATTATTATGTGGAGTATTAAAAAGTTAGGAATTGAACTCAAGGTGTTTTTATTGAGGTTTATATTCTTATTTCTACAGGTCCTGCTCAGTCTGGAATTTTATCAGATCGTGAAGTGGTAAATCTCTTTCTTCATTTTACTGTAAATCCTAAACCCCGAGTTGACTACATTGATCGACCAAGATGCTGCCTCCGAGGAAAAGAGTGCTGCATCAATAGATTCCAGCAGGTAGAGAGCCGTTGGGGTTACAGTGGAACGAGTGATCGAATCAGGTATCTGTCATACTGTTACGGACTTGGTAGTGGGCTGGGCAGCTTTTATCCTCATATTGTGGGAGATAACTAACCAGCATTTCATTAATACATTTCTCACTTAATACAAGAACCAAAAAGTCAGTGAGGCATACTGGTCTCCTCACTGAATTATGAGGAAACAAGTAAAGTAAGAAGGGATTGAGCTGGGCCTTCTGTTACGAATTTTGTTTGGATTGCCACTGGGGGTGAGCTGAGGTCGAGACCTTAATTAATTCAACATCGTTTTTACAGATTTAGGGCCACAATTTATTTCATACATTTAATATTTCTCTGTTTAGTGTGAGTGTTTTCTTTACACAGACACTACATGGAAAATATCTCAGCATACATTTATAAAAGCTTTGAAAGGGGAAAAAAATCTTAAAAGATGCATGTGTATAATCCTGTTAGGAATTTATCTTTGTTCTATTGTGTTCTTTAGGTTAAATGTCAAAATAGAATAAGTACCAGTTTTCATAAAACATGCCTTTTGGATTTTCACTTATTTAATAGCACTTTTATATACAACTAGAAACTTATAACAAGTTTGTCAAAAATGGGACTCCGAGAGGAAGAGGACCCTTATAAATATTGAAATAAGATGGAAATTAAAAATGCATTGTGGATTGTTTAGTGATCGTTCACAATGAGAATACTATATCTGAAAACTCATATATAAAGGACAAAGTGTCACAAAAAGAAAGTCATAATTAACTACTTTTACAAAATAAATTAGAGTAGAAATTTTTTGTTGTTGTTGTTCAGATAGAGTGGGAGGGAGAGAGAGGAAGAGAGGGAGAGAGAAACATCGACGCGAAAGGGACACATCGAGTGGCTGCCACCCGCACGACCAACCAGGGCCGGGGACAAACTGCAACCGAAGTACATGCCCTTAGCGGGAACCGAACCCGGGTCTCTCTGGACCGCAGGCCGACGCTCCAACCGCTGAGCCAAACTGGCCAGGGCTAGAGTAGAAATTAAACATTCAACCCAAGTAGATAGAAAATGAATAGCAAAAACAAACAAAAAAAACCCACAAAAAGGGAAATATAGAAATTAATGAATTGAAAATAATAGAATTGATAAATCCATAAGCTGGTTCCTTAAAAAGACTGATAAAATAAATAAACCTCTGGCAAAGGTAGTGAAGAAAACAGACTTACATTTGGAAATAATGGGAATATAATCATATATTGAGAAGATTTTTATTTTAATTCTGGGTTTACTCTGCGCTAATAAATTGAACGTCTTGATGGAATGGATCATTTTATAGGCAAATATAAATTATCAAAATTGACTGAAGAAGAAAGGCTGAATAGACCCATTACCATGGAAGGAATTAAAAGTTATCAAAGAACTGTCCCTTCACAAGGTGGTTTTTACAGGTGAGTTTTATCAAAACTTCAAGGAACAGAGTTTCCTTGAGCATTAAAAGAAAAAATGCTTATCAGTTAATTATTGAAAGAACTATAATCCTTACACAGGAATCTGACAAGACAAAAAATTTGTAGATCCTCACTTTTATAAAGAAGAAGAAATTCTATGTAAAATATTAGCATATTGACTCTAGCAGTATCTTGGAACAATAATACTGTATGAGCAAATAGAGTTTATTTGTAGATTGAAAGAATGGCTCAATATTAGGAAATATATTTAATTCATGACAGTAGCAAATCAAAGAAGAGAAAAAATTTGATTATTTCAGCAGTTGTCAAAAAGACTTTTGATAAAATTTCACCTTCGTTCCACATGTAATCATTAATAAACTGGGTCTCAGAACACTGCTTTAAGATGAGAGACTATTGAAACCTCAAGAAAGGGATGCCTGCTGACCTTGCTGTCTCCAGCAGTGTTCAAGTCTCGTAGTTATAAACAAGTATTTCACCACATGAATTCTGACAGGACACTTGAACATTGATTGGGACTCTTTGTTTTGGGGGACTGTCCTAAGCATTGCAGTAAATCTGGTGTCCCTGGCCTCCTGCAGTAGTGCCCCTAAACCTTTGTAAAAACAAAAGTTTTTGAGAACAACTTGTCCACCCGAACAACCTCAGCATCAATAAAAATGTATTAGAATCAATAAAAGAATAGGGACCACTTACAAATTATATATGCAGAAACCAACGATGTTCCTATATATCATCAAAATTCAGTTACAGCGGTGGATGGTGGTGATGGTTCACAACAATGTGAATGTACTTAATGCCACCGAAACCTACACTTACAATGGTTAAAATGGTACATTTTGTTATATATTTTGCCGCAATAAAAAATGTTTAAATTTTCAGTTACGGTATTGAATAAAAACAGATTCCACTTAGAATAGTAACCAAGAACATAAAGTAGCAGGATTAAATCCTATAAGAAATGTACAGTATAATACCTTGATGAAGAACTGGAGAACTTGGACTGGAATCAGACAGTGTCTTTCCAAACTGAGCAATGTATGTTATGCAGTTCCTTTTGTAAGTCATGTTTTTATTGGGGAGCAGTAGCTTGAAAAAAATTATTTTAATGGTTATCTGGAAGACTAAATAGTTCTTTTCTAAAAAGAGTGGTATGGACCAGCTCTAACTATTGTAAAGCTGTGATATGTCCGTGCTGTATGGAAGATACTACAGAGTTCAAAAACTAACCTAACGTAAATGAGCATTTAGAATGTGAGGGAAAGATTAACCACTGGGAAAGTGAAGTTAGATCCTCGCTGATTCCATCTACTGATAATTGTATAAATTAAAAATTTAACATTAAAACAACAAAGCCACGAAAATGCTCGAACAGGGGACTGTTTATTATGAGGAGATAGGCCTCTTTAAACTTGGCATAGATCATAATTTGACTACAAAGAATTCAAAATTTGTATGTCCAAAGCCACTATAAAGTTAAATGACAAACAAGAAAGCTTTTTGTAGTGGATATTACTGACAAAGCATAAATAACTATCTAACATAGTCTTTCAGAGAAAAGTGGGGAAAGAACATGAGTATTTCATTAAAGAGAAAATCCAGTAGACAGTAAGCATATAAGCAAATGTATTAACTCATTAATAATCAAAGGAGTATAAGTAGAATTTGTTAAACATCAGTTTCTCAATGGCAAAAAGGAATGAAAATAATTGTGGTTGTTGAGAGTAAGATAGAAATGATTTTCATTTCTTGTGTATGTAGAGTGTTGTAATCAACTTGATAATGTTTAGCTAAAGCCTTATGAATATGCCTTTCATTTTCCCCAGCAATTCTACTTCCAGGAATTTATTGTCAGGAAATAATTAAGGCTCTGCAATATGATTTAGTTGTGAGATTGTTCATCGTGGCATTGTTATATAATCACAAAACCTGTAGATAAACCTAGATTATCTAATAAGCAGGGGTTATTTAAATATAATGAATTGGTACTAATCTTTTACATTTTTATATGAAAAAGAAGATATAAAATATATACTGACATGATTTTGAAAATAATACATATATGGTCATAGAAAAAAGTCTATTTTCCTATTAAAAAACAGAATGAAAAGGAAATGTAGCAAAGGGTAAATGGGGGTTATCTCTGGATGGTGGATTCAGAGATCCTTTAAATCTTTCCTCTTGTTTGTTTAACTGCATTTTCTTTTCTTTTTTTTAAGAGACTATATATATTTTTTTATAAAAAGAAAAAATATACAAATAATACATTAAAAATTGTTCAAAGTAGTCCTCATGCTGTCCTGGGAGTTTAACAAAGTAGTAAGAACATGGGCTTTTGACCCAAGGAGAACTGGAATTGTGTCCCCACTTTGCCACAGGTTTTCATCGAGGCAAGTTGATTTCTGTAAACCTCAGCTTCTTCAACTATAAAAACTGTGCATAATAAAAATAATACTGGCCCGGCTGGTGTGGCTCAGTGGTTGAGCGTTGACCCATGTACCAATAGGTCACCGGTTTGATTCCCAGTCAGGGCACATGCCCAGGTTGTGCCCAGTGCGGGGCATGCAGGAGGTGGCCAATCATTCTCTTTCATTGATGTTTCCATCTCTCCCTCTCCCTTCCTCTCTCTCTAAAAATCAATAAAGAAAAAAAAATTTTTTTAAGTAATAATAAAACTGTGTTACTTAGTTTATAGAGCTGTTATGATATGATTAAAGGAAGTAATTCATGTGAAGAACTGAAGCTCAGTGCCCAGCACAGGAAATGTTCTAAAGTGGTGGTTTTAACTTTTATGACCAAACTGGACCTGCTGATTGTTCTAGTGTGAAATCTCATTCTGCTTTACCTCTGTTAATTAGGTCGTGCCCCAGCCCTCCATCACCAATATATGTTACAGCAGCCTGCTTCCTTCACAGCTCTTACCACAATTTATAATGGTTTATTCCTTTGTTTATTATCAGTGTCCTCCATTAGGCTAGCAGTGCAGTAGGGGTAGAGACTGCCTTGTTACCCATCATTTCCCCAATGCCAGGTTCTCAATCTGACAGGCTCTCAGTAAGTATTTATCGAGCTAATGGATTGTCATAGTTTGGGATGCTGCCCTTCAGGCCTGGTGGCTGACATGTCTGTTCATGAAGGAGATGTACAAACATATTTGGACAAAAATCATCATTATGACAAGAGTGGGTATTTAGGTTAAATAAATTCCTTTGACTCAAAAATGTATAGTACAGGAAACAGGTTCTATTTCAGTTCCCATTAAGTTAAAATTTTGTCGCCCTGGCCGATTTGGCTCAGTGGTGAGAGCGACCGCCCGAGGACCAAAGAGTCACGGGTTCAATTCCAGTTAAGGGCATGTACCTTGGTTGCACTTTGGCCCTGGCCCTGGTCAGAGTGATGCGGGAGGCAACCAGTCGATGTGTCTCTCTCACATCAATGTTTTCCACTCTCTCCCTCTCTCCCACTCTATCTGAAGATAAATAGGAAAATGTCCTTGAGTGAGGATTAAAAAAAAAAAAATTTAGAGTTTTGTTTCTTTTGGTAAGCAGATGGTATTTCCAAGGATGTCTAATTTGTGATAGTTTTCCTTTTTATGAGCAAAATTAGAAGTTCTGGGTAACGCTTTAAAAAGTTTATAAGCCTTTAGAATATGGAATGCGTACTGAATTACATATTTTATATTTGATTCATTCTCTCAGGTTCACAGTTAATAGAAGAATTTCTATAGTCGGATTTGGTTTATATGGATCTATTCATGGTCCCACGGATTATCAAGTGAATATACAGGTACACTGTTTTCCCTACTATATATCATCTTGAAATATAACAAACCTGTAATTTTACCGTAAGATATTGTTTTGACAAAATCCAAATTTCAATATAATTATCAAAGGAATCAGAAAGCCTCTTAGTAGCATTTTAAGCCTGGAGAGTTCTGTTTTACAGTTGATCTAAAAAATCGAGTTTCAGAAAATGGAGTCCTGGGGTCCTTCACAGCAGCTTGAACATACAAGGAGCTCTCTTTCCTCCAGGAAGCCCCTCCATTGGTCCTTCCTGCTGTGTACTGACTGTCTTAAAACACCCCCCTGCTTTTCTCATGGTACTTTGAACTCTACAGCTTAAAACTGTCTCATTCCCTCCTGTTTTCCACATATGTGGATATTAAGTGTGAAAGTAGCCCTGGCCGGGTGGCTGAGTTGGTTGAAGCATTGTCCCATACACCAAAAGGTTGCGGATTTGATTCCTGGTTAGGGCACATACCTAGGTTGCTCCAATCAACTGAGCCACCTGGCCAGGGCAATTTTCACATTTTGGTGGTTAGAGATAAGTAGAGAAAAATTACAACACAGAGATATACAGTAGTCTATTCTGCCATTTCTAAGGGTTTTATATTCTTTTCTATGAAACTTTTAGTTGGTTTAACTTAAATTAATTTTTCTTTTTAATTACAGATCATTGAATATGAAAAAAAACAAACCCTGGGACAAAATGATACTGGATTTAGTTGTGATGGGAGTGCTAGCACATTCAGGGTAATGTTCAAAGAACCCATAGAGATCCTGCCCAATGTGTGCTACACAGCATGCGCGACTCTCAAAGTAAGTCGTCTGGGATGTTCCAGATGGTGAACCACGGGGCCCATGTTTTCCTCCTGCATGTCACACAGGAAGTGTTTTCAGTAGAAGCTGAGAGTTGGTGATAGTCAAGTCTTTTTGGAAGAGGGGAAAGATAGTCTGGGAAAAGAAGTGCCTCTCAGCACAGCTCTGCTCTGAAAGAAGCGGTTCTTCATAAGAAATTGCTCTTTGAGTAGGAGATTGTGTGTTTGACAGAGAATAAATAAACTACTATTAAATTTTTTTTTAATTTTATTGATTTTTTTGATAGCGAGAAACATCAATTTGTTGTTCCATTTATTTATCCATTCAGTGGTTGCTTCTTGTATGTGCTCTGACTGGGGATCGAACGTGCAACCTTGGTGTATCAGGACGACGCTCTAACCAACTGAGCTTCCTAGCCAAGGCATAACTATTTTCTTAAAACCATTTCACTATTCTCTAATAGCTGTGCTCGCTATTCAGTAATTTTAATAATTAATTAGCTTTGTATCAAAAATACCATTTTCATAAAATGACTTGGCATAAAATTTTATACAGGAGCTATAAGGCAACATAGTAAGTAGATCATTAATTTAATTAAACCACCACCTTAAATTGAATGTTTGTTAAAGGAAAATGACTAATGAACCTTTTGTTCTCATTTAGGGTCCCGATTCTCACTATGGCACAAAAGGATTGAAGAAAATAGTGCATGAAACACCTGCTAGCAAGACTGTTTTTTTCTTTTTTAGTTCTCCTGGCAATAATAATGGCACTTCAATAGAAGACGGACAAATACCAGAAATAATATTTTATACATAATTTAGCATTATAATACATCTTGGCTAAATAGTACCATGCAGTCTAGTCTCAAAGGCATAAAAAAACTGGCCACAAAAAAAAAAATTTGAGTGTTATGAATATTTATAATTTTAAGATAAGAAACATTTTAGTTTCTTAGAGGAAATAGATAAATGTTTATTTAAATCTCTGCATAATTTAAAGGCAGATTTTCCATTTTCTTATAACCTTAGTGGAAAAGAAAACTGGATTTGTTTTAAAAAACACTATTTCAGCAAACTGGGTTTGTTTAAAAAAACACTATTTCAGCTTTATCTTGTATAATTTCATAGATCAACTGACTCATGATCTTGCAACAGTTTTATAATTGAAAGATTTTTGTTTTATATAGCTGGTTTGTTTTATTTGAATTATTTTGAAGGTTAGATGAGATGGGCATATATAGGCTTAACTATTTGAAAGTTACATGAGATGACATGGGTCAGCATTCCTATAGAATTCCTATTAAATAATTAATTTCAGACAATTAAGAAAACTGACCTTGTATTTGGAGTTTTGAAATAGCTGGTTGTTAGCATTTGGAATATTGCTAGAAATAGGCCTAATAAATGCCCAAGAAAATTTTTAGTGCTTTTACAGAAAAAGATTATTTTGTAATAGTATAGTAATGTGTTACATAGTACAGTTTTAAACTACAAATGGAGTTTGTACAAATTCACAATAATGTAATATAGCAAAGGACCTAAGGTAAAGTCTAAGACGAATTTCTTCATCTGTCTGCATGGGGGATGCTGCTGAGAGTTCCCAAGGTTGAGAAGAGGATGGTGATGATGGTGGTGACTGGGTAAACATACGTAAGTTAAACATTGGGGTGATAAACTTACACAACAAGAGACTGAATAAAAGCTAACATTTCTAACAACTACTTTGAAATTTTAAAGCTATCCAACAGAATCACTCCTGCTGAAGTGACACTATACTTTGTCACCTACACAATTCTCTCCAAGAAGTAAAACATGTTTAATATTCATGACCACACAGATGTCACAGGTACAGCTGTATTAGGAAGGGATAGAACGTATATGTGGCAGAATGATATTTATACACTTTTTTATAACGCAAAATTTTTATATAAATAACTTTCATTTTTCTTTTGAAAGCGATTATCTTATTAAAAACTTATGCTAATTAAGTTTAAGGTATATCAGATAGTTGTGGAAGATGGTTAAAAATCACAAGTCTTTTAAGTATCAACTTAAATATAATTTTTTCTAAATAGTAATGAGGATATACAATTTGTTCATTTAAAGTAGTATTTCATTGTACATTTTTAAGAAGGCAGTAAGGTAGCTTGTGGCAGAGGTCCCTTGAAATTGCTGAAGAAAGGGAAATTTGTCTATCCCTGGTACTATGACCTTATGCATCTAAACCTCAGTTAACTGGAGTATCTGTGGGATGTGTGGTTCTGGTTAACCAGCAAACACTCTGTACTAAGCGTTAGGGAAAATACTTCTGCCTTAAAAAGGATGGTATGCTAGAGATAAGTTAATGTTTTCTGATGTTTGAGGCATTTCAAATGCTTCCAGTATGTCGCACTGAACAGTGATTATAACTGAAGGTAGCTAGAGGAAGCACAAGAAACAGAACTGTTTACTGATATGGGCCATCGCTGGATTTTTAAAAAAATAAATATTATCCATTTATTTTTTTTGTCATTTGTCTTTTTCTTCTAAAAGGTCAGTGTGAGATGCCATTTTGACACAAGGGCTCTAGTTACTTGAGGTTTAACTTCTTTTTAATTTGCAGAAGTAATGCAATACAAAATGAGAATGCCTTGCTGCTGCCGTAAAGCTGGTCACAGGAACTGCAGCAAAACATCTGTCATCTGTTTCTTTTTTTTTTTTTTTTAAATATCCTCGAGTGAGGTTTATTTATTTATTTATTTATTTTTATCCTCACCCGAGGACATTTTTTCATTTTTTGTTCAGATAGAGTGGGAGGGAGAGAGAGGAAGAGAGAGAAACATCGACGTGAAAGGGACACATTGAGTGGCTGCCACCCGCACGACCAACCAGGGCCAGGGACAAACTGCAACCGAAGTACATGCCCTTAGCAGGAACCGAACCCAGGTCTCTCTGGACCGCAGGCCGATGCTCTAACCGCTGAGCCAAACCGGCCAGGGCTGTCATCTGTTTCCTGATCACGTTTTTGTGGTCTCAGGTCTTTCTCCCCTGTTGTAATCTCAGGAGGTAGGAAAATGAAGACTGCTTGTTATTTACTCTGTTGCAGTGTGATGACCACCTCACTGTTGTTTAGTATGAGTAGCAGCTACTGGAGTGATTATTGCGTACCAGACTTCACACTCAGTACTTAACACATTCTCGTTTGTTTCTCACAACATCACTATGAGGTGAGGTTAGTACTATTATAATACTCACTTCACAGACAAAGAAATTCATGTTTAAAAGGTAATTGAGTGGTGGGAGTCAGAATTTAAACCCAGGTCTCTCTCCCAAGTTACAGAGTAGGGAAAATATTTTTCTGGGTTCCAAAGTAACATGTCACCATTTTCTCCAACTTTACAATAGGACCTGGCTAACCTGTATTTACTGTAGAATATAGGTATTTTCTATCTTTTAAAAAGTATTATTATGCCAGTTATCTACTCCACAAATTGAGATTATTTATTTGCATTATCAAAAGATCCTTTGTTTTAGGTCTACATAAGTAGTATCTGTAGTTTTAAAGAACAAATTTACCTGGGAATAGACAAGCTTTAGGACTTTAGAGAGAGCCAGGTCTTCAAGTGCCATATGTGGCATGCAGCATGTCTAAAATATACTGTCCCACTTCCCTTTCTAGTCCCATCTCCTTCAAACTGCTTTCTTTGTTCTGCTTCCCTGTTCTAGTTTTCCAGATTTAAAACCTGATAATTGTCTCTTGAATTAGACAAGATGTATCCTTCAAAAGAGGGCGTGCTGCCATAGTGAGGCTAGCCCCAGAGCTGCACTGCTCATGTATTCTTGTCTAGTTTGTATACTTTAAAAATCCATTTTCTGCATTGGCAAAGCTAAGACAAGATGGCGTTTTTACATGGTGCTTTACTAAGAACTAAAAGAAGATAAAATAGGAACCAGTACAAACATTTATAATAAGGTTTTCTGCCATTTGGATCATAGCCCTTATCCTTCCCACACCACTGGGCACTATCCCACTCTTTCCCCTGCAGAGGCAGGGATTTTGGGTAGAAGAAATAAGTCAGGGACACAGTTTGGGTGGCAAATGGGGCTCATGGCTCCCTTCCCCTGCTTCAGTCACCTTTAGGGAAGCCTGAATGGTTCTTTACAGGCTCCTCTTCCCTCTCTGTCCACCCATCTAGGCAACTGCCAGAGATACCATTAATAATTCACCATTCCAAGTGCCCCTTTTATTTCTGTCATAACTGTCAAAGCTCTAAGTGAGGCTGTCATGACTCAGCCAATTCTCTATAATACTGATTCAGCCTTTGTGCCTCATTAACTGATTTTTTTTTTTTTATCCTCATCAGTTTTTGTTCAGATAGAGTGGGAGGGAGAGAGAGGAAGAGAGAGAGAGAAACATCGACGTGAAAGGGACACATCGAGTGGCTGCCACCCGCACGACCAACCAGGGCCGGGGACAAACTGCAACCGAGGTACATGCCCCTAGCGGAAACCGAACCCGGGTCTCTCTGGACCACGGGCCGACGCTCTAACCACTGAGCCAAACCGGCCAGGGCTCATTAACTGATTTCAAACAAAGAAAATATGTCTCTGGTTTAACACCTGGTTCACTTTTTTCTACCAAAGCCTCAATGCCCATGTGGGGTGGACAACCTTTCCAAACCTAGCTTTCCATTTCCTTTCTTACCTCCAGTGCCTTGGTCATTCCACACCAGCCACTTATGACCACGCTGTGCACCATATTAATGTGGAACTGCACTGCCTCTGAAATAGTACAGACATCCAACTCTGACCGCAACCTTCGATGCTTCAGCTCTCCATTGCACTCCAATTACATGTTATGAACCTTAAGTCTGTGTCATTCTCTTTGTTCCTGTCAACCCTCTTCATTTTCTTCCCAATTAGACTTCACCTTTGATCTTTTTTCCCCATCTCCACTTCTGACCTTTGATCACTTTAACAACTTGGTCAGTAACCCGGAACCCCCTCATACCCACCTGGATGAATGCAATTGTCTGCCTTATCTTTAACTTCCTGGCTGCTGGGTCCAAAGTGTTTAATATGATAGTGTACAGATTTAGGCCATGATGATTTCATGGTCTCCAAGTTCAACTAGATCATTGGTGCAGCCAGGTGAGGGTTTCAATAGTCAGCTCTTTGCCATTCTATTCAAATGTTATACTCTCCTCACACCTTCCACGCCCTCACACCTTCAATGTTTTTCCTCCTTTAGCTAATGAAAGAAGCTCCAGCTCCTCCCACCAACGCTAAAAACACACCTACCTGTTCACTTAGACTGTCCATTTAAGAAGGAAAGGCTGTCTCCACTAATGCTTCCTGTAGAAGGGTCAGTCTCCCCAGTTGTGCTTAGAACCCCACCCTCTGCCTCTATTTTATGTCCCTTCTAGCTTCATTCCTATTAACTCCCATCCAGTTTTTTTTTTCAAGTCAGTATCTTATGCACCTCCATATACCAGTAAACTCCTTCACAGTAAAGTCAAATTATTCCCTACACCAGTTAGCCTCCTCTCCTTACATCGGGGGGCCCTGAGCGCCTGGCCGAAGGTGGGCGCGCCCCATCTGGGGTTTCCTGGGACACTTCCCAGGACAGGAGGGGCCCCGCCCAGGCCCTGGAGGAGCAAGGACTCTTGCTCCCGCCGGCCGGCAGGTGTCCCCCTTCGCACCGGAGCCGAGGCCGCTCCTGCTCGCGGTGTGCGCAGGCGCAGAGGGCGTTTCCGGCGCCGGCCGCCCGCCCCGCCGCCTCCCGGGAAAGGATGCTCCAGCTCGGCGCCGGACTGAGGCTGCTTGGGGCGGGACCTGGTGCTCGCGCCTCCGCCCGCCTCCCTGCGGGCGTCGAGATGCCGAAGAAAGCTGGTGCGACGAACAAGGCCGGTAGCAGGTTCTGTGGCAGCGGAGGGGTGGGCCGAGGGAGGGGAGCGGGACGGCGCGGGTGGGAGCTGCGGCCGCCCAGTGCCGCCTCGCTCTGCGGGCCGCCCTCCACCGGGGGGCGCCCTGGGCCTCGTCCCCCGCGCTCCGGGCGGCGTGTGTCCGGCGGCGCCTTCGGCCTGCGCCTCCCGGCAGGCTCTGTGGTGCGCTCTTCCGCCTCACCCCGTCGGTCGAGAACACGCCGCGCGCACTCCGCAGGGCGAACTCCTGCGGGTCTGGGACTCCCGCTGCAGGTGCGCAGGCCGCGCAGCCTCCCTTCTCCGGGAGTGACGCCCTGCGCGCGGTCAGCACGGCGTGTTACAGAAACTGATCCATCCTGCCCCGCTGCAGCCGAGCTCCCAGAGGGCCTCGACCAGGTGCCCTTCTTCACCTTTATGTAGCCTTTGCCTGCAGGCTGCCCCGGTGCACAGTTCGTGTGTGCCGAACGGAAAGTTTTGGCACAGCTAATGCCACGTAGTAGGCCTTTAAATATCCCCGTTGTTCCTTTCTCTCCCCTAAATTCACATACATGCACGCTTCCAGGCTCAGTTGTTCACGAACATTTATTAGTTCGTGCTGCACGAAATATAAAACATACATAAGGGGCCTCTGCCTGTTCGGGATGGGAAATACAGAGCAGACGGTGGGAATGAGCCCGCACTGAGGTGTGGAAGCCAGAGCCAGGTCTTCAAGGCAGGAAGAAAATGTGTGGGATTGATGGGAAGGCTTCATGGAAGAATTGATTTGAGCCATAAAAAATGTTGGAAAACCATGCCACGTGGCCAGAATTCCTCTGACACAGACTATTAATCTAGTTTGTCTTGGTTAAAGGTGAAAGGGAGTAGTGGAAGGATCAGATATGTGGGGAAATATCCTTGTAACCTGTAAAGTTGTAGTGTGGTTGTTGTCGTTTTAGGCTAAAAGCCAGAGCAAGGAGCCAGAGAGACCACTTCCTCCCTTAGGTCCTGTGGCAGTTGATCCTAAAGGTTGTGTGACCATAGCCATCCATGCCAAACCTGGTTCTAAACAAAATGCTATAACAGGTATATCTGGACACTGGGGTGGGAGTCATGTATGAATCAGGTGTTTCCTCCCTCTTCCCTTTGCCCTTGTTAGATGAAAGTTTATCCTATACAGGCAGGTGTATTTTTCACATCTGCAGTTAGAGGCTTTTTCATTTTTAAATTCTAGTTTCTAATGTAAAGTTGTAAAACCAGTGTTTATAAGAGAATATATGATGTTTAAAGCATACCAGATTAGATTTAAAAAACCACGGTGTGTTTTCCTTTTTAAAAATACGGTGTTTTAGAAAGGACACATAAAGAAACACGTGTAGCTTAGATTATTAGTTTGTGCTATTTCAGAACTGCAGACATTGGCCAAAGAAAGAAGACATTTTGGTGGAGTTTAATGATTAATCGTCCAAGGAGGGAGAGAAAACCTGAGATCTGAGAGCCTTGATCATCAATTCCCTTGTGAACTTGTTTTAAATCAAAATAATACAAAACATTGCTGGGCCCAGTTCATTCATCTGTCAGATGGGATAATTGGACTAAGTTAAAAGCTTTCAAGCTATTGCCTAGAGCCCAAGAGGAGCCTGAGGAATCTGCGATGGGCAAGGGGGAGGCCAGCAGACAGGGTTTCTGCGTCGCTGTGTTTACATTTGTTTTACATGGCATTTCAGGGGAAATTGGGGTGTGTGTGGCAGGGAATTCTGAGTGGGGAAAGACGTTCAAAAACCATTGATCTGAATTATCTTGAAGGTCTTTTTCATCTCTAAAACTCTGTACTCCAGTTAAAAAAATATGTTTTGAAAACAAGACCTCAGAATTGGGGTGCTAGGCCTGTTTGTGTGAATGGCCATATCCTCCTTGGCCAGCATTTTCTTTTCTTTAAAAAAAAAAAATTCTTTATTGATTTTAGAGAGCGAGGAAGGGAGAGGGAGAGAGAGATAGAAACATCAATGAGAGGAAACACCGATTGGCTGCCTCCTGCATGCCCCCCACTGGGGATCGGGCCCACAACCTGGGCATGTGCCCTGACTGGGAATTGAACCAGCGACCTCTTGGTGCATGGTCAACGCTCAACCACTGAGCCACACCGGCCGGACATTGGCCAGTGTTGCTGTGGACACTGCCTACTGTTGGAATACTGTGTTTCATCAGATCTAAGAAGTATTTCATGTACTAGTAAGAAAGACAAAATCGATATCAATTAAACAGTTTATTTCCATCTATTATAACACATCTGAATTTAAAAGAGATTGAAATGTGAGAAAATGTACACCTTAGAATCAGTGACAAGGTAGGAGGGCAATTATTTTATTTCATTCTTGTGGATTCTATGGCCAGGTTGTTCACATGGAAAGTGGGAGCATGTGGAAATTCCTAAGTAACCCTAGGTGTAGAACCAGCTCAGGCTCACTTGCAAACGGCTTTGCACAAATACTTTTCTCTCTCAGAAATAATAGTGGAAGACTACAGGCAGGCTGCTCTTTATAAAGTCTGTATTGATGGGGGAGTCAGGACCACTATTCAGAAGCAATGTTCTCTGTCCCTGGATTTCAAAACATGAGTTTAAATTTATTTTTGATTCACAACATCACTTTCTAGCCATGTGACCTTGGGCCCATCTTGATTCCTATTTCCTCATTTGTAAAATGGAGATAATGTTGGTATTAATATCTTCATAAAGTTGTTATGAGGGTTAAACAAGTTAATATTTGTAAAGTCCTTAAAACATGTTTGTGTGCCTTTAAAATTAGTGTTTGTGTTATTACATTTTGAAAACATTAAAGAGGAATTTCACATAAGAGACAAATCTAGCCCAGTGATCTCGTTTTCCTGATGAGGAAACCCTAACAGCCATGTACAATCCAGTGAGCTGCCTGTTCAGCCTTCTTCAGTGACACTGCTGGTGCTATACCCCAGCTGCTGACTCCCTGCCTGGAGCGCTTCCTATCAAATAAGCACAGTTTCTGGTTGCCTAAATCCAGGATACTGCCCAGAATTCTTTAGGTCCATCTTGGTCAGTGGTGTAGGGTAGATATTGAATTTCTTTTCTGATTTTGTTTTCTGTAATGGTGGGGGCATATTTATCATGTTTATGTTTTGCTTAAGTCTTATTAGTTTAATCCTTCATTTCTGCATCTAACAGTTATCAATTGAAAATCTACTGTGTGCCAGGCAAATGCAAACTCTTTTACAAAATGTCCTCACTTCCCAAAGAAGAACTCCTTAAGTATAAAGTCCACACTGTTTTCATTCCAGATTTGACAACCGAAGCTGTAAGTGTAGCTATTGCAGCACCTCCATCGGAAGGAGAGGCTAATGCTGAGCTCTGTCGGTATCTCTCCAAGGTCTTAGAACTCAGGAAGAGTGATGTGGTTTTAGATAAGGTAGGTATCTCTTATTCTCTCTCTCTTTTTTTTGTTTTGTTATTCCTCACCCAAGGATATTTTTACATTGCTTTTTCGATAGAGTGGGAGGGAAGTAGTGAGAGAGAGAAACATCCGTCTGAGAGAAAGACATTAATTGGATGCCTCCCGCAGGAGCCCAACCAGGGCTAGGAATGGAACCTGCAACCCAGTTACGTGTGACCTTAACTGGGAATCAAACCTGAGACCCTTTGGACCGAGGGCCGACGCTCTAACCACTGAGCAAAACCAGCCAGGGCTATTCTCTCTCTGTCTTTAATACTTTTTTTTTTTAATCCTCACCCGAGTATATGTTTTATTAATTATTTTTTTTAAAGAGAGAGGAAGGGGTGGGGAGAAAGAGAGAAACATCGATTGGTTGCCTCCCATATGCACCCTGACTGGGGACAGAACCCACAGCCTTTTGGTGTATGGGACGACACTCCAACCAACTGAGCCATCCAGCCAGGGCTAAATATCTTCAAGTATTATACTTCAGTTATTTTTAAAATACTGGTTTTTTTCTCCCAAGTAATTGCAAAGCTAGTTGTTTTCCCTTGTCATATTAACCAGTAAAATCTGAATTCTTCCTGTTTCGTCTCCTTTATTTCTATTGTGTTGATCCTTATTCAGACTGTCCACGTGCTCTACTTACATTCCTTAGTTGTCGCCCTTTCCAACATTTTCTCCTTTCTAAATTCACTGCTCTACTTTTTCTGTCAGATTAATTTTGCTCCTCTCTTCCTTTGAGTCATCACCATACTAAACAATCTAAAATGGTTCATATTGTCAGTCATCTCCGTTAGTGAGTCCATCGAGTATTTCTATTCCTGCACATTACCCTTGCTCACTGGGAGATGCTCATATGAAGTGATTCATACCACAGCTTTGCACTAGGGGTGGACATCAAGACCACGTGGGAATGATTTCTAAAACTCAGGTTCTTGGACATTGCCCTAGACTTACTGAAATAGAATCAGCAGTAGTGAGACCCGTCCCTGTCTGTATCTCTTAAAGCTCTACTTGTTTCCCAGTGCTATACTCTGTAGCTCCCATCCGGGTTCCGGTTGGCATTCAGTCATTGATTAATAGGCTGCACCTAAAAATCTACCTGCACACCAAGTACCTCAATGTCCCCTACCTGTGGCGTGTCATTTCTGGTTTTCTGCCAGTGTGCATGGTCTGACATTTGCCTGAAAGGCACAACCCACTCTTCTACCTGCGCAACTTCTACCCAACTAGATAAATCCCTGCTCGGATTTTACTTTCTTTAAAGGATGTTTTCAAAACAAATCTTTTTAATGGTGTCTTAAGTGGTTATGGAATCACAGCACTTGAAAATGTGAAATTTGCCCTGGCTGGTTTGGCTCAGCAGTTAGAGCTTTGGCCTGCGGACCGGAGAGTCCTGGGTTTGGTTCCCGCTAAGGGCATGTACTTCGGTTGCAGTTTGTCCCCGGCCCCGGTTGGGGTCGTGTGGGTGGCAGCCAGTCGATGTGTCTCTTTCACATCGATGTTTCTCTCTCTCTCTCTTCCTCCCTCTCTCCCTCCCACTCTATCTGAAGATAAATGCAAAAAATGTCCTCAGGGGAGGACAAAAAAAGAAAAGAAAATGTGAAATTTTTCTTTTTTTCAGAAATGTATAGCAGCATAGAGAGCAACAGTTTGTTCTGTATTTTGGAATTATTTTTATACAAAGTTTATATGAAATTGTAATATTTGTTTTGATAATTAAAAAATAATTTTCACTTTTAACTTAAAAGAATTACTGGAAACCAGAATATTGTTCATCTGGATTCCGTATTCATTTAAAAAAAAATGTAATGCCCAGCTTTTATTTTTACAGAAATTGATATCTGAAGGTAAAAACCCTGGAGAGTTGTGAAATTTTAGTAAGGTGGAATCTTAAGAGATAGTTAGATTACATTGGCCAGGAGACAGTGGTAGCTAAGCTGTCAGGAAAGTTGCAGGCCACTTAGAGGAACCCTGGAGAACGTGTCTGCAATGCATACAACTGAGGTCTATTTCTAATAGTGTCAGAAAGTTTAGTGTATTATCCTGACACTGTCTTTTCCTTTTAATTCAGGGCAGTAAGTCTCGTGAAAAAGTAGTGAAGCTTTTGGCCTCCACAACTCCACAAGAGATCTTGGAGAAATTGCAAAAGCAAGTTGAAAAAAAATAAAAGTAAGAAATGAAAAAAATATATCCTTGAGAAACATTTTTATTGCTAATGATGAAGAAGCTGCTAAAATAGGAAAATATAGTTAATTGCACAGAACATGTAAAAAAATATGTAGTTAAGTAAGAATAGGTCTCAAAAAAGTACATTGAATATAGGTTCTAAAATGCCTGACCCCAAATGGCTTGGAACATGTTACTTTGATTTCATGATATTACAGAATAACAGAGCTGGGATGGTTATTCAAGATGACCTGATTCAGCCCCTTTCATTTTGTGATGGTGCTTCTGTTATCCAGAAGTTGAGATACACTCAGAATCACACTGTGCAAGATGACAACCAGAAACCAGATCCCTTGACTCCCACTTAAATTAAGTTTATCCTGATTGTAAATTAAAATGGTAATATTTCCACAACACTTCTGGAATTCTAGGCATTGCCTTCTAATCCAGTTTACAAGTGACAGGAAAACTTGCCACTGTTGTGTAGTGTTTATATTGTAAAATGCTTATGTGTGTGCAAAAATGTTTTCTGCGTCTTTTTGAAACACTTGAGCTTTTTATGAAGAAGTAAGTAAGAATAATCAAGATGTGTATAGGCATACTTCATTTTATTGCACTTTGCAGATACAGGGTTGTTGGTTTTTACAAATTCAAGGTTTGTGACCACCCTGTGTTGAACAAGTCTTGTCAGTACCATTTTTCCAACAGCATTTGTTCACTTTGTGTCTTTGTGACACATTTTGGTAATTCTTGAAATATTTCAAACTTTTTCATTATTATATTTGTTATGGTGATCTGTGGATAGTGATCTTTGATGTTACTGTTGTTATTGTTTTGTGGCACCATGAATCACACTCATATAAGATAGTGAACTTGATTGATAAATGCATGTGTTCTGACTGCTCTACCCACCAGCTGTTCCCCCGTCTCTCTTCCTTTCCTCAGGCCTCCCTATTCCGAGATACAACAATAGTGAAATTAGGCCAGTTAATAACCCTACAATGGCCTTTACGTGTTCAAGTGAAAGGAAGAGTCGCACATCTCTCACTTTAAATCAAAAGCTAGAAATGATTAAGCTTAGTGAGGAAGGCATGTCAAAAGCCGAGATAGGCCGAAAGCTAGGCCTTTTGCGACAAACAGTTAGCCAAGTTGTGAATGCAAAGGAAAAGTTCTTGAAGGAAATTAAAAGTGCTACTCCAATGAACACACGAGTGATAAGAAAGCAAAACAGCCTGATTGCTGATATGGAGAAAGTTTTAGTGGTCTGGATAAAAGAGCAAACCATCCACAACATTCCCTTAAGCCAAAGCCTAATCCAGGCCAAGGCCCTAACTCTCTTCAATTCTATGAAGGCTGAGAGAGGTGAGGAAGCTGCAGGAGAAAAATTTGAGGCTAGTAGAGGTTGGTTCATGAGGTTTAAGGAAAGATGCCGTCTCTGTAACATAAAAGTGCAAGGTGAAGCAGCAAGTGCTGATATAGAAGCTGCAGCAAGTTACCCAGAAGATCTAGCTAAAATAATTAACGAAGGTGGCTACACTAAACAACAGATTTTCAATGTAGATGAAACAGCCTTATATTGGAAGAAGATGCCATCTAGAACTTTCATAGCCAGAGAGGAGAAGTCAGTGCCTGGCTTCAAAGCTTCAAAGGACAGGCTGACTCTCTTGTTAGGGGCTAATGCAGCTGGTGACTTTAAGTTGAAGCCAATGCTCATTTATTATTCTGAAAATCCTACAGCCCTTAAGAATTATGCTAAATCTACTCTGCCTGTGCTCTATAAATGGAACAACAAAGCCTGGATGACAGCACATTTGTTTACGTCATGGTTTACTGAATATTTTAAGCCCACTGTTGAGACCTACTGCTTAGAAAAAAAGATTCCTTTCAAAATATTACTGCTTATTGACAATATACCTGTTCACCCAAGAGCTCTGAAGGAGATGTACAATGAGATTAATGTTGTTTTCATGCCTGCTAACACAGCATCCATTCTGCAGCCCATGGGTCAGGGAGTAATTTCAACTTTCAAGTCTTATTATTTAAGAAATACATTTCGTAAGGCTATAGCTGCCGTAGATAGTGACTCCTCAGATGGAGCTGGGCAAAGTAAATTGAAAACCTTCTGGAAAGGATTCACCATCCTAGAAGCCATTAAGAACATTCGTGATTCATGGGACGAGGTCAAAATATCAACAATAACAGGAGCTTGGAAGAAGTTGATTCCAACCCTCATGGATGACTTTGAAGAGTTCAAGACTTCATTGGAGGAAGTAACTGCAGATGTGGTGGAAATAGCAAGAGAACTAGAGTTAGAAGTGGAGCCTGAAGATGTGACTGAATTGCTGCAATCTCATGATAAATCTTTAACAGATGAGGAGTTGCTTCTTATGGATGAGCAAAGAAAGTGGTTTCTTGAGATAGAATGTGTTCCTGATGAGGATGATGTGATTGTTGAAATGACAACAAGGGACTTAGAATATTATATAAACTTAGTTGATGAGGCAGCATCAGGGTTTGAGAGGATTGACTCCAATTTTGAAAGAAGTTACACTGTGGGTAAAATGCTGTCAAATAGCATTGCATGCTACAGAAAAATCATTCGTGAAAGGAAGAGTCAATCAATGAGGCAAACTTCATTGTTGTCTTATTTTAAGAAATTTCCACAGCCACCCCAGCCTTCACCAACCACCACCCCAATCAGTCAGCAGCTATTAACACTGAAGCAAGACTCTCCACCACCAAAAAGATTACGACTCCCTGAAGGCTCAGATGATGGTTAGCATTTTTTAGCAATAAAGTACTTTTTAAAGTATGTACATTGTTTGCCTACACCATACATTGACAGAACCTGAGAAAGCAAAACCTGACTCATCCTGCCCCCGGAGGCAGCTGCAGAAAACCTGGACTCCTGATTCCTTTGGGCCTTTCCTGACTCCTTTGCTAGCTAGGGGATGGAGAGAGAACCAGAGTGTGTAGGTGGCACCTTTGGAGTGTTTAAAATTCCAAACAGCTAAAAACTCACAAACTTTAGGAGGCAGTTTTTTTCTGGGCAGTGGGTTCCCAGCATCCCCCGTTATAAATTCTAGGGATTTGGTTAAGTAGTTCCTTTAATGTAATACAGAACATAAATTTTGGAACCCACCATGGCCCCCACTTCAGTTTTTAAAAAATACATCTGCCTAGAGATTAAAAATTTAAGAACCTAGATTTTTCTATTTAGATCCAAGAAGTGGCAACATAACTGAAGTGCACTATTAGGAAATCACTTCTGCAGTGCCTGATACCAGTGGTCCTTTTTGTCTCATCTTCTCAAGGGCACCCCTGAGAGTTAGTCCTCTTATGTCTTGAGTTTAGCTCAGGCCAGAGTGTGGAGTTAACCCAGGCTGACTGGGTATTCAGAAATTCACGGTCACTGCTGGAGTGGACTCAGCATGGTCCCACATGCCTCCCTTAAACTCTACAGCTTTCAGAAATCCCCTTTAGTCAGTGTTTTTGAAAATGAAATCGGGCTGGACAATTGACAGAAACTAATTTCTAAACAAGATGCCAAATTTATTAACTCGTGTGAAGAACACACCTGCCAATTAGACTGTATAGTGACATCCTCTAGTGAGTACATTCTGTCCCTTTGGGAAATCTTGTAAGAGGTCAGTTAATTTGGAGGCTGCTTAAAGAGCTTGGGATCAGAGCCAGGGAAATTATGGGCTTGGGTTAGGGAGCTATGACCATCTGGAGGTCCCATTTCTGCTGCAGGGATAGGTCCATTATATCTTATCAGCCCCTCTCCTGAGTCAGTACTAGACACTGATGATTTATGGCACAGGAGCTCCCTTATTCTAGGCTCCAGGAAGACCACCTATTTCTGCCCACAGAGGCTTTCTTCAGACAACCCTTATAATTCAGTTGATTTTCAGCATTTTATAATCCTATTCTAGCTGTGTGCCACAGGGTCCACCTAGTCTCCTTGCTATTAGAGTTTGGGCAGGGGGGAATAACCACACTTTACAGCGCCAGTTATAGACTGGTCATTTCTCCATGAAACTCATCTCACCCATGATGTGGTTTTCCTATTGCAGTGGCTTTCTAACTATTTCAAAGCCTTAGGTTTCCCCAGTGACACCTTGGGGATTAGAGCACTGTGGAGAATAAGGGAGCAAGTCAATAGAACTCCAAGCCTTTTATCCTCTTGTTCTAGAGCTGTGCTGCCAATACTGTAGCTGGTGGCCACATGTGGCTGTTGAACACTTGAAATGTGGCTAATCAGATTGAAAAATAAAAGTATAAAAATAAAGGCCATGTTGAAAACAACACAACAAAGAAGATGTTGAACATGGCATGTGATTTAGAGGGCGGGACAGAGAAAGGTGAGCAAAGAAAGGAAAATGAGAGGAACAAGGTAAAGGAGTATCAGCGCATACATTTTGGAATCCCGAAGAAGAGAACCAAAGAAATGGAACAAAAATATTTAAAGGTATGATCAAGAAAATGAAGAAATAACAGATACATTTACAGAATGAAAGGCACAGTGTCCCAAGTGAAACTGACAAAGAATGATCAACCATGAGACACAACCTAGTAAAATTTTCTGGTTTAAAAAATAAAAGCCTGTGGTCACCTAGACAAAAAGCTAAAGTCCTAGGGGGAGAGAGGAGAGACATATATGCATACTTATGTGTTCCAGATAGGACTGAATTGCTACAGTGTTTTATAAAATGAGGCAGCACTTATTAAAATTAAAAATACTACTCCTTTTAACCCAACAATTCTACTTTTGAGACTAGAGAACACACAAAAGCACCAAAGGCTATGTGGACAAAAGCAATGCAGATTGTTAGTAGGGGCAAAAAAAGGGAAAACAAGTGTCTACCTATAGGAGAATAATATTGTCAGAGGTAAATCCGTACTATAGAATGTTATTAAAATTAAATCATTTAGTTTTTAATCTAAAACTATTGACCTGGAGTGATGTCTCATATTCTTTTGCATAAACAATAATATACATGTATGTGTGTGTGTATTTTTATATATAATATAAGCTCACTTTAGTAAAAAGGAAAATGTTTATGTATATCAAATTTATATATATTTGTGTGGGCATGGGGAAAGACACATAGACAATAGACCATAATCACTGGGTGAGTATGGATTATTCATATTTGTATTGTTTCACTTTTTACAGTATTTATATTACACATATAAAATGTATATTGTGAAGGAACTTTTAAAGTGAGAAAAAACAAAAAAGAAAAAACCCTGGCCTTCAGCAATTAGAGTAGCTTTATTGACCTAATTCAGACAAAGAGGCTGGAGCTCCTTTAGGGAGTTAAAGGCACTGGCAGTGGAAAAAAACCATGAGATCATCATCATATCATACCCTGAAGCTGGAGAAGTCACTGAAACCCAGAGAAAATCTAACTGGTAATTAATACATTTGGGCTCTCTGTGCCCCTTAGGGACAGGAACGAAAACACCAACTGAATTCGCCCATCAGCCTATGGAGACGTTGGTGGAAGATAGTGAGCTGCACTTGCACCCAAGTCAGCCCAGACACACTGCACTCTACTTCTGGAGGCACAAAGCTGACATTGACTGGGCACCTGTTAGGAGCCCAGTTTAGTGACAGGTACTTTATGTAAATACTTTTACTTAATCCTGCAAGGGGGCAGTCAAATCACATGTTAGTTCTGGTGGAAGACTTGTTCACCTGCTCCTCTCATACCATCCTGTAAATCTTAAAATCTGAGGGTTATTATCCATCCACAGCTCATCTCTACTTTTCCAGTTGGACAGCATTGGTAACTAACTCCTCATTCATATTTTAATTCATATGTTAATTCATGTAAGGAAATAATCACAACTCTCTCACTAAGTGTCCTGCCTACCTCATCTTCTATGAGTTAACTCTACATCTTTTATATGAACACTATGCTTTACATTTTACCAAATACTTTCCTCTCATTGATTCAACAAATGTTTATGCAATATCAGTTATGTGCCACTGAGGGTTTAATGGTCATAAGCTCTAGTTTCTATTCTCAGGCTCTTGTATGTTTGGTCATATATTTTTGTGATAACCCTGTGAGAATGGCAGGGTAGGGATTCTCCCTATTTTTATAGGTGAGCAGATAAGTTCACAGTTGAAGTGATTTTCTCAAGGTCACATACCTTGAAAGGACAAGACTACAAGCCAGGGTTCCTTATGCCTAATGCTGTATGCTCTTACTACAGACTATTTGAGATTAATTCCTTGACACTATTTTTTAATTGTTCCTTCTCACTCTTAAATTATCATTACCTTTTTTGATGTTATTTTGTCTCTATGCATGAGCAGAAACCATGTCTTTTATTTCTTCCTGGTTTTGAGCACATAGTGGGTGGCCTGATAGTGACTGCTGTTTAAAAAAAGAAGAACCACCAGCACATAATATAGATACCTCGTGCAGAATTCAGAAATAACTCATGTTAAAGGGAAGGTTCTTACCATATTTTCAAGCAGGGCCGGTAGTCAGGCAATATGTACCCTCCTATATCAGTGTTAAAATATCCAAATATTGTTGATATTTTAGAGGCATTTCTCACTCCAACCCTGCCCCGTGGACCTCTAGATCTCCCCAATTAGTGGACACAACAGAGGGCCTCCAGGATCCTGCTCTAAAGCTGTAGTTGTGCCTGGGATTTATAAGTTGATAAATATTTTTAATCCATCTGTTTTTAGATAATATCCTGGGGTGTAGTCAGGCTATTGTTAACTCTCTAGGCTAAATGTCTGTAGTGTCAAAACCTACCTTCATGTAACAGCACTACTGACGTAATTAGAGGGCTAGAGTGAAACCCTTTTCTTTATTTACATTGAATGTGAATACTTGGTTTATTAGAGCCTTTCCCCCAAAAAACAGTCACCTGAAAGGATGGCTCTTCAGGAAGGGGGTGGGGCAGGGTTGGATCCAGAGCACAGAGAGGTAATACCTGGAGAAGTCAACCTTAAGGGCCTAGAGTGGAGTGCTAAGAGAGAAGGCAACAGAAGGCAGAGTTAGGAAGTTGCCTTTTAATTCCTTTGACCTATGATGAAACTCATACTGTTAATATTATATTTAAACCAAGTAAACTTTTTTCAATGGATATAAAGGACAGAATAGTCAAAAGCTCATCACATTAATGAATAGGCTAACTGCCAAAACTTGAGAAATTGATTAATACTGTAAGTATTTTATTTAAATAAAACCATCTTTTTGTTTTGTTTTAATCCTTACCTGAAGATAATTTTCTTCCATTTATCTTCAGATAGAGTGGGAGGGAGGGAGGGAGAGAGAGAAACATGGATGTGAGAGAGACACATCGATTGGTTGCCTCCTGTATGACCCAACCAGGGCCCGGGACTGAACTGCAACTGAGGTATGTGCCCTTGACTGGAATCGAACCCATGACTCCTTGGTCTGCAGGCTGACACTCTAACCGCTGAGACAAACCAGCAGGGCTTAAATAAAAACATTGTAATGGCCATTAAAATTATTTGAAATACAATGATCACTCTGAAAGGAAGTTACAGCATCACAGTATTTATAGTAGAGAATGCAGTAAAGGTGCACATTTGGAAGTGACTATAACATTGTAAAATCAACCCACATTAAGTACCATAAAAGTAAGTAGAGTCAAATAATGCAGCCTTGTTTATACATGATTGAAAAGGAAAGGGGAACATTACAGAGTTTTCACACTTGTGTAACGTGAATTTTTACCTACTTTGTTTAGAGTTAGTATAAAATTGTGTGCCCTAATCCCACCCACTTGATTAGATCAAGACACTAAAACAGAATGATTCCTTACTCATTTTACAGTTTTATTCTTGATATTCTGTAAAAGGAGACCAAAATGATTGTGGAGCTGACTCACACCTATAGAGTAATTACAATGTACCATAGTCACATAACAAGAGCCAAAAAAGAAATATAACTACAATTGCTTTACCTTACAACTGCTGATGTTAATGTACAATCCATTACAACTAAGGATAGTTGTGCATTAACGAGTTGATTTTACCAACCTCTGTAAAATTTTAGGAATGAGCAGATCTGAGTATATGGATACTTCCTTATATTATAAAGTAAAAGCAAGCATTTTCAGTTTTATTTCTGTGTAAAACAAAGAACTCCTGGAGGTCAAACAAGGAAAAGATGCACCAAGTTCGAAGCACTAAGTCATGAAATGAAGAGTCTGAGGTAGAAGTCAAGCAATATAATCCATAACCTTTTTAGGGGAAGTATTTATTCCCAGCAACCATCAGATCTCTCTAGTAAGATTTTTTTTTTAATGTCTCAAGTTCCAAAAAGTTAATATATTTTTCTAAAGTCAGATGTAAAATTATGACCAACAGAAGATACACACAAATTCTTGTCTTGTTAACAAAGTAAACAAGTTTTACTAAAAGCTGCTGACATTTCTATCAGTAGTAACCATAGGGAGGTCGCTGGTTGTAACCGTAGTTTCCATACTGGTGAGGGTGGTAAGTTTCTTGTCTGTGCTGCTGGTAATTGTTACCCCAGGGTCGTCCATGCCATTGATTGGATCGATTGTCACTTGGCCACCCCCTTCTGCCATCCCTACCTCTAAACTGTCTATTATCTTGCAACCTACAACAAAACAAAAAAATTGTTTATACTTCTTTTTTAAGAAAACCCATGACAAATCTATCCTGTTGCATTTGACTTCTCAATTGAAACTTAAGAGTAAAAAAAAACATTTAAAAAAATATGTTCTTATTGATTTTGAGAGAGAGAGAGGAAGGGAGAGGGAGAGAGAGATAGAAACATCAATGAATGAGAAACATCTATCAGCTGCCTCCTGCACACCCACACTGGGCATGTGCCCTGACCAGGAATTGAACCGGCAACCTCTTGGCACATGGATCGATGCTCAACCACTGAGCCACACCAGCCAGGCAACATTTTTCTCTATAAAATGTTATAGCACCAGTTATTCAGAGCATTCTTAAGATTTAAATCATTCTTCCAGTTACATTGGATATGCTTTGCAGAGACATAGGCAGACTACAACACCAAACCCAAAACAATAGGATAGTTCTGAATCAAACTAAGAACTATTCAGTTGTTTAAAAAAAAAAAACAGTATGGTGCCCTGGCCAGTTTGGCTCAGCGGTTAGAGCGTCGGCCCTCGGACCACAGAGTCCTGGGTTCGGTTCCTGCTAAGAGTGCGCACCTCAGTTGCAGTTTGTCCCTGGCCCCAGTTGGGGTCATGTGGGTGGCAACCACTTGATGTTTCTCTCTCTTCCTCCGTCTCTCCCTCCCACTCTATCTGAAGATAAATGCAAAAATGTCCTCGAGTGAGGATAAAAAAAAAGTACGGTAATTTATTCCTTTTATCCATTTTGAATTATTAAATAGAAGTAACATCCACTGTATAAACTTTCTAAAGTGAAACCAAAAACATTACCTTCTTACGGAATTTTATACGAATTTTTATATAAGACTAGGTTTTTAAAGTATATTTGCAAATAAAATAATTAGTCCACAGAAAGAACATTTAAACACACACACACACACACACACACACACACAATTGAACACTAAGGAAAAAATACATGGGTTGACAAAATATTAAAGCAGATATTTACCAGCCACTTAATTTGTGCCAGGCACTAGGTATACCATACTGAACAAGAACATTGGTCCCTGCCCTCCGTGGTCTTCTGGGTTAGCAGATTAAAGCTATTCTCTCCCAGATCAGCCATCTGCAATACATTTTTCTGAAGTAATACATACCAATTGCCTCTATTTCTTTGGTTCCCACCAGCTCTGCTATTCCATTCCTCGACAATTGGAGGGGACGCAGGAGGGCGTTTCAGGTATTCCTGGTAGTCTTTGTCATCTTCTGTGAATCTACTGGCAAACATCTCTTCATAATTTGGAACAGCTTCAGAAGTATCAGTCATTCTGAAACTCTGTACAGTTTTCAATATGTTTCTATTAGAATGAAAAAATTAACAGTATTTTACCAGTGAAAAACAAAGTAAACAATTTTAGGGTATTCTAGACATTCAATTGAGTATTTCTTTTTTTTTTTTAATCCTCACCCAAGAACATTTTTCCATTTTTGTTCAGATAGAGTGGGAGGGAGAGAGAGGAAGAGAGAGAGAGAAACATCAACGTGAAAGGGACACATCGAGTGGCTGCCTCCTGCACGACCCAACCAGCGCTGGGGACAAACTGCAACTGAGGTACGTGCCCTTAGCGGGAACCGAACCCAGGCTTCTCTGGACCGCAGGCTGACGCTCTAACCACTGAGCCAAACCGGCCAGGGCAATTGAGTATTTCTTGATTACTATAATACAGGTATTGTGCTAACTAGAATCATGGGATACAAAGATAAAAATATATCATGGACCCTGCCTCCAGAGAGCTCTTAGTTTAGTAGAAGAAACAGGTAAGGTATGAATATAATGGGAGATTTATATTTAGAAGTGAATATGGAGAAATGAAATTGGAAAAGTAGCCAGGTCAAATTGTGAAAAACTTTGTATTCCAGACAGTTTTGCACTTTTTCTGGTATGCAATGAGAAATCATAGGTGGTTTAAGCAGGGAAGTCTCCAGAGCAAATTTACTATTTAGAAGGATCACTTTTCTAACAGGGTAGAGATAGACTAGTAAGATTAGACTAAAGGCAGATTACTGTAGTCATGCAGGTGACATGCTGAGGGCTTAATCTGAGGCAGTGACTGTGAGAATAGTTTTAAAAGAATTTCAGGAGGAATTACTCACTGACTAGATGTTGGGAGGAGAGGAGAGATAAAAAATAATCCCCAGGCTGCTGGCCAAATGATTGGACAGGCTATGGTGCCATAGGAACTACAGAAAGAAGGGTGGGTGAGAATATATACTGAGTTTGAAGTTACCTAAAGTACATACATCCACTGGGAGAGTCAGTTCAAAGTTAGTTATTTGGGACTGAGAAGTGGGTTGAAGATGAACATGAGAGACATCAGCAAATTTATTGGTGGTTAATGCTATGAGAATGAATGAGATTACTCAGGAAGAGGAATACGGAGAGTACCAAGGAGCAGAATCCTGGAGAACATAGACAGTAGAAGATAAAGACGGGATAGGAGAACACACACTGATAAGACACAACTCAGATAAGAACCAGAAGAGATTATGATAGAAGGCAAGAAATTAAAAAGGGAATGGTCATCAGTGTTGAATGGTACAGTGACAGAAAGAACCAAGAAGTGAAAATTAACTGGATTTAGCCATTAGGAGGTGATTATAGTAGTAGGAATTGAAGCAGGATTACAATTGAGAAGTAACTGGAAGGTAAGGAAGTAGAAATCTACACTGATTATAGACTTAAGCTTTCAGGAGCTTGGCTGAAAACAGGGCCATAGTTAAGGGGTAACTGAAGACTAGTTCTTATTTCGTCCAGGATAACATACCTGAGGATTGTTTAAAGGAAAAGAAAAAAGAGCCAATTAAAAAAAAAAAAGTGCAGTCTAGAGTAAGATATTTTATAATAGTATCCAATGTATTCTTATTCCAGATTCACTGATGAATGAAAAAGAACTACTATAGATATTGTCTAATGGCTATAAAAACTGCAATCTGTATCAGCTGGGTTTTCCAGAACAATTATGGATCTACTCAGCAAGTAGTATTCCTTCACCCACAATTTCAGAGAACACTCTAAACTTAAAATATTTGGCTTAGGCTGCAAAGGCCTAATTCTTGAGAAACCAGGGGACAAAGAGTTTACTTCTTTTAATCTTCACCCAAATCCTGGAAGTCAGCACTAGCAGTATTCTGTAGGTAGCTCCCACTTCCTAGTCTTCTTTGATCAAATATTGGTCAGCATTCCTTTCTCCTACCTTTCCTAGCCCAAACCCACGTTTTTGTTCTTTGCCTCAAGACTCCTAAAACCTATTTTCTGATTTGGGGCACCTGTGACATCATGCTAAAACTTTAAAACCAAATCTCCCTCTTATCTGACATCCCCCAAATTATTTTTCTTCCTGTATTTTAACTTATAGTAAAAAGTCTTTGACAAAGAGATGTGATATTGGAAGATAGCTGCTTCATTAGTTTGTTTTTCCTCCAAATCGTTCAAAATATGCAAAATTTATACTACCACCTTCATCCCAACAAAATTAAACTGAGATTGTTTGGATGCAAGAAACAAAGGTAAAACTAGATGTTTTACCTTTCAGGCTACAGCAGTATGCCTTATTAAATACCAGACTTTTCATGTGTCTGGGATTGGCAAACTGCTGTCAAGTTCTAAAATCCAAGGTATGATTTAAAATAAATTCTGCTGCCCTGGCTGGTTTGGCTTAGCGATTAGAGTGTTGGCCTTCAGACCATGGGGTCGCGGGTTCAATTCCCGGGTCAAGCTCATGTACCTGTGTTGCAGGTTCCATCCCTGTCCCTGGTCAGGCGGGGTTGTGCGAGGCAACCAATCCATGTCTCTCTCTCTCTCTCTCCCTTCCTTCCACTCTATCTAAGAATCAATGGAAAAAGTGTCCTCGGGTGAGGATTAACAATAAAACAAATTCTGCTAATTAAAATTCGTGCCTGGGTTTCTATAGGGATCACAGAAATCATCAAGAAAGATGGCCCATACCTAACCAAATGGGCAATAGAAATCATAAGGGCAAGACAAATGTGCTATTCTATTTTTATATTCTCTCACAACACCCTCCCACAAGTAAATATATTTATCATTACTCATGAGAATGAAATTTAAACAATGTATTAACCAATGTTACCCCAATAAATTTAATTAAGATAAAAAATAAATAGAATTTTAATTTATCCAAGTTGTGCTTATCCCAGGGATTTGAGGCTGTACTGTTTAATGTTTAGGTTTCGATGTGTGGTAGGAAAAAACAAAAACAAAACTTGACTCCGTCAAGAAAACCCTCAAAAGGGGTAGGTGGTGGGTAGGGATCATAAGGGCTTAAGTTAATGCAGGGGTTGGATTAAAAGTGCTCTAAGGCCTTCCAACGTTAACTCGAGAGTACTCCAAAGTGCCAGCGAAGAGCTAGAAGACGATACAAAGACTTGTCCTCTGGGCCTTCAAAACCAATAAGCTAGTTCCAGCATGAGTAATAACTTCACAGGGCACGCTCTTGTCCGTTGAAATAAAAGGGCACAGCCTTTCAGATTTGTACTAGGACGTTATTTACCACAAATAAAACCACACAGAACTCTGGCTGCAGGCGACTACCTTGGAAAGAACTAGCCAGCGTGGGGTGTCGCTGCCCCAGCAGGTGAACCCAGAGAACAGAGGAAGGTAAGGACTGCAAACCACCGCGATTTTCAGTCCGCTCCCAAAGCACGTCAGAACTGGTCTCCCAAGGCTCTGGCAGATTCGCTCCCTTCTGAAGCACCTTAGATGTCCAGGCGCGAAGGAAACTAGAGGCCATGAAGGGCACGGGGCTTCCGATCTCGCGAAGGCGCCGGGACCTGGAGCCGCAGACCGAGGATCCCTCGCCCGCCACTCGGCTCGGCCGATTCCCTCCTTCCCGGAGCCATAACGGGCAACTCACCCGCCCAGCGCCGCGTCTACTCCGCTCGGGCCGAGCCGGCGAAGCACGCAGGAAACCCACCTCTGGCCCACGACACGTCAGTTCAACGCCACAGCACCTCGCTTCTCCAAGGTGACGGAGCCGCTCCTGTCAGAATCCGACAACCCGCTGACTTCCGCTTCCGGCGAGCTACGCAGAGGCGGGTCTGTCAAGTCTCGCGATAGCTGGGGTTCGGTGTGTGGCGTTTACCCAGTGGACCTGGCGGCGGTGCAAAGCCCGGAGCGCGACTAATTGAGGTGATGGCCTCCGTGTGCTTTCCGCCTGCCTGGTTCCTGTGCAGGAAAAGACGTCGCCGTATACTAAGTCCCCTTTGCCGGGAGCCGGTGACGGGTAGGGACAGAGGTTCTGGAAATACGCAGAGATGGGAGGGAAAGGCTGCTTCCGCCGCCGGCCCCAGACCTGTGGAGGACGCGAGGCTCGAGCGGATTCCTCCAGCGGCGCGGCCCCGTGACCTCCTGCCAGGGCAGGCCTCGGTAATAAGAGTTTCTTAGCCCGTTTCCGACGTGTTTTTTTACCCAAACACACCCCTTCTCTGCTCCAGCCTAATTCGTCAGTACCCAGCGCCCTCCAAGGGGCTTGGCTATTTCTTCTCGAATGTTCTGCAGGTGTCTGCACGCTGAGCGTCCCAAACATAACGTGGCCACTTCCCTCCCAATTACTTTCCAGACTGTGCACCCTTTGTGTAAATACTACCCCCAGTTTCCTCGTGGATACGTGGGTGTCTGTATTTGATGCTATGTGATTTCCTTCCTCGTGCCCGTCAGTTACTAAATTTTGTGGCTTCTACCCCAGCAGCGAGTCTGACATCCATCCACGTTACCCACTGCTTCCACCCAATCCAAGTTCCCCTCATCACCCCTGACGGTGGAAATGCAATACCCTTGCCTGGGTTTAATCATCCTCAAGCACAGCTTCGATCCAAGATCTTCACCGGCTCCCTGTTATCTGTACATTAAAGGGCAAATTTATTAACTTGGATTCAAAAACTCTAATTTTATTTTCTGCCCTTCTGCTTTCATTCTCCCTTTACCCGTAACACTAAGATTTCATGTATTCATCCAGTTCTTACCACTTTCTAACTTAGAGCTATAACATGATTTATGTACCAGTCTTTTCCCCCATTAGACTATAAAGGGACCTTTATCTGATTCATTTCTGCATCCTGCATTGTGTCACATTGTGCTTTGTGTGAAGTAAGCACTCAGTAAATGTTTCTGGAATAAATGATGGAACTACAAATGTTTCAAGCCACGTTTTAAAAGCATTAACCTAGCAAAAGTGTACAGTATAGTATGGATGGGCAGACAGGATAGTCTTGGTGTTGGGTAGTAGAGGAGAGAGCAGAAAGACCAAGGTTAGTTACAATAATTGAATAGTACTATCCTTAGTAACAGCAGGCATGGGAGGAAAGGATTAGGAGGAATCAGGGAAGACTCCAATTCCTTAAGCCTGGGAAATTGGCACTGAAAAGGGATAGCCATAGGGTGAGTTGATTTTAAAGCAAAAAGGAGCTCAGAGCTCCAAAAGATTTGTAGAGTTTGAGATGGTAGTGAACTGTCCAAAGGAAAATGTTTGGGAGGTTGTTAGAAATACAGAATTGGAGCCCAAGAGAGGCTATGCCTAAATATGTAAATGTGTGAGTCATCCCTGAGAAACAACAGTTGAAATCATCAGTGTATATGATCTTTCCACAGGAGAAGTATTTATAGAGAAAAGCAGAAGGCCAAGGCCTACGCCTCAGGAAATACCCAAATTTAGGAGTCAGGAATGGGAAATATAAAGTTGAAGAGAAGATTGGAATAAATATGTGGGTAGCAGTGTAACAATTGAAAAACTCAGGAAAATGCTTCCCCACCTAGTATCAGGAGACAGAATATTTGGAAAAAGGAAAGTTATTGAAGGCTAGCTTGCTGGTTTCCTTGTGACTTAATAATGGCATTATTTCTAGATAATCAGGACTTACACAGAGAAATGTGTATGTCTTTTCTTTACATTTATAAATGGCACTTGGGAACTCGTAGGCTTCTGAGAGTTTCTGTGAAAAATTCTAGGTATTCCAGCCAATTTTCAAATGAACCTATTTTTGTCTATAATGTTCTCTCATATTATGGTATTTTATCAGTTATTATATCTCATTTTCTGACATATTTAGGAAATAATCTGTTCCATGAAAAGGAATTTTCCAGATAACTGACACTTAGCCTTTAAACAAACACATTTTCATTGGAACCACTTTCAGTGGAAATATACATAGAATGTAGTACTTACTTTTATGCCATAACCAGAGTATATGAGCCATAATTTAATCTTTGCTTGGCAACTAAAGGTCATTGTTATAATCAATTATGATATTCTGTTGCATAGTAATGTCCTTGGGCTTGTTGATACATATAGAAAAGGTTGCCTGATGTTCATTGACTTTGCTTTATCTCTGTTATTAGTGTTATATCTCAGTGTTTTATCTTCTAGCCACTTCATAAATTCACCTAATTTTACTCATAATTTTAAGTCCCACTTTGACCCAGTGATCTGGAGGCAAAATACACCAGCAGAAGTCCCTGGGGAATCCTGGCATGGAGAGAGCCCTGCTTTCAGAGGCATAGAGTGACCTTGGACAATGACCATTTTAAAGATGGTTAAACTGAGGCTCAAGAGGGCATATCATTTATTCAAGGGCACAGCTGGTAAGTGGCAGCAGGATTTTGATCAAGTCTGTGATACTTCAAAAAGCCTTGCTTTTTCCTCAGTGAAACACTATTTTCTCCTTTTCATTTCCTACTCCACAAATCTTTAGCCATGTTAAGCAACTTTGCTGCTGCTGCATAGCCCAGGCTTTTCTACTGCACGGTTGATTTGGATCCCCGGAAGGCAGGAGTTCTGCCGGTGCAGCCTACCCACCAGGAAATGAACTCCACAAGGTACCTGTCTCCTCACATTGTTCATCTTTTAAAAATCCTCTTGAAAGTACATCTCATAGGTAGAACCCAAGTAATATAGCAGATCCCTAGCTAAAAGGAAGGCTAGCTGAGTAAGCTTCTACTTTCTTCCTTGGAGAGGCAGGACTCATAAGGTAGTAAATTCTCTGTCCAGAAAAAGAGTATTCAAAAGATGCTGGGAAGACAGGAAATGTGACAGTCATCCACTCCACTCTAGTTTACCACTTATCATACTTTGCCTTGTTAATTATATACATGAAATCACGATATTGAAGCATTGAAAAAGATGATCTGGTTGAATGCTTTAAAAAAAAACAAAAACAAACAAACAAAAAAAAAAAAACTATTACCCCAAGAGATGAAATTACTTCTTCACAGTCACAGAATTGATCAGTGGCAGAACTGGAACTATAATCTTCAAGTATTCTTCATTGATTTAACAAATATTTTTTGAATACCTATTAGATTCCAGGCACTGTTCTTGGCCCTGAAAACATCAATGAATGTGGATAAAAGCCCTGCCATTCTAGTGGAGGAGATTGACAATAAAAAAAAGTGACTATGCCCGGCCCATGTGGCTCAGTGGATTGATGTTGTCCCGGGGACTGAGAGGTCCTGGTTCAATTCCTGGTCAGGGCAGGTGCCCAGGTTGTGGGCTCTATCCTCAGTAGGGGTCGTGCAGTAGGCAGCCAATCAGTGTTTCTCTTTCACATCGATGTTTGTCTCTCTCTTTCCTTCCCTCTCTCTTTAAAAAATTAGTAAAAACATATTTCTTAAAAAAGTGACTATGAAGAATGTTATGAAGAATAATTAAGCAGGGCAAGGAGACAGAGGGTAATGAGCTGTTACTTCAGACAGCATCATCAGGGAATGTATGAGTGTTTTTATCTCAGTCCGTTTCCTTAGAGCAGTGGTTCTCAACCTTCCCAATGCTGCAACCCTTTAATACAGTTCCTCATGTTGTGGTGACCCTCAACCATAAAATTATTTTCGTTGCTACTTCATAACTGTAATTTTGCTACTGTTATGAATTGCCATCGGAGATATGTGTTTTCCGATGGTCTTAGGCGACCCCTGTGAATGGGTTGTTGGACCCCCAAAGGGGTCGCGAACCACAGGTTGAGAACTACTGCCTTAGAGGCTGGAGTCCCTCACACTTTCCCTACCTATCAGTCATGAAGAAATGGAATACTCTCTTCTATTTTTAACATCCATTTCTTTCATAAATGAATAGAGGAATAGCTCTCTCATTTCTGGGACAAGGCAGATGTAGCTTAGTTTATTGTTCCTAGACTGTGCCCAGTGGCAAAATTGAACTTCTATACTTATAGCTTAAGTTGGAATACAGACTTACAAATTGTTTTTCTGTCGTATTGTGTTATTCATAATAACTTCTCCTTTCCACTCCCACCTCCCCACCTTACCCCACCCAATCCACAAACACACTGACCATCTTCACAGAGTCAAGCACATAGATGGAACACAATAAGTAAGTTCTTAAACAGGGATTGAAATGTGACAGCCTTCCATTCACTTTTTCTGATCTGGGCAAATCTCGTCGTGTTTTCCTGCCCTGATTTTATCTTCTGCAAAATTGTAGTAATAATCCTTGCTACTTCTCTGCTTCATAAGGTTATTGTAAGAATTAATTATTGCATATGTAAAGTATGTTAGGCTCAAGTGAAGAAAGATGCCATATGAACGCTAATGATAATTAGAGTTATTATATGTTACATAAATGTTTAGTCTCTAGGAAAACATTTCAAGTTATATGAGGCATTGGTTTAGATTCATGTCTGTACTCCTGTGGCTTTAATTACATAGAATTGTTTTGACCAGATATTACAAGATTTTTAAAAAATATTTTTCTTTGTCGATTTTAGAGAGAGAGAGGAAGGGAGAGGGAGAGAGAGAGAAACATTGATCAGCTGCCTCCTGCACACCCACACCAGGGATCAGCTCATAAGCTCGGCATGTGCCCTGCCCAGGAATCGAACCAGCGACACTCAACCAGTGAGCCACACTGGCCAGGCTACAAGATTTTTTAAAAAACCACTTACCTTTATTATTGAAAGTATTACAGATGTCCCTCCTTTTTTTTACCCCATTGAGACCCTCCTTCCGGCTCCCACCCACCCTTGCCTTTACTGCACTGTTGAGATTTTAAGCTAGTTCTCTACCTCAGTGTCATCCTCCCACATAAGGAATTCTTTGTGTCGGGGACTTTTTTCAGGAGAGTGCAGAAAGCAAGCCAGTGTTAGTTACAAGTTTCTTTGCTACCTGAGTATTACTGTGTACCATAGGAGACAGCTGATATCACAGAAGAAGGCAAGATGAGCAATCTTGGGGAAGAAAGAGCTGTGAATTGAGCTTAATGGGTTGGAACCAGAGTCTTTTCCAACTCTAAAATCTGTGATTGTGGTATGAAGGTATTTGTCTTTCCTTTTTCCTAATGTTTTTTACATAAATAATGGCACAGCCCTGGCCAATTTGGCTGAGCGGTTAGAGAGTCGGCCAACGGACCAGAGAGTCCCGGGTTCAGTTTCCACTAAGGGCACGTACCTCCGTTGCGGTTCGTCCCCAGCCCTGGTTGGGGTCTTGCAGGTGGCAACCAGTTGACGTGTCTCTCTCACATCGATGTTTCTCTCACTCTCTTCCTCCCTCTCTCCCTCCCGTTCTATCTGAAGATAAATGCAAAAATGTCCTCGGGTGAGGATAAAAATAAATAAATAATGGCGCAAACTATGTTTTCTAAATAGAGGTGATTTGGACTTGAGTTATACAATATATGCCTATTTCTGTTTCATTTGACAGGGCCTATCCAACGCCAAATGATGGTGCTAATCTTTACTATCCTTCCTTCACTTTTTGTGGCTACTTTGTATGCTCCGTTGGCTAGCTCTGGTAATCTGCTTCAGTATCTTGGTCGTACCCATCTCTTCATCAAACGTGTTACACTTAGAAGGGACCTTGGAAATGTGCAGAGAGGCCAAGAGACTTGTCTAGAATTTACTTTCAACTACTCCTTACCCCATACTGCCATCATCTCTCCTCCAGGTATTTTTCCAGCTGTGAGAGAGTAAGGTGTTGTTGAAACCATCTGGCCTAAACCCAGTAAGGCCTCTTTATAAACTTTTAAGAGTCTGGTGGGTGGTGTAGAGATCTACTTGTCTTGCAGTTGCCCAAGACAAGCCTCATATGTAAGTTACCTTGTTTATTAAAACTACCACCAAAAAAAATAAATAAATAACCACCACCAATATGGTGTGGTCTGCCTCTTTCTTCATCTTTCTTTGCCTTCACTGTATGGGAGCCAGTTTGCAAACCAACAGTTATTCAAGTCATCACCTCTCTGGGCCTTCATTTTTTCACTTAGTTTCCTGTTTCACAGATAAAATTAAGGCTTCAGCATCAATTCCCTTGGTTTCCCAATCCCATACCTACAGTTTGACCTCTTTCTGCCCCCTTTCACCTTTTGTCTTTCAGTCTTGCTGCTGTGTGTCTTTGGTCTGTGCACTCATGGCTCTTCTGGGCATTGCTCCTGCAGTTATTCCTTCTCTCTTCTCTGTTTTCAACTCTCCCTCTTTACTGGCTCCTCCCACCCCCACACCCACCATGTAAGCTTGCTCAAGTTTCTCCAGTCTCAAAACAAAACCGATACCCTGCCCTCAATCCCATGTCCTCCTCTAAGCGTCTCAGATCTCCTTTCTACACATGGGGAGTCTCTTACAAAGAGCACTCTACACCTGCAGTATCACAGTGTCCCCTCCCCCTTTCTTATTCACTGCAGCCTTGTTTTTGCCCCCAGACACGCCACTGAAACCACTCTGGCAAAATTCACTAGGACAGAATTGAACTAGGATCAAATTCAATGACTGTTTGTCTAAAATCTTCAGTTAATTTAATATCTGTGCAGCATTTGACACTTATTTCCTTCCTCCCTTAAACCTTCTCACTTTGTTTCCGCATTTTTCATGATTCCCCTCTGCCCCCGATCACTATTTCTTCTCTGTCTCTATCTCTTTGGCCAACTCCTCATTCCCTTGCTTGTTCCTAAACTTTGGTGTCCCCATGGCCCCATCTGTACTCTCCTTGTGTTACCTATACAGACTCAGTCTCTTTTATGGCTTCCAGCTCTGTGCTGATGACTCCAGCCATCCATGATACTTGAGCATTAGACTCATAAATACTCCTGCCTACTAGAAATTTCTATCCAGATATCTGGCAGGCATCTCCAGCACATGTGTAAATGTGATGTGAGTTCATCTTTCTTTCTGAACCTGTTCATCCATCTCTTTCTACATTTTTGAAGAATGCTTCCTCCTCATTACCCACACTAGAAACCTGGCAGTAATCCTTGCCTCCTCCTCCTCTTTCTCTCCCACACACCTAGTCCCTCCCCACGTCCTGTAGACTTTAGCTCCTGACCATTTCTTCTGAGTCCACTCCTCTCTTTTCCTTCTACCACTCTTAGGTCTGATTCTTATCTCTTCTCATATAGACCATGGTGATAGGTTCTAATTGGTCCTTGTACCCAGCTTTATTCCCCTCCGGATCCTTCTCCATAGTGCTAGTAGAGTGTTCTTTAATTGTTATAAAATATACAGAAAAGAATTGATGATACCAGTTCTTGTGTATCTACCAGCCAGCTCGGAGTAGGTTCTTTCTAAAACACAAACTCGATTACATCTGTCCCTTGATCTATCCACCTTTCAGTGCTTCCTAATTGCTTTTAGGATACACTCTGAACTCCTCAGTATAGAATTACAGCCTATGAAGATTTAGTTCTGTCCTATCTGTTCAGCCTCATCTCCTGACACTCTCCCTAACTAAATGCACAGCCATATCAAAGTGTTTCAAGTTCTTGGAAGAGTTCATGTTGTGCTGTATACGTGCTGTCCCTTCTATTTGCAGTGTCTTCCCCACTCTGATCCACTTGGTAAATCTTAGCCTATTGTATCATCTTCAGGTGGCCTTCCATAATACACCCCCCCTCTTTGCCCCTACCTCTAATTAGAACTGATTATTTTTTCCTGTATATCTTTAACATAGATAGTTACATATTCATCACAATGTATTGTAATTTGTTTATATCCACCTAAATTATAAACTCCTTGAGAGTAAGGCTGTGTCTTTTGCATCTTTGGCAATTAGCGTAGTCTGGCAACATGATACATAGTTAGTGCTCAGTAAATGTTTATTGATCTGGCCCCTACCTTTCTCTCCAGTTTTATATTTGACTAATCTTTTTCCACTCAGTAAACACTCAATCATATACTCAGCTCCCCTCCTGTGCATAGCATCTGTGTTTTCCCAGACATTCTTTTATCATGGCACCACTTTATTGAATCTGTTTTCATGTTCATCTTCTTTGCTGGAAAGTATGTGCTGGGGTCCAGGGATCACTTGTGATGTCCCTGCCTCTCCAGCACCTGGTGTAGGGCTGACACACCAAGGCACTGAAGAAGCATTTGTGAACATATGGATGAAGGACTTAGACTTGCTGATTCCTAACTTCTCCATTTCCAAAACTGTACGATTTGCGGTTCCAGAAAACATGACATAATCTAGAAGTTTTCTTTCTCGCAGTAGATGATCAGAACAGTTGAAACACCAATTCAGACAGTTGGCAAATATAAAGGTAAACATTTAAGAAAGTGAGTCAGATGAGGGGGAATCCTCCGAAAGGATCGGGAACATTGGCAGTGAGTGTATCCAAGTTATCACAGGCAGGCACCTCCTTTGCACCCAATGGTGGCTTCCATATGTTCCCTCCCGTGACACATGTGCCCTGAGAGCTTTTCAGAAAGGTGTTTGACAACCCTATGACTAAACTGGCTAGAAATGAGCTGAAAATACATTTTTTCTCTGAAACAAAAATTACTGTTTTCCCCATTAGCATTTCACTTTAATTTGCTCATTTTTGTCAACTAAACACAAAGTTTAGTCATTTATTTTATATTTTATTTCTGTTCACGTAGAATTCTAGAGAAAACCCTAATTTAAAGACTATTAGGATTTGTGACCTTACTTATTTTTTCACTCCACAAGTATTCATCAATATTCAGTATATTTCTAGGCTTAATGTTGAGGGAGTGGAGAGAAGTAAAAAAATGTGGAACACAGATTTTAAGATCTACTTGAAGTGTCAAGCAGAAGGTAGTTATGATGTAGCATATGCATTATGTAAAGTAGTACATGGTAACCTAGTGGAGTGCAGGAATAGGTAATTCCAACCTAACTATAGAGAGACTTCAGAGTGAGGAGAAAAACCAGAGCTAAGTGACGTTAACCAGGAGAAATTTACTGAAGGTGGTGAGCCTCCAACAGGCGTGCGATGGCGCTCACACACACACTATGGATTGCCAGAAGTAAGACCCTGTGAGAAATCTGGATTTTGGGTGTGGAGGGTGGAGACTGGCCATTTTTCTGCTGAATACTCTTCAGAACAAGACTCCATGGCTGCTCCATTTCCCTTAGGCTAACTCCCAGAGCTCTTTACTCCTCTTCCCTCCCAAGTTCCTCAGGGACCCCTGGGTAATATCATCTCTGTCACATTTGGAATGAGTTGTGGTGCCAGCTCACTTGGGGAAACACATGTCTGTTTGGACTTCAGCATATCCCGTTAGACACTGGGGAGGGTTGACTCTGTTTTCCTCTGTGACAGGTAAGAGTCGGCTTCCTCCCACAGGTGGAGAGCTTTGCTCCTCAGAGATCTTTAGCATTTTTAGGTGGGAAGGGCATTGGCTTTAGATGCAGACTAACCCGAGTGACTTTAGCCAAGGTAGAAGCTCAATTTCTCACTTCTTAAATGAGATTATAATTATTATTTTCTACCTCCTAGATTATGATTATAAGGATTAACAAATGTTAGTTCACCCTCTTCTTTCTCACTGGGTTTCAGACCAAAGTAAAACATTCTAGTTTGGCTGATTCAAATAGGGACATGTTCTGATGCCAACATTTTGCAGTAGTCCTGTGAAAAAAGCATGTCAGAATGTGAACACTACTACCACTACTATTTATTGAGCACTTACTACATGCCAGGCACTGAGCAGTGCTTCATATTTATTTATCCTCATAATAACCAAACTAGGTAGATATTATGTCTGTTTTATAAACAGAGCTTAGAGGTGACAGGGAACTTCCCCAAGGAAGCAGGAGAAATGAGATTTGACCTCAACTTTCTTCTTCCTGTAGAAGGGACACCAGAGAACCTACAGAACAACGTAATTGCACTGGAGTTGTGAGAAATGGGAGCCATGTGACAGGCTAGTCAAGATTGCCCTCTGTGGTGAGAAATTAGAATGCAGACGTCCTTTCCACCTCTGCATCCCTTGAGCACAGTTGGTGCCTGATAAATATTGGCTAAACTAAATTGAATTTTGCCAGGAATAAGATCTTTGGTCAAACAGGAGCTGGAGATATTTTACCCCACAGATTAGCATAGTCAAATGCTGTTTTTAACCCACAGGATCCGTGCAAACACTGCCTGGCAAGATTTATAAAGTGGCCATTTGTTTGAGTTTTTTTCCCCTACACAGCTGACTTCTTTATAAAGAAAATTTATCTCAGAGAACTTACCTAGCAAGATATCACTCTACTTTGTTTTGTGTTTTCACTTTTCCTTTATATTTGAAATGAATGCTATGAAGCATAACACTGTGCCACAGGTAATAATAGCACACACAACTATGACTATCCACTGCCCGTCCCTGAAATAGATTCTGCGGTAGAAAGAACAACAGTGCTGTCATTTACTGAATTGTATGGGAAGCAAGGATCGGAACTGAAGACATAAAAAGACTTATGAGTCACTAGAGTCCAATTTAGCCTTGATGGTAGTGTGAGGTGCATTTTGAGGTCCATTTTCAGGGAAAATCATGTTGTTAGGGAAGGGAAGAGTTCTGTCCATTTGTCAGATCCCTGGTGATAAGGTCCTTGATAATAGGGACCTCTTCTCAGACCCTGAACAAGCCTCCCCTTCTCTTGGGTTCTCTCTAGACACTTCTAAAGGTCCCCAAGTCCTGCTGACAGCTCTGTCATCCCCCTGCCCCAGTGAGGTCAGTGTGTCCAACACTCTATCCTTGACCTCTTTGTATACTTTGTGCTCTTAATGTGAACTGTATCTGTTAGTATAGCTTCCACTACCACCCGTGTGCTGGACCCTTTGCCTCTCAGTTACGGCGTTGGGCCCTGACTGGGTTTAGACCTCAGTATAATCTGGATGGGAGTCCTCTTCCATCCCCCATCAGACATCCCCAGGTCTCTTTTCATCTAGCTCTCTGTTCAGTTCAGTTCAACAAGCACTTGTTGCATATGTTTGGCAGGCATCTTCTATGGACACAGAGGTTCTATTCGATTGAAATGAATGTTCCTCTATTTAATTTGCAAGGTTTTTATTTTTATTTTTATTATCTAGCAATTGTTGGGATGCTGAAGTCTTAGCTGTCAGCTACTATTCTTCCTTTTCTATCCCTGCACCCTCCCTAAGATTATTCAGTAATACAGTTTCAATTTGATAGAGATAATTTTCAAATATACATGTCTGGTTCCAACTGTCGTACCAGTCTCATTTAGTGTATGCACTTAGATGTTTCCTTGTCTCCTTAAAATGAAATCTGTTGTGGCTTTGGTTCCTAAAATGCAAAAGTAAATGGGGAGATAATTTAGTGAGCTGTGGTGTGCTGTACCCTCTAAAGTGACCACTAGTTTATCTGGTGGGAAACCAAGCCCAGAAGTAGACGGGAGGACAGTGGCTGTACTGCTTAACAATACAGAAAGGCTCAATGTGTACCTTTATCTAATCCTCACTATAGCCTTTGAGAAGAGGTACCAATATTGCCCATTTTACCACGGGGAACTTCAGGCACAGGGAAGTTAGATAACATACCTAAGGTTAATAAGTAGGGGAGCCCAGGTAAAAATCCAGACAGCCTGCTCACTGCTGCGTTCTACCGTTTAACCCTAAGAAGTGATTTTTGTGGTTACAGAGAATAGTATGGAGGCGATATTCACCTAAGAGCAAGCAAAGTAGCAGCTACTTATTTCTTATATGTCAAGTTGGCTCTGGGTAATAGTATCCTTTATTTCAGCATTTCCCAAAATATGTCCTCTGGAAAACTACTTAAGGTTTCATCGCTAATAAATTTATTTAATTTACAAAATAGAGTAAATTGAATTCACTTACTGGAGTTTCTTAAGTCTACACTGATATGTCAGAGCGTCTTTAAAAAAATATTAAAACTTATTTAATTTTGTTTAGCCCAGTATTTCCCAATCTGTGGGGTATGGAACCTTTCCCTGTTGTGTAACACCTGTTGACATCCCATGGAAATACTTTCTGGAGCTGTGTCAGAAATGGCATTTTAATTAAAACAAAAATTTACTGGCTTTATTAAAAAGAGGACATGAATGTCTAGCCTGTTTTGCCATAACCTTCTCTGACCCATTGTACCCTGGGGTGCTTGTGGGGAGGCGGCAGCCGTGTTACGGTTGTGCTCTATGAAGGTGTGAGGGCCCACTGGAGCAACCTGAATGTGAAAGAGCCTCCCGGGCTCCATTAGGCTGGCTTGTATCAGAAGGGCCCCAAGGTGAAATTTCAGCTCCCAGGGCAGAGTTGGCATCCAGTGTCTCCCTCTGTAAACACTGACCTCAGATTTGGTAGATATAAGTCTCCTAACTTATTTCCATACAATAGCCCAGCTGGATCTAAAGATAGAATATGCTGTCGCCAGCTATCTATAGCTATTCCCTAATTAATACCTGGCCAGTGAATACCTGGCTCGTTTGTTCTAAATTAGGACTACATCTCATTGTCATCCCTCAACTGTGGGGAACCAAGCCAGGGGGCAGGGCTGCCAGAACTTGGGATCATCCAAGGCCTTCAGCGATAGAGGTAGAAGTAAGAGGCTGTATATAGCCCTGTGTGGAAGATGTTGGAGGAGGAAGGGCCAAGAGTGCAGAGGCAGCAGGCCCACTGGAATCTTGTGTTTGGGAAAGCAGCTCAATGGTCTGACTAGCTCCTGGGAGTCTGAAGTAAGTCTGGCTTGGAGCCTTTACCTGCACAGCCCTAGGTAGCTGAGTTGGCTCCACCTTGCTGATGGAACACTCTAGTTCACGTTTTCCCAAATTTGCCTTTCGTAGGCAAGAACCGCTCTAGGCTCTTACTACATGTGCAAATTCCCGTGCTCACCTCAGAAGGACTGAATCAATCTGTGATAAATGCCCTGTGTGATCTGTGTGATGAGGCATGTTTGGGGAAACACTGTTCTAGTTGTTCACAGGATCTTACACAGCAGTAATGGGCTCAGTCCATTCCTCCAAGTGCTTTTGTTTCCTGTCCGTTTGTTTTTTGGCCCAACTTGGGCTCTGTAAGAGTCTCAAGTTGTCTCAGAAGGGACAACAAGGGCCTCATCCTCTTCATCCTCATCTTCCTCAGGGTTCTGGACTCCTAGCCCCTCAGCCAAGGCCAGGTCATAGCCAGATGTTGGGCCCCAGCTAGAATAAGTGTATACATGTTTTATTTTCTTGGGTCAGCCTTCCCCCTCTTGTTGTAATAAGAAGTAATTTTAGAAGAGACAGTTTGATAGGCTGTTAGTGCTGGTTCAGTGTCTTTTATGTTAAACTTCTGCTCTAATTAGTCAAGGTTATTTATCAAGCACATACCATGTGCAGAATAAGGAATAAAAAGTAAATCAAGCATGGCCCTACTTTCTGGGCATTGAATAACTTGTTCAGATTTGGGATAACAAGAAAGTTCTAGAGATGGATGGTGGTGATGGCTGCACAACAGTGTGAATGTACTTAATTCCACTGAACTGTACACTTAAAAATGATTAAATTGGTAATTTCTGTGTTATGTATATGTTTCCACAATTAAGAAAGAACCCAACTTGTTCAGGAGACAATGCACCCAAAAACTAACTGAGAAAGACACGTACAAAGTGATAAACCAGCAAATGTAAAGAAGCACATGAATTTAAAGGGATACTTGAGTAAAGTAAACCAAACACCTGTACAGCTTTTGTGCTGGAGGTAAAGAATTGGTAGTTTGGAGAATTACGCAAATGAAAGAGATGGCATGTGCCAAGAGAACGATAGAATCATATGTAATAGAAAGCAAGTTTCTAAGGAGGAGAGTCTGTTGAAGAGGCAGCCCTCACACTACCAGCCAGCCTGGGTGTGGAAGGGTTTGCTGGGGGAATGAGGATGAGGAATCGCAAAGAAAATGGTGACAGGAGAGGTCTCCCTGGGTGGGTGGTGATGGTAAGGCCTCTTGCTTTGAGTGAGGAGAGAGGTATTGTCTTGATTCAAAGTGATTTTCTACTTACTGTTCTGATATTACAACTCTGAAGTTATGGAAGGAAAGTCCTAGAGACCCCTGAGGAGCGAGCTGTTGGAGATGGCTGGAAATGGCCAGAGAAGGTGGGCCAACTGCCAGATCATGCATCTCTGCCCTCCCTACGCAGGAGCTGGGAGAGAGCTGGAGGTGGGCCTTGGAGCAGCACAGGCAAGGGCTTTGTGTAGCAGACTGCCAAACACCCGCTGGGTCACTGATGTGAGACAGGTGGCTTTCAGGCAGGTTACCTGCCATGAGGACCCCAGATTTGCAGGGAGACCTCACTTAGAACAACTGGTGGATGAGCTGAGCTTTATTGGAGGCAAAGATGCTGAGAACCGGAGCCACCGTGGCCTCCCAGATGGGGCTGGGGAAGAGAGTAGGAGTGGGGCTGTGTGTCTGATAAGCTAACCATGCCAGCCAAGCCATCTGGGGCTAGTCTGGCACGTAGTAGGCGTTCAGTAAATATTTGCTACACTGAAATGAATTGAAAACCCACTTGTTTCTCTTTGGTGTGATTTGCTTTTTGTTTGTCTTTGTTTTGCTCTTAGTTTTCTGGTGAAGAGTTATTTCCTTTTTAAAAAGAAGATATGTGACTCAGCTAAGTAAGCCAAAATGGGCATGACCCGCATCTAGAACAGGATGGCCCTCTGGGTGCTAATGACCGCTCTTTTGTCCTCACAAGCTCTCCCTTTCCTCCCCTGGTGTGTCCATCTGCACCTTGCTCAGCCTGACCTCTGCTCCTTCAACATGCTCATCCTGAGTTCAGATACTGTCTTACTGATGGCCTTTAAATCTGCTTCCTAAGCTCTGTACCTGCCATATGCACCTGCCTACTGGACATCTCCTCTTGTTTGTTCCTCAGAGTCCTGCATCTCAGCATGTCCAGAATTTGCACTTTTCATCTCTTCTCTCTGATCTGCTGCTCCTCTCCCTCGGGATTCCGTATATCCTTAAGAGGCATCACCATCTGCTCAACATCTCCAGATGGAAACCTCAGTGCCGCACGTGACTTGATCACCTTCTTAACTCACCCTTCATCTTCTTTTTTGTTGTTGTTGTTAATCCTCACCTGGGATATTTTTTTCCATTGATTTTTAGAGCGAGTGGAAAGGAGGGAGGGACAGAGGGAGAGACAGAGAGAGAAACATTGATGTGAGAGAAACACATAGATTAGTTGCCTCCCACACATGCCCGGACCGGGGCCGGGGATTTAACCTGCAACCCAGGTATGTGCTCTTCGCTGGGAATAGAACCCATGACCCTCCGGTACTCAGGCTGACACTCTAACCACTGAGCCACACTGGCCAGAGCCATAATACATTTTCTTTCTGTCATGATATAATTTTATATCATAATCCATGTCCAGTTCATCACCAAGACCTGCTGAGTCTGCCTCTAGTATATATCTCTAATCTGTAATCCACTTCCCTCCATCCCTACCCATATCTTTGGTCTGGACTTCAGCTAGACTCCTTTTAACTGGTCTGAATACTTTTGTCTCCTTATTTCTTCTCCTTCTAGGAGCAACAGTGATCTTTAAACAAATGTAAGCCAGATCATAGTATTCTCCAACCTGTCAGTGCCTTTGGATAAATCCTAAATCCTTAACCTGGCCTCAGGGTCCTGTATACCTCTCCCACCTCATCCCATGCCTTGCTAGGCTCAGAGCATTCTAACCATATGAACCTCCTTCCAGTTCCTCAAAACTGCCCAGTTCTGTATCACCTCAGGCTTTTGCACAGTTTCCTCTGCCTGGGACCTTTTCCCTCCACACTAGCCTGGCTAATGTGTCTTTGTTCTTCAGGCTTCTTCTTAGATGCCTCTTCAAAGAAGGCATTTCTCACCACCCCTCTCAGCCTAAATTAGGATTCTTTTATTCACACAGATCAAAGTTTATATATTTGTGTGATTATCTGATTAATATATTTTATCCAGTCTCATGGTTCCACGATGGAAAAACTGTATTTATTTTGCTGCGCACTTTATCCCTAGTACCCACCAAAGTACCAGATGTGCAGTAGTGATCAATATTTGTTGAAATAATATTTTTCTGTTACTATATAGTCTTCAAAAATATAATAGCTGTATAATACCTGACAGTTATCCATTTAATGGCTTTAGTAAGACATTTGTTTCAGGTGCAGTTGAAAGAACTGAATTCTTACGGTCAAAAGAAAAAAATGTTCTAAGTCTCTGGACCAGCAGTATCAGAAATCTGAACACACTAGTAATAACATTATATGTGTACATGGAGAGCCTCATTTTGCTGTTGAAGAAAAAAAATACAGATTGTAAGTTTTGAATCAATTTAGTGGGTTGTGAGCAGCACAGTTTTTATTTTATTAATTTTTTTAGAGAGAGAGATAGAAACATCGATGAGAGAGCAAAACATTAACATCAAACGGCTGCCTCCTGCACGCCCCACCATCGGGGATCAAGCCTGCAACCCTGGCATGTGCCCTGACTGGGAATTGAACTAATGACCTCTTGGTGCATAGGTTGATGCTCAACCACTGAACCACACCAGCAGGGCCAGCAGCACAGCTTTTAAAAATAGAACAGAATGAAAAATGTCAGAATGCTTTGCAAGCAAGAGGATAAGAATTGTTTTGTAGAACTTTCACACACATATATATAACTTTGTTTCCATTTTATATAGATATAACTACAGATAAAATTGAAGTAAGTACCGGGTTGCCATGTGAAATATATTTCTTAATGTGGGTTGCAGTTAAAAAATGAAGAAGTGCATCCCTGGCCAATGTGACTCAGTTGGAGTGTCATCTTATACACACAAGGCTTTGGGTTTGATTCACAGTCAGGGCACATGCCTAGGTTGCAGGTTTGATCCCTGGTCAGGGTGCATATGGGAAGGCAACTGATCAATATTTCTCTCTCACATTGATGTTTCTCTCTCTTTCTCTCTTTCTGTCTCTCTGTCTCCCTTCCCCTCATTCTAAAATCAATAAGTGTGTCCCTGGGTGAGCAGTAAAAATAAAAAAGAGAAGCACAGATTTCAGTGGCTTGCTTTGAGTGAGGAAAACAATTTCAAGTCCCTGGTGTCACCTGATGAGTTACTTGTTCAGGGTTTCACGTGCTTACCTTTCTGACGTGGCCAATGACTAGATTGCTTGGGGGATTTGGTAGGCAGGAGACTCCAAGGGCTAGTTTCTTTTTTAAAAAACTTATTATTTTGGACCAATTTTAGATTCACAGAAAAGTTACAGAGATAATAAAGAGTTCTCCTATAACCCTCACTCGGTTTCCCACCTTGTTGACATCTTACATAACCATGTGGCAAATGGAAGGAACCAACACTGGTACATCACTATGAACTGAACTCGAGCCTTCAGTGGGAGGTTACCAGTTTCTTCTTTCTCTCCTAGGATCTTATCCATGATCCCATGTGCATTTCATCCTCACATCTCCTTAGTCTCCTCTAGCCTGTGACAGTTTCTCAGTCTTTCCTTGTTTTTCATGACCTTGCCAGTTTGGAGGAGTACTGGTCAGGTATAATATTTTGTAGCATGTTCCTTAGTGTGGATTTGTCTGCTGTGTTTCTCATGCTTAGACTGGGGTTATAGGATTAGAGAAAAAATATCACCCAGATGGAGTATACATTTCATCACATCCTATCAGAGGGTGCGTGATATCAACATGGTTTGTCTCTGGTGATGCTAACCTTGATTACTTGTTCAGGGGTGTGTCTGCCAAGTTTTTCCACTGTAAAGTTATTATTTTTCCCATCCCATACTCTGTTCTTTAGAAGCAAATCACTAAGACACTTAAGATCAGCCTACTCTCAGAGGGGGGAGGGGTGGGGGTGTTAAATTCCACCTAGAGGCGGGAGAATCTACACACATTATTTGTAATTCTTCTGTAGGGAAGGTTTGTTTCTTCTCCAGTTGTTTAGTAATTTATATCAGTGTTGAATTAGGTATATTTATTTTATATTTTATATTATAAACCTGTACAGTGTTATTTATTGTGTTGCTCACATGTTCCAGCTTTGGCCACTGGGAGCTCTTTCAGTTGACTCCTGTGTCCCTCTGACATGCCCCCATCCTTTCATGGTGTTTTTTTTTTTTTTAGCACTGCCTTACTTTCTGGTATTTCAAGATGATCTAGCTCCTCTTGTATTTTCCCTGCCGCAGACTAAAATCAGTCATTCCTCTAGGAGCTAGATTTTGAAAGACAAGAAGCAGAGATGCGGAAGTTACCCTCTTTGGTACAGGGGGTGCACAGTACTTTTCTGCCCAGGATACCTGAGAGGGTTAGTTGGTAGCACAGAGGAAGGGCGCACGTGGAGCTGCCCCGTTTCCTTTGTTTCTTGGGCTTATATAGCGCTCTGGTGAGCCACCACGGTGATCTGATCTGCCCGGTTAGAGTGCAGAATGTTCTTCAGACCGATTGGCAGTGCCTAGCAAGTGGATTCTGGAAGCCTCTGTTGCCCACACAGAACAGCAGAAATCCCTCGTCCCTGAGCTGGGCTGATCAAGGTCTGGCTAGCCAGACTTTTGGGGGGCATCTCTGCCCTGCTCATTCCCAACTCTGGATCTATCCAAACAGCAGTTTATTTTCCCAAGGCTGCTGTTTCAAATTCGGTTTCCACCCTACCTCCTCTCTCTCATGCATGTTCAGTAGGTATCCTTGCCCCCTTTAGGAAAAGTAGCCCACCAGGCAAGTTTCCTCAACCTCACTCACCTTCCCTGCTGTGAACTTCTCCCCTCTCTAAGGCTCACTCTTCCATTTTCCCCAGGACCTGCCCTTCTTTCCCACATATTCATTCTTGTCCCCTCTCGCTGGCCTCTCTTGCTCAGCCTAAAAGGACACTCAAGTGTTGGCCTAAAATGACTCTCCTTGGCCTCACCTCAACCTCCAGCCAGCACAGAATCTCTCTGTCTCTCCCCTTCACTTTAGGCCTCTTTAAAGAAGACACTGTACCATCATCTCCCTTGACAACTGGAGCCATGGAGACCCTGTTGATGGGAGATTTTCCACAGAAAAAGGGTTACTGTTGGCTTTTATGTCAGGGGTGGGGGCACTGATAGGGAAATTAAATGGCCCATCTCTAGGGAAGATTTCAAGATGATGAAATACTACTGGTAAGGACTAACCCCAAACCTTAGACAAAGCTCTGGGTGTCTGGGAAAGTTCCTGGGCCTGGGGTTGGGATTAAAGGAGAGGAGTGGAGGCCACTCCCCACCAGGGACAGGAGGGGCAACCATTTCCAAACCTTGTCTGATCAACCCTTTCCTCTCCTCACTCTGTTGCGAGAGCTTTACCCAGAGTGACAGCTACTTTATCATGGAGTATTTCACCTCACTTGGGCTCACACCTCCAGCATTGCCCTGCTTTCTGATGACTGTATGAAGCAGCCCAGTGATTCACTAGCCCCACCTGTTTGGCATTACTGAATCTTCCCAAGGTAACATGGGTGTGCCCTTTCCATCAGTGGAGCAAAGGAAGCTCCTGCAGAGTTTGGACACTACTTGGCCCCACTGTACCCCTACACCAGCTAAGCTGTTTTCTGGTACCTCTACACCAGCTGAGCTGGCTTCTGCCATTTATCTCCCTTTGACACTGCCAGGAACTCCCCCAGCCCTGGTCTTTAGAATTCAGCTTATGATAGATATGTTTCCTCTAGGACCAAGCACTTATCCATCCCTGGCTCTAAACTTGAGCTTACCAAACCTGGCCAATTTTGTGTGTCTGTGGCCTGGCCTATTCACTAATTCATTCATTCAACAAATATTTATGGAGGACTTTCAGGCACAGTTCTAGGCACTGGAGATACAATGATGAGCAGAAAGATGTAGCTTCATAGAGTTTGCAGATGTGCCTGGGAGACATATTAAACTATTAACAATAAGTACAATAAAGAAAAAGTACAGGAAGGCCCAGAGTGTGGGGGAAGGTTGAGTTAGTCCTAGTGCAGCCTTGAGTAGGGACTCAGGACCTGATGATATGTGGAAGGGGATCAGGAGACTGCCCTGATTTAAGTTCCACTTTTGTCATCTCAGTTTTCCTTGCTCTAATATAAGGACAAGCTTGATCAAGCTTCCTTTAAAGCAATTGATTACCCTCTAGTTGGGAGCTCCCATCCCATCTTTTCTTAGGGAAGAGTCCAGAACATCTGCTGCAGGTTAGGATCCTTCCTGCCAAGTGGGCTTCTACGGGTCCCCTGAGCCACCCACCCTGGCAGTGGACAGCAAGATGAGGTGGGCTTTGAGCGGCATGGCCTTGCCCATCTCAGATTCTGAAGACCCCAACTCTGATCTGAATGTGTGACCTTGGGCAAATCATTCCCCTCCCTGGGGCCTGGAGACCCTCACCTGCAAACTAAGGGGAGCCCCAGAGCCCCCTCCACTGCAGGTGGGACACAGGCAGGCAGGATGCTCGCTGGCAGCACTGTGCGGAGCCCCCCTGGGCATGCGGCAGGAGCGCACTGACGCTAAATCGCAAAGGGAAGGGGTCTGCCTGGGAGGCTGGTTGCCACCGTGCACTGGCACCTCACTGCCCCTGGGCTGGGCTCAGGGCCTGGGGGCCACTAGTTTACGTAAGGAGTGGGGCGGGGCGGGCACCGCCCAAACGCGACTGCCCTGCCCCTGGTGGCCCAGCCCCCGCCTGCCTGTCCGCGCCTGGCGGCGGCGGCAGTGGCAGCACAGCCCGCGGAATGGAGCAGCGCCGGGGCTGAGCCGGGCGCGCACGGGCCACCGCATGTGCTGCGCGGGGAGCAGCTGCCGAGCGGGCGGACAGCAAGTGCAAGAGGCCCCGTGGGAGCAGCCGCGGGAGAGCGCCGGAGATGGGGTGAGTGAGCCCGCCGCGCCGGTGGGCTGCGGGCCGCCACCCGCGTCGGCTTAGAGCCTCTGCGCCTGGAGCCTGGGCTAGCATGCCACCGACCCCGCGCCCTCCGCCCCGGGCCGCGGCCCTTCTTTGCAAAGGCGGGCACCTCGCTGCGCCTGGCCAGCTTTGCTGCCTCGGCCATGCGGCGGTCCCCTCGTTCCCGGGCGCGGTCAACTCCAGGGCCTGTGAGTGTAGGAAGCAGTTTGTCCTTCTTCACGATTGGGTTTATTACAAACAAAATGGAAATCCAAGTTTTCCTGGAAAGGAGATAATAATAACACCCCAGCATAGGGAGGGTGGACTTTTGAGTCTCCTTTGAGATGGCTGAGGATGATGGCAGTCTGTGAGGAGCTAGGAGAGGCTTTAGTCTTTGAAACAACCGAGATCCTCAGGAGAGAAGTTGAAATACTCTGTCGAAGTGACTAATGCTTCTGAGTACATAAAGTAATTTAAAAAGCAGGATTGATTTCTCCCAGCGTCTCTCAGAGTAGTAGGCGCTGTGAGTCAGGGAGCCACTGTGCTAATAACAGTTAACTCCTTACATTTGCTCACCTGATGTAAGTGCACTTGGAGTGTGTGCTGTCAGTGTTCAGGGAACGGTTACTATGCCCGTTTCACAGATGAGAAAACTGAGGCCTGAAGTGGTTCGGTAACTTCCCCCAGGTTGGGCAGCTGATTAGCATTTGTAGAGGGACACTGGGTGGGCAGAGGGAAGCCACAGCCTGAGGAGTGGGGTTGCAAGTGAACCAGATTTCCTCAATCTCTATGTCCCCTGCTGCTGAGCTTAGCATCCTTCCTGCAGTCCTTATCATGACCCAAAGACTTGTGCTCCGTGGGTCTAGAGATCTTGCTTTCCTGTATGGGATGGGTGAGGATTGGAAAGGGGCAAGGTTGTCCTGGGGGCTGGACCCAGCTCCCATGGGTCAGTGGCTGTATTGTGCCTTGCTCTGGAAAAGTTTCTGGAGTCATTTTACCTAATGAACTTTATCTGTGGGGTCTGCATAGTGCTTGAAGGAACCAGAGACAGGCCAAGAGGAATTTTAAGGAAGGGAAGTATGAGGGCTCTGGACCAACATGAGCAGGACAGGGGGACAGAGAGGGGCCAGGAGATGTGCTTAAGACACTGGTGCAGATCTAAAAGGTTTCTCATCTACAGAAACTGGAAGATTTTACCAGGGGCACCCCAGCTGGGAAGCAAACTTACTGTAACATTTCCAGTGACCCCTTGGTAGACTGTGAAAAGGCTGCTCTTTGAGCAGTGGGAACCTTTGTGGCTCTCAGATTTCATACTTTTAAGAAAATGTACGGGAAGAAGGAGTTGACAAATGTAGATCTCAAGATGGAGATAAAGGGATCTGGTAATTTTAACTCCCTGTCCCTTCCCCACCCCCCAGCCAACACAAAACCAACGCAAGACACTTGCGTGATCAAAAACAAATATTGAAACTCCGACTGGTTGAGATCAAATAGTTCTGTGGAAATGAAAATGTTTACTCATAAAAGCTTAAAGAAAATGTTAGAAAATAATTTATGTTGTGGAGAAACAGGGAGGAGTAGCTTGGGGATTTTATTTAAACGTGGAATATGTCTTTCATGTAATTTTAACATCATCCATAAATGTCTTATTACTCACTTCTTATAGATAAGGTCTGGTTTGTAACTCCTACCTAATTCTGCCATTTTTAATATATCCACTTCTATAATTTATGGGAGTGCACAAGCAAGCCACGGTTGTAAATTGAGATGGAGCTAGGGCTGGATAAGCAGTTTAGACAGAGGGGGGTGGAGGGAGCCATTTTAACCGAAAATAGAACCAATGTCATTCTTTCTGAGAGTTGAGTTGGATGGCGGAGAAAGAACCAGGAAAGGACAGCCAGTAGGAAACTTTCTTGTGGTCCTACAGCCTTATCATGGCTGTACTTGTAGACACAACTAGGATTTAAGAAAAAAAAATCCTAGTTTATCTCTCTCCATTTAAGATGCTTTTCCTCATTCAGCGTCCCTGTGTCCTGCTTCTCTTCTGTGAAGTGTTTCACATTGTGTGTGGTTTCCCTAGTAAGTCTGTGTTCTCACTCCCCAAGGCAGCTTTTTCATACCTTCTTCCCTCCTCAGACCTCCCTATCCTCCCCATGCACACACCTAACTTCCTTTTCAGTGACAAAAGAGGAGCCAAGACCAAGGACAGCCTCACTTCCCCACCACGCCTACACTCCCCTGTGTAGCTGCCCTGAGTTTTCCTTCTCATCTGCTTTGCTGAATGGATGGCCAGTCCCTCCTCTGGTCCTACCTACCATAACCCTGCCCCTCCTGGGGACCGTCCATCCCATCCCCTCTCACCTCCTCAGGAAACATTTCCCCATCTTTTTCCTCTCTCTCTCCAGGCACTTCCCCATCAGTGTACAGCATGCTTCAGTTCAGTGCTGTTCAGTAGGACTTTCTGTGCTGATGGGAAGTGCTCTATGTCTACATAGTCCAGTATGGCTGCCACCAGCCACACGTGGCTGTTGGGCACTTGGAAATGTGACTGGAGTAGCTGAGGACCTGAATTTTTAAATTTAATTTACTTTTAAACAACCACATGTGGCTAGTGGCTGCCATATGGGGTAATACAACTTCAGCTTCTCTTATCTAATGTTTCTCTCCTGCTTCTGTTCCACTTCCTTGCTCCCTTTCACTTGAAAACATCTCAAAAGATATGTCCAAACCCACTATCTCCATTCATTTTCTTCGCCCACCATTTGCTCACCCCTTACACTCTACAGTCTGGCTTCTGCTCCCATCTCTCCACTGAAACTGCCAGGGTCACTGATGACCTGCAGGTTGCCAGACTCTGTCCTTGTCCTGCTCTGCCTCTCAGCAGGGTTCCTCACCAATGGCCACGCCCTCCTCCTTGAAACACCTCCCCTCCCAGCTTCTTGCCAGCACTCTCCTGGTTTTCCTCTCACCTTCCTGATGGTTCCTTTCAGTCTCCCTGCTGGTTGTTCCTCTGCCTGACCTCTGAATGATGGGGTTGCTGGTCCTGGTTCCTTTCCGCTGTCAACACTGTCTTCCTAGGTCATGTTATCTGCCCCCAGCCATGGCTTTAAATATCAACTACATGCTGATCCATGGGCTTCTGACTCTTAACCATGCATGGAGCTCTTGATATTCCTTTCAGTTCTCCCCCTCTCTCCGTCTTCCCCATCCCAGTCAGTGGCCCTACTATCCATTCACTTGCTAAGAGTCATCCTGGATTCTTCTCTCCCTCACCTACCCCTCACCCCTCCACGTCCAGGCTGTCAGTGGGTCCTGTGGGTTTGTTCCCAGGATATACTGGAGTGCATTCACCTCTCCCAATAATCATAGCTCCCACTCTACTCTTGGCCACCGCTGCCTCCTACCTGGACTAACTTCCTAAAAGACCCTTCAGCTTCCACTCTGGGGTGTTTCCTAGTCCATTTTCCACACTGGACGCCAAGTGATTGGCTTTTTTTTTTCTCTCACCTGAGGACATTTTTTCATTTTTTGTTCAGATAGAGTGGGAGGGAGAGAAAGAGAGAGAGAGAGAGAAACATCGACGTGAAAGGGACACATCGAGTGGCTGCCACCCGCACGACCAACCAGGGCTGGGGACAAACTACAACCGAGGTACATGCCCTTAGCGGGAACAGAACCCGGGTCTCTCTGGACCGCAGGTCGACGCTCTAACCGCTGAGCCAAACCGGCCAGGGCGTAATTGGCTTTTAAATTCGCAAATCACATCACTCTCTTACTTATACACCCTTTAGTCATCAAGAGGCTGGCCTGTGCCTCCTCTCCGCCTGTACCCGCCACTCTGCCCAACCCTCACTGCCCTCTGCTATCACAGCCTCCTTGACTTTTCCTGTCCTGCCTTGGGGTCTTTGAACTTGCTGTTCCTTCTGCCTGGTGTGCTCTTGCCCTGGCTCTGCAAATACCTTCTTCTCTTCCTTGAGATTTCAACATCAAGGTCGAAATCCTGGATCTCCAACAGGCTCTCCAATTGTTGCAGCAAACTCTCCTGCTCAGTCTTTCCTGACCACCCCCATTCCTCACGAATATAGGCACACCTTTGTTTCCACAGCACACGGCAATCATCTGGGCTTTGTTTACTTATTTATAATCTCTTCCCCAATAGCATCCGGTAAGGATAAAGACTTACCTTTTTCACCAGTGTATTCCAACACTCAACACAGTGTCTGACACCTAATAGGCCCCCAATAAATATTTTTTGATTGAGTTAATGCTTGCATATGCTGGGCAGCCTCGCTTGGATGCTGGCCTGTAAGTTGTGATAATTTTTGGATTACCTTTTATATCGCTTGCTTAATTGAGAGCTGCAAGGGCCAAGAGAGAAAGAAATCACATTTGGATGCAGTTTTCTTTTAATGCTAAAGCAAGCCATTTAGCTTTTATTGTGGCAGGGTTAGTTTTCAGGCCATCACTGTCATCCGAGTATTGGGTTTGTAAACTGTCTTTTTACTTGCCTGCGAAAGGCTAACAGAAAAGCCGGCTTGTCTGCTGTTGTGACTTATAGCTGATTTTGTCTGTTTACAAACAAGATCTACTGTATTTCTGTTTGGCTTCAGTTTACACTCATTTATTTTCTTCAGCCAAGATTACATTGCAATGTACAGAGGCCACAATCTTGGTTATCTAACACCTTGGGCCTTCTTTCAGTAATCTATACCGATTAACTTTCTTTTGATGTTCATCCCCTCTCCTTTAATTTTCCATTCCTCCTGAATCACACCAAACTATGCAGTTCCTACAAATTATAGCTTCTGGGGTTTGTGTTGACTAAGATAGATACAGTCTCTCAGATATATGGAGGGAACTTGTCATCTGTTGGTCCTGTTGGGGGTTTTTTGGATTTCACTTTCTAAGGTTCATTCAGTCTCTTCATCTGTAATACAATTGGAGAGTCTGTTGGAGACCCAGGATTAGCAGACCTACTAGTTAGTTCCTACCCTCGTGGAGTTTCTAGTTTGTAAGGGGAGATAAACCACATATACATGTAACAGCTCTGTGTATGAGTTTAAACAGAATGTTATAATCTACCAGGTGTCAGAGGTGGTACCCAGTTCTTTGGGGATCAGTACACTATGAGGAGGTGCTGGGCAGGCTGGTAGCATTTAGGGTCACCTTCATTATTTAGACAGCCATCTCCCTTATGTCAGAGTTGGAAAAATACATAATACTTGCAATGGGGTGGGCACTACAAAGAAGTGTATTGAATGAATGAATGAATGAATGAATGAATGAATGAATGAATGATAGGAATGAATGAATACTCTCTTTGGGTTGACTTTTACTTTGGGGAGAGCCATCATTCTTGTTAGAAACAGTCTGGAAGCTCCTGGCTTTGAGTGTTTTAGGATGGAGCCCAGGGCACACTTGATGTTTGTACACAATCCCGTGAAGGAGGGCCCAGAGCAGAAGGATGGTTTGTTTTTGTCTAATGCACTCAGTGATTTTGTGTAAATTATTAGTTTCCTTCTCTATAATGGCTCCTGGGAACTTAGAGTTAAATGTGTAGTCACCTTTACCAGACTTATCCATTCCCTTGCTCAGTTTTTTTTAAAGTTTTTTTTTTTTTTTATTGATTTCAGAGAGAGAGAAAGGGAGAGGGAGAGAAATAGAAACATCGATGAGAGAGAACATCGACTGGCCGCCTCCTGCGTGCCCCCACTGGGGATCGGGCCCACAACCTGGGCATGTGCCCTGACTGGGAATCGAACTGGAGACCTCTTGGTGCATGGGTCGACGCTCAACCAGTGAGCCACACTGGCCGGGCCCTTGCTCAGTTTTATGGCCCTACTGTGTTTGCCTTTACTCTTTGTCATCTACCACTTTTTTTTTGTTTTAAAACAAAATGAAAATTACTTTGCTTTTTATAAAAATATTACATGTTCATACTAAAACATAACAGCATAAAGATGAAAGTGAAAATTACTTGTCATCCCATGTCACAGGGATAACCTCCATCATCAATCAGTTGTCTGTCTTTGCAGACTTTCCCCATGTATATATGTCTGTGTGTTTAGAGATATGTATGTCTACATAGAGCAAATATATTTTTAACAAAATTGCAACATATCATACAATCTGTTTTGTAACTTAAGTTTTTAACTTAAAATACCTTGAGTGGACATTTTTCCATGCTAATAACTATAAATCTACATCATCATTTAAATCCACACCTACTTCTAATTTGTCATTTTGCTGGATTTTATACATCTTTATAAACTGCTTAAAGCCTTCCCAGAACAAGGCAAGGTATATTTTAAAAAATAAAAAAGACATTTTGACAATCCCTTAAAGCAGTTGTTGGCTTTAAATGAATTACTGAAAGAGAAAAACAGTGGAGGAGACCAAGATCACAGTGAACATTGGGTAATTTGCAGTGGCACTGTAATTTTGGGTGAGTCACCGTTCCTTGGTGAATCTTGGTGAGAACATGAGGATTCGTCGTTGTTGCTAAGGGTGGTTGGTGGACTGGGGCCCAGCTGCTCAGATTGTTTCTGCTTGTTTGGAAATATCAGGGCAGAAAGATTCTGCTTTAAGACTTGGGTGGGAAGGTTCTCTGCCAGCAGAAAGCACCCCTGCCCCATCTGAGTGCCCCTTCTGTTTCAAAAGCTCTGTCTGGTGGGCATCACACCTCCTCCTCCACAGAATTCCTTTGGCCAGGGGATTGGCAGAGACATACGAGCAGGAAGGACGTTATAGTCTCTGCTTCAGTTGTAAGGCAATTTTTAAAAAAAAGCATAAAACCTGGATAAATCCTGTGATATATCACCCTAGCCAACATCATCATACAAAACCTTTGGAAAAAGACTATTCGTGGCCCAGCCGGTGTAGCTCAGTGGTTGAGTGTCGACCCATGCACCAAGAGGTCTCCAGTTCGATTCCCAGTCAGAGCACTTGCCCAGGTCGTGGACCTGATCCCCAATGGGGGCCATTCAGGAGGTGGCCAATCAATGTTCTCTCTTATTGATGTTTCTATCTCTCTCTCTCCCTCTCCCTTCCTCTCTCTCTCTAAAATGAATAAAGAAAAAAAAAAGACTATTCATGGAGTGGGGATAGGATCACCTTTTTCATTTGAAAGGAAAAACCTCCTTCACCTTTGTCACAGTGAAGTGAACAGCAGTCCAAAAACAGATTTACAATAGAGAGAAAGCATTTTCCAGAATATTAGAAATCTCAGGTGTTATCAAGTCCTGAACTTAAAGATCTTGAGAGTTAGATTTTGTGTTGTTTTTTTTTTCCCCCAATGAAAATAAATTGAGCAAAATGAAGCATGGTATGGAATTCAGGGCCAAAACTTCTGATTTGAATTGATTGTGATACACTGGTCTCTAAGCATGGCTTGCTGTGTGTCTGCATATCTAGGTGTTGCGCACACAGCCTGCCCCCGAGTCATATTTATAGGTTGGGAGGTGAGCACTGGCATCAGGAACCAGCCTTCTAGTGGGGTGTGCTTTGTGTGGGAGGAGCGTCAGGTTGGAAGCCTGTGCTAAATGTACGACCAAGTCTCCATTAGTTCTCTTAGTCACGTGGTAGCATTTATTTAAATTATATTTCAAATTAGCTTGTTAGAATAAAAATATGCTTGTGGGGAACACATTTAGACATTTGTCAACAACTAGAGAGATTTAAAAAAAAAACATTTTTATTCACAAGCCTGGGTGATAGTCTTATTATTATTTCTCTGAGGAATTGGGGATCGTGGTGTCCCCTCTCTGCAGAAAAACTTAGGATAAGGCATTACCACCAGTTAACCTAGAGCCATGCTTTAAGAAACCCTTTAGTGCCCTGGCCAGTGTGGCTCAGTTGGTTGGGTGTCGTCCCGTGCACCAAAAGGTTGCTGGTTCAGTTCCTGGTCAGGGCACATTCCCAAGTTGCAGGCTTAATCCCCAGTAGGAGGTGTGCAGGAGGCAGCAGATCGATGCTTATATCGGTCTCTCTCTCTCTTTCTCCCTTTCCTTTACTCGCTCTCTAAAAATCAATAAACGACTATTCTTAAAAAAGAAAAAAAAAGAAAGAAAGAAAGAAGAAGCCCTGGCCAGTTTGGCTTAGCGGTTAGAATGACAGCCCGCAGACCAAAGAGTCTCGGGTTCGATTCCAGTCAAGGGCACATACCGTGGTTTGAGTTTGGTCCCCGGCCCTGGTCAGGGTCCTGTGAGAGGCAACCAATCGATGTATCTCTCGCACATCAATGTTTCTCTCTCTCTCTGTCTCTCCCTCCCTTCCATTCTATCTGAAGATAGATGGAAAAATATCCTCAGGTGAGGATTTAAAAAAAGAAGAGGAATAAATGGAGAGATCAAATGAGTTTAACCACACCATCATACCCCCTTTAAAAAAAATAAACCCTTTAATATACTGGTGCCTCCCAGCTGAAATGAGGCTGGGTCCCAGCCACAGGAAGGGCTCCGGCAGGCCCCTATCTCTTTGCCTTGAGCTGGGGAAATCTTGGTCCAGATTACCAGGGGGGCTGGCCCACCCAGCAGCCCTTTGTTCTCCTTCAGCCCTAGGGGGAGTTTCTTCTGTCAGTTATGGGGTTGGGGGTGTCCACAGGGATCCAATTAGTGAGGAATATTGCAGACCCTGCTGCCTGGGCATTGGATCCCTTTTGGGATCTTTAATTGGAAAAGCTTTTAATTGGAGTTGTTCAGATGGGAAAAGGAAAAGTTGCTTTGGCTTTTGTTGTCTTGGGGCAGGAGGGTGACGGAGAAGGTCCTCGTGGGGAAAAGGAGTGGAGGCTCTGAAGGGCAGGAAAAGGAACAGTGGAGGTAGCATCCAGGCAGGTTTCAGCTCAGTGGGTCAAAGGCAGAGTTCTCTAACTCCTCTGTGCAGACTGAAGATAGAACTGACTGTCTCACCAAGTGGTGAGTTGATTGTCATGGGGGGCCACTTGTCTGGGGGGCTGGGGAGGATGATGAAGTACAGACAGGTCAAACTGCAGCCCCTAGGCTGGCTGTGTGAGCTTGGCCAAGTCATCTCTCTAAGCTTTATCTGTTCAGTGATTGAGATGATTGAGGGAGAAAATGTGTGTAAACATTTAGCATAATGCCTGTCACATAAGTAAGTACTCAGTGAGTGGTAGCCAAGTTTATCATCACCACCACCACCATCATCATCATTTCTGCTTTGGGTGGGAGGTTGGCAGGTAACCCCTGAGGTACCTTCTGGAGTACATGGTTGGAGATAGTCCATCCCTCGTCTTTAATCCCCTTGGGCACTTCCCAGTCCTCAGCTGCTCACTCACAGTCCTGAGCAGTGCCTGTCATAGTGACCCAGCCTTGCGTCATATCACTAAGCCTCTCAGGTAGTGTTGGTGGAGGGATGTCATGGGCCAGAGGACAGGTAAGGTCGGGAGAGCTGACCCACATATGCCAACAAGAAAACCAGTCTGCCAACCAGTTGCTTTCATGGGGAGGTGCAAGTGTGGACAAAAAAAAGAGAAGGATTTTTCCCCATTGTAGGAATCAAACTAAGGATTTGTTTTGCTGGTCAGGGAACCCTTCATTTGATTATTTGTATATTCATTTGCTCATTCATTCAAGAAACAGTGATCCTCTACCTTGTGTCAGGCACTGTTGTAGGTGCCAGGAACACAGTGATGAGCATCTGTGGCCCCATGATGCTTACAGTCCAGTGGGGCAGGTGGATATCAACAGACATTACCTAACGGGTCAACATGGGGGATACAGAACCAGGGACCGTGTGGACTATGCACTGGTGGATTTCAGGGTCTCACATCTCTTAGCTCCTGTCCACTCACATGGATCTGAACTCCTTTCTGGTCACCCTTCATCTATTTGTCAGCTTTCCAGACCCTTTGAACAATGACCTTGACCTAGCTATTGAGCACCTTCTCTGGGCCGGCAGGTCTTCCTGAGGGAGATGGATGGTGAGCAGGTAATTAGGGCAATGAACAAAGATAACATGTTTAACTCTTCAAGAAGTTAGAGAAGGCTACTTAAAGGAGGTGACCTTTGAACTGAGTCTTGAAGGATGAATAGGAGTTTGGTGGGGGGTAGTGGGAGGCATTTAGGTGAGAGAGCTGCCCATGGCTGAGCTGAGAGAAAGGGAGAGGCTGAGTTGCTGGCTATTCTCATGTTTCTAGACTGAGTGACAGCTGACAGTGGTGCCATTGACTGAGGCTGGGAACACAAGAGGAGATACAGTTTGGGGGTGGGGGTAATAATGAGATTTTAGTTTTAGGTGGATATGGTGAATTTCCACTTGTGAGTAGAAATTCAGCTCAGCAGTTAAGATAGAATCAGAGATGAAGAGGGAACTCTGGGGGAGGACTGTGGTTGAAGGGAAGGAAAAGAAGCCAGTGGATGAGATTGGGAGGTGATGGGAGTGAGAGGAGGGCCGGAGGAGAGACGTGTTGCAGAAGCCAGAGGAGAGGAGGCTGAAAGGGTGTCTGCTCAACAGGAGCAAAGTCCTTAGGAAGCTCAGGGTGGGGTGGGGACTCAAGGTGCACGCTGTTAAATACTGCTTTGGGGTGGGAGTGTTAGGGCACTACTGTGTTAGAGCAGCTTCAGCCAAGTGTGACAGCACAAATCCATTTGCAGGCAATTTAAGGAGTGAGTGTAGTGAGGAAATAGAGAAGTCTGGCTGAAGATGAAGGTGAGCTTGAGGGTGTATCAGTGTAGAAGGAAGGTGGATTTTTGTTTTGTAAGTTGAGCATGTTGGGAGGCTGAGGTCAAAAAAGAAGAGATTAAAGATACTAAGGAAAGATGAGAGATAGTGAGGTTGTGGGCAGGAGGGAACTAGAGCAAGAGCTTAGAGGAGGAGTTAACCTCCAGAAGAGGACAAGCAGCATCCTTAGATGGGGCAAGGTGTGGGCACACAGGCATTTTGAGGCTCTGGTGGGAAGTGGATGAAGGAGCTTGGCCGGCTGGCTTTTCCATCTTAGTGTGAGCTAAGGAGTTGATCTGAGAATTGGGTGGATCAGAAGGAAAGGAAATGGTTTGATGTAGCTGCTTGTGAGGTTGGGGTAAATAAGCTTTGTGAGTGACCTCGAGGGGCCAGTTGGAGATTTAAGAACATGGGTTTTAAAGGTGCTATTCGCCACAGCTAGACCTGGGAGCAGGAACAGAGGTGAGCAGTCCCAGACCATATGGTGGGCATGCATCTGGGGCTCACCCTGGTTAGACTCCAAGTGCACTGCCACCCACAGCCCTGGAGGACACTGCATGGGAGGGGGAAGCACCCACTCCATCCCCATCAGTCACCTTTCTGCCCTTGCTTCTCTAAGTAGCCAGTCATTGTTCTGTTAATAACTCTTCCAGACCCTTTCTAAAAAATGCATTGAAATTCTTGCTAGCATGACCTCCTTGAGTAATGAGATTTGTAAATTTATTAACCTCTGTGAGAAGTGGGTTTCTTTGCTCTATGGGGTATATAATCTTTTGGAGGGAATGACCATAATGTGGTGATTTGGAAGGTGAGCTTAAAGCCTGAGGGCAGAGGCAGAGTCAGGGTGGCTTATCTGTGCCCTCTTCCCTGAACACCATCTGACTTAGCGTGTGTCCCATGGAAGATGGGCTGATGGCTTCTACACATCCCTCACCCCTCACCCCACTCAGTGAGTCTCACACTGGCCCCAAGTTGAGATGGTCAGAGAAACCAAACCGTACAAAACCTTTATTTATTTCAATGAGTCTAATTCTTCTAAGTATGAGAAGGGAAAGGAAGAGATGGGAGCATTGCGTCTTGTGAGGACAAGAATATCTGTACTGTGTCCATTGACACAGGCCTGGGAATCCACTGCAGTTGGGAGGGGATTAGGTTATTTGCTGTAAGGCCATGTTGGAACACATCCTCTGTCATCCCTGTGTTAGCTTTCAGATCCGTGCACATATTGTGTATTTGACGTAAGCTACTTGCTAGGATCCATCGAAGTGGCAATGATTCATGACTTCATCCTCATTGGTTTGGCATTTCAAGCCTGCTATCACCTAGCCTGATCTACCTGTCTTCTGTGTACCCTGAATATTTGGCCCAGGCCTCTTTATATTGTTTATCACATAAAACATTTACTTATAATACAATGTTAGGTCAACATATTATCATAGTCTACATCTCCCCCACCCTCACCAACCAGACCAGTACAGGCCAATGGAAATACGAGTGCCACTGACGTAATTTTACATGTTCTAGTAGTATGCACATTAAAAAAGTGAAAGAAACAGATGAAATGAATTTTAATGTATTTTAACCCAACATATCCAAAATATTACCATTTCAACATGTCATCAATGGTGAGTAAATCAGATATGGTTCCTCTTCCTATGCAATTTACATTCTCATGAGGGAAACAGACACCCTACCTGTCTCTGCCACCACCACCCTCCCCAAAGACACCTGTAAATGGATCCACAAATAAAATAGCTGCAAGCTGTGCTCAGGGCTGTGAGGGGAAGAAGCAGAGGCTGAGACCAGTGTTAGAATGTGTGGTGCAGATGCCTCTCTGAAGAGGTGGCATTGAAGCTGTTACCTCAAGTGAAGAGCAAAACAGCCTTCTAGGTGGAGGGAGGAACAGGTGCAGTGACTTAGAGTGGGAAGGAGCTGCCCGAAATGTTCCAGAAGTTGAAATCAGACCTTCATGGCTGGATGGCCATAGGCGAGGAGAGAGAACTCAGTGTGGGGCTGGAGAGAAGTAGCGGGGATGAAGTCGGCTGTGGCATGGCTTCTGTCTCAGATGCTGTGAGACGGCTGCAGCACAACCCTTCTTCTGTGTCAAGAAGACTGCTCTGGTGCTCTGTGGAGAATGGGGTGGAAAGGGACAAGGAGTGAAGCAAGGAGACCAGTGACAGGGTCCCTGGGTTTCAGGGACAGAGGACTCTGGCTGGGGCTGAGAAGGTTGAAGAGGAGAGGGAGAGAAGTGGGCGGGTTCCACAAATGGTTTGGATATGGGTTTGCTGGAACTTTCAGAGGGATTACATATGGGGTAAGGGATGAGGGAAAGGGAGGACCTACAGAAGACTCCTTCAGTTTTCGGTTTAAGCATCTAGTAGATGTGGGGAAGCTGGAGGGGAAGATGTGGAGTGGGTTGAGAGAATCAAGTTCAGGTATCCACATGGTAAGCTTGAGGTGGTGAGTGGAGCTGGGGAGGAGGCAGTGAATTATGTGCATCTGGGGCTCAGCAGAGGTCAGATTGCAGGTAGACTGGGTGAGGTCATGACCGGGACAGGTAGGCAGAGGAGGAGAGGGCTCAGGAGCCTGGAGCACCCACTGTGTTTAGGTGGCATCGAGGAAGAGCAGCCAGCTGAGAAGTTGGAGGAGGTGTGGTTAGTGAGGGAGGAGGAAAGTGGGTGGTGGCGTCAAGGTGGCTGATGGAGGAGTGTCTCAAAGAGGAGGGCTTGGGCATTGGTGTTGAGTGCTGCTGAGACGTGGCTGGGAACTAGGCAACATGGTGGATGCTGGTGGCCCTGATCTGAACCAACTCAGTGGCAAGGTGGAGCCAGGAGCCAGGTGGGTAGAAGATGAATGGGAGGCTGAAAAGGGTGTTTTGTGGGGATATGTGGACCACTTTTTCAAGAAGTTGACTGTTGAGGAAGCAGAGAAATAGGACACTAACATGGGAGGCTGTAGGTAGAGGGAGAATGTAGTTAAGATAGAACTCCAGCATGTGTGGATGTCGATGGGAATGCTGCCCCAAAGAGGGGATGACAGAAGAGCCAACGCCTTGGGAAGATGACCAGTGCGGTTCCAGGCACCAGCGGAAGAATTGTCCCTCCAAGGGCGAGAAGGAGGCACCCTCTCCTGGAAAGGCAAGGAGGAGGCCATGGAGGGGGCAGATACAGGCAGGCAGGCTTGGGTGTGGTGGAAGATGCATGAGTCCCAGCCCATGGCTCCTGTTTGCTCCATGAAGTCCAAGGCAGGTTATTCCCTGAGAGCATGGGCGGAGGACAGGGTGTGGGAAGTCTGAGGAGAAGGAGGTGTGAAATTGTCTGGGAGTGGGTGGCAAGGCGGCTAGAGAAACCCAGGCTTGTGGAGTGTGGCAGAGTGACAGTTTGAGGTCAGAGAATATGCATTTAAAGTGAAACTCGTCCACCCAGTTTGGTAATGTTGCCCAGTGGCTTGGGTGTGGGTATGAGGAGGCAGATAGCAAGAAGCATCAGGCTGGGGTGGCAGGGTATTCTGATGGACTGGTAACAGTGATAGCTGTGCGAGACCATGGGAAGGGCAGATGGGGCCATTCAAGGAAGAGTGTAGCCAGGAGGTGGGTGATGGAGAGCGGGGCAGTGAGTGGATGGACTCTGAGGCGGGGACACCTAAGCAGTGAGCTGGAGGGATGGGCGGTGTGGGCAGGAAGCAGGGGGCTGGAAATTCACACTTTGAGATGGTGCGTTCCTGTAGATGAGGGGTCCTGGTAAGGCTAAGGGAGGGGCCGAAGTCACTGAAGAGGCGTTGGGATGGAGGCATTTTCGTGGAGGTGAAGGAACTTTGTCCAGGGTGTGGGGGGTTATCCACATGGATGGTGACGGTGGCAGGAGGTAGGCAGAGGAAGAGGCTGGGCCTGGAACTGAAGCCCTGACCAATGGCAGGAAATGACTTGGAGGCTGGGTGGGAGGCAGGTGACTGTAATGGCCTGGCCTCCAGCTGCATGAAGAGAGCCATCTGTGGGGGTGGGGGAGGCACAAGGACACTAGTCACCCTGACCTCCTGTGTTCTGCTTCTGTGGGAGGTGAGAGGAGCAAGTCAGCTGTGTGTGTAGCGGGAGAGTGCTGTCCTCAGGGACCCTCCTGGTTTCTATTAAGGCATGAAACTGAAGGGGATATTCTGGCTGGGCAGCTGGTGCCTGCTGATTTCAAGGAGTTCAATGAGCCCTTGGAGGGATGGCCAGTGTGGGGAGAAGATTTGTGAATGAACAGAGCAGGAAGGTCCTAAGAGCCTGAGTGATATTGGGTGACTGGGAGGGTGTGGTCTCTCCCTGAAGTAAGGAGGTGGGAGGTGTTCGTGTATTGGGGTCAGGAGTGGGGCATATCTTTCTGAGCATGGGTAGGACTTGGGGATTTTGAGCTGATGGCAAGCTCTGTGTGAGTCAGCCTGGTGATGTGGTTGTCCCATACACTGACTATAACTTGGAAGACTTTGGTCGAAGTATGAAATAGCTGTAGTAGTATATAAAGGGGGTGATGGCCTGCTTCCCTATGCATCTAGGATGTGGTATTTGGTTCTGGCGCCCAAGCTGATCCACATTTAGAGTGGAGGAATATTTGGAGGAGGGAGAGCATAGTGGGAGGAATCTGGACATGGGTCTGTGAGGATGATTTGAAGGAAGGTTTCTTAAAGTGGGGCCTCCAGATACAGTGCAGGGGGTCTGTGAACACCCCTGCCCCAGGTGTATGGAGAATTGTACATCCATATGTGTATTTTTGGGGAGGGTGTATCAACAGTTTTTATCAGACTTTCAGAGGGTCCTTAACCCAAAAGAGATTAGAACCACTTGTTTAATGAATTTGGACATTTTAGCTTAGAGAAGGGAGAACTTGCCCAGGGCATGGGGGTAAGGGAAGGAGAGAGCTGTTTCTGTGTAGATGACCAGCTGCCATTTGGGGGTAGGAGGGCTTGCTCTGAGTGAACTCAACTGGGGGAACTCAGATCAGTGGGAGGGAGGCAGGGGAAGCCTGGGTTTGTCTCTGTGTGTGTCTGAGGGAGCCTGAGAACAGCTGTCACAGGTGGAGTGTGCACAGGGCAGGTGACAGAAGGAGGTAGCCTGTGATGCTTTCCATGCAAAAGCTTTGTCCAAACCTTCTTGTTCTGAGGAGTAAATAGCTTTGGGTGTTACCAGGTTTCCCTCGTCCTCAGGCAGACTGTCTTGTGTGCTGAAGTTTGCTGGAGCGATGAAGCCCCTGCAGGTGCTCAGGTGTGCAGAGGCCCCTGGAAGCCTGACCTCCTTTCTGGAGACAGCACATTCAATATCATCTCGGGGAGTGGACCCTCCACTTCTGGGGGCCTCAGTCGGCCCTCTGGTTGGGAACAATGTTCCTATGGCCTTGCCTTGGGTGTGCTCAGCTCCTCCCTACACACCATGCCCTCAGTCACCCAGCTAGAGATGGGTTGCTTTTCCTGAGATGGAGCTGGGTGAGATGAGCACTGAAGTGGGCTTGCAGGCCTGGCTTGAGCACAACTTTATCTCTGAGAGGGAGGGGGCTCTGTACACCCAGCACCCAGCGTGTTCCCAAGTGATGGGTGGGCTCCCACCTTACTTTGACACCAACAGAATCAGATAAATTTGCTAAATTTAAAAGTGATTCCCCTGGGACAAAACTGGTACTTTATCAAGTTTAGCTTTGTCAGAGCTTCCTGCCTTTTTTTTTCCTCCTCTCAGTTTTTTTCTTTTAAAGCAGGCATACCTCACCAAGGATGGAATATTCTGGAAAACTGGAATTGGAATCCCACAGCTTGATTGAAAGCTATATCACTTGCTTCAAGGGAGGAAGCTAAAAAAAGCCACTCCTTGGCTTCTCCCATGCATTTTAAATGTTCAGAATGCTTTGCCTGCAAAGGAAACAATGCCTCATTCCTTAAATAATTAAGTGGAGTTCACTGAGAATGGAGTGTGAGCCAGGCCTGGTCACACTGGAGCCCCCAGAGCCTCTCTCTCGAGGGGAGAGCTTGGGCAGGTGTCCAAAGAAGTTGTTTGTGTAGAAAAATTGAGCAGCTTCACACATCTGCCTTTCAAGCACTTGGTGAAATTGGCACAACCCTGGAAATGTCACAAACAAGGATGAAGGAGGCCTGCAGGTTTTCCCCCAGGGGCTGCATTCATCATGTTTAGATCCCCCATGAATTCTTAGTTGGTCTCACTTGTCCCTTCGCTGCCACGTGACTGCCACGTGGGATGACTGTGGTCTCAGACCAAGTGTGTGTCCTCCCAACCAGTATAGCATTGGCACTGGTTTCTGTGTGTACTTGGTGGACATTTTTAATCTGTGCAGGAAAGAGAAGGCTACTTTATCTTCTGGCAGAAGACCCTCCCCTCAGGACCAATGGTGACATCACAGATCTGGCCGATTATTTCCCGGGTGTCTGCCGTTCTCTGGTTGCATATGCTCTTTTTCTCTGAGGCCACAGAATGGTATGCTGAACAGACATAGGGTCAAGCCAGATGGTCATTGTGGAGTCTTACTTGGTTCCTGTAGAAGAGCGAGTTCTGCCAGGGGGAAGGGAACTAATATTTATTGATTATTGATATGTATTATATCATTTAAGCTTCATGTTTTATGGATGAAGAAACGAGTTCAGAGAGGTTAAATTACTTGAGTAAGATCACACAGCCAGAACACAGAGTGGGGCTGGTGGTTATATATGTTGTCTGGCTCTGAGGTTCACACTCTGCAAGACTTTTATGATTCCATGAGAAAAACAACCTTTGTTTCAAAAGTACAACTTGAGGTTTAAAAGAAAAGCAGAGATGAGCCTCAAGGAAGTTCCTTTAGCCTGCCATTCAGAGGGCAGGGGCAGGGGCAGGGGCTAAAAGCAGAGATTTGCTCTGATAGGATCGCCTGGCCATTCATACAGCCCTCTGGGTTTTCTGCAGATTTCTCACCAGTAATCTGCTGAGCCATTCCTTTGTCTTCCCTTTCTCATCCTTCTGTCTCCCAGTTTCTCCCTTGTCCTGTTTCTCAGATTTCAGTAGAGGTTCTCAGAATGACTTCAGCATTCAATCCTGCTGAATTGCATGTTGTGATCATATCTATCAAGACATTATTCATATAACATAATAGGAATTTAAATCTCAAATAAACCTGTTAGGCTGGGTCTACATCAGATTAGTTGTATCGATATTAATGTTGACACAAGAGGGGTGTAAGCTCTCCACAGCCCATGTTGCTGACCCTCTTTTTGGCCATGAATCAGAATTTTCCCACACTCCTTTCCCAGTTTCCCATATTCGTCAGTGGTTCATGCTTCAGGTGGTTGCCTGCATTGTTTGTCTCAAAGATGCACAGAGTAGTTTTTGTTTGTTTGCCACATGCTATAGCTACTTTGCTGTACCTGGGCCTCTCCGGGCTGTACGGGGCCTGCTGGGAAAGTGAGCGAGAAGGTGCTTTAGTGAAGTGGTTTCAGAACTGGTTCCCCAATCAAATAGCACTTTATTCAAGCCCCTCCATCCTAGGTACGAGGTCAGACTGAGTCTGACGTTGTGAAATTTGATTTCTCTCTGTGCATCTTACAAAATTTATTTAGTTTATTTATGTCTTTTTTTCCTAGAGCAGATCTCTTACCCACTAATAGCTAAAGTAACCTAGTGGATCTTGAGTGCAGCTTGAAGAGGAAGTCAGACTGAAAAGGTGATCCGAAACCTAGATAGGATCTAGTTAAGTGTCTTTTGCAGGATAGAAGTTGACAGTTGAGGTCTTCCAGGCAATCTGTTTTAATTTTATTATTATTATCTTTTTTTCTTTATTGATTTTTAGAGAAAGAGGAAGGGAGAGGGAGAGAGAGATAGAAACATTGATGATAGAGAACATCGATTGGCTGCCTCCTGCATGCCCCCCGCTGGGGACTGGGCCCACAACCTGGGCATGTGCCCTGACCGGGAATTGAACTGGTGACCTCTTGGTGCATGGGTCGATGCTCAACCACTGAGTACACCTGCTGGGCCAGGCAATCTGTTTTTAGAAGGAACATTTTTCAGGCTGCCACTGGAACAGATAAAAGCAGTTTTACCCCCATTCATGGGATCAAATATTCATTTGCATGGTGGAGGGAGAAACCACCATATGCGCTCAGACCTCTGTGTCCAAGGGCTTCTGGTGTTTTCTGCTTGGGCTTATCAGAATCACCAGCTTTATTTAGGTCACCTGTGTTCAGGTGGCAGCCAGTGGCAACAAAACTGCATCCACGCTGTTCAGTTGGAGGCTGCCGGGCAAGCAGCAGATTCCGTCTTACATCCTAACTTTGTTACTTCCCTCAGTCAGTTAAGTAATACTTATTGAGTGCTTCCAGGGTGACTAAGATGGATTTGGCCCTTGTCCTTGTAGAGCTTACAGTATAACAGGGAAAATGGCTATTAGTCATTGTAAAAATAATCCATTCAAGTATTTGTTGAGTAGTGAGTGCTAGGCGCTGTCCATGGTGTTGGGGAGATCAGTGAACCAGACAGATGAGTCCCTGCCTTCGTGAAGCTTACATTCTAATGAGACACACGATAAGTAAAAATATAACAAACAAGTACATTTTCTGGCATGTTAGAAAACAAAAGTTGCCCTGGGAAGCAGAGGTAGGTAAAGGTGATTGGGAGTGTAGGGTGGGCCGGGTGGTGTGTGTGTGCCAGTTGCAGAGTCGGATGCATGAAATGAAGATAGATGGATTGGAGTTAAGGATAAATGATGGTTATGACAGGGAGTTGGGGAGGTTGAGGGAGAGGGGAAGAAGTTCAGGTGGGCCAGCTGGCGGGGTCATCGGTGTGTATCGAAATGATTGAGAATCAAGACAAGCCTTAGTGTATGAGAGAAGGTGATGATCCAGGAGCTAAAATCATGGAGAAATGAGGAGTCACACAGAGGTTGTGGAGACAGCAGCATTGAGGGGTAGTAGATGACAGAGTCTGATGACAAGAGATTCAAAGGTGGAGATTTTAGAGAGGAGGGAAGAGAATTGTCTGGAGCTCCGAAAACCCTTGGAATCTCCTGGGGTGAGAGTGAGCAAGGTGTCTTTTGTTATGTTAATGAGGTGTCTTTTGGAAAGCACCTGAGGATGGGGGCTGCTTGCCCTGTGATTAGAGGGTTGGAACTTTCACTGCCCCCCACCTACTCCTCCCTGGAAGGGAGAGGGGCTGGAGGTTGAATCAATGCCAGTGGCCAGTGATTTAATTGGTGGTATCTATGTAATGAAGCCTCTGTGAACACATGGAGATTTAGGGAGAGTGGTGTGCCAGAGAGCCCGGAAACTCCACACCCTTTCCCCATGCCTTGCCCTGTGCATTTCTTCCATCTGGCTGTTCTTGAGTTATACCCTTTATAATAAATTGGTGACCTAGTAAGTAAAATGTTCCTAGCAAATGAATAGAACCCAAGGAGGGGGCCACTGGAATCTCTGATTCTAACCAGTCAGAAGCACAGGTGACAACCTGGACTTGGCAATTTGTCTAATATGGAGGCTGTCTTGTGAGACTGAGCCTTTAACCTGTGGGTTCTGGTGCTTTCTCCAAGTAGACAGTGTCAGAATTGAGCTGAAGTATAGGACACCCGGCTGGTGTCTCAGGTCATTAGAACTGGGTGCAGAATCTTGACTTCCCCGAGGAAGTGCTGTTTGAGAGGGCAGCACATGGGGAGATGTGGTCCAGAGGAGGTCAAGACTGAGCAGGAACCCTCTAGGGCTGCACAAAGAGGAGGGTCCTGGCTCTCAGGTTGGGGTTACCCAAGGTATCTGTTCAGTGTTTCGGTAGAAAGAGACCTGAGACCCCAGGGGCCAGATGGAGACTCTTGGCAGCCACCCAGGAGGCTGGCTGTTGAAGCATCAGGTCAGCCAGCTGCTGCCTGCTGCCCTGTCTTACTGATCAGGTGATTGATCAACATGGTTCAGATAGGCCCGAGAGGCACTTTTAGGGCTGTGAACCCTTGGGCAGGAACCTGAGGTTTGGGGAACTCAGAAAGTATTTTCTGTGCTCTGTGCTGACTGTTGGGACTTGGGGAAAGGCTGTGAGGATGCTGTTGGTGAGCAGGATTGGGATTTCTGGATATTACTTAAGACCTGGGATGATAGCCTTGGTAAGGGATGGGTAAGCATGAACCTCTTTGCTTATAGACCTGCTGAGCAGCTCAAGAGTGCTTCAGCCTGGATGTGGTAGGGGGGAGAGGAAAGTGACTGAGGTGGTCTGGGAAGGAGGGTCAGAGAACAGGTGTGGACATCACTGGTGACAGGCACAGGGGGTGGGTGCGAAGGAGCCTAAAGCATGTGTTGGGCTAGATGACTTAGGTGACTCAACTTAATAGCTCTATGTGGCCTCGGGCAACTGACTTAATCTTTCACCCCTTTCTGTTTTCCTCTGTGGAATGAAAATAGACACAGACTGATTTCTCAAGGTACTTGGGACAATTGGGTGCCATACGTATGTCAGTGCCCAGCATGATGGAAGCACACAGTTAATACATGTTAGAACATCCAGGAAATACCTTGACCCAGGTACTGCTGAGACCTGGGTGCTGAGGATTTCAGCATTGTTGTATGACCATGGAAAGGCATTTCCCATGTAAAAACCAGATCTCTTAGTAGAGGAATATGAATTGCTTTGAAGATGTAAACGTGCATGGAAACCCGTGAGTCTGAGAATGGAAGGCTGAAGCAGAGCACCAGGAGAAGTAAACACGAAGTGGGGAGAAGTCTACACACACCATCTGGCCCTTTGGAGGAGCCAGGCGATGTGTCCTTGGAGCATGGGAACGAGCACTGGCTGTTCTGGGGCCAGCTGTCTGACACCTGCTGGCTGCTTCCTCCCGTCCGCTGAAAGTCAAGCATCGGACCTTTTCCAAAAGGGAGAAGAAACTATAGCAGATCCTACTGTGGCCCCATATCTGACTCATCATAACCTGCTACCCACACAGGAGCCAGAGCACTTCCCAGAATGACGGGAAAACACGGCATTCTTCCTCTAGTCATTTATTTCTATCTACTGAAGACCTTCCAGTACTCTGCACGCTTTCCTTCCAAACCCAAAGAAGTGTGAAGGATTTTTGTGGGAAGTGTGCTCCCGCCCCTGTTGTTCCCTCTCTCTGTGCACCCCTCTCTCTCGCCCCTCTGTTGAGACATGTCTTTTGGGTGCCAGGCTCTACATGGCATCTGATGTAGTCATGGCCCCTGAGCTCATTGTGGTTGGTGCTTTCCAGCTTCTTCCAGGCCAGGCAGAGCACATAGGAAAGGTCATTTGTGCAGCACACTGGGGTAGAGGGAGGAGATTGCTGGTGGGGAGGCCATAATCTGGGCCTCCAGTTGTGCTGGTTCAGCCTGGAGCTGAGTGAGTCAATACAGCTCAGTGTGTGTGTAATACATTACCTAGAAGTCCTGCTGGAGAGAAGGCTTCCCCCGCTCTGCAACAACAACAAAAAATCTGCTTGTTTGCCTTGTGGGATTATGCAGGGTCCCACTAGCTGGCAGCTGGTCACACTGGGCTTCTGCGACTTGGGTTCCCACAGAGCTTCTGGGCACACTTCAAGTACTTCCTCTCTCAAGTGCTGCAGGGGCTCCAGGAGTGAAGACCTGATCTCTGCCCAAGGGGGCTTATGGCCCAATTTGGGGGGTATGACACGTCTATAGCTACCCAAGGACAAGGCAGATTATATGAGGGCCACAGAGGAGCTGGGCTCCAGGGAGAGAATCGGTCTGGTGCTGGAGCCGGTGCCTCTGATGGAAAAGGTAACCAATTCGCACTTCGCCTTGAAGGATGTAGGATTCTCTCCAGTGGGGGTGGGCTGAGCCAGGAGACCAGCAAGAGGCATTCCAGGGGGAGGCTCAGCTTATCAGAAGGCAGGTTGGGTTAAGCCTGTCAGTTGGGTAAGGGATTGACGGGGAGGAGGCCACAGAGTCAGGTGGAGACAAGGCTGGGTGAGGACCTGGATTTTTCTCTGCACAGCCTGTTTGTGAAAAGCTGGACAGGGTGGGCGCCTGTGGTTGGTTTGAATGGGGTGAGGTTGACAGGGTGTAGTACAAGGGAATAAAGCACAAAAGAGGCGTCCTTCACTCATGTGTCACTTGTTTGAAGTCCACAAGGGCTTACTTTAGATTGAACATGCCTTGCTTGGCTCCTTCTGAGGGAGCACACACCTAGTGCTGAGGGCTCCGTGGAGCTGTGGCACTATTTTTGTGGTCCTGCAAATGCCCATGTTTATTTTTAAACCTGAGCCTTTGTAAAGCAGGGACGTATCATGCAGACTTTGCTTTTGAGTAAAAAGGTTCCCTTGGGCTGATGGAACCTGCAGAAGATGTCCTTGGTTTAAAGTTGAACATACTCTTTATTTAATACCTCAATTTATGTATTCTGGCATTATAGGGAAGGCCACACAGCATTTGCTTTTTAAAAAGTCCTGGAGCCCTGACTGGAGTGGCTCAGTGGTTAGAGTGTAGGCCAAGCACCGAAGTGTCACGGGTTCGATTCCTGGTTAAGGGCACATACCTGGGTTGCAGGTTCGATCTCTGGTCCCGGTCAGGGGCATGCAGGAGGCAACCAATCAATGTGTCTCTTTCACATGTCTCTCTCTCTCTCTCTCTCTCTCCCTCCCTCCCTCCCCCTCTCCCCCCTTCTCTCCTTTAAAAAAAGGGGGGAAGAAAGTCCTGGAAAGAGGAAACCCACATGCAGTTTGCCAGTTCCCTAACTTGTCCTCGCAGATGTGTCGTGAGCAGTGGTGCTCACAGAAGGGAGGTCTGTGTGTCAGAGGTGGGAAGGTGGTGAAAGCTGGATGGAACCCTGCCACCCTCCCCTCCTGCGAGGAGGAGCTCATGGACAAGGGGCTTAGAATAGAATGTCTGTTATCTTTTAAGTATATGCAAGTTATAACTGAAAAATTAATGAGATTAACTTAGCGTTTAAGGTGGAAGATTCAGCACATGTACTTATTTATACTTTTCCTCCCAGAATCCATTAAAATGATAATAGAGAGATTATTAAAAGTATAATCCTATGACAGCAAAGTGAATGGGAGGAAAGTACCAGCAGCTGAAAGACTGCAGTACATTTATAGGTGATAGAAAGGAGGGGGAGGAATGGCAGCGTCAGAAATACAGCAGAGGAGACCAGGGCCCAGACTACTGTTTCAGGACCTGCTGGACTGTTTTTCCAAAGCAGCTTCGCCAGTTTGCATCCCCACCAGCAGTGTATGAGGTTCCAGTTTGTCTACCTTCTTGACAACACTTGTTATTGTCTGTCTTTTTCATTATAGCCTTGTTAAGAGGTGTGAAGTAGTATCTTATGGTGGTTTTGGTTTTCATTTTTTTGAGCATCTTTTCATGTGCTTATTGGCCATTTGTAGCTCTTCTTTGGAGATAGTCTGTTCAGATTATTTGGCTGTTTTTTAATTGGGTTATTTGCCCTTTTTTTTATTGAGTTCTAAGAGTTCCATATATGTTCTGGATGCACATTCCTTATCATTTGCAAATATTTTCTCCAATTCTGTGGGTTATCTTTTCAATTTCTTTGATGGTATCAATTGGAACACTAAAGTTTTTTTTATTTTGATGTAGAGTGGTTTTATACTTTGATATTTATGCCACATCTGATGCTTTAACAAGTCCTCCTGACGGCATATTTGAAATCTTGCAAACCCAGTTCCTTCTTTCTGTCCCCACTGCTGTTGGCCAGGCTATCCTCTTCCTGTGCTTGGATGTTTGTGTAGTGATTTTTTATTAGCCTCCAGTCTCTTCCCCCTTCAATCCATCCTTAGTACAAATGCCAGTTGTTCCTTCTGAGTTATAGTTCTGACTGTGCTGCTCCTTTGCTCAAAAATCGTCACTTCCTGAATTTATTTACCATGGTACAATTTACCCATTTTAAGATAATTGTGGGAGATCAACACATCACAAGAGAAAACATATTCTTGGTTAAATTGGATAGCAAGATGTAGCCTCCCAGGTGAATTAATGGCTGCAAGATTGTTCACATTTGTATTTGAATGTTCTTGTTTTTTAGTTTATTAAGAACAAAATACATAGATGGCCAGACATCTAATGTTATTTTTACTATAGCTGAATACAAAAGCCCTCAACATTTAAAACTGAGAACATTGTTGTTCCATTTCTTTAAGAAAATCATATCTGCTTAATATTAGGAATAATGTTGCCAAGTCATATCCTCATGTCAGGTACAGCATAAAGTCTTCTGTATTTTGTTTCACTGCTGTGTAGTATGAAAATCTCTGTGCACAGATGTGTTACAGCAAAAAGAAGAACAGAAGCTGCTCTTTCGGCAATATTCTGTGCTCTCCTGAATTAGGCTGTTCCAGGAATCATTAATTGTTAAGACTTGGGCAGCTCGCCACCTGGTTTTTAGAAAACATCACTTGGATGGACTCTGATTCTTGGCTTCAGAGTTCACAGTGTGCAAATCATAAAACTGCTTTTTATTTAAAGCTTCCCTTTTTTTTTTTTTTTTTTTTTTACCTTAGATTCAGATAGAATTTGTTTTTACCATATGCATGTTCAATATACCACGTGTGGAATAAAATCATGAATGTATGTTGACATCCTAACACAGGGTATTTTCTATAGATGAAACACTGTGACTGGAAGGTGCCTATCGATGCCATGGCTAGTTTGTAAGGGCAAGTCTCAGACCTGTGTGTGGTTCAAGTGACAGATGTTGGTGCATCACACAGCTCCCATGTGATCTCCCCGCAGTCTCAGGGAGAGAATACAGTTTCTTAAAGGTGATATCATATAAGAACAGCTATCCAAGTGCATTTAATGTTTTTCATATATATGCATATATGTGTGTGTGTGTATATATATAATCTTGGAATATATATGGAAGAGAAAATAGCTTTGACATAAATTTTCCATGGCACAGTTGGGAAATAGGGGCCCCTAAGATAAAGACTGATTTCCTTAGCATGGCATTCAAAGTCCATGGCTATCTGGTTGGGCCCACCCTTGGGCCTCATCTCTTGCCAGCCCCCTCCTGTGGCCACATAGTGGCTCTTACTGGTCCCTGAGTACACCTCTCATATCTGGAGAGTCATTTCCACCTCTCCTGCCAAACCCTTCACATTTGCTGGGCTCTGAGCTTGGCTGTATGTCTGTGTGGAAGGAGAGGGGTTTCTGTGCAGGGGTAAAGGGGTGCCCTTTGAACATAAGATGGTATTGAATGTTGCTGGTAAGTTCTGTTTTATTTTCTCCCTTGATTCTGTCCTTGGTCTCGTCCTCCCACAATCTGTTTACCTAGCCTTCATCTTCAGAGAAGCTCCCTCACACCATGCAAATGTTTGCCTTCCATCCTGGCTTTGCTTTTCTGAAACTGCCTCTCTTGCTCCTGACTGTTGGGATCCTCACCCACTGCTCTGGACCCACCACCCTTTCTGGAAAGTCCTCATGCTTGTCCAAAGCACATGGCAGTGGGTCTTCTGGCCCCTCTGGGGCAGCCCTTGGCCTGTGAGCCAGTCCGGAACTTAGACCCACATCACAGGAGCCCTGCAGGAGAGTGTGTGCTGAAGGCTCTGGAAAACCGTCCAGCCTCTAGGATATAAGTAGTGTCATTGAGAAAGCCCATCAGCATTCATCAGGGCCACTTGCCTCTTTTCATCCCCTGATGTGAATGTGACCCAAAAAGGGAATCCCCAGTCAGTGGAGTAGGAGGATTTGTGACAAATGTAACCTATATGAGACCTCTCATTTGTCAGGTGTATTCATCTGGGCAGTTTGAGGCAGGTGAAAGTAACTACTAAAATGGGTCTGCTGTGACCCATGTTGGAGGCATTCAGACATGGCAGGGAGACAGACTTCTGGCTTAGGTCCAGCAGGGGCAGGTCTTCCCCAGGGCATGCCTAACCCATGGCTGTAATAGGGTTTGTGAAATGATTTCTGTGTCCCCACTGATGGGCAGTGTGCGTGCATCATATACTTAATTCCTTGACCTTCCATTTCTGGACTCTGTTCTGTAATATTAATCTGTCTGTTTATTTGGTAATACCTCCTTGTGTCACTTGCTGTAACTTTATAATAATATATTTCAGTATCTGATATGGTAAGCCCCTCATTGCTCTTCATTTTCAGAATTTTCTTGGCTATTTTCACATAGCAAGTTTACCCCATGAATAAATCTGTCTAGTTCTAAAAATAATCCTGTTGATATTTGTATTGTGTTAACTGTATGTATTAATTTAAGGATAATTGATATCTTTATATTGACTTTTCATATTAAAAACAGGATATGTCTTTTTTTTTTAAAATTATTTTTTATTCTCACCCAAGCACATTTTTCTATTTCTCATCAGACAGAGTGGGAGGGAGGGAGAGAGAGAGCGAGAGAAACATCGATGTGAGAGAGACACATCAACTGATTGACTCCCGTACAACCCAACCAGGCTGAGGACGAACAGTAACCGAGGTATGTGCCCTTGACCAGAATCAAACCCTCAACTCATTGGTCCGTGGGCTGATGCTCTAACCACTGAGCCAAACCGGCCAGGGCAGGATATGTCTTACTTACTAAAGTTTTCTTTTGTGTGCCTTAGAAGTTATATTTATTTTAAAAATACAGATCTTGCAAAATTCTTCTTTTTTTTTTTTTTCGATCATCACCTGAGGATATGTTTTTCATTGATTCTAGAGAGAGAGGAAGGGGATGGGGAGAAAAAGAGAGAAAGAAAGATCAATGTGAGAGACAAACATTGATCGGTTGCCTCTTGCACGTGCCCCAACTGGGGATTGAAACTACAATCTGGGTACGTGCCCTGACCAGGAATCAAACTTGCAACCCTTCAGTGCGTAGGACAACATTTTAACCGATGAGCTACACTGGCCAGGGCTTGCATAATTCTTAAATAGATTCTTAGAAATTATATCTTTTTAGTTACTACTATAAATGGGATCGTTAAAAATCCATTATATTATCTGTCTGGTTGTTTGCATATATAGGAAGGCTATCAATTTTATTTTTTATTAGTATTGTATACCTGTCAATGTTACTGAATTTTATTATTCATATTCACTTTTTTCTTTTTATTTATTTTTTTGTCTAGATAGAGTGGGAGGGAGAGAGAGGAAGAGAGAGAGAAACATCGATGTGACAGGGACACATCGAGTGGCCATCACCCGCATGACCAACCAGGGCCGGGGACAAACTGCAACCGAAGCACATGCCCCTAGCGGGAACTGAACCCGGGTCTCTCTGGACCGCAGGCCAACGCTCTAACTGCTGAGCCAAACCGGCCAGGGAATATTCACTTTTTTCAATTGGTTTTCTTGGCTGTTTTAGCTGTGTGATGTTATCTACAAACAATAGTAACTTTATTATGGGGATTTTGTATGAATGTAGAACCACAATGTGCTCATGAGTTAGATTCTTTGCATGGAAGAATATGCTGAAGAACCTTGTGTTCATATCTCCTTTCTCTCCAGCTCTCTGTCCTAAGATTTGTGGATTTTACCCTGCCAGCAGAGGGGCCTGTTGACAATCTAGAGAGAGGGCTGGAGGAGCCAGGTGAGCCCATGCTTCTGGTGTCTTGTGACAGGTGCTCAGTTCAGGGTCTGTGCCCTGGGACCTCAAAGTAGGTGTCTCAAGATGCTACGGTGGGACTCGAAGAACTAATAGAAACTCTTCTGACCAACCAAGGGGGAAGGACATTCTAGGCCCAGTGAAAGTCATGTGAATGGTCACATGAAAATGCAGGTGATTTGGAAGTGCTAGCAGGAAAGCAGGAGAATCCATCTGTTGAGGGGGCAGGACCAGGTGGTCAGGGGCCTGTGGGTCATTCTAATGTACCTGGAGCTGGGGATAGAAGCATGGAAGTCTTGGAAGCTGGGTGGGCAGTGCCTTACCCATTGAGGCTGGGGAAGCCCTTCCTCTTGGTGCTGTGCAAATGATGGTTGGAGTTGGAGGTGTTCAAGACTCAAGGCAGATAAACTAATGAGAGCATCCTATGACACCTGGAAACATTGTTTAAATGGCTGTGAAATAATGTCTGAATGGTTTGTTTTCATTCGGATCAGGTAGAAGTAGGAATAATAAGAAGGCTTTATAGGTACATATTAAAAAAAGCCTGGCCCTGGCCGGTTTGGCTCAGCGGTTAGAGCGTCGGCCTGCGGTCCAGAGAGACCCGGGTTCGGTTCCCGCTAAGGGCATGTACTTCGGTTGCAGTTTGTCCCCGGCCCTGGTTGGTCGTGCGGGTGGCAGCTGCTCGATGTGTCCCTTTCACGTTGATGTTTCTCTCTCTCTCTCTCTCTCTTCCTCTCTCTCCCTCCCACTCTATCTGGACAAAAAATGAAAAAAATGTCCTCAGGTGAGGATAAAAAAAATAATAAAAAATAAAAAATAATAAAAAATAAATAAAAAAAGCCTGGAGCTGAGCATTGCAAGTGAGTGGTTATTAGAAATTAAAACATTATTTTTCTTCAAAAGGTAGTCATGCCAGTTCTTTGCAGAATCATTTCACATGGAGCCAGAATTCGTTCTAAGCCAGAGTGGTCTCTCTGCTGAGTGGTTTTCATATTCCAAACATACATGCTTTGCACAGAGTGTCTAATTATTCTTGAGGACAGTTACTGTCAGGTTCCAAAATGTGTTCAGTGAGCAACAATTGGTGTTTATTCTGCTCTAAAAGGACTAGGAACAGTAGGTTATATTGTCCGCCTAAAAAACACTTTGCCATCCGGAAACATCTGCTTTCTATTTAAAGCGCCAAAGAGGGAATGGGAGTGTATTTGAAATAGACTCCCTAAGCCTCGAACACCAAAGAGAAGAAAATAAATTGGGTATGAAGGTGGTTTCTGTTCTCTGACCCGCACTCTCTTCAGCGTTTCCCTGCTGGGCAAGAAAGGTGGCCTCCTGGGTTTGAAAGTTCTGCTTCTCTCGGGTTTTCTATTTATACTGATTTGCACACTTATGGGAACTGACTTCTGTGTCCTAGTTCTATCTCCTTTACTTTCTCAGGTAAGACAGGATGCTGTCAGAGTTGGGGTCTGCTTCTCTGGATTTTGTGGTGAGGTTTGTAGAGTGCTCTGATTTTGCCCATAAAGATGTAAAGATTTGTTCAGGTCACCTGAAATCATTGTGACCCTCAATTTTCTATGTGTATGATGCCACCCACTCACAGCCCTGTTGGAGGATTAAGTGAGAATGTATATAATCTGCTTGGTGTATAGTTAACTTCTCTGAATGTCAGTGTCTACTCATCTATTGCTGTGTGATCAACTGCCACAAAGTTGACGGCTTCAAATAAAGCACATTTCTGTGGGTCAGGAGTCCAGGCATGGCTTAGCTGGGTCCTCAGCTTCAGAGTCTCTTAGGAGGTGTCATCAAGTTGTTATCCAGGGCTGGGGTCTCACCTGAAATCTCACTTGTGGAAAGACCCACTTCTAAGCTTCCAAGCAGTTGTTGGCAGAATTTGTTCCTTGAGTGGTTTTAGATTAAGGGCCTCAGTTACCCTCTGGCTGTTGGCTGGAGGCCACCCTCCATTGCTGCCATGTGGGCCTCCCCACATGGCAACTTGCTTCATTAAAGCCAGCAAGAGAGACTCCATTGAGAGAGTTTGCTAGCAAGACGAAATCAAATCCTATGTAACTTGCTTGCACAAATGACATCCATCACCTTTGCCATATTCTTCTGGTTCAAAGCAAGTCACAGGTCTCACCCCTGCTCAGAGGCAGAGGGATTGCATGAGGGTGTGAGTACCAGGAGCCAGGGTCATTGGGAGACACATCAGAGGCTGCCAGGTACAAGACACTGTTATTTTAGGGAGAGAGAACAGCATAATGATTAAGAGGGAGGGTGTCCGTGACACTTGCACTAACTTCAAATATCAGCTCTACCAGCCTGCCATTCTACCTGTGTCTTGGCCTTTCTACGCCCCATTGCCTCACCTGTATGGCACCTTCCCCAAAGGATCACTGTGATCCTAAATGAGAGATCACATGTAAAGCCTGGCAGAATGATAAGTAGTCAGTAAATATTAGCTACTGGCTTGCTTTTTATCATTGTGTATTTTTGGCCTTTTCTTTAAATACCATTGGATTTTTGAATTTTAGAAGACTAAAATAGAACTTCCCAGTGGCTTCAGACTTGATTATACATGTGGAAATCTCAGTCGTTTGAGTAGTTTCCTGGGCACAGAGCTGCTGCCAGACTGGCTGTGCAGGTGCTCAGGACTGAGGAGCACTGGCCATGGTGCCCTCCCCTGAATGGGGCTGGCGGGAATCCCAGCAGCTCCCCTCCCATGTCTTGGTGCCTCTTCCCACGAATCAGCAGCCACTTTCCCTGCTGAGGCCTGGCCACGGTAACCAGGGCTGCAGCCACCAAGGATGTGGCCAGCTGTGCTCTCCCAAGATACTGCGTTTCTGGTTGGGGTCCTGAGGGCAACCTGTCATGGCTTCAGTTCATCCCCAGAGCTGAGCAGGCAGATTTGGAGATGGGTCCTTCTTGTCTACACGCTCACCTTGCCCAGAATCATGCCAAGCAGATGACTCTCTGCGTTTGCTTGTCCCTGATCAGAAAGCCCTGCCATCTTTTCTTGTCTCCTTGTCCCTCCTCCTCTGTCTCTCTCTGCTTTGCTTTCTTCACTTTCTCACTCCTGTGGGCTTCAGGGATGTGGAATGTTTGAAGAAGGTCACTGCTTGGCCACCACAAGCTGCCCTCTTTCCTGACCAGAGCACCTCTGCCTCCCTTTGCCCCTCCCCATCCTTCATACCTGGTCCCACTGTTGTCTCCTGTGGGCTGTGGGAGGACATTTTGTGTCATTCACAGTGAGCTGTGTCATTCTGGAGGACAGATGCTGGCTGTATCTGTCACTTCTTCCATTTTTTTCTAGATCACTTGATAATATCTCCCCAGCTTTTTTGAGGATAAAAACCACCTGGAGCTCTTGTGAAGAATAAGCTCCTCAGGCCCCTGCTGGAGAGCCAGGGTCCTGAGGGCTGGGCTGGGGCCGGGGCACTTGTATTTTTAGTTGAAGTGCCCCAGCTAATTGCTGTTAGAGTTCTGAGGGTGCTAAAACCCAGACCCGATCCCTCTTCCTAGGTATAGAGGACATGAGGGGAGGTCTGAAAGCCCGCTCCTTCCCAGGGAGGACCCCTGCCTAGCTTGTTAGTGTTCTGCACAGGGAGGCAGAGATTTCAGCATAATTCGATTCTTTAAAAACCTCTTCTATATTGCTGACCCTTCAATCATTCCCTCCTCTCACGTATGCCGGAGAATACCATGTGAGCAAGTATTTTCCTCTGTGGTGGTGTGCTTAGACGATTAGCCAGATACGTTGCCTGGGCTGGCAGCCTCACAGCTGGCCTCCAGATGTGAGACTGCCCATGATTAGGAGGGCTTGTGTTCATGTGCACGCTCCCCACAAGCTGCCCTCGACAGCAGATGTGGGCAGTTACAGTGAGAATATTCCTTGTGTTTCTACAGCTCTCACCCTGCTGCTGGAAGGGTGTAAGTTTAGGATTGAGTGGGTAGGTGACCTTAGTCACTGTTGAGAGAAGAGAAATGTCGTAGTAGTCTGCATTCCTAGAGGCACTTGTCCTGCTCCCAGAAGGAAAGATCCGGGGGCAAGGAATGCTGGTCTCTGTGTTCTTCTGGAAAGCGAGCCTCTCGAAGCAGCTGCATTGAGGTGACACGAATAGCATGCTCTTGGCTTTTATTCTTTCAGAAAAAGTCATGCAAACGGTTTCTGCATTTCTCTGCAACCGCAGTGGATGGTTGATGCCAGTATTCATGGTGCTGTTCAGGATCCCTTGCAGGATGCTCACATAGTACATTGCTCTTCTAGGAAAAAGTTTCTGTCCTTAGAAAGACCTTTCTTTCCAGTAATGAGCCTCCTATAGTCAGGATGGGTTCAAAGACTGCTTTGCCTAAAACCACTGCAGCTAGAGACCAGAACACTTAAAATTCACTTTTCCCTTTTGAGCTTTTGTCTTCATTTGGGTGTCCTATTCTTTTATGTCATCTTTTTTGACATTGTAAGGATTCTAAAAATTAATTTATCTAAATTACCTTTTGATTTAATTTTTGTCTCTAATAAGGACTTATTAACTCTGTAGCATTTTAATGAACGATGGGAAGATTTTTACATTCTGGTGGCATTTCCCCCCATCTTATCTTATTTTGAACACTTAAAAGAATTTTTGAGCCAGTTTACCGGAAGATCCTTTTTTTGATAATGAGTATTTTGTAATGAGTCTGTTTTATGTTGTTGCTTTGTGAAATAGATAGCTTAAAATATGAAACACAGTGAAACCCGTTACAATTTTTATACATCTGCCTTATCTCTTAATGGTTATTGTCGATCTAACTAATTCCCCACTCAACAGAAAAATAGATAATGTGCTAACATGGTTAATAACCACAGGAAGAATTTACAGGTGTGTGGAGTGAAAAAAAACAGCAATATAGAGGCAAGAATAGCAAGAGATTGATTTGATGAATTTTACATAAAACTCAGAAGGTTCATAAGTTGGAAACATAAAACCTAAAGACTTGGTCAATTACAGATGAATGTGTCATTCATAAAATACTGTGAATTTGAGAAGCACTTAAAAGAAGTATAATATGAAGTTGCAAATGGTTTGCAAAATCCCAAGATTGCTACAGAAGCTCCCAAAATAAATTTGTTGCAAATTCTTAAAAATGCCAACAGGGTGTCAGAAAAAGAATAGGATGCTTCATGGGGTGCAAAAACACTTACTGGACAAGCAGTTGCATTTTAACCAAATTGCTTATAGGCCAGTTGCCCCACAGTCACAGGGTGTTAGGTTTTAGTAACTACTTTTTCTCTGGTGTTTCTCTCCTCTCTTTTCTTTTCTTATTTTAATTGTCCTCATGCATATGTATCTTTCCCTATAAGCTATTAAAATCTTTGGGAACAGTAGATGCCTTATAAATAATGAATTATACATAAAGTCACGTTCCATCAATTCATGCACCCATCTCTTGTCTTGCAGAGAACAGCCCATATTCACCACACGAGCGCACGTCTTCCAGATTGATCCCAACACCAAGAAGAACTGGGTGCCTGCGAGCAAGCAGGCCGTCACCGTTTCCTACTTCTACGATGTCACAAGGAACAGCTATCGGATCATCAGTGTAGATGGAGCCAAGGTACCACCCCGGCTGGTTTTAACATTCACAGTCACTTCTGTTTCATCTAAAGCAAGATGATAGATTTGAAAAGTGGAAGGAAAAGGATGCACCCCAAATCCTGCCACCTTAACACAGGTGTTATTGTGATAATGTCTTATAATCACATATCCTATTTTTTTTTCAATTATTATTCATTTAAAATTATGGCAAATGAAGAAAAAAGATTTCCCTGTTACCACATTATCTTTATAACTAGCATTTCAATGCCTGTGTGATAATCCCACCAAGGCCCTATAATGTTCTTAATCTCTCTCTTTATGGTTAGATATTTAAGTGGCTTCCAGTTTTTTACTATTATAGATAATGAGTATCTTCATGCAGCCAATGCCCTCATTTGATCATTGAACATACCTGTTGCTTTCTTTTGGACATTTCTTAGGCTGGATTCCTGGAAGTAATATATTAACACCTTACGGCTCTTGGTGGATGTTGCCAACTTGCTTTCCAAAGAGGTCTTTCTTCCAGCATGTCCGAGAATGCCAGTTTTTTTATCCTCATCCGAGGACATTCTTTCATTTTTTGTTCAGATAGAGTGGGAGGGAGAGAGAGGGAGAGAGGGAGAAACATCGACGTGAAAGGGACACATTGAGTGGCTGCCACCCGCACAACCAACCAGGGCCAGGGACAAACTGCAACCGAGGTACATGCCCTTAGCGGGAACCGAACCCGGGTCTCTCTGGACCGCAGGCCGATGCTCTAACCGCTGAGCCAAACTGGCCAGGGCCAGTTTTTTACACCCTTGCCAGCATTGGGTACTATACGTAGTCTGGTTTTGGTGTTCTTAGGCATGGGAGTTGATTTTAATAAATGGTTTTGGAATATTTCTTGAAATAATTTTTTTTCCTGGTACTTTCATTATTCTGCTCTCTTCCTTGATATTTTTTTTCTCCACATTATATGGAAGTGGAATAAAAAAGGGATAGCAATGCAAGCATCACCAAATTTGCAAAAGGAAAAAAGTAGACTTCATGCTTTATAATTTCTTTTCTGTCTAATCTGTTTTCATCCTGCTGGACATTTTCACATGAATTATCTGCTGTCGCCTGAAATTAAATATATCTGAAACTGAATTCCCCTGTTTTCCCTCTAAACGACCTCTTCATTTCCATTCCTCAATCACTTGGACTGAAAAAAAGAAAGGAAGGAAGGTTGGAAGAAAGAAAAGAAAGAGCATAAAGGCATTCCCTTTTGAATTGGTCAAAGCAGTCTGTCTTTTGTGTCTCACATTTATGCCTGATATTTTGTTTCGAGGCCGTAACTCTTTCCTGGCACAGTTTTCCTCAGAGCTTTGCAGTAGCCTTCCAACTGGCCTCCTCCTCCCCCACCTGCAGTCTGTCCTGCCTGCTGCCTCCAGGTCAGCACTCCTAGGCAGTCAGAAGCAGGGGGAGCTGGGAGTAGGATGGAGCATGCTTGTAGGTTCCTCCCTCCCCAGCCCCACAACCATGGATCAGAAGGCTCGGGAAGCCTCCATTTGAAGACTACCCCTCGCCCCCAGGAAAGGCGTGAGAGCCTGCTGGTACCTCCTGATCTCTTGAGAGGCTCCCTGTTTTAAGGCAAAATTCTCCCCTCATCCTATGTTCTCTAAGAACCTCCTCTGTGCTCTCCATGTCATGGAAACTGTAGAGAAAGGTGCTTTGGCCCCGTGATCCTCTTTCTCGTCCTTCCAGTTGCCACAACCCTTCCTCCTAGTCAGGAAGGGAGCCCAGAGTCCTCATTTTACATCTGAGGTCAAAGAGAGGCTGTGGCCTGCCCTGGCAAGCTGCTGCTTGCACCCAAGCCCCTTAGGTTGCAGCAGGCATCCCCCTGACTGGCAGAGGAGCGTCCTGACACCACGTTGTGCAGGGAGCGCGTCAGGTAGAGACAGCTGGTCTGGCCAACATGTCCACAGAGACACAGGAACTGGTGTTCAAATCTAAGCAAGCAGGATGGTAAGACGTGGCAGGGTTCTGGTGAGCGTTCAGGATGCGTGAAGGTACCTGGCACATGGTTGGTAGCACTTGTGTTTGAGGATTGAATGTCTGAAAGGGGCCTTTATGTTTTTTCTTCTGGGAGACATGGTGATACCACCATTGTATTGTATTACCACATCCCCTCTCTGAGCTTTTGAGCTGGAATCTCCTCGACTCCACCATGATGTCCTGACAGGGGTGGTGAGTCAAGCTCACCTGCTTTCTTCTATCTGTAGATTCTATCATTTCATCTGCCATCCTTGAGATGAGTTTGCACTGTTGTCAGTTGAGTTATCCAAGGATATATGGGGCTTAAATACAGATAAAATGATGTTCTTAGAGAAAGTGCTTCAGTCCTATTAGCTGGGCTTTTAGTAATTTGTCAAAGTGTCAGCCACTGCATCGTGCGGCTCTGCAGGTCCTGAAGGCTGTGACAGCTGGAGTCCGGACCAAACGAGTCAGCTGTGAGAAGTCAGAGGGGTGTAGGAGGGTGGGCTGACACCCTCACTGCAGAATAGGGCTAATTTAGACTCTCTGGGGGAGCCATTAGATCATGGAGTCAGCTAAAAAGTGGGAATTGGAAACCCAGGCCATGGGGCCCCCCTGGAATTCAGAGGTGGAACCTGTGGATCTCAGGCCAGCCCTCCTACGGCACCTGGCTGCCTGCTCTTCCTGGAGCCCACCCAGAGTTCCTGCCTTACCACCGGGGCACAAGACCCATGACAGGGCCTCATTCTGCAAAAGGGAGTATCCTTTGTTAGAGCAGAAGGCCAGCGGGAATGTGGGAAGATGAAGATGGGCAGGCCTTAGTCCCCAATCCCCCAGCCCCAGCTTCTGCCCTGCCTGCATAATCCAGATGGATCTCCTTCCTTCCTAGGGACTGGAATAGGTTGCAGTATCCTGAGGTGATGCATTAACAGGGCTCTTGTCTGCTGCCCTTGGCCACTACCACCCCACCCCAGACCACATTGGGACAACCTACTTTGTTTTAGGCCTTTGATCCCAAATGTTGATCTGAACTGAGATGACAGATGGTCAGATACTTCTAGCCTTTTGGGCTGTGTCCTGACCCATGGGCTGCACCTCTACCCTTGGGCAGGTCTAGGGTCCAGGTCCTGCCTCTCTCTGTTGGCCTGGCCACATCAAGTCTATTACCTGGAGCCTCTGCTTGGTGCTTCTGGGCCAGCTGGAAGGGAAGCCTGCTCCACCTTCCCCAGTGAAGGAGGAGGTGTACTTCAGGAACAAGTTGCTGGTGTGGAAGGGACTTGGAGGTCGTTGTGAGCAAAGGCCACAGCAAACTCGGCTGCTGAGTCAACAGCAGGTAGCCCGCTGAGCACAGGCTCCGTGGAGGGAGGCGATGCAGCCAGCAGCTTTAGCAACTGTCTCTCTACACAGGGCACGGCAGGCTCCTCTGCTCGGTCCAGCCATTTGTCCTGTTTACTTGGAGAAGGGTGTGTGGAAGGTCTCTTCTTTCCCTGAGAGCACGTGGCGCTGCTCATCACGGGACAAATCTGTGCTCAGAACTGTTGCTGATTCTTCCTTAAACACTAAGATGTTTCTTCTTCTCAGAGAAAGTATTTCATGTTTCAGTCCCAGCTGCTGCTAAAGACATTATTAGGAGGAATACTGTGATGCTTCGCCCAGCACTGCCTGACTGTAGGGGTTATGTGGATCCATTTCTGTGCCTGAGGCTGCCCAATGACTGCACTCTTTGAGGACTAGGGGCCAGGGCTGCCTTGTCTTTGGAGTCCCAGCATCAAACCAGAGTGGGTAATGCCACCGAGTGGGTGGGGGAGTGAGAGGGTGATGAGGTCAAGCCTGGCCACATGCTCTCCAGGCCTGTGGTAGCTGTGCTGTGTCCATAGAAGGACAGTGGGCAGGGATAGAGTCACTGCCAAGAGGGAACCAGGATCAGAGCCTCAGAATGTCACCCAAGGTCGGCCCTGTACATGGACAGATGGGAGCCACGTGAGAGCATCTCGCAAACCCAGCTTCCTGGAGCACTGATATGAGCCATCGTAGCACCAACAACCGTATGATCCACAGCGGGTTCTGGGCAGAGCCACCAACTCCATTTTAAAGGACTCCATTTCCAGAGCATTTGTTCATTGAGCCATCACAGCGCTCAGTTCCATTGTGCTATTGGCACTCTCACAGGCCGAGTTAATCATTGCCACCCTCGGGAGAAGCTGCCTGTGCCTGTGGACAAGACTTGTCTGGAGCAGGTGTTTCTCCCGGGTGCTCTGGATAGCTTTTCTGCCCTTGGTTCTCAGTTATTTATAGGATCCCAGAAACCTATACTGGGAGAGACCTTAGAGGTCATCCATTCTACAAGTAGTTAGCAGCACCCGCTGGGTAGCCAGCACTGCGTAATCGTGACTGATCAGAGGCTGTAAGCCTCTGAAATCTGACTTGCTTGGTATTTTCTTTTGGAAATGTGAAATTGCTTTCAAGAACACAGTCAGGGTCCCCTCTTCCACCCATTACTACAGGTTCCTCTTTTGGATAAATACAGGCACCTTCTCTTCAGGGAGCAAGCATAGGGAAGGGTCTCGGCACACAGTAGGTTTTCAGTGAACTTTGGTTTCTTTCTATCCCGGACTGTGGTAAAAAACAAAGGACAAAAGCATTCATCAACACCTGCTTTGGAAGCAGGCAGCATGTCTTTTAATTGCTGTTACATAGTCTCAGCCTCTTGTAGAAAACATCCAAGTTCTTCCAACTTCCATCTCCCTGGGTTTGGGAAAGACTTTCCGTAAGGAGAAATTTTGGAGACCTGTTTCCCATTTTGTGACTAGCAGTTTCCTCTGAATTCCAGAGCAGGACTGGAGACTGGAGGAGCTTAGCTTTTTACTTCTTCCAGGTAGCTCTTGTTACATGTGCTTTGTGCATTTTCTGAAGCAGGAACCAGCTCTTTTACTAGGAAGTTTCAGAGATAACTCACGAAAGAGGAAGGGGTGTGCATAGGAGACGGCAAGGTCTCTCCTCATGTTCTTCTGTCCCCTCCCACTGGGTGACATCCTCCATTCCTGTGACCCCAGAGACTGCTGAGCCCCCCCCTGTCCCCTGAGGCTGGAACCCACATTTCAGCCACTTTCTCTGCTCCCAGCACAGGTTCCCAGTGTCCGGTGTGCAGGGTGCCACCTCCTCTTTCCCAGCCTTTGCTCACCGTGACCATCAGCTTCCCTGACGACTTTGTTGTAGTTTTGTGGACTTTATTTTTAACTGTTTATCTGTACCATTTACTGTCTGATAATAAAGTGAACACTCATGTACCCACCACGTAGCCGAGAAAGTGCCTTTCTGGGACTCTTCCCAATTATATGCTCCTGCCCACCGCCCCCAAGAGGTTACCACTCTCTCGGAAGTTTGTATTAAGCATTCCCTTACTTCTCTTTCTAGTTTTGCCACCTTTGTATGCATCCCTAAATCAGAGGTTGGCAAACTTTTCCTCTGAAGAGCCTCACAGTAATTTTTTAATGAGCTGTATAGTCTGTGGCAGCTATTCAGCTTTTCTCTTGTAGCAAGAAAACAGCCATGGACCAATGTGTAAACGAATGTCTGTGGCTGTGTGCCAATAAAACTTTATTTACAAAAGCAGACTGCAGGTGGACTTGGCCAGAGGGCTGTACTAGTTGGTGGATCCTTGTGCTAAGTAATATATTACTGAGTTTTGAGTGCTTTAGGCTTTTATGTAAAATGAATCATACTGGAGACTCATACTGTATGTCTTATTTTGTGACTTTCTTTTTATTTTATTGGTTCATGTTAAATTTGTGTGATTCATCCAGGTTGATGGCCTGCAGCCCTGGTTCACTTTCGCTGCTGGGTAGTATTTCACTGCATGAATGTACCACAGTTGGTCCATTCTGCTGGTGATGGACATTTTTTTTTTCAAACACGGCTACTATGCACATTCTTGTCCATTTCCCCTGGTTTGCGTGCACAAAGCTTTCTCTCGGGTATGCAATTAGGACTGGGATTGCTGGGTGGTAGGGAATGTGCATTTTCTACATTATCAGAGAAAGCTACGTTGTTTTCCACAGTGGTTTTGCCATTCTGTGAGCCCCTATTGCCCCACATCCTCGCCCCACCCTTGATATTATCAGACAGTTTGAATTTTGTGAGTATATAATAACAGTAATGCATTTTCCACATTACTAGTGAAATTGAGCTTATAACTTAGGCCCTTGTCCTCTTCAGTCTCACAAGAGAGGGCTCCATGCACCTGCCCAGAACTAAGCTTCCCTCAGTCCCCAGGTCCCATCTCCTCCCCCCCCATCCCCTCCCCCAGGATGTCCCTCCCATCCACACACCTGAACAGGGCACCAGCACTGCAGACCCAGAGCAGACAAAGGTCTTTTCATATGGGCCCACTTTCTTTCACCTCTTCATTCATGCTGAGGAGGGTGAAGTTAGAAATGAGTTAGAGCCTCAAAGGAAAACTGAAGCACTCAGGTGGATTCCAGGTGCAAGAGTGGTCGGCCAGAAGTGACCCAAGGACATGAGAGGAGCCTGCACAGAAGGAGCGTATCCTTAGGAGCTCTGTCTGTCCAGCTCTACAGGAGGACTTAGTCCTGGTGGCTGAACCATGTGTGGCACAGGATGGAGTTCCCATGTTAGTGGGAAATGAGGGAGGAAGGCTCTGGGGTTGACCATTTCTGACAGCATGATCACACCCACTGTCAGTCCGCTGCTTTTGAGAAGGTCAGTGCACTGGCTTTCCTGGGAGAGCAGCCAGCAGCTGTCTCACTAATTGTAGCAATGGGCTTACTGTTAGGGCCTTCACAGTGTTCAGAGGAGCTACCTCTGTTGAGTCATGGGAATGTAAAGGAACATGTAGAAGTAAATGATGGCTTTCCTCCCCCTTTCTTTCCCTTCCTCCCCTTTCTTCCTCCCCCCTGGATCTAGGAATTTCCAGAAGTCCCAGAGTCTTTGGTAAGCTGTCAGGAGACAGCCAGGGCATTGCAAAGCCTGCAGGAACCAGCCTGAGGGATTGCAAGAGCAGCACGGTGAAAGGAGCGGGCTTCCTTTATCTTCTTGGCTGACCTCCAGCTTGTGGGATCCTGTAGGTTGTGTTTGGTAAATGCTTGGACACCTTGATGCTGGTGACAGAGTGAGAGGTAGCCGTGCTGAATCAGGATAAAAGCAATCCCCCACCCCCTCAGAGCAGGCACGTCAGTAGGGAATGAGGGGGACAAAGGCACTCCCATTGCAAAATTCTGATGAAGGGTTCCTCCTGCAAGGCTAGCAATTTGTGTTCCAGGAGTAAGAGACCTTTGTCTGCTTTAGGTCTGTGGTCGTGAATGCCCCGTGCAGGTGTGTGGGTGGGAGGGACATCCTGGGGATGGGGGTGAGGAGATGGGACCTAGGGAACCCGAGGGGGGCTTAGTTCTCATTTCATACATGATGACCTCTCTTCTGCTACTTACCAGTTCCCTTTCTCCTTCTGTGAAATGAAGGTGATGGTCATACATCTTAGCCTTGTTGTGAGGTTTAGGTGAGCTGATATAAAGAAAGCACCCAATATGTGCTCAATAAATAGTAGTTGCCGCTATTAATACTAACTTTGAAAATTGTTTTCCTAGATGTACTAAGGTTTATTTTTAAGCTGATGCCTCATTGGCAAACCTAATAGGCTCTTGCACATATACATTGCACTGACACCTTTACTAGTGACAAGTGTAACTTCCTGCCCTGATGTCTTTATTATTTAAGGTAAGAATCTGTGTCCAGACATCTGTCCTTGAGCAAAATAATTGACTGAAGCTCCTACCAAAGAAAGCAAGGCTCTGCCATTCAAAAAAGTTTTCTCTTCCTTGTTTTATCTGTGTTTTTTTTAAGTGTTTTGAGCTAACTGTTGAGAATAAATAGAGCCTTAATAAATAAAACTGCTGGTAAATTCACTTTTTAGAATATTTACTCAGATTGCCACTGTTCCTGCTCAGATTATCAAAAACCACGTTATGAGGAAGTAACCAGTGAATTATGCTGGCCAGCAGACGTCCAACAATCTCTTATTTCCAAGGGCATTTTTCATGAGTGTTTCTTAGAATCTTAGGACTTCCAAGCATTTCTGCCAGAGTGAGCCTGTTGTTGATACTTTATAACACATCAATTGTTTGGTGACTTTATATACCTGTTTCTACACCTTTCCTGCTCATCTGTAACTTGAAGAGCAGGAATCTGAACTCATTCATCTTTGTATCTTTGGTTGGCAGAGTGCCTGGCATGCAGTAAATGCTCAGAAAATGTGTATTGAATGAATGAGTGCGCCGTGTGCTGGATGTCATCCTCTTACCCCTCCAGATTCATTCTCTGCCCTTCTTCACCCTGCTCTGGCCCCTGAGAGGCTGACCTACAGACTACATCACTGAGATCCCTTGGGCTGCTGGCTTCTGGTTAGGTTTGGCAGGTGGCATATCAGAGGGAGGGAGGCGAGGGTGTTTGTTTTGCTGGCTCCCCTCCTGGTGTGTCCCTCAGCAGAAGGTCACCTCTCTTGTCATGGCAGTCTGCTCTCCCTCCACGTCCTATAGCCTCTTCATTCCCTCATCCTTTTAGGCCAAAGAGGGGTGATGGCCAGCAACAGGTCCCTACACCCCCCCTCCCAGTTGCCCTACACCCAGCTCATGCTGGCGTAATTAGTCTCTTTGTAAATCAACCCTCCAAAAATTGTCCCAGTTGAGGTGTATTCTTCCTTCCTGATGGGAAGCAACAAGACCCAACTGCTCATGAAAACTTTTAAGTTGTTTGAGCTGGACACTGGGACACCAGGTGCCTGAGAAAGTATGACATGAAGTTCTTCAGAGAACGTGTGGCATGGCTGGCCATTAAGGGCCATGGGGTGCCTGGCAGCTTTGGGGAATAGCAGTTTTGGAAACTATACTTGGGAGAGACTTTCTCCCACTGATAAGGTGTAGGTTCTTATTTTCATCTGAGAGTCTGTTTCTAAGTCTCTGCCGTGGCCTCTCATCCTGGCTGTGCATGTGACTCAGCATGGGAGGTGCCAGGAGAGGAAGAAGTCAGTTCAGAGGCAACAGAGTTGGGAGGGTGGTGGGGCCTGCTTTATGTGTCAGGTCCCGGCTTTACCCACGGAAGACTTTGTGAGAATCACTGTGGTGTCTGACTCAGTATTCACATTTCTGCTCTCTGGGCTGTTTCCCTGCAGGTGATTATAAACAGCACAATCACACCCAATATGACTTTCACCAAAACGTCGCAGAAGTTTGGGCAGTGGGCCGACAGCAGAGCCAACACGGTGTTTGGTTTGGGGTTTTCGTCGGAGCAGCAGTTGACAAAGGTAACGTGGTCCTCTCCACAGTACCGGCCCTTCCCACTGAGAGGTGCTCAGGGAGCAGGACGCCTCTCTGCCTGCAGTTCCGCCCCTTCTGGCTCCGCAGGGCTGCCAGACCAGATGACCTTTTAAAAATGCCAGGTTCCTTGAAATGGAGATGTCATCTGGGAAAGGAAAGCATATCTGACAAATGCTGCTTCAGAGCCTGAGCCTGCAGCGTGGAGGCAGCTCTGCCATCCCTTCCTGCCCCACGCATCAGCCCTTGGTGTCATGGACCCTCGAGTTGGAGCCCTTAGAGCAGTGGTTCTCAACCTTCCTAATGCCACGACCCTTTAATACAGTTCCTCATGTTGTGGTGACCCCCAACCATAAAATTAATTTCGTTGCTACTTCATAACTGTAATTTTGCTACTGTTATGTCTTAGGTGACCCCTGTGAAAGAGTCGTTCGACCCCCAAAGGAGTCGCGACCCACAGGTTGAGAACTGCTGCCTTAGAGGAAGTAAGGTGACACCTGATAGCAGTTCTTAACCTGGAGTCCCCACACTGTTTTAAGATGTCACACAGTGATTTTTTTTCCCAGGGAGAGGGTTCATAGCCTTGATTCGCTTCTCTGAGGGGTCTAGGACACACTCTGGATGGTTGGAGAGATGGGGGAGCCCATCATGACTGATCCCAGACTTGGAGACCGCAGGCCCGAGGGAACAGACTGGGGGCCTCTTGAGAGGCCTCACCCAGTCGATGAGGGGAGCTGAAAGCTTGTTTTAGGAAAATAGGCTTTCTTGTGGGTGGTGGGAGAGCCCTGTGTGATTATTGAGGATATACTGGTTGAAAGCAAGACTGGCTAATTTATGTGACATGGGAACTTAGTGGAAGAATGTCAGAGTAGCTCAAGAAATCCAAGGGAGAGTTTAAAATCCAGGCCTCAGGGAGGACAGTGATGCCATTTTTTGAAATGAAGAGGATCAGAGAGGATTTACATCAAATGTAAGCAAGTATGACCACGATTTCTTGAAAGAATGCTTCCAGAACCTCTGTCTGAAGTGGGCGGTGAGGATTGCCTGCCTTTCCATCCTAAATTAGTGCCTGGTAGGGGGCAGGAGGGGGCGGAACAATTCCTCCCTTGCCAGGCAGCCCCTTCCCGCACCTGCCTCATGTTCAAACTGGTTTGGTAGAAGCCTCAGATTGCTGAGGAAGGGCGAGATAGGGAGGCTCCTGCCAGAGACAGGGTCATTCTTCAGTCTTTGGAGGAATCAAAGTAGGAAGGATAAAGGGGGAAAGTTTCAATGAAAAGATTGGAAAGAAGGAAGAACTCAAAACAGAAATCAGAACAAGTTGTTAAAGCTCAGGTTTTGGTACCTCTGAGTCCTGGAGAGACCTTAAGCTGCCTGCTTCCAAGTGTGGCCACTTCAAATTTCTCCCCGACATAAGAAAATGTCCTGTCCTTAAGGAGGGGAGTGCCTGTCTCCCTGAGTCATTCTACCTGCTCCTGGCAGCCTGGAGCCCCTGCTCTGTGACTGTGGCCTGCCATTGTCACAAAGACTTATCAGATAAGCACTCAGATGTCTCCTTTGTTCAAAATGTTTCAAATCAGCTTTTCCCTTCTCTTTGAAGGGACCGATTAACCACATACTGATAAATTACCATGAAGTGAGGCTGGCAGTCTTAGCAAGTGGCAATTAACTAGCATAGAGGAGCTTGGGCCTAAAAGCTTCCCAAGGCATGTTGCTGAGGGGATGCTGTGGCTGGATATTCCTGACTCCACAGAGTAGCCACCCACATACCTGAAAGGGGACTTGGTAATCAAACACTATAACTAGGCTAGATAAAGGAACACCAGTGTGGATGTTCTCATTTAAGAACACTGTATACACACTTCTCTCTCCATCCCCCAGAAAGAAAATAGATACCTTGATCTTCACTGCTTCCATATAAGGACCACTTTACACCATAACTCAGCAAGCATCACGGGGACACTCTGCTCTTTAGATGGGCTTTCCAAAAATAATAGAAGCTACGTATTCCCAGGGGCAAACTGGGACTCGCCTGTCCGCCTACAATAGCTCAGCCTGCTGAAGAATGCTGGAAGGGCACGTGTGCCCTCCGACAAAAGGGAGAGCTATGGAAGGAGAACCAAATGTAAGAATGAGCGAATTGTTAAAGTTTAGGTTCTTTCTGGCACCTGACCTTGAGATGTCACCTTCTAGGTTTGGTTCCATCTCACTGCTGGCGGACAGAAGGAAACACTCTGCCATGACGAGGAGTGATGCAGGATGGGGTGCTCGGCTCCGTGATTGATCCGTCACAGCCCTGACACTCGCTGGCATTGGCTTTTGACCCATTTCAGTGATTTTATCTATAATTCAAATTTGTACTCCCATGTTCACTTCATTAACTCAGTGTCGCCATAAGAACATCACCCTGTTTCATACCTTTCTGTCTCCTAATTTAAGAGCCTTTTTTTTTTTTTAATGGGAGTTATTAATCCTTTTGATGTTGTAGTTAGAGTGCTTTGGCTGCAAGTACCAGAACCGAATCCCAGTGCTTCAGCAGATAGAGTTATTCTTTTCATATAGAAGGGGAGTCGGATGCACACAGTTGCCGGCATTGGCACAGGGTTCCATGGTGTTGGGTCTGAGGGCTGTGTGTTCTGCTCTTTTTTCTAGTAGCCTTTCCCTCGTGGTGATAAGATGACTTCTTGAGGTCTGTCTGTCACATCTGCATTTATGGCAAGAGGGAAAAGGCAGAAGGGTGGTACCACAAGAGCCCCCCTGTAAACTCCCTTGGCAGACTTCTTCTTGGGTCCCATTGTCAGTCTTGGGTCCCTAGGCCATCCTCCCATTCCCCCAGAATAAAAAGGGGGCCAGGGAATTGGGTTGCTATGATTGACTTAGACCAGTTCTCATTCTTTATCACCTAAGAAGTTTTCTGCTCCAGACAAATTTGAGATTCTGTTAAGCTAAGGGAGAAAAAGAAATGGTCTTTGAAAGCAACTAGCTAGTGTCTGCTATAGTGTCTTCAGTTGCCAAGGCCAAAAAAAAAAAAAAAAAGCCACAAATAAAGTAAAATGAATGTCTTTTTTTATGATGATGATGATTTTCATTTTGATTAAAATGATTACATTACCACTGTAGAAAATGATTCTAATAAGAAAAGAATGAGAACTTGGCATATATTTCAGAAACCTTTATGGTTTGAATATCCTTTGATTAATAGATTTTATTTATAGGAATCTATTTTAAGGAAATAATTGTAACTGAGTACAGAGACTCAGCTATAAGGATTTTTCTTGAAGCATCATTTATAACAGTAAAAACAAGTAACCCAAATCAACCTAAATGTCCAGCGGTAGGAAATTAATAAAATAAACTCCAGTATGTCCTTTGGGGTAATATTGTATCGAAATTCAGACGATCTAATAGAAGATCATGTAATTGCATGGAAATGTCGATGTCATATTGTTAATTTTGAAAATAGCTATAAAAATGAGATCCAATATAATTTCATTTTAAAAAAGAAATATGTGTAACAGATGTATAGCTACAGATAGAAAAATATCAGAAGTTTATGTGGTTAGTGTTTGTCTCTGGGTGGTGGGACTACAGGTTTAAAATGTTTTTCCTAAACTTTGCTTTCTAAATTGATAAGCATATGTGCTTTTTTTATAATAAAGGAGGAATATTATAAACCTTAAGACTTGGAGGGAGGGATGTTTTAGCACAGGACAGCCATCTGGCACCTCTCTCAGTGACAAGTGCTTCTCTAACAGTTAAAGGCAGTGAGGGGAATGTTCTCCCAGGGTGTCTGGCTTGCTTCCAGTTTTCATTATTACAAATAAACCTAGGATCTTAATATATTGAAGGCCTTCTTTTTCATATTCTCAATTATTTTCATAAGATAGTTTCCCAGAAGTGATATCACTAAGTCAGTGGACATGATTTCTTTTCACTCATGATACAATTTTCCAAATTGCTTCTCAGTGGGTTGTACCAATACACCACGCTACCGGAAGTACATTGCCAGCACTGGGTATTATAGTTGTATTTAGTGTTTGCTAATTTAGCAGGCAAAGAATGGGACCTCATTATTTTGATTTGCATTTTTAGTGAGGCTGAGCACTTTTTTCTGTAAGTTGCTTACTCATTGTATTTTTTATTCATGAATTTCGCCATTTTGCTATTGGGCTTTTCATATTTTCCTTTTCAATTTGCACAAATTCAGCCTTCTCCCTCTCTGGATGATGCCCGAGCTTTTCCCTTCCCTCTCTTCCTCCCCCCAGGCTCCTTACCTTTGTCTCTCCCTCTCCTAAGCTCCAAGGGCCCTTCTTTTGCTTCTGTAACTTGTTCCCTGAGCCCACACAGCCCAGCTGGCTCACTTCTACTACCTCTGTGACTTTCTAAATAAACCTTCTCTTATAAAACACAAATTTGCACAAACTCTTTCTTTACTGAAGATAATGACCCCTTTCCTGTTGGACTGGCCTAGCTGTGATATTTCCCCAGGCATTCCTTTCCCTTCTGATGTAGTCTTTTTTCCTTTTATATTTAAAAGCTTTACATTATTATGTCATCAATATCTGTCACTTTTGTGATTTTCTCTTATTTCTTCCGAACTTATTTTACCCTCTCACCCCTCAAGCAGAATTTTGATATTCAATTCTATTTGCAAGCAGATTTTTAAAAGTTTGATTGAAAAAAAAACTCATCAATAATTTATCATGCTACTGCTTTGTGGTAAGGATTTAAATTCATTTTGCCCCAGTTGACTAAAGTTATCTCAGTCCTGTGATGAATAATTTCCCCCATTAATTTAGGATTCTTCCTTTCTCATATACTAATTTTTATACAAATGTTAGGGCCTGTTTCCATCATACATCTGCTAATACTACATCTTTTTAAGTGATTATTTATTTTAAATTTATCTGATAGGGCTTATCCTACTTCATTACATTTTAAGTTTATTTTATGAAATTTTCTTTTTGATTATCACCCACTTGAATGTAAAACAAAGTCCTCTACAGAATTCCTTTGAGGACAGGAACCATATCTTTCTTAAGTATTTCAATGTCCCTGGCACAGTCCCAGCACATAGAGAAACTAGTAAATATCCTTGAGTGAATGAATTTGCCCTTTTGTGGAGCTCCTTTACTACAAGATTGTGGTTTTAAGACTTAAGCTGTCATTTCCCTTGTAGAAAGAAATCAAATCAAGGCAAGAGAAGTCTCACTTCCCTTTGTTGAACCCGTCACATGCCTAGCAAGGCCCCGTTTCTCATCCTCCAGTGATCCATGGAGGTAGTGCTATCATTCACATTTCATAGATGAAGAAACTGAGGTTCAGAGTCATTCATTTCCTACATTTGAAAGGCCAATAAGGGTCAGGGTTGGACATCTTAGCTCAGGTAGCAGTTAAGCAGGTAAATGATGGGACACTATAGTCCAGTACTAGCATCACACAGCCTGTGTTCAATCCCAGTGTGACCTTGGCTAGTTATGAGACCATCTGTGCTCCATTTTTATACTGACAGTTGTAAAAGTACCTGAGGGTCACTGTGAGTGTGTAGTAAGACTTTCTATGTTCTAACTGCTCTTTGTGTCTCATCCTGAAGAGCCAAGAATCCATGTCCTTTTTTCGTTTTTTTGCGATGTTCTGGGCGGTTATTATTTATAATAGCACTATCACCTTGAAGTCATGTAGGATGTGTGTTTCGACATATGTGTGACAGTTGTTCATTGTCTTGCTTTTATAAATGAGAAGGAGAACAGTTAAACGATAGAGCTGAGGAGAGCTGTGAAATCAAAACTTCTTGTCCGGGCCCCTCAGTCTGTATCTGGTATTCTGTTCCATAGGCCTTGTCTTTGCCTTAGAGGTCCTGTGGCCTGTTTTGGAGTTAAGGCTTTTATAAGTAATTTTCTTTCGAAGAGGAAGTGAGTACAATTCTGTTTTACATTTAAAAATATTGGGCCTTCTCCTTGCAAATGGAAAATCCAATCAGTAAATATTTAGCAGCTGCTGTGGGCAAGACTCTTGGCATTCTTGTTGGCACAGGGGGTTACTAAATGTGTAGAATGACCACGTGGAAATTCAATCTGGGCCCAAGTTCAGGTTTACCATTTACTAGCCATGTGACCATGGGCAAGTCTTACCTCTCCATTTTCTTACATTGAAGCTATAAATGAGAAATCTCGTCCTACAGAGTGATGGCGAGGAGCAAGAGAATGAATGTGTGTTAAGCCACTGAGCTCCTCCACATGAAGATGTGGTTGTACTGAGGGACTGTGGGAGGAGGGTGGCAAGTATGTTCATGCAGTGCAAGAACTGTGGGACAGCTGGAGGGGCCACTGTGGTGGGTGCTGGGGACAAAGAGAAAAGTGCATTGGAAAAAAAAGGAAAAAAAAAAGAAAAATGCATTGGAACTGAAGGTTTGAGCCCTGGGTCTCCAAGAGCTGAGCTAAGGTCTTCACTATTTGGGGATGTTCGAGGTAAAGTAGGAGGGGACAGAGAGAATGGAGACCCTGAGCTCTGTCCACAGGCAACTTGTCTTATCAAAGCATGTCAGGGCTTTATTTACTGACTTGTTTGCCACTGTCTCCTGCTGCTCAACTCTTTACCTCCTGAGAGGCAGAAGCAGTATCTGATACTCACACAGTGTGCGTGACATCCCAGCACCCAGCTCTGTGCACAGCCCAGCTCAGGTACGGTGGAAATATCTGTCCAGTGAAGTAGTGAGTGGTGCTCAGGCCTTGTTTGTTGACTGAATGAACGTGACACTGGCTGATGACATTTCCTTTCTTCTTTTTTTTTTTTTTAAATTTTTATTTATTGAGAGAGAGAGAGAGGGGGAGAGAGGGAGAGAGAGAAACATCGATTTGTTATTCATTCATTCATTGGTTGATTCTTGTATGTGCTCTGATCAGGGATTGAACTCACAACCTTGGTGAATGGGGACGACACTCTAACCAACTGATCTACCCGGCCAGGGCCTGATGACATTTTCAAACTAGTTTACAAGCAACTTCAAATAAGATGCATGAGAGAAAGGGACCTTGATAGGGTCAAGAAGGGGCTGTAAAAAATAGTGCTTTTGTTTGGGGAGCCTGGTAAAGGATTGACATGCTTGTGGGGGCAGAGCCAGCCTCCACCTTACTGAGCACAGCTTGGGCCAGACTCAATTAGCAGGGGTGTCTGTTATTAGAGAACCAGATGCATTACAGTTTTCTTCAAATTGTATTTGACTTTTAATTGATTCTGAGCACAAAAACATTTAAAATAAAACCTTCTAAAAATTGCATCTTTTAATGTTTTAATGAGATGGAAAGGCCTTTGTGGCCTGCACAAAATCTCTTCTGGGTTAACATTCATATTCTGAGTGATGCTCTACCTAGTTCCTAGGTTGATCCAGTCAGGTAAGCTTAGGAAGTGGGCAGCTGAGGCGGAATACTCCCACACACTCTCCCCAGTAGTACCCCTCTGGGCTGTGTTCTCCATTGTCTAGCAGAAGAAGAGCTGTGTCATTCTTAGGTTAGGCCTGTACCTTTGACATGATTTTTTTTTCAAGTGGATAGGAGTGTGCAAGTCTGAAACCCACAGCTCATTCATTCACTGAACAAACTTACTTGTGTGGGGGCGGGGATGAGAGAGGAAAGGTGTGAACCCTGCTGCCCATCAAGCAGTTCATGACATGATGTTTTTACTTAAGGGAGCCCCTAAAAGGAAATGGGGGATGGTTTGTCCATCCTTTGTTGGACCTCATATGTTCTAATCAACAGGTACTGTGATTTTCCTCTGACAGCTCTGGGGTGGTTAAATATGAAGCCCCATGGCTGTGGCTTTATTGATGGGCCTATAGGAGCAACATGGGCTAGAACAGAAAGGTTGACCTTTTCCACTTTGACTAGGGTGCTCAGTTCACCAGTGTTTGACTTCTGGCAAGGGTTCCCAAGCAGCCCACTGGTGTTGGCCTCATGAACGTACTCAGAGGGTAGCCTATGCTCAAAAATTAATGAGCCCTTAGCAGAAGCCACAGCATTGTCGGTAGCCTTGCAACTTGCTAGCTGTTTTTGTTTCTCAGCAACCACATTTAGCTCTCTTGCTTTGTAATGCCAGCACTGTCTATCACAGAATGTTCTCAGTTCAAACAATGTACTTGCTAATTAAAATCAGTTGCCTTGTCAGTGACTATAAGCCTGTGATTGGTGCAAGTGTTCTGGGATTTTAAGAATTTTTTATTATGAAAATATTAAAAGATTTTTAAAAATTAGAGAGCATGGTATAATAAACACCCATGTACAATACACATCACCTCATTGTTCACATTTGCTACATTTCTTAATGTTTTATTGTTGTTGAAGTACTTTAAATTACAGACATCAAAGAAAGTATTTCATGCCTAAGAACTTCAGAATTTATTTCTAAAACAGTGACATTTTTCAATATAACCATAACATCATTAGCACTTTTAATAAAATTAATAGTAATTTCTCAATATCGTCTCATCCAGTCCATGGTCACATTTCCCCAGTGGTTTATAGTTGGTCCGTTCAAAACACAGTTGGCGTATTTTGCCATTTGGCATCTTGGTATTTTATATCTTAAGCTTTTAAAAATCTGGAACAGTTTCTTCTCCCCAACTTTTTGGATGTTTTTGTTTTTTATCACATTGACTTGTAAGAGTTCTTGGATCCTTCCATAGACATTATGCAGTTTTTCACGAATTCCTTCTGTGGTACAACTAAATTTCTTTTCTTGCATTTGTATTAGTTACTGTTAACCAGAAGTGTTTGTTTCAGTCTTTCATCGTCAAACTAGCTTCAGTAGCTTAGGAATTGATTTGGATCAGACCTTGGCCAGTAGTGTTTGCTGGAAGAAGTGTTCCTTTATATTCATTTCTTTTTTTATCTCAAGTAAAATTCTTCTTCTGGATTTGTACAGAATTTATTGGCCCAAAATGAATGCAAAATAATAAAGATGGGTTCTGAATATCAGCCATGTATAAGGTTAAGAAAAACCTTAATAACTGTTCTTCATGTTCAGTTTGCAGAGAAATTCCAGGAGGTGAAAGAAGCTGCCAGACTAGCCAGAGACAAGTCGCAGGAGAAAATCGAGACCTCAAGTAATCATTCTCAAGTGAGTAATTTGTCCATAACATAAATCCGAATGTGATTCGTGACCGAGACTCTGTTCCTTGTCACTTTGACAAGAAACAGGGTATTTGGCAGCTGGGCATTTTGAAGGCTCTTAGACTCTTAGCCTGCTCACACCGAGGTGGACAGGACATGTGTTTGTGAGATTCCTGAATTCTTCGGGGTGTGGTGATGTATTTTCAATAGGAAATGGTTGTTGAGATTAGGGTAATGCTTGTCCCTGGCCCCCAAGAGGCGTTCTGTGGTCACTGTGTTTCAGTACCAGTGACAGGGCAGTATGCTTCTCTTCCGTGGTGGGAAGTGTGAAGGATGCTCATTTACAAGTTCAGATACCTGTGCCTGTGAGAGAGGAAAATTGATTGGTGGCAGAGAGCCCTCGTCTCTGTCTCCCTATTGTAACAAAAGTCAGGTGGCAGATAGAATTCCAACTGCTCTGGTTTAGCCAAAGGAGATGTAGCTTTGCTGAGAATTGAATAGTCTATTTAATAGCGTGATGGTTGACTAAGAGGGACCTATTGTGACCTGAAATAAAAAATATCTGCATTCCTGATGTCTAGATTGGTGTATGTCATGGTGGGCGGAAGGCTTGACCTAGTGACACGGTTATATGTAGAGAGATAGGGAAAGGCAGACATCAGGAGCAAAGATTTGGGTTTGGGATTAAGCATGTGTAACAACAAGATGGCCAGGAGACAGTGGGGCTGGGAATGAGATGTGCTGTGGGAAGGACAGAGATGCACTTGGAGATACTGGGAAAGACCTGGAATTCTTCACTAGCAGATAGTTTATTATTCATTAGTTTTTAACTTAATTATTTATTATTGAGTAGTTGGCAGACATTGGAGGTGTTTTATGACTATTGATATGGAATTGACATGAAGATTCCATGTGGGTGGTAAGGAAGTCAGGGTGCAACAGAGGATTAGCAAGGAGGCTGTGGGGTGGAGAATGGCCCAGCCAGGGCAACCCCAAGGGTAAAGAGGAAGGGATGGATGTTAAGGACAGCTGGTAGGAAGAGAACCAGGAGGCCTGGGCACCTTGAGCAGTCAAGATTGACACCCGAGGCTTGAACATCAACCTCCCAGAAGCAATAGCTAAAGATCAGGTTCACCAAGAAGCATTGGGGAAAGGAGGGCTAGAACTAGAGCCTTGGAGAAATGAACGGCATTATGGGCAGGGAGTCAGCAAGGAAGGCAGAGAAGTCCTACCATCACTGAACCCAAGGAAGGAACCCACTCAGCATGTCAGTGCTACCAAGAGGAGGGGAGAGAATGCCAAGGGGAGCCCTGGGTTTGTCAGCTGCTGTGACTGACTCCTAGGCAAGAGATTGGGTGGCTCAGATGTTCCATGAAGGCAGAACCTTTCTTAGTATTGAGTTACAGTCCCAGCACCTTGTCCTATGCTCATTGTATAAAAGATGCCCCCTATGGTTTTATGGAAATGAGTGTATATTAGACTTCAAGTGGACAGGAAATTTACTAAGTCTTTCTAAATAATCTTTAATATAATCTAAGTAATACTATTAATTTAGTATACTTAATTACCATACTGAGAAATCTCTGAAGATCTTTAAAATTGGGCTCCTGAAATGGTCCATGGTCTAAAGAAATTTTCTAACATATAGTCTTTTACACCACATAACATCTTTACATTATAATATCAGAATTTTTTTTATATAAGGTTTTTTGTTTTAGTGTTTGTTTCCCCCCAAAAGCATTTTAAGCCTTAAAAAATTTAAGTATATCCATGAGATGCTTATATATGACTATCTGTGTGTGTGTGTATATATGTTATATATAATTTTTTTGCCTCTAAGCTTTAGTTTTTACTTACACTTCCTGACGTTTCTCCAGATACAGAAATCATTGTACATTATTTTATTTTTATTTGAAATCATACAATTGTTTGGTTTCCTGAATCGCTTAAGAATGAACACTTTGACAAAGTTTTCCAACTATTTGATGATTTTAAACAATCTAATTAGAAAGTATTTCATGTGGGGTTTATTTCTGACTATAAAAGCAATCTATATTTATTGCAGAAATAAAAAATATGCCATATTATAAAGAAGGGAATAAGAATTACCTGCTTTCTCATCATTCAAAGATATTTTGTTAATATTTTAGTGTCTTCCTACTTTAGTTTATACTGTTGTTAACTTTTTCTTTTTCACTTTATGTCATGATCATTTCCTCATGTTTCCAAATAGCCCTTTGTAAAACCATTTTAATGGCTAGACAGTATTCCGGTGTCTGTTTGTGTCAGAATTTATTCCATTAACATCCTATAATTTGGGACATGTATGTTTTTTCTAATTTTTCATTAATATAAATAACACTGTGATGAACATTCTCACACATCTTTGTGTATTGGTTGGTTTGTGCAGATAAGTTCTTGCAGTGGAAGTATTAGGTTAAAAGTAGGGACATTTAAAAAGTTTTCGATGCACACTGTAAACTTATCCTACAGAAATATACAGTTCTAACTCCTGCCAGCCTGAATGAGAATGATTTTCGTCCCACACCCTCACAAACACAGTTTTGTTGATTTGACAGAAGAAAAATGTATTTTATTGGCTTTTTTCATTTTGTATTTCTTTAGTAGTGAGATTAATATTTTTAATGTTAATCATTTTTGTATTTTTTTCTGTAAATGTCAATTGCGAATTCTTTCCTTTTTTAAATTGATTTTAGGGAGAGAGAGAGAGAGAAACAATGATTTGTTGTTCCACTTATTTATGCATTCATTGGTTGATTCTTGTATGTGCCCTGACTGGGGTTCGAACCTGCAACCTTGGCGTATCGGGACAACGCTCTAACCAACTGAGCTACTCAGCTAGGGCCTATTCCTTTCCTTTTTTGAAATTAAACTGTTCATCTTTTTGTGTTGATCTCCAAGAACTTTATTTTTGAATGTATACAAAGCTAGGCACAATTCTGTAGTGAACCCTCATTGACCCATAGGTCAGCTTTAACAATTAGGAATTTATGACCAATTGATTCATCTGTAACCTTTTCTCCCTCCCCTTAAGTTTTAAAACAAATCCCAGACATCCTGTTATTTCATCCAGCAATATTTCAGTGTTTAGCTCTAAAAGATGAGTACTCTCTCCTAAGAGTCTTTCAATATATGAATGATATTAACATTTTGCTTTTAGTACCTGCAAATATTTAGCAGCAGATATTTCCCCAGGTTTTAGTTTGTGTTTTAATTTTGTTTATGGCTTTTGTTTTTTGCAATGCAGAAATGTAAAATTAGTCAAATTTATACATCCTTCCCTTCATGGTTCCTTCCTTTGCCTTTATGCATATTGGAGGCTAAATAAGATCTTGCTGAGATCTTATCCAAGACCAGATGAGATTTCACCACCATGTGGGATGACTTATTACAGAAAACATCTCAGAATATTCATAACAATGCTAAATGGTAATGGAGACAGCAGACGTCCATGTCTGGTTCCTGTTGTTTTAATGAGTGTGTGGATCTTCCTCTTTGTAGCCCCAGGATTTTTAGACTGTCTCAGCTTGTAATAGTTTTTCTCTGTCTTCATTTACTGTTTCTTGTTCCTTATTATAAATCTTTCCTCCTGTTTTAATTTGTGGCTTCTGTCTGTGTTCCTTAAGGAGACCAGGTATCCAGGCGCGTAGGTTTATCTGGAAAGTGTGAGTAAAATGGCTCTGAGTAACAGCCCCAGGTGCTTTCTTGTCCTGAAGTGCACAGACTTTCTGAGCTCGCATGGACCCTTCTGGGCCTTGTCCTTTGTTCTCGATAGTCTTTGACTTGTTAGTCGTTGCTGTGTGTTGGTCAGATGAGTTGTTCTCCCACAGGCAGAAACAGTTTCTCATTATGCCTGACTTGCTGCCACAGTGAGGGCCTGCAATAATGTGTGAGGTATAATTCACTTTGGCCAGGAGCCTGGGTGTGAAACCTCATCTTCTACTCAGGCATCCAGTGTCAATGGGACAGACGATGAAAAGGCGTCTCACGCGGGCCCTGCTGACACCCACCTGAAGTCTGAGAACAACAAGCTGAAGATCGCTTTGACACAGAGGTAAGGGGTTTAAATCCAGACGCTGTTTCTCTAGGCTCGGTGCTTCCCTGAAAACGCTCCTGCTGGGCTGGGTTCAGGAGATGGGGAGTGACCGGTCTCATCTCCTGGCAAAAGGAAGACCAACAAGCTGGCCTCATGGCTGTTCTCTGCCTGGCTGACCACATCATACATAATTTGTTGGCACCCACCTCTCAACTCAGCTGGCCTGGCCCATTCTTGGAGCTTAATTCCTGTGACCTGACCTAGGATTCCAGAAAGAACCGTGACCCTTAGACCCAGCCAGCATTTTTGGATTGTGGGTTTTGTCAGGTATTACAAAGGACAGAACTGTGACCAGTCTGTTTTCTCACTCATCAGGCAGTTATAAGGACTATTCTTTTTTTTTTATCCTCCCTCGAGGACATTTTTCCATTTTTTGTTCAGATAGAGTGGGGGAGAGAGAGATAGAGAGAAACATCGACCTGAAAGGGACACATCGAGTGGCTGCCTCCCACCTGACCAACCAGGGCCAGGGACAAATTGCAACCGAGGTACGTGCCCTCAGCGGGAACCAAACCCGGGTCTCTCTGAACCACAGGCTGATGCTCTAACCGCTGAGCCAAACTGGCCAGGGCTATAAGGACGATTCTTGATTGTTTAAGTCACAGTGAGCTGCCTGAGTGAAAACGTTTCAGCCCTAAAAATCAATGTTTTGAAATCCTGATTTAACGGAGAAGTGAATTATAGGAATGAGATTGAAGCCATTTCCCCAAATCAGCTTAAGTTCTCAATCATTACCCCTGGAATTAATCAGATAATAATACTTTCTATTTTTTCAGTCTGTGTTATTTGAAACTGAATGTGTATATTTTCCTATCGCATTCCCAGGTCCTTGAGGCTGTGGGGTGAAGATAATGCAGATTATTCAGATACAGCTGTATTTGCTTTTTAAAAAGCCTTTAGAAGCAGAACTCTCCTCAGCCAGGCAAAATTAAGTAGAAGCCAGGACTTTCTCATGGCTCGTAGCGCAAGCTCTGCCCGTCACCTCAGGTCACGCTCAGCACAGATTCGTGGGCTCCCCAGCAAGGAAACAAAAGGAGCCTCCGAAGCAAGCAGAATATGAGGGGGACCTGACTCCAGTTTGTTTTTTAAAACTTCTTCACTGAATGCATAGAATCAAAGATAAACTCGGGGTGTTTGTGGCAGCGTAGAAGTGTCCTTCAGACCTGTGGTTAGAACCCCAGTTCTGCCCTCAGGGGAGTCCCAGTCACTGTCTCCTCTGCTGTCAAATCTGGATTCCATTATTTATTTATTTTTTAAAATATTTTTTCTTTATTGATTTTAGAGAGAGAGGAAGGGAGAGGGAGAGACAGAAACATCAATGAGAGAGAACATCAATTGGCCGCCTCCTGCATGCCCCCCACTGGGGATTGGGCCCACAACCTGGCATGTGCCCTGACTGGGAATTGAACCAGCGACCTCTTGGTGCATGGGTTGGCACTCAACCACTGAGCCACACCAGCCAGGCAAATCTGGATTCCTTTGAAGGCTCTGAGGGAGGTACAAGTGACAGTGAGACCATTGTCACCTGTTTGTTGTTAAATCTGGGATCCTTTGGCTCTGAGATGGGTGTCAGGAATTTGTCGAAAGGGTCCAGGATCTTTCATGAAATTCTCAGAGGGCCCCATGGTTGACCCAGTACTTCAGAACCTCTGTCCTTAAGGCTCATTTCAGGGAGGAATGGGGCTTGTTCTGTGTCAGGTCAGCTGGGAGTAGGAGGAAGGGGGTCTTACTCTGTGGCTTCATTCTGAGCTTGGTCTCTTTCTTCTCTAAGAATTCTGTTCTTTTCTAAAGTGATTCTCTAAGAAAACAGCCCAGCAAGGTGATCGGTTCCCACGAGGAGAGCGGCCAGTCCCTCTTGGCACTCGTTCCTCCAGCCAGGCCACGCATGGGAAGGGGGTGGCAGGGCCCCTGTCACCACCTGGCCTCTGCCTTGCAGTGCTGCCAACGTGAAGAAATGGGAGATCGAGCTGCAGACCCTGCGGGAGAGCAACGCCCGGCTGACCACCGCGCTGCAGGAGTCTGCGACCAGCGTGGAGCAGTGGAAGAGGCAATTCTCCATCTGCCGCGACGAGAACGACCGGCTGCGGCACAAGGTGGGCTCTGGGGGAGCTTCGGAGGCACTGCCAGGAGGGGCAGTGGGAGGGGTGGCCCAGGCTTCTTCCCCCCACACCCACTTTGCCTTTATCCCCACAGCAGGAGGAAGACTATCTGCCTCCCCCCTTTGAACCTCCCTCCATCTCAATAACTGATGTATTACTTTAATTGAACCAACTTTTATAATTCCTATCGCAAAGGAGGAGAGAAGTAAATGGGAGACTTCAGCATTGCCCCTCGCAGACAACACCCCCTGATGCCAGCTGCAGGTTGGCCATTTCTTGCAGGTGGCCCTCCTGGGTATTTTCTGTGGTCCTGTGTGACGTAAGGTGGAGAAAAGGGATGCAGGGGATGAGTGAAGAAAATAGATGCAGGCAATGGTGAGGAGCGTTTGCTCAGAAATGCTTCTTCATGCAAATTGCTATTTCTGAACATGTGAGTGCGGACGTGAGAAAAGGAATTCAGCCCTTGAAGTGGGAGGTGGGCGGCTGCTGGCCACCGTCGTGTGCCTGCTGCTCTCCCTTGACGTACGAGCACTTCGATTTGTTCAGAATTCACGCACACTCTTTGTAGTTGGGCTCAGTTGATGAGGTAGTTTGGGTGGCCAGAGAATCCTCAGTGCAGACCATGTTTTAACGGTCAGCACGTTTACCACATGTTGGGGAGACACGTCACATTGGATATGTCGGGGAGACATGTCACACTGACATTGATATTCACTCCTCCCCGCCCTCAGTTTATAACCTGCCTACCTGAGCTGAGGGGAGCCCCCAGAGACCACTGCTCTGTTTCACCATCTTACTTGGCACACATGGCACATGAAACTGCCTCGTGGCGTTTCATTTCAGTGCCCACAGTGCTGACAGCGAGGGGCACTGGGCCAAGTGCTGACTCTGCACGCTCCCTTTCCAGGCTGGCTGATCTGCCTGCCGGAGGGATCAATTGCCCTCTCTTTCTTCTTTGTGCAGGGTGGGGCGTGGAGGAAGTGCTCCTTAAGAGGAGCATCAGCTTCCCTGATGGGAGGCCCTGGCAACATCATTTCCAGAGCTGGAGGCATCTCCAGCAGCCCTTTGGCTGGGGGGTTCACGTCCTGAGGGTTGGTGCAGGCCACCTCTGGGAAGTGTCCTCAAGCCATCACCCAGTGCATTCACCTCTAGGACTGCTGCTGCTGCTGTAGGGACCCCATCAATGTGGCGCTTTTGTGTTATACATTGGTTCCACTCCTACCATCCACTCTGCACGCTCACTCTGGCCTCCAGAAACGTTCACCATCAGACAGCAATGCTAGGGTTCTCGGCCTCAGCCTCTCTTCTGAGGGGTCAGGATGGGGAGGGAGAGGAAGGTGCACTCTGGGGATTTGCCGACTCAGCAGGCACCTCTGCCTCCCCCCCAGGAAGAGGCCTGCAGGCCAGGCTCCTGCATGCATCAGTAGGGAAAGGTCATCTTGATTTAAAACGTTTGAAATGTCATCATGTCCCGTTTGGTGGCCACTGTCCCACAGTGCTCTGTTGTCTACCCTGCTGGCTTAAACCCTTGAAACAGAATAATTCAGGATGTGATTAAAATGATGTAAAGTCATTCTAGGAGAAGCAGATAAATTCATGGGACATTTGGCCCCTCCTTGTGATGAATCCTTAAAGCAAACCTGAAGTTTCTGTCCTGTGGCCACGGTAGCAGCCAGAAGTCCAGAGCACCCTAAGACCAGGTTTGGTGACTTATTTGGCTCTGCTGGTAGTAAGTAAGGCAGCTCCTGCTGGAAGGGACAAGCAGCCCCTCCGGGAGCCACATGGAGTTTGATTGTGGCCTCTAAGAAACACAAGTGGTTTATTTTAAAAGAAAGCATAGACAGAGCTGTGGCGGTCTTTTGTTTAATGGCAAAAGTGGACTACATTCCTGCTTCATGTGTGATGTTTACCCCAGATTGACGAGCTGGAAGAACAACGCAGTGAGATAAACAGAGAGAAGGAGAAAAATGCCCAGCTGAAGAGGAGAATCGAGGAGCTGGAGTCGGAACTCCGAGACAAGGAGATGGTGAGTAACGGAGCTCTGATGGTACGGTGCCCCTCGGTGCCCTCTGGGCCTGTGGGTGATCTCTGCCCAAGGACACAGCAGGTGACTGTGGGCATGTGACCGCCCTGGCAGCTGCCTGGACATCAGCTCAGAGACAGAGCCAAGAGTCACATCGGGGCGCAAATACTACAGCCTCCTCACTGTGTTTACTATGTGGTCAGTCACTCGGGTCCAGGAGGGAGGTGAACGTTGTACCAAACACTTGGAAAGTTTTTTAGATGCCCTATGATCAGAACTTGAATTCTGCTGTCAAATTAATGCAGTGAGAGCCAGAAATAAGTCATATATTTCTGGGGCGCAGGACAGCTAAGTACACAGATGCTGGAGACCACGAGAAGGTTACCAGACCTTTGTCAGCCTCAGTTTCCCCATCTACAAAACAGGAACCACAAGAAGACCTATCTACTATGGTGGTGACACACCTCATGCAATATGCATGTTGTGCACTGAGCCCTTAGAGTATCTGATATGTGTTAACTGTTAATGCCATCACCTTTATTATTTGTGCAAACAATACAGGTTCCAGATGCTGCTTCCATTGCTATATGCACAAGTGGGGAGATTTTCAAGAATATATTTTATCTGACTTGCTTTCACATTCTTTTTCAAATTTCTGTCTCTTGTAGGAGTTGAAAGATCTCCGAAAACAAAGTGAAATCATACCTCAGCTCATGTCAGAGTGTGAATACATCTCTGAGAAGTTAGAGGTAAGGGCAGGGAAGCTCAGATGAGGAGGCATTTGTCATGTTACTCATTTCTCCGAGGCCTCCTCTTCATACTCAGCAGTGGCTGCATGCCAGATGCCACCTCTGCTCCCCAGACGAGGCTCAGCAGTATTTGTCTTCTGGCTTTCCCACTTACATGAAGGTGTCCTCTGTCGTAATCATAGTGCAGGTGACGGTTTCCAGTCCACAGAAACCCCTACAGAACCACAGAGGTGGTTAGGAGTGGGAGCAGAAGGAAGGGCTAAGAGCATAAGTAAGACCTGGGTGCTGTTCCACCTCTCCACTCCCCAGCCAGTGACCTTGCACACACCCTTGGGGTAGACGCCCCTCACTGGCCTCAGATTTCCGATCCACAAAAGGAGGATTTTAACCTCCTCCTTTAATTCCCAGGGTCTCCTCATGTCAGGAGTCCTTTATTCAGATACACAACCCCAGTGTTAGTAACTGGTCAGGGTCAGGGTTATCAGAATGGAACTGAATGGGCCTCTGCTGACCATTCTGGGACTGGGGCTGAAAATGCCTTATGCTGCGATTTCAGGCTTTCTCTGCTGGGCACTTGTGACGGGGTCCGTTAGCATTGGGCTCCCCAGGCAGGCCTCCAAGTTCAAGTTTTGTGTAGGAACGTCATTTTCCAGGCCAGATGTTGGACATACACTGTGTCTGTTGGCACCTCTGCCAGGGAACAGGCAGAAAAGAAGGACACACTGAAATGCCCCTTGCCTTGTGTGCTGGGGACTAACAGCCCCACGGGAGAACGGACAGTTTGGCCATAGTAGGTCTCAGCGGACGCTCCTGTCACTGCCCTCCAAACCCTTCTCCCTTTTGTTTTGCTTCAGACAGCAGAGAGAGACAATCAAAACCTAGAGGACAAAGTGCGTTCGCTGAAGACGGACATTGAGGAGAGTAAATACCGACAGCGCCACCTAAAGGTAGAGTTAAAGAACTTCTTGGAGGTGCTGGACGGGAAGATCGACGACCTGCACGACTTCCGCCGAGGCCTCTCCAAGCTGGGCACCGACAACTAGGGCCCGTGGGAACCTGGGCCCCGCGCGGGAGTCGCAGGTGTGTGTGAGACAGACAGGACTAGGATGTCCTGCTGTTTGCGTTGCTTCTGTAAATGCAGGCGCAGCTGGGAGTGTTTCCGGCACAGTGGTGCGTCCACTCGCTCGTCTCCAGAATAGCAATCTCCTCTCGCTTCTCTGGCCTTTCGAGGTTGTGGGCAACTGGAAGATTCTGACTCAGGAATCCAGACTAGGTCTACCTTAAACGTTTACGCAGTCAGGGCAGGGATGTTTATATCTTTCTTAAGGGTTGTTGCAACCATATGAACTGAAATAAGTTTTCTAATCCAAATGTGAATATCCTATACACCTCCTTTTTTTGAATAGCATTCAAAGTATTTGAATGTCCACCAGGCGCCCTTGTGTGGGGCGTGGAGAAGGAAAATTCCCTCTCAGTAAGTATCCTGATGCTTTAAAACAGCTACTCAGCAGACTTGTCCAAAGAAAGAAGACGAGCTTCTGGAGGGTGTGTTTTCTGGCCTGGGACCCCTGATCCACTCTGTCCCCTTCATCCCGCCCCAGTTTGTAAGGTTGCGACAATGCTCCTTTTCTTGGTTTTAATTTCTGAGCAGATTGCTGTGCTGTGGGAACAGCATGCAGTGAGGATGCCTAGCACAGTACCTGGCACAAAGTAGGTGCTTAATAAATATTTGTTCAATTAAACATATAAACAGAATTTAGTGTTTTAATCAAACCCAGCAGAGTCCCTGTTGAACAGACCAGCGTCTTGGCGCCCAGGGTCATTATCAGATGTGAATGCACCTGTGTGGTCAAACCCATGGTTTGGCTTCATGGCCCTGGGGCAGGGAGGGTGGCAGTGGAGACAACTGGAGCTGGTCTGAGTCCTCCTGCCCCAGGAGCACATCCATGGTGCTCTGCCTCTGGGGTCTGACACTGGAACCACCCTTATTCTGCAGTTGTGGGAGCCTGTAGCCTGGGGATTCCAGGACCACTGATGGTCCCTGTATCGGGGCTGCCCAGGGCTGGGATATAGGGTGGGATCCTCTGTTGGGTTTGGACAGTTGAGAAAGAAATCCCACCAGCCCATGAGTCAACTCAATGTGGGGAGGGCTTGGTCTTGGCGACAGAGGTGTTCTGCTCAGGTCTGCCTCTATCTCTCTCAGTTCCTGCTAAGGGAGGACTGGAGCCACCAAACTCTCCTCGCTTACAGAGTTTCTCAGTGGGCATTGTGTGCCATTGGCATCCTTCATTGGGACAGACTGCCCCATGCCTGGCAACACGGTTTGAATCCCTGGCCGTAGGCATTTCTGAATGCCTTCAGGAGAGGGAAGGCCTTGGTGCCCCCTTACCTGCTTTGAGAACCACTAAGAGAACTTCCCCTTCTAGAAAGATTTCTCTCACATGGGTAGAATTTCTCCATGATGAATTTGGATAAGTGGTAAAACAGCCTGAGGGAGGGCAGGGTACCCACAGACATGACCTGGGCCCCAAGGAGTTGACAGGTCCTACTGCTCTCCTTCGTGTAGCTGAGACCCTCTGAGCAGGGGTGGGGAAGGAAGGAGAGCTGGTGACCTGGAGCACCAGGCACTTTAGGGGAGACCCTGCAGGCTGTGTACATGTCGCACAGGAGATGCAGAGCGCGGTCAGCCCTCCTGGTGATTTGCGATAAACACTGCTGGCCTGTTCTTTCCCCAGAGCTCCAGGTGACTCTCAGGACAGTTGGTGGCAGCTCCTTACTGGCTGTGCCAGGAGACTAGATTGCTGGGCTGGCCCTGAGTGTGGCCTGTGGCCCAGCAGTGGACAGAAGGGATTCTTCTCAGGCCAGGTCAGCCCACCCATCAGCAGACTGGGCACATGGCTGCCCAGGAGCAGTGGACACTGGAGTTCAAAACCTCAGCATGAGTCTTCTGATGCCCGCCAACCCTGTCTGTGGCTTGTTAATCTCGACTGATAGCGTGCTCAGGTGGCGTGTTCCTAGGAAGGTCGACTTGCTAAAGGCACGTGAGCTCCATAACAGTGACTATAGAAAACACCAGAAGTGATAGAGCTGTTAGCGTGGTGGCTGCTGCGACCCTGTGTGTCCTGTGATCCCTGCTCACCAACCTTTGGAGTTTGGTGAGCACCTCATAGGTCGTAGGTGAGGAGCTTAGAGCCCCTGCTGCGTGGTTCATCCAGCTCTGACGCTGTTGCAGGCCCAGAGCGGAGGGGAAGGTAAGTTGGCTTCAGCAGGGAGAGCACAGCTTCACAAAGCGCTGACTTTTCCATCCCTCTGCTTTTCTCTAAAGATCTTGATGTTTCTTCATTTACTTTCTTTTAAGAAAAATGACCCAGGGACAACCTGGACAGTCAGTGGAGAGACTGGCCATGTCTGATAGCCCCTGGCTCATTGAGAGTGGACTCAATATAATGAAAATGACCCGCTGAATTCATCTTGGTTGTCACTTTAGCCAGCTTAACATGTCCTCATGTATTAGGACGGTCATCTCCAGTCTCAGCACTGAGGTCCTTTTGTTGTCACTCTCTTAAGTCAGGTGCAGGCAGAACAGAAACCTCTCACTCATGAACATCCAGCCATGTTGTGCTGCTGGAAGGTTTAGGGCCAGGGCTGCGTTTTCGTTTGCAAGTGATGTCTCCTGACTTGGACATCTCCAAGACTGACTGCCTGATCCTGGATTAGCTTGCTTTCTGCATCCGTGAAACCTGGGGCCCAAAAGAGGCAAAAGTAAAACTTGAAGCCCTTTATTTGTAACGACCCTTAAAAATCACTTTTGTTCCAGTAAAGACCTAACTGGATGCATTGCAAAGTTGAGAGTGGTGAGTGGAGGTGAATTCTTCCTAGTGTCCAGGGAATGGAAAGCCACCTGAGAGACAGGCTGAGACAGGTGATGGTCAGGCCTTGCAGTGAAGGAGAGGCAGTGTCCACCCGAGACCTGAAACTTGTGTGGTAGGTACCTTGCTGATCATACCCCTGTTTTGTAGACAGATGGCAGACTCAGATAGTGACATGCACAGGGTCACCAGGTAGTGAGTGAGCAGCTGCGTGGGTTCTGCATCCAGGTATCCTGGACCTTGGTCCAGTGCCCTTCTGTGAGCCCTGCCGCTGTTCTCCCTTTGGTAACCTGTGGGGCCAAGAAAAAGAATTGTCTTTTATTCTGATAAGAGCACATACCGCAGATACACTATTTTAACATATGTCCACAGCCAGTGGCAATTTACAAATGAGTGAATCAGAATGGAATCAAAATCAGAATGGAAGGATTCTGATTTTGCAGAGATCTTTCCAAGAGAGTGTTGGTTGAATTGATGTCCGTGCTCTGATAGGCCAGACCTGTGACAGACTCATTTTGAGTTCTTTGTTGATAGTTTTAGTGGATGCAGTGGTTTGTTCAAGGCACGTGGAAAGCCCTGAGACCACAGAGCAGTAAACTGAGTTGTAGCTGGGAGATTGCCGTGCACTGCCCACCCCCTTCCTAGACAAGAGCCAGCTCTGCAGGGAGCAGCCTTCTCAGTGGTTAGAGCAGGGTGAACAGAACCTGCCCAACCCCAGGAGGACTGTCTACAGCAGGCAGTTGGCCTCCAACCTGCAGCCTCCTCGTGGGCTTCTCAAGGCTCAGACAGGCCACGACCACAGCCTGTAGGATGATGGTTTGCTGACCCATGACTGGTATGTAGTCATTTGACATGAAACATCAAGTCAAGGGTGGAACAGAATATAGTTAACATGCTGCCCAGATGCATCGCCATCAGCCCATTTAAAAAAGAGTGTTTTTCATAGAAAAGTCTGCCTTTCTTGAGAGCCAACCAGTGTTCACGCCAGGAACCTCACAGTCCTCACATGTGGCCAGGCGCACTCTCAGAAGGAAGGCAGCCCCGATGTGACTTAGCAGCCCTGGAGAGAGACTGTGCTTGGAGAGGGAGCCAGCCACCACTCTTTGTGGATCACTGAAAGCAGGTTCTTTGTGCCATCTGTCCTTCTAAAAGTTACGATTCTTTTGTTCTCATGAAACGTCATGGGATTTTGAAGCGCCAACAGTTTAAAAGCTTGCAAATGAATGTCCATATATTTTTTTAAATGATATGCATGGTTTAAAAGGATCATAATTTCTGATTACATGGTTTCTCCAAAAGAAATGTTATATATTCTGGGGATGGTGGGGGTGATGGCATGGAGAGGGAATCCTTAGAGAAATGTGTGTTACTTACATGTCCTTTCCATATGCCCATCTCAAGAATATGGGTTTTCTAGTTCCTCTTTCAACGTCAGCCAGGCAAAAAAGTGACTTTGGCAAGAATTTGACAGCTGGATGAAATGGTCTAGTGAATTTAGGACTCTGTGTGTGTGTGTGTGTGTGTGTGTATGTGTTGGGGGAGGAAGTAGCAAGGGCAAGTTGAAGAAACAATATTTTCAATTAAAAATATGTACAGCTGTGTACATAGTTGAAGACTCTTGAATAACCCTGGTGGTGATATTATCTGTTGTGGAATCCATTTATGAGAAGAGTTGGTGGGTCTTTTGTTTCAAGTGGAATTGTACAGTGCCCTACTCTCTTTGACGATGCAGAGCGTTGTGAAGAGTGGTCCCCCAGGCCACACAGACCCCCTGTGCACCTGGCAGGAGCCCAGAGAAACCACGGTGGAGTCCAGATTCTGGGACATGTTGGCAGATGATTGACAGGTCTGATGATTTGCAGCTGTGGGGAGTGTGTTAGTTTTTGCCCTGTTGTACCACTTTTAATATAAAGCCCTGACTTTAAATACATTGTTGTAGCAGTGTCTTATGATGTGACAGGCAATTAGGCATTTCTTGCATCAAATGTAAGAATTTAATGATTAGTATGAGGTGGACAAGTAGACTTTCCCAAGAGTACTAGGTTTTTTTCCCATTTTAAAATACCTTTTTGGTACATAAATAATATATACTTTTTTTTTTTTTTAAAGATACTACAGATGAGTGAAAAGAAAAAAATCACATGTTTTACACCATCTGATTATAACCACTGTTAACATTTTGGTGTATATCTTTTCAGACTCTTTTTCTATGCCTCTATATTTGTTTTATTACTTTTTTCACGAAATGCAGGCATACATACTGTTTCATAACTTGCTTTTTTTTCTTCTTAGCACTATATTGTAATATATTTCTATATCAGTAAAGATGTAGTTTCATCATTTTTAACACCTGTGTAGGTGGTCCCTTGGATATTTAGGTTGTTTCCAGTTTTTTACTGTTGTAGTCAAGGATATGATGAAATCCTTTCTTCTCTAACATCTTTGAACTTTTCAGAATGTTTACTTAGGCTCATTTTCTAAAGCTGGACTTGCCGCCTCAGAGGTGTGGTGGGCAGTACAAGTACTCTGTGTCTCCTCCTTTCCTTCTGTTCACACAGGACACTCCACCCTCTAGCCCCTTAGAGTCACTCAGGGTCCTGTGACTCATTCTGGCCAATGAAACATAAGCAGAGTGACATGTGGAACTTGCAGGTGGTGACTATGAGATGCCCACAAGCAGTTTTCCAGTCTCTGTTCCCTCTGCAATTGGTGATGTTCCCAGGGGTACTGCCCCTGTCAGCCTGGGTCCTTGGAGTAACTGTGGAGCAGCCCCCTTCACCCTCCACGACACCCCTACCCACCCACCTGCATGGACATGTGGTATGGATAAAGAATAACCTTAAATGCGACACCATTGGGATTTCAGGGTTAATTTGTTCCTGCAGCATGGCATACCCTGTCCCGACTAACAATAAAAAGGTGTGCACATTTTTATGATTTTCAATATATATTGCGTCAAATTGCCTTCCAGAGAGATGATACCAAATTCTACTCCCACCAGCAGCATGTGAGAATGTCTTGCTCCGTCTTTAACACTGATGTTACCATAGGACTGGAAGACTAGTTTTCATATGCATTTTTTAAAATTAAAATGAGACCCTCACTAGCAAAGATATTTATTTATTGGATGATATTCTTCTATAGTTTACCTATTCATCTCCTCTGGCCAATTTTCTCATAATGTTTTTAACTATCTCATTCATTTCTAAGAGTTTTTTCCCCCATGAATATTATAAAATAAAAATAAGTTGTATATGAGGCTTTTTAAAAATGTTCAGACAGCCCTGGCCGATTTGGCTCAGTGGTTGGAGCGTCAACCTGCAGACCAAAAAGTCGCACGTTTGATTCTGGTCAAGGGCACATACCTCGGTTGCGGTTTGTCCCCGGCTCTAATCGGAGTTGTGCAGGAGGTAACCAGCCAATGTGCCCCTCTCACATTTATGTTTCTCTCTCTCTCCCTCCTTGCCACTCTATCTGAAGATAAATAGAAAAATATCCTTGGGTGAGGATTTTAAAAAAAAGTTCAGACATCGAAAACACTTTTTAGTCAAATTTGCCTTTTCCTTTATGATTTCTACCTTTGCCATCATGATATGAAGATCTTCCTGATTCTAATTCCAAGATTTATAAATATTCACTAGTGTTTTATTCTTGTACCGTTATTGGTTTAAAAAAAAAAAAAAAAAACAAATCTATGATTCTTCTGGAATTTATTTTCTAAATTGCCCCAACATCTTTTTTTTTAATCCATTCTTTCTCTACTGATATGAAATCCCATTTTTACTATATATCCAATTCTTATGTAGCCTTACCTGTGCTTCTGTTGTGATCTGTTGTGTGCATTCTGGCACTGTTATCACTCGGAAGGTAGACTACATGTCCCAACTAACTACACTTTATCAAAAAATTTCCTGGTAGTTTTCATATGTTAATATTTCTGAAATTTGGGATCACTTTATAATGTTTAGAATTGTAAATTGGATTGTATAAAATTTATAGGTTACTGTAGAAAGAATTAATGTATTTATAATATTTAACCTTTCATTTCAGTAAATTTATAAAGTATTATGTTTCTCAGTATATTTTTTCTGGTATAGGTAATTTTTGTATTTGTGGTTACCATTGTAAATGAGCTCTCCAATGGCTCATTGTTTGTGTAAGGGTACACCACTACTGTTTTAAAATGAAAAGTAAATCCATTGATTTTCTGATTTAAAACATTAAATGTTGCTCACTTCGGCAGCACATATACTAAAATTGGAATGATACAGAGAAGATTAGCATGGCCCCTGTGCAAGGATGACACGCAAATTCGTGAAGCGTTCCATATTTCATTTAAAAACAAACAAACAAACAAACCCTGGCCGGTTTGGCTCAGCGGTTAGAGCGTTGGCCCGCGGTCCAGAGACACCCGGGTTCGGTTCCCACTAAGGGCACGTACCTCGGTTGCAGTTTGTCCCCAGCCCCGGTTGGGGTTGTGTTGGTGGCAGCCAGTCGACGTGCCTCTCTCACATCGATGTTTCTCTCTCTCTCTTCCTCCCTTTCTCCCTCTTGCTCTATCTGAAGATGAATGCAAAAAGTGTCCTCAGGTGAGGATAAAAAAAAAAAAATTAAATAAAAGTTGTGTTGCCCTGGCTGGTTTTGCTCAGTGGTTAGAGCATTGGCCCACAGACCAAAGGGTCACAGGTTCGATTCTCGGTCAAGGGCATGTACCTGGGTTGCAGGTTTGATCCCTGGCTCCAGTCGGGGGTTGTGCAGGAGGCAACCAATCCATGTGTCTCTCTCGCATCAATGTTTCTCTCTCTCTTTCCCCCCTTCCCTCCCTCTCTTCCACTCTATTTAAAAATCAATGAAAAAATATCCTCAGGTGAGGATTAACAACAACAACAACAAAAATAAATAAATAAATATATATTTTTTAAAAGTTGTGTTTCCCAGCCAGTGTGGCTCAGTGGTTGAGCATCGAACCATGCAACAAGAGGTTGCTGGTTCAATTCCCAGTCAGGGCACATGCTCAGGTTGTGGGCCTGATCCCCAGTGGGGGGCATGCAGGAGGTGGCCAGTCAATGTTCTCTCTCATTGATGTTTCTGTCTCTCTCTCCTTCTCCCTTCCTCTCTCTCTAAAAATCAATAAAGAAAAAAAAATAGTTGTGTCAATGTAAACATAAAAAAAACCATAATGTAGAAATTGAAAATCCCTCATGATTAAAATCCCTCTGCCCAAGACAAACAATCAACAATTGATGCATATGTCTCACATTTTTTTCTAAAACATGTTTTATCATTTAAAAAAAAAATATTTTTTCTTTATTGATTTTAGAGAGAGAGGAAGGGAGAGGGAGAGAGAGATAGAAACATCAATGGGAGAGAACATTGATTGGCCACCTCCTGCACGCCCCACACTGGCAATTGGATCCACAGCCTGGGCATGTGCCCTGGCTGGGAATTGAACCAGCGACCTCTTGGTGCATGGGTCGGTGCTCAACCACTGAGCCACACCGGCTGGGTAAGTTTTATCATTTTGACCATACAATACAACCCTTCTGCTGCATGGGTGTTTCCCTTGGCAATGGATCTTGGGCATTTCCTTGTGTCAGTGCATAAACAGTCTACCTCATTCTTCTGAACTCCACACAAAGAGCAGTGTGTGGTAGTTCACCAGTTTATTTAACCTGGTAATTGGTTATATGTTTACTTTATAACTAGCCAATTACTGAATACTCTTTCATGCTAATAGTTTTGTTGTATTATTGTTGTTAATTATTTTGCCTTTTATAAGTGGATTAATGGTTCTGGGCAATGATGATAATTTTACTTCCATATTTTCAATAATCTTATTTCATTTTCTTAACTTATTGACCAGCACTTTTAGAACATTACATAGCATATACAATTGTGCTGGTATTGTGCATTCTTCTTTATATGTTTTTTTTTTTTTTAACTTAGCAAGATTACCTCCAGTGTTTCTCCAAAAGTATAAATTTGACTCTTAATGTAGATATTGTTAATATTTGAATTTATATATTAAAAGCTATACCCTTCTTTTTTCTAGTGTGCTGAAAGTTTTATCAGTAATGATGTTAGAATTTTATTAATGCCATTTTATCCCACCATCTGTCAAGATGATCAAGTGGTTTTTCTTTATCATGACCTAAGATAAATTATTTTAATAGATTTGCTAATGGTAAACCCTCTTTGCATTTTTAGAAAACCCTGATTTAGTCATGGTATATTATCCTTTTAATGTACATCTTCTTTCAATGTTAACAGTGGTTATTTATGATGGGTTGGTTATGGTAGATTTTTGTGTTCTTATCTGTATTTTCTGATTTTTCTATAATGTTCATATATTACTTGTATAATAAAAATAAGAGCTATAAAATAAGAAAAATATTCTAGATTTGGTTTGCTCATATAATTTTGGAATTTTTCATATATTAAGATGGATAATTGTATAATTTTTTTTTCTGTTCTGTCAGGTATGGTGTTTCGATTATGTTAACATCTTTAAAAAAAAAACAACAACAACTTGGGAAGCTCTCTTTTTTCTATGCCCTGGAGTGGTTTAAATAATATTTAGAATTTTTTGCTCCTGAAGTTTTTATAATATGTGTAAAATTGTCTAAGTCTAGTGCCTTTTTAGGAAATAACCTTTGACAATTTTTTCAGTGTTTTCCATGCTCATTGGTGTCTTTGAACTTTCTTCCTGTTCTGTAAGTTTTGGGCCATTTAAATTTCCTAAATAGTGATTCTGTTAAAAAGTTGTTGTATTTCCTATTGTCATTTCTTATGTTGGGTGTCTTGCTTTCCCTTATTCTGATGAGTTTTTCCAAAATTAGTCTGTTTTATTAGTCTTTTCAAAAACCCAACTCTGGGACTTATACCTTAATTTACTGTTTTACCATTTCATGATTTTTTTTTGGTTTTTGTTCTTATTAATTTCTTTCTTTATTTTATTATTTTTTCTCCTCAAGTTGAATACCATTTTAACTTTTTCTTGTTTAATAATAGCTGCAATTACTAGTAATTGTAAGCTATGACTTTTTTTCTGAATACTTCTTTATACATATCCCTTAAATGTTTAGATATGGTATTATAAATAATTTCAGATTTGATTTGATCTTTTACTGAAGAGCTATTTGAAATTATACTTTTTTATTTCCAGACAGTTCGATATTTGCTGTTGTTGTTTTTCACATTTGCTATAAATGTCTAGTTTTACTGCCTTGCTGTCAAAGAGGGTATGGCCTGTACAACTTATGTATTTTAGAGCCTATTTATGTTTTCTTAGGAGCTAAAAAAAGGTTTATTTTAATAAATATCCCAGGAAACTGCAAAAGATGGTATAATCTCTGAAGGGAACAAAATTCAAACTATATGTATTAACTTGATCTTATTAATTATAATATTATAGCCCTTTAATTTTTACTTACTTGAGTCATTAAAAACAGGAAAGTGTTAGTCTCCCACTGCGATTGTGTTTCTGTCTATTTCTCTTGTGTTTCTACAGTTTTCACTTTCTGTGTTTCAGTATGATGTTATTTGGCAAATTCTCTTTTTACATCTAAGGGAAAAAATATTTTTCCTTAAAGACTTGTATACCTTTGTGAATTTTACCTGATTTTGTTGTAACAGTTGTTTATGTCAAAATACATAGTTCAGTAAAATGTTTGTGTCTCTTTTTAAGTCCACGAAGATCTTTCAGAAGCCTCTGTGTCTTAAGAAGATATTTTGAAAACTCTCAGTCTCCCCAAGGGGTAGGTTGATGTTCTTCAGGGCTGCAAGCGAGGACGGCAGTGTGGGTGGAGGCATGAGAATGAGGGATTTTGAGTATGTAACATTCCTGACTCCAGCTCTGAGGCAGCCCCATGCTCAGGTAAGCTTAGGGGACACCTGCCCTTCAGCTGGTTGCAGTCGGCCTCCTTGGGACCAATACCCAAACATTTCTCAACCCAAGAGGCATTTTTCTCCCCTGGGCTCGCCTTCCAAGCAGAAGGCAGCAGAGGTTGTGTGCTTGTGTTCCTGGCTCTTGAGGGAAAAGCTAATCTTGGAGATTCCTTCAGCCAGAAAAGAGTTTTCCAGAGCTGTTTGAACAGATTATTCACACGGCAGAGTCTGTGCTGGGCAGAGAACCAGTTTTTCCAAAACACGTGTAGGAGGTGTGACTCTCAACCTACAGCTTTCATTCAAGTTCATTTCTATTTTGAGCCTTCGTTCACCAGGCTCATGAAAGTTGATCTCAGTCAATTCTGGGGGCCCCGCCCCCTTTTCTCCAGATGTGAATCTTCAAAGTTTCTGGGGAGCTTATATATTCCCAAGGTGTTAGGGGGAAAGGGGTCCGTGTCTGCTGAGATATCTCCTGTTCCAGCCCCTGCCCCTGCCCCATCCCTGCTATACCTCTCCACTAGCATGCTTGGGAATACAGGAATCCCTCAGATATTCCCGTGCTGCAGAATTCTCTGTGGGGCTGTCCTAGGCCCTCTCTGCAGCCATCCCATGGTTGACAGCAAAGGTTTGGGTGGGGGGGTGACTTGACTTGTTTCGTGCACAGTGAATCAGGCAGTCTTGTGCTTCTCACTCTGGTCACCATGTTCTCTTCTTCTCAGCACTGTCCCTCCCTTTTCCCGGTCTTCTCACTCCAGGATCTCCTCTGTCTTCTGGTTCCTCTTATGTAAAGCACCAGAGGCCTCTTTCTAAAGCTTGGGACGGATCAGGTTATAGCCCCATATCTGCCATGCTTCACCCCCACCTCTCCCACGAGGCCACACGAGGCACCTTCCAGGACCTGCCCTTGCCTGGCTGTCTCACTTCTCTGAGCTCTTCCTGCTCCTGCCTTTCCCACTGCCTGAAATCCTTTCCCTGTTCCAACCTCATTCCTCTTCTTAGGCCCAGGTCAAAGGGCTTGCCCTCAGGATTAAAATCAGCGACGCCCAGGGGACTTCTCTCATGCTTCTTACATAGCTCTTTTCAACTCACAGCTCTTAAAGCATGAGTTTGTGTGTTCATTTAACAAATATTTCTTGAGCACCTTTATGCCCAGATCCTGGGAACACAAAAGTGAGAAGACACTGTTATTTTCTTTCTTTCTTTTTTTGCTGTTTCTTACTTTTTTTCTCTCTCTTTATTCTTTACTATTTTTTTTTTCTTTTGGGACACAGATATTTTCCACAGATCTATTACATTTCAGTGGAGAAGTGAGCTGCTAATGGAACTCAGCTGATGGGGGTTGGTTTGTCCCTCAAGCAGGGCTCTCACAGGTAGCCAGTAATGGGGGCCAGAGCACACTCCCTCTCTCCAGACCTGGGGTGACCTCAGGCCACTCTGAAGACCTTGTGAGACATCAGGTTTCATGACTCATAACCTTGAGAGGAACCCACAGTGACTCTAAGCTCCCCTGCCTCACTCTTCCCTCATCACAGCCCCTTCATTTCCAGTCTGACTTGTGTATAATAGTGTTTTTCTAAGGGTGGTCTGCAGGCTAGCTGTTTCAGGGCTATCTGGGGTTTCCAGCCCATCTCCGAAAAACCTCCTGTGTTAGGACTTTTGCGGTCTAACCACTTCCTTGTGCTAGACGGGATGATGGCCCCTCAAAGGTGTCCACATGCTCATCCCTGAAACCTCAGAACATGTTACCTTACACGGCAGAAGGGCCCTTGCCTGTGTGCTTAAGGTTATGGACCTGCAGACAGGGAGATTATCCTCGACTATCTGGGTGGGCCCAATCTAATGACATGAGTTGTTAAAAGCAGAGAACCTTTCCTGGCTGGAGTCAGAAAGAAATATGATGGACTAAGAGTCAGAGAGATGTGATATTGCTGGCTTTGAAGATAGAGGAAGGGGCCGCAAGCCAAGGAGAACAGGCAGCCTCTACAAACTGGAAAAGGCAAGAAAACGGCTTCTCCCCTAGAGCCTTCAGAAAGGAATGCAGCCCTGCTGACTCCTTGATATTAGCCCAGTGAGACCCATGTCGACCTTGGACCTGTAGAAAGGTAGGATAATAAACTGGTGTTGTTTTAAGCCTATAAGTTTGTTACGGTAGCAATAGAAAACCAATACACTCCTCACATGAGCTTACATACCAAGATTTGAGAACCTCTGCTGTATAAATTTACTGAACGACCCAGTTTACGTGATGGGAGGCCATTAATGAGACAGCTGTTGACTCTAGCTCCTGCTGCCACCTGCTTCATTCCCCAATTCACCTTCTGGAGAGAGAACAAGGGAATGGATGGGTCTGCTGACCCAGCTCCTCGTTTTGTACTCCAAGACTATCAGTAAGATGCTGCCAGTTATGGACTGGCTATCCTACGGTCAGCTTTGCCCACAGGGCCAGTCCCAGGGTGTAAAACTGGCCACAGTGGCTGCCCCTATAGCCAGGGCTGTGGGTGGGGAGGCAGCATGTTTGGAGTCCAGGACAAGTTGGTCATGTAGGAGAAAGGGAGGTCAAGGGAGACTTGAGACAGCGGGGAGCTACGGAGTTGAGACTGAAGGATGGTGTGTATTTGCTGGGTCCTGAAGGCAGAGGGCTGAGGGCATCCCAGCGACTTAAGTCAGCAGGGCTGTTTGGGGCAGTCTTGGTGTTACTGGAGTAAAAACTCTGAGGCAGGGGAAGGGGCCACTGGGGACAGCAGGCAGGTCTCAGGTTGGATCATCGTGCTGAAGCACCACGGCCTGGAGAGCAGGAAGAACTCTGCGTGGGAAGGCGAAGGTTGATGGGCAGCACCGTAGAGGGTGGGTCAAAGAGGTTTGGAGCTAGTGTCCCCTCTCCTTGGCTCTGAATTCGCTGAGGCCAGAGTCTTGACTTCAAGGCGTGGCTAGAAAAAGTGGGGAAAGGGAGAAATGAGGGAGAAAAGGTTCCAGAGAGGAAGAAGTTTTGATGCATAACAACACAATTGGGCCAGGAGGTTTAACTGGGAGAACTCTCTTTTGAAAAGCGTTCTTTTCTTGAAGGCTTCTCATCTTTGGCAGAGTTTAGAAAGTAAAATCTGAGAGTTTTCCATGCCTAAATGAGCTCACTAGTGTCTCAAAATACTGAATTGACAATAATTTAAAAAAGTCCAACAAAGTTCTGATTTTGCCATTTTTAAAAACATCACCTTCTTTCCAGATAAGTATTTTGGAGCTAAGCTTGGCCTGTCTGTGGTGGGGAAGGAGGCCTGGGGCACAGCCACCTGACCTGCCTCTGGGATTTGGAACGGAAGCCCGTGGAAACCCAGGATTGCCATGGCAACGGGAGGGATCTGAGGTTAGTGGGAACACTGCAGGCAATTGGACAAATGCGCGTTCTGCACTGTATTGGTCCCTTCCCCTTTCCTAATGTAATACAAAGCAAGGAGAAAGGATTCCATCCAGCACAACACTCCCCTCCACCAACCCTTAGTATTTGCTTAAACAAATGTTTAGCTGAAATCTTATTAAAAACTTTAATAGCACCCCCCTCACACATACACACAGGGAAGGCTATGCTTTTCATTAGTTAAGATTTCATGTTTTCATTTCCTCATGAGTGACACTGATGTATTATAGTTTTTATTATGAGTTTACAGAGTGCTCAATACATAAAATACATTTCATTTAAAATAATTCCTGAATATAAGCAATTTATTGATTATTGCTAAAATAATGTTCACATTCAAGCCTTTAAGTCTGAGGAAACCCTACTGCACACACATGGGACACGGTCAGTAGTCTAGGAGTGCTGCTTACCACATGCCATCGTGTAAACGTTTTCAGAATAAGGGAATGATTCTAGAACATCCATGGTGAAAAATAAATACTATTCTCTTATACCAGCAATACTCACTATGGGTTCTTAGATCCCAACTACTGTCTGGTGTGTGCAAGCCACCACCCTCTACTTCCATGGTTTTAAGAGCCACGACATTAAATAACAGCTGCAATATCACACAGTCCTCCTGACCTTCCAGGTGTCATATGGCCAGTCTACCCTGTTCACATGCTTTTCAAGAACAGGCCTTGAGCCCCCGTGGCTTCACTCCAGCATACTGTGCAATGCCCTTGGCCTTGGAGAAGAGCTTAGTGGTCCCACTCCCCGGGGCTGTCATCGTCGTCCTCCTCCTCCTCCTCTTCCTCCTCTTCCGAGTCGGCAGACACTCTCTTGATTCTCTGGAGGGCAGCCTTGATGCTCCTCTCCAGGTCGCTGGTTGGTTTACTGCTGGGGCTCAGGCCAAGGTCAGGGTGAACTTTCTTCAGTTTGACACCCTGCCTTATGGCAGCCAGAATGTGCTCGTTGACTGAGGTGTGGGGAGGGGCCAAAGTGGGCACTTCCACCTTCCGGAGAGGGGTTCTGCCACTCCTTAACGAGGCCAACACTTCATCCATAGACCCTGAAATTGAGCAAACAGAGCAAGTACTATCAAGAAATCATCCTCTTTCTCCCCGAGATGCCAGAACATTTTTGTATTAGTTAAAGGTGTTAGGTCACATATCAGTTAACGCCATGATGTAAACAATGATCATCATTCCATTAAACAGATGTTTTCATTATCTGCTACAAAGGTCAACCATGAGCTCCCTGTGTGAATCCAGGATAGTTCAATCGCTGATATTTTATCTTGAGCACTTGTTTTCCACTGCTTCTCAATCCACTCAACCGACAGGCACAGTCACACATACCTTTTGTTAGAATGGATGCTGTGTTACTTTCGTGTGATACTGAGGAGAGTTATGGATGCCTGGGATAATCAGATCCCATGTGTGTGACTTAGATACCTCTAAAACTATATCTCCTCCATTTCCCTTCCCACTTTGAAAAAAACTCTATTTGAAAAATGTACCCTGCTGTATTTCTCTAACTTCAGTCTTGGATATTAGTCAGTGATGACTAATGAGTCAATGTGACAATGAAGCGAGTAGGTTTCCACACAAGAAAAGGCTTAAAGTGAAACTTGAATCAGTAGCTCAATGAACCTGGCGGGGGTGGCACTGGCACGTCTGTATGCGGTGTCTTCAATCCCACCTGCGTCACCCCGGGGAACGTATACGCTCTATTCCTGACTGTGAAGTGCTGTCAGAACACACATCAGATCAGAGTTTCAAGGCGTTGGTGAGTAGAAGCTATTTTTTACTCTGGCACTGTTAGACCCCTGAGTGGGAGAAATCGCTGACCACCCACTGAAGACAGCGGCAGGACTATGGCCACTAATTTAGAGATCTTCCAGGGAGGCTTCAAGATGAATAGTCGTTTCTAGCTCAGAATTGAATGCCATTCGATGGCTAACAAAATACTATTTCACTTTGGACTTAAACCTATAACTTGTTACTATGATACTCTTCTAGGAATAAGAAGACAGGTTTACTGGCAAGGGCATTTTTTTAGTGCTAGTTCATACTTTCTTATTCTTTTCAGTGGAATGAGGCGCCCACGGGGATCTGCCCACATCCAAACTCCAGGCTAGGTACCGGCACGCACGCTGCCCCGCCCCACTTAAATGATGTTGTTGCAAACCCCATGGTGGGGCCTTTTGGTCTCCACCTGATAGCGTGGATTTTCTCATTTGTACCTGGTTCTAGTTACAGTGATACCTTGAACTCAGAATAACCAGAATACTCAATTATCCAGAACCACAGTTTGGAACTCTTATATTTCTGTCATTCACATCACCTATCACAGTACCTGTGCATGTTCTGGGAGGAGGCACTCAAGCTTACTCTTGAAAATAAATGTATACAGGATTTTGCTAGGATCTCGATCTCTCTCTCTCTCTCTCTCTCTCTCTCACACACACACACACACACACACACACACACACAGCATCAGGCTAGAGTCTGGGCACATTTAAGCCAGTGTCCTCAGTAGTCAATGTCTAAACATTAATTAGGATTATGAGTTAGAACTATAGCCCTCATGTATTCAGTGTACTATATTTGCAAAGGTAGAAAGTGGTCCACTTTTTTTAACCACTTCATTTTAAAAAGATTCCCCACAGGAAGGTTCCTTAGTCTACTGGTCAGTCTGCAAGAAGAGCCCTCCATATTCTGATTAGTTCCTCTGCAATTATTCCTGACTAATCTTCTGCTTAAGATGCAGTAAGTTAATTCTGTAAAGGACTCTGAGGTGCAACAGTAAGTGTTATTCAAAGCAACAATGAATAATATGCAAATGGCAGAAATCAAACACATACTGAAGTCTTAAGTAACCTGAAATAGGTTGATTCTTTAACAGCTTCAGAGATCTCAAGTCTGTGACCATGAAAGGTATAGACGTGGTTTGCTCAAGATGAGGTATCATTTATCAAACTGATTTAGGCTATGCTAACTTTGCAAAAAAAGAGTAATATTTAAGGCAGCAAGTACTGGAATATTTTAAGAGTGCAGAGAATTCTGGAAAAGATTTTGATTTGAAGATGATGGCTTCTAAAGCTAGAATGCTCAACAACCCATTGGGAGCAGGTACAGAATTCCAGCGGATTACCTGGACATTTAAAACTGTCTGAGGAATCACATGGTCTTTCAGCAGGTGATTCACACACTAGAGGAAGTGGCTGATCATCTTTTACAGGTACTGTCCTCACAAGTAAATTCTGATGATTTGCAGATTGAGAAGAAAAGGAGGAAGCAGGTAGAGGCGGTGGTGCTGGTAGAGGCGGCGGCGGAGGTGGTGGTGGAGGCGGAGGCGGGGGAGGAGGTGGAAGGGGAGGAGGTGGTGGTGGCAGTGACAATTCCTCCCTGGATTTGGAGTGTGTCTGGTCTCCACCTGGAACAAAACTCTGGACAGGGATATTCCCAGGACAGTCTTGAAACTCGGGGGTTTTCACATTGCTAACTTCAGATGAGGGAGCACTTCTGGTTCTTCCGGAGGAGAGATGGACTACTGTCTTCATCTGAGAAGTCCGCGAAGAGGTCTGCTGGGGAAGTCCACCTGGCAGGTGTGGAGCCTGAGGTTGTGGGCAAGGGGTCTTTAGTACAGACTGACCTTGACATCTCTGAAAGTGGAAAACTGTTGTGAGAAACTTGCCACAAATGCAAACCATTAAAATGCTGGAATGTTCTGTAAACAATGAACACTAAAGAGTGTCTGTGTATGGATTGTTCTAGTTCTCAAAGTGGCTCCTTTCCACTTTGTGCAGCACTCCTACTAAATCTATTTAAGAATAAGCATTTATATTCTTTCATATAAAGCTTTCTCTGTAATAAAACAGATATGGAAGGATACATATAGATAAAAATATTCACCATCATATTTTTAGTATGAAAAATCAGAAACTAAATATGAACTATAGGAAGTTAGCTCAAAAAATTATAGTGAATTAATTTAAAATATTAGGCAGTCCAGCCGGTGTGGCTCAGTGGTTGAGCATCGACCCATGCACCAAGAGGTCACCAGTTCAATTCCTGGTCAGGACACATGCCTGGGTTGTGGGCCCGATCCCCAGTGGGGAGCATGCAGGAGGTGGCCAGTCAATGTTCTTTCTCATCGATATTTCTATCTATCTCTCCCTCTCCCTTACTCAATCTCTCAAATCAGTAAAGGAAAAAAATTTTTTTAAATAAATAAAATATTAGGCAGCCACAAAAAAATCATAAATAGTACAAAGTCTGTGAAATAGCCTGAAAAAACAAAGATGATGCAGTATTAAGTTTATAACCATGCAAAAAACAGATCTGTGGAAAATACCAGCAGAGTAGACCTCAAAATGATAGTTATAACAGCAAGTATGAATGTTTCTTTTCTCTAATTTTTAGGCTTAGAGTAAATTTTATAATTTAAAAATGTGAATTAAAAAAAGTTCTGGTGCCCTGGCCGGTTTGGCTCAGTGGTTAGAGCGTTGGCCTTCGGACCAGAGAGTCCTGGGTTCGGTTCCCGCTAAGGGCATGTACTTCGGTTGCAGTTTGTCCCTGGCCCTGGTTGGGGTCGTGTGGGTGGCAACCAGTTGATGTGTCTCTCTCACGTCGATGTTTCTCTCTCTCTCTCTCTTCCTCCCTCTCTCCCTCCCACTCTATCTGAAGATAAATGCAAAAAATGTCCTCCGGGGAGGATAAAAAAAAATTTTAAAAAATATAAAAAGTTCTGGTGTCTCAGGTGTTCCTTTGATAAAGAAAAACCCAACCTTACAGAAAACTAATCTTGAGGGGTGGAGGGTGTTCCCTAATGAAAGCATTGATTAGCCAATAAAACACAAAATATTAATACCATGTAGCCATTAAAATGAACCAGAGCTATACATATGAACATAAATACATCTCAAAAACATAATTTAAGTGAAAAAATAAACTGGCAAAAGATATATACAATAGGATATTACCATTGTAAACTTAAACCAAAAACACATTCCAAATTTTAAATACTAAAGTTTACGTGTAAACTTAAAACACACACAAAATCGCAAATCATGATAAACTCAGTATTTCTGTCTCTCCCATGTTTTTCTAAAGTATTTCAAAACAAACAGCAAAGCAGTGACCACAGCCCCACTCTCACTGATGCAGCTGCCATCCTGCAGTTTTCAGAGAGCAGTTCAGTAGAATAGCATCCTAGAAACTGGCCAAACTCCAGGGGTCATCCAACCATCTCCTGATGTCAGGGCTCCCCAACCACCCAAGCATTCCCTCCTTGCATCTGATATTGCTGGGCAGTCTGCTTCCCCGAGGGATCACCCAGAACAAATGAAAATCTTTATCTCCCAACAGCCCTTGAGATATTTAAAAACACCTTGTCTAGGCTCCACAAGTATCACATATCACATGATTTAATTTCTGGTCTTCTCCTTGTTCTTCCTTCATTCCAAATGTGCTCAGATTGGCTTTGTCCCCTTTAATTGTGGCATTTCTTGGCTTCCCTCATCCTACAAAGGATGGTACTGTTCTTTCTAAACTCATGAATTTTTCTGCAATTTCATCCCAAGTGTTTCACATTAAACCAAAGGCAACTAAATTCTCAAGGTTCTTTCCCTACATTTAAATAACACACACACACACCCCCTTCCTAACACCTGTATAAGTGCATTTTCAGACCAAAAAACCTGAAACTTAAACCAGTTTGAGATCAACGTGTTAGATTTTTTAAATTAATTGTTCCAGTTTGCTGAGAGCTTAGGTGGTCTGCTTCTGCCACCTTCTGTCTGTCTAAGCTCCTACCTCCATACCATCTCTGTTTGGAAGTTGATCACTGATCTGTCTGACTGGTTCAGGGCTAAGGAGCTGGCTGGTGTCCCTCAACTCCCTTCTTCCATACTCTTTCTGTTCCACCAATCACCCTCTGGTGACAGCTCACCAGTTACTCTCTGGCTCATTTGCCCTCTATTCCACTGATACTCATGGAGCTCCCCTTCAGTGAGCTCTTCCTACTTCCATTCATGCCCAGGAACCCGTCCAGAATCTCTGGTGGTGTGCTTGGGCATTAGTACTTTTTAGAAGCTCCCCAGGAGCTTTGATGTGCTGCCCAGGTTGGAGAATCCCTGTTGTGGCCCGGGATTAGAAAGACATAGCTCTGTATAACCCTGAGCTAAGTGGTGTAACTACTCTGAGCTTAGCTTACTCATCTGTAAAGTGGTGACAACAGTATCTTACAAGGTCGTTTCAAAAGTTAAATGAGACTGTAAGTGCCTAGCACCGTGCCTGGGATATGGGAGGCACTTGGTAATGGTCAGAGTAGTAAGTGCCTCAGAAAAAAAAGATGATGTTGGTATGTCATGATTTTTCACTCCAGTGGCCCCTACTTTTCTGGCTGGGATCACACAGTACACCTTTAGTACCTTATTCCAGAGGCTTGTCTGGAGTGGGCTATTTTCTCTTTGGGGACAACAATAAACATGATTCTTTATTATGATGGTGCATGTACAGATGTGTGATGAGAACAGGTTTATGTTTTATATTCAACAAATGTAATGTTATTTTTAAATAAACTATTTACTTTTAAAAAAAACCACCACTCAGGAGGGGAGAGCATGTGGCAATGTTAAAACATCTCAATATTCTAATATTCTTGGCTTTTATATACTAAAAATAATGGCATTTGGGGAACCTTTTGTGTTCCAAATGATCTATCCATGCTTCATACTTTTCTCTGAGTACAGGTGGTCTTGATGTATTTCTCCAGAAGATGGAGGCAGGGCGATATTTCTGGGACTTACCTCTTTAAATGCTCTCAGTCGTTGCAGTGTCTTTTGGCGTTCTTGGTTTATCCATTCTTTTTTCTTTTGCTCCTCTTCTTTTATTTTGTCTCTTTTCTATATTTAAACAAATATGTGCGTATAAATTCCTTAAAATAAAAGTCTTGAGAGAGAAAGGGGCCATAACCCGACAATATCGCCTCCCCGGACCACCACTGTGTCTGCAGGCCTGGGTTATAGTCTCCCCCAGACTGAGGCAAACACCTGAGGTCCAGGGCAGTGGAGCTCCAGTGTCCACACAGTTAAGCCAGTGTGTCACATCATGCACATCTAAAGTATTTTTCTTTAACTACTCACCATCTGAATACTGTGGTGCTGATGAAAATATCTTATACTTTCTTCAGCCTTTTGCAACCGGAGCCGATGATTTTCTTTGCATTGATCCTGGTGAAATAATACAAATAACCTACATGGTTTTTACTGTTACCATGGGCTATAGCATAAGAGGTTAAAAGACAAAAGCACTGCATTTGGGCTTCTGTGTAAGACATCATGACTAGGAGTTTCTGGAGGCTCAATGGTACTGCTGCCTCCTCAGCTATGTGGTAAGGGCTGATGGGCACTTGCAGGAATCAGTTGTGCCCGATCAGAAGGGCCAGATTTAGTGCTTTAAGAGATGAAAAAGTGAATTCTCCAACCAAGGGGAAATGAGAGGATATGCAGGAGTCCCCCATTCTTAAATGAGATGTGTCCGAAGAATCTGTTTCAATGCCCTTGTTTTACGCAAATTTCCCCATAATGTTACAAATAGTAATTATACTTCCAAACATACCTAAATAAGCATATACAACCTACAGATACCTGAAAAATCATATTAAAAACGATATTTCAATGATGCTTAACCATTCTTAGCATGTTACTTTCTTTTTTTTTAATCCTCACCCAAGGACACTCTTCCTTTGCTTTTCAGATAGAATGGAAGGGAGAGAGGGAGAGAGAGAGAGAGAGAAACATCAATGCAAGACAGACACATCGATTGGTTGCCTCCCACATGACTCCCACCAGGGCTGGGGATCAAACCTGCAACCCAGGTATGTGCCCCTGACCGGGAATTGAACCTGCGACCCTTTGGTCTGCAGGCTGACGCTCTAACCACTGAGCCAAACTGGCCAGGGCAGCATGTTACCTTTTTATATAATCATGGGGCTCTGGCTGGTTTGGCTTAGTGGTTAGAGCATTGGCCTGCAGACCAAAGGGTCACAGATGCAATTCCCAGTCAAGGGCATGTACCCGGGTTGCAGGTTCCAATCCCTGGCCCCATGCAGGGTAGTGCAGGGGTGTGCGGAGTTGTGCGGGAGGCAACCAATCAATGTGTTTCTCTCACATGGATATTTCTCTCTCTCTCCCCCTACCTCTCCTCCCTTCCACTCTATCTGAAAATTAATGGAAAAATATCCTCAGGTAAGAATTAATAATAATAATAATAATATATAATCATGGAATTTTTTTTAAATAAGAAAAAAAATCGCCCTGGCCGATTTGGCTCCGCGGTTGGAGCATTGACAGAGGACCAAAGAGTCTCAGGTTCAATTCTGGTCAAGGGCACGTACCTCAGTTGTGGTTCAGTCCCCGGCTCTGGTCGGGGTCGTTTGTGAGGCAACCAGTGAATGTGTTTCTCTCACATCAATGTTTCTCTGTTTCTCTCCCCCGCCCACCCCACTCTGTCTGAAAATAAATGGAAAAATATACTCGGGTGAGGATTAAAAAAAAAAAAAAAGAAAAACATCACTGAATATAAGGATTAAAATGAGCTAAATATTATATCTGACTGAATTTATAATAAACAATTTACATTAAATTTTAGAATTCACTATAGCTGATTATTAGTTAAGATTTAAAAAATACCTGTGTATGCAGTAGGCATTCAACAAATAGCTACTGAATGAGTTAAAATCTAGAGATTATAATAAATGCTTAAATCCCAAAAGAAACAATCATTTTAAGAAAAAGTTTGCAAATATTGTAATTGCAGCTACTGGTATCCATATCAACACACACAAAATAAGGTGTTTTCGATACCTCTTTATCTTTCATGGAATAACAAATGCCTGGAAGGGGAAAGAAAGCAAGCTGCCCTGGCGCCCACCTTTCTGTTCCTGAGATAGGCTCTTCTGGTGCAGATCCTGCCCCGCTGACGCTCCAGCTGCTGGCACTGCCGTCTGAGCTCTTTCATCTCCAAATTCTTATCATTCTGCGGCCCCATTACATGATCAATGACTTCAAGTTCTGCTGGACTTTCACACGGGTCATAATAGATAACTTCATCCTGTTTATCTAAAGCAAAAATTTAATGATTTTTTTAAAGACATGTTTTATTATAAAAAATAATGCATAAAATTTTTTTTAAATGTGAGGAAAGTAAAAGTCACGTGTAATTCCCACCACCCAGGGAGAACCACTATTAACATTTATGTATGAGTGTGTGTGTACACACACACACACACACACACACACATATACACAACTTATATAGCTACATATATCAATAAACAGTTCTAAGAGAACATTTTCCATGTGATAGAAATATAATTTTAATGGCAACACAGTATTCTCTAATTTAAACAATCTCTGTTGTTAGAATGTTCCATTATTATAAATTTCACTGTGATGAACATCTCTGAATGTAGATCTTTGTGTACATTTTTCATTACTTCCTTAGCAGATGAATATTTAAGACTCTTGATAACTATTGTCAAATTGCCCTCCAGAAAGGCAACTTATGTTCTACCAGCAGTATATTATTAAGGTGCCTTATTGATATATAATCTTGATTACATGTTGATTTTTAAAAAATGCATGCTAACTGTAACAAAATCAAACCCTATAGAAGTACATAAAATAAAAAGTAAAATTTTTGCCCGGCTGATGTGGTTCAGTGGTTGAGCACTGACCCATGCACCAAGAGGTTGCTGGTTTGATTCCCAGTCAGGGCACATGCCCAGGTTGTGGGCCTGATCCCCAGTGGGGGGCATGCAGGAGGCAGCCAATCGATGTTCTCTCTCATTGATGTTTCTATCTCTCTCTCCCTCTCTCTCTAAAATCAATAAAGAAAATATATTTTAAAAAAGTAAAATTTTCTTCCTTTCCCAAACCTTTGGAATCCCAACCCTCCAGAGGAAAACATTAACAATTTGGCATGCATCCTTCCAGATTAACTTTTTTAAAATACAATTTTTACTAAATATGTAAAATGCTTATAACCTGAAACTATTATAAATTTCTTTGAATACCTAGGATTAAATTAAATGTTCAGGATCTGCATGAAAAAATGATAAAACTTGGAGAAACTTTAGGAAAAAAAGACTTAAGTAAATGGAGAGACATACCATGTTGCTGGATGGGAAGATTCAAAATTGCAAAGACGACAATTCTTCCCAAATTAATCTCTAATTTTAAGCACAATCTCAATAAAAATTCCGAGTTTATTGCTTTTTGTTTTGTTTTGTTTTGAACTTGTCAAAATGATTCTAAAGTTCATCTGGAAGAATAAAGGAGAACAGTCAGAAAACGTGTGGAACAGTAGAGTAATAAGGGAGGTATGTGCTTTACCAGATACTGAAATGGACCTCCAAGATACAATGGGAGGAGTATGGTACCGGTACCAGAAGCCACTCACAAATAAATGTAATAATTCTGGATATGAGTAGGTAGCAAGTCAAAGCAGTAGAGGAAAATGTTTTCAGAATCAGTGATTGGGACTGCTAACAACTTGGGGGGAAACATTAGATTCCTACTCCACATCAAAATAAATTTTGTCTGGATTAAAGAGCTAAATGTTCCTTTAAAAATTATAAAAGTACTAAAAGAAGAGATAAGTGAAATATTGACACAATTTTGGGATGAAGAGGACTTTGCCAGGCATGCTACCAAAAGCAGAAACCATAGATTTCTTTGCCAGGTATGACACACAGCAGAAAAAGTAATAGATGTGACTTTATAAAAATTAAATATTTCTGCAATGCAACAAAAAGCAAGTGGGGAGAATTTATTTGCAACATATGACAAATTAATAGAGTAGTAGCCTTAATATGTAAAGGAAACATTCCAAAGAAAAAATGGCAAAGACCATGAATAGGCACTTAATAAAAAAAATACAAATGGCCAGTCAACATACAAAATTGAGTTCAACATCACTTGTAACAAATAAATGAAAATTAGAAGGTACCATTTCTTTCTATCAGTTAGGCGAGAATTTAAAAGAATGGGGAAACAAGTGTTTTCATAATCTGCTGATGGGAGTGTCATTCTGTACAACCATTATGTAGTATGAAAGTTAGAAATTAGAAAATAACAGAGGTGAGGAAAAATATACATCAAATGATTGTTGTTGTGTTAATACATATTTGTCAAATGTAAATTCTGCATTGTCCTTGACCCAATGATTCCATCTTAAGAAATGTATTCCAAGGAAATAATCTGCCCTTTACACAAACAAAAACACATGTTTAAAGGATGGTTCTTCACTACAGTGCTGTTCACAACAGTGAAAAATTGAAAATCACAGTCAGTATATCCATATAATGGAATACTATGCAGCCATTAAAATATTTGAAGATTTTTATTAGTTACTGAAATAGAATGATGGTTATTATATATTAAAGGAATAAGAGGATACTGAACAGGATAGACAGTTTTAGTTGAAAAACTGATACTTATATACATCAGGCTACAAAACTAATCAGCAAATTGTTATCACTAAGTATCTCTAGCTGATGGAACTGGGGTAATAACAGTTTTCCTTTATTTTGCTGTATGTTTAACAATGAATATATTACTTGAATAATAAAAATACTGAAGGGAAACTTTAGGAAATTTCAGTAGATATTTTAGACAATTTACAAGAAGTAACTGATAATATGGTCTGTATTTCCTTAAATGTGTAATTTAAACATTTTAATATATATTTTAAATATAATATAAAATTTACCTTTGATAAGTCTTTTAATAGAGTCCAACTGTGTAATAAGTAGTATTTCTTCATATTTTAATATCTCGAATTTAACCTCATATAGTTCTAGTTGAACTTCATAATACTGTATTTCTAGTTCGTCTACAACATCTATATTTTTTTCTTGTTCTGGAAGATCTTCCATCTTGTTTTCATAAAAAAATAAAAGCAAGATAAAATATTTAGTATATTGAAAACAAACTCTAGAAGCATTTGAGCTATTTTCTATTCCTTGCTCAGTACCAAATATAAAAAAGCAAATCGAGAAGAAACACTCTTCCATTTCATTTAATGGAACAAAAATGCCCCATTAAACATTTTTACAAATACTTTATCTCATCCTTGAAACATATGAAAGCATTTAAGTTTTGAGAAAAATAAATGGCAGTGAAGTCTTTACAATGTTTTCTGCCCTTTTTTTTTTTTTTTGGTTAATCCTCACCCATTGATTTTTTTTAGAGAGAGTGGAAAGGAGGGAGGGAGGGAGGGAGGGAGAGAGAGAGAGAAACATCAGTGTGAGAGAGACACACGATCATTTGCCTTCCACAAGCACCCTGACCAGGGCCGGGGACTGAACCAGCAACCCAGGTACATGTCCTTGACCAGGAATTGAACCCACAACCCTTTGGTCTACAGGCCAATGTTCTAACTGCTGAGCCAAACCGGCCAGGGCCAGTGTTTTCTGCTTTAATGTCATAACATTGCAGGAAGAAATTTAAGTGACTATGATTCTAGAATGAAGCACCTCTAATTATTCTAAAGTTGTGCTGAAAATATTGCTTGGTTGACTTTAAAGTATATTACAGGCCCTGGCCGGGTGGCTCAGTTGGTTGGAGCATCATCCCATACACCAAGAGGTGGCGGGTTCAATTCCCAGTCAGGGCACATACCCAGGTGGCGGGTTTGATCCCTGGTCGGGGCTTATGTGGGAAGCAACCGAGCAATGTTTCTCTCTCACATCGAGGTCTCTGTCTCTCCTTCTCCCTCCTTACCTTCCTCTCTCTAAATATCAATAACAAGTAATAATAAAAGAAGCTTTAAAGTATATTACTTATTTCAGTACTGAGCTCTATGTTATTATCAAGTAAATCCTACAATATAATATTTCAAAACCATCCTGAGCAAAGGGAAACTTTATGGCGAACCTTCCCTAGTCTTGAAATTCTCATCCACTACAAGATGGTGTTGGAATAAGAAAGGAAGCTCTTTAACAATGGCTGGAAGGAAAGATATCTAAAATCAAAGTCTATTTCTAAAACGAAGTCACCTTCATCTTGTCTTACCTTTCCCTGAATTTCAGCTCTTTTGTGATTTAAACACAACTCTTTGGCTCTCATGAGCTGCAGTGTCTCCCGAGCTAACATCAGCTTGAGTCTTTCTAACCTGGGAGTTGCTGTGGCCCAGGCAGCCTGGCCAAATCTCTTCTCATCCTGTTCCATTTGTTTCTGCATCCCTGTCGGATTATAGTGAATAAAATAAAACTTAGTTACAGCTCATTAAAAAGTGAAAAATTTATCCTAAGTATGGCTTCCCATATTACCTGCAAAAGAAAATTTATTTTAATGATGTTTTTTGTTATCACACAAACAATACATGGTCCTTGGTATAAAATTTTAGATACTTTTTTTTTTTTAAAAAGAGAAAAATAATCATGAATCTCACCTACTTGTGATTGTTTCTTACATTTTGGTGCATATACTTCCAGACTAGACAGACAAGGTTATATAGTTTGACAAAAAACAAAAACAAAAACAAAAAAAAAACCCTACAAGATCAGTCTTCTTTACAGGGTGGGGTGAAAGTAGGTTTACAGTTGTTCATATAGAAAATAATACAATAAATAAGTAATAATACAAGAATAAGCTCTGTTTTGCATACTTACAACTGTAAACCTACTTTTGCCTGACCCTGTATATCTTGTTTATTTCACTTACTATGTTATGGAATTCTTGCCATTCATAAAACAGAATCGTGCTTAGTAGCTGCGTGGTATTCTGCCCTATGAATGTACTATGATTTAACTGATTGACAAACAATGCTTCTTCCTCTTTGGAACTACCATCGACGATTTAAGATAAGAAACATCCTTTACCCAGCCCACAAGGGCCAGCATGGTCTCATCCTTCAGTCTTGCCTGCACATCCTTATCCCATGCTCTCCACACTCTGTCCCAGCCCCATGGTGTTCTCAAAGTTCCTCACACTTGCCAAGCTCCCCCAAACCAGAAGGCCTTTGTCAGTGCTATTCCTTCTGCCTGGAACACTCTTCCTTCACTTTTTTGCTCCCTCAGATTCCATTTACCCTTCAGATATCAGGGTAACTGCCACTTCGCAGAGGCCCTCGCTGACCACTCTGATGGAGCGTAATTTTTCTCTCAGGCTCAGAGCCCCACGTTTATCTTCATGCAGCTTGTTGCCACTTCCATTTCTCCATGTGTTCGGATGAACATGTAGCTAAGATTTATCTCCCCTCAGCAGGCTGGACAGTATCTATTTATGCTTATCCTTATACTGAATCCCCAGGACCTAGTGCCTGGTACTAAAGAGACACACAAATGTTTTTTTGAATAAAATTAAAATTACATGTATATTAGTGTAGCATTTTATATTACCTGCTAATGCTTTTACTGTTTCTTTAAAATAATTCACTGTTATATCCTGAATAGAGACTATAGCTTCTTCAGCCTGTCTGGTCCATTCTTGAGCTTCCTTCTTCAGGGCCACTATCCTTTTAGGACCCAGATCATCCTCATCCAAGGATTTCTATAGAAAGAACAGAAAACTGAACAAGTAAGAAATCATAGTAATGTACAAACATTAGGAAATTGAAAGAAAATTGGTCACGAATTATTCCAGCTGCATTTATTAGTACTGCTCAGTCAATAAAGTCTCATGAATTCAGCAATTTCCTTATTGAGAATGAATAAGGCTCTAAGTTGGCCAGTACCTGGAAGACAAAGGGATACTCTGGGGCAAAAAGGGAAAAAAAACCCTACCTTTACTTTGCATTACTAGAGTAACTTTTTCTAGAGAGGAACGCTGTCAAGTTATGTTTCTCTATCAATAATAATACACAAATTGTTTAAATGAGATCTGTGTTGTTAAGCATTCAGCATGGGCCTGGTACACAGCACTCAAGTGTTAGCTGTTCCTATGGTTTCTTTTAGGGACATGCAGCTTTTCAATACCATGATTCTTTTCTGAAGGGCAAAAATAATACAATAACCCCCAAATAGTAAAATCTATACATTCATGATTATGACATGTGCTGTATCATCCAGTATCCAATTCTTCTGCAAAACTAGTAATATAAGAAATATACTCAAGCCCTGGCTGGTTTGGCTCAGCGGTTAGAGCGTCAGCCCGCGGACCTGAAAGTCCTGGGTTCGGTTCCCACTAGGGGCACGTACCTCGGTTGCAGTTTGTCCCCGGCCCTGGTTGGGGTTGTGTGTGTGGCAACCACTTGATGTGTCTCTCTCATGTCGATGTTTCTCTCTCTCTTCCTCCCTCTCTCCCTTCTGCTCTATCTCAAGATAAATGCAAAAATGTCCTCAGGTGAGGATAAAAAAAAAAAAGAAATATACTCAAGTAAGACGTCAGGAAAATGTAAATCAAAACTATAATGATATAGCCCTTCATATCCACTCAGACGGCTATAATAATAAAAAAAGACCAAAAAAAAAAAAAAGATAGTAATAATTTTCCCCTCAATTTGTCTGTGATAAAATTAAGGGAGTTAATACATTTAAAGTACATCACAGTACCTGACAAGTGGCAATCAATAAATTACTATTATTATAAAAAAAAAAAAAAAAAAAAAGACCAAAATTAACAAGTACTGGCAATGACGTGGACAAATTGGAACCCTCATTTACTACTATTGGGAATGTTAAATGGAGCGTTTCCTTTGGTAAACAGTCTGGCAGTTCATTTCAAAGGTTAAGCATGGAGTTACCATATAACCCCAGCAATTCCACTCCTAGGCAGATGTCCAAGAGAAATGAAAAGACATGTCCACTTAGAAACTTGTACACAAATGTTCATAACAGCATTATTCATAATAGCCAAAAAGTGGAAACAACCAAAAGTCCATCAACTGTTAAATGGGTAAGTAAAATGTGCTATTTCCTTATAGTGAATATTATTTGGCAATACAAAGAAATGAAGTTCAGATACATACTACAACATGGATGGACCTTGAAAACATTATACTACATGAAAAGAGCCAGACACAAAGGACCGCATATTGCATGATTCCATAGAATGTGAAATATTCAGAATAGGGAAATCCACAGAGGCAGAAAGTAGCCTGGTGGTTGCCTAGGGTTGAAGAGAAATGGGGAGTGAGTACTAACGGGTACGGAGTTTCTTTTGGGGGTGATGAAAATGTTCTGGAATTAGATAGCAGTGATGGCTGCACAACTCTGACTATATCCAAACCCACTGAATTGTGCACTTTAAATAGAATTGTATGGTCTGTAAATTATATCTCAATAAAGCTGTTATTTAAAGAAAACGATATACAGGAAGTAAAGATTATCCAAATAGACCCTTGAAATAATGAACTGAACAACTTTCTCCACAGGTTAGAGTGGCATGAGTTTCATATAAACATGATACCTTTTTTACAGTACAGTAGCCTAGTGGAGATCACAAGTGTGGAAGGATAGTCCAGTGCAGGGGACAGAGATCAAGAGATCACTCTGATGTCTTCTGTTTCCAGTGGGGTGAGACCCAAGGAAAGCTACTGAAGCCCTGTGGGCTCTAGATTAATTTGTAACTCAGTGAGAATGCCTGTTCTAACTAGTGTCACAGGGCTCAAGGAAATAAGTGATGACAGCATCTACTAAAGTTTAAATGACTGAATTACAATTCTGGGCCTTGCTACTTAAAGTGTCATCTTATTTCTGAGAAATCTCCATGTGTGCTTACAGGCAGAAAGTAAGCTAAATATACAACACATCAAAAACAAGTCATCAGCAAAGAACGTGTTTAACCCTTGAAAATCTGCAGAAAGCTGAATGTATTAAGAAGATGACCCATGTAAAACATCTTCATTTTTTATATCACTTTTTAAAAACAATACCTCTAATATCATCTAAACATAAGGGTGAACCTAACAGGCAGATTGAAAACTAAAGAAATAACATATGACAAACAGTAAATCAGATAAGGTAAAAACATAAAGAAAACATACCCAAATATCAAGCTTACATGAAGTTGCAACTTCTCGCATATCTCTAAATGGCTTCAGCAAATACTGGAAGAACATGGTTGCCACGGTAACGAATTCCTGGTAGGCTTCATCTTCTTCTCGATAAACTTCCATCAATGCTACCATGGTGTTGGCTCTTTCATGGCCTTGAAGAATCTGGAAGGCAAAAAGTAATAAAGCTCAAGTATGGACAGTATAAGGTCAGACCAAACAAAACTAAAAAAAAACCTGAATGTTCTAAACTTCAGTACATCAAGGGGGAAAGCAGAGTTCAAAATTTTATCTCAACTGCGCACAAAGTACACAGAGAAAAGGACCTGAAAGACTCATCAAATATTAACAGTGGTTATCTCTGGGTTGTAGACTTCAGAGGATGTTTCTTCATCACTTTTCTGATGATAAAGGTTTTGTGATGCTGTATTCCTTTGTAAAACCTCATGAGGACATTATAGAGGTGCCTCCAAATACTTCTCCAGCGTACAGACTTCCTCAGCTCCCCAGGTTAACAGTACCACCAAGCAAGCCCCCAGCAGGTAGATGCATTTAGAGTCACAACGGTGGCTCTAGTGTCTGCAGAACGCTCCTTGTTAATACAGGGTAGAAAATAAACTGCGCTCTGCTGTAAGTTAACACGTCCTCTCTCTGGGCCTCCCGCACGCCACGCAGCATCCCCTGGCTGCTCCAGGCCGGTGAACAGCACCTCTGATCCTGCGCCCACTTCTCCATATCAGACGATGAACTTGCTCCTCCGCAGCCCGGGTCTCGTGGGACACCCTAACTCTCGCCCTCATCCTCACCCCGATGGCCCAGGGACACTAAAGGGAGTCCCTCTGCGTACCTGGCGCAGCCGTGCGCCCGCCTCGGCCCGCCGCGCGCGCAGGGCGCGCTCCCGGAAGGCGCGCGGGCTCTCGCAGTCGGGCGCGCCGCCGTCGGCCGGAAGTAGCGCGTCACGCACGGCCGCGCCGCCGCAGCCCTCGGCCGCCAGGCCCAGGTAGCGCTCCAGCCGCGCGCACAGCTCCTGCAGCGCCGCCTCCCCGGGGCCCGAGCGCGTCGGCCACACGAACGCCCACAAGCCCCAGGCGCCGCCGCCCGCTTCCAGCTCCGGTGGCAGCGGCGGGAAGTAGCACTCCAGCGGCGGCCACAGCGCCGTCAGCTGCCGGTGCGCGCCGCGGAGCCCGGCGGCCGAGAGCAGGCCGGCCCAGCTGGGCGGAGACCCCGGCCGGCTCCCCTCGCGCCGCCGCTGCCGCTGCGCTGTACGGTCGTGACAGGTCACCGCGAACTTGCCCTCCGCGTCGTTCCAGGCCACGAGGAAGCGCAGCTGGTGCCGCTCGGGCTCGGCGAACAGGTCCTCGCGGAGCGGCACCCATCCCTCCAAGCTGTCAGGCTGCTCGTCCTCCATGGCGCCGCGGTCAGCAGCCCGGCCTCCTCGCAGCCCCTCGACAGGACTGTCCGCGCCGCGACATTTTTCGCTGGACTGTCATCGCGTCAGCGCCTCACCAACACCCTCCTGCGCTTCTTCTAAATGGCTGTGTGCTGTTGCGAGGCTTCCAGCGGCGTCCAGGATTGGCCGGGCCCCAGAGGGAGGGTCCGAGACAACCAATGAAAAGGCCCATGTTTGTCTGGGACCCGGCCCTCGGAGTTAATCAGTGACGCAACGTCGTCCGGAGCCCGGGAGTTCCCAACTCTTGCCTAAACTTTCCCACCTTTTACATACTGCGGTGCAAAAGGCATTTGTCCAAAGAACGAGTTACTGTGAACCCTTGAGAACCGGGCCCCAGCTGATTCCGTCTTTTGCGTCGGGCCTCCAGTGAATTTATGGTTCCTGCTCTCAAGGAAGGTCCAGATTTCCTGGAGAGACCAAACATTAAATTGAACGTAAGAGTTATTTACGTACAGCCACTGAGTACGAGGCAAAAAATGTATTGCTATCAATTCAGCAGGCTTTTATGGAGGGTCTGCTGTGTGCCTGTTTGGGGGGGGGGGCATGGGGGGCATCCAAAAAGTTACACTTCGTCTTCAAAGCATGTTTAAATAAACCTATGTGCTGCCTCTTCATTTTAGAAATAAGGAAACAGGCCCAGCAAAGAAACGTCGCAAGATACAGAGACGCTCCGGCTAAATAAGACCACCTGGCTACTGAAGGCCTATTTAAGAAATCGGGAAATACAGTTTGCATGTGAGGATGGAGCTGGACCAGCTCATGCAAAGGGAAGACCACAGCCCCGGTCTCTGCCCAGGTATGTACCTGTCAGGTTCCCTCCTATGAGTGCACTGAGAGGAGGTGTAAGGGGGTGAGGAGGTCCCCAGGGAGCCAAGATTGGAACCCTTCACCAAACAAGACTTGTGAGGGCTTGATTCAGGAGCCAGTGAAGCTGATTTTTGAAGGTTTTGAGCTGGGACAGCCTTGAATCAAATTTGCACTTGCTGTTATGTCCAAAGTAAACAGCAAAAACAAAACAGGACCAGGCTGAAGCTATGGTTAGCACGTCTTTCCCTGAAGATGACCCCAGAGCATCTAGCTGTAAAGTTGCCTCTGTCTGAAGGTCCCCCCACTTTAACGCCTGTGTAGGACCATGGTCCTTGGACTCAGAACTGCTGCTTTCTCTGTCACCCAGTCCTCTTGAACAGAGAACCTTTTAGCTGATGTGTTTTATTTTTCCTCAGATTATTTTTTAATATATTACTTTAGCTAATGTGGTTTACTTATAATTCTTTAATAGTCTGTTTAAATATCTTTTAAAATACTTTTATAGTATGTCCTTTTACTGTATTTGTTTTATATTATCCTTTCTAGCAGTTTTTCTAATTTATTTGCATTTTCTAAATGAAACTAGCAGACTTTCTAACCATAAAATTTCTATTTTGCATGTGTGAGAGGGGGATAAGTTTGTGTATTCTTAGAAAAAAAAAATATGGGAAAATACATACCAAACCTAATCATTGTTGTTACCAGGACAGATGACTGAGTTATACTCACTTTATGATTCTTTTGTAGTATTTACTTATTTCTAAGCCAAATACCATATATTATTTTATAGTAAAAAAGAAAGATTTTTTTAAACTAAATAGAAGGTACATATAATTATTATGAACTAGACACTGTCAAAGCTATAAAACAAAATAATTCAGAAGAAATAAACCTGCTCTCATTTTATGTGTGTGTATGTGTATATACATACCTACATATATTTGTGATTATGCTATCATGATATTTTACATACTCTTTTTCTACTTACATATTGTGGGCATTTTCCACACTTTAAAAAAATTGGCATCTACATTGTTATTCTTAATTCTTGCCAATATTGAATTGACTATTGTGATTTTTTTAATGAATATCCCATGATAGATTTATTTCAATTTTCTACCAATATAGACAATGCTGTGATGAACATTCTTGTACAGACAGCTTTGCATAGTTTTCTTTTATTTTTTTGGATTTGATATTTTATTTTGCTTCTAAATTTTTATTTCACAGATGCCTTGTAGTAATGGTATTTTTAAAACGAGATTTTGAGCCCTGGCCAGTTTGGCTCAGCGGTTGGAGTGTCGGCCTGCGGTCCAGAGAGACCTGGGTTCGGTTCCTGCTAGGGGCACGTACCTCGGTTGCAGTTTGTCCCTGGCCCTGGTTGGGTCGTGCGGGAGGCAGCCACTCGATGTGTCCCTTTCACATCGATGTTTCTCTCTCTCTCTCTCTCTTCCTCTCTCTCCTTCCCACTCTATCTGAACAAAAAATGGAAAAAAATCCTCAGGTGAGGATGAAAAAAAAAAAAGTGAGATTTTGAGCCCAGCCAGTGTTGCTCAGTGGATTGAGCATCAGACCATGCACTGAGAGGTCTCGGTTCGATTCCCAGTCAGGGCACATGCCTGGGTTGTGGGCTGGATCCCCAGTAGGGGGTATGCAGGAGGCAGCCGATTGATGTTTTTCTCTCACATTGATGTTTCCATCTCTCTCTCCCTTCTTCTCTCTCTAAAAAAAAATCAATAAAAACATATAAAACAAAAACATTTTAAAATGAGATTTTGATTGAGACTCTCAAAAGCAGTAGATGTAAAATTCTGAGATAAATCACTATCTGCAGATTTTTAAAGGAAATGGTCCAGAACCTGATTCATGCTCTTAGCTAACTGAACAAAATAAAACTGGATCAGAGTCAAGAGACCAGTGGAGCGATTTCTCTGGAGAGGGCTGTTGTTGGACTGGAAGAAGGGTTGGAAGTCCCGTCTTCGACCCCTAAGCTCAGTAAGGGGTCTGCAAAGGGATCCTTCATGGAGCTTGCTGTTTTTCCTGCAGGTGGACCAATGGTGGCCTGAGGCTAGAGGATTGGCTGCTTCAGTGGCAGAGCCAGGGGAGGTGGCTGCATTAAGACGTCTGCATCCCAGAGTTTGCTGGAACCAAGGATGGGACCTACTTCCCAAAATCCAGAAGTGGGCCAGTAGGAAGTCAGAGCCAGCAAGGAGTCACCTAGATCTGCCTGACAGAACCAGCTGCCTGGGTGAGAAGATGTCATTTGCGAGATGGCCCACCAGGGCTTAGGGGAGGAATGCAAGGGACCCCCTGGAATAGAGGGTTTCTTAGCCTGGTTGTGGGAACTTCAGAGGAAAGGTGTCCATAATGGGAAACTCCAGAGAAGTACATAGGCTCCGAGGGAGAGGGAGAGATTGAGAGAGATTGAGAGCTCTAAGCATCTGCCAGCCCCAGAGAGGCTGCAGCTGCACCAACTGTGACACCAACTCAAATAGGAGCTGTCTTATCACCTTAGCACCTCTGCCCTGGCCTCCAAACCAGCAGCTCAGGGAGGAGGTGTGAGGAGAAGAGGCCACCTCATTCCTCTTTTCCCAGGGCAGACTTTCAACTAAAGAGGCCAGCTGGAGAGGGAGAAGATTTTCATGCTGGCTAAACTAAGTGTGACTTTTTTACTAATATATTGAATCATACATTTTATTACTGAATGGAGACTAGGTCTTCAAGTGCCCCTGGACTGTGTGTGACCTAAGAGGGAGCAGAAAATCATGGGTCTGCTGGATTTTTATCCAGTGTGGGGAACAAGTTCCACCCCGAGCAGATGTTAAAGGAGTAGTGGGAGGAAAATTTAAGTTGTGTTTGATTGTCTCTAAGCGCTGTGCTTATTCAAAACACTTCGGAAAAAGACCCTCAGTGCAGGTGGAAGGTGCACAGCACGAGGGCTCTCAGAAGTTCTCCCCCTCTAGGTGGCTGTGGCTGCCCTCCTGCCCCAGCCCTCTATACATGCTCAGCCATCTGAGTCCCTTGGTGGAACCACAGGACTCAAATCTGCATAGTAAGAAGTAACTCAGGGTACAGCATGTGACTTCTCCTGGCCACACTTGAGCAGAAGTGGCAGGACAGCCTGGGCAGGTCTATATTTGGGCTTTCACTCATAGCAGGCCTGTTGCTATTTGCAGCCAGAGCCAGCTCGTGTTTCCATCTCCTTCGCTACCCCATCATAGAACCCTGGTGTAACACAGGCAGGGGCAGCCCACGGGCACGCAGAGGTCACCGGGAGGGAAAGCCTCCGGAACTGGGGTGCCGTTTTCTAGCAGTTACCCATGGCCTCAGCATTAAATGAAGAGTTCATGGACCCTTAAATTAACAGGCAAGTTTTTGGATAGTAGTATTCTAATGCTAATTGTACTGTTGAAACCCACTAACTTTGTGCCACAGTGTTAATGCAATATCTTTCCTTTATGTGGGAAGAGATAGCATTGTAAATTGCAGATGTTTTCTGTGCCTTGTAGCAGGGATTCACCTTTGCTGAATGTGGTGGTGGTACAGGCTGTGAAGGCCTCTGATGGTGGGGATTCTTGCCATGTGTCTTGAGAGTACTTTTAGTGCAGGGGTCCATTTGCTAGTACAGTTTGGAACCCTAAGTGTGCATGCTGACAAAGCATTAACTCCATGCTTTGGTTCAAATACTGTAAAACAGCATTGTCATCATTTCTCACTTGTTATGCATGCCCTCTCCTCTCATAGAAAGTTGTCAGGTTTGGACCACGCCTGTAAAGCTGATTTGAACCATTTTGTATAATAGTACAGCTAACACTTTCAAGCAGGTTTCTTTAGCTGTCTGTGGCTCAGAAATTGCTTGGGGAGCTACATGGCTGAGCTTCTATAATGATAAGCAAAACTGTGTGTGCCCTTATGAGCTCATTTTTGGAGAGAGAATTCACAGCTTTCAGTAGATTCTTAGGGGCATCCATGACCCATAAAAGGTTAAAAACATTTTGGGAGGACTTTTCTAATTAAAGCACAGGGACACACCTCCCATATAAGACTTGCAAAAGTCTTTTTATTTTTAACTGTAGCTTACGACATAGAGTAGAAGCTATCTAGCTAATACATTCATTATAGACTGTGATTTATTACTTTATTTCTCTAAGCCTGTTTCATTATTTATAAAATGACAATTTGTTATTCATGTTCCTTTTCCCAAAAATTATGAATTTTTTTAAATTGTTTTTTTCTTTATTGATGTCTAGAGAGAGAGGAAGGGAGAGGAAGAGAGAGAAAGAAACATCGATGAGAGAGAACATCGATTGGCTGCCTCCTGCATGCCCCCCACTGGGGATCAGGCCCACAACCTGGGTGTGTGCCCTGACCAGGAATCGAACCGGCGACCTCTTGGTGCATGTGTTGATGCTCAACCACTGAGCCACACTGGCTGGGCACAAAATTCTGAATATTTTGTTAAGAAGCTATTTGGATAGAAAAGTTATGGCTGGGGATGGGGTGCTAAACTGTATCTTAAAATTTATTTTTGCTTTTGTTACTTTCTCAAAACTTTTTTCATATGTGTCATATTAGAATAATTTAATAATATTAGTTTGTTTTTTCAAAAGCTTTAGGTTTATCACAATTTTTTAAAAAGGGGCCTTAGGGCCTTGGCCGGTTTGGCTCAGCGGTTGGAGCTTCGGGTAATGGACCAGAGGGGCCCAGGTTCGGTTCCTGCTAAGGGCACGTACCTCGGTTGCAGTTTGTCCCCGGCCCGGGTTGGGGTCGTGTGGGTGGCAGCGGCTCGATATGTCTCTCTCTCACATCGATTTTTCTCTCTCTCTCTTCCTCCCTCTCTCCCTCCCGCTCTATCTGAAGATAAATGCAAAAATGTCCTCGGGTGAGGGTAAAAAAAAGGGGGGGCGGGCCTTAGGAACTAGATTGTGATAATGGTTGCATAACTTGGGGTATTTTCTAAAAATTATCGAATTATATGCTTAAAACAGGAATTTTATGGCATGTAAATTATATCTCTACAGTTATTTTTAAAAAGATATTAGGGAGTAAGATAAGCAGCTCACATAATTCCTAGTTTTATGTAGGAATATGTTGTTGATAAAGTATTTATGCAGGTTAATTATCACAGTACAACAATTCTGGTGGATGGAAATTTAAGCCAATATCTGGACATCAGCTGTACCTATTTGTGACTTGTGCAGTTAAATGGAAAAAACCTACTTTTCTAAACAAAAAGGACCATCTTTTTTGTGTGCATGGATCAGTGGTCTTCAAGGTTTTTGTGCTTGTGAACACCCTTAAACATTTCTGAAAATCCTCCAGTCGAGAGTAAGCCCTTCTTTACAGATGATTCGAAGTGAAATGACAACAGAGCTGATCAGATGATTTTTTAAAAATTATGAATGAATTGAGCCCAATTTAATGACTATCTCAGAAACTAGTTTTTTCCCTCCATCTTTCTGTGTGCTAGGACCCAGGATATCCACGATTAACTGTCCAGGAAGGATCTGTCTAGTGCAGAGGTGCTGCCTAGGGCTTCCAGAGCGACAGTGGAGGAGGAAGCTGTCGAGGAGCCAGAGCTGGACAGGTCTCCTGCCCTCAAGGACTTCCATTTTTATCCTATGGATCTGTATGACTCTGGAGACAGACTGCAGATCTTCCCAGAAGAAAACAGTCGGATGAGAAGAGAAGTCGTCCAAGCTGAAATGACCAGTGAGCCAAGAGGGGCAGCAAAAGGTAAGCCCCAAAGAGACCTTGAAGAGGAAGTGGATGAACTTGTGCACTTATATGGACTTGAAGATGATGATGAATTAGGGGATGAGTTTGTTAACGTAAACACGCCCAGAATAGAAGTTTCAGAATATTCTCCTTACATGGTGGCAAGGAGAGAAGCAGCCATGGAGCAGAGAGACTGGAGATGTAGCGGAGAGGCAGCTGAGGCTGAAGACCTGAGCTTCGGAGGGTGGGGCTCGGAGGGCCAGTGCCAAGACCTTCGGGAGGCCTACAGGTACACACATGGCCGTGCCAGCGAGGAGTACGAGTGCTACGTTATCCCAGAGGAGGAGGACGAGGAAGAAGCTGCCGACGTCTTCTGTGTCACTTGCAAAACTCCAATAAGAGCTTTGGAGAAGGTTTTGGATGAACACAAAGAGCATGAGGTGACCCCACTCAGTAAAGCACTGGAAAGTGCCAAGGTAAGTAGGTCTCGTTCGTTCTTCTTTCTCTTGATATTGCATCTGCTTCTCAAATAATTAGGCAGGGAATAAGTCACAAATGCCTTCTGCAAAACAGAAAGGATGTAGCATTAACGTCTTATGATCCTCTGTTTGATAGGATGAAATTCACAGAAACATGTACAAATTGGAAAAGCAGATTATCGAGATGGAAAACTTTGCCAGTCACTTAGAGGAGGTTTTCATCACTGTGGAGGTAAGAGCACACAGATGAAGCCATCGGACACATGGTGCTTCTTCCATCCCTATCTGGGCGGCAGCTGGGTCCGGGATGAGTTAGAGAATTTGTATTCTAAGGACATGTGCTGTCACTATTGCCCCTCTTCCCCGCCCTCCCACAGCACCCTGGGCATACACCTCATGGAACCGATTACCTGGCAGCATCCCTACAGAACTAGGGAGGCTGTGTCTTTTGCATCTTTCTGTCTGCAGTCCCACTACCAGGCAGGACTCTTTCGTGGGCTAACCTTGACCAGGTTTTACAAGAGCCCCATTCTGTCATTGATTAGTACTCCTTTCCTCAGCCATTATCTATTTCTCATAAGATTAACAAGTTTCTGTGTCTGTCCCCAAACATATCACAGAGCCCTGGGTGTGCCCCACAGTATACCACTGTGGTGCCATCCAGATGAGTAGACCAGGACTGAGGGCCTGGGACTTCCCTTCCCCCTCCCTTCACGTGGACGTTCTACTTCTGTTAATGCCACCGGAGACTGAACCAACAGGAGATTGAATATTGTTTGAATTAACAAAGCTCCAGGTCCCTTTCCTTGAAGCTAGACACTCTTCACCCCTAATCTTAAAAGGGAGGAGAGTTATTACACTAATCCCCTAGGGAAGGCACAGAGAAGGGGCAGCCCTTCCCTTTATAAGCACAGGGTGGTGGTAGGAGGGGTAAGTGTCCAATAAGAGGGACAAACTTCTTACACTCTGAACGGCCAGCTCACTCTCAAATCAGAGTACCTTCACCTCAGAGGACTGAGCTCTTCCCTTTACATTCAGCACTGGGGAGGCATCTACTGCTTTTCCCTCCCTTCTGCCATTCAGAGCAAATATTTATTTATTTATTTATTATTATTATTTTTTTTATCCTCACCCGAGGACATTTTTTTCCACTTTTTGTTCAGATAGAGTGGGAGGGAGAGAGAGGAAGAGAGAGAGAGAGAGAGAAACATCGACGTGAAAGGGACACATCAAGTGGCTGCCTCCTGCACGACCCACCAGGGACCAGGGACAAACTGCAACCGAGGTACGTGCCCTTAGCGGAAACCGAACCTGGGTCTCTCTGGACCGCAGGCCGACGCTCTAACCGCTGAGCCAAACCGGCCAGGGCCGGAGCAGATCTTATACACATAGTAGATGCTTCATAAACACCTGCTAAATGATTGATCCTTTTCTTTGTAAATGTCCCTGTTATCTGATGAGGATGATGTCAATCAGAACCTGCAGAGCTCTCCTGGGGATCAGAGGTTGATAAGCTCTGATCAGTATTTCCCACCAATTGTGCTCCAGGATAAATGCTGTCATAAAACCTCCCTCTGCCTTCCCCTTTTCTTTCATCTTTCCCTTAGCTGCTACGGAAGATCTGTGTGGCCCTGGTATTTGTATAATTCACACATTAGCGAGTGGAGGTTGAGGGTCCTGAGATATTGAGAGCTCAGGTGGGAGTCTCCCAGGGCAAACATCTCTGTGTTAAGGTCCAAGGTTCCAGTGGAAGGCTGACTCATCACTGATGATCACCTTGGATGGTTGTCATGGTGATGGGAGGTGGCGAAAACGGAGGTGGTTTGAGGGTGAGGAGGAGGATGGCAAAATGCTGCCAGGAAAGAAAGCAGTACTTTTTGTTAGGATTATCCCTGGGGTTCTAGCTGGAGACTCCTGGTCTCAGGTCCCCCAGCATCCTGGCAAGAGATGATGCGATGACAGGGAGGGACTAAAACATCTCTGCATAAATAACACCTTCATGCCCCAAATGGCTGTGGCTGATACACCACATACACTGAAATGATGACTGAGGTCCACTGTCTTGCAGGAGAATTTTGGAAGACAAGAACAAAACTTTGAGTCCCATTACAACGAGATCTTGGAAACACTTGCTCAAAAATACGAATCAAAAATACAAGCTCTAGGGGAGAAGAAGAAAGAGAGGCTGGAAGCCTTGTATGGACAACTGGTCAGCTGTGGAGAAAACCTGGATACCTGTAAAGAACTAATGGAAACAGTAGAGGAGATATGTCATGAGGAAAAGGTTGACTTCATAAAGGTCAGTAAGGAAGTGAAAAGAAATAATGAACTGAAATGGCAGTTATGGCTGGAGTAGGTTAGATTGTCCCCTCTCTGCCCGGAGGTGTTGGAATCGACTTTCATGGTCAGCATCCGTTTGATTCCACTGACTGTTCGTGATGGTGGGGTTGTCACCCACGAGTGGCCAGGTGGGCTCACACCCAGCTGATCTGTTCCCTCCACCATTGCTCAGGTCACACCAGAGTCTCTGTTCCTCTGTCCTGGTTGCCTAGAGGCCTATCTCCCATCTCTTCTTCCTGGAGCTGAGCAAAAACAGTGCTCTGTGTTTTCTGGCCAATTCACATGGCCTCTTGGAGCTCTGTGGAGAAGGCTGTCCAGGTTAAGGCACCTCCAGTTTCCCGGTTACAAGTACAGCGATTAGAAATCTTATTTCATAAATTTAGACATGCAAAAAAAATCCATTTCCTAATTTTCTTGAAATCTAATTAAATCTGATGCCAAGCCTGCATGCAGCTGGGCTATGGAAATTTCTTCTCAGTCAGAGCTTGGTCCCCTTTGTTCACAAGGCCCCACAGGAATTGGGGCAGTTGTGTCCAGGATGTGAGGGAGGGGCCTTCAGCCTCCAGAGCTTCCTGTTTGTCAAATATGGTTTCCACATTGACCAAGCCCATTGTGGTCCCTCAAAACCCATCAGCACCTCCTTCCAGCCATGCTTGGGGCGAGGGACCTGCGACTGAAGCTGGAAAGCAAGTTGGCAGGCACCTCTAAATGTCCAACAATAGAAGAACAGTTAGGAAAAAGATGGAGTTCCCCTCCAATGAACTGTTATGCAGTGTTTCTTTTTTTTTTTAAGGTTCTTTAAAAAAAATTTTTTTTTCTTTATTGATTTTTAGAGAGAGAGGAAAAAAGAGGGAGAGAGAGATAGAAACATCAATGAGAAAGAACATCGATTGGCCGCCTCCTGCATGACCCCCCACTGGGGATTGGGTCCACAACCTGGGCATGTGCTCTGACCAGGAATTGAACCGGTGACCTCTTGGTGCGTGGGTCAACGCTCAACCACTAAGCCACACCGCTGGGCTGTTATGCAGTCTTTCAAATTCGTGGTCCAAAGACCATTTGTGACATGGAAAGTGCTTGTGTAATGTGAATGTGAAAAAATCATATGAGAAAAACTGCACAGGCTCTGTTGCAGCGGCTTTGTTAGAGCATGGGATATGGCTGATCATCTTCTTTTTACTAATTTCCAAGTTTTTGAATATGTTTATATTATTACATAGCTTTAAAAATTATTTCCAAAGGCAATTTACTATTGTCTCCTTTTCTCCTCCTTTTTAGGATGCTGTGGCTATGGCTGACAGGTAATACTTTTGTTCTCACATGTATTTTCTTCTTCTGTTCCTTAGTTATATACTCCCAGTCTCAACTTCTGTGTGTGCCCCTAAGATTAAATAGCGCTGGCTTCAGAACAACGGTGAGGAGTCACAAGGACCCTGTAGTACCGAATCTCAGAATCTCAGGGCTGGAAGGGAGTGCAAGGTGAGGCCCAGCCAGCAAGCTCATGGTCAGATCTCCTCCACGAGCCCCTTGTTCCACCAGGAGGAGCTGAGATCCAGAGAGTGTCTCCAGTGTCCCCAGCTGCGCCAGGACCCAGACTACATGCTGCAGAAAGCACACACGTCATAGGGTCAGATGGGAGTTCAAGTCCTGCTATCCTCATGACCTTGGGTGTCCAACCAGTCTAGGACCCACCTTCCTTATCTACAAACAGAGATTGTTTTGTGGGAGTTAAATAAGATAATGTCTCTAAAGCAATACAAACACTAAAGCTTAATAATGTAAGAGTTAATAATGGGTGCTGGCAAAAGCAGATCTGGTTTCAAATTCTGCCCCTGTCACTTACAAAGCCAGTGACTGCCAGGAAGCAAGTATGAGAAGACCCAGAGCCCCACTCCACAGTGGGAAAGCTGAGGGCATTTGGCCCTGGGGAGATCCCCAGGGAGTCTGTACATCTTGGGCCTGGGGTGGTGTGGGGGAGGGAGCTTCCAGAGAGTGTGGATCTGGAGGTTGTTGGTGCATGTCTTCCCACTCCAACTCTCTGACATGACCTGCCCCCCTCCACTCCCCTCTGCACAGACCAGTCCCACATATCCCCACTGGTGACGTTCTGGGTCAGTCACCGAAGCTGCAAAGCCCTCTTCATGTATTACTAGTGGCCCAGTACAATAAAGAGACCCCGAGTTATTAGTGTGTCTTTTTATACCAACAGACTCAGACAGTTCCTGGAAACAAAAACAGACGTGGAAATCTCTGCACAGCCTGCCTTGGAGGACCAGAATTTGGACTTCTCTGACGTGGAGCAACTGCTGGGCTCCATTAATACCATCCCAGGTGCTCCTCTCCCCTGGGTGTGGACGTTACAGCACGTTACAGTTTCCCTGAGCTTCGAGGTAGAAACTTGGATGGCTAGAAAAATCATAAAGATTTAGAAATGTATTTTTTCCCCTGGCTTCGTGTTTTTGTCTTTATGGCCTGTATGGGTGAGAACAGAGGCTGACCTCCCCGGGTAAGTGCCCACCCTCACTCTCCAGGGTGCCAACATCTGGCCCAGGGAAGCCTTGAAATAGTTTCCATTCATAGCTTGCCCTAATTCATAAACACCTGCACTCCTGTCTAATTTACACCAAACAAAGAGCCTGAATTTTATTTCCTTAGCCAGCATAATGGTTATAAGATGAGCTTTGGAATCCTATCGTTGGCGAGAATCCCAAGTTTGCTACTTCCTAGCTGTGTGACCCTAGACAAGTTACCTAACCACTCTGAGCCTTGGTATCTTCGACTATAAAATGGATGTGATGATGCCTTGTGGGGATAGGGTGAGAACTGAATGAGGTGCTGTATGTACATCACATCACATGGTGCCAGGCAGCTCTCAAAACCATTCCTGTGATTACTTCTTTCTGAAAATAATACTGGAATTCAGCTTTTTCTGATGGCTCACCGTCCCTCCTTACCAACACCCAGCAACATTGTTAACAATGTTGTATATCTCCTTTTAGGTTTTTCTTTTATGCAGATTAAAAAATTTTTTTTTCTTTATTGATTTTAGAGAGAGAGGAAGGGAGAGGGAGAGAGAGATAGAAACATTGATGAGAGAAAACATCAATTGGCCGCCTCCTGCATGCCCCCCACTGAGGATCTGGCCCACAACCTCGGTGTGTGCCCTGACCAGGAATCGAACCAGTATCTCTCAGTCCATGGGACGACGCTCAATCCACTGAGCCACACTGGCTGAGCTTGGGCACTATTCTTAGGCTCACTGGGGGCAGCAGTGCTGGGAGTCCTGCTGTCCTGCCCCTTAGGATGGTATGGAAGGGTCAGAGGACCCATACCTAGGGCAGGACTCGAAAACCGTATGCCAGCCTGAGTACCTGTCACTGACCCCTCCTCCCCAAGCTCATGCCGATTTGTCAAAGCAAGAGGGGACGTACTGGCTGTGGCCTGCAGGCTCCTGGTTGGGAGGTTTGGCTTCACATCGCTGTCCACTCTGGGCTGCCTCGTCTGTTTCCTGAGCCCATGGGTGCACTGGGGAATCAGTGGTCCTGTAAAAGAGGCCACCCCATCCCATACCTCTACTTAGGTCCCCTCATTGGTGTTTGTTTTCTCCCTTCTCCTTTTCTAGCTCCTTCTGCCCCAGTGATAAACCCACAGGCCCCCAACTCAGCCACAGGTTCCTCAGTCCGCGTGTGCTGGAGCTTATACTCTGATGACACCGTGGAGAGCTACCAGCTATCCTACCGTCCAGTGCAGGAGGGCTCACCTGGAAAGGACCAAGCAGGTGAGACTGCCAGGAACACAGCCATGCTCCAGAATGGCTAGGGCCCCTCAGAGACCTTGGCCCTGCCTTCTTGGCAGTTGGGAAGGTGGGGATGGGATCAGTCTGCTCACCCAGCTCCTTGGAGCTGTCACCATCCGGGAACTACCCAGAGGATGTGATGCTGGCAGGTGAGCAAGGTAGAAAGGGCTCGAAAGGCAAGTTGGGGCCTGACTTCGGGGGACCACGAGGCCAGGCTGAGGTGTCTGGAGTGCATCTGCGCTGTCAGGTCAGCGCTGTCCTCGGGACAAGTCTCTGGCTGTACTGTGTGCAGGAAGGCTGGGGACGCCCCTGCTTGAGCAGGCCCAGTTGGGCTGGTGGGTTCTAGCAGGACCTGGCGTGTGGGGACTGGCTGGCTCTCCTCAGAGCAGTCCTGTGTTGGAGAAAATGGAGGGTTAGTCTGCAGACCCCCATTCCAGATTGACCCAGCTATTGGGAGTGATCTCCACTGTGGGCAGCTCTTGACCCAGCCTCTTCCCAGGAAAATGGAACTGACTGGTGTGAGGTGAGGGGTGGGGTAGCTGCATCCCCTGTACCCTCCCCGATAATAGACAAGCCTTTTTCCTGCTGAGAGGGGAGGGAGGGTCAGGCAACAGAGGGGCCCCAGCTGAGCATCTGAAGGAATCAGATCAGGCCTGGCACGGACTGTCCTGTGTGCATGGGATCAGAGTGAGAATGCTGGAAAGGGACTTAGAGATTTCCATTTTATGGATGAGGAAACAGACCCAGAGAGAAATGAGCTGTCCATGGATTCAACATGAGTTATGGTGGCACTAGGACAAGAATCAAGTCTGCAGGCTCTCTGCCCAGAACTCTGGTCGTTGTCCAGGTCGTGCAGGTAGAGGGTTCTGAGTGCTGAAGGTGAGGATGCTTTTTCTGCCCAGGGACCAGGAAAGGAGGGGAATTCTTGAGAAAAGTAAGAGTAAGTTTAAGCAGTGATGAGGGAGGACAAGCATGGTAGAATAAGGACTTAAAAGGTCATGGAGGGGAAAAGGGAGATTTGAGAAGGGAGGTTGGGGACCAAGTCAAATCCTATTAATCACAGTTTATGCCATGACTGAACCCTGTTGGTGCTCTCTGTGACACACAGAAGCCATTGTGTTGGGGCTGTGTGATGGCAATCAAAGAAGATCTTTTTTAAATGGACCACTTTGTTCTAAAGGAACTGATATCAGGGCTGGGTTAATGAATTCTCACTGCCTTTCAAGAGTCTTGGGAGGTTTGGAGGTGTAGCAGTTAGCTTTTGCTGCATAGCAATACCCCTCACACGCTGATACACCACTTTGGCTTCAAATGACAAACATTTGTTACTTCTCACAATTCTGCGAATTAGCTGGACAGCTCTTCTGGTCTGGGCTAGCTTGGATGGGGCTAGATGGTCTAGGATGTCCTTGCTTATATATCTGGGGCCTCAGCTGTGATGCCTGGGATGACTCTGGTGGCTGGGGCCTTTGTCCATGTGGTCTCATCCTCCAGGAGGAGGCTCGGGCTGGTTCACATGGAACAAGCTATGCACCAGCACTTCCCAAGCTTTGGCTTGCATCATGTTTGCTGCTGCCCCATTGGCCAAACATGTCACATGGCAGAGGGTGTGTGTACAGGGAAGGGAGGAATTCGTAGCCTGTGGAATCACTTGGCCTATTTTAGATTGAATTATTTTTTCTTTTTCTTTTTTTCCCAGAGTTTACAATGACTGTCAAAGAAACATACTGCTCAGTGACAAACCTTGTGCCAAATACCCAGTATGAGTTTTGGGTCACAGCTCAGAATAGGGCTGGTCTCAGCCCCGCCAGTGAGTGTGCAGTATACATGACAGGTAATGGGGCACCTTGTTCTGTAGCAGGCCCTTCATTCAAGGGCACACAGGAGTCACAGCTTTCTTGATGTGACAGGGTCTCGATTTCTTTTGTATGGACAGGAGTAGCTATATATTTTTTTCTTTTATCTAATATACCAGTCCACACACCTTATATGTTAGGGACATTTTCTCGTAGTCGCTCTTAAAGTATCGAAAAGTACTGCTGTTGGTCACAGGGCCCTTTGAACCTTGCAACTGTCCTCTACCCCAGGTACGCCGGAAGGGATTCCCTGGTGTCTGTCGGTTTGGCTGCTGTAACTGAACTACAGACTGGTGGGTTAGAAACCAGACACTTATCTCTCACAGCTCTAGAGGCTGGGAGGGCCATGGTTCCAGTAGACTGAGTGTCTGGTGAACCATTGTGGTCCACAGGCAGCTGTCTCTTTGCTGTGTCCTCCATGGAGGAAAGGAGCAAAGGAGCTCTTTCTCTTTTATAATAAACCCCCTCCACCCTCATGACCCAGTTCCCCCCCCCCCCCAAAGACTCCAGATGCCATCACACTGGGGACAAGGTTTCAACAGATGAATTTGGGGCTGTACATATTCAGTCTGTGACACCTGGTTTGCTTTTTATTGTCCTGGATGTTTTCTTTGGAAATGTTATCTGGACAAAGTGGCTGGGTATGAACAGAGCGGTTGTTCACCTCTCCCTTTCCCCTGCATTTAGCACCTTCTCCCCCCATTATAAAGAGCAAAGAGGTTAGGAGCTGCGAGGAGGCTGCGCTGATTTGCTGGGAGTCGGGGAACCTGAATCCTGTGGACTCGTACACGGTGGAGCTGACCCAGGCAGAGACGCTGGGAGCCTCGGGTGTGACTGAGTGAGTCACCAGGGGCGTTTGCTGGGCATGGGAGGCCTCACCCCTGACATGGTGACACAGCTCAGGAAATGTCTGGAGTCTGCAGAGGAGGTCAGAATTTGTGACCCACAGAATGTGCTTAGTTTTCATGAGAAGTAGCAGGAATGTTATTACTGAAGGTGAATGAAGAGTGAGTGATAAGTGAATAAATGGTTAAACCTCAGGTTTGCTTTTTTTGCCCAAAGGTTTATCATTCATTCATTCAACAAGTATTGAGGGCCCACGTGGTGCCAGGGCCTGTGCCTGAGTTCGGGTGAACGAGATAAATTCCCTGCCCTTAAGGAGCTGACAGTTGAGTGGGGAAAACAGACAAGAAACAAGAAAATAAATGCATAAAATGTTCTTTAAAGGAGAAATAAATGCAGGAAAACAGGAGTGGTGGTGGAGGTGGGAAACTCCTCTGGATAGAGCGGATGTTTAAACACCCTTAACGGGTGACCTGAACGGGTGGGAAGGACGGAGGAGGTCTGAGAACAGTGGATGCAGGGACCTCCTGGGGGAGACAGCTACATGACTTGATGTGCAGGAGGAACTAAAAACTCACTTGCTGGAGTGGAAAGGGGAGAAGGAGAGCGGCAAGAGGCAGAAATGATTAGAGTTCAGTGTACAAAGAATATCGTGTCCATGGTAGAGGCTGTCTGGGAAACACAGATGTCCCCCTGGTTTGAAAGGGAGGCCTGGTGCGTGGCCTCGTGGTGACTGCGGCTCTGCTTCTTGCCAAGGTCTGTTGTGGGCATCCCCACCTGCGAGTCCCTGGTGCAGCTGCAGCCCAGGCAGAGCTACACGATCTACGTGCGAGCCCTCAACGTCGGGGGCCCCAGCGCGAGAAGCGAGCCCGCCACAGTCCACACCACAGGTCTGTGCCCCGGGCCACACACTCTGGGATCCACAGTGGCCACTTTCTGGCAGACCCAGTGCTGCTGAGACTTCACTGGAAAATAAATAAGTGTTCATAGATAGGAACACGTGGCAGGCCAGGCTGGGAAGGGGCTCAGAGGTGGTCAAAGCCCTGTGGCCTCATTTTACAGATGGGGAGACTGAAGGTCTAAGTCACTGCACTTTTTGCCTGAGCAAGTGTTAGAACTTAAGGTTTTTCTCCACTCCCTTCAGGTGCACTAGAGGCTTGTCACACTGGACCTGGGTGGTGCAGACACCTCATATCTCTCATAGCCTGAACACCACCCCGGGGGTGGGGTCTATATGAAATTCCAGGAAGAGCCCTTTGCTGTGGCTCATCTCCCTGCTCCTGCCATCAGCCCAGGCATCTCCCCACCCACAGGCCCAACTTAGACTTGGCCACCCACCTCCTCCCAGGCCCTCTGGCCCTGGTGAGTGCCCACATCCCCAAATGCAGCTCCACCCTTCTCACCTGCCATCGTCATGTTATCAGATTGTCACATTGCATGTCCCAAGTCTTGAGTCAGCAGGGACATCACTGGAAACATCCTGTACATCTGGTGTCCCTGGCTGCTGTGGCTCTGGGTGCTGAGCTTTGCAAGGTGCACTGAAGCCAGGTGGCTCTGCCCACCCCTCCCAGAGCCAGTCCAGCTTGGGCTAGCTGATTGAGTCTTGTGCAGGTAAAGCAGAAGCCGGAAGCATGGGCCCAGGGCTCAGGGGACAACATTCCCTCTGCTGGGATCTATCACTGAGGGACACTGTCATTTTGTCCCCATTTCAATGCCAGGAGGAGAGGTCTGTGATTAGTCCTCATTTATATTCCTTCCATACAGATGGGAAGACAAGTTAAGTGGCCACCTAAATTGAGAGGTGTTAGTGCTGGGATCAGGGCTCAGTGTTTTCATTTATACTGTGCTGGATCCTCCTGTGCTTGGCTGGCTCTTTCCTTTGCTGACTTGGTGTTTTGAAGTGCCAAACTCTGGCTATTTCAGTAAAAGAGAACAGAGCGAAAGGTACAGCCAGCTCTTGATCATATAGTTGTCCCTGAATTAGTTTGTTCAAATAATTTTTTAAAAAATATTTTTTCTTTATTGATTTTAGAGAGAGAGAGGAAGGGAGAGGGAGAGAGAGATAGAAACATCGACGAGAGAGAACACTGATTGGCCGCCTCCTGCATGCCCCCCACTAGGGATCAGGCTCACAACTTAGGCATGTGCCCTGACCGGGAATCGAACCAGTGACCTCTTGATGTATGGGTTGACGCTCAACCAGTGAGCCACACAGACCGGGCTGTTCAAATTATTTTTTAAGACTATGTTTTTTAAAAACTCAAAAGAACATGAATCAGCAAAAGACATATATTTAAAACTGGTGCTTGTCTGAGATGAGGGAGCAGACCCAGAGGCCATGTGTGTGTCAGCTGCCAGGTGGGAATCTGCCTGCTTCTTGCCAGTCACCTCAGATGGCAAATGACATTTCCAGCAGCATTGGAGTGCAAAAATAATTATGAACAGCTTCATGGTGATGCTTGAACTAGGGTTTGAGATGACGAGAGGCGATAGAATGCGAATTTAAAAGAATTTTGCTGAGAGACAGTGATGGAGAATGAGCCGGACTGGCTCTGGGAGGGGAGAGAAGAGCCACCTGACTTAGTGCACCTTGCAAAGCTCAACACCCAGAGCCACAGCAGTGCAGGGACAGCAGATGTACAGAATGATCCCAAATAATGGTTTTTTTAGTGAATAATTTTTTATTAAATATTCTGTACCACTTCCTAATGAACTTCGTTTTAACCATGAGTTGGGGATGGCTATGTGTAACCCCACTGTTCTAACTGAAAGTTGAATGTTGAGTGTTGCTCATCTTTGTCATATTGATCATTAAAAGTTCCCACAGTTCCTGTCTCCCTGTGGGTTAGAAATGCCTGTCCACGTGTAGCATTCACAGCTTCCCCGGGAAGAGCACAGCCTCCGGAATCGGGCTTGGGGTTCAAATTTGAGTCCTAGCATTTGCCAGCTGATTTCTTAACCACCCTTACCTCAGTTTTCATATCTACAAATGGAAGTAATAACACCTGTTTCCAAGGGTGATTGTGAGTCTTGAACGAGATAAGACATGAAGAGTGTCCAGGACCTGTGCACTGCCATCCCCAGGAGCACCAGGGTTCTCACGCGAGGTCCAGGCTGACGCCTGATGCTCAGAAAACTAAGCAGGCGACCTGCAGTGCTCCCTGTGCCCACGAAGCAGCGATGCTGAGAAAGGAATAACTGGCTGCTGATCACTCACCTGGGTTTGCTCCCCTACAGGCAGCTACTTCCGCCTGAATGAGCAGACCTGCCATCCCTGGCTGACCATTTCTGAAGATGGGCTGACAGCTGTACGAAGCGAGAGGAGGACCCTTGCAAGGGAGCCACCTCCCAGCAACACCCACTTTACCAGGTAGGCACTGTATCCACCGCTCACTGGAACATTCTGTGAACCTCCCTCACATACGCTGTCATTGAGGGAAAATCAGGTTATGACAGATGCAGCTTTGAGGGGAAGAAACCCCAGAAATAAATGAGGGGAGAGGACCTGCCTGGTGGTGAGAAGAGGCTGGTGCAGCAGAAGAGACCTGCCGTGGCCTCTGAGGTCCAGCCCTGGGCTGTGGGACCTGGAGGAATCAGACCACAAGCCATGGCGTGAGGGTCGCATTGTCAGGCGGTGGGAGAAATAGGACTCTGGTCTCCTGGTGCTTAGCCCTGTGCTCTTCCTCCCACACTCTGAATCCCTGTTTACATTCTTCTGATGAAGGACAGCCCTGCAGTGAACCCAAGCAGAGTTGCTGGGGGAAATGCTGATTGTCCTAAGGCGTGGTGTGAGGGAGGGGCGGGCCACCAAGAAGGCTCTGTCTAGACCTGGAGCTACTTCTAGAGCCTGTACTCAGTTAATGTTGAAACAACCTTACTTCTTTCCAAAGACTTAAAATAAGGGGCAAATAAATGAAAGTGTGAAAGAAAATGAAGGACACAGACCAGTTAACTTCAAGGCCTGATTTTGTTTCCATGGTTAAACATTAAATGTAGCTCTTAGCTTCCAGGTAGTCATGACACAAAGAGGTCTTGGTACGTTGATTTGAGAGCCAGGGGGATCTTCTAAGGTAGAAGAGTGACTCTCCTGCGGGGGCTGGAAGGGTCACGATGGAGAACTGCATCCAGTCTCCCTGCCTGGGTCCTACTGTCTTTGCAGCTGGCTCTCCCTCTGATGCTGGCTCCCTGCTGGTCTTTTTACTGCATGTGTGTTAAGCATCCGCCCTAGGTAGCTGTTAGCATGAAATGAAACTGCACATGGTACAGTAGAAAACAACCTCATCCTTTCCGCCTCTGCCCATTCAACCCAGGGTTGGTGGCATGGAGAGGAGCAAGAAGCACTAAAGGTCCTGCTTGTGTTAAAAACCAGAATTCAACTAAGTAAATGTGAAAGATCTTACTGGCTTTATTCAGCAATTCATGAGTCGGGCAGCATCCCATCTAGCAGAGAGCAAGGAGCTCCGAGGAGCCGTGCAGAATGAAGTGACTTTGTGGGTCCCTTTCTTTTTTTATAAAGTGAAGCAAACCCTTAGTTTTATTACTAAAAAGCCCAATCATTTAAAAAAGCAAACAGAGCCTTTTCTATTGGTTTGTCCTCTTCCATTCCCAGCAGTGTCATAATCTAACCTCTAGCATCAATCAGGTGAGCTTGGAGAGCTCAAGGTGTGCCACTTTACAGGTGAGGTGCTCACACCTACCTCCACTCGGACAGACCACCTACTGACTGACCTCAGCAGTCACTCACCTGCACAGCCAGGCTTGGGTCACCTCAAATCATGTGTTTCCACTTTCTAAAACCAGGTGTGTTGCTGTCATGGGAAACCTAATTCCAGTCCGAGGGCGCCACTACTGGGAGGTGGAAGTGGATGAGCATTTGGACTACACGGTGGGTGTGGCCTTCGAAGATGTCCCCAAACAGGAAGAGCTTGGAGCGAACTGCCTGTCCTGGTGCATGAGGCACACATGGGCGAAACCAAGGTAAAGCAGTCTGGACACCCAAGACCAACATCTGCTTTTGAAAGAATGGAGGTTTGCACTAGCAATAATTAAGGCCTACAGTGTGTGTTATAAAATAGTCTAAGATATTTCAGGACTCGTTACCACCCCAGAGACAGCATTCTTCACTACTGAGCGGTGGGTTTTCATCTGTGCTCGGCTTCAGTGTTATGAAATGAAGACAGTTGGATTTGAAGCCCCAATTCCATCTTTTAAAGTAAATGTGGGCAGGGACTTAATGGGTATGGCTGACTCTGATTCGCTTCTGCTGCTAAGCACTGTCCTTCTACCAGTTCCACAAAGCTGGGAAAATCCCAGAAGGCCCAGGGCAAGGACACTTTCAGACCTAGAAGGCAGCCTTCATGGTTCTAACCTCCCTTCATCTCAAAAATTGCTCCAAAAAGATCACCACACCACCTTCCCAGCACCCTGGTACTATGGCCCTCTGACCCTCATTGGCCTGCCGAATCCTATTAATGTTTCATCCGATGTTCTGTGCCCGAGCCTCCACTGTGGTTAAACCTTGTCATGCTCCACTGTACGTGGGAAGACCAGCTTTCCCCCTAAAGACATTTAGACTATAGTGGACTTTACTGCACCTTAGACCCAGTGTGGGGAATGTAGGAAAATACTGTGCACTGAGCCAAATACTTTATTTGGAGATTCAGCCTGCAGAAAGACTAGAAATTGGTCTCCTCTCCTAGAAGGGTAAGAGCAAGGGCAGAGAAAAACGGGGGGAGTGTAAAGGAAGAGTAGGTGTCTGTGTGTACTGGTGAGGTTAGAAGGCAGAGGGTCAGGAACATGAAATAGAATGAAAAGGAAGACAAAGCCAGCACTGCTGCTGGAGCAGAATATTCTTAGTCCCATCTCAGAAAGATGTACGAGACAGAGTTATGAGTGGGGAATGAGGTAAGGTTTCCTAGCTGACTCGTATATTTTGGTTTATAGTCTTAGACTTTATTGGTGGTGGGAGGGAGGGAGAAGGAAGGACTCATTTAGCTTCTGGTGGCTGCTTAGTTAAGAAAAGCTGAGGGGAGGACGGGTGGACTGGGATGGAGACAGGCCAGTTGGCTCTGACATGTTTAGATTGTACATTGTGTTCTTCCCAGTCGTGTGAACCAGCATGTTGGCACAGAGATCTTCAAATGTCTGTAGGTAGCAGGGTTAAGGAATTCCTGTGGTTGGTTTTGGTTTCAGCCATTGTTTAAAGCACACAGGACACACCATGGTGAAAGGGTGCTGGAGCCATGTAACACTGACCAGTGACAGGCCCCCAGGATGCCCTGCTGTTTGGAAGTTTTAGAATTGGGTGCCTTTGAGCACTGTGCACAGATTATACCCAAAGGCCCATTCTGTTACATGAAAGACCACAACACTCCCTGTTTTCAGTCCCTTTATTACAAAGTATTTTGAACCTTAAAATCCAAAATTAAAAACATATGCTATGTCTTATACAAACTTGGATGCAATATGAGTTTATAACACTGTAGGTAAGTTTCTTAGGTTAAGAGGTTGCTCAAAAACCCAAGTTTCAAACATATCTTTTTTAGGACAAATTTTAGAAAAGAGATACGGAGAATAGTTACAGAAGTGGCTTGTTACTTTGGTAGTCATTAATAAAAGAACACAATCATAGGAGAATTTGAATAAAGCTATATAAGTTCTGAAAATAACCCATCTACAGAATTTCTGAAAATTTGTTTTATATATATATATTTCAGGCATAAGTACGAATTTCTACACAACAAGATGACTCCAGATATAAGAATAACCGTTTCCCCAAAGAAGATTGGCATTCTATTAGACTATGAAAATTCAAAATTGTCATTTTTCAATGTGGACATTTCTCAGCATCTATACACATTTAGTTGTCAGCTTCACCAGTTTGTGCATCCCTGTTTTTCTTTGGAAAAGCCTGGGTGTCTAAAAATACACAATGGCATTTCAATGCCAAAGCATGTCACTTTCTACTAGACCAGTCTGATGCCCAGCTCCCTGTCTGCCTTCTGTACCCACCCCTCTGAGCCACTCTGCCTCAGCATTCAAGCACCACGCACCAGCACAGCTTACAGCTCATGTTACCTGCAGGCTGGTGTGCCAGCAGCACTTCCCCAGCCTGGGTTTTGTCCTGTGCGCTGCCACCTATGTGATGCTGTTAGTCATTACCAGGCCTGGCTGTAAAGTGAGGGCTCAGACTAAATAAACTCAGAGGTCCTTCAGCTTGTCAAATTGTGTTGGTCTGTTTGTGTTTATGCAAAGTATCTGAGGAAAAATGTAAAACATTAGTTGTAACAGATTCTAGGAATGTCCTGTAATGTAAAGAGAACCAGATTTGAAATCAAGACCTAGGTGTGATTGCTATTTTGTAGTTACTTTGCCTTATAATCCTAGAAAAGTCACTTTATCTTCCAGAGCTTCTGTTTCCCTTTAAACAGAAAAAAAATTATGTTTTGACTCACAGGATTGGGAGATTTCATGACAAATGTGAGAGTGTATAGCAGTGTATGGCATATAGCAAATGCACAACAATTTCTTAAAAGAGAACATCAGCCTACCAAGTGCAAAGCTGAGCCTGGTGGCAGAAGTGGTCTCCAGGCAGCAGCTTTGGGGCATCCTGCCTCATTGCTCTCACGCCATTCTATTACTTCAGTGCCCGGCCCCACTGGCTGCATTCCTGGCTCTCCAGTTCAAGTTTCCAGTTGCCACTGAAAGCTCCACACACACAGCATTTTCAACTTTTGAGTCAAGATGCAGAGTAAATGACTCCATTCATGAAGCAATTCTCAGAGGCAACTGAGTATCGTGCCCCATGGAGCTTCTCTGAATGACAGTCCATCATCTCATCACTTAAAGTTTTCTGTTAACTGAAAAATCTTTCACTTTAAACAGTCATGTTTTCCGGCATGCTCAAATTCTGGCACATTGAACACCTCTCACCTCCTGTCTTAAAACTCTGCATCTTGCTATAAAGAGCAGCTCAGATGCCTGAATTAACAACTCATCTGAACACACACACACACACACACCTGCCCTGCCAAGATGGATCACTACCCTGAAACATGGAAGGCACTGCCCATGTAAGCACAGAGATGCTCCAAGTTGTAAACAGTTACAATGTACATGTGTATATAGTGAAAAATGTTCTCAGCTCCTGGAATAGAAACTAAGGAGCAGGAAGTAGGCTATCACAGATAAGGCCGGTTTGAATTCAGGGTTCTCGTAGGCTTTACCAAGTACTACACAGATAACATAAATGTTGATAAAATGGATAAGAACTTGACACCTGGAAGGTTTTAGTAAAATTTTATTTGACCAAGAATACAACCCATCTAGAAGTGGCTTTGACATTTAAAATCCACTTCAGGTAAGCAAGGCAGATGACCAATTTCAAATATCACAATTATTTACCATAAAGAATTTTTGTTTAAACTGTTTCTCATCATCTACAGGGAGAAACAATGTCTAGAACAGAAGCAAACAAAACTCCTATTTTTGTAAAATATTCCGATTCGTTAAAATACAGAAATAATCTGCTGAAACTAAACTTCCACAAGGGGCAGGACTTACCTCAAGGCCATGTTCACCTGCAACCTGCAATCTGTCAAAAAAAAAAAAAAAAAGTTTTTTAAAAAGCCAAACCATTGTAGCCACAATCCATGACACTGGGCATTTAAAACAAAAGACACCAAAATCTGTTCTTTTCTTGGTTTTACCTCTATCACTTTATAACTCCTGAGCATTAACATAAGCTTTGGCTTCTGTCAACAAAGGGGAAAGAGAATACTTGGTAAAAAAAAAGCACAGCCCTGGCCGGTTTGGCTCAGCGGTTAGAGCGTCGGCCTGTGGTCCAGAGAGACCTGGGTTCGGTTCCCGCTAAGGGCATGTACTTCGGTTGCAGTTTGTCCCCGGCCCTGGTTGGTCGTGCGGGTGGCAGCCACTCGATGTGTCCCTTTCACATCGATGTTTCTCTCTCTCTCTCTTCCTCTCCCTCCCACTCTATCTGAACAAAAAATGAAAAAATGTCCTTGGGTGAAGATAAAAAAAAAAAAAAAAAGCACAAAATCTTGGTATAAACTCACATGAAGTTAGTAATTCAGAATACTCAGAATTGAAGGCACCCTTATTACATGGGACTGGAAAGGTGGTTAGACTTGGCATATAAAATGACATTGGTTTCTGATATAATTAAATTGCCTTTTATTTGGGAAAGTGTATGCTTAACAGTGACTTCTGCAGGTTCAAACAATGATATATGATCATTTGTACACATCCAATAAAATATTTCTGAAGCACATCACATAAGCAGAGCAACTACATGGGCAGAGAGGCCTTTTTAAAATACTTCTCAACCTCCAAAATTTGTTAAAATCCTAATCTTACATGGCTCACACAATGGCAGGCCCCCCAGCACAATTCACCACAATGTGTGTGGCCTTCTGTCAATGAGACTATGTGGGTCTCTATCCAGGGAGGTTTAGCTATCAGAAAACTTCCTGGACCCACCGAAGACTGCACTAAAAGAAAGGTCCTCTCCTCCTTTTTCCTAAACGTCTCCAATTTCTGGCCACTTGCTATCACTGAATACAGTAAGATTCTCATGGGTTCACCCTGTCTTTCTCTACCCTTTCTAATCTATAAATTTAGCATTGCTATTCTATATGTAGTAAGACAATGGAAAGTGCCTAATTGCTGTTGGTAGATCAGTAGGTCTTGGATTTATTTTGCAAAGAAGACCTGTTCTATCTACCTTTTTATTTAGGAGGCTAAAAGCCGAGTCAGCTTGACTTCAAGGACTCTATTTTCTTAGTCTCCAGAAGAACACAACCAAGTAGTAAGATTTCCTATGTGATGCTAACAGTTTTTCAAAATTTGCTAATGTACTGGTTGTTTTCTAGACCTCTAAGGCTTGCTCACGCCCTACAAGACATTTCCATTTAATATGAGAGAGGTAATACACAATACATTTAAATGCACGAGTATCAAATGCAACGTTACCTAAGAAGACAGCTGAGGTTTGCAGTGCATTCTACAGCAGCTTACCTAGACTTAGGAGGAACTTACAAGCCCTTTATAGCTGGTTGCTGATTCACATAGCCTTCTGGGTAAATATTTCCACAGGCGGTTACAGCAAGCATTCATAGTGAGAGCTGATAATAAATAGTTCGCTGAAGTCTTCCAGGATGAGCACATATCTATGAACCCCCGTTTCTGTGTAAAGGTATGTAACAGGCAACCAAAGTTCCATCTTCACATGTTGTTACTCCATATGCGTTGCTGAATAAGAAATGACAGAAGTGACAGACATGACTTATCTCCACCCTAGAGTATCTAAAATGTAGATAAATAACATTCTAACTCCTGACATATACTGACTCTGCCTTTGATGGAGTCACACTTCACCTAAATGTAGGTACATCCTCTTAACTCCTCCTCACTACCCTCAAAAGATGAACTGTTTAGCAATCCAAAGAGACAGTATCGTGTGGAGGAAAGAATTCTGAGCTGGAAATGAAGACACCTCGCTTCTAGTCTCGGCTCTCACTAACAAGCTGTGTGACTTCCAGCCTGTCTCCTCTCACTGTTTCAGTTTAAACTGAACCAAGGGGGACGCCTTAGGTGGTTCTTTCCGCCTCTAACACCAAATAACTTTGCTGGCAGATTCAGAACGCTTCAAAATTACCAAATTAATGCAACACAAGCTGATGCCTCGAGCAGGGGTCACCGATTCCGAATATCTAGGTTCCTACGGGCACTGACGTTACGCGACACAGGATATCGCCGATATGGAGCTCATCTGCTAAATTTTTAAAAATTAAACTTTACTCCGTGTATTTCTCCCTTCCACACCTATCCCCACCGCTGCTCCGTGCTCGCTTTTCAGACAAGATCGAGAAAACTGAGCATAATTTAGGATGTGACCCTACATCGCTGGTGGCGCCAACCCCTCCCCTAAACTCCGGTTCCCCGCCGCATCCCCGGAACCCCGACCCGCCAGCCTGACTGTCTCCTAGGACGCGCTGTCCCCCGTCCTGCGAGTGGCCTTACTCTACGCGACAGACGCAGCCTGCCCCTCGATGTCTCATCTCCGTCGCAAGTCCTGCTTCTTTCCGGCGGAAAAAGCCCCTTCCGGTTTCTGGGGCGTGAGGAGGAAATCCCGCCCCCCGCGGCCGCGTGACGTAGTGGACGCGACGAGGCGCCGCGCGCCGGCTCAGAAGGGATGATGCAGTTGTCGCCAACACTGAGGCGCGCCAGGAAGACCCTTGGGGGTCGAGCGGAGGGACAGCTGGACTGGAGGTCATTGTTGCTGGGTGTGCGGTGTGAGGCGTGGGGCGAGGGCCGGGAGCGGCTTGGGGGCTCCATCGCCTCAAAAACTCCCTCCTTCTCTCAGGGCGACCTCCCTCCCCTCAGCTGCCCTTGTTTCTTGCTTTGCTCCGCCTGCCACTTGTTGTATGTAGTTTCTCTGTCTTTTGTTTATCCGTGTGGCCCCACGTCTTGCGGTAAGAATGCCCCCCCCACCCGCCCTTTGCTGAGCACTGGCTGTGCATCCTGCCAGCAGGCGCTCCTAAGCGCCGGGTTATTCTGGACTCCGGCCGGCGGCTCACTCACGTTTCACCAGGGAAGGGACTGAGCGCCTACACGGCCCACCACTCCACTGCGGGCCTAGGAAGACACATTAGAAATGACCGTAGTCCTCGTTTTTGTTAACTAAGGCTGCCGTTACTAAGTACCACAAGCCGGGTGGCCTGAACAACAGATCTTTGTTCTTTCATAGGTCTGGAGGCTAGAAATCCGAAAAGAAGGTGTCAGCAGGATCATGCCTCCTCTGAAACTGGGTAAATTTCTTCCTTGCCTCTTGCTAGTTTCTGATGGTGTCCAGCAGTCCTTGGCTTGCAACTACTCCACTCAGGTCTCTCAACCCTGTTCTCGCACTCTGTGTCTCCCCGTCTCTGTCTTTTCTCTTAAAAGAACACCAGTCCTCTTGGAGCAAGGGCCCACTCTACTCCAGTATGACCTGGTCTTAACTAAGTACATCTGCAGTGACCCTATTTCCAGATCAAGTCACATCCTAAGGTTCCTAGAAGGACATGAATTTTGGGGGTGACACTGCCCAACCCAGTACAGCTGTCAAGAGCTTAAGAAGTAAGAAAGACAACAGCCAACAAAAAAAATAGTGGTAGTGCAAGGGAATTCAAACGTAGTTCAGTTGGATCTGAGACGTTTTCTTGGACGTTGGGGCTATTCCCTTGATAGGTGGGTAGGGTTTTGGTTTAGCCATCATAGAATTCCAGGTAAACAAACATCACAGACAAAGAAGCTCAGGTTGAAATGTAAAGTAAGTTAGAGCAGGAAAGATCTTGAGTGCAGTCTGGAAAGCTTGGTGTCTATTCAATATATAAAATGAGGAGTAGATCAGTGTTTGGGCATTGGAGTTGTGCTTTGAAGATTACTTAGCAGCTTGAGCCAAACCTACTTTGTGTTGTTTATTCCAGTTTAAGGAATCTTAAATCCTATGGTGTTTCTGCTCATGCTGTCCCTTATTCCTAGAATGCTGCCATCAAGCCGTGTAATTTTGACTTGTCAATTTTTCTGTCATGGAGGTTGTACTACAGATAGCATGGGGTGTAGGAGAGTGTTGTTCAACTTGTTTTATAATGTTAACATCCCCTTAATACCCACATCTAACAAAAATACCACAAGTAAAAACTACATACAAAACACATAGATACAAAGCTCTAAAATAAAATATTAAATTCAACCCTGCATTCCATTGGAACAAGAAAGCATTGAATCCAGCAATGATTTTACATTAGAAATTTGTTGCTATAAATCATTGTATTAGTAGTTTAGAGATTTTGAACCAAATGATCATCTCAACTGATAAAATATTTTCTGAAAAATTCAGTATCTACTTTCATTTAAAAGAAAACAGCAAAACGGGAATAAATAGCAACTTGGTAAAAGGCAGAAATGAATATACAGAACAAAAGATGTACAGTACTTTTATGGGAAACATGAAATACTGAAAGATATTAAAAAGTCAAGTAAATGTAGATTTCTCTTTCAGAATGGGAAAATCCAGTATTTTAAAGCTAGCACTTTATCACAGATAAATAAAAACGTTTTGATATGGTACCTATTAAAATACTGATAGCATCTCCAAATAACTCTATTTGGTCAAAGTATTATTCTTTTGATGCATTCTTGGGTGCTGTTTATTGGTATTTTATTTGGAATGTTTGTATCTCTTATGAGTGAGATTGTTATGTACAGGTTTTTTGGTACTATGTTAATCAGATGTTGGTATTTAAAATTATACTAGATTCCTTAAATTAGGGAGTATTTTCATTTTTTCTGAGTCTGAAATAATTTAAATTTACAATTATATGCTCTTTTAAGACTGAATCGAAAACTCAGTTATATGATGAAAACTATATTATATAGAGAACTATATTATATCATGTGGTATTATATGGTGGATGGGGCATTTGGGTACCCTGGGGAGGCCAGTGAGGGGAGAAGGGTCCCTTCAGAGAGCAGGCACAAGTGGCAATGCTGGCACAGGCAAGTGTGGGGTTAAGGCTGAATGCCAGGAGGAAGGAAGAGAGGGTAGGTGAGGGTACCAGTTACCTATCCCAAACCCTAGCCTCACAGTGTGTGGCTGCCACCTGCCCTCAAAGCTGCCAGGAGCAGGAAGTGCTACCATCAGACTGGCCTAGCCAATGATGCTCAGAACAGGGCCCCAGGGCTTCTGGCTTGGCTCCTTTACCTGCCTGAGGGGCGGACCACTTGTCCACCCTGCTCAGGCCACAGAAGGAGCGCCTAGCAAGGTGCGGAGTGTGGCTGCTGCAAGGTGAGCTGCTTCAGCTGGGGCTGGGCTTCAGGTGGCACACTCTGTGTCAAGACACAGGAGGTGACCAGAGGCTATGTAAGGGAAGGAAGGGCCACAACAGGGTGTGCTGGGGGCTCAAGGGAAGGGCCTGTTCTGCCCCGGCAAGGAGCCCCGGCCCTTGTTCTAGCGGAAGGTGGCCAGCAGGGAGCACTGACCCCAAAACCTTGTCTCTCACAGAGGAACCCTTTGTCCAGGACAAGACTGAAGGGATAGGAGGAGCTGGAAATTCAGGTCAGATCATAGCCACAGAGCCAAGGGCTGCCATGATAGCCCCACAAGGCCTGTGCTTAGCAACAGGACTCTATGGATTGAGGTCCTACAGGGGCCCCTGGACAGGGCTCTGGGCCCCAGAGAAACTGCCTGTCACCTCCACACCCAATCTCAGGGCCACCCTAACTACTCTGTTCTGAAAGCACAGGGTGAGAGGAGAAAGAGCTCAGGCCTCCAGCAAGAAACCCTGATAAGGTGGGCAGCATCGTCAGGCTGGGTGTCTAGAGATTGGGATGTCTATTCCCTGGGGTCTTGTTCCTTTTCCTGTCTAGGCTCATTGAAAGCCAGAGCGAAGGGTTTCTCCGGGTCAAGAAGGGTACTGGGGGTCACTGCCTCCTGGTGGTAGAGTCTGGGGAAGAGAATAGCTTGTTTACTGGCTGTAGGAAGAGGCAGTACTGTACAGTGGTTAAGGTCATGGACACTGGAGCCAGACTGCCTGGACTTGAATCCTGGTTCCTTCATTTACTAGTGTGTAACCTTGGCAATCTCTCCTAGCCTCATTTTCCCCATCTGTAAAATGGGAATAACAACAGTATCTTTCATGACATTGTTATTAGGGTTAAATGGGGTGGCACAGTGTCTAGAAATAAATGTCATCATTATGGATAGAGCATCACATGTGGACCTGATCTCCTATCTGAATGGACATCTTCTCACCCAGACCCTGACTCAGTCCAGGGGCCCAGCTAATGGTGGCCAGAGTTCCTCATCACCCTGCCCTACTGGGGAACTTTCAGAGGGAGAGCCAGGGAGGGGCCTTTCCAGCTGGGTGAGTCCCTGAGAGCTCTGGGGCATGGGTCACAGGGAAGCAGCCAGCCTCTGAGGGTCTATTGTTCTCCTCTGAGCTGAGAAGATGCCTTCTCTCCACCCTTCATCCCCTCACGCCTAACTCTGCACACTCGGGAGCAAACCAAAGATAAACAAACCTTGCCCAATTCCCCTTGTCCAGCTCACAAAGGGTTCTCAGTGCCTCACAAAGATCCGGGGGTGCCCAGCCTTTCTAGCTTATTGTCCCCAGTTCACAGATGAGGAAGTTGAGGCCCAGAGAGAAGAAGTGGCTTATTTGATGTCCTGTTTAGAAAAGTGGTACAGCCAGGACTAAGTCTGCCAGTCCTGTGTCCAGTATTGTAGCACAGACTCATGGGCATACCATGTGCACAGCCATGCATCTCACACAGGCAGTCCCACATGCAGAGAGCACAGCTTGAGGGGAGAGGCAGGAGGGGTGGCAGCCTGGACCCTCACTCCTGAGCAGCCATGTGGTGACAGCTGGGTTTTTTCCTCCCTAGATGAGCTTCACATCCCAGGTAACTGGAACAGATGTCCTCAGCTTGTCTTCTCCCCAGGTAGGGTGCCTGCTGCCCCCACAGGTGCCAGGACAATTCACCCTCTTCCACAGCTCTGACTGCTGCTTGGCTCTGGGTACAGGGGGACAGGGAAGCAGGAAGTAGGGTGGACTGCAGAAGAGCATGGCCTATAGACTGGGTCCTCCCTGTGGTCTCCTGAGGTCAAGGAAGATGGAAGTGGGGAAACCTGAGCCTAGGATGACCTACTGTCCAGTTTTGCCTGGGTTCCCAGGATGTGGGACTTTCTATTTTAAAACCTAGAAATTCCCAGGCAAACTGGGAGGAGTTGGTCACTTGAATCTTCCAGAGCTCTCAGTCTGGGAAAATGAGACTCACCGAGTAATTAGTAGAGGATACTATGGACTGGGGCCAGAGGAAAAGAAAGGCTCAGGGATGGCAGAAACGTAGTGGTTGGCACTCTACAATGTGGGCTTGGGCAGCCCTTGCTCCTCATTTCTATATAGGTCCTTCCCAACCAAGTCAAATCGGCTGGAGTCAACCCACTCCCTTCCAACAAAGATACCCAGAGACCTAGGAGTGGTGGGTCACTTCCTTCTCTCAGCTTCTCTGCCAGCCCAGGAGAGCTCATGCCCAACAGATCTTTCTTTCACCCTATCCCAGGCTTAGACCAAAGCTCTGGCACAGCCCAGGGAGTGAGGCCATCCTCCCAGGTCCCAAAAGCCCTCTGTTCCCAGTAAAGATAGGAGAAATGTGAACTAAATGCATTCTCACTTCCTTGTAGAGCAGTGGTTCTCAACCTTCCTAATGCCGCGACCCTTTAATACAGTTCCTCATGTTGTGACTGCCAACCATAAAATTATTTTCGTTGCTACTTCATAACTGTAATTTTGCTACTGTTATGTCTTAGGCGACCCCTGGTAAGAGGTTAAGAGGTGACTGATGTTTAGTATAAAGGGCACAAGACACAGTCATGCTCTGTGCCCTCTGGCAACCTCTGAACCTCAGTTTCCTTATCCTGAAAGTGGCACTACTGTACTCATCAAATGGATTATATTAAGGATCAAACGAGCAACTGCTCAGTAGACATTTGCTGCTGAGATTGAGGAGTCTTTCTCCACTCATGCTTGGGAGGAGTGCCTGTCGTGGTTTCTGTTTCTTCAGGATTTCTGCTCAGCCCAGGTACCAGCTGACGTACTATCTATGGTGTCACCTCTAGGGAGTAGCAAAATGGGAGATGGTTGGGGAAGGGGATCCTAGAAGAGGGGAGGGAAGGATAATGGAGTAGCTGGAATTTGAGATGAGAGGGAAACTTGGATGAGGAGGAGGTCCCAATTGCTGGAAACAGGTTCTCAGGGGAGGCTCAGGGCAGGATTTATCTGTGATGTCGAGCCTTCTGAAGGTCCTCAGGACAGGCAGGCAGGAGTGGGGTAGTGAAGACATTCACCTTGGGCCTAGCCCCAAGCCAGGTCTCCCTGAGCCCTGGGCAGACTATCTGACCTGATGCTCAGTGGAAGGAGGTGGCTTCTCCATCTTGGCCTGTGCAAATATCTGGTCCCTTTCTCCTCACAGGCCCTGGCTGGGGCAGTCAGCATCGTGAAATTCTTCCTTTCTGAGGCTTTCCTGGGTCAGCACTTCAAGACTGTGGAATTGTAGGGCAGAAAGCCTGAGCCTGGACACCTCTTCCTGTTCAGGCTGTTGTCACCCACCGGATACTGGTGTGGGGCCCATGTGGGTGTGTACTGCGGCCACAGAGAGATCATCCACTTCGAGGGTAAGCATTTCCAGCTGAAACAGAGGTCCTAGTCTGCAAAGAAGGCTGCTCATCCAAGTCCTGCTCCACCAGTGGGTGGACCACAAGGGAAGGAAGACTGGAACAGAGCTGGGGCTGCTGGTCTCTGAAGATAGGCACTTTGGCACCAGGCTCTGGAGCTCAGGACCTCTGGGTCCTGGGAGGTGGGGGTACAAGATCATGGGTCTTGGGTCACAGGACCTAAGCTGGGCTGTGAACTGTACTCCTATGACCAGTGGTTCTCAACCTGTGGGTTGTGACCCCTTTTTTTTTCACAGGGGTTGCCTAAGACATAACAGTAGCAAAATTAGTTATGAAATAGCAACGAAAATAATTTTATGGTTGGGGGTCACCACAACATGAGGAACTGTATTAAAGGGTCGCAACATTAGGAAGGTTGAGAACCACTGCCTATGACGATTCCCTCAGGCAAAAATCCTGGTGGCCACTGGCTGCACACGTTTCTGGGCTCCTGTGAGGGCATTGTATCCAAACGGGTAATGCCCACTGCTGTGTTCCCGCTCTCTGTGGCATGTGCTGCATATATGCAGTGGTGTGGACTGCACCTCACTAGAGTGCTGGGTGGGTGAAGCCATGGACGCGGACCCACCTCCCTATCACCCTACATGCAGCGATTGTGTGTGTGCACTTCAAGCTGTACCTGCTTGGGCTAGGGCCCAGCCTGGACACCCTACAAACAGATCCAAGTCTCATTAGCTTGGTGAGCCCACCTGGCTACCCACACAGGACCTCACCCACCTCCAGAGCTCATTAACAACTGCAGTTCACCAATGTGTTCCTTCAAAATTCACACCCTTGCACCCACCCCACCCACTTGCCTCAAACTCAAGGGTATCTTTATTCTGGCAGAATCAAAGCCCCCAGAAGCAAACTAGGCCTGTCCACTCATTTCAGTTCCACTCCTCTGAAATCCATTGGGCGCACTCCATCAGAGCCCTTGCTCAGATCCTGGCCACATCTCTACTTCAGCCTACCAGCCTCTAATTCCAGACACTGCTCTGGTCTTGGTCAATCCCATTGCTGTTCCCCTAAGGGAACCTACCTTTGGAGCCCAGCTCCACCTTTCTGGGCCCCACCCATTTCCACCCAGGTCCACCAATTCTGGCCTTGGAGATACGGATCCTAGTCTATAGATCAAGACTCAGTCCCACAGATTCTTCTGCTCTCCTAAGCCCAGCCCTCCTGACTTCCCCCAAACCCAGCCAGGAGACCCCTGCTATCCAACCTGATGCCCCAAACTCAGATCCCATCCCTTTCCCCCACCTGGTCACTACTTTCCTTCTAGATCCAGGTCGTCTTTCCTTGGGGTACCTCTGACCTTGGGAGCTGGAGGCTTCATATGATTGCACCGTACCCTATCTCAGCCTCTTCTCTTTTCCTTCCTTCCTAGGTGTCAGTGGACATGGAGTTGACAATGAACTAGGCTGATCTCAGGCCGTCCAGGGTGTGTATGGAGGCTTCAAAACTGGTCATTAAACTATTTTCCAAAGGTGAAGTGGGGTTTCACCGCCCTTCTGTTTTGTCCCTGTTCTGCCCGTGGCGTCTTTGGTCTCTGTGGTCAGCCTCTGGAACAGTGGTCTAGGACACCCCCCACCCCCGCCTTCAGGCACAGCCTTCTCTTCAGTCCCTTCCCTTCAGCTGAGTGGGTGACTGTCCGTGCTTGTGTCTGGGATCAGCTCATTCCCTAGAGGCCCTTCCCTGGGGCCAGGTGGGGGAGGGCTGGCGAAGGTGTCTTGCATCCCTGGAAGGTTGTCCCATCCTCAATTCAGCAGCCTCCACCCACCCGGGGACCTGGAGGTGCATCCCCTTAGGGCTCGCACGGTCCTTAGGGAGGGAGGGATTTGCGAGGGGTTAGGGCGGAGTAGACCTTCCATGGACACGCCTCCCGCGACTGGGCACCGGTGCCTTTAAGAACCTCGGCGCGCCGCCCTGATTGATAAATCGGCGCGCTGCCTGCGCCTCGGCGGACTGCGGCCCCTGCAGAGCGCACCGCACCGCGCTGTCGGCCGCAGACCTCGCCTGCCTGCCTGCGCTCCCTCCGTGGCCTGCTGCCGCTGCACCCCAACCACCCCATGTCGACCGCCCCCGCCTACAATGAGGATAAGGGTGGCTCCGCGGGCCCAGGGGAGCCCGAGTACGGCCACGACCCGGCCAGCGGCGGCATCTTCTCCTCCGACTATAAGCGGTGAGGGAGGCGACCAGAGGGTGGGCAGGGGCTGGGGCGTCCCCGTCCCGCGCCTGCGCCTGGCCTCGCAGCCGCGCCGGCACCATGGACAGCACCCGTCCACCAGGCCCCGCCCTGGCCACACTTATGAAACCCACAGCCCCTGTGCAGCGACAAGTCCGCACATCAGCTTCCCACCCAGGGACGGACCTGGCCCCGAGAAGGGGATTGGAGGCTGTGGGGGATAGGTCAGCCCCCTCTGTTCCTGGAGGACACACCCTTCCGCCTCAGGGGTTTCTCTGTTTGTTACTTGGATTGCGGGTTCCCCGCCTTTTCCCCACAAGGCCAATTGATTCCAAAAGAACTTGGGGAGGGGTCAGAGTTGGCGAGGAAGGCCAACGGGGGTTAGATTGCAAGCCTCTCATGCTTGGCTCCTCCTACAGATCCATTTTCCCTCATTCTGGTCCCCACGTTCTCATCCCCATCACTTACCTGGTGCATTGCTCCAGTAGTTCAACCCCACCTTAACTTCCCTCTGCTCCTCCCCACCTCTGCCTTATTCCTTTGTTCATTCGTAAATTCTGAAACAAGCATATTTAAGGGCCTACGTTGTAGAGTCTAGTCCTAGTCACTGTGAATACAGCCATGAACATGAGATGATCCTTGTCTTCAAGTTGCTCTAGAGGGGGGAGCACAGAGGAAGAATCTGCTGGTGACAATTCAGTGTAGTGGGGACAGTGGGAAGGACGAGAGGAGCTGGTCCCTGGCCCTGGAGAGTGGAGAGTGGGGGATGTTCCAGGCAGACCAAAGAGCTCTTAGGAAGGTGGGGAGGTGAAGGAGAGCCAGATCACAGGTTTTGTAGGTGCAAGTACAGTAGGGCCATAATCACCATGCAAACCACGGAAGTGACCAGAAATGAGGGTGGGAGAGGCCAAAGTTTTGAGGGTGCAACTCTTACCAGATTTGCATTTTAGAAGGATCCCAGGCTGGATCATGGAGAAGAGATTAGAGGGTGTGCTGGATTGAGCCAGAGACGTGGGGGGGGGGGCGGGGGAGCAGGGTTGAAGTTGGAGGGGGAGGATATGGTAATGGCCTAGAACAGGGGAGGGTCAGAGGATTTGAGGGCTCTTGAGGTAGAAGCCAGGACCTGATGATTAATTGGGAAAGAGATGAGAGGAAGGGGCTGGGAGAAGACAAGGATGATACTGAGGTTCCTAGTGACTGCAACTAGATAGACAGTGGTGCTATTCAGTATGGTTGAATGTAAAGATGTTACAAGCAAATTTGTGGAAAACAGCGTCAAGTCCAGCTTTGGACATGCTGAGATTATAAACTCAAGACATTTGAGTCTAGTTGGTAGTTGGACATTAGGTTTTAGATTCCAGGAGAGGTGTGTGTGTGTGTGTGTGTGTGTGTGTGTGTGTGTGTGTCTGTGTGTGTGTAAGGCCACAGAAGGAAGTGAAGATTAACCCAGGGAGAGCATATGAGTTCATCCAAGGCACAGGTATAAGCCCTGAAGACACCAATATTATGGGTGACCAGAGTGCAGGGGGAAAGTGTTTCAAGGTAACAGAAAGTAACCCAAAAAGCAGGAGGGAAATGAAACATGGATTTGCAGTCAAGTCAAACAAGGAAAGACATTTGTGACCATTGGTTTGACAAAGAGCAGATCAACCCCTCCTTGTCCCGTTCCCCACCTCCTGCCCTGGGAGACCAGTTCTGGCAAAGTCAGAGGAGGAGCTAGATCATTTCCCCCAATATCCTATTGTGAACATTTCAAACAAACAGAAAAGTTGAATGAGTAATATGTAATATGTACACCCTTCACCTAGATTCAACCATTGTTGACATTGTGCCACATTTGCTTTATCAAGCCATCTAGTCATACTTATTTTTAACTGAATCATGTAAGTTGCAGACATCATGACCCCCTCAGCCCTAAATTATAATCAGCATCTAAAGCCAGATTAAAGTGAATAGAGAAGTGGATAGGAGCTGAATAAGTAAAACACGGTGAATGAGAATTTTGCTTTCAAGAAGTTGAGTGTAAAGGGCAAAGAGGGAAGGGGTTGCTGGAGGAGCACACAGATTCAAGGAGGTTTGTTTGTTTTATGTTTGTTTTTGTTTATTAGGATGGGAGCGCTTAGAGCAACTTTCACTGCTGATGGGAAGCAGCCAGGAGAGTGGGAGAGACTGAAGGGAATGGAAGGAGCCACAGACCTGGAGTGATGGGGGGAAGGGGCTTACAGAGCTGAGTGGGAGGACTAGCCTGGCTTTGGGGAGGACCAGCTCTGCCCAGAGAAAGGAGGGCAGGAAGAGAGGAGAGCATAGGTGTTTGGGAGCTGCAAGGGATTTTATCTAAGGCAAAGCTGAGTGTGGGAACTTGAGGATTGAGAGGATTTGAAATACAGTGAATAAAACCAACCACTACTGGCAGAGAAGGGGAGTGAGGAGCAGAGGGCCAAGGGTGTGAGTGAGCAGTTGGAAGGATGACCTGGGAGGCCCAGGCCAGGCAGGGAGGAAGGTGAGATAAGAAGAGGCAAGAAGGTTAGGGTCAGAGTAAAAAGGAGTGTGCAAGGTTTCTGAAGAGTGGTTTTTGGGAGGCAGAGGTCCAGCTTTGATGTGACTAGAAGTAAGGAGGGCACCCCGCCCCTCTGTCTGGATCAGCTCCCCTGACCCCCTAGCCTCCTGCTCAGAGATTGAGGCTTGGCTTAGTGCCCAGTCTCCTCCCCTCCTGAGTCCTTGTCTCTGAGCAGTAAAGAGGAAACCAGAGCCTCTCTCCCTGCCAGTGTCCGATTTCTGAGTTTCGGGGGCGGGCCATCTGGTGACAGTGACAGGAGTCCCCAGCTCCCTGGTCAGCTCAGTCCCATCCCAGAGCAGGACCTGTTGTGCGATGCAGCGATTCCTGCAGCTCCCGGGGGCCATGGCAAGGACAGGGGCCAGAGGGGCCAGTGGGGCTGATCAGGAGGCTTCCAGCCCTGTGCTGGCCCCCGAAGGCGGACCCCCACCCTGGTACCAGGCCCTGCAGCCTGAGGAGCTTCGGTGGCTACAGGCCCCAGAGGAAGACACAGCCCCAGAAGCATCCCTGGAAGGACCTTGCCCAGAGCCTGGCCAAGGCCAGAGTCAGAGCCAGCCACTACGGTACAAAGGAACCCCAGATAGCTGGGAAGGCCAGACTGTCAGCCCCACCTGCTCAGGAGAAAGAGGACTGGGCTGGCATTTAGGGTCCAGGTGGGGCAGGTGGGGTCACAGTATGGGGACTGAGAGTATGAGTGGGGATGATGAGAAGTGTAACCCCAGAATTCTGAGGGGAGGAGGATTGTCAAGTATTGGAGGTCTGAGGTCCCACACTGACCTTTTCCTTTCCCCAGGCCCAGGCCAGAATGGGCTCTAGGTGAGGTTTGGGGACAGGATAAAGCTCCGATAGGGTTTGGCCAGCCTCTCTCGGCTGTGAATTGGAACTGGAAAGTGTGTTGTGAGAGGAGGTAAGCATGACTGGCCTCAGATGCCATGTTTAACCCCCAGAGTCCCTCAGGCCAGGCGAGGGGTCAGGTCAGAATGAGTGGTGTAAGGGGATCTGACTATGGAGAGTAAGGTTTCATGACCTCGGGGTGTTGCTGTGCGTCTCCCTTCCGCTCCCTCTGGGGAACATGCTGGTGGGAGCGAGGACGAGGGCCTCTGGGTGGTCTGTCTGTGTTAGTGGGCACCTGACAGTCCTGCCTGTACTTCTGCCCTGCACCCTGTGGTTCCTCCCTCCCTCCCTCCCTCCCTCAGTTCTCCTTGGCCCAGGGCCTGGAGCCTTCAGGGGCCTGGAATGTGTGCACCAGGCTGGGTGGGTGGGAGTGGTGTGGGTGCCCCAGCGCAGGCCCTGGGGTATGTGCATTTGACAAGTGCCTGTGGCATTTGTGGGTGTGGTGAGGACACCCGGGTGTGAGGAACTCTGCTCTAAAGAACACCCAGAGTTTAAAGAGACCACTAACTTTACTGCTTCCAGGGAAGGCACCCCAGGGTGACAGGTAAGGACACCCACCTGACCCCTCAGGAGGGCACAGGATCCCTGAGGCTGATGTATCTGATCTTAGAAGCCTAGTTATATCATCAAGAATCTCAAACAGGAGGCCAGTGGCCATTTTGGTGAATGATACTGGAATGACTGAATTTTGTTTAAAAAGTATCTGCGTGTGTAGTGGGTGTGTATGTGTGGGATGTGTGTGTCGATATGAGGGTGTAGGGGGAGCGTGGAGAGGTCTTATGGTGGGGTATGTGTCTGTAGGGATGTGTGTGTGGGTTTGTGGGTGTCCATAGGGGTATGGAGGTGAGGTGTGTGTGTGCTTATAGGTGTGGGAGTTTATGTGTAGAGAATATGTTTCTGTGGAAAGTGCCTGTGTGGTGTGGTGTGCCTATGACTGTGTTTCATTGGGGGTCATGGGTGTGTGTGGGTTTATGTATGGACTGTATATGTGTCTGGGGCCTGTAGGTGTGTCTGGGAGGCATATAGGAGTATCTGTGGTACATGTGGGTGGTACCGGCATATGGTGGAGATGTTGGGGTATGTAGGTGTCTATGGGGTGTGAGCTGATTGTGGGGGCATCTAAGGACGATCCTGGGGTGCAGTGGGTTGCATTTGTGTATTGGAGACAGTGGTATGCAGCTCCTCCATGCTGCCCAGGCCTGGCTGAATGGTCTGTACCTCTGTCTATACCCCTGTTGTCCTGAGCTCAGCCCCCCAACTGTGTTTGGGAGAGTGACAAGATGGTTGTCTTCTGCACCTGGATTGGCCTTGGGAGAGGAGACGTGTCTTCTGGTTTGGGAGGGCATCCCCCCCAAAGTAGTGGAGTTTTAGGTTGACATGATTGGGGCTGGGTATATTCTGCCTTCCTCTGACAGCTACCAAGACTTCTGTGTTCTGGAAGGTGTCATCTTTCTGTTCTGCTTTCCATAAAAAATTTCTTCAGGAGGGACACTTTCTAAAATTCTTTGGAACGTGAATTTCTTAGCACCCTTCCTATCTTTTTCTGCTTTTATCTGTGAAGCACTCACGCATTTCTATAAAATGTAGCCCTATGACTAGGTGTGTGTGATGTCGGGCTCTCCTCCTGTTAGCATTCGTCACTTACTTCTCAGCATCCGCAGCAGTCACGTTGGCCTCTTTATGACTGTTGTCACGCTCTTCCCTTTCCTAATAGCGCTACTCCCGATTTCTGGTTTTCTATTATTCTGAATGTTTCACTTCTGTGACTAATGTTGCACACACTGCTCTTTAATTTCTGCCATTGCTGACAATTCTCCAGGCTGGGTACTCGTGCCTGGTCACAAGCTGCAGGTTATCAGAGTGTCATCTGGGAGGTGAGAGAATGTGCAGGTCTCCGCACGCAGCTGCTCACCACAACTTGGCAATGGATGAGTGCATCAGTCGTCCCACAACTCTGTCAGCTGTGTGTAGACACATTTTCCCATGGGTTTATTCAGTTCTCTGCTCACTTTTTTGACCACCAGCGCCAGGACCTCTGAGTATGGTTGGACAGGCTGATCACTGCACAAGGGCACCTGGCCAGGGAATACCAACCATCCATGGTCTAGTCGCTGAATGGGGAGCAACACAAATTTATTGTCTCATAGTTCAGGAGGCTAGAAGTCCAAAATCAAGGTGTCAGCAGGGCCACCTTGCCCCTTTCTAGATTCTTGTAATTTCCTGGCAGTCTTTGGTGTCCCTTGACTTGTAGATGGATCACTCCAATCCTCACGGTGTTCTGCATCTCTAGCTCCTCACAAGGCCATCTTGTTATAAGAACACTGAACCCACCCTATTCCAATACGACTTCATTCTAACTAATTACAACTGCAAGTAAAGTCACCTTCTGGGACACTAGGGATTAGGACTTCAACATATCTTTTTTGAGGGGGACACAATTCAACCCGTAACTCTGTCTGACCCACATGTTTCTCCCGACCCCAAATCCTCTGATCTGTACTTTAGTCCCTTCCCCTCTGATGGGGTCCTGCCTGAGCCTTCCCCACCCATGTCCCTTCTTCCTGCCTGGATCCTCCTGATTGATAGCCCCACCCCCACCCTGTGCCCTCAACTGACCTCTTGTGCCTCCCACCAGGCATGATGACCTGAAGGAGATGCTGGACACCAACAAGGATTCCCTCAAGCTGGAGGCCATGAAGAGGATTGTGGCGGTAAGGGGGAGGGAAGAAGGAGAATTTCCTTGGGGAAGGGGTCAAACAGCAGCTCTCCTTGTCCCCTTGTGGACCATCCCCTATTAAGTGCTGGCCTCCTCCCTTCTCCTTCTCCCCTGACCTTGACCTTACCACCCAGATGATCGCCCGGGGAAAGAATGCCTCAGACCTGTTTCCTGCTGTGGTGAAGAATGTGGCCTGTAAGAACATAGAGGTGAGCACTCCCCAGTGAGGCGTGTCTCATGCCCACCTCCACCAGGAATAAACTACAGCTGGTCAGAGATGAGGAAGGAAACCATCTAGCCCCTGGGGGCCCGACCTGCCCAGAAATGTCCCTGGTCTAGGAAGAGACCCTGTTCACATGTCCCTGAACTAGATGTGGGTCAGAGACAAGGCAGGGTACACTAGGGATGCTCTTCCCCACTGAAGAAATTTGTCCCCATGGACCACAGTCGGGGGGTGACGGGGTGATGACATTTCATGGGGTGGGGGCACCAGTCCTTTTTGGGAAACCTGCTCTCCCCCAGGTGAAGAAGCTTGTCTACGTGTACCTGGTGCGCTACGCTGAGGAGCAGCAAGACCTGGCCCTGCTGTCCATTTCCACCTTCCAGCGTGGCCTAAAGGTCAGTGGTTTCAGTGTGCCTCCTTGGGGCCTGGGCCTCACTGGTGCTGTATTGGAGGAGTGGGCCCAGGGAGGGGCCTGAGTTCTGGAGGCCCTTTCCCACCTGCCTGAGCTTGGGAGAGTGAATCAGAGGAAAGATGAAGTGGGTGTCCAGAGACTGTGTTCTTCTCCACTGACAAGGCTGTGTTAATGGCTGCCTCAAATATGAACCCCTTGACCCCTGACAGTGGACCCCACTGGCCCTGAACCCATTGCTGTAAAGGAACTGTTGCCCACAGCCTGGCAGACAGAAGTCAAGCTCCTTAAGACAACTCTGTGAGGGGAGGTGCTGACCTCTGGGTGTGAGAGCCTTGGCACCGGCAGGCTCACCTAGTCTAGGTATCTGTAGAGAACAGTGACTTTGGAATCTTTTCACCTGGAACTGGGTAAGGAGGATAAAAAGATTTACCAAAAACAAATGAGCCCCACAGAGAGGAAAACAACGAAGTTGGCCATGCAGGAGGGCTGCCTCAGACACAGAGGCTGAATTCAAGGGTGAGCACAGAGGACATAACATATGACCTATTTTCTGTAAATTCAGCACAGCCAGTTATTCCTGTAGAGTTGGACAAACTCCTTGTTCTGTTTAGCCTCATCTTGGATGCCCAGTGTATTCAAAACAGCCACCTTTAAAGACCTGGATTGCATCTATTGTGGTGAAATGCTCTTTAAGGCAGGTGGGAACTGAAATCACCTACAGGAAGGGACATGGGAGGAGTCATGTCTTTTATACTGGAGTGGAAGCTGAATCCCCCCACACTATTTATTTATTTAAAAAAATTTTTTAAATAAATTTTAATTGATTTGAGAGAGAAAGAGAGAGAAACATCAATTGGTTGTCTTCTGTACCCACCCGACCAGGGATCAAACCCACAACCTGGGTATATGCCCTGACTAGGAATCAAACCCACCACCTTCTGGTGCACAGGACAATTTAAACTGAATGTTCTCATCTTTTGTTTTGTATATGAAAGGCATTCATGATGGTCTCCTCTGGGTGCTTTTCCAGTTGGTAGAAGATACCTCCGGTGTAAAGAAGCCAGTACCACTCTGTTCTCTGTCTGTTTCTGACTCTTCAGCTCTGATCATACCATCAACTCCCCTGGTCTTTCCACACATTTGGTTCAGATTACTGTGAGAGGGATTCGGAAAGGTCCAGCTCATCTTTTCCTGTCCCACTGATTCTGTAGGTTGCTGAGCAGACTGAGAATTGACCGCCCAAATCCTGCCCCATTCTATCTGCTGCGGCCAGCAGGAGGGGCTGACAAGGTCTTCCCTGGTGGGGTGGAAAGCAGGGCACTTGCATAATATGTTCATTCATTCACTCACTCACTCAGCAAGTATTTGGATATCTATGCCACACATTGTGCTAGGTTATTTGTAAAAGTCAGAACCAAAGGATCTATCTCAGATTGACAAGTAATCTTTTGGTTTGAATCAGGGTTAAATCATCTTATAAGAACCGTTCTGGAATTTTTGCAAGGACAGATTTTTACATATACCTGTAGTTTCTACAGTCTGGCCTTTGCTTCCCTTTTAGAAAACCAGAGCTCATTGAGTCCAACTCAGTTCAGTGGTTTCTCTAGAACAGTGGCCAGCAAACTTATTCTGGATCCTGCCAGACCGTCATTTAGGCTTTGCAAGTCATACAGTGTCAACTATGCAACTACTCAACTTTGCCCCTGTAGTGTGAAAGCAGCCATAAATGAGTGGGCATGGCCGGGTTCCAGTACATTTTAATTTGTGAAAAGGCAGAAGACGGACTTGGCCCGAAGGCTTCAGTGCCGACCTTTGCTCTAGACCAGTGGTTCTCAACCTTCCTAATGCCGCGACCCTTTGATACAGTTCCTCGTATTGTGATGACCCCCAATCATGAAATTATTTTCATTGCTACTTCATAACTGTAATTTTGCTACTGTTATGACTCGCCATCGGAAGTATGTGTTTTCCGATGGTCTTAGGCGACCCCTGTGAAAGGGCTGTTCGACCCCCAAAGGGGTCGCGACCCATAGGTTGAGAACTGCTGCTCTAGACCATCTCTCCCAGTGACTGAGAACTCACTCCTTCCTAGGCAACTAGCTCCATTTTAAGACAACTGCTATTTTTAAAATTGTTATATTGTGTTGAAACCTCCATAGCTATAATTTTTCAAGTTTTCAGACTCACCAAAGGCATAAAGAACAATACAATGAATAGCTGTATACCCAACATAAGAAACAAAATATCAAACAGCCAAAGCCCCCTCTGCCTCTTCCCCTGTGTATCATTCATATGTATGTATTTATTCTGTTACTGCTTATTTACCTATTCCTAAATCATGTATAATGCTGTCTTGTAAATGGTATCATATATGTGTTTCTCTAAAACTCACTTTCTTTTTGTTGTTGTTACTGTTTTGGGTTTTTTGTTTTTGTCTCTGTTGTACATTTGTACCAGTCATCTCTATCCGGGGTTCCCCTTCTTTTTATCAGGCTTCTCAGCAGCCCACTAATGTGGTTGCCTCCATTCAGACAAACTTCCAGTTGGCAAGCAGATAAGCTAGGCCTCCCTCCATCCTGTATTCATGCAGTCGGTCCCATGAATCCCCTACAAACCTCCCGAATTTAATTTTAGTGGTTTAGCACGGGGTGCTTCTGACTGCATGTCTTCCTCCAAGATGTTGATAAGCTCTTCGCACCAGGGCAGCAGACTGGGTCCTGGGCATACAGTGTCACGTGTCCAGGTTGACACTGACCTTCTCCGTGTATAACTTTTTACCAAGTTGTGCGTCTGCCTACCTGCAGTTAGCCTGCATTTTCCTATCTTGTTAGGAAGGATCTTATTCAATAGCAAAAACATTTCTTAACACCTTTCATGTGCAAAGAGCTGTGCTGTGGTGACTCAGAGATAAAATAAACATGAATTCTGCTCTTAAAATGCTTATATATTCAGTGAAACAAAAGGCCTGCACCAAAAATGACCATCCTGGAAATCTGTGAGAGACTCCCACCTTGGCCTTGCTGTAGTCAGGATACACGATGTTAACACCTACCAGCCTAGTTACCCTGTCAGAAAGGAAAATAGATTTTTTGAGGGGTAACTTGCTGTGAATCCATAATCATTTTCAGATAAAATGTTTTAAAAAAATGGAAAATACATTTTAATGGTGATTGTGATGATTTTACTCTAAGAAAATACAGACTCCTGCTTTTTAAATAAGTACTTCTAAACCATCTGTTTTACAATCAATTCCAGAGTTTTGACAGGAATTACCATCATTTTTGTCAGTGATTTTGTGGCTCTTTCTCCATTGTAGAAAATCAGGGTAGCGTCTCTCTTGCGTGTCCAGCGCCCCTGCCATTGCCCATCCTCCTCCAAGATGAACCGTCATTTACAGCTGCTTCTGTTGCTGTTCCATGGCTGCAATACACAGTCTAAGGTCCTTCTCAGGTGTATAGGAAGCTATAGGAGCAAAGCGGAGGGACCCACACACTCTTCTTTTTTAAACTCTGTGGGAGAAGAAGAAGAGGAGCAGCTTGGGAGAGGATCTTTGGGGAGAGGAATGTAAGGATAAACTCTTGGGAAGGGAGACCAGCTTGCATTTGCTGGCATAAACAGAGGGACTTTCGGTATTCTGAAAGCTTTCCACTCTTTCTAAAACTTAAGCAGCCCATTGCCACACCTGTTCAGGTGTCCGAGTTGTGCAGCCAGGGCCAAAAGTCAGTGTCCTCAAGCACTGCCCCCAGGAACCCAACACTGGCACATCATCCAGGGTCAGGAGGGGGCAGGGAAGCAAGAGCTGGTGGTTCCATAGGTGTGGCCTCTCATGGGTCTGCCTCCACCTCTGCCCTTAGGACCCCAACCAGCTGATTCGTGCCAGTGCCCTCCGGGTCCTCTCCAGCATCCGCGTGCCCATCATAGTGCCCATCATGATGCTGGCCATCAAGGAAGCTGCCTCGGACATGTCACCCTATGTGCGGAAAACGGCTGCCCATGCCATCCCTAAACTCTACAGGTATAACCCAGTCCTGCCCTTCACTCCTCTGGGGAGTAGTTTCCAAGTCCCCAGCCCACCCCTGGCCTGCTTTTTTTACTCTTCAGGTGGTTTAAGTCAGTTTTGGGAACTGACAGAGATGGAGGACCGTGGAGGTGGCCGCTCATACCTCTCTATGAATAGGGTTGGGGTGAGGGAGGTGAGCCCGGCTTGGGCGAATACTGGGAAGGTGGAGATGGGAGGGGCAAGTCCCTCTCAACAGTTTCTCCCGCAGTCTGGATTCTGACCAGAAGGACCAGCTGATAGAGGTCATTGAGAAGCTTCTGGCCGACAAGACCACGGTGTGTATAGGGTACACAGGATGGGTGGTGGGAAGGTGCTGGACAGAGGCCATCCTGCCCTTCCCTTGACCCTCTCTTGTCTCTGTCCCTTCCCCAGCTGGTGGCGGGTAGCGTGGTGATGGCCTTCGAGGAGGTGTGCCCGGAGCGCATCGACCTGATTCACAAGAACTACCGGAAACTCTGCAACCTGCTCATCGACGTGGAGGAGTGGGGCCAGGTGGTCATCATCAGCATGCTCACCCGCTACGCCCGCACGCAGTTCCTGAGTCCCACCCAGAACGTGAGCGCGCCTGGCCTGCAGAGGGGGTAGGAGGGTCGCTGGAAGGAGGCACCCGCTGCCCCACCTGTCTCCCCAACAGGAATCCCTGCTGGAGGAGAACCCCGAGAAAGCCTTCTACGGCTCAGAGGAGGACGAGGCCAAGGCCCCAGGATCGGAGGAGACGGCCACCGCGGCGCTGCCCACCAGGAAGCCCTACGTCATGGACCCCGACCACCGGCTGCTGCTGCGCAACACGAAGCCACTGCTGCAGAGCCGCAGTGCCGCGGTGGTCATGGCGGTGGCGCAGCTCTACTTCCACCTGGCGCCCAAGGCCGAGGTGGGCGTCATCGCCAAGGCGCTAGTGCGCCTGCTGCGCAGCCACAGGTGGGTGCCTGCGCCGCCCACACCCTGCCCTGGCCCCACCCCACTTCTGGACCCTGAGCCCATCATGTCCCCACCTCCCCACCTGCCCACTGTGCTGACCCCAACTCTGCCCTCCTTCCACTGGTGCCCTGCCCACACCGGGCCTCTCCTCCCTCGTATTTGGTCCACTTTTCTTACCTCCGCCTGCTGCCCCTTGCCCTAACCAGGGGCCCATGTAACCTCTGACCGTCCTCTCTGCAGTGAGGTGCAGTACGTGGTGCTCCAGAATGTGGCCACCATGTCCATCAAGCGCCGGGTGAGCAAGTGACCAAGGCCCGTCCTCCCATTCTGAGGGTGGCTTCCGTGGCGCTAGGGGCACCAGGGAAAAGCTGGCTGGGAGAGTGTCTTAGCAGTGCAGCATGGTGGATGGGAGACCCCAAATGCAGGATCCTGAGGGCCACTCAGGGAAGAAAGCCCAGTGAAGAAAGACCCCATCAGATCTAGGAGAGAGGAAGGGAAAAAAATGAGTGGAGGACAGTGATGGGGCAGGGAGGATACTGAGCCCTGGGCCAGGAGGAGGGTGGCTGTGAAGAGAGGCTGTGATGGAACTCCCTGGGCTGCCTCTCCTGTGCCAGGGTATGTTCGAGCCCTACCTGAAGAGCTTCTACATCAGGTCCACCGACCCCACCCAGATCAAGATCCTGAAGGTGAGTGACGGAGAGAAGTGGTACGGCCTTTTTGCCCCACTGCCCATACCCATAGACCCACTCAGATACCCACAGGGGCCACCTGGGTACCTTCCTGTTTCTGGGGCTGAGCCCATGGCCGCCCCAGCCAAAAGTGTTTGCTCAGGAAGCCGGGCTGATGAGAGTGGGGGGGACGGGCACGGGACTGCCCTCTGCCTAGACCTGTTACATACCTGCCACTTTTCACATGAAGCAATTTGTTTTTCATAATAATCTCAGGAAGTGCACATTTTCTCCATTTTATTAAAATGTGGACCCAGGGAGCTGAGGTAACTACCCTAAGGTCAGTTCTGCTGACTTGAAAATTCATACTTTCCCAATGCAGTTCTCTGTCTTCCACCCATGGTGTTATTACCCCACACACCCACCCCCTCAGGCTTTAATGCAAACATGTGCCCACAGGAAAATTGGCAGGTGTCATTCCTGCTCTGTTACCCCACTGAGCAATTTAAACAGTTCAGAGAAAGCAGACTAACCAGGCACCCTGCCCTGGTGGAGCTTACAGTTTACTTGGGGTGAGGAGGGGGCATTTGGCAGCTAATCACAAAACAAACGGAAAGCCCTGGCCGGTTTGGCTCAGCGGTTAGAGCGTCCGCCTGCGGTACAGAGAGACCCGGGTTCGGTTCCTGCTAAGGGCATGTACCTCGGTTGCAATTTGTCCCCGGCCCTGGTTGGTCGTGCGGGTGGCAGCCACTCGATGTGTCCCTTTCACGTCGATGTTTCTCTCTCTCTCCCTCCCTCCCACTCTATCAGAACAAAAAATGAAAAAATGTCCTCGGGTGAGGATTAAAAAAAAAAAACAAAAACAAAAAACCGGAAAAACCCATTTTCGAGATATGGTGTGAAAGAGCAGTGCAGAGAGCTATAAGAGTGTAAAGTAGGAGGACCTGATCTAGTCTGGCATCAGGGAAGTTTTCCTTCAGGAGGAGGCTTGCACTGAGGCCTGAGAAACGAATGTGAATTATCTAGGTAAAGGCAGGAACAGAAACGTGAAGTACTGCAGCCACGTTGCAGGAACAGCACATGCAAAGGCCCTGAGGCAGGCAGGAGTCTGACAATAGGCCTGTGTGACTAGGCCTTAGAGGGCAAGGGGGAGTGGTGAGAGATCAGAGGTAGACAGTGGTCATATCATTCAGGGACTTACAGACCGGGGGAAGGACATTCGTCTTTATCCTAAAAGCAGTGGAAGGCTTTATGTTGTAAATGCTGTCAGGGAATCCATTTCAGAGGCTAAACAGTCCTCTGCGTTGTGGTCAAGTTTCGCGATCTGTCAATTCCCTGTCAGTCTGAGGATGCTGCAGGGCTGCTCTGAGGGTTGTTTGCTGGTGTGCTGGTGTTTGGAATGATGGGTTATGAAAGCACTGAAAGCCCACTTTCTGCCTCCCTGCAGCTGGAAGTGCTGACCAACCTGGCCAATGAGACCAACATCCCTACGGTCCTGCGGGAATTCCAGGTATGGACCAGGGCAGCTCCAATCCAGAGGGGCTCAGGAGAGCTGCCTGCAGCTCCTTGTGCACAGTGAGAACTGTCCTGTGGGTCGAGACTTCTCTTAAGGGTCCAAAGTGGAGAAACAAGTTATCTTGGGTCCTCTCCCAATGCCTCTGCTGGCCTTGGGCCAGGGAGTCAGTGGGCGATGGGTGAGGGTGTCACTCCCTCTCCCAGAATCTAGTATCTGGCATGATGAGTCATTGAGTGAGGGGTGACAATTTTCCAGAATGTCACCCGCAAGCCTGCAGAGTCACTGAGGGGTCACTGCCTGCAGGGGGGTCACTCTGTTGTGGTGTCCCGCAGACCTACATCCGAAGCATGGACAAGGACTTTGTGGCAGCCACAATCCAGGCCATTGGACGCTGTGCAACTAACATAGGCCGAGTCCGTGACACCTGCCTCAACGGCCTGGTGCAGCTGCTGTCCAACCGTGATGGTCAGTGTTTGTCTGAGTGTCCAGCTTGGATGACCAGTGGGTGTCTGCCTACGTGTCAGACGGCCAGTGGATATCCACCTGTCTGTCCAGGCACAATGTGTGTCCATCAGTCTGTCTGCCTCCATTAGTATCCAGGTGTTCCTGCATCTCTGAGGGCCACTGGAGGAGTGCAGGGGGGTGAGGAAGAGAGCCGGGGTCTGGGGGCATAGCAGTGTCTGTCCACCTGCATGTGGCCATCTGCCTCTGCGGGGTCCACACACTCTTTTCTGTCCCGCAGAGCTGGTGGTCGCAGAGTCAGTGGTCGTCATTAAGAAGCTGCTGCAGATGCAGCCAGCACAGCACGGGGAGATCATCAAGCACTTGGCAAAGCTCACAGACAACATCCAGGTGAGGGAGAGACCCCATGCCACTCCCCATCCCAGCGTCCTCCCCATGACTTTAAGTCCCTGTAATTAGCAAAGTCAGCCTCCAGACCTTCCATACTGGCTCTGAAAGGTCTTCAGGTGGAAGGACGGGTAAGACAGGGCCATGGTGTTGCCCAAGATTCGCCTTTCCTGTGGGGGTCCCTCACAGAGCTCCCCACTCTAGTCTTCTCCAGTGTTCTTGCCAAAGGTGGCCAGTTGACAAATCCTGTGTTTTCCTGCCAAGTTGAAACTTTCAAACAAGGTGTTCCTGAAGATTCAGGAAGAGTAACAGGGAGTAAAGCATTGAGGACACAGGGGATCCAGGACATCAGTCTTTAACACCATGACTGACTTTGGGGCTTGAAGAAGCCAGTGAAACCCCCCGGAAGAAGGGAGATGCAGCCCAGGAAATGCCCACCTTTCATCTCTCTCCTACTACCCCCACTTACCCATAATACAGCAGGCCAGTGCAGACGGGAGGAGTGCCATTTCCCTGGCAGGCCACGTGCTCACCCGCATGCCATGTTCACTCCAGTCCTAACGCCTCTCCCACACCCATAGGTGCCCATGGCCCGAGCCAGCATCCTGTGGCTCATCGGTGAATACTGTGAGCACGTCCCCAAGATTGCACCCGACGTCCTGAGAAAAATGGCCAAGTCCTTTACAGCAGAGGAAGACATTGTCAAGCTGCAGGTCATCAACCTGGCGGCCAAGCTCTACCTGACCAACTCTAAGCAGGTAAAGATTGAGAGATACCCGTAAAACACTCTGGTCCCCAGAAACAGCCCAGGCAGTACTCTGCACCTTCACCAGGTAGGCGTGAACTCCAGCACCTCTTTCTGAAGAGAGTTCAGGGCGGGTGGCTGGTATGCCCAAGTAGCTAGTGTTCCCCAGTGTCCATGGTTACTCTGAGGACCAGTGCCTGGTAGGACTGAAGGTGGCATCCCATGGCAGTCTTTGGGTGGTGGCTCTATGTTTCTCCCATGGCTCCTTTGATCCATGGTGGCCAGAGCGGGCCCCAGGGACTCAGGTTGGGGAGGCAAGGCCCTCATGTCAGGAGCTGGAAAGGACAGTAGTCACGTGTGGAGGCAATGGGCCCTGGGTGTGTGGGTGTCAGGATTGTGGGAGAAGCAGCTTGGAAAAGAGAAGGTGGAGAGAGCACCCTGGGGAGCACTCAGTCCTTGAACAGGTATTTGTGGGGCTCTCTTGTTCAGAGGGGAGCAACGAGCAGGTGGGAGGAACACAGGAAGGGACGAAGCAGTGTAGGTGGGGAGCCATGCAGGCCGGTGTCGACAGGCTCAGGACTGAGCCAGAGTGCTGAGCCCCCAGACGGTGTCGTTGGCATTTTCACAAGCCTGGGCATGTCCACATGGCATTTCCCAAGTGGTCACTGTTGGCCACGTGTGTTGGCTACGTGCGCTCTTGTTGATTGATTGATTTAAAGTACGTTTCCTGAGTGCCTACCATGCCTGGTACTGAGCTATGTTCTGGGGAAATGACAGCGAGCAAGCCATGGTTGCTGGCCTCCAAATGCTCATAGCCAAGTAGGGGAAACAGCACAGAACTCAGAGCAGTAAGTGCTGTAGTCAGGGTTGGCACAGAGAGCCGTGGGCACCCTTCACCCGAAGCAGAGGCCTTTCCAGCACAGGCCCCTTAGAATGGTCTGTGACTCGATAAATATCAAGAACTTTTCTTCTCCCTCCCAACCTCCCTCCTTCCTCCTTCCTCTCTGCCTACCCTGTTCTGCCGCTGGTGGAGAAAGGGATGTCCTTGGTGTGCTGGGAGGGAGGTGGTTTGGACGTCTGCATGGCCATCCTTACATAACAGCAGTGATGCTTCCCCCATTCCAATGCCATGGGGGACATTCTGGGAGTGCCACAGGCCACAGCAGTCCCAGCCATACCTCCCAATTTACTGACCCTACTCTCCAGGGGAGGTAGTTACACAAAGGCGTGAGAAAGCAGGAATGGGGGAAGCCCGGATGCCACACCCATCTGGAGCTAATTTTTTGTACTGTGCGAAGTGAAGATGTACTTCCATTCTTTTATTTTTTGAATAGCCAGATTTCCTGGCATGATTTAACAGGTGTTTGTGGATAGCAGGTATATTGGCACAGGTTCTCGAAAAGGTGTCACTGTTCCCACTTACAGCTCTGCCTGGCAGCCGGAGCCCACTGGTCAGAGGGAGGCTTGTTCCGTTCTTGGTGTACAGAAGTGCATCTCATGGGCCCTTGTGAGCAGCCTGTAATTCCTGCACAGTCTGGCTAGGCCAAGTGGGGGTCCTTGGCATGCCATAGTGATGGCATCCTAAGGGAGTGTGGGGTTCGGAGTACTTGTCTGTATGGGAACAGTGCTGCAGGCGGCATGATGCTGGAAGGGACTGAGCTGACATGAGGCCCCGAAGTGCCCAGAGTCCCGTGGGCTGTGTTATGGGTGTGAGTGCAGTCACAGCGGCTCCCTAGAGTTCTGCCATGCAGCAGCTCTGATTCTGGGCCAGCATCTCAGGGCTCTACACCTCATGGATATCTTCCTGATGCCCCTGGCACTTTATCTGGGTCAGCCATGTCTAAGGCTGCATGCAGCACTGTGTAACCACTATGTCAGGAAGATCAGAGTCAGTTCCAGGCTGTCTCTGCTGGCCCCTGCTGGCCCAGCCACTCTGGCTGTGGTGACACGGGGCATATGTACTTGGTGGTTTTGACTGTCTTGGTCGTAAGAGACAGAGAACTGGATGAGGGCAGCCGCCTCCAGTCAACAGGTGGGCAGTGAGGGGAAGCCCATAGAGTGCAGGCTCTGGAGGGTCCAGGCCTGGATGCTGCTTTTGCTCTGTACACGGGGTAACGTCGCTACCTCTGAGGGTTGTGGGGGTGACATGGGATAGTGTGGAGCACTGGGCACAGTGCTTAGTGCTAGAAGGCACTCCCAAAACAGTGGCTACTACTGTCGTTTTGTAAAGATGGTTTAGACTAGGCTAGGATCAGGGCAGAAATCGAGAGATTTGGGGTTGTGGGATACGGCTGCCTTGAATGCAGAGTGTGCACCCCACATGGCTTCAGCAACCCATAGGCATTGCCATTGGCTCTGATCTCACTAGAGCCTTTCAGGGCAGGATCGTGGCCGCTGAAACCCCTGGGCTGCTCAGAATCTGCCAGGTGGGTCCAGGAGGCATGAGGGCAGCCCCTGCCAAAGTTTTTGTCATCCAGCTTCCCCCTGGGTGATGGCACCTGGAAACTCTGAGGCCTAGCAGAATGTTCCAGACCTCCACCCACCCTGGCACCTCAGAGTAGAGGTTGGCCTGGCCTGGACAAGGTGGGGAAGGAGCTGGGACTGGGGTCATGGGGACCACAAACCTGAAGACGGAATGGAGTCCAAGGTCAAGAGGAGGAGAGCCCAAAGGCAGCTGTCAAAAGTAGGGGTCAGGAGTCAGGGAGGTGAGGGAAAACAGTCTGCAATGGTGGGTGGGAGGGATGGGAGTGGGGCAGCGGGTCTAAGAGGGGAGGGAAGCACTGTGTGGAGGTGTTGGCTCAGAGTCTGGTTCTGAGACCTCCTGTGTCCCCCAGACCAAGCTGCTGACCCAGTACGTGCTGAGTCTGGCCAAGTACGACCAGAACTATGACATCCGCGACCGCGCACGCTTCACCCGGCAGCTCATCGTCCCTTCAGAGCAGGGTGGGGCCCTCAGCCGCCATGCCAAGAAGCTCTTCCTGGCACCCAAACCAGCTCCCGTCCTGGAGTCATCCTTCAAAGGTGGGAGCTAAAATCAGGAGCACCTTCCTGGGGCGGGAGGTGGCCAGGACCCTGGTCCCAGAGCTTCCCCCAAGGTGTCTGCCTCAGCCACGCTCAAGGCTTTGTGGGCAGGACTTCTGGAGAAAAGCCAGTTCCCCCAGCCCAACCCTGTGCCTGTCCTGCAGTGCCCAGGGCTACTCTACCCACCCACCACTACCACCAGCATCCTTGAAGCCAGGCCTCTGCCCTCCCTGCCTTGTGGGCTCCTCGGCTCTCCTCTCCGGCTGTCTCCCTGAGCAGGCTCTATGTAGCAAGATTTTAAGTGCAAGGGTCCAGGAAGGCAGAACGCAAACACACAGGGAGAGGTGTATGTTGGTAAGGGTCCTAACAGAGCAGTTGCCAGCACTCCGGGCTGCCTCTGAAGATCAAACCTGGGGCCCAGGCCCTCAGCCTGGCCTGTCTCAGCTCATCTCTGGGACCAGGGCTCTAAGAGGGGCCGGGAGGGAAGGGTCCTCCCACTGGCTCTCTGGACCCAAGAGCCCACACAGGAGGGGAGCCTCCTTCACAAAGCTTGGTTCTCCTGGTATCTTTTGCTTTTTCTCTTCCCTGGACCCCCATCTGAGGGAAGGGGCAGATTTGAAAATCTGGGAAGAAGGGAAACCGTCCCTTTCTCCTCCCAACATCGTCCCCACTTGCAAGTCTCTGTGCTGCGCTCCTCTGGCCCTGACGTCCTCCCACTCCAATGGGGACTCTCAACCCTCTGGGCCCCTGACCCAGCCTGGCCGGCCCCTCATTCCCAGTTGCTATGCTCATCCCAGCTGGGCCTCCTTCCTGAGCCTGGCAGCCCCCACTGCCCTGGAAGAGAAGCCACCACCCCAGCAGGCAGACCCGAGCAGAGAGGCCTGCAGCACCTGTGGGCCCACTGCCCTTTTCTGCCATCCCACCTGCCTCCACCCCTCAGCCCTGTTCTGGTCGGGCCAGACAACCTTTTCTTCCAGCATGTGGGCCTGAAGGTGCAGTCATGGTGGGAGAACCATTAAGGGGCACATCCATCCTTTTGTTTACCCACCTAGGACATCCCCCTCCCCGAATCATCACCAGCCCCCGGGAAACAACTCCCAGGGCAATGCCTTACTGACACCCTGGCCTGACCTCTAACCCTGTCTCCAGACCGGGATCACTTCCAGCTGGGCTCACTGTCCCACCTGCTCAATGCCAAGGCCACAGGCTACCAGGAGCTCCCAGACTGGCCAGAGGAAGCCCCGGACCCATCTGTGCGCAACGTGGAGGTCAGCAGGGGTGGGAGACAGACAGCAGGGAGCCCTGGTGTCTCAGGTGATTCCTGGCCCTCCTGACACCCTCCCTACGTGCAGGAAGAAGATTTCTCCCTTATTGAGACCCACGTGGGCCTGCTGGGCGAATACACTGAGGTCCCCCACACCCCGTGTGCCGTGTGCCCTCTGCTCAGCGTGCAGTGCTTCCTTTTACCTCCCCCCGTCCATGCTTCCCCTGTGCCTCCCCTCCCCTCTGTCTCCCTTGGTTTAGCAGTGCCCTCTCTGTGAGCAGTAGCCCTTCTCCTCCATGGACAGGGTACCTTCCCGCCCCCCACTACTTCCTCCTGGGACAGGACCACAGGCCCCAGAAGCAGTGGGGTGAAGGATAAGAAGTCTCTGTGCTTCCATTCCCCCTCCCCAACCATGACTTAATAACCCTCCCACCACCCCCCATCTCCAGGTACCTGAATGGACCAAGTGCTCAAATCGGGAGAAGAGGAAGGAGAAGGAAAAACCCTTTTACTCAGACTCTGAGGGGGAGTCGGGCCCCACGGAGTCTGCAGACAGTGGTGAGGAGATTGAGAGCTGGGCCCTGTGCTGCTACCTACGTGTGTGCTGTCTGAAGCCTGTGTGTGTGTGTGTGTGTGTGTGTGTGTGTGTGTGTGTGTGTGTTACATGGTCATGTATCCTAGGGGGTGTGTACCTGCTGTGTACCTGTCTGTGTACTCTCCTGAGGGATTGCAGGTCCCAGGTGTGTGTGTGCTTGTGCAGGTCCCCAGCTGATCTAGTTGACATCTGGAACTAGGGGCAGGTATGGGGGGAAGGGTTGCAGCTTCAGTGCTGAGTCTGAAACTGCGAGCCCAGACCACCTGTTCCGGACCCAGGAGGCCTGCACTCAGGGAGGGGAACCTGAGACAGTTCTTCCGCAGACCCAGAGTCCGAGAGTGAATCGGACAGTAAGAGCAGCAGTGAGAGCGGCTCTGGGGAGTCGAGCAGCGAGTCCGACAATGAAGATCAGGATGAGGACGAGGAGAAGGGGAGGAGCAGTGAGAGGTAAGAGATGGGTGGGGCTGGAGATCTCCCTGGAAAAGAAGGGCTAACATGCAGCCTAGGCCAGTCTCCTAAGAGCCCTTGAGCCTCATGAGCTGGTGGGGCCTGCCAACACCCTGGTCAGCTTCTGCCATGGCCGCTCTCATGGGCTGCAGGAGGTCTCAAGGTTGCAGCGTAGAGAAGCCATCAGGCCTGAGCTGGCACAGGACTCCACTGGCGCAGGCTCCCCACTCTTCAGGGCTTCCCCGCTCTTCTGTGAGGCAAGGAGCGGGAGTCCAGTCTGGGCCTGAGTGCCGTTTGCCCCTGTCTTCCAGTGAGCAGAGTGAGGAAGAAGGTGAGAAGAGCAAGATGAAGAAGAGGAAGAAGGTGACAAAGGGACAAGCAGAAGGCTCGTCCTCGGATGAGGGCAGTGATTCCAGCAGTCCCTCATCAGAGTCTGAGATGTCATCAGAGACTGAGGAGGAGCAGGCGGAACCTGTGTCCTGGAGGAGAAAGGCAGTGAGAGTCTTGGGGCAGAGGGCCTGGGCTCAGAGACAGAACCCTGGGCTCACCATCCAGAACACACCATGGTGCCTTGTACCTGAGTACTGCCTCCCACACCCACATCCCATTTTCTTTTTCAGCCTCCCAGCAGCAAAAGCGCCCCTGCAGCCAAGGAGGTCTCTCTGCTGGATCTAGAGGACTGTGAGTTTGGGCAGTAGAGGTCATAGGGAAGGAGGCCTGGGGAGCTCTGGATTAGGTTCCTCAGGGCTTGGGGGTGGGGTGAGCAGACAGAGCACATCTTCAGACCTGAGAGGGCACCAGTCGGGTCAAGGGTGGTTACGGACACCAGGCTGACAGTGCCTCCGCTGTCCGTGGTGCTGAACTGTCTGCTTCCTTAGCCCGGCCCAATTCAGGCCAATTCCACTTTGCCTCTCCTCATCATCGTCTTCTTCATCTACTCCCATAGTCACCCCTCCCAGCGTCCAGCCGGTGTCTCCCCCCATGGTTGTGTCCACTAGTCTGGCTGCAGACCTGGAGGGCCTGACACTCACTGACTCCCCGCTGGTGCCCTCGGTGAGTGGGATGGGACAGGGACAGCTCTGTGCTGCATCCTGTGGTGTGGATCTGTGCATAGGGGCTGTGATGGAGGGGAAAGCTTCGAGGCCCTGTTGCTAGGTGACCCCAGGTGGGGCTGGGGCTGGGGCTGGGGCAGGCTGCTTCTTGCTCGTTTCCACACTCCCCCTCATCTTTCTCCCTTCCTCTAGCTGTTGAGCCCAGTGTCGGGTGTTGGGAGGCAGGAGCTCCTGCACCGTGTAGCGGGTGAGGGGCTGGCCGTGGACTACACCTTCAGCCGCCAGCCATTCTCTGGGGACCCCCACATGGTGTCTCTGCACATCCACTTCTCCAACAGCTCTGAGACTCCCATCAAGGGCCTGCGTGTGGGCACCCCCAAACTGCCTGCTGGCATCAGCATCCAGGAATTCCCTGAAATCGGTGCGACTCCTGGGCAGAGTCAATTTCTCTGTGGCTGCTGATGCCCTCTCTGTGCCAGACCAGGGGCCAGGCTCTGGGGACACAGAGAGGGCAGCTAGCATGACCCATGCCCTGGTGGACAAGACAGACTAGGAAATGAGTGAGTCCCAATCAGAGCAGGGAGTGCTTGAGGCTTGACTGTTTCAAGACTGACGTAAATGGGTGAGAGTGGCAGGGGATGCTTAGATTTCTGGAGAAAATCAGGATTAGTCTCCAGGGGCCCAGGAAGCTGGGATTGGTCAGCTCTGGCATTTGGAGGGGAGAATGAGTCTGGGACTCAGCCCTGTCAGGTGATGGTGTCTCTCCCTCTTCCCCTCCCTGTCTCACCCCACTGAAGAGTCCTTGGCACCCGGAGAGTCTGCCACTGCTATCATGGGCATTGATTTCTGTGACTCAACCCAGGCGGCCAACTTCCAGCTGTGGTGTGTGTCTATCCCATGGTGGGGTGGGAGGGTGGGCTGGAGAGAGGTGGGGTCACAGTGAAGTGGAGCTGGAGGTGGTGGTAAACAGGGGACGTCATGATGTGGAGGGTCTGGAAGCCACCCCAAGCCCTCAGGTCTTACCTCACTCTCCTCCTGCCTCCAAACCCTGTATCCAGACAAAGTGGGAGGCAGGGGAGAGATGGGGCCTCACTCTGTTCCCCTGTCTTCTCCTCCCATTCCAGCACCCAGACTCGACAGTTCTACGTCTCCATTCAGCCACCTGTTGGGGAGCTGATGGCCCCTGTGTTCATGAGTGAGAATGAGTTCAAGAAGGAACAGGGTGAGTGCTCCCTGGGGTGGACAGGGAGGGGGCTCAGCACCATCCATGGGGGCTCAGTAAGCTCCAGCACACAGCCATGCTGAAGGATCCTCAGACAGGGAGGCTTTGCAGAGGCCGGGGCACTTCGGTGAGGCCGTGGAGAGAGCTGGGCCGTGGAGAGAGCTGGGACTCGGCCAGGCCGGCAGTTCTAGGCCAGCGTTCCAGCTGGAGGAAACACCACCAGTGAGTGTTGGTGAAAGTTGACAGGAAGAAAAGAGGGAACAGCTTGGTTTGGGACACAGGAGTCCCTAACATAGGGGAATAGTGAGAACAAAGCTGAAAACATGTCTGGTCTAGTTTCTGGAAGCCTTGAATGCCGTGCTAAATCGTTTCAGCCTTAGAATTTCAGAACTAGAGGGGGCCGCGGAGGTTGGTGGATCCAACTCCATTGTTAGAGAGATGAGGACTGGAGGTCCGTTTTCCTGGCAGTGGAGGAGTCAGTGAAGGTGTTTGAGTGAGGATGGGGCCAGGTTCAGACCTCTGCTTCAGAAAGAGGAACCTGGCAGCATTCACAGCGAGGACAGAAATGGAGAACCTGCAGCAGCAGCAGGAGGCAGGACAGCCTCCCTGGGGGAAGCATGGGGCTGCATGAGCCCCGGCTTGGGTTCTGAACCTGCATTCACCTGGTGTGAGACCTGCGACCAAATTCTGTGACCAGCTATCAGCTGATGCAACAGATTTGATGAGAGCTGGTGAGGTCCAGGATTACAGCTGTGACAAGGGCGATGAGGGGCTGGGCAGGGGTGGTGGTGGGAAGAGGAAAGCCATAGGCATGTCTCCTAAGGAGGAGAGAGAGGCAGAGAAGCTGTTCCAGAATTTCAGACTTGGATGGTAGGGAGAATGACAGTGCCCTTCGCCCAGACCAGGGGTCAGCATGCTTTTTCTGTAATGCGCCATAAAGCCAATATTTTAGGCTTTGTGGGCCTCCGCTGCGATCAGTCAACCCTGCCGTTGTAACAGACAGCCACAGATAACACATAAATAAACAAGTGTGTCTGTGTGCATGTAAAATTTATTTATGGACACTTTAATTGGAATTTCATATGATCTTCATGTGTCGTGAGATATTTATCTTTTGATCCCCCAACATTAAACAATATAAACAATATTTCCAGCCACCCTGGTGGTGGTGGGCTGGATTTGGCCTGCAGGCTGTAATCTGCCAAAGTCCTGATCTAGTAGGAAGAATGGGTTTGGGCAAGGGGGGAGGGACGATCGTGGTTGGTTTTGGATAAGCTGGTTTTGCAATGCATTTGGGAAATTGAGGAGGAGGTGTTCAGTATGCAACTGAAAATGTGGGCCTGTGCCCAGGAAACACTTCTAGGCTGGAGTCATGAGCACAGAGGTGATAACTGAAGCTGTGAATGTGAGTGAGGTCACCCTGGGAGACAGCTGGGGAGATGAGAGCCAGGACCTTCCTTCAGGAGAAAAAGGGGTGGTGGTAAGAGAAGGAACAGAGCAAGAAGTTGGGGGAGAACCAGGGCCTTGGGGGTCTGCAGGCCCAGAGGACAAAAGACTTCAGAGCCAGCAGATAGGAGGCTGCTGCCAGCATGAGAGAGAGCAGGTCACTGTGAAAGGGAGCGGAGGCCAACTGCAGTGGGTTGAAGGGGACCCACTGGGGAAATGGAGTCCTTTGTGAGGACTTGGGTTGTGAATGAGGAGGGAGACACAGCCTTGGAATGATGAGCAATCTTGCTTCTGGAGAGGACTTCTTAGAAGCAAGGAGACAAACATGGAGAGACTAAAGGTACAGGGGCAAGGAAATATCACTCGTCAGGAATGGAGGGGATGGAAGCAGCTGGAGAGGGGTCAGTTCTCAGAGGGAGGAGAGAGAGGCTGAGAGAAGGTGGGCAGGAGGACAGACGAGGAGCCCACAGGGCTGCAGTGGGGCATTCCTGGGGCACTGTGAGAGCCTGGCCGAGTCTGGAGCTGCTGCCCCAGCTGAAGGTAGGGTCTACCTGTGAGGGCTGCATGGGCCTACTGGGCTCTTGCCTGTCTGATGAGGACCAGGGCCTTGGTCAGGAGTGCAGTAGCCGCCAGCCCTGAGGACTCAGCCTCAGGAGCTGGGAGGGATTTGAACTTGGTTGGGAGCCAACCAGGAAAGACCAAAGGGTGTGGGGTCCAGGGTGGAGGAAACTGCTAAGAAGTGACTGGCCACAAAGTCTTTGGTCAGTAACATGGATGGAGCCCTTGGTTGGCTGGGAAGACCAACAAAGGCTTCCTGACGGAGAGCCAGGCCTGAAAGGGACGAACCCCGTCCCCAAGACTGCTGAGGGAGATTCAGAGCTGCCCAGCCTGAGGAGAACTTGGTGAGGAAGCTCAATGGGCAGACCCAGGTGAACCCACCACAGCCTCTGCCCTCATCATGATCTCTGCCCCCAGGAAAGCTGACGGGCATGAATGAGATCACAGAGAAGCTCACGCTGCCAGACACCAGCCGGAGTGACCACACTGTGGTGCAGAAAGTGACCGCCACAGCCAACCTGGGTCGTGTCCCTTGTGGGACGTCTGATGAGTACAGGTACTGGGCCCTCATAGAGAAGAAGAGATGGGTTGGTGGGCCTGGTTTGAAGGAGGGCCCCTACCCCAGGGCTGAGCCCCTCCCTCTGCGCCCACCTCAGGTTTGCAGGGAGGACACTGACCAGTGGGAGCCTGGTCCTGCTGACCCTGGACGCGCGGCCCACTGGACCTGCCCAGCTGACAGTCAACAGCGAAAAGATGGTGATCGGCACCATGCTGGTGAAGGATGTGGTACAGGCTCTGACCCAGTGACTCCCAAGTGCTCTGACTTCTTTGACCCTCACTTGTTTCTCCTTCATGACACCTGGGCTATTAGAGCTCCTCTCTTTCTCTCTCTCTCATAAGATTCCTCATGCCAGACAGCACCCAGGGCTCCTCCCTCCCTCTGGTCATTACCAGGTTCCCTCCCAGCCCCCTCCCCGTGGGTTCCTTAGTGACTTTAGTGTGCAGAGGGAGACAGTAGCTGCTCCCTAGTCCCCCAGCTTTCTATAGCTATTTATGTAGCAAGTTCTCAATAAATGTCTTCTCCCTAGATGCCGGCTCACCTTTCCTTTCTTCTGGGTTCTAAGGGGTTAGGGGGAGGGTTGCTAAGGGTTCTGTGTTAGATCCTCGTGAATGACCACTGCTGACCTTCTAGGGAGGCTGTGACTGACTCTCAGAGGTGACTCTGGTTGGAGCCCTCCCCCCCCCAAGATGACCGTCTCCGAGTCTCCAGGCGTCTCTGTGGAAGAGACATCTGAGCAGGGATGAAAGGCCAAGCTGGAAGAACTCCCTGGTCCTTTCTGTCAGTCTCTGCAAAAGCAAGGTCTCTTCGATGGTTGGCATCCCTCTTGGTTCCCCTCATGGGCCCTTGGGAAGGAATTCCCCAATCAGGTGTGAGGTTCAAAATATTCCAACTACATCTGGATATGGGGCCTAGAGCTGATACTTGGCCGGGGAGGTGACCCAATAACCCAACTAGCCATCACGGTGGGGAGAAGAATGGTAGGTGTAGGACAGGGCTTTTCACACTTGTGCATCGGACCCCTGGGGATGGTGTTAACCTGCAGATGCTGCAGGAGGCCGGGGTGGGGCCTGCGGTCCAGCACTTCTAACAAGTTCCCAGCCACTGTCACTGCTGCCCCGTGGACACCGAGTAGGGAGGATACAGAGCCGTCCACACCTGGGACAGCCTTCTGGGGGTGGCAGTGAGGATCAGGGCCCTGGCTGATACCTTTCGTGGTGAGTAAAGAGGCCGAGTAAATAGTGTTTCCAAAAGGTATAAAAGGTGTCCTGTTAGCATATGTTCTTTTTTCTTTTTTAATCCTTACCCAAGGATGTTTTTCCATTGATTTTTCAGATTGAGTGGGAAGGAGGGAGAGAGAAACATTAATGTGATAGAGACACACTGATTGGTTGCCTCCCGCACAACCCCAACCAGGGCTGGAGATCAAATTGCTACCAAGGTATGTGGCCTTGACCAGAATCAAACCCGTGACTCTTTGGTCCATGGGCCGATGCTCTAACCGCTGAGCCAAACTGGCCAGGGCATAGCATACGTTCTTTAAAAAAAAAAAAAAAGTCTGTGATCAAGTAAGTTTAGGAATCATGGATTTAAATAAATGTATTTCCCACAGGCCTCCTCAGAGCCTTTACTATGCTAATGTGCATTGTGACACCCCCTTCTCCAAGAGGGTCTAGTTAGAGCTCAGTGTTACCCAACTAGGTTTGGATCTTGGAATGCTTTTGCCCCAGGACATCTTCGTGGACTGGGTTACAAGGAACATATTCAGTGATAGTTGGAGATGTGGGGCCTCTGTCTCTGATCCTCTATGACCAGGTCCCTAGTTCTTTGGCCACAGCCCTGTCACTGAAGCACCCTGCGCAAGTGTGTTCAGGGGAGAGACAGGGTGAAGCAGGTGTGAAGGCAGTGCCAGGGGACACCCCTGCCTCTGGCTCTGGGGACTTGCTGGGCTCTGTGGCACTAGGGAGCAGCTGGCACCATGACTTCCTTGAGGGCCTGGGGGCCCGAGAGTCTCCCTGGGGTCACTGTTGTCACTGCAGGTCCTAAGATAGAACTGTTCCACCGTCAGGCACCTGCACAGTGGATCCCACTTCTGTCTCTGAATCAGCACTGCCTGTGCGTGAGAGAGAAGGTGGCGGCGATTGTCTAAGGAACACAGCTGCACAGAGAGGGTTTGGGGGAGGGGGTGGAAGTGGATGGTTGCACAGGAACTGGCACAGAGGCAGCAAGAGCCCCCAGCAAGGGTGGGGTAGAGCATTAATGTGGCCCCAGGAGGTCTGAGGGCAATGAACTCGGTGAGGGGCTGGGGACAGGAGCCCAGTCCAGGACAGCTTCATAGTGGTGCCCTGGCAAATGGGTAAGAGAAATGGCTTCAGTTTCCATAGCAACTGGCTAGGTGCAATGGCTGGGGAACAGATCCATCTAGGGACACCAGGGAAGCTAGAAGGAGCCCAGGGGTGGGGTTCGCTGTACCCAGAGTGGAACCCCCATCCCACCTCTGTGCTAGTCAGCACCTTGCACTGGGCATCTTGAGGGTCACCTCCTAGCACAGCCTGCAGATCAGAGGAATGGATGATGTGTGTGTAAAAGGACTTTGCCCAGCCTGACTGGACGAGGAAAGAAAAACAGGAAAATTCTGACCCACCAGAGGGCCTGGCCTGTGGACAGCCAGGATTCTCACCATCAATTACATCCCTGACTCCCCAGCCACAGTCGTGTCCTCTGAGTAACCCCATTTATACTAGGGCTCCACATGACATGGGGGTGGAAAAAAGCCTGCTTTAGGTCCCTCCTTCCTCATCCAACATTTATTGAGCAGCCAATGTGTACTAGGAATTGTGGTGACAGAGCCTGGTCAGTTTTGTCTTCCAGGGTCAAGAGGAGGATGGCAAATAGTGCCTGGAAGGAAGTATGGAGAACGGGGTAAAGTGGGGCATGCCCAAGCCAGAGAAGCCAGGTGCACCTTCCTGAACCATCCACTTGGTGGTGCTGGTCTGACCCCTCCTCTCTCCCTGTGTCCATCCCGCGTGCCTGTCTACCAAGAGTAAGCACTTAGAGCTGCACTGTTTCATCCTGACCATTGGGAACCCCTGTCTTTATGGCCCCCTTAGTGCAGACTATACTATGGAGACTCCAAGGCCTTGTAGCTGGGCCTGGAACAGTGCTGTGCAGGGTGAGCAGTGCTGGGGTATCCACTTCCCCTGAACGTCTCACTAGTCACTTCTTATCCTGGTGCCAAGGACCCTCCAATTTTAGCCCCGTTCAAATCTTCCACCCCAGGATTCGCCTGAATGGAGCTGCCCCACAGCTTCCCTGGAGTACCTGGAGGACAGAGGTGGGCAATTGCTCCGAAAGAATCCTCGTCTGTCTGGGATCTTCCCAGACACATATGTCCCCGTCTTTGGGCCTATTCAAAAAAGCTTTTAAGTACAATATTCATGTAGACAATTTTACAAGTTGCAAGTGTGCAATTTGACGAGTTTTCATAGGATGAATAACCCGTGTAAACAGAGCGTGACACATGCCTGCCTCGTGCCTCCTTCCAGTTTGGGGCAGTGTTTTATTTCACTCAGATCACAGAGCTCTGAAACCGTTCAACACCAGACTTCAAATGGCAGTGGGGTCCCAGAGGCCAGCAAGGACCCATGACTTGTGGAGACGGTGGCACACGCTGCTCTCTGGGGCTACTGGGGACATGTTCCCAACAACCCGTGGAGGAGTGGGATGTAGAAACAAGCGGGTTGTCTTGTTTTGACTGAGGGAGAATGTGAGGGAAGAAGGAACTTTTTCAGGCTGGGGCAAGGTGACCTTGGTCTAGGCCTTGCTGTGCCAGGACCCCAGCACCTGCACCTGCAGAGGGAAGGTGGGGAGAAGAGGGACCATGAGAGGTGAGGCGTGGTCCTTTTCTCCAGCACGAGGGTAAGACTGGAACCCTCTCCAGTTAGTCCCTGAACTTCTTTCTCTGTGTCCTCAGCTGCAAACAGAGGGTTGGCCTCTCAGGTTCCGTTCTTGTGCTGAGACTCTAGGCATCCTCCTGCCCGTTTACGGCACCTGAGGGCATCTGGTGCTCATCTTCGACTGTGCTCTGTGTGGGAGCCAACCTCCAAGACAGCCCCCAGCATAGCCATCCCCTCCTACACTGTCAGGGGTGGTGTGTGTGGGCGACAGGATCCTGCAGAAGGATCATTGCAGTGTCTCTGTCTCTCTCTCTCATCATTTGCTGGGGAGAAAGCCAGTTGCTGTGTTTTGAGCTAAAGCCAGCAGCCCTATGGAGAGGTCCACAGGAGGAGGGACTGAGTGAGCTGAGAAGCAAATCCTCCAGTTCCAGGCTGAGCGTCCAGTGACCACAGCTCTGGCTGACAGCTTGACTGCGACTTCAGCGGAGATCCTAGGCCAGAGCCACCCAGCTAAGTCATTCTTGGATTCCTGACTTTCAGAAATTGTGTGAGATAACAAATATTGATTGTTGTTTCAACCTGCTTAGTTTGGGGGTAACGTAACAGCAATAAATTAATACAGTCCAACCCTCAACCCATCTCTGAGAGTGTTGGGAAAGTCCTCAGAGGGAGCCTGGACGCCTGGCTCTGGCCTTCAGAGCACCTAGCTACCACCTTCAGTGGGTGGTGAGCTGCAGCTGGCTCACGCTGGCTCATGAGCACTGTGACACTCAGGAATTCTTTTCTGAACTTCAGTTCAGCCAGTTAGTGTCAGATTGGTAGTTCCAAATCAGCCATAGTGGGAGTACTGATGCCACAGAAATAGGTGAAGACTACAAACACTCCCCTCCCCACAGCCTACTGTCAAACTCATACCAGAACACTGCTTCCCTTAGTTATGGCCCTCCCTTTGTCTCTTTAAAAATTATGATGATATATGTCAAGTTTAAGAATAAAACACTGCCCTGGCCGGTTTGGCTCAGCGGTTAGAGCGTCGGCCTGTGGTCCAGAGAGACCCGGGTTCGGTTCCCGCTAAGGGCATGTACTTCGGATGCAGTTTGTCCCCGGCCCTGGTTGGTCGTGCGGGTGGCAGCCACTCGATGTGTCCCTTTCACATCGATGTTTCTCTCTCTCTCTTCCTCTCTCTCCCTACTACTCTATCTGAACAAAAAATGAAAAAATGTCCTCGGGTGAGGATTAAAAAAAAAAAAAAAAGAATAAAATACTAACCACCTATGTACTGATTGCCTGGCTGAAGAAGTAAAGTACTTATGAATTCAGTCGATCCTTCTGTACTCCTCATTTCACAACCTCTTTCCTCCCCGCCAGAAGGAAATCACTATTCTCAATTTTCTGTTTATCAACGCCATGTACTTTTTGTACTTTTATTACATATAGATGTGTCACTAGCCAATATATAGCGTTGTACTGAATGACAGTGTACTGCGTGTTTTAAAACGGTATATAAATGGCATTACAGGGTATGTATGCTTCCAGATCCTGCTTTCTTCATGCAATATTATTTCTGAGTCGTCCATGATGATGCGATTAGCTTTATGTCATTTTTTTTTTAATCCTCACCTGGGATATTTTTCTATTTATCTTCAGATAGAGTGGGAGGGAGGGGGAGAGAGAGAGAGAGAAACATCGACGTGAGAGGGACACATCGACTGGTTGCCTCCTGCACCACCCCGACCAGGGCTGGGACGAACCACAACCAAGGTACGTGCCCTTGACTAGAATCGAACTCGCCACTCTTTGGTCCGAGTGGCCAATGCTCTAACCGCTGAGCTAAACCGGCCGGGGCTCTTGTTGTTTACTTATATATAGTATTACGTTGTATGACTATACCACAATTTACTGACCTACTCTCCTGTTGGTGGGCATTTCAGGTTAGTTTGTATTTTTGCAGTATGAGTAACATAGTTACCGGCATTTTTACTCATACCTTTTTTTAACATGTGTGAAAGCTTCTGTAACTTGTTTTCCCAGGAGTGGAGTTGCTGGGTCATGGAGTATACACATCTGCAACTTGACATCACCACCAAATTGCTTACCAGAGTAGCTGTGAGCTGAACATCTAGAATGTTCACAGCACCTTTATTCATGATAATCTCCTAAGTGTAACTGGAAACAATTCAAAGGCCAATCAACAGGAGACTGGAGAAGGAAATTATGGTATATCCATACAATGGACTATTACTACTTAGCAATAAAAAAGGACTGAACTACTGCTATATGTGACAACGTGGATAATCTCACAGAGAAACCAAGTGCTTATATGAAGTTCTAGATCAGGCAGAATGAATCTGTGAGGAGAGCAGTAAGAATAATAGTTACCTTAAGGAGAAGATGTAAAGTGGGAAGAGGCATGAGGGAAGCCTATGGGTGGTAGTTACCTGGGTATATAGGTAGGTAAAAAGAAAAAAAAAAATCAAGCCATACACTTAAGATTTGTGCACTCTATTGACTGTGTGTTGTCCCTCAATTCAAAAAAATGTAGAAAATGAAAGCACAAACCAAAGTGGCTGAAGTAGTCTCCACCCTCACTGGCAGTGACCCTGCCATTGCCTAGTGGGATTTCATTTTGTCTGAGACGGGTGAAGTGGATCCTATTACCATTTCACTGGCGTTCCTTGGTTAGTGGTGAGGGTAGGCGTCTAATGATATGTTTGCTGGCAATTTGCGTTTCCACTCCTGTCAATTGCTTGTTCCCATCTTTTGCCCATTTTTCTACAGGGTTGTCTTTTTTCCTCATTGTAGAAGTTCTTATATATTCTGGAAACTTAGACCTTTGTAGATCACATACTGCAAATATCATTTTTCTATCTATGGCCTGTATTTTCAAGTTTTAAATATCTTTTGATAAACCAAAATTTTAAATTCCAATGTGGTCAAATTTATCAATCTTAGTTTATATCCTATGCTTTTTTTTTTTTCCCTTATCCTCACCCGAGGACATTTTTGCATTTATCTTCAGATAGAGTGGGAGGGAGAGAGGGAGGAAGAGAGAGAGAGAAACATCCATGCTAGAGAGACACATCGACTGGTTGCCACCCACACGACCCCAACAGGGGCTGGGGACAAACTGCAACTGAGGTACATGCCCCTAGCGGGAACCAAACCCAGGATTCTCTGGTCCACCAGCCGACGCTCGAACCGCTGAGCCAAACCGGCCAGGGCTATATGCTATGCTTTTTGTTCCATGTTTACAAAATCCATCCATATTCTGAGGTAATAAAAATACTCTGCTAATTATTTTCTTCTAAAAAATGTACAAGTAATGCTTTTCACATTTACATCTTCAACTCGTTTTAAATTTACATTTGTGTGTGACGAAAGGTAGAGTTGATCCGCTTTCTTTTAACCCCCTTAAAAGGACATGAAAAAAAACCCATAATGAACGTGGTGTTTCTTCTGCATAGAGCTTGGCAAAAGTTGAACAGAGACTGTGAGCTCACTTTACCTTGTGGTCTTGAGTTCCTAAGTGAATGCCCTTTCTGATGTTTTTCAACCAAGAAAATGATTTCTCCCAGCAGTCTCTTTTCTTCTTTCAGCTCTCTGCCTGCCGCTGATGCACTGAACACCTGAGCAAATAAAAGACTGCAGGGTCCCTCCTCTCCCCCTAGTACATGCATTTAAAACGTAGTCCAGACAATTAGTTACACTTAAAACCTGTATTGTAAATCTGGGCTTGACTGCAGAGACGGTGCCAGGCATAGCTGGGCTCAAAGGCTGTTTGTTGACTGGGAGAATGGATAATGCTGCCTGTTTGTTCCTGCTACTTCTGCCAGTGACCAGCTGTGGGGACTTGACCAAGTCATTTAATATCTGCACCTCTGCCACTTTGCACAGCCTGCCCTGTGGACTGTGTAAACCTTCTAGTCAGAGGTACTGTATACCCTGCAGGTCTGGCCAATATGGGCGAGGAGCAAGGACTCACCCACACATAAGGCCATCACTGTATGTGAACTCAGCCACCCCTTCCTTCACAGTCTACAGTGACCTCTGGGGTCAGGCAGTAGAAAGTGTACACACAAGGATGCTGGAGTTTTGTCTTACCTGGTTAAGACTTCAGTCTCTGAAGCCAAAAGCCTGCCTGGCTGCTTCTACTTCTAGCTGGGAGTCTTTGGGCTAGTTACTTAACTTCTCTGAGCTTCAGTTTCCTCATCTGCAAAACGGACACACATAAAACACTTATAACTGCCAAGCACATAGTAAGTGCTTAGTGAAGGCCAGCTATTTTTCTATTATCACCTCCAACAGGAAGTTTAGGAAGAGGGGTTTAGGCAGCAGACATTTTTTTCCAAGTCACCTGAAAGGTGCCTTCCTTTCCTTAAGGGTGGGAGTTTTAAAATATGAAAGAGCTCCCAGATACCTGTTCCCGTGGGTGCTGTTCCAGGTTTCAGATTCTTCAGCTTTGGGTCAGGTTGGGAGAAAGGATGGAAAGGATCGAAGGTTGGCAGCCAGTGAGCTGCATGGGCCCCTGGACTTGCTGGGCTTGGCTCTTAATCTGAGTTAGTGATCAAATTTAAAATTAAAAAGATTTAATATTAAAAAAGAAACCAAACTATTTCCAGCCTCTCTTGAAAGATCTGGCTGGGTTGGGACCTCATTCCTACACAGTATCCATCAGCTCACTGCTCTGTCAGATGCACCTTCTAGGTGCTCTTGCCCACCTTCACTTGGCTCCTTTGCTATAGGTATCTGGGTGTGGCACCCCCTGTAAAGACAAGCAAGGTACACCATTTTGGAGCAGCTGTGCTGTTTGTGGGCCAGGCTGAGACTTGGGAGCTGGCTGCTCCTAGAGAAGGAAGGGCTCCAGTGAAGCTGAACCAGAGGAGTGGATTCCTGGGCACCTGGAATGGGCCATGTGGAAGAAGGGCAGATGCCTAAGCAACTCTGAAGGAGAAGACAGGGTAGAGCAGTCCATGGCTAGGGGGTGCCAGGGGCCCCCTGTTGACCTGCCCCTGCAGCCATCTCCCTCTCTGCCCATGACCTCAGCAACCCAAACAAGTCCTATGTAGGGATCTTCTATGGATGAGGCCGGCCAGCTCTCACTGTCACTGAGTCCTGGGGACTAATCCAGCATGGTTCTTACCCTCACCATCTTCTCCCCTTAATCCTCCTCGAACACTAGGTGGACCACTGACTTCCCTTCTTCCCCAGACAGAAACCTACAGTGACTGGCCCCCATTCCTTAGCCATTAGATCAAGGTGAGCCTCACCAGGAAGGCAGCAGCCCCTTCTTCCCAACTGCCAGGAGGAGCCTGCAGCATAGAAAGTGCTTTATAAATATATTATGATGAGGGGGTAACATGTAAAACACTCAGAAATGCTCAACAAACGCTGGGCTCTTTCCTCCTCATTCCCGATCTTTGTTTCTCCCCCTTTTCTGTCCAACCTCTGCTAAGTCTCCGGTATCATCTTAAAAAAACACGATACGGCCCTTCTCTTGTTTACAATTCTTACTAGTCCCCTGCTGTCTGCAAAATAAGGCCCTCCCTTCTCAGACTGGGCCCAGGCTTCCCTCCCGCGGTATCAGCACGCATTACCCTCGGTCATGGTCAGATGCAGCCGCCTGTTCAGTCCCCTCTCCGCCTTTGCCTGGTGTCCCCGCCTGGAGTGCCACCTCCACCTCTGCGCTGGCCTGGGGCTTCCGGTCCGCCCCTGCCCAGCCGCCCCACCCCGACGCCTTTCCTGACAACAGCCCGGCCCACGGTGGCCTCTCTCACCCCGTGGCCCCCGCCCTGTACCTTCTCCGTGAACCTTCCAATCGCAGTCTGGCAGCAGCGTCGGAAGCGGTTTCCCCAGGGAACTGCGGTCCAAAGACGACCCCCGGTGTCCCTGGAAGTTTCCGGATCCCCCGGTGCCGGCACTTGCAGCAGCCGGCCTCGCGGGGCGCGGGCTCGGACAGGGACGCGCAGGGCTGGCTCTCGCCCTGGAGGGGTCCTTGGAAGGAGCGGAGCGCGGACACTGGAAAGGAGGCTTTACTGACAAAAAGCATCGCCGCCGCGTCGCAGCGCTTGTAAATCACGCCCTATTTCATAAGGGGTAAACTGAGGCCCAGCAAGATGAGTGACTTGACCAGGGTCACTAGGTGAGTGGCGCGCTCAGGTTGGGCCTGTGGCCTCCGAGGGGGGTGTGGCTGTGGCCGCCCCCGTCCTGGCGCCGGGCTCCGGGTAGGCGGCGGAGCCCTCCGTCCAGCGCGCTGGAAGGGGCGGAGCGGGCCCGGCGAGGGCGGGGGGCCCGGGCGGGGCCGACACAGGTGTTTCGCTTCCAGCTGGGGGGTGGGGTGTAGGAGGCGGCGGCTCCGCGGGCCTTTATAAGTGGGTCCGGGGTGTGGCGCTGTTCGCGGCTTGCTGCAATAATAGTGCGCACGTGTCTGCGCGTCCCTCGCCGCGCCGGCCAGCCGCCCGTCTGCCGGTCGGTCGGTCCGTCCGGCTGGACCGCACTGGCCCTATGGCGTTCCCGCTGGTAAGAGCCGCCGCCGTCCGCCGGGGCGGGACGGGGCGGGGCCGGGCCGCGGTGCTGGCAGCCGCAGCTAACGGTCCGCGCGCAGCCTCGCCCGGCCCGCGGGGCCCCCTCCCCCGCCCCGGTACACTTGGGTCCCGGGCGGGGTGCGGGTCACGTGCCCGCGGGCGTGGGGCCTGGTTGAGGGGTGAGTGGCGGGGGGGGCAGGGCGTCTCCTCGTGACTCAGGGCCTTTGGGTTTAAAGGCGCCGCGGCCCTCTGGGGGTGGCCAGTGGGGCCTCGGAGCTGCGCTGCAGACTCCCGGTGGCCTCGAGTGTCTGTCCAGACGGGAGCTGAGCGCTCGGAAGGAAGCCCCCGCCCCCGGAAGAATTCTTTCTCCCGCAGCCGTCGCACGTGAGCCCCAAAGCCGCCGGCGCCGGAACTCACGCGCCTCGCAGCGCCCCCCGCGGGTCTCGGTCGTACCCAGCAGGCGGCGGGGCGGGCGGCCCAGTGGGGCGGGACTGCTGGCGGCGGGCACCCCCGCGAACGCCACGACGGCAGCCGCACGGCTCCTTTAAGGCGGAGGGATCGCCCCTCGTGCCGTGCGCGCTTCCCCAGCCCGGGAGGTCACGTGGCTTCACACGTTCGATTGGCTCCGGAGCCGGGCTGTCCAGGTGGGTCTCTGCGCGGGTGGGTGGCCGAGCACGTGCGACTCGGCTTCGCGCGGTGGAACCTGCGGCTCTGAGGTGGGTCCCCGGGACGTGGGGGCTGGGGGACGTGCAGGCTGAGGAGGCGGCGCAGGCGTGGCGCCTGGCCAGAGGAGAGGCGCCCACATGGCCGCGGCCCTGTCATGCTCTCCTCAGCCCAGGACCCGGCCGAGGGCCCCAGGTTGGGCGCGGGTGGGTGCAGACTCGGCTGTGGCCACAGGTTTGGCGGAGCAGCGGTGGCAGACCCACGGGTTGCCCACCTGGCCAGCACGTTGGTGAGGAGGATTGTGCCCATCCTGAGTCCCGGGCGCCTGGGGACTCAGACCAAGGAAAGGTTGCACACCTTGGGTTGTCCCGTTGGGCGTCACTCCCTGGGCTTCTCTGTGCGTGGGTGTTCCCCACGGTCAGGGCGACCCTGACTTTCTTGCCTCGTTCCCAGAGGGCTCAGGCAAGGCCGTAGCCCTGGTAAGGGGCCCGACGCTGCCCCGGGGGCTGGGAAAGGCCAGGGCACATGGCCTTCGCACCGCGCCCTGTGCTGGGGGGAACTCGCGAAGAAAGGCTGCAGCACGGGAGACCCCAGAACCACAGCGGCCCCGCCAGGCCCCACGCCACCCCCACCGCACCCCACCCCGCAGTCTGGGTTCCTAGCGGTGCCTCATTTCTCTGGCATCTGCCTCCGTCGTCTCCCTGGCTACCGAGCCGCTCACTCTCCCTCCTGGCACCGGAGTCCACTGCTGCGGGCAGCCGCGGGGCCAGGGGCAGGTGGGCGGGGCGGGGCTCCGAAGGCCCAGGTGCACCGCCAGCCTCGGGTCTGCCCCCAGTGCCCGCGCTGACCTGTGCCAGCTGCGAGTGTCTACTGAGGATGGTGTGTACTCTCAGGCTCAGGTCCTCCTGGAGCCTAGGGACACAGGTAGGGTTAAACATAAAGTACTCCAAACAGGCAGAACAAAACCTTGGAAGCCTTGGCGTGGTGGTGGTGGTGGTGGTGGTGGTGGGTGGTGGCGGTTCCTGGGCGGTTTGTTTTTATCGTAGGTGGAAGGAAGCTCTGCTTCGGGAGCTCAGGGGAGCTCTGCGCTGTGCGGAGGCCCTCAGGACTGGCGCCGGGTGTGCAGGCTCCCGCTGGTCCATCGTTCCTCATTCAGCTTTCCAGAGCTCATCGAGTTTGTTTTTGTCACATTGGTTTCACTTAAACTCGAGTGGCCTGGCAGTGCATGTCCACTTGATAGAACTAGGATTTGGGCGCTGATGACCCGGTGTGTGTAAGTCCCATTATTGTCCCCAGGCATTGTCTTGTAACCATCTCCCTGGGCCAGGCTCCCTGGCTGGAAGGGCGGCTATATCTGCTTCTGTGATGATCAGAACACTGGAATGCTTGATATGGGTCGGTTCTGTGGTCCTCTTCACTGTGGTACACACACCAGTGTCCACAGAATGTGGGGGAACGTGATCAAGGTAGTAAGACTCCAGGCTCAACACCAGACTTGCTAACAAGCTAACTAACGATGATAATAGCTATCTTAGTATTTTCACTGGTCACCAAGCTGTTTATTTTGTTTTTAATCCTTAAAATGGGTTGCAAACCCAGTCCCTTCAAGGGCCTGAGGTAGCTTAAATGACTAGAGGGAGAGGAAGGAAAGAGGAGTATTTCCGAAGGGAGCAGCCAGTAGCAGGTGTCACCGTGCATAAGTGGGGAGTTTTGGCTTTTTGATGGAGTTTTGGCTTTTTTCCTAGTTAAGCTGCCAGTTTCTCTTTTTTAAAGTTACACCATTAAAAAATTGTAAGCACTGTGTGGACCAAAGGTCACATGTCTCTGAGAACTGGATTCCACCTGAGGGCCAGTTTGAGTTGTGTCTTTAAACATCTGTTTTAGATCCCCATCCCCCCTATTGTGCAGATGATGAAACAGACTCAGAAATCACATCACAGCTACTAAGTGATGAGCCAGGGTATAAACCTAGATCTTTCTGGTACCGTAGCTCAACCCAGGACACTGTGTCTTCTGTTATGTCAGAGGGATCAGGGGTTATTGGCGGAGCACCTTGTGTAGAAAACACAGTGGTCTGTGGGCTGGTCACAGTGAACCTTAACTGCAATGGAGGGACTCTGGTGCTGGGAAAAGCAGTGTGGGTCTTCTGAGCCTTAGTGTGGCAGTGTTGACAGCATGAGGAATGTGCTGTGTCTATCATTCCATAATGTGTATGAGAGCAGTTAGCTGATCCTGAGAGAACCAGAGGTCTGGAGTGGTCCGGCTCCTCCCACTGTGGGGGTGACCCTCCCAGGCGTCTGCACCAAAGACTTTCCTTTTTCAGAACAGTTGCAATAACTTTTTTCCTTCTGAGACAAGACAAACTTGAAGTTATATCATCATTTTAGGACCTATAAAAGTAGAATGAGGATTATTAAATCTCACCTCTTCTCTCTCAGCAAACGTTCCCATAATCCTGTCTCTTAGTATTCTAGGAAGGATTAATAAAGGTTTTAGCAGCACCCGGTAAAATCTTCTAGGACAAAGCTCCCAGAACATCAGATAGCCTTGAGCCAGGAATGAAGGTCTGGACTTTCATTCTGGGCAAAAGTTAGAATCCTAACAGTGTCCCACTAGCACGTGTAAAGGCATATATACCTTTATTTCTGTATCTTATTCCCAAAGGAGTTAAAGCATAACGCAATAAAGAACATATTCAGAACCTTTGCCAAAGCAATTTCTCTGTGAGAATGCAAACTCAGATACAAACTAGATAGCTTTTTTACATGTGCTGGGAAGTTTTGGGAAAGATGGAAACTTGAAAATGTTACCTGTCCCCAGCTGCTTCTCTAGCAACGTATAGACCAAGCCCTCAGCTATGAGTTTAGTGTTTGGGAATTTGGGGGTGGAGGAGAAGGGTGGCAAAAGAACTCTGCTGATATTTTAGTGTTTATATGCTAAGTAATGTCAGTGCTGACTTTCTCATTCATTGTCTCCAGGTCCCTTAGAAAGGACTGTTTCTAAATTGTGTATATGTTTAAAGGGCAAATTAATTAGTGAACCTCTAGGTCTCACTGGAAGTTTGGAGCAGGAATGCATACCAAACCTGGAGATTAAGGTTTAGACTGTTGTCTTCAGTAGCTAGCAGTGGAGGCAGTCAAAGAATCATGGGATCAAATAGCAAATTATTTTCTCTCCTATGGAACAGTTGTGTTAATCCCACCCATCCTGTTCTGCAAATCTTCTTTCCCTAGTCAGTATCTAAACTGTACTGACTCTGGGGAGAAGTTGCCAGAAAGCTGAGGGGTGAGGGGTGGGCACAGGCAAGGGGGTAGGGAGTGAGGGGTAGGAAAAGGGTTGGACCTTGAGGTTGGAATAGAGGAGGTTACATAAAGAATTTCTGCTTCTTTCTGTTTGAGTTAAAACCAAGAAGCATTGACGGCCCCTTTCAGGGTTTATTAAGCCTTTGCTTGTTCCTCCGTTTTACGCCTCACAGGGCAGCTTTGGAAATGCCTTCCGTTTTCTTTCCTGCCATCGTGCAGCCTGTTTTTAGTTAGACCTGCTCATGAGAGCTTGTCATCTTCTGTACTAAATGCTGAAAGTTTTCATGTTCAATAGGATGCCCCCCCCCAAATAAGGCATTTTATTTTCTCAATTATAATAACCTGGATGAAAAGATTGAACTGAAAGGTACGTAATGTATGTGATAGTTCATGGGAAAATTATCTGACTTCTCATAAAAAGTCAGTATCCAAATTTCACTGTTAAATTTACACTGTAGACATAATTTTTAGTGAGTTTTGCTACTCGGATTTAAAAAGGCTCCTATTAGGGAGTGTCTTGCTTCTTTAATATATAATTTGTTTAAATAACAGGCGTGGAGGAGGGGGGCCATTCCTGACTAAACAGGCTTTGCTTTCAGCTGTACAGAACACTCAGGCATGGATAACCTCTAGATTCTACTTTGCTTTTTGAGATTCCTGTATGGTTGGAGCACCCTTCTAGGTTATAGTGAGTTAACAGTTTTGATTTTTTAAGGCCCATTTTGTGAGGACTTTCCTGAGGTAATTGGAGAATCCCCCGAGGGCAGGTCTACAGATTGATTTGTGTGCTAAAATGGGTCACGGTTGCATGTAGCTGTTGATTCTGAGAGAAACTTGACTATAAAGGTTTCTTTACTCTTAGGCAGCATAATATACTGATATAGGTACCATCCTGACAGGCTGAGCACCTTGGCCTGAGGTCTCCCTTGATAAAGGTATGAGAGTAGTTCTCTGTTGGAAGAAGGCAGTTACCTGGAAGGGCAGGTTAGGTTTTTCTTTTTTCTTTTTTTTGTCTTTGACAGAACACTTAATCTCTTACTAACCACCTGTGCTCTCTGCATTCTTGTTTTGTGCTCCTGGCTTTTGGCTCTGACACCATCTGTCTCCCGAGTTTGCCCTGTCTCCTGAGACTTTTTTTAAAGCTGTAATTTTGGAGGAAAAAATTTTAAGCTGTAATTTTGGAAGTTCAAAAGGTGTTAGAGACCTGTCTCCCAGGTATAACTTGGAGTTGACACCAAGCCCAGATTATAATGTCTGACTAGGCTTAGAATGAAAAGTGATTGTTTTAAGTTTATATGCAGTGAATGGATGACAGACCCAGACTTGGAACCCAGGACTCTTTATTTCTAGACTAGCATTATTTCTAGAATGCATGCACCTTGACCTCTGTTAGGTTGGTCTCTGATTATTTCATTTTACTTAAAATCTCCACTTGGTTCATAAGACTCGGTGTCTTCCTCCCCCGCCCCCTTCTGTCTGATAGACCTTTACTTGCCCTGACACTTACAAGCTCCCACCTCCCCCTGAATGCCGCATTCCCCGTGGTTCATTCTGTTGGCTCATTCTTGTCCTCTTACACAGAGGGCCTGTGTATTCCCGTAGCACCAGTTCTCTCTCTCTGACCAAGTTTTAGGTGGAGCTCTTTGGCTCTGATTGTTCTCAAGACCCCTGGTTCTGATTGGGCTCCTGAATGAATATGTGTATCTGAGGCATAGTAAACCCAGTAGATCGAAAAGCCCAGTGTCCTCATCTCCTGGGGCTAATCTGATTCTCTCCCCTCCACCCATTCAGGCCCCCCCCCCCCAACTGTACTCCAGTGTCCTCTTGGGGGAAAGCACACTGTGTCTAAGTGTTTTTGTTTGTTTGTTTTTGTTTTTACCACGAGAAGCCCCAGTACAGAAGGATGCTGGGCTTTTTCTGTGTGTGGAGCTTTCCGTGCTGGTGTTCCTGCTGCTTCCCAGACACATTCCTGTGACTCTGGATTCTTGGGTCTTAATGGGTGGTTGTATCCCCCAAGCTGAGTGGTAAGCTGTCCCCCAAGCTGAGTAGTAAACTGTGGATGAGAGGGCCTTTTCCTACCCTCTTCACCACCCAGGAATGACAAGTGAGGTGTTGCTTGATTAAATTCAGCAGTTTTAAGATGAAACACAAACTTCCATTGGGTTTTGGACTTGAAGAGGCAGAATTTAGCTCTGCTGCTCAGGAGGTTTCTGTTGCTTTTCCTGTGGAATATTGCCTTGCCTGGGTTTGGGAAAGTCCCTTCTTGCTAAAGCTTCTGAATGTTCCACAAATGCAAAACAACAACAACAAACGAACAAAAAAACACCCCAGCAAACTGTCCATTTATATGCTGAACAAGTACATACACTTCTTGGTGAACTTGACTAGGGTGAATTAGTTGAAAGCAGGCTTCTGAGTAACAATGACTTAATCAACTATGTGGAATTGGGGGACATCTGTCACTAATAAGTTATTTATTGAGCATATGCAGGTGCTTTATATATTTCTCATTACTACAAAATCTGCAGTAAGTAGGTGGCACTCCATTCTATACCTGAGACAACCAAGGCTCAGAAACGTTAGTGGTGAACCTAGTATATGTACTCCAAAGCCTGGGTACTTTCTGTTTTGCAAAACAGTGAATAACAGTTTTGGGGAGGATTCCTCCCCTGTGGACAAAGGGGGGGTGCTTTTTTCAGATGGTAGTCTCCCCTCTCCTCCCCTCCCCTTCAAGGATTGTTACCAAAGGAAACCAATGTTTCATGATGGGAGTGTCAACTGTTATCTGTTGAAAAGGGGAAAATTGAGACCTGCTCAAAATAATAGCTTGTATTAAGAAATTCCTCGTGAACCATTCTTTCTGACAACAAGTAGATATAATTAGTTTTATCTTGAGGCCATTTTTAGCCAGTAACAGTAAGAATCATTGTTTTTCTTTTCTAGCATTGCCGATTATTTCTTCCTGTTGATCTATGATTCACAGTAGCACTAAGGTTTGCCTTCTCTTCTAAGTCTTTGATCTGTCTTAAAGCCTGTTTTTCCCGTCGATAGTGAAAGACCAAATAAAGGTTAAAAAAAGCTGCAGATGATCTCACTTTCTGGCAAAATATGCCAAAAATCACAGTGAAAGCTATCAAGCAATAGTAACATTATCAAGGGGGGAAAACTGTTTTACTTGTGGTAAAACATGGGTATGAACTCAGACCTATAAATCGATCACAGATAGTATATACAAAGTAATGGGTCTATAAGTATAGGGGTGGATAGAGGTATGTGTTTTAAAAATGAAAAACTATGAATTCATTTAATTGGAGAGTTTGAAAGGATCGCTGTAATCTGTAGTAGGTTCAGGTTTTAGGCAGTCTGATTTCTAGTGTGTTTTTAGTCTTTGAATTAAGCTTTTAAAATCAATTGACTATCAAGATTAGACATGAAAGGACTTATGGTCTTCAAAGGAATAGTTGGCCTGGGTCTTTAGTAGATTTTTCCCCTTTATGAGCAAATAGATTCTTTTCTTCAAAGATACCTACGGTGGCCTCTGACCCCTTGGTGTCATAATAATGACACTACTGATAGCCAACTTTCATTTGTTCAGCACATAATTATGTACCAGGTACTGTGCCCAGCATGTTCTATGTATTAATTCACAAAAGCCCTATGAAATGGTATTACTTTTATTCCTGTGGTACACATAAGGGAGGTGGTAGGTCTGTTCCCATCTGATGTTGCTGGCTTTGGTCTTTTTTTTTTCCTTCTAAATTGGTTACTCAAGGCAAACCATTGGGTACTTACTGATGTGATTATGCCATTTGGGTATAAATGGAACACTTCACTTACTTTTATTCTAATATCACGGAGTCCTCTGCCTCTCTGCTTTGGTGTACTTGAGAGGAGGGTAGGGGGGGAAGAGAGGGAGAGAGTCATTCCAGATATCATTTGCTTTGAGTTGGGAGATTGTGGTGTGTGTTCCTAACAGGATTGGGAGTGGGGCAGGAGTTGGCCAAGCATACTCCTAATTAGGTTTTTATTTTTTTGGTTAATCCTCACCTGAGGATATTTTTCCATTGCTTTTTTTAGTTGGAAGGGAGAGAGGAAGAGAGAGAGAGAGAGAGAAACATCAGTGTGAGAGAGATACATCAATTAGTTGCCTCCTGCCCTACCCCAACTGGGGCTGGAGATTGAACCTGCAACGCAGGTATGTGCCCTTGACCGGAAATCGAACCTGTGACTCCTTGGTCCGCAGGCCAGTGCTCTAACTGCTGAACCAAATTGGCCAGGACCTAATTAGGTTTTTATTTATTTATTTGTTTATGTATATAATTTTCCTTTATTGATTTTAGAGGGAGAGGGAGAGAGAGACATCGATGACAGAGAACATCGATTGGCCACCTCCTGCACGCCCCCAGTGGGGATCAAGCCTGCAACCCAGGAATGTGCCCTGGCCAGGAATCGAACCGGGACCTCTCAGTCCATGGGGTGATGCTCAATCCACTGAGCCACACCAGCCAGGCGTGACTAGTTTCTTTCACTTAGCCTAATATTTTTTAGGTTTATTCATGTAGTAGCTTGTATCAATACTTCATTCCTTTTTACTGGTAAATAATATGCTATTATATAGACATACCTTAGGCTCTGAACCAGGTATGTCTGGTTCTAAAACTCACCTTGAGGATTCCCTGCAGAGGGAGGGTGCTTTGGACTCTCTCCTCTCGTCTCCTCTTTTCCTCTTCTCCTCTTCTCCCCTCTCTCTCCCTTCCTCCCTCTCCCCCTTCCCTCCTCTCTCCCTCTCCCCCTCCCAAGAAGAAAAATGAAATAAAATAAAATAAAATAAAATAAAACTCACCCGATGCTATCTTGCCAAGGTAATTCCTGTTTACATCCCATTACCATAAAAGGTTCTTGAGGCATTTTTCTCAGGACACCTTGCTCACAGTAAACACTCATTAAGTATTTTAATATATAGTCAGGAAACCCAAATTATCATTACTTTAACTCCCCGTGTCAGATTGGGAGAAAAAGGGTGCAAGGTCTCCATTTGTCAGAAAGAAGTGTAAACCTAATTATCTTTGTTCTGTGTCTAGGAGGAGGGAGCGGGAAGGATAAAAGATTGCTGGGACAACCAGGAGGCACATGCCCTCTCCACATGCAGCAACGCCAGTATCTTTCAAAGGATAAACGCCATATTGGATAATTCTCTGGATTTCAGTAGAGTCTGCACTACACCCGTCAATCGAGAAGTTCATGATCATCTGCCAGGTGAGTCAGATTTGAAAACTTGGCCCTCCAGGCCTGTACTGGGAGCTGTTTCTAGGTGGCCTCCTTGCGAAGCTTGTGAAGCATGGCCTTGAATCTCTGCTAACACTTGCCCTGCCTGTAGTTTTTTGTGTGGGTCCCCCTCTGGGCAAAGGCTGCCTTTGAATACAATATAGAAATCTTTTTTATGATACTCAAGAAGATTGGATAAAAAAGGGTAGGTCAAAAGTGACAGGACTATTTATATAAAGAATTACAGTATGAGTCACATGTACGTATAGATTTTCTGGTAGCCATGTTAAAGTTAAAAAGGTAAAATTAATATTTAACCCAACATATACAAAATATTGTGACAACATATAATCAGTATAAAACCACTAATGCCTGTAAACAAAAAAGTAAAAAAAAAAAAAAAAAGAAAAATAAAAAACCCCACTAATGCCATATTGTTTCTTTTGTTAGTGCTAAAACTTCAAAATTCAGTGTACATTGTGCAGCACAGCTTGGTTTGAACTACCTACATTTGAAGTGCTCAGTAGCCACATGCGACCAATGGCTCCAGCATGGGGCAGTGCAGCTCTTGAATATTTTAGTTGCTTTTAAACATGCGTGCAAGTCAACATGTATTCAGTTTTTGTGATATTTAGGATTACTCCACACACTAGTTCAGCATCTCCTGAGGATAACACTTCACAAGGAGGCTTGGGTATGCTAATAGTGTTTCATAATCTTTTTTGGTGGGAGTTGCAACATGTTACAATAATGTGGATGGAATGTTTTTTGAGTTATTTTATATGAAAGTGAACATTTAAAATTATTATTTTTTTTTTGAGAGAGAGAAACATCGATATGAGAGAGATACATTGATCAACTGCCTCCTGCATGCCCCTCACTGGGGATCAAGCCTGCAACCTGGGCATGGGCCCTGACCAGGAATCGAACCGGGACCTTTCAGTACATGAGACGATGCTCAATCCACTGAGCCACACCGGCTGGGCAGCATTTTTAATTTTTTAAATGGACCTTGAGAAAATGTGACACAACAGGGATTCTCAAGGACCTAGTGATTGCTGATTTTTAGTTATACTTTATTTTTTAATCCTCACCTGAGGATATTTTTCCATTTATCTTCAGATAGAGTGGGAGGGAGAGAGAGAGAGAGAAGCATCAATGTGAGAGAGACACATCGATTGGTTGCCTCCTGCACAACCCCAACCAGGGCCAGGGACTGAACTGCAACTGAGGTACGTGCCCTTGACTGGACTCAAACCTGCAGCTCTTTGGTCCAAGGGATGATGCTCTAACTGCTGAGTCAAACTGACCAGGGATAGTTGTACATTTTTTATTTATTTTTTAACTTGGCCTTGGAAGTATTTCCCACAAAGATGCAGGAGTATATGAACGTAAAGTAGCTAAATGTTTGAGGGAGACACTTACATTGTTCTGATGATTAGTGATGTTGAGCATCTTTTCATATACCTATTGGCTATTTGTGTGTCCTCTTTGGAGAAATGTCTATTCAGTTTTTCTGCCCATTTTATTTTGTTTTTTTAAATCCTCACTCGATATTTTTCCATTTATTTTCAGACAGAGTGGGAGGGAGAGAGAGAGAGAGAGGGAAACATCAGTGTGAGAGAGACACATCGATTGGTTGCCTGCCGCACGACCCCGACCAGGGCCGGACCGAACGCAACTGAGGTACATGCCCTGACTGGAATCAAACCCATGACTCTTTAGTCCGCGGGCTGATGCTCTAACTGCTGAGCCAAATCGGCCAGGGCCCTCTGCCCACTTTAAAATTAGATTGTTTTTTACTGTTGAGTATTATTCTTTATCTATTTTGGATATGAACTTCCTATCAGACATATAATTTGCAGATATTTTCTCCCATTCACTAGGTTGCCTTTTTATTTTGTTGATGGTTGAATTAACATGTGGTTGTTTTATTTAATTTTAATCCAAAATATTTCAACATGTGATTTACATACAAATTATTGATAAGGCGTTTTGTGATCTTTTTTTCATACTAAATATTCAAGCTGCAGTATACATATTTCAAATTTTGTTATTGGTATATAATTGATATAACATTGTGTTAGTTTTAAGTGTAAAACATGATTTGATAGATGTGTTTACTGCAAAATTATATGCATTTTTTTTATATGTTTTTTATTGATTTTTAGAGAGAGAGGAAGGGAGAGATAGAAACATCATTTGGCTGCCTCCTGCATGCCCCCTACTAGGGATCAAGCCCACAAACTGGGCATAGGCCCTGACTGGGATTCGAACCAGGACCTCTCAGTCCATGGGACAACACTCAATCCACTGAGCCACACCAGCCAGGCTATTTTTGTTGTTATTAATACTCACCTGAGGATATTTTCCCATTGATTTTTAGAGAGAGTGGAAGGGAGGGGGGAGGGAGGGAGGGAGAGAGAAAGAGAGAAAGGGAGAGAAAGGGAGGGAGGGAGGGAGAAACAGAAACATCGATGTGAGAGAGAGACATCCATTGGTTGCCTTCTGCACTTACCCCGACTGTGGCCAGGGATCAAACTTGCCACCCAGGTACATGCCCTTGATCAGGAGTCGAACCCAAGACCCTTCGGTGTGCAGGCTGACGCTCTAACCACTGAGCAGCACCGGCCAGGGCTGCAGTTTATTTTAATTATTTGCATTATATTTTATACTCACAGCTCATCTGAATCTGAACTATAAATTTCCATCAGAAATAGTTGATATGTATTTACTTTTCATAAGATCCAAAGTTGAAATTATAGATTCATGTGCTCAAGTGTTCTGAACCATACTTACAACTTTTCTAATAACAGATTTGAATTCCCGTGTTGTTGTTTTTTAATTCAGTTAATTAAAATTAAAATTTTATTTCCCCAGTCATAACAGCTGCTTTTTAAAGTGCCCAGTGGCCTCATGTAGGTGGTGGGTTCTGAACTGGGCATGACAGTTCAGAGAACTGGGGGACAGTCTGGCCGGCCAGTGAGTAGCATCAGTCCTCTTTTGTTGGTCTTAGGGCTCTTCAGCCTGGCAACCAGTTCAGGTTCACTTATGTCCTCAGCTTTCTAAGAGAAATTCCTGCTGCCATGTTTACTGTGGGATGTCGTGGGGATCACTTCCATTGTGCCATATGATGTCCTTTTATGAGACTCTCAGTCAGGGTTTGAGCAGGAAGCAGAACCATGATGAGGGTTATGGACCAAGGGGCTTATTATAGGACGTAGACATTTCACAGGTGATGGAGGAGTGGAGGTAGAAATAGGACTTAGACATTCCACAGGTGAGGGAGGGAGTGAGGATTGAAAAATCAGAGAAGGTCACTAACCAGCCCTCCGGAGGCATTGGTGGACAGTGGGGCTTACAGGGCACTCTAGAGAGCCAGGTGTAAAGGAGGGAGCTGGTGGAGAATCTGTGGAAGGCAGTTGCCACTGCACCGGGTGGTGGGTGTGGGCTTGTTCTTGTCTTCAGGCCCCCTGTAGAGCAGAGCTGGGTGTGGGGTGGAAGAGAGCAGGCACCAGCTGTAACCTGCCCGTCTCTCTGTGTCTGTCCCTCACTCTGCCCATCTCTGCCAACCTGATGCTCTTTAACTTCCTAGCCCACCTCCAGGTGAGGTCACCTGTAGAGAGGGGGACAGAACACACTTGGGCTAGAAGAGCTGCAGTGGAGAGGGGGAGGCGGAGCAAACCCATGAAGAGAAATACGCACTGTGAGATTGTTCTCTAGCCCTCTGCAGACTCTGCCCTTGTTCTCACTCTATGAAGTAGGGAATGAGATGTGCAGTTTCTAAAAGCCTTGGTCTGCGTGGCACCATCCCCATCTGCTGGAATGTCGGGGCTTTGCCACTAAAACCTGAGGCTGCATCCTCTCAACCACAGGTAGGATTCCTCCCATGTTAGTGTGTGCGTTCAGTTTGTGAATGTAGATGTTTTATGTCTTTTTGACTGAAGGAGAAATGAGTACACTTGTCAGGGGAGAGGGTACTGCAGAAGTCAAGGGTGAAGGCTTCCGGAATCAATACTAATGAGGATGTTTCTACTGTGAAATGAGGGTCTTGAACTAAGCAGACGCCAAGGTCCCTTCTATTTTTAATGTTCTGTGGTTTCTTGTTTTTAAATAGAATTATAACCTGATTTTATATTGTTATTGAACTTGTCAAATTTAAAATCTTTTAATAATGATTTTTCTTTGTAAAAATTGAAATTCTCAAATTTATTTAGGGGATGTTAAATCTTGCATTTTTTTCTTTTACAGTAATATATTCATTGTAAAAAATTCTAAAGAAAACAAATTAGAAGGGAAAAATATACATAACTCCACTACGAGAGATAACTAGTCTTTAACATTTTAGTATAGCTCTTCAGTATTTTTCTTACGTATGTGTATTTGTTAAAGTGAAAGCTTTCTGAACACTGTACTAATTTGCCCCTTTCTCTTTCCTCTTTCCAGCATTCATTTTCTGTCTTTTTCAAGGCTACATAGCATTTTACTGTGTAGATAGACGCATTATAGGATTCTTTTTTTAAAAAAAACACATGATTTTACTGATTTTTTTAGAGAGAGGGGAAGGGAGAGAGAGATAGAAATATCAATGTGAGAGAAACATCAATTGGCTGCCTCCTGCACGCCCCCACTAGGGATAGAGCCTATAACCCGGGCATGTGCCCTGACCGGGAATCGAACTGGGACCTCTCAGTCCATGGGATGACGCCCAGTCTACTGAGCCACACTGGCTGGGCACATTATAGAATTCTTAACCTGGGTCCCTGCATAGAATTCAGGAAGTCAGGTAACTTGGGCAGGTGAAAACTGATTTTTTTTTCTTCTTACCAGTGCTTAAATGAAATGTAGCATTTCTATTATAAATATAGGCAACAAATCACAATATTAGCCTTTGGCAATAATCATCATTAGTAGGATGATCGGACATTTTTTAAAAAATCCTCACCCGAGCATATGTTTCTTTATTGATTTTTTAGACAGAGGGGAGAGAGAGAGAGAGAAAGGAAAAGAAACATAGATGTGAGAAACATCTATTGGTTGCCTCCCATATGCACCCTGACCTGGGATTGAACCTGAAGCCTTTTATTGTATGGGACTATGCTCTAACCAACTGAGCCACCTGGCCAGGGCTGATGAGACTTTTTTTTTTTTTTTTTCTTTATTGATTTCTAGAGAGAGAGGAAGGAAGAGGGAGAGAGATAGAAACATTGATGAGAGAGAACATTGATGGGCTGCCTCCTGCTTGCCCCCCACTGGGGATTTGGCGCACAACCTGGGCATGTGCCCTGACTGGGAATCGAGCAGGCAACCTCTTGGTGCATGGGTTTGACGCTCAACCACTGAGCCACACCGGCTGGGCTAATGAGACATTTTGAATCTGATTCCTTTATAGTCATTGCACATATATCTTTTTTTTTTTTTATCCTCATCCGAGGACATTTTTTCATTTTCAAACCAGCCAGGGCAACATATATCTTGAAATGTTGTTTATGCTCATCACTACTTCAAAATTATGATTACTGTTTTACATATTTAGCAACATTATTCTTAGAAGGTACCCATAGGCTTTAGCTGACTGCCAGAAAGATTCATGGTACCAAAAGTTAAGAATTCCACACTATTAGAGATAGGTTGCTAAACAGGTGTCTATTAAACAGTGCTAGAAGTACTTGAAGTTAAAACTTTTGACTGCATCTGTGTTTACTTGGACATAGTACAAAACTCTAAGAGTAAAACTGTTTCATCAAATAAGTATCTTTTGCCCTGGCCAGGTAGCTCAGTTGGTTAGAGTATCGTCCCAATATGTCAAGATTTCAGGTTTGATCTCTGGTCAGGGCACATACAAGAATTAACCAGTGAATGCATACATAAGTGGAACAACAAATCAATGTTTCTTTGTCTCTCTCTCTCTCTCCCCCTATCTCTCTCTCTCCCTCCCCCTATCTCTCTCTCTCCCTCTACCTCTCTCTCCCCCTCACTCTCCCTCCCTTCTGCTCTAAATTTTCAAAAAATTATAAAAAGTATCTTTGTTGTTGTTGTTGTTGTTAATCTTCTCCAGAGGATGTTTTTCCATTGATTTTTTTTTTGTTTTTTTGGGATAGAGTGGAAGAGAGGGGTAGGGAGAGAGAGAGAAACATCAAGCTTGGTTGCCTTCTGCATTACCCCAACAGGGGCCAAGGATCGAACCTGCAACCCAGGTATGTGCCCTTGACAGGAAATCGAACCTGCAACCCTTTGGTCTGTGGGCAGACGCTCTAACTGTTGAGCCACATTGGCCAGGGCTCTTTTTTTTTTTTTAATTCTTGACAGTATTCCAGATGTCCCCCATCTTCCTTCCCTTTGCCCCCCTCCACCCAGCCCCCATCCCACTCTAGGCCTTCCTCACACTATTGTCTGTGTCCATGGATTTTGCATATATGCATATATATTCTTTGGTTAATCTCTTCCATCCCCTCTACCCTCCTCGCCTCTGAGATCTTTGTCATTCTGTTACATGCATCCATGCCTCTGGACCTGTTTTGTTCGTCAGTTTATTTTTTTCATTAGATTCCACATGTTAGATCATGTGATACTTGTTTTTCTCTAACTGGCTTATTTCACTTAGCATAATAATCTCCAGGTCCATCCATGCTGTTGAAAAGGGTAAGAGCTCCCTTTTTATGGCTGCATAGTATTCCATTGTGTAAATGCACCACAGTGTTTTAATCCACTCATCTGTTGAGGGGCGCTTGGGCTGATTCCAGGTTTTGGCTACTATAAATATTGCTGCTATGAACATAGTGGTGCATATATTCTTTCTTATTGGTGTTTTGGGATTCCTAGGATATATTCCCAGAAGTGGGATTGCTGTGTCTCAAATAGCAGTTTCATTTTTAATTTTTTTAAAAAAATATTTTATTCTTTATTGATTTTAGAGAGAGATGGAGGGAGAGGGAGAGATAGAAACATCGATGAGAGAGAACATCGATTGGCCACCTCCTTCATGCCCCCCACTGGGGATCGGGCCCACAACCTGGGCATGTGCCCTGACCGGGAATCGAACCAATGACCTCTCGGTGCATGGGTCGACACTCAGCCACCGAGCCACACCGGCTGGGCTCATTTTTAATTTTTTGAGGAAACTCCATACTGTGATCCACAGTGGCTGCACCAGTCTACATTCCCATCAGCAATGCACTAGGGTTCCCATTTCTCTACACCCTCGCCAGAACTCGTTGTTTGTTGATTTATCTTTTAAAGCTTTTCATGCACATGTTAAATTACCCTCCAGGAATAATGTACTAATTCACTCTCTTTCTGTAGTCTATGAAGGAACCCAGTGCTTCTAAAAATCACTAGCTTTTTATATTCTGTGTAGACCTATTGTGATTAGGCACTGTCAGGGATCTCCAGTTTGGTGTCATGTTCAAGGAACTTCTGCAAACCTGACGTTTGAACACTAGCATCAGGTAAAGTTAACATTTCGTTGTGTTTGGATTATACTAGTTTTACATGCAACTTTGGGACATCACCCAACCTGGGCCAGAATAACCCAGAATAACAGCATGCAAATGGGACAGCATGCTGTATTCCAGGACTGGAGTCTTAAGACATTCTGCTTCAGAAGCTCCCATACTGGAAGCCATAGATTAGGTGGAGCCACTCTTGGGTCAGCAGTCTTCTTTTTTGCTCTCCATGGAGAAGAAGTTGAATTGTCACCTTCAAAATGGTATATGCACATGGCAGTGGAGTCTTGGAAACACTGGGATGTGAAGTGGACATCCTACTAAATAAGCGGGGGATGGGGGTAATAGAGGTGGGGAGGAGCTGGTTTAAAAAGTGAACTAATTCCTGGTAGGATGGGGTGGATTTAGTTCAAAGCTCCATGGGCACCTAAGTGGAGAAAAGAGAAAGGATTCATTAGTAATTTTATAAAATTATTAAAACAAGTCTGAGTTGGGATAGTGTGAGTATAGACCTGGGCTGAGAAAGTACCCCAGAGCAGGAGGGAGGAGGAGACCAGGTTGGTCTCTGGATTTAGGTCCCACTCTGCCATTTAGTGGCTTTGTCAGTTTGCTCTCTAGTAAGGAAGAGAAGATTTAACTAGCTGGTGTTTTAGCCCCTTTCCTGCTTTTCCTCTGTGGCTGACTCTCTCCTGTAGTGCTCGGGCAGCAAGGGCTTCTGTCCCGAGAGTCTCGTTCTGCCTGTACCCTTCTGCCGAAGGGCCTAAATCACACAGGACACTCTTACTTGCAAATGATCAAACACCTAATTAGAACTGACTTTAGCAAAATGTGGGATGTGTTGGAGGACTCTCAGTATATATATATGGGTCACAGGCTAGGAAGAACTCTGAAAAACTGAGGCCACTGAATCTGGGGGTCTCAAGTTTTGTCAAGACTGTGCCTCTTCGCTGCCTCTTTCCCAGAGTGGGTTTCATGTTCGTCATTTGCACAGTTTCCTTTTATCTGAGGAAGGGACTGGACTGTGCGCACGTCCTCTGGTGCCATGAAGTCAGGAAACAGACCTTCCTCCACTAGGTCCAATTTAAATGATCCCAAGGAAGGGTTCCCAAAGAGCTTGGCTTGCATTGTGAGCATAGCTGGACAGGTCTCTGCAGTCATAGTGATGGGTTGTTCTGGTCCAGGTTGGGTTAGATGTACGGACCTTTATAGTGATCACTGAGGCAGAATCTTGGAAGAAGATGGCATTTGCCTTCAGGACCACTTGGATGGCATAGGAAGAAACGGTTCATCGAAAACCTGGTGTGGGGAGATTTTTAAAAACATGATCTTGGGAATTCATGAATTAGCAGCATCTTCAAACAATTGTTTGTGTACATCTTGTTTTTTTAAAAAACAATGCACCCCCCAATCAGATACCAATTCATATCCATTAGGATGGTCATTGACCCAACAAAACAAAAACAAAATAGTGTTAGTAGGATATGGGGAAATTGGAACACTTGGGCACTGTGGAATGTAAGTGGAGCAGCCGCAGTGGTAGGCGCATGGTGGTTCCTAAAAAAATCAAACATAAGATTAGTATTTGATCCAGCAATTCCACTTCTAGGTATAGATGACAAGAACTGAATGCAGGGATGAGAAGACATATTTGTACACCTATATTCATAGCCATACTAGTTATGATAGCCAAAAAGTGGAAATAACCCAAACGTCCATGGACAGGTGAATGGACAAACAGAATGTGGTCCGTCCAAACAATGGAATATTATTCAGCCTTAAAAGGGAAAGAAATTCTGACACATGCCACAGCCTGGATGAACCTTGAAGCCATTAAGCTCAGTGAAATAAGCCAGTCACAAAGGACGAATATTGTAGGATTCCACTTAGATGAGGTACCTGGAATTGATTCATAGAGACAGAAAGAATTATTGGAGGGTAGTGGGAGTTCATGTTTAATGGGTGCAGAGCTTCAACTTGAGATGAAAAGTTCTGGCACTGGGTAGTGGTGACAGGCGCACAGAAATGTGCACTGGAAAGTGGCAAACCTTTGTTATGTGTATTTTACCACAATAAAAAACCATTGAAACATATAAAGTACTCGGCATATTTAACCTGATATCTGATTTTCCTCGTAAGTGACAGCGTATCCGGTGGAATCAAAATAGTGGAGAGATTGATGCCTGTCATCTACTTAAAATGATGTGAGCCGGCCCTTTAATAGTGAGGAAATTCTTATTATCCCTTGTCTTTTCTCACTCGTATTTCTAGTCTGCTTCCCCCACAGAGTTCTATCCTAATGTAACATTTTACACTTGAGTCTTCTGTTGATCACATTATTCTTCTCGGCAACAAAAATAGCACATAAATCGAAATTTTAAATGATCTCCCGTGGCTAGAGGCTGTACATGTTCTGAGTTGTGGCCGTTGATTGCTAGGTCAGTTGATTAAGACAATCTAAACATTACAGGTTTTGATACAGTTTTATTCTTTATTTAATCATTGTTTATTGGAAATGCTTCTTAATGAAATAAATGAGGCATTTAAAAAACTCATGTAATATTAGATGACTCACTTATTTCTGGAATGAGTCAGAATTTTCAACACCAGATATGTTCCTATTACTTCTTTGTAGATCTGGGCTCTGAGTAAACTTGTTCACGTAAATAAGTACATGGGACGTGAAGGCATTGTTAGAGCAATGTCAGTTGTTTGAACTTGAGTTTTGTGCAAAAAAAGCAGTCATCAATCATTATTTTTAGTGATTCACGTGCTGACAGTTCCCTTTTCTCATCCATATTTGTTGAGAAGAACTAGAAACCATCCACTGTGTTACCTAAGTCAGCTGTCATTGAATTTATCAGTTTTGGAGAGGTCCACCAAGAACGCTTTATGCAGATTTCAGATGACTTCTACCTATGTCTGTTATTCTTTCACTTAGAGACCTTGTTTAACTCAGTTTACCTGAAGAATTGAGAAAGTTGAAGTATTGTTAACTTAAAAATACTCCTTTGTGCCCGGCTGGTGTGGCTCAGTGGTTGAGCGTCAACCCATATACCAAGAGGTCACCAGTTCGATTCCCGGTCAGGGCACATGCCCAGGTTGTGGGCCAAATCCCCAGTGGGGGGCATGCAGGAGGTAGCCAATCGATGTTCTCTCTCGTTGATGTTTCCATCACTCTCTCCCTCTCCCTTTCTCTCTCTCTAAAATCAATAAAGAAAAAAAATTTTTTAAGTGCTCTTTATCTTATTGCTTGAAGTTTATGTTTTGTCAAAACCTTGGACCCATAGATTTTAACTTCATCTGCTTGTGGTAGAGTCAGCCAAACAGTCTAATTTAATGAAGTCAGTTCTTATTGTCAAACCAATTAGTTCCATCAGGCTTGCTTTTTATCAGAAGAAAAAAAAAGTGATTGCATTTTCCCTAACATTGGTGTGAAGTTCTCATTCACAACACCGAACAGTGTTTCCAGCTGTAGCATCTGGTGAGTGTGTAGTGGTTCTCATTGTGGTTTACTTTGCCTTTCTTTGATGACTAACGATGTTGAGCACTTTTTCAAGTGCTTCTTGGCCATTTATATATCTCTGTGAAATGCCTTTTCAAGATTTTGTGCCCTTTTAAAAATTGTGTTTTTTTTTTTCCTTTTACTTTTGTTAAGACTGCCTGTGTACTGTAGATAATTAGCTATTTGTCAGATATGGTCACAGATATTTCCTCCCACTTGGTAGCTTGCCTCATTTTCTTCTTAATGGTGTCTTGATGAGCAGAAGTTTTTAATTCTGGTAATCCAGTATTTCACAGTTCTTTCTTAGTGATCATTGCCTGCTGTGTCCCTGCACCCCACGTCACAAAGATACTCTGTTTTCCTAGAGAAGCTTTATAATTTTCAACTTTTACTTACAGGTCTCTCTCTGATCCATCCAAATCAGTGTTTGTGTATGGTGTGAGGTAGGGAGTCAGGGTTCACTCCCCGCCCCCCCCCCCCCAGCTTTTCGGCTGTTCCTGCACCGTCTCTTGAAAAGTCCTTCCCCACTGACTTGCTTGAAGGCAGGTATCTTATTGGGGTTGCATTGACTGTATAGATCAATTTGGTGGGAATTAGCTTTTTTTTTTTAAGATTTTTTAAAATAATTTTTTGTTTATTGATTTTAGAGAGAGAGGAAGGGAGACGGGGAGAGAGAGAGAAAAACATCGATGAGAGAGAACATCAATTGGCTGCCTTCCACATGCCCCCCACTGGGGATTTGGCCTACAACCTGGGCATGTGCCCTGACCGGGAATCGAACTGGTGACCTCTTGATGCATGGGGTTGATGCTTAACCACTGAGCCACACCAGCCAGGCGGAATTAGCTTTTCAACAATATTGAATCTTCCAATATGTGAACATGGCATGTGACATTGTAAAATCTAAACCGTTGTAATATTTATTATAAGACATATTATAGAAGCTCTGGCTGGTTTGGCTCAGCGGTTAGAGCGTGGGCCCGTGGACCCAAGAGTCATGGGTTTGATTCTAGTCAAGGGTACATACTGTGATTGCAGTTCAGTCCCAGGCCCTGGTTGAGGTCATGTGGGAGACAGCCAGTTGATGTGTCTGTCTCACATCAATGTTTCCCTAAACTCTTCCTCCCTCCCTCCTACTCTATCTGAAAATCAATGGAAAAATAGCCTCAGGTGAGGATTAAAAAAAAAAAAAAAGACATAGAAATCACTTTGCAATAATTAACAGAACTCATTTGGAGATTATTAAAAGTAGTCAAGACTAAAATAGCCCAAAAGAAATAGTGTGAGGGAGAATGGACACCGATAAAGGCTACATTTACAGTGGGGGTGCTGCAGTGAAGGCAGAGGGGTGCTGTACTTAGATCCATAAGCTCCTAGGTGCTTGCGGCCATTTGTTCCTAAATGTCCTTCAGCAGACCTGCTGCTCCAGCCTGGGGGCTTTCTGGTTGGGGTGGGAAGTTGGTGGTAGTTGTGTAGGTCAGCACTGCTCACACTTTATGTGCGCACACATCAAGTGGGAATCTGCTGGAATGTAGATACATCCCACAGGTGTCAGGTGGGACCTGAGGTTCTGTATTTACAAAGCTCCGAGTGATGCTGGTACTGCTGGTCTGCCACACTGGACTTTGGGCAGCAAGATGACAGTCACTGATCAGGTTCTCTCTTCCTGGGTACGGAGTCACCATGTACACAGATGCCCTGGTTGTAGAGGGGAGGGGAGAATGGTGCCTTCTGAACATAGTCGCCCTCACATTGGGGTGGAAGGAAGGGACCATACAGATAGCTGGTTTAGAGGGGAATGGGTACTTAAATGTGGATGTTTTTAAAGGGACCGTTATGTTTTGTAATTAATACATACAGATTATTTCTAAAGTATATCCTTTGCTTCGGGGCAGAGTGGACGTTGAGAGCATGTTGGGGTGGGGGCAGCACCAGCCTGTGCAGTGGTAAACCGAGGTTTTGACAGACTCAGAGGGAGCCAGGCAGGACTAATGGGGTGGATGACACAGCAGCAAAGCTCTAAAAAACACCTTCCGAGGGAGAGGTCCCTCAACAGACTGGCCATTCCCCTCGAGGCTGAGGCTGCTGCCTGCGGACACACGCTGGCAGGACTGCAGGAGGCGATGGCCAGCTTTCCTGTGGCTGACAGCATTGTCCCTCCCTCTGCCCACCTCGGACCCTGTCCCAGACAGGTGGTCTCAGGTGGGCCTGCTTCCCAAATCTGGGAAACAGCAGGGTGGGTGCTGCCAGCCTGGGCCAGGGGTGTGCAGCTTGCCTACTCCCCTCCTTTCTGTGGGTCACGTTGGAAAAAGACTGATGCAGAGAGGAAGCTGGCAAGGACGATATGGCGGAGGTTCCAGAAACTCTGGGCAGAGCTGGCCTTTGTTGCTGGATCTGTGAGTGGTCACAGAAGTAGGGCCCTGGTCCTGGCAGCACCCTGATGAGGGGATGCGCGAGGATGCAGGCAGCTGATGGCCTCAGTGGTGCTCATAGCTGGCAGGGCGGCTCTGAGGCCCCTGGAAGGGCAGAGCGGGCGATGCGAGGTCCTGACGGGGCATTGTGGTGTGTTAGACCACTTCTGAGCCTGTTCTTAGGCTCTGGTCTGTCAGACACTAGGGAGTGTTTAGTCCATCTAGGCCTACAGTTACAGGAGGGAGGGAGGGATATATGTGCTCCATTTGGGGTGGGGGGACCCGGGAACCGATTATCCTAGTCAGGGCAGATCTCACTTGGAGTGGCATGTGGGTTGTGGACCATACCCCCAGCAGCACGGCGACTCCCCCTCCTGCTGCCCACGCTGACCCCTTTCTCTGTGATCAGCTGCTCCAGACATCAGGAGCACCAGGAGTTGCTGCCCGGGGTGCACGTGTGCAGTATTTTCTGAAGGTTACCCCATTCCTCAGTGGAAACACTGCTGTGTCAGGGTACTGCCCGGGGCCACTTGCAGCGCATAGATTTTTGCCAGCAGGATCGCGGAGCTTTGCATTCGGCTGCAAAACCAGGGCTTGAGCAAGCAGCTGGAGAGAGTCCAGGACTAGAGTGTTTTTGGGTTTTGGGGGTGGAGAGCAGAGGGAGGGAATGGGAGGGGCAGGAGGGCAGCACTACACAAGCCAGCAGTCGCAGCTTTGGCTCTGCTGTCAGCAGCAGCGAGGACCTCAGCCCTGCCTGAGGGCCACTGGGCCACCATTGCTGGAGACGGAGGGCACTGCCTCAACCCTGACTTACCGGCACCACACCCGGGCTGTTCCGAGTAGCTGTTGTGCTGTCTTTTCCCTGGGAGGCAAGTCTCCTCCCAGTCGTCCCTCCTGCTCCTCCCTGTTCTGTGAGGGATGATGCCGCTCTCTATTGCGCGGCTCAGCCGGCTGATGTCACTGGCAGCGGGAAGCATCAGCAGCCTGATCACATGCTGGCCCAGTCTGTAATGCAGACGGGATAGGGGTGTGTGTGTGGGGAGGGGGCTGTATGGCCACTGCTCTTGCTCTGACGCCCCCAAAAGTACAGAGGCAGCAGCTACAGCTTGGATGTCTGGTCCTTAAGCTTGGGGAAACTATTATTAATAATATTTATTGTCGATAATACTGGGGCGAACAGCCCTTAACTCTGGGGTTTTGCTGTCCTCCTGTCCGAAGCAGACTTCCCGGACTCTGAAGAAACAATCACAAGCAGGATGCTTTTCCCCACCTCTGCGCAAGATTCTCCCCGGGGCCTCCCAGATGCAAATGACTTGTGCCTTGGCCTGCAGTCCCTCAGTCTCACAGGCTGGGACCGACCCTGGAGCACCCAGGACGCAGATTCCTCAGCCCAGAGCAGCACACACTCGGGTGAGTGCCAGACATGAGTTGGCTGGGGGAGGGTCGTGTGGGTGGCCAGCAGAGAAACCCACAGCAACAGTTGTTCTATTCCCCTTGCATCTCCCCCCACCACACACACAACATGGAGCTGTTTTGCAAGAGATGGAAATGCTGGCTGTGCGTGTGCAGGACAGATGGTTGCTCGTAAAGGCAGGCACAGCTTCTCCACTTACCCTGACAAATCCCCTGGAGTTTAGTCTGCACCTGGGGTGGCCCTAAGAAAGGTCCCCAAGGTGACAGCTTCATGCAGAGAAGATCCAGATAAACCCCCTAGTGCCCAGGCCTGTCGTAGAGATGATGAAGCAAAACACTTTTGGGTGGGGGAGGGGACTTCAGGGCTGATTACTGGATGTCCAGATTCTATTTCTCAGTGGCTTTGAAGACCAGGGAGCTCTCTATGCAGGATGGGTGGTCCCTGAGTCAGGGCAAGTGAGGCTGGGTGATTCTGGGATATTGGAATTGGCTTAGCAGAGGTTAAGAGCATTGATCCTGGGAGGGGGTAGGCAGGGTAAGCAGGGTAGAGTAACTCTCAGCTACGGAGGCTTTTTTTCCTTTCTTTGTGTTAAGGGTAACCAAGTAGATGAAGGAAGAGCCACTCCTCTTAGAGTCCCTGGTCACTTGGAGGGATTTGATGGGGACAGATTTTGAAGGGGCTTTTTGGTTACCCCAGGAACAGCTTCAGCTCAGACCTTCCCTGTTGCCCATTTATTTCCCTCTTGTGGTACAAGCGGGGAGGGTTGGCCAGACGCAGGTTTTGGAGTGTTGAGAAAGGAAGGGGAACTTAAGAAACACTGTAGGTATACTTAGAATCTGTGTCTTTTGCTTTATGTTAATTATGCCTCAATAACAAGAATACCGGCAGCAGCTACTTTGGGAGGATAGGGGTGGGGGGGTGCAGCCATTTGCTGTTGGTGCTGAGGGCGTCACTGGGCTGCTGTCCTCCCTGCCCCCCACCCCCCGCCCCGACTCTGGCCGCCATGGCAGTCAGGTATGTCTTGTGGGTCTCTCTGGCCTCCACCCTGTTTGGTGTAGCTCTTTTTTTAGAACACTTTGCAGGACCTGGGACTGTTGTGTCTGCTGACATTATAATGCCCATTATTTCAGTAAAATCCTTTTGGGTTCAGGGTTGGGGTTTGGATGTTTTTGGTTTTGTTTTGTTTTTTGGTTGTGGGTGGGGAAGAGCTTTGCCTTAAGTAACTACCTCTGGGTCAATGTAGAATTTCTTGAAGTACTGGCCTTCAGCTGACTCAGGTTTTTGCCAGAAGGTTGATAAAGTCCCTCTTCCCCTGGGCAAGGAAGTGTGGTGTCTGTTTGGTGTCCTGTGCTTGCAGGCTGTTTGGTGTAGATCTTGGCTTGGAGGCTGTGGTAGCTTCTTGTTTATGGTACTCTGAAGCCAACCTGGGTGGCCTGTGAAGCTGACCTTGTGCTCTGTCCCACTGTATCTAAGCAAAACAAAGAAGAGCTCCCAGGAAATGGGCACCTGTCTGGGGTGGCCTGTGTCTGACCAGGGCCCTTGTCTTTCACTGGTATCGGGTTGGGGTGTGGCCCTTCTTGGCTCTGGTTTGTCTTTGCTACAAGGGGCCTCCTGATATGTAATCACAGCACAGAGATGTGCAGGAGGGCCCATCTGGGGCTGGGAGAGCTTGGCCTAAAAGTTACTGTGAAATTAGGCTGTAAAAAATAGCTTGGGATATTACTCAGCAATAACAAAAAGAGGGAAATCCTGCCATTTGCAACCACATGGATAGACTCAGAATTAGGCTCAGTGAAATAAGTCAGACAGAGAAAGACAAACACTGTATGATCCCTCTTGTATGTGGAATCTAAAACGCAAAACAAAACAGAAACAGACTCCTGGATACAGAGAACACACTGATGGCTGCAGGAGTGGGGGTTGGGAAGTGGGTGAAAAAGATGAAGTTACAAAATAAGTAAGTTACTGGACTGTAATGCACAGCACACGGAATACAGTCAGCAGTAGTGCAATAACTATGGATGGAGACAGGTGGGTTAGACTGATCAAGGTGATCACATCGTAAGGTCTGTACATGTCGCGTTGCTGTGCCACACACCTGACACTAACACACCCGTGTGTGTCAGCTGTGCTCTAATGAAAATAGCTTGGGTCCAGCCGTTACTCCCAGCTTTCCCAGCCCCTGAGCGGCCTGTGCTGTCTCTGTCTCTGAAGTGGGGATGGGCTTACATCTCCACCTTTCATCTCCAGCACTTTAGTGATAAATATTACATGATTTTGTGGATCAGGGAGGGACAGCAGTGTGACCTTTGCGTTCACAGGCCCAGGGGGTAGCCCCAGTGGTCTGGTCTGGCTATGGGCAGGTTAGTGTGCCTATGTGTTTCTCTCTGAGAGTTGAAGACGCACCCGTCCCTGATCCCATGTTGTCCTTGGGTTTTGGATCGCTCTGGCGACGGCCTTGTCTTCTTTTCCTGTGTTCTGGGCCTTTTCGGGAAGCCCACAGGAGGGTGCCGCCTCCTGAAGTGGGATGCAGCCTCCCACCGCCAGCTGCAGCGGCGCCCTTGCCAGCAGCGCGGGAACACGCAGCCCACACTGCCTTCCGCCTGAAGACCAGCTAGCTCTGCTTCTTCAGGGGGAGGTGTTTACAGCAGCCCCGGACAGGCCCGGTCGTCCTTGCAGGCAGCCTGGTACCTGCTGTCTCTGCCTAGTCTCATTCCTTGGGCTGCAGGCTTAGTCCTCGGGCTCTGGTAGGGATGTGTTGCCCCAGGCAGCCACGGCTTCACATCTGACCATCTACCATTCCAGGCATTCAGCATCGTGAGGGGCAGCAGGGTTGGAGACAGCAGGGCTCTTGGCTGGGAAATCTTGGCTAAATTCATTCAGTAAACACTGAGCACTTGCTGTGTGCCAGGCACTGTGTTGGGCACCGAGAGAGCCTCAGTGAATCAAATCGTTGCCCTTAAAAATCCCCATGACCATTAAGGGAAAACAGATGAGAACGTGTGCTAAACACAGCGTGGTCGTTGCCGTGGTGAGTCTTTTTTTTTTTTTTTTTGCATTGGGACAACCTATCCTTGGGTTCTCAGCATGACACGGGTACATGGGGCCTTTCTTTAGGGGCGGGTCCTTCTGCTGCATGGATTTCATTGGCCTGGAAGGCCCACAGGAGGACCCTGGGGTGGGATCTGCTTTTGAGATTTGTGCCTGCAAGGTGTGGCCCTTTGTGGGGTCTTGACAGTGCTACCCTGTGAAAGCCACCCTCAGTGTCCTGGCATGGGGGTGCAGTGGTGGATAAGCAGCAGCATCGTCTACTTCCTGTGTAAGTATGTGATTGTGATGCCTCCCAGTCCTGGGAAATGGGCACTGACAGCGTCCTGTCATGAAGACAAGGAAGGAGGTGCTCAGAGGTTGCCAGGTGCCAAGAATTCCAGCCCAGGCTTGTGGTTCCAAGCCTCCCCTGCTTTCTGTTACACCTGTGTTCCCACGAGCAGAACCCTCACATGTTGGGCAAGAACACTTAGATTAGGGTATCTCTGCATACGACTCTGGGGCTACTGAGCCAGAGGCGGTGTGTTGCTTGCCAAGGTCCCTCAAGGCCAAGGCATGCGACAGGCAGGCCTCAGCCCATCCACTATGTCACCTGACAGATTGTCTTCCTGCCTTCCCCCAGGTGACTCTCACATGCAGCATCACTCAGCAGGAAGTGGGGTGACTGAGTGTCTACTTTGGAAACAAGGACTCCTGGTGATGCCTTGTACAGGAGCCCAGGAGCAGACCAGGTGCCCAGGCTGTGATGCCAGGGGACGTGTCCTGTTTCCTTTCCTCCCTGTACATGTCCCTGGGGGACTAGCCTGTTCAGTCTCTGCTCTCTTCCCTGACTGCTGACCAGGGAATGCTGGCCCCTGTGCTGTCTCCACTGGTGTGCAGGCGGGACGGCCTGGGCTGGGAGGGGCGTCCTCTGTACTCTGCTGCTGCTGTGCTTCCAAACAGCTTCTCTGCGGCAGCATCCAAAATGGGGTTGGGTTCCTCCTCTGTGTGTCATGGACGTCCGGGCCCAAGGTCTCCTAGATACCGGCCCCAGCTGTCCAGCTCTCCACCCCTGTATTCCCAACACACAGCACAGTGCCGGGTCCTGGCTTTTTGATAAGTAGTTACTGAATAAGTGATGAGTGCTGAGCCACTGTGGTAATCCTGGGTAGTTTTAAACTGTAGTGTTCAGAGAAGGTCTCTCCCATTCTCCTGTCTCCTACTTGCATTGATCAGCTGGGGGACAGGTAGTCTATTGAAGAGTCAGCTTTCATTGCAGAGAGAGGAGGGGCTGCTGGGAAGTGGTATGACAGTGGGGTCCCTCCTAGGTGAGGGATGCTGCAGGGGCAGTCAGTGAAACTACTCCAGGGATTGAGATGGGGAAGAAGGCAGTGCCAGGTACCACCCTGGACCTGTGGGATCCAGAGTCAGTGGAGGGTGTGGAGTTGCAGGCTGGGGGCCTGGAGTGAGTCTGCTCTCCCCTTTGACCTTTGTGCCTTCCGATCGATTTTGAACAAACAGCCTAGAACCAAGGGTTGGGAGAAGGGAGGAAGGGTTCCAGGGACGTGGCCTTCTTTCTCAGGGTAGGAATACTAGCTCCCGTCTGCGTTTCTCCTGTGACTTCTCATTACATAACAGTCACCGGACTGTGTGTCTGGGGCCTCATCTCCCGAGCTGAGCTCACGCACAGACAGTGTCTTCCACGCGGGCCTCCGTCAGCACGAGGCTCTTGCTGCCATTGCTGCTGCCACCATCAGACTCGGGGTGCCTTTGTCCTCTTGGGCAAAGTTTCAGAAAATTCCAGCAGTGACTCAGCGGTGAAACCACAGGACTGGCATAGAAGGGTGAGAGTGGAGAAAGTTAACAATTGGTCTAAAAATATTACTGCTGATTTGGTCTCTTGTACCCTCTGAGGTAGCACTAATGAGCTGAACCTTTTGCCCGGTCCTCTCCTCCCCGTGACTCCTGAGAGCTCTCTGTAGCTGCTGCTGCTGCTTGCCAGCACCTGAGTGGGGATGGGTGCCTCTGCCCCAGGAAGAGCACACTGTTCTTCTCAGTCACTTTCCGAAGATGTGGATTCACTGTGCCCTTGGCCACCAGGGCTGGAGGCACTTGGTAAACTTCAGACTTTTGGGACAGGAGCCGAGCAGAGGGTGACTGTGGGATTTCTCTCCCACAGTCCCCCCTCCCCCTTTAAGCTGTCTAGGTTCACACTTGACATCTCGCCTTGACAAAGCTCTGTGCCCTGTGCTGGGGAGTGGAGTTTGAGATGGTCCCTAGTCTGCAGTGTACGGACCTGTGATTTCTACAGGACTTCAGGTTACGTGGCTTAATGAGAGTGCTTGTGCAGTCGGGGGGCCCCTCCTTCAAGTTAGTCAAAGGGAACTGCCCATTACCAGCTGCATTGCTTCTCCCCTTGATTCCCAGTGGGTAGAAATCAGTGCTGCCCCGTCAGCAGACTTACAAAGGGGAGGCACGGGGATAAGGCAGGTCCCCTCTCTTGCAATAGGCCCCTCCCTGGGACCCCACTGTCTCTACTGCTTTTCCTTCCTTTGACCTGTAGCTCCTCAAAGGACTACCTGGCCAGGCCCTGTGCTCTTGGCCTGTAGAGGGACAGTCAGGTCACTCTGGGGCATTTGACTACGGGTGACAGTATCCCGAAACTCAGCTTCTTCTATGGGTTGAAGGAAATATGAGACCACCTGGAAATCTTGGGCATCTTGATCCTAGGTTTTCTTGTCACACCCCTACTGTATCCTTGGCCCCGTCCAGTTTAACATTTGCAGGAAACTGATGCACGGAGGTGCTGACATGACCCAGGTGTGTTAATTCTGAGGCACCCCAATCTTACATGTTGGCCAAGTGGCATTACTCCTTCCTTCCTTCCTTCCTTCCTTCCTTCCTTCCTTCCTTCCTTCCTTCCTTCCTTCCTCCCTCCTTCCTTCCTTCCTTCCTTCCTTCCTTCCTTTCCTCACCTGAGGATATTTTTCCATTGCTTTTTAGATAGAGTAGGAGGAGGGAAGGGAGAGAGAGGGACATCAGTGGGAGAGAGACACATTGACTGGTTGCCTCCTGCACGACCCCAACCAGGGATCAAACCTGCAACCAAGGCATGTGCCCTTGACTGGGAATCAAAGCTGTGACTCTTCTTTCCAAGGGCCAACACTCTAACCGCTGAGCCAAACCGGCCAGGGCTGCATTGCCCCTTTCTAGGCCCTCAGTCGAAGTCATTTCCCGTTTCCCTCGGTGGTGGGTAGAGTGCAATGAGACTCTCGGCCTGCTCCCTGCCCTTGAACGCAGCAGCGATAGCAGGGGCTGGGAGGATCCCAACAGATGGGAGGGTTGGTAGGGGACAGGGACTCCAGCCTGCATCTATGTGTATTTAGTCCTCTTTGAAGGAAGTACTTGAAACTAGTGGAAGGAGTATTGTCACAAATTTGATGTGGTAAGTAAATGTATTTCTCTCAACCTCTGTTTTGGTGATGGGCTGGGTAGGGATAAGCTAAGGTTTAAGAGCTTGTTTAAAAGGAGATTATTTCTCCTAGGCAGAGGAGATTCTAGTCCCTCTCACGCTCTGGTTAGATCAGTTGCCTCGAAAAAGGCAAAGAAAGTCAAATGAGAATCTACTAGTTTTCCTTCTTGTCATTTAAAAAAACTTTTTGTTTGGAAATAATTTCAAATTTACAGAAGTTACAAATGGAAAACAAAACTTATACAGAGGATACTTGTCTTTCCCTTCATCCAGATTCTCCTGTTGTTGACATTTACCTCCTTTGCATTATTGGTTACACATTCTCTCTGTGTATGTGTAATTTCTGAATGTTAAGAATAAAGATATTCTTACATTCATACATAAAAAAAAAAAAAAAACAGTTATCTTTCAGTCCATGTAAAAGGGATACAACACTCTCATTTCAACTGATGTCCGCATTCCCATTTTGTCAGGGGAACGAACAGTGGCTTTCAGTGTGTTTCTCTTCCTCTTCTCTATACAGGTGTCTGCCCCTGCTCTGGGCCCCAGCTCCCTTGGTTTTTGCTCCCTGCAAATTTACAGTTTTTTTCCAATTGCCTTGAATGTCTTCTGCAATGTTCGGCTTGTTCTGGCTATCACTTTCCTGAAACCATTATCACAAGTTATGCCTCTCTTTTTTTATGTTCTTTCTTTATTCCTGGTGACTGTCTCTCTCTCTCCGTCTCTTCTCTCCCCCAACCCTGCCCAGTGTTTTCAGAGATCACACTCCTTGGGAAAAGTCCCACGCAGCCACACGGGTTTCCTTTTTTCTCTTGAGTATGAGTTGCCATCGTGCTGTGAGAGCTGTATTTAAATAACCTACAGTTTTTAAGTCAAGGGAAATAATTAGACAGGAAAGCTTTTTGGGGTGTGGTAAAGGGAACTGAGTAGAGGCTTGAAGTCACATGCCTCAGGTTCTTCTAGATTAATGCTTCTCAGACTTTAATGTGCACGGATCTCCTGGGGATCTCGTTAAAATGCAGGTTCTGATCCAGAAGGTCTGGAGTGGGGCCCAGGATGCATTTTTAATGAGTTCCTTCTTTGGCCGGGCCCTAGAGAAGTTTCAGGACCCAGATGATGTAGGTCCCAAGGCCCTGACCTCTGGTAGGTGAGAGAGCTTGTCTGAAGTTGTAAAGGAATTCGAACAAAAGAGAGGTGTCAACAACATGAAGACAAGAAGATGTAAAATTCTGGGTATTAAAAAAAAAAAGTCACTAGTGAAGGTGCATTCCAGAAGTTAGAGCTCGGAATCCGAGAGAGGCGGGTCCCATTCTGTCACTCACTAGCTGTTACTTAGACACTCGCCTCTTGAGCCTTGGTTTCCTTTTGTTAAGATGAGGTAACAATGCCCACTTCTTAGGATTTAGTGGAGATTATTTACCGAAAGTGCTTCCAACAGTGTCTAGCACGTTCTAGGTGTGCGGCAAATGGAAGTTGCTGTTCTCGAATGGTAGGAGCATGATTGAGCCTGGTCCAGAGGAGAGCAGGTGACTGACGGTGAACTGTGAGCACCTCAAGACATGGAGTTCATTAGTGGCCAGTGTGGGCTGTCCTGCCTTTTTTTTTTTTTAAAAAATCCTCACCCGAGGACATTTTTCCATTTTTTGTTCAGATAGAGTGGAAGGGGGGGGAGAGAGAGAGAGAGAGAGAGAGAGAGAGAGAGAGAGAGATAGAGAGAAACATCGATGTGAAAGGGACACATCGAGTGGCTGCCTCCTGCAGGGCCCAACCAGGGCCAGGGACAAACTGCAACCGAGGTACGTGCCTTTAGCGGGAACCGAACCGGGCTTCTCTGGACTGCAGGCAGACACTAACCGCTGAACCAAACTGGCCAGGGCTGTCCTGCCTTTTTGTTTTAAGATAGGCTTGTCAGATTAGAGGATGCAGTAGAGATCATTCTTATCTCTGACACAGGAATCTGACAAAGCCTCAAGATTTATTTGTGGACATGGCAAAAAAATTAAAAACTTGCAGGTTAGTTGAAGGACTTGAGGCTGGTAGAACAGATGTACCAAGACCATAGTGAACACAGATTGATACATGAGAAAAGTGGCACCCATGTTGCTTTTTGACTCTTTCAGATACACTTGTTTTTAAACCTTAGGTGAAGACATAACTGTAGCCCTTGCTGACTGTGCACGAGCCCTTTGGGCTGCTGCTGAGGGTTGTCGTGCCTGCTGCTTTGTGCTGGGCTTCCCTTGATGACTCTGGGAGCCCCACTCTGCTGCCTTTTCTAGGGTTAACAAACTGCCCTTTATCTCGTTGGTCTCTGGTGGATGCTCCTTTGTCTTTCCTGGGCTCTACTTCACACTCTTTGACGTTTCACATTTAAGTATTGTCTGTGTGCTGAACGCTTTCCTGACAGTGTCGTGGAATAGCCTGTATTCCATCCAAGATGCCACGACCAAGTAGAGACACACCGAGCTTCCCAGAGCACACGGCCACACGGAGGAGGGTCAGATCTAGGGCTTCATCCCAGGTTTGTCTCCAGCCAGAGCGGGCTTAACCAGAACATCATTCTGCTTCCATTCCAAATGAGTGACATTCGGGGTGCATATAAGAGAGCCCACATGTGCTAGACCCTTGCATAGAGGGGCTCTCAGAGGAGAGGCTTGCTCACGCTGCACCAGACCTCCAGGGTGTGGCACGAAGTTCTCTATTTTAGCTGCGTAGTGTTAGAAGGTGGGGATTCTAATGAGCGCTTTGGCAGGCAGTAAGGAAGGATCATGGTTCGTGCTGAAGGTGTCTCCTGTGGCAACGTGGGCGTGTGTACCCAGACATTAATAACAGCTATGATCGGGGTCCCTGGTGGCACAGTTTCCCAAGTGCTAGCACTGACTCCTCAGCCTAGGTGTCTGAAAGCTGGAGTTTTGTTGCTTCTGCCACAGCAGGGTCGGTGGTCTTTGAAAGGCTGTCCTATAACTGCCTCTTGTGGGCCTTGGGTGGCTGGTGTCAGTACCAGAGGTGTGTCAGCTTGTTACATGTGAACTGTGGTTCTGTCGTGCTTTCAACGATTGTCCTCAGCGTATCTTGTTGGGTGGCTTTGGGAGAAGAGGGAGGGCTGTTGGCTGGAAAGAAAGCTAAGAGGTCACGAGACTTCACTTTTTTTTTTTCCCTAGTACTGAACATGCTCCACAACCCACTGGGCACTGTCCTGGGGAAGCCCCCCTTGAGCTTCCTGCCGCTGGACCCCCTTGGATCTGACGTGGTGGACAAGTTCCCAGCACCCTCAGTTAGAGGGTCCCGCCTGGACACGCGGCCCATCCTGGACTCCCGCTCCAGCAGCCCCTCTGACTCAGATACCAGTGGCTTCAGCTCTGGATCAGATCATCTCTCAGACTTGATTGTATGTAGCTTGTCAGGGAGTGGGGTAGGATGACCAGCACGCCTAGCATTGGGTGCGTGTCCACTAGAATGCTGGGAGGGGTGGAGGCCATCGTGGGCACATCCAGAACTTTTCGACCTCAACAGAATAGAGGATGCTTTGTACACCCATTGAGCGATGCATTTCAGGACCTGAGCCTAGGGCTCTTTTTGTGAGTTACTCGAAGAGCTGTTGGGTAACAGTTATTTCACAAGCAAATGTGGGAATCCTAGCAGAGTTCCGCTTCCTGGGTTTTCTTTAGCCTTTATACAGTATCATTTATGTACCTTTCTGTGTGATACCTCAAAATTTTTAAGTGATGATTTAAATTACAGGCATACTTCGTTTTATTGTGGTACCTGGGTGTTGCAATTTTTACAAACTAAGACAAGACCCTCCACCAGCAAAAAGATGATGACTTGCCTTCTTGTGAGACTGTCTTTCTTGCGGTGGTCTGGAACCAGTCCCACAGTGTCTCTGAGGTGTGCCACTTGTTAGCAGGGCCAGGATTTTAATCTAGACCTGAGTGACTCTGGCTCCCAAAGTCTTTTCTCTGATCCACGCCAGCTCTCAGTCCAAGGCCGCTATGAATCTATGAAATACTGCCTCCGAGTTCATTTTGTATCTGTGCTCCTTACCTATAGCTACGCAGAGTCGGCAAGTGGGTTAGATGAGGAAGGGGCTACCAGAAGGAAGTGTATGGGAATGTCAGTGAGAAATCACCCTAAGTGAAGTCCCCTGAGCTGGCTGCTCAGTGGATGGAAGGGCTTATTTCCCTACCCTCTCCTCTTCTGTATCCAGGACTGGAGATCCTGGTTGTGGTTACAGTTCCCCATTCATAGCATGACTGTGAGCACCCACCTTGTCTCCGGTCAGCCCTCGCCCTGGCTCAGGCTGCTTCCAGAGGGGTCCCCACAAGCAGATCCTTTGCTTCTCTGGACCACAGTTTCCTTCCCTGTAAATGGGGTGAGATGAGGTGCTTCTTGTTATGTGACTTTAGATGGGGCTCAGTCTTGGAAATTTACCTTTAATATTTTGAGATTTTGTTGAAAGAACTTTCTCAGGTACCTCACCCCAAGGATTAATTGATGAAGGGATTTGGACAGATAACTCAGAGAAGAGGGACTAGAGGCAGTATTTGAACTTTGGGAAGATATTCTGTTGAGGAATTATTTCAGTTTTGTTTGTTTTTTAATCCTCACCCGAGGGTATTTTTCCACTTATCTTCCGATAGAGTGGGAGGTAGGGAGAGAGAGAGACACATCGACTGGTTGCCTCCCGCACAACCCCGACCAGGGCCGGGGACCGAACCGCAACCCAGGTACATGCCCTTGACCGGAATCGAACCCGAGACTCTTTGGTCCGCAAACCGATGCTCTAACCACTGAGCCAAACCGGCCAGGGCTAGTTTGTTTTTTTGATAATGTGATACCATTGTACCCACTTAAATCAGTAGAATCGAAAGCCTTGGCACAAGCTGGGAGTGAAACTCACGTTCTCATACATTTCTGATAGAACGCCCCCCGTCCACCGCATATAGAACACCCCCCGCCCGCCGCATAGGAAGCATTTTGATTCTGGACCTAAGAATCTGACCAAAGAGAACACAAAATATGAAGCTACATCTTAAAGTATTTATTTATAATCCTGAAAACTCAAATGTTTCTCAGTAGAACAATAGGTCAGGGAAATGTAGCTTACTCCCTAAATAGAATATCATAAATTAATTAAAAATGTTTCTGAAGACTGTCTGGCAAGATGGGAAAAAAAAAAGTTGACTTGGGGAGAAAAGAATGTGTTTAAATTATAGTAGGACAACATCTTAAAAATGCTGAGAAAAAAAGAAATCCATCAAACGCTTAATGGTATTTTTCATAATTTCTACAGTGTGTGATGATTATTCTTATTACAAAACTGTCCTTTAAAAACCTGTGTCTCCCTTTTCCTCCCCCAGTCAAGCCTTCGCATCTCCCCCCCTCTGCCCTTCCTGTCTCTGACTGGGGGTGGCCCCAGAGATTCTTTAAAGATGGGGGTTGGGTCCCGGATGGACCAAGAGCAAGCTGCTCTCGCTGCAGTCACTCCCTCCCCAACCAGTGCATCGAAGAGATGGCCCGGGGCTTCTGTGTGGCCATCCTGGGACCTCCTGGAAGCTCCCAAAGATCCCTTCAGCATAGAGAGAGAGGCCAGGCTGCACCGGCAGGCGGCAGGTGAGTGCGGCTGTGCGCAGGCCTGGGGCCCGAGGCCTCGTCCCGGGAGCAGAGTACGCGGCCGTGGGTTGTGGATGGTGAGCTGTCTGGAAGAGGACTTGGTTGTATGGTGAAGTCTCTGGATCTGCAGAGCGTGGTCTATTCTGTGGAGTAAGTGCTAAAGGGGGCAACGTCGGGGATTCTCTGAGGCTCGCAGAGAGGAAGGAGGCGGTGACCTGGAGCGCAGGGCTGTGCCTGGAGGGTTGGGTCCTCTCACCTGTGCTCCTCCCTGGAGTTTGGCCGTGCTCAGCTGTCCACTTTTATTCTCTCGTGGGAAACCCTGAACGTGATGCTCAGAGTTTTGTCTCCCTTCCCCTTTCTAATTCAGAGACATGTCGGACACAACCCCTGCTGGAGCTTTCTTCCCCGAGGCTTTCTGACTGGTAAACTCGGGTGCACTGGGGTGGGCAACCTCTAAGGTAAGGGATGTCCCCAAGTGTCCTGGTCTCCCACAGACCCTCTGCCATTCACATGACCTTAAACACGTACTACATCTGTTTTTCATCTTCTACGTGTACTTGGAAGTAAACGAGTTCCAGAAGTCTTTGTTTACTAAGGCTTCAGGGAGGCACCCACCAACCACGGTCTGAGGTGCTGGAGTTGATGACCAGGCCAGCGTTCAGTGTCTTGGTTCCATATGTTTGCAGAGGCTTCAGCGTGTCTGTCTTTCTACTCACAGAGCTGGACCTGATCTCATTCTGCCCTGGTAGTGCCTCTGGCCTGTTCACTTCATGGTTTTGGCAGCCCACCTTGTCCTTTCTCCAGTGCCACTGTTTTCCTGTGAAATGACGTTACCACACTTTTGGACGAGGCCATTATTATATCCACTTCTGTTTTTGTTCACAAAATATTGCTGATGGTGCCTGATTTCTTGCTGCAGTAACACACTGGGCCTGTGCCTTTTAGGGAATGGCTTCCATGCCATCGCCCTGAGTGATAACGGTGGTTGGTTTCCTGGGCTCTGACCCAGTGCTAGAGGAGGGGACCACGGTGGGCAAGGCCTGGCCATGGTCACGAGGTCCGTCTCTCATCTGGAACGCCACAGACTGAGTGGGCACAGGATTAAAGAAGGACAGAAGGCTGAATTGGTCACCAAGAACAGAGAGGCCTCTAGAAACTGTCAGGGCCGAACAGTAGAGTGGTTCTTCTCTATACATCCACAAGGGTTTCTTAATGAGGTGTTCTGAGTTAGAGTCAGAGGAACCTCACAGTGGGTTTGGACAGACTTGTCTTTGGTCTAAATCGGATGCTGAGAGGTTGGGGGCAAATCCATTATTTTACAGAAGGCCCAGTGTGTGTTCGGGTACTGTACGGATAGCTCTGGCAGTCGGGGGGCCTGGTTCTGACTTGGAAACAGTTGTGACACTCTTGTCTTGTTGGGTTGCTAGTGGTGGGTTTTCTTGGCAGTGTCCTGACTTCTCTGATTGATGAGTTCAGAGCAAAGACAGGGAAAGTAGAGTCGAACATGTCTTGTGTGAACATTTGGGGATAAGGGCCCATTTGGACCAGTCAGCCTTTGGGATATTGTATACAAGATTGTAATTTTAATTTAAATTAGTATTGTAAGCAGTGATTAGAATAAAACTGCTTTGTGGTTAAATTACCCATTATATGTTTGAAAACAGCTTAGGTTGTGACCATTTTTACCCTACATGTTTCTTAGTTTTAGTAGAGACAGAATTAGTCAATTAGGGTTATCATACTGGGCTGACAGGACCAGTGAGGAGTAAGTCTTCCAGCCTTTCAGAAGAGTCATGAGCGTTCTCCCAGGCAGCGTGGCTGTGACTGTGGCCTGTCCAGTTCTTCCTGGGCAGCTTCACCCCAGAGAAGGCGGTGACTTTGTTGATTCTCTGACCGCTGCTTCTCTCTTTCTTTTCCACCAAAGCTGTGAATGAAGCTACCTGTACCTGGAGTGGCCAGCTTCCTCCCCGGAACTACAAGAACCCCGTCTACTCTTGCAAAGTGTTCCTAGGAGGTGTTCCTTGGGATATTACGGAAGGTGAGCTGCCTCCAGGACCTCCTGCCTCAGTTGTTGAAAGTGGGGCCTGTCTTTTGGGAGCATAAGGCTTGGGCTAGAGGCCGAGGCTGACCTCTGCCTGAGCAAAGGTGTTCCAGGAGCCCTGAAGGGAGGGTGCACTTCATAGATGCCCATCGTGCTCTGTGTCTGGTGCTTACACTGGTGTCTGACACCAGGGTCCATTCTGAGTTGTTTGTCAGGGATGGTGAGCCTGGGAGAGTCCTGGTGAGCCTGTGCCATGCCACCCTGGGGAGGGTGCACCTCAGCTCCGCCATTCTTTCCCATCTCTCTGCAGCTGGATTGGTTAACACCTTCCGTGTTTTTGGCTCTTTGAGTGTGGAGTGGCCTGGTAAGGATGGCAAGCACCCCCGGTGTCCTCCCAAAGGTAATATGCCTAAAGGTAATAAAGACATGGTAGGAGCTTTTTTTTCCTCCCTAGCACATAATTGCACTGAGGGATGCTGGGATGTCACCGCTGCATGCTGGTACCGTGGTTTGGGCACTGGGAGCACACAGCTTTCAGCCGTCAGCACTGCTCTCCAACTAGCACATCCCTCTGTTTCTTCTGAGCTAACAGTCCATCTGTCCAAACTTACCTGCGGTCAGAGCTGCCTCTGAAACCCCTGTGTGAAACTTCTGTGTACTCCCCCCAAACCTGGGCCCAGCAGCTTTCTTCCTCTCAAAACAAGGCATTTGAAAAACTGTCCTTTGCCTGCCTCCCCTCCCCAGTTACGTTGTTTTTGACCTAATTCTGAGATCCCTTTGGAATTGGCAGGAATGAGGACCAAGCATCTGATTCCTCACTGGTCTGAAATGAGATCCCTTCCCTGTAGAAAGGAGCGGGTGCTATTTTCACTCTGCCCCATCTTCACTGGAAATGTTCCGATGAACTGGACCAGTGGTAACTAGGCTTGTAGAGCAGCACCCCCATCCCCCGCAGGTAGGCCACAGACCTGCCATCCTTCCAGCCAGGAAAGCCAGCTCGGCTGACCCGCACACGCTCTGCGTCCTGGGTGGGGAACTGTGGGGTGGCAGGTCTGTGTCCTGCCTTGCCAGTCCCTTCCCCTGCTCCGGAGGGAGATGGACATGTTCTCCCTGCCTTGGCCTGGGCATCGGGCAGAGCAGGTACTCCATTCAACAAGACCTCAGGAGTAGGACGAGATTGTGTCTTACGCATGAGGTCGTCTCTCCTGGAAGACACTCCCAGCTGCAAAACCAAGGCTGAGGAGTAGCCTTGAGGGGTGTTGATGCAGTGTCTCCTTTCACTGGGAATAGGGTATGTGTATCTGGTCTTCGAACTGGAGAAGTCTGTCCGGGCCTTGCTGCAGGCTTGCTCTCATGACCCACTGAGCCCCGACGGCCTGAGTGAATACTATTTCAAGATGTCCAGCCGAAGGATGCGCTGCAAAGAGGTGAGTTAGTACCACGTCTTCTCCAGGTCTGGGCGGCTGACCTATGAGGCCACGATTTCCTTGGGGTGGGTGGACACGCAGGCTGCAGGCAAGAGTTCCTACTTAGGCAAGACGGCTGCTCCTGCCTCACAGCAAATACAGAAAAATACTCAGTCACATTTTTAAAAATAACCTTTTGGCCCTAATGGTACGTGTGTGCTCCTGCCCATGGAGATCACACTGTCTCCCGGCCACTTTCCAATCCGTGGCAGGAAAACTCTGTAGCCCACAACCACCTGTGGTCACTGCTTCCCTCCCGTTCAGGCTTTCCTGGCCATGTAGCTCTCTCCACGTGTGATCTCTCCTTACACCTTTTCTGGTATCAGCCTTGGGTGCCCTTCGCACCCTGGGTCTCTAGCCCAGATTCCCTACCTGGCACCTCATTGCGTATTCTTGGGCCCCTTTTCAGACTTACTGCGTCAGTTTGGGTGGAGCTTAAGAACCACCTCTTCAACCAAGCTCCCCACGTGGTTCTGGCGGATGGTGTTTGAGAAAAAGATTTTTAAAACCAATGCTGGCTCCTGAGCCCAGAACTCCTTTTAGGTCATGAGGAACCATCATCACCACACATCTCTTACAGGAAGTTGTTGAGCTTAGGGACCAGTGTTTTTTTTTAATTCTGGTTCCAGAGCATGTCACTTTTGTGACATTGGACTAGATATTTAATATCTCTGAAATGTCATTTCCTCGCCTATAAAATGGGGAATTGAAACACCTATTTTAGTAAGAAGATGAGCAGTTGCCAGGGGTCATGGGGGAAGAGGCGGATGAATAGGTTTGGCCTGGAGGGTCTTTAGGACAGTGAAACTACTCTGTGTGATCCTATAATGGCAAATATATGTCCTTACACGTGTGTCAAAACCCATAACATGTACAACACTAAGAGTTGAACCCTGATGTGATCTGTGGGCTTGGGGTGACGATGACGTGTCCATGGAGGTTTGTTGATTGTAACAAATGCACCCTCTGGAGCAGGATGTCGATGGTGGGGTGGCTGTGCATGGGGAGGGGCAGGGGGTATGAGGAAACTTTAGCTTAGTTTTGCTGTGAACCTAAAACTGCTCTGGAAAGTAAAGTCCATTAAAATCTGTAGGGGAAGTGGGAAATGTCTATTCTGTTGAGATGCTCACATCAGAATTAAAATAAATAATGCATGGAACGAAGCTGGCTCTTTGTTTTTTAGATGTTTCCTGGTGTCAGTTCATGTTTTGTCTTAGTAACAGGGTAGGTTCATCCTCTGGCTGCCCATGGTGACCCACAGCTCCACCTCCCCTCCTTTCTCTCACTGGAGCTCGTGCCGTTACCCCCATTGTTATATTCTAGGACTTTGTGAGCATGCTCATCCTTCACTGCCCCTGCTTTTACAGTGGGCCATGCCCCGGACCCCTCACTCTCCTCAGTGCCCTGCCGACACCGTCTTGTCCCTTCTTCCTCTCATCACCCCGTAGTGAATAGCATCTCTCTTTAATGCGCTGACTGTAGGCTGCCTGATCTCTCTGCCTCGTCTTCCTTCATGTCCCTTTCCACCAGCATGTGGTCAGTGTCTGAGTCCCTTCCCTCTTCCTTCCCAGAGCAGATATGTTATTCATGGTGTGGCTCTGCTCTTGCCTTTAGACCCAGATTCACCTCTCCAGTCCCATGTCCTGCTTGACTCCCACCTTCCCGTGGGGTCTTTCTTTGGGATGTCCTGTAGTCCTCAACTCTTCTGTTTAATGTAAGAAAAAGCTTGGAGAGCCTGATGGCCCTTGGAATGTGGGCCAAGATGGTGCTATGTCCCCATGGGAATGGAAAAAGCAAAATGGGTTTTTTCATGTTCTGGTGAAATTGGCTCCTGTGGTAACTTCTGCCAGGCGCTCTCATCCCAGGGTCATCTAGGCCTGCAACCATCAGTCCTGATTCTTCCTGGTTGTCCCACCAGGCCCAGGGGCCGGAGCTCTGCCGACTCTTCTGTTGAGTCTTCTTGGTCTTGGCTGCTCCATGCCCAGTGCCCGGGCTTTCTCCAGGTCATCCTCTCCTGTCCTCTGAACGACTGTTTCTGCCTTTGTGCTGGTTTCTCCCTCATCTCTTCCTGCTTCAAGACATTTTATTTTAGATCTTTGCACATTGATTTTCCAGAACACTTCCTGGTTATCTGTCGGTGCACTTCATTGCGGAGTCTTCTGCCCGCTCTGCCAGGTTTTGTTCTAGGCTCGGGAATCAGAGGCAGGGTCAGCTCCTGCCCTGGTGTTTCTCTGCCCTGTGAGCCCTCAATGACCAGTCACTCCCACTGCCCCTGCACACTGGGCCAGTGACCATCTCATACAGATACCATAAGCATCCCACCCTCTGCCTTCCAGCTCCTGTCCTTAAGGTTCCCTGTGAATCCTTTCGGTCCAGGGGACTCTGGACTGTGCCCTCTGTTCATCAGTATCCATGGTCCTTTGTTGGAACCACACAGTTGACGGTTCTGACACCGTGCTGGGTTCCTGGGTGTGGCAGTCTGGTACTATTTCACTTGCTCTCCAGGATGAGTCACTGCTGTTCGACCACTTGCTGTGACCATTTGGACACCTGGACTCAGTAAAAGTCAACTCTAGTTGGGTTGAGGCGAGGGAGGCCTGAGTGCTGGGCGATAGCACCTTCTCACCCGCCATCCCAGCTCGGCAGCCCAGCTCCAGCATCGCCAGGAGCTTGTGCCTCTCCAGACAAGAGCCTGTCTGGCTCCCTGCCGGAGTGACACACCTTTGGGTGGTTTTCAGGTACAAGTGATCCCCTGGGTCTTGGCTGACAGCAACTTTGTCCGAAGCCCGTCTCAGAGACTCGACCCCAGCAGGACGGTGTTTGTGGGCGCTCTGCATGGGATGCTCAACGCTGAGGCCCTGGCTGCCATCCTGAACGACCTGTTTGGTGGAGTGGTGTATGCTGGGATCGACACAGATAAGCACAAGTATCCCATCGGTGCGTGTCCCTCTTCTGTGTGGGAACGCTGGGGCCCCGGGGGGTAGCGCAGGATTGTGATACTTCCCGTGGGAGTGGAGAGAGGCCTGACCCAGGGCTGCAGGTGGGTGCACACCAGCAGCGTAGTGTCATTGTCTAGCTAAGTCACCGGCATTGACCCCTCGGCACCCACCCTCCCCCCACCTCCCATGAAGGGGGAAACAGTGGTAGGAGACCCTGGGAGGTGAAAGCAGGACAGGAAACTTGGGTGGGAAGCTCAGTGCCAAACCGTCTGGGACAGACAACAGGTCATACTTCATTAAAAGGCCGGTACTTTTCTGAACTTGCCTGGTTTCCTTTATTAACTGTTCTTGAAAAGTGGCCTTTGTGTTGGGTCAAAGACCAGGTCAGGCTGAAGGAGAATTCTGGGCAACCAGACAGCAGTCAGGGCTCTGCTGTCCTAGCGCAGGGAAGTCTAGGCCCAATCCCTGGGTCAGCCCCTCAGAAAGGTCACTTCCCCAGACATGACAGAATAATCTCAGTGATGGGTTTGGTGGAGCAGAGCCTGAACTTTCTAATTGAGACGTGGCTAACCCACCTGCCCACATGCTTGGTATGCCTACCCACACTGAGTCTGGTCAGGAAGGAGCCGTGTGCTCATCGGTGCTGCACCACAGACTGAGGACAGGGACTTCAGCGGCTGCAGGGCACAGGTGGCATCTGGCAGGATGAGGCTGTCCCAGCTCCCTGCCAGGTCTCGGAGGACCTCAGATGAGGGTGTGGATGCTGGACCCACCTTCAGAAAAGTTCTGTCAGCATCTTGGCTTCTACTCAGCCCTTTAATCTTACCTGTGCATCTGCTTATACCCAAGGGCTCTCTTCCCTTTCCATGCCAGTCAGCAAATCCTTCCCCCATTCCTGTTGGGTTTATGCCATCCAGTATGGTAGCCATCAGCTGAATGTGCCGACTGAATGCTTGAAATGTGGCTGGCTAGTGCCACGTGTTGAAATGATAAGGTTTTGGACATACTGGGTTAAGTAAAATATATTATTAAAATTAATTCCACCACTTTTTTCCCCCACTTAAACGTGACTACTAGGAAACTTAAAATTACGTAAGTCGCTCACATTACATCTGTATTGGACATCACTGGTCTAGACAAAGGGTTTCCTGAGTGTTGACAGGCGACATTTGGGAGAAATCGGCTAGAAGGTAAATTTGTTCTGTGTTTCTACAATAGGGTCTGGCCGTGTGACCTTCAATAACCAACGTAGTTACCTGAAAGCTGTCAGTGCTGCTTTTGTGGAGATCAAAACCACTAAGTTCACCAAGAAGGTGAGGAGGGTGACCTGTCCCTTCCTCTGGCTGGTTACCACCCAGGACAGGCGTGAGACTGGAGCTGTACCTGTGCTGGGTGTGCCCAGGGGAGGGAGCCAAGCCCCTGGGGACTCACAGGAGTTTGGGTCTGGGGTTGAGTCTGGTCTTGATGACTCAGGAGGGGGGCAGTGGGACTGTTGAGCCTTCTCAGCCTTCGAGGTGCCTTCCTGGCTGTGGTATTTGACTGGCCTAGCAAGGAACCTGACTTCCTTCTCTTAATCTGTGTCTTCTGAACACTTCCCTGTTGCTTGGGAGGTAAGAGTGTGGGGTACAGTGTGCTGGGAAGACCAGGCAGGTATGTGTATGGTCACCCAAACTGCAGAGGCTGCCAGCCTGGCCCTGCGTGCTGTGCTCATCTGTCCTCTAGGGTCTCTGTACTCTATGCCTGTAATTCTCTGCAGGTCCCTTTAACCCAGGACACCCTGCACTCACACAGAGAGGCGGACACAATAATGCACCCTTCCCTCCTAGGCCCATGGCCTCCTGCTGAGAAAAGCCACTTGGTTCTCCTGTTTTGCTTTGTTTAGGTTCAGATTGACCCCTACCTAGAAGATTCTCTGTGTCATATCTGCAGTTCTCAGCCTGGCCCTTTCTTCTGTCGAGATCAGGTGAGTTTCCTGGGCACTTGAAGTGTCTAGGAAGTCCGCACCCTTAGTTAAAAATGGTCACACCATGTTTGTCACAGAATGTTGGTGTTCTCAGGTACCTTGTGGTTGAGCACAGAGGAGGTGCTGGTGGTCAGACCAGGGGCACACTTTGATAGTTTGACCCAAAACTCTTGGGAAAGCTCTCTGAGTTGAGTCTTGACACTTGAGCCTTCTCCTTGTGCTGGATGTTGGCAGACAGTGTGGCCCTATTGCTGATCCATCAGTGGGCTCTGAAGATGACGGGAACCTGGGGGGATGTGTTCAGTGGTACCTGTGAGCCAGGCAGGGTTGTTCGAATTATTAGGGCTTCTAGGCTGACTTCCCCCCACTCAGGGACCCCTCCTTCACTTCTGAACCTCTGGACTGTTTTGATTTCTACTCCTGGTTTGTACCCCCAGTTGTCAGACACAGGCAGAAAGCAGCATGGCGGCTTTCTGTTGAACATTTCTGGGTGATGGCGCACAGGTCTGTGGATGTTTTTCGGCAAAAGTGCTTCTCACACTTTAATGTGTGTATACACATTGAGGACCTTGTTTAAATGCAGGCTGTGATTCAGAGGGTTTGGAATGGGCCCGAGACTCCGCGTTTCTGACGTGTGTCCAGTGGTGCCAGCGTTGCTGGTCTGTACTGCTGTGAGGAGGGGAGTTGGGCCCTAGCAGTCCCCCCATGCCTCGTTGTGCAGTGATGCTGTCATTCAGGTTCGGAGTCTCTGGGTAGACAGTGGTTAAACTGAGGCTCCCAAATGAGGGTGTGCAGCACGTTTGGGTTGCTGGGTCAAGCCTGAGGACGAGCATGTGTCTGATCAGCCTTCATAGCAGGGTTTGGGTGTCAGATCTTTCACAGATGAACCCCATTTTCAGGTAATTGCTCAGAGGTCAGTGGCTTGTTAGAGGTTACACAGCTCAGAGCAAGAGGTGGGATGTAGACTAGGGTGCTGTTCCTGTCCTCAATTTAGGTGAAGAGGAAGGCATGCGGTCTACATTAGGGTCTGGAGTCAGTCTCCAGACATCCTTGCACATGGCAGCATGTGATGCAGCGGCTCTGTAGGCGGGAGAAGGGCCGGGGACCAGAGCAGCAGCTGTGTGGTGAGGGGCTGAGGGGAACTGCAGTCTCTGTACATAGTGGGAGCCCAGCCTGGTCAGGCTTGTGTCAGGGGTGAGAGGGTTCCCTGAGACCCTCTCTTCCAGCCCCGCAGAGGCCCCAGGAATCCCCGCTCCCTCGAAAGTGGGGCTGACCAGTGCTCACACTGGAGAACCCCGTCTCCCTTTTTCTCCCCCACACCAGGTGTGCTTCAAGTACTTCTGCCGGAGCTGCTGGCACTGGAGGCACAGCACGGAGGGCCTGCGCCACCACAGCCCCCTGATGCGGAACCAGAAGAGCCGAGATTCCAGCTAGAGGAGCCGGCCTTGCCCGGTGGCCTGTAACGCCCGAGGCTGGCAGGTCAGGCAGCAGCCTGCACCACCTGGCCACCGGCGACCAGGGAGCTGGCTTCCCGAGGACAAGGGAAGATCTAGTCACCTTTGCACTTGCTGAATCTGTCTTTGTTTCTGCACTAATTAATGCACAATGAGTTTTGTCGGGTTTGTTTTCAGGGGCTGGGCCAGAGCAAGGACCCTCTGGCTCACCCTCCAAGCGACTCTGTAGTTTTCCCAGATTTTAGTTCCTCATTTTGCCTATGAAAAGCAAAAAAAGAACTACGTGTCCAGAAGGTATTGACACGATGCCTACATCTAGGTTTATTTATTAAAAGCGCTTTTTTTACATTCCTTGCAATACTGATGGTGGTGATGCGCAGGTCTCGTTGGTTTCATTCTTGCAGTTGCCATACAGTGCCTTTCCATTTATTTAACCCCCACCTGAACGGCATAAACTGAGTGTTCAGCTGGTGTTTTTTACTGTAAACAACAAGGAGACTTTGCTCTTCATTTAAACCAAAATCATATTTCATATTTTATGCTCGAGGGTTTTTACCGGTTCCTTTTTACACTCCTTAAAATAGTTTTTAAGTCATTTGGAACAAGAGATTTTTTTTTTTTTTCTTTCCTGGCAGCTTTTAACATTATAGCAAATTTGTGTCTGGGGGACTGCTGGTCACTGTTTCTTACAGTTGCGAATGAAGGGGAAAAAAATTTGCAACCAAGAAAAAAAAATTTTGTGAATTGCAAACTGGACCAGGTAAATGGTATTTGAGCAGCTGCTGTATATAGGTTTAAATGGTTTATTGCACCTTCTTAAGTTGCACTTATTGGGGGGGGGGTTGATAGAAGTTTTTAATCACAAAGTTACAGGACTTCTTTCTTTTGTAACTGAGCTAAAAAGGGCTGCTTTTTGGTGGGGGCAGATGAAGGCTCACAGGAGCCCGTTCTCTTAGAGGGGACAAGTACCCTTCCCTTGTTTCTTTGATTTGAGAAATGTATGGAGCAACAGTTGCAGTTGACGGAAATGCTACTGGGATTTGAAAACTTGACTTTTTGTTTCTTTTTATTTAAAAAAAAAATTGACTTGCCCCTCTTTGGGAAGCTGTGTGCCAAAGAACCAGTGTCATTCCCCCCCCACCCCCCCGCTGAGCTGACGTTGCATTGTCGCATATCCCAGCTACTCTGTGGGTTTTGTGAAGCTGTGTGTGAAGTCTCTACCTCATTGTAGTATATGCAGGCAAGACTGCACTCTCCTACAGATGTGTGGAGTAAGCTGTGGTGTAGTTTTTTTTGGCACATAATAAACACGTTGCAGCAGAGTTCTGTTCTTGTCTCTGTGTTTGAGGGGAGGGGGCTTGGGACCAGAGGGGTGAGTAATAAGTAAGACTCCAGAGTAAAAACTCATATTTCCTTGGATTTTCTGTATTGAGATTGCACCCAGGTGGATGGTGGGATCTGTGGGAGACCTGCCCCTGTAAGTACTTCTTGGTCACTTCCTTGGTCAAGTGCACCTTGGAGATGCCTCTCTGGCAGGTGGGTACTGCTAGTCCAAGTGTAAAAAGCCCTCACTTAAGCTTCTAGGGGCTCCTCTTGTCTTAGCCCCAGCGCCAGCTTGGAGGACCTGGGACACAGCTGCTCAGGCGTTGTGAACCCTTGTCTCAGCTTTTCCTGTAAGTTGTGAGCCTGTTTCTTCACGCCAGGACAGTTTCCATCCTTGTGGACTCACCTGTGTTGACCCAGTTCACTTCTGAGAGGGAGGGAGTCATTCATGGTGCTTTTTGCTATTCTTCAGAGAGCCCTCATGCTCTCAGACTCCCAGGATTTGTGAGGTGAGAGGGTCTGCGGATTTTGTCAGGTATCTTGTACCTGGGCCCATCTGCTGGACTGATCCTTTGGAAGATTAGGTGCAGGGAACCCTACCCACTGAAGAAGTGTCCCTTCTGTGAGAGATGCAAGAGCTCACTCATGGGGGTTGGGAGTCCCTCAGCCAAGGAGAGAGACCTCACCTTTCATTTGAGGCCTGGCTGGCAGCACTGTGGTTTGAAGTTTGCTGGTCAAGTAAGTTCCTGCAACTCTCAGAGGAAAGTCTGCCCTCCCTCTTCGTCTCCTCTTATTCTACTCCACAGAGGGCAACTTCCTGTCCTACAGCCTTCCATTCCCATTCAGTTCAGAGTGACTGGACTGACCAAGGTGACGAGTAGGTGGGTTGAGGGATGAGGCACAACTCTGTGCCCCTTAACTTATCCAACCTGGCCAGCCCAGCCTTTCCTTGAGTCAGGTGGGGGCCTAGGGACTCCTTTAGCAGGATTGGAGGAAGGGAGCAGGGTACTCCATAGGCTAATGAGGCCACCAAGCATGGCCTGTGCTGGTGGCTTGAGAGAACCTGATTTTAGGATGGGTATGGCAGGAACAGCCTGAAGATGGTGGTGGTTTGCAGAAGGTGTCTCAGTTGTTGGGAGTACTGCAAGGTGAACGGGGCCCTTGGCTTACATATTTGAGAGCTTTGTGCTGGGCACTGTCCAGGCACCCAGGAGTAGCTAAACCAAACGGCCTTGCTGTCATGGAGCTCACCCCTAGCGGAGAAAACTAAGACAAGTCACTGTGACAAGTAAAAATTAGAGCAGCTTTGGGATAGTGATGCTCTATAAGTTGGAGGGAAAGCCCCTCACATAAGGTGATGTTTGAGCAAAAGGGGAAACATGAGATAAGCTTCTCCCAGTTCTACCTGGGTTTCCACAGGCTAGCAGGACAAATCTCTGACCCATGGACTGGGTGGGGGTTCTGGGCAGGATGCCATCCCCTACTTCACCTTTCCACGCTCCCAATTGGCCTTCCCAGGGACTAAGCCGCCTCCCCTCACCCTGGTCTGGAGCAATCAAATATATTATCTGGTCACAGAACCACGGGTATAGAGAAGCTGGTCCAAAGACTGTGCTAAGCGGGGTGGGGCTCGGAAACTGAGGAGACCCGCTCACCGGTGGTGGCTGGCCGCCCGCATTTCCGTCCCGCCCCGCCAGGGGTCGCTGCGGCGCTGCCGCGTTGGCTCAGCGCGTCGCGGGTGAGGCGGAAGCGGCTTTCTAGCCTGCGCTTTATAGGCCTCTCTTGTGCTTCCTGTTTCCTCTTTCACCAGGGACCAGCCAAGATGGTAGGTGTTCTTCTCTGAAGCTGTTGTTTCCCGCAATCGACCTCCATCCGCCTCTTTCTGCGACTTCTAACCCGCAAGGTGGGGCGCCGGGCCCTGTCAGGCCGGAGCCTCCGCGGGCCGCTGGCTTCCGCGTTGATCCCCGCGCTCCTGCACCGCCCGGCCGGCTCTTGCCTTTCCTCTCCCGGACTCGGCCCCAGCCCGCGGACCCCGCTGCGGGCCGGGCATGACGCCGCGCTGCTGCCAGGTGGGTGTCCTGGCTCGCGGTGACCCTGTCTTCTCCACCCGCAGGGGCGCGTTCGCACCAAGACCGTGAAGAAGGCGGCCCGGGTCATCATCGAGAAGTACTACACGCGCCTGGGCAACGACTTCCACACCAACAAGCGCGTGTGCGAGGAGATCGCCATTATCCCCAGCAAGAAGCTCCGGAACAAGATAGCGGGGTGAGTGGCCTCCGTGGGCTGCCCTGGGTCGATGTCGTCCCTGTCTCGTGGGGGAAACTGTACCCTGGCGGTTTCGCTAGCGCGAGTCTCCCTGATGCCCCGGAGAAGGGCGAGGCAGGCGTGCGTTTGCAGGGTTTCCATGGGGACTGCTCCTGTTGTGTCACAGCTGGCGATGACACCTGGGCCATGGTCAGACCCCCTGAAGACTTAATATTAGTGCAGTAAGTTGGGATTGAAGACTGGGGAGGGGTCGTGAAAGTTCGAGGGGAGGATTTGGTGGTTTTGACAGGATTTGACTAGAGGGTGTGACAGACAGGTGTGCTTAGGTAGCAGAGCTGTGTGTAGCTTTCAGAGTCAGGGCTCCTAGGATGGGGAGAACTCTCCTTGCTCACTGTGGAAAAAACTAAAACTGCTGCTTGTATGCCCGGATGCAGTGTGCACCAGCGGGAGCGGCCGCATTCTCAGTGTTTTTCATGGGCATTTGTACTCAGGTATGTCACACATCTGATGAAGCGGATTCAGAGAGGACCCGTGAGAGGTATCTCCATCAAGCTGCAGGAAGAGGAGAGAGAGAGGAGAGATAATTATGTTCCCGAGGTAAACTTTCTGGGTCTTTCTCTGGGCCTCTGGCTTATCCTGAAAGATAAAGTAGGCTCTTGAGAACCCTTCCAGGTGCCTGGTTTCTCAGCTGAGTTTGAGAAAGAGGATCTTTATCCATATACCCTTAACCAGCTGTAGGTGCCCACAGCCTACCTGCCTGTATGTTAGTCTCTGGTCTGCCCTGTTGGGGCCACTTAAGTCCACTCTGGTTTTCATTTGACGGCCCTCTGTGATGTTTGTTTGCCTTGTCATGTCTTCTGGTTTGGTTATTTGCCTCAGCACAAGTATTCCTGAAATATTAATAGTTAAGGTTTTCTGAATATTGGTAATAATGAGGGCATACAAAGGTAAAACTAGAAAGATGATCTTTGGGACCTGTAATCCTTAAGCTTTACTGGTCGCCTTTGGGGATCCTATCCTATCTTCTTTGGGAGTGCCCCTCTTTTTTTTAAGAGTATTGGGGAAAGGACAGGGAAGGTGAAAGATCGTTCACTAATTGATATTTTGGCCATTCCTGTTCCTTCTAGGTCTCAGCCCTGGATCAGGAGATCATTGAAGTTGATCCTGACACAAAGGAAATGCTGAAGCTCTTGGTAAGTGTTTGCCGAATTCCTAAAGTAGTACTTCCCGGTAGCTTTCTACTGTCTGTAGTAACACCAAGTATTGTCAGTGTTTTCCATACATTATTTCCTTTCATCCTCAGTTCTGTGGCTGGCTCCTCACATTTGCCCCCATGGTTCCAGCCCTGGTTCTTTTTTTCAGTCTGCCGACTTTCCCTCGGGGACTTCATTCCTTCTTTGTATGCAAACAAACCACTCAAGTGAGCTGTGGTCTCATTTCCAGATGCTTATTACAGGGAACTGCTTAGATAGTTTAGCTGTCTTCATTATAGGTTGATAATGTGTTTGTTTGTTTGTTTGTTTCTCCCCTTTATTTATTTTAGAGAGAGAGTAAGTAAGGGAGAGAGAGAGATAGAGACCATCGATTGGCTGCCTCCTGCATGCCCCCCACTGGGGATTTGGCCCACAACCTGGGCATGTGCCCTGACTGGGAATCACACCGGTGCCCTCATGGTGCATGGGTCAAAGCTCAATCACTGAACCACACCAGCTGGGCAATAATGTGTTTCTTCTGTAGCTCATCTTAGTACTTTTACATAGTTTGTTGATTGCCTAGGGCATGCCATTTGTGCAGCAGCCTACCTGAGGCTGGTCCTGGAAAGGAAGTGACACTGTGTATGTCCTAGAGCAATGATTCTCAAAGGGAGAGATATCCCCACTCTCACCCTGGGACATTTGGTAATGTCTGGACACTTTGGTTGTCATACCTGGGGGATCCTAATAGGCACTAGTGGATAGACGACAAGGGTGCTGCTAAGCATCCTACAGTGCACAAGACGGCTTACTGTTGGAGCAGGGTATTTAGATCTTGAGTAGACTCCCTGTAAGATTATTACTCAGGGGTGGGGAGGAGAAGGCCCTTTGTTGGGTTTCTTCAGGGTCCCACAAACTTGACCCCAAGCTGGTGGAGGCTGACAAGCAAAGCTTGGTGGTGGTCTTGGAGCTCTGCCCACAGATCTCACTGGTATAGCCACACTGAACCCATTTTGTTGTTTCAGGACTTTGGCAGCCTGTCCAACCTGCAAGTCACTCAGCCTACAGTTGGGATGAATTTCAAAACACCACGTGGAGCCGTTTGAATCCTGCTGTGCTGTATAATATTATCAATAAACCATCCACAACCTTGCCTGTGTCTGTGGGGTTGGGTACTGGTGGAGCTAAGGGCAGAAGTTCTTTATCAAGGAAAGAAGATCTTACTAGCTGGATCCTAGGTAGTTGGCTCTGAGCTTAGGATCTGCTGAGGTTGTGGGTCCACCTGTGTGTGTATGGGGAATGGGGAGAGTGCTGGGCTGGGCTGGGCTGGTGCCTCTTGTTGAGTAGTGGGATAAGGAGCTGTTCAGTTGTGTGTTCTGCACACTTGTCTGTGTTTTACTGCTGGTACAGATCATGGTAAGTTTGTGCCACACACATACGTCAGTCTGCAAGGAAGTGGCAAAACCCAGGTCAGTCTGGCTGTCCACTGATCCTTGTACATCTGCTTCTCTCAGGTTCAAAAACATTCTAAAAGTATCTTGTAATTTCAAATTGGAGAAAAGCTGCAAGAAGGTACAACTTGCAAATATTCTGCCTAGATCCACCAATTGTTTACATTTTGCCCCAATTGCTTTATATTCTCTCTATATACACATTTGTTTTTCTGATTCTCAGTGGGTCCCCTTTTGCCCCAAGTTATTTTTAGTGTGTATTCTTTACATAACCACAGAATAATGATAAAAATCTGGGAGTTTAACATTGTTTCAATACTATATAGTCCATAATCAAGTTTTCCCAATATTTTTTAATACAGTTTTTTTTTCTGGTGCAGGATCCAACCCAGAATCACTGCCTCTAAATTTCATGTCCCTTTAGCCTCCTTTCTATGTCATGAGAGACGTTTTTGAAAAGTATTGGCTGATTTTGTAGAGTGTCCTTCAATTTGGCTGGTGATTTTTCACAGATTTAAAATAACTTTCTCTGCCCTGGCCGGTTTGGCTCAGCGGTTAGAGCATTGGCCCACGGACCAGAGAGATCCGGGTTCGGTTCCCGCTAAGGGCATGTACCATGGTTGCAGTTTGTCCCCAGCCCCGGTTGGGGTTGTGTGGGTGGTGACCAGTCGATGTGTCTCACATCGATGTTTCTTCCTACTCTCCCTCCCACTCTATCTGAAGATAAATGCAAAAATGTCCTCAGGTGAGGATAAGAAAAATAAAGTCGCTTTCTGTAGGGTAGTACTACAGAAAGGATGCTGTGTTCTTGGGGCATCATACTAAGGCACAGAATATCACCTTGTCCCACTTTTAGTGATGTTTTACTTTGAGCAGTTGGGTTATGGTGTATTAAGTGTCTCCACTGTGAAGTTAACTGTTCCCCTTTGTAATTTCGTTAAGAGATTTTTGAGGCTAAATATCTGTCAACATTTTGCTCACTGGTTTTGCCATTCATGGATGATAAGTTAATTCCATTTGCTCCCTTCATTAGTTTTGTAAGGAAGCACATTCTCTTATTTACAGCAAACTTGTTTCCATTTTTTTGGTGTGGGGTCTGGGATTCTTAGCAATCCTCTTGCCTTCTATATAACAGCTTTGTATAAAGAAACCTCTCCTCTCCTTGCATTTTTGGTGTCAATGGTGAGGACGGGGTTAGCCTTGCTGTGTAGGTGACAAATTAGCCTCGTGAAGGAAATTAACCCCGAAACCAGTAGCGAGGCTGTTCGCCACGCTCCTCGCTAGGGGGCAGTGTGGTCACAGCCGGCTCACCTGTGGGGCCTGGAGCACAGGGCCCCGTGGAGGAGGGGAGGGCAGAGTGCGGCCGGAGGAGAGACCGCAAAGCCCTGCGTCGCGTGGAAAAGTTTAGGCGTGGCGTTGGGGAGCCTCCAGGCTTCAGTCCGCATCTGTGGAACGGGCCGAGCTCACCGACCTACGCTGGAGCTGGTCAAGGCGCAGGCCCCGCCCCCGAGGGCTGGGACTCGCGTCACGTGCGGCGAGTGGGCGGGCCCGGCGCAGGTGTTTCGCGTGCGCGTCGCGCACCTGGCCGAGTGGCCGCGCGGGTATTTGAGGCGCCGCGACCCCGGGAGTGGCCTGGCCTGCGCCGGTGGCCCTCGGTGCTCTCCCGGGGTCACCTGGGGCTCTTGGGACGTTTCCCGGCCCCGGCATAAAGTGCACCGGCCGGGTTTCCGCTGCGCCAGAGACGGCTCCTCAGAGACTGGAAAGTGCCTCAGGTAAGTTTTTCTTTATTTTTACCGTCTTTGATGATTTGTGTTAAAGGATAATTTCAGAGCGAAATGACTGACAGCTAGATATAAAATAAATATATTAAGCATTACGAAAAAACAACGAGGGAAGTGAGAAAAAAGACGAATCGGAGTGAAGGGATGTTGCGCTGAATTTATAAATGGACACGTAGAAAGCGAGTTTCTCCCCGAGGTTGCCGCTTGTCCTCGGTAGGTTTGGGGGGGAACCGGGTTCCAGAGTGAGGGGGGCTGGGTTTGGGGGGGAACCGGGTTCCAGCGTGAGGGGGGCTGGGTTTGGGGGGAACCGGGTTCCAGCGTGAGGGGGGCTGGGTTTGGGGGGGAACCGGGTTCCAGCGTGAGGGGGGCGGGAAAGGCCCGTTTTCGCGGCCGCCGGGCTGTGCGCGCCCAGAGCGAGGGTGGTTTTCACGTTTCTGAGGCTCCGAGCAGCCCGTGGGGAGGCGTGAAATTCCCACCCGTGTCCACACGCACGCGTTGTGGGCTGGTTCCTGCTAAGATGGCTGAACCCAGAGGGTGCGAGAGACGGTGGGGGTCCCGTGAGCTGGGCGCTGGACTGCACTTCCACATTTACAACGCAGCAGTGTTTCCCCGTCTTAAAGTCTCGTGAAATTAATAAATAAATAAATAAAGTTCAATGAAAAAAAATGCTTACTAAAGAAAATTAATAAGGTGTTTCTGGGCTTGGCCGGTGTGGCTCAGGTGGTTGGAGCTCCCCCGGAGGGTCGCGGGTTGGGTTCCCGGTCAGGGCACCCCCTCGGCTCGGGAGGTGTCTGCTCGCTCGCTGTCTCTCTCTCCCCCTCCCTCCTTCCCTCTTTCCCTCCTTCCCTCTTCCTCTCTCTGGAATCAATAAAAAATAAAATAAAAAATCGTTTCGAGTGACATTTTATTTATTTTTTTAAAGTAATTAGTGCATACTCACGTTACAAAAAGAAAGAAAAAGAAAAACTGGGCTTTGAATGTTGTGCTTTTAAGGTGTGAGTAGCTCATTCGTTCCCTAAGCATTTACCAATGTTGAGTTAATTTTCCTGAAGAAGATATGTCCAGAGAAAATAAACTTATTTAAGATAACTAGCCTTTGATGAGAATGGTTGCTTGAGGAGTTGAGAACATTGGAAACACTATCAGTAACGGCAAATCATTTTGAAGTTTCCTTGACACTTGAGTCAAAAAATGTTAGCTTTGTACCGCTCAGTTATTTATTCAGGGCTCAGTGCTGGCTTTGAAGATTGAAGAATTGGCCTCGGAACAGTCTTCTAGAATCTCCACAGGTGAGACTATTTTTAAAGATGAGAAATCACTAGTTCATTGTAACCTTAAGTGGGAATTGGCAGAGGTAATGTTACAGCTGATGGTGGTAAAAGTATGTGTGGATCAGGAAAAGGCTTATTTCGATACATTTCAAACCTCGCAAAAGTGTAAAGTGTTTAAAACCAATGCTATTTATTATGTGACTCATCAGTAGCTGTTCTGTAGAAAATATCAACCTGTCAGTTATGAATAATACTGTTAAGAATGAATTTCACTCGCTGTTGTAGAGTTTACCAAAATGCAGGGAACCGATGATGGTTGTTTCCTTTTTAATTGTGGTCACATGTAATAACATATTTATCATTTTAACCATTCCTTCGTGTACAATTCAGTGGGATTAAATACATTTACAGTGTTATATTAACCATCTCTATTGTACGTATCCAAAACTTTTCATCATTCCAACAGGAACTCTAAACCCATTAAACAGTACTCTTCCCCCCAACCTCTGGTAACCTCTATTCTGCCTCCATCTCTAAGAATTTGCCTATTTTAGGTACCTTGTATAAGGAATCATATAGTGTTGGTACTTTTTGTGAATGGCTTATTTCGATAAGCATGTTTTCAAGGTCTGTGTTGTGGCATATATCAAATTACATTCCTTTTTATGGATAATCCATGTTCAGCTGGGGCAAAAGTAGGTTTACAGTTCATATGGAAAATAACACAGTAATTAATAAATAATGATACAAGAATAAACTGTTTCCTGTACTCACAACTGTAAAACTGCTTTTGCCCCACCTTGTATGTGCGCACATACATACTACATCTTACCTATCTGTTCATTTGTTGGTGGACATTTTGGTTCGTTGCTTCCACTTTCGGTTATTGTGAATAATGATGCTATGAACATGGGTGTACAACTATCTGTTTCAACCCTTGCTTTAAATTATTTTGCGTATGTATCAAGAAGTGGAATTGTTAGATCATATGGTAATTCTGTTTACTTTTTTGAGGATGTGCCATGCAGTTTTCCACAGCAGCTGCACTATTTTACATCTCTATCAGAAATGCACAAGAGTTCAATTTCTCCACATAATTGCCAACAATTATTCTGTTTTTTTTGTTGTTTTTTTATGATAATTGTCTTCATGGGTGTGAAGTGGTATCTCGTGGTTTGATTTGCTTTACCTTAATGATTAATGATGTTGAGACTCTTTCACTGCGTTTATTGGCCAATTGTATGTCTTCTTTGGAGAAATGTCTATTCAAGTCCTCTGCCCATTTTTGAATTGGGTTGTTTGTTTTGTTGGTGTTGAGTTATAGGAGTTCTTTGTATATTCTGGATATTAATTCATCAGCTATGATTTGCAAATATGTTCTCCCATTCTGTGTGTTGCCTTTTCTTTCTGTTGATAGTGTCCTTTAAATCACAAAGCTTTAGTTTTTTTACACCCACAATGTTGATTACACTGAAATTTTTTTTTTTTCCTGAGAGGGGCAATGGCCTGGACAGCAATATTCTTAAGAAGAAGAAGGTGGATAGTCCCACTGTTCCTCCTAATAGATACAGAAATATATGCAGGGAGAGGTTCAGTGTCCCCTTGATTACTTCTGAAGTTCATGTTATCTAAGAAATACTTATTAAGTATCTATTATGTGCCAGGTACTTTTCTAGGTGCCTGAGAGATAGCAGTGAAGAACTACCAAGTATCTGCCCTCAAGGAGCCTGCATTCTATTTGGAGTGGGGAAAATAAGTGACTGTATCAATAGTTTATTGTTCAGTTAAGCATCTATGTAAATTTTTGGCAAGCATCTCTTCCTTAGTTTTATGTCCAATGTTATATTTATGCACAAGGTGTATAATGCTGCCCAGATTTGTAAACTTTTGGAAAGCAGGGTGAAGTCTACACAATTTTCTTTCTGGTGTAATCATTAATTCCTAGACCATCAGGATCAGCATTTTTGAAGCAATGAATAAAATAGTGTTCTTTCAAAATCTCATGTTCCACTTACCCTACTCTGATAGACTGGTGTGTGTGTGTGTGTGTGTGTGTGTGTGTGTGTGTGTGTAAAGTGAATAAACTTCGTGCTGTGAAGTTGATCTTTCTAGATGTCTGTGTAGGAAAAAATAGTGTAAATCACTCTTTTTCCTCCTCTTGCAAAAGTAAATGTAATCATTGCACAACCCTTCCCACTATGGATTATAACAATGTGCTTTAGACTCTTGAATAAAACTAGCATTTGAAAAAAAAAATACCAAATGTCACCCCACCCCTAGACAGCTTGAGGACCATAGACTCCTGGCTTCCCCAGCCTTCCTTCATTGCACAACTCCCTCTCCTGCGCTGACACCTGTGCTGTGCTGGGAGAGCAGGGGAAAGCGGCTCAGCCCCCTCTATGGTAAAGCCAAAATATTTGCCTCTCCTTTTCTGGAAACTTCCCCCACTGTGTTCCCTCTCTGAACCCAGGTTCAGCTGCCACTCAATGTCACAAAATAGAATTCACTCCATAGGGCAACTTGTCTAACCCCACTGCCCTGTTCCTACCCCCCCACCCGCACTCCCCCACAAGAGGGAAGCTGGGGTGGAGCTAGGCATTTGCCAGCATGACCCTTGGCCTTCTTCACTTCTTCCCATCCCACCCTATAGCCCTATAGCTCCTCTGGGACCTCGCCTGTACCCCTCTTTTTCCTGGCTCTTAGCCCTGAGAACCTGTAGGTGGTGGTGATGGTGGGGTGCTAACAGGCAGGAACAGAGGTCTCTAAGTAGGATTCTGGGCAGGTGAGTCCCTGAGGATTGGTTCAACCTCCCACTGCCCCTTAGCCCCTCTCTTGTTATTCATTAACCCCCATTTAGAGACATTTTCAGAGATCTAGAAAGATTTTCAGTAATGAATGGATTCCTATATAAAGATTATTTTTATACTTTTTGGAGCAAAAGGAAATTGTAATATTTGTACAGTGTTCAAGTGAACAGAGATCATGCCTCAGGCTAAAAAAGAAAAAATACCAATGTAACAGCATGAACATGCTGTTTTCAAATGGATTTCAATTTACTATATGATTTCCTTTAGACTCATACTTGATTTCTTTTTAACTTCTTTATTGTTAAATGTATTATAGATGTTCCTCATTTTTCCCCCATTGACCCCCTCCTCCCCATTCCCGCCCCCCTCCTGCCTTTCCCCACACTGTTGTCTGTGTCCATTGGTTATGCATATATACATATAAGATCTTTGGTTTATTTCTTCCCACCCCCCAACCCCCCTTCCCTTTGAGGTTTGTCAGTCTAACAACCAATTTGTACTTCTTAATCCCTTCACCTTTTTCACCCATTCCCCCAGCCCCCACCCATCTGGTACCCAACAAAAGTTCTCTGTATCTTTCCTTGTCTGGGAAACTCTTTGTATGGCCATCGATTCTAAATGACACTTTTGCAGGATAGAGTAATCTTGGTTGTAGGTTCTTGCTTTTCATCACTCTGAATATTTCTTGCCACTCCCTTCTGGCCTGCAAAGTTTCTTTTGAGAAATTAGCTGACAGTCTGATGGGAACTCCCTTGTAGGTAACTAACTTTTCTCTTGCTGCTTTTAAGATTCTCTCTTTGTCTTGAACCTTTTGCATTTTGATGATGATGTGTCTTGGTGTGGGCCTCTTGGGGTTCATCTTGTTTGGGACTCTCTGTGCTTCCTGGACTTGTATGTCTGTTTCCTTCACCAAGTTAGGGAAGTTTTCTGCCATTATTGTTTCAAATAGGTTTTCGATTTCTTGTTCTCTCTCTTCTCCTTCTGGCACCCCCAAGATGCGAATGTTGGCACGCTTGAAATTGTCCCAGAGGCTCCATACACTATCCTCATTTTTTTGGATTCTTTTTTCTTTTTGCTGTTCTGATTGGGCGTTTTTTGCTTCCTTATATTCCAAATCGATGGTTTGCTTCTTGGCTTTACCTACTCTACTATTGATTCTGTGTAAATTACTCTTTGTTTCAGTTAGTGCCTCCTTCATTTCTAACTGTGCATCCAGAATTTCTGACTGGTCCTTTTTTATGCTCTTGAGGCCCTCACTAAGTTCACTGAGGTTCTCACTAAGTCCCCTGAGGTTCTCACTAAGTCCATTGAGCATCCTGATAAGCAGTATTTTGAACTCAGCATCTGTTAGGTTGCTTAACTCCATTTCACTTAGTTCTTTTCCTGGAGTTTTGTTCTGTTCTTTCATTTGGGACCTGTTTCTTTGTCTCCTCATTTTGGCTGCCTCCCTGTGTTTGTTTCTATGTATTACTTAGCGAGAGGTATAGGGTTAGCTGAGACCAGATGCTGTTTGTTTGAAAGAATTTAGGAAAAGCTGAAGCAGGCTCCAAGACAGGCCAACCCTATGGTCAAGCAACTGGCAACAGCTTGGGTGGGCCTGAAAGTTGGGTGGGGCGGGGCCACAGGGAATCACCAGGGCGGGGCCAACAGTGTGAGCCAGGTTGCTGGAGTCCCAGGTATGGCGGTGTCTGCCGTCCCAGGGAAGGGCTCACCAAAGGAACAAAGGCCTCTGACAGCACGTCTGTCCAGGAGAAAGCTGCCTCTCCAGCCCTCGCCCCAATGCCAAATAGCTCAGTTCTTCCCCATATGACTCTGGTGCCTTTCAAGCTGCCTCCCCAACGCTGGAGCTTGGAGGGAGCGAGTCCGAGTACGTCCGTGCGCGGGCCCTTTAAGAGGAGCTGCCGGGGGCTCCAGCCGCCTCAGCCTCAGTTCCCACTGGTTTTTCCAGCCAGAAGTTACGGGGACTTCTCTTCCTGGCACGGGAACCCTGAGCTGAGCGCCTGGTGTGGGACGGGGACCCCTCAGTCCTCAGGGAGGACCTTCCCAGCCGAGGTGTCCTCCTAATTTTTATCCGCCACACGTGGGTGTGGGACCAGCCCGTCCCCTCCGCCCCTCCTACCAGTCTCAATGGGGCTTCTGCTTTATTTTCGTAGTTGTAGGACTTCCGTTCAGCTTGATTTTAGGCGGTTTTGAATGATGGTTGTTCTGTAGTTTAGTTGTAACTTTGATGTGGTTGTGGGAGGACGCGATACCACGTTTACCTCCGCCGCCATCTTGACCTGAAGTCCATACTTGATTTCTTTAGTTTACAGTCCATTTCTAGCTGCATAATCATATTTGTGTGACGGTTTTAATAGCTGGCAAAATTAATAATAGTGTCTATTATTTTTAGTAGTTTGAAAATATTTTAGAAGGTGGATTTCTGTTCCTTTTGTAATTAAAGTTTCTTTTATTTTTCAGTTACAGTTGACATTCAATATTTTATAAGGTGTACAAGCATAGTGATGAGACATTTACATAGTTTACAGAGTGATCCCTTTGATAAGTCTAGTACCCACCTGGCACCTAAAAGGTCTGAGCCGGCGGGAGATCACATCCTCAATGTAAGGCCAGTGTAGAGAAAGGAGCATTTTATTACACCGGTGGGCTGTTACACCGGCAGGCTGGGGGGGGTACAGCTTCCCCAAATCCTCAGCCCCGAGCTTCCTTTGTTCTTTGCTTATATAGGCACAAACTACAGAAAAAAACTACATTAAAAAAAAAACCCACATTCTCTTGGCACCGTGTAATTGGTGTCTGGGTTGGTAGGAGTTGTCTCAGAGGTAAGGAGTCTGCTCAGGCAGAGGTCAGGGCCATCATTAATCTCTTTTTTCTTATGGTTCCTCTGAGTTTCTCAAGGCCTTCATTAACCCCTTATCTTTGGGTTTCTCAAGGCCCTTATGTTTACAAAAAAGAAACTACCAGGGTGCTTATGTGCAGTAACTGAGGATGAGAATGGAGTTTAGTTTTGTTAAAACATTATTAACCCTTTCAGCACCATACATAGTTACTACAATATTATTTGCTATGTTCCCTATACTGTACTTTACATTCCCATGGCTATATTGTAACTGCTAATTTGTACTTCTTAATCTCATCACCTTTTTCACCCAGCCCCCCAATCCCTTTCCCATCTGGCAACCCTCAGTTTGTTCTCTGTATTTATGAGTCTGTTTCAGTTTTATTCACTTATTTTGTTCTTTAGATTCCATGTATAAGTGAAATAATATGGTATTTGTCTTTCACTTAGCATAATACTCTCTTGGTCCATCCATGTTGTTGAAAATGAAATGGTAAGATTTCATTCCTTTTTACCAGTGGGTAATATTCCATTGTATATATATATGTACCACCTTTCCTTGATTCACTGGTCTATTGATGGGCACTGGGGTTGCTCCTGTGTCTTGGTTATTGTAAAACACTGCAGTGAACGTAGGTGTGCATAATGTTTTCAAATTAGTGTTTTGGATTTTTCTGGATAAATACCTAGAAGTGGAATTGCTGGGTCATATGGTAGTTCTATTTTTAATTTATTTTTTTTTTTACTATTTTTTTAATCCTCACCCAAGGATATTTTTCTATTTATCTTCAGATAGAGTGGGAGGGACGGAGGGAGGGAGGGAGTGGGAGAGAGAGAGATTGAGAGAGAAGCATCGATGTGAAAGAGACACATCGACTGGTTGCCTCCCAAAGGATCCCGACCAGGGCCGGGACGAACCCAAGACTCATTGGTCCACGGGCGACACTCTAACTGCTGAGCCAGGGCTATTTTTAATTTTTTGAGGAACCTCCATACTGTGTTCCATAGTGACTGTACCAATTTGCAGTCCCCCCAACAAGTATTCCCTTTTCTCCACATCTTTGCCAACACTTGTTGTTTGATTTTTTGATGATAGCTATTTTGACAGGTATGAGGTGATATCTCATTGTGGATTCAATTTTCATTTCCTGATGATTAGTGACATTGAGCATTTTTTAATATGTCTGTTGGCCATCTGTGTCCTCTTTGGAGAATTGTCTATTCAGGTTCTCTGCCCATTTTTTAATTGGGTTGATTGGTTTTCTGTTAAGTTGTATGAGTTCTTCATGTATTTTGGATATTAACCCCTTATCAGATGTAGTATTTGTGAATGTTTTTTTCATTAAATAGGTGGTCTTTTTGTTTTGTTCATGGTTTCCTTTGCTCTGAAAAAATTTTTAGATTGATATAGTCCCAATTGTTTTGTTTTTGTTTGTTTCCCTTGTATGAGGAGGTGTATCAGAAAAGATATTACTAAGAGCGATGTCAAAGTTTATTTACTGCCTGTGTTTTCTTCTAGGAGTTTTATGGTTTCAGTGTTACATTTAAGTCTTTAATCCATTTTGAGTGTATTCTTGTATATGGTATAAGAAAATGGTCTAGTTTCACTTTTTTGCATGTGTCTGTCCAGTTTTTCCAACGCCACTTATTGAATAGACTGTTTTAACCCCACTGTATATTCTTGCCTTTTTTTGTCTTAGATTAACTGACTATATAGGTGTGGGTTTATTTATGGACTCTTTTTGTTCCATTGATCTGTGTGTCTGTTTTTATGCCAGTACTATGCTGTTTTGATTACTATAACCTTGTAGTATAGTTTGATATCAGGTAGCATGATACCGCCAACTCTGTTCTTCCTTCTCAAGATTGCTATGGCTATGGTTTCTTTTGTGGTTCCATATAAATTTTAGGATTATTCTAGTTCTGTGAAAATTGCCATTGGTATTTTGATAAGGATTATATTGAATATAGATTGCTTTGGGTAGTAAGGCCATTTTAACAATGTTAATTCTTCCTATCCATGAGCATGGTGTTTGCTTCCATTTATTTGTATTTTCTTTAATGTCTTTCTTTGATGTCTCATAATTTTCTAAGTACAGGTCTTTCACTCCCTTGTTTAAATTTATTCTTCAGTATTTTTGGTGTATATTCCTTTTTTTTTAAATCCTCACCCGAGGATATTTTTCTGTTTATCATCAGATAGAGTGGGGTGGGGGGAGAGAGAGAGAAAGCGACTGGTTGCATCCCTCACAACCCAACCAGGGCCGGGGACGAACCGCAACTGAGGTACGTGCCCTTGACCGGAATCGAACCCAAGACTCATTGGTCTGTGGGCCGACACTCTAACCACTGAGCCAAACCAGCCAGGGCTGGTGTATATTCCTTTTAATTAGCTGATGGATTTGGTTTGCTTGTATTTTGTGGAAGATCTTTGCATGTATATTTATAAGGGATATTGATTTCTAATTGTTTTTTGTGATGTCTTAATATGGTTTTGGTATCGGAAATGCTGACCTAATTGAATGAGTTGAGAAGTGTTTGCTCCTCTGCTATTTTTTTTTTGAAGAGTTGGAGAAGGATTGTTGTTGTTTTGTGTTCTGGTTTTTTTTAAATGTCTGGCAGAATTTACCAGTGAATCCATTGTGGTCCTAGAATTTTCTTTACTGGGACGCTTTTGATAGATACTGAGGCAGTATTTTTACCTGTTAAAGGTCTAGTGAAATTTTTTTGTTTCTTCTTTAGTCAATTTAGGTCATTTGTTTCTAGGATTTGTCCACTTCACCTAGGTTATCCAATTTTTGGCATATAACTGTTCATATTATTCTTTTTATTCCTGTTTAGTGGCAATGCCTGATCTCTGATTTTAGTTATTTGTATCCTCTCTTTTCTCAGCCTAGTTTTAAAAAAAGGTTGGTAAAAAGTGATATTTTTAAAGAACAAACTTTTGATTTCATTGATTCTTGATATTTATTTTCATTTTCCCCTCCCTCCATTTCTCCCTCCTTCTCCCTCTTCCCCTTTCTGTTTTAAGCTTTCAATTTAGTTTGCTCTTTTTTTTCTTTTATTGATTTTTTTTTTCTTTTTTTAGAGAGAGAGGAAGGGAGAGGGAGAGAGAGATATAAACATTGATGAGACAGAACATCGATTGGCCACCTCCTGCATGCTTCCCACTGAGGATTTGGCCCACAACCTGGGTATGTGCCCTGACTGGGAATCAAACTGGCAACATCTTCGTGCATGGGTCAACGCTCAACCACTGAGCCACACCGGCGGGGCAGTTTGCTCTTTTTTTTTTTTTTTTTTTAGTCCCTTAAGGTGCATTCATCTCTATTTTCTCATTTCTTCTTTAACTCATTGGTTGTTTAAGACTATATTGTTCAGCCCTGGCTGGTTTGGCTCATCGGTAGAGTGTCGGCCCTCAGACCAATGAGTCGCGGGTTCGATTCCAGCCAAGGGCACATGCCTCAGTAGTGGTTCCTCCCCGGCCCTGGTCGGGGTCGTGCGGGAGGCAACCAGTCGATGTGTCCCTCTCACATCGATGTTTCTCTCTCTCCTTCTCTCCCCCTCCCTCTCCCTCCCCTCTATCTGAAGATAAATAGAAAAATAGCCTCGGTTGAAGATTTTTTAAAAAAATTACGTTGTTCAATTACCACATATTTGTGGATTCTCCTGATTTGTTTCTATTATTGATCTCTAGCTTCATTCCGTTATGGTGAGAGAGGGTGCTTTCTATGATTTCAATCTTTTTAAGTTTACTGAGACTTGTTTTGTAGCCTCACATATAGTCTATTCTGGAGAACAGAATGTTTCTATGTATACTTGAGGAGAATGTATTTTGTTTTTATTGGTGTTCTATATATATGTTGGTTATGTCTGTTGTTTAATTTCTTTCTCTTACAGATCTTCTGTCTATATTTTCTATCCATTATTGAAAGTGGGGTATTGAGGTCTACAACTATTGTAGAAATGTCCGTTTCTCCCTTTAATTGTGTCAGTTTTTGCTTCATACATTTTGGGGTTCTGTTGTTTGGTACATATGTATATAATTGTTAAATCTTCTTGGTGGGTTGACCCTTTTATTAATGTACAATGCCTTTTTTTTGTCTCTGGTAACAGTTTTGGCATAAAGTCTATTTTGTCCAATATTAGTACATCAATCTTTTGGTTTTTACATGGAGACCCAACCCACCTAGAGGGAGAAGAGACTGTCTCTTCCTGTGGCCCTCTGGTGGAAGTGAGAACTTGGTTTGGAATCATTCCCGCAGACTTTTCTTTGTGGTTTATTGGGCAGAATAGGACCCAATGTCCATTCCAGGAGCAGTCACTGGTAGTATAGGGAGAGTCAACCACAGTGTCCGTGAAGCAGAGGTGGTGGCCTTCCTGTAGGCAATGAGGGTCAGCTTTAAAGTTCAGCTTTAAACATGACCTGGGAGCTTTGTTCTAAGGGTCTTAATATTATAGTACAAATTAGTCAAAAGCACCAGGACTATTTTACAAAGTATCCCACAGGAGAAATTTTCTCATCTCTATTAAGAAGAGATGTCTAGCCCTGGCCGGTTTGGCTCAGCGGTTAGAGCGTCGGCCTGCGGTACAGAGAGACCCGGGTTCGGTTCCCGCTAAGGGCGTGTACCTCGGTTGCAGTTTGTCCCCGGCCCTGGTTGGTCGTGTGGGTGGCAGCCACTCGATGTGTCCCTTTCACGTCGATGTTTCTCTCTCTCTCTCTCTCTTCCTCTCTCTCCCTCCCACTCTATCTGAACAAAAAATGAAAAAATGTCCTCAGGTGAGGATAAAAAAAAGAAAAAAAGAAAAGATGTCTAGCCCTGGCCAGGTGGCTTAGTTGCTTGGAGCGTCCCCATAAACCAAAAGGTTGCAGGTTTGGTTCCCAGTCAGGGTGCGTGCGAGAGGCAACTGATCGATGTTTTTCTCTCCCATCGATGTTTCTCTCTCACTCTCTCCCCGCCCTCGATCCCTCGCTCTGAAAATCAATAAAGACATATCCTTGGGTAAGAATTTTAAAAAAAGAAAGACTTCTAGACAAGTAGCTTATTTTGTCATTGAACTGATCTTGTTCTATTTTTACTTTGGCTGCTAGGAAACTGAGCTAAATTTGCTGCTCACTTGTAGCAGTTATGGGACATTGTAGCTCCTTTATCCTTGCATTAGCTTGTTTTCTCTTCACTTTTTCTCTTATTTGAAATTCTGGAAATTACTAGTTTTGGGATGGAACATATTACAAATAATGTTTTTAATTTTTAAAAGTTAATTTTAAGGGAGACTTGAGTCTTTACCCTTAATAAAGTAACTTGGGAAGAAAATCATCTTTTATTCTTCTGAAATAATTTTCCTTCTGGGATTTCCACCCCACCTGTGGGAAGTGGGGCTTTAAATCAGGTCTGTGGACAGATCACTAGGTATTTTGGGGATAATTCGAGCTGAACATGATCTGAGGCCAGTCTCCGTGTCCGGGAGGAAGCTTATTTTTAATATCTGAAAATCCTCAGATAAATTCTTAAACCATTTCTTCTACTTCTAGAAACTGCACAATCCACCCTCCATTTGTATAATTCGCACTCGGGCTCCCTTTCTCTCTCGGTGCCCATAACCACTGGGCCAAGCTGCCTTGATCTTCCCCAGCCGCCTCCTGCATTGTTCTCAGTACAGTGTTGTTTTTGGCTCCTAAGTTAATGCTATTGCTTCCTGGCGGCTGAGTGTGTTTCCTCCTTTTTTTAGATTAAATTGGACTTAGTCCATGGGACAAGAATGGAGCCTTCCAGCTGGGCTTTGAGGCTTTGTTGAAACGGGGTAAGAGGAAATGGGCAGGGTGACTTGTGAAAACACCTTGTTCATTGCAGGGCCTTTCCTTGTGCAAAGAAAGCATCTGTTAAACCAGGTTCTGTAACATCAGTGTGAACAGGCCCATGAGGCAGACTGCTGAAATGCATGTTCCAGGGCAGCAGGGCTGGGGCCCAGAGGCTGGTCCACTACCCCACTTAGAGAAGTGAGGGGCACAGGGCTTAGGGAAGGAGCAGACACATTCCTCTTTCTCTCATGGCACAAAACCATGTGAGTGGAGTGAAGGGCATGTAATTAACTGTATACAGTGGTAGTTCCTAACTTTCTGAAACTTCCTCTCTTTATAGCAGGATGAGACACATTGTTCAAAGTTTATTTAGCTTCTTCCTGAGCTTATGGTGAGCTGATGGTTTTAATCATTCCTTCCTCCATTGTTTCTGATCCCAGTCCTTGGGTAAAAGGTTTCCTTGTGACTCAGAAGCCAGTGTGCCCACATCTAATGATGTCTTTGTAGAAAACTGGGGAGCAAAACCACTTCCTACTTCTCTTTGATCTTTTCCTGCCCTCTTTGGAAAGGTTCAGCTCAAGCAAGGCAGGCAGACAAACCTATGTCTTTTTCCAAGGTGGTCACTTTTGCTCCTATTTAAAATTTCATTGTTCTGCCTCTCTCACTTTCTGAGGGACACCCTAGCAGAGATCATTCACCACTGTCCTTTGCAGGTGGGGGATGAGCGCCCTCTGTGAGGTTGCTCAGGCTGTAAGTAGGTGGACACTCATTGCAGAGTTCCTTTCCAGCCTTGGGGGGCCTTGGGGCCTTGGGGCCTCGGGCCTCATCCAGGAGCAGCAGCCAGGGATCCAGCTGTATCCTGAGGCTGTCTTCTCCTAGCCTTGCGCTCGACTAGTTCAAGGCTTGTGTCATGTCCTGGAGCTAAATGGCACAGAGTCCAGGGTCCATTTCTAGCTGGCTCCTGTCCTTGGATGTCCACAGACCCTCAGACTCAGTTCCATCCAAATCTGAACTGTCATCTCCCCTCATCAGTCCATTCTGCCTCATCACTTCCTAGTTTTGTGACTCACATCACCACCTTAGGACTTTCTAATTGCAAAAATAACCAAATGTATTAAGTTTAGAAAAACTCAGAAAAGCATAGGCAGACAGCAAAGCCCCCATAGTCCCAGTCTCCAGAGATAACCACGGTGAATGTTATGGTGTGTCTCCTTCCAGTTTACTTCCTAATCACACATACTGTCCCTCCCCCAGTGGGTCATTCCATATTTGCTGTTCAAGTTGTTTTTACTTAAAAACGCAGCCTTGATCCCTGGCCAGTGTGGCTCACTTGGTTGGGCATCATCCTGTGCACCAAAAGGTCCCCCAGCCTTCAGAGCACATTCCCGTGTTCCAGGTTCGATCCTCAGTAGGGGGCGTGCAGGAGGCAGCTGATCTGTGTTTCACACATTGATGTGTCTCTCTCTCCTCCGCGCCCTCTCCCTCTAAAAATCAATAAGAATACGTATTTTTAAATGTAGCCTTGAGGTTACCCCATTTTATTGAATGAATTCCTAAGTCATCATTTTTAGTGGCTGCAAAGAACTCAAAAGTTCTTTCTTAAAGTCACCTATTTTTGGGTATTTTGGTTGTTTTGAATTTCTGAGCCTTATAGAGCTGTGAAGTGCACCTGTGATACTTCCTCGCGATCCCACCTGGCTGACTGTGGTTTGCGTTAGTGCTGTTCCAACTCCAGCACCCTCTCCACCCTCCAGGCTTGGCCAGGGCCCTTGGTCTTTTTTTCTTAAACATAGGCAAAATTAGCAGGGGTTTGTGTACCTGAACTCTGGGTTTATGTCAGCCCTTTTCCTCTCTGAGATGATAAAGCTTTTTTCTTCATGGTTTCTTCTAATACTTTTTTTATTTTAAAGCATTGGCACATCAAAAAGTTATTCCTCAGATGGCTACCTACTTGTCCCATTGCCATTTGTTGAAACCCACCTTTCCTCCAGTGATGTGAAATAGGACCTTTTATCATATACTAAATTCGTGTGTGTGTGTGTGTGTGTGTGTGTGTGTGTTTACTTCTGGCTCTCTTCAGTTCCTTCTACACATCTAAACAGGGCCCGTGCCTCACTGTTTTCCTCATGGCAGTGTCAGAATGTTTTCTTATCTTGGAGGAGTCTTCTCTCTTTTCTCTTCATTTTCAGGATTTTCCTGACTTTCCTTCACACATACTATATGAACATTAGGATGAGTTGACTAGATTGAAAATATTTTTCTTCCAGTTGGGAATCATGCTAAATTCGTAAACTAATGTAGGGGAAAAGTGACATTTTTACAAAACTAACTCATCCCGAAAGTAGGGCATGACTTTTCACTTTTTCAAATCTTTTGTGTTCCCCAAGAGCACTGTTCAAAATTCAAAAGGGATGACTAGACATACCATCAAGTCTCCCTCCAGCCATGTTCCCTAGCCACTGGCTCCCTCTCCACAGACAACCTGTTTTTGTCTTTTCTTCTGTGTACATCCGGGGGTTTTAAGCTTACTTAGCACTTAAATGCTAGCATCAGTGTATACCGTTTTGTGTTAAGCTTTTTTCCACTTACCAGTGTATGTTGGCAGTCTCTTCATATCAGCACACGAACTTACTCGTTCTTTTTCATACCTCCATTGGGGGGCATATCACCATTGATTTACTTAACTCTTCTGAAATCTTAGATATTTAAGGTGTTTCCAGTCTTTCACTACTACAAGCAAGGCTGTCATAAATAACTCTGGGTATGTACCACTCCCCACATGTGTGAGTATATCTTTAGGAAGCTATTTCTGGAAGTAGAATTGCTGGGTCACAGTGTACACATATTTGTGATTTGCGTAGGTTTGGCAAAGTCGCCCCTCATCGAGGTTGCACTAATTTGTGCTCAGCTGCCATGTAGGAGGGTGCCTGTTTCCACACATTCACAGTGTTGTCAAATTTTTTGTTCTTTACATATATATATATATGAATATAAATATATATATGAATATAAATATATATATATAAAATATATATATATATTTTTTAATCCTCACCCAAGGACATTTTTGCATTTGTCTTGAGATAGAGCGAGAGGGAGAGAGGGAGGAAGAGAGAGAGAAACATCGACGTCAGAGAGAGACACATTGAGTGGCCGCCACCCACACAACCCCAACCGGGGCCGGGGACAAACAGCAACCGAGGTGCATGCCCTTAGTGGGAACCGAACCCTGGCCTCTCTGGTCCGAGGGCCGATGCTCTAACCGCTGAGCCAAACCAGCCAGGGCCGTTCTTTACTAATCTTAAAGGTAAAAAATGATCTCTCAAATTGGTTCTGAATTACACTTCAATCACTAAATGAAGTTGAACGTAAACTTCAGTTTAATAAACTTTTATAGTTCTTTTTTCTATGAATTTTCTGTTCATATCATTTTATTCTATGAATTGCTTATTTCCTTTTATGAAAAGTTTCCAAAAATCAGTATTGTGGAAGTAAGCTTTTTTTTTTTTTTTTAATCCTCACCTGAAGATAGTTCTGCATTTTCTTTTTTTCTTCTTCTTTTTTTTAACTTATCTTTATTGTTGACTGTATTACAGATGTTCCTCATTTTTCCCCCATTGCCCTCCTCCTCCCCATTCCCGCCCCCCTCCTGCTTTTCCCCACACTGTTGTCTGTGTCCATTAGTTATGCATATATACATATAAGTTCTTTGGTTTATTTCTTCCCACTCCCCAACCCCCCTTCCCTTTGAGGTTTGTCAGTCTAACAACCAATTTGTATTTCTTAATCCCTTCACCTTTCTCAGCCCTCCCCCCAGCCCCCACCCATCTGGTACCCAACAAAAGTTCTCTGTATCTATGAGAATGTTTCTGTTCTGCTTGTTCATTTTGTTTGTAGATTCAATTGTTGATAGATATGTATTTATTGCCATTTTGTTTGTTCATATTTTTTTATCTTTTTCTTCAAGAAGACCCTTCAACATTTCATATAATAATGGTTTGGTGGTGATGAACTCCTTCAGCTTTTCCTTGTCTGGGAAACTCTTTATATGTCCATCGATTCTAAATGACAGCTTTGCAGGATAGAGTAATCTTGGTTGTAGGTTCTTGCTTTTCATCACCCTGAATATTTCTTGCCACTCCTTTCTGGCCTGCAAAGTTTCTTTTGAGAAATCAGCTGACAGTCTGATGGGAACTCCCTTGTAGGTAACTAACTTTTCTCTTGCTGCTTTTAAGATTCTCTCTTTGTCTTGAACCTTTTGCATTTTGATGATGATGTGTCTTGGTGTGGGCCTCTTGGGGTTCATCTTGTTTGGGACTCTCTGTGCTTCCTGGACTTGTATGTCTGTTTCCTTCACCAAGTTAGGGAAGTTTTCTGCCATTATTGTTTCAAATAGGTTTTCGATTTCTTGTTCTCTCTCTTCTCCTTCTGGCACCCCCAAGATGCGAATGTTGGCACGCTTGAAATTGTCCCAGAGGCTCCATACACTATCCTCATTTTTTTGGATTCTTTTTTCTTTTTGCTGTTCTGATTGGGCGTTTTTTGCTTCCTTATATTCCAAATCGATGGTTTGCTTCTTGGCTTTACCTACTCTACTATTGATTCTGTGTAAATTACTCTTTATTTCAGTTAGTGCATCCTTCATTTCTGACTGGTCCTTTTTTATGCTCTTGAGGCCCTCTCTAAGTCCCCTGAGGTTCTCACTAAGTCCATTGAGCATCCTGATAAGCAGTATTTTGAACTCAGCATCTGTTAGGTTGCTTAACTCCATTTCACTTAGTTCTTTTCCTGGAGTTTTGTTCTGTTCTTTCATTTGGGACCTGTTTCTTTGTCTCCTCATTTTGGCTGCCTCCCTGTGTTTGTTTCTATGTATTACTTAGCGAGAGGTATAGGGTTAGCTGAGACCAGATGCTGCTTGTTTGAAAGAATTTAGGAAAAGCTGAAGCAGGCTCCAAGACAGGCCAACCCTATGGTCAAGCAACTGGCAACAGCTTGGGTGGGCCTGAAAGTTGGGTGGGGCGGGGCCTCAGGGAATCACCAGGGCTGGGCCAACAGTGTGAGCCAGGTTGCTGGAGTCCCAGGTATGGCGGTGTCTGCAGGGAAGGGCTCACCTAAGGAACAAAAGCCTCTGATAGCATGTCTGTCCAGGAGAAAGCTGCCTCTCCAGCCCTCGCTCCAATGCCAAACAGCTCATTTCTTCCCCTTATGACTCTGGTGCCACACGCTGGAGCCTGGAGGGTGGGAGTTCCGAGTAAGTCTGTACACAGGCCCTTTAAGAGGAGCTGCCGGGGGCTCCAGCCGCCTCAGCCTCACTTCCCGCTGGTTTTTCCAGCCAGAAGTGATGGGGACTTCTCTTCCTGGCAGTGGAACCCTGAGCTGGGCTCGTGGTATGGGACGGGGACCCCTCAGTCCTCAGGGAGGACCTTCCTAGCCGAGGTGTCCTCCTAATTTTTATCCGCCACACGTGGGTGTGGGTCCAGCCCGTCCCCTCCGCCCCTCCTACCAGTCTCGATGGGGCTTCTTCTTTAATTTCGTAGTTGTAGGACTTCCATTCAGCTTGATTTCAGGCGGTTTTTTGCATTTTCTTTTTTTCTTTTTGATAGAGTGTAAAAGGAGGGTTAGGGTTAGAGAGAGAAACATTGATGTTAGAGAGACACATTGATTGGTTGTCTCTGGCACAACCCCAACTGGGGCCAGGGATCGAACCTGCAACCCAGGTACATGCCCTTAACCAGGAATCAAACCCGTGACTCTTTGGTCCTCAGCCTGACACTCTAACCGCTAAGCCAAACTGGCCAGGGCTGAAAGTAAGCTTTTTATAAAATGAATGTAATAAATATAATGTAAAAAATGTAATAAAATATTACATTTTCCTGTTTGTTTATAAGTACTGTGGTTGGTTTATAGAATATTTTCATTTTTATGGTCGAGTTCATTATTTTTTCATATGGCTTCCTTGTTTTGTATACTACTGAGAAAGACTTTCTCTACTTAAAGATGTTCTCCTAGCTGTCCTGTCACCAGGCATGATCTCCACATTAAAATATATATATATACCCTGGCTGGTTTGGCTCAGCGGTTAGAGCGTCAGCCTGCAGTCCAGAGAGACCCGGGTTCGGTTCCCGCTAAGGGGCATGTACCTCGGTTGCGGTTTGTCCCTGGCCCTGGTCGTGCGGGTGGCAGCCACCCGATGTGTCCCTTTCACGTCGATGTTTCTCTCTCTCTCTCTTCCTCCCACTCCATCTGAACAAAAAATGAAAAAATGTCCTCTGGTGAGAATAAAAAAAAAAAAAAATACTGAACTATCTCAACATATACAGAAAAGTGTAATAATACATTTTTTAAAAATCCAGTATAGCCTACACTAGAATTAATAAATGTTAATATTATGCTGCGTTTGCTAATATTATGCTGCGTTTGCTTTTTGTTTTTTCCTTTAAAAATAAAATGTATGGTTTCATTTGAAAGTCTCCCTACTACCAGTCCCTCCCCACCCCAGTGGTAACAGCCTTTGTGAAGCTGGAGTGACCTTTCTGGTCTTGGTCAGAGCCCTTAATTTTGAGATGGGAGAAGGCCCTCGAGCTGGTTGAAGCAGAGGGGTTTATCAGTGGAAGGACTGAAGAAACACTTGTGACTGAGTTTCTTGGAAAGTCTCCCTGAACTAAGTGCTGAGGCTCTGCTGAGCCCCAGAGCCTGCTGCTTCCATCACAGACAGAAAGTTGCCGCTACAGCATTTCAGATGCTCAAACTGGATGCCTCTGTGCTCATCTCCATTTATGACTCAGTTCTTCTTTTCTGTTGTTGTTAATCCTCACCCAAGGATATTTTTCCATTCATTTTTTTTTTTTTTTTTTTAGACCGAGTGAAAGGGAGGGAGGCGGGGAGGGAGGGGGCGAGAGAGAGAGAGAAACATTGGTTGCCTCCCGAACAATCCCGACTAGGACCAGGATCAAACCTGCAACCCAGGTATGTGCCCTTGACTGGAATCGAACCCACGACCCTTTGGTCCACTAGCCAACACACTAGCCACTAAGCCAAACCCACCAGGGCAACTCAGCTTTTTATTTATTTTTTAATAAATTTATTGTGGTAACATTGGTTAACATTATATAACTTTGAGGTGTACAATTCTGTAATTCATCATCTGTAAATTATGTTGTGTGTTCAACACTCAAAGTCTAGTATCCTTCCATCACCATATATTTGATCCTTCCAGTCACAACCATTCTGTTGTCTGTGTCTGTGAATTTGTTCATTTCTGACTTTGTTTTATATCCCACATATGAGTGAAATCCTGTGGTTCTTGTCCTTCTTCATCTGACTTATTTCACTTCACATGATACACTCAACATCCATCCATGTTGTGGCAAATGACAATATTACATCAGTTTTTATGGCTGAGTAGTAGTCCCTTGTGTATATGTATCACATCATCCAATGAGGGACACTTAGTTTCCATGTCTTGGCTACCATGAATAATGCTGCAGGGATACATACATATTTATGGATGTTTTTTAATTTTTCAGGTAGATACCTAGAAGAAGGGTTGCTGGGTCATATGGTAGCTCTATTGTTAATTTAGGAACCTTCATACTGTTTTCCATAGTGGCTGTAACAGTTTACATTCCCACCAGCAATGTATGAGGGTTCCTTTTTCTCCAAATCATCTCCAACACTTATTTCTTGTCTTATTGCTAATAGCCATTCTGACAGGTGTGAGGTGGTCTTTCATTGTGATTTTGATTTGTGTTTCCCTTATAGCTAGTGAAGTTGAGCATCTTTTCATAAATCTGTTGGCCATTTGTATGTCTTCTTGGGAACTGTCTGTTTAGGTCCTCTGCCCATTTTTAGTTATTTATTTATTTTATCCTCACCCGAGGACATTTTTGCATTTATCTTCAGATAGAGCAGGAGGGAGAGAGAGAGAGAAACATCGATGTGAGAAAGGCACATCGACTGTTTGCCACCCACACGACCCCAACCGGGGCCGGGGACAGACTGCAACCGAGGTACATGCCCTTAGCGGGAACCGAACCCGGGTCTCTCTAGTCTGCGGGCCAACGCTCTAACTGCTGAGCCAAACCAGCCAGGGCTCTCTGCTCATTTTTAAAATTGCATTTTTGTTGTTGTTATGAGTTCTGTATATATTTGGATATTAGCCCCTTATTGGAGGTATTGTTAGCAAATATTTTCTATTCAGTTTAGTTGTCTTTTTGATTTGTTGATGGTTTCTTTTGCTGTGCAGTAGTTTTCTTTTTTAGTTTTTTTTTCTTTATTGATATTAGTAGAGAGAGAGAGAAAGGGAGAGAGAGATAGAAACATCGATGAGAGAGAACATCAATTGGCCGCCTCCTGCATACCCCCCACTGGGGATCAGGCCCACAACGTGGGCATGTGCCCTGACCAGGAATCCAACTGGCAACCTCTTATTGCATGGGTCGATGCTCAACCACTGAGCCACACCGGCTGGGCTGTGCAGTAGTTTTCTTAGTTTAATGTAATCCCATTCATTTATTTTTGCTTTTACTTCCCTTATCTTTGGGATCAAGTTCACAAAAACCTAGTACTTATGTTTTCTTCTATGTATTTTATTGTTTTAGGTCTTATTCAAGTCTTTCATTCTCTTTGAGTTAATTTTTATGTATGGTGTCAGATGGCAGTCTAGTTTCATGCATTTGCACGTGGGTTTCCAATTTTCTTAACACTTTATTGGAGAGGCTTTATTTCTCCATTGTATGTTTTTAGCTCTGTTGTCAAAAATAAGTTACCATATATGTGTGGTTATATTTCTGGGTTCTCAATTCTGTTCCACTGGTCTGTTTCTGAAAATACCTTACTGGATTTTTTTGTTTTGTTTTGTTGTTAATCCTCATCTGAGGATATTTTTATTTTTTCCATTAATTGTTAAAGTGGAAGGGAGGGGAGAAACGTCAGTTGCCTCCTGCATGCACCCCTACTAGGGCCAGTGATTGAATCTGCAACCCACGTACATAGGTACATGCCCTTGATCGGGAATCGAACCCACGACTCTCTGATGTGTGGGCCAATACTCTAACCACTGAGCCACACAGGCCAGAGCAATACCTTGCTGTGACTGTAGCTTTGTAGTAGAACTTGAAGTCACAGAGTGTGATACCACTGGCTTTGTTCTTTTTTTTTTTTCTTCTTTCTTATGATTGCTCTGGCTATTTGGAGTCTTTTGTGGTTCATACATATTTGAGTATTTTTTTGTTCTATTTCTTTGAAAAATGTCATTGGTATTTTGATAGAGATTGCATTGAATCTAGATTGCTTTGGGTAGTATAGCCATTTTAACTATGTTGATTCTTCCCATCCATGAACAGTGAGTATCTTTCCATTTCTTTGTGTCGTCTTCAAGTTCCTTCGTGTGTTGTAATTTCCATGTATAGGTCCTTCACATCCTGTGTTAAGTTTATTCCTGGGTATTTTATCCTTTTTGTTGCCATTGCAAATAGCAATGTTTCATTTTGTTTTCTGATGTTGATATTTCATTATTAGTATATATGGATTTTGTAAATTGATTTTTGTATCCCACAACTTTATTGTTTCTTATAGCCTTTTGGTGGAGTCTGTTTTGGACTCATTTCTAAGTCTGTCTTGCACAGTTGCATCTGACAAGTGAACCCAAATGAGATACATTAATCTAGGTGCAAGGGAGTTTAGAGGGAAATCTTTTGGCTTTCTAGTGGATGTGCACCAGGAGCTTAGACAATATTACACAGACCAATTCACTATTTAACTTCCTGACCATTTTAACACTCCCACTGTTCATTTTTCCATGAGCAATAATGTATTGTTTCGGATATTAAAAAATTTACACAGTGTCATATTGCAAGTCAGCCTTTTTAGTCGATGTTATTGGTAAGCTTTTTCCCAGTTGACATCTGTATGTCTACTTCATTCTTTTTGACTGTGATGTATAATACATGTATTAGTTAATATTACTGTGTAAAAAAAATTACCCTAAATTTACTGGTTAAAACATTTACTATCTCCCCCTAGCCGGTTTTGCTCAGCGGTTAGAGCGTCGGCCTGCGATCCAGAGAGACCTGGGTTCGGTTCCCGCTAAGGGCATGTACCTCGGTTGCAGTTTGTCCCCGGCCCTGGTTGGTTGTGCGGGTGGCAGCCACTTGATGTGGCCCTTTCACGTCGATGTTTCTCTCTCTCTCTTCCTCTCTCTCCCTCCCACTCTATCTGAGCAAAAAATGAAAAAATGTCCTCGGGTGAGGATAAAACAAACAAACAAACAAAAAAAACATTTACTGTCTCACAGTGTCTGTGGGTTGGAGTCTGTCTCGGTCTCTCATAAGGCTAGAATAAAGGTGTCTGCTAGAGCTGTGGTCTCATCTGTGTCCAGGACACACTGTCTGGAATTCAGCTCATAGTGGCTGTGGGCTGGAGGCTACCTTCAATTCCATGCCACATGGGCATCTCCATAGGGCATTTCACAACATGGCAGCGCTTCATCAGAGCAAGCAAATAGGAACAAGACGGTGTGAGCAAAATAGATATGATCTGTAATGGGTTGAAGAGTGTTCCCCACAATTCAGATCCCCAGAACCCCAGTATGGGACCTTACATAGAAACAGGGTCTTTCAGATATAACTAAGTTAAGGTTTGTGAAATGAAACCATTAGATTCAGAGCAGGGTGAGCCCTAAATAACTAGTGTTCTCCTAAGAGGAGAGGTCACAGAGCCACACAGAAGGCCATGTGAAGATGGAGACAAAAGGAATCATGTCTGTGAGGTAAGGATTGCTAGCAGTTGCCATGAGCTAGGAGAGAGGCATGGGATGGTTTCTCCCTCAGTCTACAGAAGGAACCACCCTGTGGACACCTTGATTTCAGACTTCTGGCCCCAGAATTATGAGAAAATAAATTTGTTTCCAGCCATCAGTGGTAATTTATTATGGCAGCCCTAGGAAACTAATACCTTACCTTTTGTAGCCATGTTCTTAGATGTGACCCTACTCCACCATTGTTGCCATATTCTATGGGTTAGAAGCAAGCTGGAGGTCCAGCCCACCGTTGTGAATACCAGGAGGCAGGGATCACTGGGAGCCATTTTGAAACTCTACTCCAGTTACCATAGTCTAAGGCTACAATTTCATTTTTTTTTCTTTTAAACATCTTTATTAAAATATAGTTCACATAACCATACAATTCACCCATTTAGAATATACAACTCATTGGCTTTTAGTATGTTCCTAGGGTTGTGCATTTATCACCACAATGTAGTTTTAGAGCATTTTTGTCACCCCCGAATGAAATCCTGTATTCATTAGCTGTCACTCCCTATTTTGTAGCCCTAAGCAACCAGTTAGGTACTTTCTGTCTAGATATTTGCCTATTCTGGACATTGAAAATTGTTTCTTTGGGGGAGAGGGTAAAATCTTATATATTATAACAGCGGTTTGTGGTTTGCAGTCTTCCAAAGCTTAATCCTATGTGACAAATTTTTTAAAATTTTCAGTTACAGTTGACATTCAATATTACATTAGTTTCAGGTATACAGCATAGTGGTTAGACATTTATATACCTTACTATGTGATCCCCTGAGAAGTCTAGTATCCACCTGACACTGCACAGTTATTACAATTATTATTATCTTTTTTTTTTTTGGAATGTTTTTGATTTTTTTTTTTTAGAGAAACATTGATTGGCTGCCTCCTCTATGCCCCCTACTGGGGATCGAGCCCACAACCCGGGCATGTGTGCCCTGACCAGGAATCGAACTGGGACCTATCAGTCCATGGGACTGACGCTCAATCCACTGAGCCACACTGGCTGGGCACAGTATTATTGACTGTATTCCCTCTGCTGTATTTTACATCCCATTGACTGTTTCCTAACTGCCAATTTGTACTTCTTAATCCCCAACCCTCATCCCATCTGGCAGCCATCAATTAGTTCTCTGTATCTGAGTTTGTTTTGTTTATATTTTAGATTCCATATATAAGTGAACTATAATATTCGTCTTTCTCTGTATGACTTATTTCACTGAGTGTAATACCTTCTATGTCCATCCATGTTGTTGCAAATGGCAGGTTTTAGTCCTTCTTATGGCTGAGTAGTATTCTGTTATGTATGTATGTACCACGTCCTCCTTATCCATTCATCCATCAATGCACACTTAGATTGCTTCCATGTCTTGGCTGTTGAAAATAATGCTGCAGTGAAGATAAGGGTACATATATCTTTTCATATTAGTGTTTTGGATTTCTTGGGATAAATGCCCAGAAGTGGAATTGCTGGGTCATAAGGTCATTCTATTTTTTTTTAAATAATTTTTCTTTACTGATTTTAGAGAGGAAGGGAGAGGGAGAGAGACATCGATCAAAGAGAACATTGATTGGCCGCTTCCTGCATGCCCCTCAACAGGGATCGGGCCCACAACCTGGGCAGGTGCCCTGACCAGGAATTGAACCAGCGACCTCTTGGTGCATGGGCCGACACTCAACCACTGAGCCACACCAGCTGGGCAGGTCATTCTGTTTTTAATTTTTTTTTTTTTAAAAGCCTCCATGCTGTTTTCCTTAGTGGCTGCACCAATTTACAATTCCATCAGTGGTGCATGAGGGTTCCCTTTTCTCCACATCCTCGCCAATACTTTAAATTCCATATTTTTTTGTTCCTTTGACAATTTCCCTTAACTTGTAAGTCATCACACTGAAGGTCTCATCTGCAATACGTGAATCTCTTCTGTCCCCCTGAACATTTAGCATATCCTTATTTTGGACACCTTCTCCTTCGACTCCTGATTATGCTTCACTTATTTTTCGCCACTCAATTTACTTTTAGTTTTGCCCACGTGCTTATCAATCTCTTCATTTACCACTGGTTTCTTTAACCACCTCATCTTTCGGCATTTCTTCCCACAGGGTCTGTGTATAATGAGCTGTGTGTACATGTCTGGAATTACACTTACCTTCTCTCTGAATGCTGGTTCAGTTAGGTATGTAATTCTAGGCTGATGGTCTCCTTCAGTATTTTAAAAACATTATTCCTTTGTCTTCTGCAGATGAGAAGTCTGCTGACAGTCTAACACTAGTTCCTTGTAAGTGGTCTGTCTTTTCTCATAGCTTTTATAGGTTATGCTCTGAACTGAGTGCTCTAGTTTGTGTGTCATGTGGATTTATTTTATTAATCCTAGTTGGGATTGGCGTGCCCTTTAAATCTGAGGGCCCCTTAGGCTTTCTTCGGATGATGTGTGTCCATATATTCTCCCTTCTGGATCTCCCAGTGTAGACACATTTGGAAACATGTCATTCTACCCTCCCTATTTTAACTTTCCTCTTATTTTCCATTTTTAATCTCTCCGCTGCATGAGGACTACTTTAAGCCTTCCAATTCGCTAGTTTTGTGTGTAGTCAAGTCTGGTCTTCTGTTAAACCTATAGAGCTTTGTTTGTTTCGATGGTGATGTTCTTAATATCTAGAATGTCTATTTGGTTCTTTTTGTAATCTACCTGTTGTTTTGTTTACTATGTTGGTTTACCTTAAGGTTTCTTTTGCTTCTTTTCTCTCTTCAAATATGTTAAGCATACTCACGTTATGTTTCAGATGATAGTGCAAATTCCAGATATTGCCTGAACTGCTATCTCTTACCTCACGATGGCTGAGTTCCTTGTCGTAGTCAAGGAAGGAGGGGAGAGGGCTATCTTCCCACCTCAGTCTACAATTACCACCTGAGGTAACATGTCTTCACACAGGAAAAAGGGGTCTTTCTTTCCATAGACAGAGAGATCCCTGAGGGGTTGGCCCTGTCATCTCTTAAGGGTGCCCAAAATCCATGTGGTGAATTAAAGGTAGTTCTGAGAATTTTTCAACATATTCATGACCTTTTGTGAAGTTGAAATAGTCAGTTAACTATTAACCTTTTCTATTAGTAAAGGAATTTGCTTCATTGAGAGGGAGAAAAAGAGGAAATAAAGAAAAGGTAACACATGAAGTCTTAAAAAGTTTAATTTCATTTTTATCTTTGAAAAAAAGCAATGTAACTTTAAAATAAGTACTTTGATATGTCATGTGTCATTTTTTATGGTACTACATTTATTGAAAGTGTGAAGATACAGAACCTTTATAAATATCTGGAATTTAAAACTACCATTTAAGTGGGAGTGGGGAGGAAGGACATCTATAATTCTTTCAACAATAAAGATACATTTTTAAAAATTACCACTGAAGGTGAAAACAGATTGGTTTTAAAAAGTCAATTTAGGGGGAGGGGATCAATGGGGGGGACATCTATAATACTTTCAACAATAAAGATGATTTTTTTAAAAAGTCAATTTAGTAAATATTCCATGTTGTTTGTTTCTATGAGAATATTTGGTATAAACACTCTACAAAATAAGGCAAACTTTTGGAAAAGTCATTAATAAAATTTTACGAAAACAGTGTTCATTCCTAATTTCTTTTAATTTGCAGAGTCACTGGCAAAGTACATCAGGTGAGTAGAGTGGTTTCAGAGGTCCGGTTTCTATGCAGAAGGAGCCCTTCCCCTGTAGAAAACAGGTTTTCCTGATTAGCATAAATTTTAAAAAATTAACATATACAAATATTTCTGTAGTGCCCTGGCTGATGTGGCTTAGTTGGTTGGAGCCTTGTCTGTACACTGAAAGGTTGTGAGTTCAATTCCTGGTTGAGGCACATATGGGAAGGCAACAGATAGATGTTTCTCTCTTTCCCTTCCTCTCTAAGTCCTCAGGTGAAGATTAAAATATATATATATTTCTTTAGTGCAGTAAAAATGTCATTTTATATTTTTAATTTGCATTATGAAAATAAGTGTACACTAAGTATTACATATTTAATGAATATGAATCATGTAAATTTGGTCATGGCATTTAAAGTTGACTTTGAAGTTTTTTTTTAAGTTATAGAAAATACTGAAGTTATAAAACATTTTAAGCCCTGGCCGGTTTTGCTCAGTGGTTAGAGCGTCAGCCTGCGGTCCAGAGAGACCCGGGTTCGGTTCCCGCTAAGGGCATGTACTTCGGTTGCAGTTTGTCCCCAGCCCTGGTTGGTCGTGCGGGTGGCAGCCACTCAATGTGTCACTTTCACATCGATGTTTCTCTCTCTCTCTTCCTCCCACTCTATCTGAACAAAAAGTGGGGAAGTGTCCTCCGGTGAGGATAAAAATAAAGAAATAAATACATTTTAATAATTGATATTAGTAATCAGCCTCAAAATTTGTGAACGGAGAAGGAACTATCAGTAGTGTTCCAAAGTTAGTGATTATACCTTCTATGAGGTGGACAAAGGTTAGAATGCCATAAATTGTTCTTAGTGCTGAACCATAATTGTGAGAAACTTTGCCAGAATGCAGGATTTCAAGGTAAGTTTGAGAGGTTTTCACTTCCTTCACCACCTGCACCTTCACTTAGACCTTCACGTTGAACATCATGTGCACCACCTTTACCTTCACACCCTTGCTTTGAATTTCTTCTTCACATTCAACACCGTCAACTTCACCACCTTTCCCTGACCTTCCCTATTGCCACATCATCACCACCTTCCCATGTTCACCATCTAACCTTTTACCTGCTTCACCTTGACCAGCACAATCTACGCCACCATCACCACCTCCAAACCATTACAACTTTCACACTCACTTTTAACTTCACCACCTTCTCTTTTCCCACCTCGACTTTTCCCTACTTTCACCCAACTTTGTAGTTCACCTTGCCCTGCACCACCTTCGCCTCCTTCAAACTAGCCTCTACATTCTTTTACTTACTTCACTCTCACCTTCAGCCCACTTTAAACCTCATCACGTTAACCTTCACATTCCCACCTCCTCCAGTATTGCAGCCTTCACTCTGACTTTTCACTGCTTCCACCCTACTTTGTAGTTCACTAGCTTTACCATCCTCACACTCACTTTTCACTTCGCCTCGACGTGCACTGCCTTCACCATGATAATCACCACCTTTTTCCTGAACACTTTTTTTTTTTTTTTAATATCCTCACCCGAGGACTTTTTTTTTTTTTTTTCAGATAGAGTGGGAGGGAGAGAGAGAGAGAGAGAGAAACATCGACGTGAAAGGGACACATCGAGTGGCTGCCACCCGCACGACCAACCAGGGCCGGGGACAAACCGCAACTGAAGTACATGCCCTTAGCGGGAACCGAACCCGGGTCTCTCTGGACCGCAGGCCGACGCTCTAACCGCTGAGCCAAACCGGCCAGGGCAACACGCTTATTTTTAACTTCACCTCCACCACCCTTACATGTAACATCACCTTTACCTTCACAACCTTCATCTTTGCCACCTTGACCTCTTCACATTCAGCCTCACACTGAATTTGACCACCTTCTTCTTAAACTTCACCGCCATCTTCATCCACTTCACCTCCTTCATCATCTTTGCCACGTATACCTTCACACACCTTTCTCCACTGCAGTTTTCACCGTGACTTTCGCTTCCTTTACCATCAGCCCCTCACCACTTTCATCTTTACTACCTACTCCTTGACCTGAACCACTTCATCACCATTACCCTCACTTTGAACTATACCACCTACACCCCTTTCACCACAACCTTCAGTACCTTGACCTTCTCCACCTTTGTCACTTTGTTGATGAGGTAGTGAGAATCAAGGTGGCAAAGGTGTAGGAGGTGGGTGAAAGTAGGAACCCTCTGCCCAGCATACTCAAAAACCCACATGAGTCTGATGATGTCAGTGTTGGCTACAAAATGTGGCTCTGCACAACTGCCTACTTTTCTTATTCTAATCTGTGTAATAGTGATAAAACCAAGGAACAGGGTCACGTACTATTCTGGTCCCAGAGGTGAAGGTGGTGGTGGTCGGAGGCTCCGCAGCTTCATTTTGTCGAGTCCTTCCCAGTATTTAAAATTGTTGTCCAGATGCTGCATTAACTCTGGTAGGTCTACAAAGGCTGGAGAAATAGAAAAGAAATGTGAGATGTTTTCACAGCCTCAGTTTAGAGGTTTGGGCTTTCTAAGGAGAGAGCATTCGGAAGAAAAATGGGATAGGAGTAGGCATTTGCAGAACGCTAAGAAACACTAAATACACGAGGGGGCACACAGCATGAACCCAGGTTTACTGAAGGTAAGTCCTGTATTTATGCCAGCAGCTCCTCTAGGACCTGTTCAGCTGACAACTCTGATAAATAAAACTGAGGGAAGCACATGTGCTTAACTCCCACAGTGAGCACCTTTGGGGCTGTGGTATCAGGAACAAAGTATAGTGAGCCCCCTACCTTATGGCATTGTCAGGAAGGAGTAGGCTGTGAACACCTCTCCTGTCTGTGCCCCTCCACCCCTTGCAATGCAGACCACATCTGAACATTTATCTGCCTTGCGGCTCTTCCCGCAAGTGCAGTCCCATGGTGGGCAGAACAGGTTCCCAGGGCGTAGTTGTGGGGCCTCCTTTCTGAGAAACCTCCACCTGACAGGCCCCTTTGCTGGCACTGAAGGTTAAAGGAGACTGATGTGTGCATCTGTCAGGGATGAGAGCTAAGCCTGGGAGCAAATGGCTCCCAAAGGAACACTGTAGTCATGTTAATTTCTCCACTACTAGCTGTGTGGCCCCAAGTTCAATTCTCTCACCTATGAAACGAGCATACAACATCCACTCTGGGAGGGGGGGGTACAGTTAATGAGGATATGCACAAATAGCCCCAGCCCTCAGGGGCCCTGGGTGATAGCTTGTTCTCAGTGTTTCTGGAAAGTCTAAGCCCCCAAGCATAATCTAGAGTCAAATATGGTATTTGCGACTTCCTATGCCCTTCTGTTAAGAATTCTTACCATCCCAAGCATCGAACATGCCTGTGATGAAGTAGTCCATGAAGGAGATTTGGGACTTGGGGATACTGCAGGTATTTCTGTCAAAAGCTGGCATCACTACGGGTAAGTCCCGCTGCTTTTCTTCTTCGGTCTGCAGAGCAGAAAATGCCAGAATTACAAGATTCAGTATCTGCTCCATCCCCAGAGCACCAACCAACAAAACCGGACCTGCCACCAGATAGATACCAAGTTGTTCCCAGGGTGGGGACTGATCTGTGCCAGGAGGGCCTGAGGACACCCCACCCATATTTTCAATACCTAGAAGCCTCCTGCTGAAGCTCCTCAGTTAAGATTCCAAATGGTACCTATATATAGTATACCCACTAGCTGCCACCACTCTGCTGCCCCTGTCACAGCCCAGCCCCCACAGAAGAGGGACTAGTGGCTGCTTCTCATCTCAGGCCACATTATCCTATTTGGAAAGGTTCTGAACACCCTTGAGATCCTTGAGGTAAAACAAAACCTCTGGGATGAAGAGTTTTTATGTATAGTCTTGCATGATGGGGATACATGCCCTGGCCAATGTGAATCAGCGGTTAGAGCGTCAGCCCACGGACCAATGAGTCACAGGTTCGATTCCAGTTAAGGGCAAGTACCTCGGTTGTGTTCATCCCCGGCCCTGGTCAGGTTGTGCGGGAGGCAACCAGTAAATGTGGCTCTATCATGTCGACGTTTCTCTCTCCCACTCTATCTGATGATAAACAAAAAATGATGGGGATATGTTCTGAGACGCATTGCTGGGTGAATATCACAGAGCGCAGTTACCCAAACCTAGATGATATAGCCTATTGTATTGCTCCTATGCTTACAAACCTGTACAGTACGTTACTGTCTGAATTGTAAGACAATGGTAACTATTTGTACATCTAAACATAGAAAAGGTACAGGGAAAAGATGGTATGAAAGACAAAAAATGGTACACTTGTATAGGGCACTTACCATGAATGGAGCTAGGAGGACTGGACATTGCTGTGGATGAGTCAGTGAGTGAATATGAAGGCCTAGGACATTATTCCTCAAGACTATAGATTTTATAAACACACCCACAAGCCCTTCTCCTGCTTCCTTTCCACAGAGTCAGAAATAGAACATGGAAGCTGTCAGTGCTGCTCCAGAACAGGGATGTGGACTGGATTTATTGGAAGTATTGAGGAGAAACTGGCTGGGAGAGAGGCAGATCACCATAATAGTGACTGTCATGAGGGAGTGAAAGGTGGCCTGAGGATCAGTAGGATTAAAAAATCAAGATAGAGAGAAATACAGGGGACTGTCATGGCAATGTGGTTTCGGCTATTGCATGTTGGAACAGCGGTCAGATTAAGAAATTTTTTTTTTTTTTTTTTTTTTTTATCCTCACCCGAGGACATTTTTTCATTTTTTGTTCAGATAGAGTGGGAGGGACAGAGAGGAAGAGAGAGAGAAACATCGAGTGGCTGCCACCCGCACGACCAACCAGGGCCGGGGACAAACTGCAACCAAGGTACATGCCCTTAGCGGGAACCGAACCCGGGTCTCTCTCGACCGCAGGTCGACGCTCTCACCACTGAGCCAAACCGGCCAGGGCCTGATTAAGGAATTTTATGTTACTCATAAAAAAGAGGGTGTTTAACATGGACAGGGTATAGGACTGAAGACCCACTATTTAGACTTTGGAAATTTGCTTTTAGTTCTACTGACCCTATCATGCATAAAGGGTTCTGTCCTGTCCTGAACTGACGGAAGAAATGAACTTGGTCTATGCTTTATATCGTTACATCCAGTTCGGCTGGCTCCGAACTACCACAGGAAGGTTTTACTAAAGTGGCAGTGGCATTTAGTTCTTGTCCAAGATCTTAGGTCCTCAACAAAGAATTTATAGCAATGTACTCTGAGGACCATCAAGCTAGATGTAGGAGGGCTATAGCAGCATCTGAATATGTAGCATTGGGAGGACAGGCTCCTCTGTGCTGAGATGGATCAGTGGCTGGGTGAACGGGATGTAATCTGTGCTCAGAATTGAGGTGTTGAGATGGAATCTACTGCCAGCCCCACAGATATTGCTCCCATCGGAGGAAAAAAAAATTAAACTTAAGAGGCCGTGTCTTACCTGAGAAAAATATTCTTCTGAGATGCGTGCAGCCCACTCAATACACTGCTCCAAGGGTCTGCAGGGATTGGACACATCAGCGCATTTAATCAGCATTCGTTTGATCAGAGTCCGGTTCTCTGGAGTCCTGAGCATAGTGTTTATGGCTGCTTGGTCTTTATCAGTTTCCTAAAATATATAAGTGAAATTTAAATAAATCAAAATGAATCCCCTAGTACCATGCCTTGTCTTACTGGTGTGGTCCCACTGTAAGCACAAAGAGGCACTGCCTGGGATCCACCAGATAAGTGGCTCACAAAACAGTGCGGAGGAGACTCTGAGCACTGAGTGTGGCCCCTCACTTCACAAAGGGGAAAACCAAGGCCCAGTGAGATCCCAGCAGGACCTAGGAGTAGAGGGTAGCCCTGGAGGGTGATGTATCTACTCTTGCCCTTCTTCTTGGCTTTCTTCTTCTCCTCACTTTAAATATTTCTCACAATTGCCTTTTCTTTCTGTTCTATCTTTATCACTCTCCCTTGGTAAGAACTCAAAGACTGGCTTTATCTTTTAATATCAGCTGAAAAAATACGATTTTTCTGCCCTCACAGCAAAGAGTCTTGTGGTCCACCAGGCTCCCTGCTTCTCCAACTCAGCCCTGTGGCAGGTGTAATCTTGTAGTAGGCATGAAAAGCAGTATTACTTACTATAACATTTCACAGTTGAAGACACTGGGACTCAGAGGTGAGAGGCTCACCCAAAGCTACCCAGCTGAGCCAGGGTAAGAACTTAAGTTCTACCTCCAGTCCTGGGCTCTGTCCATTCACAGAGCTGTCTGATTCACAAGGAGCCCCTCTGGATATGAACTCTCAATGCATGGAGTAATGGACCTTCTGAAGCAAATTCAGGTTGGAAGAGGGAGTACTGGGCAAAGAGCACCATCACAGAGAGAGAGCAAGTCTCATTCTGATTTTGCACCTGTCAAAGCAACCTTTTAAAGTAGTTGTGTGATTTCAATCAGTACTCACAGTGGTCTAAGAAGGCCTTCATGGTCCCATCTCACTGGGGACAGAGTTGCCATCAAGATGAGTAGGTGGGCCCTGGCCGGTTTGGCTCAGCGGTTAGAGCGTCGGCCTGCGGTCCAGAGAGACCCGGGTTCGGTTCCCGCTAAGGGCATGTACTTCAGTTGCAGTTTGTCCCCGGCCCTGGTTGGTCGTGCGGGTGGCAGCCACTCGAGGTGTCCCTTTCACGTAGATGTTTCTCTCTCTCTCTCTCCCTCTCTCTCCCTCCCACTCTATCTGGACAAAAAATGAAAAAATGTCCTCAGGTGAGGATAAAAAAAAAAAAAAAAAAAAGATGAGTAGGTGGCATCCTAAGCCTAGGCTGTGTAATCTCCTGGAGAGTGCCAGAATGTCCACTACCAAGGCTGCCCCAGTTCTCCCTGCTCCATGTTCCCAGCACCAACCAGCTTTGTGCTGACCCTTTTCTCTTCAGATTAATGCTTTCAGTGTGACTACAGCTCAGTGCTGCCAGCTGGAAGTGATTTTCTTTCGTCTTACTCTGTCCCTGCTCTGACCCAATGGATCAGAAGTAACTAGTCTCCCAAAAGTAATTCTAAGTACTGACAACAGAGACGAGAAATGTGACTGTCAAATGGAACAGGGGACTCGGCTGAGTCTGAGAAGGATGTGGTTTCTTTGGCATGAGCAGTGGTTCAGGGGACAACCAGTTCTATCCAGGGTGGCAGGAGGATGTCTGCATCTGAAATCCTTGGGAAGGGAGTGAAGTCAAAGGCAGGCTGACAAACAGGGAGAGCAGGGTGAAGGGAGCAGAATTCTCAACAGGATGTGTGAGAGAGGTAATAAGCTAGAAAGCCAGGGAGAGACAAAGGCCATGGTCAAACAAAGGAGCTGCAGAAATAAATTGTGGTCCTAGCCTAGTAGGACAAGTTGTCCCTGTGCACACCAGAGACTCCTGGGATGGTGGCAGGAGTTGAGGAGGGAAGGCAGTGAGCGAGTAGCAAGATTTTTCAATGCACATGGGATAGGTGGTGGGGCAGACATGTGGGCCTCAGAGGGAGAGGATCCATGAAAGCATTCTCTAGGTGCTGCCCTCACAATGAATCTAGTATAATATAGACACCATTGATGAAGTGCCTACCTTGTGCCATTCCCATCAATTCTATGCCTTGAGATCAAGTATGTCCATTCTATAAGCAGAATTAAGTGCAAACTTAGACCTGTCTGCTTCCGCAGCTGTGGATTCCGTACCTCAAATCTAGAAACAAGGGGCAACGATGTCGCCCTCCTGTGACAAAGCCAACAGAGGATGGTTGCTGCCACCACAGAATGTGCACAGTGGGGAGTGGCTGGTGAGAGACCCCAAGGGCTCCAACCCACCCCAGAATGTCCAAGAAGAGAATAGTCCTCCCTCCTATTTTCTGGATGTCCTATTTTTTTTCCTTCCAAAATTTTATAATTTTTTTAAATTGTTTTTTTATCCTCACCCGAGGACATTTTTGCATTTATCTTCAGATAGAGCAGGAAGGAGATAGGGAGGAAGAGAGAGAGAGAGACACATCGACTGGTTGCCACCCACACGAACCCAACTGGGGCCGGGGACAAACTGCAACCGAGGTATGTGCCCTTAGCGGGAACCGAACCCGGGACTCTCTGGCCCATGGGCCGATGCTCTAACTGCTGAGCCAAACCGGCCAGGGCTATAAATAATTTAACCAATGGAAATTAAATTCAATGAGCCAACAACACATAGGGATAAGGGCCCCAAACACAGGCTGTCTTGGCAGTCGGTCTCCCTTACCATATTTTCTTCTAGTTCTGCCAAGGGCTTGTTGACGCTGTTGACAAACTTGTTGACATGCTCGAAGTGCTTCGTCATCTCCGTAGCCAAGACCATGTCAATAATAGCGTGGCGCAGTGTCCAATAGTCATTCCTGTTTCAGATGACAAACAAGAGGCTGATGAAACCATACATCCAGACCAGACAAGTAGGGACTCCTGAAAACTATGTTATTTGGGATGCGTGTCCACTGTGGCTGAAGTTCTAATGTCACTGGAAGGTGCACTTTAAAAATATGGAAGTGCCCTGGCCGGTTTGGCTCAGCGGTTAGAGCGTCGGCCCAGAGAGTCCCGGGTTCAGTTCCCGCTAAGGGCACGTACCTCAGTTGCAGTTTGTCCCTGGCCCCGGTTGGGGTCGTGTGGGTGGCAACCACTCGATGTATCTGTCTCTCTCTCCCTCACGCTCTATCTGAAGATAAATGCAAAAATGTCCTCGGGTGAGGATTAAAAAAAATAAAAGAATATGGAAGTTACAAAAGACATATGACACCAAGATCTTACAGAGCTTAAGAATTAAATCAGCCCTGGCTGGGAAGCTTAGTTGGTTAGAGCATAGTCCCAGTACAACCAAGGCTGCAGGTTCCATCCCTGGTCAGGACACACACACACAAACAAAAGTCAGCCAATGAATGCATAACTAAGTGGAAGAACAAACCGATGTTTCTCTCCCTTCTACAATCAATAAATAAATTTTTTAAATAATCAAATCACACAAATAATGAAAAATGATTACTTTAAAATGTGATAAGTACTACAAAGGAACTTGAGACTGAATAATTAGTGTGAGGGGTCAGGAAAGTAACATGAACAGAGACAGTGAGAAATTTGCTGAGCAGAGTGGAGTGTTCTATGCAGATGACAGGTTCTCTGAATCTCTCAAAGCTCAAGATGTCAGCATTGTATTTCCTTGTCTTAAAGTGTCAAGACACAAAGGAACTATGTTCAATGAAAGAAGCCAGTCATAAAAGACCACATTGGGTATGCTTCCATTTTTATGAAATGTCCAGAACTGGCAAATCTATGGAGAAAGAAAGTAGGTCAGTGGCCTAGGGCTGAAGGAATTGGGTGAGTGAAGAGTGGCTGCTAATGAGTGTGATATTTTGGGAGGGTGATGAAAATGTCCTAAAATTGATGGTGGTCAGGGTTGTACTACTCTGAACAAAGACCACTGTACACTTTATTTTATTTTTATTTTTATTTATTTTTTTTTTTATTTTTTTTTTATTTTTTTTATTTATTTATTTTTTTTTTTACTTTTTTTTTTTTATCCTCACCAGAGGACATTTTTTCATTTTTTGTTCAGATAGCGTGGGAGGGAGAGAGAGAGAGAGAGAGAAACATCGATGTGAAAGTGACACATCGAGTGGCTGCCACCCGCACGACCAACCAGGGCCCGGGACAAACTGCAACCGAAGTACATGCCCTTAGCGGGAACCGAACCCGGGTCTCTCTGGACCGAAGGCCAACGCTCTAACCGCTGAGCCAAACCGGCCAGGGCCCACTGTACACTTTAAATGGGTGAACAGTATAGTATGTGAATTTATCTCAATAAAGCTGTTAAAAAAGAGAGACAGAGGGACCAATATACTTTCCTAGTTTTTCTTACCTCTCCATGTTTTTGAAGATATTGCATTTATCATCTCTAGTGGTCAGCTGGAAGGCCAAGGCCGCATGGTGGCTCTCCAGCACAGCGATATCATTGTACAGAATGGCCAGCTCGCTTCCAGCATTACACAGGAAGGCGCTGGTTCTCCCAGGGTGGTCCACATCATGAATCGTGGCTGCAATGAGGGCAGCGGCCTCATCAACTGAATCTAAAGTTTGCTAAAAACAAGAGATCTTTTAAAAACAGGCACTGTGCTGAAAGCAACGAAGCCACTGTATAGTTTTCTTTCTGCCCTATTACTTTAAGGTAAGACTACTTCAGATTTCTGAGAAAAGTATTATTGTTGAGTAAATCCAGTTTCCCTCTCTCTACTGTGAACATTATATCTTTGCATGTTTTTTTAGAAAACCTTACCAGATTGTCAGTCTCTCACAAGTTAAGGACTTACCAAAATACAGGGTGTCCTCAACAGAGAGGAGTAAATGGCTGAATTGTATGATGTGAATTATATCTTAGTAAACGCTGTTGAGATTGTTTTAAGTTAGCTTTCTGAATATATATATATATATTTGTATGTTATCTATAGAGTAGTTCAGAAACAATAAATTACAGCAAAAACTTGGTTGTCTCTATATGCTGATCCGTATTGACACAGACATCTCTCCTGCCATTTTTGTACTTTATGAAATAGTCCTCACTCTTATTCTGTCTAGGCCTTGGGAATGAGCTTTCTTTAAAAACAAAACAAAAACCCTGGAGGGAGCAAGGAAAAGGCAACTGAAAGACCCAGCTCTGAGAAGGTTTGCCCCATAGGGTGAGGAACTAACATTTGCTCAGCATGTCCATGTTTTAGACATGACCTCATCCTGTCCCCGACATTGGGGGGATAGGCCAGGGCCCTAAGACAGTAATAGCCAACATTTAGTTGGCTGTACTTGTAAGTTCAGAATATAACCCCAGAAGCACAGCCCCCTCCTATTCTTACTGGCTTTCTCCCTGGGGACCACCTCCTGCTCTTCCTACTCCCACAGGATGGCTGGGTTCATGTCCCAAATGAACATAACTCCCCAGAGCCACAGCTCAGGCTACTGCCTGGGCCAGGCTACACACATGGGGGGGACACTCCTGAGCAGTCACACTGTGTAGCAACTTGGTGGGGGCAGAAACAGCTCACCTTTACCCTTTCTCTGCAGAGGAAATAAGCAGTGGCGTGAAGCACGTCGGCAGCATGTGTAGAATTGTGGTAGGGGTTAGAAGAATGGTAATTAGCTTCAATAATTTGTAACCACGATCTCAGTGTTGTTTCAGAGCAGTTTAAGAATTCACAGATTCCAAAGCGAGCAAAGATTTTGAGACCGAGATAAATTAAAGGCCTATAAGGAAAAACATTCATAGCATTAAAGCAAAGTAACAGGCAAAGTGGAGCCCTGAACAGGTTCAGATCCAACAAGCAAACCTGAGTCAGACTTCAGAGAGAGTGAGGGTGGCAAGGTGGTGCTTGCCTCTCTGTCACCCTTTCTCTTGGGAGCCAGCATCAAGCCTGGCTGGAGCCCAGTTCTAGTTTTGGCATCAGAGCTCTTGTCTGGTGTTCCTCACTGGCTGGGTGAGGGTGCAGACTCCTGTTTGTGGGCAACCTAAACTTGTGCTACCTTGAACCCTATTTTCTCCTTTGGACCTGCTAGACTTATGCCATTAGCTGGATATCCTGCCTGAAGAGAGTAACAGTTTCTAATGACCGCACATGAGTCAGACACTGTCACATGCCATGTGATGGTCTCGACAATCTGGAGGTGGGTGTTGGATATGAGGAGGTTCCCCCTTAGAAGGTGACCAACTAGCTACCAAGTCCATGACCTGGCTTTTGGCTTAGAAGGTCAAGAAATTTGGCTCTGCTGAAGCAGTGTCCAGAGGTGATCAGGCTCACAGAACTTTAATGGACCTGCCCTGGCCTGATTCACATGAATGCCTTGTCACTACTATGTCAACCAGGAGCGCAAAGATTTGTCTGCATGGGCCCTGGCCGGTTTTGCTCAGTGGTTAGAGCATCAGCCCGCAGACCGGAGAGTTCTGGGTTCGGTTCCCACTAAGGGCACGTACCTCAGTTGCAGTTTGTCCCCGGCCCCGGTTGGGGTGGCGACCACTCGATATGTTTCTCTCTCTCTCTTCCTCCCTCTCCCCCTCCCGCTCTATCTGAAGATAAATGCAAAAATGTCCTTGGGTGAGGATAAAAAAAAAAAGATTTGTCTGCATGGGGTATTCTTTCCCACGGTCTTTGCCCATGCTGGGGACATGGAAGTAGAATGTACCAGAAGGCTGACTCATGGTGAGCATGAGCAAAGGGCCGGGCTACCTTTGGGACAGTTCTCCTAGATTGGGAAGAGACCTGATGAATTATCCCATGGTGCTCCCGAGAGAGCACACCTCTGCTGTGACTGCCTCTGCTGTCCACAGTACAAACCTTCCACCCTAAAGGGCAGTCTGACCAGCATCAGCTCCGGAACATCCCTCTCCTTTGTGCCAAGTCAGCCACACCCCTTTGGTTAACAATTCTTTTCCAGCAAGGTACAATATTAAAGGTGTAATCCGCCCTGGCCGGTTTGGCTCAGTGGTTAGAGCGTCGGCCTGCGGTCCAGAAAGACCCCGGTTCGGTTCCCGCTAGGGGCATGTACCTCGGTTGCAGTTTGTCCCCGGCCCTGGTTGGTTGTGTGGGTGGCAGCCACTCGATGTGTCCCTTTCACGTCAATGTTTCTCTCTCTCTCTCTCTCTTCCTCTCTGTCCCTCCCACTCTATCTGAACAAAAAATGAAAAAATGTCCTCAGGTGAGGATAAAAAAAATAAAGGTGTAATCCCACTCCTCCCCAAGTCTGCATGACACCCAGTCCAGGATGACTAGAGTTCTGGGTGTCCCCATGCTTGTTACCAACACAGCAGCCAAGATCTGGGGAGAGCTCTTCTCAAATGTGTTGGTATGTCTGTAATTTTTCGTTCTAGGCTCTGAGTGGGGCTCTTTGCTGCTATCTCAACATATTACTACCTATAGGAAAAATCAATATCTATATTTTACAGGAAAAAACCCTGCTATTTGGGGACACTTGCTCAATTTCATGCTTCCATGAGTCTACTGTCTCCTCAGGTGGTGACCAGGCAGACTCTTCCCCTGGCTTCTCATGGATTTCCTCACTGAGGCCTAGGCCCTGGTGATTCAGGGGCACTTGCTGCTCTGCTACTCTTTCCTGAGCCTCCTCCCCAGGGACCAGGGACCAGCTCTGTAAAAAAGAAAGCTACACTCCTCGGGTGGCTTTCTCCACACAGGCCATTGGCCTCGAGTTCTGTCTGCTGAGCTTCATGTGAACTCACCTCTTCTGAGTGGCAGCCTCCAGTTCAAAAATATCAAAGTCCCAGTAGTCCTCATTTTCCATGGCCTGAGCTATCTGCGGTGGGACATCGTGAAGGGATATGGGAGTGATCAGATTGCTCGGAACTTGTTGAAGGTCTGAAGAGAGATGTAATTTGGAGAACAGCATTAACAGACTTTATGGTATTAACTGTTCCTGAGGGAGGACAGTGACTTGTTTCTGAGGTTTTAACAACATACCAAGAAACTGCTTGTAGATGAGAAAAACAATTTGAAAAATTTTCTCAAATTTATTTTCATCACTTAAGCTTGACTATAATGTTAATAGTGATCAAAAAAATTAAAAAGGAAAAACTTACTTTTTGTTGAAAGAACATGTTCATTCCCAGATAGTCTTCGCAAACCATCCTGATAAAAATCAAGGAAACAAGAAAAAGAAGTCACAACTATACTTCTTGATGACCCCAGGACAATGGGTCCTAGAGGACAGTTAAGGGCAACCCTCCCCATCATGCACCCCAAGGATCCCCGGTCCCTTCCTGGAGAGCACACAGCCTTGATGCTAGAGAATGGGGAGCAGGGAGGGCAGCTTGAGAGAGGACCCCAAGGCCCAACATTCTTGCTGGCACTCCAGAAGGTTTGGTTTCTTAGGGACAACGCCCCTCAGCCCTCTACCCTTCCCTACCATTTTCCTGCCACCCTCCTCATCCTAATGGACACCAGGCTTCTGTGTCCTCTGGAAACCCAGATTCTTCCTTGCCCTCTAAGCACCTTCACTCCGCCCAGCAGAGTCTGGGGTGACAGCTGCTCCCAGACCACTGCCGCAGCCCCTGTAGCAGCCCCCTTTCTATCCTTTGGCGACTCTCCCCCCTTGCCTCTCTTCTCCTCTCACCCCAGGACACTCCCACCCTGTACCAAGTAATTGTTACCCCTCACCTACAGGTGGAAGGAGCCTCTGTCTCAATAGTAGACATTATCATCACCGGGAACCACACTACCCTTTCTGAAGTCTTGATATCTTAAAAATTATGTTTTAGGCAGGTACCAGAATCTGCCTAAAACCTAATTTTCAAGACATCAAGTTACGTCAGAAATTAGAAACTGGGAGGGAAGGCGAATTTTATTTCTGACCAACACAAAGATGACAGAAAGCTTTGGACCGATCTGTTTTCCTGAGCCCTGCTGCTTGGGCCGGGGCACCACTCCTGATCAGCCTCTGCTGATGCTGCTGGGAATAAATCTCAGCTTCCGATCTGAGCTGCTACTGCCTGTTTGGAGTGGGGCTCCACTCCCAAACAGTCATTGTTGCTGTGGGGGTAGGTGCTGGGCCCCAAAGCTGGAACGGGTGCTGCTGAGTGTGTGTCTCAGCTCCCGAGACTCCTCGAGCCTCCCCTGCTGTTGGTTGTGGGCTCCACTTCCGCCCAGTCACTGCAACTGGAGGGGAAGATGTTGGACTCTGACCAGGCTTCTGCTGTGGGGGATGATGCTCGGCTCCCTGCTAGATGGGCTGGAAGAGGCATCTAGGATCCCCTCAAGAGCCCATGGTACAAAGCCCCCTTCTAATGAAATGGTTCCCAAGCCATTCTCCCCCATGAAGTCACCAAATCTGTGTAGGATGTTTGGATGGAAACTATGCCTCATCTCCTAGGGGGCTCTTTAAACATATATATTCTTTCTGTTTCAGTATAGTATTGAGCATTTCATATATGTATTTTTTTCTGCCCCCATTTTCAAAATCTTTAAAACATGTTACCTAAGCAAAAATGGAGCCCTGGCTCAGCAGACTGTCTAGAATACGCTCCTCCCTCTCTGCTCCAAGCTGAGATTCCCCAGGTGGGAGGCAGCTCTGGACAGAGAGCAGCCAAGCCCAGCGATGGAGGGGTTTGGGCCTGGACTGAGCCTGATGTGCAGAGAGCCCATGGACAAATAACCGGAGGACAAACAGGAATAGCAGGCTCCAGCCAGTGGTCTGGTCAATGCACTTACAGATATCAGGCCCCCAACGAGATCATTGCCGTGAGGATCATCATCCTTAGCACCAAACTGCGGTGAGTATAATTCAGTGGTTCTTAGAATTTCCAGCACACGGTCTAAGGCTTCTGTCACAGGCACGGGACTGTTTTCCTGGGCAGCATTGATAATATTGATTACCTACAATATGGAAAAAAGAATTGCGTCTCATAACCTTAAAAACACCAGGAAAGCAACCTGGAGAGCAGGCTGGCAGTGGTGCTCAAGGCTAACTTGAGACTTGTTAACTGTGCGTGTCACACGTCCTCTCTTCAGAGGAAGCAGCTGCACAGACTCGGAGAGTGTTGTAATAACTGCGGGTCCCTATTTCTTCTCATTGGAAACAATCAACTGGGAGAACAAGGGATGTCCCTGCTCAGTGGAGACCGACCACAAACTGCCTCACCTTGGTGATGGGCGCCTCAATGGTCATAGAATGTATCCGGGCCATGGAGGAGTGTCGTCTCTGGCTAGACACTGTGGGGAGATCACATGAGCAGAGATCAGGGCAGGCACAGCCTCATGCACCTGTTTAGCCAGGGCTCCAAGGCCTCAGTGTGCCCAGCTACACAATGAGGGGGTGGAACCAGAACTACCCGGGTCGCTGAGCTTCTTCCCATCCTAACAAGCCAAGTCTGCTTCCTTCGGTTCTAGGCACTAGGATGCACTTGCCCCCCAAGACTGAACTTCTGATGTCAGAGAGAAAACAGGAAACAATCTAGCACGCCAAGGCCAAACAGCCTCTTTTTGTGTTTATAATAATAAGGCTTTATAACTATTCAGCTTGCTCCTATCCAGGAGTAAGAATGCTCTGGAAGACAATGCCACACAGGCTCTTTGTGTCATATACGGCAGGAGCTATAAATACAATTCACCATGAACTGAAATACATCACTTTCAGGTTACAGTTTTCAGTAAATCCTTTGGTGTTTTCCACTGTTAATGCTTCATCTTGACTAATTAGATAAATACCTTAACCGAGGCAAGCAGCAACTCCTAGGCTCTAGAGTGTTTTTTTTTTTGTTTTTGTTTTTTTTTTTTATCCTCACCCGAGGACATTTTTCCATTTTTTGTTCAGATAGAGTGGGAGGGAGAGAGAGGAAGAGAGAGAGAGAGAGAAACATCGACGTGAAAGGGACACATCGAGTGGCTGCCTCCCGCACGACCAACCAGGGCCGGGGACAAACTGCAACCGAGGTACGTGCCCTTAGCGGGAACCGAACCCAGGTCTCTCTGGACCGCAGGCCGATGCTCTAACCGCTGAGCCAAACCGGCCAGGGCGAGTTTATTTTTTGTTGGTCCTGCAAGATGTGGTTCTTCCATGGGGTGGTGGTGGGGAAGCCTAGGCAGTGCACAGTCAGGAAGAAATATTCACAGAGAGTTCTGTGTGTCTCCCTGAAAGCCCCACTGTCAGGCCAAATGCTCTTGACTAGCAACCTTAAAGGGTCACAGAGCATCCCACAGCTTCACGTTACCAACCTGAGGCCCAAGGAGAAACACTGTGGGACAGACCAACTCAGGGGCTCTCAAATGCTTTAAATGCAGGCAACCAACAAAACTCAATCTAATTTTGATGACCAGCATATGGTTGCTAACTTTCCCAACATAGTTATTAAAAAAATAAAAACCACTCTTTATCACTGTCATAAAAGGACTTGTTCTCATGAAAAAATATGATAGTGACATATGCTCACAAAAACCAAATGATACAAGGTCAATACACAAGTCAACTGTAATTTTGTATGCTAGCAACAAACAATTGGAAAATTAAATAAATAACACCATATCACAACATGAAAGAACTTCAATATTTAGGAATAAATCTATTCAAGATTTTAAGATTTATACACTGAAAATGCAAAACATTGCTGAGAGAAAATAAAGACACGCTACAGAGAGACAGAGCATTTCATGATCTGAAAGACTCAGCATTATTGTGATTTCAGTTTTCCCCAAATTGATCTACAGATTCAAAACACTCCTAGATAAAATTCAGGAGATGGTGTGTGTGTGTGTGTGTAAACTAACAAGCTGATTCTAAATGTTTTACAGAAATGCAGAGAATCTAGAATAGCCACTGCCAGATATCAAGACTTCCTATAAGGCTATAGTAATTGCTGATGGCAATGGTACAAGCACAGGCCAACAGACAATGACAGAACAATCCAGAAACTGACCATATATTTATAGTCACCTGATTTACCAATAATGGTGCTACTACAAAAGATGTTTTTTTTTTTCAATACAGTGATGGGCCAACCAGATTTCCATGTTGGGGTAATATTCATCCTTGATCTCTATCCTCACCTGATTAAAAAATCATATGAAATGGATCACAGACCTAAAGTGAAAAAAAGGCTTCAAGAAGAAAACATGAGAGAATATTTATGACCTTGGATCGATAAAAATTTCTTAAACTGGACACAAAAATACTAGCTATAAAAGAAAATGATAAAAATGAACTTTGTTAAAATTAAGAACCTCTGTTCATTAAAAGAGTGAAAAGGCAGACCACACAATATATATATATATATATATATATATATATATATATATATATATATTTTTTTTTTATCCTCACCCGAGGACATTCTTCCATTTTCTGTTCAGATAGAGTGGGAGGGAGGGAGAGAGAGAGAAACATCGACGTGAAAGGGACACATCGAGTGGCTGCCTCCCGCACGACCAACCAGGGCCGGGGACAAACTGCAACCAAGGTACATGCCCCTAGCAGGAACCGAACCTGGGTCTCTCTGGACCGCAGGCCGACGCTCTAACCGCTGAGCCAAACCGGCCAGGGCTAAAATATTTTTGATATATACATCCAATAGCGGGCCCCATATCTAGACTATATAAAGAATTCCTAAAGAAACAGATGAACAACCCAATTATAAAAATGGGCAAAATATTTGAACAGCACTTCACAAAACAGGATATCCAAATGACTAATAAGCCTATGAAAGGGGTTCTCAACCTCATTAATCAGCAGAAAAATTAAAACCACATCTACCAGAATGGCTAAAATTTAAAACATTGGTATAACCAAGTGTAGGAGGAGGTAGCATAAGAGGAACTCTCATAGATAAATGATGGAGAGGAATATGATACAACCCATGCTGGAACTGTTTGCAGCTGCCCAAAGGCCCAGCAAACACACATGTCCACAAATTAGTAACAGCACCAAAGTAGAAAGCCTGTTAGTAGAGTGGGTAAACCAATGTGGCATATTCACAAACTAGAGTACTACTAAGTGATAAAAGAATGAACTACTGATGCACCCAACAACATGTATGAATCTCAGAAACACTAACATAAGTGAAAGAAGCCAGACACAAAGGATGCACACTGTACGATTCCATTTCTAGGAAGCACAGAGGCCAAATGAATTTACAGTGCTAGAAACCAGTGGTTGCCTCTGTGGTAAAGGTATGTGTGTGTAAATGTGTATATTTCCTGTATCTATATTGGGTAGTGGTTACACAAGTGTAGAGAACTGTAAAACTCATTGGACCTATTTGTGGAATATAATGAACAAAAAAAGCTGATGAACAAAACAGACCCAGAGACACAGAAAGGAAAGCAGTAGACAGTCTACTGCTCAGACTGACAAACCCCCCGGGGCGGGGGGGGGGGGGGGGATGAGATAAACCAATAAACCAAAAGAACTTATATGCACATATGCATAATCAATGGACATAGACAACAATGCTGGGGGAGGGGGGGTAAGAGGGTGTCTAGGGGGGGGAAAAGAAGAAACATCTGTAACAAAAATTGCAAAGCCCTGGCCGGTTTGGCTCAGCTGTTGGAGCATCGGCAGCAAACCAGAGAGTCCCGGGTTTGGTTCCTGCTAAAGGCACGTACCTAGGTTGCAGTTTGTCCCTGGCCCTGGTTGGGGTAATGTGGGTGGCAGCCAGTCGATGTGTCTGTCTCTCTCTCTCATCGATGTTTCTCTCTCTCTCTTCCTCCCTTTCTCCCTCCCGCTCTGAGGATAAATGCAAAAATGTCCTCAGGTAAGGATAAAAAAAAAGAAACACAAACTCATTGGGCCGAGCACTCAATATCTAAACTTTATTATATGTAAATTACAACTCAAAAAGAACAGTGGTTAAAAAGCCAAAAATATCAAAAGAAAAATGTTTAAAATGGACAAAGTCCTCCAAAGAATGAAGAGAAGTTAGATGCCCAGCCGGAGTGGCTCAGTGGTTGAGTGTCGACCCATGCACCAAAAGGTCGCTGGTTTGACTCCTGGTCAGGGTACATGCCCAGGTTGTGGGCCAAATCCCTGGGGCGGGGTGGCGGGGCATGCAGGAAACAGCCAATCGATGTTCTCTCTCTCCCTCCCTCTCCCTTCCTCTCTCTCTCAAATCAATAAAGAAAAAAAATTTTTTTAAAGAGAAGTTAGTGTGTGGTAGTGAAGGTAGCTGCGTGCAGAGGATCACAGGGCTATAACAGTGACGGCGACAATGAAGATGATGGCAGCTACCTCTTCCCTTACCAGACACCGCACACTCACGTAATCCTTACACAATCCCCTGTGGACAGCTTAATCATTCCCATTTTACAACAAGGAAATAGAAGCACAGAAGTCTATCCCCAAGTTTGCACAGAAAGTAGATGATGCTGGGATTTGAATCAAATCATTCTGAGGTCAAAGGCCACACTCTTCCCTGCTGGTGGGATCTGTATAGTCCTTCCAGTGCAAGGAACACCTGGAACATCTGATCCTCACAGCAAGCCTGAGAGGAACGTGAGGACAGCACTGGATCCCCACTGTATAATCTGAGTTGCTACTGACCTGGGAAGTTTTTGTTTTGTTTTAAATTTTTTTTTTTTTTTTAATCCTCACCCGAGGACATTCTTGCATTTATCTTCAGATAGAGCAGGAGGGAGAAAGGGAGGAACAGAGAGAGAGAAACATCGATGTGAGAGAGACACATCAAGTGGCTGCCACTCACACGACCCCAACCAGGGCCAGGGACAAACTGCAACCGAGGTACGTGCCCTTAGCGGGAACCGAACCCAGAACTCTCTGGTTCACGGGCCGATGCTCTAACCGCCTAGCCAAACCGGCCAGGGCGGAAGTTTTGGTTTTTTATCTAGTAACTACTCCATATGCTTCCCAGTTCATCTCTGGGTCAAACAAATAAAGGACACAGCTAGCACTCTATAAATAATTTTCAATACATTTTAAACTACTAGATCATTCAGGCTACATATCTACATAATCTTTAAAAATTATATTCCAATTAGAACTTAAATAATATTTGGTTAATAAGTCACATGCCAAAATACAGCTCACCTCCCCACCAAAAGGTAAGCGTGTGGCAAACTGCAACCCACAATGAAATACGTAAGTCCTCACTTAACACCACTGACAGATTCTCAGAAACTTTTATTTTAAGCAAAGTGACATCTAAAGAAACCATTTTTACCCTAGGCTAATTGATATAAACAAGAGTTGAATTCCTACAACACATTTCTGGTCACAAAAACATCACCAAACTTCTAAATAAAAACCCCAAACACTTCTAATATTAAACACTGCAACAAGTGTGAGCTATACACACATTTAAGAAAGGTTAATAAAAACAAATGAGATCATTACTTTTTAACCCACTTATTCCAGTTCAGGGTCAAGGGTGGCCGCAGCCTTCCCTGCCAGCTACGGTGCAGTCAGGACCCCTTCCATCGCAGGGCTACTCACACCCACCCCCACTCAGATACACCAATTCATCTAATATGCACATCTTTAGAATATGGAAGGACACCAGAGGACCTGGAGAGAACCTATGCAGACATGGGGAGAACTGGCACACTCCACACAGACAGTGACCCTGCCAGGAGGTGGATTTTTTTCTTCCTGTCAACACTGAACAATGTTATTCCAGGCCCTGCTGTATATTGTTAAGAATATCCAAATACATTACTCATACAATCACAGCAGAAAAAATTGACATCTGCTGTTCCACTGTAGGAAATCAACTAGAGAACAGATAGTAAACTGTACCTTTTCTTTATTCCGTGACTCCATCAAAAGGCTCAGAATGGAGCCCACTGGCAGGAGTCAGAGGAGAGAAATGACACAGGTTGCTAGAAGGTTCCTTCCCCTGTCCTGAACTAGAGGTGGGCAGTGACCCAGAGAAAAGGTGGGGAGGAAGCATCAGGTCCGCGTATGTTCCACATGATGTAATATCCCCTCTTGTCTTTGGGACCTACCTTCACTTGTTCGAGAGGAAACAGTTCTGATGTCTAGTGAACTTTTTCTGTTGTCTTTAAGTTTGCCTGACTGATTATCTGTGGAAACAAATTATAAATCATCTCACCAAAGGAATGTTAACACCATTAGAAAAATTACCAATCTAAAAATTTTTTAAACAAAATTTAAGAATTAGAACACCATTTAAGTTCCCACAAAAATCAACACAGTCCACAGAGAAGACTATAAAAATGAGGTTTTAGAGGCTTTCTCAGGATGTCCCACATGACACAATCATAAACAAGTGTGTTCCAGACATAATCAGAGTCCCAAGACATGAAGTTAGAACGAGTAGGAACTCAGGAGAACAACTCCTATTACACATCTATATAATTGAGTAAAATGAAAAAATTTTGATCCCCATCCACACTTGCCCCAAAAGAAAAAAATCTTTTATGTATTTTTTCTATAATAGAAGCTCTAAAATGTCCTGGGGAAGAATGTGCCTCTCTCCCCAAGGGTCATACAGGGAACACGGGTTTGGGGCCCACGTCAAATGACAGCTTATCTTTCTCTCCCTGACCCACTTTCTGTGAACGGCACCAGTACTCTTCTGGGCTCCAAATGGGTTCTCACCTCTCTTTGACCCCACACCAATCAATGACAAGGCAAAGTTAACTTTGCTGTTCCCTCCTGTGCCCCTGCTGGGTGCCATACATGGTGCTGAGCCTCTCCAACCTGTCCCCATTTCACAGACGAGAAAACTGGGAGCTGCGTGCTGGTGAGTGAACACAGAGCTGGCGCCCTGGCTCAGGCCTTCCCACATGCAGGGTGTGCCTTCTCTGCCCTGTCATGGCTCACAAGCCAGCATCTGGATGCAGGCCCTGGGCATCCCCACCATGGAGACACTTCCTCACTTGCTATTTGCTGTACTCTCTTCTACATGAGCACCGACTGTGAACTTGCCAGGGTCACTGCTAACTTCTGTGTTACTACATCTGAAGGACACAAACTCTTACCTGACTTGACCTGTGATACTGGACACAACTGATCACTCTTTCTAGAAAGTCCTTTTAAATCATATCCTAAAAACAATGATGAGCCATTGAAATATTTTCATTGAGGCTGTAGTCCAGAGTGTGCACAAGTCCACACTCTGGTTTTCCTTCCATCTCTTACTCTGCCTTCCTGGTTTCCTTCACGGTTCCCTCTTCCTTAAACAGCCCCCATCCTTCATGTTCCCAAATGTCTGTCCTTAGCCCTTCTTTTCTTCTTAAAAAACAATCTCCTTGGGAGATCCCATCCTTCCTTCAGCTTTAAGTAATTCTTGTATTGCTGTCTTATCCTGAGCTCCAGACTTACATCTTAACTGGCCACTGGTCACCTCCATTTGATCACCCTTCAAATGAACTTGTTACCTTCTCCCAAACCCACTCTTTTTCCCAGGTCACTGAGCAGCATCTACCTTTTTTAAAGTCCTCTCCCAGGGATATTTTTCCATTTATTTTCAGATAGAATGGGAGGGAGAGAGAGAGAAAGAGAAACATTGATGTGAGAGAGATTCATCAACTGGTTGCCTCCCACATGACCCCGACCAGGGCCGGGGACTGAACTGCAACCAAGGGACATGCCCTTGACCGGAATCAAACCTGCGACTCTTTGGTCCAAGGGCCAACACTCTCACCACTGAGCCAAACTGGCCAGGGCAGCATCTACCTTTTTGCTTTAGTTGGAGACAAGTCATCATCCGTGACTCCTCCCCGCTACTCCCTTCTCCCTCCACTGGTGAGCTGAATCTATGGATTCGATCTCCTAAATACCTCTTTAATCTGTCCCTGTCCTAGCTCAGAAACATGTCATACCCCCCTGGATTATAATGGCAACTTCCTTCACTGGTCCCACAGCCTCAATGAAAATATTTCAGTGGCTCATCGTTTTTAGGATATGATTTAAGCTCCCCAGTGTGTCATCCAGGATCCTGTGATCTCTGGACCCCTCTCTTCAGCCATCACAGACTACTTAGGATGTGCTGGTTCACCTCCCAACCTCTGCCTTGACACAGACTGCTCACCTCCACTTGGGAGTGTACATCTCCCATGCTACCTTCTTCACCTGGTCAACTATCAGTCTTCTTCAAAGATGCAGCACAGGTATCATAACCTTAGGGAAATCTTCCCCCAATGCCTCATGACCCCACTCAACACTGCCAGTAAACACCTACTTCCTCACCAGCTGTGAATGACATGAGAGCAGAAAGGTCTTCCTTTCTCCTTTCTAGGTGACCAGCACCACCCAGCATATAACAGATGCTCAATAGACACGTCTGCTTGTCCCAACACCTGCACAGTCCTGTACACAAATCAAAGCACCACTAGATGTAACCACTTGCCTCCTGGCTCCCTCACACAGAACCCTGTGGCACCTTAGAGATAAAGAGTAACTTGCTGCGGTCAAGGACAGGAACAGTCTGCCTGCAACAGCCTGCCTTTCATCTCTCCCTGGTCTTGACCACATGTGGGCTGTCAGCCAGCTGCTCTCCCTCTGCCTCAGGAGCAGCCTTGACATCTGCTGCTTCTGCCCCAACACAGAACACTACGCCTTCTCCAAATGCTCGCTCCTTACATCGCACCTCCTCTCAACCACACAGACCCAAGTGTGTCCCCTTCCTCAGCTTCGTGGAGATTCTTGTCCACACAGCTCTCTGTTAAGCCTGGGCTGTGAACTTGGTTATTCCTTCATTCTTCTTCCTTTGTCCATCAACACACATTTATTGGGCACCATGTGTTCAGCCCTAAGCCAGGCATTGGGATGTAAAGTGGAATAAGGTATGGTCGAGGGAACAAAGGAGGGAAACTCAGAGTTACAGCAATAATTCTGAAGCACAGAAGGAGCCCCAAGAAGGAAGTGGCAGAGTCTCCTCTGGGGGAAGGGGCAGAGAGGAGATGAGCCAAGAAGAAAAGGAACCAGCCTGTGCAGATAGAGCAGAGTGTGGCTGGAGAGAAGCAAGTAGCGTGTGTAGCGAGGACGGGCTGTGGCAAGAGTGGAGGGAGACAGAACAGGCTTTAATTTCTACTTAACATTTTAAAGTGACTTTCTCTCCCTCCACGATGCTCTCTTCCTGTCCTGACCTCTAGTTCTGTTCCACTTCTACCATCGCCATCACTGGGAAGCATCCTTACCGTGTGGTACCACAAAGTACAGTGTGTGCAGATGATTTCTGCCTCCCATCAGACAGTGCACACCACGTTCATGTCTGTGTGCCTAACGCCAGGCTTAGGGCCTGGTCCAGACCAACTCAAGGTTTACAGACCTGACACTCGTCACACTGAGTGTCCCTGGTGAGACGGTATCATGGGGAAACAATATACAGGACAGTTAAAAGGGGACATGTGCTGGGAATCTGTTACTTTCCTGGACACCCAGAATCTGAGCCCCCTTTCTTGTGACTCCCACCACAGAAGGGGGAGGCCAGACACCTCTTTGCTCCATTCCCCATCAGGAAGCAGCCAATGAGTGCTTCCACCCAAGAGCCTGCATCAGGCGAGTGAGGCAAGGAAGTGAGGCTGTGAAGAAGCCCTTCTGTCCACAGTGGTGGCAGCAGCACCTGTGCCAGGGCCTCAGCAGAGCCCATGAGGCCAGCGGTGGCCCCTACCACGCTGCTCCTATGGCAGCAGGGATGGTTGCCCAGTTTCACTTGGTTCCTGACCTTTTTCTCAGAATGGTTCTTCAGCTTTCTTGTCCAACCTGTGAGACACTCCATTTCCTTTTAATAAACTCCTTTTCTGCTTAAGAACTGATTCCTGTGGTGTGTAACCAAGGACCCCGGCTGGTACATTGCCTCCAACTCCGCCGCCCTCCCAAGGCAAGACAGTCAGCTGAGTCTTTTGGACATAAAGCTGGTTAGTTGCAGAGGGGGACGGCGACTGGATAGCCAGCCAGCTCATCCAGGTGAGATGAGCAAGAACCCTAAGTGGGCATGATCTAGTAAAATGACAGAATGACCCAGCACAAATGTGGCTTGAGAGATTCCTCCCCAGCTGCACATCTTCTATGAAACTATGTCACTGATTCTGCCTTCTAGTCCCAGCTCTGTCATTTCCTGGCTGCCTGACTCTAGGCTGTCATTTAACCCTTATGCTAATAATAGCATGCCTACCTCACAGGACTATTCTAAATATTTTTAAAAATCCAAGTAAAGGTACTCCCTGACCTTGTAAGGGTTATGGTCATGCTGGTCCTACGTTGGCAGCTTCCACTCCTGACTCCTCAGCCCCTATCCTCAGCACTCTCCTGAACCTGCACTTCTCCACATCATAGATGAGCTCCTGGATACAAAAGCCACCTCTGGCTCTGCACTCCCCTCCCTCTTTTCTCTGTGCACTTCAGCCCTGACTCAGGGCCACCCACCAGGTTCCTGCTCCCTCTGACCCCCATGCAGGTGGTCTCCAGGAACCTGCCTTCTCCCCACCTTTTCTTGCCACCTCTTCCTGGGTCACCTCAGAGTCTGCACTCCCCTTCACCATCCCTGCTCAATCACCTCAGTTCCACATCTGAGCTACTTGCTGATGCTTTGCTGGCAGCAAAACCTACCTCCCCAGCCCTCACCTCTCTGCGGCACAGAAAAAAGGGTTTGGTGCCCAGCAGGCTCTCGACAGAAATCTAGAATGAATGAGCAGACAAGTGAACAAACCCAGGGCCTCACCACTAATGCCTTCCACATTCACCTGCCCCAGTCACATCACGACCCCCTCAATGTCCAGGCTTCACAATTACCTTCCAACTGTTCTTTCTTGCTTTCTTCGCTCTGGTCCCACAACACCTTCCCATTTGCCTCCCCTGTCTTCCTATTATCATCACTTGATTATGGCCTGACTGTTGTTTCCTCTGCTCCAGACTATGGTGATATTGGCATTCTTGTCTCTGGTCCCTCCTTCCACATAATCTGTGTCATACTCATGATCTAAGAGCTTCTTAGAGTTCAGACGTCAAGCTACTCCCTGGCTCCAACACAGCCAGGCTCCCACTGCCTACAGGTGGAAATCCTCATTTCTTATCTAGCATCCAGGGATCCTTCGTGACCCCAATTCCTCTTTCCACACTGACCCTTCATACCCATTAAATTTAATCCTTGCTCTTTCTAGAACACACTCTGAACTTTTCCTCTTCTGTGCCTGTTTTTATTTCTGGAATGCTTTTCCTTCCACACACTCTTCTTTAAAAATTGTTTTTAATTGATTTTGAGAGAGAGAGAAAAGGAGAGGGAGGGGGAGGGAGGAAGGGAGAAGGAGAGATATCTATTTGTTGCTCCACTCACTGATGCATTCATTGGTTGATTCTTATATGTGCCCTGACTGAGGATCGAACCCACAACCTTGGCTTATTGGGATGACGCTCTAACCAACTGAGCTACCCAGCTAGGGCTCCACACCCTCTTCTTCAAATCCACCTGTCCCTTTCTGGAACTTTTCCCTCTTCCTCTGAGGCACCACGGCACCCCTGGTCCTTTCTCACCCAGTACTGATAATTTCTTATCACTTGCTGTGTGTCCCTTGGAATCATATCTCTTCTTTTCACATGAAAGCCCTGAGTGCTCCTGGGGCACCCACAAGAACTGGTCCAGCATGCGCTCAAGGCTTCCGAGTCAAGTGCCAGCTTCACCACTTCTTAGATGGAAATCCTTGGGCAAATTAGTTACCCTTTCAGTTTCCTTATCTGTAAAAAGGGAACTTCATCTATAAAATGTCTACCCATTGGGGTACTACCAGGCTTCAATTCAGCACACTTAGCACAGTGCCTTGTATACAATAAATGCGCATAAAACTCAAGGGTAAGATTCCTAGAAGGAATGAATGAACTGTCTGGTGCTGTGGAAAGCACACCTCCAACAGCTGAAGGAATGGAAGACAAAGTCTCCTCCCTGAATCACTTACAGTAACGCAGAGGAGATGGTGTCCAAGGCACAGGAGACAAATACCAGGTAAAGCAAGTATGGAGGTGTCCAACTCCCTCCCTGTAGGCTGGCAGTGACTACTGTCAGGGGATGAAGATGTCCCTGCTAAAGTACTGCAGTCTGACACCCAACACTCCTGCCTCCTAAAGCACAGATCAAGCCAACAAACCACACTTCACTCAACACATTTTCACATTAAATTCATGCATGTGAGGTGACCAGTTCTCTCCCCACAGGACACCTGTCAGAATGCCCTCAAGTGCTCAGGTCCTGGGGAGCTGGGGAGAAGAATTTTGCCATGGTCCTAGGAAGTACTGTCCCACCTATGCAGCAGGCAAGCTAGTCAGAGTAAGGGTCTATTTTTACTTCATTTTTTTCAAAAGCTCAATGAACCCTAAGAATGAATATGGGACACCATACCTGTGTGAGTGTCACACTGAACACATTCAGTTATTTTCTCAGCCTAAAAATAAATTTTAAAAGCCGTTAGTTCTGATTGCCTAGATATGTAATAAGAGTATTCTTGCTTGGGTGCAGCCAGGGTCCCGAGGATTCCCTTACATACCTTATCGTTGCACACTCTGATAATGGATACATAGTGTCTAATTTTTCTGCAAGTAGAAAACAATGCATTATTTCTCTCCCAGCTCGCTATGCTGATGGATATGTAGCTCTTTTTTTTCATTATGAAAAGAACATCTCCAACAATACACAAAGTGCTTTGAGAAAAGCACTTCTATGGTTTATGGCCAAGACCACCAATAAACAAGTATATACAAACACCTTTTGGTGTCTGTGGAAAGGAATTTGACTCTTCAGTAAAAACAACAAAATTCTAAGTCATCATAACATACAATTAAAAATATCCATGTTTTTAAAAAATGTACTGCATGTTAACCAACCAAAAGCCTGTAATCCCTTAATGTGTTTCATTTTCACAACCCCTTATATTGATGCTCTTCAGGTTCCTATAGCAATCTGATCACAGTCACTCATGGAAACAGCCAGAGGCCACACTGAGGCCCTTGGATAGCTGGGAGTTGAAGGCAAAGCAACTAGAGCTTATTACAGAAGCTGCTGACTCTCCTCACTTATCGTTCCTTAAATTTTTTTCAGTTTTTCACCTTGATAATCAAATCCTTATACAATTAACACAAAATAATTTGGAAAGGACATAAAAAGGCAAAGAATCAGAACAGAAAGCCCACACAGATCCGTTTCCCTGAGGCTATCGCCAACTGGCAGCAAAGCCCGGTGACCAAGCACGTGAGCCTTGCGGTCAACGCAGAGGTCTCAGCCTGGCTCCACCAAGTGCTGGCAGCCAGAGTCGGGGCCAGAAACCTCACCACTAAGCCTCAGTTTCCCGATCTGGAAAATGAAGATATATCACACAGGGCTATAGTTAGGATGAAATGAAGTGAGTCTAGCAGGCACTGAGAGTTAAACAGCAGCAGGTGTTAAGACCACCACTGTCACACCTCCTCCTGTTCTGTTTTCTTTCATTTTCATGATTGGGATCATACACTAAGTATGATTTTACATTTTTACTTTTGCATTTATCCTAAGTATCTTCCTTGTAATTTGCTTTTCTATCATCATTTCTAATGGTTACATTTTATTGTTGGGTGTTCTATAACATATTGATACTTTTCCATTGTTCCTATTACTTGAGATGGATTCTAAGACAAACCAGAGATTTTTAGACTCCTGACATATACTGCTTTCCAATCTATAGTCACATCTGTTTTACATTAGTTTCCATAAACGGTATTAAAAATATTTTAATTTAATTTGATAGGTCTATGCAGCAATAACACACAGGCTATCAGATTAGATAGAAATCTTTTAAGTGTGGGGAGTCCACCAATCAGTATTCTTGTCACACAGCTTATTAAAGTGACATTCTAATTTCAATACGTTAGTTTCCTGTGTGTCTGTGCAGCATAAACAAGAGGATCCGGAGTCTGGTGGCTCTGAGTCGCCAGCTGGAGGGAGGGTCAGGCTGCAGGCATAAGGAGGCCACCCTGGAAGGCCATTCTTGGATGACACCTGACCTATTACATGTCTTTCTTTCAAATTTCTGCATGCAGTTAGTTCTTAACTTACTTAAGTATTCAGAGCACATTTTACAATAAGCCAAACATAGTATGTTGAATGGAGTACTTGTTTTTTTCCACTTACCCTCCCTGTCCAATGACAGGTATTATCTTCACACTTTGTTGCACATTATCTCCATTTTTGGCATAGTAAATTCCTTGCCACTCCTATAAATGTAATGTAAGCATCATTATACTTTGTGTTCAAAACATATCACAAGAACATTTCCCACTCCAGGTTCCAATTCATTTACCATTGCTAAAGTAATAAGCATAAAAATCATCCCAACCCCAAACACAATTTTGGGTAATCTGAAAATTCTTTCTCTACCTCCCAAGTCTATCTCCTCCCCGGTTACTGACAAAAGCCAGGTCACCACAGTCTAAGTGGTCATATGTTTTAGTGGCTGTCTGCTGGCTCACAAGTGGAGAGCACGCCTCCACTTCACTACACCGGCTCCTCCTATCATCCTCCTGCCTGCTTCAGTGGAGTGGAGGGGGATTATGGCCTCTGGCCCTGCATTTGGGAAGGGAAGAATCAGGACGAGGCAGAGAAGGGAACATTCTGTGGCCACTAGCATGGTGGGCTGCTACCACCCTACAGGTTGTGGGAGGGTTTCGGACCCTCTGCATTTGGGTGGGCATGATGAGTTAACAGCCAGGACTGGGCTCAGGTAGAACAAACAGGTGAGACCCTAAAAGCCAGGATTGCAATTGTATTAGTAGTGCTCTCAGATCAGACAAAATAGGGGAATTCCTTCCAAACAGAACTACAGTGTTAGAAAGCAGGTATGTGGGGGACATGACCGCAGTGAGAGAACAGGGCTGTAAGTGGTTCTGAATTTCTCCAAGAGTCACCAAGGGCTATCAAGCTATAAAAATTTCTAAAACCCACTGTAGAACATGACTCCCGGGTTGTTCTATAGCCTCCTTGACTGTCCAATCCCACAGGACCTCCAGCTGAGTCAGGCGGGAAGGGGACCACCATGGTAGCCTTGGTGGCTTAGCTCAAGTCTCCTGTCCAGATCCCTATATAAGGTCAACCTTGAAATCTCTGCTTGGGGCATGGCAACCCACATTGCAAACACCAATGGTAAAAATCTCATCCTCAGACTCCTCTGGAAAAGTGGATCCAAGAGGAACCAGGACACTAACAGAGCTAAGAATGGTTACTGATGCTTCCTGGGGCACTTCTGAAAACAATGGGCACAGACAAGGACTGAATTTAAAAAGAGCCGGGAGCCCTGATGGGTGTGTTCACTTGTGCAGGAGCAGAAGGGAGGTGTGGGCATTAAAAGTTCTGAGGGGAAACTGGCCGATCGGGAAACAGGCAAGGACTAAAAGGGGACCCTGAGCAGGAACGTGCACCCTGTCCACCACAGCCATGTGTCTGCCTCAGAAGGCTTCAGGAGACAGGTCTAAGAGTGACTTCTGAAGCTCACTATCAAGAGAAATATGGGGGATTGATTGTGGTGGTATTTGCAAAACTTTGTGAATAAACCAACACCACTGAATTAAGGACTCTAAATGGGCAAACTGTATGATGTGTGAATTCTTTCTCAATAGAGCTGTTAGATTTTAAAGAGTAGGAGAAATACAAGAGACCAAGTCAATTAGTCAGTCAGCACTTGAAAAAATATATTCAGGATTTTCTCCTCCAGTCCTTTCTGAACAGACATGGGCAGCTACCAGATACCGAGCAAAGGTGAAGAGGCCACTCAGACAAAGCTGCCCAGGCCAGCTATCAGAGCAGGACAATTTAGCAATGACTTTGTGGGATCACAGAGTTGCCTGTAAGTTTTCCAGTCACCAACGGAAACAAAAAATATTTACTTGTCATACATATTTCTTATCAAAAAGTGTATTTTAAATATTGACCTATCATAAATTCATAATTTTTATTTAGTCCTTGAGAATAACGTAGTTCTGCCTCAGCACGCTGTTAGGAAGATTGCATCTGGCAATGCACATATAATCTAAGCAAAGTCCTGATACTGGGCAAACACTCAGTACATGGCCCGTTTCTCACACAGGTGGCTTTGCACAAACCTCTCTCTCTGGGACAAGCTCCTCTCAGAACTGCACTAAGGCCTTCACCGCCCTCCTTCTCCAGTGCAAGCAAAGCACCAAGCTGGGCTTCTCTGACCGTTGAGACAATCCCTTCTTATTTCCCTTGGTCTTAAGAATTAAACCGTCATCACTCACTGTCCTACCCCCAGGGCGAGCAGAGGACATTTTTGCATTTATCTTCAGATAGAGCGGGAGGGAGAGAGGGAGGAAGAGAGAAAGAGAAACATCGACATGAGAGAGACATCGACTGGTTGCCACCCACATGACCCCAGCCAGGGCCAAGGACAAACTGCAACCGAGGTACGTGCCCTTAGCTGGAACTGAACCCAGGACTCTCTGGTCCGCGGGCCGACACTCTAACCGCTGAGCCAAACCGGCCAGGGCCAGGTTCCTTTTTTAAAGAAAGCACTACAGAGGTCAAAAATATGATCATCTTTCATATTCTCTGCTCACAATCAATACAGAGTTTAGAGAACAGTTCTCCTGCTGTTTGAGTCTGAGGCCCTTTGTACCTAGTGCCCAGCAGCATAACTCAGAAGGTGAGACACTGTTCACCTGGATCTGGAAGGATCCCAGGGCCAAGAGTTCATCCACTGCATGTCCCCTTCTCCACCGCTACTTGTTCTCCTCAGTGACAGGGACATGGACATCCCAGTGTAACTATTGTCAGATCAAGGTGCATGAGGGCCAGCATCTCTGGCTTAAGCCCAGAAGAGTCTCACGACAAAACCGCAGTGGCAGCAGGGGACCTAAGTGCCAGGACTGAGAAGGCCACAGCAAAGCCCCTCAAGGATGCTGGTTCTCAGATGATGGTGCTCACTCACGGCGTTTTTGAGGGGCCTGAGCATGTGGGGATATAAGCTTTGCATGGCCCTCCTGCCCCTATGGCAGACTGTTCTTTTCTGCAACGGATAGCACTGGCCACAGGGGAAAGGGTGTCACTTCCACTAGGGCCTCCACAGTGAGCAGAAAAGCAGGTCACCAATTTCTCAAAATATTTTTAATCATATTAATAGTCCCTACTCAACTTCCAAAAGTTAAAATGAGCCCAACAGAAAAGACTAAGAATGACTATGAAAACCAGGAGCCTTTTACTTCTCATCATTTTTAAAAACCTAGTAACAATGTCAGAAGCTACTGAGAAACAATCTCTCAGACTGAGCCTGCCTTTCTCTGTCTGCCCTTCAGCACCACGACTATGTGACTTCTCACTTCACTGAGTAATGATTCCTTTCATCTGTCTGTTTGGCACCTGGAATATGAGTTCTCCAAGGCAGGACTTTGTGTGTGTGTGTTTTTCCCCCCAATTTTTTAAAATTTATTTTTGTTACAGATATTTCTCCTTTTAAGGCAGGACTTTGTATTTTGGTTTTCTGTCTTTCCCAGAATACAGCAGAGTGCCTGGCATATAGGAGGCATTTTAAAAAATACTGAATGAACAAAGCTCAGAGAACTGTGGTATTCAGATGTGTTCTGAGAATGTGTCACCTCATTGGCAATCCTTTACCCCGAACCATTTGCCCATATCCACCACTAAGAAGATCAATTATTGGAAAGATCAACTTACTTATTACAAAGATGAAAACAATGACTTTCATTGTCAATTAAAGTTACTCTGATTACTGGCTAATCATATTGTATACTTTCTTGGCCTCAGTTTCCTCATCTGCAAAATGGGAATAACAGGGAAAATATCACTACACTTCTGCCCTGGTAGAAAAAGTAAGACTGAGATTACCTGGCACGTGCAATGCTCAATGAACACTAAGTCTTCTTCCTCTGTTATGTGAAAGTAAAAAAAAGTATTAACCTCTTAACTTACCTTGCCCAACTTGATGCATGAATTTATAGTATCGAGCAAATCAGCCTTTTTTTCATTTATAGGCACTTCTCCTAAGTCCTTCCCTATTAGTTCACCTGATGCATAGCCCATTGTTGACTCAAATGCAGGGTTTGCATACTAGGGAGCGAGGAAGAGAGAGAAAAAAAAAAAGCATCAAGTGAATTAAAAGAAATTCTGAAAAGAGGACAATAAAGACTGTCTCCCCCTGAAGCTTAGGAGCCTGGAGTTCTGAAGCCACAAGAGCACAACCCCTGAAGATCCCTGGAGTCCAAAGAAGCCTCTGCCCCAGTGTTACCTGGCTGGGCTTTCTGCGTGTTCTCCTGAGGCTCCAGGAGGTTAGCAGGTCCCCTCCCAGTAAAGAAGCCCATGGAGAAAGACCAGGGGCTGCTTAGATCATGAACAGTGGAATAAAGCACTGGACTGGGATCTGAAACACCCAGGCTCTACTCCCGCAAGTCCCTTAGCCCCTCCATGTCTCAGACTTCACATCTGTTTAATGGGAAGGAAACATTTATCTCGCCTCTCAAGTGATGCAAATGAATAATGTATTTGGAAAGCAGGCTGTGAACTAGGAACTGTTTGCAAATATAAGGCTTTATGGTTAAATTTCAAATAGGCCTACAAAATTAAAAGAAAATATATGTGCTAATAATAATAATAATGTGAGGATGATGACAAAATAATCGATACTACTGAAGGTCTATTTTCCTTGGTAGGCACTAAAATAAGCATTCCACACACATTAACTCATTTAGTCCTCAGAACATTTTTACAAAAGATAGGTTGCTGTTCATTTTAATATTTCTCTCATTTGTATAGATGAGAGAGCAGATTCAGACAGATTAAGTAACTTGCCCAAAGACCCTCACAGCTGGGAAGGGCCTGACACCAAACCTGTGACCTCAACCACTGACTCCTGTGCTGCCTCTCAAGGCACCAACTCCTGAATGTCGACATCATCAACTCTGAATCAAGAAAGTCACCAAGTTAGGTTAAAGAGAAGGACTGGGGTGCTTAGAACCAAATCAAAGTGGAGCTATTCTCAGACAGAAGAAACATTCTCTAGCACAACACCCTCTTCTGCTGTTGTCTTAAGTCATCGACAAAAACCCACTTTACTAATAATGGGTAATTTGTTTAGTAATTACTCGGTTACTTTTTGTTATTTTTTTTTCTTTATTCGTTTTAGAGAGAGAGGAAAGAAGGAGAGAGAGATAGAAACATCAATGAGAGAACACTGATTGGTCGCCTTCTGCATGTCCCCCACTGTGGATCGGGCCCACAACCTGGACATGTGCCCTGACCGGGAATCGAACCAGCAACCTCTCGGTGCATGGGTTGACGCTCAACCACTGAGCCACACCGGCCGGGCTTACTCGGTTTGAAATTGAGTAGTTTCTCATAAATTTCTATAAGTGTAAACTACCTTCAAAGACTGACAAAAATGAGAAACTGCAGACCTTATGATCAGAGCCCCCTCCTCTACCCCACCCAGCAATAATCCTTCTGGATAAGTCTCTCCTTAAACAAACAGTAATTATTAGTACCTCTTCGTACCTACGGGGAACTTACTTCAAATTACATATTTTATAGATTTTGTTCTGATACTCCTCTATGAAAACCTGGTCTCTTGAACTTCAAAAAGGAAAAAAAAAAATCATATTGGAGGGGTCCAATCCTAAAAAATGAAAACAAACAAAACCAGAAATCTAGGACAAAATTTCCAAAATGACAAACCTGTATCAGGTTGGTGTCACTTATAATTTCAACGGCTTCTTGACTTTTCTCTACTGCAGTGAATACTGGGTTACAAGCCCTTTATGGGTAGGAGGAAAAAAAAAAAAAAAAAGGACAGTATTAATGTAAATACTACAAAATCTAATAAAATCTTGGGGTATTACATTAACTTATTTAAATGTGCCTTTTGTCTGATTATAAAGGTAACAAATGCCAATTCAAAAAAGAAGGGAGGACATATTAACAAGCATAAACAAGAAATAAACACCTCCCACACCACCACTACTTGGAATCATGACCATGCACAGTCTGAGGACCAGTGGACAGGGGTGGAGCACACACGAGGGTTCAAATCACAGCCCTTCCCCTGGCTGTGGGACCCTGTGCACGTGACTGCAACTCCAAGTCTCCCTTCTCACCATCTGAAGAGTTCTCGTGAGGACTAAATGAGAGAACAGAGTCAGGAACCCTGCACAGAGCTCAGTAGAAAAGAGGCAGTCAATCATTTGTAGTTATTATTTTAAAATTGGGCTTGTCGGGATAACTGACTTTATCCACTGCTTTGTTCACTTAGCCTTACTTCATGAGCATTCTCCCATGTCCTTAGTGTGCGAAAACACTTAAAAAAAAAAAAAAAAAGTTTTGCCCAGCCAGTGTGGTTCACTGGTTGAGCATCAACCCATGCACCAACAGGTCAGCGGTTTGATTCCCAGTCAAGGCACATGCCCAGGTTGTGGGCCAAATCCCCAGTGGGGGGCATACAGGAGGCGGCCAATCAATGTTCTCTCTCACATCAGTCTCTCTGTCTCCCTCTCTCTCACCCCTCTCCCTTCCACTCTCTCTAAATATCAATGAAGCCCAGGCTGGTTTGCCTCAGGGGTTAGAGCGTCAGCCTGCGGACCAAAGAGTCATGGGTTCGATTCGGTCAAGGGCACGTATCTCGGTTGCAGTTCGGCCCCTGGCCCTGGTCGGGGTCGTGCAGGAGGCAACCAATCGATGAGTCTCTCTCACATCAATGTTTCTCTCTCTCTCTCCCTCCCTCCCACTCTACCTGAAGATCAATGGAAAAATATCCTCGGGTGAGGATTAAAAAAAAATTATTGGAAAAATATAATTGGGTGAGAATTAAAAAATAAAATTTAAAACAACAGGATCGTACTCTACGGTTTTATAATCTGCTTCTCCTACTGAACAATATACATCAATACCTTTCATATCAATAATTACCTTTCCATATCAATACCTTTCAATATCAATAATTACAAATATTAACTTTCCATATCAATAATTATTTTTAAAAAATTTTAATTACAGTTTGCATTAAATATTATTTTGTATTAGTTTCAGGTATACAGCATAGTGGTTAGAAAATCACATACTTTACAAAGTACTCCCTTCCCAATACTGCCAGTACCCACCTGGCAGCATATAGAGTTATTACATATTATTGACTATATTCCCTATGCTGTACTTTACATTCCCCTGACTACTTTATAACTATCAATTTGTACTTATTAATCCCTTCACCTTTTTCATCTAATCCCCCTACACCTCTCCCCTCTGGCAACCATCAGTCTGTTCTCTATGAGTCTGTTTTAATTTTGTTCATTCATTTTGTTCTTTAGATTTCACATATAAGTGCAATCATATGGCATTTGTCTTTCTCTGTCTGACTTATTTCACTTAGCATAATATTCTCTAGGTCCTTCCATGCTGTCACAAATGGTTAAGATTTCATTTTTTTATTCTTGAGTCATATGCCATTGTACATATGTACCCACTTCTTTATCTATTTGTGGATAAAGAAGTGTCTATCAATGGACACTTAGATTGCTTCTACATCTTGGCTATTGTAAATAACACTGCAATGAACATAGGGGTGCATATGTTCTTTTGAATTAGTGTTTTGGGGTTTATCATCACTTTTGATATCCTATACAATATTCCATAATATTTAATATTCTATATAATATTTTGTTGTAATGCTATACTATAATTTCTTCAACAAATCCCCTATGACTTAACATTTAGGTTGCTTCCAGTGTTTTTATTGTATATGCCTCAGAAGATGAAAAAAAGAAAGCAACTGCCTACTTGTTAATGAAGTGCAGAGATATTTAAGAAAATTAACAATAACAATGCTTTTTTTAACATTATTCCTGGTATTACTAAACTGTCTCGCTAAACAAGACTAAAAAGCCTAGCCAGTAAAAATTAGCTCTGCCCTGGCCAGTGTGGCTCAGTTGGTTGGAGCCATCATCCTGTGCACCGAAGAGTCATGGGTTCGATCCCTAGTCGAGGCACATGGTAACCTATCAATGTCTCTCTCTCTCTCTCTCAACCTCTCTCTCTCCCTCCTTCCCTTCCTCGCTGTCTAAAATCAATAAAAACATCTCCTCAGGTGAGGATTAATAAATGAATAAATAAAAATTAGCTCTTATTTATTGGCATATAAAAATCAAGAGATGGCATGTTAATTATACCTCAAAAAGTTGTTATTTTAAAAAAAGAGAAAGAAGTTCCCACTTCTGATTATAACAAGTTTGGAGAAGAGGGATGTGTGAAAAGCACTACTGGTTTTATCACTCTTTTTTAATTTTTATAGATCTGGTAAATTTAAAAATGGTATATAATTTTCATTTATTTTATTACTAGTGAAGCTAAACACCTTTTCATGTGTTATTAACATACATCCCCTGTGAACTGGCTATTAACATACATCCCCTGTGAACTGCCTGATCATGTCCTCCTCCTTTTTTTTTTTCTACCAGGTGTTTCCATTTTTTAACTGACTTATCAAAGTTCTTTATGTCTTTAGGATATTAACTTGTTTGTCTTATATGTTATGGATATATATTTTCCAGTTTAGATGACGAGTTGTCTAAATTTTTAACATTATTTAAGGTGTGTAGTTTTTTTATTTTTGTTTTTTTACTGCAAACTTAACATTTTAAAAAATTAATTTATTTTTGTTACAGATGTTTCTCCTTTTCCCCACCAGACACCATCCTCCCTATCCCCCTCTCCCTCCCCCAAGCATTGTTGTCTATGTCCATTGGTTACGAATATATGCATATTAAGTTCTTTGGTTTATCTCATCCTTTCCCCCCGCCCACCCTCCTCTGACGTTTGTCAGTCTGAACCTTACTACTTTCTATGTCTCTGGGTCTATTTTGTTCATCAGTATATTCTGTTCATTATATTCCACAAATAAGTGAGATCATGTGTCTTTCTCTGACTTGTCTTTCTCTGACTGGTTTATTTTGCCTAGCATAATACTCTCCAGGTCCCTCCATGTCATCTCAAAGGGTAAGAGATCTTTCTTACAGCTGCACAGTATTCCACTGTGTATATGTACCATAGCTCTTTTATCCACTCATCTACTGATGGACACTTGGGCTTTTTCCAGATCTTAGCAATTACAAATAGTGCTGCTATGAACATAGTGCTATATTCTTTCTTATTGGTGTTTCAGGCTTCTTAGGATATATTCCTAGAAGTGGGATCACTGGATCAAATGGTAGTTCAATTTTTAATTTTTTGAGGAAACACCATATTGATTTCCATAGTGGCTGCACCCGTCTGCAGTCCCACCAGCAGTGTACTAGAGCCCCTTTTCTCCACACCCTCGCCAGCACTTGTTTGATGATTTGTTGATGGCGGCCATTCTGACAGGTGTGAGGTGATACCTCATAGTTGTTTTAATTTGCAACTCTGATGACTAGTGACATTGAGCATTTTTTCATATGTCTCGTGGCCATTTGTATGTCTTATTTGTAGAGGTGTCTATTTAGGTCCTCTGCCCATTTTTTAATTGGGTTCTTTGTCTTCCTTTTGTTGAGTTGTATGAGTACTCTATATATTTTGGAAATTAACCCCTTATCTGATGTATCGGTGGCAATTATGCTCTCCCATATGGTGGGTTCCCTTTCCATTTTGATGGTTGTGTCTTTTGCTGTGCAGAAGCTTTTTAGTTTGATATAGTTCCATGTATTGATTTTTTCCTTTGTTTTTCTTGACTTAGGCATTGTATCAGTGAAAATTCTGCTGCGTGTGATGTCTGAAATTTTGCTGCCTGCATTTTCTTCTAGGATTTTTATGGATTCACGAGTCACATTTAAGTACTTTATCCATTTTGAGTTTATTCTTGTGTATGGTGTAAGTTGGTGGTCTAGTTTCTTTTTTTTTTTTTTCTTTTTTTTTTTGCATGTAGCTGTCCAATTTTCCCAACACCATTTATTAAAGAGGCTGTCTTTACTCCATTGTATGCTCTTGCCACCTTTGTCAAATATTAATTGAGCATAATGTCTTGGGTCAATTTCTGGGTTCTCTGTTCTGTTCCATTGATCTATATGCCTGTTCTTGTGCCAGTACCAGGCTGTTTTGATTACAATGGCTTTGTAGTATAACCCGATATCTTGTATTGTGATCCCTCCTACTTTGTTCTTTTTCAAAACTTAACATTGTTTTATATTGTCTAATCTGATTCCCTTCCTTTATGGATTCTGTCTTTGATGTCATGTTGAGTTTAACTCATTAGAGTTTATTTGGGGGTTACATGTGAGATTGGGCTATAACTTAATTTTCTTTCCAAACAGTTAACCAGTTGTCACGATTCTATTCACTGCAGAGTCTGCCCTTTTCTGTGTTGATTTAAATTGACATATTAATCATATACTAAATTCTTAAATGTACTTATCTACTTCTAGACTTTACTGATATAGCTGTAACATGAAGCTTGTTATAGTTTAGTGCATTTTAATATCCAGCAGAACAAGTCTAGACTGTCTCTTTCTCCCAATTCTCTACCCCCCAGATTCCCCCTTCCCTTCATGTTTTCCTAGCTCCCTTTTTTTTTTTTTCCATTTTCTTTTGGGGGTTGGAAAAGGCATGGGGGAGCTTGAGAGGAGAGAGAGGGAGTGAGGGAGAGAGAGAACAAGAGAGGGAGGAAGAGAGAGTGAGGAGGGAGGGAGGGAGGGAGGGAGGGAGAGAGAGAGAGAGAGAGAGACAGAGAGAGAGAGAGAGAGAGAGAGACTTTCCTAGCTCCCTTATAATGGACACCTCCCTCTGGCTGTCAGCAGGTGCACAGAGAACAAAGCAGGGCATGTTGACAGATGAGGACGGAGGAGTAAACAGTGGACAGATCATGGAGAGCCATGTAGGCCAACATTTTAGAGTTTGAACTTTATCTTGAAGGCAGCGGGGAGAGTAGCTGCAGAACAGAAACACAAATGGAGTTATATATTACTGCAGTGTGGAGAATGGACAAGGAGGAATCAAGACTAGATGTAGGGAGACTAACGGTTTCAAAATCAAGGTAAGAGAAGACAATAGTCTAAAGAGCAAGGTGAGTGGGCACAGTCCACAGATACTTAGGAAGCAAAATGAACAGGAGTTAGGGAGGTGTGAAGGAGACACACACATAGGGGGCTTTAGTCCAGGACCTCAGGGTAGGTGATGCTCAGTTCACTAAACTAAGGTTTTCAGGAAGAAAGGGTAGGAAGTTCCAGTTAGGTTTAAGGATGGAGGTGGGACAACAACTATAATTTTGAAAATGTAGAATTACTTTTCCTGTTCACTGCTTGTGAGATCTTGGCTCTCAGTTAACCTCCCTGGGGCTCAGTTTCTGGATCTTGCCTAGACAAAAATCAGCCCTGCCAGAACCTCCTGCTCCACAATTCTACTCCAGTTGGAAAAAAGGTGGTAGTCTAAGTCCCTGTGGGAGTTCAACAGGGAGCAGCTGACTTCTTTTTGCTTCTGTCAATTCATATAGTTTTATTAATTTTTCTGCTTTTCTTGAAAGCTCAACAAGGAGCTAGGTTTCCACTCATTTCACTTAAAAGAAAAAAAACAACTTTATCAAGAGCAAATGACAAATTGACTATTGAAGAGAAGAAAACATGTCACCTACCAGAGATATAACCAATGTTAAACAGTTGGCTGTGTGTATTAAAAGTATTTTTCGCTTTAAAAAAAACTAGGTAATTTAGTATATATACTTATTCATTTACTATTATTTTGAAGCTCCATCTTTAAATCTGAGTCTCTAGTTACTAACATGGCACCTAGGCAGACTGAAAGTCTGTATGTGGAGAGGAGCCACCCTATCACCTAACCCCACCTTAGCTTGAGGTCAGTTACCCCCAAAAGGTAGCCATCCACAACCAAGCCCTCACTTGTAACTGCGCTGTGTGGTGTGGGGGACTTTCCAGAGGCAGAATTACCTGAGTTTCAGCTGTGATCGCACCTCTCCAAACTCCAGCTGGAGCAGCTCATTGTAACAGGCCATGAGGTTAGGGTTTTCCACATACCTCTACAAACAGAAAGGGGATTTTGTGGATAAACAAATGTGCACCTTTAAGTTATTATATCCATCAATAAAAATAAGTCTTGTCAACAGACTTCTCAATTTTGTAACTGAAATCTGAAAAATATTTTATCTTCTATGATGAATAGAAAATAAAAGCTGAAAATTTATGGGTACCAAATTCGCTTTTTAAAAGATAGGGTTTAAGAATGCTTTTCTTTCAGTACCTTGAGGTAAGAGGATTTTGGTCGTATGCATGTCTCTAGCAGAGGCTAGACAGTGTAGAAAGAAGAAATTTACCAAATAAAGTCCTATATTAACTTTCAGAGCATATTCACTTATTTAAAAGCAGTATGGTGTCCTCTTTAAAGTTATACATATAGTAAGCAAAAATATGCTTGCATCTCTCTTTGCACCTGGATTACAAAGGTAACCCTCACTTAGGCAACATTTCCCTTCACTGACCTCTCACTATGGTTCAACTAAGCCGACAAAAGATTACCTTCCAGAGCAGAGGGAGCAAGACACTGTACATTCCCACGTGCTTACTTTTTAACCTTGATATCCAATCCACCCTTTGGAGTAAAATAGCTCAGATATATACACTCATACTCAGTGAAAAATCTGGTTACATGCATAAGAGGCCATTTATTGACTTGTATAAATACGTCTGTCTCCATGTCCCAAGATCTCATCTACAGAGCAGGTGAGGCCAGCCAAGGCCTTGGACAGCTGGAGACCCCAGTGTATCTCAAGTTCCCCACTGCTTGACTGCGGACAGTGGCACAAGCACTGTGCCCAGGAACCTCTCCTCTCTACAGTCAGCAGGGGGCAGCTATGCAGACAGGCAGCATTCTCAGGTGTTCTGTGGAGTCAGGGATGACTGAGGAATGAACAGCAGCCCAGTGCTCTCTTCCCCTCCCAGGAGGTAGGCTGATAGGTCTGTCACCTCACTCAGACTTCTGTGGGCGGAAGGGCTGTGCTTTGGTCTGCAGGCACGAGGACCTGTGTGTTCATGGTCAGCAGTCCTTGACTTCCCTCCCTATCTTTTAATGGGAAAATTCAGCCCGTTCACATACATCTAATTTTACTCTTATCTTATTTTGTATTTATGGCTGACTTCATGCCACTGTTTCCTCTTCCTTGGTCTGTCAGTTTAATCAAGTGGCTGTAAATTCTATATGTCCTCTTGTTAGTTTGGAAAGTTTATTAAAGTTTTCTGTTCTATTAATAGTCACCTTCCTTTTCACTGATCTCAAAAGCAGACATAGATTTCATTACTAGTATTTGAAAACAAGATACCACTTACAAAGCAGCTCCCCCAGAGCAAATACTCTGGTCTGCACCTTTCCCACAAAGATGAAATTTCAAAATACACTCTAAGCCCACCCTCATTCCGTGTCTGCTTGACAAAGGCCATGCGAATACTTTCATCTCAACCTCCTCCCACAAACCCTGAAGACACCTAGGATTGGCTAAGATAGTCCAGAATTTAAATATTGAGCTATTATTAAAATTTCCCTTTTGGTATGTCCCTCTGTTATGAGAGTATTATATATGCCAGTCTATATCTTTTCATTTAGGTCTAATTTTATACATAGATCTATTTTACTTATATATAATGTTATATAATTACATATAACACATATGCACACCTGTGTATGTACATACGCAGAGAAGAAAAGAAAAAGAGCACGTGCACATAGCATGTCCATCACTCACCACGTTTCCTCGCCACTTCATCCTCCCTCATCTTAAAGTTCCTGTTCTAGTTCATCTGCTGTATGGTTGGAGTCCTTGCTCATTATTTTCCTCAGATTGGGCTCTGAGGGAAACAGATCTCTGAATTTTATGTGTACCACCAAAGGAAACTTGTGCACTGAAAGGTGAACAATAACCTAGCTGGGGTATAATTCTCAGGTTGCAGTCCTCTCCTCGCTGTAATCTCTAGACATCGTTATTACTGTTTTACACAAGGAATATGTGTTTATATTTACCCCACATTCACCATTTTCTTGTTCGTCATTCCTTCTTGCACTTCAGGCCTTCCACCTGGCATTCACCTTCCTTCTGCCTGAGGTACATCCTTTAGAATTCCTTGTGAGGATTTGCTAGTTACAAACTCTCATTTTTCCTATTTCTGAAAGATAGTTATGCTAGGTATAACATTCTAGGTTGGCAGTTATTTTATCACATTGAAAATATTATTTCACTGTTTTCTATTTTCCATTTATTGCTGCTAAGAAGCTAGCTGTTAGTCATTCTTTGTAATCTATTTCTCTGGTTGATTTTAAGATCTTCTATTTTATTTGTTTTTTTCACTATGATGTGTCCCCTGTTTTCATTGATTCTACTTTGGGCTTGTTGGAATTTTTGAGTCTGTGGACTAGTCTTTTGTCAGTTCTGCAAAATGCTCTGGAAACATTATCTTTGCCCATTCTCTATCCTGTCCTTCTGGAACTCTAATTAATCATGTACATGCTAAGCCTATACTCTCCAGCTCCACATTTCTTAGCTTCTCTCTAACTTAAAATCTCTTATTCTATCTCTGTGCTACATGTTGGATAATTTTTTCTGACCCCCCTGTTTAAGTTTTAAGATTTTCATTTATTATGTGTTCATTTCTCAAAATTCCGTATGTTCTGCTTAAAATTTACTATGTCACTTTTTTTTTTTTATCCTCACCCGAGGACATTTTTTGTTCAGATAGAGTGGGAAGGAGAGAGAGAGAGAGAGAGAGAAACATCGACATGAAAGGGACACATCGAGTGGCTGCCTCCCGCACGACACAACCAGGGCCGGGGACAAACTGCAACCGAGGTACATGCCCTTAGCGGGAACCAAACCTGGGTCTCTCTGGACTACAGGCCAATGCTCTAACTGCTGAGCCAAACCAGCCAGGGCTTGCTATGTCACTTTTTTTTTTTTTTTTGGTACGTGCCCCTAGCGGGAACCGAACCCGGGACTCTCTGGTCCGCAGGCCGATGCTGCAACCACTGAGCCAAACTGGTCAGGGCGCTATGCCACTTTTTATAGCTTCTTATTCCTTGCAGATATCTCCAAGATTAGCCTGTCTTTTGTTTCTTTACATATAATAAGCATAATTGCTTTAAAGTCACATCTGATAATCCTAGTATCTGAGGAGCATGAGGGTGTGTTTCTGAGGTCTCCCCACTAGTTCTCACTTGCAATGCTTTGTCTCCTGCTGCCCTCCAACAATTATTTGTGGAGATTTTCTGCGGCCAAAGGGGAAGGGTCTTCCTCTGGGAAGGATCTTTACTGGCTCCTGCAGGTACCTGGGAGTGCTACCATCCAGAACCCTTTAAACTAAATTCATGGTTTGAGGTTTCTTAACCTCCTTTACCTCACTGATATAAATTTCAGCTACAAGTCTCCCCAAGGGTCAGCCTTACATAGGTTCTCTCCACCATGATTCCCAAGGCAACCAGCTGACCAATGCCTTCAGCCTTTTGGCTCAGGAGAAACCAACAGACTGGAGCTGGGGGTGGAGAGAAGGGTTGTCTAATTTTCAGAATCCTTGAACTGACTTTAAGGTTGCATGTATACAAACAAGCATTATAACAACACACCCTATGGTATAACTTTTAATAAATCTGCCATTAAAATTATTTTAACAGGCCATAGTTTTGGGAGATTAAGAAAGTGAAGTATTGTAGATTATTAGATTACCAGGTTATAAAGTTAAACCATACTGTAATACAGCACATAAGGACAACAAATTTTTTTTTTTCAAATTAGTTAAAAACCTTTGCTGGCTCTGAACTGAGACAAAATACCTTCTCATGCTGAATTATACTTGCATAATAAAGAAATGGGTACATACCCTCGTAAAGCCAGCAGCAATGAGGGGCATTACAGACGAGTCTTCTCTATCCCTCCTTCAAAAGAGCATAGCAAATGGTTACAGACAATTTCTATCAATTACATCTCACTTCTTTATTCACTAATTTATGTAACACTGTAACTGTCCTAATGAGTATGTTTAGAAGAATTAGAGTAATATACAAATCAAAAGTATAAAATTAAAAATAGGCCCTGGCCAGTTTGGCTCAGCGGTTAAAGCGTCAGCCTGCGGACCAAAGAGTCCCAGGTTCAATTCCGGTCAAGGGCACATACCTCAGTTGCGGATTGTCCCCGGCCCTGGTCGGGGTTGTGCAGGAGGCAACCAGTCAATGTGTCTCTTTTACATCGATGTTTCTCTCTCTCTCTCTCCCCCCTTCTCTCCCTCCCTCCTACTCTATCTAAAGATTAAAAAAAACAAAAAAAAAAAACTGAAAAAAAAGTTTTCTGTTTTAGCTTCATATGTAGCTTATTGGCAGTCTATACTAATACTTGAAATTCAGAGGTTACACTAATAGCCAGAATACAGGAGCAACCACATTATCTATTTGATATGTAAACATTTTAATTTAAACTAAATTCTGTCCTATTTTATTCTACTGCCTGTTTATTTAAAAAAATAAATCCCAGAGGGAGGATGAAACAGGTAAAAGGGGTCAATAGTATGGTGACAGAAACTAGAGTTTTGCGATGAGCAAGATGTATACGCAGATGTCAAATTATAATGTTGCACACCTGAAACTTATACAAGGTACTGTAATAAAAATAAATAAATACTTTAAAAATCCCTTCTCCCCCCAACAAGGTTCAAGAAAATAGTTTAAAGGACACAGAAACATTTCTCCTATCTATAAAAATATATAAGCTGAATAACATTTATTTGAATACTGCCCTTCTCCTCACATATTTTTATCATTTCCTTACTTCCAATTTAAGGATAAAATATATGATTTCCTCCATTTATGTATAATTCAATATATATATTTGGAGTTAGAGGTCCAAGGAAGATCGCTCTGGAAAACATACAGACTTTCAGGAATGGAATTCTCCAGGACTGTGCCTATTTCTAAAATGAAAGGCAGTCCAAAATCACAAACCCAAGCATGAGAATAGAAACTCCCACCACAAAGTAGTTGGCAAAGCAAAAGAAAACAAGAAAAAAGAAAATGCTAAACTAAAAAGGGTAATGCAGTGACAGCCTGTAAGCTGTTATTCAGGCCTCTGTTAAGATCAAGCATTACATTAACACAGGACTTTCAAAGTAAAAAAAAAAAAAAAAAAATGAAACTTACCTGCGTACTACACCAATAATAACTGTGTTTTCTGAGAATTTTGACGATCTAATAGACCTATTAAAAAAAATTTTTTTTTAATAAATTTAAAACAATTCTTAAAAAATGGAAAACACTTAGATAATTTTAGTAGAACAATGAAAGTTGGGGGTAAGAGGCAGGAAAGGGAACAAAAGCTCCCTTCACACTTTGGATTCACCTTCTTGGCTACTCTGTCCCTTTCTGTTCTCCCAACTTCTGACTTATCATCTTAGCTTTGGGTTTTTTTATTGCTGTGGTCAGTTTTGTCTCTTTTGTTGCCTCCATGGTTTTTTGACAGGAAGCTGGGAGGAGGCACTAAAAACAGGCACCACACAAGATGGCCTGTAACAGACCCGCAACTGGTTCGCCCGGAGCCTGTCCCAAACTTGCCTGATCCAGCAGCCATCTAACATGGAGCAGAGGAGTTCTAGACACCTAGCTTGTCCCTACAAATACATGCTGCTCCCTCCACCTTTCTTCCTTTCAAAACTCCTGTTCATCCATCCGGACTCAACCCAAATATCCTATGTGAAGCAGCCATCCCTGACACAAGCACCTGCAGCACTTTGTATGTACATCCTCTGTGGGAACACATGAGCAAGTACTGACATCACTTGCTTGTCCTGCCAACTATAGCCTTCACTCCTCAGAGGCAAGAACCACATCTTCAGCTAGGTGGCTCTAATACCAAATATAGTGCCCACAACTGAGAAGACACGCTAGGTAATGTTCCTCAACTGGTAGATTTGGAAATATAACAGACAGAATATTTGGCCTTCAACAAGCACCTGATAAGGAGTGTAAGTTCTAAATGTCCCCAACAAAGAGATACAGTGAATACCAGTCACTTAGACAAGTCAGCAACTGATAAAAAAAAAAAAAAAAAAAAACTTTCACAGGCCATGTTGATTAGGTACCCCCAAAGGAGGAGGATGGGAAGAACAGGGCTCTGCCAGGGCTAAGGTCTTGGGAGCTGTGTAAATCAGCAGCGAGCAAGCAGATTCAGGAGAGACAGCCTGAAAATAAACCAGGTAAGAGAGCCAGAATCAAGATGAAAGTAACGTAGGAAACCACATAGTAAGCAACCCAGTTCACATTCCTTATTTTTAAATTGTATAAAAATTTTTATTTATATATCAAGAAAAATTTGCTGAATGAATTAACCCAATTTTTTTAGACTATTCTCAAAATGTGTAACAATTGTACATTTTCCTCCCTTAAAAAGTACAGCATAATTTTGTGTTCTATATATTTTACCACAGTAAAAAAGTGGAGCATAGCCCTGACTGGTTTGGCTCAGTGGTTAGAGCATCGGCCCGAGGACCAATGAGTCTCAGGTTCGATTCCAGTCAAGGGCACATACCTCGACTGCAGTTTGTCCCCAGCCCTGGTAGGGGTCGTGTGGGAGGCAGCCAGTCGATGTGTCCCTCTCACATTGATGTTTCTCTTTCTCTCTCTCTCTCTCTCTCTCTCTCTCTCTCCTTCCCTCCCTCCCTACCATTCTATCTGAAGATAAATAGAAAAAATCCTTGGATGAGGAATAAATAAATAAATAAATAAGTAAATAAGTAAACAGGAGCATAACTACAACCTAATCTTTCTTTTATAACAATTATGACCTAGTAGAGTCATCTCTACAGGTATGATTTTCCATCGCCCAATACATACCTGTGGCACCTCACTCACTCCCCCACCTTTCCTATTGGGCTTTTTGGTCCTCCTTAGGTGCTTCTGCTGCCTTGAGCATCCCACCAAGACTACCAAGCACCATGGACCTCATAGTTTCTTTCCTTCTTCTGAGTGATAGCCTTCTAATGTTGAGACTTTGTTGGAGACCAAGTGTTCCAAATTTACAGTTGAGAAACATCCCAGAGAAGGCAGAGTTACCCAAAGGCAAAAAGCTGGTCTGGGGAAGAGCCGAGTGCAAGACTGGGGCCTCCCTCTACTTGGGCCAGAGCTCTCTCCCCCCATCTCTTGGGCCATGATCCTCCATGGATGTGACAGGCCAGAGAGCACATCACACAAACCTGGGCTACAGTGACAATGGCTTACTGCAATCAACCAGACAGAAACAGGAGAACACAGGCAGCACAGTAGGCTCCAGATCAAGGCCAGAGGGGAAGTGAGTGCTACCAGAGGTGGATCACACTGCGTGAAAGCCACCTACAAAAGGTAGGTTCTCACCACCAAGGAAACAAGTGCATGAAAATCACCATGACTCTGCAGACAACCTTTTAACATGTCTTTCTCTTGATAGCTCAGTTTTCAACCCTTTGTTATAGTTTAAATCTTTTCTATCTCCTAAAAGTCAAGATTTTAAATGTCTTTAAAATTAATGTTATATTATATTAAAATTATGATTTGTTTTCCTCCAAATAAAGTTTTCTGTTAAATAAAAATGGATGTTTCACTTTGCCTTGCTTCCATTAGCAGCAAATAACTTTCTTTAAAAAGTACTTTGATTTGTCTGCTACCTAGAATTCTCTCATAACATTGATATTCTGCAAGTACTATAAACAAGGCACATTCACCTGATATTAGAAGACAATTTTCAAACATCTGGAAATAACTTGTTGCAGTAATATGCAGGTGACAGTTGTGGTTAATTACATACTGGGTTTCATTTTAACACTTAATGGTTCACATTCATACTTCTTTACCGTTTTTAACAAAGCAAAGCGAAACAAAGCAAGAGATAAAGATCAGACCTAGAAATGACACTGTTCTAATCTAATGTCTTACTTATTTTACACGCATGGAAGGCAACTTAAAGGACACTGAATTTAACTTAACATATTTCTGGGCTGCATTGTTGTCACAAATGCTGGGGGACCACTTAGGCCTGAGTCTCAGGCTTACCTGCACAGCGCCTCTGCATCCAGATGTCGGGGATTTCTGTGGTCTATGATGACGATGTCGTGGTGTGTGGCCAGGAAACAGGCAAGGACAGCCTGAGACTCCTTGGTAACTGTACACTTAAACCCTGCTTTTTCACATGCCTTACAGAACCCGTTACACTGGCTATCTTCTTTGGTAAACACTAAAAGTACCTGAATCAAAAAAGCATAAACACTTAAAAAAAAAAAAAAAAAAGATGTTGGAATCTCGTTTCTTAATAAGACACAAAAAACTCCCAAGTGTTTTAAAGCAAGTACACAGATGTGAACATAATCTGTTGATATACATCTTTTTTTATATATATTTTCTTTATTGATTTTAGAGAGAGAGGAAGGGAGAGGGAGAGAGAGACAGAAACATCGATGAGAGAGAACATCGATTGGCCGCCTCCTGCACGCCCCCACTGGGGATTTGGCCCACAATCTAGGCATGTGCCCCGACCAGGAATCGAACCAGCGACCTCTTGGTGCATGGGTCTACGCTCAACCAGTGAGCCACACCAGCCAGGCTGTTGATACAAATCTTTCTCCTACATGTAACTCAGGGACGTTATCACTCAGCTCCTGGAAATCAGTGTTATTCTATCTGCTCTTAGTCTAGAAGTCTAAGTGCATGGATCACATACTTCTTTTGCTAATAAATTACTGGCAGAACTTAAAGGCTTGATCAAAAACTGTATCTTTAAACAACATAAATTAAACCACACAAATATTTATTCTAGTTAACAGTAAGTTAACTAGGCAAGTCCTTAGATGGGAAATGCTAATATTTCAGTCAAACTCCTAGAATACTTAGGACTTTATGTAATGTATTTAAATGTTTTGACTCAAGATTTTATGTAATTCCTCCAAGTTGAAAACAATTACTTTGATTATAAGAGAGGAAATTTAAAGTAGACCAAATGTTATAGTTTAAAACCTGTCAGTTAAGTGACACAGGAATAGCACCAGGTACAAGAGCAGTACTTCTACCTCTGCCCAGAATACAGCTGACTGTCCCCATGCCTGGCCCAGGTCAGGGGAGGTCTGGATCTGCAGTTTCTCCCCTATCCAGCCAGGCCCCCCAGCCAGATCTGGTTCAGCAGCGCACTGCTCCATCACCTTTAGATCCAGACTGATTCCTGGGGGCCAGGGTGGTAAGGGAGAGACAGAGCACAGAGCAGCCTGTGCAAAAGAGGCTATAGAGCTGAGAGAAGCCCTGTGCCACAACATTTAGTTCCTCTAAGTTTACCCACGTGAACAAATACTACAAATGCAAAGAACTAAGAGACCACATCTCTACCAGTCTTCTCCCACATTAAAAAAAAAACAGGAACAGTGAGTATGTTTGTGTGAAGGAAACATCAAATAACTTTGGGGCTAAATTTCAATTGGTTATTTTTGTCTAATATTTTGGATTAAATAATTTATATATAATTTTTCTCTGATACAATTATTCAGAAACATGGAAGGACATGTTTTTACTTTTTTTTGGTCAATCTTCACCTGAGGATATTTTTCCATTGATTTTTAGATATAGTGGAAGAGAATGAGGGAGAGAAAGAGAAACATCCATGTGAGAGAGATACATTGATTGGTTGCCTCCCACACGACCCTGACAGGGACCAGTGATCAAACCTGCAACCCAGGTACATGCCCTTGACCAGAAATTGAATCCCTGACCCTTTGGTCCACAGGCAGACACACTAACTGCTGAACGGAACCAGCCACAATTACTTTTTAGTATTAGAAAATTTCAAACCTATAGAAAAGTTGTGAATGACAAAGAATACTAGTATACCCTCTAGTTTCATCAGTTGTTAAAAATTTTGCCACCTTTACTCTCTTCCCCCTCCCCCACTCCCTCACCCCACACACACACACACACACACACACACACACACACACGCACGCGCACTATTACACACATTTTCTTTTTGTTAATCCTCACCGAAGGTATTTTTTCCACTGATTTTTAGAGAGGGAGAGAGGGGGAGAGAGGGGAGGGGGCGGAGGAGGGAGAGAGAAAAAAACATCAATGTGAGAGAGACACATTAATTGGTTGCCTCCAGCACACGCCCCAGGGCTGGGAATTGAACCCACAACCCAGGCAGGTGCCCTTGACCACGAATCAAACCCATGACCCTTTGGTGGGCGGGCTGATGCTCTAACCACTGAACCACACAGGCCAGGGCCACATTGTTTTTTTTTATCCTCACCCGAGGACATTTTTCCATTTTTTGTCCAGATAGAATGGGAGGGAGAGAGAGGAAGAGAGAGAGAGAGAAACATCGACGTGAAAGAGACACATCGAGTGGCTGCCTCCCACACGACCAACCAGGGCCAGGGACAAATCGCAACCGAGGTACATGCCCTTAGCGGGAACCAAACCCGGGTCTCTCTGGACCGCAGGTCGACGCTCTAACCGCTGAGCCAAACCGGCCAGGGCACATTGTTTTTTTTTTTAATCGTTATTGTTGAAAGTATTACTGATGTCCCCCCTCCTTTTTCCCCCATTGACCCCATCCTCCCCGCTCCCACACCCCTCCTGCTTTCCCCACCACATTCTTTTCTTTATTGCTGAACTTTTTATAGTAGGTTGATGATATTTCTTCATCTCTAAATACCTCAATGTGCATTTCTAAGAAAAGTACACTCTCTTATATAACTATAGTACTAATACTGTTATCTAAAATAAAAGACTATTTTCAATGTATAACTTTAGACCCTCTCCCTCCCCACCTCTTTAAAGAAAATAAACATGAAAAAACTATAGTATGGTTTATAATTACCTGCAGTTGATCTGGATGAAATTTCATGGGGCCAATTTGCACATTAGTTACTGTTACCTGTAAGAAAAAGATTTGCTTAAATAAATATATATATATAAGTAAGCTTGCTTAAAATTTTCTTTCTAATCAGAGCCACAGATGAAAGTAAAATTTCTACTCTAGAGAAAAATTACACAGAGTAAATGGTTACTAGACAGAGGAATCCCAGGGATCTCCTTATAACCCCAGGAAAGGTGGAGAGCAGGGAGGGGGAAATGAAATGAGTGGGCCCAGCTTTTCTCTTCCTAACTGTATGTGACTTTAAGTGAGCTACTCAACCTCCCTCAGCCTCAATTTCTCATTTGTTTCAAAGATCAAATGAGATTATAATATAAAGAGCCCCCAAAGATTAGACCTTGACTGATAGTGGTTCCCTCCATGCCTACTTCTCTCCTTCCTGTGACAATGAAATCTTGCATCAAAAATGATACATAAATAATAACATCCAGCAGTCAGAACAGGGGACCTCTGAGCCAAAGAAACCTCTGAGAAATACTTGGCACTTTCATTTTACAGAGTAGCATAGTGCTCTTCTAATAAATGCTTATCTATTTGAGAACTTTATACTAAAAGACTCAAAGAAAAATACAGTGTCATAACTGAACCCTCATGAATAACCATCATGGTGCCAACGGAGGGCTGAGCATATACCTGGCACTGTGCTAAGGACTAAACACACATTACTTCACTGAATCTTCACAGCAATGAGGTGAGAGTTCACAGTCAGCAAACTGAGGTTCCAAGTACCTTGTTTAAGGCCAAACAGCCAGCAAGTGGCAGCTGGGATTCCACTGACCAGTCTGTTTTATTCTATAACCTGGGCTGCAAACCCAGGGCCACTGGAAGGCTTGAGCAGTCTGTGTGCTGCTCAAGGGAGGGACAATGTGGGGCTGAAATCCAGCCCCCAGAAATGAACTCTGACACTGGGTCCCTATGCAGAGGAAGAGACACATTTTTGCAATTTCCCAGAAATACTGCATGTGTTGAAGGCATCTGTACCTCCTTGGGGCCTCTGGTGATGGAATGACTCCATACCTAGAAGACGGCAGTGGAAGAACTAAATCTGTGAGCCTTCCCACCAGACACTGCCCAACTGCTGCCCAACCCCAACCAATCCCCTCAGGCAGTGACCCATCCCAAAGTAAACACATGGAATAAAACCTGCTCAGCGATGGGGAATGTCCGTGTGTATTTTTAACTGCCAGAAGCCAATGTCTTCTAACTATGGGACACTGGCTCAGTTTCTGATTCACTATGTAGGAGTTTTGTCTCTCAGGAGGCATAAGAATGAGGGTCACTACTATTCCAGGCCCCAGACTGAGGAGGAGGACTCTGCGGCAGGGTGGAAAGGTGAGAAGAACAGACTCCGATCTTGCTCCCAGCCTGTGTAGCTACAGGCCAGCCTCATACTGAGAGGCACAGCTGGATGCCAAAGCCAGAATTTCCGAGTGATGATCCAAGAGGGTCAGGACAGTCTTCAAAGAGATAATCCTAAAACATTAAAAAAATTTTTTTTTCCTTTTTTAATTTTTAGAGAGAGAGGAAGGAAGAGGGAGAGAGAGAGAGAAATATTGATAAGAGAGAACATCAACTGGCTGCCTCCTGCATGCCCCCCACTGGGGATGGGGCCCACAACCTGGGCATGTGCCCTCACCAGGAATGGAACTGGCAACCTGTTGGTGTATGGGTCAATGCTCAACCACTGAGCCACATCGGCCGGGTTTAAAACATATTCTTAAAAGTAAAATGTATACAGTTTTTATTCTTCAACCACAGTGCAATCAAAGTAGAAATTAGAAACATACATTTAAACAATATCAACAACAAACAGCCCCTCCCTGGACATTTTTAAAATATTAACTCGCATAATTGCTGGATCAGCAAGGGAAATGCAAACTATAGATTACTTGGAAAATGATAAAAATGAAAATATCATGTAATAAAACTTACAGGATAGTGCTAAGTTTTACTTAGAGGCAAAATTCATAATTTTAAATCTTTTTGTCATGATATAAGAATTAAGTAAATAAACTTCCGAGTCCACGTTTGAGAAAGTCAACAGTACAAAATTAAGGCAACCAGGAAGAAAAAAATAAAGTTAAAGGCAATAATTAATAAAAATGTTAAATGTTAATGACTAGTATGATTTTTTTAAAATACATATATGTGTGCATGCAATGTTGGTCACAAGCTGAGCAACCAGATAAAGTGTGGCTGGCTCAGGGCCAGAGCCTCTTCCCTCCTGGGAAACAACTCTGTGCATGGTCTACACCGAAAGTGGTGAAATACAACTTGTACAAAGGACAGCATAACTTTACATCTCAACTTACGAAAATAACTCACCACTGCATCAATTTTAGGAAACCAAAGCAGGTTTAGGAAACCAAATTGTTTAAGAATTACAAATTTTGCCTCAGTATAATTTTAGCAATATCAGTTAAAAATGTTACTGTTTTGGCAATTCTATTTTACACTGAACACTTTATTTACTCAACGAGATTGCATTTTAACCTTACATCCTGTCTACAGGGTATATCCGGCTCTCAGGACCTCTGTGGAGCAGTGGCCCAGTGAAGTCCTACAACTACTTACCACGGCCCCCCCAAAATCACCACCCCAGGAAATCTGATGACATTACTCAGTGAGCGGACGTCAGCAGTGGGCCCTCAAAGAATAAACAACTTCCCAGCAGCTCTGGATAGGGGATCAGAACTACTGGAATTCTTGTATTTGTCCTTTCTTTGTGTATGAAAATCAGTATCAACTGACCTAATGCTTCAGGCCACAGCCCTTTTAATAATATTTATTTTTTTACACTAATATTTAGAAGGGAAAAATCATTTCCCAATTAATTTTAATAATGTAACTTGGATTTAATCTTTCACCTTCAAAAGCAACTGATATTTTTAGGTAATATAGAAACAAACAGTATGTTCACAGGCTGATAATGGTAATTATACAAGTTGTTGAGTTTAGTCTTTTGGATTTTTTAATATTTATGTATTTATTAAGATTTATTGTTATAAAAATACTGTAAAATTAGGAATATCAGATAAGGATGATGTCTATTTGTATTTTAATATTTTTAAGTAATTTTTGTAAATATGACTGACAGAAACATGAACTAAATTATTAGAAGCTTTGATGAAACACTTTTCAGATTTCTTTTTTGTTGTTGTTGCCTAACTGACCTAACATCATTTACATGTGACTCTAGAAGGCAAAGTTACTAGGTCATGACTCTTGATCATGGTAGGCATGGGAGAGGAAATATATATATAATTCCAACCTAAAATTTCTACTCCCCTGACCCTCCCTATTCCTTTGCTTTGTTTTTTTCTCCGTAGCTCTTAGTCACCATTTACCACACCACTAATTTTATTATTTATCTCCTTTACTATCTGTCTCTCCCACTGGAATGTAAGTTCTATGAAGACAGGGATTTATCTGCTTTATTCATTGCTATATTTCCAATACCCAGAACAGAGCCTGGCACCTGGCAGACACTGAAAAATATTTTTGAATGAATGTCTACACAACAACTATTCTTTCTGAATCTATCTAGAAATCATACTCATATCAGCTTTTACATAGACACGTTCTCAGTATTTTTATATTCCGAGTGTACTTCATAAAGGAAGGAATCTTACCACAAAAGAATCATGTAGTCTCTCTCTTTTTCCTATATCCCCTTTATTAGAAACTAAAGTTATGCTGGGATCAATTTACATTAATTGTATACATCTCAGGGTTTTTCTTCAAAACGTATAAATCTTTCGCCTTTTACATTAATTGTATACAAATCTAGGAACTACAGTAAAGACTGAAATCAGATGTCCTGAGCTGTTCTATCTCCCCAGGCTTTCCATGTACAGTCAGTGGCCATCTTGTCTTTCTCTCTCTCTAGCAAAGAGTGGTCACTTGATCAAAGCGACACAGCCTGGACAAGAATCAGGGGACACCAATTCTTAGGTGAGAAGAGTCAAAATTAATCCAGACATGTATAAAACACCCACTACCATGTTATAAGCCAAGCACAGAGTAAGGTAACAAGAGTGCAAAGAACAAGGACCTAACCCTGGCCATGAGTAGTACTAGGGGAAAATATAAACGACGACAACGTGGTTCAGTTTTAATAGAGAAAGAAGGTGTGCTAAATACTTTGTGTGCTAAATACTTTGCTTCCAATCATATTTAAAACCAATTTAGTCCTTACCCTATGAGTAAGGTGAGCTCATTAACTCCATTCTATTAACTCCACAGCTGAGAGTGTGGTTAAACAGCTGCTAAGGGACAATGGTGGGGATGGGACACAATTCAAGACAATTTAATTCCATGGTCTTTTCATGCTCCACTGAGAAAGACCTAAAATCACCTGACCCCAACCTGTATCCACAGAGGTCTTGAGAGCTGGATATACCCTGTAGACAGATGAAATAAGTCCAAGAACCTGGAAAGCAGCATTCATCCATTCAACAAATCTTTGCTGAGCAGCCACATTGTGTTTTTTAATTTATTCTATTTATTGTTTTTAGAGAGAGAGGAAGGGAGGAGAGAGAGATTGGGCCCACAATCTAGGCATGTACCCCTGACCAGGAATCAAACTGGCGACTTTTTGGTGCATGGGTCGATGCTCAATCACTGAGCCACACCGGCCAGGCACCACATTGTTTTTTGGTTTTGTTTTTAATCCTCACCTGAGGACATTTTTGCATTTATCTTCAGATAGGGAGGAAGAGAGAGAGAGAAACATTGATGTGAGAGAGACACATTGAGTGGCTGCCCAGGGCTAGAGACAAACTACAACCGAGGTACGTGCCCTTATCGGGAACCGAACCTGGTACTCTCTGGTCCACGGGCCAACACTCTAACCACTGAGCCAAACCGGCCAGGACCACATTGTATTTTTTTCATTGTATTTTTTAAAAGGCTTTTTAGGCATTGAGCATTCAACAGAAAACAAGACAGGTATCTCTCTCTCCGTAACAGGGAGAGACATGATGGAGAATCAAGAATCAGAGTCAAGGAAGGCCCCTCTGAAGCAGCAATGTAGAAGGTGAGATCTGAATGACAAGGAGGAGCCAGCCATGAAGGAAACAGGAAGGAGCAGAGGCAGAGGGAACGGCTGGTGCACAGGAAGAAAATGAAGGCAGGCAATGAGGTCATGGCTAGGCAAGCTTTCTAAGCCAGGACAAAAAACTTGAGTTTCATTCTGTTTTCATGAAAAGCCACTAAAGAGTTTTATACAAGGAAGTGACATGATCTAATTTTTCTTTTTCTTTTTTTTCTTTTTTTATTTATCCTCACCCAAGGATATTTTTTTTCCATTTATCTTCAGATAGAGTGGCAGGGAAGGAGAGAGAGAGGAACATCGATGTGAGAGAGATATAGCGACTGGTTCCCTCCCACACAACCCCAACCAGGGCCAGGGACGAACTGCAACCGAGGTACATGCCCTTGATCAGAACTGAACCCGTGACTCACTGATCTTCGGGCTGACGCTCTAACCAGTAAGCCAAACTGGCCAGGGCTAGTTTTTATTTTTTTTAAAGATCCCTTTGGCTACTTGTGGAGAATGGACAGTGGGAGGATGAGAATAGAAGCAAGGATACCAGTAAAAGCTTCTAGAGAGGGTAGCAGCTTGGCCTGGCAGTTTCCATGGAGATGAGTAGATGGATCTGGGGTGTGCTTTGGAGGCAGAGTGATTAGGACTTGCTAATGGACAGGACACAATCAAATCCACTGATTCCTAGACCAGAGTTCTGATATGTGATTTGCAGTTTTATATCAGTATTGTGTGGAAAGCTGGGGTAGTGCAAGGCATCCAAATAGAAGCTGGTGTGAGTCAGCTTGGTCCTTTCCAGATCCACCCACAAGATGGCACCAAGATCTACCCTGAGGCCAAGTTTCTAACCTCTTTCACTGGTCCTTCTCCCAGAGCAAGCAAAATACTGCATATATCCATGCCCACTGTCCTAGTCTCTTTTTTCTCCCCTTACCTGTTCCTAATTTTCCCTTCAATCAATTTTAACAGCAAATATTTACAAGGAGCCTTTTATATGTTACTCTAAACTGAACAACAAAATCGAGTCACATGCTAGGGTGAAACCACCCAGGTCCTCTTTCCCAAAACCCACAGTGTTAGGCAAAAAATGGTGTCTGGATTAAATGAACTATTTAAAGAGAAGTTTTAGGTTTACAATAAAATTGAGAGAGAGGTACACAGATTTTCCTTACACCCCTGCCCCCACATGCATAGCCTCCCCCCATCATCATCATCACTCACCAAAATGGCACATTTTTTTTACCAAAGATGAATCTACATTGACAGATCAAATCACTTCAAGTCCACATTTTACCTTAGGACTCACTCTTGGTATGTACATTCTACAGGTCTGGACAAATGTATAATGAATGATATGATATGCATCCATCATTAAAATGTAAATGTTAGAATCAGTTTGTCAATATCCATAAAGTAACTTGCCGGGATTTTGATTGGGATTGCATTGAATCTATAGATCAAATTGGGAAGAAATGACATCTTGACAACAATGAGTTTTCCTATCCAAGAACACAAAGTATCTCTCTATTTAGTTCTCCTTTGATTTTGCTCAGTAGTTTTGTAGTTTTCCTAAGATAGATCTTGTATATATTGTTAGATTTATACCTAGCATTTTGTGTGTTATTTGGGGTATTACTGTAAATGGTATTGCTTTCAATTTCAAATTCCATTTGTTCATTGTTAGAATATATGGAAAGCAACTGATTTTGCATATTAGCCTTTGTGTCCTGCAACCTTGCTATAATCACTTATTAGTTCCAGGAGTTCTTCTGTTGATTGTTTCAGATTTTCTACAAAGACATACAGATCAAGTTGTCTGTAAACAAAGACAGTTTCATTTCTGCCTTCCCATCTCTGTACTTTTTTCCTTTTCTTGCCTTATTGCATTAACAAGTAAGATGTTAAAAAAGGAGTGGTGAGCCCTGGCCGATTTGGCTCAGCGATTAGAGCATCGGACTGCAGACCAAGGAGTTGCGGGTTTGATTACAGTCAAGGGCACGTACTTCAGTTGTGGTTCATCCCCGGCCCTAGTCAGGGTCGTGTGAGAGGCAACCAATCAATGTGAGACAGACACCTCGATGTTTCTTTCTTTCTCCCCCCTCCCACCCCACTCCGTCTGAAAATAAATGGGAAAATATCCTCGGGTGAGGATTTAAAGAAAAGGAATGATGACAGGGGACAGCATTGCCCTGCACCTGATCTTAGTGGGTAAGTTTTTAAGTACGATGTTAGCTGTAGGTTTTTTGTAGATATTTTTTTTTTTATCAACTTGAGGAAGTTCCTTCTATCCCTAATCTACTGAGACTTTCTGTCATGAATTTAAATTTTTTTTTTTTAATTGATCCTCACCCGAGGACATTCCTCCATTTTTTGTTGTTGTTGTTGTTCAGATAGAATGGGAGGCAGAGAGAGGAAGAGAGAGAGAGAAACATCGATGTGAAAGAGACACATCGAGCGGCCGCCTCCCGCACAACCAACCAGGGCCGGGGACAAATCGCAACCGAGGCACATGCCCCCAGTGGGAACCGAACCCAGGTCTCTCTGGACCGCAGGCCGACGCTCCAACCACTGAGCCAAACCGGCCAGGGCATGAATTTAAATTTTGTCAAATGTTTTTTCTGCATCTACTGATGATATGAATTTTCTTCATCAGTCTGTTGACATGATAGATACATGAATTAATTTTCTAATGTTGAACCAGCCTGGCTTACCTGGGATAAATACAACTAGTTTGTGGTACATAATTCTTTTCATAATTTTTATTTGATTTGCTAGTATTTCGTTGAGAATTTTTGCACCCACGTTCACGAGACATTGGTCTATAGTTTTGTTATGTCTTCTTGCAGAATTGACCTCTTTACCATTATGCGGTGCCCATTTTTTATTCCTGATAACTTTAGTTTGAAATCCACTCTGTCTGAAGTCTTTATAGCTAATCTTTCTTGCTTTAGATTAGTGTCAGCATGTTATATCTTTCTCCATCCATTTACTTTTAACATATGTGTCTTTATATTTAAAGTGCATTTTTTTTATAGATAGCATTTTCCCCCTATTTACTATGGAAATTTGTTCAAACTCCTGGAGGTAAACCTCACAATATTGTGGGGGCCTCCTATACTAGTTTCCCTGGAGATTTTAACTCTTAGAGTCCTCCGCCCTGAGCCTTCAGCAATTCATCTATTACAGTTCAGGTTTTCCTACTCTGGCCCAGGTTCTTCCTGCAGAGGTTTCCACTTGTGAGTCTCTGATAAGCAGTGACTCCTTGTATATGCCTCTCTCTTGAATCTTGGGGCAACAGTTTGCCCTGGGTATTCCCCTCTTCTATGGATTTAAGAAGAGTTGTTGGCTTTTCAGTGTGCTCAGCTTTTTAGTTGTTCTTAGAGTGTTGACTTCCAAGCTCTTTATGTGCAGAACTAGAAAACGGAAGCCCAACACATTTTAACAAAATGATATGTAGGAAATCTCAAATTACAACCCAAATATACTTGTTAGAACATCACAGCAGTCATAATTGCATAAGCATTTTGGAAAGCACGAATGTCAAAAGGGGTGTCATCTCCAAAGATGCTGATGCAGAAAGGACATCCTAGCATCCTCCTCCAGGGGCCACCCTCTGCTTTCCTTTGGCAGATTAAAGGAGGGCAGGCTAACTGCCTGTGTTAGCTCATTCAAATCAACTGCTTGTTAATAACCATGCTTTGGGAAATGTTTGAGGTTTTGAGTTGACTTAGAATAAACTGTAATTTTTACCATTTAAAATAGTAAGAAATAGCTAGCTCCTGGTTGAAATGTTCACTTAGACTTGGAGCATGTGATATTCATTACTGATGTTAAGCCCAAAATGCCTGTACTTGCATACTCTGTAACCCAGAACTGGGAATTCTGTGTCTGTTCACAAAGATCTATATAAGGGGACACATGCAAAGATATCTGTCCAGGGTTATATGTAGTGGCAGGGAGTTTGCAGGCAACTTGGATATATCTAAGTGAGGGGTAGAAATATGGTGGATTTAAAAACATATGCTAAGGGCCCGGCCAGTGTGGCTCAGTGGTTGAGCGTCAACCCATGCACCAGGAGGTCGCCTGTTCGATTCCCAGTCAGGGCACATGCCCAAGTTGTAAGCCAAATCCTCAGTGGGGGGCATGCAAGAGGCGGCCAGTCGATGTTCTCTCTCATCGATGTTTCTATCTCTCTCCCTCTCCTTTCCTCTCTCTCTAAAATCAATAAAGAAAAAAAAATTTTTTTTAAACATATGCTAAGGGCCCTGGCCGGTTTGGCTCAGTGGTTACAGCATCAGCCCGCAGACCAGTGAGTCACGGGTTTGATTCCGGTCAGGGGCACGTACCTCAGTTACAGTTGCGGTCGTGGTTTGTCCCAGGTCCGGGTCGTGTGGGAGGCAGCTGGTCAATGTGTCTCTCTCGCATCAATGTCCCCCCCCTCCCCTCCCTCCCACTCTATCTGAAGATAAATAGAAAAATATCTTCGGGTGAGGATTAAAAAACAAACAAAACCAAAAAAAAAAAAAAACCACATAAGCACATAACAATATATACTTTATAATACATGGGGTGTGTTTAATACTCCTTAAACACATTAGAATTGTTACTGCTGGTAGGCACGGAGGGAAAGAGAGTGGAGAATCAAATAAAAATAAACCAAACAAAAACAGAGAGGAACCTGGGAAGTAGGCAAGCATTTCTTAAACACAAAAAGCACTAACTATAAAGAAAAACATTGATAAATTAGATTTTTTTTAAAATTCTCACCCAAGGACATTTTTGTTTCTATTTATCTTCAGATAAAGTGGGAGGGAGGGAGAGAGAAAACATCCACGTGAGAGGGACACATCAACTGGTTGCCTCCCACACGACCCCGACCGGGGCCAGGGACAAACCACAACCGAGGTACGTGCCCTTGACCGGAATCGAATCCAAAACTCATTGGTCCGTGGGCCAACGCTCCAACTGCTGAGCCAAACTGGCCAGGGCAATAAATTAGATTTTTAAATTAAGAACTCTGTTCATCAAAAGACCCTAGAGCAAGGAAATGAAAAGGTAAGCCACAGAATGGGAGAAGGTATCTGCGAAACATATAACCAATAAAGGACTCAGATCGATAATATATAAAGAATGACTGGAGATCAATAAGAAAAAACAGATAACCTGACTGGAGACAGCCCTGCATGAGCAGATGATGCCAATATGCGAAGAACTGAGAAGGATAAAAATCCTCTAGATTGAAATTCAACTAGGAAAAGAAAGTGAACTCATCAACAATTTTTAAGTTTTAACAATTTTATAAGAAAGTTTGTAAGCAAGAAATTTGAACAGATATTTTAAATTTTATAAAACATGTAAACAAGTGTCATCAGCTAGTCTCTTCAATTGTAAGAGAGTTTTGAGAAAAAAATGGAAAAAGAAGCATCTGCATCTTCCTTGTGTGTGTCTACAGGGGAAATGAGTTACTTATGCAACTACTACACAGTGGAAAGCTTTGTTTCCATAGAGATTATGACACAACTGATTTAGGCCTTAAATTAGAATATTCCGATTTGAATTGAGAAATGATCTTTTTGTCTAAATGAATAGTGTATTCAGTGTGAATAAAAGCTCCGCACATCTGCTGATATCATTTCCTCTTTACTTCAGTAATAATTAATAATGAGAATACATCCACACAAGTCCTAAAAAGCAATTCATACTCCCAAAATTTTACAAGTGCCTGAAAATATATAGGGAATGACATACTTCTCTACAGGATGTACAAAAATACTGAACACAAAATATTTAAAAATATATTTTTGCTCATTTCACATTTTTACACTTAAACATTCCCTTGTGCTGTCTGAATAAGACAAAAGTCAATTCTTTCTTCCTTCTGTCATTATTACCTGAATTCAACAGATAAGCTATATACTGGGAGTGGGGGGAAATGTATGAAACTATTAATCTGAAGCACAAAAACATCAGAATGTTAAGTTTCAAAAGGAGTAAAATAGATGATCTATAAATACAGTACATGTCAAGTCCTTCAGGGGCTCCACACTGCCCCAGAAAAGGCCTGGGCTCTCTGAGATGGCATTCAAGGCTCCAAATGCCCCCACCACTCATAACTCCTCGAAAGCCCAAGTCTCTCACTACTGTGCTGTGGCCATGCGGCTCAGCCAGCATGGCACACTCCTGCTTTCCACTTCTCCATTAATTCCTCCTCGTCTTTCAAGACTCAAGTGTGGGTAAGCTCTACCTGTGCCTTTGGCCCCAATCTCCATCTGGATGAGGTGCCATGCCCAGATGTTCCCAATGGGTCCTGGGTTTCTCTGCATCACAGCAGAATCATATTCTGTTTCCCCCACCTAACTGAGCTTCTGCATTCTATTCACTTCATAAAATTGGAACCCAAAAAAGTACAGTGCCTGGTAAAGGATGAAAGAACACATTACTAAATAACTGACATCCCCAACACTGTTTCATGTTTTGAGACTATATCTTCCTACAGGAAATAGCTAAGAAAAAAGGATAAATAATCCAAATTATTAGAGTAGAATGAAGGTTGGCTAGGTTTCCTGATTGGCTTATATTATAAATCATTCTGTTCTTTTTCTCATTTCACTGTGAAGTCTTTCCAGTGAGTGGATATTTTATCTCATTCTCAAAGGTCTCCAAAGAAATGATGTAATCTTTAATTTTGTTACAGTTGAGTATATCCTCAATTAACCAAATATTCAAACAAAATTCTGTGTGATTAGATTCTTGTCTGTTGCTACTCTGGGTATTTTGGCTCCCCATATCAATTGCTATTTTCAACCATGTTTTGTTGAGGTATCACAGAATGTGTCTCCTTTGAAAATTTCCCATTTAAATTATAACAAGTGAAAAACAATATTGGTTTTGAACACACGTAACTGAACCTGACATGAAGCATGATGCACAAAGAGAAAGTAAACCTTCTAGTTCAATCAAAGGCATAATTTTCATATAAAAATGTTAGGATGATCTTGTAATTTTGTTTTTAAAAAAGTGTAAGCCCGGCCAGTGTGGCTCAGTGGATTGAGCATTGTCCCATGAACTGAGAGGTCCCGGTTCGATTCCCTGTTAGGACATATGCCTGGGTTGTGGGCTTGATCCCCAGTAGGGGGTGTGCAGAAGGCAGTCTATCGATGTTTCTCTCTCTCACATTGATGTTTCTATCTCTCTCTCTAAAAAAAAAAAAAAAAAAAAATCAAAAACATTCTTTAAAAAAGTGTAAGACCAATAACAAATAAAAGCAAAAATATTTTATGCATTAATAATACATTTTGAATGTACATCTACATATACTTAATATATCTGTTTTGTTGTTGTTGTTAATCCTCATCCAAGAATATCTAAAAATCAGTGGAAAACTAGAGTGGAAGGAAGGGAAGGAGAGAGAGTGAAAGAGAGAGAAACACCAATGTGAGAAAGACACTTCGATTGGTTGCCTTCCGCATGACACCGACCAGGGCTGGGGATCAAACCTGCAACCCAGGTACATGCCCTTGACCAGGAATCGAACCTGTGATCCTTTGGTCTGTGAGCCAACACTCTAACCGCTGAGCCAAATCAGCCAGGGCTACACTTAATATATCTTTACATATCAAGAAAATGAAACTCAAATTTTATCATGCTGATTTAAGAGTATAAGAAATTTGTCCCAATAAAAAGAATACTTAGACATAGAGAAGATATCAAACATATATGGCAGTGATAAGGAATAAATCTAAAACATTAAGTTATAATCACCCATAGCTCTGCTCTCTGAGAACTCGTGTATTGCTTAGTGGGAGGGAAAGTTGATACATTCAGGTTCAAGCCCAAAAGCCTAGGTAAGGTGGCTCTGCCCGCCTGACATGAAGACTATGTCCTTTAATGTCTAGGGAGTCTTCTGTTTACACCCCATTTTACTTATGGGGACCTCCAAGAAAGCATCTCCATTCACTGCTCAGACGTATGCCAAGAGCTGGAGTCTGAATGAATGTAGAATGAAGAAACAATAGGAAGCTGGAGGAAGAAAAGGAATGCAGTACCCAACCACTATTAAGAGCAGCACCCACAACGTGCCCTACTGGACTGTTTTTGGTGCTGTAAGTTTTCAACCTCAAATGATCGAGTTCAAGATTTGGGAAGCTAGTATTAGAGACTGCTAGATGTTACTTAAACTGGAATCCCCGGAGTACTATTGTCTGTTATGTATGTACACTATTTCCAAGAAAGCAAGGATTAAATAATAAATAAGGCTTTGGAGAGTCTCTCCCCTTTCCTGCCACCACAGGTCAAATGCTCCCTATAAATACCACTGTACAAGTCCTCCTTCAATTCAGCTTCCTCTGCATCTTGGAATCAAACTGAATCCTGTGAAGCTCCTGCCACCAGCTCATGTACTCATTGCCACTATTCAAACAAAACACTTCGGTTTTGAACCTCACACCCCAGGGTATACCTCTCACCTTGGAAAGTGTGATTTGCTGGTTGTTTTTCCTTTTCCCAAGACCTGCAGCTGCAAGTGATCTCTGTCCACTTCCTCTTCCACTCCCAGTCCAACCTTTCAAAACCCTTTCCACTAATTTTCTGGCTTGGGGTTTCAGACATCTAAATTCTTCAAATATAAAGTTTATATTTCTCTTTCTATTTCTCCTAGATGCTTGGAAGGATGGAGAAAAGCTGGCTTTACCATATTTAAATCTTAAGTTCTACTTTTTTCCCCAAAAAATAAAACAGCTTTATAATTTCTTTGAATATAAAGATCATTCCAAAATCCAGACAGTACAGAAAGGGTACAGAAGAAAAAGTAAAAAGGTATTACCTGAAAGATCATTGACTTAAAGTAAACTCTGTTTAACATATGAGCACATATACTGATGTGTATAAATCAGCCTTTTCCCATGCTTTTTCTCACTTAAAACTGAGTAATTTCTTGGAAATAAAGATCTAAATTATAATTTTAATAGCTACACGATATTCACAAGAACTTCCTTTTACCTAGAGTATCATGAGACACTAAAATGTTTAAATATTAAGTTAAACAATCCCATAAACCAGAAGTCATCCCCTTAAAAGATCAAATTTTCCACATTTTAATTTCCTTGTAAATCAGAGAAAATTAGGGTTTATTCCACCAGCTTTTAGAAATAAAACAAGCAGATCCAAGTCTTTAAAAGCTAGGTAACTAAGGCTTCTTTTTAAAAGTTACTGTTTCTACGACCTTTGTTCCTTGTATAATAAATACACTGTGTTTTTCTGGTTTTTCATTTATAAGACAAAGAAAATCCAAACAATCAAATTATCTAAGTCTTATACCAAGGACAGACGATCTCTATTAGTTAGAAGGATGGTCAAGAGCATTATAGACTGCTCCTTTTACAACTTGAGGTGAGCTTGTACTATGATATCAAATAAGGGAATGCATGCCATTGCCTGCAGTCTGCGTTTTCATTAAACTGTCTTTTCTAATCCTTTCCCTTAATTAATAGAGACTTAGAGCTATACAAACACTGAACCTCAAAGCTGGTTGTAGCAGTGAAGTAAAGAGAAAAAACATTTTGTTCCTTCTCTCGGGAGACCAGAGAGACAACAATTTTTCCAATGAAACATCCCCCACACAAATGAGCAAAATTCCAGATGGCAGAGTGGCATGTACCAAGGTACAAAGACTTTAAGCAATTGTTATCCATAAAAATATTCCAACAAGTTATATGAAGGTAGGTAGCCTGTAAGTTAACATATGCCCCTTGTAAAACTGGGTAACCTTGGATTTGGCAATAGGCAGCAGAACTGGAGCTAGAGAAGGCCCGCAGTCAGCCTTCAGTGACTTATTAACAGTAATCAAGCCACCACTAACAATAGCGTGTAACACATAGGAAATACCCATGTATCTGACTTAATCCTCACATCAACCATATAAAGTAGGAATTGCTATTATTCTTCCTAATTACAGATCTGAAAACAAACTCTGCAAGGTTAATCTACTTGTCAGTCACATAGCTAGTAAGTAGGCGTATGGAACTTGGACCCAGGGCTGTGTGACTCTCAAGGCTCATACTCATCTCTGCATGTATTGCCTCATGTGCTGCAGAGCCATGGGAACACAGGAGAGGGGTCAGTAGTTTTGACTGAGGAAGGCAGAAAAGGCAGCAATCAGTCGGGGTCTGGAAAGGTACGTGGGACTTGGGTAGCAAAGAGGCAGACAAAGGTCCACGTGAGCAAAAGCACCCAGGAGAAGAAAGCAGAAGCACAGTCTTTGAAAGTCACATGGATGATGCTAAGTACACCCCCACCTCCTCAAAACTACCTGGCAAGGTGGTATTACAGAAATTGGAAGACAAGGTATGTGAGAGACAAAGACAGAAGTCTAGTCCCAGGTCTGCTTCTCATCATTATGTGGCCTGAGCTTAGCACTTACTGCTCTGGGCCTCAGTCTAGGGTGCCAAATAAGAAATGTAATGTACAAAAAAGAAAATTATAGGCCAATAGCCCTAGTGAACATAAATGCAAAAATCCTCAACAAAATATCAGCAAACTGAATTTAGCAATACCTTAAAAAAGAACACACACCATGATCAAGTGGGATTTATTCCTGGGATGCAAGGTTGGTTCAATATCCACAAAGCAATTAACGGGATATACCATATAAACAAAATGAAAGATCATATGATATCAACAGATGCAGAAAAAGCATTTGACAAAATCCAGCATCCATTTATGATTAAACACACACACACACACACACACACACACACCTCTCAGCGAAGTGGGAAATAGAGGGAATATACCTCAACATAATAAATGCCATCTATGACAAACCCACAGCTAACATCGTACTCAACAGTGAAAAGCTGAAAGTGTTTTCCTTAAGATCAGGAACAAGACAAGGATGTCCACTTTCACCACTTTTATTCAACATAGTATAGGAAATCCTAGCCACAGCAATCAGAAACAAAAAGAAATAAAAGCCATCCAAATTGGAAAGGAAGATGTAAAACTGCCATAATTTGCAGATGATATATACTATATAGAGAGAACCCTAAAGCTTCCACCAAAAAACTATTATAATAAATGCAGTAAAATAGCAGGATACAAAATTAATATGCAGAAATTGGTTGCATTTTTTTTTTTATCCTCACCAGAGGACATTTTTGCATTCATCTTCACATAGAGCAGGAGGGAGAGAGGGAGGAAGAGAGAGAGAGAAACATCGACGTGAGAGAGACACATCGCCTGGTCGCCACCCACACAACCCCAACCGGGGCCGGGGACAAACTGCAACCAAGGTACGTGCCCTTAGTGGGAACCGAACCCAGGTCTCTCTGGTCCATGGGCCGACGCTCTAACCTCTGAGCCAAATCGGCCAGGGCTGGTTGCATTTTTATATACCAAAAATGAACTAAGAGAGAAAGAGAAATTAAGAAAACAACCCCATTTACAATTGCATTAAAAAGAATAAAATACCTAAGAATAAATTTAACCTAGGAGGTAAAGGACCTATATTTGAAAACTATAAGACACTGAAGAAAGAGCCCTGGCCAGTTTGACTCAGCGGTTAGAGCGTCGACCCAAGGACCAAAGAGTCCTGGGTTCGATTTCAGTCAAGGGCACGTACCTTGGTTGCCGTTCAGTCCCTGATCCCAGTCAGGGCCATGCGGGAGTCAATCAATCAATGTGTCTCTCACGTCAATGTTTCTCTCTCTCTCTCTCTCTCTCTCTCACCCATTCTATCTGAAAATAAATGGAAAAATATCCTTGGGTGAGGATTAAAAAAAAAAAAGACAATGAAGAAAGAAATAGAAGAAGATGCAAATAAAAGGAAATATATACTATACACAAACACATGGTTAGAAGAATTAACATCGTTAAAATGGCCATACTACCTAAAAGCAATCTAGAGTCAATGCAATCCCTATTAAAATTCCAATGGCATTTTCCGAACTACAACAAATAATCCTAAAATTCATATGGAACCACAAAAGATCCTAAATAGCCACACTGGTCTTGAAAAAAGAAGAATAAAGTTTGAGGTATCACACTACCTGATATTAAAACTGTATGGCAAGGCTATGGCAATCGAAACAGCATGGTACTAGCATAAAAACAGACACATAGATCAATGAAACAGAACAGAGAGCCCAGAAATAAGTCTGCGCCTATATGGTCAATTAATCTATGACAAATGAGGCAAGAATATATGGGGTTAAGACAGTCTCTTTGATAACTGCTGTTGGAAAAACTGGACAGATATATGAAAAAATAAAACTAGACCACTTTCTTACACCATATACAAGAATAAATTCAAAATCAATTAAAGACTTAAATGTAAGACCTGAAGCCTTCAAACTCCTAGAAGGGAACTTATATGCATACATGTACAGCCCATGGACACAGACAATAGTGTAATAAAAATGCCTGGGGGGTGGGGTGGGGGCTGGATGTAGGGGGGTAAAGGGGAGAAAATGGGAGACATCTGTAACACTATCAACAATAAAAAATAAATTAAAAAAAAAAACTCCTAGAAGAAAACAGGCAGTAAACTCTGTGACATCGCTCTTAGTAATATTTTTTGTATTTGTCTCCTCAGGCAAGGGTAACAAAAGGAAAAAATAAATAAATGGGACTACATCAAACTAAAAAGTTTTGCGCAGCAAAGGAAACATCAACAAAATAAAGACAACCTACTGAGTGGAAGAAGATATTCGCCAGTGATACATTCAATAAGGGATTAATATCCAAAATGCATAAGGAATTCATACAACTTAACACCAAAAAAATCCAGTTAAAAACTGGGCAGAGGACCTGAATAGACATTTATCCAAAGAGGACATACAGATGGCCAACAGACATGAAAAGATGCTCAACATCACTAATTATCTGAAAAATGCAAATTAAAACCACAATGAGATATCACCTCACACCTGTCAGAATGGCAATCATCAATAAATCAACAAACAAGTGTTGCTGAGGATGGGGAGAAAAGGGAACCCTCGTGCACTGTTGGTGGGATTGTAAATTGTTGAAGCCAAAATGGAAAACAGTAGGGAAGTTCCTCAAAAAATTAAAAATAGCCCTGGCTGGTGTGGCTCCATGGTTACAACATCAGCTCAAACACCAAAGGGCCGCGGGTTTGATTTCTGGTCAAGGGCACATATCTGGGCTGCAGGTTCAACCTCCAGTCCCAGTCAGGGAGCGTGCAGGAGGCAACCAATCAATGTATCTCTCTCACACTGATGTTTCTCTCTACCCCCCTCCACCTCCCTCCCTTCCACTCATTCTTAAAAAAAAAAAAAAAAAGGAGCCCTGGCCAGTGTGGCTCAGCGGTTAGAGCGTCGGCCCGCAGACCAGAGAGTCCCGGGTTCAGTTTCCGCTAAGGGCGCGTACCTCGGTTGCGATTCCTCCCCGGCCCTGGTTGGGGTCATGCGGGTGGCAACCAGTGGGTGTGTCTCTCTCAAGTTGATGTTTCTCTCTGTCTTCTTCTCTCTCTATCTGAAGATAAATGCAAAAAAATGTCCTCGGATGAGGATAACAAAAAAAAAGGAAAACATATCCTTGGGTGAGGATTTTTTTAAAAATTAAAAATAGAGCTACCATATGACCCAGCAATTCCACTTCTGGTTACTTATCCAAAGAAATCTAAAACACTAAGTTGAAAAGATATATGCACCCCTGTATTCATTGAAACATTATTCCAATAACCAAAATATGAAAGCAACCTAAGTGTCTATCAATGGACAAATGGATAAGGAAGATGTACAATGAAATATTACTCAGCTATAAAAAGAATGAAATCTTGCTATTTATAACAGCATGAATGGACCTAGAGGGTGTTATGCTAAGTGAAATAAGTCAGACAAAGACAAATACCATATGACTTCACCTATATGTGGGGTCTAAAAAACAAAATAAATGAACAAACAAAACAAAAACAAAGTCATAGATACAGAGAACAAATTGATGGTAGCCAGATAGAACTGGGGGTTTGGGGACTGGGTAAAAAAAGTAAAGAGATTAAGAAGTACCAATTAGCAGTTACTAAAAATAGTCAAGGGGATGTAAAGTATAGCATAGGGAATGGGCCACTAGACATTGGGATGATCACTTTGTAAGTTATATAAATGTCTATTCACTATGTTGTACAGTTGAAACTAATATAATATTGTATGTCAACTGTCACTGAAAAATAAAACATAAATATTTTTAAAAAGAAAGTGAAATTATCTGATACTTGTCTTTCTCTGACTGGCTTACTTCACTTAGCATAATGTTCTCCAGGTCCATCCATGCTATCGCAAAGGGTAAAATTCATGGGATCTAATGAACAAACTGAACTAACAAGCAAAATAGAGACAGACTCATAGATAGAGAGTGTGGAGGGATTGGGCAAAAAAGAAAAAAAAGAGAACTCATGGACAGGGACAACAGTGTGATGATTACGGGGTGGTGGGATGGAGGAGGGGATGGGGGAATAAGTAGTGATGAAAAATAAAATAAAGAGAAAAAAGAGCCTGGCCAGTGTGGCTCAGTAGGTTGAGAGTCATCCAATGGACTGAGAGGTCCCGGTTTGATTCCCAGTCAGGGCACATGCCCGGGGTTTCAGGCTGGATCCACAGTAGGAGGAATGCAGGAGGCACCCTATTGATGTTTCTCTCTCACATTGATGTTTCTACCTCTCTCTCCCTTCTTCCCTTCTTCTCTCTCTTAAAAATAAATAAATAAAAACTTTTTTTTTAAGTAAATAAAAATAAATTTAATGGGCTCTCAGATTCTGGTTTAAGACACATAACAATATCTTCTGTCTTATAATTTATAATCTTTTTACATGTAGATCTCCTATTGTAAGGAGGATATAAAGTAGCTGTTCAATGGGCAGGTTTGAATATGAAATTGACATTTGTTCATTCATTTCAACAAATATTTATAGAGCACTTTTTTTTTTTTTTGGTATGTGCCCCTAGCGGGAACCAAACCCAGGACTCTCCAGTCCGCGGGCCGACGCTCCAACCGCTGAGCCAAACTGGCCAGGGCTATAGAGCACTTTTTTTTTTAATCCTCACCTGAGGACACTTTTGCATTCATCCTCAGATAGAGTGAGAGGGAGAGAGAAGAGAGAGAGAGAAACATCGATGCGAGAGAGACACATCTGGAGTGGTTGCCACCCACACAACCCCAATCGGGGCTGGGGACAAACTGCAACCGAGGTATGTGCCCCTAGCAGGAACCGAACCCAGGTCTCTCTGGACCACGGGCCGACGCTCTAACCGCTGAGCCAAACTGGCCAGGGCTATAGAGCACTTTTTATGCACTAAACCTATAATGAATGCTAAAGTTATAGAAATAAAAATATGAATTCTATCTTCTGGAAGCTAAATATCGAAGGATAGAAAAATATTAACAAATAATTACAATGTTTTGTGAATGTTTAACAACAAATGCTTGTACAGAGCATGACTAAGAAGTGACTGATTAACTCTGCCAAAGTTTTCAGAAGAGTGATGCCTGCTGAGGTAAATCCTGAAGGAAATGTAGGGCTCTGCCAGGTTAGAAGGGGGAAAGGAGCGTTCTAGAAACAGAAAATATTATGTGCAAAGGCAGGTATGAAACTATCCAAGACACTCAGGAATAGCAGATGTCTAAGTGTGGTTGAGATGGAAAATTCCATAGATGAGGCTGCAGAGGGGGCAGGGGCAGGTGAGAGAGAACCCCGTTCATTGGCAGGTCTTAGCAGTTAACAGTGCTGCAGTCAGGTAACCAGGTACAAATACCAGGTTACAGTAGATGACAAACACCAGCAGCTAGTAGGCTACCGCTGCTCCTACATTTCCGGCTTGATCATGGACAGCACTGGAGTTAAGTGACCAAGTCTATGGGAGGAGGAAAGCCGTGGGCTGGGGACCAGAGCAGCAGTGTCTGGAAGACCATGCCAAAGTGGGGTAGAGTCAATGGAGGCCACTGAGGCCAGATGCACTCATGTCGCAGGTTTAAGGAACTGACGATATTCCACAAGCAGGAGATAAAACTCAGCGAGAGTCATAACGGCATTTTCAAATACCTCTAGCACTTCACATGGGCAAAGAGCTAAAATGTTGTGGGGACTCCAATAAGTAGAAACTAGAACAATCCAGTGGAAGTAACAGAGATGTGTGAGCTCAAAGGGAGAATTACCTGAGTCAGTCTCTGTAAGGTGGCATTCTCAATAACATCTCCCCTTCCCCTTGATGGAAGTACAGACCACCAGATATCCACTACTGCATGCTACTCTGAAGCAGAGCAGAGCACACAGAACCCCTGGCCAGTGGGACCTGAGGGAAAATCTGCTGGGTGTGGGGTCTTATGGAAAACTGCTTCCTCCCTGTTCACAGAGTGGCCCTTCATGCTTTAGGCCATGTCGTGTAAGTGCCTGACACTAGAAGACAGAGCTGCTATCTTGTGTCGAAGGTAGACAAGTTACCTCAGAGCTGCTGAATGAACCAGCCTGGAACCTCTCCTCCAAACATCTTGTTATGGTGAGAAAAGTAAGTCGCTTTTTAGTTATGAATGCAGTTAGCTGCAGCTGAGAGTCCTGACTAACACAGTCTAGTGCTCAGAGTCAGCGGCTGCAAAGAAAGGTCTTGACAGGGCTTGGCAGGAATACTGTGAAGTGGGCTCAGGCCTCAGAAAATGTCCCTACCCCAAGGTTTTATAGACTGTTTTACTATTGTGCCTGCTCATAATTTTACTCAGCACCACACAAAACAAACAAACAAACAAAGGCATTCAAGTCGGAAAAAAAGGATTAAGTGGAAATAAAATACTGTATATTTGGTTAGAAGATGATGACAGAAGGCAAAGTGCAATGGATGTTATAAGTACAAAAAAAAGAGCCTTTGGTTTAAAAAATTAAAAGTAAAACAATTGTCTCTACAAATTTGTGAATTGTGCTGCAAGTTTAAAGTTTAAAAAAGGAAGTGGAGGGGGGAAAGACTAATGAGGACAGAACAGATCTGAAGTATGACACAAACAAGGTGTAGGGGAAGGGAAAGGCAGTAAAAATAAGAAAGAAATGTAAGTTTCTGACTGTAGCCAACACTAATTTATTCAGAAAATAACATTTAATGGAAAGTTTAGTCATTAAAAAAAAAAAAGAGTCCTGGCTTGAAGGATCTTACTACCTATGGTTAAAATAAGAAAACTGACTAAATATGTCTGTTATGATTAATTTTTTTTCCTTTATTGATTTTACAGAGAGAGGAAATGAGAGGGAGAGACAGATAGAAACATTGATGAGAGAGAACATCGATTGGCCACCTCCTGCATGTCCCCCACTGGGGATCGGGCCCACAACCTGGGCATGTATCCTGACCGGAAATCGAACTGGAGACCTCTTGGTGCATGGGTCTATGCTCAACCACTGAGCCACACCAGCCGGACTGTCTGTTATTATTAACAAAGACTTTAAAGGCTGTGCTGCCTAAATGAAATGCCAGAATTCTGTCCTCTCCAGGGAGCTTTGTGTGGTCTTCAGCTTGATGAACATTTCTCTGTCCTGAGAAACTACTTTCTGTTGCCATCTATCCTTTTCCAAGGACTCAAGTTTAACTCAGTATTTACTGTGTCCTAAACATGGGCAATGAAATATGCTGCCTGCAAGAAACTGAAAATAAGTAAGACACAGTGCCTAATGCTCTCAAGAACACTAGAACTACCTGGAAAGGACAAAACAGGGCAGAAGGGGCAACTTCACCATGCTAGCAGGTGTACGAGAGGGGCCAGGTAGGAGGTGACATTTGAGATGGGCCTCTGAAGGGCAGGCAGATTTTGAGAGGCAAAAAAAGGCAAAGAGGAGGTTATAATCCAAATAAATCCCACAATTAAGCAAGCAAGGAATGAGTGTTTTTCTTATCAAATTGTTAAATACTAGGAACAGATAACACTTTTGATAGGGGTTTAAACTGGTACACTTGTAAAGAACAATTTAACAGTATATACACCAAGTTTTTAAAATGTTCATACTCTTTGATTTAGCAGTTCAAGTTACACATATATCTCCTGAAAAAAAATAATGATTTTTTTATACCATGTGCATATATCACATACTAAAAAAAAAAAAAAAAAGACTTAAGAAAAGTTTAAGAATAATTATGGTATGGGGAAAAAAGATTTAATTTTTATAATTATATGGATGTTCCCTACAAATATTGTCCCCAAGTAAATAGTCAAATAGTCTCTATAAAATGTAATACTATGATGTGTTTATAATAGAAGTATATTAATTGACATAGAATGTGTTCACATAAGTTTTAAAAGCAGGTTTCAGAACAATGTACTACAAGAGACAATCATTTTTTAAATTTAAAAATTTTTTTAAAATATGTTTTTATCGACTTTTTAAAGAGGAAGGGGGAGAGAGAAATATCAATGTGAGAAACATCGATTGGCTGCCTCCTGCATGCCCCCACTAGGGATCAAGCCCACAACCCAGGCATGTGCTGTGACCGGGAGTCGAACCGGGACCTCTCAGTCCATGGGACAATGCTCAATCCACTGAGCCCCACCAGCCAGGCAAGACCATCATTTTTTTTTTTTTTTTTTAATGAATATATAGCCACAGAAAATATGCAACAACAAAAAAAATCAACAATTTTCTCTAAGTGGTAAAATAACAGATTTTTATTTTATGTCTGCTTATTTGTATTTTCTAGTTTCCTAGAGTGAACATATCTCATTTCATATTAAAAAATAAAGCCCAGCCCTGGCCGGTTTGGCTCAGCGGTTAGAGCACTGGCCTGCAGTCCAGAGAGACCTGGGTTCGGTTCCCACTAGGGGCACGTACCTCAGTTGCAATTTGTCCCCGGCCCTGGTTGGTCGTGCGGGAGGCAGCCACTCAATGTGTCCCTTTCACGTCAATGTTTCTCTCTCTCTCTCTCTTCCTCTCTCTCCCTCCCACTCTATCTGAACAAAAAATGGAAAAATGTCCTCGGGTGAGTATAAAAAAAATAAATAAATAAAAAATAAAGCCCAGCCTGGCTGGTGTGGCTCACTGATTGAGCGTCGACCCATGCACCAAGAGGTCACCGGTTTGATTCCCAGTCAGGGCACATGCCCGGGTGGGATGTGGAGGGCATGCAGGAGGTGGCCAATCAATGTTCTCTCTCATTGATGTTTATCTCTCTCTCCTTCTCCCTTCCTCTCTAAAATCAATAAAGAAAAAAAAAATTTTAAATAAAATTAGAAATAAAGTCCAAGTCCTAGCCTGTTTGGCTCAGCAGTTAGAGCACCAGCCCGAGGACTGGAGGATCTCGGGTTCAATTCCCTGTCAAGGGTATGTATCAAGCACAAGTTCGATCCCGGCACTGGTCAGGGTTGTGCGGGAGGCAACCAACTGATGTGTCTCTCTCACATTGATATTTTTCTCCCTCCCTCCCTCCGTCCGTCTGTCCATCCGTCCCTCTCTCTCTCTCTCCCCCTTCCACTCTATCTAAAAATCTATGGAAAAATATCCTCAGGTGAGGATTGACCAAAAAATAAACAGCCCAGGCTGGTTTGGCTCAGCGGTTAAGAGCGTTGGCCCGAGGACCAATGAGTCACAGGTTTGATTCCGGTCAAGGGCACATACCTTGGTTGTGGTTCATCCCAGCCCTGATCAGGGTTGTGTGGGAGGCAACTAGTGTCCCTCTTAAGTTGATGTTTCTCTCTCTCACTCACTCTCCCTCCCTCCCATTCTATCTGAAGATAAATAGAAAAATATCCTTGCGTGAGGATTAAAAGAAATAAACAAACAAATAAATGAATGAATAAAGCTCTAGCTGTTGTGGCTCAATTGGTCAGAGCATGATCCTGTGCCACAAAAGGTGGCGGGTTCGATTTCTGATCAGGGCACATACCCAGGTTGTTGTTTGGCTCCCTAGTCAGGGTGCATACAGAAGGCAACCGAATGATGTTCCTCTTTCACACTGATGTGTCTCATTCTCTCTCTCTCCCTTCCTCTAAAATCAATTAAAAATAAGGACATGGGATTATGCAAATTTTCTAAGATATCTGAGTAAAAATTTAGTCACTATTCTACAAAAATTGTTGTGCAATGCAACGTTTTGTATAGTGACAGTGAATAGCATTGCTCAGTCATCTTTGCACATTTCACTGAAAGGGTAGAAACAACTACAGAAGAAGGAGAAGAAGGCAGATTGTTTTAGAGAGCCCAATCTCAATCAATATTTCATTCTGGTTTCAACATGGATGGTGGGGCACCTCTTCTGAGACACCACTTTTCTCAGAGAAGGGGGCTGTCTCTCTATGATTGGTTCTTCAGCCTCCCAATCCTTAAATATATTCATCTGCAAAGAGAAGTATGCCCTGTTCCTTTCATATCTGCTTGCCACTCTTTTAGGAAACAGATTGGCAAATATTAGGTTAAAATTTTAGAGAAGTCTGACTGCCAGTCCACAGCTCATTCTAAAGTGCAGTGACTCTCAATGGAGCCTTGAAGTTCTCCTGGTGGGTGATGACAATAAATTAAAAAAGGAAAGACCTTTCTTTCCTCCTTACTGGCAAATGACAATCAATTCCTTAGGTTCTCATCTTTCATAGTGACTTAAGAACCACATCATAGTAGTTGAGACAGGGCTGACAGCACTTACCTACAAAACTTGGTTTTCATAAACCAAATTATATGTTTCTACAGTTAGGCAGTGTTTTAAAAAAACAAGTAGTGCACAGCAAGGAAAACATGCTACGCCATGAACCAGAATATACAGACACACATAACTGAAACACAAGTTTCATAATATGTATTCTTACTACATATAAAGCACTCTGTTATTTTATATTCCACCTCATTTAAAAGTAACCTAGAGCCCTGGCCAGTTTGGCTCAGCGGTTAGAGCGTCGGCCTGCGGTCCAGAGAGACCCGAGTTCAGTTCCCGCTAAGGGCACGTACCTCGGTTGCAATTTGTCCCTGGCCCTGGTTGGTCGTGCGGGAGGCAGCCACTCGATGTGTCCCTTTCACGTCGATGTTTCTCTCTCTCTCTCTATTCCTCTCTCTCCCTCCCACTCTATCTGAACAAAAAATGGAAAAATGTCCTCAGTGAGGATAAAAAAAAAAAAAAGTCACCTAGAGTAGCTTTTAAAGCAGCTGTATAGGTTTCGATCCTCCTCTCATTGAAGGGATCTGTGTCGCCTCCCCTTGAATCTGGGCAGGCTCTGTCAGCTTCAACCAATAGGGAACCTTGCTCTCAACATTACTTAGGAACTCCCTCTCTTGGAACTCAGGCACCCACTGTGAGATGTCCAAACCACAAAGCGAGGCACTCTGGTCAACAATCCCAGCTGATCCCACCAGCCTTCAAGGCACCCCAGCCCAAGGACCAGGTATGCCAGTGACCACAAAGCGAGGCACTCTGGTCAACAATCCCAGCTGATCCCACCAGCCTTCAAGGCACCCCAGCCCAAGGACCAGGTATGCCAGTGAAGGAACCTCCAAACAATTCTAATTCACAGCCATTCAGGTCACTCCCTGCCACTCGAGGGCCCCCAGCATCAAGCAACAGAGACAAGCTGCTCCCCACCAAGTCCTGTCCAAATTCCTGGTCCAGAATCCATGAACATAATAAAATGGTTGGTGTTTAGTGCCACTAAGTGTGGGGTAGTTTGTCACACAGCAATAACTGGGATGACAGTCTGGGCATAACCTGAAAAACTAACGTCATGATCCATTAGTGGACAGTTTGACAAACACTGGTTCAGAGGATACTGATTTAATACTGTGCATACCCAGATTGAAATGTCTGTCACTGGAATGGATAGGATGATGGAGTGGAGTAAGGCAGACAGCATCAAAAAGGCTTGAGACTCACTGGGGCCAAACTCTGAAGAGCAAAGGTGGGTCACATTGTTCTAGTCTGTCTCAAAGTATTCCCAGCTTCCTAAGGATGGTCCAATGTCCCTGCATAACTATTTGCCAAAACAGATATTTAAGATGCTCACACCCCACAAAAAAACATTTCGGTCTAAAGGCTGCCTGTTAACTTCTACCCACCTTCAATGCTGTCAGCCCTGTCAACAGTTTCAAACTTTTCTGTTAATGGATAACTTTTATCTAAATATAAAACTCAGATCAATCTGTTAAGGATTAGAAGATTCTTTTTTTTTTTTTTTTTAAATGAGAGAGGGAGCAAGAATTTCTTGTGGATGGCGAGTGCCCAGCAGGCCTGGGGCCAGAGACCTTAACCTTAATAAGGTTAATTGGGCTTTTGGTTTCTTTCTTTAAAAGTCACTAGTTATGCTAATATTATAGTACTGGCCCTGAGGAAAAAACAGGAAATTCCTGACTAGGATAGGACTCCTAGGAAGGACAACCTCGAATATGAGTGCTGAGCGAAGCCTCCATAGGAAGAGAAGATCTTTAAGCAAGTGCTCCTCATGCAAGTAAGTCATCTCAAGGAACTGGCCTCAAGGGAGGGCCCCTTGAAAGGGAAGGTCCAGATCAGAGAGGAAGTGGGAGTAGGGGCTGGAGGAACTCTCAAATCAGATCCAGGACTTATGGTGGCCTTGGAATATGAAAAGCATATTTATATTACATTCTCAGTGACCATGAAAGCAAGAACACATACCTCTGAGCTTAAGACAATGAAAGAAAAGAACAAACAGAAATCACTAAAAAAACCTAAACTAACTTAATTTAGTCACAGCATATCTTGACCTGACCCATATCAAGGAAAATGTTTATTATATCAGATAAATCTGGGGGTTTTTTTTGTTGTTAACCTGGATGTGCTGTTGTTCATACATTCTTGAATGTGTAGTGCACACAGGTCATTAGTTTCTGCAAAACTGTGTCTGGGGCAATTGGTAAACTAAAGTCACTGTTCAGGAGAGACTAACCACCACAACGGCAGCAGCAGTCCTCTTAACACATTTAAGCTGACAAGCACCAACACGAGACATATTAGAAGCAGAAAAACTAGAATGAGTCCTGATTTTTGCCAGGCATGTAGGTACCCAGTAATAATCAATAAGAGAATGAAATGCATGGAAAAATAGGCTCATAAATTGGGGGCAACTGGGAAAGATAAACACAAACTATTTTGATTTTACCTCTTCTATCATGTGTAGAAAAAAGCAAAAGGGAAGTTAACAAAACAAAAACAAAAGCCTAAGCAGAGTGAATAGATGGACTGTGGCACACATAGAAATTAGCTGGTCCTTAAGAAACAACTCCGTTCATCTGCATGGAACTTGGCTGAGGCCAAACTAAGAGAGGACCTTGTGACTTCAGAAAAAGATTCAAGATGAGCTGACAAAGGAAAGTCACCCACAGGTGTCAATTTCATAAGTGGCAATTTCATACAGTTCAACAAAATATGTCAGACACTGTGTCGGGGATGCAAAGATGCAGTCCCACCCTCTACCAAGGAAGTCATGGTCAGGAGGAGAACAAGCAGACAGTGATGATATGGTGAGCTACCTGTTAAGTTAGAGGTAAACACAGACCAGAGGATTCAAGAAAGAGTCTTGAAAGAAGTGATCTCAGACTCACTCTTGAAGGGAAAGCAGGAGTTAGCTAGATAGAGAAGGGGGCTATAGGAAGAAATACAAAAAGACCCAATGACTAGCCTTTGTTTGGAAATCTGAGCAAATACTACTCTCCACGAGTTCAAGGCATCTTTGGAGGCTTGTGGAGAGCCAGTTCCAGCATACCTCCACATCCAGCCATCCTGGATCCTTTGGCAGACAAAATGTCACCTTCCTTTAAGGTTGTCCATGCCATTCTGCTATCATGCTTCATTCCTGCTCAACTCTCCCTCCTTCCCTGAATACTCTAGCACTTCCCTGAACATTTGGAACCATGGTCATCCCCTCCCCATCAATGTCCTGCCATCAATCTGGTGGTGTCAATGTCAACCTTCAAGTTTCATTACAACCTCATGATCATTACCTCCACCCTACTTCACTCAAGCCCCTCATCAGCCACGACTGTCCTACACTGGAAATGCTAAACTCCAACATCCTACTCTATCCTGCCAGCTTTCGGGAACTCTTATTCATCCTATTACAATTCTCTCACTTCCAATCCTTTTACTCTTCTACTTGCTTCCCAATTCACCACCTTTCCCATCCTGCACAGACCACATGATCCATTACTTGAACCACCTCTCCAGACAAAGTTCTACCCTCTCATCCCACCTTCTGCTTTCCCACTTTCCCTTCCTTGCCTTTCCAATACAATATGTAGCAAAACTACCTAACTCAATCAATGCAACTGTTCACTTCTTTGTTTCTACACCTAGGCTCCTGGGTACTGCTGGGGAAAATCACACAGCCTTAGAGACTGAGGTCGCCAAATACACATGGTCTCCACCTCCAGCTGGGAATCTTTCAATGAGCCCCGACAGCTCTTATTTCCTATATCCTTCCCTATTCAGTGATGTCCTTAAGATCTGTACCCTCTCACTCTTGGGATTGACCTCCTACTCTCAGGATTATGACCTCACTATTTCATAATGAAAAAGGAGGCAATCAGGCAATAACTCCTTAAAACTTGTACCTACTAACCTACAAAAACAACAGTGTTCAAACCCATGCTCGCTTCCTTCCTTTCCGTCTTCCTAAAAGAAGCATCATTCCTCTTGCCCAGAGCTATACTGCTATGAGATTCTAAAAAGGGTAACTTTCTACGTGAAGTTAAAACATGAAACACTATTTTTTAAATGGAGAAAAATATTTTCATTATAGGGTCAAAGATTAAATATCCTTAATGTATACTTATATCCCAAAATAAAAATGATCAAAGAACAAACAATTGGCAAAGAAAATATCAATTTTGAAATATACGTGAAAAAAATTCAGTCTTACTAGTAATCAAATAAATACATATTCAAATAATGACGTGCTATTTGTCATCTAAATTAGCAAAGATTTTTTCGGGGGTGGGGAGTAATCACCGGTGGCAAAAATATGTCTTTGTAAGCAGGTACAAGCTTTCTGGAGAACAACTTGTCAATATGTTCCAAAATCCATATTCTATTTCCAGAAACTGTTCTAAAGAAATAGTTAAAATGTGCACATAATTACATAAGGATTTCTATAGCAATATTACTTATTTCTAAATATCAAAAAAGAAGATTTAGGGTGGGTTGAAGGAATGCAAATCATCTAAATGTCCAACAGTATGACATTTAATAATAAATTAAATGTGATTTATTACATTTAATTAATTTAAATGATTAAATTAAATAATATATAGTAAATAAATTCATGGCATGTCCTTAAAATAGAAATACTAGAGATCGGTGCTGATTCAAGTATGGCCTCTAAACCAACAGTTACCAGCCCGTAATGAAATAAAGAATGTAACTCAACCACAAAAAACTTTTACCAGCAAGATATTAACAATGAAGAGATCAGTGTATTGATTTACACCAGGCACACACTCCCTATCTTGTCCTGAAACAATAAGAAACTACCTGACTACCTTGTATAACACCACTACAGACTTGACCTCCAAAATACATCCCAAGTTTGTCCATGTCCCTCCACATCTACTGCCACCACCAACAAACAAACTACCTTTGACTGGACAGCTGCAAAGGTCCTCTCATTAGTTAGCATACTGGCCCTGGCCGGTTTGGCTCAGCGGTTAGAGCGTAGGCCCACAGTCCCTCTGAGAGACCCGGGTTCAGTTCTGGCTAAGGGCACGTACCTCGGTTGCAGTTTGTACCCGGCCCCAGTCGGGGTCGTGTGGGTGGCAGCCAGTCGATGTGTCTCTCTCACATTGATGTTTCTCTCTCTCTCTCATCCTCCCTCTCTCCCTCTCACTCTATCTGAAGATGAATGAAAAAAAAAAAAAGTCCTCAGGTGAAGATAAATAATTAAAAAATTAGCATACTGTTAAGTTTTGTGCCCTATAATCCCATTTCCTACTCAAAAGCCATTATTATATATTATTAAAATAAAATCAAAGTGATTGTTTTGAAATGCCCATCAAATCATGCTTTTTCGGGATATGTTGCAAGTGTATTTTAAAATCTTGAAATCAACAATGTCTAGAAACAAACTTATATTTATAAAAGGAGAATAAAACCAGAACAGGTCAATAACCATAGGAGAAACTGAAAAGATGAAAGAATTAGCACCACAAAAGGTTCTGAACTGACTTTTAATGTTTACTCACCCATACCTGGTCCACCTCTCTTTCTTGGCACATGACAATTACCCTTCCCACCCCCTGCAGTTAGGCCACTGACTACACTGAGCAGAAGTGATCGCGTATCACTGAAGCATTTACCTGATAGTGGGCAAGCCCTCCAGTATCTTTTGCCCCCACCACAGCAAACCCTGAAACTCGGGTGTTGAGATGGCAGTATCATAAATAAGATGGTGAAGCCTCTGGGGTTTCATTTTTAAACCTTTCATTTTGTTTTTCTATGTACAATTATTTTCAAAATTAGAATTATATAGTAACAGTTCTCTATTATTTATCACTTAAATATATTATTTTCCTTGTCAAGTAGTTGAAAATAACTATTTTCATCAACTGTTGAGAAAATGATAAAAAATACACTATAGAGTTGAGAATAGAGATAATCACACTTACTACCAAATGTTGAGTATACTGAAAAGAAGCAAAAAAACAAAAACAAAAAAACACTTTCTCTACATAATTTCCTTCCACTGTTCCTTTTAGTCAATATAAAAGTCTGCTAAATCTTAATGGAGAAAAACTACAACTTTCCTGCCAGAATTAGAAACAAGACACTATTTTATAATAAGAACTAAACACTATCCTCTAGTTTTTAACACTGCACTGGAGATAATATCCAAATGAGAAAGGAATGATAGATTTAGAATATTACCATTTGCAACTATAAATGAAGTAAAGATGTGATGGTCATCACGAGATCTGTGTGGTCTTCTCCTTCACTGAATCACGACTGATCTATGTGACCAATAGAATATGGTGTAAATGACCATATTCAAGTTCCCAGATTAGATAAAAAAAAAAAAAAAAAAAAAAAAAAAAAAAGAACACTGTAGCTTCTGCCTTGGCCTATTGGATGACTTTCTCTGGGGGAAGCCAGCCCCCATGTCATGAGGATACCTGAGCAGCCCTGTGAAGAAGGCCCACATGGAGAGGAACTGAGCACCACCCCAAGGTATCCAGCACTACCTTAACCAGCAACCAGCCAGGTGAGGGGACCACCTTGAAAGCAAATCCTCTGTCCCAGTCAAGCCTTTGGGTGATTGCAGCCCCAGCTAACACCTGGCTGCAAGAGACTGTGAACCGGAACTACCAAGCCCAGCTGCTCTCTAATTCCTAACCCACAGAATTTTGGGGTAATTTGTTCTGCAACAAATGTAACACTGTGCTCTTTACTTTTGTATATATTGGAAATTTCCACAATAAAATATTTCAAAATAATAAGTCAGCTAATTACAGAGAATCCTTTAAACAGAATTCCTTTACTCTTGTCAGAACAAACAAGAGGTTAAAGTGATAGAAAGGAAGGAACAGTTAATAAAAACTCACTCTATTATGTATATCTCACGGTCTCTTAGGAAAAGGTTATCATATGTTATCTCAGTTAATCCTATTAAAATATGTAAGGTAGAATGTATTATTCCCATTGTGCAAATGAGAAAATCGAGAAAAGTGATGCTCAAAGAAATTATCAAATGGCTCAAGTTACACAGTGGTAGAAGCAGGATACAGAGTCTTTTCTTTCCACCCCAATTCAAAGCCTTTCAGACCTTATAATTTCTCCATCTTTAGCCCGTCAGGACCAAAGTTGCTAAGGTCTAAACCTGTACATTTTGTGTGTCAATACCATCTTCCATCTCTCAACTCCTGCTTTCCCTTTTCCCACCAACAAATGCAGTGTCACAGCATCACCATAATGCTAAGCAAACAGAATTGCTGAAGGAAGGCAAAATGACAGAAGCTCAAAGCTCCAGTTCACATCCCAGATTTCTGTGCAACCCTGGATGGGGCCGTTCTTCAGGAAATGATTACTAGAGTTGACAATGGATCAGATTTTACAAAATTCTCTACCACTCTTCTGTTTTCAAAGTTAAAGAGGGGAGGTGAAAGATTATACAAACCAATGTAATGATACTCTATTTCCTTCCTTGTTCCCAAGGGTAAATGGTATAATTGGGTATTGTATAATCATTTAAGTCACCAAAATTAACTTCCAAATATATTCTTAAAAAGAAAGCCCTAATATACTTTTTAGAGTAGAATAAATACTATATATTAAAATCATTCTTTTTCTAACAACAAAATTGAACCTTCCATTTTAGTTTATTACTATTCATTGAGTGTTTATAATTTTTAGGCACTGAACGGATTGTTTTATATTCACAATTTAATCACATTTTGATGACTACCCCCATTTTACAAATAAGAAGTTTGGGCTCAGAGAGGTTATGTGACTTGCCAAAGGTCAAAAGGCAGGGAGTGGCAGGGCTGGGACTCAAACCATACTGTCTGGCTCCAAAGCCCATCTCCTGACCACTTTTGGCTCGATTCTGTCAGGTTAGAATGGCAAATGAAAATGTGCCATTTTCCCATATCTAGGTGAAAAAGAACAACTTAAGTGCAGAGAAAATGAATATAGAGGATATTTACATTACTTTCAGAGCTGTTTCTGAGAATAGTTTTGTGGGGAGTGGGGCGGGTGGGTAGCCAAGATTTCTATACTAAGGAAAGAAAAAGGAAATAGGGACTCTGGAGCTAACTTCCAGGACATAGTTCTCAGGCTTAAAATAGGCTTGACCTTAGAATTGTCATGAGAAAAGCCAGAACAAATGAAGTCATATATAAACTGTTTGTTCTGATAACTCAAATCGCAAACTGTCTCAGATTCAGAATTAAGAACACCTCTCATTATACATAAAAGTGGTATAAATTCTTAAGATGAAAAGTATCTGGGAGCTTGGGCTGAACCCCAGGGCAGGGGCAGCGTTTGTTCTGTCTGACTAGTACCCTCCCTTCCTCTGAAAGCTGTTCCTCCCCATCCAACCACCCAGTTCTGTGAAAGTTGTTGCCCATCATAGAAGTCACTGACTGGCCACTGGAGTGGGCAGGGGTCCTAAGCCAGGCCCATCTTGGTCCTTCCCAGGGACTTTCACATTGGAATGAAAGGAAGAGGCTCTTCACTGATGAAATGGGAGGCTGTGGATGGGCACTGTTTCCTGCTGAACAAAAAAATCAGCCCAAGAAAATGAAGATGACAGCAAGTGAGAGAGAAAGATGGAGAAAGAGTCCTGGTTGCCTTTGTCCCAGAGGCTGGCACACCCCCGTCCTTCCCATGGTTTGGTTATGTAAGCCAGGCTGTAGTGGCCCACAGATTTCACTTTTGGCCTCAGCTAGTTTAGATTAGGTTGATGTCACCTGCAGTCAAAAGCATCCTGACCAATATAATGAATAAATTGTCTCAAAAAACAAACAAACAAAAATGTATGACATCTAACAAATCTTAAAGAGTAAAATGAAAAATACAGAAATAGGAAAATCTAGTATGGATTTAGAAACCAAACTACTAGCTAGGTAACCTTGAGCAAATTGTCTAACCTCCCACTTGGCTCAGTTTTCTTACTCTTAAAGGTGAACCATTAAGGTAATACCAAGCCCATTGGGTTTTCTTAAGGATTAAATTAGTAATACACGGAAGTAACTTAGAACAGTACCTGGTATGTAGTAAACATTCAACACATGATCATTTTATTGTTATATCAATCTTAGTTGATTTCTAGGTTAGTGACCCATGTTTGAGTAGGCTGCAGGGTAACAAGCCAGATGAAAATAAGTGTCAAGCTGATCACAGGAATCACAGGAAAGCATGTTTGTCCCACACACCAGCAGTGCACCATCAAATCCAGATGCCCTTTCATCTGTAATGAAGGGTAACATATCTCTGCAGTCACAGACTCCCCCCAGGCAGTTAGCAAGAAGCTGAATTGGTCACCAGCACATTCCTCTGGTCCCTAGGATATCCATTCTCTGTTGATGTCCTTCAACACTCGGGGGCCTCAGGGCCACAGTGAAACAGCCAGGAGGGTAAACACTGTCCCAGAGCAGCCCACAGGGACCTCTCCATCCTCTGAGCATGCATGACCTTGATAGTGTGAACCCTTCATCCTATCTTAATCTTTTTTTTTAATGGAATGAATTCCACAAACACAAAAATCTGAGGGCATTTGTTCCAGATATAAAATACTTCCTCCAACAGTACCCACTTCCTTCTCAGAGCTCCACCTTCGCCAAGGTTCTTTTACTAACTCTGCTGATTCAGTCGGAAAGAAATTCTCAGCAGAGTGCTTCTGAGGAAACTGCACAGTCCAAAGTCCAGAGGGCATCAAGTCTCTGGATGTGTGAGTACTTGAGGTGTTCAGTGTGGGCTAAAGCTGGAGAGGGGCAGGAGCCACATCAGGCTGGGCTTTGTAGGTCAAGGAAAGGAGTCTGGATTTGGCAATGGAGAGCTACAGAGGGCTTTGAAGTTTGCCTTTGATTACTCAGCTCCCCCTCTTTGAACCTCTTCTTACAGAGCAGCAGATCTAGACCTCTGTATATGGGAACTAAAGAAAAAAGGTCTGAAGATATGTTCTTCAGAAGAATAGCTTAGGTGGGGCAGAAATTCCAGAAAATGTCCTCATGAGGGAGAAATAATAATAAGGTAGATCACCTTAGCAATCTGGCTGTACAGTAGAGAAGGTTAAGAACCCTGGGACAGGGGGGGAAAAAACACACTGGGGACAGGTGCAAAGCCCTCATGCTACCATTTAGAAACTGCTCACTCCAAAGCAACTTGGTGGGGAGGAGCCTGGCTCTGGGACAGGCACGCTGCTCCAACTGGCCAGTACCTGCATACTGGAAGAACAAGTTCAGTTCATATTAGCCCTGACCAGAGAGACCACATCCACCCAGCCTACATTACTGTACTCCAGCAGAAACTGAGCACAGTAACCAAACTCTCATTGCAGCAAAGCCAGCCCTAGAAACAACTGAACCTAAACCAAAATCATGTGATTACCCAAGAGAGTCACTGTGGGATCTGAAGCTGTCCTACATGGCAGAAATATTCTTGGCCTCTCAAGACAAACACAGCTTTTGGCACTGAGAACTGTTTTTTGGTTTACAGGCCAGAAAAGCAGTACACCCCTGTTTATTTTTCCATTATCAGTATATTTGGCTACACTGAAAAAATTATAACAGAGTTTCCTACTCTAATGACCCAGTGGTGAGAAAACAATTCTGATTAATAACCAAAGAAAAATAACAAAAGTCTGTCATTTCTATGGTCTCTTCCCGCACCTTCTTGCATATGCTCATTTTACATACAAGAAACTGGGGCTCTAAGATGAGTTACATGACTTGCCCCAGCTCACAGTTAAACAAGTACCAAAGCCAGAATTCGAACTCAAGTCTTCTGACTTCAAATCCCCTGCCTCTTGGTACCACCACGAACAATATGTTCAGATTTCTGTAAAGGCCCTGGAGAATCAGGAGACAGGGAGACATACACAATTAATGGCAAGCCTACTCTCTAATTAGTGCATCATCCAAAAAGGCGGCTAATTTTACATCTCCACATTACTTACAAAAGCCAAGTGCAGCTCCTGCCCAGAGCACTAAGTGAATGTGCACTGAATGAATGAAGTAATACTTCATTGATCCAACAAAGAATGAGTGACCTCCCCATCACAAAACTTACCGAACTGGAGCTCTCTGTATGATGGAGAGTTTATGACAGAACGCCTACAATGGGGAGAAGCGAGACTAGAGACTACAAGGCCACTAAAACACTAGAAAGCAATTTAACAATATGTATCATGAACTTTTAAAAGTTAACAGAATACTATGAACTACTGATACATCAAACAGATAAATCTCAAAAACAATGCTGAGTAAAAGAAGTGTTACATAAAAGAGTACATAGTATACAATTCTACTTATATGAAGTTCTAGAACAAACAAAACTAATCTACAATGGGAAAAAAATTAACACAAATATAACAACTGTTATCATTTTTAGTATGTATTACCTTCCAGTGTTTTTTCATATGCATATATTTATATGTTGATAATATACAATTATATTTCATATGTCATAGCTTATTAAATCATTCTCTTGTTTTGCATTTTTTAAAAGTAGAAATATTAAAAGGGTGGTTGCAGGGATGGCAGGGAGAAAATGCCTGGGAAGGGGCATGAGGGAACTTTCTAGGTGATGATAACATTCTATAAGTTGAGAGAGGTTTTGATTACACAGGCTTTTGTATACATTTGTCAAGACTCAGCAAATGTACAATAAATATTTGTGCTTTTTTTTTTTTATCCTCACCCGAGGACATTTTTTTTACATTTATCTTCAGATAGAGCAGGAGGGAGAGAGGGAGGAAGAGAGAGAGAGAAACATTGATGTGAGAGAGACACATCAAGTGGTCACCGCCCACACAACCCCAACCAGGGCTGGGGACAAACCGCAACCAAGGTACGTGCCCTTAGCGGGAACCAAACCCGGGACTCTCTGGCCTGCGGGCTAATGCTCTAACTGCTGAGCCAAACTGGCCAGGGCTGTGTATTTTATTGTATGCAAATTTTACCTCAAAAGAAAAAATTCTAAATAAATATTGAACACTAATTAATGACATTCATGCTACAATACTGACGGGATTATAATTAGTTTAAAATGCATAAGAGAAAATGGAAGTGGCTAGATAGGATAGATGGGTATGTGATAAAGCAAGTACAGTAAAATGCTAATGTAAAATTCCTTCAAGAATGCTGTATATTTCAGATTTTTCACAATTAAAATGTTAAACCAGGCCGGTGTGGCTCAGTGGATTGAGCATCATCTCATGGACTGAGAGGTCCCAGTTCAGTTCCCAGTCAGGGCACATGCCCAGGTTTTGGGCTTGATCCCCAGTGGGGAAGGGGGGGGGGTGCAGGCGGCAGCCAATCAATATTTCTGTCTCATATTGATGGTTCTCTCTCTCTCCCCCTTCCTCTCACTAAAAATATTTTAAAAATCAATTTTTTAAAAAAGTTAAAAATATGCTCGGCCAGTGTGGCTCAGTTGGCTGACCATCATCCCATTCACTAAGAGGTCGCTGGTTTGATTCCTGATCAGGGTCAGGGCACATGCCCAGGTTGTGGGCTTGATCCCCAGTAGGGGGCATGCAGGAAGCAGCCAATCAATGTTTCTCTCTCATCCATGTTTCTCTCTCTCTCTCTTCTTCTCCCTTCCTCTCTAAAATGAATAAAAGCATATTTTTTTTTTAAATGTTAAAAATACACCCTGGTTGCCCTGGCCGGTTTGGCTCAGCGGTTAGAGCGTCGGCCTGCAGTCCAGAGAGATCCGGGTTCGGTTCCCACTAAGGGCATGTACCTCAGTTGATTTGTCCCCGGCCCTGGTTGGTCGTGCGGGTGGCAGCCACTCAATGTGTCCCTTTCACGTCGATGTTTCTCTCTCTCTCTCTCTTCCTCTCTCTCCCTCCCACTCTATCTGGACAAAAAATGAAAAAGTGTCCTCGGGTGAGGATAAAAAAAAAAAAAAAAAAATACACCCTGGCTGGTTTGGCTCAGCAGTTAGAGCGTCAGCCCGCAGACCAAAGGGTCTCGGATTCGATTCTGAGTAAGGGCACATGCTTCAGTTGCGGTTCAGTCTCCGGCCCTGGTAGGGGTCGTGTGGGAGGCAGTCAGTCGATGTGTCTCTCTCGCATCTATGTCTGTCTCTGTCTGTCTGTCTATCTTGCTCTCTCCCTCCCACTCTATTTGAAGATAAATGGAGGAACATCCTCAGGTGAGGATTAAAAAAATATGTTAAAAACACTAAAAAATAGTGAACAGTAATGAGGCAAACTTCTGGAGTGCTGGAAATGTTCTATCTTGAACTCGGTGGTGCTTACACTCAGCATACATGAGTAAAATCTTACCAAGCTGTCCACTTTAAGATTTTGTACACTTTTCTGACTGCAGTTCAATAAAAATTGTTTTCAATAAACAGCAATCAGAATAGGACTTTAAAGTGTGTGTAATTTATATCCTCAAAGAGATAAAGGAGTATGCCGCAACCAAAACACATGAATAAGCAGTTATGAAGAGAACAAACCATAAATCTTGAACACAAAAACTGTCCAATTTTAAAACTCAATGGGCAGGAAAGCTGAGCAGACCTTAAGGAATGAGTCAGTGAGCTTAAGAGTGGACTAAAAAATCTTCCCATACTGTGGTGCAGAGATGGGAAGTGAAGAGAAAAGTGAAGAGACATGGAGGGCAGACCAACATGTGCCAAAACCCTATCATTTGGAGGGAGCTGCAGAAGAAAGAAAATGAGGAAATGGAAGGAAGACATTTGAGGAAATAACAGCTAAGCGTTTCCTAGAACTAAAGAACAAAACTATTTTTAAAAATCATTTTGAATTACAGTTATTTAAAGTAATCTACATGGAGGGAGGAAACATGCCACCATTTTATGGAAAGCTCTCTCCCGAATATGCAACTTAACTAATTGTGCAATTTAAGTGATCCTTGTTCTTTTCTGTATTTTTCAAGCTTTCTACAATGAACATCACTGTTATGAGGAAAAATAAAAGTTTACTTTTATAAAATGAATCCAGAACCAAGAGACAAGAAAGACTTTTTAAAGAACTCCCAAACCTCTCTTTCCTCTGGCTTCTGTCCTGTGCTATTACAGTGAACCTGTTTCTGGAAGTGGTCACCACAAACTTGGGCAAGTCATTTGATCTCCTTAAATTTCTGCTTCTTTAAGTATTCAAGAGGAAAAATGAAATCCCTCCTTCCTACCTCACAGGAGTTTTGGGAACATCAAATGAGAAGATGTATAAAAACTGCTTTATGGTTTACCAAGTGCTATGCACAAACTGTGGCATGCCATCAGTCCTTCTACGCTGGTAAAAACCCAACCTCCGAATCACCCTCCAGTTACCTCATCCCTTACTCCCCAAATCCAGTCTGACCTCTAGCCTGTCAGCTTTTCTTTCCCTCATTTCCTCCTTTCCCAAACCACCGCACAACATAAGTTGTGCCTGGTCATACCTTGTGCCTGAACCTCTAGTGCCCCCACCTCTAGCTTTTCCTCACCCCACGCGCTGCAATTTCCTCTGAAACTTAATCTTCATAAAATATGGTTATCCTGTAACAACCCTGATAAAAATGAAAATGCCTTTGGGAGCTCTGAGGTTTACAGGACAGACTTCAAACTCTTCAATTTGGCTTTCAGGCCCTCCCATCCTATTGCTGGTCAGCTTTCTCACAGTGTGCAGAACAAGCCAGCCCCCTCAACCCCCATACACAAGTGTACCTATCCAGGTCCTCCCAGTCTTCTTAGCCCAGGTCAAACTCCCCCCTCCCTTCCTGTCTCTATACTTTATAACCAATCCAGACAAGCTCCTGGCTGTTCTCTGAGCACCCATCCATCCCCCTGGCACTACCATCACTTCTAGGTCAGAGGACTGCCACACCTTCCCAGAGAGGACTTTATGTGCCCTGTGGGCAGGGCCTGGTATAGCCCTCCTACACCCTCTATACTAGGCACTCAAATTAACCTGCTAATCATTTTAGTCCTTAAAATAAGTTTTCTGTACCCAACTGAATTTTATAGTAATTTTTCTTTATAGCTTTAATATCTATGTGTATATTATACATATGCCCACATAATATACTGTTTAGCTATCAAACTTTAAATAAAAGGAATTATGCTTTATAAATTCTTATATAACTTCTCTCAAAAATAAGTTTTTGAAATTGATCTGTGTTGATACATGTGGCTACAATCCATTCTTCTGGGGGGGGGGCTATTATTATTTATTAATTTTTTTTTTTATTACAGATGTCCCTTTTTCCCCAACACCCTTCTCTCTGCTCCAGCCCCTCTCACCTTCACCATATGGTTGTCTTCATATAAGTTCTTTCAATCCATTAATTTTTCAAAGCTGTAAACTATTCCATTAAGTGTATCACAATTCATTGTTATTGATGGATATTTGAGTTTAATAAAAAAGTTTGCTTATTAAAAGCAATGCTGCTATGAACATTCTTGTACATGTTTCCAGTTCACTTGAGTTCCTAGGAGTGAAATTGCTAGGTCACAGGGTAACCTGTTCAACCCTATTTGGTAATAATGACAATGGTTTTCCCAAGTGGAAGCAATGATTTACACTTTTTTGTTTGTTAATCCTCAGCAGAGGATATTTTTTTCCATTGCTTTTCACAGAGAGTGGGAGGGAGGGAAGGGGAGAGAGAGAAACATCGATGTGAGAGAGACCTATCAATTGGTTGCCTTCCACACATGCCCCAGGGCCAGGAATCGAACCTATAAACCAGGTACATGCCCTTGACCAGGAATCAAACCTGAGACCCTTTGGTCTTCGGTCAGTGCTCTAACCACTGAGCTACACTGGCCAGGGCTGATTTACACTTCTACCCTACAGTGTTGAAGAGTCCCTCAAAGTACTTTGGGCTTTTTAATGTCTGCCAATTTGGTGGGTACAAAATGTTCTCTCTCTGTGGTTTTCATTTGCATTTCCCCAGTAAGGTTGAACATCTTTTCATATATTTATTATCCATTTGGCTTTCTCTTTAATGACATGCCTGGTCAAGTATTTGCCTATTTTCCAAATGGGCTCTTTTTTATTGACTTGTAGGAGCTCTATGTATATTCTGGATACTCATACCTTATTATGTGTTGCAAATGTCTTCTTCCACTCTATGGTTTTCCTTCATTTCCCCTCTCTTTTGATAAGAAGTTCTTTAAGGTAGCTAAAGTTCTTAATCCTTTCCTTTATAGCAAATAGTTTGTGTAACTTGTTTAAAAAGTCCTTTCCTACCCAGAGGTCATGACAATATTTATATTTCCTTTTAATAAAAAAGTGTTAAAATGAGAATTTCAAAAAGGATGTTATATAAATGATCAATAAGCACATAAAAAGTACTAAGAATTATTAGCCATCAAGGAAATGCAAATCAAAACCATGAAATACCATCACACACCCACCAGAATAACTAAAATTAAAAGACTGATAACACCAAATAGTAGCAAGGATGTGGAGTAACAGAACTTTTATTATACATTGTTGGCAAGAGTGTGAAACTGTATAACCATCTTGGGAAAAGGTCAAGCAATTTCTTTTTTTTTAAATATGTTTTTATTGATATTTTGAGAGAGAGAGAGAGAAACATCGACGTGAGAGAGAAATATCGATCAGCTGCCTCCTGCACACCCCACACTAGGATCGAGCCCAAAACCTGGGCATGTGCCCTGACTGGGAACCAAACCAGGACCTCTCAGTCCATGGGACGACATTCTATCCACTGAGCCACACCAACAGGACAGGCAGTTTCTTTTTTTTTTTAATCCTCATCCGAGGATACTTTTTCATTGCTTTTGAGATAGAGTGAGAGGGAGAAGGGAGAGAGAGAGAGAAATATCGGTGTGAGAGAGACACATCAATTGGTTGTCTCCCACAGGACCCCCACCAGGGCCAAGGATCAGACCTGCAACCCAGGTACATGCCCTTGACCGGGAATTGAACCCACCACCCTTTGGTCCACAGGCCAACGCTCTAACCGCTGAGCCAAACCAGCCAGGGCTGGGAAGGCAATTTCTTAAAAAGCTAAACAGATAGCTATCCTATACCTGGCAATTCCACTTCTTGGTATTTACCCAAGGGAAATGAAAGCATATGACCACAAAATAATACATACCAGAATATTCATAGAGCTTTATTCTTAATAGCTCACGATATAGAAACAGCCCTAGTATCCATCAACAAGAGAATAGATACATGAATTGTGATCTACTCATACAACAGAACACTAGTTAGCAAGAAAAAATAAAAAACCTACTGACTCGCTCAGCCAGTATGGCTCAGTGGTTGAGCGTCGTACCCATGCACCAAAAGGTCACCAGTTCGATTCCTGGTCAGGACACATGCCCAGGTTGTGGGCCCAATTCCCAGTGGGGGTATGCAGGAGACAGCCCATCGATGTTCTCTCTCATCGATGTTTTTCTTTCTCTCTCTCTCTCTCTCTCTCTCTCTCCCCCTCTCCCTTCCTCTCTCTCTAAAATCAATAAAGAAAAAAAAATTTTTTTTAAACTACTGACTCAGGAAACATAGATGAATCTAAAAAATACTATGCTGAGTGAAAGAAGCTTTACACAAAATACAAACTTTAAGATTCTATTTATACGAAACCTAGAACAGGCACACACACACACACACACACACACACACAAAATTTATAATGGAAAAAATCAGAATAGTGGTTGATGCTGGGTGGGAGTAGGAATGGGGAAGAAGCAGAGATAACTTTCTGAGACAATGGTAATACTGTGTATCTTGACAAATGTGCATTACACAGGTGTATACATTTGTCAAAAAAAGTGAAATCTGAACTCTAAGTGATATGCATACTAAAGTGTTTAGGGAGTTAAGTATATTGATGTGTGGAACTTACTTTAAAATGCATCCAAAAACAAAATAGACTGCTGAATGGATTAAGGAATGGAGAGATGTGATAAAGCAAATACAGGAAATTTTTGACTGCAGAATCCAGGTGGTAGGTAGATAATTAAACTTTGCTGTATGTTTGAAATTTTTCACAATAACTATTAGGGAAAAGACAAAAATATATATACCCTTTTAATTTTTACTGATTTTTAGAGAGAGAGGAAGGAAATGGGGGGCGGAGAGAGAACCATGGATACAAGAGTGCAACAGCAATCAGCTGCCTCCTGTGCACCCCCCACCAGGGATCCAGACCAAAAACCTGGGCATGTGCCCTGACTGGGAATCAAACCAGCAACCTTTGAGAAAAATTTGCCTTTGAGAAAGGTAACTGAAAGAAAAGACCAATCCTTGGAGTTTACAACATACTTTCACACAGATTATTTTAAGTGATCCTCACCAAAACCCAGGTATTCTAGTCCCATTTTATGCTTAAGAAAATTTAGGATCAGAACTTGACAAACAAGCCACAACCAGTTCCTAATGGAGCTGGACCTAAAACCATTGTCTCTGGTTCCTCCTTCACTTGTATTCTTACAAACACACCTCATTGGGAAGCTGCCATCAGCTCCAAACATTGGAAGACAACATGGACATTGATGTGCCACCAGTCCTTTGGGTTGTCCCAGGAGCAGATGAGAAAAACTGAAGTGGCTGCTGTACTCACTAGCAGGACATGAAAGGGAGACACACAGACAGTAAAACAGCATGAAAACAACAGACCAAAGGTTTATTTCAATCCATACAGAATAGAAGCTCTGGCAAGCTCTGCTCCTTGAGTTCTTTAAGGCCACCCTCAAAGTTTGGGGAAATTTATGACATCCTTCCTGTATGTGTGGATGAACAAACTGCAAATGACGCCTGCAGCTGAGAAACTGCCATGTAAAATGTGTCAGGAAAAAAACACGTCAAAGCAGCTCTCTGACAACATATTCAACCACATTTCTCACCAGAGCAGAACAGAAGTAGAAAAGAAGGTGGAAACCCAGAAACAATGCTCAACCCTAAAACGGCCAAAATTAGAGGCAAAGCTTTACTAACCACCCCAGAGATTAATCACTGGCTTAGGGTATAATGGCTTTTTGTTAAAAAACATACAACATAACCCAAATATTTTTGTTAAATTTAAACAAGGTGAGATAGGCCTGTGGAACATGAATGAAAGCCCTTTCAGCCTTAGAGATTGGTGTGTTTATCCAAACATTACTTCATGTGCCACCATTTGGGGAACTGTAATGAAACTAGAATACAGTCCTCTCCCTCAAGCGGCCTTTAATCCAGCAGGAGACTTAAGGCAGAAATCCTAGGCCTGAAAGGGCTATAGAGGATGGCCCTAAGAGCAGAGAAAAGAGAGTACAAGCACAGCCAGTGGCTTTAGAAAGATTTTGGCAGTGCCTTGAACGATTCTAGGAGGATTTGTACATGTGGATTTGGGTAGGGGGTTGCACTCTAGGCAAAAATTGACGATGGGAAGAACTGACTCTTAAGGGAGCTCCTGGCTGAGGAAGGCTACCTGCAGCCTGAGCAGGAGGGAGAGGGATGCCTGCCAACTCATTTCAGAGGGAAGAGGATAGGATGCCTGACTTCAGAAGTTAATTGGCACAGGGCTGAAAATAGCTGCGACTTCCACAAACATGGGGACCTAAGGTAGGGCTGAAACCAAGTTCCCCAGGAAGTAAAGACTTAACAAAATCCTGACAGTGCAGATGTAGGACACCTGCTTAAAACCCAGGTGACCTGTGACATCTGTAGCCTAGCAGACAGCCAGCCAGAGAATGGGAAATCTAATGGAGATAGGTGGTTAATGACAGCAACAACCCAGGGGGTGAGAGAACAAATGGATTTGAATCCCAGCTTGATTGTATGGCCTTGGGTGAGTTTCCAACATCAGCTAGCTGCCTGTCTACAAAAGGGAAGTGGCAGCAGCAAGGATTAAATGAGGTAACATCTGTAAGGCATCCAGCACAGAGCCTGCAACAGAGAAGGCATCCAAGAAATGGTGAATATTATTAATATGAGTAGTCTGCACTCTAAGAACTTCAGAGTCCAACACCTCCTACTGTCTCAGTGCATTGAGAAACCAGGCTGAAGTCAATGACCTTGGAAAAGACTAAGGGATTACTCATGTCCTAAGTAACTTCTAGGTTCTTTGATTTTTTTTAATTTTAATTTTTAAAAATATTTGGCCCTTTAAGGCATTTTAGGTTATTCTGAGATGTCTGCCTCACCCTGTGACCTCACATTACGAATCTTCCCCTATTGAAGAACTCAATCCAAATGGACAAGCCATCCAAGGGAAAACCAGTCTCATAAGCCACTTCACAGGGAACCTTTATGCCAGAAGGGGCCTGTGGCTCCTTCAGCAAGGTAAAGGTCAAGGCCAGCCCAGGGCAGGTCTGAGCTGATAACAGTTGTGACATTTATAACATCTATCTTAAGAACTGCACTTAAGCCCTGGTTGGTTTGGCTGAGCGGTTAGAGCGTCGGCCCGCGGACCAGAGAGTCCCGGGTTCAGTTCCCGCTAAGGGGTACGCACCGCCGTTGCAGTTTGTCCCCAGCCCCGGTTGGGGTCGTGTGGGTGGCAACCATTCGATGTGTCTCTCTCACATCGATGTTTCTCTCTCTCTCTTCTTCTCTCTCCCTCCCACTCTATCTGAACAAAAAATGAAAGGAATGTCCTCGGGTGAGGATAAAAAAAAAAATTACAATGGTACTATCAAGCACTAAAATAACATGTGATACAAATGCAAATTATTTTATGCATATAATAGGTATTCAAGAAAATATAAAAAGCCAACTCTCTGTAGCTAGGCGTGGCAAGGGCATAAGTACACAATAACGAGAGAACTCACAGCCATGAGCTCCAGAGATAACAGTCACTTATTTCAGAAACAGAAGGAGAGAGTGTCTCATTTTCCTAACTATACTTTCAGAGGGAAACTTTCTGTACCTCCATATAATCTACCAAGGGTCAATCAATGACCTCTAGTGGGGGGAAAAAAATCAGTCAGGTCACTTTAGTGTAGGGAAATATAAAAATTTTATTAATCCATTTGGTATAGTGAGAGCAGGCAAAAAATTGTATTCCATAGCTAAGAAACACTGGCAAAACTATGAACTTTGGCTGACTAAGATGGTTAGTTTGGCCAGTTTTGTGGAGGAAGGTGGGCTAACAGGAAAAAGCAGGGAGGAACATGGGGAAGCAGGTGAAAAAAAAGAGAAAACAAGGTGAGGAAAAGAGAATGAAAGAAGCAAAGACTAGACACAGACAAAATAGAGTCCATCTGAGAGGACTCAGAGTGCTGGAGGCAGTGACCCTTGGTTAGTGTGTGGTCACGAAATTATCTGTCACCTGTTGTGTCCTGCTCATCCAGCTGCACTAATCCTTAAATCTTTATAGGGAAATCTACTCTGCTCACCAAGGTAGAAACAGATGTATTCCCTAGGTACAAATAACCAGAGATTTCTTCAAAACCAAATCCAAATTCTACAGCATTCACTCTGGTTAAAACGGGTTTCTATTTCTGATTTTTTATTAACTGAATGGACTTTCCACTTCTACAACCTGATTCACACAAGTCTCCAATTCAACAAATGGTTGTAAAGGCCTGGGGGGGGGGGGGGGGTGACAGCAGTGAACAAAACAGACATGACTGCCATCTCGCAGAGCTGACTAGTGACACAGGGTGGGGAGGGCATCAATCATTGGCAGTGCTTTGGGTGTTTGCAAAAGGGGAGGGAAGGTAATTATATATAGGGTCTCCTCTGACACTTCTCCCCCACACTTGGCTCTTTCAAGTGTAACTCAAGTCCTAGCTAAGGAAAGGGAAAATAGAGGAAATCCAAAGACTGACAAGAAAACATTGAAATGTTACAGTTGATGTTCACCCCGATTAAAAACAAAACAAAACTTTAAGTGTTCAAACTGAACACAGCATTCATCATCTGTAACCACAAAGACTATAACTTCCAAAATGAATCAACAGAATATTTTTAGTTATACTTAAATAAGTTCATAAAGATGACCCAGACTAATGTATTACAAGGTCCTAAAGTACCCTTGGAATCATTAAGAAGCACATTATATTTATTGAGCTTTACTGTTAAGTATATTTCGTATACTTTGGATACTGGTCTCTCATGTCCCAACATGTGGCCTGCCTAAGACACATCACTAAAAGGGTTCCATAATCAGCCCTGGCTGGTTTGGCTCAGCGGTTAGAGCGTCGGCTTGCGGTCCAGAGAGACCCGGGTTCGGTTCCCGCTAAGGGCATGTACTTCAGTTGCAGTTTGTCCCCGGCCCTGGTTGGTCGTGCGGATGGCAGCCACTCAATGTGTCCCTTTCGCGTCGATGTTTCTCTCTCTCTCTCTCCCTCCCACTCTATCTGAACAACAACAAAAAAAAAAAAATGAAAAAATGTCCTCGGGTGAGGATAAAAAAAAATAATAATAAAAAAAATAAAAGGGTTCCATAATCAAAACAAGTTTGGGGAATGTTGCATGTTCTAAACCATTTGGGGATTCACAGCATATTTTAGAAAATTTAGTTTTGTGATAAATCCTGCATTAAAGAAATCTGAACTTAGCCCTGGCCGGTTTGGCTCAGCGGTTAGAGCGTCGGCCTGAGGTCCAGAGAGACCCGGGTTCAGTTCCCGCTAAGGGCATGTACCTCGGTTGCAGTTTGTCCCCGGCCCTGGTTGGCCATGCGAGTGGCAGCCACTCGATGTGGCCCTTTCACGTCGATGTTTCTCTCTCTCTCTCTCTTCCTCTCTCTCCCTCCTACTCTGTCTGAACAAAAAATGAAAAAATGTCCTCAGGTGAGGATAAAAAAAAAAAGCTGAACTTAGTCTGAACCAGTACTTCCCAAACTTTTTAGCCTTGAACCTTTTTTTATTTAATACTTATTAAGAGTACAAAAACTGCTGCAGAGAACACATGTGGGATATACTACAGTGTATGGGATATGCTGCTTAATTAATCTGAAAATGCAATTAATTATCAATCTCCCAAGCATTCTGATGAACTGGTGTTTACTATGCTATAGGAGTGCAAGAACTTCCCCCACTGAATTTCTTGCTGAAACTCAACAATATGCTGACTTACTATATTTTTAAGAATTTTTAATGAACTATATTGGATCTTGATTAATGAAAGCAACTCAAATTACTGTAAAATAATATGATTTTGCTAAATTGCTAGACGCTTATCTTTTTCTCTAAACATGAATCTTTAAATTTCCAGAGTATATTTAATATATTCCCTTAAAGAAACAATATTAAACAGCAACCAAAAAAAGGCTAATATTTGCCTCTACATGTCTAATTACAAATACCTGTAACTGAGATGTGGTATCAACATGTACAGTTTGTGAATTACAAGCACAAGACTAACATTTCTATGGTTGTGGTGTTGTTACTTATCATTTGACTCCTCCTCTGGATATAATAATATAATATAGTCTTACGCCTATATTGGAGGGTTTATAGAATCAAATTCCAGTGACTGGAAAAGTTTCATCATTCAGTTAACAATAAAATAACAAATTCAGTGAACATTTATTTAGCACCTACTATATGCATGTCACTGGATTAAGCACTGTAAATGTACTTTTATGGTAAATGTACTTTTGTGGGACCCAAATCAAGACAATGGTCTGACAGTAGGACAGAATATTTAAGACTCTTAGAAACTCAGGGGACATCCAGGCACTGTGGATAACAGAAGAATACATTGCTGCACTGGAGATGTACAAGACACGTAGGTGAATTTTAGGCATCCACACCATCACAAAAAGGCCAATAAGACACAAAGGCCTCTTTCTAAAAAGGCTACTTTAGTGACCTAGAAGCTTAATATTAGTCAATGCAAGATAACTGATATTAGACTTGGGCCAAAAAACTTGAAAGCTGTGAAAAGTTTCCATATTCAACCTCACTTGTGCAATGCTTTATTTTTTAAGCCAGTTAGCTAGGCTTAATGTATAAGTATTATGCTGATATTTAGAGCAGCTTGGGTTAATAGTCTAAAACCATTACTGGTGTGGGTATTTGAAGAAGTCTATAGAAAGAACCCAACTTCCTGATAATGAGAAAAAGCTGAGTTTTCATGTGGCGCACAGGAGGGGTGGGGGAAAATCACTTCATCTATGTTATGCAATACTGAAGAAGACTTTTCACTTTCATATAGAAAAAGTATTATGACTACTGATACAAATTTAAGATGGAAAATGAACCAAACTATAGCTCTCAAACTTGGGAGATGTAGCAGTCCTCAGTAAAAAGGAAAAGCAGGTTAAGTTTGCAAAAGACTTAAGCAGCATCAGTGAGAGGGATGATCTTCAACCACCTGTGGCCATACACACTGATTTGTCTTCCCTAGTTTAGTAAAACATAAAACAACACAAATTCCAGCTGTAATATTTAAAATCAGAGAACTGGAGAACTGCCACTTTGTGCCCTATTGAATTTTTTTTTTCTTAAAAAAAAAAAAATCATTCTAAAAAACAAACAAAACTTATCAAAGATTAAGCCCCAGAAGCTTTGACAAAACATAGCCAAGGTGCCCAGTTGGTGTGGCTCAGTGGTTGAGCATCGACCCCATGCACTGAGAGGTCACCGGTTGGATTCCCGGTCAGGGCACATGCTCAGGTTGTGGGCCCGATCCCCAGTGGGGGGCATGCAGGAGGCGGCCAACCGATGTTCTCTCTCATTGATGTTTCTATCTCTCTCTCCCTCTCCTTTCCTCTCTCTCTAAAATCAACAAAAGAATAAAATAAAAATTAAAAAAACATAGCTCGCTCTCTTTCTCTCTCTCTCTCTCCCCCCTCCCACTCTATCTGAAGATTTTAAGAAAGGAAAAAATATCCTCAGGTGAGGATTAAAAGAAAATTAGAAAAACATAGCCAAGGCAATACGCGCTGGAAAAGAAACGCAATTTAAAGAACATAAAAAGTCACAAATGTGTCCCACTAGCAAGATTGCTTAATAAAAAATTAACTTTGTTCTGGTGACTGCTTCAAAAACTGCGTTTCTGGTCATATTTTGTAATCACATGCACTTTAAATACACGTATGCTAAGAAATCGGAACCTGAAATACACGTGAACCCCAAGCAAAGGGAAAACCCAACAGGACGGGGGGGTCCAGCACGCCGGCTGCGCGGTGCCGGTCTCCCTTGCCTTTCCTCCACCAGAAGACCAAAGTTCACACTGGTTTAGGGTTCCAGGGCTCCCCGTCCCCACTCGGCGGGAGGGAACTGACTCAAGCGCCTGAAGCTGACAGAGGGCCCAGAGGCTCCGGACGTCGGACGTGCCCCGAAAACCGCCGCCGCGGCTCGGACAGCGTCCCTACCACAACGCCACTAAGCAGGACCCGGGACCCGGGACCCGGGTCGGTCCTCCCGGGCACGCTGCTCGGCCAGACGGGCTGCGAACGTCCGTCCAAGTCACCCGAAGCCGCGCCCTGGGCACCGCGGCCCGGAGGCAACACGCCCGGCCCTGAGGGAAAGTTTCCGCCCGCCCGGCGCCCCTTACCGTCTTGCTGGGGCCGCCGTGAGGCTGGGGCTCCCCGAGGATGGCGCCGCGGTTCTCGGCCAAGGAGGTCGTCTCCGGGTTGCGAGGGAGGCGCGGCCCGCCCGGCGGCAGCGACGCCTCGGGGCCCGGCGCGGCCTCGGCCTCTTCGCCGCCCGGGTACACGGCGCGGCTCTCGGAAATGTGGATGCTCGGGGCGCAGCCCATGCCGGCGGCGGCTCCGCGGACACGCTGGCGGGCGGCCGTTGACCGGTCAGCAAACAGCCCGCCCGGCGCCTCGGGGCCGCCGCGGGCGCCGTGTCATCGCCGCCTGGGCGCGCAGGCAGGCGGCGGCGGCGAGCGGGGTCTCACGTCAGGAAGCGCGGCCACCCCTTTTATCGCGGTGCGGGTGCGGGCGCGGCGGCGGCGCGGAGGGGGCTCTGGGGCGGGCGGCGCGCCGCGGCCGCCCCTGCGAACATGCCCTTCCTAAGGCGCTAGCCGCCGGCCGCCCTCACATCGCTCGCTCGCCGGGGCCGCTCTTCCGGGGAATTCAGGGGGAGAGGAGTTGCGCTCTCCCAGCCCGAGAGTCCTCGGTGCTCCGACCGCCGGGCCCCGGCCCCCAAAATCCACCCCTGGCCCGAGCGGCGGCGGCGGCCCGGCCGGCCTGGACGCTCGCGCCGCGGAGGGCCGGGGCTGAGGGAGCCCGTCGGGGCGCGGAGGCCGCGGCCGCCCCGGGTGAGGGGCGGGGATAGCGGATCCAGCCGGCCCGGGCGCGCCGTCGAGAACCGCAGAAGCGGACGCGCTCGCCAGCAGCTGCGGGCGGCTGGGCTCTGGCTGCGCGCTCCGCCGGGTTTCGAAGGCAGCTCGCCACGCCCAGCCCGGCCCCAAGCCGCAACTCCAGCAGCTGGCGTCAATGCAAAGCACCTGGGGCGCCCTCACAGCCAACTCCCCGCGCCGCAGCCACTGGGCATGCGCGGCCACGGGAGGCGGGGTACCCGGGCCGCTGCCTTGGGAAGGGAAGGGACTTGCCCAAGGACGGACAGCCGCGTGAGCTAGGGTTGTGACCTCGAGCCACCAAAACCCTGATTGGAACAGGGAAATAGTCGGTCTCTCTGACTCCATCTTGTTTGCTTGAGTTTCACAGAAACAGCTCCTCCCATTTTCCTCTTTCCCTGACCTAAAAGAAGCCTGAATTCTGTACTTTCTTAAGATGGATTTGAGGAACTCCTAGGGCTCCCGGATCCTTGGCGCCTTCTCCATCAGTAAACTATACTCAAAACTCTGATGTTTGGAGTCTGACACACAGACTTTGGACCAGGAGCAAGATCAGCGGGGTTCAAATCCCAGCTCTGTACTTTAGCACTATCTCTGAGTCCTTCAAGTGGCCGGTGGAAGGACCCCCGTTTGGGGTGGCGGTGAGGGCCATAAGGGTGCCGCACTACCCCTGGCGCCAAGACCTGGAGCACCATGCCTCGCTGCACCTGCAACGGAGAGGCTGCAATGCTTAGAAGCTACATTTGTGGCAGGCTACTCTCCCAACTCCCCACCCCAGCCTTCCTCTCATTTTATTGATTGATTTATTGATTGATTTTAGAGAGAGAGGAAGAGAGAGGGCAAGAGAGATAGAAACATCCATGAGAGAGAACATTGATTGGCCACCTCCTGCATGCCTCTCACTACTGGGAATTTGGCTCACAACTTGGGCATATGCCCTGACCAGGTATCAAACAGGTGACCTCTTGGTGCATGGGTCCACGCTCAACTACTGAGCCACACCAGCCGGCCCCGCCTTCCTCTCATTTTAACCAAAGGACTGGTCACGCTGGAGACTCCAAGGGCACCCTGCTTGCAGGAGCAGAGCCAGGCATCTGCCGTTCAGGGAGAGACCTATGAAGACTCCAGATTGTACCCCCATTCACCCCTTGACCAACTTGCTGTGTGACCCTGGGCAAGTCACTTAACCTCTCTGTGCCTGGAGGGCCACAACCTGGAGTGTCTATAATGTGGTACCCCAGAGTGGCCCACTTGGCTGGTCCCTTTCTTTCCCCTCCTACAGTCCATGCCTTTCCTAACGTGGCCCTGGAGAGACTCAGAGTTTCCAGCCATGATCTGGCCTCCATCTGGCTGCTATAAAGACCTGTAGGCGAGCTCCGGGCTGAAGTCCCTGCTGCAGCACTGGAACTGCAGCACAACTCAAGTACTGGGTCTCTGGTGGTGGCTCCAGGGACCCCTAGGATCCACACAGCCCTGGCGCCCCTCAAGCCTCAGTCCTCTAGCTGAGGTTCGAGGTGAGGTGCGCACTGGTGGTTCCCCGACAGCAGCAGAGCAGAAAGGCCAGGAACCCGAGAGCAGCTTGTGCTATTCACCTTTATTACTAGCTGAGCTGGCAGGAACTACTAGCATGTGACTCCATTATCAAGTTTAAGCACATTGAGCAATAGTAGTATTTATGCCTCTGAGCCTTATAAAAGAAGCAGTGGGTCAATGAAGATGTCTGGAAAAACGAAAGAGAAGATTTTTACTATCACCCATTATTCCACCTAAATTGTAGGTGTTTTCTACCTTTGTTGTGCATATTTTAGAAGGTAATTTTTCCAGGCAGAGTCTGGACTCTTAAATAAAGAGTAATTCATGAAGAAAACGCTTTGAACCACCAGAGTGCGTGGAAGTCTACCACACACCCTCTGTCCTACCCTCCCCGCCTTGCTGAGAAGCCCGGCCTTGATGATTCCCACTGACCTTGCCTCCCCCTGCAGCTCCAGGCTGCTCCAACCCTCTGAGCCCTCCCCTCACAGGCACCCAGGCCTCCCCTTGGAAATCCTTGAGCCCTGTGCTAATCTGGAGGGTGAAAATGCTTTTCTCCACCCCCACCTCACTGGCCCCCTGGGCTGCCCTGTGCCATCCCAAGCTGGTCACTTACCCTCTCTGTTCCCAGAGAACTGCTGTATAGCAGCACTGACTGATTCCATGTCTGCAATTTGGGGGCCCTAGACTTAGAGACCTCAGGCTAAGAATGATATATAGGAGCAGACAGGAAAGGTAGAAGTCATCTGCCTGCTTCTGGGGTCACAGAGAGCAACCCCTCACATACACACTTTTTCATACTCAGGAACTCAGCCTGGGACACTCCAGAAATCACAGGCCCCCCCATCTCAGCTTTAACCACCTGACATCAATTCCACTCCACCCCTCCTTCCCTGGCTATATAACCTGCACCTTGAGGTCCCTGAATACTTCTCTACCCTGTGAAACCAGTCCCCAGGCCTGAGCAACAGTAGACAAGAAAGAGCTCACACTAGCAAAAGTAACCCATGTGCCACCCACCAGCTCACCTGGGACTCCCAGGCCCCTACGAAGAATCCCACCACTTGGAGGTGTCTCAGGAGCTCAATGATCCCAGTCCTGCAGGAGGGGAGGAATCCCTACTATGCCAGCTATGTGGGCACCTCAAAGCTCTGTGGCACACAGAACACACCCTACCCCCCAACTCATTCCCCCAGGGTGTGAGGACCCCCAAACAGAGCGGCTTGACCCCCACATGACTCAGAGTTGTAGTTGAATGTTGGCTGTAGTTCTTACTCCTAGGACTCAGGCATGATGTCAGTGGGCCTGGGAAAGGAGTCAAACCAAGGAATAGATGCCAACGTGTGCCCAGCCCCCACCCCACTACCACAGTCCATTCCCAAGAGACTCCTCAGCCCTCACAGCCCACCTCACCAGTTCACTAGAGACATGAAAATGCCCAGTACCACACAGCTTTGTTCATCTAAATCCAAACTTTGTCCAATTCTACACCTCTTCCACCTAAGTTGGTCCTTCACACAACCATCTCCCTCCTGGCTTTACTTCCTTCTCTAGCTGGGGGTTAGCATTCAAAGATTGTGCCAATGGCACCCAGTTTCCTACTCCTCCCCTTGCACTCCCCATTGAAGTGGGCTGGAAGCAGCTGAAAGTAGGAGAGCTCTTGCATGCTGAGGTCTGAAACCCAGCCCTGCTGTTCATCTTTTCTCTGAGCAGCTTTTCTCCTTGTAAATCTAGGATTAATCATATCTACCTCACAGGGATTAAATGGACTAACTGATGTCAAATGCTTAGAATAACTACTGAACCCTGGCACCTTAGCTCACCACCTTCTCCTGGGTCCATTCTACATTACTGCCTCCAGCCTGCTGAAAACCACTGGGGAAGTGAAATTACCGTGAGGATTAACATCCCTACCAATCTCTGGCATCAGACTTCATCAGGTTCATTCCTCTAACTTTCAAAACTTTGTAAGATGTAATTTTTTAAGTGTTATTTTTAAATGACATATTCTATAATTTACAAATGAATATGTGCTGGAAATAGTAAAAAAAGAAAAATCTAAGCAGAAGTATATAAAGTGAGCAGAGGCAAAGGAAAGTTTCTCTTCCTTCCCCACTCCCTTCTGTAGAGGTAAGTATTGTTTGGACCATATGCTTCCAGACCTGTTTCTATGTTAAATATCACACACACACACACACACACACACACACACACACACACACAGCTATTTTAATATCATAAACAGGGCTGCAGTCAGCATCCTTGAATACATCTTTTTCTGTAGTGTAGACTCCTAAAAGTTGAATTGCTTGGTCAAAAGGTATGTTCTCCCACCATTCCACCCCACCTCTGCTCCAGAAGGGATGAGAGGAAATGAAAACACAGAGAGCCTGGCTGAGGGATTGAGGGATTGAGAACTTCCTGGGCACCCCCTCTGCCACTGGATAAGGGGGATCTAACTAGATCCAGATGCAAGGCCTCTGTTGATCATCTTTTCCATATTTATGGGCTTCCTTATCTTTATTTCTCTTGGTACTCCTAAGCCTTTAGTGAAGTGCATTTGAATGTTCCAGCCTTTTCTCAGATAAACCAGGGACTGGGTGATCACCCTTAGGCCAGAACAGTAAGGAGAGAGCAGTGCCCCCTAGAGGCCAGAACGGTGGAGGAGTAAGCAAGCGCCTGTGACAGTGTCCATAATTCAGGAAATGGCACCTGCATTTCTCTCCTCTATTTGGCTCCAGACCTTGATACTGTGGTTCACCTAGAGCCTGGAATTGACAAGTCAGTGTGGACGCCCTTCCTCAAACTGACCGTATTAACTCCTGTAATCTCAGGCTCCTCCCCTTCCAACAAAGGACTGAGATCACACAGCTGGATGGGGCAGAGCCAGGACCTCCGAGGTCCTGCAGCTTTTGGCCCTTCCCTTGGGCTTCATCCCAACCCATCTGGCCTCCTGACTGCTCAGCTTGTGGCTTTTAGCCAAATGCCACCTGAAAAGAGCATCTGGCTTCTGGGGGTCAGGATCACTGTTGGCCACCCCTCCTTGAGCTGGGGAAGCAGGGGAGAAACACAGGGTCTAGTGGTCTGGAGGAAGATAGCAGTAAGACAGCTCTGAGATGGGACCTGTGACAGCGATGACACCTGCCAATCTACTGTTGGGCTCTCTGCTAAATACTTCATGTGTGTGAACTCACTTATTCCTCATAACAGTCCCATGAAGTGGTTACAATTATCCCCCACTCCTCTACCCCTACCCTCATTTTACAGATGAAGACACAGGTGTTTTAGAACCAGGGCTAATGCAGGGCTTTAATGAAACCCAATATCCATCTCTTATAAAGACTCTTTTAAAAATAAAAGGGTGCTTCTTTAATACAATTAAGCATATTTATTCCCAGCTAAGAGCTTTCTAGAAGTACTAGAACACAACCCGGGGCTGGGACTCAGCAGGTCTACTTCTAAGGAGTTTCCCAAGACCAAGAAGCACTTGACGGGAGCATAGCTAACAAAATCAAAGATAAGATGTAGGGCGGCCCCTATCCCTGCTATTATCCAGCGTTGTCTAGATGTTCTGAGAAGGGCAATGAGATATGACTTAGAGATTCGAGCACAGATAATGGAACTGGAGATAAAATGTATCATTCTTAGCAGGTAACATAGCATTGTGTTCAAGACACTTAAAATCAACTCCAAAGTTATTAAGATGAAATATTTCTCTAAAGTGGCCAGATTCAAGGTAAAAAAAAAAAAAAAGTAGCACTGTGGACTATCCATGATCAGTTAGAAAATCCAATGACAAAAGTGACACTAAATGCCAGGCACTGGGTTGGCCTTTATAGGGAAGCCAAGTTTCCCCAGGCTTTGCCTGAGATCTCATATTTTGCTGATTCTTCCCCCCTCTGCTAATGCAGCCCTCCAGCCCCCTACAAAGCTTCACCCAGTTACTTCTGGGAGTGTCTGAAGGTGGGTATGAGGTGAGGGAGTGAGATCACCCCATCATTGCTGGGCTCCCAGCACAGATCCCCAGTGCTATGAAAGCTGAGGCCCTGGAGTCCTCAGGGTACTGAAGCTCCTCTGGGCTCCAGGCACAAGTGGGAAAAGACACACTTACAGGGTGGCCAACCGTGTCTCTGTTTGCCCAAGACTCTCCTGGTTTTAACACGGAAAGTCTTCAGTCCCAGGCAAACGAGGCTGGTTGGTCACCCTACACATCCTTCATGACTCCCTCCCACACACATACATACACACACACACACACACACACACAAATGCACACATGACGTCTTACATTGTCTCTAAGCCCTGAAGCCATGCTGTTTGTGCCCTATGTCCAGCAGTGTTACTATCTGGGCAAGGAGCTCTTCCAGATTCTGTACATAGGCTTTCTCTTGGGTACTCAGACTCACGCCCACCTCTGGGCAGAACTTGGAAAGAACAGAGTGCTGTGGATTCCCCATGCTCCTCCCTCACACAACACACACATCTCTTCCCACTCCTTCCACCATCCTGCCAAAGTTTAGGTGAAACTTGGAGCTCCCTCTACCCAGAAATATCCCCATCTAAATCCTCCTAAATCCCTGTGAGGTTGGCATTATTATCCCTACTTTACTGGAGAGGAAGTGGAGGCTCAGAGAGGTTAAGTAACTGGTCCGAGGTCACACAGAAAGCAGAACCAGGTTGAAAACTGTGCCCTATTTGACACTAAAGCTCAACTTGTCTCTACTGTGCAACAGCTTCCATGAAAATAAGCTTTGGCAATAATGAGTTATACACTGGAAACTGAGGAGCCAAACATCACTGGTGTTTGAGAAGCAGAAAGTGAAATATGATATACCCCAGAGCAACTGAGGGCTGCTTTATTCCCAGGACAAATGTGGTGCAAAATGCAAAGTGGCACGCTGGTTACCAAAAGTATTCAGGGCTTTTTAAATATCAGCCGCAATGATCATGAATCACTCCTCTTAAAGCGCTTAATCCAAAGTCACCCTACTTTCCCCTGGCTCCTCTCCTGATTCATGGCGTCATTTCTGCTGGCCTGAATCACCCGCCCAAAGTTCTGGGTCTCGGGCTGCCCCTGGGAAAATTGTCATTCTCTTCTCTGGGGAGTGCATCCTGTGTAAGTGTCCCCAAGCCTGCTTGCAGGGGGAGGAGATTTTGAAGGGGGGAGATTATGACATAAATGGCAGTACAGCTGGAAAAAGTCAAGGTAGCAGGCTGGGCCATGTCATAACCAGGGTCTCAGAGTCATCCCCTCATGGACAGACTCTATTGAGTGTCTAGCCTGTGTAGGCACTGGGCTGGACCCTGCAGATATGATGATGACAAAAATAGCCCCTGGAGCTCATAATCTGGGGTGGGAGACAGGCGTCATTCAAGTTCACAAGAGTCTAATTACAAGCTGATGAGTGCTGTGACGTACGAGGATCTCTGAGTGTGTATCACAGTAGGAAATGACTTAATCTTGGACAGAGGAGAGTGATCACCAGGAACTTATCCTGATCAAAAACATGAGTTCACAGCTGTTTTTCATGCCCAGCACCCATTCATCCCTCTTATAATTGTAACAGATTTTCCTCTGGGAAACCACAGTCACCCTTAGTATCAGCTCAAATTATTTGGGTGGAACATTTAGCCTGTGCCACTTCCCTGGCCACAGAAATTGATTTAGAAATGAGCCAACCCAGAGTTAATGAGTGTTGATGGCACTGGTTGAGCCCCTGATCAAACCACACCTGAAGTAAGACTATGCTTGGACTTTTCAGCTTTAATAACAAACAACTTCCTTTTGCTTAAGCCTCTTTGGGTCTAGTTTTTTGTTTCTTGCAACCAAAAATGTCCTAGCTGAACCAGGAGAATGAGTCAGAAGCAATGAGATAAGAAATATAGGCCAGAACATTCCAGGCAGAGGTAAGAGAAAGTACAGAGTACAAAGGCCCTGGAGTGAGAGGAAGGAGCAGGGTATGTGCAGGAATCTAGCGCCTTCTACGCTGCTGGCCACTGTGCTAAGAGTACTTTTCTTTTGAGCCTTCACAACAATACTCTGAGATAGGTGTGTTATCACTCTTACTTTACAGGTGAGTAAGCTAAATCTCACACAAAGGAGGTGACTGGCTCAAGGTCACAGAGTAAGGACACAAACCCAGGCCTCCCTGACTCTGAAATCTATGCTGTTTGTTAATCTTCATTTTATAAGTTCTGTTCCACATGTAATCTGTTGGGACCTTAGTCCATTCCTTTCCATCCCACTGCTCTGACCGGCTGGCTTCTAGAGGATTCAGCCAGTGAAGGTACTTCAGAGATTAGAAGGATGGAGGAAGGGAAATGCTACTCAGGCTCTGGCAGAATCACTGGCTGGGTTGGCGGCAGCAGTTTTATGGGGTGGGCATAGAAGGCTGCACCTCTAGCAGCTCAGCAATGAGGTGTGTGGACTCCTGGGGTATACACAGCAGCTTCCTGACCCTTGGGTAATGCAGGCACAGCTTGGAGGTATTGTGTGTTTAGGTCCAGGCCACCGCAGTAAGGGTGGATGCAGAGTGGGAAGATGAAAAGAGCCTGCATCGCCCTAGCCGGTTTGGCTCAGCGGTTAGAGCATTGGCCTGCGGACCAGAGAGTCCCGGGTTTGGTTCCCGCTGGGGGCACGTACCTCGGTTGCAGTTTGTCCCTGGCACCGGTTGGGGTAGTGTGGGTGGCAACCACTCTGTGTCTCTCTCACATTGATGTTTCTCTCTCTGTCTTCCTCCCTCTCTCTCTCCCACTCTGTCTGAAGAGAAATGCAAAAAGTGTCCTCGGGTGAGGATAAAAAAAAAAAAAGAGCCTGCATCATTGTTGCCTCTCGTATAATCACAGAGCTGCTGAATTAACCGCTCCAGAACCTCCCAACATCTGAACTCGTTGTTTTGTGGAAAAATAAATTTCTGTTGTTTACACTCCTTTTAGTTAGATCTTCTGTTATCTGCAACCAAACGCATTGTACCTTACATACTAGGCCACCTGTCCTTTATAGCTCTAATATTTTGTGAGTCAACTTCTCTTTTCAAATAAGAAAACCAAGGCTGAGCAAGAGAGGAATTGTCCAAGGTCACACCAGAGGTGTGTGGCAGAGCCAGGCCCCCCAGTCTGCTGCATTCTCTCCCTTTACACAAGGAAGGAGATCGGTGCTCAGCAGCTCTTGTTTCTAAGAAATGATTCATTGTCCCACTCACCTACACTTCTCCGGGTTGAAGGGGAGTCCGGGATGGGATGAAGGTGACCCTAGACAATTTCCCACCCTGCAGCCTGCCCCTCTGCATGTGTGCCCTTGGGGCCCAACAGAATACAGAAGTCTGGGTGGGGGCAGGGCTCTTTCCCAGCACATAATTAGCATGCTTGGCTTGGGGGTGTGCCAGCTCCTGTGGGCCACCCAGCTGCTGTGCTTCCAGCTACAGCTGAGCCAGATCAGAAGGGGTGAATTCAAAAGGCTCCTCGTCCTTCTGAAATGTGAAAGTTTGCCAGTGCCCACATGAAGGCAGCAGAGCTCAGTGAGTCGGGATTTTCTGGCCTACCTTTGGGAGGAGAGCAGACTTGTGTAAATTCGGTGTTGCCCCGGACCCCGGTGGAAACTTCAGAGATTCTCCTGGTTGCTGGCCATCCAAGGGACAGAGCCTGAAAATTTCTGCTGGAAAGAGTCCAATCCCAAAGTTAAGCAGGAAGTCTAGTTAGGAGAGAAAGAAGGAGAAGGATTCAGTTCCTCTACAGAGAGTCAGCCACAGAGCTAGCTGGAGACACAGAAAGAACCAGTCATATCATTACAGCAAGCCTTTTTCTTCCTCTGTTTTTATTTTTAACTCACCAGGACTATTTAGGCATGCTGAAGCTGGGCTTTCTCTCCCCTCACAGTGCTCTTGGATCCTGGAAGACCAAGGCAGACTTGTGGGGTTCGCAGTGACAACCCAAGAGCACACTTTCCCCTCTTCCCTAAACAAGTCTGACAGCTGAGGCTTACTCTGTGTATCAACCAAGGGTTTCTGGTATAAGTCAGAGAATCAACTCTGGCTACCGTAAGCCAAAAAGGAACTTTGGGGAAGAGATAAGGATGCTTTGAGCTACAAATAACACAGTAGCAATAGGTAACACAATTATTACATAGTAAGTCAGGCAACAGGTGTTCCAGGATTGGTTCAGCAGCCCAATGAAGTCATTTTGGTGCCAGCCTTGAAGATGGTCCCAATGATCCCCACCTCCTGGTACTCATGCCCTGTTGTAGTCCCTCCAGCATTAACTAGGGCTGCCCTGTATAACCACTAGGAAACTGCAGAAATAACCGTGTTTGACTTCAAGACTAATCACAAAAGTCACTGTGACTTCCACCTGGTTCTCTCCCTGGAGTCACTCACTCTGAAGGGAGCCAGCTGCCATGTGGGGAAGAGACTCATAGCTCCAGGGAGAGGCCTATACAGTGAGCCACCTTGCAAGTGAATCCTCCAGCCCCCATCAGGCCTTCAAAGGACTGCAGCCTTCACCAACAGCTGGACTACAACCTCACAAGAGAACCTGGGCCAGAACTACCAGTTCAACCACACCAAACTAGGCGTCAGACTAAGTTTATGCATCCCACCCTCACAACAGCTGTAAAGTAGGCTTTATTCTTTCTCCATGCTACTGAACAGGAAGAGGACGAGATGAGATACAACAAAGTCCTCTCTTCAAGGGTTGGGGTGGGAGAGCCGGCCCAGCTCTGCTTACCAGTATGTCCTTCAGAAACTCCCTGTTCTATGTCACTTGCCCTGGGTGCCTTGGCCCCCCCAGTTATTCCTGTAGAGGCCTCTGCTACTACCTCCAGACCACCCAACAGTGGGCCAGAGGGAAATCCTGGCTCCCAGGTTCACTAAATCTGCGTCTGTACATAATCCTGCCTTGTGCACTCAGCCCTGGCCTGAGAGCTCACCCTCAGTCTAACTCACAAAACCAGACAGTTCCTGGGTTGCACAGGTGTGCCTGAGGCCAGCATTTCCAGGAACAGAGATGCTTTGTTAGAAACAAGGCCACCCGGGGCCTGATGCAACACCACCGGGAGTGAGTTCCCTTCCCAAGGTGGCCCCTGGAGAGGCACCTGTAGCAGCAAGTCCCCCACAGGGTTGCCGCCAGTGACGCCGTCTGGTGCTAGCTCTCTCCTGAGAGTTTAGGCTTATGCAACTTTTTCTAGGATTTAACCTTTTTATTTTTATTTATTTATTTACTTATTTATTTATTTTTATATGCCTGAAACCTATATAATTTTATTAACCAATGTCCCCCCAATAATATATATATATATATATATATATATATATATATATATATATATATATATATAGATGACTGTGAAGAAAACATCTGTTGGCTGTCTGCTCCCAGACCTTTTGTTCCCAACTGCAGCCTAAATTTAACAATACCCCCAGGTTCTGGGACCAACAGGGACCTTGGAGAGCTCTTATACAGGCCCACACAGTTGGCAAGTGACACACGGTTCCCATTGGTCCCAGTATTCATTTTCTTGGCAATCCATGGTGGGAGGGCTGTCGCTTCCAGACATCTGCAGATTTTCTGAAGCCCTTTCACAACAAGGGGGTTCAAAACCCCAAACCAGTGGGCAGGGCCTGGGGTCCATTCTCCTGTCATTGCCACTGAATCCTCTCTAGGATTTAATCTTTTTCTTTTTGGTCTCCATGTTCACTATTATGTCTGTGTCTGAATGGACTTTGTAAGTTCATATGTAAGTGGATAAGAAGTGGCTAAATAGTGGGGAGGGGGAGGATCAGAGTAGGACAGTGGGTCAGGCTGTCACCATTCCTTTGAGAACCAGGGGCTTTCAAATTGCGTCACTTTTTAACTTAATAAATGTCTCACCACTGGAAACTAATACAATATTGAATGTCAACTGTAATTGAAAAATACAATAAATAAAAACAAACTGCTTTTTAGGAATTTGGTAATAGGGAATGTGAGCAGGAAGCACTGACGCCTTTGGAGAGGAGAGATACCGTCCACCCCTCCCTCCCAGGGTAGCCCCGAGGTGCCTCTATGGGAAACACTGGACATTTTCAGGACTGACCCCATAATGAGTACAGTGGCAGTGTAACAAAATGGGTCTCTAACCCCCCAGCACCTGTGAAGGCTTTAGTCCTGCTCTGTACACGTAGGATCAGGTGCCTCTGCACCTGACAGAAAACTGAAATCACAGCTTAAACAACATAGAAGCTTATTTTTCTCTCCAGTAGACAAAAGCCAAAGGGAATCACCAGAGATCCAGGCACAGGGGATCCAGACTCAGGACAATTTGAATCGCTTAAAGTCACTGTGCCAGCGAAGCTTAGCCACCTCATGGTTCCAAGCTTGTTTCTCTCACACCCACATTGAGAACTTGAGGGGACCAGCTCTGCTGGTGTGACAGGACAGAGGGAACTCCCAGGACATGGGACTTTCAGTTTTAAAACCACGAGAGTCTCAGGCAAACAAGTTGGTCAGCCCAGAAGAAGGGCATGGACCCTCCCCTAAGGACGCTTTTGGAAGTCATTACAATATGTTTCTTTCATCTCACCTCACACAGATGCAGGCTTTTCACTCAGCTATGACCTTTCTTTTTCTGCTTGGCTGCAGTTCAAATTTCTCTTCAGCAATGCAGCTTCCAGCCATCCTGGGTATCCTCACCTCAACATGTCCTAAATCCAGACAGAAGACTTCTGTTGATTGCTGGAGACACAGCCTCCTTAACCCCAAACAAACTTCCATCCAGGCCAGCTCTGAGCTTCCTTATTGAACAGCTTCAAAGGCAAGGAAGTCTCAAGGCTTGGGGAAGGCAAAGAGGAGGCAACAACCTTCCTTTCCTTTCCCTCTCCTTCCTCCATCATCAGATACGAGGTACTAAAGATCCCATGATAAACAAAATGGACACAGTCCCTGCCTCTAAGAGCTTACACGCTAGCCTATGGGACACACCATTAAACAGTCCTATGTAACAAGTGTGACAAGGACCAAGGTAGGAAATCAAATCTGGACGTTCAGGGGGCTTCCTAGAGAAGATGACCAAGTTGGGTCCTGAGGAATGAGCAGGATGGACCAAGTGAGAGAAGGGGATGTTCAAGTATAAGGAGTAGCCCATAGAAGATCCATGAGGCAGGAGAGAATGTGACTCCTTCAAGGGACTGGAAACAGCTGTGAGGTTGGAGTTAGGATGGGGAGGAGCAGTGCTGGGAAGTGGCTACAGATGAAATGGGGGTGGGGAGAGTCATAGGGCTTGGATCACACCATCCTCATGAGACATGATGAGTAGCTGACACTTTGCCTGAAAGCACCAACTGAGCCAAAAAACTTAATCACCCAGTTGCCCTCGCACTGCTCAGCTGCTGTCCGGGTCTTGTTTGGGTCAATCCCATCATGCATTGGCCTGGTGTACACTGGCTGACAGAGGCTAGGAATGGAGCCGGGCTCCAGAAAGGTACCCTGCCTGCTCACATCCGAGATGAAGATGACCCAGCCCTGCCCACTGCTGCCTTGTGGGTGATGGGCCACTTTGTGAAAGGATGTCCCACCCCATGTCATATGCCCACCACTGGGCACTGTAGCTCCATCCCCTCCTTGTAGAACTGGGCCCTGCTTCCCTACCTCCTCTGGTAGAAATCATTCTGACAGCCCATTCTACCAGGACCTTAGGATGGAGAATTTTGGAGCTCCCTGGCAGAGGAGCACAACTGGTGGGCATCCAGTCCTGGGGGAGAGTATATATATATATATAAAACCCTGACTCTGGGTCACATGGAGCTTTCTGTGCTGGTCACCACTTGCTTGCTGGTGAATGAGAGTGAGCAGTGTGGTTAGGGACTGTCTGAGGGATTGCAAAGCTATAGTGCTTTAACATATTTTTTGATTTTTCTAATTCAATTTAAATCTGACTCCAGGTAATTGTCCCAGTGAACTGGGATTCATTCTCAGGCACGCCCCTGAGCTGCCCTCCTCTAACCTCAAAGTTTTATCAAGGCCCAGGGTCTCAGGCAGCACTGAGGCCTCAGGGGTACCCCTTTGGTCACACCAGAGACTGCAGGAGTATTCACCATCCCAGACTTGTGTCCCCTCTGGCTTGGGAGGCCTGGCTTATTTGGAGAGCCCCTTGGGGTGTGGGGATTAAGGGGGAGGGGTGTGGGGATTGAGGGGGAGGGATGTGAGCTCTGTGCCTAGGGTCCACCCTCCCTGGGTATACCTGGCAGCCATTCCATCCAAAGCCTTGTCACCTCCTAGTCACTGCCTAGGATCAGGGCATGGGACCTCTCCCCACTCTTTCCTGCCTGATTACACTCTACTCCTTTCCCTTTTGGGGTAGAAGTCTCTCCTTCCTCCTTGCTGCTCTCAAAGACCTACCCTTTCTTCCTTCTTCTATACTGAAGGGGCTCCCATTATGGGAAGAGTGACTCCTGCAGTGGTATGGTATATCCCTATCAGGAGAATTTTATTTTCAGGTCCTACCTTCCTTCAGAGGTTCTGACCTCCTCGGACCTCTTGGGGCTCTGCCCTCTGCAGCCCTGGAGCCAGGGATCCAGATTGGGGTGGGGTCATCCACAGTCCTGCAGCGCCAGGGTATCCGTTCTCACCACACTGTGGGCAACTGTGCAGAAGCAGCAGCCAGTGCATCCACCCCACCTGGTGGACGAAGGGAGATTGCAGCCTGACGCTGTGCGTACTTTTTGCAATACCTTCCCTATTGGGAAGAATCACTGCTTTGCTACTTTACTGATACAAGACAATCCTCACTCTCTTCTTTCTCTTCTTCCAAGTGCTTCATGACCAGTTATCTTTGATTCCTACTCTGGAGCTGTTCCAGATGTCTTATCCTGTGCAATAAACCATTCCAAACCTAGTGGCATCACACAACCAACCAGATTGGGTGGGGTACCATAGGGATGGCTTGTCCCTGTTCCATGATGTCTGAGGCCTCAGCTGGGAAGACTAGAATGGCTGGGGCTGGAACCACCTGGAGGCTTCTTCACTCATACCTGGCATTATGGCTGGGATGCTTTTTAAAAAATATGTTTTTATTGATTTTTTTAGAGAGAGAGATAGAAGCATTGATGTGAGAGTGATAAATTGATTGGCTGCCTCCTGCACACCCCATAGTGGGGATCAAGCCCTCAACCCAGGCATGTGCCCTGACCGGGAATCAGACCGGGACCTCTCAGTCCATGGGACGACGCTCAATCCACTGAGCCACACCGGCAGGGCTTGACCAGAATGCTTTGAAGGCTGGTCTCAGCTGGGACTGTTGACTCAGTGCTTACCTATTACTCTCCATGGGGCTTAGGCTTCTTCACAACATGACAGCCTCAGGGTGGTGAGACCTCTTACATTGTGGATCAGGATGCCAAGAATGGGCATGCCAGTGAACAAGGCCAAAGCTGCCTGACCTTTTATGACCCAGTGCTACGGACCGGGTACATGTGTCTCCCCAAACTTCATATGTCGAAGTCCTAATCTCCAATGAGATGATATTTGGAGGTGGGGCCTTTGGGAGGTAATTGGGTTTGGATGAGGTCACAAGGGTGAATCCTCCATGATGGAATTAGTGCCTTTATAAGAAGAGAGGCTAGAGCTCGCTCTCTCCCTGCCATGTGAAGGTGGCCCTCTGCAAACAAGGAGGACTGCCCTCACCAGACACCAAATCTGCTTCTTCTTGATCTTGACCTCATTGTTTAAGCAACCCAGTCTGCGGTATTGTGTTATAGCTGCCCAAGTTTGATGACACCTTCATTGAGGACATGATCCAGAGGCTGTTACTTGACTTCTGCTCACACTTCATTGACTAGACCTTAGTCACATGGACACACCTAGCTGCAAGGAAGGCTGGGAAATATAGTCTTCATGCTAGGTGGCCAGTGGCCCATCTAGACTATCAGTTATTACTAAAGGGAAAAAGGGAGAATGACTTTTGCAGGACAACCAGCTATCTTTCCTATACTGGTCACGTGTCCTTTGGCCAGACTTTGGTGCCTGTTACTTTAAAATTCGGAGCTTATAAACCAGGTTCCTAATTCATTTATAGCCATGTTGATTTCTTTTGTCACCTCTGCCTTCTTTTCCTCCTTGGGATATTTTGCCACATCAGAACCAGGATTCCACTCAAGGGCTGACTTGACTCTTAGAGTCTCCTTCCTGAATGTCTCTGTCTTCGAGTATAGAATAAGAGCTTGACTGTGTCGGCAGCCCCTTCACTTCCAGTCACAAAGTCTGTGGACATGATTACTCCACTCCACCCTGCCACATCTTTGTCAGGACTTGGTCTGAAGCAGAAATTCCCCTCCACTTCTGGAATAGAAAGCACTCCCCAGGCAAGTTAGGAACGTGTTGTGCTCTTGATGGTGGGTAGCAGGAGTCTGAGCAGAAGTCCCAAAAGGTAAGGTCCCACCCACCCCTTTCCTGCCATATTCTATCTCTGGTTGCTTTTGTGATCTAGGCCAGGACTTTCTCCCATTCTCTTCCTCAATGACAACTCCTCCTCATGGTTCACCCTCAACATGCAAGACCTCAGCTTTGAGGATTCTGAAACAAGCATGTAGCTTCTTAACACTCCTCCTTCCTCCCTGGTGTGCCTCTTTTAAATACCTTTCTGTAGCTATAGTCAATCTTTAGTCTCATCACAACATCTTGGTTACACCCATGAGATCATATTCACCTCCTTGTGTTCTGGCTGAGTGCAGAACAACTAAGAATCAGGTCTGGGGCAAAATTTTAAATTACTGTGTACTATGTGAGAAACAAGGAAAGAACTAAGGGCTCCCAGCTCAGAGAAGAGAAACCTGGATGGTCACCAGCTTCAAACTGTTGAAGGGCTGTCGTGTGGAAAAGGAATTAGGACACTTCTGTAAGGTTTCAGTAAGATTTGACTTTTTAAAAATCATGAGCAAGTATTACTTTGGTAAATAAAAAAGGAACAATAAAGATAGACACGTGAGATGGGACTTGTTCTGAATGGCCCAGAATGGCAAAACTAGGATGAAAAGGGAACACTTTTTGATGCAAAATCAAAAGAAACTGTCTAAGGAGGACAGCTGTCCAGTACAAAATGGGTTGCATGACAAGACAATGAGATTCTTGTTTTGATGGTGTTCAAGCAAATGATAAATGACCACTTGATCCCAAGAGGAGTGGAGAATTGAACAAAGTGGCTCTCTTAGTCGGTATCCTTTTGATTACAAGTAATAGCAACCTTCCATTTCTCAGGTTAGATGGGATTTCTGGAAAGAATCCAGCTCTCACTGAATCCAAGGAAAACCTGAGCAACTTGGCTGCAGGAAGGGTAGGAATGAGATCAGCTCCAGGCCAGCCCCACTGTGGTGACTCAGCTCCAAGCTCTGTTTCTGGTGCCTTTCTTTTTCTTTCTTTCTTTTCTTTCTTCTTTCTTTCTTTCTTTCTTTCTTTCTTTCTTTCTTTCTTTCTTTCTTTCTTTCTTTCTTTCTTTCAAATTCTTTCTCAAGAATCTGAAAGGCCATTGGCAAGACTATGGATCTGGCTTCCTCTGAGTCAGGGGTTCAGTCCTGGTTCAGTCAGTGGTGGTCGTGGGGGTGAAGTCTCATGATTCAAACATAAGAACATGGTAACAGAGAGCACGGTGGGTGTAAACATTCTCAGAAAAGTTGGGAGGGGTAGACACCCTTAAAATGATGGTTAGGGTCCTGTCCAAACTCAGAGCTAACTCATTCTGAGTCTAAAGCAATTCCAAGCAGATGATATTCTTCATGTGGTTATAAAGAGGTCAGGAGTACTTCATATGCAGCTGAAGGTGTGCACTTGAATTAAAGTGAGGGGACAGGAGAGGTGAGAGCAGGACCATGGGAAGAAGTGGTGGGAAGGGAATAGACACAGTCCACTGGGCAACTCACAGGCCTTGGTGGGTTGCCTACTGAGACACACATTGTCTAGGACAGAACCACCCACGCGAGCTGAATTACAAGTTACACTCCATCTGTGTCAATGCAAGTTTCTTCCCCCATGAAGTTTTAAAATTAACTTTTAAATTTTAGAATAGTTTTAGATTTACAAATAGGCTGCACAAATAATACAAAGTTTCCATATATTCCACACCCAGTTTCCTCTATTGTCCGCATCTGACATTACTATGACACATTCTTACAGCTAAGAAACCAATATTAATGTGTTATTAACTAAATTCCATACTTTATTTGGATTTAATTAGTTTTCCCCTAATGTCACTTTTTCCATTCTAGGATCCCATTCAAAATACCTGTATTAGTTTCCCAGGGCTGCCATAACAAATTACCACAAACATGGTGGTTTAAAACAATACATATTTATTCTCTCACAGTTCCGGAGGCCAGAAGTTCAAAATCTGTAGGGTGTGCTTCCTCTGAATCCTTCCACGTCTCCAGCTTCTGGTAGCATCAGGCATCCCTTGGATTGTCACCATGGGGGGTTATGTCTTGGAGCTGATGACTCCAATCTCCGCTTCCCTCTTTTCATGGCCTTCATTGTATGTCTCTGTGCCTGTGTCTGAAATCACCCTCTCCTTTCTCTTATAAATCATTGGGTTTAGGGCCCACCCTACATTCAGGATATTCTCATCTTGAGATACTTAGCTTAACTGTACCTGTAAGACCCTATTTCCAAATAAGTTCACATTCACAAGTACTGGGGTTAGGACTTGGACATATTTCTTCAGGGACATAATTTGACCCCCTGTAACACCACATTACATTTAGTCTCCTACAGTGGTGTACACACTGGTGGCTCTGAGAGAAGGTGCAGTTCAATTCCACAAGCATTTACCCAGCACATTTCACAGGCCCAGCACTGTGCTGGGTACTGTGAGAGGAGACAGAGTATTGAGCCCTGTCTTCATGGGGCTTACAGTCTTCTGGGAATGACACGGCCATGTGCTGAGTGAGCAGGGAATCCAGGGAAGGAGGGCAAGGGGGCCCTTAGCCAACTCATGACCCAACAGTCATGCGGGGAAGGGACTAGGGTGGGTCTAATACTGGGAAACAGCTGTGCAGTCCACAGCAGCGGGACATCCTGTGACAGCCTGAGGGGAGTTGGGGCAGGGATAGGTGCTAAGTGGGGTGCTGCAGACAGCAAAGCAAGGGCCTGGCCATGGGGTATGAGAATCAGGCCAAGATTCTACTATGCAGAGCTAAGGGGAAGCACTCAGGCCCTAAGGACAGGGACCCCAAGCTAGCTTGTGGGGCTGGAAAGGAGCAAGGCCAGTGTCCAGTAAAACCAAAATCCATGATGGAGCAGAAGCAGCAACTGGCTGACTGGGACTGAGCAGGGTAAGTGCTGACCAGGCTCCATATTCCCTCTGCCTGAGGCAAACACTGGCTCCAACTGGGAAGCCCAACCAGACAGAGGGGGTGAGAGAACAGGGGCCCAGTGACCACTGGGACAGGTACATCGCAGGTCACTGCAGCCAAAGGTGCTGGGGAACTGAGGGTTGACATGGGAGCAGCAGAGACAAAGGGGAGAAGGAGGGAGTATGCTACATGACAGGACTCTAGAGATAAAGGCTCGGGGCAGGGCAAATATCAGAGGGTTTGGGATGGGGAGAAAAGGCAGGGGAGGAAGGTGAGGGCAAGTACACAACAGTGTTCCTTGACTGCTAGCAGCCCAGCAAAGACATTAAACATCACAGCTCGTGGAACTGGGTGGCCTGGGTTCAAATCCTGCCTTTTCCTCTCCTAGCTGTGTCACTTTGGGTAAGTCACTTAACCTCTCTGGGCCTCACCTGGGGATAATAATAGTCCCTGCCTTCAGAGGGTTGTTGTAAAGATTGAGTTAGAATGTATGAAGCACTGAGAATAGTACTTGGCACACAGTGCTATGTAAACATTTTGTGACTAATACAATTATGTAAAGTAGTTTGAACATTAATCAATAATTCCTAAATTGTGTTCCATGGAATCCTCAACTAAGAGATGTTTCCATGAAAAAGGTTCTTACAGTCAAATAAATTTGGAAAATGTCTCCTATCATATCCACAACAAGCTCTGATAAGTATAGGGTTAAAAAAAAAGAAGAAGAAAGAAAGAATAAACCAAACCTGTCCAGTTTTATTTAGCCCAGGGTTCCCCAAACCTAGTAGACCATGGAAGCTCTGGACACCTTGTGGGACAGTGTTCCACGGGACACCAGTTTGGGAAGTGCTAAGGGGGAAAGCGATGGGGGAGTCTCTGAAAGTAGGGGAGGGGTCTCCAGGAGAAACCATGGGCAGGGGTAAGCCTCAGTAAGCCCCAAGTACCCAGAGAAGAGGAAAGAAGGGGGCCGGGATGATAGGGGTGAGGGATCATAACAAAGGGAAGGGTGCATGAGAGAGGCCCATGGCGGGAAGGGGGCTAGAGAAGACCAGGGTGCTATTGGATATGGAGGGGAGAGAAGAGGAGGCAGAAGTGATACTGAGAATTCACATTCACAGCATGGGGGTTAGGAGTGAGGAGCATCCTTCAGCCACTTACACAGCCTCTCAGCCTCTGCCCACTCACCCCACCGCTCCTTCCCTGTGTGGCTTCCCTGAGGATAGGCCTGGAGAGGGAAAGGTGGGGTCAGCTGCCTCCTGGGGAAGAACAGCCTCCAGAAGGCACAAAGGCATGCTGTTCCCACTATGCACACATCGTGTGGTTGTAAAATCGACAGCAGTTGTCCAGGGCCTCTGGGCCAAACACTGGGCTGGTGCTGAAAAAAAGCAAAGGTTGCAGTCTGTGCTCCAGGACTGGTTCTGCTGGCCACTAAAGGCTGTGCAACCTTGGGAAAGTTGTTCCATGTCTCTGGTCCACCTTTCCTCCCCAAGTTTCGTTCTCAAGCCCCACTCACTTCCCCTACCCTGGCCACATCAACCACAGCCATGACATTTCTATCCCTTGCCCTGGTGCCCAAGGCATCTCCTAGGCTCTCACCTCTGGAAGGCCTCACGGCAGCACTGGTACAGCTCAAAGCTGCTGCTGCTGAGGGTCGTGTTCAGGAGGGTCGTACAGTTGACCTCAGCTCCTCTGGGCACATAGAGGATCCCTATGCAGGGAAAGCAGCAGGTGAGCAGGGTCTATCCGCCCACTTCCCACCCCCAGGAACTTCCAAAGAGGCCAGAGCTCCAGTGCCAGCCTAGCTAGAAAATCAGGGCTCTGCCAGGCAGAGACTCACCTGCAACACAGGCATTCACCAAGGATACACAGGTCCCTGTGAAGAGCGCCCGCAACACAATCTGGGAGAAGTCACTCTTCCTTTGGGGGGCCATGGAGGCTGCAAGGGGACAGCAATGCTCAGGGCCAGGGTGCCATGGGCCTCTCTGTCCATGCTCTGCACCTCTAGCTGCATCTGCTTACTCCCCTTCCTCTTTAAGGTGGTCAGGGGGATGGACATTGTCCTCCTGACTCTGGCTGAGTTTGGGAGTCCAGGGTCACTTTCTTGGCCTGACTTAGGCCCTAGGTAGCACCCCACACCTCCACACACATCACCAATGGCAGATGTAGGAAAAAAACCTGAGTCTGGAATCAGGCAGACCTGGGATTAAACACAGGCTTTGCCATTTACTAGCGGAGTGACTTAGGCCATCACTTCACTTCTCCAAGAATCAGTGTCCTACTCTATGGTTAAAGTGGGGTGGTTATGACTCTAGGCAGGGGGACTATGAAGAGTGGAAATGGTTTCTGTAGAGAGCTGAGAGCTGGGCAGAGCATTCCTCCCGAGGCACTCCAGGCCTGCCTATCCACTATGGGTATGAGAAATGGCAGGCCAAAGTCTCAGAGGACAGGCCAGCACTGTACCTCCTGTCCCTCCCCAGATCCCAGAGCGAAGCTTGGCCTGGGCTGCTTCCAGAAGCAGAGAAATCATGGAATTCCCAGGTAGGGAGGAACCTCCATGGCCATCTCACTGAGGCCTCGCCTTAGACAAAGGGGAACTGAGTCTCACAGATCCCCAGGAAGTTGTTTCATAGCCAGTACTAGAGTCCAGGTCCCCAATAATCCAGGGTGCCCAGATGCCCCCATAAGACTCACTCAGGCCTCCCAGCATGACCCCAATGGAGCTGAGGTTGGCAAATCCACAGAGGGCGTATGTTGTGAGGACTTCTGCTCTGACCTGGAATTACAGAAGATGAGTGAGGCCTTGGCCAGTTTGGCTCAGCAGTAGAGCGTCGGCCCGTGGACCAATGAGTTATGGGTTCGATTCTGGCCAAGGGCATGTACCTTGGTTGCGGTTTGTCCCCGGCCCTGGTTGGGGTCGTGTGGGAGGCAACCAGTCGATGTGTCCCTCTCACGTCGATGTTTCTCTTTCTCTCCCTCTCTCTCCCTCCCACTCTATCTGAAGATAAATAGGAAAAAAAAATTTTTTTTAAAGAAGATGAGTGAGGAGGGGCTCCCCTCAGATGGGATGGGAGCACCTCAATAGCCTCTTTACGTTTTTGTAAATGTGGGAATGACAGGACCAGCCTGGAAGAGCTATTGCAAGGACCATACCATATGTGGAAAGTACCAGGCACACAGTACCTGTTTAAGTAAAGTAATTCTCCTTCTCTTTTGCTCTGAACAGTTATTGGGGGGTAAAACTGGTTTAGACTCATACCTCATATCATATAAAAAATTAATTCTAGATCACTGAAACAGATAAACATTGATATTTTAAACATCAAATAATAGAAAATATAGGATAATTATTATAGTTACAAGGCCGTATTATTACTCTCATTTTGGAGAGGAGAAAACTGAGGCTTAGATTGGTTAGGTAACTAAGTGTTAGAATTTGAACTCAGTTCTGACTTCAAAGCTCATGCTTTGAACTATACCATATTGTTCCATGAATTTAACACTTAGCAGATTTCTGGAATGGAGAGCACTGTCTAAGTTTAGAAATACTAGAAGAAATAACAAAGGAAAAGATTTGGTGTAAACTTTGTGGTAAAAGAAAAATCACTGATGTCCGGCCGGTGTGGCTCAGTGGTTGAGCGTCGACCCATGCACCAAGAGGTTGCCAGTTCGATTCCCGGTCAGGGCACATGCCAAGATTGTGGGCCAAATCCCCAGTGTGGGGCATGCAGGAGGAGGACAATCAATGTTCTCTCTCATTGATGTTTCTATCTCTCTCTCCCTTTCCCTTCCTCTCTCTTTAAAATCAACAAAGGGAAAAAAAAGTTTTTAAAAAAAGAAAAATCACTGAATACAAAATAAAAGACTAGGAAAAATGTATGTAGAAAATGTAAAAGAAAAGGGTTAATGTCTTTATACCATAAAGAGTTTATACAAATTGATGGAAAAGATATTAAGACTCCTGCGTCCTGCTTTGTCACCTATAGTCACCATACAGCAGCCTGAGTATTCTTAAAATGTGAAATGTCAAATCTTCAGTAATGTCCTACTGCTCCTTGGCCTGTGCCACTCTTCTGTAATTTACCACCTTCTCTAACTGCACTCTCTCCTCTCAGTTCTCCACACAAGTGCTTTTCAACCTCAGGGCCTTTGCACATACTTCTTCTTGGCCTAGAATGCTCTGCCTAGCTTCTCCTGGCCCCTTCTCCTCCCTCTAAATCTTGTCCTAAATGCCACACCACAGGGAGGCCTTTCCTGACCAGCCTAGCCAATAAAGACCCCCCTCCCTTTCCTCCTATTGTCTCCTTCATAAAACTTACCACGAATTGTGGTTATTTTAATTTTTATTTCTTTGCTTTGCCTGTGTCTTTCACTAGCTGTAAGTTCCATGACACCAGGGACCATATCTATCTAATTCCCCTTTCTACCATTGGCACTCAAAAGTCTCACAAATCCCTGCTGAAGGCCTGGCTGGTGTGGCTCACTGGTTGAGCATCAACCCAGGCACCAAGAGGTTGCCAGTTCGATTCCTGGTCAGGGCACATGCCCAGGTTGTGGGCCAAATCCCCAGTGGGGGGCATGCAGGAGGAGGCCAATCAATGTTCTCTCTCATTGATGTTTCTATCTCTCTCTCCCTCTCCTTTTCTCTCTCTCTAAAATCAATCAATAAATAAATAAACTTGCTGAAGGAATGAAGTTCATTAACAAATGATCCTGCCCTGACCAGGTTGCTTAGTTGGTTGGAGCATAATTCCATACACCAAAAGGTTGCGGGTTCAAGTCCCAGTCAGTGCATATACCTAGGCTGTGGTTTTGATCCCTGGTCCAGAGGAGTTTGGGAGGCAACCAATTGATGTTTCTTCTCACACTGATGTTTCTCTCTCTCTCTCTCTCTCTCTCTCTTTTGTTCTCTCTCCCTCCTTCCCTCACTCTTCCTTTCTCTCTAAAAATCAATAAACATATTGAGGAAGATTTTAAAAAATGATCCTGAAGGAATGTACCATCCATTATCTCTACAGAAGAGAGTGAGAGAGGAGCTAGAGATGAGGAGTGAGGGGAAATCTGTGCTTTTTACTTCATACAAACATAAAAAAAAAGAGAGTACATTCCTTTACAACTAAAAAAATAACTTAAAAGACAAAAAAAATTTCATGTTAAAAGTTCCTAGTAACCCAAGAAACACAAATTAACACAATGAGCTATTATTGGCCCATTCAAATAGCAGAACTTCTTTTTCTAAGCTACACGATGCTGTTCAATGTGTGGTGAAGTCAGTGCTCACAGGCACAGCTGGGGGTGATTTCAGTTGCTACAACCCTTTGGGAAAGTTACTGGCAGCAACCACAGGAGGACTCATACCATGTGATTCAGTCATCCACATCTGGGAAATCTCCTGAGGAAATGATTTGAGAGCAGGGAAATGTTCTGTACGCAAACTTATTCTTGCAGCATTATGTATAATCGCCAAATAGAATTAACCTGAATGGTCCGACAACAGGGGATTGGCTAAATGTGTGAGGATACAGATATAAAAAATGATGCTTATGTCATAACAGTAGGTGGGAAAAAAAGCTGGCTACAAGAGATAAACCAAAGAACTCATATGCATAACCAACTGACATACACAACAATACTGTGAAGGAGGGGGGATAGGTGTGGGGGGGAGGGTGTCAATGGGAGAAAAAGGAGAAACATCTGTAACAAAAATTAATTAATTAATTTAAAAAATTAGAATAAAAGCTGACTACAATACAATTTGGATACTAAAATTAAAACTATATATACTCTCACCCTGGCCGGTTTGGCTCAGCGGTTAGAGCGTCAGCCTACAGACCAATGAGTTGTGGGTTTGATTCTGGTCAAGGGCCCGCACCTCGGTTGTAGTTCATCCCCGGCCCTGGTCGGGTCATACGGGAGGCAACCAGTTGATATGTTTCTCTCATGTCGAAGTTTCTCCCTCTCCCTCTCTCTCCTTCCCTCCCACTCTATCTGATGATAAATAGAAAAATATCCTCGGGTGAGGATTTAAAAAACAAACAAACTATATATACTCTCTTTAAAAGAATAGAAGAAAATATATAAAACAACAATCGCTGTTATTTTAGGATGGTGAGATGGGTAACTTTCATTCCAGATGATGCTACATAGAGCTTTTATTCTTTTAGAAAGGTTCATTTTATAGAGCTTTTACAGTTTTAAAAATACATTTTAACAGAAAGAGCCAACTCCAGAACTGAATGCAATATGCTGACAGTAAACATGGTGGTGAGGTCTCCCTACTTCACTCTCAGGCCCACTGGAGGCTCACACCTATTCCTTTGGGGTAGATATGGCAGGTGCTATACCAGTTTTCCAATAGGAGAGGCAAGGAGCAGTGGCTGGCCCCAGGCCACACAGGACGGTGGCCCATCTACAGCTAGATCTCAGATACCTCCAACGAGGCTCCTTCCCCCACGCCTCAGCCTTCTAAGAGGTCTCAAGGTGATGGCAGTGAAGCCTGAAGCCATCCTGAGCCCAGGACAATAGGACACGGGAGGTTGAATACTGGGCCCAGGGAGCAGGGAGAGCAACTGTGTCATGCCCCTGCCTCAGGGAGGGGACTGGGACACTCACAGAGATCCACTGTTTCTTGGCGCCGACCCACTCCTCAGCCCCAGCTAGGCGGCGCTGCTTGTACTGGGACAGCTCCTGATAGGCCACAAACTCATTCAGAAACAGCTTGATCCCAAGCAGCTCTGCTACCACCGGGCAGTCCTCCCAGGCCACGCCCATCAAGAAAGCCACAGGCCGCAGGATGTAGGAGCAGATGAGCTGAGACACAAGGCAAGAGGAGCTGCTAAGACCTGGGCTGGCCTGGGCTCTGCTGGGTGGCCACCCACCACCCACTGCCCAGGACTGCCCACTCCACAGGCCCAGCAGGCCAGCCAGTACTATACCTGGAAGCTGAGCTCCTGGATGTCCACCATGTCTCCCAGCCAGGAGAGGGCAGCGTTGATGAAGGCCAGCACAGCCAGGAAGGCAATCAGGTTGGCTGCGATGTTGGCAATAACCTTCACGGATATGGCGGCCCCATTGCTGGCGGCTTCTAAGAGATTCTGAGCATCTCTGTTGTTGGGATCAAGAGCCACTTATTGGCCTGTCCCCCAAAACAGCAGGACCTCTCATCCTATGGGGGTCAGAGAAGAACCCTGGACAATGTATTTCAGAGCCAAAGGTCCTTGTTTTCCCTCTGACACCCAGAGAGAGAAAGGGGCTGGTCCCAGCACCAGGATAAGACCCAGACTTCCAATGCAGAGCTGTCTATGACAGGAGCCATTAGCCACATGGAGCTTTTGAACACTTGAAAGGACACTGCTCAGAATTGAGATATATTGTAAGTAGAAATTATACACTAGGTTTTAGAGATTTAGTATAAAACATTAATATAAAAATCATTTAGTCCAGCTGGTGTGGCTGAGAGGTTGAGCACTGACCCATGCACCAAGAGGTTGTTGGTTCGATTCCTAGTCAGGACACATGCTCAGGGTGTGGGCCAAATACCCAGTGGGGGGCATGCAGGAGGCGGCCAATCGATGGTCTCTCTCATCGATGTTTCTATCTCTCTCTCCTTCTCACTTTCTCTCTCTCTAAAATCAATAAAGGGAAAAAAATTAATAAATTAATAAATAAAAATAAAAACAATCATTTAATAAAATGTTGAAATAATAATATTTTGGATATATTGGGTTAAATAAAATATTTTATTAAAATGACCTGCTTCTTTTTGCTTTTTTTAAGACAGTGACCAGAAAATTTAAAATCATAGGTGTTGTTCACATTATATTTCTATAAGGCAGCGCTGCTCTGGACCTTCAGGAAGTTGTGAGGTTGGGGCTGGGTAGTATATTTATCAAAAGTAGCACCTTTTCAACATTTTTAAAGGATTAGATGTTACCCAACAACTATTAATACTGTGATGAAGAGATGTTAGGAGGTGAGTGAAATCCAGGACCATGCTCAATATGTTAATATGTGATTGACACACTGGTGGTCAGAGTCCAAGGCATGTGGAGAAGGTGGCATGGAGCCTTTCATGACCCTCCTTACCATACACACACCAGGCCATGTCCCTAAGACCCAGGTCGATCTCCCATGCCTTGATCAGTCCATTGTGTCCTTCTGGTCCAGGAATGGAAATTAAGATATAAGAATTGGAGTCTGTGTTTTTCTAAGTGAAGCCACAAAGAGGGCAATTTAAGAGAAGAGGTGGGCCTGGGCTTAGTGGAAGGGCAGAGAAAATGGGACCCGTTGCTGTCCCCCACCTCTGCTCCTGTCCCCACCTCCCCACCAGCACTAGTCCCACTGTGCTCACCCAGAGCTCAGTTTCACTCCTTCCTCACTCTTGAACTTGGACTCCTCCACCTCTGGGTAGACCAGCTTGGAGAGGGCCAAAGCACAAGGGGCAGCCATCACAGAGGCAGCTATCAAAGAGGCAGCATCAATCTGCAAGAATGAGAACGGGGATTACAGGGAGGACATATGGGGGCCAAGCAGTGTAGCCCAGGGCAGTGGGGGCCATTGTACTCAGCCCCACTGGTAGGTCATCACTGGCCCTGCTCAGGACCCCACAGACCCTGTCCCAGGGACTCCCACTCTTGCACAGTTGACTAAGGGGCATCAGTGGCAGTCCCCCTCAATGTCACCCTGCACAGCCTCTGTCCACAGCTCCAGGCACACATCTAAACCTCCTCTCACAGTGGCTCCTGAACCAGAGGGATGAATAGAGAGACCAGTTTCTGGGATTAGCAGAGAGAGCTAGTGACTGTTTTGGAGCTTTTTGGAAATATGGGGAAAGGGAGATGTATGTGGAGGCCACCATGAAAGGATTCAGTCAAGTGACCCCTGGGACCTCATACCAGAGAGAAGGTCTAGATCAGCGCTGTCCAAGGCAAATATAATGGGAACCACATCTGTGATTTTAAAGTTTCTGATGGCCAGTTAAAATAATAAAAAGCAAAAAAGTAAAAAATAAATATATAAAAAGCAGGTAAAATTAATTTTAATAATATATTTTATTCAACTCAATCTATCCAAATTTTATCTTTCCATCCATGTAATCAATATTAAACTTATTTAAAAATATATTAATTTTTTTCCATACTAAGTCTCATAGCAGATTGCCCTGGCTAGTTTGGCTCAGCAATTAGAGCATCGGCCTGCAGACCAAAGAGTCGTGGGTTTGATTCCGGTTAAGGGCATGTCCGTCGGTTGTGGTTCAGTCCCTGGCCCTGGTCAGGGTTGTGTAGGAGGCAACCAATCGATGTGTCCCTCTCACATCGATGTTTCAATCTCTCTCCTTCCCTCCCTCCCACTCTATCTGAAGATAAATGGAAAAATATCCTCAGGTGAGGATTAAAAAAAAAAAAAAAAAAAAGACCTCTCATAGCAGATCTTATTTCAGACCAGCCATATTTCAAGTGCTCAATAGCCAGCCATGTGTGACCAGTAGCTGCTGTGTTGGACAGTGCAGATCTAGAAATATCAAGATATTAGCAATAGGAGAGATGCAGGGCAAAGGGAGACAGAAGCTGACCAACAAAGAGAAAGGAAGACAGAACAAGAGGGATCTTCCTGGAATTCAGGGGCTGAGGGCAGAGCCAGTGAGGAAGAAGGGAGAGGGTGAGGAGAAAGAGGGCTGTGGGAGAAAGTCCCAAGGCTGCTGCAGTGGCAGCCAAGAGCCAGGTGGGGGCAGAAGAGAGCTTCTCTGATACCAGAGTCCTTATGCTAGGCGCTTTTCACCTGGGCCAGCTATGGTGGTAGCCTTGGAGCCAAACCATAGGCTGTGAACGGAGACCCATGGCCACTTGGCTGATCCTGGCAGCCTCTGCACATTCTGTAGAGCTACAAGGAAGTGGGCCCCTTCAGTGGGGAGGCCCTACTGCCTGGGGCTACCCTGGACTCCTGGCTGAGAAAGGGAAGGAAAGCAGGATGAGTTGTACGGCAGATTATAGAAAAGGGACAGAGTTTTTCCAGGATTTTAGTCTTAAGTGGCAGCCATGCTCATGCAGTAGAAAGAATACCATTTCTTAACTGGGTGTGAGCCCTAGAACAAGGTTAAGACAGTCAAAGGCCCTAAGTCCTGAAAATATTATGGTATTCTTTCCCCTAATACGTCACCAGGAACAGTTTTGAGTTTCCATTTTTGAAATGTCGAACTCCTTCCTAAATCAATTGGTGGTGGGGTGGGTGGAGGTGTACCAGCTCTGATGGGCCTTTCCTAAGCCTCAGTGAGATAAGGTGACCTCTAAAATTCTAGGTGGGAGGATGCCAGGCCAGAAGACAAGGACAAGAGGCCTTCTTGAAAAGTCACAGCTGCCTCTCTGCCCAGACTGCTCTGTGGGATATGGAGCTGAGCTCGCAAGTGCAGCCCAGTGATTTGAGGGAAGGAAGGACTGAGGGGCAGCCTGGCTTGTCCTCAAGCCCACCCCTTGGCCACCCCCCAAGGACAGAGATGAGAAGTGGAATTTGGGACCAGAGAAGAGGACAGTGGGTGTCATTCTGTCATACCCTGATCCTTACACACACAGCATCTGGGACAGTGAAAGGCAGACCACAGCCTACCACACTCTAGGGACTTAATGGTATTGCATTCATTGTATATGGATGAATTTACCCAACTCATCCCCTTACTTCTTGTCACTTAGGTTGTTTCTTACTTTGTTTTGCTTTTCTACTACAAATAATAATAGAATTTTGAATTTTCTGACCACTTGTGGAAATATTTCTGTATCATAATATTCCTAACTAGGTCAAAGGGAAATATTTTAAAACTGACTGATAGATGCTCTCCAAAAGGATTACAGCAAATTACACTTCCATCAAGAATGTGTTCATACCCCAAAGGAGATGTAGGCACCCAGCAAGGAGCCAGCAATGGTGGCATAGCCTCCGGTCATGACAACGTGGATTTCAGAGAGGGTCATGTCTGCCAAGTAGGGCTGGATCAGTAGAGGAGCCTCGGTCTACAAACAGGAAAGATGTCAGACAAACAGAAGCGGTCAGGCTGGCACAGGCACCTGGGGAGTTCCTTCCCCTACCCCCCAGGAGTGGGTAGGTCACAGTGAGTGCTGGGGGTCCCAGGGGAAGAGACAGAAGGTAGGGTGAAGACTGTGGTCTGTACTTGACTGAACTTCTCTGAACATCGGTGTCAGCCTGACTCTGTGCAAGGACCCCCAGTCCTTCCACTTGGCCTGATAATGCTGCTGTGTCAAGTGCCTACCACGCCCAAGCACCCCACTAAGCACCTCACATTTATTACTCACAACCTCTGAGAAAGAAGAGATCATCCCCATTTTTCAGGAGAGCAAACAGAGGATAAGAGAGGTTCAAAAAATGACCTCTTCTCATGCAAAGGGCCAGAAGCAGATGTAACTCCAGGCCTGAGCTTTTACTGAAGCCTAGGGGTTGCCAGAAAGAAGGGCAAGTATGTCTTTTGGTAACTCAGATGGGCCAGAATCCTGGAACGGTCTGCAGAGACTCACCCTTGGGAGGGTCAGGCCTTCTGAAAGGGACTTAAGACTGATAGTGCCTTCAGAGTCATATTTACTTTGAAAAATACATTTTCAGAAAGGGGGGGGGGAGACAAAATGATGTAGTGGAAAGAACCCTGGGTCAGGATGGAAAAAAAAAAAAAGGTTTCTATGTCCTGACTTATCTTGTGGGATCTTACCCAGTCATTCCCACCATTGAGCCTCAGTTTCCTCATGTACAAAAGGAGAAAGTTGGACTCCATCTCTAAGATTTGTGAGTCCCTAAGCTGATGAAGGTGGCCTAGGCCTAGAACAGTAGGAGATGCCAGACAAATACCACTTTCCCTGGCATGACCCAGGCAAAGTGCAGCCCACATGTGCATCCCCGGGGCATCGCCTTTGGCGACCCTGCAAGAAGGTTTATATGGCTCTTCCACTGACTGAGGCAGAGCCCCAGGGACCCAGGGCCCAGGTCTCTTGGGAAGACTGCTGACGAGCATGAGCAGGATGCTGCAGGACTCACCTGGCTCACAAAGATGTTTCCAGCCACACTCAGGGTCTCAGTGGCAGTGGTGCCCATGGTGACCTGCATCAGCCAGGCGATCTAGAAGGAAGCAGGGTACTCTTTGTGGGCCAGCATCAGCAAGCCCCAGAGGCAGATAGAGTCAAGGGTTGAATTACCTTACAAGTCTTCCTTCCAACTCCCAACTCTCACGTACATTTCCTCCAAAAGATCTATTCATCTTCTCCTTTCAAACCTCCATTGATGGGGGCTTACACTCCATGAAAAAAGGGTTCCTTGGTCAAATACATTTGAGAGTTACTATACACACCCCTTGGAGATAACTAATATATATTAGCCCAGTGAAGGCTCTGAGAAGTGCTGCACAACACCTTTTTAAATGCGTTAGCTTCACAAAATCATTTGACCATGGAATCCCTTTACCTAGTAGCATTTATTAACCTGCTATAGAACTAGAGTTTCATGAAAAAGGCTTGGAAACATTTTATTAGAAAGTTCTTCCTTTCAATCAAGATGAAATCTGTTTCCCTGGAACTTCTCCTCATTGCTTGTACCTCTCAGGCTGCCCCTTCCCTAATTTTCTATGTATTTATTTTTTATTTTTTTAATCCTTACCCAAGGATATTTTTCCATTTATCTCGAGACAGAATGGGAGGGATGGAGGGAAGAAGAGAGAGAGAGAGAGAGAAACATTGATGTGAGAGAGACACACTGACTGGTTGCCTCCTGCACGATCCCGACCAGAGCCAGGGACAAACCGCAACCCAGATATGTGTCCTTGGCCGGAATCGAACCCGTGACTCTTTGGTCCATGGGCCGACACTCAAACTGCTGAGCTAAACTGGCCAGGGCAATTTTCTATGTATTTAGAGACAGCTATCCTATCCATAACCTCCTCCACCCTAGCCTTCTTTTTCTCAGGCCCATCATCCCTACTTCCTCCAGCCATTCCATGGAGGGTATCGTGTTCAACCCTTTCACCCTCCCACTGATGGTTCAGTTTGTCTTAGCCCCTTGGTTAAACACGTTCTCCAGATTTGGGCATCATTGCCTCCCTCATGCCACAGTCTGTAAACTCTTAACATAACCACAGGCAGTTTCTGCATTTCTGGCAGCCACCTGGTGGTATGGGTTTATTCTGAGCTCAGTCAGCTAAAAGCTCAAATCTTTTGCCAGGTCCAATGCTGTCTACTGCATCCTGGTTTTGTGCAGCAGATTTTATGATCAGAAGCACAGGATTTGACATTTACACCAACTAAGTCTGGTCAATATGGCCCCCTGCTCCAGTCTCACAAGATCTTTTTGGTATAAATTATTTTTCTCCCTAACATTTCTTCTCAATGCAGCCTCAATTCTACAAACTTCCCTCCCACAAAGATCACCTTGGATTTTGGTGCCATTTCTGCTTAGTAACATGACAAGAGACTCTGAAAAGATGTTTGGTTAGCAGTAGATCTGAGAAAGTGTAGACCCTGGGAGCAGGGGATTGAGGGAGGGTTTGAGCTCTGGGAGCAAGGCATTCTGGGAGAGTGTGAGCTCTGTGAGCAGGTGTCTCTGGGAGAGCCCAGGTCAAGGCATTGGGACTCACCTTCAGGATCACCCACTGCATGAGGCCCACGTGGTAGAGAATTGACATGACACAGCTGAAGAAAACAATGATGGGCAGAACCTGCCAGGAAAGAGCAGAGGCCCTGGTTTAGAGGCAGGCAGGTGATAGGGGACCAGGCAGGGCCTCGGAGACACTAGACAGCCCTCTCCATCCAAGGCCTTGCCACTCAAGCGCCTGACAGGGTCAGGGAAGAAGCTCTGAATTCAGTGCATGGAATCACATATGTGGCCTCTTTGGAGGCACGTCTTTCCCCGCTAAATATTGACCATCCACCCAGCCATCCCTCTTCCTCCCCTCACCACAGATGAGGTCTGTGCTGTGGTAGAGAGGCAAGACCTGAGTCCACCACTTTTTATCACCTGTCAAATGGGGATAGATGTCTTTCTCTCAGGGCTGTGAGGGCTCAGGGCCTACCTCCTTGCACAGTGTCCATCCTCTGCCGTGAGCTCACCCCTGGCCATGATCTGGACTTAACCTCCCTTTTGTGCTTTGGGCCTGAATTAGGGGCCCCTCATATCACTAAGAATGAGATTCCTCCTGGACCTGCAACCGGCATTTCCTCCTGTCACCTTGTTCCCTATTACCAGGCTTGTCACTTCTCTTCCCTCACTCCAAGCCTCATCAATTCTTCCTTCAAAACTTCTCTCACATTCACTGCCTCATCCCCCGACCAGGGCCCAACCCCAGGGCTGCCTCACTGCAGGCTGATTTACAATCACCAGGACAGGCAACAACGTAACTGTGTCTCAGGGGAGGGTGAGTTTAATAGCCTGATGTACCGCCACACAGTGGAGCACTAAAGTCAGGAAGCAAGAACAAGGCAGTTCTCTCTGGGCAGCTATGGAATGATTGCCAAGATAGGTTATTAAATGAAAAGGGGAAGGTGCAGAACAGGGTGCTATTATATGTGTAAAAAGGGTGGGTGGCACTGTGTGTGCTCTTGTGTGGGCATGCAATATCAATAGAAGGATCTCCAAGTGCCTGGGAATGGCAGTTGCCTTGGAGAGGGAACTGGGTAACTTGGGGGTCAGGGGTGGGAGGGAGACTCACTTTTTACCATATTCCCTTTTGTTCTGTTGAAATGTGTTATCTGTTCCAAACAGTTTTAAAATAATAAGTTACTCAGAGTTGGTAATAACATGGGAACATTCTTATGCTAAAATGTTAAGTGGGAGAATTGGACATTAAAACCATTGAAAGAACATTAAAACCAGTTCATCCAAACAGTCAAAGGAGTTGCATCTATGGGCTGGGACTGTGGACATTTTGTTTTCTTCTTTCTCTATATCCAATTTCTCATCTGCTCCTCTAATTTTCTATAACAGGTGGACACTTCTCGGGGGAGGGGAGCATAGGCAGAGGAGAGGTCTGGGGAAAGCTCATCAATTTGGTTTTGAATCTGCTGGGTTTGAGATGCCTGCAGAACATCCAAGTGGGATAAAAGGTCAGGTGCGCAGAGGAGAGGGCTGGGCCAGGCCTTGATTTGGGGCTCATCTGCACAGAAGTACAGGTGGAGGCTGAGGGGCAGATGCAATTCAGAGGAAACTGCCCTGAGTGAGAAGAGCATTGACTAAGGCCAGGGCCCTGGGGTCACTGTCATTAAACAGTGAGAGGGCCAGGAGTGGCATAAGGAAACGACAAAGAAGAAATAGAGAGGTTGGAGGAAGCCCAGGAGACAAGGACAGCTTTTCCAGAAGGCATGGCTGGTCAGTTGTGCCAGACACATCAGAGAACTTTAGAAAAATAAGGGCTGAAATGGACCCTTGGCACCCAGTGGTTCAGTGGTCCCTGGTGGCCTCGGTGAGAGAGTGTCAGACAAGGGGTGGGGGCAGAGGCCAGGTGTCTGTGAACCAAGGAAGAGTGGGACATGAAGTAGAGACAGCAAGAGTAAAAGCTCTGTGCAAAAGCTTAGCTGTGCTGGAAGGAAGAGGGGCCAGAGTAGAGAGGGATGGAAGAAGAGCTATTTTTGTTTTTAAGAAGAGAGCATCTTGAGCAATCAGATTTAGGCTTTAGTTCAAAATGCATGGGGATGACAGAGTGGCCATAAGGAGAGCAGAGACTGCCCCAGGCAGCTCCCCTGGAGATGAGAGACAAGATGAGAAAGATGGTTTTCCCTTTCCTTTCCTTCCCAGACAGGCTGTGGGGTTTATTTGGACCTGCCCCTTTTGACATCTGTCACCCACTTCATTGCAGTGGGGGATGTCACCTGACAGGGAACACAGGCACTGGCTGGAGAAACCCTTTCCTGTCCCGTGACTCCCCCTGACTGCCTGGCACTGGACACACCCCCAGCACAAGGGGTGGTGACATCATTCTGCTGTCACTTGGAGTAAAACGCATAGAAGATCACGTACTGTCTAGACAGCTTGTCCAATTTATCATGTGAAGAGACTGCTCAGCAAGCTGGCAGGTCTGGAGCCAGGAAGGAGAGTGCCCAGGGCATTTGACCCAACTGCAGAATTAGACTTTCTCCTGGCAGCAACCAAGAGACTTTTTCTATCTGTGAGACAGGGAATCTATGGTGGAAGGGAAGCTGTGTTTTGGATTTAAAGGGTGACTATTTAGGGAGGGAAGATGAATGGGAGAGGTGGCCCCAGTTTTCTAAGGTGGAACATTTAATACTAAATAAGGTCCTGAAGTCAATATGATCTCCCAGTCAGGAAACTTCACTCCACAAATGGGGACACTGAGGCTGTGACATGTTAATTACCTGCCCAAGGTCAAACACCTGCAAAAAGACAGAGTATCCTCTGCCCACCAAGCAGGTTGCCAAGACCCTGCCATGACCCTGAGGAGCTTTGCTCAGCCCTGAGGCCTCATTTCTCTGTCTTCAGGGACAGCATTCATCCCCTCCATGGGACAGCCTGAGCCCAGGGTACAGCTGCCCTAGTAAGTCCTGACCACTGCTTTGTGGAAACTCAGAACAGGCTGTGCCTGCTAGTGTCAATGTTTGCCTATAACTAAGGGAGAATTAACTTTTAGCTTCTCTCAGCCAGTGGTTCTCAAAGTGTGGACCAGCAGTATTACCTGAGAATTCATTAGAAATGCACATTTGGAGCCCCACCCCCAGAGTTTCAGATTCAGTATGTCCGGAATGGGTCTGAGAATTTGGCCTTTCAAGATGCTGCTGATGCTGCTAGTTCGGACACCACACTCTGAGAACCACAACCTATAAGCAGATGTCATGTCCTCAACAGGAAACAGGTTCCAAAGGCAGGACTAAACCCACTTGGACATGGCCCTGCTGCTTCCTCTCCCTGGAGGGAGCTGAGCCAGGGCTCTAGAGGACTTCCTGAGGCTGTCTGGGCAAACGCTTACACTCCCTAGCCCCAAGGCCCAAGCACTGCAGACAGAGCCCTCACCAGCCCCAGGCAACAATGAACCACAATAACCCAAAGCAAGAAGATTCCTCAGAGGTGAATGCTGCAACACCACCAGCATTAGAAAAGCAGATAAACTGGACATGCTTCCTAACTTCCTGCTGACCTTACCACCAGCTCCTATGTGTGTCTCTGCCTGTCCAATTCTCCTGCAGAGACCTCTGTACTTGCCACACTCGTAATTACAAGGTCTCTCCTGGTTCAATTGTCATATCTCCCTCCTTTTGCATCCCAACTCCATCTCCATTTATTTCCCAATCCCTCCGCTGAAAATGGTGCTAAGGTAACCAGTGGCCCATTAATTACTATATCCATGGCACCTTTCAGTCCTTATCTTATTTGTTCTTTTTTTTTTGTCCTTGTTTATTTATTTTTGCAAAATTTGGCCACTGGGGATTGCAGAGGCTGCATAAGGCAGACACCCTGAAACCCCTGGGAGGTGAGAACATTTTCTTTTACCCTAGGGGTTCCTCTGGAAGACCATGTGAGCAGCACTGCTGAGCTTAGGAAGCGGGTGCATGTTCCAGAGGCCAGAGTGTCAGTGAAGGAATGAGTGACCGTGTGCTTCAGGTCAGCCAGACCCAGGGAGGATGTGGGAGCCTGGGGGGAGGCCAGCATGTAGGTGGAAAGTTACCAGAAAGGAGATAGAGCCAAGGTGGAATGACTAATCAAAATGATACAGCCAGGAGGTGGCTTCCACATCAACTGCGCTGGACTCCAGGCCAGGGGAGGTGGGGGACTGAAGAAGACTCCGGCAGAGACTCAACTTCCTGGAGGAGTGATGAGCTGGACTATGGCCCAGCAGGAAGCATCCTGGATTCTAAAAATCTGAGCAAGCTCAGAAAAGACTTCCCCAGGCTGACATGGGCCAAATGCCTTGGACTAGGTCCAATGGTTCATGGAAAAAACTAAAAGAAAGCTTCTGAGTCTTCTATTTGACTCAGCAACAAAGTCACTCCCACAATGAAGACAAGTCCCAAGCCTGGCAAGTGTGTGTGTCTGTGTGTTTGTGTGCATGATGCAGGGAGGAGGACTATAAATGAAATTTTTTGTTTAGAGAATCTTATGAGAGAGGGAATTCTATGGCCATGGAGCATTTGTCTAAATCCTCCCTCACCTGACCCATCTTTGCTCAGAAAGCCACTGGCTAATCCACTGACCAGGAGTTTGTTCACAGGACAAGGCCTCCCAGGGGCCAGGAAAAGTGTTTGACAGTGAAATTCTGAGGATGGTTAAGGATAAGCCCACCTCCCTTGTTTTTTCTCTCTTGACAGAACATCCAATCTCAAAATCTTTAGCAACCATTAGTATGATTTAAATGTATTACTACTGTGATTAGGAATGCTCTTTGGAAGGGAGGCCTGCTATCACTGACTTCTGCTTAGAGTATGAGGAAGAAACATCACTCGACTGGAAGTCTAACAACTCAGCTCTAGGTCTGGCTCTGCCCTAACTCACTGGGCGATTGTGGCCAGGTCATTGCTCCTCTCTGGGCTTGGCGTGACCACCTCCAATATAAAGAGGAGACCCAAGATCGCTGAGCATCCTTGTTAGCCTGATGGTCTATGAATTCATGGTTCTAAAGGCTGGTTTAGGGGACAGATGCAAGTAGCAGGTGTGTGCATATTCTTCCAGAAAGGGAGAAAAAGATAAAGGATGCAGCTAACATAAGTGAAAACATACCTCCAAGCCAAGTGATCACATTGCCAGGGTGATCCCAGGACCTGAGGCTTAAGCTTCATTAGCTTCTAGGACTCCCCCCAAGGCCTGCCCCACACAGCTTGCTCAGACTCCCCAGTAGCTGGAGGTGCCTGGCAGAGGGTGCTAAAGGCCACACAGACCAAGTCAGCTGACCTGAAAGGCAAAGACATCCTTGACCAGAGCTTCCCCAAACACGAAGCTGGAGCCGGCCTCGGTGTAGCTCAGGAAGATCTGAAAGGAGAAAATACAACAAAATCTGGAGTGAGGCCAGGGGGAGAGAGCCCTCACGCCCCCAAGCAGGTTGGTCCAAGGACTAGTTCCCCAGGCTTTAGCCTTATAGGGGCTGAGGAGCCACCTGGACACCGTTAAAGCCCCATTCCTGGCCACTCTCCTTCTACGCATATCCTCTGGAAGACTACCATTTCAATACATTGTAAAGAAATACTCTGAGCCCTGGCCAGTTTGGCTCAGCGGTTAGAGCGTCGGCCCACAATCCAGAGAGACCCGGGTTCAGTTCCTGCTAAGGGCACGTACCTCGGTTGCAGTTTGTCCCTGGCCCTGGTTGGGTCGTGCGGGAGGCAGCCACTAGATGTGTCCCTTTCACATCGATGTTTCTCTTTCTCTCTTCTCCTCTCTCTCCTTCCCACTCTTTCTGAACAAAAAGAGGGAAAATGTCCTCGAGTGAGGATAAAAAAAAAAAAAGAAAAAAAAGAAATACTCTGAGATGAGAATTATTTGGCTAATAAAGAAACAACGAAGGGAGAAAGACAGTGAGTGGTGCCCTCGCCAGACTGGCTCAGTGGTTAGAGAGTCAGCCCGTGGACTGTAGAATCACAGGTTTGATTCCCAGTCAAGGGCACGTACCTCAGTTGTAGGTTCGATCCCAGCCCCAGTTGGGGTCATGTGGGATGTGTCTTTCTCACATCTCTCTCTCTCTCTCTCTCTCTCTCTCTCTCTCTCTCTCTCTATCTCTATCTCTTGCTCTCGCTCTCTCGCCCCTTCCTCCCTCCCTTTTATTCTCTCTTAAAAAATCAATGGAAAAAATATCCTCGGATGAGGAGTAACAAAACAAAAAACAAAAAAATATAACTTCAACAAGCTAAACATTACCTTGGGGCTGGGGGTGGAGGTGGAAGTAGGCATAGAGTGGATAAATGGTGTTAGGGGAAAAAATTAAAAATAAATATTACCTTTATGTTTGTGTGTGTGATTTTTTAAAGAACATTCTTTTGCTTTATTTTTTTTACAGATGTCCCTCCTTTTCCCCCCATTGATATCCTCCATTCCACTCCCATCCCCCACCCACCTTCATCATCCTGTTGTGGGTCAATTGGTTATGCATATATGCATATAAGCTCTTTGGCTGATCTCTTCCCACCCTCCCACCCCCCTTCCCTCTGGAGTTTGTCAGTCTGTTCCCTAGTTCCATGTCTCTGGGTCTATTTTGTTCATCAGTTTATTCTGTTCATTATATTCCACAAATAAGTGAGATCATGTGGTACCTGTCTTTCTCTGACTGGCTTATTTTGCCTAGCATAATACTTTCCAGGTCCCTCCATGTCATCTCAAAGGGTAAGAGATCTTTCTTTCTTATAGCTGCATAGTATTCCACTGTGTATATGTACCATAGCTCTTTTATCCACTCATCTACTGATGGACACAGGGCTTTTTCCAGATCTTAGCTATTGTACATAGTACTGCTATGAACATAGGGGTGCATATGTTCTTTCTGATTAGTGTTTCAGGCTTCTTAGAATATATTCCTAGAAGTGGAATCACTGGCAGTTCCATTTCTAATTTTTTGAGGAAACACCATACTGTTTTCCATAGTGACTGCACCAGTCTGCATTCCCACGAGCAATGTACTAGAGTCCCCTTTTCTCCACACCCTCACCAGTACTTGTTGTTTGATGATTTGTTGATGACAGTCATTCTGGCAAGTATGAGGTGATACCTTATAGTCGTTTTTTTAAATCCTCATCTGAGGATATTTTTCTATTTATCTTCAGATAGAGTGGGAGGGAGAGAGAGGGAGAGAAAGGGAGAGAGAGAGAAACATCGACGTGAGAGAGACACATCAACTGGTTGCCTCCCACACGACCCCGACCAGGGCCAGGGAAGAACCGCAACGGAGGTACGTGCCATTGACCGGAATCAAACCCGCAACTCATTGGTCCACGAGCCGACACTCTACCACTGAGCCAAGTCGGCCAGGGCTACCTCATAGTCGTTTCAATTTGCATCTCTCTGATAATTAGTGACGTTGAGCATTTTTTCATATGTCTCTTGGCCATTTATTAAATCTAGTAGTTTTTTGGTGGAGTCTTTAGGTTTTTCTGTATACAATATCATGTCATCTGTGAATAATGACAGTTTCACATCCTCCTTTCCATTTGGATATCTTTTATTTTTTATTTTTGTCTGATCACTGTGGCTAAGACTTCCAGTACTATGTTGAATAAAAGTGGTGAAAATGGATGTCCTGTCTTGTTCCTGTTCCTATGGGAAATGCTTTTAGTTTTTGCCCACTGACTATGATGTTGGCTATAGGTTTGTCATATATGGTCTTCATTATGTTGAGGTATGATCCTTCTATTCCCACTTTGCTCAGAGTTTTTTTCTTTTCTTTTTATCAAAAATGGGCGCTGGATTTTGTCAAATACTTTTTCACATCTATTGATATAATAATATGATTTTTATCTTTCAATTTGTTTATGTGGTATATCATTTATTGATTTGCGAATATAGTACCAGCCTTGCATCCCTGGGATAAATCCCAGTTGGTTGTGGTGTATAATTTTTAAAATATATTGCTGGATCCAATTTGCTAAAAATTTGTTGAGAATTTTGGTGTCTATGTTCATCAGGGACATTGGCCTATAATTTTCTTCCTTTGTAGTGTCTTTATCTGGTTTTGGGATGAGGATTATGCTGGCCTCATAAAAAGAGCTTGGAAGTCTTCCTTCCCCCTGAAATTATTGGAATAGTTTGAGGAAAATAGGTGTTAGTTCTTCTTTGAATGTTTGGTAAAATTCCCCTGTGAAGCTGTCTGGACCAGGGCTTTTGTGTTTGCTGGGGGTTTATTGATTACTGCTTCTATTTCCTTAGTTGTTATTGGTCTATACAAGTTTTCTAACCCTTCCCAGTTGAGTTTTGGAAGTCTGTATGATTCTAGGAAATTGTCCATTTCACCTAGGTTGCAGAATTTGTTGGCATATAATTGTTCATAATATTTTCTTAAAATCTTTTGTATTTCTGTGGTGTCAGTTGTTACTTCACCTCTTTCATTTCTGATTTTATCACTTTGGGTCCTTTCTCTTTGTTTCTTGGTGAGTCTGGCTAAAGGCTGATCAGTCTTGCTTATCTTTTCAAAGAACCACCTCTTGGTCTCAGTGATCTCTTGTATTTTTTTTTTAAATCTCTATGTCATTTATTTTTGCTCTGATATTTATTATTTCCTTCCTTCTACTAACTCTGGGTTTTTCTTTTTGTTCTCTTTCTAAATCTTTAAGTTGTAGGGTTAGATAGTTTATTGGAAATTTTTCTTGTTTCTTGAGGTAGGCCTGTATTTAAACATTACCTTTAAGCGCGCGCGCACACACACACACACACACACACACACACACACACACACACACACAGTAAATCATTTGAAATTTTTAAAGCACTTTTAACTACTGTAAGTTCCACATCACTAATGACTGCCCAGGGCCACATGCCTTGTGCCCAGGTACCCTAAGAAAGTCCCTGTTCTGACACTCTCCTGTATCAGACCCAGCCTCTGAGGGGACTGCTCTGTCTGGTCGCACCAGGACTGAGGGAAGAAGCAGCTGTACAGCCCAGCCCCCAGCTGCCCACCTGGTCTAAGGCCCACTACACACCAACCATCCTGGTCCCAATCCCTCTCTGAGGCCTCACCATCCACCTTCCTCCAACAAAATGGCTTCTCCTCCATTTGATGGCAACCCAAGATGCCCTGGGAAGCCAGGTCCATGTACATACCTGAATCTGGTTGCCCAGCCACTGGAACGCAGTAAATCCAGGTTCTGTTCTGATGACGAGGAGTCCAAGTACAAATTGTAGCCCAAGACCCCAGGATATGGCCTTCCAAGATACCTGCCGCCAATATAGAAAGGTCCTAGTGAGCTCAGTTCCTGGGTGGTGTGAGAGCAGAGGGCATGGGGTTGCTCTAAGGAGCTATAGGAGCTTTGGCCTGCCTGTAGGATAGGGCTGGACCTAGCCAGAGGTCTAGACCTATTGCCAGTGGTCACATCCTACCTGGAATTCATAACAGGCCACACTCTTGGCAGCAATAAGCCTGGAGCAGTAGGCAGGGGTGGGCAAGGTCTGACTGAGAACCCATGTAAGCCTCGACCAGCCTTGAGCATGCCATGGCACTTGGTCCTGGGTCATCATTGTGTGGATGGAGTTGTGGCCTCAGGGTCTGGCCTCAGTGAAACCTCTGTCTTTCTGGACCCTCCTCCCATTCCTCTTCCATAGGCAGGGCCCCCAGCTGTCCTAGTACAGCAGAGGGGAGCTGGACTCCTCTCAGCATTTAGTGATTTCTTGGTGATGATCCCCAAACTCAAGTGTGCATCAGGATCTCCGGGAGGCTTGGGTGGAGGCTGGGGGAAGGTGGTAGCCACACTATGAAACCAGGAGGGGTCCTGCTGTCAGGGTGGCTGCACTGCCAAGGAGGCAAAGGGAGAGAAGGGGCCGTGACCCACTCAGGCCTGACAACTGAGCACTCACTGCAAGATGATGCTTTGAGCAGGCAAAGAGGATGATGATAAACACGCAGATTCCTGCAAAGGACACCAGCTGTTCAGGTCGCTGGGAAGTGTCCAGAACTAGCCACAGGATCAGGCCCAGGAAAGCAGCGAGGGCTAGACACCTGCAGGGGAAAGGCAGAAAGAAATCACCCTCAGCATCTTCCCTACCCCCAAACAACAGCCCACTTGGGCCCCAGGGAAAGCACACTCAGGGCTTCTGGGAGAAGAGAGAGCTGTGTGACTTCAAGCAAACCACCTAGACTCCCTGAGTCTAATTTCCTCACTGGGAAAAGGAAGCCAGACTCCCTATTTCTTGAGGTTGGGAGAGGACTAAATAGGATGTGTGTACAGAGCTTAGCACCTTGCCTTCCTCCTTGTTCCCAGGCAACAACCAATCTGTTTTTCTGTTACCAGATTAGTTTTCATTTTCTAGAATTTTATATAAATGGACTCATCCAGCACATACATATTCTTTTTCTGCCTGATTTTCTTGATTCGGTATAATTATTTTGAGATTCATCCATGTTTTTGCATGTATTGATAGCTCATTCTTTTTTATTGCTGAGTAGTATTCCGTGGTGTAGACACACCACAGTTGGCTTATCCATACACCTATTGATGGACATTTAGATTGTATCCAGTTTTTGGCTATTATAGACAAAGCTGCTGTGAACATTCCAACATTCATGTGCAAGTCTTGGTCATTTCTCTTGGGTAAATACTATCAATGAAATGGGTAAATCATACGGTAGGTCTAACTTTTTAGTAGACTGCCAAACTGTTTTCCAAAGTGATTGTACAATTTTATATTCTTACCAGCTATATATAAGAGTTCTAGTTCCTCCATATCTTTGCCAACACTTGATATTCAATTTTTCGAGTCCTAGCCATTCTAATGGGAATACAGTAGTATCACTTTGGGTTTTAATTTGCATTTCTGTAATGACTAATGATGTTGAACATCTTCCCATTTGTTTATTTACCACTTATATATCTTGTTTAACTCAATGTTCCAATCTTGATCCCATTCTTATACTGGGTGTTTTTCTTTTTATTCCCCCCCCCCCCATTTATCTTCAGATAGAGTGGGAAGAAGGTGGGGGGGGGGAGAGAGAGAGAGAGAGAGAGAGAGAGAGAGAGACTGATGTGAGAGAGACACATTTTCAGTTAATTTTTTACATAATGTGAGTCATGGATCAAAGTTCTTTTGTTTCTTTCCCTGCCTCCTCTTCCTGCTTCTCTTGCCTATGGATGTCCCATTATTCTAGCAGATTTTGTTTAGATGAAAAGTTTTTCCTCACAGAATTGCCTTAGCATCCTTGTCAAAAATCAATTAACCATATACATGTGGATCTGTTTCTGGACTCTCTATTCTGTTCCATTGATCCATTTGTCTGTTTTTTTTGTTTGTTTTTTTTAATCCTCACCCGAGGACATTTTTTCATTTTTTGTTCAGATAGAGTGGGAGGGAGAAAGAGGAAGAGAGAGAAACATCGATGTGAAAGTGACACATCGAGTGGCTGCCACCTGCACGACCAACCAAAGCCAGGGACAAACTGCAACCGAAGTACATGCCCTTGGCGGAAATCGAACCCGGGTCTCTCTGTACCGCAGGCCGACGCTCTAACCACTGAGCCAAACCGGCCAGGGCCATTTGTCTGTTTTGATGCCAATACCACATTGTCTTGATTACTGTAGCTTTACAATAAGTTTTAAAGATAGGTAACATAAATTCATCAACTTTGTTCACCTTTTTCAAAGTTATTTTGGCTATACTAGGTTCTTTGTATTTCTATATGATTTTTAGACCTCTACCCAAAAAGCCTGCAATATTTTTTTATTGATTTGAGAGAGAGTGGAGGAGAGAGAGGATATTTTTTTCCATTTATCTTCAGATAGGGTGGGACAGAGAGAGAAACATCGATGTGAGAGAGACACATCGACCTCAACCAGGGCCGGGGACCAAACTGCAACTGAGGTATATGCCCTTGACCAGAATCGAACCCACAACTCTTTGGTCTGCAGGCTGACACTCCCAACTGCTGAGCCACATCGGCCAGGGCACAAGTATAAATTTTTATGTCTGAAAAAGTCTTTCAACTTTTATATATTTTCATGCTTCTTATGTTGGGGATTTATGGTGTTTCTTGGATCCTTAGGTTTCAATTTTCATCAAATTTGGGATTTGGGGGACATTATTTCTTCAAATATTTTTTCCTTCCCTCCTTTTTTCTTTGGAGATTTCAATCACATGTATATTTGCGCACTTAAAGGTGTTCCATGGTTAAATGATGTACTGTTTGACTCTTCCAAGTTTTGTTTTTAAGATTTGTCAAGGCAGGGCCTGAGCAGGGTTTATTCTGTGGTTAATTTTTCCCTGCTACTGAGCCAAGACCCTTCTTAGTACTCTTAACAATACCCTGTGAATTATGAGGTGTTTTCACTCTGGCTGTTAAGAATAAACGCTATTCCTAGCCCTGTGTGATTTCTAGGCACTATTCCCTCTGATCCTTTTGTGTGGTTCTTTCCTGGGCCTCAGATAGTTTCCTCATATCCATTCACAAATCAGAACTCAATTGAATATTCGAGGAGGACCTCTGCAGGTCTCTGGGGGTTTCCCTTTGTGCAGCTCTCTCCTCTTTGGTACTCTACAATCTGAACATAGATGCCTTGGCTTGCCTGGATTTCCAGCTCTGTCTCCTTAACTCAGGAAATCTGCTGGTCCTGACTCAGTTCTCCCTCCCTATAGTGTGGCCTGGAAACTCTCTCAGTGCAGTAAGCTGGGGCAATCATAGGGTTCACTTCATCTGTTTCCTGTTTCTCAAGGATTGCTGTCCTTTGCTGCCTGGTGCCCAATATATTAAGAGCTATTATTTCATATATTTGTTCTGTTTTTTTGTTGTTTCAAGTGGGAAGATAAACCTGGTCTCTGTTACACCATCTTGACAGGAAGCCGAAATCAAATGTATTTTATAAACAGTTTTTTTGAGACAAAATTCATATACCATACAATTTGCCCATTTAAAATGTATGGTTCAATGGTTTTTGGTACACTCACAGAGTTTTGCAACCATCACCACAATCAATTTTAAAACATTTTCATCAGGCCTGGCCAGTGTGGCTCAGTGGATTGAGCATCATCCCATAGACTGAGAGGTTCCGGTTCAATTCCTAGTCAGGACACATGTCCAGGTTGTGGGCTTGATCCCCAATAGGGGGTGTGCAGAAGGCAGCCAATCGATGTTTCCCTCATCATCAATGTTTCTATCTCTCTCTCCCTTCCTCTCTCTCTAAAAAAATCAATATATATATTTTCATCAGCCCAAAGAGGAACCCATATCCCTTGTTCCCCAATACTCCCATCCCCCCAGCCCTAGTCAATCACTAATGTACTCTCTGTCTCTATAGATTTGCATATTCTGGACATTTCATACAAATGGAATCATACAATATGTGGTTCTTTGTGGCTGACTTCACTTAGCATAGTGTTTTCAAGTCTCATCATTATTATAGTATTTATCAGTACCACATTACTTTTATATATTCCATTATATGGATATACATATTTTATTTATCCATTTATCACTGATGAACATTTGGGTTTTTTCTACTTTTTGGCTATTATAAATAATGATGCTATGAACATTTGTGTATAGGTTTTTATATGGATATGTTTCCATTTCTTTTAGGTAAATACTTAGGAGTGGAATTGCAGGATCATATGGTTACTCCATGTTTAACATTTTGAGGAACTAACTGTTTTCTAAAGCAGCTACACTTTACATTCTTTTTTAAAATTTATTTTTCTTTATTGATTTTAGAGAGATAGGAAGGGAGAGGGAGAGAGAGATAGAAACATCGATGAGAAAGAACATCGATTGGCTGCCTCCTGCATGCCCCCCAATGGGGATTTGGCCCACAACCTGGGCATGTGCCCTGACCGGGAATCGAACTGGCGACCTCTTGGTGCATGGGTTAACACTCAACCACTAAGCCACACTGGCTGGGCTGCACTTTACACTCTTATCAGCAGTGTATTTTTCCACATCTGTGTTAACATTTATTATCATCTGTCTTTTTTATTATAGCCATCCTAGTGGATGTAAAGTGATACCTCATTGTGGTTTAATTTGCATCTTATTTGCATGATTAGTATGATGGTTAATGATGTTGAGCATGTTTTTATGTGTTTATTGGCTATTTGTATATTTTTGGAGAAATGTCTATTCAAATCCTTTTCCCATTTTTCAGTTGGGTTATTTGTCTTTTTATTTTTGAGTTAAAATTCTAGATGCAAATCCTTTATCAGATATATAATTTGCAAATATTTTCTCCCATTCTGAGACTGCCTTTTCACTATCTTGATGGTGTCCTTTGAATCAACAAGTATTTCGTTTTTATATAGTCTAGTTTCTCTGCATGTGTTTTTTGAAGAAAACTTTATATCAATACCTCAAATAGAAAAACCAGTATCAATTTGTCATAAATAGAAGATGATTGTTAAAAACAAATCCTTTAAAAAACTGACTTAATAAGGAGAAGATAAATGTAAAAGCAAATCTATTTGTAAATAAGATTTAAAATTTGTTCATCTGTAGGCTGGCTCAAATCATTAACTGTGAGAAACATCACTGTGCCCTGTACCTCCCTGGCTCAGTCATTGGATATCCTTTGGCACCCGTTTCTTCATTAAAACATAGTACTGAAATAGATGGGTGCTCTTCAGACTTTTTGTTAGAACAATAGAAACATTCTTTGCCAGATAAATTTTTTTTGTGTGTGTACAAACTTTGGTTTAGAAAACAGATAAATAGCCCTGGCTGGTTTGGCTCAGTAGTTAAAGTGTCAGCAGTTAGAGCGATGGACCAAAGACTTGCGGGTTCAATTCCGGTCAAGGGAACGTACCTCTGCTGCAGTACGATCCCCAGCCCTGGTTGGGGTTGTGTGGAAGGCAACCAATCGATGTATCTCTCTAACACTGATGTTTCTTCCTCTCTCTCTCTCTCCCCACAACCCTCACACTCTATCTGAAGATAAATGGAAAAATATCCTCGGGCCCAGCTGTGACTCAGTGGTTGAGTGTTGACCCATGAACCAGGAAGTCACCAGTTCAATTCCTGGTCAGGGCACATGCCCCAGTTGTGGGCTCGATCCCCAGTGGGGACTGTGTTGGGGGTAGCCAATTGATGTTTCTAGCTCTCTCTCCCTCTAAAAAAAAAAAAAAAAAAAGAATCAATAAAAACATATTTAAAGAAAAAAAAATCCTCGGGTGAGGATTAAAAAAAAATAAAACAGATAAATAGAGCTGCCTGATTGAAATGGGGCTGGAGGGGAGGTGGTGTTTGATATTTTCCTCTCTAACTCCCTCTCCTACCCTATGGCATCTTCAAGGTTTTCAGAGCTTTAAGGAAACCAGTTTGAAAACCAAGGGATTCCAAACTGTTGTCAAAGGCCACACATCAAAATCCCCTTGGGGCTACCTAAAAATAATGACACCTGGACCCCAATCTAGCCTGCTGAATCAGACTCCATGGGTGGTCTCCTAGCAGCTGTATGTCTCATACATGTCCCAGGTGATCTGATAGGAGGCACTGATATGGCCCTCCCTGCTGGGATGGGCTGGGATCTCTTAATTTAGGAAACTGTTGAGTCCTGTTTTCTGCTGTCATAGTCACCTGTTATAACTGGGGCAGAGAACCATACAGGAACTGGCAAATCTGCACAAAGAATGCTGCCACCTTTGAAGGCACCCAGCAACACTTGCCCTGGGGCATCGAAAAGGCAGGCAGGGTAGGGTATGTTCCCCATGGCACAGACACTGTCTGGTGGGATGGACTGAGGCCCTCCTCACCCATCCCTAGCTGTGACCCCAGAGCTGCCTCAGAGACCCTCAGCCAATGTGCCCCATTCCTCCCCACCCAGCCCCACCTGGGGGCTGTGAGCTCACTCACCTCTTAAACCAGAGATTCAGGCGGGAATGCCTCAGAGGCATGACACACTTCAGCAGCTTTGGCCCCAGCAGCCTCTTCAACAGGCTGTGGGCCAGGAAGGCCAGGACCACACAGGTGAGGACAAACAGGGCCAGGGCCCTCTGGAAATCCAGGAGGCAGGCAATCAGTAGGAAGGCAGCAAATGCTGGGAGTAGGTGGGGAAAGTATGAGAAGGGGGTCAGTGACGATGACATCGGCCTCTGCAGGCCCCCGCAGCCCTGCCCTCTGGCTCCATCTACTCCATCCAGAACTTGGAGGGCAGGGATTTCACCCAACCCCTCTGAACCTCAGTTTCCTGATCTGGAGATTAGAACAATCATCCCTACTGTGTTGGAGGGTTGTTATAAAGTTAATTGATAGAGTAGTGTATAAGGGCTTTGCAAACTGTAAAGTGCTGACCAAACATGAGGGGGCATGTGTTAGGAGGAAGCTAGACAGCATGAATTTTTTGAGCATCAAAGGAGTGCCTGCTGTGTTCCAGAACTGACTAGGTTCCACAGACGACAGAGATGAATAAATCAGTTACTCTAGGAGGGTGTGCACTCGTTTGTGCCAGGACCCCATTCTGAAATATTAATCAGTGACCATTTTCTTCCTGGAATCTCCTTTTCCCACTTTACCCTTCTCCCTTTCGAGAAGCTAAGCCAGTCTGTGCCATGCCTCAAGAAAGCAATATGATAGTAGATAGCAGAGGGGGAAATGTCTCCCTGGCTTATGAATTTCAAAAGCCAGGGCCCTTGAAGAATGGAAAGGACACATAGCCTTTCTATTGGATAAAAAATGTGAGATGAAACACTGTAAGTGTAAGCTCCACCCCCACTCCCTCTGCTGCCAGACTAGTTGGAGGACACTAGTTGGAGGGTCCGTACTTAGCTTTCTCTCACCTTTATGTAATCTTCCTTACATTTCCTCCTTAATCTCAAATGCATAAAAGTAACTGCAAAGTGTTATTCTCTGAAGTATTTTTCTCAGTCTATTGAGGTCTTGCTTCTAGGTGTATCCTCTGTTTGGCTCAAATAAATTATTATAAAAATTCTCTACAGCCCTGGCCGGTTTTGCTCAGCAGTTAGAGTGTTGGCCCGCGGACCAGAGAGTCCTGGGTTCGGTTCCCGCTAAGGGCACGTACCTCGGTTGCAGTTTGTCCCCAGCCCCGGTTGGGGTCGTGTGGGTGGCAACCAGTTGAAGTGTCTCTCTCACATCAATGTTTCTCTCTCCCTCCCACTCTATCTGAAGATAAATGCAAAAAATGTCCTTGGGTGAGGGAAAAAAAAATTCTCTACAGGTTTGGATGTTCTTACATTGACACAGTACCAGCCCTTTCCCACCCATCCAGCCTCGTCCTCTGGCTCCTTGTCTAGAGCATTACCCTCCAGCCACACTAGACTGTTGATCATCTCCCTGTCCACATCCTGCCGGTTTTCACCTTTGCTCCTGGGGTTCCTATGTATGGAGTGCCCTCTCACTCCTTATTGTCCTTCCCCTCCACCTGGCTAACTCCTGCTCAATCTGTGAGACTCAGATGTCTCCTCCTCCTAGAAGTCCTCACTGATCACCCCCATCTATCCTTGGTGCTCCCTGGTGACTTGCTGCACTATGTGGAAATAGTTGTTGCCCTCTCCCTTACTAATCAGAGTGCCTTGGAAACAAGATCTGGTCTGCCTTAATTCTGATGACCCTGCTTCTGGCAAGGGAGCTGGTCCTAAGTTGGTACTCAACAAAGCTCTGCTGAACTATTGGGTAAGTGAACAACCCTGCCCTGAAACATGAATGGCTGGGGCGGAGGTGGCTGAAATGGGGAGTGGGGGTGGGAGGGGTTGGTGCAGGAGTGTCCCTAGTGGGGCTAGGCCTCAGGCTCACCAGTACAGAGCAGCCCTATGCAGATCCACCGAAACAGTTGTGTGTGCTCCCTGCAGAAGCGTCTCACTTTCAGGGCTGGCTGCAGGCTCCTCCTGGGGAGAAAACCAGAGGGTCCATGAAGGGCCACGCAGGCTCCCGTCCCCGTGGAGATCCTCAACACCTCCAGGCGGAAGCCACCCCAGTAAAATGACAACGTGGAGTGAGCCAGGTACTGGCCTTGACATCCCAGAGGGCTGAAGAACAACCCCAGACCACAGCAAACTGAGGAAAGGCTCAGGCCATCTGTGCCTTCCTGTGTCTCTGCGCCTCCGCCCAGCGGTTCTCAACATGTGGGTCGCAACCCCTTTGGGGGTCAAACGATCCATTCACAGGGGTTGCCTAAGACATAACAGTAGCAAAATTACAGTTATGAAGTAGCAACAAAAATAATTTTATGGTTGGGGGTCATCACAACATGAGGAACTGTATTAAAGGGTCGTGGCATTAGGAAGGTTGAGAACCACTGGTAGAGCATCAGTACCACCCCAATGATAATCCTCCTGCAGGGCTGGGAGGGAATTAACTATGATGAAAGGAAGAACTTACCAGCAAACAGCAACCACACAATATGCACAAACCATGCTGGCTGCCTCCCCTCCCCGTCCCATTTCTACCTATCCATGGAACAAGGTTGAGAGACTCCCAACTTTGCATTTACTCCCTTAGGACCTGGGACACTTGTCATTTAGTCAGCAGCTCCTCCTGAGATGGTGAACAGCCCACCCCATGCCCAGCAGCTGTGGCCCACAGCCTTCCAGGCCCAGTGCAAATGCCAGCTCCTGCCTGGTCCCTGCAATAAAGGTTGGAATCTGAATAGCCTCTGGGATCACACAGGCTGAACACTCAGCTCATTAGGCATCAGCTGCTGTTTTAAGGACTCTCTCTTCTTGATCTCTGTCCCCACCTCCCACCTCCTAAGGGCACCTTCTCCAATCTGCCCCCTAAGGCAGACAGATGGAATCCCCACCACCACCACCACCACATGTCTTGCTCTCCTCAACTCAGGACTGGCCAGCAAGGACCCCAATGGGTCTAGGTATTGAGAGGCCAAGTTCTAGGCTCCTACTTGATGCCTGTGTGACCTGGGCCTATCCCTTTCACTCAATGGGCTTCAGCCTTCCCATGTGAAAAGAGAGGCTTGGCCAAGTTCAGAGGTTTTCAACCTAAGTCTCAAGGTTCCTCAAGGTGCCCAGAGACTGAATGTGGTAGAAGGCAGATGGGGAGGTTGAGAGGGGGCCAGCCTAGTTTCGGGGTCCCATCCAACTTCAACCAGAGCAGCCCAACAGCATATTTTGGGGTTTCCAATGGGATTTCACTCTAGCTGCTTCAAAGCAGGTTGGGAGCCTCTGGCCTGGCTCACCTCTGAGGCAGAGGCCAGCAGAATGCATTCATTGGCTAAAGCATGTTTTCTCCTTTCTTCAACAAAGGTTCAGGGCATTGCCTTTCTTTCTGGTAGAGACCAGGTTCCCCACCCCTGCTCCCCATTGTGGCCTCCTCCCCAAGCCAGCCCATGTCCCCTCTGGAGACCACCTACCATCCTGAGAAGGGCTCCTGGTTGGCTTTGCTCCAACTGTTCCTGTCCTCTGCAGGGCTCAAGTCGTTTCCTGGGGTCTGGCCTTCCTCCTAAAGCCACCAGAGAGTGACCACAGAGCATCTGCCACCCCAAGTGAGAACTAGAGCTGGGGGCCCGGAGTGGGAGAGGCCCTGGCTGCCACCAGTGTCCCCACAGTCACCTCAGGAATTGGCTGGGGTGGGGGCTGGGCTTTTGCACAGGAGGTAATTAGAGGGCAACTTAAATTCTGCAGAGCATGCATTGAGCACATACTGTGTGCTGGGCTCTGAGCTAGACACATCCTGTCCTCAGGAGCTCATGGTCTGCATGAGGGAGGGACACACAGCTGTGTCTGAGCTGTGGCTGGTGGGGAATCCCAGGCATGAACCACCTGGTCAAATAGCCCCAGGACACCAATAACCCCACAGTCTGTGGAGTTGTATTCTGATATGTAGGAGGGTTATTCTTGCAAATTACAATGTGAAAGGCGCACCCTAGGTTGCGTAGTGTGGTGAAGGGGAGGGGATTTTGTCGGGGATGTTGGGAGGGAAGGTGTCATTTTAGGCTTCAGAGTTCTAGGGGTCAGACCCCAACCTGGCCATTCTGGAGCAAGGACAAGCTTGCCAACTTCTCAAAGGCTGAGACTTCCCTAGATACCCCCATCCCCACCCACCATGTGGTTTCTCCTTCTCATCCTTTAAATCACAACCCAGTGGCTCCTCCATGTTGAGACTCCCTGACATTTCAGACTGGGGTAGGCCCTACTGGCACACCCTGGGTACACAACAAATGTTTAATGAATGGAATAAGGGGCTGCTCTGTGCTGAGGAGGCCAGCACATTGGGAGTAGGGGGGTGGGGGTAGGTCCTAATTATTTAAGTGAAGAGGTGAGGGGGGAGTGAAGGAAGACGGTGAACAAAGGCCCTTCCCACTAGGGGGCCAAAATAGGCACGGGGAAGGGGACACACCAGGCTTTCCAAGAGCTCAGCCCCCATGTTGTCCAGACCATTGGCCACGGATGCGAGATAAATGGACTCTTTTGGTCTTGCGTCTTCCTCCATGTTCCAGGCCTTCCAGCTGAAAGACAAAGTCAGGGCCCAGAGCTGAAAGGGGAAAGCTGAGCAGAGCCCAGGGAGGGGCCTGGAGAAGAGAGGAGGATGGGAAGGGAGAGGGCTGGCAGGGAGCACGAGACACCTGGCACTGCCTATACCATCCCAGACCTAAACCCTTATCGTGTCTGGGGGCCATGGCCATGACTCCCCAGTGACAGAGGAAGGCATGCATGCCTTCCTGCACTCACTTCTGAACCTGTGAGAGGCGAGTTCTCATAAATCTATGAGGCCAGGCAGAAACAGGGACATTCTGCCCACTTTACAGGGAAGGAAAGGAAGGAATTCTGTGTAGCATGTATGTGTACCTGATATAGGTATCTTTCTGAAAAGAGGCCCTAGCTTTCATTGCTCCCCACAATACATTAAAACCATTGCCAATAAGAGATATCTTCATTTTATTGTACTGCCCCACCTCTGACAGGTGGAGACACAATGTCCTAGACTTCATTCCAGTCCCTATATCCAACTGTACTCCTGGATTTTTCAATTACAAGAGCCAATACCATTCCTTTTTTTTTTTTTTTTTAACTGAAGCTCAGTTCATAGGCTTAAATTCACCTGTAAATAAGAGTCCTAGCCCTGGCCGGTTTGGCTCAGCGGTTAGAGCGTCGGCCTGCAGTACAGAGAGACCCGAGTTCGGTTCCCGCTAGGGGCATGTACCTCGGTTGCAGTTTGTCCCTGGCACTGGTTGGTCGTGCGGGTGGCAGCCACTCGATGTGTCCCTTTCACGTCGATGTTTCTCTCTCTCTCTCTCTTCCCCTCTCTCCCTCCCACTCTATCTGAACAAAAAATGAAAAAATGTCCTCAGGTGAGGATTAAAAAAAAAAAAAAAAAAAGAGTCCTAGACCCCATCTCTCCCCACTCCTGTTCCCTCTCTTTTTCTTCTGGTTGAGCAGCAACCTACACTATCCAAACACCAGCCTGGTTAAGCTCATATACCCAGAGGCGTGCACACAAGAGCAGGAACAGATATGGAAGGGTACATACAGGTGGAGCCTGGGAAAGCCCAGCTACTCATGCACACACAAACACAGACACACAGCAGCACAGAGGGAGGCAGGATCCTCTTCCTACTCACATATTTGTGGTGAACAAGCCACTCTCAGGGACAGGCGGAAACGTGTATTTCTGTGAAGACAAGCTGAGTCCAATCTTCTTGCACTTTGGCCTGTGTTCTCATTTCACTGGAAATTCCTGGGCAGAGTTCAGAGTTGGAGTAGGTTGGGCCTCCCACTCAGCTTTGTCATAGCACAAGTGGGGACCCCAACTCTCAGGGAAAAGGGGAACAGGGCAAATGGGTCCCACGCTAGGCCTGGCCCACTGAGCTCCTGCCCTCTTACTTAATCTGCCTTCCTCCTGAGATGCCCTCCTCTCCACAGCTCCCAAACACACCCACCTCTTCCAGGAAGCCCACCTTGATTATTCTCATCCTTCCCACAGTCCCTCCTGTGGCCTCCTTTCCCCCCTGCCACCAGTCCTACTCAGTTTCTCAGACCATGCATTTTACCTTTCATTTCACCTCTTACCAAGTCTCTTTCTCACTGAATCAGTAATTATAACAGCAATCTATTTTCCTGAGCTTGACAATAAGGGAAGCAGGTTAGCTGTCACAAATAGTAAAAGTGTTTCAGGTCTAAGCATCAAATACAGTCCTGCAAACAAAACATACAATTTGCCCTTTTATTCCATTTTTCTGTTTGACACCTACGCAACCATGTGCAAAGTCAAGGGACAAACCCTTTAGTGTATCAGTTCTCAAACAAAACATTAAACTTATCTGACAGGATTAACAACATCTCTTTAATAATTAAACATATACATTCAGGAAAAAATCTCTTATGCATAAACGCTTCCTGGCAACACAGGGTGAAGAGTTACCTGCACGTACTGGTTGTTTTGAAAAATTGGAGAATGATGGGTGGAGGATGGGGGTAACTCCCACTTCTCATAAACTTTTTTTTTGGTCTGTCATTCTGATTAACAAAATATTGCAGGAGCATTGTTAAACCCGTAAATGTTATAGAAATATACAAAACACCAGAAGTTTACAATACCTCTAATCTGAACCTTCCACAGATGACCACCACAGAGTTTGTGGCTTTTTTGGTCCAGGCTTTTTTTCTTAAGTGAATACTATTTAATGTTATTCATTCTACAAAAGGGGCTCAGGCTATGCCAGCTTTTTTTGCAATTTGCTTTTTTGGGCAGAAAGCCACACCTTGTGCCACTCACTACACAGGTGCCAATATGCTACCTTGATTCTGTCAAAATTAATAAACAGAAACCTCATTTAAAATGAAGTTGGGTCCAGCTGGTGTGGCTCAGTGGTTGAGCATCAACCCATGCACCAAGAGGTCACCGGATCGATTCCTGGCCAGAGCACATGCCCAGGTAGGTTGTGGGCCCAATCCCCAGTGGGGGGCATACAGGAGGCGACCAGTCGATGTTCTCTCTCATCGATGTTTCTATCTCTCTCTCCCTCTCACTTCCTCTCTCTCTAAAATCAACAAAGGAAAAAAAGTTTTTTTAAATGAAGTTGGAAGGCCAGAAGGGAGAGCTCTCAGGTGGTTACATCCACCCTGTCTGTCCTATAGCCCAACAGGAAGAACTCTTGGTTTATCTTAGCTCTCCCAAATTCCTCTTTTCCTGTAAAAGAACTTCCTCTCCTTTGTTGGACTTGCATATGGTTTGCCATGAGGCTGCATGTCCTGAATTGCAATTCTTTGTTCTTCCCAAATAAACCAATTTTACTGGAGAAATATCTGGCTGCCTATTTATTTCAGGTCAACAATTGTAAACTCAGTGCTCATGGCGTCATCTTAGTTTATCCTAAGCAAGACACCTGCCTCTGTGGGCAGCCTCCACAAGGGTGGGGGTGGAGCTGCCCTCAAAAGGAGCCTGGTCAAGTCCCAGTCAAGGGCAGAGGGGCCTGTATCTGCTTCTCTGCCTCGGTCCCCTTCTAACCTCTCCCCCTTCCCTCCCCCTTCACCCTTATTTTTCTCTCCTTCCCTCTCCTCTCCTCTCTTGGTGCCCAGACAGAAGCCAGAAAGCACAACAAATCCAGAAGCAGCCAACCTTGTTTTAAAGCATTCCCTATACTGCAGCTTACAACCTTGACGTCTTAATGTGCCCTGATCACCAAAACAGGGATTTAATAGGCTGTGTGTCGTGAGATAAAACCCTGAGCTTGTAGCTTCAAGATCTAGATTCATTCCTGTCTCTCAAAGTTAGCCTGTTTCCTCATCTGTAAACCAGTGGGGATGGGTAATACTACCTACCTCTTAAATAAATATTCATGTAGATTAAGTGAGCTAATTCTGGTGAGGTGTTTGGCAGATAGCCTGGCACCATCAGGTTGGCAGGTGTCTTCGCTCTCACAAGTCCTATCTCAGAGCTGTCTTGACACACTGCTATCTTCCTCCAGACCAGGAGACCCTATGTTTCTCCCCTGCTCCCCCGGCTCATGGAGCGGTGGCCAACAGTGATCCTGGCCCCCAGAAACCAAATGCTCTTTTCAGGTGGCTGAGAGCCACAGGCTGGCCAGTCAGGAGGCTAGATAGTTTAAGTTGAGGCCCCTAGGGAAAGATTAAGAGCTGGAGGACCTCAGGGGTCTTGGCTCTGCCCTATCCAGCTGTGTGATCTTAGCCTATCACTTGACCCCACTGTGGCCTGTTTCCTGAGAAGTTGAGCTCTGAGGCCTGTCCCATCCACTGGATGGTTGAGTGAGGCCTGGGACTAAGCCAGGAAGGGTAATGGGTCCAGGACAGAGAGAGGCAAGGACCATATTTATATATAATCAAAACAGAACAGCACTTAGAAGGATTTATAATAAAGAGGCTGCTCCACCTCTCCCATGCCTGTTCCATTCTTCAAAGGCAACCACTGCCCTGTTTCTGGTTTTAGTTTTTTGGGGTCACCTCCCATTTCAGAGGAATTCTTGGCCAAAGAGTGGGAAAGAAACCCTTCTCCTTGTCAAGCTTTGATATAATAAAGAGGGTATTTTTATAAGTGGTGAGTAAAACATGTAGGACTGTAAGAGGCAGCCATCATCAGAAGGGGTGTTCAAAAATCTATTTTCTTCTCATAATCTTGCCCGCACTCCTTTCTTGGCTCTTCTTCACAGATGAGGTCTCTTTCACTGCATTGGTTCATGTGTCCAAGCACCAGACAAGAATAGAATCTATTCCTTGGTCAAGTTACAAGAACATGAGCTTGTCATTCTCTCCAGTACCCAAAAGGCCAAACACCCCTGCCATGGCCTGCCTGGCATGACTATCCAAGTGTCCTTTGATATTCAGTCCACATCTTGACTCTATTCATTGAGAACAGATGGACATGAATGACCATTATCCAACACAAAATGAAAGAATGGGTCTGGGGTTCATCTCTCTCAGCCAACAAGAAAGAGCTGGTAACATAAGGACATCTGGTCCCACATCCAAGAGGGTCCAAGGCCACCAGGCAAGGGGAGTTTTCCACAAGCAGGTAGGAAAGCACTGTTTCCAAATATTTAACTGGTTACTACTTTGTGAAGAATATTCCCTTTGTTATTTCACTTTCTATCCTTCTTGCCTCTCCATCTCATATTAGCCTTTTATATAATGAGAGATTGAGATGTTTCCTTGTCAGTTGGATCCAAGTTAAGATGTTCTACAAACCAAATTAGTTCTTAATTCATGTCATTTCATTGGGTTCAAAGATATCATTTATGGCTTTTAGACCAAAAGCCATATCCTCCATCTGAGGTGTACCATTTTCCTTCTGTCATTGGCAAGGGCTGTAGGGCTATTAATTTGGATTTCCATTGCCTTGTTGGCTCAGAGCCTGACATTGAGTCACAGCTGATAAGCTGGTTATTTATACAGGCAAAAATAATTCCTTGATTGTTCTGTCTTCTCTCCCTGTCAGAGAAGTGGTCTGGTGTGGCACCCACTGAGCTTTAGAGCAAAGCTAGATATTTTTACAGAAGTTTCCATGGAGAGGACTTCAGGACTCCCTGGGAAGAGCTGGTAAAATGAATCTGCCACAGACCAGCAGTGTCCATACGGAAGGTGATGACAAGTGGGGCATCACAAATTAAATACAATTGTTAGGAAGAACAAAAATGGACACCTCTGAGTGTCACATCTAGACATTGAAACTTTCCAGGCATATCTTGCCTCCCTCCATGCACGTGGAATTCCACTGATAACGTTGGGCCAAAGACTGAGAGGCATGGCCTCATCTCTGTCCTCTGAGGAGCGCCAAGTGTTCTTCCTGTGTGGACCTGCCAATCATACACCCTGACTCATTCTAAAACACTCCTTTCCATTTCACTATGCCTGTAGAAGCAAGTTTCACTATTCCAAAAGTTGTTTCCATTTCCCTTCAACTCCGTGACAGTGGTGGCTTGTGGAGAACCTGACCCAACACGGGAGCTTAACACTGGCCAGCTTGTGGGTCAGGAGGCAGTTCTGTTCTTACACAGGACGAGAGCTGGAAAGATCATTTCTAGGGGTGGGAGTAGAGATGTTTGTTAGCCACCTCATCTTGAATGAAGGGAGAGGCACCAGGGTCTCCTAGCTTGGAGAAGAGCAGTGTGTGAATGGGCCCTGAGATGGATCCCATAGTTCCAGGAGATGGTGGCAACTATGGCACCAGCTGAGAGCTTCATGCTTGAGAGCTTGGTATGTGCCAGGCTGTGCTAAGAGCTTTTCCTGCAGTATCTCAATAAACCCTCATGGTAACCCAGTGAGGTAGGTACTGGTCACCATTTCCCCCACCTGTCCTTCATGGAGGTGTGCAATGGGAGAGTCCGCATCATAAATGGAGTAACTATTGAGAAGTTGAATAGGCTGAGGTAGAACCACTGGCCACTGTGCCACATGTTCATAGTTGGGAGATGTGAGCTGACACTTGAGGTTTCCACTTCACCTATTGCTTGGCAGGCAGGACGGATTCTGGGCCCACAGTTAGACCCAATGGCTGTGAACTGTGTTTTCTGGTCAGACTCCATGACATCATGGATACTATGTCTCTGAGTGACTTTCCGAGTAAGACCCAGAACAAATTCTGCAGGGGCTGATTTACTGGGCAATCAGCCACATACCTGAATAATAATTCCAACTTCACCGTGTCCGAGAACATGCATTTTGCCCTGATAGAAAAGAAGAGCCCCAGTGAATTTCTCCCCAGTGCCAGTCTACACAGCAGGGTGCCTGATGCATCTTAGGCAGAGTCCTTAGCCAGAGATGAGGATTCTTGTTGAAGTGATTTACTTGAGAACTCATCAGGCAAGTATCCCGTGACCTCAGAACTGATGTGGCTCATAGATGGCTCTTTCCTATTATTTCCAAAGGGTGGCGAAGGGAGTAAGGGAAGCAGAATAGTGTGTGTGGGGGGGTAAGAAGTGAGAGCATGGTCTTAGCAAGAGCCTAGCTTTAGTCTGATACCACAGGGAAACTCTGGAACACAAACTCTTCCACAGGTTAGTCCCACCCTGATGCCAGGCCAGTCAGTCATGGACCAAGGACTAGGGAAGGATCAGGAGGGGGTGTTGTCTCTCAGGTAAGGTGGTTTCCATTCAACTCAGGACAATTCTTCAGCAGCTGTGAGCTAACACAGCACCTGGGAGATGGGTGCCCATGGTAAAGGGAATATGCAGGGCACCAGCAGCATCCACTACAGGTGAAAACTGATTAGTTCTGTTGGTATCCCTCACTCCCAGGCTGCTGTGGGTTATCCCAGGGGCCAGGCCAAAGCAGGGTCTCTTCCCCATAGGTACTCTGCCTGTCTCAGGGGAGTCTGAGAGAGAACCCTGGGTTTGTCCACAGCCTTGTTCCAATGAGAATTCTCATGGGGGGTTGGTGGAACCAAAGAGGTTTAGTGTGAAAAAAGAGTGTTTAATTTGATCAGAAATGTCAGTCAGGGATGCAGAGGTGGCTGAGGTACTAAGGCCTTTTGTTTGGAGCAGCTGTAGGGGTGGAGGGCCCCCCACCCAGAGCCCTAGGCCCTCTCTCCTCCTCAAAGGGCCCAACCACCTCTGGAGTTACCGCCATCACCCTCTGTGCACCAAACCCCAGGCTGCCCCTCACCCCTCAGGCCATTGCCACGAAGATCAAGGATGCCAAGGAACACTCTTTCCCATGGTATGGCATGGGCATTGGGGGAACTCTAGCAATGCTCTCATATTTTGAACCTATTGCTATCACAGCAGAGAAAGAACAAGAAGTTGAGAGCTTAAAAATCCAGAAATATTTTACTTCTAATGTAGCACACAGACCCACTGGTATTAGGGATGTACACCTTGAACTGAAGGATTTTACACTTTCTGGCCAGAGAGGCACTTTATCTGATTTCCAAATCAGGACCTGCCTAACTTCTATCGAAATGGGAAGAGATAAAAACTTCTCAACATTACACATGGTACTCACACCTGCACAAAATGGATGAACTTGACAGTCTTGTCAAGGGCTTGCTCTATATAGATTCTGTCAGAAGTGCTATACACATAATACAGCAGATAATATACAAACAATAGCAGAGTGCTATTGTTTTGCTAATGCCTCAGAACCTGAGTGACACCAAAAGATGCCTTAGTGAACATTGGCTTGGGAGTCAGTATTTCAGCAGTATATTCCAAAGACAACTATAAGTAACTGGGACAAGCCTTGGAGGGGGTACCTTTCTGGGCTTATGCAGTTTATTTACTGGCTGTGAAAGTTTTAAAGAGGCTCTTGAAATGACATCCAAAGGTGACAGAACCCAAACTGACAAGTTAGTTCGTGATATATGAAAGAGATTGTGGAAAATTTGATCTGCCAGGTTGGGCTGTGGCATCTAGTTTTGGCAATATGATTTATAAGGAGAAGCGAGAATCTGTTAGTAAAGAAGATCTAGCAAGAGCTACTTTAGTTACTATCACCAATGACATTGGTTCTATGGCATGCATTTGTGCTGTGAATGAGAAAATAAACAGAGTATCATTGTTGGAAACTTTATGAGTCAACGCTCTCTCTCAATGAAACTTCTGGCCTATGCAATGGATTATACTGGTCAAAAGGCCAGTTGAAAGCACTGTTTCTAGAGCATGAAGGATGTTCTGGAGCAGTTGGTGTACTTCTTGGATGGCCAAATTTCAGCGAAAGCATCAGGTTTCTCTCTGCTAATAAATGTCATCCAGGAGGAAATGAAACTAGAGGCATTATTACTGCATTATTTGTCACTGGGAACCAAAGGATAAAAGAGTAGCACTGTTCCTGTTGATTTTTAAATATCAAAATGTAAACTGCTAAATGTTACCATACTAACAGCAAGAATTTGGTAACAGGTGAAGTATTTCTAATTGAAATGCTTTCCCTTCTGTGTGTAGCCAGTGTTAAATCCATAAATGCAATACAGCCTCTGATCATTGAGCTTTCTTACCAAAAAAAGAAAAGAAAAGGAAAGAAATGTCAGTTGGTTTGAATCCATAAGGACATGTCCCATACTGGGCCTGGATGCACTACTCAAATCATTAAAAACCGGTGGCCAGAGGAGTTGACTAGACCATTACCTCAGCCCAGGAATCCATATAATCATGTCCTGTTGTAACTGTACCATCCAGGTGTGTGCTGCAAGTGCCAGGGCCATCCTCGTGTGTGGTGTGTCCCCTGAGGCTGAGTGTCTGGTAGCTGCTGCCCCTTGAAGCCCTTTGGAAATAAGAGGAAAGAGCCATCTCTGAAATACATCAGTTCTGAGATCAGAGGACAGTGCCTCCTGGGTTCCAGGACCTTTGGGTATCAGTAGGTGCCCCCTACCCAGGACTAGCTCCAGCCTTATAACTACAGCCTCTTCACAACAGATACTCCTGTCTGACTTGAGTTCCATCAAGCTCGTATTTGCCTTTGCAATTACACAATGGAGCTCAAATGTGCCTGGTTGAATGGAATACAATCCAATCTCCGATAGATAGTTCCTGAAGCTGAAGGACTTGGGTCTCTCTGTAGTCCTTTCTGTTGCAAGTAAAATCCAAATGAGTGACTGGCAATGGAAATTTAAAGGAGCTTACCACTGGGCAGTCTCAGGGGGACCAGAGAGACCAGTCCCATTCCCCCAACTCCCACCCAGACAACTACAAAGAAGCTGTTCTTTGTTTTTCACTTCTGGTAGTAATCTCTATAAATAAATAAATGAGTGATAGATGGATAGATGAATAGGTGGATGGATGGATGAATAGATGAATGGACAGATGGACAGACAGATGATACATAAATATAAATATAGATACTATTTTTTATTTTCAACTTTAGACATTATCTATTGATTCTACTATATATAACAAAAATTTAGCTGTCTGATGTTTGACAGGTGTATCATTATTTTAGTTCTTCTACTCATGATGTTGCAGTTGGGGTCAATCATTACTCTTGCTTGGGTTGACAGGACAGAGCAGAGGAGCCTTGGTTCCAGCGACATCCTAGAGCTGCCATGCCCACCCTAGATGGATCATGTCCAGTTCTACTGTCTACAGACTTCTTTCTGAGGGAGAAATAACTTTCTTTTGCTTAAGACCACTGTCATTTGAGGATTTCTCTATTATTTCCAGTTGTAGTTGATCCTAACAGATGCACTGCTGCTCTTAGGGCTCAATGCAAATGTCCTTCTGTGGCCTTGCCCTGTCCCTCTCTGACTGACCCTCCTACTGCAATACCACAGTCCTTTTGTTTACCACACACTATCTACATAAGCCTTCATTCTGTCCTCCACTATAACCTGACTCAGACCCTGGCACAGATTGTTTCTTCTACCTGGTCCACTCCTCCCCTTCCTCTGACCAACATCCTTCAGATTTCAGCTCAAGTATCACACCCTTAGGTTAGCTCCTAAGACACCCTCCCCCCCAAGTCTAATTTAAGTCCCACACCCTGCTGGTATTCTCTTCCATTCTTCTGCTTTGTAGTTCTTAACACTAGTTTGCCATTGTATACTTATTGGTGTGTTTAATGTTTGTCTCCCCCTCTAGACTATAAGCTCCAGGACGAGAAGTGTATGTCTGTTTTGCTCACTATTATGTACCCAGGACATATAATTATCACATATGATAGGAGATCTGTAAGTATTAGGGAAAGGATTTTTTTTTTTTTTAATGAGGCATTTCAGTTCAGGGAGGTTAAGCAACAAGTTCAAGTTCACATGGCTAGTAAAGCTGAATTTGAACTGAGGTTTTTCTGACTTGTTCTAAGCTCACCAAACAAATTTCTTATAATTTGGCTTCCCTTAAACTTTCCCTTTCAGAAGATGGGAGGAATTTACTTGTCAGGTAAACACTAGTGTTCAGCTTCCTGGATGGTTAAATTTATCATTAAAAATAAGCAAGGTGGTGGGTTTTGGGTGCACACATTCCATTTTCTTGTAAGTTTAGTCAATGAGACAGCCTCCCTGAGTCTGATCAGCTCAGGGGTACCTACAGCACTGAGTTACAAAACTGAGACCTGGACCTGGCCCCACACTACACTACTGATATGCTAGTAGCTAGAATCCACACTCTACATAGCCCAAGGGATAAGAGACAGAATCAGAGCAGGAAAAGAAGAGTTACACCCAGAAGAAACTGTATGAACTAGATACATTGTCAGAAAATACAGGAAAAACTTATGGAAATTCTTTTAAGGCCATTTGACCAAGACATAATTTTGGTGCAGGTTATATTTGTTGATATGTTCACTCACCAGAGATTCTATATTCAAAGTAGAAGCTCAAAGTCAGGTACATTTCTTACCTGTTTTTTGGGGGTGGGGGGGTGGGGGAGGGTTAAATAATATAAATCTGAACCAAATGTTGACCATTTTAAATTATATTAAAAGACCAAAAATCCAAGAAAGGCAGGAACTCACAGATTTCAGGAGACAAGAATGCTTTATTGGGTCCTTGGCATGCATCCAGTCCATCCACCCTCTCACTGTCCTCTGGCAGCACCCAGATGGTCTCACTCCTTGCCATGACAAATACATTGGCAAGGCTCTGCTGGCTTTCCACTCCAGGCCTGGAATGCTGGTTGGGACAGCTGCTATGAAAGTGAGCCCCCTGATCTCAGCAGCAGAGGTAGAGAGAAGGAACAAAGTGGGGAGTCATCATAATGCACACAGGCATGAAAACCAGACCTCTAGCTGTGGCTAATCAATCACTGCGTCCCAGGAATGAAAAATACCAGACATCCCTTAAGATATTGCCTAGTTATTGCCATAATTAAAGACTTCTGGGTGGGTAAACAGGTCTTTCTCCAGATACCAAGATAGAGTCAAAATCTCCCACTTAATTTCCAGACCGTTGATGAAGAGGAAGTCAGGTGTCTTTGAAAAGAAACCTTATTTTAACACTTAGATGCACATTGTAAACCTTCCTTGCAGCCTTCCTCAAAGGGATCTGTTTGGGCATTTATCTGGGAACTACAGGAGGAAAGGGTAAACACCCAAACCTGGGGAGAGGGGTGTCCTCTGTAGGACACTGGCTCCAAGCTAAATCCAATTTCTGGGAACAAAAGAAAAGCATGTGGTCTGCCAATCAATGAGGATGATTCATAAATCAAATCTTATGCTAGAGTAGACCCAGTGGAATCTCAAAGCCAACCAAGGATTAAGTGCACTGTTGAAATTGATATATTTTGAAACAGGCATAAATCCCACAATGGTTCTCTGACTTGTGGGATAAGAGTGACTCTAGTAGGACAGGACAAGTACAAGCCATTAGAATTCCCCCTCTCTGGTGCAATGGTAAATCAAAAGTGATACCACATTCCTGGGGAAACTGTAGACAGTAGTGTTTCTACCAAAGACTTGAGAGTGAAGTCATAGTGATTCCTACCACAGTTCAGCTTGGCCAGTGCAAGACACCAGGAGGTCTTTGGACTGCTGTAAACTTTCAAAAATGATGACTCCAATTGTAGGTGCTGTTCCAGAGATGGTCTTCTTGCTAAAGCAAATTCATCCAGCTCCTGGCATTTGGTATAAATCCTTTGATCTAGTGAATTCATTTTTCCCTCTATTTTGATGAACAAAGAACATCAGAAGCATTCATCTTCACCTGGCAGGGCAGCAGGACTCTGTTGCTGTCCTGGCTTAAACATATAGATCTTAGCTGTCTAGCTCTGCGCCACAACCTGGCTCACAGGGACCTTGACCTCATCACCATTAAGTTCCATCACACTGATAGCATCATCAGTTTCCCTAGATGCTTTGGTAAGGTATTCGTGAGTCAGAGGTGGGAGATAAATCAAAGTGCAAAGGCCTATCCCCTTAATGAGTTCCTGGGGGTCAAGGAGTCTGCTGAGGTCAGAATATTTCCTCCATAACGGAGAACAAATTATTGCATTTTGACTTCCTTACCACTAAGGCCCAATTCTAGTGGAAAATGTCACTCTGGGGCATCTTGCTCCAATCCACTTACTGATTGACCTAGAAAGGCCATCAGCTTTGGGTTGGGACTATAGCAAATGAAGGCTCCCAACTGGCAAAGCCTTTAGTAGAAATGGTCCTGCCACCAGGCCACGTGACCTGGCAGATTCGATGGTGTTTGAGGTATCTGTCTGAGGCATATTGGGGAGCCGTTTAGAGCCTTTGGCAGAGCAGAGTGCTAAATGAAGCTTGTGGCAAGTACTAACTAGAAAAATAGAGCAGGGGAACCCAGGGTTTGGAACAAAGTGATGCTCTGGTCAAAAATTATCCTTTTGAGACATGGCCCTCTGGCTTGCCACTGGGCTCTGGGGAGAGCCTAAATGCTTGGCTACAGTATCCAGGTGGCCAGGCTGCCCCTTGTGGACTGGGGTCTGATCTACCCAACCATAGTGAGGCATGGCCAGCAGCACTCCATCCTCAGGTGGGCATCCAGAATAGGTCTCCAAAGGCCCAGGACAGTCACGTGTGTGGGTTGCTCACTTAGTCTCCCAGAATGCCTCCTCCTGCCCTATAGCTGAGCTCCCCTCAATCTATACCCACGGCTTTAAGAGGGCAGGAATTTGTTGTGATCATTATGGGCCCTTCTGGATTTGGATTTGTTTTCCTTACCCATCATGCCTCCCCCACCACCAATATCCATGGAATTACGAAATTCTGTAAACATCACCAGAGTACGCACTTTACAGCACAGGTAAAGTAATGGATTGACACCTATGGCAGTCACTCATCTCGTCAGTCCTGAAGCAGTTAGCCTGATAGTATAATGAAATGGTTTGTTGAAAATTCAGCTATGGCCCCAGCTGAGAAACAATACCTTGCAAGGTTGGGACAGGCCCACAGAATGTAGCATAAGCTCTGAACTGGCAACCAATTCATGATGCTATTTCTTCTACAGGCTAGGAAGTCGAGAGGAGAGGGTCTGTTATGACTACATCTCAATGCTTTTCTCATGCCTGAGGTTTGGGAATAGGCTAGTGTAGAGGTTTTAGTCCCCACGGAAACACCTCCTCAAAAAGTCATAGTAATGATTCAAGTGAATTGGAAGCTGAGGTACCTGGCCATTTCAGGCTCCTTATACCTTTGAGCAGCACATAACAAGAGGTTATGGGAGTAGGATGATTAACTCTATCAAGGGAAAGTAAGCTTGCTACTACAGAAAAGGAGCACACGACAGACATGGAGATTCCTAGAGTGTTCCTGGTACTGCCACATCCTGCAACCAGGCAGGACCACTAAGGAGCTGGACTTCAGAAATGAAGATCTGGGTCACTCTGACAGGCAAAAATACCTAGTCATAAATAATAGTTCTCATGACCTGGTATAGAAATGGACGGTAGATTTTACCCATAGTTATTTTCTTGCTAGGTTATATCATTTTGGTTGAAAATGGTTAATTTTACCGGTTAATCCACAGGTTGCAAGATTTCAAAATAGGATTGTGATAAAAGAGGGCGAACATCACTAGTGACACTGGACTTTGGAGAATGGTAGCCCTAGTCATTACTCTTGGGCTTAGTCATTGGATGTGACCCTCAGTGGTCTCCCTAAGCAGAAAGAAATTTGCTTTTGGTTGTATGTGGAAGAGTTGTTAATATATAGATAGGAAGAACAGTGTGTGCATGTGTGTATGTTGGGGTATCTTTTGTCGTTGCCCACCAAACCTTTTCTACCCTCCCACTTTCCATCATTCTTCTGGTAATCCCCATCCTCTGGAAAAGTGCCCTTCTCCCACTACATAATATCCTGAGCCCCAGGCCAGGAATTTAAACCTTCAATGGAGGGAGACCCACTGGGACCAATGGACAGTTGGTGTGAACCTGACAATAGCAGGAGCTCCTGGGAGGCAAGCTCTAGAGCTACTCAGGCTCCCCCCCTTCTCAAGGTTAACTGTCCAGTTATTCCTCTGTGAGCTTACCCCAATGCTCTTCCCATGAACCCTTCTTTCTTAAGTTGGTCCTAGTCTATTTCTGTTGCTCAGAAACCCAAGAAACCTAATGGAAAGGGTCTCTTTTGAGACTACATCACTCATCTTTGATCCTCAGCAGCTGTCAGTTCAGAGTCTGGTATAAAGTGGGTAGGTGCTCATTATATGTCTGCTGAATGAATGAATGGATGAATGAATAAACGAACAGAAAATATTCTATCTCTAGATCACCAGGGCAATCTGGATAGACAGTCTGGGGAGTTGGGGCACACTAGGGCAAGAGGACAAAGTGGGGAAAGTCAAGGGGAGATAGAGAAGTCAGAAATGTCAACATGGAAGGGGTAAATGTCAGGCAAGGCAAGGAAAAGCCCAGGCCATGGGTGAGGAGGGAATGGGCTGGGAATGAGAAGCCTCTCTGCTGCTTAGGAAGCAGGAAGTGGTCAGTGGGTGGCTAAGAGGCAGATGCTGGCTGTCCCCTGGGCTGGTTTGGCTATAGTGGAAGAAGCCAGAGACACTGGCATTTCCCCAGAGCCCCCAGCTCTACTTTACCCTCATGGGTTCCTTCTTCATGTTCCTCTCCCAAATGAAGGAGCAATTCCAATCTGGCCCCAAGTCCACAGACACCCTGCTAAGGGACACAAGCCATCAGCCCACTTGTACAAGAAGCACAGACTGTCTAGCTATGGCCACAGAAGGCTGAGACTAAATGTCAACCCAGGAGCCAAAACATGGATTCATTTTTCCAGTGGGCCCAGGGACTGACTGTAGGTCGCCCTCGGAGAACCTACCTGGGGAGAGGGGACCCTGAGCCCATACACCTACAACCACACCAGAGGAGGATGAACAGGAAACACAGTTGCCGCCTTTATTGCATTCCAAGGGGAGCAGGCTAGCTCCAGACCCACCCCATCCAGGGCCTTCAGGAAAGACACAGGGTGCTGAGCTGAGCACAGCAATTCCTTGGGACCCCATGTATTAGGTCCCAGAGCTAGAGCTTCAGGATAAAGAGCTAATGGCTGGGAGCAAGGGTCCTAAGTCCCAGGCACAGAGATACCCCTCCACCCCAGAGGGTAGATGGTTTACATCCTTCCTAGAACTCCCATGCCATTTCCCCATGGAGAAGAGTCCCAGCCCTCCATCTGGCCAGGAGGGGGTGTGAAATTCACATGCCCCCCACCTCCTTCAGTATGGAGCACAGGGTCCCTCAAAGTCCATACTTTCCCTCCGGCCACAGCTGCTGACACAACCCTTGTACCAGTTCTCACCTCACAGGCAGAGGGCCTGGGAAAAGTAGGGGAGGAGTGGACTGGGGTGGACTAGAGGCCAGAGGGTCTACTCATCATCTGGGTCCTGGAGGGTAGGGTGGTGGGTCAGGCTAGAAAAGCCATCAGGCAAGGGGACAAGCAGAGTCAGTGAAGGGCAGGCAGCAGGCTGCAACTGGGCTCAAAGCCAGGGATGGGGGATGGGTGCAAGAAAGCATGGGAAGCAGGCAAGTGAGTACCTGAGTGATGGGGGAAGAAAAAGCAAGAACACGTGTCACCAAAGACCACTGCACATGGACTGAACAGGACCCAAATGGGGCTCAGGGACAGGTTAGTTGCAGGGTAAGCTGGGATGAATGAGGCAAGTAGTTTGAAGGAGAAGACACCCTGAGAGTCACACAGCAGAGGAAGCCCAGAGCCCTGAGATCAGGGAGAGATTAGGGTTGAGTAAAGGGCAGAGGGTAAGTGCTGGCCTGCATGCCCCAGAGAACACTGTTCATAGCAGGGGCTAGCTGGGGCAAGGGGTCAGGGTGCAGAACTCATGCAGAGGACTCAGGGAGCCTCCAGCAGTGGCCAGTGTAAACTTCAAGGAGGGCCTCTGGCCCCAGGGCACTTGGAGGTGGGGTCTAGGAGCCCTGGTGACGTGCACCAGGAGAGGCCACTGGGCTGTGTGCCATGCACCAAAGTCATCTGATGAGAAGCTGACTGAGAAGAGGCTGCACAGAGAGGCCCCCAAGTGGTGCCTGCTCAGCGCACCTTCTCTGGTCAGTCTGTATTGGGAAAGTCTCCATCGGTTCGAGCTGCTTCCTTGTTGGTCTGCTGCTGGGTGGAGGCCCCCAGCCTCCTGTAGGGGCTATCGCATGCCCTGGGCCTTGGAGCCCCCCTCTTGGATGGGAGGCTGTCCCAATAACTGGGTGGCGACTGCCCCTGAGGTCTGAGGAGTGGCCTTGGAACTTGGGATGCTCTTCCGGGTGCCCTGGGGACTGGGGAGGCCTTTCTTCTGGGGCTGAGGACTCAGTTGGGGGCCCTTCCTGCCGGCAGATGGACTCTTGGAGCCTTTGGCCTTGGCTTGGGAGTGGGTAGCCTCAGGGCCCTTGAGGGGTTTCAGCCCCAGCATCTCACAGAAGGTGTTGCACTGGTGGGAGGAAGCAAACTGGTCCAGCAGGGCAGGGAAACAGCTCTCCTTGAGGCCTTGGTATCTGCAGCCAAACAGTAAGAGCTGAGTGGGAGTCCCACCCAGACTGAGGGTCCTTGGGGGACCGTCTTTGGGATGGTTATGGCCAGGGTATTGTGGCCAAGGTACATACTACCCTACCTGGGAGTGCTGGGGAGTATACCTGGTGCTACCTCAGGTGGTAGGATCTAAAATCTCAATTCTAAACCGAGGTCTCATTATTCCCTGGCACATGGAATTCATCATGTGGGACACTAATTGATGTGAGGACAATCTGTCTTTTAATATAAATTAGAGCAGACTGCAGGGCATTACTCTGCTCATAGCCCTGGCTCATCTGTGTTGCGATGAGCTTTCTCAAGTGAGAATGAAGAGGAGCAGGTGCAGTCAGAGCCCAGAACTGCAGGTGACCCTATGTTTGGGCATCAATAGCTGCTGGTCCAGATCTGGGGCAGGGGGACAGCGTGTGGGGATCAGAAGCCCCTGGGATGTTACTACGTGGCCATGGGTGCAACTGGGACCGTTTAGCTGTAGGCCCGGCCCCTCAGGGTGAAGAACCAGAAGAACTTAGACATGTTAGACCCTAAGAAGACTCTCAGAAGGCATTTTGTCCTTGAGAAGTACTCACCCTCGCAGCTTGGTGGCAATCTGCACATCAGTCATCTTCCAGTCAACCCCTGGAAAGACAGAAAGTTGGGAGTTGAGCTGATGGCAGCCTAGGCTGGTTCTAGCGCCCCCATGCCTTCAAGACAGAAACTTGCCAGGTCTCAGGGTCCGTCTTCAGGATCCTCTCACTGGGTCATCACCACTGACCTATCTCACAGGCAGTGTGGGTATTTCTGTATTATTGGTAGTAATAATGTTCTCATTTTTACAGGTGAGGAGCTAGGCTTGGAGTTAAGTGACTCAAGCAAAGTCACATTGATTTATTCATTCAGTAATTTGAGTGATGGCCACTTTGAGTCAAAGTAAAAAGTTCAATTTTTCTTACTCCTAGATCCAAAACTCCTCCAGCCATGCAACCCTGCCTCTACTGGATCAGACTGGGTTACAAACTGGGCTGGCCTCTACCTCTAAGCTAAAACTTTCTCCTTCTTCTTAACAGATTAGCTTGTTTGGGCAAGAGAGATGTGGAAAAGTGAGGGAAATCAGGGCTGGACCAGGAGAAACTAACACTGGGTGAGACTGGCTTCTGCATACTCACAAAGGCAGCAAGCCCTGCAAAAAGCCAAGCTGGTCTCCTAGGTTGAGACAACCTTGGAAGAATACAGCCAAGCAAGATGGTGATGGAGAAATTTCTCCACTCTAGCTGGTCCACTCTAACATCTTAGCATTCACATGCTGGACTGGTGGCCCTCTTTCCCAATTTTCAAACAGTCTGGTAGTATTCTTCTCATAACAAGGCTGAGTACCATTGAGTGGCATAAATGTGGGCTTGACAGTCAGACCTAGATATACATTTCAGCTCTGCCACATTCAAGCTGTTTGAACTTGGCAAGTCACTTACTATCTCCACCATAGAAGTGGGGGTAATACTGACCATCTCGCAGGGGTATTGAGATGATCAGTATTATCAGTCCTACACAGAACATGTAGGACTCTAATTTAGTGTCTGAAACACAGTAGTTATGCAATAAATATTAACTTTGTGATGCTTCTTTCAGCATTTACCACCTTCCATTCTGCATTATAATAATGATGTTCCTTTACACCTGCACAGAATTTTGGTCTGCAGAAGGCTTTCACAAATACAGTTTCAGAAATCCTTGTAACAAGTCTGGGAGGTGGGCAGCAACAATATTATTATTCCTGGAGAGGGAAAGGAAACTGCAGTTCAGAGAGATTAAATGACCAAGCTTATCTGAGCTTCAGTTTTCTTCTCTGTAAAACAGAGACCCAGCTAGAAAACAATGAAGCCTAGAATTAAATTTAATTTCTTTGACTCTCAAGTCTTTCTACTGATTATGTTATTTCATTGGAGAAATTGGTGTAGTTATCACAGCTTCTTAAGGACAATAACTATTCCTAATTCACCTTTTATCTTTCCAATATTTGGTAAAGTTAAATGGATGAATGGATAGATGGATGGATGAATAGAAGGAAGGAAGGAAGGAAGGAAGGAAGGAAGGAAGGAAGGAAGGAAGGAAGGAAGGAAGGAAGGAAGGAAGGAAGGAAGGATCAATTTACGATCCTTCGTAGAGTGAATGACAATGGCTGAACACGTTACTAGCCCCTTCTCCCCTAAATATATGGAGTTATAAAAACAACATTTATTGTACAGTTTAACCCCAGTGAAAAGCACATTTGAACCAGTTTTCTCTCTGGCCTTTGGTTTCCTCACTTATTTATATCAGGAACTATATGTAATAATGTGTGATATTCCCAGCATTCCTCTCCTCCCACTGTAGAGAGAGTTTTATCTTTTGCTTTCCCCTGCCCAGTTCTGTAAAGACAGTAGGCCTGGAGAAGGAAGGAGGATTCATGCTGGCTGGCCTTCCTTTGTTGGGGAAGAATCTGAGTAATGGGAGAAACAGGAAGAAGCCAGACCGACTATGATGGTTACATAATAAAAAGCTAACAAGGATGGAGGAGGAGGAGAGGGAGGGAAGGAGGGGACAGTAAAGGTCCACTGCTGGGACAGAAGAGAGAGTTTGGGGAGTATGGAGAGTGAAAGTCCACAGCAAAGCTGCAGGGAAGGAGGAAGGGAGATTTTGAAAAAGTGGTTGCGAGTTTTGAATTAAATCCCATGTAATGTTTTTGAAACAAATTCCTTTTAAATTTTAAGTGGAGCCTGGAGTGCATGCCTTTAAATTCAACTGTGATTACAGACTAGGCTGCAGGAGGCCTTGGTATGTAATAGGGTTGCATATAAAATGGTCCCTGTCCGATCTACTTCACAAGGTTACTGTGAACAGCAAAGGAGAGTGAGTACGAAAATGGGTTGTAGACTAGTACACAAGCACCCTCCTCTGCCCCTGGGCCTGCTCTCACACACGTGCACATGTGCACCCTCATACCCTCATACCTGCCAGATCTGTGACCAGGAAGCTGCCATTCGTCCACAGATACAGCCAGTGCTGGAAGGTCTGGCATTTCTGTATGGCCTCTGAGCTGCCTGATGCTGGTGCGGTGGCACAGCTCGAATCCCGGGAACAGTAAGGCTCCAGGGGCTTGCCCAGGTCCTCTTCCAGTGTAGCGTACGGGATATTGTTTGCAGGCCGGTAGATCAGATACAGTGGGATGATCCTAAACACAGTTTCACCCTGCAGTGAGCAGGAAGTAGGGTGGCAGAGAGCTCCCCGCTCCATCTCAATTCTATACTCCTGGATCTAAAAGGAGGGCCCTTCTGCCCTGGCTGGTTTGGCTCAATGGTTAGGGCCTCTGCCCGTGGACCAAAGAGTCGTGGGTTTGATTCTGGTCAAAGGCACGTATCTTGGTTGTGGTTCGGTCCCCAGCCCTGGTAGGGGTCATGCGGGAGGCAACCAGGTGATGTGTCTCTCTCACATCGATGTTTCTCTCTCTCTCTCTCTTTCTCTCTTACCCTCCCACTCTATCTGAAGAAAAATGGAAAAATATCTTCAGGTGAGGATTTAAAAAAAAAATTTAAAAGGAGGGCCCTTCCAAGAAAGAATCCCCAGCTCTGAGACTGAAGGACAACAAGGGAGGGGAGCTCCGCCCTGAGTTCAGGAGCTTCAGAGTCTTGTCCGTTCTCTGAGTCAGTGGGAGTAGAAATGAACCATGCTATGGCCCCAAGAGGACTCTGTGCTTGAAAGGGGACTAAGACAAGCATGTGTCAAACAGAAAGGAGCCCTTCTGGAGAAGATCCAACCAGACTGTGGCTCAATGTCAGCCAAATCCCAATATTCAAGAATAGGCATTCAGGTGTCAAAGTGGAAACAATCACCATTTTGTAGAGCTGACTCCTACAAACTCACACTGACTCTGCTGGCTACCATGGAAGAGTCCTGACCAGTGTTCCTAGGAGCTTAGCTTAGCCCGCCACCTTCAGAGAGGCCCAGAATCCACTGTGCCCACACTCTGCAATTAGCAGAACTGGATGAAGGGGTGGGGAACTGGGGTGATTGAGAGGAGACTGAAGACCAGGGCAGGGGCTTTCCTAAAGCAGGCAGTGAATCTTGGGGTCTTTATTTCTAGATGTTATAGGACTGTCGAGCTGAGCATAGGGTTGGCTGTGGGCCCATCTGCACATAGCCATAACTCAGGATGCCTGAGAGGCTGTGAAGTCACTGCACACCCCCTCCCCGTGCACTTACTCAGGTACCTCCCCAAAGCCAGGCACTGCGCGGGCTTCCGCTGCAAAGATTTTGCAGTACTCCCGACTCATGTTCTGGATCTTGCACCCCTGTGGATTACAGAGAACCCAACCTGATCAGCAAGGAAGCTCCCTGTCCACTCATGCCCAGCTCGAAGTAGGAGGCCATCTGCTAGAGGACTGGAGGGAGCCCTGGTGATATGTGCCAGTGCCCCAGGGGCCACACTGTGGACAGCAAACAGGCCTGAATGGGTGCAGCACAGACCACCCCACCCACAGTCACTCCCCTCTTATTTCACAAGTAAGGCTTCTGTGCAAGATATGTTTGAGGGCAGTAGGAAAGGTTTCTGCTGCAAAAATATAGTTTGAAAACTAAGGCCTCAAAGATGTAACCTGGGCTATGCCTCAGGCTCTCCTCAAGGACCATCCTAGGACCCTCACAAGGTTAAGGCTGAGATGGCTTCTGCCTCTGTACTGGGCTTCCCAACAGGATCAGGGCTGGGAAAGGGGAGGAGGTGAGAGAATACAAGGATGGGAGTGGGCATGGGACACAATACCTGAATAGTGACGTCGTAGTTTCTGCCCAGGAGGGAAGTCTCACTGCTGGGCCCAAACACCAGGAGGCTGGACACCTTGATGACACACGTGCGGCCTGACTCAAAGATGGGCTCCAGCCCGTAGATGACCTTGGCCTGGGAGGCCTTCCGAAGGCCGTACCTATGTCCACCCCCTCGTAGCTCCTCGCTCACCAAGCGCCCAAAGAGCTTGTCCCCCCAGCAGCCAGAGTCAGCCAGACCCTTAGCAAACACCATGGGCGTCATCTCAATCTCTTCTCCAACTGAAGGGAAACAGGAAAAATGGAGAAAACTAGAAGCTCCTGCCTCACTGATGTGGGGTCTATAGGGTAGGAAACGGCTGGAACGGTCTCCCACTTTCCACCTGGTGTGCTCACTCTCTGTGCACCGTGCTCTTTGGTGTACACCGTGGGTCTCCTACCCAATTGTGAACTCCTGAGGGCAGAAACTGTATCTGATACACACCTGTCATGTAACAGTGCTCGAGAGTGCTCGCCACATAGTAAGAACGTGGTCAGTGTCTGTGGGAGGCAGGGGTTTTCTGTGGAAGTGGCAATCAATACAGAATACCAGAATTATTTTGTTTCAGAATTAGGTGTTTTGATCAAATGAATAAATGACTCCATCTCAACCAACATGTTTGACTCAAACAAAAAGTTTGCAGGACCAATCCAGGAGCAGTGAGCCTCCCTAGTGCTCAGATTATGACCACTAAATATCATTTCCCACTAAAAGGGAACCAGAGCTCCTTGAAGAAATGGTTGATTCCAGGTCTAGGGCAGGAAGTCTACTGGATGGACCTGAAACATCTTCTCAGACCAGAAAGGAAAGAAGCTATTAAAAACTCTTGTAGATTTGTCAAAAGGATACAGGAGCCAAGCTTCTGAAGGGGCTACTGTTGCCCACAACTGTACCAACAAAAATGAATAATTTTGGCAATGTATTAAATATGTCAAAAATCCCTATGCTCACAATTATAATTTAACTTTCCCCGCCACCCCCACCCCCCATAAAAGAAAACAAAAAACCTCCTTGGTGACTTTGGAAGATGCTAGGACATCAACTCAGGGTAACCAAATAACCATTTCTCCTTTACAGAAGACATTCAACTAATGAATGAAAAAGAGATGACATAATTAAAATGCTCCATGTTGCAAACTCTAATGAAATAATGGATTTAGACGATTATCAGTGACAATTAAAACCCCTAGATAATAACATGGGTGTGTTAGTTTTTTAACTTTTATTTATTTATTTATTTTTTGGTATGTGCCCTTAGCGGGAACCGAACCCGGGACTCTCTGGTCTGCAGGCCCACGCTCCAACCGCTGAGCTAAACTGGCCAGGGCAGTTTTTTAACTTTTAAAAGGGATGGATCAGGCAGAAGACACCTGAATAGACCCAGTGATCAATCTTAATGTTACTAAAAATAAAACAATCAGATGTTATGTGAGTCTAGATATGATGCAAAAGAAAACACACTGCACATGTGTGAAGTGGCCTTGCCAAAAACAGTACATGTAGCCCTGGCCGGTTTGGCTTAGCGGTTAGAGCGTCGGCCAGGGGGACCAATGAGTTGCAGGTTCAATTCTAGTCAAGGGCATGTACCCGGCCCTGGTCGAGTCATGTGGGAGGCAGCTAGTTGATGTGGCCCTATCACATCGATGTTTCTCTCTGTCTTTCTCTCTCCCTCCCTCCCACTCTATCTGATAATAAATAGAAAAATATCCTCGGGTGAGGAATAAAAAGAAAAAAAAGAAAAGTACATGTGAATCTGATCAAGCCATGGAGGAAGGGTGTTAAATAATTGTATAACCAGAAAATCTAGAATATAAGAAATTCTACAAAGCACGTGACTTCAACAAATAAATAGCAAAGAGGTAAAACAAATGAGGGTGAAAGAATTTATATATCAGAGAGACTTATGAGATATGTCAGCCCAAAGCAATGAGTGGTTTCTAATTCAAATAAACCAAAATTTATGAGACAACCAGGAAAATCAGATTGGATATTTGATGATTTTAAAGAATTATTACAGGCATACCTCAGAGATACTGTGGGTTTGGCTCCAGAGCAATGCAAGAAAGCAAGTACCACAATAAAGCTAGTACCGCAATAAAGGGAGTCAATAATCTTTTTGCTGGTGGAGGGTCTTGCCTTCAATTTGTAAAAAACACATGTTTGAAGCACAATAAAGGAAGGTATGCCTGTACTGAGTTTTTAGGTGTGACTAAATTTGATTTGATATAATCAACAAAGGGCACTGGTTGAATCAATGAGTGATTAAATGAGTGAATGAGTGAAGGAATTCATGCATTAGTCGGCCAATGAAGCTCTAGGAATCTTTCCATCACCAGCTACCTTCACACTCCTAATCCTTAGCATGTTTCTTGCAGGAGCAACACAGATTCTTTCTCTTAATGCTAGGACCTTTAAAATGCTTATGAAATGTTGGGGTATATCACAGTCACCAGGGAGCCTACTGGAAATGCAATTTTCCTGGGTCCTTCCCCAGAGACGGTGATTAAGGAGATCTGCAGCAGGGCCTAAGAAACTGCATTTCCAGTTGGTCCATGGACCAAAGGGTCTTGGGTTTGATTCTGGCTAAGGGAATGTACCTGGGTTATAGGTTTGATCCTGGCCCTGGTCGGGGTCATGTGGGAGGCAACCAACCGATGTGTCTCTCTCACATCAATGTTTCTCTCTCTCTCTCCCTGTTCCCTCCCTTACAGTCACTCTATTTAATTTTCCCTTTTTTTTTTATCTTCACCCAAGGACACCCTTGCATTTATCTTCAGATAGAGCAAGAGGGAGAGAGTGGGGAAGAGAGAGAGAGAAACATCGATGTGAGAGAGACACATCAACTGCTTGCCACCCACACGACCCCAACCGGAGCCGGGGTCAAACTGCAACCGATGTACGTGCCCTTAGCGGGAACCAAACCCGGGACTCTCTGGTCCGCGGGCTGACGCTCTAACCGAGCCAAACCGGCCAGGGCCTTACAGTCACTCTTAAAAAAAAAAAAAATCAATGGGAAAATATCCTCAGGTGAGGATTAACAACAACAACAGCAAATAATAATAATAATAATAATAATAATAATAATAATAATAATAAAAAACTGCATTTCCAACAGGCTCCCTGTGTGAATCTAATGCACAGACCACTGTGAGAAACCCTGGGAAGGGAGCTGGCAGGGTAAGGTGTATCCTGGAGGACCGCCCTGCCCTTCATCAAGTGCTCTGACACAGGCAAAGGGCACAGAGCTGAATTAACTCCTTGTGGAATGGGACCCCTCAGCACCTCCTCCCCACCATCTTCTGAAACAGCCATCCTCCTCCATCCTCCTTCCTCCTCAAGCATCTCCTGAACAAGGAGGCAAAGGGTAGCTATCTGTGAAGGTAAACATGGCATTCAGAACAGATTCCAAGTCCTTGGAGAAGGTCCCCCTGCAGATGGCAGGGCAGGGATGGTCACCCACTCCTCCCCCGAGGTACTCCGTACCTTCACCTTCTTCTCTGGAGATGAATCCTGACAACACTGTGTGGAGAAAAAGAAGAGAAAGCAGTTGCCCTCAGGCTGGTCTGACCAGGGAGAGTACCATCTCTGCAGATGACAGCTGCCCTCCCTCAGGAGTGAGGCCAGGCAGAGACCCAAGGGGGAAAACTCACCCTCGGGGCTGAGGCAGAAGTCAGTGGAGGCCGAGCCGTGCTCATTGTGGATGGTGCATCGGTACATGCCACAGTCCACGGGGGACGCCTGCACGATGGCCAAGGCCGCCGGCCCCTCGTCCCCTGCACTGCAGAGAGTGGAGACCCTTCCTGTGAGGGCCATTACCACGGCACAGCCAGGGTCAGACCTCTGAGCCTCAATCCTCCTTTCTACTATGAGAATGCCAGAATCTCCCTCATAGGGTCACTGTGAAGATTGAGTGACAGACCCAAAATGCAAGGACAATGCCCAACATTATGATCTGTAATTAGGGAGCCAGGTCAGGGGAAGTGGCCTCTAGACAGCTTACCTCCTGCCCACCTCGCCCACTGGGCGCTGATCCTTGGCCCATGTCAAGACTGAGTCACTAAGAATGTTGAAAAACTGGCACCAGAGCTTCAGGCTGCCCGAGGCATCGGGAAACTGCTCCACCCGAATCTTGCGAATCACCTGTGGGGCTGGGAGCAGGGGCCCAGGTAAGAGGACTGAGCCCCTCCCCTTCATCTTGTGCCCTCTCTGGCCCTATCCCTGCTTCCCTGGGTGTCCCTGGTGGAACAGGCTGAGAGAAAACAGGATTCAAGTCTCCACACAAACACATTCCTTCATGGCCCCCCGCTGTGCCCCACCTGTATCTCTGAAGCGTCTGCCCTGACAACCAAAGCACACATCCTAGCTAGAAAGAACCCACCACCATACCCCTTTCCCAGGTCAGGGAGAGCCTTCCAGCTGAGGACAGAGACAGCAGTCAAGAGAGGAACTTCTGTTTGCATTCCAGGCCCCTAATTCTAGGAACCTGCATTTGAACCCTGTCCCTACCACTCTATAGTCATGGGACAAGTCTGCGAAGAGGGGATTATGGTGATGATGATGACAGAGGTAGGATGCTGTGGAAGCCAATCCCTGTGCTAAGTACTTGATTTATTCTATCATATTAAACCCTCACAATGTTACAAAGTTGGTACTATTACCAACTCCAAGTGGCAGAGCCAGGAGGAGAGAAGTAAGCCTTCCTGACTCCAAAGCCTGTGGGACCATGATGTAGGAATACCTTTAGGAGGTTCTCTGTAAATCCCTAGCAGACATGTGCCACCCCAGCAGCTGCAGCAATGTCTTCTGCTGGGCAGCCCTCTCCGTGAAGCTGTACCCCATCCCCATCATTGCTCACCTTTTAGCAGGTCTTTGGCTTTCCTCGGCTTGGCCAGAGTTTCCTGCTTGTCTTCATCCAGGGTCAACTCTGCATCCAGTCCACCGGGCTTGGGGCTGGAGCCCAGGTCTCCTGCTGCCTGCTCTTCCTCTGCCCGTGGCACCTCCAGCAGGCCTGCCTTTCGGCCCTGGGTAGGAGAGCGTTTCTCCCGCCCTGGAGTCCCCGGGGACCCAGGCGAAAGGCCCTTTCTGGGTCCCCGGGGGGAAACCGTGGGGCTCTCCCTTTCTTCAGGCTTGGTTGCCTCCCCATCTCCTGCTGCTCTGACCTTTGGGAGAAACCTCTTCCTCCGGGCCCCCAGAGCCAGTTCCTCAGGAGTGGCTGCAGGGAGACCTATTGGCACCTCCTGCGGGAACTCCTCCTCTTGGAAGGGTTCCTGGGCTCTGCTCTCTGCTGAGAGAGGTCCCTGACCAGAAGCTGCCTGCCCACCTGCCTCTCCCAGAAGACTCCCCAGGCTGCTCTCCTGGGTGGTTCCCAGGAGGCCAGGCCTCTCAAGGGGAACCTCTCCCTCACCCTTACTAGATCCTTCTGAGGTTAGCCCAGGGCCCTCCTCCTCACCCACCACAATGGCAGGGACAGTGAGGGGGCTGGGGCCAGGGCTCCGGGCAGCAGCCAGGGCCTGCTGGCCAGCCTGCACCTCACGGTCCAGGAGGCCAGTGATGCGGCGGGAGGTGCAGGGGCTGAGCAGCAGTGTCTGTGCGCTCTGCACCAGATGGTTGTTTTCCACACGCTCCAGGATGCGCCGTGATGTCTGCGGACTCAGACCAGCCACTTCCACAGTGGGAGCCAGCATGGGTGAGGGTGCCAGACCCCCGAGGGCAGCTCCCCCCTGGGACTCTGTGCCCCCTCCACTTGTCTCTGTGCTGGATAGCTTCAGCAGCAGAAGCAAGTAGTTCTTCAGGGAATCTATGAGGCTAGGATCACAGCGCTGGGTGCTTGAGGGCCTCCCTTCCACATCTGACATCTTGGTGCAGGTCCCCTCATTGTTGGCTGCCATGGTTTCTGGTGGGTGCCCCTGGGTGGTGGTCCCCAGCCCCACGTGCAGTGGCGGTGAAGAACTGAGCAAGGCCTGGTCCCCAGAGGGCAAGAAAGCAACTGTACTTATATGCTGAGAACTGGGGATGCTGGGTAGCCCCTGCTGTGAGCTATCAGTCAGGCCAGTGTCAACAGGAGAAGGCAGAGTGGGCACCTCCGGACTCAGGCCAGCAGGAGGACAGCCGCCCAGATCCACAGACAACAATTCCCCTGGCTGCTCTTCCTTGGAGCACTGGAACAGGCTATCCACTGGCTTGTCCTTGACCGGACCTGACCACTCTGACATCCAACATCTCTCTCCTCCCATCTGCTCCAAGCTACCCTCAGGAAGCAGCTGTGCTGGGACCATGAGGTCCCCTGACAGGGGACCCAGCACAGTTTCCTCTTGGTTACCAGAAGCTGTTTCTGCTGCTTCCTCAGATCTGAGCATGAGACCAGGTTTCTCTGGGACAGAGGACCTTTCAGGGGTCTGCTCAAAGCACCCAATAATCTGAGGAGAACTGGGACCCTCTGAAGGTGAGGGTTCAGAGGCTCTGGACTGTGGGCTGAGGCTGGTCACTGACTTCTCTGACTGAACTTTAAGGACTATGGGTACTCTCCCCTCTGACTGTGTGCACCTGTCTTTCTGTATCCTCCTGTCTCCCTGTGTCTTCTCACCTGCCTGTGTCTTTCTGTCTTCCTGTGTCCTTTCTACTTGTGTCCCTGCCCTTCCCTGTGCTACTACATCCTCCTCGGACTCTGTTCTCTCACTTTCTTGTGTCACAATGTCCATCTGTGTCTTCCTGTCTGCCTGTGTCCTCGGGGTTGTTTGTGTTCCGTCTTCCGGTGTCCTCCTATCCACCTGCATCTTCCCATCTGCCTGTGCATTCTTCTTGCCTCCATGTCTCTGATCAGCATATATTCTACTTTCCTGGGTTTCTGTATCCATGGACTCAACGATGCCGTGACTTCTGGGGGTCCTGCCACCAGCAGAGGCTATACCAGCACTGCTGTTGGCTGGTACAGTAGGAGCCATGATCACTTGGGTCTCCGGGACCTGAGAACACATGGACAAAAGTAAGAACTTAACTCATGGACCTCAGAATCTATCTCGAATCTGGCATCCCAGCCTCCTCTGACCTTATCCAGAACTGCCTTGATGAGAATCCTGCCACCTGGTTCCTGAGGCCCAAAGGGGGTTGGGAGGCAAAGGACATGTGACAAAGTGCCAAAGCTGCCCACCCCAATCTCTGATCTCAGAATCTAGATCAGGGATTACCCAGCATCCAGGTCCAGTTCCGGTCCTTCTCACCTCTCCCTGAAGAAATCCTGCCTTTACTGAAAGACCCTGCTCATGCGTTATCCCACCAGCCCCTGGCCATTTGAAGGAGAGTTGTCTCCCCAGGGCTTCTGAGCAATCCACCTGTCCCTCTCTTGTGGCACCCAATGCCCTGGATAGAATTATTATGGGTGAAGTGGGGATATTTAGAAACCAGGTGTGTCTAGCTCCAAATCCCATGTTCTTTGCTGTTTTACTATAATGCCACCCATTTAAATTATAAACCCCTTACTGTCTAAATATAGTAGTATAGACAGTAATTTGACTCTTTCTTCCTGGATGTAATCAAAACCAACAAAGTAAACAATAAAAAAAAGCAAACTCTGCCTTACTGAAACTGGAGGTAAATAAAACTCACAGCCTCAAAAAAAATGGGTCACGGTTGTCTAAAGCAGACAGATGCAACACTGGGGGGCTGAGCTGGAACAAAAGCTGTGTGGGGGAAAATAAACAGTGAAACAGCTCAGCAGGCGAATAATGAAACTGGTTAGTAGGTCTCAGAATTTTCCAGCAAAATGGTTACTGTGCATAAAGGACTTATCCTAGGGTGATAAACCCCAAAACCCTACCTACAAAAGCTGCAGGATCCTGGAGGGCTGGGTGGAAATCAAGCAGAAGACATATAAGGGAGGTGTCCAAGGAAATAGGGAAAGTAAAGTGGAACATCCCACTGGCAGCAGATCTCAAAAAACATCACAGAAACCTCCTGAAAATTGCTAAGCTAAGAAAATTATTTTGAACATACAAGGAGTTCCCACATGCCCTGCTTGAGGCAACTTATAGAAAACAAACTTTAGTCAACTAAAGGTGATTAGGGAAACCACTGTCAAAGAACTGACAATAAGCATTAAATACATAACAGTAGAACCAAGACTAAAACCATAGGAGCTCAGACTGGCATATCAGAATGTCAATGTTTTATGTCCTGACAATGCAGAAACCATCCAACTAGCATGACAGGGGAAAGGAGAAGAAGGTGGCGAGTGATGTAGGTCCTCGACTGTATCACCTATACAAGCCAGGAACCAAAGACATTACTCAAAGCTGAAAAACCAGGTAATAGAAATACAGAGTATTTAACTAATACAAAGAAAATCACTCAGAAATAAAGCTTTGGGCTAACAGGAGATAGAAAATAAAAGGGAAAAAAGGTGGGGAGGAAGTGGAAACTATCACTGCTCATTATAAAAAATTAAAAGATACTGAATAGATAAAATAATTAATATTATATAAAATTTAAATTATAAATTACTATACACAAATACTTCTACGTATCAGAAGAACCACACACAAAACCAAAGCAAACAGATCATATAATTACTTTTTTAAAGATATAATTAAAATATATATAAATTAATTAGGAAATTTAAAGTTACTTTACTGAATATGAAATTTTGAATGAATGTTATGAGTAGGAAAAAATAGAAAAGTTTGGTGAATATCCGGAGCCATCAAATGTTAAGTCCAACTGACTTAAGAATTTTAATAAAAACACTCTTCCAACTTCTCTTACAACCAGTAAGATATTAACAGACAAAAACACCTTGGAGTCAACAAATAGCAATTAGTAATATATCAGAACCTTCTTTTAATTTCCAATTTTCTTTTTTTTTTTTTTTCATTCATCCTCAGATAGAGCAGGAGGGAGAGAGAAAGGAAGAGAGAGAGAGAAACATCGACGTGAGAGAGACACATCGAGTGGTTGCCACACACACGACCCCAACCGGGGCCAGGGACAAACAGCAACCAAGGTACGTGCCCTTAGCGGGAACTGAACCCAGGACTCTCTGGCCCACAGGCCGACGATCTAACTGCTGAGCCAAACCAGCCAGGGCAATTTCCGATTTTCTAGGATTAGGAAATATTAATATGGACATGAAATCTATAACTTTATAAAGGAAATTCTGACTTTGCACACAAGGCTCATGAAAACAGAACTTTCGACTAAAGCTATCTTCACTTCCCTCACCCCAGCCAGATCAGTCCCTGAATGCTACTGAACCCACTTCCTCAGTATCTCAACATCTGTTCCTCTCTCTGTCTCCTCTACCAACTACCTAACCCAAGCTGCTGACCATCCTTTCTTGCCTGGACTACTGCAAAGCCTCCTAATTAGTAAGCATGGCTCTATTCATTGTCTCTGCTAAACTCATATCCACACTGCAGCCCAAGGGATCTATCCAAAACACAAATCTGTTTGGGACACTCCTCTGCTAAAAAAAAAAAAAAAAAAAAAAAAGCCTTAGTGGCTTACCATTACTTATAGGATGAAGCATAAAAGCCCTAGCCTAAAAAAGCAAAAAATTTCAGAATACTCTCTGTGGGCCAGGGGAAAGGGAAACAGGCATTGGCACAGCCTCTGAGCACAGCAACATAGCACTATCAAAAATAGTAAAACTAAAATTACTTCTACTCTTTGACCAATAATTCCTTTCCTAGGAATTTATCCTATAGATATGCTGTCATGTGCAAATGTACTTATATACAAGGATAGTCTTACAGCATAGTTTGTTTACAATACCAAAAGACTAGAAATTACCTAAATTCCATCAACACAGGACTGATCCAATGAATTATGGTACAATCCCATACCAAATAAATAAAAGAAATATACAAATAAAAAAGCAAGGTACGAGATAGAAAGTATCATATACCACCTTTATGTGGAAAATACACAGACACATACATATATTTGTAAATGCACAGAAAATAGCTCTGGAAGGATGCACAAGATACCAGTTATGGAGATTGACTTCAGGTGGGGGTAGGGAAGGTGGGAAAATTTAATATTCTCTAATATCTTTTATATTTTTTTAGTTTTATACCACATGCATATGACACATACTCAATGAAATTCAATAAAAAATGAAAATAGCCCTGGCCCGGTGGCTCAGTTGGTTGGAGCATTGTTCCATAGGCCAAAAGCTTCGGGTTCTATTCCTGGTCAGGGCACATACCTAGATAGTGGGTTCCATCCTCGGTTGAGGCATGTATGGGAGGCAACTGATCGATGTTTTTCTCTCACATCAATGTTTCTCTGTCTCTCAAATCAATAATAATAATAAAAAAAATAAACACATATCCTTGGGTGAGGACTTTTAAAAAATGAAAATAAATAATAAATCCTTCTATGATCAATGAGCCCTGTCCTTCAGCAAGGGTCCCAGATCTATCTCTCCAGGTTCATCTCTTGGGTTCCTCCACCCAACACTAACTTACTATACTACTGTGCTATTTTATAACCACTTTGTTTTTTTCTCTACTGGACATTCTCACCCTTCTCCTTGCCCACCTGGAGGACTACTTTACTTCCTTGAAGAACTCATTCCAGTTTCTTTTCTTCTATGAAGACTTATGAGTTCACTCCTCTACTCCCCCAAAAGTGTTAATGGCTTCCTACCCTATGCACCCATGGCCGATGTACCTAATTCTATCATTATACTTTCACTCTTTGTGGCAGTTGTCTCTCTCTCTTTTTTTTTTTTATTCTTTATTGATTTTTAGAGAGAGAGGAAGGGAGAGGGAGAGAGAAATAGAATCATGCCCCCCACTGGGGGCTTGGCCCACAACCTGGGCATGTGCCCTGACCAGGAACTGAACCAGCGACCTCTTGGTGCATGGGTCAATGCTCAACCACTGAGCCACACTGACCAGGCGGCAGTTGTTTGTTTCAAGCATGTGTCACCTGCTAATCTGTGAACTCTTCCCCCCCTGAAGAGCGCCCAGCACAGGCCCAGGGTTAGAGCTGGTGTTCAATAACTATGTGGTATATGACTGATTTAATACTTTCTGTACTTCTACAACCGCTGACTTAACACTGTGTGTGTGTGTGTGTGTATCTACATCTGGAACTGTGTGGAGATATGAGGAGGAATGTCATATATTTCTTAAAAATAAAAATTGTGTGAGCTGGGGTGAACCTAGTTGGCTTTCTGTGAACTTCTTCGTTACAAAGAATATATTAGAAAATTTAAATTGCCATCTTGTCTTTCTGTCTTCCTCATAAATTCTCAGCAATTAAGAACCTGGTCTGATTCACCTTTGCATCCTTCACAGGCCCAAGCACATAAAAGGTTCACAGGAATGAATCACCGAATGCCAAGTACTGTGGTTTATAAACCTCTAAGGGGGCATGGCACTGCAGTGCTTGCTTCGGTGGGGAGGGAACAAACCAGGAGCTTAACAGGAATGTAGCAAGGCAGAGTCAAAGACCTAGAATCTCCTTCCTCTGAAACCCAGACCCAGAGCTAATACTGAGGCTTCATTATCCTTAAATGTTTGGTAGAATATTCCAGTGAAACCATCTGGCCCCAAAGATTTTTTAAAAGATTTTAAATTACAAATTTAATTTCTTTAACAGTTACAGGATTCTTTAAATCATCGTTGCATTTCTGTATGAGTTTTGGTAGTTTGCGGATTTTAAAGAATTGGTCTATTTCATCCAAGATGCATTTATGTGCACAATTTTTCATAGTCCTCCTTTATTATTTTTTTCATGCTTGCAGGATCTCCAATGATATCCCCTTTCGTTCCTTTTTTTAAGCTTTATTGTGATATCATTGACAAAATAGTATATATTTAAAGTGTACAAGATGAGGCTTTGATATACCTATATACTGTGAAATTATCACTACAACCAAGTCCTTTTCTCATTCTTGATACTGATAATTTGTCCTCTCATTTTTTGTTCATGAGTCTTGCTTGAGGTTTATCAATATGACTGATCTTTTCAAATAACCAGGTTTTAGTTTAATCTATTTTTCCATAGTGCTTCTGTTTTCAATACCATTGTTTTTGGCTCTTTTCTTTATTATTTCCTTCCTTCTTCTTGCATTGGGTTTATTTTGCTCTACCTTAGATTATTGATTTCAGACCTTTCTTCTTTTCTAATATAAACATTTAATGCTATAAAATTTTCTCAAAGCAACTGACTCAGCAGCATCTAAACTTTTATGCTTTTTATATTGCATTTTCACTTCCATTCAGTTCAAAATATTTTCCAATCCCTTAAGACTTTCTTCTTTGACTCATAAAAGTGTGTCATTTAATTTAAAAGTGTTTGAGGACTTTCCTACTATCTTTCTGTCATTGATTTCTAGTTTAATTCCATTTTGGTCAGAGAACATACTTTGCTGATTTCAATTATTTTTTATTTGTTAAAGTTTGTTTATGGCCCTGAATAGATCTATGTTGGTGAATGTTCTGTTTGTTTTATATGTATTTAAAAAGAATGAGTATTCTGTTGTGGTTACATGGAGTATTCTATGTGTTTGTTCAATACAGTTGGTTGATAATGTTTAGTTCTTTTCTATCCCTACTGATCTTCTGTCTACTGTTTTAATTGATTACTGAGAGAAACCTGTTAAAAGTCTCCAACTATAATTATTGATTGGCCTATTTCTCCTTTCAGTTTTGACAGTTTTTGCTTTATGTATTTTGAAGCTCTGTTGTTAGGGGCAAACACATTTTTTATTATGTTTTAGGTCAATTATTTTATTATTTGTTTTCTATTTGTTCCTTCTGTCTTCCTTCCTGTTTTCTTTTAGAGTATTTGAACTTTTTTTTTTTTAATATTCCACTTTAATTTCTATTTTGTGATTTTTACTATATTTCTTTATATAGCACCTTCATTATTGATTTGGGCTTACACTATATATACTTAACTTCCTGCCATCTATTTAGAGTTAATATTTTACCATTTCAAGTGAAATGTAGTAATCTTACCACCATACAGATCCCTTTACCTACTCCCTCTTTATATTGTAGTTGTTTTATACGCTACATTTACCCAGATATTTCCCATTTCTGTTGCCCTTCCTTCACTCCTGATATTATAAGTTTCCTTCTGTTATCATTTTCTTTCTGCAAAAAAAAAACCATACTTTAGCAATTCTTTTAGAAAAGGTGTGCTAGCAATGTATTCTCTTAGTTTTTCTTTATCTGGGAATGTCTGTATTTCCCCTTTAATACTGAAAGATATGTTTGCTGAATGTAGAATTATAGATTCAAATGTCTCTTCTTTCAGCTTTTAAAATTTTAATTCCACTTCCTTTTGATCTCCATTGTTTCTGATGAGAAATCTGCATCATCATTTTTGAATCATCATTTCCCTATTAATAATGCATTGTTTTTCTCTGCTCCCTTCAAAATTTTGTTGTTATTTTTAGTTCTCAGCAGTTATGATGTTTCTTGGCATGAAATTTTGTGGGTATATCTTACTTGGGGTTTGCTGAACTTGATCTACAGGTTTGTGTCCTTTGCCAAATTTGGGGCGTTTTCAGCTATTATTTCTTCATACATATTTTTTTTCCTGTACCACACTCTTTCTTCTCTCCTTCAGAGTCTCTAATGACACTAATGTTAGATGTTCTGATATTGCACTATAGGTCCCTGAGGCTCTGTTCATTTCTTTTCCTACCTTGTTTTCTCTCTGCTATTCAGATTGAATAATTTCTATCTTCAAGTTCACTGACTCCTTCATCTTCATTCTGCTATTGTGCCCAACCAGCAAATCTTTTTATTTCAGTTATTGTTATTTTTAAGTTCTAAAATTAACTTTTGGTTCTTTTTACTTTCAATCTTTCCATTTATTCCCAGAGTGTTCAGTCTTACTTGTCATATTTTATTGTGGCTGCTTTAAAGTCAGATAATTGCTACATCTCTGCCATCTTGGCAGTGGCTTTTTTTTTGTTTTTTTTGTTACTTTCAGTTAGATGTATTACAGTGCCCCCTTTTTGTAATTTGAGAGAAAGAGAGAGAGAGAAGGGGGAAGGAGAGAGAGAGAGAGATCAGTTGCCTCCTGTGTGCGCCCCAACCAGGGATCAAACCCACAACCTAGGTATGTGCCCTGACTGAGAATCCAACCCATAACCTTTTTGGTGTACAGTACGATGGTTCAACCAACTGAACCACCCAGTTCGGTCAACAGTGGCATTCTTTAACTGTCTTTTCCCATGTAAATTGAGATTTTCCCATTTTTCTTATGCCAAGTCATTTTTATTGTAGCCTGAACATTTTTAATATTACGAGTCTCTGGTTCTGGTATAAATTATATGGAGAATGTTAATATTTTTGTCTTAGCAACAATCTACTTGGTTGTGCTCAGGTGCTCTGAGGTTGTAGTTGCAATATCAGCTCTGTTTTCAAAGCCTCTGCTGTGCTATCAGATCTGTCCTGTGTGTGTGCCATCCAGTGGCCAGTCTTGGACTTGAATAATGGTCTCAGTTCTATTCTCAACATTTTTGATATGCTGTTCAGAACCAGATCCATACATGAACAGCTTGGGAATAAACCCAGGAATTTATAAACAGCTTATGAAGTCACTTTGCCAGACTTCTCCCTCTCCATGATCTCCCAGTACTTTCTTGCTCCTTCTGGCCACATAGCTGGGTCTTCCTTTACCCTCCTCTATCACATACTTTCACACATGAGCCAGTGCCCTGGGCAAAGGAAGAGATCCAGAAGGAAAAAAAAAGCAGTATCTTACACTCTTGGGACCATAGCTCCTCTGAAGGAGGGCAAATTTTCCCTCTCTTAAAATTTTAGACGCCTCTCCTGCCACTGCTACCACTACCAAGAAATCAATTTCCTATTCCTCAAGCCTGATCTAGAGGGCTTCTCCTGAAGCTCTCTATGTCCAAGCTGGTGTTTACTTCTGAGTTTTTAATTACATTAAGACCAGGAAATACTAGATTTTTTTTTTTTAATCCTCACCCAAGGATATTTTTCTATTTATCTTCAGATAGAGTGTGAGGGAGAGAAAGAGAAACATTGACGTGAGAGGGACACATCGACTGGTTGCCTCCCACATAACCCCGACCAAGGCCAGGGACAAACCGCAACCTAGGTATGTGCCCTTGGCCAGAATCGAACCTGCAACTCATTGGTCCACAGGCTGACACCCTACCACTGAGCCAAAACAGCCAGGGCAATACTAGATTTTTTTTTTTTTTTTAAATAAAGGTAAGCACTGCCCTGGCCAGTGTGGTTCAGTTGGTTGGGCATCATCCAATGCACCAAAATGTTGCCAGTTCTATTCCTAGGCAGGGCACATGCCTGCATTATGGGCTCAATCCCTGGTAAGGGGTGTGCAGGTGGCAGCTGATTGATATTTCTCTCTCATATCAATGATTCTCTCTCTCCCCTTTCCTCTCTCTCTAAAAATCAATTTCTTAAAATAAATCTTAAATAAATAAATAAATAAGATATGCACTGCCAGTTCAGTAGTACTTTGAATTCTGGTCTTCTTTCCCAATCTGTCTGTTGCTATTTGCTTATCAAAGTCATCAAATAACTGCACCATGCATTTTGCCCATATCCTCTGCACTTATTGTCTAGTGTAAGTCTAGACCTCTGGATTCACTGGATAATTCTTTTTTTTTTTTTAATATTAAAAAAATTTTTTTTTCCTTTATTGATTTTAGAGAGAGAGGAAATGAGAGGGAGAGAGAGATAGAAACATCATTGATAGAGAACATGGACTGGGTATGGTACCAGGTGGGTACTTGAATTATTGGGGGGATTACTTTGTAACTTATATAATTGTCTAACCACTATGCTGTATACCTAAAACTAATATAAAATAATACTGAATATCAACTATAATTGAGAAATAAACTTTTTTTAAAAAAGAAGAAACACTAGGTCTCAAGGCATTCAGCAGAGCTTTCCCTCACCTACACTGTCCCCTCTGAGGTAAGATATCCCCATACTCCTGTACTTCAGCTCCAGAGATCTGAGGTAGTCTTAGAGAAGGTATCATGTTACAGCACTAAAAAGCAGCCTTTGAGCCCTGGCCGGTTTGGCTCAGTGATTAGAGCATCAGCCTGTGGACCAATGAGTCACAGGTTCAATTCCAGTCAAGGGCATGTATCTCAGTTGCAGTTTGTCCCCAGCCCTGGTCAAGTTGTGCAGGAGGCAACTAGTCGATGTGTCTCTATCGTATCGATGTTTCTCTCTGTCTCTCTCTCCCTCCCTCCCACGCTATCTAATGATAAATAGAAAAATATCCTTGGGTGAGGAATTAAAAAATTAAAATAAAATAAAAAAGAAGGCTTTGGGGACACTGATGGCCAGTTCCCATTCACCAAGCACCTTTAGGCAAGGTTGCTTCTGCCCATGGAGAGAGTTGTCTGAATAGCATGGCTGGGCTTGAGGGGAGGGTCTCTGACATTCTTAACAACTCAAGAATGTTAAAGGAAAAAAATTCCAGATTAATTTAAAAATCAAATGAAGTAATTCAAACAATAAAAATTATTTTAAAATGTAGATTAATATTTAACTAACCTTCAAATAGGGAAGGAAAGCATAAACACTATGGAAGAAATGGTTAAAATATGCATATTGTGGCATCGTATACAACCATTCAAAATGAAGTTTTACAAATAATTTTTAGGAACCATGAGAAATGCTCATGAAATAATGAGAAGCAGAGTACCACACCCACAATAACAGCACAAATTAAATTTAAAAACTAATAAACTACACATGCAAAGAGATACACCAAAATGTCTCTGTATAGTAGAATTATAAGTGAATTTTTAGGGCTTTACCCATATTTTCTACTATGGCGATGTGTTTCTTTCATAATCCGAAAAATAAGGTGTTTTTAAAAAAGATTTGGTATTGTGAAAATATGAAAAACCAGTCAAATTCAGCCACTAAAAAGCAACAGCTTCAAAATATACACAGATGTTGAATATATTTTCACATGTACAGTTCACAATTATTTTTAAGTATAAAAATAATAATAAAAGCCACACACACTTTTTGCAGGAACAGCAGAAACACCACAACCAGCCTCTCCCATGCCCACACAGCCCGAGCCCTCTCCTGTCACCTTTGAGAGGCAAGGAGGATCCTGGCTATAGTGTACCCTAGCCCAGTGAGTGGAGAAGCCAGATTCACTCCCAGACTTGGCCACCAGCCTGGTCACTTTCCAAATGATATCCTTAGGGGTCCATGAGGGCCATCCCTACAGTAAGGCCCTGCTGTCCAGCCTGTGGGCTATCAAGTACATGAAGCAGCCCTATCTGAGCCACTAGAACTCACCAAACGAGCTGCTAAAATCTTCTGAGACCAAGCATGAGGGTCATAAACAGATTCCAGAGACTCTGGTCTGAGGTTCACCCCACTCCAGTGCCCTCTGAACGACTATCCGCACAGACTAACCTCAGCATCCACTGAAATAAAACCATTTCCCTTGGTCATCCTTGAAAATGATCTCTCGCTCCTTCCCCCATGAAAGTTCTCTCCATGGGAAAGGCAGCCCCTCGCTGCTCTCCGTGAAACATCCCTTTCCCCTTGCCCTCCATGAGGTGCTATAGCAGCTTGTCCTTCACGTGATTTCCTCACAGTTCCAAGAAGATATATGTCCTCTGCATGACCCCTATGAAGCACTGCTTTCAGCTGCTCCTCCTGTTTCCTGGGGCCTGGGCTCCTGCTCCCTCCATCCCAAGAAACAGTTTCATCTTAGTTCCCGCCAAAATGCTGTCTCCATTTAGGGTTGCCAGATTTAACAAAAAGAAATACAGGACACCTGACACCTAGTTAAATTTGAAGTTCAGATAAACCACCAATAATTTCTCAGTATCAGTATATCCTATCTCTCTTATCCACCCACTCCCACTCTTGAAACACTTTTTCTTTCTGCCACTCATAAGAAAGACTATCTTCTTTCTGCCCCACTATAAAACACTCTGTCTCCCTAAATGTCTATGAAATACTGCTTGCCCTCTGCCCCCTGAAACATGAAACAGTGATCAAACAGGACAAACTCTTTCCCTCTGTTCATCTTCTCAATCCCAGTCCTCCCACCCTCTCCTCCCCTCACCCCCATCAACCTCCTTAATGCTATCATCCTTCTGCCTTTCTTTGAAGAGTAGACTCTCAACCCCTATCTCCACACAAAACATCACCTTTTCTCTGTTGGCTACCTGATCCCCAGAAAACGATGACACTCCTGTTCCCAAGAAAAACAGTCTACTTCTGTCTCCCACCATAGTACTATCTTATACCTACTGCCATTTATTTAGTTCTTAATATGCACCAAGCCCTGTGGTAAGCACTTTGATTCTTGCAACACCCTATGAAGTAGGTTTTATTATTATTCTGATTTTATAACTTGCCTGAGATCACACGTCAGATTTGCATACAGGTACACCTGACACCAAAATCTTAGATAAAAACCCACATTAAACCAGAATTTCCTGGACATCTGATATTTTTTAATCTTCTAATGAGCATCCAGGTCGAGACCCACTGCACACTACAGCACATTCCTGCTCCTGTCTTCGTCATGAAACTGTTGCCTTAGGAAAGCCCACAGAAAACTCTCCACTGGCTTTTTCCTCAACAAAGAATATCGTCTTCCTCCACCTCCCTCTGGGGCACAGGCTCCTTGGCTGTGAACTCCCACAGTCAGAGGAGAGGGACACAGTCACGCTGCATTGCCCACATGTCTGGCACCTAGAGATTGGCTGAGGCAAGGGCCAGGCCTGTGGTCCCCTGCTCCAGGCTGGCACTCCATCCCTATCCCACCACACCCCTTCTATAAATATCCCACTGCTCACTGGCTGCCGAACTGTTGCAGCAAGAGTTTCCATGAAGTCAGTTTCCCATAGCGACCCCCAGGCACCCAGCACCCACACTTACCTCTCCTGGAGTCCTGCGGCTTACTTGCCCCTGCAAGGGGCTGTCCCGCATGCTGTGTCTCTGCCGGGCAGGGGGTGTAGGCACCTGGGCAGAAGCCTGAGGTGGAGCCTTTCCTAAGCTCTGGGCTCCGGGTTCCGGAGCTTGACTCAGGGAAGAATCAGGCTTGCTGTTGGTGGGCTCTCCTTTGGGCTTCGGAGGGGCAAATCTCTTCCTGTTGAAAGGCCTAGTTGGCTGAGGGGCTGAGGGCATGGGCTGGCCAGGGGCAGTAGGACCCCTCTCGCCTTTTGCCTCGCTGGGCACCTTCCCTGAGGGCATCTCTCCAGGTTCCCTGCCACTTTGCATGTGGTACCCCTCTTCCCCCTGAGACCTGACTGCCCGAGTGCTCTCCAGATACATGTCTTTCAGAGAAAAATATACTTCCTGGTCTGGGCCTGGGACGGGGGCTAGGGCATTCTGGGCCTGGTCTGAAGAGCCTACGGCAGAGGCTGGCTTCCTGGTGCTATCTACTCCTGATGACCCAGGCCCCTGTGCAGCCCTGCCTCTGGGCCAGGTCTGAATTTGCTCTGCATCCATGGGCCCCTGTGTCCCACAGGAGTCAGGCTTGTCTGAACTGGGGACACAGTTTTCAGAACAATGGCCTCGAGCTGCCTCCTCTAACTCTGGCTTCCGCAGGCCTGGCTTAGGTTCCTCGTCTTTCTTTTTCTTCTTGGCCCCACACTCTTTTTGGGGGGCTCTCTGAGGCCTCAGCTCCATGGCCTCACAGATATATGTCAATAGGCCATGATCCCCATCCTCCCCATTCTCGGGGGCAGCATCCCCATTGGTGGTCACCTCTCCAGGGGCAAAACTGTTGATCAGGCCCAAACCTGGGTGCTGACTAGACTCAGTCTCCCCTTCCTGCCAAGCTGCTGAGGTCTTGTCCTCAGCCTCCCTGGTGGGAGCTGAGGGGACTGGCAGCTCAGCCCCGCTCAGCCGCCGCTTTCGCTGGAAGCGATCTGGACTGAGCTTGCGCAGGGTGTCGGCCTCTCCTGCTGCCTCCTTCCCGTGCTTCCAGCTCTGCTCAATCTCACGCATCTTTGCCGCAGCCTTGCACTTCAGCTTGGCGAACCAGCGCTGGTGGATCTTGTACTCGGTCATGGTGCCCACCTCCAGAACTCCCGAGCAGGACACGATGCCCTTGGTGTTCCGGGCAGAGGCCTGGTAGATGGCAGCATCTTCTTCTTGACACCTGGGGACAGGAACATTAAGATGCCAACTCTTCCCTCCTGGGAGGCGAGACGTCCCCACTCCCCACAGCCAGAGCCTCTCAGAGTTGAGCGAGCTGCCTCAGTCCCCACAAGTCCTGCCCTGAGTGCCACGCCCAGCTCAGACACTACCACATCCATTACTCTTCATTACAGCTGAGGAAACTGAGGCCAGCAAGAGGGTGGAAGCTGATCAAGATCATGCTGTTCCAGGGGGATTAGACGGGGCACAGGAGAGCTTTCTTCAGAAGCAGGTGACCCACACGGCCCCTTGTGAAGGATGACACAGGAGCTTTTTTTGGCAGCAGACCTCATGGAAAATGTTTCCATGGGTCAGGACCTCCTCTGGTTGCACTCAGCTCTCTGGCTGTCACAAATACTTCCACCCTGGCCTTAGGAGATCCCAGACACTGGCAGGCAGACACAGTTCACCAGGTGGTTCACCTCAGCAACAGAACCCCACCCTCCACCCCTAGATCCTGCCTAGGCATCTTCATCCAGCTGACTCTGTTGCTGAGGGCTTGGGCCAAAGAACCCTCAGAAAGACTGAGAGAGCAGAGCAGGCCCCCCTCCCTTACCTGTAGAGCTGCAGTGTGTGGCGGTTGCCCTGATGCGTGATCTCATATTTTGGCAAGCCACAGTAGCGGTCCAGCTCTGTGTCATCCTTGTACCAAGTCACCTCTGGCTCTGGGTATCCTACGAAAGAAGCAAGAGATTGGGTTCCAAAACAGTAAGAGGAGAGAACAGGATGTCATGGCTCCCCCAAATCACCTAAAGAGACTGGAATGGACCACCTGCCCCAGGCTTGCTGGAAGAATAGGGCTATCATATGGTTCAGCTTATTTTTAGAAACTAGGCCCTGTCAAAGATGAAAACTGCTCCTCTTCAGCAGCTGGAAAGCAAATATGGAAGAGAAACTTCCTAGCTTCCTGGTAAGAAGAGATGCAAGAAGTTTCTAGAAAGCCTTGGCTGGCAGTAATAAGCTTCCCTTCTTCAGTGGCCTGTTCACATCCTCCACTGTAATGACAGCTCTGTCCTCAGAGGTCACCTCAACACCAACACTACTACCAAGAGCCCTCCTCCTTTCATTCCAGATTCCTGAGCTATTATTTGATGATACAGCTAAAACATCCATCCATCCACCCACCCACCCATCCATCCACCCATCTACCAACCCACTCATTCTCTGCTGTAAGGCTGACTGAAAAGTCTTCCCAGCCTGTCTTCTCTGGGGACTTCCAGCTCTACCCACAAGGAGTGGTTCTAACTATTAGAGTCACATGTTCCTGCCTCCCTGGCCATAGAGCTGATTGGTCCAGTAATAGGTACCCAATCTGCTAATTTAATCCAAACCATTGACCTCGGATTTGGGAATTAGGACCAAGAGACAGTCTACCCTTGTTGTCTGGAAATATAATTTTGAAGGGTTACAACCATGTTCTGCCACATGGACTAAGAAGCAGATAAAGCTGGTCTGTAGCAAGATGGAAAAGTGAAGCTGATGTTCAGGATAGAATAAGAGCTTGGAGCCAAAGAGAGTCCCAACATCCTCCCAAATACTGGCTCCATTCCTTGCCTGGACACACACACACTCCTGTCAATTTCATTAAAAGCCTATCTAGCCCTGGCCGGTTTGGCTCAGCATTTAGAGCGTCAGCCTGCGGTCCAGAGAGACCCGGGTTCGGATCCTGCAAAGGGCGCGTACCTCGGTTGCAGTTTGTCCCCGGCCCCTGGTGGGTTGTGCGGGAGGCAGCCACTCGATGTGTCCCTTTCACATCGATGTTTCTCTCTCTCTTTCTCCCTCCCACTCTATCTGAACAAAAAGTGAAAAAAAATGTCCTCGGGTGAGGATAAAAACAAACAAACAAACAAACAAACAAACAAACAAACAAAAAGCGTATTTAGCCTTACCAATGAATTTGGTTAACTCCAATTAATTTGAAACATTTATTAGAAATTTAAGATATACATCCCCTCAAATATATATATTATGTGATGACTGCCAAGCGAGGGTCATGAAAACAAAGAAGCTTGACAGACAGGGTCTCTGCTCTCAGAGAACCTACTGCACAGCAAAAAAAGAGATAAGACAGGCCCCTACACAAGGTAGAAACATACCTGCATCTGTGCATACCTGCTCTATCTTCCCTACTGTCTATGGATAAACTGCCCACTGTCTATGGATAAACTGCCCACACGCCTAGCTAAAGCCACCCACACTGGACCCCACCTCCTCTTGTTTCATCAAGGACACCTCTCCAACAATTGTTCCTGTTCTCTTCTGCATCACCAAATTTTTCCTCTCTATTATATCATTGCCATCAGCACACAAGCCTGCTGTACTATTCCCCTTCTTTAAAAAGAACTTCATTGGACCCCAATCCTCTTCTAGCTCCTGCCCCTATTTCTCTGTTCTGTCCTTTACAAGAGAAATGTAGAAAGACTTGTCTGTACTCACTGTCTTCAGTTCCTTTCCTGCAATCAGGCTTTTGTACCGACCACTGCACCAGAATTGCTCTCGTCCAGGTCACCTGTGACCCAAAAGGTGCCAAATCCACTGCTACTTCTTATGCCTTTTGTACCCAGTCTATTAGCATTGACCCCCATCCTTCCTGAAACCTTCTCACTTGCTCCTGGGCACCACTCCTTTTGGGGGCTCTTCCTGCTTCACTGACCAATTTTCCTAATCTCTTTCATCTCACCTGTAAATTGAGATATCCCAGGGCTCAGGCCTTGGAGCCATTTTTCCATTCTTTCCCCATATAACCTAGCGGGATCTAATCCCGTCCTGCAGCCTTTAAACATATATGCTCATGACTCCCATATTTATATCTGTAGCCCAGACCTCTCCTGAACTCCTGGTTCTTGTTCCTGACTGCAGATCTGAAATCCAGTTGGAGGTCTAATAGGTTCTGACGTTAGCGTGGCCCCAAACCAAGCTCCGAATTCTCTCTCCCAAGCCCGTTCCCACACAGCTCAGTAAATGGCAACTTCATCATTACTTTGACTCAGGCTGAAACCTGCAGGTAATCCTTTATTCCTTCATTTTCTCATGTCTTCTCCATCAGACAATCCTAAGGGCCCTCCCTTCAGAATATCAGAATTGATCACTTCCTGACATTCCCACCACCAATCGGTTCCATCACCATCATCTCACACCTTGATTTCTGCAATAACCTCCTTTCTGGTCTCACTACTCCCATCCTGGCCTCTCCTCAGCCCATTCTCAGCACAGCAGCCAGCAGGAGCCTTTTTAAATGAAGTCAGACCATGGCACTCCTCTGCTCAAAATACCCCAATAGCTCCACTTCATTAAGGCTTCCTGATCTGGGGGCCCCATTAGCACAACAGTAGAGCAGGGGGGTGGAAAGCACAGGGCACCCTGGGAAACTGTATACAGAAGCAGGGAGCAAGAGAGGCAAGGCTGCAGCCCGGTCGGCCAGGAACAAACTCTGGGCAGCCCTGACTGTAAAGTGAACCACATGTTTCCACTGTGAGCTAAAGCCCCTGGTTACATCACTGTGTATATGGCCAGGACCAGCACAGGTGCCCTCACCATCCTGTGGGATGATCTCATCCCTACAAGGGCCCGGCTCAGAGCCTCCCTGCCCCATGACCTGCCCAGTAGGGCCTCAGCATCCAGGGCATCTGAGTCCAGCCAGGCTGGAGTGAAGGAGCAGGGATGGGAAAAGAAAGAGGACACTGAATGAAGCCCCAGCCTCAAGGCTAGGGCCGAAGCCCCCCTGCCACCCACTGATGTCTCTTCACCAATGGGGGCCAATCTTACAACTTAGGGCTCCATGGCAACAATGGATTTTAGAAAACACCTTATTTGAGAGAAAACATTGCCTTGTTCCCTGGATAATATGAACTGTATTCTAAAACACACAAAAGCAGGAGAGGTCCTTCACTCTCTGCTGCATACACGTGCATGCCCCAGTGTGTGCCCACAGGCAGGCGTGCACACGCACACTTGGCCCTGGCCAGGACAGCCCACAGCAGCAATGGAGCCTGTGGCCTTCCCTTTTTCTGTCACACCCTAGACCTCTGCTTCACAGCCAGCAGGCCTGAGTCTGGAACCCAACTTGAAACTTACAGCCTCGTCCCAGTAATTCCCAGTTTGGAGAAGCTCAGATTCAAGAGAAGAGTCTTGTTAACATTTACTGATGACTTACTATGTGCCAAACACTGAACTGAACATTTTTCATGTATTATCTTATCTAATCCTCACAAAAATCCTGTGAAGAATGTTATTAATTCCCAATTTGAGGAAGAAGAAATCAAGGCCCATGAAATTAAGGCTCCTACCCAGTCATCCAGCTGACAAGCAGAAGAGCCAAAATTCAAATCCCTCTCTTCTATAAAATAGACAAGACAGGTGTTTTAATCTCTATATTATGCAAAAGAAAGATGAGGCTCAGAGAAACTAAAGAACTCACCCAGGGTCACACAGCTGGCCCATGACAAAGCCCTGGTTTCCTTTTCCCTTTTCTAATGTTTTTTCACTGGGGATTCTGGGACCAATATGTAAGTTTCTGCACCCAGCAGTCATTAGACTTACGTCTCTAAAAAGTTTCTTCAGGAACTTGGTTCTGTCTAAAGGCTCAGTCCCTTTATCCATCTGGCCTACTGCTAGTATTTCCTCCTCCTCCTATCCCAATATAAGTGCAGACACTAGCACGCTCACACACACTCCAACACAGAATCTACAACAGTGTTGAGGAAAGTGGGGAAGGAGGCCACCACGTTAGACAGCGATGGGCAGCCTCAAGGAGGAGAGGAGCACTCTGGCTGAGGGGTTCCTGGGGGGAGACAGAAGCCAGAAGACCCAGTCAAGGTCCACTATCCTCCCACATGTTCACTCTGAGAGAAAAGAATTTCAGGGTAGTACTTTTCCTCTCTGAGCCTCCAAGGGCATCCCTCGAAGCTCAGCCAACATGGAACCAGCACAGCCGCCTCTCCCTCACCTGGACTAGGTTCTGACATACCAGAAAAGCGTCACCTGCTCCTGGTAAGGTACTGGTGGGGCTGATTCATCACAGCCTAGTTTAAGAAATGTTACCAGCAGGGTGGATGGAAGAGAGGCAAGTGTGGTTACTGTCTCCATGGAGATGAGCCAGGATTACCACACCAGTCTCACACAGAGACCAGTCTCAGCCATACACCCATCCACCAGCCACCTTTCCAGACTGTGGAAAGCCAATTTCTTTTTTCAACTAAATTTATTGGGGTGACATTGGTTAATAAATTATATAGGTTTCAGGTGTACAATTGTATAATACATCATCTGTACACTGTACTGTTCTCACCCTCCAAGTCTAGCCTCCTTCCATCACCATTTATCTCCCCTTTACACTCTTCTACCTCCTCCTTGTGGAGAGCTGATTTCTAACCCTATTTCTTTTGTTCTCTGATCTTTCTGCATCACCATTCCCCTTCCCTTACCCCTCTCCTACAGTCTACATTTTCTCTTTGCTAATCGGAAATGGCTTATTTACAGTGTACTATGGTGACCACAGAGAACTCTTTCCTAATCTGTTGCATAAAACTCAGGTAAGCTGAGATTTTTTTATATGTGTGAGGTGAGGAGGGGGACAAGGGAGTTAGGTACAACAATGGACAAGGATATGGAGGCTAGAGATGGCTGGAGCCCTGGAAATTTTAGAACCTTGTTGACAGTGTTGTAGATCTCAGCATGGTAGGGGCTCCACACAGAAGACCCTGGCCCTGGCTGGTCATCATGAGACACGGGTGTCATGGCAACTGAGGGGAGAAAAGTTTGCTCCTTTGGGCTGGGCTTGAAACAGGGAAAAATTTACTCACATGATGACATTGGAAGTGTTTGATAAAATAGCCCGATTCTGTAAGTCAGACTCATGTCGGGTTCTCCACGTTGCTCTCAGAGCCCATGGCTATAAAGGACAGAAGTTTAAAAAGAGAAAAAGGGGAGCCATTGCTGAGGCCTGCACCTCTCAAGTGGCCTGAGGCCCCCACAGCAGGTGCTGCTGCCAAGGCACTGAAGCTGCAGCTGAAATGAACAGGCAACATGGAAAGTGGAAAAGATACAGATTTTGTTCACATTATGGTCATTCGGCAAATATGTACTGAGCACCTTCTTTGTACCTGCTTCCAAGAGGCACAATGTGTCAGATGTGTGCTCTAACCTCGCAGATCTCACAGTCTTGTTGGAGAGAGTGATGTATAAACAAACTGTGCACCCAGCCTGTGTGGCTCAGTGGCTTGAGCGTCATCCCGTGCACCAAGAAGTGGCTGGTTTGATTCCTGGTCAGGGCACATGCCCAGGTTGCGGGCTCGATCCCCAGTATGGGGAGTGCAGGAGGCAGCCAATTGATGTTTCTCTCTCATCGATGTTTCTATCTCCCTCCCCTTCTCCCTTCCTCTCTCTCTAAAAAAATCAATACAAATAGATTTAAACAAACTGTGCCATGAAGGAGAGAACAAGAGCTCTCCATGCAAATACTAAAGATGACCCCTTAGAAGATAAGCCGTTTGAACTGGGCCTTAAAAAATGAGAAGGAGCCCTGGCCAGTTTGGCTCAGAAGTTAGAGCGTCGGACCAGAGAGTCCCGGGTTCAGTTCCCGCTAAGGGCATGTACCTTGGTTGCGGTTTGTCCCCGGCCCCGTTGGAGTCGTGCAGTGGCAACCAGTCAATGTGTCTCTCTCTCACGTGGATGTTTCTCTTTCTTCCTCCCTCTCTCCCTCCTGCTCTATCTGAAAATAAAAATGCAAAAAAATGTCCTCGAGTGAGGATAAAAAAAAAAAGATGAGATGAGAAGGAATTTGCCAGGCAAAGAAGTAGTAGGCTTCTAGGTAATAAGTCCAAATAAGCATCTATTTTCACTTTCTCTCCCAAACCACTAAGACCACACTAAAGAGATTTTTTTCTTAAAGATATAAAACCACAAGTAAGGGGAGAAAAGTTAAGGAAAGCAAGAGGAGCAACAACACTGTGAAAGCTGGAAAGTAGACAGACAAGGAGAAACTACTTAGCAGACCTAACTCTACGCCAGCAGTGAGAAAAACTGAGAACCACCCTTCCAACACCAGAAAATTCCCAAAGGGCATAGAACTGGCCACCAGGTGCCTTTGGGACTAGGGGTAAAGGAGAAGCTGGAAAGGTAAAAAGTTGCTTGAAAAACAATCAGATCTCTGGCTCCCCTCACCCACTCCATACCACTGGGTGATGGCCCCCCCCCCCCAACCACCACCACCAAAGGTGAGATTTATAACTAGAAAGATAAAACTTTGCCCTGAGGATAAGCCAGTTGAGGGCCCAAGACTACTCTACGGAAAATGGAAAAATGTAATAACCATACATATAAAATAAATGCTTTATGCAGAAAGCCCACCCAACCCTTTAATCTGTGTGTTCCCCATAAAACCTTCACCCTCCAGACAAGACACTGGGAGACTATTCACTAGGGAATCTTGCTGGGAGAGGAAAAGACTAAAGACTAAAGACACTGGCAATTCCCAATGGTGGCCACCCTACAGGGAAGATCCAAGTTTTCAGATCCCTTCTATTTGCTTAGAACTTCCAATTGGCTTTTTAGTCTCCCACTCTTAGTCATTGACTGTCAGTCATTTTCCTGGAGATCTGAGGAAAACCTGTAAATAGAATATTATGGGCCAAAACGAATAGAAAAAAAGCTAACTGGAAGAAACACAAGCTATATAGGGAGAAGGAAACTCTTAGAAAACTATTATTACTAGACTCAGAGAGTAAAGAGAAGATATTACATTCATGAAAAAAACAGGATGCTATAGAAAAGGATTTAAAAAGAGATCTTAGAAATTAGAAATTCATTAGAAGAGTTTAAAGATAACACTGAGGAAATGTCCCAGAAAGTAGAGCAGAAAGACAAACACATGAAAGGGAAAGAAAGGATCAGAAAATAAAGAATGATTCTTGGGAGCAGATATCCACATGACAGGGGTTCCAGAGAGAAAGAACAGAGAAGTCAGGAGGAAGACTCAACATCAAAATAATATCAAATTTCCCAGAACTGAAGGCATTCAGTTTCCAGATTGAAAGTGCCCAGGCATGCCCCAGGATGAAAAGAGACCCATATCAAGATACATCATTATGAAATAGCAGAACATTCTTACAAGGTTCCAGAGAGGAAAAAAAAGGTCTCTTGCAAATAATTAAGAAACAATTTCTGCTCCTGCTCTGCACAGGAACACTAGGAGCAAGAAGACAATGGAACAATCTCTTCAAAATTCTGAAGGAAAATTATTTTCAACTTCAACTTCTATATCCAGCTAAATGCTCTATCAAGAGTAGAGAAAAAAAACATTTTCAGACACAAGTTGTCTAACATCTACTTTCCATATACTCTTCCTGGAAGCTACCAAAACAAAAATGTAAATCAAGATAGAAAAATGTGGAATACAAAACACAGGAAATCCATTACAGGAGAGAAATAAAGGCAATCTACAGGATGACAATGAAGTGAGATCCTAGGAAGTCAACCATGCACCAGACACAGAAAGCAACTAAATTATATTGGAGCAGAATGACTCAGAGGCAAGACAAGTTGAGAGCTGGTCATCACAACACCTCCTGCTGCTGTAGCACTTGTAGGACCTGTCGAAACTACTAAAGGATGTTATTCAATAAAGCCATACATTAAACCAAGGAAAAAGAAGACATGAGATCCAGGAAACTGAATCAACCCAGTAGAAAGGCAAAGAGAAGACCCAGGAGAATATCTGTGGATCAGGCATAAGAGGCTATCAGTTCAGACAGAAGAATAGACATCTGCAAGAGGGATGTCTCTGAGGAAGTAACTGACAGAGTACTGATGGCAATGACCTAGCAGAAAATTGTACTAAGAGGCTATTACACCCTGGTTGGTGTGGCTCAGTTGCTTGGGTGTTGTCCTGTGCACTGGTCAGGGTACATACCTAGGTTTGGGGTTCAATCCCTGGGCAGGGCATATACAGGAGGCAATTGATCAATGTATCTCTCTCACATTGATGTTTCTTTCTCTCCCTCTCTCTTTCACCCTCTCTAAAATCAATTTTTAAAAAAGGCTATTAGAAGGTATAAGAAAAGTTAGCAGTAGACACCAAAAACTAATTAAATGAAAAACTAAAGAAAGTACTAACTTTAGGAAAAACAGAAAAAATGCAATCATAGTATACTACAATGTCAGTTATGAATAATATTGCATAGGCATAATAAAGTAAATATTGATTTAAACAAAAATTATGATATAACTATATTAAGAAAATAAGTCAGGGGGAGCAGAGAAAGTTATGGTAAAGAGAGTTAATTCCGCCCTGGCAGGTTTGGCTCAATGGTTACAGCATTGGCCCGCGGACCAGAGTCACAAGTTTGATTCTGGTCAAGGGCACGTATCTGGGTTGCAGTTCGTCGCTGGCCCTGTATTGTGCGAGAGGCAACCAGTGGATGTGTCCCTTTCATGTCGATGTTTCTCTCTCTCTCTCTCTATCCCTCCCACTCTCTGAAGATAAATAACAGGAAGACTAGACAGCATCTAAACTTGAAGACTCAGAAGTTAGCAGTACTTGGTATTATGGAAATGTATGTACACCAGAAGAAGCAAATTGGTGGGAGGGGTGAACTGCTGTATTTTGATAATATGCCTTGCAGTGTCGTAAATGATGTACATGTGTTAGTTTTATTTTGGTAAAATAAAATTTAATTTTCCTTAAAAAGAAGGATAAGGACTTTCTAATAGGGAAAATAACATATGCAAAAACATGGAGTTGTGACAGAGCCACACTTAACTGTCAGTGCCACAGTAAGGAAAGAGAAACAGCATAAGCAGACCACATCAGAGGCTGCAGAGCAAAAGCTTTATCTCCTCCTCACTAGCTCTGTGGGCTTTGGCCAGTAACCTGGACTGTTCTAGTTTCCTTCTCTGAAAAATTTGACTAATAACAGCACTTATTCAGTGACAATGGAAACAGATGAATGTTATAAAATGTGTTATGCTGTACAAAGGTAAGGGACACAGGCACATCTCTGTGTCTCCTGGAATAGACAGTGTTCTCAGACTGGAGCTCAGAGGGCTCTGGGTAAAGGTGAGGACGGCCCAGGGGAACCCAATCCCAGAGAAGCGGTTTAGCTGGCTGGAGCAGACAAGTCCCCCAGAAATCAGGGCATACCATAGCTGGAAACCACCAATGCCTTTGATATAAAATATGGGCCCTGGCCGGTTTGGCTCAGGGGTTAGAGCATCGGCCCGCGGACCAGAGAGTCCCGGTTGGTTCCCGCTAAGGGCACGTACCTCGGCTGCAGTTTGTCCCTGGCCCGGCTGGGGGTCGTGTGGGTAGCAACCAGTTGATGTGTCTCTCTCACATTGATGTTTCTTTCTCTCTCTTCCTCCCTCTCTCCCTCCCGCTCTATCTGAAGATAAATGCAAAAATGTCCTCAGGTGAGGATAAAATATATATATACATATGGGCTTGTGGAGGGAACCTTGACCTAGAACCCTTGAACTGCTGGCTGCACAGCTAGGAAGGGTAGGCATATTGCTGAGTCCTGCAGGAGCCGAAGTGAGTCAAGTTGGTGCAATGGAAAACTTTACTGGGAGGTCTGGGGGAGGGACAAAGCCTGGGTCCAGCTTTCCAGTACTCTCACTCCTCTACCCTGCCCTTCCAAGCAACATCCTTCTGTTTCCTGTTCTACCAACCTGTTGCTTCATATTCTACCATGGAGGTCAGTGAAGTGCAAATATTAATGGCCTTCTTTTCTAACACTTATATGGTACTTACTGTAGGCTGGGTACTATTCTAAATGCTTTGTAGGTATTAATGCACTCAGTTTCACAATAACCCTACGTAGTTCATCCTATTATCATTCCCCACTTTACAGATGAGGCACCGAGAGGTTATGTAACCTACTCAGTATCACAAAATTGATAAGGGGACAGGCCAGAATTCCAAGCAAGGCAGTCTCTCTCCAGGGTCTGCAGTCAGAATCACTGTACATCACTGTCTCTAAGCTTGAGACTCCCAAGCCTCAAACTACTCAACTGTAAAATAGGGATGTTTGAGAGAGATGGCTTCAAAAATCTCTTTCAAATGAATTGCTTCTTTCCTTGGAACTAAGATTCATCAGTCATGTATGCATATGCCTGAAGGTGAGGAACCTTTATTGAAGACAGGTTTTAAAAAAGACCAGGATATATATGTGGCTCCAGAATGGAAGGTGAAAGGGACCCCAGCCCACACAGGGTGGTTAAATGGGAGAGAAAACTAAAAAAACAAATGTCAACTTGCACAGTTTCGTGCATACAGCCAAATCCCCCTCCATGCCCGTCCCCACAGCTCCCTTGGGCCCTGCTCTGTGGATGGAACATAGAGATGGTCTCGTTACCTGTGATGATGCAGGTGAACCTGACGTCGCTGTCCTCGGACACAGCCTGGGACTTGAGTGTGGTCTCGAATATTGGCTGGGTCTCCTCTGTTAGCTGAGCAATGATGGAGCAGAAGGTGCTCCTAGGAAAGGCAAAGAACTATTCAGAGCAGCCTTCCCCCCAGTATGCCACAGCCTGGCATTGTCCAAGGCAGCTTAAATCTTACCATGTGCATCTGTCATCCCGGGGCCATGGCCAGCACCTGACTAAGTCTTTCTTTAAGAAAGCCTTGGCCTCTTGGTCAGGTGGGGGCAACCATCACCAAAGGACTGAATGGAATCCTGACCTAGACCCATTACAATAGGAAGGCTTCTGACTTCTGAGCATGCCAGATACCAGACTGGCGTCCCATCCCATCCTTATTAGGGGCCTTGCTTCACCCTCCACCTTTCACCTCCAGGGAAGCTCGTGCATGAATAGACTCAGACTCAGAGAAGGAGACCCCAGCATAGCAGAGCCTCCACTCATGCCAAAGGCTCAGGAGTCTATCTTAAAGCTTGGGCTCAGAGAAAAACAAAACAAAAAACACCCCTGCATTTGCGAGCACAGAACCATAGCAGACAAAAAATAAGCCAGCCAATGCCAGGGGTCTAGAGCCAAGTTCCTAGGGGTATTGGAAAAGAGAGACTCAAATGAATTCTGACCCTAAACAGGGCTATGGACCTGCCGTGGGAAGCCAGCCATGGCCCCCTGCTCCATCCCTAGAGACCGCATGCTCAAGTGAACACATGGCTGGCAGCTCCGGCACCAACCAGCAGGATTGCCGAACTACAAAAAGTACTTTTAGTTCCCTGTGACAGTCTATCTCCCAGAATTCAGAGGCCTTTGTGGGCTCATTGAGTCCAGTACAGACTCACCAACACTGTTCATCATTTACAGTTCTCTCCTTCCTGGGCACAGGAAGCAAATTACTGTGCCAAACCTTTTCATGGGCCAGCAGAGACTCAATGCGTCCCTAGGCGTGAAGCGTAACCACATAGCCAGGTTGTATGGTGCACAAGCTGTACCCAGCCATCCTCCCCCTCCAAATTCACACACCCTATCATGAGCAGCAGGGAGGACTGTGAGGGGTAAAGTGAAGAGAAGCAGTAGGAACTGTGATGAGAAAGACAAATCATTCAAAGCTGCCTTTCTTTGTGCCTCGGAGGAGGGGGTGGTTACCCACAGGCAGTGTGTGTCTCCCCGTGATCTCTCCACCAGGAGCGGGCAGGGTGAGAGTCTGTGGGAACAAGCAAACAGGAACAACCCTACACCTTCAACATTCAATTTGTCATTTCTGTGGATATCATTCTGAACTTGAGTTTGAGGAGGAAGGCTACATCCCTGGAAGAGTATCTGGAATCAAGTAAGACTTCTGAACTGACAGGGGTGCAGCCATGGCTTCTCTACAGGAATGTAGATGTCCGGGCCTTCTGGGAGAACAGGAGTCCTCCCCCACAAAGACTACCTAGAAAGGGGATCCTGACCTCTTACATAACTGAACACTTGAGTGAGGTTGCAGTTAGACTACCATAACACTCCCTGCAACACTCTGACCTACAACTCATCTGTCCAGAAAGTATCTTTTTCTTTCCCTTTAAACCCCTCCAAAACAGAGGGTCCTTCAGGACCTAGACTATCAACTCCCTGACACTCAGGGAATATAACATCTGAAAACGTTTCTCGCTGCTCTCATACTAACAGCAATTTCTGACTTTGGGGAATACTAAATCCAAACCAACAGTTTCTAGAGGAAACTGCCACACCAAAAGCCATCAGACTACTATGATTTTGCAACTAATTCAAAACATTCCTAATTATGTCCTCCCTAGTTAGTTTGAATCCTATCTTACTCATGAACATGAGCCTGGATCTAATATTCAGCTTAGGCTCTTAGTGATGAAGCTGCTTGAGCAAGTCTAAGAAAATAATTTCAATCACCGGGAAAACATGGAAATCAATATTCAAGAAATTTTGCAGAGATAAGTGCTCATGCTACATATTCAACAATAGGTAGTTATTTTATTTCATTACTTATTTTTTGAATGGGAAAGAACATTTATCTTCTCAAACTTTCCACACTAGGTCCTAAGCTATATTATTAAAAATATATTTAAATTTAAAATCATAGTAACTGCTAAAAGGCATGCCTGGATGAGGCCCTCCAGGGGAGTGGGTCTGGGATGCATGTCAGGGGACAGTAACTATATACACTGTCATGTTCCACTGAATATCACATGCTTTCTGCCCCCATCCTCCAAACCACTTGGACATGGAATGGAGTCAGTGTGCTGCTTGCTTCCAGTCCACTGGAAAGCCAAGTCCCCACATCTGGAAATGGTCTGTTCCCACCCTGACACCTCCAAGTCCTTCCAACTCTGTGACTTCATAAGGCTATCACAGCATAATCGTGTGTTCTCTAGAGAACACCAGAATCATTAGTTTACATAATGTTCAAAGGAACCTAACTTCGCCCTTAGGCTTGGTTATTTTACCTCGCTTTAAATGAAATTCTAAAATTGTCTCTCTTTCAGCACTGACCATGCTCCACTTTGAACTAGCTGTAATACCCTTTCTCCCATCAAGAACAAGGTTCCTTACTGTTCTCATCAAAGGAAACCTACATGGTAGGTGCTAATCACGCCTGTAGACGTTATTAGCTACTGAGACCAGTTAGCTACTTAGAAATCCTTCTCCGTGTAAAGAGAAGTTGTAGCCAACTCTCCCCAAATCTACCAGTCTGGGATGAGGACCAAGTGGTGGGAATAGCCAGGAAATGCTCCCAACTTTGATTATAATAGTGGGTTCAGCCAGGGGTAGAGAGTTGTCCCCAGTTAGGGAGGCAAGAGGACAGTCATTCACTGGGCAAACCCCATTTGTGGCCTGCTCAGGCCCTGCCCTGGCTCTGCAGCAGATTCAGAGAACAAGCTAATGCAGAAATACACTAACATGGAGTCCCCCGACCTCGCAGAGTTTACAGTCTGCAGGAGTGGAGAGGAGCCAAAGGAAAGGGAAATTCAGAGTGAGAGGTGGTAGGAGAGCTTAAGGGACTGAAGAAAAAAAATTTAAGGCAGTAGCCATGGTTAGAAGATAGACAGTGAGATGTCAAACCTAGATATGTGGTTACAAAAACCATGAAAACCTAGGATGAAGAAGTGGTTCATATGACTGGTGGCTCCCTGTTCTGGTCCAAAGATGCCTCTCCCAGGTGCACAGAGATATAGTACAGGCATCTCAGAACCCTTGCCTATGTCTGGGTCCCTGCACCCCTTTCAAATGGTCCATGCAAGCATCAAGTGTGGCCCCTGTGAGACCCATGCTCACGTGAGTACCTCTCACACCCTCTGTCACCCACCCTCTAGCCCTCCCCTCACCCCATGCAGCCTGGTTAGTGCACAAGCAGTCACCCAAAGGCCCCTCAGTGTCCATACCCAAGAAAAAAAACAGTCAATATAATGCAATGTGCATTTACCTTCCAGAGCTGGGGTGAGACAACCGGTTGCTTGATAAGCTAAGCAAAAACAGCAAATGGAATCATTAGGCCAAAAAAGCAAGGAGAGGAGGAGGCGAAATCAACAACAGTCTGCAAAGTATTAACCAGCCATCATCTAGGGCCCAGAGGCCTTTCTATTAAAAGGGACCAGCTGTCTTAGCTGGCCTGCTCCGGTTAGCAAGTGGCCTCACCACCAGACACCAGTCTATCTGAAACCAAGAGCTGGTTAAATGCAGCAAGAGTCCAGGGAAATGGTTAGGCAGAAAGGAAGCCCATTAGGGCTGCACTTTGAGAAAGGTGTGTCCCAGGTACTTCAGTCACTACCCACAAGAGGGGGGCTTAGAGCTGCCTGGCACAGTTCTCCAGCCTGCAGCACACTAGCCTGAGGGGCAGCTCCTGCTTCAACCCTCAGCCTTTTGAGGGAAAAGAGCCCCCATTCCTGAAAATCCCCTAACAGGGTGGGAAGGAGACAGGTGGCTTGGAGAATGCCTATTAATGTGTTAAAGTTCGGTTAAAGAGGCCACACAAGGCAAACCAGCTGGGACAGTGAAGAGGAAAAAAACAAAGCAGTTAATTCAGCAGGAGCCAGGAGGCACCCAGCTTGGTCAGACTAGCACAAGGCCCGTTATGCCTAGAGTCCTGATCATCCCTTCTGCCCCAGGGCAGCTGAGAGTGGACACTAGCTAGGGGCTGTGTAGGCCACTGTGGAGATCCAAACCACTTGATATGAGCCAACTTTTACCTCTCCCTCCACCTTCCTAACACAATATCTCCAGTGAAGTCTAGGGCCACCATCTCCCATGGTTCTTTGGGAAACCTCAGGGGCCACCCCATCCACACTCACTGCTTGCAGCTGTCTCTGCCATGGGAATAGCTCTCTCTTCACTGCCTGAAGCTCACCCTGCTCAATGGTACTCAAGGTCTATATCTCTAACCACAAGAAAGCTCCAATGACAGCTTATCTCTTTATAACAAAAAACCAAAATCATCCTCTACCCAAAAACATGGCTTCTGCTCCAGTGGGTCTGTAGATACCACCAGCACTCGCCTAAACTCCAAAGCTCTAACCTGCCATTCTGGACTCCTCTCTCTCCTCCAATCCCCAGGTTCAGCCAATCAACACTCTAGGCCCTTCTTTCTCCCTTTCTCTCTACTCTTGATATTGTGTTCTGATCCAGATCCTCATTGTTCCTCCATTCCTGATGTCCACCTCAACCCCCTTCTTCTTCACCCCTCATATCACACACCCCCTCTGAAAAAAAGTGTTACAGTCCCCCATCATATATTATACTGAGTCTCTACTCCTTAACTGGGTACTTAAGGTCCTTCCTGACCCACTCACACCTCCACTACAACCATGGTTCTCTGCTTCCCAACACTCAGGTTCTACTGTAACCAGGCCTGTTCCTAACTGGCATGACACATCCATTTCTGGCCTCTGAGCCCTCACTTTTGTCCTCCCTGCTTGGAAAGCCCTCCCTCTTTCCTTCTGCTCAACTAAATCCTGCCCACCCAGTTTTCAAACCTAGCCCTTTTTGTGGTTTCTACAGCCCCTAGCACAGTGCTAGGCATACAATGGGTATTCAACAACTGTTTCATGGAAGGAATAAAGAAACAGAAAGCGAAGAGGAGGGAGGGAAGGAAGGGAAGTGCATCTTTCAAACAGGAAGGGTCCTGCCTCCCAGAAGGAACTGCTGCTCCAGAAAAGATGGAAAGAAGAAAGCAAGAATGCAGCTGCCTTTGCTCAGAGCTTTAAAAATCCTCTCGAGGGAGCGTGGGAGGAACCTCCCATGGTTCCAAGGCACTGGCCAACTCCATCCTTTCCTGACCATGAACTTCCTTTGCCTTTCTCCACAAAATCGAGAGATTTCTCCTTTGTTGGGTCTGGATTTCTGCCCTGGGAAGTAGAGGGAGAGAATCAGCTAATTCAGAGAGAAAAATGACAGGTTCCACAGCTTCCACCTGCAAGTGGGCAAGGCACTGAGCTGGAAGAGTGACCCCTCCCCGGTTCTCTCTCCAGGGCTTGTTGGGATGCTGTGCTCCCTGGCCCCATTGTCCTGCTTTCTGTAGGCCCCACCCTTAGATCAACTAGGTCAGGAGGAATCCTGGGCGATGGAGGCACCATGTCTTCAGAAGGTGGAGGATATGACTGTGCCCTGCGGACTGGGCCAGAAGGAGGCTCAGGGCTCTAACCAGGCAGGGAACTCCCCATTTACTGACTCTGAAGGGGTCAGAATCAGAGGCGTCAAGTGTTGGGGCAGAAAGACCTACAAGAGTTCTTAAAGCCACCTTCATTTTACAGAGTGGAAACTCAGGGATCAGGACGGAAATGTCTCTTCATAAAGGATAGAAGCACACCTGGGGAGAACCAGGACTGGCCACGGAAGCTGGAGGCCTCCCATCCTTCCTCGATTTCATATATTCTGGGCCATAACCTTGGGAAGTCCTGACATGATACCTCAGTTTCCCTAAAAGCCCTAGACAACCTGCCTGACCTAAGCAGGTATTACAAAGTTGTCTGTAGCAAACATCATAGGTTCTGCTGCTCCTCTGAGCTCACTTGGTTGGACCAGGGCCTCTAAGAAATGAGGGGGCAGTGACTTCTGAGTGTCCCTCAGAAACTAGTTAGCTATAATCGCATTCGCACAACTGTGGTTCCTTAACCTACTCTAGCCTACCCATGCCCTACCTGCCTATAGGGGTGAAATCCTAGAGGCTGGACTCCCTAGGAGGCTGGCTCGACAGTTTGGTAGGACTATTTATATATTGGATCTCTGACCTCAGTGAACATTAGAAATATCCTTGAGCTGACTATGGACTGAAAACCCCTCCAGGGCTATTGGGTGGGGGGAAGGGAGGTGCAGGGAGACAAGTTCTAGACCTGGGCCAAGACTCCTGCTTAGCCGGGCAGCTGGATAGTGAACACAGTGTCCACGCTCCAGCCTTTTCCTAACAGCCCAGATCCCTGGCCCTCCCCCTTCTGCCTGGTTTTCAAGCCACCTTTTCTTCCCTCCCTCCATTGCTGCTGTCTCCCAGAAAGGCCCTGCTTCTCTCTCCTACTTGTTCCACGGGTATTGACAAAGGCCAGACATAGGAGGCAGAGCTCAGATAAGTCACTGTGACAAGTGTGAGGTTCCTACAAGACTTCACCAAGGTCTGGAATTCCAGTTTTTTCATAGAGCTGGTAGTTAGGAGCAAGGGGCATTCTTTCCTGGCAGTCAGGGGCCTTGTCCAGTCTGACTCAGTCACTAACACAAGCCCTCAGCCCTGCCCCAGACATGTGACACCATTTGACGAGTTTTATGCAGAAACAGGTTCCGGTTACATTTGAACTTTTCCAACTCCAAGGTCAACAGAACTCAGCCAATTCACGAGGAAGTGCCTGGGACTTTTCCTAAATGTCCTTGATGCCTATTCTTGTGCTGTTTTAGGGACTGAGGACAAGAGGTGTCCAGACAGCTTCTCAGAGTGGCTGTTTTCTGCGCTACAACAAGCCAAGTTCAGGGGCCAACCATCACAATTCCCTTTGGAAAATATGCTCCGGAATTGGAGGGAAACTGAGCTGCCCAGAGGGGTCAGGAAGTGTCATCTCCATGGCAATCACGTGTCCCTGGGTGTCTGTGTGCCTCTGAGTGCCTGTCTGCTTCTCTACTGTCTGTGTGTCTCCACACCTGGGATAACCCAGGTCCTAAAACAAAGCACCCACACCTCTCTAACTCTTGGACAGGAGTAAAGGGCACATCAGTTCGGCCCCTCCCTTGGCATCTGCTCCCCCAAACTGGGCAGGGCAGTTGGCTCCCTCAGAGCCACACGCTGGGAATCTTCCGACAGGGCCAACCAGCACCCCATCTCACCCCGCCACCTCATCGGCCCCCACAAAGAGCCCGGGCCCCGAGCCCTGGGCCCTGAGGAAGAACCTCACTGGCACAGGTTTCCATCTTCCCGGTGACCCCGCCCCAGCTAAGAGCCCCCACTCCAGGCAGGGCAGCTCCCCCCACCCCGGCGGCTCCCCGATGTCCCCCGACCCCACCTGCCGTCGGCTCTCCCCTCCCTTCCAGCCCGCAGGAATTTCAGGCGCTCTGGCTTCTTATCGCTCCCTGTGGAATCCGAGGCCCCGGAGCCGCGGCGTGGGGTGAGGGGGCGGCGGGGCGGGAGTGAGGCAGGGAGACAAGGAGGCCTTCGGCCCCGGGGAAGTCGCCCCAAGAGGCCCTTTCTCCTCTGGAGCCTCGAGTGGCGCGAGGCCTGTGGCCCACGGGCTGTGAGGGGCCATGAGGGACCGTGAGGGACGTGAGGGGACGTGAAGGCCATGGCGGCCCGGCCGTGTCCCCAGGCTCAGGCTCCAGAGGCCGGGACCCCACCCAGGGCCTTGCTGCGGCCTCGGTCCTCCCAGCGCCGCCCCCGGCCCCCAGGGCGCCACTCACCTGGTCTCGGGCCGCACGCTGAGCAGGTAGCTGCGGCTGGTGGGGCTGGGGGTCCACACGGGCCCGTCGTCCTCGCGGTCGCCCCGGGCCCAGGCCCGTCCCCCTGCGCCCCAGGCTCGGCTGGGGGCCCTCCGTGAGCCCATGCTGCCGCCCGGCCCTCCGCCCTGCCTGGCCCCGCGCGCCCTCCGGCCCGGCCCGGCTGCTGCTCCCGCCCGCGGCTGACGCGCGCCCCTATTTATAGCCCGGGCCGGCTGTCACCTGCTGCTGTCCCTCCCCCGGCCGGCCTCTGACAGGCCGGGGGGCGCCGGGCCCAGCCTGAGGGGCCACTGCGGTGCGCGGCGGCGGCGACCTCAGCGACGCCCGACGTGCCCGACGTGCGCGGGGCCGCCCGGCGTCGGGGCAGGGGCGCCGCTGCGGAGAGCCCGGCTGCTGCCCGCCTCCTGCCCCGCGCCGGCCCGCAGGGGCCCTGCGGCCGAGGGGGCTCCGGCTCTGGGCCCAGTGGGCCTGGGCGAAGCGGGGGAGCTGCGTGGAGGGTGCGAGGCGAAGCTGCGAGGCCAGAGGCCCGGAGGGGAGAGCCGGGCGGAGGCCGGACGCTGCTCGGGGCTCGGACCGCCCGTCTTCCAGGCGCCGGGGCTGCTGGTCCAGCACTTGGACAAACCCGCTCACCTGAGAGCGACCTCGGCCCCTAGCAGGCCACGCGTCCTCTGGCTGTGTGTCTTCCCTCCGCCATCTAGCACAGATTAGGGGCTCAGTAAACACTTGTGGGATCACTGAACCTCCTTCTTCACCCCTTTTAGCCTCCATTTACCAGCACCTGACGGGGAAATGGGCTGACTCCCAGAGCCCAGAAAAACACTCATTCACCGATTTCTGAGAGCAAGGGTCCCAGTGCTGCTTTTTCACAACGTTCTAACCCTTTCCTTCCCATCACCTCCCCACTCCCCCAACCTGTTCTCTCCTTTTCCCACTTAAAAGTCATATTCAAAGCCCTCCTCAGAACCAGTCTAGAATAGAAATAAGAAGCCTTCTTCTTAGGCAAAGAGCTTCGTAGAAAGCAGAACCCACCCTCCTCCTCAGATAACAAAACTACTCAGCCCTGTCAATCTATGCACAATGAGCCTTAAGGCAAACCTCCAAGCAAATTGGTCTAAGGATTAGAAAACCCCAGAGGAAAATAGGACGGGTATACAGTGGGCCCTGGGCTATGGAAAGCAGAGGCCTAGAAACAGAGCTTCCCAGTTTAGTGAAAGCCAGATCAAAGAGCAGCTCAATCCCTCTCTCCAACTGTCAAAGGCAAAATCAACTACCCCCATTTTCACAAAAAGAGAGGGAAAGGCTATAGGATTAAGTTTTAGAAGATCTAGTAGATTTTAGACTATCTGTCTACATGTGTATAGATATAATACCACATCCACCTGACCCACTGTCACCTGAGCATTCTCCGGGATGGGGGCTTTTCCCGGTTAGAACTGACTTAAATGTCTTTATCATATGCTTGTGCCTCATTTTCCATGCAATCAGTTAGTTACACATTTGTTGATTTGTTAGTATTCATGCACTAAAAGCTCCATTTGCAAATAATTAAAAAATAAGAGCATTTTAAAAGGCCAGTGCATGACACACTGAACTAGCTCAAAAATTCATCTGGACCTAGGTCCCTACTGAAAAGAGCCCTGGGTAACAGAAGGATTTGAAGATGTTTGGGAATGATTAAGTAAACAGTTTAGACTTGGAAAGGTTTGACAAAAGCCAAAAGAAATAGGTGCTCATAAAAGAGCTAGAACTCCATCTGAAGAAGCATAAATCTGATGCAAACAGAAATAAAAATAAATGCAGATAAAAGCGATACTGCCTTGGGGGGAGGGGGCAGAGTAGGAAGGATCTTGTCCATTTTGGGCTATAGCTAGGCCAATAAATAAGACAAACAAAAAAGGAAATTGAGTACGTTCTTGCCTTTGAGAAGGTGTCCTCTATTTTGCCATAAACATATACAAGAACTAGAAGATAAAATCTCGCCAGGCTCAAGATCCCCAGAGATTTCCCACCCCACAATTTGACAGATGTAAGAACTGAGGCCAAGAGAGATCAAATGACTTAGTTACAGAGCCCAGACTGGAACCTAGCTTCTGATTTCGTCATTCTGTCACACTACCAGTGAGTTTAGTCAAGAGAAATAGGGATAAATACTAAGGAAGTACTTCTGCAGAAGTAAAAAACTATATGCTCAGCACTATTCCCTGCAGTGACGAAGTAGGACATTCAATGTATACTGGAAATGGGTAAGTAAATTATGTTGATTTGAAAATGATTACAATTATTGAAAATGATGATTAAAAGACTATGGAGAAACATGAAAATGTCCAGACATAATGTCAAGTGGAAAAAAGCGGGGTACAAAATTGGGGACAGTGCAGTGACTGGAATTCATTCACACCCAGCTCTGCCCCTTTACTGGCTCCATGGCTTTAGGGAAATTACTCAACCACTCAGAACCTCCAAAAGAATAGTAGTAGTATCTGTTTCATAAGATTGTTATGAGGCTAAATAAGAGAATGAATGTAAGAAAAATGTTTGTCATGTAGAAATGTTCGATGTTAACCACTGTCATTTATCGTAATTATACCATAAATTCAGCTATGAACTGAACAAGGATTGAAAAGTGATATGCAAAAATGAAAACTGCAAAGGTAAAATGGGATTATAAATATGCACTTTTTATTTTCTCTAATAATTCTATATCATTTCCAAAAGGAAAAAGCAATTTTAAGTAAGGACCTCAAAGAAATCCCATACTTGGGACCTGGATCCCCTGCTCCCAGTTCCTAAGGCCTCTGTCAGATGGTAGAAAAGGTCAACAATGACCTGAATCCCTTAAAGATGGGGGGGGGGTTGTTCTAGAATCTAGATGATCCTGCCTTGCTCTGATCAGACCCTGAGGAAATCTGATTCTTCCATTCATGCATTCATTCATTCATTCACTCATTTACTCACTCTGAACCACTACTGAATGCAAGGAACTGTGCTAGGGACTTTTAAAGAAGTTGACTGACCCACTGGATGAATTTAGAACCACCTCCATTATACAAGTGAAAAAAGCAAGCTTCAGAACACTTCGTATAGAATGCTACCATTTGTATTAAAAATAGATATATAAATATACATATTTATAAACTTGTAAATTCATAGAGTTGCTCAGAAAGGATACACAAGATATAGGTAACAGCAATTAACTCTGGAGAGGGGATGGGGAACTGAAGGCTGACCTCCATTAGGAAGCTTATTTCTTTTTCATTGTATACTCTTTTGTATTGTTTGAATGTCTTACCATGTATATGTATTAATTTTTCAAAACACAAAAAAATTTAAAAACAAGTAAAATAAGGTGTGCTCAGTGCTGAATATTCAGTGGTGAAAGGGCAGGTGGGGGTAGGGGGTAGGGTCCTCAGGCTTGGGAAGGCAAAGTGTGTTGAACTTGCTGGGCCACAAGTGTTAAGTTTTCAAAATCCAGACTGTTTACATAAATTAAGGGAACAGCTCTTTCTACACACTCAATGAGCTTATAGTCACTCAGCATATCATTTTACAGAGATAAAGCAGTTGGAAAATAAATACTAGTCATTTGTCAAGCCTCAGCATGTATTAAATAGTAGTTTCTATGAGGGTGGGGATTTTATCTGTTTAACTTGATCAGGAGAGCACTCTAGCTAATGTACAGATAAGTGCTTCTTACTACAAGCATTTTCTGATAAAAATGACAGCTCAACTATTAAAAACACCTTTAAAAAAAAAGATCAAAAGATATTGGACCCTGAGGGAACCATGTTCCCTGTGAGGACTAAGCAGCCTTTTCTGGAACACCCCCCCAAACCCCTACTACAAAGGATCGGCTTCAAATGGCAAGTTCAATCCCTACGAGAATCAAAGGTCATAGAGACACTGTCTATGCTTTTTTGTTGCAAGCAAATGTGATGTGCAGGTCCCTCCTTGGGGTGACAAGGCACAGACTGACTCCAAAGAGAACCTGGCACTCCAACCACAGGGGAGGTAGGAAAGTGGATGTCTGAACGGCTGCAAACCCGACAAGCTGGCAGCCGGCCAAAGCAGCTGGGTTGCTAAGGCAGCACAGTGGTTGACACCATGGACTTTAGAACCAGACAAGCTTGACTCAGCACCATCGCTTACAGGTGGCCCAGCAAGTTATTTAACATCTCTGAGCCTCAGTTTTCTTCTCTGTAAAAGGAAGGATAACTGTGAGATCATTGTGAGGACAACATGAAGATCACCAGAAAGTATTTAGCAAGATGCTAGGCGTGGGAGCAGGGCTTAAAGTGCTATTGTCGTAACGGTTACTAAATAATGGAGAGGTGTCCCAAACTGATCATAACTGACCATTGGCATCCACGTGTGAATGGAAAGCGAGGTGCAGTCACATTAAGAATCCCTCTTTTTCCTTGGCCAGTTTCGCTCTGTGGTTAGGGTGTCGGCCCGTGGACCAGAGAGTCACGGGTTGGATTTCAGTCAAGGGCACGTACCTTGGTTGCAGTTCAGTCCCCAGCCCTGGCCAGGGTTGTGCGGGAGGCAACCAAGCGATGTGTCTCTCTCACATTGATCTTTCTCTCTTTCTCTCTCTCTCTCTCTTTCCCTCACTCCCTCCCATTCTATCTGAAGATAAATGGAAAAATATTCTCAGGTGAGGATTTAAAGAAAGAATCCCTCACTTTTATATAGTGTTTCATAAACTAGAAAATACTTTCACACTCATCATCTTACAAAAGCTGGAGAAGCAAGATGGATGGGAGTGACTACCTCTTTTTGAAGGGGAGGGGCCAGTGAAGTTAGAGGCTTTGTCAAGAGCTGGGTAAGGGTAGACCTCAGGTGTGACCCAGATTTCCTGGTGAGAGGCTCAGCATCCCTTCCACTCCACACCATTCCTGGGAAGGAGATGGATCTGGGGTCAAGACAGGTGGTCAGACCTGTAATTTTGCCACCTCCTCCCCCTTCCAGTGACCACTGTTTCTGTGCGGGAAGAAGACTCAGCCATCCATTTCAATCCTTTCTACCAGCCTCCTCTATAATTTCTTCCTGTGAATGGAGCCACAGTGCAGGGTGGGCACCCTGCAACTGGAATTAGGAAAGGGATGATATGGAAGTCAGAGCCAGTTCTGGCTCTACAGGCCTGGCCTGCCCTCACTGCCTCCCTGGGAAGCAGAGACATGGGGCCCTTGCCAGGCACAGCAATCATTAAACCACAGAGGCTCTCTGAAACAGAGGCAAGCACTAACCTTTCCCAACACCATTAGCATTTCCACTAAAAATGTGGCATTTGAGAGAGGAAGAAAATGATTTTTGTTTTCAGTTGTGAAAAGGTCGGCATATTTATCTGATTTAATAATTTATCATTGATATTCAGTGCCTCCCTTGAAAGATCACGTCTAAAAACTCAGCCAACACTCGCTTCCCTTTGCTGTACTAGATCCTGTCCCACATCCCACCCAGGCAGGACTGCAGCAGCCCCATGGGTCAAAGGTCAGAGGACAGCCCCCACACTGCCTGCTCCTTGTGCTGGGTCAGGCCCTAACTCTGCCATCACTGAAAAGACAGCCCAGCCTCGAATATCTAATCCTAATTCTGTCACAACTAAATTCCCTGTGGCAATGACAATGTCAGGCCTCTTGAACACTGAAAGAACATTACAGAATTCCTCCCTGCAGTAAAGGGTTCTGTTAGGTTGAAAATCCATTTGGAGGAGAGATGGAGGTGCCCAGAAAATTTCAATAGTCCCGAAAGCCGATGCCACTAGCCCAGGGGAGACCTTGGAGGTGACTCTTGACCAGCATTAAGACCTTCCCTCAGCCCTCAGAAGGTCTCCACAGAATCAAGAAGTCCCAGGCTCCTGGTTTCCTAACCATGGCTCTAGAATCTAGAGGACCTTCCTTGGACAGGAGGAACACTGTTCTACTTCAGAAATGTGACAGTGAGGGACATCTGGGGAAGACCCTTAGGTGGAGCAGGGTGGGGCCAGGCTCACTTGAAGAGGAATACAAGAGCCCACCTGCATGGTAAGAAGAATATTTTTATTTGAAATATAGTCTGAGCAACATGAGTGTAGCCAAGAGGAGGAGTGGCTGGCCTGCCTGGGGCAGCAGCCTCTCTAATGGCACAGGAGCAAGAATACAAATATCCCAACGTCTGTGTGCCCCAAACCCCACTTGTCAGGAAAGGCAGGACGGCCGCAGGACAAGGACACACTCCTTCTGAAGGGTCTGCCTCTTGATGCCTGCCTGGCTGCCTGCCTACCTGGGCCGTACCTCTGCTCCCCGGGTTCCAAACAGGTGTGCTGCAGGTTCCTCCCACCCAGGATGAACCAGTGGGACAATCAATTCTCCAGGACTGTCTGGAAGGAAAGAATCAGAGAAGACAGGAAGGAAGGGCAAGGTGACCAAGGCCTTTGCCAGGCCAGGCTGGGCAGAGCTCTCCAAGAGACTGCACCAGCCCCCCTCGTTCCCCTTCTCAGGCTCTGACCACCCAGAGAGCTTGGAGGAGTCCCCTGGCTGAAGGCAGCAGGTGGGGAGCCTCGCAGAAGAGCACAGCCGCTGAGGGGTTTCAAGCGGAGTGGACAGCGGGTTGGGCCGCTGAAGTAGCCTGGGGCTGGAAGATTACAGACAAGAGTTGGGGTACTGAGAAGCAGCACAAAGCCATAAATAACAGAAGTAAATTCAGATCTGTGAGGATCCTGGGCGACCCCATATTTCCTGGGGCTGGGGCACACCCAGCTTCCCACAGCTCGGGGCAGACACTGCTCCAGGGCACAGCCTGCCACACACACAGGGCAGAGCCGTTTATTTTCCACTGTCCACACGGCAGGTGCAGCACGCCACAGCACTGCCCGACCGCACACACTGCCGAGCCTCCGGTCACACCTGAGGGGACGGTACGTGGCTGTCCTGATCCTGAGAGGTCAGTGGTTGACTTTGAGCATCTTGAGCACTGTCCTCCTCAGGGGCCTGGCCCGGTGATCTCCTGGCCTCTGGGTCGCCTGACAAAGGCTCGCCGGTACATTCTTCCAGTCCGTTTTCCCTGGTCTCTGTGGGCATCTCCTCCCCAGAGCCCTCCTCTGGCTCTGCTGGCTCCGCTGCCGCCTCCTCCTCCTCCTGGTCTCTCACCTTGTGGACGATGAAGAGGTGGCGGCTGAGGGAGCTGGCGGAAGTGTAGCACAAGCCACAGAGGAGACACTGGGCCGTGGAGCTGTCCACTTGGTGCTGAGGTATGTGGCTCTGAAACTCGAGCCCCGAGTCTGTGGCAAAGCTGCATTTCGCGCACTGGTAAAGGGACTTGTGCCTCTTGACAGAGGAGACAGTCGCGCTGCTGCTGGTGCCTGGAGCATCCGCCGCCCCGCTGACCCGTCTCTTCAGATGGTTCACCTGAAGGGGACACAGCATGAGCCGAGTCCAGGCCAAGCCGAGCCCGAGACAGGAGCCCTCAAACACAACCAGTGTAGCCCAAGGCCTCGCAGAATCTCCACCCAGGCCAGGGTCACCCCAGCCCTGAATGCTGGTTTAGCTTTGGTTTGTTTGGGAGTTTTTTGTTTGCTTTTTTAAAATGTGACATACACTGTGGCACAACATTCCAAATATATACAAAGGGCATGGAGATTACGTCCCTCCAGCCCACACCCCAGGCCTGATCTGTAGAGAACATGGTATCACCCGGGTTCTGTGGCTCCTCCAAGAGATAGTCTACAAAAATAAAACTGCCCGTCTTTCACACAATGATAGTGTTACATGCACATTTTTCTTCACTTTGCTCTTTTCACAGCACAACACGACTGGCACTTGTCTCCACAAGGCTTAGGGGCCACGCTTTCCTAACAGCAGCACACGCACCACCATGGGGATGAACAGTCCCCACTGGCGGACACTTAGTCGAGTTCCACCTTTGTCATGCACACAGTACTGCAGTGAACATCCTTGAACACACTTCTTTGTGCCCAAGGCCAAGGATATCTGACAGATAAATCCAAGAAGCTGACTTGATGCATCAAAGGGTGTGTGCTTTTGGAGGGAAGGGGAGGTGTACATTTTAATCACAGACACATGTTGTCAAAATGCCAACTGACGCCCCACCTGCTATGTGTGCAAGGGCCTCGGCCAACTAGCGAGAGCCATTCTCTGAGCAGTCAAGTTCTTGACTGTTCTGGAACTCTGGGACCTCTCGTCACTTCCCAGATGTGCTGGGCCTCGCTAAGGAGCTGCCCCCTCCCATGGGCTGGGAAGAGGCCCCAGTGAGGAGGGAGGCCAGGCTGCTCCCGAAGTTCAGCAGAAGTAGAAATGGGCATGGAGCAGGGGTGAGGCCACAAGACAAGGGTCCAGGAGAGCAGGGGTTGGACTATGGCTCGGCCCATAACCAGTGAGAGAGGGGGTCAGCCAAGCATGGCCATACTCACCCAATAGTCAGCCCCACCTGCCCACTCCTAGGACTTCAATGGGCAGAAGCAGGCTGGGGTGTGTGAAAGCTCTCCCCTGTCACTGAGCACAGCCCACCCCTAAGGAAGGGCTCACAGTGACAGGGAACAGCAAGAACAAGAGGCCGATGGGGTGCCTCCGGGTCTCTGTCCCTATACTTTACTTGTGTGCAGCCCCAGGTGGTTCACACAGGGCTCAAGCATGGTCCTTACTAAGGGAAGCTGTCACTGCTGGTTATGGCATGGCCAACTGACAAAGGGGCGCCCTGTGGCCTTGCCAGTGCCCCTGCAGCTCCAGGTCTCACTGAGCAAGCTGCTCTGGTGGGCAAGGACCCCACACTCACCTGAGGGGAATGTCCACTCGGAGGTCTGACTTTGGACGTCTGGCTCAAGTCAGGGTTTCTGATACCATGCATAAGGCTGATGTGACTCTCCAGGAGGGAGGGCCGAGGAAAGCTGGGGCTGTCCTCTGTGCAATACCTGTAAAAGGACAGCCAAAGAATTCGTGTAAGATGACAGGCTGCAGAGTCCAGCAGAGCCAGGCAGGCCTAACAGGCAGGCAGAGGTTGACACTGCTCCTGGCTCCAGGAAAGAGAGTCTGGAGTGAACAGAGCGTGGGCTGGGTGGTCCTCAGGCTGGCTGGGGAGTGCTAGGTACACCCCAGAGAAATCTAGCCAGCAAGCCAGCCAAGGTGACAGACAACAGCAAGTCAGAATATTTGCACTGGCCCTCAGCCTTGACCTTACTCTCCACTACCTGATATCACTGCCCAGAGGCCCAAGTGCTGGGCTGGTGTTCAGGATGAGAGGCCAGCGCATGTGTGGAGCACAGACAGGCGGTGCTGACGGGGCTCACGGTCACACCACCACTCATAAACCTCAGGGCCCTTCACTACTGACTGGCAGTGCAGCCCGGGGTTAGGGAGTGGGAAGGGGAGGCCTCAGAAGCTGCCAGGTTCTGGAAGCTGGTTTCTGACCTGCCCTGATTTCTGACCTAGCCACAACATTTTTCCATTTAGAAACATGCTTATCTCTTGCCTTTGACCCCTGATCTCAGAGCAGAGAAAAGCCCCGAGGTGCCATGGACAGAGTCATCTTGGGTTTCAGGCCTCCTGGCTTCCCCCTCCAGAGACTCACCCACATGTGTAGACTTTCTTGACAGTGTCGTGGTTGTTGCGGATGTGTTTGCGCAGGCTGCTGGGGGTGTGGAAGGACTGTTCACACTGCCGACACGGGTACCGCTTCAGCATCTGCAGGTGGTCACAGAAAGCGAAACATCAGAACCATAAGATAGTTCTGGCTGCACCTTCCTTCCCAGATGACACAGACAGAAAGGAGGATGCCCCACAGACCTCAAAATCTGCAGTACCCACCCTGCCCAAAGCACCAGGAATCCTACAGTGTTGGCCACATAAGGGGACCCTGATCCCACAGGAGAGAACTTCAGAGAATCTGACCCAGCACTGTGACCCTGGGACTGCACTTACCCGACCATGGCTCTTTTTCATGTGAGACACATAGCTCTCCCGATCGGGAACCCACTCCTGGCACTCCTGGCAGGTCCAGCCAGTGCTCCTCAACCGGGGCTTGCCTTCAGCCCTACGATGGGCCTCAGATCTGCCCCAGCGGCCAGATGGCAGGGAGCTGCCCCGAGCAGCCACACTAGTGGCAGGGGGCTCAGTGGAAACTCGAGAACCAGGACGGCTTGAGGATGTGTCTGCTGAAGACTGGAGGCTTGATAGCTCATCCACGTTTCGGGGAACACCATGGATGCTCTGGGGATGGGGAGAGCGATTACTGACTGGGCAAGGGGAAAGAGGCACAGAGTCAGACCCCCCAGCCTGAGGCATGTGCTCTCCTTCCAGCCTCCTCCCACAAGGCCACCCACCTTGACGTGTTGCATCAGCTCCGGCTTCTGCAGGAACAACAGCGAGCACTCAGGACACTTGAAGACGCCCACCTGCGCCTTGCTGGCATTCTGGTAAAAATGCTGCTGAATGTGCCTCTTCTTGTTGAAGACCATTTCACAGGAGCACTTATACATGAGCCTGTGAGACAAGCCCCAAGGCGTGAGGTGGCCAAGGCTCTGCTGGCAGAACCACAGGACACTCCACCCCATCTCTGCTCTCTCTGAACCAGGGTTGGGCTTGGGAAAACACTATTCTAAACCAGTGTGGATACTCCCCTGCCTTAGGATGTCTTTGGTGGACTCCAGACATCTCTGCCACTAGCCCTGGCGCCCAGTTCGACCCAACACCTCCCCCTACAGTACCCAGGCCACTAGGCTCTACCCCACAGGCCTGCTGGCCCTGAAGCTGCACTCACTGGGAGGGTTTGTGGGGCTGGGTGGGGTGCTGAGTAGCGCTGTGGTCCGCGGTGCTGCTGGCAGTCTTGAAGGCCATGGGGCAGAAAGCACATTTGTGGAAAACCTGGCAGTGTCTCTCCTGGATGTGGCTTTTCAGCAAGGCCAAGGTCAGGTGGACGACCCCACAGTGGATGCACCTGAATGACAGAGGGGGCGTGGAGGTGAGACCCAGAGGTGGTCCTGGAAAAGGAGGGATGGAAGGCAGGAACACAGCCATGTCAGGACACTCCCCTGAGCATTCAGTCTTCCATCCTTCACTTGTACATCCTGAGAGCCTGCCTGCTGCTGTCTGGCACAATGTGGTTGCCCAGGGTCCCACAAGCCCAAGGCCACACTTGGTAGAGAAGGGGGAAGAAATACTCCCCTCCTCTCACTGACTAGAGGATATTCTTCTGCCAACCAAAAACATTAGCCCAGCGAAGAGAAGTTGGTGGGGGTGGAGAAGGAGGGTAGTAGTCCAAAAATGACACAAACAGTATTCATTTAACGTGGTACAATTGCAGGAGTCCAAGAGGAATTTCAAGAGGCTGCAGAAAGCCTGTGCCCTCCCACAGGCTGGTGCTCAGTAAGCAGGGATGGCCACCAAATCAAAAACAGTTAAGAAATGCTATGCTCCCCATAACAAGCACATTAAAACAAATGGCCCACAGCCCAGGAAGAAACACTCTAGAGCAGCGGTTCTCAACTTGTGGGTCGCGATCCCTTTGGGGGTCGAACAACCCTTTCACAGGGGTCGCCTAAGACATAACAGTAGAAAAATTACAGTTATGAAGTAACAACGAAAATAATTTTATGGTTGGGGGTCACCACAACACGAGGAACTGTATTAAAGGGTTGCGGCATTAGGAAGGTTGAGAAGCACTGCTCTAGAGCATTGTTGTCCAGTGGCATCTGCTGTGTCGATGGACATGTTCTATACTGCAACGTCCATGTTGCCATTCAAATTTAAATTAATAAAATAAAACAACCAGTCGCACTGGCCATATTTCAAGCACTCAGTAGCCACACGTAGCTGGTACCATTCTGGGCCATGCAGCTCGTAAGTGCTGTGATGTCTCCTTAGTGGGACCATGGATAACTTTTTATTTATGTTTCTCTCTGCCAATTTCTATTTTCTGTTTAGTGAATATATCATTTTTTATTATGTATAAACTGTCTGAAACCATTTTTCTGAATTGAGGCCATGTTGGACTCCTCTTTCAACTTCAAATACCTCTCTATAAATGCTGCCTTTCCTTTCTTCAGTATGTGACCTGCCTCCATGTCAACCTGCATCCACTCAGGTTTCTAGACCCTCTCATGTTCAGTCCTTCCTCCAGCCCATAAACATACACAGGTCTCCCATACATGAGGAAACATCTCTGATCTTCTTTTTGTTGTAATACTGCCTGTAATATTGCCTGCCTCCGTAACCTTGACATCTGGCAGGCTCCAGAAGAGAAGCTGCTGCTTTACTGAAAGGACGCACCTTTACTTAGGAATTCTTTGACTCCAAATATTTCCCTCCAATTCACGACATGAGTCCATTTTCACAATCCACATAAATCACCCCAGAATCCTGACCAATGTTTTTGTTTTTCTTCCTGTGTGTGTGTGTGTGTGTGTGTGTGTTTGGAGGAGATAGCGGGGTGTTACAGAATCACCTTTGCAAATTTATTAGCAATGAGGAGCAGCCCGCAGAACCAGAAAGCTGTTTGCAATGAACTTCGATGAAAACTCATTACTAAATCTGTACGTGCTGCAGTTTCTGTATGAACTACTGACTTAATTATACTTTGTTTTCTCTCCTGTTAAACAAAATAGTGAACAACTTCTAGCACACAGAGTATTTCCATACCACAAGGTATTACGAGGAGTGAAAAAATCCAAATTCATCTACAGTGGCCAAGTCCAGCTGATATGTGTAAAGAGTCTCTTAAGTGGCCTTATTTGTGCAGTTTCACCAAACTCTTCTTCAAAAATGCAACTGAAAATACAACCTATTTACCTAGTAGACACACTCATCAAAGAAGCCGTACTGAAAGTAAGAAAGTGAAGGGGTATAAGAATTCACACCCTGGCCAGTATGGCTCAGTTGGTTGGGCACTGCCCATGCACTGGAGGGTTGTCAGTTCGATTCCCAGTCAGGGCACATGCCCAGGTTGTGGGCTTGATCCCCAGTGGGGGGCATGCAAGAGGTAGCTGATCAATGTTTAACTCTCAGGTTGATGTTTCTCTCTCTCTTTCTGTCTCTCTAAAGGTCAATGGAAAATCTTGAAAAGAAAAAAAAAAAGAATAAATGCTAAGCAGCCTTAGTGGAGGATGAAATCAAGCAATGTACAAACCAGTGAAAAGTGTGCAGAAGTCCAACCCCATGACACAACTCTTTACCAATTTTTTAAAGAGAAAACAGACAATGGTAGAATCATATGCTGTGAAATATGTAGTTTTAGAAAAGATAAAGAACAGTAAAAAATTTGATTTTGCTAATAATCAAAAATATTAAGAAAATAACATTATTTAAGTCTAAACTTGCTCCCTTATGACATCATGGGCCATGCTCCAAATTATCAACAAAGAGCAAAATAATTTATACAATTCTAAATATATGTGTAATGCACATATATATTTCACATAAAATACATACATACATACTATATATAAAATGTACAGGTTTTTTACATTGTCTTCAAAAAAAGCAAAAGTAACATAAAACAAAATAATATTGTAAAACTAGTAAAGCTCAATGAAATGGAACATAGGTACCTTTTGAGAATTTATTTTAAAATATTAATACCTACAGAACAAAAGAAAATATTTGCAAATCATGTAACTGACAAGGGACTTGTATCTGAAATATATAGAGAACTCTTACAACTCAATAATAAAACAAATAACCCAATTTAAAAATGGGCAAAAGATCTGAACAGACATTTCTCCAAAGATATACAAATAGATGCTCAACACCATACCACCAGGAAAAGGCAAATCAAAATTATAATGGGACACCGTTTACATCCACAAGGATGGCTAGAATCAGAAGTCAGACATAACAAATATTGGCAAGGATGCAGAGAAATCAGAACCCTCACACACTGCTGGTGGGAATGTAAACATGGTACAACCACTCTGGGAAACAGTCTGGCAGTTGCTCAAAAAGTTAAACAGCCCTGGCCAGGTGGCTCAGTTGGTTGGAACATCATCCTATACACCAGAAAGTCACAGGTTCAATTCCCAGTCAGGGCACATACCTAGGTTGTGACTGATGCATCTCTCTCACATTGATGTTCCTTCCTTCCTCTCCCTCTCTCTCTCTCTCTCTCTCTCTCTCTCTCTCTCTCTCTCTCTCTCTCTCTCCCCCTCCCTCCTTTCCCCCTTCCCCCTTCCTCCCTCTCTAGAATCAATTTTTTTTTTAAGTTAAACTTAAGAGTTACCATACGACACAGCTATTATACTCCTAGGTATGTACCCACAAGAACTCGTATATAAATCTTCGTTAGTAGCATTTTTCACAATAGCCAAAGGGTGCCTATCAACTGATGAATGGATAAACAATATGTGGTATATACATACAATGTGGTATCATCCAGCCATAAAATAGAATGTAATACTGATGTGTTACAACATGGATGAATCTTGAAAATATTAAGAGTATATATTATATCATCCATTTATATGAAATGTCCAAGAGACAAATCTCTAAGACAGAAAGTAAATCAGTGGTTTTTCATGGACTGGGGAAATGGGAGGATAGTGAATATAGGCAGTTTTGGGGTGATGAAAATGTTCTAAAATTGCTGGTAATGATTGACTGTACAACTCTGAATATTCTGAAAACCACTGAATTACACACTTCACATAGATGAATTGTATGGTATGTATATTATATCTGAATAAAGCTGTTACCAAAAATATATTAATAATAGAACAGTGTATTAGTGTGTATATCTTCAGAATTCTACAACAGATCATTGGAGATTTTAATGTCTGTTACCTTCAGTAATCTCTCTATAGCTGAATCACAATACATTTTAGCTGACATTCCTTGCAAAAAGGCTTGAAAAACTAAATTGCTTTTGAGACACTGTTTCTTTTTACTCTACAGAAGAAAGTAAAATAAAATAATTAGAAGACACAAACAATCTATTAATCCATCTGTGCTTTTGGAAATTTCTTGGGTTCAAGATTCTAAGATAAAAACCTAAGTGTTGACTGCATGTCGATTGGATTGGATTAGATTTTGGAAGAAGCAGCACACATTTAAGTCAAAGTTAGAAAGGTATTTATGTTACAGGATACTGTAAAAACACTCATCAGGTGTTTGGTTTAAAATGTAGCCTGGGAGGCTGCCAACCTCTGCTCTTCTGCAACATGGTGGCAAGGGCTTTACAACCCTGTCTCTGGTTGTTTTGTTTCTCATGCACTTTAGATTCTCTGTGCAAAGAAATTAGTCTACATTTGGAAATGTTTATAGCAAAATAGGAACCTGGGAGTCGTCACTAACACCCCCCCAATCATTACCCCATCTACAAGCCATCATCAAGCCCTAATGCTTGTACTTCCTGAATCTCTCTCAACTCTACCTTCTCTCCGTCCCAAGGCCATGCCTGAGCTGAAACCCTCAGCATCTCACCCAGACTGTCACACTTGCCTCTCAACCAGTCTCCAGTATCCATCCTCCTTAATATAACGTGTCAGCTTCCCAGAAACAATCAAGCTGAATCACTCCCCTGCTGCAAATCTTTCTGTAGCTTCTCACTGTCCACTGGATAAAGACCAAATGCTTACCAAGGAACACAAGGTTGTGCAAGGCCGGGCCTATACCAACTCCTGGTTTCACTTCTCAACACTGCCCCCATTCATCTTGATCCACTCCCCATAATCCCTTTTGTGTGTGCTGGTATCCCGCCCCGATATACTCTCTCCCTTTCTGCCTAAAAATCTCCAAATATCTCCTCTCTAAAGTTTTCCTGACCATTCTTCCACTATGGGACTTACCACTCTGAGTTACAATTACTGTGTACATGTTTATAACCTACCAGACTGAAGCCCCCTTGAGCGCAGGGGCTGTGTCTTAATCATATTTATATCTTCAGTGTCTGGCACAATGCTGAAGACAATAATAAGTACTAAAATAAAGTTAAATAAACTAAGTCAATAAATTTTTTTTAATACCAAAGGGAAGAAAACCTTACTAAATTTGGGCAAAATTAAGTTCAGAAGTGAAAGTGATAAAGTAAACCATGAGAAGATGTAGAAACTCCCAAATGAAGTAAAACCAGCACAGGAGACCTGCTGGGGTCGATGTGAAAGTTACAGGTCCGTGAGCTGTGGAGGCAGTTTTTCCCCTATTCTTTTTCCCAAAAATGACTACTTGCTTATATATGTTTGACACAATGGAGGAGATTCGGTCTAAAATACACTTTTCTTGTTTTTACTATGAGGGTGATTATTTTTTCCATGCTTGGGTTTCACTTGCTTCACACAAACTGACAAAAACGAATCAACACGAAGACACTAGAGCCCTTTGAGTTTGGAGCCTTGCAGCTCCATTTGTTAACAAGAATTGGAAACATTTCAAAGTGCTGCAATAAGTAAATTTATTATTGAAATAGCACTTCAAATTTAATATGCCAAACACAATAACGTTGTGAGAAAATTAAATTTGTATATTTTAAAAACAAACTGACAAAGTGAATGTTATATAGATATTCTAATCTCCCCAAAATCTTCCCCTTAAAAGCTATTTTTGCTAATGTTTAATTTTTTTTTTAACTCCTTATTCTTCTCCCCTTTGCTCTTCTTGCTCTCTGGGAAATAAAAATGTCTGTCCACATACCAACCAATGTGCTTGTCTTATTAGGCTAGAGCCCAGGACTCTGAAGACCAAGCTCAGTCTGAAACAAGTTCTGGCCAGGAGAAGGACCAGCCACTGGGCAACCCCAGGACAGGACAGCAAGCCAGGCAGCACCCACCTGTAGCCCACCTTGCGGGCATAGTGCAGGCAGTTCTCCTTTACGTGGGTCTGGAAGTAGGCAGAGCGACAGAGGGCTCCACACTCTGGGCAGCAGTAAGGGGACTTGTGTGTGTGGATCCGCTGGTGGGCACAGAAACTGCACTGGTTGGGCAGCAGCATCTGGCATACCTGGCAAGTCTAGGAAAGAACACCAAGAAAACAGTTCACGCAGGTACCACAGGCCTATGGCTCTCTAATCATAGCCGCCTGGCTTTCCTAGGACATGGGTCAGAATAAACCATCCCCCCCGCTGCAACCATTCTCTCTTCCAACTCCCTTAGGATACTTGGACACCCCAGATCTCATTAAAAGTGTTGATACTGACACCCTAGCAAGCTTTACCTCTTACCTTATTAATCAGAGACAGACTTGACCCTGTTTTCCCAAGATCAGACCTGCTCAAGGACTGGGAGTGTTTCTTCCCTCTGGCTTAGCAGAAGACCAGCTTTTCCTTTCCAGAGGCCGAAGGCACTTCTCGAATTCTAAGACCTCACTTCATTGCCAGACTCACCAGGGCCTCACCCTAGCTTGGCAGAGGTGGTTCCTACTCAACACCTCATCAGATGGTTCACTGACTTCCTAAGGGGACTGAGCCTATCCTGACCGGCTGCAGAAGCCCCAAAGTACAGACTGACTGAGTGGTCTTGCCAGTTTCCATTCCCTCAGCCCTGTCTGTCCACTCAGGGTGGGTAGGAGTGGAACTCTAGGGGAAGACAAGTCCTACAGCCAGACTCACTGAAGCTCTAATGGGCAGAGTCCAGACAGCCAGAGGGGGAGCAACGGGCTGAGCGGGTATCCACATCTAGAGAAGCCCTTCTTAGTAAAGAGACAACTATACTGCTCACTGGAGGTGGGGGGCGGGGGTGACTTGGGTCCAAGGAGTGAAGAAGGACAAGTTGTCAGGGAGGACAGGAAAGGATCTCTGCATCAGTCAGCAAAATCCAGAAACTGGGGCCTCTACAGGACAAACCCAACTCTATCTATAAATAAATTACAAATGGGGAAAAAAAGAGAGAGGGATGGAGAACTTGTAGATTTAAGAGAAATTTTCAACAATTGCAATGTATAGCACTTATCTGGATATGATTCAAACAAGCCAACTGAAAAGGAACGAGACACTAACTTAATTATTATATTTAATACTGACTTGGAACACTATGTAAACCGTATGATTATCTAGTCACTAAGTTGTACACCTGAAACCAATACAAAATAAAATTGAAAGAAAAGCAACTACATCATAAAATAAAAAGAAAAAAACTAACTTCACGATAATATTGGGACATCTGACACTTGATACTAAGATTTGATAATGAGAAACTATTAATTTTGAGATGTAATGATACCATGTCTTTATTTAAGGGGGGAAACCTTATCTTTTAGAGATACACATTGAAATATTTACAGATGCAATGATGCTGGGATTTGTTTAAATATAATCCATGGGAGCCCAGCTGGTGTGGCTCAGTGGTTGAGCATTGACCCATGCACCAAGAGGTTCCAATTCGATTCCTGGTCAGGGCACATGCCCGGGTTGCGGGCTCAGTCCCCAGTGGGGGGCGTGCAGGATACAGCCAATCAATGTTTCTGTCACATCGATGTTTCTATCTCTCTCTCTCTCTAAAAAAATCAATAAAAAACATATTTAAAATAATAATAATAATAATAATAATCCATTGGAGGGGTGAGAGGTGGGTAAGAAAATACACGAAACAAGACGGGCCATGAGTTGGTAATTGTTCATTATACCATTAGGGCAGCCGATCAAGTGTTCTCTCCCTTTGACGTTTCTCTGCCTCTCTCCCTCTCCCTTCCTCTCTCTCTTTAAAAATCAATAAAACATATTTTTAAAAAATGACTGAAGCCCAGCCAGTGCGGCTCAGTGGTTGAGCATCAACTCATGCACCAAGAGGTCACTGGTTCAATTCCTGGTCAGGGCACATGCCCAGGTTGTGGGCCAAATCCCCAGTGGGGGGCATGCAGGAGGCGGCCAATCAATGTTCTCTCTCATCGATGTTTCTATCTCTCTCTTCCTCTCACTTCCTCTCTCTCTAAAATCGATAAAGAAAAAAGAAAAAAGAAGCATTAGGTAAAAGATAGGGAACTTGCCCTGGCCAGTTTGGCTCAGCGGTTAGAGCGTCAGCCTGCGGTCCAGAGAAACCTGGGTTCGGTTCCCGCTGGGGGCATGTACTTCAGTTGCAGTTTGTCCCCAGCCCTGGTTGGTCGTGCGGGTGGCAGCCACTCGATGTGTCCCTTTCACGTCGATGTTTCTCTCTCTCTCTCTTCCTCTCTCTCCCTCCCACTCTATCTGGACAAAAAATGAAAAAAAGGTCCTCGGGTGAGGATAAAAAAAAAAAAAAAAGATAGGGAACTTTATAATGAAGGGATCAGAAAGCCACTGTCTAAATTCCCTCGTAAGTTTAGCATCATTAACACAGAGACAACCAAGCACTTTGCACCTCTCTGAAATCATGAAATGTGAAGAACATAGTACTCTGCCTCCTCAATACTGAACCTGCATCTAATCAAGTCTTTACTGCTAAATTCTAGTCTACAGATAAAATGTGGGATTAAAAAAGAACAAGTTAATTGTATGAGGGAGCAATCAGGCAAAGCCAAAATTATCCTGGAAAGTTCTCAGGAAGCAATCAGTCAAACTCCAAATTGTCCTAGAAAATCCTCAGGACACATGACCCAGTTTCAACAAACCAATGACATGAAGAAAAAGGGAGGTCTGATCAGGTGGAGCGGGACAAGGAAGGTACTGTTCTAGATGAAAAGTTTAAAAAAACTTAAGAAATGTAAAGTGTGTTCTATGTTTGGATCCTGATTCAAAGATAATTTTTGACATGAGTGGGAAAATTTGAATATGGACTTGTATTAGGACATATTAATGGAACTGTTATTAATTTCGTTAGGTATGATAATGACATTAGAAACAAGAAGAAATAGTCTCTCTGTGCTGACATCCTGCCCAATAGGGTGGCTTGGAATGTCAAAGGAAGGATCCCTCCAGCCACTGCACAGGGAGGCAGATCTGGTTCAAGGGCAGGCTCCCAGGAAGGAGAGAAGGCCTGAATATGCTGTTCTGCAGTCCCTACCCTAGAGTGGAGGCCCACCCCACCTGCCCAGCCCCTGCCCTGGACATGACCTGAAGCCAGGGTACTGTTCTAGGAAACCCAAGTCCAACAGCCGTCAAGGCTAGGTTTTGATCCCAGAGCTCAAGCCTTACCCTTTCTCTGAGACTCAGAGGCCACTTTTACAAGCAGATTTTGAGGGATTAGAACAAGGCTGAAAGAAGCCTGACAGCGCTCCTGGGTACTCCCTCCCTTCCTGTCTAGGGGGGGCCTGTTGTTCAGCTCCCACTAGAGAATGACAGAGAAGATGCAGGGCGAGAAGGATGCCAACCGGGGATCCTGTTCCCAGACTTTTGCTCACATTTTAGAAGACGGGTGAGGAATAGCGTAGGAAAAAAAACAGAGGCCAAGCATCAGACTTCCACTGGCAATGGTGATGATCACATGACTCAGAATACGCAATCTGGGACCAAGTCAACCATGCTGGTATGAGAAGCCCCTGAGGAAAGGGCTAGAGTGGCCATACTCTACCTGACTCATCAGAAGGAAGATACAAACAGAAACAGACACGAATATGAGGCAACAGTGATCCTACTGCACCTTACTGGCCCCTTTTGGAGCTGCAGAAGCCCCAAATTCCTCCTCCTGTCTCTACCCCAACCCTCCCAAGGCTGGCCGCATTCCCGACAACTCCCTGTTCTCAAACACAAGTGGCATTTTCACATTGTCCCTCTACCTGAACACCCTGCCTCTCCCCCTCCTCCATGCTCAAATGTCACGTGTAGCATCACCACGAATTAGTCCCTCAGAGGCACTCTCTGCAACTATGTTGACAAGCCTGTTTCAACCCTACTCTGAGTCTGCACACAGTGTAGCTGTGTGGGTGGTGAGCCCTGGCCTCGCTATGCCACCGTGAACTCCAGGAGGCACAGTGAGTGGGACTCCTTCCTGCTGGCACCTCTGCCCTCAGCACGGAGCCTCCATGCACACTGTGGACACTCAGAACACATGTGCAAAGCTCATCAGCCACTGACAGGTGTGCAGGCCCCTGCTGAACTGAAGTCAAAAGAGCTGCTGTTCTTTCATCCCAGGCTCTGCAGCCCTGGCTGAGGGGACGGACTTGGCTAGGTCATAAAGTGGCTGCTTCCACGTGGAAGAGGAGGAAAAGAGCCTCAGAAGACACATCTGGAGCCCCGATTCTTCACAGGACCTTGCTAACACAGACAGCCACCAACACACAGGGTGCCAAAGGGGATTCTCAGCACAGATGCCTTTTTAAAAAATAAAGCCAGATCTCATCAAACATAACAAGAACGGGAAACAGATAAGCGCAGCTGCTTTCCTAGAGGGATGAGAACATGGACAAAAGGACGGGCCCGCCCTGGCCGGTTTGGCTCAGCGGTTAGAGCGTCGGCCTGTGGTCCAGAGAGACCCGGGTTCGGTTCCCGCTGAGGGCACGTACCTCGGTTGCAGTTTGTCCCCGGCCCCTGGTGGGTCGTGCGCGAGGCAGCCACTCGATGTGTCCCTTTCATGTCGATGTTTCTCTCTCTCTCTCTCTTCCTCTCCCTCCTTCCCCACTCTATCTGACCAAAAAGTGGAAAAATGTCCTCAGGTGAGGATTAAAAAAAAAAAAAAAAAAAAAAAAAAGGACGGGCCCACAGGCCGGCCTGCTCTCCTTCCTTCTACTCATTCCCCAAAGGATTCAGCACAAGGAGCTGTGTCCACTGCAGGCAGAACACAGTAAAGGCATGGTTCTTAGAAGGACAGACCGAGGCTCAGAGCAGTGTCACACTACCTCTGCCCCGAGTCCTACGGGCACCTGCGAAGACTGCAGACACCTGCCAGAGATGAGGGCACCATACGGTAGAGACCTCACCCAGACCTGAAAAGGGGCCTTAACAGCCCACTGGAGTGGCAGCTGAGTGGACTATGGGACACATCCATAACAACGTTCACTAAATCTTTAGAGCCTCCCCTCAGCTGTGGGCAGGACGATTTTCCGAGTAAACACCAAGCCCTATACATTCAAGCAGGTCACTAACCATCAAGCCAAACATCCTCTTCTAAGACTCCTAAGATGCCACCAGTGTCCACATCGATGAGCTTTTCTCTCCCTGCCCGACATGGAGCCCGTGTGAGCCAGGCCTGACACTCGCCACAGGAAGGGTCACTTACCAGCCCCTCAGTTTCCTCCGTTGTCCTCTGGAAATGCGCAGCCATGACTGTGTGGTCACGTATCTGCTTGTGACATTCAAGACACTTGATTCCGTGCCGGATGAGCCTCACAGGGTCTGGGTAGAGCGGCAAAGCTGGAATGGTGGAGCTGGCATTGTCCGAGGTGGAGCCATTTTGGGGGGAGGGTGGGGGAGGGGGCGCGGGGGCCGGGGCCACCGGGGCAGAGGAGTTCGAGGGGGCCGCTGACACGAACATTTGGTCCGCAGAGATGGGCTTCACGAGCAGCTGCGAACACTGCATAACCAGCCCCTTGCTCTTGTGGTCGCGGGCATGCCGCAGCAGGCTGCACTTGTTGAAGAAGAGCAGCGTCTGGGAGCAGAGTGTGCACAGCACCTCGATGTGGACACTCCGCCGGCCATAGTGCTGGCTCAGGCTCTTCTCTAAGGCAAACGCATCCCCACACTCCAGGCAGCAGTACCCACTGGCTGGCACGTGGATCCTGCTGTCGGCAGGCGGGCTGAGATTTGGCGCGTAGAGGGGCACAGGGTTGGAGCTGTGGAGGACCTTGTTGAAGACCTCCACGACCAGCGGGGCGGCCTTTTTCACCTGGTGGACCAGGGGCACGGACATCTGTGTGAGCTGTGGCTGGCTCCGCCTCTGTGCAGAGGACTTGGCCGTCACAGAGGCAGCGACACTGTGGGGGACCAAGTTCAGGTTGGCCAGGTGCACGGCTTTGGGCAGGAGGTTGGCGGAGGCTGGCGTGGATGCCTGCAGCGCAGTGCTCTGCTGTTGCTTCTTGCCTGCCTGTGAGCCCGGGGCAGCCCCCTTCGGGACCCGGGACCCAGAGCTGCAGCTAGGAGATGAAGATTCACTGGCCTTCGCCACGCTCTCAACCCCTTTCCTGTCACCCTGGGGGCTCCCTGCATTTGGGCCCCCCTCTGGAAAGTGCTCCGCTGCAGGCAGGGCAGTGACCTCATCCTCTGGCACCTCACTCGGGGCCTCAGCCATGGCACTCCCTAGAGGTGACCCAGCAGGAGACTTACTGAGATCATCAGGGTCTGGCAGGATCCTTGTGACAGTCCGTTTGATTTGCCCCGATGATGTCTTAATGGTTTTGATCCTGACTCTGGGAATCGCTGGTGGGGAGCTGGCAGCCACAGAAGGGGAGCCTTTGCTGCTGCTGTCACTACAGATGCTCCGGGGGCTGTCCGATGGCTTCATACTTTTTCTAGTGGCCTCCAGAGGGCTCCGGGGACTCTTTGGTGACTTGGGCATTTTGGGGCTGCCTTTGGAGCCCTCTTTCGTGGGCCCTGAGGGATCCTTTGTGTGGCCAGGCTGATCCTCCTTGGTGACACTGGCGACTCTTTTGGCCTGCAGGGCCACCAAGGCTGCAACACAAGAGGACAGCTTGGAATGAGCTGGCTTAAGACGCTGCCTTGGGGGCACTGATGAGCAGGAACCCAGCTCTGCAGTGAGCCCCTTGGGCTCTGCAATACTGTTGCTGGGGTGGCTGTTGAACTCCAAAGCATCCCCAAAGAAGCGACTGGCATCCAACTCCTTGTGAGGATCCACCAGCTTCTGTGCCCCTCGCTCATGTTCCTGCCGACTCCCCAAGGGCAGGGGCTCTGGCTTGGGTTCTTTCTTACAAAAGTGATCGAAGATATGCAGCTCCGGGACAGGAAACTTAGCCAGAGCCTCCAGGACTGGGCCCCCGACAGGCCCGCACCCAGGAGGGGGTGGGAAATAACTGTCAGAGTGCTTGGGCTTTAGCCCAAACCCATTATCTTTGATGGCATCCTCGGGTTCTGGGCTGGAGATTGGACTGAACTGGTTAAAGGTTGGTAGTGGCTCTGACTTGCAAGGTTCCAGCTTGCCCGGGAAACTCCTGGCACTGTCTCCATTCATGAAAGTGGAATCAAACTTCCCACAGTTGTGGCCCAGGTTGTGGGCCTCTGGAGGCAGGTCTGAGCCCCGGAATCCATTGTGTAGGAGGCTGGGGGCAATGTGGTCTTTCTCCGCTTCGAACGACTCCTGGCGGCTGGTGTTCTTGACAATGACACTCACGGCCGGCACGTCTGAGGCTGACCCTGAGTGAGACAAGGACACACTCTCATCCATACACATGCCTGGAGGTTTGAGGGGACTCTCATTCTCCTCACTGGGGGTCTGGATGGCCTCCTTGGCATCAAGGCTGGTGGGGTCTGGGATGTCAAAGGCAGCCAGAAGGTCATCAAAATCTGGAGTTTTCATATCCCCCATGGCTGGAAGCTGGCAAGGGCTATAACAGAAACAGAGAACAGAATCTGATCACCAGGATCCTGCTAGACTCTGCCCAGCGTCATCTTCATCGCATACCCATCACACTACACACGCAGCCAGCACACCCATGCACAAACCCTTATCCTGTGAGAAGTCACACATTTGTGTTTTACTCCAACAGGTTTCCAAAATGCTAAGGACATAGAGGGAGGGGTGGAGGATGGGGGTTTATATGCAGTGACAAGCCTAGCAGGCCTTACACCTCAACACCTAGAAATTCCTGGCTGGTTGCACAGCCAAAAAGAGGACACAGGCATAGCACACTCCCTCCACCTGTCAGGGAATATCATCACACCACGGTCATGTGTACTGGCAAAAAAAATCAATCACTCAGCCCCTTAAAAAAAAAGGCACAGCTCAACACCTCCCCTCGTTAGAAAACTTCTGATTCGTATATGTGACTTGGCTATAAGTTCTGCTAATTTCATAATCATGAACTTTGTATAACTTTGGTTTTTTGCTGCATAAAATTCAATCAAATTCAAAATGATTTGCTACGGTCAGGATTTATGCTATCTCATAAGTACACTGTAGAAAATTATATTATCCTCTTGGTATTTTTTATTCTAGTTAGTATCTACTTAATTCCTTAATTTTCACCCTAAAACTGTTATTGGCTGGTAAATAGACCACTGAACATGAGCAGCAGGATGACTCTTAAAATACCACGTAGTTATCAAATCAGCCAGGAACAATTTTGGAGATGCCCTAAATTTTATTTTAACTTAACACACAAAGAAAAGAAAATCCACTTGTTTCCTTCATGATCTGGAGAAGCAGAGCTACAGAACTATTAAAACAGAGGAAACCCAAGGCCTTAAGAATGGGCTTTCCCTTAGGAAATTACTATGACCCTCACACTTAATGAAACATGCAGCTGGCTAGCTCAAACCTGCCAGAAAGGAAGCAAAATCCATCTACCTTGTTCAGCCTATAAATCCTGCATCTGCTTCAGCATCCCAGAGCCTTACCTGCTTACATACTTCTTATACCCCGTTTATACTGAAAATCTTTACGGATGCAAACTGACACAATTCTTCTAGAAAACAGTATAGTAGCTACATGGAGACCAGATAAGTAGAAAATCCTTGGGTCCAAGATGCCAGAAATTTATTCTAAGAACAAAAATTCCCAAAAGCTATATATGCAAAAGTGTACAGTATTATTAAAGCAACACAAAAAAATACTCTCTCTCTCTCTTTAAATGTCTGAGAATAGAGAGTGGTAGACTAACTGATAGACTACTATGCAGTCATTAAAAATCCTAATTATGCCCTGGCCGGTTTGGCTCAGTGGTTAGAGCGTCAGCCCGCAGACCAGAGAGTCCCGGGTTCGGTTCCCGCTAAGGGCACGTACATTGGTTGCAGTTTGTCCCCGGCCCCAGTTGGGGTTGTGTGGGTGGTGACCACTCGGTGTGTCTCTCTCACATCGATGTTTCTCTCTCTCTCTTCCTCCCTCTCTCCCTCCCAGTCTATCCGAAGATAAATGCAAAAATGTCCTCGGGTGAGGATAAAAAAAAACAAAAAAACCTCATTATGCCCTATCCGGTATGGCTCAGTTGGTTGGAGTGTTGTCCATATACCGAAAGGTCTCGGGTTTGATTCCCGGTCAGAGCACATACCTAGGTTTCAAGTTTGATCCCTGGTCAGGGCAGGTGCAGGAGGCAACAGATCAATGTTTCTCTCTCACAATGCTGTTTCTCTCTCCCCCCCTGCCCCTTCCTCTCTCTCTAAAATCAAAATAATAATAATAATTTTTTTAAGTCCGTGTACAGTTTAGAATTATCTTTTAAAAATCCTAATTATGCTAAGTGTCCTTTCACAGACAACTGGACAAGGACGATGTGGCATATGTATACAATGGAATACTACTCAGCCATAAGAAAGATGAAAGAAACATTGCTGTTTGTGACAACATGGATGGATCATGACAGTCTTATGCTAAGTGAAATATGAAAGACAGAAAAGGGCAACAACCACAGAATTTCACTTATGTGGGGCATATAAAACAAAAAGCAACAAACAAACAAACTCCTAGATATACAGACAACATAATGGTGGTTGCCAGAGGGAAAGGGGGTCGGGGAGGATGAAGAACATAAAGGGAGTCAAATATATGGCGACAGGAGGAGACCAGACTTTGATGGTGAGCACACAATGCAATATACAGATGTCGTATTATAAAGTTGTACACCAGAAATTTATATGATGTTATTAACCAATGTTACCAAATATATTGAATTTTTAAATATCCTAATTATGAAATCTACATAGTAACATGGAAAATTACTTATAAAGTTAAAAAAAATAATAATACAAAGTGTTGTCATGTCAGACTATGATTTTAACAGTGTAAAACTAAGTCTGCATTTGAGCCAAGATTAAAGAAAGAGAAAAAATAATTATACAGGGTGCTGGGATTACTGGTGGGTTATTTTTTCAAATTTTTGTGTGTAGATAGACTGCTTTTATAATTTTAAAAAGGGAAGATAAAGAGAAAAAAACAACAAAAAAACACTTAGAACCACAGGAAAGCAGGTGGTATTGCAGAGTAATACCTGTAACCACCCCATGGGATCAACCGCTTTGCAGGTTTGGTTTCTTGCCCCCCTTCCCAACCTCCAACCAACAAAACACATCTGCCTGCTGAAGAGTTCACAGAAAATAAAAAACACCCGCCATGGGAAAGCTATCTAACTATGGTGGATAATAATAAAGTGAATTATCTATACTAAATACGGGTTGGCAGAGCATCTTACTAAAGTATGCAGTTTCTGGACAAATGCTTGTGCCATGGAACAGGAAGTACTGGAGCCCATAGCCAAGGGGAAGATACTGGATATTAGTGAAAGCACTTGGCACCCCAATACCAAGGAAATACCTGTGTGCTATTTGCTTTAAAAGTGTATCCCACCCCACCCTACCCCACTCTTTTTTTTTTTACTGTCTAGGAAAAAGAAGATTGAGGAAGAAGGCAGAATAGATTGGTCTCTTTAAGGAGCTGGGGAAAGCATGTAGGGAGGAGGGGTAGTGGGCGGGGTATTTGGGGAAATAGTGGGGAGCCTCCTATTGTCTAATTCTTGAAGAGGAGAAGTATTACATCAGAAGAAAGCAATGTTCCCCACACAGAGAAATCTGGGGGACTGGCTCAGAACAGTCAGAGGTAAGGTAAGGTGTATTTTGCTAGGAAAATCAGAGCTAGTAAATGGTACGGCTGCTCAAGGTCAGCAGCAGGAAAAAGATTTATAACCTTTGGATGTTAAATACGAAAGCTGACACTTTTATTTTATTTATTTATTTTTTTAAATCCTCACCTGAGGATACTTTTCCATTTATCTTCAGATAGAGTGGGAGGGAGGGAGGGAGAGAGAGGGAGGGAGAAAGAGAGAGAGAGAGAGAGACATCGATGTGAGAGAGACACATCGATTGGTTGCCTCCTGCATGACCCCGACCAGGGCCAGGACCAAACTGCAATCAATGTCCGTGCCCTTGACCGGAATTGAACCCTTTGGTCCTCAGGCCAACACTCTAACCGCTGAGCAAAACTGTCCAGGGCCAAAGATCCAGTCCTATTTTCTGTTTTGCCCTCATAAAGAAACCCAAAACAATAGTAATCAGTAACAGTGACTAAGGGACTCACAGCATACGTATGTATTTGTATTTCTTTAAATGTTGCTGTGAAGTATCACACTGTTTGTAAGTAGAAAATGGAAATTAATCAAAATGCACCGTTATAAAAGCAGAGAAAGAAACTGTCAAGAAAAAAATCTACCAATAAAAACCAAAAAGTCTACCAATCAAATTAGAGAAATATAAATTAAAATAATGAGAAACCACTTTTGGCTTATCAAACGGACCAATGTTTCCAAAAACTAATACTCCTTACTGCTGGCAGCCATGTAGCAAAGTAAGCATTTTGAAGATAATATAAATTGATATAACCTATCTTAAGAGCAATTTAGCACAAAAAGTCCATCTCGCATAGCCTGCTGCTCCAGATGCTCTCCTGACCCAAAGGGCTTTTCATTTTCCAGGATTCAACCTCAGCAGAGAACTGTTGCGGTTTAAAACAGTAATATTTCTTTCTCTTTTTTTATGGAACGCTTCACGAATTTGCATGTCATCTTTGCGCAGGGCCATGCTAATCTTCTCTGTATTGTTCCAATTTTAGTATATGTGCTGCCAAAGCGAGCACAAAACAGTAGTATTTATTTATTATAGAACAGTTGCAAAGCACCCTCTAGCACTAATTTTCTTTTTTTAATTCTCACCTGAGGATATAGTTTGGGATTTTTTTTAGAGAGAAAAGCAGGGAGAGAGAGAGAAACATCTATCAGTTGTCTCCAGTACACATCTTGACCAGGGATCAAACCCACAACCTTTGGGTGTAAGGGATGACACTCCAACCAACTGAGCCACCTAGCCATGGCTCCAGCACTAATCTTATGTCAATCATGTTTCATGCCTTATCTTAGGTTGACATCCATGTTGACAGACCTAGAGGCTTCATTTTTAAGTAAAAAATGTTTAATTAACCCCCACAAAAAAACAGAGCAAGTTAGCAATGCATACGTAAGGCCCAATAATTCCACTTCCAGGAATTTATCCTTAGGAAACTGATAAGCACATGATAAAGATCAGCATACAGGATCATTTATAACAATATTATTTTATAATCAGCCCAGACTATTTCCTGAAGACACCATGATGCATGTTTCATCACAAAAGGCCCAGACAACAGTGGGTATACATCACCAGAAAGAACACTGGAAACCACATGAAACCTGTGATCCTGCCCTTATTTAAAACCATGCCGTGTCTGGGGCTGAATGTGCTATGCAGTTTGGGGTCCCCACACTGTAAGAAAGACACACCAGAGCTGGGAGAGGGGTCTGAGAAATGACTGAAGTCATAAAGTAGATGAAGAGCTTTCCGATGAGAGCCTAAAAAAATAGAACTCTTTTAGTCTGCAGAAATAAAGATTTAGGGGATGGGAAATCATAACCAAAACAGAGGTTTGTTTATCAAACTTCAAAATACTAGAGAAAAGAAGACAGCATTCTGAAGTTTGAAACAAAAAATGTAGACAAATAAAAGACAACTTGATCTGTTCGTCAGAAAATACACTGAAGATGTCACAGGTAAAAGATATAAATGAAAGAATGTCCACACATTCAAATTTAGAAATAAAAATAATAAAAGCCTCTGAGGAACTAAAAACAAGAAATGATCACTACACTGATGAGGTTTCTTTCCCTTAGTATTGAAGCTTTTTTTAAAAAATATGTTTTTAGCCCTGGCCGGTTTGGCTCAGCGGTTAGAGCGTCAGCCCGCGGTCCAGAGAGACCCGGGTTCAGTTCTCACTAAGGGCACATACCTCAGTTGCATTTTGTCCCTGGCCCCGGTTGGGGTCGTGTGGATGACAACCACTCAATGTGTCTCTCTCACATCGATGTTTCTCTCTCTCTCTCCCTCCTTCTCTCCCTCCCGCTCTATCTGAAGATAAATGCAATGCAAAAATGTCCTCAGGTGAAGATAAAATATATATATATGTTTTTATTGATTTTTTTTTTTAGAGGGATAGAAACATTGAGCCTGCAATCTGGACATGTACCCTGACCGGGAATCGAACCAGGACCTCTCAGTCCATGGGACGATGCTCAATCCACTGAGCCACACTGGCCAGGCAGTATTGAAGCTTTTGAATTTCAAATAACATTAAACTTGGTCACCTGTTTTTCTTAGCGATATTAAGTTCAGCAACAGTAGATTAATAAAAGCTCAGTAACTGGACATCAAGGGGCAGAGGCACACAGAAAGCATTAAGAAAAATCTGATCTGTATTGAGCATACTGTTTACTGAGACAAGGAAGCAAACAGCATGTCACAGGTTTACGCTGTGAAAGTGGAAGCAGCGTGATGAAAGAGCACTGGTCTAGAAGACAACAAAAGTAAGGTTCCTTGACCTTGCGAATGTTGGCTCAGGACTAGAAGGATGTGTGTATGTGTGTTTTACAACCTGTGGGTGAACTCTTTACCATGCCCCCCACTGAACATGGCTTAAATATTGATATAATCTAGGTTCAATGGTTAAGGGTTTAAATATGGGTAAATGAAAGTTGCCCTCAGCTTTGCATTTTAGAAGGAGGAGCATAGCAGGGGCAAGAGAGTACAGAATGATTCAAGTGTGTGAGAGAGAGAGACAGACAGAAATAGACAAAAAGAGATGGAGCAGGGAAAGGGAGGGAGGGAGGAAAGGAAAGAGGGAGGGAAGGAGAGAGAGAGAGAAATTACTTAGCAGAAGCTGGGACCAGAAGAAAGTGCTTGAGTTGGCTGCCAGGTAGGGGAGCTTCTTCCACACCAGGAATGGAAGCTGGTGAGGAGAAAGAGACTGAGCAAGCAAGCACAAGAGTAAGCCGCTGCTCCCGTGATCAGCAAGGGCTTCCATTTGGACTGTGGCTGGAACACTGATCAGGAAGAGACATTGCATCCATGGGTGCTAGAGAAGGGAGAAACCTGAGCTGGCTCAAAGGAAATAGGAAAAAAAGAGAGAGTTCCACATTCCTGGACCCAGAATGAAGCCCCCGAATGGGAATGGTAGAGCTAAAAAAAATAAGAAATTGTGAACCACAAGAACTGGCTTTCACCCCTGTGCTGCCACCAATCACTGGTGTGAAGACTGTGGGCAGGCCTTGGTTTAATATGTAAAATTAAACTTGAAGGATCTCTGAGTCCTTCAACAGGCTAGGCCACAATGGCCAGGCTAATTAATCTAGAGGTATTGGATTTCTATGTAAAACTAACTCCTAATGTGGACAGGCAGACTCTCTACCTTATACATATCACTGTCCTCCTGAATATGCATCTGAGGGCCTGCTTATAGGTCTAAGTGACCCCAAGTCACAGATGTTCTGAGTTGGTCAGTGGCCAATGTTTCATTTCATGAGGCATTCATATTCGAACCATGAGCAAAAAACAGCTTAACACAATTCTCAACAACATATGAGAAAACAGGTGCCCCATGGATCCAGGCAAAACCACAATTTGTTTCACTTGTCTCTCCCTCCCATGCATGCTGTGCCAGAATAGTTGCTGTAAATGAAAATCTGACCACAGACACATCCCTGTTCAAAATCCCTCTGACCTTCAGGGAAGAGTACAAGTTCTTGACCAAGCAGGGAAGACCCTCTTCCATCTGGTCTCTGCCTGCCTCTGCAGCCACTTCCCAGGGCCCCTCTCATCCACTGGTGGTTCACTTCCCATCAATCTGTGAGCCTCTCCAAAGTTAGGGGCACGTCCGAACACACCTGGCTGTCACTGCTCCCAGCCCTCCCAAGTCCATTCCTAACACCTCTCCAACCCTCGGGCTGATGCCTCTGCCCCAGGTGCCCTTCACCTTCACCCTGAGGTGGCTTCTCCTCTCCCCCTCCAGGCCCTTTCACCCCAACCAAAAACCCCATTTCCCAAGAACAGAGTGATATTGCAAGCACTCTAACAAGACTCACAGGACGTTAGAGCTGGAGGGGACCTCAGGAGTTATCTGGTCCAGTGGCTCCCAGATGCCCGTCTTCAGACTGCTGCTGGACTGTCTGCAAAAGAATCACATGACTGAAATACGGAGTCCCAGTGCTCAGCTTGAAAATTCTGATTCAGTAGGTCTGGGATGGATCCTTGCATTTTTAAATCATTTATTATTTATTTTTTATTGATTTATTTTTGTCACGTTTCTCCTTTTTCCCCCATTGACACCCTCCTCCCGATCCGCCCCCCACTCCAGCACTCCAGCATTGTTGTCTATGTCCATTGGTTATACATACATGCATATAAATTCTGTGGTCTATCTCTCCCTCCCCACCCCGTCCCCCTCTTCTGAGGTTTGTCAGTCTGTACCCCACATCCATGTTTCTGGGTCCATTCTGTTCATTAGTTTGTTTTGTTCATTATATTCCACAAATAAGTGAGATCATGTGATATTTGTCTTTCTCTAACTGGCTCATTTCACTTAGCATAATACTCTCCAGGTCCCTCCCTGTTGCCTCAAAGGATAAGAGATCTTTCTTACAGCTGCATAGTATTCCATTGTGTAAATGTACCACAGCTTTTTTATCCACTCATCTACTGATGGACACTTGGGCTTTTTCCAGATCTTAGCGATTGTAAATAGTGCTGCTATGAACACAGGGGTACATATATTATTTTCTGATTGGTGTTTCAGGCTTCTTAGGATATATTCCCAGGAGTGGGATCACTGGGTCAAATGGCTATTCAATTTTTAATTTTTTGAGGAAACACCATATTGTTTTCCATAGTGGCTGCACCAGTCTGCATTCCCACCAGCAGTGTACTAGAGTCCCCTTTTCTCCACACCCTTCACCAGCAATTGTTGTTTGATGATTTGCTGATGGCGGCCATTCTGGCAGGTGTGAGGTGATACCTCATAGTCATCTTAATTTGCAACTCTCTGATGATTAGTGATGTTGAGCATTTTTTCATATGTTTCTTGACCATTTGTATGTTCTGTTTGGAGAGGTGTCTGTTTAGGTCCTCTGCCCATTTTTTAATTGGGATCCTTAAATTTTTTTTTAAAGCTTCCCAGTTGATCCCAGTGTGCTGGTCTAGTCGGACCTCTGCATCTTACACATGGAGAACTGAAGCTCAGAAAGGGAGGGTCACCCATCAAATGTTCAATGCCTGGCAATGGGGACACAGAGGGAAGGCCCAGACCCTGTTCTCGAGTCCCAGATCAACCTACTGGAGATACCTGGCAGCCACACATCTGCGGGACCACGTAAGGCTCCCTCAGGGCACAGGTGTCTACAGAAAGGAAGGGAGAAGGCTCCTCTGCCTGCCCCATCACAAGCCACCTACCCTCCCTGGTGCTTTTCACTTATTCCTCTTCATGGCATGATTTTCTACCTTTACTGTAATTACCTCAGTAAAACATTCTGCCTTCTGCTATTTCATAAGCCCCTCAACCGGCACTTACTAAATTATTAGTTAGTATTCCTGTGATTCTAGATATGGATTTCTACTCAGACAGGCATCCCAAACCTACTGTGCCTAAAATCTAATCCTTGATTTCCTCCCATCCTTCCAGTGGCTTAGGCCAAACTCCATCCTTCCAGTGGCTTAGGCTAAACCTTGACATCCTCGAGTTCTCTCTCCTCCGTACCCGTCATCTGATCCACACGCAAATCCTGTGAAACTACCTGCAAACTGTATCCAAACCAGCCATTTCTAATGACCTCTGCCATCACCTTCTCTCCCCTGGGTCCCCGCGATAGCCTGCCAATTCATATCCCTGCTCCCACCTTTGGCTCTACTATTCATTCTCCACAAAACAGCCAGAGCACTGCCTTTAAACATGCATCAGATCAGCCCTGGCCAGTTTGGCTCAGCGGTTACAGCATAGGCCCACAGACCAGAGAGTCCCGGGTTCGGTTCCCGCTAAGGGCACATACCTCGGTTGCAGTTTGTCTCTAACCCCGGTTGGGGTCGTGTGGGTGGCAACCAGTTGATGTGTCTCTCTCACATCGGTATTTCTCTCTCTCTCTTCCCCTCTGTCCCTCCTACTCTATCTGAAGATAAATGCAAAAGTGTCCTCGGGTGAAGATAAAAAAATAAACAAAATTTAAAAAAAAAAACAAGCATCAGATCATGTTCTTCCTGTCCTCAAACACTTCAACACTGTACCCCATGTCACATGGAGTTAAATCCAGTCTTTACCACGGCCCACCTGTCAGGGTGATCTAACTGTCCCCTTAGATCTCATGAGCTCACTCCTAGCCTCTTTCAGGTCTTTACTCAAATATCACTTTGTCAGGGAAGCTTCCATGATTGCTGTACATAAGACACCAATCCTCACGTCCACCATCAATCTCTGCCCCTTTAGTCTGCCTTATTTTTCTTCACAGCAACTTACCATCACTGGACCTGTTATATACAGGATGGGCAAAACTAGATTTACAGTTGTTTGTATGGAAAAAGATGTGGTTATGATGATTACAACAGCTTTAAAACTCAAAAGAATGTCACAATGGTATAGTGCACTTAGGTACAATCTTGTAAGTGCTCAAATAAATAATACAAGAATAAACTGTTTTGCATGCTCACAACTGTAAACCTACTTTTGCCCACTCCTAAAATTGATCATTTCTTCATCTGTTTAAATGTGTTTTTTTTAATTGATTTTTTAGAAAGAGAGAGGAAGGGAGAGATAGAAACATCAATGTGAGAGAGATACATCCATCGGCTGCCTCCTGCACGTCCCCTACTGGGGATCAAGCCTGCAACCCGGGCACGTGCCCTGACTGGGAATCGAACCAGGACCTCTCAGTCCATGGGACGACGCTCAATCCACTGAGCCACACCAGCTAGGCTCTTCATCTGTTTATAAGCTCCAGTGTATTTACTGGAAGGGGATCCACCATTAGAAAGGGAGAGTGATTTGACAGGCTTATCTGTCCAGAACGAAGATTCTTCAAGGATAGTCACAGATTCCTAAGCAAGTTTATTATCAGTCAAGCAGTTGGCAAATTTGCAATGTTATTTGTGTTTAGCCTTTAAAATGTTGCTATAAATAAAGAGACCTTGAGTGGTGGCAGGACCTTGCTCATGGGAAGGGGATGACCTAAGGTAGCACTTGTCCACGAATCCTGGGCTCCTGCAGGGTAATTAAGTTAGATATTTTATTGGTGAGAAGTGCCCACTGCCCAAAGTCCCCACAATAAGGTCATGTCTTGAGGATGGGATCAGTGTGACACCAGTGGAGACAGAAAGCTAGCTCTGAAAACCATAGGAAGAAGAGGACACAGGGTGGTCTTGAGGCTTAAAAAAGGGGGATACAACTGTGAATATACGAAAACCCACTAAATTATGCACTTTAAATGAGTGAATTGTATGCCATGTGAGTTATATCTCAATAGAGTGATTATATTTTTTAAGAAGATAAAAAGGAAGAAAAGGGGACAGGACTGGAGGGAGCTGGGATTACCCAGGACTGTACAGCTGAGTGAGATGCTGCAAGTAGAATCTAAGTATAGGCAACAAAGTTTAAACAGAGCCAAGAACTGAGAGACAGACTGACACTGTAACAAACCAACACTCTGTAACTGGTGCCCCCTTTACTTTTTTTTTTTCTTTATTGATTTTTAGAGCGAGAGGAAGGGAAAGGGAGAGAGAGATAGAAACATCAATTGGCCACCTCCTGCATGCCCCCCACTGGGGATGTGCCCTGACCGGGAATCGAACTGGCGACCTCTTGGTGCATGGGTCCATGCTCAACCACTGAGCCACACCAGCCAGGCCCCCTTTACTTTTCATTACTGGCAAAAAGATCTCAGCACTAACTGGGCACCAAATTTTGTTAGAGGGGAACAAGACCCAGAGACTGAGACAAAATGGGGGACACAACACCTCTTGTTCACACAGCATCCTTGAGGGGTCCTCCCACTGAACTTTGTAAAAGCATCATCTCTTGGTGGTGGGGACTCCCAAATTTAAGCAAGATGCCAGTAGCCTCAGACCTGCTGGGAACCAAGCCTCCACTCCCTGACTACAAGGCCCCAGAAAAGAGAAAGTGGCCATTCCATGGGATCACTCCTTCCCCATCTATGTTACCTATGTGTTTGGTGAGTTCCAGTGTGCCACCAGTCTCAACCACCACAGGCAAACTACAATCCCAAAGATTCCAAAATCGAAAAGTTTGGGGGGACACAGGAACATACTATTAGTCCCGGGGTGTCTTTGTGGTTCCCTTAGATGACTTCAGGAGTTTAGGAGCTGGTAAATCGGGACCTGGTAAAGAGTTTTTCTCCCAGGTATTCTGTCTCTCACTCCCATTCTCTTTTTCTCTCTTTCTCATACCTCCACACACATACATATACTCTTCTCCTTCCCATCCCTCTCTATCCCCCATCCCTTCCTCCATGCCTGCCTGTCCCTCCCTCCTCCTTCTCTCTCAGGCTCCTCCTCATCCCCCTCTTCCTCCCTTTCCTCTCCTTCCCCTCTCAATTGAGACCTAGGTGGGCTCTTTCATGATGGCTGCTCAGACCTAAGGGCAGGTGGCCTCCTGCAGGAAAGCAAGGCCCCAGCCAAGGCAGCCTTTCACCAACAACCCAGAATGGTGATGGGTGCCCACATGTGTGCCCACTATATGTATCCCTAGTGACCCAAGGGGATGATAGGGAATAAAGTCCAAAGGAACATCCCTATGTGCCTTTCTACCATCAGACAAAACGAAATATTAAAGCCCTTATGTTTTCAGGACACACGGAAATGTTTACAGATAAAATTAAGTGATGTCTGGGATCTGCCTCAAAATAACACAGGGCAAGAGGAAGAGAGCAGGGAGGGAGTATATAAATGAAGCAAGTTTGGCCATGAATTGATAACTGTTAATCTGGGTGAGGAGTACAAGGAGGTTTATCATAGTATTTTCTCTCCATTTGTACATTTAAGCACAAGAGGCACCAGATCCTTGTTTAGTGGACTCCATGGGTCCAACTAGATAATCACCAAGGTCACATTAGGATGACTATTATTATCCAAAAAATAAAAAATAAAACAAAACTGAAACTAACAAGTGTCAATGAGGTTGTGGAGAAATTAGAATCCCTGTTCACTGCTGGTGGGAATATTAAATGGTGTAGACACTATGGAAAACAGCATGGTGGTTCCTCAAAAAAATTAAACACAGAAATATCATATGATTTAGCAATTCCACTTCTGGGTATAGACCCAAAAGAACTGAAAGCAGGGTCTCAGAGGTATCTGCACACCATATTCATAGCAGCATTAGTCACAAGAGCCAAAAGGTGGAATCAAACCAACTGTCCATCAACAAATGAATGGGTAAACACAGTGTGCTATAAATAGACAGTGGAATATTATTCAGCCTTAAAAAGGAATAAAGATCTGACACATGCTACACCATGGGTAAACCTCGAGGACATTATGCTAAGGGAAATAAGCCAGTCACAAAAGGACAAATCTTATATGATTCCACTCATATGGGATACCTAGGGTGGTCAAATTCATAGAGACAGGAAGCATAATGGTGGTTGCCAGGGGTTGGAGGAGAGAGAAGGGGGAGTTAATGTTTTGTTTTGTTTTTAAAAAATATGTTTCTATTGATTTTAGAGAAAGAGGAAGGGAGAGGGAGAGAGAGAGAAACATCGATCGACTGCCTCCTGCTAGCCTCTACTGGACATGTGCCTTGACCGTGAATGGAACCAGCAACCTGTGAGATGATGCTCAACCAACTGAGCCACACTGGCCAGGCCAAGGAGAGTTAATGTTTAATGGGCACAGGGTTTCTGTTGGGGGAGATGAAATGGTTCTGGAGGTGGATAGTGGTGTATTGGTTGCACGACAATGTGAATGTACTTAATGCCACTGAACTATACTAAAAAAAAATTAAAATGGTCAATTTTGTTATGTATATTTTACTATAATTTAAAATAACAACTACCAAGGAATAGCAACAACAACAACAAAAATCACTTGCATTCTAACTCTCAGCTCTTAAAGGCCAGCCCAGGTCAGCCTAGACATCATACCTCAGTCAGGTTCTCAGAACAAGGATGTGGTGAGCGTTGCTGGGGGTGCAGAGCTGTGGAGAAAGGAATAACTTCTACCTAGGCACATGGTCTAGTGTCCAAACACCACCTAAGGACAGAAAAAAAATGTTTTTAATAGGCCTGAAGGCAAATATGAAAGTAGGTTAAGATGATAATATTAATAATAATAATAATAGTGTAGTCAAACCCTGAGAAAAATCTCCAACATAAATTCAACACAGGCCCTAAATGTAGTCAAAGACACAAAGCTGTCCCAGCCCCAGGTCTTCCCTCCTCCATCACAGTGTAGTGGTTCGGAGCGCAGACTCAACCTGGATTCAAATCCTGAATCTACTACTTTCTAGCCATATGACCTCAGGCAGGTTCCTTCACTGTCTATGTCCGTGTAAATAGGTGTTATATTCAATAAGTTAACATTTGTAAAGCTCTTACTACAATGCCTTAAACATAGCAAACATGGTCCTGGCCAGTTGGCTCAGCAGTTAGAGCGTGAGCCTGTGGACCAAAGAGTCGCAGGTTCAATTCCTGGTCAAGGGCATGTACCTCGGTTGCGGGTTTGATCCTAGGCTCAGTCGGGATAGTGTGGAAGACAACCAATCGATGTGTCTCTTTCACATCAATGTTTCTCTCTCTCTTTCTCCTTCCCTCCCTTCCATTCTATCTAAAAAGGTCAATGGAAAAGTATCCGCAGGTGAGGATTAAAAAAACAACAATAAAAACATAGCAAACACGTGTTTGTTAATTATTTTGCCACCAACCTCAGTGGCCAGCAAGCTTTATCACACAGTATTTCAGAGTGTCCCAGCAGACTGCTGAATCCCTAAACATCAGGCTGACTGGAAGCATGCACAAGGGACAGGGACAGGGACGAGGTAAATGAGGGCCGATGACTCTTCCACACAGCTCACTCTCCAGTGCTCAGAGGCCTGCTGAAGCAGAGGAAGCACAGGGTCAAGGAGTGGGCATGGGACCAATGGGCAGGTAAGTGGGGGAAAGTCACAGGTGGGTAGAGGGAGGGAAGGGACAGCACTGAGCAGGGGAGTCAAAGGAGAAGACAAGGGAAAAGCTGGCAGGACTCATTTTTAAAACTAGGTGGTCCTCTGCCCTGCCTGGGTAGTTCAGTTGGTTAGAGCATCGTCCCGAACCATCAAGGTTGAGGGTTCAATTCCCAGACAAGGCACATACAAGAATCAACCAATGAATGCACAAATAAATGGAACAAGAAATCGATGTTTCTCTCTCTCTCTAAAACCAATTAAAAATTTTTTTTAAATGAGGTGGTCCTCAACAGTAGTGGAACATCAGAATCACTTTGGACATTTTGGAAACTACGAAAGCTTGGCCACAGCCCCAAGATTCTGATTTAATCTGTCAGTGTGGGGAACCTGGTTAACAGTCCATCATGTACACATACCCACAATGACAGAATAAAAAGCCTCATTTCTAATTCTGCTCACTCTCACTCTAATCCTGCATTCCGCACAGAACTTCATTTCTGTCTTAACTTTGACAGAGCAGAATTTAGTTTGGATTCTAAATAAAGATATAAATACTAATGGAAGAATCTAGAGGGGAAGGGACAAAAACTGATTATTCCAATTCTACAGAAGGGAAATAGGAAAAAAAAACACACTTTTTCTCCTGAAGTTTTTCCTTTTTTTATTTCGTCCTTCACATTTCAAAATATAAACTAACAAGCAGACACTGTGCTGTTCAAATGAGGACAAAAATCAGAGACCAAGGGCCGCCGCAGAGGGATCTCAGATCTAACGTCCTAAGTGAGTTAGTTCCGAGCCTCTCCAATGAGTGAGCGTGCTTGGTGATTTATTCCAGGTTAACCTTGGCAGGGCGGCCACTGGATTCTGCTGGGTTATTCGGACCATCTCTTGTACCCAGTAACAGAGTTTGGCTAAAGAGAGGAGCTGGCACACCTGGGCACCAGGCTTCACTAACCCAAGCCAGCCGCTTATCCCAGGTCACCCTACCACATATGCACACTTTTATTTATTTATTTTGCATTTATCTTCAGATAGAGTGGGAGGGAGAGAGGGAGGATGAGAGAGAGAGAAACATCGATGTGAGAGAGACACATCGACTGGCTGCCACCCACACGACCCCAAACGGGGCCGGGGACAAACTGCAACCAAGGTACGTGCCCTTAGTGGGAACCGAACCTGGGACTCTCTGATCCGCGGGCCGACACTCTAACCGCTGAGCCAAACTGGCCAGGGCTGCACACTTTTATTTATTGAAGCTTCACAGTTTACAAAACACTATACCCACTTCACAAGAAACTCGCTAGTGGGTGGAAAAGCCAAGACCAGTGCTCAGACTCCTGCCTGCCTCCAAAGACCAAGTGGCCCTTCCATTCAGGATTCTAAACCAGGAGGTCAAATTTCACATTTCAGAGTCCCAACACCCTTGTCTTCCCAAGGTGCCATTATAGGCAGCACACATTTTCCTCCAATTTGGTCCTGAGATAGTCACTACAGCCTTTGCCATAATTATGACACACCTTAGATTAGAAAATAGTGTTCTAGAACATCTTCCAATACCAGAAAGACTAAGAACTGTCAGAGTCAAAAAGACCCTAGGAAACCATTAAATTTAAGTCATTGACTCTGTAGCAAGAAAATGAAGACCCATAGAGGTGAGGTAATGAAATAAGATAAAGTCCATAAACTGAAAAGAGTTTTCATTACTATGAAAGACTCCTGGCAAGGGGACGAGCCCTCCCTTAGCCTTCTCAGAGGGGCTGAAGTCTCCTCTCAGTTACCCATTGAAATCTCTCCATCAAATACCAGGCATAAGGCTTACTTAACCCTCAGACTAGTGATTCTGGCCTTGGATGCACATCTGGGGAGCAATACTAATGCCTAACCCCACCTTAGACCAATTAAATCAGAGTCTTTCAGGGTGGGGGTTAGGTATTAAAAAAAAAAATACCCAGGTGCCCTGGCCAGATGGGTCAGTGGGTTGGAGTGTCGTCCCATACACCAAAAGGTTGTGGGTTCAATTCCCGGTCAGGGCACATGCCTAGGTTGCGGGTTCCATCCCCAGTTGGGGTGTGTTCAAAGGACACCCAATCAATGTTTCTCTTTCTCTCTCTCTCTCTCTCTCCCTCCCTCCTTCACTTCCTCTTTGTCTAAAATCAGTAGAAACATGTCCTCGGCTGAGGATTAAAATAAATAAATAAATAAGTACCCAGGCGACTGGTGCTACCTAGGGTTGAAAACAGCTGTCATTAGCCCTGGCCGGTTTGGCTCAGCAGTTAGAGCGTCGGCCTGCGGTCTACAGAGACCCGGGTTCGGTTCCCGCTAGGGGCACGTACCTCAGTTGCAATTTGTCCCCAGCCCTGGTTGGTAGTGCAGGAGGCAGCCACTCAATGTGTCCCTTTCACGTTGATGTTTCTCTCTCTCTCTCTCTCTCTCTCTCTCTCTCTCTCTCTCTCTCTCTCTTCCTCTCTCTCCCTCCCACTCTATCAGAACAAAAAATGGAAAATGTCCTCATCCCCCAAAACAAGGCCAGTGCCTCACAAATCACCCAAAAAGCTTAACAGACTTGTGGGCCCACCTGGAGACTGAATGGGCTCCAGGAATCTGAAGCTGTGATAGTCACCCAGTAGTTAGAGAACAAGGGCATCGAGTGAGTCATATAAGTCACACATGTGCTCCAGCTGACCCTGGAGTCCTGAGTGGCCCAAGCAGCTGGCCTGGGAAAGGCTCCCAGATGTGTCTGACTCTGATGCCCACTCTTAGCTGAGAGCTCAGCCCCATTGCTTTCATCACCAGCAGCCAGGGCAACTCTCCCAAATGAGGCAGAGTCCACTGTGCTCTGCACAGCCCCTCATGCTCCCACCAGGACTTGCAAGCCCAGTGGAATCACTGGCCTCCTCTCCCAACCTTCCCCTCCTCACTCTGGCCCCAGCCACACGGACTTCCTGGCTGTTCCATAAACTCAAGCATTCTCTGGCCTCAAGGACTATCTCTCTTGCTTTCTCTCCACTTTGATGGCTCCTCCCCCAGATATCTGCGTGGCTCCCTCTCACCTCCCTCATATCTCTGCTCACATGTCTTTTAATCAGTGACTTCTCTGTCTTCACTCCCCACTAAGCCTCCCTGTCCTCCATCCGTGCTTTATTTTTCTCCAAAATACTTGTCACCATCTCTCATACTTTATATTTTACTTATTGTCTATAAACCCACACACTAGAATAGGAGCTCCATGAAGGTAAGATTTTTTCCTTATTTTGTTCCCTGTCATATTCCCAATGCCTAAAATAGTGCCTGGCACATAGCAGGCACTCAAATATTTATTCTAGAAATGAATATATCAGAAACACCAATCTCAAAACATAACTTGTACCAAAAGATCATAAGAAGCTGATCATGTCAAAATTACTTCTCCACTGATCTCATCTTGGCAAAAGCCTTTTTAAAAACAGGCTAGCCCTGGCCGGTTTGGCTCAGCAGTTAGAGCGTCAGCCTGCAAACCAAAGGGTCTCGGGTTTGATTCCTGGTCAAGGACGTGTACCCAGGTTGCAGGTTTGATCCCCAGTCCCAGTTGGGGTCATGCAGGAGGCAACCAATTGATGTGTCTCTCTCACATCTATGTCTCTCTCTCTCTCTCTCTCTCTCTCTCTCCCTCCCTCCCTCCTTCCCTTCCACTCTAAAAAACTAATAAAATTAAAATAAATTTAAAAAAAAATTTTTTAAGGCTAGAAGCCTAATAAAACAGAAACCATTTAGAAATAGGTATTTCTAGTCAATTAACCCAATCCAAATGGGTTTGTGAGTCAAAGACAATTTGTTCTAAGAAACAGATAAAATTTTGGAGACAGAAAGTGAGGTTGAAGGAAGGTGATGGAACACATGGACTTCAGATGCTGTCCTGTATGCGTGCAGGCTCAGAAGAAAGCTCTGGTAGCACTGACAGCTACTTTCGGACAGGCCAGACAGGCTCCTAGCCTGGGTTACAGTCTGAGATGCAGGCCCAGTGCAGGATGACCACACGCTCATCACCAGACCCATGATCCTGAAGAGAATCCTTCCTTCCTTTTCTCCTACTTATAATCCCACCTGAAGCCACAGACAATACTTTAAGCTCCACCAGGTTGGGAGCACTGGAAACCTTTGTGAAGGTAGCCACACAGCGGTTGGGGAGCATCCCACCTCCACAAAGTCTTGCTGATGTTGTCTGTCCCACTCCATGGCTCCGTTCCTGTCCTTGTTACCTTTCCTCACTACCTCCAGTCTCATCCTAAGACCAATCTTCCCCAAAACGCCACTTTTATCACGTCACTCCCTCTGCTCACAAACCTATGAAAGTTTCCCACAGCCTACCATGTCAGCTCCAACCCTCGGGACAGGCTTTCGAGAACCTCCATAATCTAGGTCTAGACTACTCACTCCCCTTTTGCTGTCTATCATTAGGTATAAAATTATGAGGGGTTTGTTTTCTTCTTGAGTGCTCCAAAAATTTCTAAACTGAGCATATAAAAACTATCTCTGCCAGCCAGTGTGGCTCAGTGGATTGAGCATCATCCTACAGACTGAGAGGTCTGGGTTCAATTCCCAGTCAGGGCACGGGCCCTGGTTGCAGGCTTGATCCCCAGTAGGGGGCGTGCAGGAGGCAGCCGATGGACATATCTCTCTCACATTGATGTTTCTAGCTCTCCCTTTCTCTCTCTCTAAAAAATCAATAAAAACATATATTTTTTTAAAATTAAAAATAAAAACAATCTACCCAATCCTTTAAACACTCAGCTCAAATTCCCCCTCTGCCTCCAAGCCCCCTGTACAAGTGCTATGCCCTATGCTCCCCGCCAGCAGAACCACCAGGGTGGCCCCAGAGTCAGTAATGATGCAGGCTCAGCAGCACCCACTGGCAACAAATGATGTGCATAGGAGTTTCTCTTGCTGCCCTCCCTTCTCTCCTGCCCAGCAGGAGTGTCCCCTCAGACACTTTTGCCCCCACGTGCCTGCCTGGGTCCCAGTCTTTCTCTCTGTTGACTTAATTAATTCCTGGTAATTAAAGCTACTGTTTGGTGATGAACTGCTAAGAGTCTGACCTCTCCCAGGGGGTGTAAATATTTTAAAAGGGGACTCTAAGTGGAAATGCAAAAGCCTTAGAGGAATGGACCTACAATGGTGGTATGATAGGCCCTGGGGCTCATATTTGTGGACAGGTGGCTATACCTTCTCCTGAAGGGTACAGGTGCTCAGAGGAGCAGTGTCAAAGGGAGACAAGTAAGGGATGATGAGATTACATCGTTGCCACCACCTCCCTCCTCCCAAATGGCCACTCAATCCATTCTGAGTACCAGAGAATGTTCCCCAGAGGTAACCCCAGCCATCTCAGGAGGTGACCTGTGTGAAAGTAACCACCACCTTCAGAAAGAAAAGCCCCCTTAAGACCCTTCTGGTCTGGAAGCAAAGTGTTCTCTAATTGCTTTCTGTGGGGGAACCCCTTAAGGGCAAATTTCATCTTACATGATTATTTTATGTTCCACAGGTCACCCTGTGGGAGGGGAGGGCCCAAGGTGGACCTTTCATAAGCAACTGTGGATTATTGATCAGTGACAGCCCAGTTGCTAAAAGGCTCCAGAGAATCTTAAATACAAGTAAACATTCTAATCAAAAATAACAGTATTGCCCTGGACAGTTTGGCTCATAAGTTAGAGTGTCGGTCTGAGGACCAAAGAGTCACGGGTTCAATTGTGGTCAAGGACACACACCTCAGTTGCGGTTCGGTCCTGGGCCCTGGTCGGGGTCATGGGGAGGCAACCAGTCGATGTATCTCTCTCACATCAATGTTCTCTCTCTCTCTCCCTCCCACTCTATCTGAAGATAAATGGAAAAATATCCTCAGGTGAGGATTTTTAAAAATAAATAAATAAATAAAAATAACAGTAGTGTGAATCACACATCTAATATTTTTAAGTGCCAGAAGATATTTTTAAGTATAGCCTTACTAAAGTTTCAGACAGCACGGCAGTTTTTACCACCTCAGCCAGTTCAGGTCAGGTCTGGAGAGTCTGTCTAATGAGGCAAAGTTGGAGAACAACCCTTGCCCACACAGACCAGAGCCTTAGCTGGACCAAACCCCAGAAGAATCTGAACAGCTGCTTGCTGCCCACCCCTGGGCTCCCTTCTCCTCTGAAAATGCCAAAGCTCTGCCTCAGTCAGATGTGTCTGCAGGCCCTGGAATAGCCCGAGAAGCTTGCATTACAATCGACAACTATCTTCGATCCCTGCCACCTCTCTGGGCCTCACTCTGCTGTTTAGCCTGCTAAAAGAACAACAGCAACTTCAGGAACTGAATTGGCAGAAAGCAGAATGCTGTCAACAGCAGCAAACCTGGGCAGCAAAAGGAGAGCAAGAGTCACTCCACTGGTCCACATTCGGTTCCAGCTTGCCAAGGGCAAGGTGGTAAAATGCCCCTATGCCCAAAGACTGGGTAGATATAAGGAAGAAATGGCCTCCCGCCTCACCCCAAGAAAGGCTGAGACTCAGAAAGGGAGAAATTTCAGGAATGTATGTGAGGTTTACACACAAGAACCCCATCTCTTTAGAATCCAGTGATCCCCAAGTTGTAACACCAAGACCTCTAATATCTTCCATGTTGATGTGCAGACTGAGCCCTGGACCACACCCAAAAGGAGTGATTTCTTTAAAAGCACTCTTACAGAAAACACCCAACAAATGAAGCTAGAAGCCAAGTCATTCAGATGATGAATTTAACCGTTCAACTGCCGAGTGAAAATAAAAAAGCTGCCAAGTCAGACTCTACTCATCAGCTCCTCCCAGATGGGTGCAGCCCTGTTCTCTGAATTCAGGGCTTACCTGCCGCAGTCAGAAGTCCTAGCCTAATTCACCTGCCTGGAAGAGCTGTGTTTACTGCATATCTAACAAAGGCATCTTCTTTGAGATGTGACCAAGTTGGGGTGGCCAGCTGCAACAACAGCACATATCTTTTTTTTTTTTTAATCCTCACCCGAGGACATTTTTCCATTTATCTTCAGATAGAGTGGGAGGGAGAGACAAGGAGAGAAAGGGAGAGAGAGAGAACATCGATGTGAGAGGGACACATCGACTGGCTGCCTCCTGAACGACCCCGACCAGGGCCGGGGACGAACTGAAGCCGAGGTACATGCCCTTGGCCGGAATCAAACCCACGACTCATTGGTCCGCGGGCCAAAGCTCTACCGCTAAGCCAAACTGGCCAGGGCAGCACATATCTTCTATAGCAGCGGTTCTCAACCTGTGGGTCACGACCCCTTTGGGGGTCGAACGACCCTTTCACAGGGGTCGCCTAAGACCATCAGAAAACACATTATTTCCGATGGCGATTCACAACAGTAGCAAAATTACAGTTATGAAGTAGCAACGAAAATAATTTTATGGTTGGGGGTCACCACAACATGAAGAACTGTATTAAAGGGTCACGGCATAAGGAAGGTTGAGAACCACTGCTCTATAGTGACACAGTTCTGGGCAGTCTGAGTTTTTGCTTTGGGACATTCAATGTTTGACTCTAAATAAAAATAGAGCCCAGCCGGTGTGGCTCAGTGGTTAAGTGTCGACCCATGCACCAAGAGGTCGCTGGTTCGATTCCCGGTCAGGGCACATGCCCAGGTTGTGGGCCCAATCCCCACATGGCATGCAGGAGGCAGCCAATTGATGTTCTCTCTCATCAATGTTTCTATCTCTCTCTCCCTCTCCCTTCCTCTCTTTCTAAAATCAATTAAGAAAAAAAATTTTTTTAATAAAATACATAAAATAAAAATAGATTTACTGGTTATTTGTTTTTGTAAAGATGATATATAAGCCTATAGAAAATTCATATGCTAGGAAGAAAAACATAAAGAAAAAAGTAAAAACCACCCCAATCCCATTACTCAGAGGTAAGGAATCTTACAGTAAACTCTGTTCTGCAGAGAGGAAGTGAGCTATTCTGAGTTAAACCTGGGGTGTAGGTCTGTGGCTTTATTTTTGTAAAAGACTTAATGCCACCTCTGGACTACTCAGAAAATTTTCAAGGGGCTCCAATAATTCTGAAGCTCTCACAAGCAGACATGACAATGTCATACAGACCTCCTGCCCCACACACATACTGCTTGGAGGCCAGGAGTTAATCTGTTCAGCAGACTACTTTTTCACTCAACATTGTGGCAGTCTTTCCACGATAGTCACATATATAGACTTCATTATCCTTTTCAACTCCTGGAGTGTGTTAATAAGAGGAAGGGAGCCACCATCACCTCCTGATATGACACCTTCAAAATCTGAAATGGAGAAGGTAAAGGATTTCCCAAAAGTCACAGAGTGAATGAGGACAGCCCCACAGTGCTAACAGGTTTGAAAAATGACTCTGTGGTGATACCAAACTTGAAAGGTGTTCATTAACTTTTCTTTGAGTCATAAAAAGGATCAGCTATGTCATTTCAACACACACATACACACTTCCCACTGTCAAATGAAAACGAATGGTTGGCTGAAGCAATACTCTGATTCCCTGAAAACACTTCTCAGAAGTAATTAGCTAATGGGTATTACACCCTACACTCCTAGACAGTGAAGGGGAGAACACTGGCCCAGATACCCACAAATGGAAACACAGAGATTTAGGGTGCACACAATTGCTCCACCTCACAGATGTCAACACTCAGAACTCTCTCCTATTAAGGATGTACCTATTCTTGTAGGACGAGAAAAAGTTGAAACAAACTTATATATAAAAACAGACCTGGAGAAAAGGTCTAATACAAACACTAACTATTCAAATGTTGTCAGTAGCTCCAGGTCCAGTTAGTTCTATTTACTTTGTATACCTATCTGCAATTCCTAAGTGTTCTACATGAATATTCCTGGGTAGTTCATTTTAGAGCTTTAAAAGAAAAGTAATTAATCCACAGTCCAGGTTGGTCTGTTTGGATTTCATTTTTCACTGTAGAAAAATAAAGATTGAAAACTCTAGAGGGTCCCCAACTCTTTCCAGTGTCGCAGGAGCAGAAAGAATATAAGAGGCTCAAACCTCATGAGGACTGCAATCCAATAGGAAAGCTCACTGCCACCAGGATGAGTGGAGGGCAGGAACTGCTACTTTCTTTTCTGTCTCCAATGTGTATGGAAGATGAAGATTCTAAATCAGTCTCTCCTTCAAGTGCAATCAAAAGCTCCCCACCCCTCTACGAGTTCACAGATCTCTGCTTCCAGAACAATTTTCAATGTGTCTGTCACAACCCCATGCCCCCAGCCACTTAGATTCTACCCATGCCACTTAGATTCTGCAAACCTCACTTGGGGTGGTGAACACACAATACAATATATAGATGATGCATTATACAATTGTACACCTGAAAACTATATAATTTTATTAACCAGTGTCACCCCAATACATTCAATAAAATAAATAAGTAAATAAATATCTACAAACCTCCTCTGGGAACCCAATGCAAGGGAACCCCTTTTTCCAATTTTATTTCCAAAAAAGTTATTCTTCCTCTTCCGTAAGTTTCACAAACATAGCATCCCACCCAACCGATACAGAATCATTCATTCTACCAATTAATGAACACTGTTGACTACAGTATACAGAGTTTGAGAGAAAATTATGTTAACAGAAAGGGTTAGTTTTCATGGAGCCTGAGAAAAACAAACAGGAATTGAGGAGCAAGAGTTAGCATGTCCCAGCCCTGGTCTGAAATGGGTGGGGGTGGGGAGGCAATGTCCAGAGGACAAAAACATCTGTCATTCTGCAGTTTCATTTCTCATGGCCAGTTAATACCCTGAGTTTATGCATCAGTTTCTTCCAAGTTTGATTAGTAAGTCAGTCTCCCAGGACCCAATCAGCTCTGAATGCCCTACAAAAACTGAATTTGGGTCTACAAAACTGAGAATCAGACCCTGATGCATAGTGATCTCACCAATATAAAGCCACCTCCAGTATGACATTTGTCTCTACTCTTTAACTGCAACACCCATCACTGTAAGTATCTGATGTATCTAATACTCCCTGATAACTCCCCATGGTTTACAGAATAAAATCCAAACTTTTTTTTTTTTTTGCATTCGTCTTCAGATAGAGAGGGAGGGAGAGAGGGAGAAAGAGAGAGAGAGAAACATCGATGTGAGAGAGACACATCCAGTGGTTGCCACCCACACGACCCCAACTGGGGCCAGGGACAACTGCAACCAAAGTACGTGCCCTTATCGGGAACCGAACCCGGGACTCTCTGGTCCGCTGCCAACACTCTAACCACTGAGCCAAACAGGCCAGGGCTAAAATCCAAACTTCTTGACCTGCCTTTCACAGCTCCAATTCAGCTTTCCAGCCTCATGGCCAGACAAACCAAGCTTTTCATGACTTCATGTTTTTACACATGATTCTCTCTACCTAGAATGCCCTTTGTTCGATCTTGCCTGTAAAATTCCTATTCTTCCTCCAAAGCCAGTTCTAAAGTCACCTCCTCTCTGAAGCCTTCCCTACTTCCCTAGGCCTTTAGTTCTTACTACTGCCAACAGGTCTCTAATTACAGGTGCATTAGAGAACGTAAGTACATTGTAGCTCCTCTTTTTAAATATCTGACCTCCCCTGGATACCCTGAGCTTTTTCAGGGAATGAAGTCACTTTGTATCCGTAAGTCCTAGCACAGTGTCACTAATGAAATGGGAGATCAATGTTGAATGATTGATCACATGGAACATGGCATTAAGTTATTTAGAGGAAAAGGAAGGAACATGTCTTACAAAATTCAAAATTTTAATTATCTACATATGTAATATCATTTAAAATGACCAAAATATGCTGAGAGGCAGCATGGATGTTTAAAATGTTTAAATAATAATAGCAACTAATATTTTAGCTAAGCATTACAATGTTTACATAGCTTAGTTAATGTGATCCGTATGACAACCTTATGAGGTAGGTCCTTTTTATCTTTAGGCAATCTGGGGAAAGCATGAAGCTTTCCCAAAAAGGAAACTGAGGCACAAGAGAGGTTAAATAACTCAAGATCATTCAGTTAGCAAGCTGAAGAAGCAAGATGCCAACTTGAGTAATCTAGCTCCAGAGCTGACTGGGCTCTGGAATCAGGCAGACCTGGGTTTGAATGCAGATTGTGTTACAAAGGTGGCTTTAGATAAGTTGTCTGTCCCCTCTGGGCTTGTTTTCTATCCCCTCTGGGTTTGTATCTGTCAAGGGACAAGACAACCCCTTCCTCTTAGGGTGTAGAGATGATTAGATTAAATATGATAATGTATTCAAAAGTCTCTAAAATTGATTGACCCACCTAGCATGTGCTCCATAAATGCTAATTCATTTTCCCTTTCCTTCCTAAAAACTGGGCAAAACAGACTCACTGAGGAAAAGGATCTCCCGGAGACTGCTTGAGACTTTTCCAAGTCGGCCACTCAACATTGAAAGCCTTGCCTTACATGCTTATCTCAAAGTACATTCCCCATACAGATGCCAGAGATCTTTCAAAATGTAAATGTCATGTCACATTAACTTAAAACCCTTCAAAGGTTCCTAATAACACTGGGGATACAATCCAAACTAAGGCCTGTCCCTAGGCCCCCTGTGATCTGACCCACCACTCCACAGCCTTATCTCCCCTCTCCTTTTCCCCTCCAGTCACACAGGCCTCTTTCACTTCCTCCAACTTGCCAAGCTCTGTGCTGCTCCACACATGGTTAACTCCTAAAACCTCCTTCGGGTCTCAGCCTAAACGTCACTTCCTTCCCTGAGCCCCCAACCCAAATCAAGGCCCATTATGCTTCCTCACCACTCTCTTCATCTTTCTTTCCTGGACACATCACATTTTGAAATGATTAGTTTACCCCTTCCTTCAAAGTTTTATTCAAAAGGCACCTTCTTGGGAGGCCTTCCCAGGCAACTCAAATGTAAATTCAACCCCCAACAATATCTCATATTCTCCTTCCCTATTTTCTTTTTCTCCTTAGCACTTTTTAACAGACTATATATTTTATTACACATTTTACTATATTGTCTTTCCCCTTATGAAAATGAAAGTTCCACAAGGGAGGTTATTTTTGCTTGCTTTCTTCACAGCATCTAAAACAATGCCTGGCACATGCTTCTTAATAAATACGTGTTGTTGAATGTAATTTCAAGATTATTTATTATTGGGCCTCCCCTCTAGACTATGAGCTCAAGCTAAAACATGTCTTTCTGGTTTACCACAGTATACCCCAACACCTAGACCAGTGCCTGGCACATAATAAGTGCTCAGTAAAAATTTACTCAATGAATCAAAGCCACCGCCAAATGGAAAAATTGGAAAATGGTCCAAATATGTGTTCACGCACCGTACTTCCTCTTTCACTGTGTAATGAATCTTCGCGTTTAAGGAAACAGACCCCTGAGACCCCACCAAGCACCTCCCAGGCCAGGCATCTGTCTGTCCACATCCTGTATGCTCACCCACACTGTACACACCAGCAGATGCTCAGTACAGGTCCTATGTGAACACAGAGCTGAAGGCAAGAGTGGGCCAATCCTAGGCCAAGCACCATCTTGCCCCGAGTCCCACTCTCCTGCTGTCTGTCCTATTCTAGGAGTCCTGGGTGCCAAACATGCTTCCCTGGATGTGCCTGTGGGATTATTGCAATCCAGGACTTTTAATGCCACCTCTGGCCTACTCAAAAAAAAAAAAGTAAAAAAATTCCTGGGCAGCTCCCACAAGCCTGGGGTTCTCAGAAACAGGCATACCTAAGGTCGTACAGACCCCTCCCCCTCGCACGCGCTGACCCACGGCCAGGAGGCCATCTGTCCAGCAGACACTCCTCTGTCCTCCCTCGGGTCACATTGAGCCTTCCCCCCCAGGTTGGCAGGAAGAGCCTCTGCAGAGAGACAATTTCCACCCTGACCAACAGGCCTGGTCACCCCCTGAGGACCCCCGGCTCCGGGGTGGTAGTACCTGTCCGCTCGCGAGGAATCCTCCCCCGGGTCAGAACTTGGGCGGAGGGGGGGAGGGACCGAGGGGCGCCCGAAAGGGTCGCTCCGCGAAGTGTCTGCCTCCTGACGGCACCAGCTCCTCGGGCGGTGGGGACGGCGGGCTGACAGGGCGTCCCAGCGGGGAAAGTGCCCCGTTAACGGTGCCCAGGCGGGGACCGCGGGCTGTCGCCGAGGCGGCCCGTGTCCCGCGCGGGGAGGACAGCAGCGTGCCCGGCCGGGCGGCGGCGGGGCGCGGGGGCGGGGTGGGGAGGCGGCCGGGCCCGCCGGGCGGCGGTCGGGGAAGCGGCTCCGCCTGGGGCGGCGGGCAGGGTCCGCCAGGCTGCAGGGCCGGGCCGCGGCGCGGGCGCGCGCTCGCCCCGACCCCGCTCAGCCCCGACCCGCGCTCGGGCGGCCTCGGCGGCAGCCCCGGCCCCGGCCCCGCCCGCCCCGGCCCGCGGGGGGCGCTTACCTGGCGGCGGCGGCGGCGGCAGGCCCCGGGCTCGGCCGCGCGCGTCCCCGGCGCCGGCTGCGGGAGCCACAACATGGCGACGGCGGTGGCGGGCGGGGCTGCGGCTCCGGGGGCGGAGCGGGGGCGGGAGCCCGGCTGGCGGCGGGACCCGGCTGGGGCCGCGGGCGGGGCGGCGGGCGGAAGGCGACTCGGACCTGGGCACCGGCCCAGGGCGGTGCGGCGGAGGGGCTGCCCCGGCGCGGCCCGGCCTCCGCCTCCCGCCTCCCGCCCGAGTCGGGCTGCGCGGCGCGGGCCCCACGACGACGAGCGGGCTGGGCCCCGGGACCCCGGCCCAGGGCACCCTCCGGCCCCGCGAGCACCCCGCACGGCCCGGGCCTCGTCCCGTGACGCGCCTGCCGGGCAGGCCTCAGGGCCCGCGGTGGGGCCGAGGTCGCCCACTAGGGGGCTGGGAGCTCCTGCGCGGCGGTGTCGCCCCAGCGCGCGCCTCTGGAGCCCGGACGCGGTGGGCCCAGCTGCCCGCGGCGGTGACAGGAAGCAGGGTCCCTGGGGGACTTCGGGCTTGCACGCGGGCCTCGAGTTGCAGGGCGCGCGGACGGGCTGCCGCGGTAACCGTGGGACGGGCCGCGAACGGACTGGCAGCGGGGGCCTCCCAAGGGCGCCCCGGGACGTGTCTGAGTTCTGGGAAGCGATGACCGCGCGAGGTGACAGGCGGCCACAAGGCCAGCGCGGTGACCGGCAGGGCGTTCCAACAACCCGACGCACCTGGGAACGCGCGGCACGGAGGTGGCAGCCAGGTCAGGGTGCGGAAGCGCGGGGTGAAACCCTGGAGTCGGGCAGCGAGCACCGGCCGCTGAGCGGGGAGGAGATGCCGGTTTGCAGGAGGGCGCCGCTGAGTTTCCGCCCCTGAGCTGAGTTGAGGACCTGGGTAAGCAGCGCGTGCAGCCGAAGCCATGAAGGCAGTAACTGGGGTGATTCTTTCCAGAAGTTTGGAAGCGAGAGAGAGGGAGAGAGAGAGGGAGAGAGAGAGCGAGCCTGTAGCTCAAGGGGTAGTGACAGTAAATGAGACAGTTGTTTTGTTTTGCTTCAATTTGAGGAGTTCTCAAATTCAGGAGATGAGAGGGGAGAGATGGGATAACTCGTGGTGCCACAGATAGGAACGGGAAAAGGCAACTTCCTCCGAGGAGATTTAAAGGATGCATGAAGATAGACATATCTTGAGGTGGGAAGACCTGCGTACTGAGCCCTGCATGTTTCCATGAATCAGCTGCCTGGGTGACCCCCCACCCCCAAGTCATCCATAGGCCTGCTGGGGTTACTGTCCTTTAAAACAAGTACAGTTGGTTCAAACCCCTATACCACTCCGCTTAAAGTAGGAAACCAGCATATCTAAAATATCTCCAGTGGAGGAAAGTACATTTCTCCTAATTATCACTCTCCCCAATTTTCTATTTCAAGAAAAAATACTCAGTTGGGCTCTTTCAGGAAATATGTTGCTATGCTCTTCCTTCATGAGGTTCTAGATTTTATTCCTTCTATCTTAATGATATTTGGACATTCGATTGACTCAGAGCAATGAGGTAGGAGCAATAGTTTTTGTATCCCAGCTGTTTACAGAGTGAGAATTGGCCCTTCTGGTTGTTAATTACCAGTTTTATTCTAAAGGCAGCAGTTTCAGAGCAAATTAGGAAAGAGCAAAAATGAAAGGAAGAACTGCACTTTAAACCAGTGCTTTACAAACTTTGTTTTTTTTACAACTTCCTATGAGTTTGGCTTTGTAAAGAGTCCATATACAAGTGAGACGATACAGTATTTGTCTTTCTCTGTCTGACTTATTTCACTTAGCATAATGCCCTCAAGATCCATACATGTTGTTGAAAATGACAAGATGTCCTTTCTAAGACTAAATAATATTCTCTGCAAGCTTTTTTAACTGTGACCCTCCATAAGAAGAATACTTTCCAATTCTCAACCTAGAATGTACACATGCATGTGCACAGATATACATACCTCTGAGAAAGAAGTTTCCTAAAATATTACCCTTATTTTATGCAATGCATGCTAATGTTTTTCTTCTACTTCAAGTTTCATCTTTATTTTAAGAAGGATATCTGCATGTTTTCACTACTTTGTTGAGGTATAGTTGACATACAGTAAACCACATATACTTAAAATGTACATTTTTGTTTTGACATGTATATGCCCATTATATGATGATATTTTCAACTTCATTATTTTTATTTCTTTTTAAATACCCGTCAGGACCTACTACATTGATTTTATGACCCACTATAGGGTTACAAAATACCTTAAAGCACATTGGAAAGAGACTAGACTGTTCCCAGCTATGTTTGCAGTTCTCATTTAAATACCCACACAGGCTGTGATCTTAAGTTTGCCATGTTTACCTGTTCCAGAAATCAGGACAAGTAAGACTCTCAGGATGTGGTTGGGGAGAAAATAGAAGGATTGGCAGGAGCTGTGTTTAGGTTCCTCTTCCCTCCTCAGTAAATACTTCCTGATATCAATATTTGCCAGGAGCCATAATGTTTTCTTCTTTGTCTAGCTTGAGATACAGATTGGACTTCGTACAAGGCTAGACTACCACCTGCAAACCAGAGACAACTTTTCGTTTGAATGAACAGAATCATGGACTAAAATAAAAGGGACAATAATGTGTCTTGACTGTGTCAGCACATGGAGATCATCTTATCCACCACTGTTGGAGTATTACAGGGACAGTGAGTACCATCCCTTTCTTATAAGTTTGGAACCAATGAAAAGATGAGAATGTTAACTTTATTACGTGTAAAGCTGAACTGAAGAATGTGGCTTGGATGGTAACTGATAGACTTTTTTTTTTTTTTCTTTATTGATTTTGGAGAGAGAGGAAGGGAGAGGGAGAGAGAGATGGAAACATCTATGAGAGAGAACACTGATTGGCCGCCTCCTGCATGCCCCCCACTGGGGATCGGGCCCACAACCTGGGCATGTGTCCTGGCCTGGAATCTAACTGGCGACCTCTTGGTGCATGGGTCAACACTCAACCACTGAGCCACACTGACCGAACCTGATAGGCTTTTTAATATTCCCTAAATTAAAATTAGCTCCCCCGAAACTCCAACCTCCCCCTTGCAGAGGTCTAGCAACTTTAACCATGTTGGATTAGAGAAGATTGCACTCTCTCTGAGGGCAGGCAGACCCAATCTGCCCTCCTATGAAAACAAAAGGATTAGTGAATAACGATTTATTGCTGCCCAAACTAGCTGGATCTGGCTCAAAAGTAGGTCAGTTAGCTTAAAAGGTATATTAAAGCAGTGAATTATTTTTTTAAATGATATAGACACATCTTAACATTTCATTTTCACTTAAACTCTATTAGGAAAACCCACTTGCCAATTTTTCTATGTGAGGCCAAACCTTTACTTTGAGCAAGAGTGCTGATTAGAGTTCTTGAGCTCTCTGCTACCTAAATCATATCCATGATGTATTTTCTATGCTTTCCAAGTTGTTTCTTTAAAATTGACTGAGGATTCAAAGCTTCTTGCAAAGCATTGTAAGTAGAGGCTCCTTCTTAAAAAAAAAAAAAAAATCCACCCTGGCCGATTTCGGTTTGACTCAGTGGTTAGAACATCAGTCCTTGGACCAAAGGGTCACAGTTTCAATTCCCAGTCAAGGGCACCTACCTGGGTTGCAGATTCGATCACCGACCCTGGTTGGGAGGCAACCAATTGATGTGTCTCTCTCACATTGATGTTTTTTTCTCTCTCTCTTTCTCTCTTCCCTTCCTTCTATCTAAAAATCAATGGAAAAAGTCTCCTTGAGTGAGGATTAAAAAAAAAATTTTTTTTTAAAGAAATCCTTGCCCTAGCCAGTTTTGCTCAGCGGTTAGAATGTTAGCCCGCGAACCAGTGAGTCTCAGGTTTGATTCCAGTCAAGAGCATGTACCTCGGTTGCAGTTCATCCCCAACCCTGCTTGGGGTCGTGCAGGAGGCAGCCACTCGATGTGTCTCTCTCACATCAATGTTTCTCTCTCTCTCTCTCTCTCTCTCTCTCCCCCTCCCTCCCACTCTATCTGAAGATAAATGGAAAAATATCCTCGGGTGAAGATTAAAAAAAAAAATCCTTTGTAATCATCTCACCCACATCTGGTTTTATAGAAATTTTCAACTGGTCTTTAGCTAATATTTCCAAAGCATTCAACTGACATTTCACAGAAACAACTCTTTCTTTTCATGCTTACATTTCATCAGTTTATGTAAATTTAATTATATTCTGGCACACAGTTGTCATAAGCAGGTTTGGAACCAAACACAATGGACTCTTGTTAGGCATCTAACTCAACTTGCAGAAAGAAGTGTGTAGTTTTCCAAAGAGGAACAACTACTCCAAAGCATTCAGCAGGCCATGGGTGTTAATTCTCAGGGAATGGAAAGTGTTGATTCCAGAGAGTCCATTAAAAGGAGAACCATTAATGCTCATAGACTGTTATGACCAACTCTGTGTATATATATTTTAACATTCTTCTTCCATGATTTATCCATTTTATAAATGTTTATTGATACTCAGGACAGTGCCAAACACTATGCTAGGCCCTGAAGATGCATAGCTCATTGAAGAGGAAGAAACTGATATGCAAATAGGATGAACAGACTGGATAGAGAAGGAGGAATATTGAGGAGCAAATCCCTTTACCTTCTCTCTAACCCATCCCTTCAAAATCACTGCCCCTTCATTTCCATTTAGCAGAAAATGGCTTTAAATGGCTTAAGATTGGTATGGCAATCAAAGAAGTTCAAATGGTAATACCATCTACTACATTAACAAAATATATATATCTCATGTACTTTCCAGTGCTCATGAGATGATGCAATTGATACATTCAGAGAAATCTGTGGCGTGTGAATTGATATAATCCTTTTAAAAAGCAACGTGATGGAGAGTATTATGCTAAGCGAAATAAGTCAATCAGAGAAAAATACCACATTATCTCACTTATTTATGGAATATAATGAACAAAATAAGCTAATGATCAAAATAGATTCAGAGACATGGAAGCAGAGAACAGACTGACAAACCTCAGAGGGAAGGGGGGTGGAGGGGGCAGGAAGGTTGGAAGAGATAAACCAAAGAACTTATATGCATATATTCATAACCAATGGACACAGACAATAGTGTGGGGAAGGCAGGAGGGTGATGGGAGCCAGGAGGAGGGGATCAACAGGGGTAATAGGGGGAACATGTAATACAACAATAAAGATAAAAATAAATAAATAAATGAAATAAAAAACAATGTGAGTTCTGGGGTTAGAGCATCATCCCCATATGCCAAGGTTGTGGGCTTATTCCCCAGTCAGGGCGCATGGTCACGTATAAGAATCAGCCAATGAGTGCATAAATAAGTGGAGCAACAAATCTCTCTCTCTCTCTCTCTCTCCCCCCCTCTCTCTCAAAAAAAAGAAAAAATCAATAAACGTTTTAATTTGTTAATTTTTCTTTTAAAGCAATGTGAGAATACTTCTGAAGAGCCTTAATAAAGATGTGACTCCCTTTTGACTCATCAGTATCACTCCTAGAAACTTTCCCTTGAGAAGTAATCCTCCCCAAAAGAGAATGGCCACATGCATAATATTTACAACAGCCTTATTTGTGATAGTGAAAGTTTGAAATATATGAATGGTTAACTAACTTATGATGTGCACATTGTATAACTTACCACTGAGTACTCAGACAACCGGTAACTTGGAAAACATTTAATTATATATTAAATTAACAAAAGATATTCAATTTGCTCAACTTTACTAAGAACCACTGAATTCCACACTTTAAAAGAGTGAATTTTGGCTCAGCTGGTGTGTCTCAGTGGTTGAGTGTCAACCTATGCACCAAGAGGTCGCCAGTTCAGTTCCTGGTCAGGGCACATGCCCAGATTGCGGGCCATCCCGCATGGGGGGCATGCAGGAGGCAGCTGATTGATGTTCTCTCTCATGGGTGTTTCTCTCTCCCTTTCCCTTCCTCTCCCTCTCTAACATCAATAAAGAAAAAAAATTTTTTTAATTTTTTTCTCTATTTATTTTAGAGAGAGAGAGGAAGGGAGAGGGAGAGGGAAATAGAAACATCGATGACAGAGAACATCGACTGGCCACCTCCTGCATGCCCCCCACTGGGGATCAGGCCCACAACCTGGGCATGTGCCCTTACTAGGAATCAAACCCATGACCTCATGGTGCATGGTTCAACGTCCAACTATTGAGCCACACCGGCAAGGCAGAAAAATATTTTTTTTAAAAGAGTATGCCCTGGACAGTGTGGCTCAGCAGTTAGGGCATTGGCCCTCGGACCAGAGACTCATGGGTTCGATTCCGGTCAGGGGCACCTGCCTCAGTTGCAGTTTGGTCCCTGGCCCTGGTCGGGGTTGTGAGGGAGGCAACCAGTCGATGTGTCTCTCTCACACATCATTGTTTCTCTCTCTCTCCCTCCCTACCTCCCACTCTCCCACTCTAACTGAAGATAAATGGAAAAATATCCTTGGGTGAGGATTTAAATAAATAAACAAATAAAATAAAAGAGCGAATTTTGTGACTCGTCTCAATTAAAAAAAAAAAGATAATCTGCCTTTTTGCTTTTGTATCAGCCAAGATCAGCATCAGAGTACACAGATGGCTGGCTCAAAATATGTAACTGAAGAGAGTTAATGAATTGTTGACAGCATACAAAGTTGTGGGCAGGGATGAGGGACATCAACAAGGGATAGTGAAGCACCCCAAGGCTAGCATCTGCTGAAAAACCATTATTAGCCGTAGGCCTGGAGGGACAAAGAGATGAAACTGGTGCTCAATGAGAGAAATAGTTGAAAGAGAGGGAGGGCCAACAGCAACTTAGAGGAATACAGCCCCACCTCTCTCTCTCTTGCCCTCAGATCTCCTGTGGTACCTCCCAGTGGCTAAACCCAAGAGGAAGACTTAGGGCAAGTGAGCCCACATGATGCTGTCCCTCAAGGTCAGCCCTGGAGAAGGGTGGAGAGTGGATCTGGAGGAACAAAGGCAGAATTATCTAGCAGGTATGTGATCCTATAACAATGTGAGAACTGTCTAAGCATGTGACCAGAACCTTAAGGGAACCTGGAAAACCAGGGTTTCTAGAGATACAAAGTGGAGATAGCTAGAGATCAGGTAGGATAGCTAAAAGGGCATGAAAGATTATTAACTCTGAGATAAGGACGAGGACCAGAAGAGGAAGCATATTTTGATAAAGCACTAAGCTAGAATCTGAGCTTGGAAGAGATCATGGGAGATAATATATAAGCTCCATTAGACCGGCACATTAGAAATTCTTCCCCTATTTGGATATTACCCTGTATTTCTCCTTCCTAGCTAAACTTCATGCCTTGAACAAAAAATTATTTAGTACCTATCACGTTCCCTGGGGATTGAGGGAATAGAATGAACATCCCTTTTCTCCTGGAGTTTACTTGCTGGTGGGGGAAAACAGACCACAGATAAATATGTCAAGAGTGATAAATGCTATAAAGAAAAGCACAGGAAAACAGGGAAATAAAATGCCCATTGTACTTAAAAATCCCTTGATTTAGACCACACATGCCCACCCACACAGGAGCTCCTGCATAAATTAGGCCTTCAGTATTTCTGTCCTGGACTAGGATCATAATGTCCTAATTGATCTTCCAGCCTCCAACACCTTCCAACCGGTCCCTCACTCCGCTATGAGATTCTTCCTGAAATGAATCACAATACCCTGCTTAAAATCCTCCAGTGCTCTCATTTAGTTATAATGTGGAATAACGTCTAGCCTTTTATCTTCTGCACCCATCACTTGCCTCTGTCTCTCTCATTCTCCTTTCCTACCAACACTAATTGTCTGTAGTCTGTTGATCATACCACACTGTCCCTCATTTCTGTACCTTTGCCCATACTGCTCTTTCCACCTGGAATGTGCTGCCATACCCTCTGCCTCCTCCCCAATTTAGCAATCCACTCCATATTCTTCTAAGCCAATTAACCATCACCTCTTTGGTCCCTGACCTTCCCAGGAATGAGGGATTATCTTCCAGCTTCTTCCTTTGCATTATCAGTCTACCTTCTAGGTACCCCTGAATGTCTCTATCATGCCATATAATCTTATCCTTAGACCTCAAGGGTGTAGGATTGGATTACCCATAATTTATGGGTCAGCACCCTATATTCATTGATTCATGTATAACTCTCTTTTGTTACTCATAATTCACCCTAAAAACCAGAATTGACAACTTATACATATCCCCCATCCAGTGCTTAATCTTGTACTTACGGTTTTCTTGCACTTAAAAATATTTTATTTTTAAAAAAAATATTTTATGTAAAAAATTTCCTAGCTTTATAAAAGAACTAAAGCTAAAATACCTTGCTTAAAAAAAAAAAGTTGAGGTTGAATGTGTTTATATATATTTAGCTATATATTTCTTTTTTGGTGAAATATCTGTTCCTATCTTGCCATTTTTCTATTGGTTGTTTATCCTTTCTCATTAATTTTCAGGATTTCCTTGTATGTTCTTTTAATAATCCTTTGCAGTTTTTCCTTAGAATTTAAGTACACAGAAAAAGGGTTTTGTAATTTTCAAACATTTCTGTATATGTAGTTATATACATACAAAAGTATATGTGTTTGTATATGGACATGTATACACATTTCCAAAACATGTATTGTTAATTTTAATTGTGTGGGGTTTGTTTGTTTGTTTGTTTGTTTTTTAATTAAAAGAGTATCATTCCTCACATACTATCCTGGGATTTCTTTTTCACTTTTCAGGTTACAGTGCTAAGATTTATCTCAGGCTTGTTACATGTAGTTGAGTTTATTGATTGTGGCTGCTGTAGACTTTTCCAGTGTGTAGAAAATGCTAATATTACTTCATCCCTTGCAGCAAAAGCTCTTGGTACATTGTGTTCTTCCCTTTAGCCCACCTCAGGAATTAGCTGAATCTGTGGTGGCTGATTTCATGGGAGCTCCTAGTCACTGACAAGTGCTAGGCCTTGGGCCTCTCCAGATTTCTGCTCAAGGCCTTCTCAAAGCCACGGGTGCCTTCTCAGCACTCTCCCAGGGGCAGCCTGAGCATAAAGAGAGTTAACCCTCAACCAACAGGAAATGTGAGCCAAGGAATAAATGCCCCAGGTTCCCATCCTTCAGATGGACAATCCTGGGAGGCATTTTGTACACTTCTCAGAGGTCTCCATGGAATCACACCCCTACGTGGATTTTTCCTCCTCCCCTGCCTCACTTTTTCTCTATCCCTCACTCCTGCTGCCTGAGGTCACTTCCCAAATAAACAACCAGCACCCAAGTCCTTGTCCCGGTCTCTGCTTTTGGGGAACCCCATGTAATACAACCAATTTCCTGATAACAAACATTTGGGAATTCCAAGTTTTTGCTATTACAGAAGTGCTACTAAAAGTTTTTGTGTAAAACCCACTGGTGCACAAGTGCAAGAATTTCTCTTGCATGTTTACATAGGGGTAGAACTGCTGGGACAGAGGCTAAGGAAACTTTCAACTTTACAAGATAATTCCAAACTGTTTACCAAAGTGGTTTTTACCAGTTTACAATTCCAGCAACATTGTATATGAGGTCCCATTGATTCACATCCTTGTCAACACTCGATATTGTTAGGTTTCTTCATTTTTACCACTCAGATATCAAATGGAATCACATGGTGACCTTGGTTTATACTTCTTGATTAATGAGGTTGAACATGTCTTCATATATTTATTGGCCATAAATATTTTATCTTCTGGGAAATGTCTATTCATAGCTTTCGCCCATTTTCCTATTGGTTGATTGTTCTTTCCTCATTCATTTTGCTAATTCTTTGACAGTTATGGTTTTTCCCACTTGGAACTCTTGTGGTCAGAATTTAATTAATTATAATCATCACCTGATGTGACTTTTTTCCTGGTTACAAAATTACTGCATGCTTATTGTAAAAGAAACATGTAAAGCATATGGACATGTTTAACTTAGAAAGAGGAAGCCTCCTTTGCTCTGGGCTCCATTCTACCTCCAAGAAGGAATACCTGCCATGAATAGTTTGTCATCCTATATTTTGGGGATTTTGTTTTCTTATCTCTCTCCCAAATTGGACTGATAGTGTCTCAAGGGTAAGAACTGTGTTGTATTTATCTTTGTTTTCTTAGCCCTAGGCACAGTGCCTTGCCTAGATCAGGAATGTAATACATATATTATTGAATGAACTGCTGAAAGGTGGGTTAGAACAGATGTTTTCAAATTATAAGAAGACCAATTTGACTGGAACAGAGGAGAAAAATGGGTGATAGTACTGGTAAAATGTGCTGAGGCTTGATTACTGAAAGTGTTGGCTTTTGGGCAAAGTGATATTTATCTTGGATGCAGCCAGCCAGGGAGGCATTGAGCACTTTTTAGGTGGAGGGAAGTTATTTGTCCCTATGTTTTTATCAGTTACAGAATTAAAACAAAACATTAACAACATAGTCACCTGATGGCAATATACAGGATGTAAGGGGGAGGAAGGTGGTGAAAATGAAACTGAAGACAGAAAAATGAATGAATCAATAAGTTATTAACTTTTTTTTGGACAAAGACTCCTATGAAAAACTCATGAAAAGCATACCTCCTTTCAGAAAGATAGACATAAATTCAAGCCCATGCACTTTTTAAGAACCTGTTGAATAAGAATCTGAACCACGGTGGCAATGTGTGTTCACTCATTCAGGCATATTTATTGATCTCCAACTGTGTGCAAGGCACTGTGCTGAGTGCTGAGAACAAACACCATTCAGTTTGGGGGGTGGGGTACAGTATGGCATGGTGGTCAAAAGCACAGACTCTGAGCCCAGCTATCTGGTTTCAAACCCCTGCCAGGTGAGCTTGGCTAACTTACTGAAGCCACCAGCACTTTGTAGGTATGTTAAACAGACCGTACTGCCCAGCCAGTGTGGCTCAGTGATTGAGTGTTGACCTATGCACCAAGAGGTCGCCGGTTCTATTCCGGGTCAGGGCATATGCTCAGGTTGTGGGCCAAAATCCCAGTGGGGGGCATGCAGGAGGCAGCCAATCGATATATCTCTCTCTCCCTCTCCCTTCCTCTCTCTCTAAAATTAATAAAGAAAAAAAAAAAAAAAAAGAGACAGTACTATCACCACCCTCACCTTTAAGGGAATCCTCCATTCCCAGAAAGTACTTAGAATTCACTGCATGCAGGGAGCTCTCTGCAGAGCTTTAAGGCAGAAACCTGAGTGGAAAGCAAGAGGAGGAAGCAGATAGCATGGGCTTGATTTAGAGAACTTTAGCTAAAATGCAAGAGGAGAGAGAAGGTAGTAATGAGAGGGAAAGTGAGGGCAAGGAAGATTAAAAAAAAAAATGGAAAAGATCCTAAATGCTGACAGGGAGGATGTAGTGGAGTGCGAGAGGTTGAAGGCACATCACTGATGATCTGTCTTTCCCCTAAAGGTGCCCAGGTGGCAGGAGGGGAGGGTTTTAGGGCACAGGTGGAGGGCCTGTCTTTAGCTACGAAGCCACTTCCGCTTGTGAGCTGAAAGGGAGGAGTTGAACGTGGTATGGCTGCAGGTGCTGGCTCTGAAGTAACCACAGGCAAGAGAGAAAGAATGTCACCAGTGGGGGTGGGGGGAGGAGTGGTGGCCAGTGGGAGGTCTGAGGAGGGAGGAGAAGTTGGGACATACCATTTTAAAGAGACTATAGCCAGTGACTAGAGGAAGGAGACAAGGCTACCGGCCATTCTTCAGGGCCAGTACATTTACAGGAATACTGTTCTGCCTGGCTGGATAATTTCTGGTGGGATGGGAACTATAGGTGGAAAAAAGCATTAGAAGGAGTGGTAAGTGCTGAATGTCATAGTGGCGAAGTCAGGAAAAATGGGGACCGCTGGATTTGCCAACGGACTGGTCATTGCTGAAGTAGCATCTTGAGGGTCACTGTAGTGTCAGAGCAGATGACATATGGCAGAGAAGAAAAGAGAGAAAGACCGGTGAAGCGGTAAACCACATGCGATCCAAGAACACTGACTGTGAAAGGAAAGAGAAAAGTAAGACACTAACCAGAGAGAGTAACTGAGTCAAGTGAGGGGTGTTTTTCTTTTCCCCTAGAAGTCAGGAGATAGAGAAATAGATATATTCCTATACCACAGACAAGCAGAGAAGTTGGCATGACCGAGGAGGAGGAGGAATACTTCTGTAGGCACTGAGGGAAAGAAGAAAGAGTTGGAAGAGACATTTGTGGTTGCGATTTGGGTTTACTTAGAATTATTCTCCTTCCCACTCACATATATGAGCTTGTGGACTTTTAAAGTTAGCATGATGGGAAAGCATCACTTTAGATAGAAGAAAACTCTGTCCAGAGAACTGAGCTGACTTTTCTGTAGTGAGAGAATTAATTGGACATGGCCAAGAAAGTTACAGCTAAAGACTCAGGACACTTGTGTGGCCAGTTGACTCACCCAACCCTCTACCCAAACAGTTGCTGCATGGGAAAATCAGTCTTCCTTAATTCAAAGGAACAGAGGAGAAGACAGTTGGCACATATTAACAAGTTGTTTATTACAGTGATCAACTAGAGGCACTTTTGTGATGTATTTGTCATCTATCAATATTTTCCTGTAGGTGACTTCAAAATATCTGCATAAAGAACAGACCTCATCTCTTTTTGCCAAACTCCCATATGCAATGAACACAGAGAAAACCCAAATCAAACCACAGGCCAAAAAGAACTGGGTGGTGTTATGGTCAGGTTGCAGGCTAGGGCCAGAGACAGAAACTGAGAACTGTGGTGAGTAACTGGGCAAACAGGACCCAAGATCAGTACACAGGGGGCAGATCCTGTTGCCACACCAAAGTCCTGCCCCCAGAGATCACACCAAAGGCAGTGGAGAAAATGCCAGGGTTAAAGGGCATCTAGTTGACCAGGGAAAGACTGAAAAAGCAGATCTGAGCAGAAAGGAGGTAGCCACCTGACCCAGCTTGCACATTAACCTCTACATGCCCACAAAAAACAATTTTAAATATCTGGTAGCCATATTGAAAACAGAGAAAAGAAACAGGTAAAATTAAATTAAATATATTTTATGTTTTCTTTAACTCAGTATATCAAACAAAGTATTATCATTTCAACTTGTAATCAAAAGGACCAACAGTTGTTTACATTCCTTTTTTTTCATACTAAGTCTTCAAGATCTAGGGTGTATTTTATAGCACATCTCAATCTGGACTTGCTTCATTTCAAGAGCTCAGTGGTCCATGTGGCCAGTGGCTTTTGTGTATGACAGCACAGGCTTAAAGAAAACCATACTTGCCCTGCCGGTGTGGCTCAGTGGTTGAGCATCGACACATGCACCAAGAGGTCACCAGTTCAGTTCCCGGTCAGGGCATTTAAAAAAAAAAAGAAAACCATACTTAACATTTTGGCATTATAGTGTTTTGTCTGTATTTTCTCTTTTCTTTCCTTTTCTCTTTCTTTCAAAGCATGTTGACTTGGGTAAGGCTGGATTTTTAAGGAAATGGGAGAAAAAGCTCCTATTCTGAGAGTCTCTAGTTTGAAATTTTAAATATTTCAGGGCTAACTCTCCTAGTCAGTTTTATTTCTCTGCCTGAGAGGTGTCTTTTTTCTCCTCCATGGTGCACTGAATGCCTGGAAAAGATAAAAAGGCAGGGGAATGTAATGCGGGTGCTTGCTACCAAACAGTCATTCCTTCTATTTATTCATTTCATTGTTTCTCGTAACAACAGTTACTAAACACCAACTAAAGGTCAGGGAGTGTGCCCAGGGCTAGTTTTTCAGGCATATTTCCTGGCTTGTGAACCTACAATTTTAGCAGAAAAGGAGACATATAATTACAATAAAATGTAGTAAGTGTGATAGAGGCAGGATTTCACCATCTTGGGAGATAAGAGAAGGGTTGGGGTGGAGAAGAGAATGAAGATTGAATAAAGAATGGCTAAGAAAAGGGAGAAGGGATGACTGGAAAATGCTAGAGGCAGAAAGACCAGCTGTAGGGAAGGCCCAGAAGCCTTTTGTGGAACTGAAAGTAGTATTGTTGGGGCCTCCAGGGTGAGAGGTAAGGCTGATACATGTATTATTCTCTGGCAGTTTACTTAACAGTGGGATTGGAAGGCAGGATGTTGACAAATCTGGAATAGGCAGGCCCAGCATAGGAAGTACTCCACCCCAAAAATATTCCCTCACCAGTTCAGTTCAAGTTCACTAGTTATAGACTCAAATGGGTTAATGAGCTGTTCTTTATAAAAGCAAGAATCTCTCATATAGTGATGATTCTCTTTTCAGATTATGTCAAGCCTTGATGCCTTATTATTTGATTCAGAAAAGTGAACATGATTGAAGTTCCATGTAATAAAGGGCTTATAAAGTACATATAAACTACAGGAGTGGAACTAATGAAGGGGTAATAACTCTGCCCAGGGAAGGTCTGAGTGGGCTTCACACAGAAGGTGACATTTAAACAGGGTCTGAAAGAAGACGTTGGAGTTTGTCAGGCCTCCAGCTGGAAGTGTTAGCAGCAATGTGGGCTCTTGGTTCTTGACTTCATTCAGGGAAGATTTCATAATTCAAGTCCAGTTGATTTTGAGAGTATGTTCATTAAATCTGGGGACAGTGAAAACGAAGGGCTTATCATAGATGAGGCAAGATCACAGCAACAGGAATGAGCCTTTAGAAAGAAAGTCACAGAGGTAGAAGAAGTGAGCCAGCTGGGCTGCATGGACTCAGGAAACAAGTTACAGAGGCAAAAGAAAGGCCTGTCAAGAAAGAAAGCAAAGATACATAACTAAGGAAAGACATAACTAAGGAAAGAAGTGAAGGAAAGGAACCGGCCTGCTCTAGAGAGAGGGAGAGAGAGAGCACACACAGGTATGCACTGGGTCCTTTGCCTTAAGGATTTTTCTCTGTTTTCTAAAGGCAGGAATTTCAGGGGAGATCTCAGGGGAGGTTCTCAATAGAATAGTCATCAGCTTTCCAGGTGTGTCCTTTCAGGGTTGTGGTCTCTACCATTGGGCAGTACTAGGGTAGGAAGTCATTGGTCATTGCATCTGTTCCTGATATCAGCCATGGCCTCACTTCATCTGGTTTTGCTGCTTTTATGGGCCTGGAGCTAAAACACAACTGAGGCCTAGATATTATCTCTAGTTTGACCCAAACTGTGTTTCTGTGGTCAACAGATCCAAGACTTTGTTCCTAAGATTATTTGATGCTGATCCAAACCTCATTGTCCTGAGGACTTAATGCTTAAGGGAATGGTGGTGCAAGGGAGAAGGAGGCAGGTGCAGGTGAATCAGGATGCTGGATGGAGCTGGTTTGAATCAGCTGTCTGTCTCAGTTTCCCCATTCCACTTGTCAAGGAATTTTCCTAGCTTCTTACTATCCTACCTCAGAAGGACTTTCTGATAATAATAACCATTATTTAGTAAGTGTCAGGCTCTATTTTTGTGATTTACATTCTTACCTCACTTCTCCATAAAAACCCCTAAATACCACAATCCCTGTTTACAGATAAAGAAACTGAGGTACAGAAAGGAGATGTAATTTGTCTAGTGTCACAGTCTGTAAGGGGTAGAGCAGTTTGGCTCCAGAGCTCACTTCATTAACTCCTCTGTCATGTCTTGGGGCTGCATATGCCCAGGATTGTAGAGTAAGGGGTTGGCTAGGAATGTCAGGATCAAACTCATGAGGCAGGCAGTGGCCAAATCATGCATTTTCAACACATGCACCATAGTAGCCTTTAGGTAAATGGTTTTTATTACTTGACTGCATGTATAAGTGATTGCTAACGATCGTATCTTTGAATGTGGTTGCGTTAAGAGAACATTGTGTTCAAATCCAGATTTACATGAGCCACATTTCTTGCAGTGATTCATTGCCTCAACAGATTCCCATAGGATCTCTTAAGCTATCAAGAGGAGCCAATCCCCTGTCATTAAGCAATAAAATGCAAAAGCCCAAAAGGCAAGTCACCAGTGACAGGAGGTGGAAGCCCCCGTTACAGGGGAGAGGCTAAAGTTGCCTCCACTCTTGGCCCTTCACGCACAGGACCCCCAGATTCACAACACAGCTCTCTCCTCTCTAAGAACTTATAAAACAAACAGTAAGTTCCCTTTCGTCTTTTAGCCAAATCAGAATGGCCAAACAGGAAACTGGTAACTCCCACCCTCCCCACCACATAAATACACATACCAACCCAGAAGGCTGATGCTTCCTTCCCCCAGCTGCCTCTGCAGCTGTCCAGGACTTTTTAAAGAGAGCTCTCCAAAAATCTTCCAGGGAGGCTTGAGTGACGCTAGTAATCTCTGTGCACAGAAGGCACCTTTAATTTTGGGAAATGAGGTTTCTTTCTGACACCCCATGTTATACAGAGCTGCTGCATTTTTTAAAAACCATGGTCTCTGATGGTTGGTAGGCAGAAAGCCCCATCTCTTCAGCCCCTGATCTGACCTTGAGTGGATGGATCCTCCCAGAAAACCCAGATAGACCCTTTGGGGAAGTGTTGCCAGGGAAGAGCTAAGCTTCCAGTGGGGCCTGCCCTAATATACCTGGGCCACTTCCTTTCTTAGCAGGGTCATAAGGGGACCTTTCTCCTTCCACTCACCACTTCCTTCATTCAGAAGGACAAGGAGAAACTGGTGAGATCCTGGTTATTTTGAGTAGTGTTTTAAAAAATGGAGTCGACTTTGCTTCTGCTGGTAGACACCCTTAATTTGTGTAGAAATGATTAACCAGGGCTCAACTATAATGACAGACTTTCTTAGCCCTGAGCATTTGGACATCAGTTTGAATCCACTTCTTGTTTTTAATAACTACTAACATTTATTGTGCACTTATCATTTGTCGTCCATTGTGCCAACAGCTATATTAACAATTACTATCTTGTTTAATCTTCAAATGACATAAATTATTTTTTATTCCCACTTTACACACCAGAAAACTGAGGATAAAAAAGAGTTAACTGATTGGCCCAAGATTCACAGCTAGTGAAAGGTTGCTCTGTGATTCAAAGCCAAGTGGGTCTGACTTAATCTCTATAATAAGGTGCTTCCTTTAGGCAGGCCAGCAGTCTATATATGAAGGAAAATACCAGACATGCCACTGTGATTGATGGAGTCCAAAAGACTTATGTGTTGGGAAGACTGGCAGCCCAGTGAGCAGAGAAAATAGCATGTCAGTGTCCCACATTTGGAAAATTTAATTCCGTAGGCTTTATGTCTTTATCTAGTTTGGGCTCACCTGTCCTAAATATCTGAATTATTTTCATAAGAGACACTGTTTCTTCCCCAGGACTGCAGGGCAACCTCATTAATTAAACCTCTCCAGATCTACCCAGTTTATATTAATCCCTCCAGGTCCTATTCCTTCCTAATGCATTCTTTTCACTCCAGTTATTTCTTGCTCAGTCTGTCTTGTCTTCAAGACTGTAAGCTCCCCGAAAGGAAGTCTGAGTGTTAGCCACCTCCCCACACCTAATCCCATTTCTAGTCTGTGCTTGACATTATGCTTCCTCTTTTATAATGCAAAGCTGGCCCAACTGTGGTCCAATTTTCCTCAGAAATCTGCTTTGACTAAGGCCATGACTGGAAGATTCTTTCTCTTCTCGGAGTTTCTATAGCATGTATAGGCTAGCAGTTATACCTTAACTTGTTGTCTCCTTTCATAAAGATATCTTTCTTTCTTTTTTTGCTGCTGCTGCTGCAAATGATACTGAAAGCTCTTTAAGAACTAGGGTTATATCTTCTGCTTTTTAATTTGATAAATCCTCTTTCAGCCTTGAACAAGCACTGTGGGCCACCATCCCCATTGATCTGAGTGAGGTTAATTAGAGTCTTGCTTCATGCATCTGTCTGGGAGGTCTGAGCCTTCTTGGTTTTAAGATTTCCAACCATTCATTTGACAACTTATTTGAGTGTTTATTTCCTGTAAGATGCTGGGGGTAAAAAGGTAAGAAAGAAAGGTCTTGTCCCCCAATGTGAGGCAAACAGTATTTTGAAAAAGATAGAAATAATAGCAAGAGACCAGCTCTGGTCCTTCTTGTCCTAGATGCACGTTAGGAGCTTCAGCTAAGTCAAAGCAAACGCTGTTTATACTCTAGCGTGACAGAAGGCAGCGAGAGAAGGGTCATATCAAGGTGCAGGAGGTAGAGTTCAAGGAGGCAGGCAGATACCTTTAGCGAGGTCAAGTTCAGGGAGAAAGGGACTTCCTGATTACCCGCACCACTGGTTTTCTCATCATACTGTTACAGGGTTTGGTTGCTTTCTAATCATACAAGGTTGTTTTCTCCCCAACCAAGAGTTTCATAAATTTGAGAGATTCAGTTAGTGCTTTCAAAGTCTTTCGCATCCTCCACCTTTACAGGAAAAGCACTTACTGAACCCATCTCGGCTGTCAGTTTTCCGGAGACCCGCCCCACTTGAGACCGCAGGGCTGGGCCAGACATCTAGTGCCACACCCACATCCGCGGCGGGGGCTTCACCGCGCTGGCCACTCAGGGGCCACTTCTGCCCTCAGACGCCAGAGACGCGGCTCCCCATTGGCCAGCCATGCACGAGCGCCCGCCTTCCGGAAGTTACGGAGAGGCCTCCTCTCTAACCCCAGGTCGACGTCTCCGTGAAGGGCCGCGGGGCTGAGCGCGGAAGTGGGCTCCGGTCGGTTCTCAGCCAGCGAAGTCCGGAGCGGAAGCGCCCACCTACAGCGAGACCGGGCCGGGAGGCTGGATCTGGAAGGTCGCGAGTACCTTTGTCCACTTTTCGTAGCCAAGGGGCGGGGCGCGCCGGTTGCCGCCCCGGAAGCGGAAGTTAGGGCGCCGCGGGGTCCTGTCCAGTGCGAGCTGAGCCCGGTGTCAGTCGTTCCGCTCGCCGGTCACATCGTGCCTCCCTTCTGCCGGTGTCCTCCTGGCTGGCCCCACCATGCTGTCTCTAGATTTTTTGGACGATGTGCGGCGGATGAACAAGCGGCAGGTGAGGTTGGCCGCCTGCTGTTTCCCCGGGCTCCCCTTGTCCCTTCGACGCTGCCACTGCAGGGTCCTGCGGGCCTCTGGGCCCCTGTGTGAGGGCCTGAGCGGGTCTGACGCTTGGACTATCTCTTTGTGGAGTCTGAGGCCAGAGGTCGCTTTGTCTGCCTCCGGTGATTTTTAGCCCCTAGCTAATGCGGAGCCTGCTAGTGGCGGAGCGGGAAGCCGGGTCTTCACCTTCCATTCCTCCCAGTGAGGCAGAGGAGCAAATAGAAACCGGAGGGTACCTTGTAAGTGGGAGTTGGGGTTGCTTCTTGTTTTAGACTTGGTAAGGCGGCAAATTCAGGGATTCTTCAATCGCAGCGGCTCCCAATGTATTCCAGAGACTAGATTTAGCAGTTCACTGCTGCCCGGATGCTCGGAAAGGCGGTTGTAGGCCCCACAAAATCCGTTTTGCTGCTTTTAGCCGGTTGCAACCCTTCTAGTACAGTTGGGCCCCAGCGGGCTGCACTGACTTTTCCTTGGACCACGTTTGACCTGGAGTTGGAACAGTTACTATACTTGTCCTCGAGTCAGTTTAGCATTACTGTGGCAGCCCTCAGAATCCTCGGGTATACCGCCCAATGTTAGGGTCATGGGGATCTTGAAATTTAGATGTCCTGATCTTGTCCTTAAATCTTACTCTGTCTTGAACTTCTAGATCATATGCCAAATGGTACTGGGAATGCTGTTGTGATTATTTAGTCATTAGGAAAGGTTGGTTCCTTTTTATCTTCTGCACCAAGTGTGTCTGTCTGTAGAGCCTAGTTTTGCTTGTCTCGGGCCCTTTTACAGTATTTTACTATTAAGAATTATCCTGATGTTACTATTAAAGATTTTTTCCTTGGACTTGTATTTTTCGCTATTTATAAATACCGTTTAGGGAAGTAGATATGCAACCTCCTCTTAGCCCCCTTCAGACTTGAGCTAGCTCAGTGTCATCTTCTCTTAGATAACACTTCAGATTCTCCCTTGTTGTATAGTGTTGTCTTTTTCATCCACATCTGAATTTCTAGGTACCACAGACATTTCTCTGAAGAAATACTTATTTGGGGCCTACTATTTATTGTACCCTATGCTAAATACAATGAGAGAAATGCAAAGGTAAATAAAACAGACTCCCTTCAAGGAGCATAAATGTGTAGAAAATAGTTAAGGCTGTTTTGCTATGTGTAAAGTGCATTATATACCTGTGAGGTAAGTAATGCTATTTCTATTATACAGATTAAGAAAATGGCCCAGCTGGTGTGGCTCAGTGGATTGAGCATGGTCCCATGGATTGACAGGTCCAGGTTCCATTCCTGGTCAGGGCACATGCCTGGGTTGAGGGACTGATCCCCAGTGGGGAGTGTGCAGGAGGGAGCCGATGGATGTTTCTCTCTCTCTTTCCCTTCTTCTCTCTCTAAAAAAATATGTGTGTGTGTGTGTGTGTGTGTGTGTGTGTGTATCAATTAAATGGACAACCTTCCAGAGGTTGTGAGGAGGAAATGGGAGGGATTGGATAGCATTGGGATACCTGTACATATCTTCTGAGAAAAAAGAATTGACAGTGACTCAAAGATACTGAGAGCTCATCACATGAAAAGAAGGAAACTATAGATTTTGTTTTTACTTCTCTAAAATTGCTGTTATGCATAACTTTCTCATTGATGCCTGAATATATATCATCAAATATCTGATTAATGCTTGAATTGTAATTTTTTTTTTTACCTTAGGTACATACAGGAATACTTTAGTACAATAAACTCCATCCACCTAAGTGTAAGATTTGACAAGTTTCTACAGTTACATACACTTACCTATTTTGTATCAATATCTCTGTGAATATTGTTCTATTCAAACCTTGTGTATTTAACTGTCCTTTTTTTTTTTTTTCCATTTATCTTCACATAGAGCGGGAGTGAGAGAGGGAGGAAGAGAGAGTGTGACACATCGACTGGTTGCCACCCACACGACCCCAACTGGGGCCGGGGACAAACTGCAACCGAGGTACATGCCCTTAGCGGGAACCAAACCCAGGACTCTCTGGTCCCCGGGCCAAGGCTCTAACCGCTGAGCCAAACCGGCCAGGGCTATTTAACTGTCTTTAGAACTCCCCTTGTATTCTTTCTGAGTCTTTGTGGACTGCCTTTGAATAGTAATTAGGTGATCTTTAAAGTCCTTTTATTATATATGCTATTTATTTGTCTTCCTTTTGGAGTGTGGCTCCATTACTGAAGTCACAGATCACTGTTTTTCTGAAACTTCTTAATCCGTGAAGTCCTGATTTTTAGAGTTTGCCTAGCCCTGGCCGGTTTGGCTCAGCAGTTGGAGCGTCGGCCTGCGGTCCAGGGAGTCCCGGGTTCGGTTCCCGCTAAGGGCATGTACCTCGGTTGCAGTTTGTCCCCGGCCCTGGTTGGTCATGCGGGTGGCAGCCACTCGAGGTGTCCCTTTCACATCGATGTTTCTCTCTCTCTCTCTTCCTCTCTCTCCCTCCCACTCTATCTGAACAAAAAATGGAAAAGTGTCCTCGGGTGAGGATAAAAAAAAAAAAAAAGCTAGAGTTTGCCTATTTCTGTGGTGTAAATACTCCCAACAGGGCTAATTTCAAACTACTAACATGACATCACTGAATGTGGAATTAAAAAGAGATATGGTAGCATGCAACTGTAATTTTCACCTTATGGGTAAAATGGAAAAATAATATCAAGGAAAATAGATAATAATAAAATGTAGTAAAACAATTAGGAACTCATGAATTTAGAATACTTATTACCTTTGTGTGTGTGTTTTTAAATTGACTTTAGAGAGAGAGAGAGAGAGATAGAAACATCGATGAGAGAGAACATCGATCAGCTGCCCCCTACACACCCTCCATTGGGGATTGGGCCCACAACCCCAGGCATGTGCCCTGACCGGGAATTGAACCGGAGACCTCCTGGTTCATGGGTCGATGCTCAACCAGTGAGCTACACTGGCCCAGCTACCGTTGTTTTTAATGTAATTAATTGTACTCATTTTTAATAACACTGTGTTTAACAGCCAGCTTGCAAAATTCCTAAAAATTTAGCAGATTGGCTCTAGCACACCACTAGTTTAGGTTCACTTTTTGATGCCCAAACAGAAGAAGTCCACAGGGGCAGAAAGCTTTGTCTGAAAAACACAGTTTATTGGTCAGGGTTTAGTTTGGGAAGCGGAACCACTATAAATATTGTGGAATTAAGGGATTTATTATAGGAATAAGATCTTACTCGATTTTGAGAGAAGCTGGATAAGTAAGAGTCTAAAACTGAGAGGTAGAGAATCAGAGAAATATCACTAACTAGCTCTTCTGAAGCACTGTTAATGGATGGACAAATCCACGCTTGCCGTGGAATCGGGCAGAATTTCACATCTGGCTGATGGAGTGGGACCATACCAAAGGGGAGTAGATGAAGCATAAGGCTGTTGCCTCTACACTGATCTCTGTTAGTCAGCTGAGCTGGACGTGGAGCAGGGGAGAGAGAGGACAAGGTGGATTCTGCTGGGCCCTTAATGATGTCTCTCACCGTCTCTAACTGCAGTGACCTTCGATAGAATAGCAGCTGCTTCCCTTTCACCTTCCCTATCTTGAGCAACTCTAACCCAGAACCATACAGGGAGGGGAATTTGGGGAAACCTAGGTCAAGTTTAGTTAGCCAAGTTGGCAAAGTACAAAACTACTATAGTCGATCCTTTGTCAATTCAGCATCCATACACATCTCTTAATCATATTTAACCTTTTGAATAAAGATAAAAGCAGTTGTGCTCCTGTCTAATATGCAGCTATACTTTGTTTTTGTAATTTGTCCCCTGGTCATAGCTGTATGACCGAGGTACATGCCCCTAGCGGGAACCGAACCTGGATCTCTCTGTACCGCAGGCTCTTTATGTTCTTCACTTTTTTTTTTTTTTTTTTTTTTTTGGTAAGTGCCCCTACTGGGAACTGAACCCAGAACTCTCTGGTCCAAAGGCTGACTCTCCAACTGCTTAGCCAAACCGGCCAGGGCTTGCCTTCACTTTTGAAAGAATTTCTCAGGGTATAGAATTTTAGGTTGATAGTTTTTTTCTTAATACTTTCAGGGCGTCTGCTGTTATTTCAAGAACTCAAGCTATTCTTGCCCCATATGAGCTTTGAGAATTGTTTCATCTGTTCCTTTTATATGGTTCTTTTCCATCCTTGGTAATTCCCTCACGTGCATGTGCTGATTGTCTCTCTGCTGAGGACTTGAGTAGAGACCCTCTGCAGACTTTTGTGTAGCTCTCATTTCTATCCTGCCCTGTGGTCTCTAGCTACCTTTGCCTCCGTAAACTCCCAGTTCTTTATTCTCAAGTCAAGACTCCTGGCTCTGTCTGCATTTCCCCTTTGCCCTTGTTCTAGAAACTCTCCAGTCTGTAAGTTGGGGCAGTCATAGGGCTCACCTTCTTTGTTTCTCCTTTCTAAGTAAGCACAGTCCTGTGCTACTTGGATGCAGTCACATATCCAATGTCTGAAAACCTTTGCGTTATATATTTTGTCCAGTGTTACTTAGTTATTTTAGACAGGGAGGTAAATTTGGTCCCTGATACTCCAACTTGGCCTAAACAGCATATTTTTGAGATTCATTTATGGTGTGTGTCAGTAGTTCTTTTCTTTTCCTGAATAGTGGCCTAGTATATGGAAATATTGCAGTTTATTTGTTCATCTGTTGATGGACATTTATTTATTTATTTATTTATTTTTCCAATTTGAGGCTATTATGAATGAAGCTATTGTACCTGTGTTGTATAGATGTTTTCATTTGTCAGATTTTAAAACAGTTTAACAGATTTTCAAAAATAAAACTTGTCTTACTGTTATTGATATTATGCCTGTTTGACTATTCAGGATTTTTGTTGTTGTTGTCATTATCATTTAAGATTCTCACTGGAACAAGCAGTGACTTTATTGGGTCATAATAACAGTGTCTATTCTGAACGTGCTTCAATTTTTCCAGTGCCATCAGTTTTATGTCTAGCTGCTGTCAGTGTGTCTGCCTCCAATACCCTAGCTTTTGATCACTTCTGCTGTGAGTTAGAAAGCAGAGGAATTGTGGTTATGGGTTAAGAGTCTGTTAGTTTGAGGTCCTAAGATAAGGCTTAGGCCAACTGCTATTTTATAGCTCTGACACATTTGCTTCCATGGTCACTTCTTTCTTTGCTTAAAAATTGCTGAAAGTCTGACTTCTATGAAAATATCCTATATGTTGAACATCAGATATCTTTTACAAGAATAGAAATATAATTGGTATATTTGATAACTATAATAGATAAATGAGCAGTACATAACTTTAAGATTATGGCCTATTAAATGACAGCATTTAAAATTACTGTCACTTTTATTTTGCTGAATTTTCTTTTCTCGGTTATATCTCTTTAGTCTTTTTAATCTAGAACAGTCCCGCATGTTTATTTTCATGATGCTGAATTTTTAAAGACTAGGACAATTGTCTTATAGATTATCCACATGCACATGTATTTTTTAAACAACAAAAATGAACTTACATTGTACATATTTTTGAAATTTGTTTTTCACTTTAAAGCATCTTATGAATGAATGTCTTTTCAGGTTTATATTTTCTTTTTTTTAAATATTTTTTATTGATTTTTTTTTTTTTTTTAGAGAGATAGGAGGGGGAGAGAGATAAGAACAGTGATGTGAGAGAGATACATCATCGATCTGCACACCCCCCACCGGGGATTGAGCCCGCACCCCAGGCATGTGCCCTGACCGGGACTCGAACCGGGACCTCTCAGTCCATGGGACTGATGTTCAACCCACTGAGCCACACCAGGTTCACATTTTCAACAGTACATTTAAGGTTCTCTATTATCTGAGCTTTTAATATGCTTTTCGCATTTCTCCTAGTACTCTCCGACACTGTCTTTTCATTTCGTGAACCATCTGCCATAATGTCCATTCATCTTCTCTACCTTTGCCCATTATCCAGCCTTAATCCAACGCAATTAGCTCACATCATTTCCCTCACTTGAAATGCCTTTCTAGTATTGTATCTGCTTATTCAAGTCATAGAATTTTACAGTTTGTCAAGTAGTGGAAATGTATTAAGACAGAAAGAAGGCTGGCCTTCAAGTCCTAACTATGTGACTGACAAGCTGTATGACTTTGGTGAAGTCACCTCCTCTCTGAGACTAAACTTCCTCAGCTGTGAAATGAGGGGTGGGATTAAATCATTGAACAACCCATGATTAGGGATAAATATTGTAGAAAAATAAGTACTAGAGGAGTTCAGAAGCAGAGGTTTATCACTGTTGGCTGATATGTATCATGAATATCATTGAATTTAAGCTGAATGGTTATAAAGTTCAAATGAAATAACTTACATGAAAGGTTCTGAAAATAATAAGTTATATAAACGCAACATATTTTAGCAAACAAAATGAAGCAGGGCACTTGGGGTGAGAGAAAGAGGACTGTTCTAGGATGCTGGTGTGTAATTATTACAGAAGTTCAAAGACTCTCAGAACCTCAGCTGCCCTGATGGTGCTACTTGAAACTTTTAAATTGATACTACTCAGTTGCTTTCCTGGGTGGGGATAATCATACCTCTAATCTCTTCTCCTTTGTTCTTACAGCTTTATTATCAAGTCCTAAATTTTGGAATGATTGTCTCCTCAGCACTAATGATCTGGAAGGGGTTAATGGTCATAACTGGAAGTGAAAGTCCAATTGTAGTGGTGCTCAGGTAATAATTTTTCTCTTCAAGGCATGGAATTTGGTGGCATTGCTTGAGGGAACTATTGAGATACTGAATAATTGTTGTATCATTCCTCTAGAAACTATTCCTTCCCAGAAGAGGGCCTGGAAGAAAATTAGATACTATTTCTCAATTGTGAAAAATTCTCAACATGTTAGACACTTTACATTCAGACCCAAAGACAAGACATTAACTATGTGAGCTTTATTTTCCACCGATCTCTTAAGTGTTTCAATGTACTTTATTTTCCTGAAGTTTTCTGTCTTATAGTTCTTCATTTTGATAAATCAGGGCTGGTATTTAGTTGTTAGTTTGCTAGATTATATACCAACCCGAAAGTAACAGTTTTTCTGCAGAATGTTCTCAGTGTCAGTACAGAAGCATCACTAATTATTTCCATGTTTCCTGCTGACTTTTAAATATCACTTCTAAATAGACTTCAGGAATTTTGAATATACTAATGCCATCTTTAAAGTGACAAATAGGCGCGGCCGGTGTGGCTCACTGGTTGAGTGTCGACCCATGCACCAAGAAGTCACTGGTTCGATTCCCGGTCAGGGCACATGCCCAGGTTGTGGGCCCGATCCCCAGTGGGGGGGCATGCAGGAGGCAGCCAATCATGTTCTCTCTCATCGATGTTTCTATTTCTCTCTCTCTCTCCCTCTAAAATTAATAAAGAAAAAAAAATTTTTTTTGTAAAGTGACAAATAGGCCCTGGCCAGTTTGACTCAGTGGTTAGAGCGTTGGCCTGTGGACCAACGAGACCTGGGTTCAATTCCAGCCAAGGGCACGTACCTCGGTTGCGGTTCAACCCCGGCCCTGGTCAGGGTCATGCGGGAGGCAGCCAGTCCATGTGTCTCTCACTTCGATGTTTCTCTCTCTCTCTCTCCCTCCCTCCTTCTCTATCTAAAAGATAAATGGAAAAATATCCTCGGGTGAGGATTAAAAATAAATAAATAAATTTTTAAAAGTGACAAATAGTACTGAATTTTTTCTCCACTGTATTTCCTTCCCCTCCTTAATATTCCTACTGTTAGTGCTTTAAAAACCTAACATACTCATTTTTGGAGAATTACCACTTAGTTACTTAATTGAATCATTATAGTTCTGCCTTATTTTGGGCTTACTTATATAAGCTCTCTCAAAGTCTTTTCTGGAGATAAAGGAGTATAAGCATAAAATAAACCACATCATTAATGTTATTTAGAGTCTGGTTAATACACGTTACTCTCAACAAGATGAATTTGACTCCTTCATTGTTGTACAGAATATACTTCTAGAAACAAGTGGTTGGAAGCACTGGGTCTCCAGTGTCTTACTCCTACCTTAGTTAATAATCAGCCCTGGCCACTTTGGCTCAATATTGGCCTGTGGACCAAAGAATCACGGGCACGTACCTCAGTTGCGGTTTGTCCCTGGCCCCGGTCAGGGTCGTGTGGGAGGGAACTAGTCAGTGTGTCCCTCTCACATCGATGTTTCTCTCTGTCTCTCCCTCCCACTCTATCTGAAGATAAATAGAAAAATATTCTTGGGTAAGGATTAAAAATAAATAAATAATCAAATGCAACTGTAATTTTAGAAATCCACAGAAATGTATGGATTTTATTAGCTGGGAAAGCATTTAATGTACTGGTCTTGGAGTATAGAGCCTTGGATGTCTCTTTCATTGTCTAACTACAACCTTGGGCAAGTCACTTATTCACTGAACATAGTTTCATCTATAAAATGAAGGCTAGACCTAGATGATGTCAAAAGACCTTTCCAATTCTAAAATTATGTGGCCCTAAGTTCCCAGACAGTCTTTGATTCGGTGGAGAGCTTCAATTGGTGAAGTGTTCAAACACTGACAGAGGGGAAGCCACACTAATTGGCTCTGTGGGGAAAAGTTATAGAGACTGGGCCCAGGGAGGCTTCCTGTGGAGAGTCTTCTGGGATTACTTCAGATTGAGTGTCCTTCAGTGGAGACCTCTAAGGACAATCTGATGATCTTTAAACCCAAGATGCTGGAGCAAATAGGGGATTGCTCAATGGTAGTTCTGAAATTGTCCACTTTTGCTATAGCTGGCAAATTTGTATTATCAGTTGGAACTTAAAAGTGGTTGGATAGCCCTGGTAGGTTTGGCTCAACGATTAGATAGAGCATTGGCCTGTGGACCAAAGGGTCTTGGGTTCGATTCCAGGTCAAGGGCACGTACCTGGGTTGCAGGTTGGAACCTAGCCCTGGTTCGAGGTATTTTGGGAGGCAACCAGTCGATGTGTCATTGATGTTTTTCTCTTTCTCTCCCTCCCTCCCACTCTTATCTAAAAATCAATGGAAAAATATCCTTGGGTGAGGATTAGCAAACAAAAAAAAAGTGGTTGGATAAGTTATTTGGTAGCTAGGTTATTTATATGGTAAACTTTTCTGATTGCTAATGTGGAATAAAAAAAATGAAAAGAGACTAGGTCTTTTTATTTTAAAAAAATTTTTTTTCTTTATTGATTTTAGACAGGAAGAGAGAAGGAGAGGGAGAGAGAGAAACATCAATGAGAGACAACATCAGTCGGCTGCCTCCTGCATGCCCCTCGCACCGGGAATTTGGCCCATAACCAGGGCATGTGCCCTGACCAGGAACCGAACTGGCGACCTCCTGGTGCATGGGTCGATGCTCAACCACTGAGCAGCACCGGCTAGGCATAATTTATTTAATGTTTAAAAAGTTTCCCGTGGCCAGGTAGCTCAGTTGGTTAGAGCATGGAGCATGGTCCTGATATGGCATGGTTGTGAGTTTGATCCCTGGTCAGGGCACATCCAAAAAGAACCAACCAATGAATATATAAATGAGTGGAACAACAAATCAATTGTTTTTCTCTCTCTCTCTCTCTCTCTCTCTCTCTCTCTCTCTCTCTCCCCCCTTCTCTCCTCTCCCTCTCCCTTTTTCTCCCTCTCTCCCCCCTTCCTATCTCTAAAATCAATAAAAATAAAATTAAAAAGTAATAATAAAATAAAATATTTATCTTGGTTTCTTTCTTTTCTTGTTAATCCTCACCCAAGGCTATTTTTCCCATTGATTTTTTTTTTTTTTTTTTTTTTTTTTTTTAAGATGGATTGGCAGGGGCGTGGGGCATCGATGTGAGAGAGACACATTGACCAGTTGCCTTCCCGCAGAACCCCAACCAGCCGGGGCTGGGAACCAAACCTGCAACTCAGTAACGTGCCCTTGACCAGAATCAAACCCAAGACCCTTCAATCCATGGGCCGACACTATAATAGCTGAGCCAAACCAGCCAGGGCCCTCAAGTTTATTTCTTTTTTCTTTTTTTTAAGAGAGGGAGAGAGATAAAAACATCAATTGGCTGCCTCCTGCATGCCCTGCACTGGGGATCAAGCCCGAAACCCGGGCAACCTGAGCTTGTGCCCTTACCAGGAATCAAGCCGGAACCTCTTAGTCCATGGGACGAGCTTAATCCACTGAGCCACACTGGCCGGGCTAGTTTATTTTTTTAATGGTCCTCTCACTGCACACTTTTACCTGTGTTTAGTTGCCATCTGTATCTGAATTTTTAAATCTGTTTATTTCTCATCTACCTTTCTTCCCTGGCATCTAGACTCTCATTTTCACCCTGCTCTGGCCATCGGCACCTGCATGTTAACTAGGCACTAGAAATTCCACGTAATGAATGTGAAATTCATCTTTTCTCATAAACCTGTTATTTTTCCTCATTTTCCTGTGACTGCCATCTGCTCAGTTGCCAGTGTTAAAAACCTAGGAGTCATTCTGTCATAATCCAGTTTACCATCAAGTTTGTTCTTTTCCCAATCTCTGTTCTACCCTTTTACAGTTGTCCCCCTGCTGTTTTTCTATTTCAAGCTCTCATCATTTCCTGCCTGGCCTGTTGTAATGACCTTTAAAAACAAATGCTTTTATTAATCAGGAAATAAGTTAGGATATTTTCATGGTATGAAATGTTGAAAACATACACAAAAATCTAGGTGAAACTAAGTCACCCATAGTTTTGGGATATAATCATTGTTAACATTTTGGTCTCTTTTTTCACGTATATTATTTCTTCCATAATTGAGGCAATTCTGTATATACATCCTTTTCTTGGTATTTTCCCCCTTATTCTGCTGTGCCCACTTTTTTGGGGGGGGGGTTAGTCCTCACCTGAGGATATTTTCCCATTGATTTTTAGAGAGAGTGGAAGGGGGCGGGGGGCGAGGAGAGGGGGAGAGAGAAATGTGAGAGAGACATGTCAATTGGTTGCCTCCCGCACGACCCGGGATCTGAGACCCTTTGGTCCTCAGGCCAGTGCTCTAACCGTTTTGCCAAACTGTGTCCACTTTTTAAAATAACACTTTTAATATTTGCCAAGTGCTCAGTTATAAGTAATAGCCTGAACAAGTAGTCTCCCAATCTACCTTCTCATCTGTTCCATTTTACTTATTTATTCAATAAATATTTGAATGTCTTATTTATACTCTATAGCTTCTGAAGTGATCGTTCTTAAATGCAAATGTTATTATGATACTTACTGCTTAAAATTCTAGAGTGGCTCAGAGGCAATTTGGCACAGTGAGAGTGTATTTCTGTTGGACTCCATTGATTCAAGTCTCACCTTTATGTTTATCATTTTCTTGATGTGTAATTTCAGGCCTCCCTGAGCCTCAGTCTCTTTATATAGCATGACCAGAACCTTCAAACAGAAGTGTTTGGACTTTGTTGTTACTCCTGTCTTGATTTTTATTCCCTGTCTATCCATTTTCTTCTTGCTAAACCTGTTGTTATTGAAAACTAAAACTTGAGTTTCTAAAAATAATACTGATGGCCTTCTTCATAGAAAGAGAAAGTTCATTAATTAGTGTACATATCTTGAAGAGCTTGGTATAGAGTAGAACAGGTGAGAGGTGAGAAGTCTGCTCTCACTGATTACCATGGAATTACATCTTTTGCTCATTTCTGAAATTCTTAAGCAAAAATCTCTGCTTTTGTCCTTGGTTTTCTTTCTTGTTTCTCTTTTTAAAATAAATAAATTGATAACACAAGCATCATCTCTGTAGCTGACTGTTCTTTGACTTGATGAGCTGTTCTTCCTCCTTCATGGCTTGAAATCATAAGGTCATCTTGGTCTGTATCTTTATAAATGGCAGAAGAAGATGATCCAGTTCTCATTTGAATATTTGAATATGTTTAGTGTTTTCAGATGAAGTGAGAATAAGGGCAATGTTTATAAAGTTCATTCTTTAATCTTCTGTTTGTCACTTGAAATTTTAAAAGGTTAAAGAATTAGTAGTGCTGCCCTTTTCAAAGATTTAAGCTCCTTTGAATAGTAATGCTTGAAATGGAAATAGTTAATGAATGCTAATAACTAAAGAAACCTTTAATATAACTCATCAGTCTGAGGAAGCCATATTTTCAGAACAATATACATTTATGTCGTCACTATATTTGTTAAGGTATTGAGTATACTTCAAAGGTGATACTTTTGTTTTGTTGCATATTTAATTTTGAAAATAAATTTAATCTCAGACTTTCTCTTTGCTATTATATTCTTCTTTCCCTCCCAGTGGCAGCATGGAACCTGCATTTCATAGAGGAGATCTTCTCTTTCTAACAAATCGAGTTGAAGATCCCATACGAGTGGGAGAAATTGTTGTTTTTAGAATAGAAGGAAGAGAGATTCCTATAGTTCATCGAGTCTTGAAGATTCATGAAAAGTATGTACAAACTATATCTTTTCTGTTTTAAAATATTTTTATATTTATGGTGTTTACAGTATTTAATTTTGATAGCCTAAAGGTTAAGAAACGGTGGAAAACTCCTAGGTCCTTCCCATTCATTTTTATGAATGTTTGAAGGCTTGGTGAACATTTGAAAACTAAATCGTTATTTATTAATTCATTTATTTCCCTGTAGGTTTTTCTTAGTTCCCAACCAGATCAGTAACTGTGCATATTTCAAAGCAGTAAATAACTTAATGTGCCTATTTATCTATGTAATAATATTCCTTTCAGATGATACAGGCCTGGTGGTCACTTAGAACTTGCTTAAAATGGCATCAGTCACATCAGGCACCAGAAACCATTTTGCCCAACACTGTACCCCTCATGATCAGTTCTTATAATCTCACAGGCCCCTACCTTCTGGAATGGTCCCTGAGCCTCTGAGGGGATGAATGAACACAATTGTCACTTTTTGTGACATCAGCTGTCTGAAATGCAGACAAAAGCCACAGGAACAGTATACTGTTACTGTGTGTATGTGTGTGTGTTGCATAAACCCAACCCCCAAATGATATAAAGGTTGATCCCAAATAGAATCTTCTGATGTAATGGATGAGGAAACCCTAATCCTAAAAATAAAAATTTTAAGGCAATCTAACAGACATTTCAAATAAGAATAAATTTATCAACTTTTTCAAATTCCAAAGAAAATTTCTGAAATCGAAGTTATTCTTTTAAATATAGATTCTTGCATTTTAGAATTAGAAAGGATATATGTAAAACCTTTAGAGCACCTCTCTGAGTCTCTGTTTCCTTATCTGTAATATAAAGAATTTTAGGGAAATGAATTAGGAAATCTCTGAGTTCTAAGCCTGTGCTTCCCTGTTCAACTGCATATTCCTCAGCCCCTCCCTTCCAATCTATGGTATTTCTAGTTAAGGAAAACTTTGAGAAGGGAAGGAAAGAAAGAAATGAAGGAAAAAGGAGGTATCGTGGAGGACACACATAGGGGATGTGAAATGGTGGGGTGATTTAGGTTCTTGAATATGAGGAAGCTCTAAATAAATATTATTCTTACCACCCTCTAACGTGGTTTGTCCTCTCCACCTAAGAGGCAACTGTCAGTTGTTGCTTTTTGCAAATCCCTATAAACATCCTAGTTTAGAAGAGTTTTCTTCACTGGTGAAATAAAGATCTGACTGCTCTTTTTTTCAGGCTCGAGCATGTATTTGGAAAGAGATAATTTTTAAATGGCATTCTATTGTTAACTAGGAAGGAATAACTTCTTATTTATTTATTTTGGAATTGTGAAAGTTTATTTGGTTCAGGTAGCGTTTTTCAGATTTTTTCAAGTGGATTTCGGTTGTTGGTTCTCAGCACTGCCTGTTGTGGACAAAGCAGAACCAACTTTCCCCTGAGTTTATCAGAGAAAAATCAATTTAAACATAGGCCCTGCTTGGGTAGAGTAGAAATTGCCCATTTTTATGTGTGATCCTTTGAAATCCAGTGAGTTGTTTTAAATTTTAAAATGGTTCATCTTGTTTCAGGTCAGGTTCATTGACAGATGTTGTATCAACTACAGATTTGTTAAATTTTAAAAGTAATTTTAAACAGAATTTTGAATATTTTAAGGTGTGTGGTACTGTGTAATCTGGGGATTTGGGTGATTTATTTTCGACACTTGAGATGCCTTCAACCTGCAGGACTGTTTGAATAGCAGATGCTATTAATATTCCAAAGTTTCCAATTTCCTCCTTTCTTTCCAGGAGACTAAAATACCTGGTTGTAATAATCATCTGATTCAATGATATTAGCATTGTTCTTAAATATAGGACCAAATGACAGCCAAAATTGATTAAGTCTTGTAGTCAATCTTTCCTGGGTGTTTTCAGGCTGGTTTTTGCACTGTTGTTCATTTCTTTCAGAAGCAATATCATCCTGAGCTTTAAGAAGACTAGAGGTAGGAATTGCTCAACTGACCTCTCTCTTCTCTTTATTCCTCTTTTCCTTCTTCACCTGCTGATTCTGTAAGGAACCTTTGCAAATCTGTAAATATCATATAAAGTTCTTTTTTTTCATGTATCTCCATCTTATTAACATTCTATTACATGTGTATTATTACACATGATGCTGCGTAAATTAGAAAATCCAGAAAACAAAAAATAACATATAATCCTAGCACCCAAAGATAATGTTAAATTTGGGGTAATCCTCTTTTTGTTTTATAAACATACTACATGGTTTATCTTTAACCATCTATAAAGTGGTTATTTCCTCCTTCCTACCATCACAGTATTATGATGGTTGAATTAAATTGTAAGCGTATTGAGCTCCTTAGAGGTAGATAATATTAAATATTTGGTCCCTGTGTTGGCAAGGGGAAACTTCAATACAAATGTGTCATCAGCCAGTATTTTGGGCCTGTGAGTTGTGAGGTCTAATAGGAGCTCGTTGCCACCTGAATATTTGTTACACTTTTAAGTAGATGAAGGAGACCTATGCTTTTTCAGCTTTAGTGGTCTCTCCTGACTATATTGGGGAGAGGGGTTGCAGGGAGTGTATGTTTGGTTGGTTGGCAAATCAAGTCTTTGTGAATAGCCCAATCTCCTGTAGCATCCCCTTCCTTTCCTGGGAGAGTTTCCCATTTCCCAGCCCTCCTCTCCTGTTTGATTTTACTTTTCTGCCTCTGTGTGGTTGCTGTTATCTTCATGCTGGAATTGACTCTTGCTTCCTGCCGCTCCTGGCTTTCAGGCTTGCAGCTAGCCCCTCTCAGCACCTGTCCTCTTTTACCCCCCAGCATTTTTCAGACATTCTTTCACTTACTGAGTTGTCAGCTGCGGATTCTTTTTCTCTGTATATATTTGCATTTTTTTTATTGCAATCTCATTTTTAACGTAACTGCTTGCACCTAGCTGTTTTTGGTGTTTGCAACACCTCCCAATTTAGTTTCATCTGCAGATTTAGTGTCTGATGAGCCAGTTTCTGGCTTAGCATTTCAGTGGATATTAGTCAGTAGGAGTCTGGAGCTAATTTTCTTCTTTCTATTATAGTGGTTAACCCAAGCACACTTAAATTAATTTTAAGATAGTTTTTATCAACTATAAAATGTACTTTGTTTTCAGTTAAAATTTAAAATTACTAGAAATGTCGGGTTCTTCAGAAGAATTAAACCAGTACGTTTCTGATTAAGTAAGGTACTGTTATTTTTGCTTAGTTTTTAAATATGGAGAATTTCAAACATACATAAAAGTAGACAAAACAGTACAGTGAACTTCCCATGTACCTGTCACCCAGTCCCAATAATGATTAATCTATGGCCAATTCTGTCCCACCTATACTACCACCTTTCCTTCTCTCCTGCCTGTATTATTTCGAATCCAATCATAAATATGTCATGTTATATATAAATGTTGTAGTAAATATCTGTGAAACATAATCAGTGAGCTTTTTTTTAACAGTTTGAATCTAGATTCGGATCGGGTCCTCAGTTGCAATTGGTTGATATGGCTATTATAGTCTCTTTTATTTAATATGTAAATTCCTTTTCCAACTTTTCTTATTCTCTGCAACTCATTGGTTGAAAAAAACTGGGTCATTCTGTAGTTTCACATAACCTTCATTTTGCCTATTATATCCTGTGGGGCAGTGTAATGTGTGCCTTTGCTCTTTGTACTTCAAAGAAATTGGTGGTTTGTTGTAATATAAAAATGAAATTATACTGTACATGCTATTTTGTAATCTTTTCTTCACTTAATACAGCTTGTATGATCTTCTGATGTCATTAAATAGTCTTCTGTAACATCGTCCTTAATGCTTGCTTAGTATTTCAGCTCCTGAATGTTAGACTTTTAGCTTGTTTCCTGTTTTTTCTTATTATAAGTTACACAGCCATAAACATCCTTTTAGCTAAATAAATAATTATTATTATTATTATTATTTTTTTTTTTTACCTGCTTATTGGGACAGCTCTATTCAGATAGTCCGGGCAAAAAGAACATCTCGCGGGGCACTTTTTCGACCTCCTGCAGGCTGTTACTTCCTTAACGGGGTGTGCTTGGAGGTGCCCAGGTCTGGCACCCCTGCCTGCAGTGTTCAGGATTCCCCTAGGATGGTTCTCAATCCTGTGCACTGGAGCCAGCTCTCCATGTCTGGAAATGGCCTCAGGAAAGCAGTGGGTTCTCACAGTCTGTTCAGTAACAGCTAGACAAGTTCAGTGAATTAGTGTCTGGTGTTGATGCTGGATCGTCAGGAAAGGTTTGAGGTCCAGTATCCAGTTGAGGATGTGATTGATCCCAGTCTGACAGGAGGCCCGGAGGACTCCGGGGGCCCGCGGTTGCCCCCTATGCAGTATCCTCACAGACCTCCTGAGTTTCAGCACCAAATAAAAGGTCTGAGCTGGCGGGAGATCACATCCATAACGCAAGGCCAGTGTAGAGCCAAACGGCTTTATTGCATACGCCTGGGTGCAGGCGGGCTGAACTGAGAAGGGTTCAGCCTAAATAATTATTTTTGATCTTGGGAATACCACAGTTACACAGGGATTTTTGTTAACAAGAGCACATTTTATGCTTTAAATGACATGAAGGTATTTGATGACGTGGGCTTCTCTTACTCTTTTAAGGCAAAATGGACATATCAAGTTTTTGACCAAAGGAGACAATAATGCAGTTGATGACCGAGGCCTCTATAAACAAGGACAACATTGGCTAGAGAAAAAAGATGTTGTGGGGAGAGCAAGGGGGTAAGTATAGAGGGGAGCACTTGCTAAGTTTTTCATGTCTCTGGAAACATGATTCTCTCTTCGTATCGTCTGGTCACACACAATTGAACATAATGGTTGGGTCCTAGTTCTACCGGATCACGTTGTATCCTTTGAAAAAGTATGCTTCTTAAAATGCATGTAAAACTTCAGATATACTGCTCCAGAGGGGAGGAAATGGGGTACAGTAAAAGAATAAAATATTAGTGATGAGATAATGAATGGAGTGACAGTGTTAATATTCATCAGGCAAGAAATGTTACTGGGCACTGTCCGTGTACTCTAATGTCTGTATGCTGCTGCGCTCTGGGGAGCCAGGGCAGTTTTCATCCTGCTTCATGAAACTTACTTTTCTTAAGTATTTACTCAGTAACTTAAAGTGTTCATCTAAATTAACTTGATCATATTCATTTATTCCATACTGTTTTATTTCTAGTCTTGAAATTATTGAGGTCAAATGAAATTTGAAAGTTATATTAAGCCTGTTTATTTCCGATTTTATCAGGAGAACAGATCAGTGGAGGACAGGAATTGTAAGTGATTGGTATGAGGAAGTCTGGGACTGTAACTACCTTCATGTTTTTAATAGTATTAACAATAACTGACATTTATTAGGACTTACTATGTGCTGGCAATTCATTCTAAGCGCTTTACAAGTATTACTTTTTTTTAACCTCAGAACAACCCTAATATTTCCATTCTATAGATGAGGAAACACAGACGAGTTAGGTTGCTTATCTGAAGTCACACTGATGGTAAGTGGCTGGCTGACCCCAGAGCCCACTTTCTTACCCATCACACCAAAATTGCACGCATAACAGTTCTGAAATGGGGAGCTGCTGGTTCTCACTGTTCAGATGGCACATGGCGCTCTTACCGCTGTGAGAGCATCTGCTCCTCTGACCTAGAACGGACAATGTGGATTCAGAGTGATTCCTCTAGCACAGCGATTTTCAGCCTTTTCCATCTCATGGCACACATGAACTAATTACTAAAATCCTGTGGCACACCAAAATAAAAAACAAACAAACAAAAGATATAATTTTGATTCATTCAAACCAGATGGCTGTTGTTGTGTTGGCTGTAGTCTTTTTTTTTTTTTTTTTTTTATCCTCACCCGAGGACATTTTTGCATTCATCTTCAGACAGAGCAGAAGGAAGAGAGAGAAACATCAATGTGAGAGAGACACATTGACTGGTTGCCACCCGCACGACCCCAACCAGGACTGGGGACGAACTGCAACCGAGGTACATGCCCTTAGTGGAAACCGAACCCGGGTCTCTCTGGTCCACAGGCCGATGCTCTAACCACTGAGTAAAACTGGCGAGGGCACTGTTGTCATTTTTTGTTTGTTAATTCTTACCTGAGGATATTTTTCCATTGATTTTTTTTTTTTTTAAGAGAAAGTGGAAGGAAGGGAGGGGGAGAGAGAAACATCTATGTGAGAGAAACACATCAGTTGGTTGCCTCCCTCACGACCCTCACCAGTCAGAAAAGAGGTCAGTGCCCCTGACTAAATAGTCAGGTATTGCATGTTTTAAAATTTTTTTGCAGCACAATGGTTGAAAATCACTGCTCTAGCAAACAGGCCACCACACTGAGGAACTTGGTTTCCACAGAGAAGTAAGTGCAAGTTATTAGGTGAAAGCTGCCACTGTTAAGCATGAGAGATGCTCAGTTTGGGGCCAGAGAGATCTGATCAGAATAAGCACCCATGTGTTTTGTCTTCTGCAGTGCTGGGATTTTTCTGTGCATGCTGCCAGTTCAAGAGAGCATCATTTCCTAAGATAGAGCCAGACATACCTTTATCATTCAAATTAGATCATCAGTGTTTCTGAGAAATCATTGTCCCCATCTCTCTCTGTTCCCAAGATGCTGCTATTATGGTTATTCAAACTCATCAACCTCACTGAGTCTTTTTCTTTTTACTTTAATTTGAAATGTACAGATTCATGTAGAAACATAAGGAGAATAACACTCATCTAAAAGCAAAGCCACTTCTCTTCTTCTGCTCCCCCTCCGTAAATACTTAACTTTTTGGTGTATGTTTTTTTAGCCTTTATGTATAAAGATGTAGATTGTTAATATATGTATGTGTGTGTGTGTACATACATAAGCACATTTTGTGTATAGGGAAAGAATGGTCACAGTTTATAACCTTTTTTTCATTCCCCAGAGTTATCAGTATCTTTGCAAATCAAAAGATTTATTTCCATATCAACATTTTCAGAGCTGTATGCTATTCTGCTGTATGGATAGACCATATTTTTATTTGGACAGTCTCCTATTGTTGGATGCTTTTATTTCTTTTTTTTTTTTTTTTTTTTTTTATCCTCACCTGAGGACATTTTTTTCATTTTTTGTTCAGATAGAGTGGGAGGGAGAGAGAGGAAGAGAGAGAGAGAGAAACATCGACGTGAAAGGGACACATCGAATGGCTGCCACCCGCACGACCAACCAGGGCCGGGGACAAACTGCAACCAAGGTACATGCCCTTAGCGGGAACCGAACCCGGGTCTCTCTGTACCGCAGGCCGACGCTCTAACCGCTGAGCCAAACCGGCCAGGGCTCATTTTTTAAAATTATGAACAATGTTAGGATGAGCATCCTTGTTACACATATTTCAATGCCTCTGCTCAATCATTTCTTCACAGTAAATTCTTAGAGGTGGGATCATTGGGTGACATGTAAGGCTTTTGACAAATTTTGCCTTCGTGTTTCATTTATATTCCGACCAGCCTGACAGAGCGTTCCTTTAATTGGATCTTCATCATTAGGTGTTTAATGCAGCTCTGTCTGTTTATGATGGCCCCTATTTGGGTAAAAGATGCATCACCCTACCTAAACGATATACAGTGTTATTTCTCAAATTCCAACATTAAAGATATAGACTTTTCTGTGGCTTTTAATAAAAAAATGTAATAGCCCAGTACTCTCTGAAGGAAGTAACTTTCTGTGAGGTATAAACATCTGGGCATGAACAGCAGGGCACAGGACCTTAACTGCACAAATTCACTTTCTGTTGATTATACCATCGCTTACCTTGACACTTAATAGGGCATATCACCTCCTTTTGTGGAAATTGTGTTTATAAAGCCCTAAACTGATATTTCAAAGTCAGACTGTACCCAGACCTTGAGAATAGAGTTTTCTCACAGATCATTCTGTAACTGTGGGACAGATGTCTTTAGGCATTAAAAACACTTTTTTCAAACAACTGCCTGCACACTAAAAAAATTTTACACTGAAGCTTAAGGCCCTAAATAAAACAAGTTAAAAAAAAAACAACTGTTGAGATATAATCCACATATATTGGGATATAAAATTCACCATTTTAAAGTGTACAATTCATTGGGTTTTATTATATTCACAAGGTGTGCGCAGCCATCACCACTATCTAGTTCCAGAACATTTCCACAGCCCAGAAAGAAAACTCTGTATCATTTGCAGGCACTCCCCCATCCCCTTTCCCTGCAGCCCCTGGCAGCCATTAATCTACTTTCTGTCTCCTGCTCTGGACATTTTACATAAACAGAATCTTACACTGTGTGATCTTCTATGTCTGGCTTCTTTCACGTAGCATAATAATGTTTTCAAGATTCATTCATGTTGTAACATGCAATGAAAACAATTTTAGAAAATGAAACTAATACTGAACCAACTAAGTATTTAATAGGGGTGATTCTTTCTAAAGTCAGGGAATTGAAAAACACAAAAGGGCCTATTAGTCAAAGAAGACTTGACAGCAACAGGAGAAAGGAATGAAAGCTGATGGGGTCAGGTAATAGAGGAATCTTGACATTGAAAAGAGGGATAAAAATATAAGGAAGGAACACAGAGTAATTGAGCTCTCTGTTGGCTGAAATAAGTTTTATGGATGAGGCTTTTGATATGTGCTCTTTACTTAACTTGAAACAGATTATTTTAGGATAGAAACAATCATCCTATTTAATTAAGTCAGCTATAGGAGTCCAAACTTCCCAGATATAGAGCCCTTTTAACATCTGACAAAAGTATTTTCTACCACAACCTCAGCAGGTGCTTCTTCCTTCTGAGGCTACTGCCTCAGCAGCACTTTGATCCCAGAACACCCAGGACATGTATATATTCACACTCTGCCTTCTAGATGGTAGCACAGGCTGGTGTTGGAGGTGGCCTTGTGGGTGGCATTTGATTTACTTATAGTAAACCTTCTGCTTATTACCAACTCTGCTTTAGCAGACTTTATCTGTTAAGGGTAGGAAAAAAGTGCATCTGATTTGAATGGAAGGTGACTGATGATAGCAGTATTGTGCACTTTTTGCTGTCTCTGTCCATGGAGGGAAACGGTGATAAATATCATCAAGACTTTTGTTTGACTTTGGACTGCCTGTCATATGCTCTCTGATGTTTGGTTATATTACTCCTAAAGATCAAGGTGCTTCCATTTCACTCATGGTGGCAAAGAGAAACCAACCTTAGGGAAAAAATAATGTGTCCATGGATAACTCACAAACACACCATGGCAGACTGTGTGATTAGTGGGAGCCAAAGATTGTGGTTCTTTGAGCGTCAATACCATTGTAAGGAGGTGACAGCGAAAGTCTCTGCCCATGAGAATGGCAGCTGACTGGCTGATCATCACATCAGAAGTAGCTGTCTGCCCTGGCCGGTTTGGCTCAGCAGTTAGAGCATCGGCCTGTGGACCAGAGAGTCCCGGGTTCGGTTCCTGCTAAGAGCATGTACCTCAGTTGCAGTTTGTCCCTGGCCCTGGTTGGGGTTGTGTGGGTGGCAACCACTCGGTATGTCTCTCTCACATCGATGCTTCTCTCTCTCCCCCCCTCCCTGTCTCCCTCCCGCTCTATCTGAAGATGAAGATAAATGCAAAAATGTCCTCGGGTGAGGATAAAAAAATAAAAATATGTGTATTAAAAACACAGAGAACCTCTGTCTGCCCTCCTAGCTTAGCTGTGCCATTCTGTAGCAACTGTTTTTTTCAGCTCTTAGAGGTCCCAGGGGTGGAAACTAAAGTGTGGGCCCTACGACGGGATAATATTTGCCACCACATACATGTCTGATTTGTGCATGTCAGTCTGTAGCAGTGCTTCTTGCACTTCAGTGTGCAGAAACATCATTTGAACCCCACCTTCCAGAGATGCTCCGACTCAGTAAATTTAGAGAAGATATGTGATCTGCATTTTTTAAAAGCCATACAAGTGATCCTGACAGAGGAGGTCTAGGTTTTAGGAAATGTCAACTTATGGAATGGAAATTTGGGATGGTGGAGAGAGATGGTCTGGGTAATGCTGCCAGAAGGAAGAGGGGCAGGACAGGGTAAGGACAGGAAACAGGAAGTAAGAGGAGTTCTTAAAAGGAAGTGAAATGTACCAAAGACAAAATTTCTGTTTTTCAAGTTTGCCCAAGGCTTTGATGGTGGAGGTGTTATGTGGGAGGTAATTTCTGTTTGTGCACCTTTGGCATGGTGCAGAGGTTGTGAATGTTCAGAATAAAAGTATTTGGGCTATTTCAAAGTGTCTCCTTCAGCCCACCCTCCCTTCTCCAGGACAGGATCCAGGACAGTTATCACCCAGTCCACTCACGTGCAGTGCAGTTTCCTGCCACATCATTGGTACCCTGCTAACTTTCTCTTTCTTCCTGAGTTCTTATGCTGTTGAGGAGCCTTCTGCACTGAGGGGAGAACTGAAAGCCTGGGAGAAAACGAGAGATCCCCAAGGGAAAGAAAAGAAGAGGCCTGGACATTCAAACATTAAATCAGGCAGTATTTACTGGATGCCTACTGTGTGCAAGGTGTTATGTTTGGCCTTGAGGATACAGTGGGGAACAAGACTGGCATTGTTTTTGCCCTTATAGAGCTTAGAGTCTAGTAGGAGAGACAGACACTATACAGCTAGTTGTACAACTAATATGCCATTAAAATTGTGATGGAGACTTCAAAGGAACTATGTTGGGTGCTATGAGATTACGGAACAGGTGGTTTTACCTAGTTTAAGGGCAAGAGGAAAGAAAGAACTAGTGAAAAACAAAGGTGTAGCAGCCAAGAGGTGGGTGGAGAAATAGATTTGTAGTGTGTTACAGAACCAAGGAGAAGGGTTTCAAGGGCAAGTTTGTGGTCATTAGTTCAGTACTGCCAAGTAAAGGAAGATGAGAGCTGAGACTGGACTGCTACATATAGTGATTTAAACTGTTCTAGAAAGTTTCAGGAGTAAGAGAGCCAAAGCCAGATTACAGGTGGTTAATAAATGAGAGGATGAGGAAATCTTAATGAAGTACTGGAATTGCACTCTTACATTCACTTTTTGGACACATAGCATGAAGTAACTAGTAATGTTCTGGCTGTATTTGCCTTGTCTCCCCAACTAAATTGACAGCTCCCTGAAGGTTATGACGGTGTCACCCAGCCCCCAGCACTGAATCAGCAGGTAGCATTAGTCACCAAATAGATGAATAAGACTTCTGATCCGGTACTCGTTCTGCTGCATAGAAGCCACGTGCAGTGGGCATGATCATCTGTTTCCTCATCTATAAAATGGCGATATTGCTAACTTCCCTATCACTGGGCTGTTGACAGGATCTGATAGGACGATGGTATATACAAATGGACTTTGTGAACTGAAAATTACTTTTCTGTGGAAGATACTGAGAATGTGCAGTAAATGATAATAGCTACTTAGGAAGTTCTGTGGTAATCAATTTTTTGTTTATTTCTTTGTTTAGATTTGTTCCTTATATTGGGATTGTGACAATCCTCATGAATGACTATCCTAAATTTAAGGTAAGATACTGTACTTCATGTTTCATTAAAAATGTGATCTTGTGTCTCTCTCACATCGATGTTTCTCTCTCTCTCTTCCTCCCTCTCTCCCTCCTGCTCTATCTGAAGGTATATGCAAAAATATCCTCGGATGAGGATTTAAATAAATAAATAAATAAATAAGTAATCTTTTGCTGAAGTTTGGAAACTACTAAATGGATTACACTTAAAAAATAGAAAACTAGTTGGATAGTTGAATAATATATTCTGGTCACAAAGGCCAGTTTATTAAGTCTGAGGACTTATGAACTTGTAAGTCTTCTCTGACTGTGGTTCTGTTTCTCTTCTAGTATGCAGTACTCTTTTTGCTGGGTTTATTTGTGCTGGTTCATCGTGAGTAAGAAGCTGCCTTGCTGTTCCTGGGAGGTGCCGTACTTTTTGTTACTGATGTTTGCGATAGATGTTGGTCTGTGATTGGTGGAGTGGAGCACACACATGCTGGCCCTTCTTGGTAGCACCGGTTTGCATTAGTTTATGTTTCCACACCAGAGTCTGTGTGGGCGGGTGTGCGTGCACCACTACTCGCTCTCCATGGACTCTCAAACACAGGATTTCATATGTTGTCATTGTCACACTTTCGCATTTTTGTACATCAGTGAATTTTTTATATTAAAAGGTTGAGCCAAAGCCCCCAGTGTTTGTATTTTGAAGCCAAGCTTCACTTCTAAAGTGCCTACAGAGCCTGTCAAGGAGCACTCAGCTCCGCCTGAGATTGAAGCCATTCCTCCTGGCGTATAATGGGAATGGCGTATACTGAGGTGTTCGGAAGTCTTAACGTTTCAAAATTTTAAATAAAAGACTTTGCATATTGAACCCTTTATCCCTGACTTGTGTTTGTGGGGAAGGCTTTCTGCAATTTGCCTTTCAGTGCTGGTTCCCAGTGTCCCCTGGGGAGATAAAGGCTTCGATGTGAACAGTCCTTCAGCTAAGAAGGTTGTCCTCATCCTGCAAACTGTTCCTTTGTTTGTTGTGTTTTTTTTGTTTTTGTGAAGTCAAAGTAGCCATTGACGTTCATAGGAAATCTTAGTCACAAAATTGATTCTTCACCAGGGTGTGACTCAGATGTGTGTAAACCCAGGGGTCCAGAAAATTTTACTCTGCTGTAGACTCAACCTTTTCTACACCTGAGACATTTGCAGCCCGTGTGCCTGAAGCCAGGGTGTTTCATCCTCTGGAGGAGGAACAAGGAAGGTGCTGGAGGGCACCCAGTCATTTTCTTTAAACTCAGATTTGCCTGGACCTGTCCCCTTAAGTTCCTGGCTTTGTTCCTACAGACTTCAGGAGGCAAGGTTTCCAGTAGCGAAAGCAAAGCCCAGGCGTGTTTTCTTCTTTTACTATTGAGGCAGTTAGGGAAGTAGGGAGAGTAGGGTAAGCCCATGTGTTTTAAGCACAGAAAACTCTTAATTCTTTGTTCTTGATATGAATGTGAAATCTCAAAGTAAGCAAGTTTTCTGTCTTGGGCTAAATGCACAATTTCTATTATTTGTTCAACTGAAGTGGAAATCAGTTCATACTTGAATGCTAATGGAATGAGAATAGAGACAATTGATCTTCTGAAGGCCTCCCCTGTGGAGAACAGAGCCGTCCTGAATCCATTAACAAGGCTTTAGCCTGCAAGCTTTGGATTTGGGCTCTTAATGATCCCAACAGAGGCTGAAATTTGGCAAATAACAGCTAACAAGTGCTCCCTCGAACCTGTCTTGGGGGCATCTGTTTTCTCATGAGCCAAGCAGAGTGCTGAAATATAGCCCCCATGTGTGGATGACAGAAAGACTGCTTACTCCCTTTTCCTCCTCATTGTCTTCAGAGGATGGGTTAACTGCTCCCAGAATCAGTGCCCTGGCTCTGTTTTCAAACCAGCCCTTCGGGGACTTCTGGGATCCCAGTTTGCCTGAGTGTAAATATCCTTGTCCTTGCATCCTCAGCTATCCAAGTTTCTCCTCCTTATGTACTTATTGGGAGGAAAACATTAATGTTTTTCTCACTTGCATATTTTCATAACCAGTTTTGAGAAATTACTGTTTTTCCTCCTTTGCTGGATGCTCTAGTTGGAAGCAACAGCTAAATTCTCTGAAAAGTAATCCAATCATGTACATATATTTGAATTGCTCTATTAGCCAAAAATAAAAAGATATTTTGTATGGCGATAGGTATTATGTTCCCAGTTTTTATATTGTCTAGGTTAGTGGCTAAAACATAGGACTTAAAACTGGGAGGTTGTATTTGTAAACGTAATGAATTTTAAAAGTTCTTTGAAAATGTAAGAAATACTAGAAATGTTTGATTTGGTGTTTTAATGGAATTACAAGCTCTCCAAGATCTGGGAGGGCTTAACCATTTGTGAGTAAAGGGAATCGAAGAGAATAAGAATTGATAAAACTTCTAATGAGAATTTGATCTTGGGATTGTCTCTTGGCTGTTACTCATCCACTCTCATTACTCCACTTAGGTCTACACGGTATTTTCCACTCCTGTCCTTAGTTCTGGTCCATGCCTCTGTCCCACTGGGCACTTGCACTTGATTGGCCCATCTTTCAACTTAAGTTCAGTACTTCCTGCAGACTTCCCCTTCCAGATTTCACCTTTCCTTTGAAGGTGTGTTCATCTAGATTTTTCATTTTCCCACCGTATTTAGTCACACATCAGTCCTACATATACCCCCATCCTTCCATTGTCATCACCTGCATCCAGAAGCTCATTCAGCGACTCCCTGTCGCTAGGGTGACTGTGTGTTCCAGTTTCCCTGCAACATGCCAGTCTGTGCCTATTTTATGTTATTTTTATTTTGTGCTTATTTTTTACCGTTTCCATCTGTTAATTTATTTCAGAACCCCCTTTACTCTGAGAATTATCTCTTTTGGACCATAAATTTGGTTGCCCTATGTATTTTACCTATGTGTGAAGTTCGAACTTTGAATTCAGCCAACATGAAGCACCCTTGGCTGTACCGCTGTTTTCCCACTTATCTTATACTCTCATTTCTGCTTGTCTAAGTCTCACTTTCTTCACAAGGTAATTGTTCTTCCTCTCGCTCAGCATTTGCAGCCTTGTGCTACTGGTGTAAGTTTTTGGATATGGTCTCAAGTTCCACCATCAGATTGCAAGCTCCTCTGGTGCAGCAGTTCTGTTTTACAGACACTGCTGTCTTCTCCCTGTAGCATCTCGCAGCATAGACCGAAGGTTCAGTATAACCATGGGTTAGAACCAGAGGCAGTAACTTAGGGTAGCATTATTTTATTTAAAAAATTTTGTTTCCTTTATTGATTTTACAGAGAGGAAGTGAGAGGGAGAGGGAGATAGAAACATCGATGAGAGAGAACATTGATTGACCGCCTCCTGCATGCTCCCCACTGGGGATCTGGCCCACAACCTGGGCATGTGCCCTGACCGGGAATTGAACTGGCAACCTTTTGGTGCATGGGTCGATGCTCAACCACTGAGCCACACCGGCCAGACAGGGTAGCATTATTATTGAGCTATTTTATTCTGGGGCAGAGCATATGAATCATTAAAGCAATTTGTACTTTCCTGTTATTTACTCAGTACATTATCTTGGTCTTGCCAAATTTGAATCTGAAAACTTTCTCTCTCCATGGTTCCATCTAAACAACATGTTCCCGCTCTAGAATTGTTCATATTAATCCTGTTTTCTTCTTTTGTGTGCTGTCCTTGGACTCTTCTTTGTGCTCTTTCTTGGTGGGAGAAGTATTGGTGTTTGACACTTTTCTTAGGATGTCTCTCAGGCATCTGAGAGAGCCTAGTATTAGGAATAAAGGGTCTGTTATCCTTGAGTGCATTTGTTGGTCATTTGCATAAGTGTGTTTCCAAGTCCAAGTGACCCCTTAGAACATGGGCTATCTCAGCATCTGAGGCAGCCTTCTTATGATGTGTCACTTTGTTGAGCTTCAGAAACGATCCAGCTGATTCTAGCGGCTAAATGGATTGTCCACCTTCCTCAAGGTGCTCCTTCACCATCCTCCCTCACTAGGACTGTAAGCAGTACCAGACCAAGAAGTCAAGTCCTCAGGACTTTTCTAGCTTCAGCTCTAAGCAGAGCCCATATTCTTATACCCTTGACATTGGTCTCACTGTACAGACCTCCAGTCTTTGCTTCTGCTGGTCACTCTCCCTGGAGTGTCAGCTCACTGCTCTACCTGCTAAAAGCTTTCTCATCCAGCAGACATTTATTGAGCATCTACTCTGTGCCAGATTTTGGGCTAGGCCCTGGGGATGCAAAATGAGTAAGGCCAGATCCCTCTTCTGCCAGGAACTCAGTGCCTTAACAGGGGCAACGTGAAACAGATTTTTTTCCTCTTAGGATCCTAGGTGCAGCGTTCGAGAGATGCACAGGGAGCTCAAAATTATTCTCGACTAAGCTCTCAAGTGTACAGTGTTTCCTGCTCTGTGCTGCCAGACTTTGTTCATGCTCCTCTGTGATGTTGTGTGATGTGTGTCTCACTCCCAACCAGCTCTCTGAAGGCATTAAGGCAAGACCAGCCTCTAATTCATCCTTGTGCTGTCCCCTAGTCCCTGTCACAGTGCTTTGCACAGTTTAGATTTAGTTACACCCTGCATTGCTCCAAAAGGAATTGGAGTGGGTCATAAAGATACAAAATAGGATATGTGATGAGATATAAAATAATTGAAGAATTTGGGATTGAAATACGTGTGGGAGGAGAAACAGATGAGAAAATAGATGATAAGGCACATCAAAAGATTCTGTTGTCTGCTATAATTCTCACTTCCTTTGGGGTTAATGTAAAGAGGGAAATGATCATGTCTGTGCTTTATGGAATAGGCATAATGGAATAAAAAACCAACTGTAATGCTATCAGAGACCAAGAGATTTCTCTTCTGGGACCTCATTGCAAGGGTACCGTGTGCTATTGTTCATTAATCCCTATATTTATTAGCCTAATGGTTTTTATGAGCTGTTTCAAAGGATGGTCCTTCAGAGTAGGTATAGTTCGGCAACTTCTGCTGAGCGCCACCTCACAGAAGACCCAGCTACCCACCTAGACAGCCAGGAGCCGTCTCCTAGCTTTCCTATAAAACAGTGCTCCATAATCTTTTAAAACTCATGGCCTCTTAAGAAACGTAAAAATCTCATACCTCTTCTTTGTTCTGATAAAAATCCCTCTCAGGTCTCTCATATCCAACCTCTTATCCTCACCAGTTGAGAATATTTTATCTTGCTTTTTCTTAAGTTTGTATTATAGAAACAATAGTTACTCTTTCACACACAGTTATATCACTATATTGAAGGGTCAAGAGTGAGCTCTGAACTTCCCCATGCATCTCCACATGACTCACTGTCAGTCTTCCCAGTGGGATGGATGGAGGCCTTTGGACTTCTCTTGCCATCACAGTGGACTTGGGGAACAGCAGGCAGTCACCAGTTGAGGTCCTTGTTCTAAACCCAGAGCCTCGTACTCCCAGGAGATCTCGCTTAGAAGTGCTATCTTGGGCTCACCGCCCTCTCTGTTGTGCCTAATGCTTCTCATTCCTGAGGTATTGTTTTATAGCTGGCTGTGGAGCTGCTGCCCTGCTTCTTTGTCCGGGGTCCTCAGAGTCCCTTTTTTCCTGTGCTAGGCTCACAGATAAAATGATCCCGTAGTCAATCTTGGAGCTGTGAACTGGCTGTTTCAGAGGAGGCTTGGCTTAAGTGTAAGTGAACCTGTCAGAGCAGAATTCCAGGGTTACCTGCTGAAGAGAAATGTGAAACTCGAAATTCAGTGCCTGTTCCCTCTCCCCTGAGAAATCTAAATGAACTTGATCTTCAAACTTGAGATGGTAAAAGGAGTGGGTGTGGTTTAGGAAAAGCAGCATCTGCCCTGATAGAGTGGTCCAGACAGACCTGAAGTCTGATTCTAGTGTGATGTCTGGGCAAGTGACTCAACCTCTGAGCTGCTTCCAGCTATAAAGTGAGAGATAAACCTACCAAATAAGTTTCCTTCAAGCATTTCAGTGAGGCAGCACTCAATGCCAGCTCCTGTGTGTTCCCACCAGTTACTGCATCTGAGGACCAGAGAAGATAGGATGGATGTGTGACTGATGCAAAGGGGAGGACTATTATGGGGAGGTGAGAAGAGCTATATCTGTACACCTTGGCTAAGCAGTGACAAGAATGCAGAGAGGTGTAAATGCCAGGGTGGGAGATGAGAAGCAAGGAGATTGGGGGGAAAGCCAGGGCTGGAAGAGAAGTGTCCCTGTCCTGTGTGTCATGCTCCTGGGAGCTCAGCATGACAAGCAGCTTCTCGTATACACTTCTCCTTTTGGAGTGGTGGTCCATAGAGCTAGCAGGCCTAATAGCAATGCCATTATTGAGCAGGTTCTGTTATGGCCATATTTTGCAGTGTTTCAGGGAAGGATCTAGAGTCCAGGGTTTGGTCTGCACCCCCCTCCTCCATCATCACTCCTGTCTCTCCCATGAGATGGTAAACTCCCTTTGGAGCAGAGAATTATCCTTTGTCTCCTCTCCTTGTGCCTGGCATAGTGCTGTAATCATTGGTGTTTAGTACACATTTAAGCCAATGGAAACGTATTATTCTGGAGCACAGCCTCTTTGCCTACTCATAAAGTGATGCCACTGACCCAGAAGTTCATTCTAAGAAAGACTGGACAGCTCCGTGGGAGGAAGCAGTGCTGAGTGTGTCAGTGGGCAGTCCTGTAGGACTGCTGCTTTCAGCCAAACAAAGAACTGTTCTAAAGTCCTGGCCGGTGTGGTTCAGTTGGTTGAGTGTCATCCTGTACACCAAAAGGTGGTGGGTTTCGTTCCCGGTCAGGGCACATACCCAGGTTGTCGGTTTGATCCCTGGTTGGGGTGCATGTGGGAGGCAATGATCGATGCATATCTCTCTCTCTTTCGTTCTTCCTCTGCCTTTCTCTCTCTAAAAAAATAAAAATGAATTGTACTAAAAAATGTAAAAGTACTTAAAATAGGGCACTGTAGTTATTCCTATGTTATAGTCGAGGAAAGTGAGGTTCTAGGATGTCACGCAGCTAGTATATGGACTTCTGGTCCAGTGCTCACTCCCCTGACCCAGAAATATGCCTCCTCCTGCCCACCTGATGGCTCTCCCCAGCAGAGCACCCATTGGGGCGGGGTCTCCTTATCCCACCATCATTCTGTTTTCCTATCCCAAGCACCTGCTGTGATTTCTAGTGCGTGCTGGGAGTGAGCTGACAAGAGAGCAGACCAGAACCCCTAAGAGGAAGGGAGCTCCTCTAGTACCTGGACACAGGAGGAGGCATCTTCGCCCCCATTTTTACCCTTATAAAGGGAGGATTCAAGGTGAAATAATCACTCGTTGGGCGAAAGCCGGTGGGAGTGGGGAGGAGGGCCAGGTCCTTAGCCTGAAGGTGATGGGCTCGGGCCAGAACATCCACTGGGGCAGGAATGCGGGTTTGCAGGTTGGGGCGCCCTGACCAAGACGTGGAAGGGCTGAAGGGCTTGCGGGCGGGGCGGGCGCCAGGGGGGCGGGCTCCTCAGACAGGCTCCGCCCCCATGGGCTCGGGTTTAAAAGCAGGGAAGGCGGGTGCTGGAGGTTGGAGCGGATGCTCGCAGCTCGGCTACGCTTCCAGCTCCAGCGGTGTGGCCTGGGCACTGCCATGGCCCTACGGGCGGGGGGTTCTTGGTGGCTTGGCGGCGTCCTGCTCTTCGCTCTCCTTGCTGCCGGCACTGCCTCTCTCAGCTGGGATCTCCCGGAGCCCCGCAGCCGGGCCAGCAAAATCCGAGTGCACTCGCGGGGCAACCTCTGGGCCACGGGTAAGTCTTTGGGATCCCGGCAGGCGCCCCTCACCACCGTGCTCTTATCCCCTTTTCCTTTTCTGGCCTCCCCTCAGCCACGGAATTAGTGTAGAGGCTGGTGGGGAGCCTGGAACTCGTCTAATTTAATAGATAGGGAACTTGAGACCCAGACAGATCAGTGTGTTGGCTAAGGTCACTCATCCAGTTTCAAGCATTGCTGAGGCTGGATCCTACACCTGCCTGCCAGCTGGTGCCTTTTCCCTTAAGCAAGACTCTACTGACTCTTCTAACTTCTGTGTGTCTTCTCCCTGGACCTCTTCCTTTCAGATGCCCCTTCATTCTCCACTTCCTTCCCTGCCCTTTGCCATCCTCTTCTAAGCAGGCAGCCAACTGGTAGTTTATCCCTGGCCCTGGCCCATCCCACTTCCTCCTATCTGTGCCATCCTCTCCACCACTCCACCTGTTCAGGAAAAGTTAAGGTACAGGCTTTGCTACCACCCAGGGGTCTTTATGGTTCCTTGGTGAAGAGAAGGAAGGTTGTGTATATTCCTTCCATGAGAACTAAAACATGGGAGAGATGAGGAACTTTCCCTGTGTGATAGGATCCTTGCTCCGTGACTGCCTTGTGCCTCGGCACCTCCTTTCTAGGTCACTTCATGGGCAAGAAGAGTCTGGAGCCCCCCAGCCCATCCCTACTGGGGACAGCTCCCGATACCTCTCTGAGGGACCAGAGACTGCAGCTGAGTCATGAGCTGTTCAGGATCCTCCTGCTGAAGAAGGCTCTGGGCACGAGCCCTGGCGGCCCAGCACCTCATACCCAGGTGAGCCAGGCCCCCACCTCGGGCCCAGGAGAGGCTCAGCCAGGGCTGCCCCTGGGTCCATCCTTGAGTTTAGGGTGTGCCTGCCCAGCCAGGGCCTAATGGGCCCCAGAAATCCAGGGATTCTAGGCTCCACCTGTGATCCAGAGCTCAAAGAGGGAGATCTTCAAAGAAAGGAAGGTGAAGAAATTTTTTTTTTAAGTAAAAAAAGAAAGGAAGCTGACCTTCCCAGCAAACCTCACAGAGTAAGAGGTAGGGGAAGAGTTTCCCCTCACCGATTGCCCAGTCTTAAGTTGCAGCCTAGGATTATCCAGCCTCTAGCAGCTGGACCTTCCTCCCACAGTCTAGACAGACTTGCCCCACCCCAGCAGTCCACCCTTGCTGTGCCCTGTGTATGCCTGTGGTTAGGGTTGGGACACTGATGCCCACAGAAGGGGAGAGAAGAGTCCGACCTTGTTCACCTTGACCAGTGCTCTTCCCAGTCTGTCATCTGCCTCAGTGACCTATGGCAGTGTTTCTCAACCTCAGAACACTCTTGACATTTTGGGCTCAATAATTCTTTGTTGTGGGGGCTGCCCCATGCATTGTAGGAAGTTTGGCAGCATCCCTGGTCTCTGTTCACTAGAGCATCCCCCCCTTCCACCTCTCCAGTTGTGACAACCAAAAATGTCTTCAGACATTGCCAGAGGTGCTATGGTGAGGGGATAGAGGTGGGAGTTAAACTCATCCTTGGTTGTAAACCACTGACCTATGGGGTTTCAAGGCCCCAAAGCTCAAGCCAAGCCAGCCTTAGTCTCTAGCCATTCCCTGTTCCTGGAGCTGTTTCTGTCCCACACCACCTTTCCTGGTACTCTGTTGCTGTGTATGGAAGGCAGTGAGGTGGTAGATATGGGTTCTAGTGTGCTAGGCTCAAAATGTACCTACTTAGCTGTGTGACCTTAGAAATGTCCCTTAACCTCTCTAAGCCTCATCTTCTCATCCATAAAATGGGGATAATAGTGCCCATCTCCCATTAAATGAGCCTATGTCATGTGCTCAGCGTGGCACCAGGTGCATAGAAAGCACTTAGTAAACAGGAGCTAGTATAGTCTGAGCTCCCTGGAAGCACCTGTTGCTGGCTCACCTTTGTGTCCCCCACTGTGCATAGCATATGGTGCATACATTTTTAAAGAAGGGAGGAGTGTGCCCTAGAGAAGGTCCAGCTGCAGTCAACCTTCCTGACCCTGCTGATGCACAGAACCACCCGCCCCTGGGGATGAAAGGGCCAGGAGCTTGAGCTGGCTGAGTCTGAAGGGAGACTATGTTACCTCTGGAGCTGTTGGTCTTAAAGGCCTGAAACATGCAGACCAACTAGAGAATCTCAGAGGAGCAGCACATAGCCCTGGGAGACTGGCTTCAGACGTGAGGTCTGGGGGAGTGAAAACACTGACACTGGCAGAGGGCCAGTCACCATACTTGGACTTTACTTCCATGATCTCTCTTGACTGTCATGACCACCCTGTGAGGTTAGGACTGTTACTGTGAGAAAACCACTGCCCCGACCCCTTCAGGAAGAAAGGTACTGGAGGGGCCTGCCTCAGTTGAGAGCCTGTCCCTGTCTAACTCTGTGGATGCATCCTAGCACTTAGGAATGGCAGGATACCCGTATCATTTGCCCCCTCTGCCCAGGTCAATTCCTCTGTGTTCCCCTTCAGTACAGGAGGCCGCTGGTGCAAATGCTGCAGAAGTGATGCCATTAATGAGGAAGATGCGACAACGTGGCTTAGACTGTGCCCACCCAGGGAAGGTGCTGAATGGGACCCTCCTAGTGGCCCCATTTGGATGTAAATCTTGGACTCACATCTCTGTTACTCCATTACTGTGATTTCTGGTTGGGTTACCAGGAATATCGTCAACGCGCAGACACAAATTATGTTCCTGCTGTATTTCTTGCTTCCCTGTTGAAGTTGTGAATAAAAACCTTGCTCTTTACATAGAATGTCTGGTCCTTTCCTTCCAGAATGTTTGAGGGTATGAGAAGGAAAAGGGTGTTCCGTGAAATGGGGCTGGCTCCAAAAAGCCCAGAGCATTCCATGGCACCAGCCTGGCACTGACTCAAGACTCCTACTCCTTAGCTTATTCTGCAAACAGGTACTCAACACCTGGTGTATGCCAGGTCCTGTGCCGCGCAATGGGTTCTACCCTCGCCTCTGCCACCTACTGGCATAGGCAAGTCTCTCCCGTTTCCTCGCCCATAAAAGAGAGCTGCCTACACTACACGGGGCTTTGCTTACCCCATTCATTTCATCCACGGTAGGCTTTGAGGGGAGCCCCCAGCGCATACCAACCAAGGTGAGAGCCCAGCTGGGATCCGACCCCGCTGCCTTCTCTCTGACTTTAGGTAGGATTGCCAGAGTTAGCAAAAAATACAGGACACCCAGTTCAACTGGAATTTCAGATAAGCAATCCCCTTTTTTAATTGTATAAGATGGCCTAAAATTGCATGGACATACTTATAAGAAAAAATTATTCGTCGTTTACCTAAAATTCGAGTTTAACCGGGCGTCCTGTATCTTATCTAGCCTTTGGCCCTCTGATCTGCAAATACCCGGTCGTAAAGCGGACAGTGTATGGTTCCTCAGGCCCCACCCAGAGCTGACATCCTGGGAATCCCTGATTCTACGTCATTTTTCCGGAACTTTCGCCGGGAGAACCCCGAACCCAACCCAGCAAAACTGCCCCGGCACTCGACAACTGTAGGCCCCGCCCCCTGTCGTGGAACCACGCCCTCCGTGTTGGAGCAGGTCGCACCCACTCCTCGCGAGAAGATCGCTCCCGCCCAGGAAGGTTCTGAGACGGAAGTGGGGTACCGGAAGCGACAGTTGCCATGGATCCCGCGGAGGACTGGCTGGTGGAATCCTTGCGCTTGTAAGTCGTGTGGACCTGGGATAGCGGATTCGCGTCTGGAGCGGCTGGGCGGGCGCGAGGTGCAGCACGAAGGGAATCCTGGTCTGGGCCCGGCGGGTGCTGGCCGCCGGGCGGGGCGGGGCCGTACGGAGGACTCCGCCCGGGCCTCAGCTCCCGCCTCTGGGAAATGGCACATTCCTGCGTGCGCCAAGTTGTATGAGGTACTAGTGAGAGCAGTGCTTGGGGAGGGTAATAATACGTGACCGGTTATTTTGCTCCAGCCTCTGAGTTGAACTCCATACTATCTCACAGATTCTTCATGTCAACCTGGGAAAGTCTGGGTACTCTGGGAGTTCCGTTTTACAGATGAGGAGCGAGGCTCAGGGGAATTGTGACTGCCCTTGTTCCCATCACACAGGGAGCAAAATGTGTAACGAGACTTGATCCCGGGTTTGTCTGACTCCAGGGCCTGGGCCTCAACCCCGAAGCATGCTGCCATCTCAGGGTTCTTGAACAGTAGTGAAGTGCCGTGCACCGTGTGACATTGTGTTCCTATCATGCAGGTACCAGGATTTCCATGCATTCGATCTCCCAGGAGCCACTCGAGTCCTTGAATGGATTGGTGACAAAGGTGAGGAGATGGGACTCCCACCCAGGCTAGGACTCAAGAGCTCAGCCCAGAGGGCCCAGCCCACTCTTCTGAGGGCCCCTTGGTTACTTGTGGCAGCTTTGTGCCCCATCAGCACTAAGTTCTAGATCTCTTCCATCCCCCAGTACAAGGCTGCATATCAGCGACAACGGAATTTATCTTTGCTTCAGCGGGTTTGGTGGAGTTTCTAGAGCCAGGCATGGTCCAGAATCTTTCTAGCGGTTTGTCACAGCTACTTCTGCTTCTTTTTTCCAGGAGTTTTTGTTGCTGGCTATGAAAACCTGAAAAAAAATGAAATTCTTCATCTGCTATTACCTCTCAGACTTTCTGTAAAAGAAAACCAGGTAACTTGAAATATAAATGCTGAGTATATGTGTCTACTTCTAATCATTTATTAAACTTTTATGGAGCTCCTATTGTCTACTAACTATTGTCCTGGATACTAGAAAGTGAGAGACAGACAAACCCCAGGCCTGCCATTCTAGTCTAACAGAGGGTGGCCAATATGCACAGAGATAAATACTAAGGAATGTCCTGTGATTTACAGAGAGTTACTAGAGGTAGAGGTCAATTTTAGAGTATCAAAAATAGATTTAGGGTATAGAGGGTGGTTGAAACCCTTAGAATGGTTAAGAATTAATGTGTAATGTATAAGGAATAAAAGGGGGAGGTGGCTAAAGACAGAACTTCAGAGAATACATTTAAGGAATGGGCAGAGGAAGATGAACTCACAAGGAATACTGAGAAGGAATAATCTTTAAAGTAGGAGGACTCACCCTGGCCGGTTTTCTCAGTGGTTAGAGCATCGGCCTGTAGACTGAAGGGTCTGTAGTTCGATTCCCAGTCAAGCTCATGTACCTGGGTTGCAGGTTTGATCCCTGGCCCCAGTCGGGTTTGTGCTGGAGGCTACCAATTGATGTATCTCTCACATTGATGTTTCTGTCTCTCTCCCTCCTTTCCTTCCACTCTGTCTAAAAAATTAATGCAGCCTGGCCGGTGTGGCTCAGTGGATTGAGAATCGTCCCATGGACTGAGAGGTCCTGGTTCGATTCCCGGTCAGGACACATGCCCAGTTCCAGGCTCTATCGCGGGTGGGGGCCGTGCAAGAGGTGGCCAATCACTGTTTCTCTCTCACATCGATGTTTCTGTCTCTCTCTCCTTTCCTCTCTCTCTGAAAAATCAATAAAAACATTTTTAAAAATTAATGGAAAAATATCTTCAGGTGAGGATTAACAAAAAAATTGAAATAATAATAATAATAAAGTAGGAGGAATCACAGAAAAGGTCAGTGTTTCAGAAACCAAGAGAAGAGAATGTGTCAAAAGAAAAGAGTTGGTAGCTGCCTGGTCTTGCTATAAAATTATAATTCATCTGATAAGGCATCCTGGTCCCTGTTTCTCTGGGGAAATGTCCTATCTAGTGCTCTTGATCTCCCTATCCCCACCACTCAAGCTTGGGCCAGGAGCTCACCCAGACTGGGCCTTCATGAGAACTGATTTACCTCCCACCTCACCACTGGCTCTTCCTCTTTCCTCTCGTGCCACTTTCTTTTCCCCTGTCTCTAGTTCCTCGCATGGAGATAGTAGTCTAGTGGCTAACAGCATGGACTTGGTAGACAGACTTGGGTTCAGATTCACAACATAATCCCTGTGTGATCTTAGAAAACTTGCTTAAATTCCCTGGGCCTTAGTTTTGTCATTTTAAATAGGGGTAATTATAGTACCTGCGTCTAGAATTCAACATGATAAAGCAGATAAAGCACTAAACACAGTGTCTAATACAATAAATGCTGGATAATTGGTAGTTGTTATATTTTTATTGCTAGAAAAACCCTCCTGACTTCCAGTAGGAGGTGGCAGGAGAAATGGGGATGTGTTGACTGATAACTTCCAGTTTTGTTTTGTTTTTAATTTATTTGAGAGAGAGAGAAAGTGGGCAAGAGAGAGAGAGAAACATCAATTTGTTCTACTTATTTGTGCATTCATTGCTTAATTCTTGTATGTGCCCTGACCAGGGATTGAACGTGCAACCTTGGCATATCGGAATGATACTCTAACCAACTGAGCTACCCAGCCAGGGCTCCAGCTTTTTTTGATGAAGCTGTTATACCTCTGTGACGACTCTAAGAAGGCCTGGAGTGTAACACTTGTGCTAGAGCGAAAAGGGCTGGGGAAAGATTAGGAGAAGGGTTTTGGACGTGCAGAAAAGAAAGGAAACTGTCCATTCATGTAGGTAGCTGAGACCCATACTGACAAATAGCACACAAGGCCCTGCAGGGAGAAGCATCTGTTGTCACCAGAACAGCTTCTGTGGCTTCCTGCCAGGCTGGGATCTGGCTCCTTACCTAGAGCTTGTCTAAAACATTCCTTTGGAGAGCAGGCTCTATCTGGTTGGCCACCCCTCTGTATTTCAGGGCTTGTTGCCTGAAAGAGATTTCAAGGTACGCCATGGAGGATTTTCAGACAGGTCTGTCTTTGATCTGAAGCACGTGCCAGACACCAGGTATGGTCAGCTCTGTTACCCAGACCCTCCATTCAGGATGGAGTGGCTGGAAATGTCAGGAGTGTTCTGCCTCTTTGTCGCCATCCCTCCTTTATCCCCTCAGCACACACACGCATGTGAGTGCACACACACACACACAAATCTGGAATACAAAGAACCTATTGCTTAGTGGTTTCATCGTCTCTCAGAAGACCTTTTTACTACTATAACCCACAGATCTCTGGAGCTGTTCCAAATAGATAGAGAGCAGAGGATGCTCTTAGTTTCTCAGAGAGCTGATGGTGGGTGGCTGGGGCTAATAGCTCCATTGGCAGAGACTCAGAGTCTAGGTCAGGGCTGTGTTCAGGCTCCATGCTGGTGTCCTCTCTAGGACACGTCATGCCACATGGGAGCCTGGACTCAGTCCTGTGACTCCATGGCTGTGGGCCTGTCCCTAAAGTGGAGTGAGCCCACTCCCCCTCTGTTAAATGAGGGTAACTCGACAATCCCTTCCTGCAGTGAGCTGTCCTGAGGTGGAGGTGGAGGAATCCCAAGCTGAGTGGGCTGGAGAGGGAAAAGGCTAGGAGGTATGCGGGTGAGCTCCCCACTGTCTGAACTGAGATTTTCTATTCATCCTGAATAGGTTGCTGGTGACCAGTGGCCTTCCAGGTTGTTACCTGCAGGTGTGGCAGGTCACAGAGGACAGTGGTGAGTGAATTTGACTTGGTGCGGGTTGACACACACCTCCATCCCCTAATCTGAGCCAATTAAGAAGTAGGCTGAGACAAACAGGTGAAACTAAAATTGATTCGACTTGAGGTCGAGTGCCTTTCTTCTGTTCAGTGTAAAAAGGACATGGACTTTCTTGTCCAGTTTATGTTTGAAGACAGTGACATTTGCATGTGATATCTGCAAGGCTTCAGGAGAGTGCTGAGATCGTAGATGTTTTTGAAGAAATAATATTAGTTCATGAACTCTGTGCTTGTTCTTTTCAGTTAAGGTGTAAATGACACCATCTGTGCATTCTTTCCTTTTCTCTTCTTTTCTTTGTACTCCACTAAACTATAAAAAGCCAGAACTGTTTTGGGGGCTTTTGAGATGGTGGCTGTGATTCATTATCTTCCATTTGCAAAACAGTTCATAAGATAAATGATAAAGAAATTAAAGTGCTGCCCAGCCAGTGTGGCTCAGTGGTTGAGCGTCGACCCATGCACCAAGAGGTCGCTGGTTCGATTCCTAGTCAGGGCACATGCCCAGGTTGTGGGCCAAATCCCCAGTGTGGGTGTGCAGGAGGCAGCTGATCGATGTGTCTGTCTCATTGATGTTTCTCTCTCTCTCTCCCTCTCTCTTTCTCTTTCTCTAAAAAAAAAATAAATAAATAAAATAAAAATACATTTAAAAAAAGAAATTAAAGTGCTTCTGACAGTTTCAAAATATAAATATAATGCAGAGTGCTTATGTTTCCATATCATCTCTTGCCAGCTGGCAGTTCCCTTTCTTCCTTGACCTTCCAAATGTACAGGGGAAGACCGCTAGCTGGCTTTTGCCATGTTATGTTTCAAACCTTCATTAACACTCTGGATTTTCACCTTTTCCACCTTCCCCTAGATGTGATTGAAGCTGTCAGCACCATTGCTGTGCATGAGAAAGAGGAGAATCTCTGGCCTAGGGTCTCCATCTTCTCATCAATGGCACCTGGAGTCCTCCATGGGGTGCGGCTCAGAGGTCTGAAGGTTGTGGATCTGGAGTCCCAGAAGACCACGTACACCTCAGGTACAGCTGCAGTCTGCCCCCTGCTGGCTCCTCCAGCCACTGTCGGCTTTCCAGCCCTACTCAGCCACGTTTGGACTGAATTCAACACTGTGTGCCTGATGTTGGGGACACAAGATAAATGAGAGGCAAGCCCTGGCCAAGGGGTTCCTGTTCTAGGATTGGAGGAGGCAGTGCCTGGGACCAGCACCTACCTAGCTAAGTAGAATGGTGAAATGAACAGGAGAGGGGAGACATGGTTTATTCTGTCTAGGATTGGGGATGCTTCCTGGGGGAAGGGACTTGTGACTAGCCAGCCCTGCCAAATTGCCAGACCCGTGTGACTCCAGCAGCTTTTCTTTTTTGCCCCCTGTCTTCCAGGTGTCAGTGACAGTGAGGAGCTAAGTAGCCTGCAGGTCCTGGATACAGACACCTTTGCCTTCTGCTGCACCTCAGGCCGTCTGGGGCTCGTTGATACCCGTCAGAAGTGGGCACCGTCAGAGAATGTCAGCCCTAACCCTGGGTCTGGTGGAGGGAGGTGGTGTGCAGAAGTCAGGGCCAGGGGCCAAGGCCCTGGACCCAACATTGCCAGCCTTTGCTCAGACGGGCGTCTCTGCCTTCTTGACCCTCGGGATCTCTGCCATCCTGTGAGCTCAGTCCAGTGCCCAGTGTCCTCACCTAGCCCTGACCCAGAACTGCTGCGAGTGACTTGGGCTCCAGTCCTGGACAACTGCCTGGCCATTTCAGGTACTGCTGAGCAGGATTTTGCATCTATTGTTTGAGCTTTCTCTTCCAAGGGACTTTTGAGAGCTCAGGAAGGAGCCTCTGGCCCCAAAAGTTAAAGTTGCTCATAGAGAATCTCCAGATTAACTCTCCAGGTTCTTCAGGGGCAGGCCCTTTTCCATTCTGGCTACTAAACTTTCATACTTTGGTAGCAAAGCTTTCCTATCAGCAAATTCAGTTCTGAGGTTGGTTGAGAGGCTTGCAGATAGTAAACACTAGGACAGCCATAGGACTGTACCAGAAAGAGACTATAGGATCCCGAGGGTGCTTCTCAGTCTACTTGCTTTGTGAATTATAGCAAACCCCTAGGTGAGCAGGCTCCTAGGTCTGGCCTGGCAGTATCTAGTTGAATGAAGGTATTTAGTGAGGGCACCTAAAGGTCAGTGGGAAGGATCCATTGAGAAGGGGAGACGTTGAAAGAATAGTTGAGAGAGTAAGAAAGGATCATTAATAATGGCAGGATCCAGAAAGAGTGAAAGAACCAAGTGTGGGTGGAGGGACTGGCTTCTAACAAGACAGCAGGATGGAGTGCATGTGGGTATAGCTAAGTCATGAGGGGACATGAGAGTGTTCCTCTAAAGGCTTTTGTTTTCTTTGTCAGTTAAGAGAAGAGGTCATCTGAGAGAGACCCAGATGGACTAGAATTTGGGGCAAGTAGAAAAGGTTTAAAAAGTCTGTGAAGCCCTGGCCGGTTTGGCTCAGCGGTTAGAGTGTCGGCCTGTGGTCCAGAGAGACCCGGGTTCGGTTCCCGCTAAGGGCATGTACTTCGGTTGCAGTTTGTCCCCGGCCCTGGTTGGTCGTGCGGGTGGCAGCCACTCGATGTGTCCCTTTCACGTCGATGTTTCTCTCTCTCTCTCTCTTCCTCTCTCTCCCTCCCACTCTGTCTGGACAAAAAAAAAAAAAAGTCTCTGAAGCCTCAGTTTCCTGGGGTAAATATTAGTACCTACTTCATACAGTTGAGAATGAAGAGAATGTATGTCCAGGATTAGCCTCACGTGATAGATATACCAGATTCTTGTTGTCACATGCCCCATGGAGTCGGCAGTTGCTAGCATGAGGGCAGATGTTCCGCACCCTTGGTTGGCCATGAAGTATCTTGTTTACTATTAGAGTCCTCATCCCATAGCCTGTTTTGGTACCATAGAGCAAACTAAAAATTATTTTTGCTCTGGCCAATTTGGCTCAGTGGTTAGAGTGTCCGGCTGCAGAACGAAGGGTCACAGGTTCGATTCCTGGTCAGGGGCATGTATCTGGGTTGCAGGTTCAATCCCCAGCCCTGGTTGGGGGGGGGGTGGTGGTAACCAATCAATGTGTCTCATATTGAAGTGTCTCTCTCCCTCTCTCTCTCTCTCTCTCTCTCTCTCTCTCTCTCTCTCTCTCTCTCTCCCCCCTCCCCCTCCCCTCCTTTCCTCCCTCCCTCCCTCCCTCCCTTCTACACTCTCTAAAAATCAATGGAAAGATATCCTCAGGTGAGGATTAACAAAAAAGAAAAGAAAGTTATTTTAGAGATCCAGTGTCAATCTTCTCGTTTCTTATCCTTCTTCAGGTTTTGATGGGACAGTCCTGGTCTATGATGTCACATCTTGGGATGGATTAGAGAGCCAAGTAGAACCTCTCTTCACTCACAGAGGTCACATCTTCCTAGATGGCAATGGGATAGGCACTGCTCCACTGGTCACCACCCACACCTGGCACCCTCGCAAACCAAGGACTTTGTTATCAGCAGCGAGTGATGCTTCTGTGCACGTGTGGGACTGGGTGGACCTCCGTGCCTCCCGCTGACACCAGCGTCTTCCTGCCAGGCCTCTAGGAAGAGGAGCTGCTGTATGTACAACAAGGTACTGATTTAGGACTCAAGTGTCCAACTGAGTGTCCTTGGGCCGGTTGAGCAGCCTGTCTTAGTCTCGTTGTCTTTATTGGTAAAATGAGTATAGTAGTAACTACCTTGCAGGGTTGTTGGGAAAGTTAGAAGAAATACATGGAAAAACCCCAGGTAGGATGCATGATAGAGATTTGGTGGCTACTCTCAGATTAGAGCAGTTGTGGGTGACAGGATCCTGTTGCATCCAGCAGGTTTCAGTTCCATAGACTTTCGGCATGAGAGACACTTTCCTTACCTAATGGGCTGTGGGAGGCATTCTCAAGTGTAATGTTGACTATACACAATCATTCCCTGTGTACTGACTTTATAGCCCAACCCTCACGTAAGCTGTGGTTCCCAGCACTTTGTATAATACATTTGGGAGGCTGATATAACATAGTGATTAAGACACTCACAGCCCGGCTGGTGTGGCTCAGTGGTTGAGCATCGATACCCATGCACCAAGAGGTTGCCAGTTCAATTTCCGGTCAGGGCACATGCCCAGGTTGTGGCCCTGATCCCCAGTGCGGGGCATGCAGGAGGCAGCCAGTGGATATTATCTGTCATTGATGTTTCCATCTCTCTCTCCCTCTCCCTTCCTCTTTCTCTAAAATCAATAAAGAAAAATATTTAAATAAATAAATAAATGTCTAAGGGGATTCTTCGGAAGGCTCAGTGAAAGTAATATTAAGGAGAGGGGGCGGGATGGGGAGGAGGGTGTCTAGGGGGGGAAAAGGAGAAACATCTGTAACAAAAATAAATTAATAAAAATTGGGAAAAATTTTTTTAAAAAAGAAAGAAATATTAAGGACTGTGAGGGAACAATAAGAAAAAGTTCAGGCCCAAATTTATGACTATATACCCACGTTCACCTGTCCTGTAACAAATAAATCCAGGCATGTGCCACAGGCTTTACTGACCATCTTCTTAAGATGATCTTCAATGCAGCATCCTTTCTGGACTCCAGAAACTCATCATGATAGCACTGACTACAGTATTAGATTTATACATCTCTTTCCAAGCAGGACTGAAGGAAGGAATGGATTTGAAAAATTCAACCCAAAAAGGTCTGGAGTGAATACTAGAGAAACTCCACAGCTAACTCTGGTCATAAAGGAAAAAGGCATTCTTACCTAGCAAGGCCACATTTGCAGATTTCTCCCAACTTATTTCCAGGTGGTTCCTGTCCAGGTTCTGATTGCCTCTGTGCCTCCCAGGAGACACACACAGCCACATCACCAGATGTCACCAAGTCCTGAGAAATCAGCACCCCTATTCAAAACAGGCTACCATTGGACAAAATGCCTCTATAGTGCCTGAGGCTGAGGGCAAGGGACAAAACAGACTTGAAGAAACTAACAAATGAGTTTCCCTTGGCTTTTCAATGCAATTAGGGGGCAGGGTGAGGGAGCAGGGGAAGAGAAAGAAAAGGAAGAAATGAGCTAACATTTACAGAACACCTATGCCCTATGCTGGAAACTTTACATACTTGCTCAGTTACAGTTATGTGGCATAGCTGGGATTTGAACTGTGGGCTGTGTGACACTGAAGCTTTTGTTTTCCCCTCACTATACAATCCTGCATACCACATGGGCAAGATCCAGATGTGAAGAAGGAAGTAACCATTACTCCCAGCCAGTTTGGCTCAGCGGTTGGAGCGTCAGCCTGTGGACCAGCGAGTCCCGGGTTCGGTTCCCACTAAGGGCACGTACCAAAAAAAAAAAAAAAAAAGGAAGTAACCATTACTTTTAAGGCAAACAAGTAAATTAGTATAATCTTACAGTCTAGGGTAGAGGAAAAGAATGACTTGAACACAATCCCTTACTACCTCAGCTGTGAGGCCGCCTTCTGTAAGGAAGGAGATGGGCCACATTTTGCAGGCTGATGATATTTTGGAGCCTAATCTACAAAGTTTTGGGTCACCCTGCTGGGTAAAATTCCTTTGGCATTTCTTCTTCTTTTTTTAAATCCTCACCCGAGGACATGCTTCTTGATTTTAGAGAGAGGGTAAGGGAGAGAGGGAGAAGGAGAGAGAGTGAGAGGTGAGAGAGAAACATCAATCCTGTACACACCCCGACTAGGGATTGAACCCGAAACCTAGGTATGTTAGGTATGTGCCCTGACAGGGAATCAAACCCACAACGTTTTGGTGTACAGGACAATGCTCCAACCAACTGAGCCACACCAGCTAGGCTATTCTTCAGTTTTGATAACACACACAAATCGTCTGAATTGGTTTGGGGATACACGTATTTTGAGAATTACTGCACTTTAATTTACCTTTTTGCCTTTCCCACCAACCAGGCCTAAAATCTGTACTCACACCTTATCTACTGGGACTGGTAGTCTCTCACTCATCAGGAGAGGTGCCACAGAGTCCTGTAAGTAGTTTTACAAAACACCAAGGTCTTTTTTTCCCCCTTGGAGGTGCCTTATCAAGGACCACAGACTCATGTGGTCAGTTCACGTGCCACATCCTCCAGCTGGAAAGGAACATCCCCTCTGCCCCACCTTCTGCACTCAGAGGGGGCTTTCACGCTCTCCCCACAGAAGGGTCCCTCCTTCCTCCCCACACTGCTGCTGCTCACTGCTCTTGTGAAGAGCTGGAGTTCTACTTTGGGGCAGTGGTTCAGCTGTTCTTTCGTTTCTGGCTGTGAGTGTTTCACCGTTGCCTGGAACAGACACATGGATTCTGTCTGTGCTTGCTTCAGATGGATGTTTAGGGAACCCAGTACTGATTCTGAGGGTTCCTTTTCTGAGAGCACTTCTTGCCCCTGTTCAAGGACTGGAAGTGGTTCAAATTCTGTGGGCACTAATACTTAATCATCCCAACACACAAAGAAGCAAAGCGGGAAGTCAGGCTTATGCAGATCACTGCAGGGGCAGTAAGGAGTGTGGAAGACCTCAGAGACATAAGGTCTGGAACACAGGCCCACTGCAACCTGCCCGCCAGCTCTCTTGGGACTGCTCCTGTCAACCCCTAGGCAAAACGCAGAGATCTAACCAACAATACAGCTACTTTGCAATAGGACAGAAAGGTTCAATACTGTCAATAAAGGCCAGTGAAACCCCATGATTCAGGCTGGGTGCTGCTGGGTGACAGCTATTCTCCAAAAAGAAAACAGTTTTATGTGTTCCTCCTTGATCAGAGTGGTGCTCAGCCATTTTAAGCAGTTTTCACTTAACGACAGGGACAACACTCAGAGCAACCAATGTGCATTCTCTAAAGAGTCAGTCTGAAGTTGGGAGGAAAGTTGCAGGCTCCGGGAATAAGCAAATTCCACTTTGACCTAAACAGCAAAGTACTACACGTCCCCCAAACTGCTGACAACACAGATAGCCCTGTCTCTCACATTCCTCTATTTTAACTACTCAGAACTAGGTTCCCACATCTCACCTGCAGCTGCCCTCTTGCAGGTTCTTTCTTTCTTTTTTTTCTTTATTGATTCTAAAGAGAGAGGAAGGGAGAGGGAGAGAGAGAGAGAGACGTCAAGAGAGAACATTGATTGACCACCTCCTGTGTGCCCCGCACTAGGGATTTGGCCCACAACCTGGGCATGTGCCCCGACCGGGAATTGAACCAGTGACCTCTTGGTGCATGGGCCGACGCTCAACCACTGAGCCACACCGGCCAGGCCCTGATGCTTCTTGATAGTGGAAATGCCAAAAGCGCTGGCAGGAGGTTTCTGGTCTGGGGTCACTCCCTTGAAGGGAAATTTCCTTCTCTGAGTGGGAATATTCTTTGTTATTCGAAGCTCTTCTTGTACTTAAGGAGCCTGGGTTTGTTGGTCCATAGCTACACCATTGTTCAGCTCAGAGAAGAACCTTGCAACTGTGTTCTGAAATTCAAACCTCTTCCTTTACCTCATAGGGAAGCCACCTTCAGATAGGAGTCACTGAGTAGAACTTGAAATTTAGAGCCAGAGACATTATAGAGTGAACCCTAGTGAAAACCACAAGTGTCAGTCAGCCCAGCGAGATTGAGGTAAAGGAAAGAGCCTTCCTGTTGTCCCCTCCCTGTGTCTTGGTGCCCGTGGAATCTGTCCCTCTGTCCCTGGGGAGGCAGCTCCAGAAGTTTGATAGCTGGGGTCAAGGGCTGGTGATCTGGTTGAAAAGTAAGGGAGCTTGAAGCTGTGTTTGCATACCAATTTACTTAAAGCTGAGGAAATGCCACTTATCCATACAGAAGAATGAGGATGGGCTGGTGGAGATAATAGGGACAATAAACTGCCCACCCTCCCAAGCCATTGGTCATCAGTGTTGCAAAGTGAATGTGCAGGGCAGGCACAAAGGGCGCCCAGAGTAGCAGCACCTTGGAGAGCAGCACCCTGGTGGGTTGGCTCTGCCCTTCAGAGATTTAAGTGCTCCAACCGCTCGACTGCCTTGAGCGCCTCGTTAAAGATTCTTCAGTCCTAGCATCATAACTCTCCTAAACAGGAAGACTTACCATGGTTAAGGTCACAGGCTGTAAGAGCAAAGGATAAAAACACAGACTCACAAGGTGTTAGAGTTGAAAAGAAAGTTAAGATACTCCGGCTTAGGCTCTCAAAGCTGAGGCATTTACGATTCAGAGACTCGCCCAAGGTCACATAGCTGGTTAGTGGCAAGAAATGGACAGTGGCTGTGCCCTCTGACCGCGCTGGGTGACAGGCCCGCAGAACGCGACTTGCGCTGAAAGGCTGCACTGCTCTGGGGGCGAGGTAGCTTCCTCCACTATAGGACCAGGGTCGTCTCGCCGGGCGCATCCTGCCGCGGGTCCCCCGCCCGACCCTGGGTGTCGGCCGGCCAGGGCGACCCAAGTCCGAAGTGAGAGCCGTTCCCGCCCGCCCGCCGAGGCCCTGCGACTGCGGGAGACCTGACCCCGCGGCACCTTCGCAGCCGCCACGCAGCATCCCCACACCGCACTTGAACCCTAGCCCAGACCCCAAGTCTGGGTACTCAGTCGTCCACTAAGCACCCGCAGCGGAAACGCAGCCCCAGGAGGTTTCGAGCTTCCTCGGACTTCATTTCCCAAAAGCCTCCGCTTGTGCCCATAGACTAACGGCAGCGTTAACCAATAAAACACGGAGGTGGCTTAGGCGCCTATTTGTTCCGGACAAATCATCAACGATGGGTGGGACTTTCCCACAAGCGAACTTCGGGGGAGCAGAGCCACAGCTAGAAGTGACTTCGCGGGAATTCGGGGGCTTGGCTTCTCACCCTACACGGCGCAGCGGCACTGAGAGAGGGCCCTTTCCAAAGAGTTCCCCTTGCAGCCGAAAGCGGATATTTATCCCTGTTAGTCCCTATGGACCGTATTACACAGGTGAAGAAACCCAGCTGGCTTGGGCCCGAGGCCCCTCCGTGTGCAGCTGAGACTTCAGTTATTTTGCCCCAGAAGAAAGAAAGTACTTTTCTGTCATGGTTGTCCACTGTGGTTATGCTCCACCACGTCAGTCCTCCCCCTCGCCCAACGCACACGCGCGGTTATTCATTTCCAGTGTGCACAGTCCTGGGAGAGGCAAGGTGGTTGCCACTGACGCTAAATCACTCAACCAGCAGTTGTGGAGCGTCTACTCTGAGCCCAGCAAAATGCTCAACTCATAAGGAGTGCAGTCCAGCAGAGGATGCATTTTCTAAGACCTGTTGTGAGCAGCGCCAATAACTCCCGTGCCGGGTGGTAAGTGCTATGGAGGTGCGTTGGAAAGAAACACTGGAGGGAGCTGGGAGAGCCCCGCAGGAAAGAAGGTTCAGCCTTAGGGAAGGGGGCAGGAAACTATACTTTTTGAGCGCCTACTTTACATATTTTATATGGTTTGTATCTGACAACTAATCTTGCAGTGTCAGTCTCACTCCCTAGTTAACAGATGAAAGGTCCAAAATTCAGCTGAAGGTGGATGAAGTTGTGATTCTCCCCACAGGAAGGCAAGCCTATGGTGGAATGAGGGAAGAACAGGGTGACAAGAGGGCTTTCCAGAGAGTTCCCAGTCCCTTATTGAGTCTGGGCCAGGGAGATTTCTCCGATCTTAGGAACAGTATTTCTGAGAGGGCTACTGTGGAAATTCAGGCCAGCACCTTCAGCATGGGCACACATCTGGCTTTCAAACTATTCCCTGGGCCAGCCTAGAAGTCCCACAGGGCTGCCTCCGGGACTGCCAGGTGGGCAGAGGCCCAGGAGAGGGCTTTGGGTTCCCACCATCTAGTCACCACAGCAGCCCTGCTTTCACTTGTTTTCTGTTACTGTAAGATTTTACTTTGAAAGAGGTTCCACTGTTAAAAAAATAAAATTGAAAATTCAAGTTCATTGCCCATTCCCTTCACTCAAGGCGCTTCTGAGCACACGGAACTCTGACTGGAAGCAAAATCAGTCAGATTTCGGAAAGGGTAGCCCCTAACACAACTCATATCACCTTCACCATTACACCACAGCCAGTAATTCAAGGGAGAAAACATGTATTCATGTCTTTGAGCTGTGAGCCACACTCCCCAAACATTAGGACTAAAAGACCCCCAATAGTCTACATAAATGGGATGGTTTCCCAGTTGCGGCTTCCTGGTTCCTCGGAGGACAGTTAGTCTCAGAAACCTAGACAGAAAATTCTTTCTTTTTTAAAAAAAATATTTTTCCTTTATTGATTTTAGAAAGAGAGGGAGAGGGATAGAGAGAGAGAAACATCGATGAGAGAGAACATCGATTGGCCGCCTCCTCCACTTGGGATCTGGCCCACAACCTGGGCATGTGCCCTGACCGGGAATCGAACTGGCAACCTCTTGGTGCACGAGTCGATGCTCAACCACCATGTGGCTGGGCTAGACAGAAAATTCTTTGGTGAAAGCAGTCCCCATCAAGTTCAGAGTTGTCAATATTACCAGAGAACAGGGTGTCAATGTTCACTGCCATACAGAGTGACTTACCTTTTCCCAGCAGCTTTCTGGGGTGGGAAGAGCAAGTACTGTCATTAATTTTGCAGATGAGGAAAATGAGGCCTCCAGAAGTGATGTGCCCCAGTCACACTGCTAGTTAGTGGCACAAGTGTGTCTAGAACCAGGTCAGTCAGGTCTCTTGGGCTCCAGTACTCCATCCATTACACCATAGATTTCAGTACAGGAGCTAATGACTCTGAAGGGCAGCACCATATGGGACAACGAGAGGCAGATGTCAGTAGGTCAGTTTCAGCAAGAATTTGGTTTTTAGATCATTGATATATTTAGAAAAAACAATGCACAGAGGAGTCTATAGTAGTGCATAAGGAGAGAAGAGGATTTTTGAAATGAAGGAAATAAGCTTATTCTCTAGGAATTCAACTAATTACAGCCACATGTAATGAGTGGAGATTAATGTTTCCTTGGCCTACTGGATCATCCATTTAACTCCAACCTAACCAGTGACACTAACCTGTCTGCAGAAGGGGCATGTTCAGCAGGGAAACCTAGAAGAGTTAACAAGGGAATGTTGGGCACTGAGCAGACAGCACTTGGGGGCAGGGAAGAGAAGGAAGACTGAAGTTCAGCATCATCACCCGAGCGGGTTCATGGCTGGTGTCTACCTGTCCCTCGCTTGACCCTTTCTTTCATTACATGTTGGACCAACCACTAACTGATCACAAAGCCACCATTTCAGTCACTCAAGACCAGGAGCAAGGTATGCTCTGCAGGTGGCTTAGTATAGGAGATTCCCCTACTGTCAATTTAATAATTAGGGTTCTGGAATCTATTGGTCTCTTGGAAATTGTTAACAGAAGCCTATCACCCGAGGTCTGGTCATCTCTGAGTATCCTGAGGAAACCCAGTCTCTGCACTGGGACCAGAACTCGGCTGCGGTGAATTTGCCAAGATATGCCACCCTCCTGAGGCCTCCTGGCAGGCACCCCTCTCTCAGACACCAATAGAGTAAACAAACAGCAGAGACACTGTGGCTGCCAGGCCTATGAGCCAGAAGGGGCCCAGGCAAAGTGTTTCCTTAGAGCCAGATGCTTCTCCTTCCCATAACAGTTCTACAGCTGCCTTGGGCCTATGAACAGATGGGAAATCCTCAGCTGGTACACAGGAAGAGGGAGCAGGACAGAGGGAGCCAGGGGCAGGTAGGCCCTGGAGCCACAGCCTCTGCATGAGCTCATTTGCACCAGTGACTGGGTGGAAAACCAAAGGGAATTAACCACCAGCCCTACCCTCCACCAGTTCTGAAATCTTGTCTCAAAGTCTGACCATCCATGCAATTCTAATTCCACTTCCTCGATGGCCTTGGGCTATTTTATCAAATGAAGAGGGTGAAAAAAAGGAAAGACTCTAATATTCTATTCAGAGATTTGAAATAGTTCCCAGGCAGCAAGGAGGTTAAAACAGCCCTGCATTTGAAAAACTCCAGGGCCATCTAGGGGACAGTGGGTAGAGCAAACCCAGCATACTGGGCTCCTGCTAAACAGCCTGGTATGAGACAGGACCCCATAGGTGGATAAAGGGCTGGAAAGAGCAGCTACCAGTCACGTACAAGGAAGAACCAATTACAGTTATGGATCATCTTTTTTTTTTTAAGTATGTTTTTATTGATATTTTTGAGAGAGAGGACGGGAGAGAGAGATAGAAACATCAATGTGAGAGAGATACATTAATCAGCTGCCTCCTGAATACCCCGCACTGGGGATAGAGTCCACAACCCATGCACGTACCCTGACCAGAAATCAAACTGGGACCTCTCAGTCCATGGAACAATGCTCAATCTACTGAGCCACACCGGCCAGGCAGTTATGGATAATCTTGAAACTAGCTAGGGAGAAGACTCAAAACACGTAGCCAATGTGTTGTTTTTATATTAACATTTTGTTTTCTCAATTTGTTCCATAGATATTGCTCTTGGCTTTGACAATGCAATGGAGTTAACTGACTTCAGGACTAGAGTGGTTAAGCAACAGGTGCTGGGTAAGTCACTTATTAACTTCGGAGTCCCCACTTCTCAGCTGGGAAGTGGGGATATAGACCTGTCATAGGGTTGTTGTCAAGATTGAGACATGCATGTAAAGAGCTTAGCAGAGCCTGTGCAGAGTAGCCACTCCATACATTGTGTTACTATATAACCTATTGTGTCTTACTGGGAACTATAAATGCAACCCAAAGGGAAGTAAAATTCCATGGGAAAAGAAAAGGAAGTTTCATTATGACTTGCCTCAAATGGTAAAAATCTCTGCTGAGAATGACAATGTGTGGTGCCCGGCTGGTGTGGCTCAGTGGATTGAGCATTGTCCCATGGACTGAGAGGTCCCGGTTCAATTCCTGGTCAGGGCACATGCCCAGGTTGTAGGCTCGATCCCTAGGAAGCAGCCAACCAATGTCTCTCTCTCACATCCATGTTTCTTTCTCTCCCTTCCTTTCTCAAAAAAAATCAATGAAAACATTTTTTTAAAAGAGAATGACAATGTGTGGTTAGTGGCACAAGTATGTCTAGAGCCAGGTCTGTCCAGCTCCCAAGATTCTATCCACCACACCACTGGTTTTTCACTGGCTTTTGATGATCTGTGACATTTCAATATAAGTTGTTTCATTAGGATACTGGCTGGTTGGTTTTTATGTCTTCAGCTTTGTCTCCATTCACCAACACCAGTAGATCACAACTTAGGTGAGAAGGCACTGAAGTAAAAACTCACTTACGTTTATCATCTTACCAAAGGAGAGAGTAGGAAACCTAATCCATTTTCCAGGTCAGAATTTCGGACTCCACCTGCCTCTGCATTTTATATATATCTCCATGAAGAGAATTCAGTTGGAAAAAGTTTACTGAGTTACTGTGGTATCCCAGGCCCTGAGCTGGGTGCTGGAGACAGAGTTTGGGACCTCAGTATGGGTGTGAACACAAAAAACAGAACAGAATCATATAAGATGTGTTAGAGATATGTAGCCTAGGCTGGGTAGCTCAGTTGGTTAGAATGTTATCTCAATATGCCAAGGTTGAGGGTTCAATATCGGTCAGGGCACATACAAGAATCAATCAATGAATGCATGAATAAGTGGAATAACAAATTGATGTTTTTCTCTCTCTCTAAAATCAATTTTGAAAAATTGCGGGGGGAAAAGAGAGAGAGAGATGTGTAACAGGGTCACAGACATTGATGTTGGAGAGGGTAGGGGTGATAGGCAGGGTCAGGCCTCCCAGAAAATTGCAGGGAAGGCCTCATGGAGGAAGTGGTGGGAATCTTTCTTCTAGTAAAACTTGATGAAGACAGGCCATGGGACTTCCTGTTCACAACCTAGCACAGTGATAGAATTAATGATGGAGATTTCACAGCCAATGTGGTTTGGTTTAACAACAGTCACTGTCTAGGTCAGAAACCTCCTTGTGTCTACATTAGCTGATTCTGGATAGAGATGATTCAGGGCACCTGGCTCCTTAGCCAAAGCTGCCACTCCAAGTTGTGGTTGGCAGACTGGATATAGAGTTGGCAAAGGACACTGGAAAGGTGTGTGCACTGGTCAAGCATACAGATCTAGATTCACCCAAAGGTGTGCTCTTTGAAGCAATTGATTTTTACTCCCTGAAGGTCCTGGACCATTTTCAGTCAGAGGCAGGAGGTGGGATGGTGGGGAAGTGAGGTGTGGGTTTGCTAACGACAGTCCAGTTCAGGTTTTTTGACACACATTAAAAGACAGTCAGGGAAAGAATAGGACTCTACTTTATTAGGCAACATTGAGCATCCATCCTTTAAGAACCAAGGCCCATTCTGAGCACAGGCCCCATGCACAGGAGGAGGTGGTTTCACATTTCCCAGAAACACCTTATCTATTCTCTTTTTCTCATAACAAACCCCTTCACCTGCTATCACCCCATCTTTACTGTTTCAAAGCTCAAAGACCCAAGAACAAAGCCCTGGTAGCACCCTAAAAGCAAGGGCAACCTTTGTAGGACAACTCCTGATTCAAGCCCAGACCCCTCCAGAGGACAGATGATGTGTCCTCAAAACCAGTACTTCCTTAAAAATAACATTCTTAGTATACAAAAGCTACTGGACAGAATTCTAGCTCTGCATGTACAAAATAAAAAACATAATGAGGAACTGACAAGTGCACAGAATAATGATTATGGAGCTTTGTGTCTGTGGGGTAAACACATAAGCCCACCCTGCAGAGTGCAAGACTACTTCACTGAACCCCGATGAGAGAGAAACTGCCATCCACCAGGGTAGACAGCTGGGGGTCTCCGCCTTCACACTCAAAAAACGAAGCCCCACAAAAACTAGTGCATTCCCCCTGGCAGCCGACTCACCACAGGACAATAGCAGAGACAAAGCAAACATGTAAATTTCCTATTACACCTTCCCTGGCAGGCTCTGTTCAACTATCAGTGGAAAGGCTACTGGGACACTGGTTCGAGGATATAACTCCGTGTTTCAGTGTTCTTGACACTTTCTAGAAAGAGAGAAGGACTTTACCTTCATGTGGTAACTCAGAACTGGAGAGATCTCTCCACTTTGACCTGAAATCTAAGCCCAGGACAGAGCCAGGAAGAGCTGGTACTGACATGGGCAAGGGGCCTGGAATGCTAGTAGCTTGGGCTGAAGGCACCTCAGCCCAACAAAATGGCAGCATAACAAACAGGCTGCACCAATAGATTTCCAGGATTTCTCTGAGGAGTCCGCAGGATGTGGGCCATGCTGTCTTGCATTCCACGTGGAGAAACACTCCCCCATTCTACCAAAGAGAAAACTGGGGCACAGAGGGATCGATCAGGAGAGAAGGAGCCAGTCAAGCCATGAAACAAAACAGAAAAAGACCCAGCTTTCCAACCTTCCAGTCCTACACTGTTCTTGGGGTTTGGCTCCGACCACTAAGATGATGGGATCCTAGAAATGCGGATGAGCAGTGGTGAGACTCTGGCACAAATCCCCAAAACCACTCAGGAAGAATGGCTCTTCTAATGAGACATTCCTACTTGAGGGCAGTTGACAATTCCCTCTCCTAGGCCAGCCCCCTCACTTTTCCTCAATAAAGTTTCTCTTTCATATGAGTTCTCTGATGTGTAATGAAATTGGAGCTGTTGCTGAAGCCTTTGCCACACTCAGGGCATTTGTAGGGCTTTTCCCCTGTGTGGATTCGCTGGTGTATAATGAGAACTGAATTCCAGCTAAAGCCCTTCCCACATTCGGGGCACCTGTAGGGCTTGTCCCCCAAGTGGGCTCTCTGGTGCATGACTAGGATGGAGCCCCGGCTGAAGCTCTTGCCACACATGAGGCATTCATAGGGCTTCTCACCCGTGTGGGTCCGCTGGTGTACCACCAGCTGGGAGCGCTGGCTGAAGCACTTCCCACAGTCTCCGCATTTGTAGGGTTTCTCCCCCGTGTGAATCCTCTGGTGTTTGATGAGGTTGGAGCTCCAGCTGAAGCTCTCCCCACAGGTCAGGCACTCATAGGGCTTTTCACCCGTGTGCATCCCCTGGTGCGCAATCAGGCTGGAGCTCTGGCTGAAGCTCTTCCCACACTCCCCACATTTATAGGGCTTCTCCACCAGGTGGGTTCTGCGGTGTGTGGCCAGATTGGAGCTGCGACTGAAGCTTTTCCCACACTCACCACACTGATAGGGTTTCTCGCCTGTATGAGTTCTCCGGTGGGTGATTAGGGCTGAGCTCTGACTGAACCTCTGCCCACAGTCGGGACATTTGTACGGTTTCTCTCCTGTGTGGATCCTCTGGTGTCTGATCAGGTTAGAGTTGTAACTAAAGCTTTCACCACATTCTTTACATTCATAGGGCTTTTCTCCAGTGTGGATTCCCTGATGTGTATTAAGGCTAGACCGGTTGCCGAAGCTCTTGCCACACTCAGGGCATGAGTATGGTTTCTCTCCTGTGTGGGTTCGCTGGTGAGCGATGAGATTGGGGCTCCTGCTGAAACTCTTGCCACACTCAGCACACTGAAAGGGTTTCTCGCCTGTGTGGATCCTCTGATGGGTTATGAGGTTTGCGCTCCTGCTAAAGCTTTTCCCACAATCCCTGCATTTATAAGGTTTCTCCCCAGTGTGAGTCGTTTGGTGTCTACTAAAGTTTGAACCATCACTAAAGCTTTTTCCACATTCGTCACACTTGTAGTATTTCTCTCCTGTGTGGGTCCGCTCATGTGTGATTAGGTGGGATTTCCGGCTGAAGGTTTTCCCGCACTGGGGACATTCATAGGGCTTCTCACCCAGGTAGGTGCCCTGAAGGCCTATGAGCTGTCCAACTTCCCTGCCCTGTGATGGCACATCCCCATGGTCCTCACTTGAGGCACTTCCCTGAGGCCTCCTGGAGCCACAGTCTCTCTCAAAGTCACTTTCCCAATCAGATTGTTGAACACCTTCCCCTTCAGGCATTTCTGAGAAGATCTCATGTGACTCCATGTCCTCAAATATGTCTTGATTAGAGTTCTCCCCATTTTCACTCTGGATTTCAAAATCTAAAATAATTAAGAAAAACATACAATTTATACTCAATTCCCTGCGAGGAAAAAAAGGAAATCAAAGGAAATTTTTTAGATTTCTTTCTTTCTTTTTTTAAGATTTATTTTAGTTTAGAGAGAGAGGAAGGGAGAGGGAGAGAGAGAAACATTCATTGGCTGCCTCCTGTACGCCCCTTACTGGGGATCAAGCCCACAACCCAGGCATGTTCCCTGACCAGGAATCAAACCAGGACCTCTCAGTCTATGGAACGATGCACAATCCACTGAGCCACACCAGCCAGGCAGAAATTTTTAAAATTTCAACTTCTAGTGAAAATAAAGAGGCTAAAGAATCCTTAAAACTTAAAAAAAAAAAAAAAAAAAAAAAGGCTTATTTCCTTCTAACTGGTTATCTAGTTACCAGCCCTCAAACTGTCTGATAATCACCCAGAATTTCTAAGTCTTAAAGCTGTGGGTTCTATCTCTACTTGTTCCTCCACTGGGAAATGAGGGCAAGTAGGAATTTTAAGATCCTAACCAAGGGAAAATAATGGGGTACCACAGTGCATACCATGGTACCTAATGCTTAGTAGGTGCTCAACTAAATTTGATGAATGAATATTTTTATTGGCATCACAAAAATGTCCCTAAAGCTGACTCTCTTTTCAAAAGGAGTTTATATAATAATCTCATGCATTAAAATATGTCTCCTGTTTATAACCTTAGTTGGCATGTAAGACACAGACAAGACGATAGGACCCCTGCAACAAGGACTCTTGTAATCCTCCAGATGACTGGAAACTAGTAAGTGGGCAGCTTAAAAAGCCCTCAATTTTATCTGCAGAGAGCACCTATAGATAGACCTCCCATCTGTAACACAAAATATCTACCGTCCTGCCCAGCCAGTGTGGCTCAGTGGATTGAGCATTGTCCCACGGATTGAGAAGTCCTGGTTCAATTCCTGGTCAGGACACATGCCCGGGTTGCTGGCTTGATCCCCAGTAGGGGGCATGCAGGAGGCAGCCGATTGATGTTTCTCTCAAATTGATGTTTCTATCTCTCTCTCCCTTCCTCTCTCTCCAAAAAATCAATAAAAACATTTCAAAAAAAGAGTCAAAATATCTACCTTCCAGAACCTTGTCAAACCCTTTCCTACCCAATACTTACCAAACATTTGGATGAAAGAAATCACTAGGGAGGTTTTCTGGAAGAATATGCAACCCCTTCCTTAGACTAGAGACTCTAATAAATCTATCCCAGGATAAGGCCAGAGCAGCAGAAAGCTGTGAGCCTGGACCACACTGTTCTGACCCCAGTGAACCTGTTCATTGAACTGTGTGTTGGTTTAATGGCTCTGGCCGATTGTGACAAACACTCTAAGGAGTGTCATTAGTACTTTATGGCTGCCAGGAACATTAACGCTGCCAGGAAGTTGTTGACGACATTGTTTATAACACACAATGTCCCCTCGATGAGCCTAAGGAGGAAATCTCCCTTTGACCGAAATACCAAATTTGTGTCTGCCTCATGGCCCTGGTTGTGGCTTCATCTCTGTGTTGCCTGCTTGGAAGCTTGGAGCCAAAAACTCAGAGCAAGAACACTGCATGTTTTTATAGCATGTAATTTGTATTCTTTCATTTTTTATCCTACCGTTATTTTATTTTTTATATAATTTCCTTGTGCACTATTTTGATAAGGTGTCCTCAGTTCTTTTTTTTAATTCTGTAGCATATACAGAAATAAGTCAGTGATTTATTGATAAAGACAACAGCTGATTATTTCTAAGACCTAACACCCCCTTAGAAAAGCAAATCTATCCATAGCAGGGAAGACAATTAGCAAAATAATTAACAAGGCCCTAGTGACATTTCCATTAATAAAACTAATAAACTGTATGTACAGTAATGCTCAATTCAGAGATTAGTTTCTATGACTTAAAGTAAATTTCCATTTATGCACACGATGAAATTTGGCGTGCATCTTTCAGGTAGAACCTGGGTTCCACTCATACCTTTAGTCAATATTAAGATTGTATTTAAACTTGCAAATAGGCATATAATTACATTTTGTGCTTTCACTAACGTACGCTGCTGGTAATCTGTGAACTCATATAATTGCCCTCTGTCTCATGTCCCACAGATCTCCAGGGGATGGATGTAGGCATGAGGAGCACAATGCAGGCTCCCACTTGGCCAGGGCCAGTAGATCTCTGGTTCCTCAAACTTTTTGCAAGTTTCTAGCACAGAGCTGTGCCATCATTTCTATAAGCTAATACAACCAAACACAGTTTTAAATGACTTTAGTAACTGTTCTCTTCTGAATAGGGACATTAGCTATTAAAGGTTTTACTGCCTTGCCCTGGCTCAGCAGTTAGAACGTCAGCCCCAGGACCAAGGGCATGTACCTGGGTTGCAGGTTCGATCCCCAGCCCCAGTCGTGTGGGAGGCAACCAGTTGATGTTTCTCCCTCTCCCCCTTCCACTGTATCTAAAAAAAAAAAAAAAAAAAAAAAAAAAAAAAAAAAAAACCAATGGAAAAGGGTGAGGATTAACAACAACAACAAAATAAAGAGGAGTGCTCAAATTAAAAAAATAAAGGTTTAACTGCCTTAAAAATCAGAAGCCCTGGTATGCTCTGGGATGAGCTTAGAAGCAACAGGGAAAACAAAAACTTACACTGAATTTCAGTAAGATTAGGAATAGGATTAATTTGCAGACACTAATACATGTAAGGGCTTCTAAAAACAGCAGAGACTGGACAGAAGCCAGCGAGGGAGGAAAAGGGAGAACAAGCATGGAAAGTAGTGTGTGGAGAGGGACAGTACTCAGGGGGAAGATCTCGAAAAGCTCAGGTAGAAAATCACTTCCTGAAGGTAAGGACTTGCCTTCGAGTGCAACAGTGCCTTTGGGGCTGGGGTAGGCAGGGCTGGCTTCTTTGATTCAAAGAAAAGGAAGTGAGGCTACAACCGGAATCACATAGAAGAGCCATAGGAGGAGAGTGCCTTTGACTCTCAGGCATTAATCATGGGAATTACTATTATAGAGAAAGTGACTATTTTTCATCCATTAAAAATAGTTAAATGAAGCAACCACCTCAAAGAAGAAAGACCCTCATGTAGAACTTGAGGAAGAGACAGTGAGACAATGAAATGCAAGCTGGCAAAATTAAGGAAAGGAGGGGAAAATCCAGAGAAATGAACACAAATGGGAAGAAACACAAAGGAAAACAGACACCTTGGGAAGTACAGAAATGGAGGAGGAATGAAATGAGAAAAGCAATGAAATGAAGTGGAAACAAAGAAAGAGGTGAAAAGGATTAAGGAGAATATGGAACAGAAGTTACACCAAAAGAGAATTGATAAACATACCTGGAGTTCTAAAAAAAAGGAAACTAAGCCAAAAGTACAGAACAAATACTTTAATCTATAAAGATATAAGAACCCTTGAAAGGTATATTGTGTGCCAAGGAAAACTAACCTGGGGTGGTTAATGAGACAGAGGATAACAAGGCAAAAAGATCAAATCACTTATATGGGGGAAGAAAACCAACTGGTCTCAGATTTCTCTGCACTAACACTCAGTGCTGGCAGATACAGTGCAGCAACAGCTACCAGATATGTAAGAAAAGAAAATGTATGCCAAGGATTTTATGTTCAACAAAGCTGTCCTTCAAGTATAAGGTTTATAGGCAAACAGCTTTGAATATACACAATTTCACAGAATATTGGTCTTCTGAGCCCTTCCAGAGGAAACTATTAGGAGGTGAATTTCAGTCAACCAAGAGATAAAGAGAACTCGAGCAAAAAGATTGGGGATGAACACCTGATACATATAACTTTAGAATATAAGTCTAAAACAACCGTGGCGATTAGGATGTTAGAAGAGAATGTAAGCCTGGCCGGTGTGGCTCAGTGGATTGAGTGGCATTCCATGGACTGAGAGGTCCCGGTTTGATTCCTGCTCGGGACACATGCCTGGGTTGTGGGCTTGATCTCCAGTAGGGGGTGTGCAGGAGGAGCCAATCTCTCACATCGATGTTTATATCTCTCTCCCTTCCTCTCTCTCTAAAAAATCAATAAAATAAATAAATAACATGGCCCAGCCAGTGTGGCTCAGTGGTTGAGCATCAGAGGTTGCCAGTTTGAATCCTGGTCAGGGTACATGCCCAAGTTGTGGGCCTGATCCCCAGTGGGGGGCGTGCAGGAGGTGGCCAATCGATGTTCTCTCTTATCAATGTTTCTATCTCTCTCTTCCTCTCCTCTCTCTCTAAAATCAATAAAGAAAAAAAAATTTTTTTTAATAACATTTAAAAAAATCAATAAAAACATTTTAAAAAGAGAATGTAAATGTTATACAGCGATGCAGAAATAATACTCTAATCAAAATTGTGGTTGGGGGGAAAGAAGATGGAATATAGGATGTGTTCATTGATTGCCTTATCTGTAATACCTGGGAGCTCAAAGGATATCATTTAAAATTGACAAATCATGTAAATGAAGTTTAAGTGTCTTTAACAGTACAAAATAAACATTAGGAAGGGATTGCTACAAGAGATTAAGTGTTAAAAAAAAAAAGAAAGAGAGATTAAGTGTTGGTAAGGACATGGAGAAAAGGGAATCCTCGTGCATTGTTGGTGGGAATGTAAGTTGGTGCAGCCACTTACAACTGGTTTCCAGTTGGTGGAAACCAGTATGGAAGTTCCTCAAAAAATTAAAAATAGAACTACCATATAACCCAACAATCCCTCTTCTGGGTGTACACTATGTCCTAAGAAAACAAAATCACTATCTCAAAGAGATATCTGTACCCCCATGTTTACTACAACACTATGTACAATAGCCAAAATACTATTAAATTTCTAATGGTCTAATAGGCAAAAGAAAAGTTTCTTGCTTTAATGGGTATTTTCTTGATAATCTGTAAAGTTGAATTTATATCGTATAAGTTGAGAAGCAGGAATCCATCTCTGTGTAAGTAATGAATAGGAATCCAATTTTACTGTTTCAAAATGGTTAGACCACTGTCTAAATACCACGCACTGAATGATTCTTGAACTTCCACAAGGCCTCTTCCCTCATAGGTCAGTAGACACAAGCTGCAGTCAAAGCTCAGTCTAAACCAGTGGTTCTTGTATTTTCCAACTTTTGACACACACTCTCGACTCCCATGCACAGCACACTCCTGTGGCTGTTTAGAGGGCCATGTGTGTCCCCCTGCCAGGCCAGGGGCCTCCTCTTTCCCTCCCATGCTAGAAAGCATATCAGAATGAGTGTGAAGAAAACTGATGTCAATATGGGGATAAACCTGAATTCACTATAATTTATTTTATAACAATGAATTGGTCACTGTGGTGCTTTAGATGAGGCTCAAAACTCTTGCAAAGCCCCTCCCACCTCATTGTGACATATCGCTGTGTCTCAATACCATGGTCAGAGGCATTGGCCTGAAATACAGAAGTGGTTCCATACAACTTGGTTATACAGCGATGTTATACAGCCGTATAACCATATATAACATTTTGTTATACACATGTGGTTATATATGTGTTCCTACTCAGGCTCTCCCACTGACTTGGGTTCTCCCCATAGGAGCTCTGCCCTGAAAAGCCTGGCAGGAACCTGATCGTACCTGCGTGACTGGGAACATTGTTCCACCTGAACTCTGTCTGCTTGAAACACTAACCACTGATAAAAACAGCAATGAGCTCTCTTATCAGTGTAAATGAATGATTGCCAAACATTTTACATTATAACATTACATCTCTCTAAATTATTTCTGTATGGTATACATTTCAAATACTTAAGTGAATTCAAAGTGACTTTATTTTGAAGCTGAGAATCATAGCTTAAAAAAGACACACACCTTTCCAACCCTCTAACACTCTCTACTCCCCTTCTTGTTAAGAAAATGAATGTATTTGTTCATTTGTTGTCACTAAGAGAGCATTCTGCTGGGGCAGCAAGCTCAAAGTAGGTAAACTGTCGCTTGTGCCCACAGAAAGCCAGGTGATGCTGGGGATGGCTGGAAAGGTCAGCCATTACTCTTCAGCTCGCCTGCTGGAAAAGAGTAGGTTTGAAGTTGACAAACTCCATTTCTCTATAGATAGAAGAAGAAAGAAAGAAAAAGAAAAAAAGGTTCCTTGCCTTCTGGGATTTTATAGGTTCCTAGAAAAAAAATGAGACAAGTATTCACAGAAATAGAAAACAAGGTGGAATATGATAAAAAGCCAAAAGAGAAGAAGAATCAAAATACACTGAAGACTTCTAGCAGAGGTGATCTGAGATGCTCCTAGGGTGGAGCTGGGGACAGGGAAGAGGGACTGGAACTAAGGACAGCTTTATGGAGCGGGTCTCCAAGAGTGTACCCTCAAAGGATGAGCCGGATGTTATCACACAGGGATGGGACAAAACCATTCCAAGTCAAAATTCAGGAACACTGGTGAATGCTAGAAAGCACAAGAATGTTCAAGAAACAGCAAGACCAGGTCTGAATGGAGCAGGAGCTTTGGCAAGGGGACCAGGGAAAACCAGATGCAGGGCCATTTGAGCCAGGTCTTACAGGGCCACGGCCTCCAAGCAGAACAAGGAGGTCACACTTGATTTGGAGATGCTGGAGAATTCACAAAGATTTGGAAACACTGGGGAACTGACAAAGACTTTTAAGCAAGAGAATGACCGATCACTCAGGTAGGAGTGGAGCAGCTGTAATGAAGGGGAAAGAGGCTGAACCTCCCTTTGGAGTTTCCTGCAAGAGGTCAAGAAAAATACCAAGAGCCTGAATTAGGGCTAGGGACTAAAATGTGGGAAACACTCACCAAGAGAGCTGAGCTTTACCCTTTAACCTACTAGTAGAGGTCCAATCTCAAGTGGGATGATAAGACACTGTGAGCACCTAGAGGTGCCTGCTAGTCAATATTAAACCACCATACTGGGTAATGTGTCCAAAGGTCCTGAGCTGGATAAAAAGAGTAGAGGTTATATATTGAGTAAATGTTTGAGAAGGGATGAAGATAATTGCAGAAGTTCCTCTGAATAATCAAGAGGAAGGTCAGGAGCATTTGTTAAACAAAGACCAACAAGGATGACCTCAAAGGCAGAAGTGTGAGGACTGACAAATGACAAACACATCTCCGGTGTCCTGAGACAGATGAAGGCACGAAGCCCCTGCAGTAAGTCAGGTGGGGAGGGCTGTCGCAGTGGGTGCCTATAATCGCCTAAGGTACCTACTGAGACCTAATCTCCTGCTTTGTGACCCGACTCCCTCAGCCAAACAATAACCCCAGAGGCCTCTCCTCAGCCCCCAGCCTTTCTGCAGTATCCACATAAAGATCCTAAAGTTCATTATAAACTTGTCCCATCCATCAGGAGGCAGGTAAACCAAGTGTTTAAGTAGGATGAAAAGTTTTGGTATTTTTTTAAATAGGAAGAGTAGAATTAAAAGTTACTTTTCAGGCCTGGCCAGTGTGGCTCAGTGGATTGAGCAAATCTCATGGACTGAGAGGTCTCGGTTCAATTCCCAGTCAGGGCACATGCCCAGGTTGCAGGCTCGATCCCCAGTAGGCGGCGTGCAGGAGGCAGCAGATCGATGTTTCTCTCTCATGTCAATGTTTCTCTCTCTCTCCAATAAAAATCAATAAAAACATTTTTTTTTTTAAAGTTACTTTTCAGCCCTGACCAGTCTGGCTCAGCAGTTAAAGCATCATGTGGGACGCAACCAATCGAGGTCTCTCTCTCAGATCCAAAAAAAAAAAGTTACTTTTCAAGACCAAAAAAAACCAGATAGTTTGCTTCAGATAAAACCTAGGATCTACCCAACACATGTAGAAGCAAACAGACTGGAGTTTGAGTCCTGGCTCCATCACTTACCCACTGTGTGACCTCGAGTAAGGCTGACCTTGCTGTACTTCCATGTCCTCACCTGTAAAATGACAGTCCCACCTACTTCATAGAACTGTTAATGAGAAGGACATGTAAGGTGCCCACTGCAGGGATGGGCTTGCAGTGGGCCCTCACTGGCAGTCCCTTTCTCCAAAAGATAGCTTTACTCATATCTCCCAAGTCCCTGAGGCTGTCACAACCTCTGCCCTTTCCTTTCTTCTCTTCCCAGTCCTCTGAATCCTCCACACTAGATGCCTCTGAGTTAGTCATCTTTGTCTCAGTCCTCATCTACATCCCCTCTTTCCAACACCCTACTGGGAACCATCACTTTGCATCAGAGATGAGATGAACATGAGTTCAGTGCTCAGACCCATGAGTTTGAATCTTGGCCTTGTACTAGCTGCATGATCGTATGGGAGTCACTGAACTTCTCTCACTGAATCATAAGGTGATAAAGTGGCAATGACCTTGCTTTCTCCCAAGGTGGTAAATTTTCCGTGAGTTTTGTATATTAGATGCTAGGTGCACTGTCCAGTCCACAGAAAAGGATCAGTAAGTGCTAGCTATTGTTACTGAGTTCTTTCTCACATGTGTCCAATCTCCTCCCCTTCCCCTGCTGTCCCCATCCTGGCCCGACCCCTGCACACCTGATGTCTGTCTCAGTGGCTTCCTTGCTGCTCTCCTGCCTCCAGCTTCTCCCTACTCGAATCAAACCCACATCCTGTTGCCAAACTCGACTTCCTCTCCTGCCCCTCGGGCCCCAGTTCAAGAACCTGCTGAGGCCAAGCCTCCACCCACCCTTCCCCCAAACTCTACTTCCTAAAACACACACTTTCCACTCCAATCACCCAGCCTTTCTTACTGTCACCTGAACTATGCCATGCCAGTCCACCCTTCCGAGCCTCTGCTTAGCACAGCTCCCCTTGGATGCCACTCCCTCCGCCTGCCCTGCACCTTTCCAAATTCTACCCCAGCCTGCAACCCCTGCTCAAGTTCCACATGCTCCATGAAGCCTCTCTGACCTCTCCTCTCCTCCTGCAGCTTCATTAGCAAACAGGCCGCTGTTCCCCATGGGTCCTGAAGCAGTCCTAGGGGCACAGATAGATGGGAAGAAAATATCTAGAAATCAAGGGAGTCCAGCCTACAAGCGAAGAGCAGGATGGAAGCCGAGTAGTGAAATGGCATGCCTATCTCCCTCAGTGTATTAATCACACAGGAGACAAATATTTTAACAGTTGCAAATAACTCAAATTTATAATTTTTCTTTTAAGAGCCCAGCATGACTTTATGCCACGGAAAGCCCCTAATTATTAGCTAGTTTACTTGCCATTCATCTTGGTTTCATAACAATAATCACTTTTTAAAACTAGGATTTGGTTTTTCTAACTGCTGGAACTTCAAATATTTGGATGTTTATTGCACAACCAAGTGAAGGTGCCAAGGGGTGATTTATAGGGTCATCAGCTGCTCCCCCAAAACCTCCATCAGCTTCCCAACTACTCGGAATAAACACAGAAGTAAAAACCACGCTTACTACGCAAATACAGTTCCAAGAATACTCCTCTAAGCCCCTTCTACACTGAAATTCTGGAACTGTCATTGCACCCCAGGGACTTTGAAAAGGTGACAATGTGCTGATTTTCCATAGATAATGTAGAGGGATGGGGCTGTCCAAAACTGTCCTGGATACCACCTTCTCCTCCTCTACCTCGAAAGGTGCCCCCACCCTCTCCCTATGAGTTTTGGCATCTCACCACTGTCCCGAAGGGTCTGGGTTAAGTCTTCCACCAGGGCCACTGCCTCCTCACTGCTTTCGGGCCTATGCTCTTGCAGCCAGGCCTGAATTTCCCTTGGCATCACAGTCAGCATCTGCTCCTTGGTGTGTACCTCTGGCCTCAGCCAGCGCCGACAGAGCTCTCGAAGGCGGCCGAGTGCACCCTGTGGCCCTCCAGCTGCCTCCTCGCAGGGGCTGCCCTTGCCAGCACTCTGGGGAAAGGGCTCGGACTCAGGGCCATCCTCCTGCAGCACAGCTTCCTGTACCCAAGAGTCATCCTCCAGGATCATGGTGGTGACCTCCTCCTCTTCCTCCTCCTGTTCATCTTCTTCTTGAGGTACCTGGACCAAGGGGCTCAGGGGAGTGGTTACTCTCGGTACCTCCGCAGCCATCACCCACGTTCTTGGGGCAGTCACACAGGCTTCTAGTCTTTAACTTCAGTCCAGCCAGGCTCTCTGAGAAGGCACTTCCCTCCTCAAATTTCAAAAAGTAGCCCAGCTGAGAAATGGGAAAGAGAATCAGAATCAATAAGTAAACTGTCCTAGTATGATCTAACTCACAGTAGCCTGGGTCAGGCCACTAAGTGATTCTTACATCCGCAAATCAACACAAGCTTCCTGTCCCTCTTAAAGGAAAAATGGCTTTTCCCTGAAAACCCATCTCTCTCTATGGCAAGAGAAGTTAAGAAGAATCATAAGCACAAAATATGTAGAATTTTTCTTTCTAAAAGACCAAAGCACTTGCAAGAATCCAGAACTGAGTCATCCTGCCCTAAGTCAGTTCAGACTTGCTGCAGAGTGAGTAACCTTGACCTAACATACTCAACCTCACTGACCACCACTAAATAAAGATAATAACATCTATCCTTCTTATTTTATGGAGACATCTTAAGGATTAGCAATGGATCAGATGTCAAGAGACTTTGAGCCTCACTGGAAGGAAGACAATGTCTCAACTGTATTATTATCATATTTTAAAGTATGAAGTTTTAAAATGTTCAGACTTTTTTTTTAACATTAGTTCTTTTTTTAAAATATTTTTTCTTTATTGATTTTTTTTTTTTTTAGAGAGAGGAAAGGAGAGGGAAAGACAGAAACATTGATGAGAGAGAACATCAACTGGCTGCCTCCTGCACGCCCCCTACTGGGGACTGGGCCCACAACATGGGCATGTGCCCTGACCGGGAATGGAACCTGCGACCTCTTGGTGCATGCGTGGACCAACCACTGAGCCACAGCGGCTGGGCAAAATGTTCAGACTCTTCAATCTAGCCTTGGCCTCTCAGGAATTTATCATTTATGAATAACCATCTCTACAAAGAGAAATTTATTTGCAAGGACATCCAACCATAGCATTCTTTCTAATCGCAAAAAAAAAAAAAAAAAAAAAAATCGACACATTAAAAACCCAGCAGCAGGGGAATAGTTAATAAATTATGGCATATCCACCCAGCTGGTGTGGCTCAGTGGTTGAGCGTCGACCCATACACCAAGAGGTCTCCAGTTTGATTCCCAGTCAGGGCACATGCCCAGGTTGTGGGCCCAATCCCCAGTGGGGGGCATGCAGGAGGCAGCCAGTTGATGTTCTCTCTCATCAGTGTTTCTATCTCTCTCTCCCTCTCCCTTCCTCTCTCTCTAAAAATCAATAAAGAAAAAGTTTAAAAATATATATATATAAATAAATAAATTATGGCACATCCATACAATAAAATATATTTAAAACTATGCTGATATAATAATGGCTACCTTTGGGAGGTACTGACTGAGAAGGGGATCAAAGGAGCCTTTTGGGGTGCTGGGAATGTTCTATATCTTGATTTGACAATGGTTGCACAAGAGCATACTTGTGCAACTTTAAGATTTGCACTCTTTTATTATTTTTAGTAATTTTAAAAATTACTAAAGATTAGTAATTATTAAAGATTAAAGGTAACCCTCATAATATGAAAATTAGGGATAAAAACAAAACCAGCAAGGCATTAAAATCCGTTACAGTATGACCCCAATTCCCTTTAAAAATGCATACACACACACAAACAAGGGGAAAACAAAAAAAGACCTGGACAGAAATCCTACAAGATGTTGAGAGCAATTAAGTTACAAAATATTTAAAGACTATAAAAGCAATGAAAAATGTTAAAAAATCATTACTATATTACAAAGACTCGTATTAACAATCCCCCCCCCAAAAAAAAGGAAAAAGGGGGGAAGAAAAAACTTTAAATAAAGAACAATACAGAAATGCTAGTGTAGAAACCGAAGTTCCCAATGTGTATTTACAAAGACCTGAAGAAACCCAGGGATAACAGAACTCTTACTTATGAACCCGGGAAAACTGTTCCTACTAAGCTAATTTTCTGCGTAACCCGGGGCAAGACACGCCCACTGTGAGCTCAGTTTCCCCTTATGTAAAATGAGGAGCTGCGCGGGATGTCGTCCAGTCCAAACCCTGCGCCCTCGGTTGGATATGCAAGGAGCTCATTGCTGGGAGAAGAGCCCGGGTGTGTTCGCTGAGAGGACCAGCGCGTAAACCGAGACCGCCAGTGTCCGCCGGCCGCGGATAGCGCCGACGCCCCTCCCCCAGCAGGCTGCCAGCACTGGCTACAGGCCCGCTATTCCCACACCTCGCGCTACTCCCCTGGGCCTCGAGGCTCCAGGCCTGTTTCTCCGGGCTCACCTCTCCGGAGACCAGATCCTATTCCGGCAGCGGTTTCGCGTGCAAACGCGCCCCGGGAACGGCCCGGCCCCTCTGGAGTCACGACGGCTCCGGCCCGAGGGGCACCGAGAACAATGGACGGTAGAAGCCCTCCCCCAACTGCTCTCACTGGCTGCCGAGAACGGCCCCTGGAACTCTGTTTTCCTATTGGCGGATACGGCGCTCAGCCGGCGGCGGGAAGGAGGCTGGGCCGGAAGCATTGTGGGAGATGTAGTCCATCCACCCAGACCACCCGGACTGCGAGCCTGGGAGCAGAGTTTGGGGTGAAGCGTATGGGCGGTGCCAGTGGCAGAAAATCCGCGGACTGGCCCTCAGGACCCCAGTGTTGGCCAGAGCTGTGACCTGGAACGGGTCATTACACTTAAGGCTTTCGTATATTTGTCTATGAATAGTGAAAGTTAGATGGAGGGGCTTCAAAGTCCTTTTCAGCTGTTGGTAGGCCCCTCGACGCCCAAAAGCAGCTCTGGAGGAGGAAAGGCATCTGCATAATAAAAGCCCCGGGTCGCCCGAGCCTTAGCATCTTTCTCCTCCAACTTGCAGGTGCACCTGGCCTTTGCACACACCTTTGTTTTCGAACGTGGTATTCAAAAAGTGTCTGGAGGAATGAATGCTCTGTCCTGTCTCTTCTGCCAGAAACTCCCGTTCTTTCGTCTCTCTCCATCAGCAACTCCCCAGGCAGAGACATCGCCCTTTGCTTTGTACCCTTTCGATGTCTCCCTGTTGCCACTGGGAGGTGGTCCTGTATCCTGATGTTTTCATGCTTGGCATTCTTGTAGAAAAGGCTGCCCTGACGCTGTATGACAAGCAAGATACTGCCTGGAAATCCAAGAAAGAAATATAAGAACGGAGAGAAAGACTCTTAAACACCTGTGATAGAAAAATCGTGTGTTTGTCCAGAGCAAGTATTGGAGGCACACACAAATGACTACATTTGTTGTTTTAATTTTCTTTTAAATTTCACTTCATGAAAATTTAATTTTCATTTCATGAATGTTTGAGAAATGTTTCATGTTTATTGGTGATTTTAATCTCATTTTCTATGGCTGATTGTTCTTCTTCCCATTTTTTAAATTGAATTTACCCATATGAGCTCTTTGTCACCGAAACTGCTGTTTTCTCAGTTTTTTTTTTTTTGTTTTTTTTTTTTTTTTTTGGTTTGCTTTTTGCTGGTTTTTTGTTTTTTGTGTTTTTTTTTTTAATATAGAACTTGGACATTTTTACGACGTCAATTTTGTCAATGTTGTCTTTTTATAGCTTCTGAGTTTTGTGTGATTCTTAGAAAGTTCTCTGCACCACTCCAAAGATTATTTGAATTTCACTCATTTTTCACTAATTATAACCCCTTTAACTAATCCAAGTATAAAGATGCAAAGTGAGGTTCCGCTGTTAAATCCTAGGTCCCTGGTAGTGTTTTGATTTATTAGCCCAAAGTGACCACATGCAAACAGCGCCACCTCCAGGCTCGCCAGAGAAGTCTGCACTAAGGGCCTGAAGGCAGAATTCCCTGCCATCACCTCTCCAGCAGTCAGCATTCCTAGAGTGCAAGATCTCCAAGATGTCTGAGGATGATAATTCTGGAGGTGATCAAATATTAACAAAGATTTGTTTCTCCACTTTTCCATCCTCACTAGGGATGTAAATTCACACAAAAGGGAAGAGATGTTTGGTTGGGTTTGGGGTGGGGATAAAGCTGAAACTTTCCAGCGGTCTAAAAGTTCGTTTACCTTTTCTATCTATCATAAGCCAACCCTGGACCACAAGAAAGGCACTGTCTTGTTACAGGAAAATCCTGGAGTCAGCCATCTCTGCCCTGGGCCTCATTCTCCAAGAAGTTGGTCCTGGCCAATGTCAACTGTCACGGGTTTAGATAGATAATAAGTCGTATTTAAGACCAATTCCTGGCATAACCTGGTCCCTACACCAGTGCCCTAAGACTAGCCTAGGATAGCAATTGAGCCTAGAACCATAGCCCCATTTAGTGAGTAGGACTGCTCCTGCAGTTGATTCCTTTCTCCAAACCATAGGGATGACAGAGGCTCTGTTCTACCAGTGAGCAGTCATGATTAGAAGCTTAAGAGAGCCCTGGCTAAGGCGGCTCAATGGTTAGAGCATCAGCCTACTCACCAAAGGGTCGCCGGTTCGATTCCCGGTCAAGGGCACATACCTAGGTTGCAGGTTCAGCTTGATTCCTGGCCCCAGTCAGAGTGCGTGCAGGAAGCAACCAACTGATGTGATAGAGACACATCGATGTTTCTCTCTCCTCTCTCTTTCTCCCTCCCCCCTTCCACTTTCTCTAAAGATGAATGGGGGGGGGGGAAATAATCCTCAGGTGAGGATTAACAAACAATAAATAAAAGCTTCAGAGAACTACTCTGGCTAACTTAAGTGAAAGGGACTTACTTAATATCAGGGAACTAACTCACAGTGTGTATGAGAGCTGAAGGATTGAAAAGTTGGGGACCAAGAAACAGAGTAAGGCCCCATGAACCACAGCAAAAATCTCGTAGCAGAAACAGTCCAGCCTGCCCACCCATGAGTCCTGGTGCTGCCACAGCCACCTCTGTTCACCTGCCTTCCTCTCAGGGCTCCAATCCAGGGAGAGAGCATTTGGTAGGCTGAGCCTAAATCACACACCCACCCCATGTAAAAAGAAGCTAAATATTACCTGGCAGAAAAAAAAAAAATTTACCTGGCAGGGGAGATACCATGATCACGGTGGTTTTCTCAGGGCCAGGCTTACCATTGCACTCTAGATGTGCTGATCCCTGAGATTTCCTCAAATGTGGGAAACTCGACAGCTTAATTTGTGGTAGTGCGGGACTGTGTTTGCACTTTACCCTGAATTTTAAAAAAAAGAAGAAACTAAAGCAGGACTTTTTTTTTTAGAATAGAATTTTTTTTTTTATCCCGCAAGGCTGTATCTTTTCCTGTTTCTTTCTTCCTTATGAGTGGTTTGTATTTATTTAGTGTGACAGAGGGAGGCCCTTTGGACCTTGTGTTGCTCCTTGAGAGACGCTGGCTTTTCTCTTTCTCAGATGTCCTGGGCTGGCCTGGGCTTCTTTACCCCTTTGTGCCAAGAAGGAGGAGGAGAATGAATTCACAGCCTCCGGCCAGTTCCCATGCCCTGTTCTGAACGGCTCTATTCAGGGATATTTCTGGGAAGACACAAGGGTGCTCTGGGCTGGAAGGAATGACCCAGGAGGCAACCCCAATGTGAGGTGGTGCTGCCAAGACCCAGAGGCACTAGTGGCACAGGGGTGGCTTGAGACAGGGTGTATTTTAGAGGGGATTTAGCTCTAGAAATTTCAATGTCACCCAAAAGCTATCACAAACAAAAACTAATTATAAAGATTGGAAGGAAACTCTCTGTCCCTCTCCCATCCTCTCTCTCTAAAAATTAATTAAAAAAAAAAAAGCCCAGCCGACGTGGCTCAGTGGTTGAGTGTCGACCCATGCACCAAGAGGTCGCTAATTTGATTCCCGGTCAGGGCACATGCCCAGGTTGTGGGCCCAGTCCCCAGTCAGGGGCATGTGGTAGGCGGCCAGTCGATGTTCTCTCTCATCAGTGTTTCTATCTCTCTCTCCCTAATGGTTCCTCTCTCTCTAAAATCAATAAAGAAAAAATTTTAAAAAGATAAAAATCTATGTGTAATCTCAATACCCAAATATAACTTCTGTTAAGCTGTGGTGGGTTTCCTTTCATTCTTTTTTCTATGCATATGAGTGTGGCCATTGTGAATTGTACCACATCATTTAACATTTTTTCCAAAATATGCCCTGGCCGGTTTGGCTCAGCAGTTAGAGCGTCGGCCTACGGACCAGAGAGTCCCGGGTTCGGTTTCCGCTAAGGGCACATACCTCTGTTGCAATTTGTCCCCGGCCCCGGTTGGGGTTGTGTGGGTGGTGACCACTTGATATGTCTCTCTCACATCGATGTTTCTCTCTCTCTCTTCCCCCTCTCTCCCTCCTGCTCTATCTGAAGATAAAAGCAAAAAAAAATGTCCTCGGGTGATATATATATAT